>OY747125.1:99593320-102150251 GCA_963556465.1 Berberis vulgaris
CTTCATTGACTCTATCGTCAAGATGTGATGGAGGGAAGAGATCTCGCTGAAGATCTCACCCTTCCATGATTGAGTTGCATTAGGCACTTGGCTCTGTTTGGGACCCAAGACTTTGTTGGACCAAGAACTGTGAAAAATAGATCTTGAGCTTGTGACAACCCAAAGATTTGCATTATGGCCTTATTGTCCTGGGTCAAGCTTCAAGATTTGCGCCACGTTAGGCTCGCATGATCTGGCTTGGGCGCCTAGCTGAATGATGACTTGGGTGAGTCTTGGCTGGACTGTGCTTGGGTCTACTCGAGACCGCTTTGGGGCATTTCTGTATTAGGGTTGACCTATGCCACATGTATGGCTGGGTCACTGTTTGATGCCTCATCAAGAAATATGTGACATCAACATCTTGTTGGGTATTAGTGTTATGTTATGCTGAACCTCTTAACTTAGAATACATTTTCCTTCCATGTTAGCATGTCTAACTTAAAAGTGTGTAAATATGATGTCCTTAGTTTATTAATTAAGCATGAACATATTATATGTGCATTCCCATTTTGTTTCTTTCAAAAACTCTGTGAACAGAAAGTTTGCTTGGAATCGATTTGGAGGTTCACAAGCTTATAAGGAAATCCCTTGAGTCACGGCATCTTTAAGCATAGTGGGCATGCTTTAAGGGAGAATAGAATATGATTTTCACCCCCTTCCAAACTATATATAGTGTCTTGTTTTCATAAAATGTGAGCATCTAATAATGGTGAAGCTTGTTATGCACAACTGATATTCTCTTATGTACCACGGGACACACTTATTCTGTTGTCATGTGGTAGAACAATGGAACTGAGTCTGGACTTCCAGAGAAGTTTTTTTTTTTTTTTTTTTTTTCATAACCCATTAAAGACCAGAACTGGTCAACACACCATAAACTGATAAAGATGCCGCAAGTTGGATTCGAACCCAAAACCAAGTGGTACCATCCGCCAAACTCCAACCGTTGAGCTGTCATGCCATTGGTACTTCCACGGAAGTTGGATCACGAGAGCTTCTTATCTTCCCTTAGTGAGGTGATATAGTATTATTTTAAAGATTTAATTACATGCTTTTAGAGTCGAGATTTACTTTAATAGAATTCATTCAGAAAGAAAAGAATAAAGTATTATAAACATAGAGAACAAAGGAAGAAGTAAAGAAGAAGTTTGAAGCAAAGAATTTTGTACGGACAATGTTCAAACAAAACTGTAAATTAAGCTTGTTGTAACAGAAGAATTCATACAAAGAGCTATAAACAAGAAGACTTCATCCTCATTCATCATTAGTATACCCTCTGACCTTCTTCACCTTGTAAGTTATTTCCTCAAGTGTTTTGTATATATCTTCCTCTTTCTCTCATGGCACCCTCAGAATATATGATCTATCAACCCCAGAAACTAAGATTATCCCATTTATGTAGCTTGCTATTGTTTAGGAAAAAACGCAAGCGTTCTGAGTTAGTAGAGAGCAGCTCTCATCAAATCGAGCATAAGCATCTACGTCCCAACTCCATAACCATTTTCACCTTGATCCTCCAACGGGTTTTGATATGGCTTAGAGTGCCTGTAGCTTTATATGGGTACTTTCTTGAATTCATTTTGAATTTAGTTTCGGTTAATGGTGGAGTCCTACGACTTATTAATCAGACTATCAAAGGTGGTGTTATGACTTTGGTTACATTTATATATTGCTTGTGCAGAGACACACATGCACATACTTTTGTGTCAAGCCATGCTGATATTAGTATCAATATGTGGTTGTTTTCTGTGAAGGGTCAGTGGTGATTCCCAATCGAAAATCTGCAGATTTTCGGTCTATCTTGGCCCATGTTGATGGACGGTTTGAACTATACGACAGATCCTCCACTGTCAAAGAGACTACATACTTGGAACTCAGCATGATGGCTTCGAAGATAGCATACGAGAATGAAGCATACATTCTAAATGTTGTAAACAACCACTGGAAGGTATAGTGATTTTAAAGTTATTCATCGTGTACCATTCCAAAATGGTCAAGAGAAGAAGGTCATGCTGAAGTGTTCAGTTCCTGCTAATATACAACAGACGGAATTGATACAGTTTAGCTATATTTTTCTTTTCTGAAGTTGCTTCCAAAAGTAAAACAATAGCATATCCCTAGTGTCTTGCAAGATATGTCCAATTGCATCACTGAGAGGTCAAAGGAGGATTTATATTCAAGAGAAATTAATTAAACATTTTTTGTTTTTCAGATGCATTTGGTTGGGTTCTATGATTTCTGGAATGGTAATCTCTTTATCTCTTGTATATATAATCTCCTGACAGCTTAAGCGTTAAAGTAAATATCAATTTAACATGTACAGAGTCTATAGACCTAACAATTTATCATAAATTCACTTGGTTGCACAACACTATAAGATCATAACCACTTGCATCTTGCAGAATTTCTAGGTAAGGATGAAACCCAAGCATTCATCTTATGTGACAGAGAAGAAGATGCTCGACTGATTGTTGTAGCCTTCCGAGGAACTGAAGTTTACAATACCATAGATTGGTGCACAGATGTTGATCTCTCTTGGTTCTCCATGGGAAACATGGGAAAAGTACATCTAGGCTTCATGAAAGCTTTAGGTCTTCAGGATGACAAAGATTATAAAAATGGTTGGCCTAAAGATTGTAAACGATCTCATGACTTGGCTTACTACTCTATTAGAGACAAGTTGAAGGAATTGATCCAAGATAACAAAGATGCCCAAATAGTAATAACGGGACATAGCTTAGGTGGTGCACTTGCCATTCTATTTCCTTCTATACTTATATTGCACCAAGAGGAGATGCTCATGAGTCACTTGTATGGAATATACACCTTTGGGCAACCAAGGGTTGGAGATGAGGAGTTCAGAAACTTTATGAAGGAAAAGCTTGATGGAATTTACTATAGGATGGTTTATACATATGATATTATTCCAAGGGTACCCTTTCATGATGCAGTCTTTCAGTTCTCCCACTTTGGCCCCTGCATATACTACAAGAGCTGGTACAAGGGAGTGGTAAGCTGATATAGATCCCTAAATTATTTTTCATCATTGAAGGATTTAGTTTTCAGTGCATGTTTAATCCATCATTAGATGTTACAATCTGTTTATATATATTTTGTGATAGATGCGTCTGGAAGAACCAGATCCCAACTTCTTTAGTCTCCGGCACACCACTTCAATATACTTGAATGCTTGGTTGGACTAATTTAGAGCTCTCTTGATCACCATAACACAAGGAGGAGATTACAAAGAGAGTTTTGCATCTATTGTTCTTAGGATTATTGGACTTGTCAATCCAGGGTTTGCTAATCACAGCCCGAGGGACTACTTAAACAGTGTTAGGCTAGCAAAATATCAACATATAGATGAGGAAGAGGAATGTTGTGACTCTTATGGGTAATGATTCAATGTATGGTAGAACAATTCTTTTATGGTGTCATGTACAACAACATGAAATAAAATTTACAGATTGAAATTCTTATTATTGCAGCATTGCTGAAGGCACTAGAACGTTGCTTTCTTCCGATACAGAACTCTCTTCAGTTTGCAATTATGTTTAGTTGGTTTCTAGAATTTTAGCTTTTTAGGCAATTAACGTGGATTCTTGAATATCTTTAGGCAACAGCTTCGTCTGACAAAGAACAAAGCCTACTTGCATTTCTCAAATAGCAACTGTTTTCCAAACCATTTGGGAAATTTGTAATGCATGTGTTTCTCATAAATTCTCTTAAACTTTGTAACCATATATACATGAGTTAGATAGAATTCTGAATTGCACAGCTTCAAAGAAGTGCGAAGGCATCTGGATGTGTAGCTTGTGTGATTGAAGCAGTTGGTGAGCCTTCTACTCAACCAACTTACTTGATTATTTTATGACAACTAGTTTCTGTCAGCTATCCAGTGATGCAAATGCAAGCTATGATCAGATTCTGCTTCTCCACACAAGTGTTTTGTGATGCAAATTTTGATGTTCTGAGTTCTGACTAATTGTAGAAGAAGGCCATGTTGATCGAACTGTCCTCTAGAAGTTTCAGAACCTATGATCGTGGATTTTGTTTGGTATTTCGAAGACTATATAAGTAGCTATGTCCATCAAAATTCCAACTAGAGGATGGAAAAGAGAATGAGATATATATCCTGATTCAACTTCTACATGTCTTCTAAGATGGGAGTACTGTACTTGTCTTCTCCTGACAATGCCTCATTTTAAGAACGAAAGAACTTCTACGTAATTCTCTTAGTAATTGAAAAATTGATTGCTAGTTTGTAAAACAAATAAGTTACAAATTCAAATGGTGTCAAGAATATAGGAGAAATGGTCCTTTTTAGCAGTTAAAGAAAGTTGTTAGATTCCAATTACTTAAGCTACAGTTGAGGGTGCATCTCATATATATGGTACTATGAGGTATAGATGTCTCCGACCAAAATACTCAAAGCTCATACTCTTTCTTCAAATACAATCTACCATAATTATGAATTAATTTGGATGAATTACTCAGGTGGTTTCAGTACCAGCCGGATTATTAACAGTGCCCTTTTTGGAGAATGTTAATAAATTCCAAGACCCGTTCCGTCGTCCAGTAGCTACAACCGTCTTTTTAATTGGTACCGCAGTAGCTTTTTGGCTGGGTATTGGAGCAACATTACCTATTGATAAATCTCTAACTTTAGGTCTTTTTCAAATTGATTCCCCCATGAAATAAATACCACAACCTGTGTATCTAGGTAGGATTCACTTTGAAGTGACTATTCCCTAGATACATAGGCATAGGTCTATTCAATATAATTTTGTTCTGCATCAATGGATTTTATCTTGAAAATTTATTCTAATTTATTCTTCGGTAAATCAATTATTTAATATTCCATTTTTGAAGAATGACCACTATTTTAATTACATCTTCTATTTTAGCAATTTTCATAAGCTCTTTCGTACTTTTATGAAAAAGATCATATAATGTCAGTATTTTCGCCCTTTGGAGGGACTCAAGGGTCGTGGGATCTAAATGCAATTGCTCTACAAAAATCATTTGTAATTTCATGGCAATAATTCTAAGTTCAGCCGCCTCCTGAGGAGAGTAGGGTTTTGTGAGAGACGAAAGCATTTTTTAGTCCGCGTTAGATAGATGTTCTGATTCTCGTTATTGAAAAAGATAGAAGTTAAATTAACCAAATGGCGGAAGGCTTCCCAAAGTGCTTCTTTGGGTGTATAACTTCCATTAGTTCATATTTCGAGAGTAAGTATTTCTAGTGTTTCCCCAAAGGACTTAATAGAATAATTAATCTTTCTAATTGGCAAGTATAATGGAATTATAGGAAAACCTTTTCTAGGCAGTCGATCTTCTCTCCTTAGACACGATCCCCTAATCCTCTCGATTTTTAATTCAAGACACAACTCGATTGGGAGCGCCAGTGTAGCTATATTTTGTGTATCATCAACAATATCCAACAAAGGCGATAAGATGATGTCTTTAGAAGTTATGTGTCTAGGACCCTTGACACAAATAGATGCGACGAAAATATCACTATCACTATCACTATCACTGTCGGTAGAAATTTTCAAGACAATTTGTTGCAAATTTGTTAAAAGTTCTGCTACCGATTCTTTAACCGACTATTCTACTAAAGTCATAGGAGATGTAGTGTGCTGCTATTACATTTACGTGAGTAATACATATTCCTTCCACTTCGCTAAGCAAAGTCTTTCGTAGTGAAATGGCGATCGTCTCGGCTTGAACTTCCCGAAGCGGACACATAACAAAACGCCCATATTTATAATGTTGGCTAATCTCCTTTGTAGAAACACAACTCCATTGGACAATGTGTTCTATTCGCTTCACTTCGTATTTTTTCATTAATCCTCCTGTTTTAGATTTTTACAATTTATACGCGTCTTTTTTTTGAGGTCTGCATCCATTATGTGGTAGAGGGGTTATGTCCATGACGCAATTTAGCCGTATTCCACTTCTCCGAATGGCTCGTAATGCAGAATCTTGTCTGAGACCGAGACTTTATATTCTAACGTCTGCTTCTTGCATACCCTGATCGATTACTATACTAATAGCATTTGTTGTCGCAGTTTGCGCAGCAAATCAACCACCCTCTCCCCATTTTCTCCATCACGCAATCTCTTTTTCCTCTGATTCAGCCCATCAATGGCCACACCACACATTTCTTTGTTTCAATTTGAGATCTTCACTTTTTCTTTCCATTTTCATCTTTGTCCAAATCAAACAACAATCCCCAATTTGTAGCCCACCACCTACTATTTTTAGGCTGAATTTGATTTCCTATTTGAATTAGGATACTTAGTTTGTAGAATTGGAAAGAAGAGATGATGGGGAATATTATTTGAGAAGGGACACGAGCTCCTTCACATTGGGGCCTTCATGCTCTGTTGGTTGTTAGGTTGGGTTTGTATGTATCTCCTTTACGTGGATACCCAAGCCGTTTGTCATGATCACCACCACCATCAACATGAGCTTCTAAGACTCCTCGCCAAGGCGAAGATGAAACCACTGGATTTCTAAAGTTTGTTTTAAATTTATTTACTGCCTTCTTGTGCTTGATTGTCAAAAACAATCTCTTTAAACATTGATAAATTGCTTTCACTGATTTATATCAAGACTATTTAGTTAAATTATTCTTTGTTAATATTTGAAGCGTGAGTTTTAATTATTTAAATTATACTTGTGATTGTGTGTACATTTTCAAGACACCTAATGCTATGGATTTAAATCTTTGCTTAAATTGATGCAAGCAAGGGATCGTTCATCCCTAATGCTTCTCATTTTATTAAAATAATAATTTTGATTGAAACAATTCTCGAAGAAGCCAGTAGTGGTTTCGATGTCTTGATCCGCTTTCCAACCAACATTCTTAATTTTTTTTTATTGTTTTATTTTATTTCAGAATAGTATAGGATTTACATTGTTGTAACCCCCTCCTAAATTAGTTTAATTATACTCTAAAGTTTGTTTGCAACCTCAGTCCAGTATTTGCTCTGCCTACTTGTGAAACAACCATGCACTTATGGTTATTTATGACTAGGTTTAATTAACCAATTATTTAAGTTGGCTAAATCTACATCAATAGAGGAAACATTAGAATTTTGCTTTTAGTAAGACTTCTCTCAAGCAAGGATTGTGATTTCGTTTTTCGAGGTAACTTCGGTAAGATGATTTTAAGAAATATTTCGTTGTGTATTGGAAAAACGAAAAAATTTCAGTTGTAATTTTGTATTTTTTAATATAATTTAAGCATTTTAAACTCTTACTATATAAAGAGTTCCACAAAACTCATAACGTCATACAAGCTACATATTGCATAAGAATCACTTATTAACAAAACTAATGTCAGAACATTCAGATACTCCACCAATGGAGATCCTCACTTATCTAATGTTTTTCATCTTTCTTAAATTCATAGATTCAAGATGTCTTCACTAGTATGAGTCTAACAAACCCACCCCTTTAATGCTTTAAGTATGATTGTAGTATAAGGTTATACATGATTTGTTAGATATTAGGTATTTCATTTAAGTATGGAATCCTTATATGCTTTTAGATCATGCTTATAATCTTACAAATGATTATCCAATTGGTTTGATTGCATAAGCTATATTGTATAATTTCCCATATTTAGGTGAGGTGAGAACCTATCTAAGGATGAGTTATGATTGGAAGAATAAAATCTTGAGATAAGCCTAAGAGAATCATCAACCCATGGTGGTGATCTCTAAAGCCCTAAGTATCTCCATATTTGATTGTAATTTCTTTACATAGTTTTTATTTAGCTTTTAGTTCAATCACTTCATCAACCACGTATTTTCTAACTAGGTTAAGTTTTAAGATAGATTTAAAGATTAGTTTTCTGATTTATAGTTTTCCTCGTGGGATTCGACTTGTATTTTTCGTTATCTAAATCAATAGATAACTGTGCGCTTGCGGTATGATTTGAGATATGAAAGTTGGATGACACAGAAGATTCGCGGTTGTATTGTTTTAATGTTTTTGTAAAGTCTAGTTACTTCACTCATGATGGCCAGATGATCTTCCGTTGCTTAAGGGATCTTACTAAGTTTCGTGTACTCCTCTCACTTTTTGTTTTTAATACAGCTTGTTGTTGTTAGCTCGAGATCTTTTGTTGGTGACTATGTCTCGAGACTCTGCTAGTTAAAAAGGGCTTGTGTCTTTTTGTTTTTAAAAAAAATTGTCATTATCCTCATGGACGGCGCCAAACTGATGTGTCCAAATCCGTGCTTGTCGAATCCTGACATGCAAATTGAACAATAGTGAGCCAAGTACCACTGTTGTGGTGGCCGAAGGCACTCTGATGCTAAAGTCAGGTGACTGAGTAACAATGAATGTAGCTTGTAAATTAGATTGTATGTGCGTACCTTTCTCATCCTTTCTGTTCACCTTATATAACGAGTATTTCCATCTTTCATTGACTCTATTGTCGAGATGTGATAGAGGGAGGAGATCTCGCTGAAGATCTTACCCTTCCATGATTGAGTTGCATTAGACACTTGGCTCTGTTTGGGACCCAAGACTTTGTTGGACCAAGAACTGTGAAAAATAGATCTTGGGCTTGTGACAACCCAAAGATTTGCATTATGGCCTTATTGTTCTGAGTCAAGCTTCAAGATTTGCGCAACGTTAGGCTCGCATGATCTGGCTTGGGCGCCTAGCTAAACGATGACTTGGGTGAGTCTTGGCTGGACTGTGCTTGGGTCTGCTCGAGACCGCTTTGGGGCATTTCTGTATTAGGGTTGACCTATGCCACATGTATGGCTGGGTCACTGTTTGATGCCTCATCAAGAAATATGTGACATCAACATCTTGTTGGGTATTAGTGTTATGTTATGCTTGAGTCACGACATCTTTAAGCATAGTGGGCATGCTTTAAGGGAGAATAGAATATGATTTTCACCCCCTTCCAAACTATATATAGTGTCTTGTTTTCATAAAATGTGAGCATCTAATAATGGTGAAGCTTGTTATGCACAACTGATATTCTCTTATGTACCACGGGACACACTTATTATGTTGTCATGTGGTAGAACAATGGAATTGAGTCTGGACTTCCAGGACCAGAACTGGTCAACACACCATAAACTAATAAAGATGCCGCAAGTTGGATTCGAACCCAAGACCAAGTGGTACCATCCGCCAAGCTCCAACCGTTGAGCTGTCATGCCATTGGCACTTCCACAGGAGTTGGATCACGAGAGCTTCTTATCTTCCCTTAGTGAGGTGATATAGTATTATTTTTAAGATTTAATTACATGCTTTTAGAGTCGAGATTTACTTTAATAGAATTCATTCAGAAAGAAAAGAATAAAGTATTATAAACATAGAGAACAAAGGAAGAAGTAAAGAAGAAGTTTGAAGCAAAGAATTTTGTACGGACAATGTTCAAACAAAACTGTAAATTAAGCTTGTTGTAACAGAAGAATTCATACAAAGAGCTATAAACAAGAAGACTTCATCCTCATTCATCATTAGTATACCCTCTGACCTTCTTCACCTTGTAAGTTATTTCCTCAAGTGTTTTGTATATATCTTCCTCTTTCTCTCATGGCACCCTCAGAATATATGATCTATCAACCCCAGAAACTAAGATTATCCCATTTATGTAGCTTGCTATTGTTTAGGAAAAAACGCAAGCGTTCTGAGTTAGTAGAGAGCAGCTCTCATCAAATCGAGCATAAGCATCTACGTCCCAACTCCATAACCATTTTCACCTTGATCCTCCAACGGGTTTTGATATGGCTTAGAGTGCCTGTAGCTTTATATGGGTACTTTCTTGAATTCATTTTGAATTTAGTTTCGGTTAATGGTGGAGTCCTACGACTTATTAATCAGACTATCAAAGGTGGTGTTATGACTTTGGTTACATTTATATATTGCTTGTGCAGAGACACACATGCACATACTTTTGTGTCAAGCCATGCTGATATTAGTATCAATATGTGGTTGTTTTCTGTGAAGGGTCAGTGGTGATTCCCAATCGAAAATCTGCAGATTTTCGGTCTATCTTGGCCCATGTTGATGGACGGTTTGAACTATACGACAGATCCTCCACTGTCAAAGAGACTACATACTTGGAACTCAGCATGATGGCTTCGAAGATAGCATACGAGAATGAAGCATACATTCTAAATGTTGTAAACAACCACTGGAAGGTATTAGTGATTTTAAAGTTATTCATCGTGTACCATTCCAAAATGGTCAAGAGAAGAAGGTCATGCTGAAGTGTTCAGTTCCTGCTAATATACAACAGAAGGAATTGATACAGTTTAGCTATATTTTTCTTTTCTGAAGTTGCTTCCAAAAGTAAAACAATAGCATATCCCTAGTGTCTTGCAAGATATGTCCAATTGCATCACTGAGAGGTCAAAGGAGGATTTATATTCAAGAGAAATTAATTAAACATTTTTTGTTTTTCAGATGCATTTGGTTGGGTTCTATGATTTCTGGAATGGTAATCTCTTTATCTCTTGTATATATAATCTCCTGACAGCTTAAGCGTTAAAGTAAATATCAATTTAACATGTATAGAGTCTATAGACCTAACAATTTATCATAAATTCACTTGGTTGCACAACACTATAAGATCATAACCACTTGCATCTTGCAGAATTTCTAGGTAAGGATGAAACCCAAGCATTCATCTTATGTGACAGAGAAGAAGATGCTCGACTGATTGTTGTAGCCTTCCGAGGAACTGAAGTTTACAATACCATAGATTGGTGCACAGATGTTGATCTCTCTTGGTTCTCCATGGGAAACATGGGAAAAGTACATCTAGGCTTCATGAAAGCTTTAGGTCTTCAGGATGACAAAGATTATAAAAATGGTTGGCCTAAAGATTGTAAACGATCTCATGACTTGGCTTACTACTCTATTAGAGACAAGTTGAAGGAATTGATCCAAGATAACAAAGATGCCCAAATAGTAATAACGGGACATAGCTTAGGTGGTGCACTTGCCATTCTATTTCCTTCTATACTTATATTGCACCAAGAGGAGATGCTCATGAGTCACTTGTATGGAATATACACCTTTGGGCAACCAAGGGTTGGAGATGAGGAGTACGGAAACTTTATGAAGGAAAAGCTTGATGGAATTTACTATAGGATGGTTTATAAATATGATATTATTCCAAGGGTACCCTTTCATGATGCAGTCTTTCAGTTCTCCCACTTTGGCCCCTGCATATACTACAAGAGCTGGTACAAGGGAGTGGTAAGCTGATATAGATCCCTAAATTATTTTTCATCATTGAAGGATTTAGTTTTCAGTGCATGTTTAATCCATCATTAGATGTTACAATCTGTTTATATATATTTTGTGATAGATGCTTCTGGAAGAACCAGATTCCAACTTCTTTAGTCTCTGGTACACCATTTCAATATACTTGAATGCTTGGTTGGACTTATTTAGAGCTCTCTTGATCACCATAACACAAGGAGGAGATTACAAAGAGAGTTTTGCGTCTATTGTTCTTAGGATTATTGGACTTGTCAATCCAGGGTTTGCTAATCACAGCCTGAGGGACTACTTAAACAGTGTTAGGCTAGCAAAATATCAACATATAGATGAGGACGAGGAATGTTGTGACTCTTATGGGTAATGATTCAATGTATGGTAGAACAATTCTTTTATGGTGTCATGTACAACAACATGAAATAAAATTTACAGATTGAAATTCTTATTATTGCAGCATTGCTGAAGGCACTAGAACGTTGCTTTCTTCCGATACAGAACTCTCTTCAGTTTGCAATTATGTTTAGTTGGTTTCTAGAATTTTAGCTTTTTAGGCAAGTAACGTGGATTCTATGTTGGTTTCTTGAATATCTTTAGGCAACAGCTTCGTCTGACAAAGAACAAAGCCTACTTGCATTTCTCAAATAGCAACTGTTTTCCAAACCATTTGGGAAATTTGTAATGCACGTGTTTCTCATAAATTCTCTTAAACTTTGTAACCATATATATACATGAGTTAGATAGAATTCTGAATTGCACAGCTTCAAAGAAGTGCGTGTGTAGCTTGTGTGATTGAAGCAGTTGATGAGCCTTCTACTCAACCAACTTGATTATTTTATGACAACTAGTTTCTGTCAGCTATCCAGTGATGCAAATGCAAGCTATGATCAGATTCTGCTTCTCCACACAAGTGTTTTGTGATGCAAATTTTGATGTTCTGAGTTCTGACTAATTGTAGAAGAAGGCCATGTTGATCGAACTGTCCTCTAGAAGTTTCAGAACCTATGATCGTGAATTTTGTTTGGTATTTCGAAGACTATATAAGTAGCTATGTCCATCAAAATTCCAACTAGAGGATGGAAAAGAGAATGAGATATCCTGATTCAACTTCTACATGTCTTCTAAGATGGGAGTACTGTACTTGTCTTCTCCTGACAACGCCTCATTTTAAGAACGAAAGAACTTCTACGTAATTCTCTTAGTAATTGAAAAATTGATTGCTAGTTTGTAAAACAAATAAGTTACAAATTCAAATGGTGTCAAGAATATAGGAGAAATGGTCCTTTTTAGCAGTTAAAGAAAGTTGTTAGATTCCAATTACTTAAGCTACATTTGAGGGTGCATCTCATATATATAGTACTATGAGGTATAGATGTCTCCGACCAAAATACTCAAAGCTCATACTCTTTCTTCAAATACAATCTACCATAATTATGAATTAGTTTGGATGAATTACTCAGGTGGTTTCAGTACCAGCCGGATTATTAACAGTGCCCTTTATGGAAAATGTTAATAAATTCCAAAACCTGTTCCATCGTCCAGTAGCTACAACCGTCTTTTAATTGGTACCGCAGTATCTCTTTGGCTGGGTATTGGAGCAACATTACCTATTGATAAATCTCTAACTTTAGGTCTTTTTCAAATTAATTCCACCATGAAATAAATACCACAACCTGTGTATCTAGGTAGGATTCACTTTGAAGTGACTATTAGATACATAGGCATAGGTCTATTCAATAGAATTCTGTTCTGCATCAATGGATTTTATCTTGAAAAGTTATTCTAATTTATTCTTCGGTAAATCAATTATTTAATATTCCATTTTTGAAGAATGGCCACTATTTTAATTACATCTTCTATTTTAGCAATTTTCATAAGCTCTTTTGTACTTTTATGAAAAAGATCATATAATGTCAGTATTTTCGCCCTTTGGAGGGACTCAAGGGTCGTGGGATCTAAATGCAACTGCTCTACAAAAATCATTTGTAATTTCATGGCAATAATTATAAGTTCAGCCGCCTCCTGAGGAGAGTAGGGTTTTGTGAGAGACGAAAGCATTTTTTAGTCCGCGTTAGAGAAATGTTCTGATTCTCGTTATTGAAAAAGATAGAAGTTAAATTAACCAAATGGCGGCAGGCTTCTCAAAGTGCTTCTTTGGGTGTATAACTTCCATTAGTTCATATTTCGAGAGTAAGTATCTCTAGTGTTTCCCCAAAGGACTTAATAGAATAATTAATCTTTCTAATTGGCAAGTATAATGGAATTATAGGAAAACCTTTTCTAGGTAGTCGATCTTCTCTCCTTAGACACGATCCCCTAATCCTCTCGATTTTTAATTCAAGACACAACTCGATTGGGAGCGCCAGTGTAGCTATATGTTGTGTATCATCAACAATATCCAACAAAGGCGATAAGATGATGTCTTTAGAAGTTATGTGTCTAGGACCCTTGACACAAATAGATGCGTCGAAAATATCACTATCACTATCACTGTCGGCAGAAATTTTCAAGACAATTTGTTGCAAATTCGTTAAAAGTTCTGCTACCGATTCTTTAACACCGACTATTCTACTAAAGTCATAGGAGATGTAGTGTGCTGCTATTACAATTACGTGAGTAATACATATTCCTTCCACTTCGCTAAGCAAAGTCTTTCGTAGCGAAATGGCGATCGTCTCGGCTTGAACTTCCCGAAGCGGACACATAACAAAACGCCCATATTTATAATGTTGGCTAATCTCCTTTGTAGAAACACAACTCCATTGGACAATGTGTTCTATTCGCTTCACTTCGTCTTTTTTCATTAATCCTCTTGTTTTAGATTTTTACAATTTATATGCGTCTTTTTTTTTTAGGTCTGCATCCATTATGTGGTAGAGGGGTTATGTCCATGACGCAATTTAGCCATATTCCACTTCTCCGAATGGCTCGTAATGCAGAATCTCGTCCGAGACCGGGACCTTATATTCTAACGTCTGCTTCTTGCATACCCTGATCGATTACTATACTAATAGCATTTGTTGTCTCAATTTGCGCAGCAAAGGGCGTCCCTCTTCTTGGGCCCCTGAATCCACAAGTACTGGCGGAGGACCATGAAACCACCTGTCCCTGGGTATCTGTAACCGTTACAATGGTATTGTTGAAACTTGTTTGAATATTTATTACCCCCTTGGATATTCGAAGACTACTTTTCCGTGAAGTAAAACGCGGATACTTCCGTGGAATAAAACGTACATAGTTACGTAAACTAGTTCTTGATATAGGTTTTGCCATATTTTATCATCTCATAAAAATGAGTCAGAGATATATGGATATATGCATTTCGTGTCAAAACAAATCTTTTCTTTTATTTGTGCATTGGGTACGTTGTAGAGTCCCTTTTTTTTTTAGAGATATTATCACTGTCTCTGTTTATGCCTAGGGTTGGAGCAAATTACTATAATTCGTCCCCGTCTACGGATCAGTGACATTTTTTGCAAATTTTACGAATGGAGGCTCTTTTTTTCATAATTTGTTTTTCCTTACCTTTATAAAATTACAAATCTACTCTAGAAAAAAAAATCTCTTGAAATTTTGAACCTCAAATTATATCCCAACGAAAGGAGGATTGATAAATCCAATTAATCGTTCGAATCTTTGTTGCGGGTTTAGGGTCTATTCTAAAAATTATGCGCCCCCGGGTTGAATCATAACGACTTACTTCAATTTTGACTCTATCGCCTAGTAGTATTCGTATATAACTATGCCGTATCTTTCCAGAAATATAACCTAGGATCAGATCGTCATTATCTAAACGAACTCGAAACATACCATTGCGAAGTGATTCCACTACAAGTCCTTCTAATATCCATTTTTCATCTTTCATTCTAGATAAACCTTTTTAAGTATCAACTAAAGCTAAAAAAAAATAAGAATGATATTAGACAACCCGTCCTTTTTCTTTCCTTCACAAAACAAATAGGAAGTTGTAGATTCAATTTAAATTCGGATACTAGAAGGATTACCATATATAACACAAAATTTCTCCTCCGATTCCTTCTAGTTGAGCCTCTCGGTCTGTCATTATACCTCGAGAGGTAGAAAGAATAACAATACCTATTCCTCCTAAAGTCCTAGGAATTTTTTCATAATTGGAATAGATTCGTTGACCGGGTCGACTGATCCGTTTTAAAATAGTTCTATATTGCCCCTTCCTATTCCTTCGATGTCGAGAGTTGAAACCAATAAATTTTTCGTGCTTTATCGATGTGGTTACAAATGAAGGAAAGTCAATGATCAACTGCTTTCCCCGCCACCCAGGCGGTAACATTGAACTACCATACAAGGACCCCTGGGTGTCGAGGGTTCATCGAAATAGAACCCTTTTTTACCAGCCAAGCCTCACTAGACGGATTGAAATAAGGCAGCTTGAAATGCCCGTCCGCCCCTGGTGAGGAACCCATATTAAGTCGAATCAAGAGACAGATTAGAATAATATAGATTCTTAGAGATAGGTCGCCAAGGGAGACAATAATTCAAATGGATGGAATAAGGAAATTCAAGGAAGCGTCGAAATGATGCCCGAGGATGAAAGCCATGGAAGGGACGGTAGTCATATTATTGGAGTAGAGGGCTTACCTCATTTTTAAGGCTTTTCCCTCTTTCTTTTGCCTTACCTTTTGATCCCTTTTGTTTGGTCAAAATGAGCATCTAAAGATTACGAAAACCCCCGTATGTTTAATGTCAAGCTTTATTGGCCGCCCCCTAGCGTTTACCCTGGCATTGAAGGCATCCAATGGATAACAGATAGATATCTGCCTTTACTCCTGATGCCATTCACCTTAGGACCATCTTTCTATGGTTGAACTACTTATCCTAGTGGATAGGTGCATCTTGCTTCAAGATGAACATTAATTCATACCTATTTTCTTTCCTCAATCCCACTAGAATAGAGAGATTTATGTAGACCGCTAGAGACTTTCAGCAGACAATATCTTCAAGCAAGCGAGGTTATCAAAGACACCAGAGACTTGGGGAGAGTTGACTACTTACGATATTTCAACTATGGAAGCGGCTGATGATGAGACCGAGAAGGGATCATTTGGTATTGGCAACGGAGTGTATAGTCCCGTGTTTTGTGATTGCCCCGCCAGAGTCTTCCAAATAAAACACATGTCCACCACCTTGTAAACATCCCGTCGCATCTTAGGCCAATAATAACGATCCTCGACCAGCGTGAAGGTCTTATCTCGGCCAAAATTTCCACCCATACCACCACCATGTAGCTCAGAAATAACCTTCTCCCTAAGCCGGTAGACAAAGTGTGTTTCCTCGAAACAAGAACGAACCCATCATGTAGAAAATGTCACCACCATGTGTGCATGCATCCCATATATCACAAAAGTAAGCATCGTCCACATATTTCTCTTTGACGGTTTTTCAAATGCTACCACCTCCACGACCATAGTAGCAAGAAGTGAATGCCGTCGACTCAGAGCATCAACTACCTGGTTCTGAAAAAAGGAAACAAGACAGTTTTTTACCAAACCGGTAAAAATCCACATTGCGATGCTTTCATAATGAGAGCCGCGCCTTTTCCAAAGTCTTCTTCGCTCCCACTCCTTGTAGACAACACATAAATGTATCATCCTCCTCCGCATTTATCAGAGCTTCCACTTTCTGATATATTTTTAAAAAGCCTTAATGAATTCGGGGAGCATTCCGAGTATTACGGTAGATTTATAGAGCTAGTAGAAGGCTCTAGTAAAATGAGGGATTTTTGATTTAGAGAAATAAGGGAAAGGAGTGCTACGAGTCTTCATGGCGAAGACTGTAAGAGGATTCTCAAATAGTCACTTCCGAATGATGAAGCTCTTCTGATTATCTCATAAAATTCATGATGCCCCTGCCATTTTTCGTAACTAAATGAGAAAACTTTCATCAACAAAAGCTAAATTTATCTGAGATCCTAGTGTCTCCAAATTCTAGTGTACTAAACCAAGAGCAATCCCATGAACCCTCAAACACGGAGAACCTAAACCTTACTTCAAACCCTCCTAACCAAACCATTCCAGTGAAGCAACAAAATCTATGGAGTCACCTTTTTGGAGGAGGAGCATACAACAATGAAGAAGAAAATCCTATTCATTACCCAGATCTTGTATTGAAAGAAGGAGTTCTTGTCTGTCCCGAAGATATTCAAGAAAAGGCCAAGCTGATCTGGGCGGACCAACTAGTGGGTATGTTTTTGGAGAATCCACCTCCGTTCAGCAAGGTCAAGATTGCTGTGGAAAAAAGATGGAGGCCGAAAGGTTCAATAGAAGTCACATCCAATGGAGAGTATTTCTTATTAAAATTTACAAACCAAGAAGACAGAGATGTAGCCTTAGAAACAAGTCCTTTCAAGATTAGAGACAAGCTAATGGTGACTAAACCATGGAAGGAAGACCTAACTTGCTTAAAGAAGGAGAAAACTACTATACCTGTATGGATTCATATGTATAATGTCCCTACATGCATGTGGACAAAGGAAGGGTTAAGCTACATTGGTAGCATGGTAGGCAAACCAGTTCGATTTTACAAAGCAACTGCCATGACAACAATACTCACATATGTAGCTATATCCGTAGAGGTTAAAGCAGCTAAGGAACTCCCAGAGAAGATGAAACTTGACGTGGGTCGATGTGAAGGGGATGTTGAAGAGGTTGTCCTGGACTACCCATGGAAACCTCAATTGTGCTCGAAATGCTGCTCCTTTGGCATCTAAAAGGGAAATGCATGGAAGATGTGACAGAGAAGGTGCTGATCCAGAAGAGCGGAATTTTTAACAGAAGGAAATTTTTTTAGAACATGAACCTCCCTAAGAGTCAAAATACTGAAAGGGGGGGGGGGGAATAAGAAGGAAGATGGTTGGGAAGAAGCTAACAGGAACCCTAGAAGAAGAAGAAACCAGAACAAAGGCAATGAGACAACAAGGAATAGACAACAAAATGCTTTCAATATCCTGGAAGTAGTAGAGGATGAAGAGAATCCAGAGGGAACCACTGTAGAGATAGAAGACAAGGAATTCCCAAGGAACAATGGAATTGGGGCTATAAGTAACACTCATGTTAAGAAAAAATAGAATGACAAGGAGGGAATCAACAACCAAACCAATGGGGATGATAACAGCAACAAAACGTCTCAAAAGGAAGCAACAAATGAACAAACAAGTAGAGGAAGGCCAGATAGCTGAAATGACTCAAAGTCAGAGAGTCCAGAACAGGGAAGATGAAGAGACAAGACAAATGGATGTGGTGAACTCCAACAATGAGACTCTTCCAGAGGAAGGTGAAATAGAATGAATCAGTGAGCAACCAGCAATCACAGCTGATGACATCCCAAGAGGTACTTTCTGGGATAGCAGAGAAGGAGATGAGGACAAGAACGAACAAGAGGATGAACCAGAGCCAGGTAACATTTTCCCTGCATTATACCCCATCTATCAATACAAGAAGTAATGCAAAAGTTCAAAGCACCCCTTCCTTTGATAATAGTTCAGGGAAGAATAAAACTAGAAGGGGAAAACCTAGGTCTTGATGGCCTCTATAGCATTCTGGAACATCAGGGGTCTTAATGACCCCATTAAGCAGAATGGAGTTAATGAATTCATTTTGAAAAACAAAGTGAAACTTATTGGCCTTCTAGAAACCAAAGTTGATAGAGATAAGATTTATGAGGTAAATAATAGAATCAACCCTCACTTGGATTATGATGAAAACCTGGATCAGGCTCCATATGGCAGAATAATCATCATGTGGAACCCCTAGGAATGTAAGTTTACAACTATTAGGAAAACTGATAAATCTATACATCTCCAAGTGAAATTTCTCATAGACAATAATGTCATCTTTCTTACAATGGTTTATGCCAATAATCAGATGAATGCTAGAGACCCATTTTGGAGTGAAATAACTACTATAGCTAGCACAACCACAGGGCCTTGGGCCATTGCAGGAGATATGAATTGCATTGCCAACTGTAGTGAGAAATTGGGTGGAGCTCAAGTTACCAACAGAGACACAGAAGAACTGAAGAATTGTATGCAACAATAGGATCTCCAGGACCTCAAATCCACAGGTGACTATTTCACTTGGTCCAACAGGAATACAGACAGTAGGAGAATTCTATCTAAGCTTGATAGATGGCTAGTCAATAAGGACTGGATTGATACATTCTCCAACACAGAGGCACATTTCAATGGCTCTCCAATTTATGACCATAGTCACTGTATAGTCAAATGGTATGAAGGCATCCAATGGGGACCAACTCCCTTTAGGTTTTATAGCTCATGGGTGAAGGAACCTAATTTCAACAATTTTTTTTTTAAGAGTTGGAGAAACAGAGTAAATGGGACACCAATGTACATACTGCAGCATAAACTAAAAGACCTTAAAATTGTCTTAAAAGGGTGGAGCAAAGAGAAGTTTTCAAATATTTATGCCTAAGTTAAACAGCTCAAAGAAGAATTGGAAGTAATACAAACAGAGATTCAAAGGCATCCCATGAATACCAATCTAGCAGGAGCAGAAAGAGAGCTAATAGAGAAATATGGGAGAGCAACAAGAATCCAAGAAGAAATGGCCGGGGAAAGGAGGCTGGAGACAAGAACCTCCCTTACTTCCATAGAGTGATCAAAGCTAATAGATCTCATAGCACTATAAGGAAAATAAGAAAGAGAGATGGAACAATGGCTTCAACCAAATATGGAATTGAGGAGCAGATTGTTAGCTACTTCAAGGAGCTGCTGGGCACTTCCCCTCAAATGGAGTACCCTTACCAACTTGAAAATAGCTTCTCCTTCAATAGAATCATGAACCAGCAACATGCTGAAAGCATCATGCAACCAGTTACAAAGGAAGAGATCAAAGAAGCTCTGTTCAAGATGAAAGATCTAAAAGCTCCTGAACCAGATGGGTTTAGTGCTTATTTTTTAAAGTAATGCTAGGGCATTGTGGGGAAGGATTTCACTGAAGTAGTCTCCCATTTTTTAAAGAAGTTGAAGCTAATGAAGAGCATCAATGCAACATTTCTATGCCTCATTCCTAAGAAAGATAATGCAAAGATGGTGATGGATTTAGACCAATTGCTTGTTGCAATGTGGTCTACAAATGCATCACCAAGATTCTGACTCTAAGAATGAAAAATGTGATAGGAGATCTTATTAGCATGAACCAAGCAGTTTTTGTGAGAAACAGAAGCATTCTGGATAACATTATGCTCACTCATGAGCTGCTCAGGAACTGCCATAGAAGCTACATAAGTCCAAGGTGTGCAGTGAAGATTGACTTCCAAAAAGCCTATTACAATGTGAGATGGGATACAGTGATAAGATTCCTCGAGATGAGGGGGTTCCCTAACATTTTTACTCAGTGGGTACAGGCCTGCATTACTGCTCCGATGTTCTTTGTGTTGGTCAATGGAAGCCCAGTTGGATTCTTGGAAGGCAAGAAAGGGTTGAGACAAGGTGATCCCTTATCTCCTACTCTCTTTGTCATTGTGATGGAGGACTTCACTAGAATGCTGGTAAGGCAAGTGGAGTTGAGAAATCTAATGCTTCATCCCAAGTATTCCATCCCTCAAGTTGTTAGTTTGTGCTTTGCTGATGATTTTATGGTGTTTACCAAGCCGACAACTCAGTCAATTGAATGCGTCAAGGAAACTATGAACAAGTTTCACTCTATATTTGGCCTTAAAGCTAATCTAAGCAAGACTTATATAATGATGGGAGGTGTTAACACTGCGAAAGCCCAGGAGATAGCCACTAATTTAGGATTCAACATCCAAAACTCCCAACTATCCTACCTTGGCATTCTCATGATTACCAGTAGGCTAAAAAAGGTAGACTGCTACCCTCTCATAGAAAGAATCACTTCCAGAATGCAAAGTTGGAAAGAAAAGTACCTTAGCTATGCTGGGAAGTTGGTTCTAGTCAATTCAGTTTTGTTTGCAATCCAAGTATACTGGAGCAGGATAATGATTCTCCCTAGACAAGTCATTTATAGAGTTATAGCAATCAGCTGCAAATTCCTTTGAGGTGGGCCAGAGATGAGCAAGACGGTGACTCTAGCTGGTTGGAAAAAGATTGCAAAGCCAAAGGATAAAGGAGGCCTTGGCATTATTGACATAAAGACTTGGAATAGGGCTACTTGTTGTGCTCACCTAGTCAGAATAGCTAACAGAGACAGTTCTGTGTGGGTACAATGGATCTGGACTCACAAACTGAAGAAGCTGAATCTATGGACTATGAACATCCCCAATGAGTGTTTCTGGATATGGAGAAGCATTCTAAAATGTAGACACTATTGCTAAGACCTAGAAAGATGTATAATACGAGATGGGAAAGACAGTTCTTTCTGGCATGATCCTTGGTCCCCTGTATGCATATTGTTTGGGAAACTGAACTACAACCAGAGAATAGGCACAGGTCTAGCAGATGATGCAAAAGTGAGCAAGGTAAGAAGATTTAATGGCATTGTACAACCAAGAACAGCTGACCCCCAGGTCAGAGAACTATGGAACTCAGTACAAGAAACAGAGTTGGGAGACTTCAGAGAAAAAGACAAAATGGTATGGACTAGCGTGCCTTCAGGTAACTTATCTATTAAAGCAGCCTAAAAATACCTTGTGCAAGGAGGCGAAAGATTCAAGTGGAATAGTAGAATCTGGGATGCAAAAAGATCACCAAAGCATAATTTCTTTTGCTCGATGGTGATTCAGAATTTGCTTCTCACCCAGGAACATCTGTGCTATAGGAAGGTTCTATCAAAATCCCTTCCCTATGTTGCTTTTGTGATACAGGTCAAGAAAACTTGCAACATCTATACTTCAAATGTTCCTACAGCAGGTTCATATGGCAGAGTCTTCTAAACAAAAAAAAAATCAAAGAGGTGTTTCAGATGCTGCTAATGAATGGGTTTGGATATACCAGAATTCCTAAGGTCAATCCTTGAGAAATTTCATCCTGAGAACTACTCTAAAATGCTAGCCTTTATCTTATATGGGGGGAAAGGAACAGTCGTAGATTCAAGAGCTCAAATACCACCAAAAAGCTTTTCAAAACCCTCTATCTTAACTGGTTAAAAGGATTCAAGTGAAAATTATTGTGTGTTTTCCTTTGAGAAATGGAATCCAAATCTCTAGTATATGTATGATTCATCATTGGAGATAAAGGGAGAAAAACTATCAAACATCAAAATCTCAGCCTCAAAATAGCTCCCATGAGTTTGAGAATAAGAGTAGCCAGATGTTTTAACAAAAATAGTTTGACTAAACTTGTTCTGAAACAATAGGGTTTATATTACACTAGATAGCATATGTCTTAGGGGAGTTGCTTTTTTATTTTTTTGGTAAAAGCATATAGCCAGTTACAATAAAGTTGTCGTGCTTCTGCAACTAAGTAATGAGCCTTTTAATTGAAGTCTTTAGGGATAAAGTTACAAAACCATAAACTGTTGGGATGGAGTTGGCTTGAATAGTCCCACGTCAAGTAAGGATAAGTCGTCACTAAGGTTTATAAGGAAATGGTTCACTCCCTCATAGCAACGATGCCTTTTAAGATAAAAACCCCACACCCGTGGCCCGGATGGTAGGCCTAAGATAACGGGTGTTTAAGTTGGGGACAATATCGTTGTTATGTATAGTGAACCCAGGTGCGCGCACGCGCTCGGCGGGCCAACAATTGGTATTAGAGCTGACATGGAGAGTTGACATGGAGAATAACAACAATACAAGGATGATTAGCCTTAATGGCTCAAACTATGTTATTTGAAAAGCCAAGATGGAAGACATATTATACTGTAAGGATTTGTACCCTCCAATTGAGGGAGATGCAGTTAAACCCAAGGATATGTTAGAAGAAGAGTGAAAGAAATTAAACAGAAAGGCTATTGGTCACATCAGGCAATGGTTAGATGATTCGGTATTTCATCATGTGTCAGCTGAGACACATGCTCTTTGGACCAAACTCCAGAATTTATATGAAAGGAAAACCGCTGCAAACAAGGCCTTCTTGATCAGGAAGTTAGTGAACTTGAAATTCAAGGAAGGTAGTTCTATTGCTAAGTACTTGAATGATGTGCACAAAGTGTGGTGAATCAGTTGTCCAACATGAAGATAGTGTTAGATGATGAAATGCAAACACTATTACTTCTTAGCTCATTACCAGATAGTTGGGAAACATTGGTGGCGTCGGTTAGTAATTCGGTACCGAATGGACAGCTTACCATGGAGTTGATTACCGGTAGTTTATTTGATGAACAGACTAGAAAGAAATCTTTCGATACTGATCATTCCCAAGCACTTGTGACTGAAAACAGGGGGAGAGAAAAATATAAGAAATATCATGGTTATGATAAAAACCGTGATAAGTCAAGAGGGATATCAAAGTCAAGAGATAGAAGTTTTAAGTGTCATTATTGTGGTAAACTAGGCCATTTCAGAAAACAATGTTATAGTTACAAAAGAGATTTGAAAGAGGGAAAAGTGAGGAATGGTGATAGTAAAGAAGCTACAGTTTGTTACTGATGAACCCGTGGCTCTTTTGTATGGCAAAGGTGAATGTTTGCATGTTGCAAATGAAGGAAGCGAATGGATTATTGACACTGGTGCATCTTATCATGCAACCCCAAGAAAAAACTATTTCACTACTTATAGAGCAGGAGATTTTGGCAGTGTGAAGATGGGAAACACTAGCAACTCTAAAATAGTGGAAATATGTGATGTGTGTGTCCAGACTAATACGGGGTGCATGTGACTTTGAAAGATGTACGTCATGTTCCTGATCTTCGTTTGAACCTGATTTCTGGACTTGTTTTGGATAAACAAGGGTATATTAATTATTTTGATAATGGTGCATGAAAGCTTACCAAAGGTTCACTTGTTGTGGCAAAGGGTAAGGCGTGTTGCACACTATACAAGACTCAAGTGAAATTGTGTAAGAGTGGTTTGAATGCAATTGAAGATGGTTCTTCTACAAACTTGTGGCATAAGTGACTTGCACACATGAGTGAGAAAGGTATGCGATTCTTAGAAAAGAAGAAATTAATTCCCTCCTTGAAAGGTACTTCTCTTAAACCCTGTGGTTATTATTTATTTGGTAAACATCATAGAGTTGCATTTCGTAGATCATCAAAAAGAAAATATGGCTTGTTAGATTTGGTTTACATTGATGTTTGTGGTCCCATTGAAGTAGATTCTCTTGGTGGTAGTAAATATTTCTTGACATTTATTGATGATGCATCAATAAAGGTGTGGATATATTTTCTCAAATCTAAGGACCAGGTTTTTCAGCTATTCCAGCAGTTTCATGCAAGGTTGAAAGAGAAACAGGTAGAGTTTTGAAGTGTCTCCGCAGTGATAATGGTGGCGAGTACACATCAAAAGACTTTTAAACCTTATTGTAGTAAGCTTGGTATACGACATGAAAAGACAGTTCCTAGCACTCCACAGCATAATGGGGTAGCAGAAAGAATGAACCAGACTATTGTAGAAAAGGTGAGATGCATGCTTCGCATGGCTAAATTGCCAAAAGAGTTCTGGTCTGAAGCTGCTAGTACAACTTGTTATCTCATCAACAGGACTCCTTCATTTCCTTTAGATGGTGACATTCCAGAAAGAGTGTGGAGAGGGAAAAATAGTTCATACTCTCATCTAAAGGTATTTGGCTTTAAAGCATTTGTTCATGTACCGAAGGATAAGAGATTAAAGCTTGATGAAAAGGCATCTCCATGTATTTTCATTGGTTATGGAGATGAGCAGTTTGGCTACAGATTATGGGATCCTGAGAATAAGAAAATTATTAGAAGCAGAGATGTGGTATTATATGAAGATCATACCATTGCAGATTTTGAGAAAATTGAAAAGCCCAAGCCGATAAACATGAAGAGCAACCCCTTCAGCAAGAAATAGTAGAGCCTCGGTTAAGAAGGTCTACTAGAGAGCGCCAACCTTCAAAGAGGTACCCCAATGATGAATATGTTTTCCTTATAGAAGAAGGTGAACCAAATTTTTTTCAAGAAGTACTAGATCATAAAAATAAAGATAGCTGGATGAAAGCTATGTAAGAAGATATGAGTTCCTTGCATAAGAATGGTACTTATGATTTAGTTGGGATTCCTGATATTCACATAATTATTACATAATATATCCCTTAATTTATATATGTTAGTGTTTCAATTATTATATTTTATAATAATTATTTCGTTTTCATGTCTTTGTAGGAATTTGAGCGTTTGATGAAATCGTATTAAGGCGACAATTTAAGGAATTACAATTGGTCGATTCTAGCGGTGGTACAAAGTAGAGGGACACATATCTAAACCTAACCCTAATAAACCTAGGTCCACCTAATTTAACCTAAGCCCAAACCAAAAAAAATGCTAACCTAAAAACCCAAGCCCAATATAATATGAGAACCCTATTTAGCCCCCCCCCCCCCCCCCCCATCTTAGAGAAAGCCTCAAATCTTATTCTCTCTTCTTCCACATCCCTTTTCCCTTCCTCTCTTTTCCAGCCACCACACCAATTCACCCTGCCGGCAATCCTCGCTCGATAGGAGAGCCGGCAGTGCGATAATCCCGCCATCACCCTTCATCTCGTCATATCTCTCTTGTTCTCCCAACCTAACCTCTTCCTTCATCCCACTGAAACAGGGGCGTGACAACCCTGTTTCACGTCATCACACCACACAGCCACCACCACCACCACCACCACCGTCACTAACCACCGTGAAACAGGGGCGTGACAACCCTGTTTCACGTTACAAACCTCGCCTTGCCACCGAAACAGACCACCACCCTCCTCGTCCTCCACCATCACCGCCACCTCCTCTCTCTGTTCCATCATTCACGAACCACCGCCATCCACCATCAGATGCACCACCACCGCGACAGGCCCTGTTTCTCCTCCTTCACGAACCGCCGCCACCCCTGTTTCTCCCCTCTCTCGGCCTCCTTCCTGTTTCCCTATCTATTTCTTACTGTTTCTCTCTCTCTCTCACGACCACCGTTGCAACCAGACCAAGCAACCACGCCATCAGCCGCCGCGAAACAGAGCTCGCGACAGAGCACTGTCCCTGCTCGCGACAGAGCACCTCCACTTCCCCTTCTCGTTATTTCCTCACTCTCTCTCTGTTCTTGCAGGTACCGGAGCCGGTCTGGAGGAGAGGAAGCTCGCGAGGAGCGGAGCAGACGCTGTCGCGCTGGAGAAGAGAGTCGCGCGTCTTTGGCGGGAGAAAACTGTTTTTCAAACAGTTCAGTTATTTGCACCCCGAGTTCTCTAAGAGCCACCACAGTGCAATTTCAACCATTTTTCTCGGGATTCGCATCCGTGCAGAGATGATTTCCACCTCCAATGATGCTGTAACCACCGCTACCATGGATAGCTAAACCCTTCGCCAAGGCTACGATGAAACCATAGGGTTTCCTAGAGTTTGTTGTATTTAAATTTATTGTTTTCTTTATGCTTGAATGTTAAACACATTTGATTTTTGAGTCTCAATAATTTGCTTTCACCGATTATATCCTGATTAATTATCTAGACTAGTCGGTAGTTAGTAGTACCCTTTGTTGACATTCAAAGTCTGATTTAATCAATTAATCTGAATCTGTGATTGTGTGTGCCGTAAGAAGACACGCAATGCTAGGGGTTTAGGATTAATTAAAATAAACCTGTGATTGTGTGTGCCGTAAGAAGACACGCAATGCTAAGGGTTTATACCTTTGCTAAAATAAATTGCGAACTTAGATTAATCTTTAGGTTAGTCATGTTAATTCTTGAAAATAATAATTTGGATTACACAAATCTCAAAGAACCAGTGGTGGATTCAATGCCTTGGTTTCCCTTATCATATTCTTTAAAACTTTTTATTTTTTTTTTAATTTGATTTTTAGTTTAGATATTTTAATTGCTGTAACCCCATTTAAATTAGTTTAAATAAACTCTGAAATTTAATTGCAACCACAGTCCTTGTGGGATCGACCTGTACTTGCCCTTGTCTACCAGTTAGACACTGTGCACTTGCTGTTATTACAAGTGGGTTAAATTAACATATTTATTTAGGTTAGTTAAATCTGCATCAATTCCAAAAAGTAGAAAACCTTTGAAGAACAAATGGGTGTACAAATTGAAAAAGGATGGTGATGGAAATAATGTGAAGCACAAAGCTCGGTTAGTGGTAAAAGGCTTTGCGAAAAAGAAGGGGATAGATTTTGATGGGATATTCTCACCCGTGATGAAAATGACATCCATTAGAGTAGTGTTAAGTCTTGCAGCTAGCCTGGATCTTGAAATTGAGCAGTTAGATGTTAAAATTGCATTTCTTCATGGGGATTTGCATGAAGAAATTTACATGGCACAACCAGAGGGTTTTGAAGTGAAAGGGAAAGAACATATGGTTTGCAGATTGAAGAAAAACCTTAATGGATTGAAAATGGCTCCGAGACAGTGGTATAAGAAGTTTGACTTATTTATGATTGAAAAAATATTTGTTTAGTTTTTTTGATATAAAAGACTTGGGGCCAGCTCAACACATCCTAGGGATGAAGATTACACGAGACAGAAAATTAAGTTGTGGTTGTCATAAGAAAAGTATGTTGAAAAAGTACTTGAAAGGTTCAACTTGAATGATGCTAAGCCCGTGAGTACTCCATTTGCTAATCATTTCAAGTTAAGTGCCAAGTTATCTCCTCGTACTGATGAAGAAAATAAGCATATGCCAGGTATTCCATGCTCCTCTGCTGTAGGGTGTTTGATGTATGCTATGGTTTATATAAGACCAGATATTGCTCAAGCAGTCGATGTTGTGAGTAGGTATTCAGAAAATCCAGGAAAAGAACATTGGGATGCAGTTTAATTGATTATGAGATGTTTTAAAGGTACTTCAAAGCTTTGTTTAAGCTTTGGTAATTCAGGAGTTGTGTTAGAAGGGTACACAGATGTAGACTTTGCAGGTGATTTAGACAAGAAGAGGTCGACTTCAGGTTATGTTTTCACTTTTGCAAGGGGAGCTGTAGCTTGGCAGTCTAGAATATTGAAAAAGTGTGTTGCTTTGTCAACTAATGAAGCCGAGTATATTGCCATTAATGAAGCAGGGAAGGAAATGTTATGGTTGAAAAGATTGCTCAATGAGATGGGTGTGAATCAAAATAAGTATGTGGTGCATTGTGATAGTCAGGGTGCTATTGAGTTGAGTAATTAAGAATGCCATATACCATGGACTTACCAAGCATATTGATACACGTTACCACTGGATACGTGATGTGCTTGAGAACAATTGTATTCAGGATGCAAAGATTCATGCTAGTGAAAATCCTTCCGACATGATGACAAAAGTAGTTCCAAAAGTAGTTCCGACATGATGACAAAAGTAGTTCCAAAAGGGAAGAAGATCTTCGTGGAGATCCTTATCTAATAAGGAGTTGTGTTGTGGAGGAAAGTTTCCCTATTAAACTTGTGCTCCTAGATACGCGGGAGATAGTTCCCAATTGGAGTGTTGTCCATTGATGGAAGTTTGCATGTACGACGTATACTCTGGTATTTGCTTCCTAGTTGGAAACAAGGTGAGCTGGCTTGCCTGTCCAAAGTTGATACCCGAGATGTTTGCGTTAATATGTCTTACGAGTATTGGGGATGACTTTAAGACGTGTGGGCTTAGCAAGCTGTAGTAATTTGGGTCCGTCTTGCGGATTGCGCTATGTGGGCTTGAAGTCGCTTGGGCTAGATCAGTGTTGGGTTGACGCTTGGGCCTGTTATTCCTTGAGATCATCATGACACATGTATGGTGTGGAAGAGAGGACATTTCAGTGTATTATCAGCTGCTCCCCCCAAGTTAGTGGGCCATTGTATTGATTTACTAAGTCACTTCTTGAAAAGATACGCCGCTCATGATGATTGAGAATGAGCCGTTACTTGAGCGGTGCGCTTCATTAATTAAGCGTGCGTCGGTTTAGTGAAGAAAAGGCGAAAAGTCGATACCTATTTAGATCTCCCTTTCTACAGAAATAAACTCTTCCATTTCTTCGTTTTTAGAAACTCTATTCTGTTAAGCTTTTCATTGAAAGCTTATTCACTTTTTTCGTGGCTCGCCAAAATCACCTTGACGATGAGCTTCTTGCCAAGGGTCTCCAGTTCTTCAAAGATAGGTCGATTCAAAAGAGATATGGGGTGTCTGTAGACCTGCCACTCTACAGCTTGATTGATGATCAAACGTCAATGTTTCCTCCGGAAGGATTCGTCTGTTTGCACCATGGCATACTTCATACTTCAAACTGTGCTTGATTAGGTCTTGGGAATTTTTGAATTTCTTGGAATCCTTCATGCCCAGTTGGTACCAAATGGGTACAGGACTATCCTTCTTATATTGATCAGGGCCAAAAATGCTGGTGTCCGCGTGACTTCGAGGGTGATTTAGTTGCTGACTTTTCCTGGCTGAACGATCACACTATGTGCAAGATGACGTTGTGGCTTGCTTTGGAAAACTGCCAGATGATTTTAAATTCTAGCAGACATTGTGTTTCCTGGCTCATTCGAATTCGAAGTACTTCAAGTTCAATGGTCATCCGCTTGAGCGGAAGTTCATGCCACTCAGTAAGTATAGTTTCTCCCTTTGATTTCGTTGTGTTGATTGTATGCTGATTGTTGTGTGTGTTCTTTGTAAAGAGGTTTTCCACTACTCCTATTTCTTCGGAGGAAGAGGCTGCAATGGAGGCATTTCGTGAAATGCCTAAAATGAGTGTTGAAGAAGTTATTTGCCTTTCAAATTTTAGTCGCAGTAGGTTGTAGGCCCACTGGCACGTGGCTTTCACTCTCTTCAGAGTACCGAAGGTTAAGTTCGAAGGTGGAGCCCCTTCCAAGAAGAGGAAGGCCTCCAAAGTTAAGGCTCCCACCCTCCAAAAATTAAGGCTCCAAAGTTGAGACTCTTGCTTCCTTCATTAGCTCGAAGAGGTCTCGCACTGGGGCCGAGCCGACTTCCAAACAACCCACTCCATTGAGGGAGGATCGTGATTTTGACCTGTCTGCTGAGGCGGAGGTTGTAGCATCTGGCTTAGAAAAGGACACCTACAGTTAGCAGGGGTTATGATGTGTTGCAGCTGAGTACCGAGCAAGCTGAAGCTTTGAATAAGAAGCTGATGATGGCTGTTGTGGCGGCTTCCACTGGTGCTGACCAATCCAAACATGTTTTACTAGAAGGCCTTGATGAAGATTTTCCTATGGTTCTAGAGGTCAGCATCTTGCTGGTGGATCGTCTAACAATCGTTGTTGCAGCGTGGACCGTCGCTTTTGCAGTCCGCATTGCCCTCCATCTTGCTCTAAATCGTATATCAAGGTAATGGAGGGTCCGCTAGACAACTCACTTCCTTCTCTCCCTTCAGAGTCCACTGAGCCGGTTGCTGGTGACAAAGGGAAGGTTGTAGATGAGGGCTTAGGTGCAGTGGAGACCGCAAAGGGTAGTGTTGGTGTAATCCCGTATCCGGGAGAGCTTCATCCGGATGCACGGATGAGTTTGTTCGATTCGAAAGTAGTGAAAATGAACAACCAGGCCTGGCGCAAGGAGGTTGACATTGATTATGCTTCGAGAAGGCATATAAGCAGGCGTTATAGCTGGCTGGCAAACTGTGCTCCGAAGCCAGAGAAGGATGCGTTGGAGGAGCATATGGATAAGGGGTTGAAACATCTTATACTGGGGATGTCCCATATGAGCCATGTAGCTGTCGCTGGGACAAAAATTGAACGGCTCATGAAAGGGTATACACCATGGAACGTGTCTTCTCAACTATGCAAAAGTTGTATTCGGATGCACTTTTCTAGATTGAATCGCTGAGAAATCAGATTGAAGATAGGAGGCTGGAACGGTCAGCCACTGATGCTGAGACCCAGAGGGTTCGTTTGGAAGCCCTTGAGTCTGATTTAGCAGAGGCGATGTCCACAAGGAACAGATCCAGAGAAGACCTGAACCTGGCCTGCCATGATCTAGAAGTTGCGTAGGAAGCTGTGACTAAGATGCGCTCTAAGTTGCAATCTCTTGTTGAAAAGAATACCATGAAGGAATCCGAATGGATTGTCCAGAGACAGCAGTTAGAGGTCGATGTGGAATTCAATGCTCGGGAAGCAAGGAAGGCTGAGGACCAACTTTTCCTGGAGCAACATGAACTTAGCGCAGTCACAAGTAGCCTGATTACTGAGCAGTCTCAGAACTGATGCACTGACAGGCAAGCTGGAGCTGCTGAAGCGTGAACTTGTTGAAGCAAAGGCGCGCGAGGAAGAGTTTCTCAAGGCGCAATGCACGTGCGAATTCCACAGGATCGTGCATGGGAGGTTAGAACTATTGGCACTAATGAAAAAAGAGCATCCAGAATGGGACCTTGCTTATTACAAAATTGTGTCCTTTGCAGACTTCGAAGTGGTCTTTGAGTCGTTGGAGGAAGAGGGTGATCTGGATCATGGCACTCAAGCTGAGGCACGCTCGGACGCAACTCCTATTTTTTTTTTAGTTAAGCTTAGCTATCTTGTAATCACACCTCCTCCTGATGAGGAGTAAATTTCGTACATCTGTACCTTTTGTGATCATGATCTGTAGGAAAGCAGTGATCCCGTGGCGAGCCGTCAACATCAGTCGGAGCTGACTAGGCTCCCACCTTCAAAACCATCTACACCCGTGCGGAGCGGGCTACAAGTTTCGGATGATAAAATTCGGTGACCATGGTCTGTAAAAGAGCGCTGATCCTGTGACAAGCCTTCGACATCAGTTGGATCTGACTAGGCTCCCACCTTCCAAATCATCTACACCCGTGCGCATCGAGCAACAAATTTAGGAGTTTTCGGCGACCATGGTTTGTAGAAGAACAGTAGTCCCGTGGCAAGTCGCCGTCATCAATTGGGACTGACTAGGCTCCCACCTTCCAAACCATCTATACCTGCACGGAGCGGGCTACAAGTCTGGGAGTTGAAAATTTGGAGACCATGGTCTTTAGAAGAGCGGTGGTTCCTTGGTGAGCCATTGACATCAGTCAGAACTGACTAGGCTCCCACCTTCTAAGCTATTTACACCCACGCCAAGCGGGCAACAGGTCTGGGCATTGATCAGAAGTTGTCGTCATCAGTTGTTCACTGGCTATGCTTACCTAATCGGGTTCGATGACCATCGTCTGCGAAGGGGGCGACGGTCCCTGGCGAGTCGTCCTTTTAAGGCATAAGATTGTTGATTAGACTCCCACTTCCTAAGCCATCGACATTCAAGCACGACGAACTAGGCGTCGGGTTGAACCAGAAGCCATCGTCATCAGTTGAAACTAACTAAGCTTGCCTGGCTAGGTCGGGGCTCTGCCTGTTACGGGCGTGCAAGCCTACCTCCGCAAACGGATTGCATTATGCGAATTAGTTTTCAATAATTTCAAGAAAAAAAGGTACCTTAAATCATCTGGTGATATGTAGGTGTGCTCTATGTGTCAAAAGTGACTAGGGCATCTACTACTTACGTCAGCGCATGTGGTAGAGTGTCGCTAGGATAATGGGTCAAGTCGATGGGCCCATATAAGAAGAACTGGGTCTTTCGTAGGATCGTGGTGTCACATTACAACATAGATTGCATGGTGACACGCGTATGACATAGATCGCGAGTCGGTAGAGTATCAGTTACTCCCCCCAATTAATGGGGTTGTGTGCAACATCATTTATTGATTGAACGTGGTCATTTGCGGTTTCCTTGGGAATCGTTGCCTCCTTATTTCCCATACGGCATTCAATGCTAATATTTCATGCTAACGCGCCTGTTTGGTGAGCCACTATGTTTATATAATGGTGTTTCGTCATTGCTGTAGGCCTTATCTTCTACAGAGTGCACTCTTCGGATGCTCTTACTCAAAGAATATGCTTTGGGTTTTCCAAAGGCTGAAGGAAGATCTCTTCTACTGAAGTCTTCAAATGTTTTTACATTTGCACTGATGAGTTTTGATAAGACTTGCTATTATGCGTTGTCATCTGCTCTGGGTGAGCACCAGATTGATTTGCTAAGACCTTGTAATTTCTTCTACTATTTCGTAGAAGAAGTATGGACTTTTTTCTCAAGGGATGAGTCTGTCGTTTATGTTTTAGTGCCCTATCGGTGCTTCAAACCGCATAATTTTTGAGATAACACCAGCAACCAACCATGGAGAGGTTGCTTTCCTCCCTTTTCAGCTAGCCTTATCTTCCCGATCGGGAAGCATTTTTCTCTGTTGAACCCAATCAGCGGGTAGTCAAAAGATGTTAGGTTCTCTTCCTTGAGGTCCAAACTGTAGAGTGCATTGTAGAATAGGATGTTGAGAGAGCTTCCTGTGTTTACCAGGGCCCTCTTCACTTCCCACTAAGCAATAGCGACCGAAATGACAAAAGCATCATTGTGCGGTACGCAGACACCTTCGAGGTCCTTATCTGTGAAGGTCAAGGTCGGGATGGGTATTTGTATTCGTGAGTAATACACATCTCTGTCCTCGTTTGTGGGTTGTGTCCGCTTGCGAGACATGTTTGATTGTTCTTCTTCTGACCCGACTCCGTGAAGGACATATATTATGCCCAGAGTCTTCTTCTCAATTTCTTTGACAACCACTCCCCTTTCTCTGGTTTGGTCCAACCTTTTCTCAGAACCTAGGAATTCCTTTAGCTTGCCTTTGCGAATCCAACACTCGATCTCGTACCTTAGACTCTTGCAGTCATTGGTGTCCGGGCCCCCTTCCTTATGGTACGAGCAATACCTGCTGTTGTCGTGTTTGGAAGGGTCTCCGTACTACTTCGGGGGCCATTTCAGATCTTCTCAGTTTTTTCATAGAATTAAGGACATCCGACAAGCTAGAGTTGAAGGGGGTCATGGTTCTGGATCCGACATAGTTGGAAGATTTTTCTGGCCAGGCGCGACTAGAATCCGATTAGCCGTCGTTGCACTTCCACTTGTTTTTTTCTTCGTCTTCTCGTTTCTTTGCCTCATTTTTTTGTTTCTATAAATGGAGGGTATCTTCTCTACTTCAGCTTCCTTCTTTGTTGTTCTCATTTCCTCCAGGGTGATGTACCTCTGGGCGCGCTTCAAGAGTTCTGCCATATCTAAGGGAATCCAAGGTGAGGAAGTCGTAAAACTTTCTCTCTCTTAGGCCCACAGTAAAAGTCATCATGGCGGTATCGTCGCTGCAGCCATCAATGAGCGTCAGCTTTTCATCGTAGCGCGTGACGTATTCCTTTAGTGTTTTGTTTGACTTCTGCCTTAAGGAGAGTACATAATGCGGGTTTTTCCTGATCCGCTGGCTTCTGACAAAGCGTGTTATAAATTCTTTGGCCAGTGTCTTGAACGAGTCGATTGACTTTGGCGGGAGGCTGTGGAACCACATTAGTGCTGACTTCTTGAAGATAGTAGGGAACGTTATGCACATCACCGATTCAGAACCTTCTTTGAGCACCATTACATGCTGATAATAACACAAGTGATAGAACGAGTCATCGATCTCGTCATAGAATTCAAGTTTCAAAAGGTTGAACTTCTGTGGCAGAACCTTGTTCCTGATGTGGTTCATGAACGTGGGAACAAAGACGCGGTATAGCACGCCTTGGTCGTGAGCCTCTCGCCAAAGTCAATCGAGTGTTTGATCACTTGTGTTTGATGTGTCCCCCTGTTCTTCATTGTACCAAATTTGGTAGTCACCATCTTCTTCGATTTTGAAGAGAAATAATGTCAATGCTTTGTTAGGAACTTGTCGCCCCCACGAACTGCGCCAAACTGATGCAGTCAATTTTCGCTCCCTGCTTGACCTTGACCTGCTGACCTGCACAAGGAATGCATGTGAGCCCCGGACCACCAATGCGGTGGCCGATGGCACTCCGATGCTAAAGTCAGACAAAGATCTGATAAAGGCTTAATCTTATAATCATAAAATTTGTAGCGTACCTTAGCTTACCTACCTCATGTCTTGTTTATAGTGTTGGAGTCCTGGTTCGACTAAGCCATCATTGACATAGTTTAGGGAAGAAGATCTTCGTGGAGATCATTCTCTAATTTGGAGTTGTGTTGTGGAGGGAAGTTTCCCTGTTAGACTTGTGCTCCTAGATACGTGGGAGATAGTTCCCAATTGAAGTGTTGTCCATAGATGAAAATTTCCATGTATGACGTATACTTTGGTATTTACTTCCTAGTTGAACAAGGTGTTAATGGCTTGCCTATCCGAAGCTAATCCCTGATATACTTGCTTTAATAGGTCTTATGGGTATTGGGGATGGTTGTCAGACGTGTGGGATTAGCAGGCTGTAGTAATTTGGGTTCGTCTGGTGGACTGCACTATGCAGGGTTGAAGCCGCTTGGGCCTATTATTCCTTGAGATTATCATGACATGTGTACGGTGTAGAATAGAGGGCATTTCAGTGTATCGCAAGATCCAATGTAAAGGGAAATAGTTTAAGCTGAAGAGATCATGTGTTAAGTCTGCTGTGTCTGACTATGTGAACTTGAGTCTAAATCAATTTGTTGCGAATGGTTTTGGCCTCAAGAAGGGGACCAAAAGTAGGAATAGAAACACCTATTCCATGGAAGGAGTCGACCTATTATTGGTTAAAGTAGCTTCCAAGATGTGGTGAAAGTTCATCAGATTATCTGATGCAATAGTGTTCACCGAGCTGGAGTGGTTTGGTTGGGTGGGGTTGTTATTGAACCATTGGCATTGCTAGGAGGTCTAAGTGTGATGGAGGGAAGCTAGGAAAGTCTGCATGCAAAATTTTTTCTAATTGAAAATCATGTTGTTGCGAGATCGCCAGAAAGTAAGGAAAACAACCGTAAATTGGGAAAATATCTCATCAGTAGCCATTCGATGGGCTTTGGCTGTGTCCCACATGAATGTGAAAAATCTGGCAGTGGAAGATCATATTTGGCCTTCTACCAGTCAATAGGCAAAGGGGAGAGGTACCAAAGTTTAGTGATGACAAGGCAAATGAAAAAGAGGTGAGTGACATCTTCCGTATGCTTTTGGCAAAAAATGCAATTGTCATCAACTGGCATGTGAAGCCTAGTTAATTTGGTCATAGTGGGAAGAATATCTTGAACTATTTTCCAAATAAGATGAAGGGCACTAGTGGGGGCTTTGACTTTCCACAAAGCTCTGAAAACTTTAGCTTGCAAATCCCAAATCGGAGGATTTGAGGTGGACCTTTCAAGCTGATCGTTACGAAAAGCCCGAGAAGCATTCTTAACAGATAAAAAACCTTTTTTGTCAAACAACCAGATGAGTTTGTCAAGGCACTGGGATGGTCTTATAGAGATGTCCATAATGTCTCTGGCCACCGATTAAGGAAATAGGTACAATCAGAGATTTGTGTTCCATTGAAGCCCCTGGCCTGAGGAGGAGAGCCAGAGATCAGAGATAGATGTCGAGGAATTGGTTGTTAAAGGACGAAAAACACAGTCAACAAGTATGAGACCAGGTTTGATCCAGCAGTCTCGCAAAATATCAATGTTTTCACTCGAGGGAACTTGCAAGGTGGCGTTTCATTGACGAAGGCGGTGGTGGGGGGCTTGGATAGTTGAAAAATGTTTTTGTGTTTAAAATAGAAAGCTTTGAGTTGGATAGTGCGAAGATTTGGGGCGAAAAGATAGTTTGCGACATGTTTTTAGCCATTAAGGCCAAGATTTTTACTACGAGCCGACTGGATGTTGAGTTCTCCAAGGTGATGAGGTAGAGTAATGTGATCCCAAGTACACGTATGTTTGACATTACTATCCATGGCTCCATTCCACTTGAAATCACGGACTAGGTTGTCCAATTTAGTGGTAACAAAGTAAGGAAGAAGGAAATTTTGCATGGTATAGATAGGGATCGAATTCAGGACAACTTTAATCATGACCATCCTCCCTGCCTGAGAAAGGACCTTGGATTCCAGCTTGAGAATTTCGAGTTAACTTTGTCTAAGATGAATTGGAAGTCAGAGGTTTTCTTTTTGGACAACAGTAGAGGAGAACCCAAGTATTTATCCTTAGGATTGAACATCTTAGAACCCATGATTATGTTAAACATTTTGGAGTGCTTTGAGTGAACATTAGAGTTGTAGAACACAAATGATTTATCGTAGTTCACCACTTAACCCGAAGCCAAGTGGTTATGTTGGAGGATATCCTTGATAGAGTGAGCTTCAACCAGAGTAGCCCGAAAAAATCATGAGATCGTCCTCATACAACAAATGGGTGATAGAAGGGGAGTGGCGTCTGATTTGAATGCCTTTGATAAGGCCATCATTCTCAGCACGGGCCAATAATCTGGATAAGGCTTCCGCCATAAGGATGAAAAGATAAGGGGATAGCGGGTCTTCCTGTCTAATGCCCCTGGTTGGTTTGATAGTAGGGAGAGGAGATCCATTGAGAAAGACACGGAGAGAAGATGTGGAGATACATTGCTCATACATTTGGATTCATCCTTGAGCAAAACCCAGTTGTTTAAGGATTTGAAGGAGGAAGGGTTACTCAACCCTATCAAAAGCTTTGGCCATATCAAATTTAATAGTCATCCAACCTTGTTTCTTTTTGCGACAATGTTTCATTTGGAAGTTTCATGATCCAGGCTGACATTATTTGCAATAGACCGACCTTTGAGGAAGACCCCTTGGTTGGGAGAACATGTTATTCAGCAAAGGTTTCAATCGATTTGCGAGGATTTTAGAAATGACCTTATAATTTATGAGGAGTGATAGGATTTGAAACCTTCGGAATAAGGGCTATGAATGTTTCATTGAGATTGGGATCAAACATCATGGTGGTAAAAAAGTAGAGCACCACTTCAATAACATCTTGCTTTATTATATCCCAGTAATGTTGGAAAAAGAAAGCATGAAAGTCATCGGGTCTGGGGGCCTTGTGACTAGCCATAGCAAAGAGAATGGAGTGGATTTCATGTTCATTCAGGATAGTGAGAAGGAGAACATTGTCTTCATTAGCGATAGAAGGGAAAAAAAGATATGATTTCGGGGCAAGGGTTAGGGTTGGAAGAGCGAAAAAATCCTCAAAATAGGAATTGAGAACGTTGCCAATAGAGTCCTAATCCGAGTGCCAAATGTTGGCGCGATCTTTGAGGCGAAGAATAATAATTTTTTTTGACACGGTAAGGAAGCCAGATGAAAGAATTTTGTATCCCAATTTATTGCGCTAGAATAATTCTTCTCGAAAAAAGAGTTCAGAGAGACGGTCTTCCATGATGGAAATTGATTGGGCATTGTCCTCAGAGGGAGGGTCATTTTGGAGCTTATCCAAAGCAACTTGAGCATCTGAAATACTTTAATCGATATTCTGGAAATCCGATTTATTCCATCTAGTGAGACAATGGCTGAGTTTTTTTTTAATCTTTAGATGAAAGTTTTCAGGTGGGGAGGTGATGTTGGGGGCCTAGGAAGAATCAATGAGTTGACGGCAACGGGGTCCCTAGCCCATATGTGAAAGAACTTGAAAGGTTTGGGGCCCTTATTGATCTGAGAGATGAGTTGAAGCGAGATAGCTCTATGGTCAGAAGTAGAAGTGTGAATAGTTTGATCTATAACCGAAGGGAAACAGTTCTTCCAGTCAACAGACACTAGGACACGGTCAAGTTTAGCTGTACATGTAATGCCATTTTTGTCCTTACGTTTATTATTCCAGGTAAAATTTGAGCCATTTAGAGGGAATCCAGAAGCTGATATTTTTCAATGAAAGTCCTAAGGTGTCTAAAATTTGAGAGACCGGACCCCCTCCCCCCCCCCCCCCCAATTTGTCTTCAGGGAGTAAGAGAGAATTAAGATCTCTCCTATAATGATACCGGGAAGAGTTTGGAGATCATAATCTAAGACAAATCATTCCAGAAAGGGACCCTAAGGGAAGGGTTCGGTTCTCAATAAACAAAGATAGCAGACCAAGTGGACTGAATACGATAATTATCAATAGTGCAATTGAAATAGTACTTTCAAAATGAAATAATAGTAAGCTGAATACCTTCTTTCCAAAAGAGAGTCGGGCCACAAGACTCTCCTCGTGCTGGAACTGAAGATCTATGTCTGAATCCAAGTCTACGTCAAAGGTGATCCATCTAGGCAGGAAAAGCTTTGGTTTCAGATAGGAATAATATATCTCGATTGCACTTACAGGAGAGGGTCTTTAGATTCCGAATTGCGCAGGGAGACCATATGCCTCTTGCATTCCACGAAAGGATCATGGACAACCTGGCGACTCTTTATCGGCGGTCGCCAATACCTGAGCAGGAATAGGACTATTTGAGGTGGAAGGCTCCAAGGAATCATCGGAACTAACTAAATGAACCACAGCTGTAGAATCACTGATACAGATTTGTTCCCCTTCATACTCGGAAGGTCCGGCTTGCTTTGGATAAATAAAGTCGTGTGTTGTTTCTTTCTACCAGAATCCAAGTCAGCACCATTGTGTGCTAGAGTGCTCCAAACTCGGCTGAGAGAACGTAGGAGCTAGTTGACGTTTGCCCAAGATGAGGGAAGTTGACGTAGGGGCTAGTTGATGTAGGGGAGTTGCTATAATTGAGAAAATGAGGGGGGGAAAAAGAGCAACAAAAAAGGTTGCCCGTGAACTTGGCAGTTATCTCCTTCTAAAAATGTAATAAACACACACATATACACAATAAGCTTCAATAATGACTTTAGAATACCCTCAAGTGCCTTGTTTTGTATATTGCTTCAAGATTTTGCTGTTGCTTTACGATGGAGTAAAAAATCTTGGGGACAGGGTTGAGTTCATTCTGAATTTAGTTTCGTATAATGGCAGTTTCCTAGGACTCTTTTTTCATACTATCGAAGGTGCTTAAACTACTACTCTTACATTACTTTGTCAGCTTTATTTGACAAAAAGAAAAGGTGGGCATAAACCCAGGTACATAAATTTGGATTCAATGTACTGATCATACTAGCATCAATCTTTTGTGTGTGCAGAGTACTTGTTTTTTCCAGTGCAGGTCACTGGAGATTCCGAAGGATAAGGAATCTCAAAATTATTGATTTGTCTTGAGCCATATCGATGGCCGGACTAAGCTATATATTAAAGGCTCCTCCAATCTCGATGACAATACAACTACTCATCTGGAACTCTGCATGATGGCTTCAAAGATCATCTACGAGAATGGATCATACATCTGAAATGTAGTGAACAACAACTGGAAGGTATGTGCCCACTGATTTCATTTTCAAGGTATCCATCTTGTATCAATCTTTGACCTTCTTCCTTCCAAATTTTTCAATGGAGAGGTTGTGGGATTCTTACTAAAATAATTTATAGCTTTTGGGTAATTTTAATGTTTCTTTAAAGGGGTAATTGATTATTAGAAGTAATTTGTATGAGTAGACTGGTTAATCAAGCCAACTTCAAATACTTTAGTTAGCAAGACTAGCGATGGATAGCATCACAAGTTCAAATATTATACTTTAGGATCTATAAAAACTTTTAAGAAACGAAGGGAACATGTTAGGGGTTTATGATGGAAAATTTATTTCAAGAAATAGCTAAACAAGGACTTTTTTTGGGTTCCTTGAATGCTGGAATGGTAAATCTCTTTACTTTTACTACATTTCTTTCATAAATACGTTTCTTTGTTAGATAAATCTTCTTATAAGAATAGATTTGTTAGAAACTTGGTTCAACAGAACTAAAGACAACCACTTGCATCTTGCATAGTTTTTCCAAGGACATGAAACCCAAGCATTCATCTTCAGTGATAGAAGAAGATGCTGAAGTGATCGTTGTGGCCTTTCGAAGAACTGAATTCAACAACACTCGTGATTGGTGCACAGATGTAGATCTCTCCTAGTTCACAAAGGTAGAAAAGGGAGAAATGGGAAAAGAATATGCAGTTTTGATGAAAGCTTTAGGAGTTCAGGATGTCAAAGATTGTGTGGAAGGGTGGCCAATGGAGCATAAAGGATCGCACAAATTGGCTTACTACACTACAAGAGATAAGTTGAATAAATTGATCAAAGTTAACAAAGATGCCAAAATATTGGTAACTAGGAATAGTTTAGTTGGTGAACTCGCCGCTCTTTTTCCTTCTATACTGATATTGCATGGAGAGGATCAGATTATGAAGCAGATGAAGCCTATATATGCATTTGGAGAGCCCAGGGTTGGAGATGAGACATTGGAAGTCTTATGAATGAAAAGTTTAAGGGACTCTACTTTAGGATGATTTTCAGATATGACATTGTTCCAAGGATACCCTTTGATGACGAGGTCTTTCAGTTCCCACCATGGCCTCTGCATATACCATGATACTTGGCACAATGGAAAGTTGTAATGCTGATCATTTTCTTTGATTGAAGGACTTACTTGTTTCACTATCAAATGCCGTGTCACTGATACTACTTGAACAAGTTTACGTTATACAACAGGTGTATAAAGAAGAACCGTATAGAACTTATAAAGCCCCTGTTACACCATCCACATGTATTTACATGCTTGGGTGTACTTATTTAGAGCTCTCTTGGTCAGCATATTACATGGTAAAGAATACGAAGAGAGTTCTGCCTCTATTCTTGCAAGGATTATTGGGCTTGCCATGTTCGGGTTTGTTAATCACAGCCCCAGGGACTCTGTAAACAGTGTTAAGTTAGCAAATGTATTACGGAGAAGGGTGCTGAGGTTTTGACTCTTAAATCCTAAGGGTAAGTCTCTGAGGGGAACTATGGTATTTTCTTTTCATGTGCAATAAATTGAAATTTATTTTTTGAATTTTACTTTAAAATATATTGTACCACTTTCAAATGTTGCTCCATTCCAGTACAGCCCCCTCTTCAATTTGTTTTCTTGGTCCAGTTAAACTGAAATTTGAAACGTTTTGTGCATTTGTATCTAAAACATCAACTGCAATATTCAATATGTAGTAGCAGAGGTAATAGCCTCAAGTAGAGTAGAAATCTCTCGAAGAAAGGAAGTCCGTCTACTTATTGCATCTAGGCCAGTTATCCCTTGGCATCAAGGTTGAAACACTATCTACTTTCTCGCATTAATATTATTGATGCTGCTTCTGATAAAAAAATAATAATAATAATAAATAATTAATTAATTAAAAAAATTAAAAATTAAAAATTAAAAATTAAAAATTAAAAATTAAAAATTAAAAATTAAAAATTAAAAATTAAAAATAAAAGAAGAAGAAGAAGAAGAAGAAAAAGGTTCATAGCCATACCAAACAAGCTATACTAATATTCAGAGACTAACTTTATCATGAAAATTCAACAAACTACTCAGTTGTATCTGTGGTCTTTCTATTTCAGATTCAGCAATTGACTTCAACAATGCACAAACAATGTAACCAGGCAGTCTCCATGACTTTCCAACTCCCAAATACCTGACACAACCAAACTTGAATATATTGAACCATGCAACTACCCTACATCAATGACTCTTCTCACTTTGATCAACAAGGTTGTAATTTGGGTTTAAATTTCAGTGTATACTGCTGTAAAGCGATCACTAAGTTTTATAGTGCATAGAAACAAACCTTTTAAATTATGATGATTCTTGCTTAATTACAAATCAACTCCTATATAACCGTTCATGCATCGACCACATGAAAGAACACATTTCAAATCAATTTTTTTTAAGCATCAACAGGTCAAAGATTTAGAGGTCCACCAACCTCGAAAGAGAATTATATTTCTACATATCACAAGAACATTAAGGGGGGTGTATTGTATATGGATTCTTATGGAATTGATAAATAATTTGAAAAGTCCACGGACTCTTTAAATTGTCCACAGACTCTTTAAATTGTCTACGGACTTCTGCTGATTTCTTAAATCCATAGACTTTTGCTACAGACTTTCTAGAGATTTATAAAAATCCACGGACTTTGTATGAACGACTTTTACAGATTTCTAATTATTTGCAAGATAAAAAAGAAGTTGGTAAATAGTGTTGAAACAAAAAAACGTTCGCATATAATTAACAAAAGTGAGAGATACATGTGTTAAAAAAACTAGAAAAAGAAAAGGTCGTTAATTAACATCTTTAAAATAAGAAGTAAACGTCCATAAAATTGTATTATGATCATTCTTCTCCTTCATGATCATGGTCACTTTCTTCATTATCATTGTTAGCAACGTTGACGTTTGTTTGAGCTGTTGCCCACATCTGATTAGCAATACTCATTCTCCATTGATTAGCATTTTCTCTTTGCTGCTCTTGGGTTTGAATATCATCCCATTCAAAATTATCTTCATCATTCTCTATCGGATCATTTTCTGGTTCAGGAGGAAATTCATCTGAAATATTCTATCAATTGCCAGAAGTTTGCAGTAGTCAAGCAGAGTTCGGAAACACTGAAATTTCATTCTTATTTCCTCTCCTCAAATAATAATAATTTGATTTGCTGCGTTTCGGTTAGAGAGATCAGATCGGAGGAGACGGATTGTTGTCTTCCAAATACATACACGAAGAAGAAGAAGCGAGTAGAGATAGAGAGGTAGATGTTATGATACAATGTTATGGGGTGTTTTATGGTTTATGGCTAGGGTTATGGTTGCTACTTACCTCGAAATGAAAAGTGAAACTCGGAGGCTTGCTAAATGTGTGAACTATGTTGGGGCCGCTACTGTTGAGTATCTATATAGCATGGAAACTGGAGAATATTTTTTTTAGAGCTCAATCCCCGGTTACAGGTTTGTGAAATTTTATGCTCGTAATACAGAAAATTTAATACTTGTTTACTAGACAACTTATTAAGTAAACAGTTCTTCTAATTGATGATAAAATAATATAACAACTCATTCAATCTTCAAAGAAAAGATAATTTGCTGCACTCGGATCCCTGTGAGATTGTGAAAGCCAGAATTTTAAGATTGCATACCACATATCAATAAGATCACTAATTGGTCGATAGATTTTTTCTTCCCATTTCAACTCACTCACATGGTGGAACAGCTGCTGGATTCGGTGGTGCGGTGCGTGCGAATAATTTCTTCCCATTTCAACTCACTCACATGGTCTTGGTCTTGGAATCTCTTCTATCCCTACATACATAGTGGTGATTCTTTGATCGACTGACGACGCAGGATGATGAAGTTTGTTTGTTTGTTGTAAAAGAATCGAGAAAACAAGAGGATGTGAATCAACCTCTTCGTGGCTGGCACAAAGAAGAACTTTGGGAGACTTTTTTTCACGTTGAAATCTTTGATATGGAGGCTGGCAAATTATTGAACTTTGTTATTTATACCTAACACTACAAAGTCCATGAGAATCCATGATTTTCCAAATCCATAAATATGAATGATATTTTGAATACCCTAAAACTTTTGTGGACTTTCTGAAATCCATATTGAATACCCCTAGACTTTGTGGATTTCAGAAAGACTTTTTAAAATCCTGATTGAATACCCCTAGACTTTTGTGGACTTTTTAAAATCCAAATTGAATACACCTGGATTTTCAGAATCCATGGAATTTATTAAATTGCCCACAAAATCCAGATACAATACACCCCCCTAAGGCTAAGCTCCAGGTCTCCACCCAATCAAATACAATACAGTATAGTGAAGTTTGTATAGGGACTACATAATTGTGCACAACTGAAACATGTTTATTTCCTAACAATAACATTAAAATGCCAATTGAGCTTAAATGATTCAAACTATTGCCTTTTGCCAGTCATGCCTGAAACAACCTGCAATGCAAGGAAAACAAGAGATCATTAACCAACTGAAAAAAAAACTACATATAGTAAGGCCAAGCTATATGAAAACATGACTAAAACTTTCTTTTCAAACCCCCATTCATTAACTTCCATATCAAATCCAAAGTGAGGCAACTATTCCAATCCTTCACAGTTTGTTAATCAAATTTATTGACCCTCAAGTTTTAAGTAAATTGAATAGTTTTGGATGTTTTTAATTGGCAATCAGGTAGTGAATGCAATCCAGTCCTCATGTGACAAACGCAAGTAACATATGTTAATTAGCAATTCATGCTCACAAAGTTCTGGAACTCGAGTATTCCTTCATATGCACCTAATCCCTAATGTTCAATTCCATTTGATCCTTCAACACCATTTGAACTTGAATAGGAACAATGTATCTGCTCCAACTGCTCATTTTCCCAATATCATTGACATATAGGTCCAATAATTATCAGTACAAGTAGTCTCCTGGCTATACACTATTCATTGTTGTCTGTCCTGCCAACAGGCAACTTTTGCCACAGAACGCCTTGCAAAATCTGAAACCTTTTGAAACATCTCAATTACTTCAACATTTCCATAATGTTCTACTAAACCTTTGCCAGATTGCATTTCTCAACCACATGGACAGTGAATTGTGAAAATTCATTCACAAGTTAGTCAGCAGAATTGCTTGCAACTACAGTTGTGTGCAAATATACCAGGTTCATAATTAAATTTTCAGACTTCACCTTGCAAACCAGTCTGTTTGTCACTTGGTCAACTCACAGCAATTATCCTCACCGAAGTCTCTATGCAGACACTTCGATGAACATTGCTACTAGCATTCTAAGACATTATAGGATGGTTTAAATGAATAGAAGAAATAGAACTCAGGCAGGGATTGAACAGGTCTGGGTTTCTCAAATTACGGAATGAACTTTGAGATAAGCATTGGAGAAGTGAAAAAAGATAGAGGAGAAGAATACGAGATGAAGACTGGAGAGAAAAATGCAGAAGGACGTGTATATATATCTGTGTGTAGCATGACTGAAGGTTTCAGTCTACCACTTGCTTACGCTTGCAGTTGGCTAAATATCTTTCAATTTGACTGCCTAAAGATATGTAGGATTCAAGTTTACCCAGCAGTAGCATATAGTCATCTTAATCACAGGATTCAGAACAGTATAACCCGTATAAACAGCATTTTAACCATGTACGCTGCTCGTTGTGTATGCAAACATCTCTGTGTGTGAGCTATTTTTCTTTTACTTTTTAATGGCCCTCAGGCTAATATTTAGGTAAAAAAAAAAAAGAAGGAAAAAACACAATTTTGTAAGCAAACACGATGACCTGAGAAACTCAGCTTCAAGATAAGCACTCACATCATTGAAAGCAGGAGGTGGGACTTGCTTAGATATTTCCATGGAGTCCAAGATAGGCCTGACCACAGCAGGAAGGAAGAGGCCTGACAATAAAATAAGGTCAGATTCAAACCCTATCAAAACATTTACTTTCAAGTCAACATAACATAGGTTAAAGATGTTATGAAAAATGTCATTGTATTATTTTATGGTAAACTAGAAGAAACTCCTCCCTGAGCTTGTGATACTAAACATCTTCAATGAATTTTTTGACCCCTTGCAATTCCATGGCACTGAAACACCATTACTTTTGGATTATAATAATGCAAATACATATAAATCTCAGAGTATTTCCACTTAACGTGAAATTCTTACACTAGATTTCTTCTTCTTTTTTATTTTTTGTAAATTTATAACTGAAAAATTCATGTTTCAAACTAATTAAGGGAGCGATTGACATTTAAAATTTTTCAATGATAAATAACTCCATTTCTCACATTTGTACGAAAGACTAATGAATACGAGTGAGAAAGTTAGGACCATGCATGGAAAGAAAACATAGACGATCAAAGATAAGTATAATTCTAGGGAGCCTGGGTTTGCTGCCTGGGGGGGGCAAAATTATCCTTTTGCCCCTCCTTTGTTGTTGTTATGTTTAAAGAGTGGTTAAAAAGGCAGAGGCAAAAGTGTAAAAATGCCACCCAGGCTGCAAACCCAGGCAGCAGACCCAGGCTCCCTAGAAGCACTCCAAAGATAATTAGAAACTTCTAATCAGTCCACACCTATCGATTTCAAGCAAAAATTCTAGGGAGGCCGATTCCACAGCCCCTTTGGAAGCCAGACCGTGTGGCACCAAGTGAGATGGAGGTCAAAGTTTTGATTCTAATAAAATATTGAATCCTCTTTGTTCTTCTGTGTGGCCCCTCCCTCTTGTTCCGGATAGTCTTTGAACATTTCGTATTGAGAATACACGGGCAGTAATTGTGAATCAACAATGGAAACATTCCGATTGATGAGTTCAAACCACCATTCATCATTGTACTGTCAGAATCGGCAATCTGCACAGAATTGTTAAGTATAATTAGCAATGGCTAACAATTGACAGGTTGCTAGTCAGGTTGTTAGGCAGAATTTAGAGGTTGTTAGTCAGGTTGTTAATACGTTTGTTAGTCTGTTTTGACAGCTAAACACTCATTTGAGTTGTCTATATAAGCATTGTACATTGTACATTTCTGATATGAAATACAATAGAATTCTCTCATAAACTTACTTTAGAAGTTAACATGGTATCAAAGCTTTTCTTTTTATCTTTTTCTTCTTCTCCCTCATTTCAAGTCTTCTAAGTAGTATCAATGGTAGATTTCACATCCTCTAATGTTGCATCACTCACAAACTCTGCCATGACAGAGTCAAAACTAGTGATGTTTACTCATGCATTATCTGTGAAATTGAATGAACACAACTACTTGTTGTGGAAACAAAAAGTGTTAGCAACAATTAGAGGGCATAAACTTCAGAAGTTCATTGAGAACACCTCACCTCCGTCAAGATTTCTCTCCATGGAAGATCAAACAAATCCTTATTGATAGTATTAGGAACATACATATTACATCTGGTAAGAACTTTCTGCACAAGTGGGAATGATGGATGACCCAATCTACAAAACTACTATTGTATGAAAATCTAACACAAAAGCTTTTCATTTCCAAATCTAACACAACTACTTGTTGTGGAAACAACAAGTGTTAGCAACAATTAGAGGGCATAAACTTCAGAAGTTCATTGAGAACACCTCACCTCCGTCAAGATTTCTCTCCATGGAAGATCAAACAAATAACAGTGTTAATCCTGAATTTCTCAACTGGGAACAACAAGACCAACTTCTGTTCTCATGGCTTCTTTCTTCCATGACTGAATCTCTGCTTACAAGGTTAGTAGGTTGTGAAACTTCTGAACACATTTGAAAGATTCTTGAAACTTTCTTCAACTCTCAAACTGTTGCCAAGATCTCTCAGTTTAGAACTCAACTAAAAAACTTCAAGAAAGGAGACCTTGCCATCAATGAATACCTATTGAAACTTAAGTCTATCATTGATCAATTAGCATCCGTAGGACATCAATTGTCTCCAAAAGATCATATCAATGCTATTTTTGATTGATTACCACAGTTATATGATACATTTGTAGTATCAGTGAGCTCTAGATCAGATGATTATAGTGTAGCAGAGGTTGAGGCTCTCTTGTTTGCTCAGGAATCCATGATTGAAAGACATGCTAAAGAACTTGATGTATCGAGTTCAATCAATATGGCTCATACATCCTACAAACCCTCACCTAGATCCTTTGTGTCGAATTCACAAGGTTGGAGTCCTCAGTCTAGAGCTTCATTCAATCCGAGAGGTTCAAGATCTGGTTCTGGGATAGGGTATATATAGGCCATCTGGATCTGGATCTGGTAGTCAATCAAATCATCCTCAGTGTCAAATTTGTGGAAAAATTGGACATCTTGCATTCAAATGCTATAATCGGTTTGACACTAATGTTTCAAACCCATGGAACTCCAATTCACAATCATCTTCTTCAGGCTTACCATCTCAACCAACTATGCCAACTCCTCGTCATGCTTTTTCTGCTTCATCTAGTCAGTCCACTCATCCTGATTGGAGAGCACATTCACAGTCCCTGATGCAATCAAGTGTTGTTTCTACACCTTCTGATTGTAGATGGTATCCTGACTCAGGAGCTACAGATCATTGTACTCCATATACACAGAGTCTCATGTCCTCTGTCCCTTATCATGGCGATGATAAACTGTTTGTTGGTGATGGTTCAACTTTACAAATTGGGAACATTGGTCAGTCTTTTCTTCAATCTTCTAATTCTTCAAAAGTTTTGCATCTTAAAAATGTTCTTCAGGTTCCTAAGTTAACTAAGAATCTGTTAAGTGTCTCTAGGTTTGCAAGGGATAATAATGTATTCTTTGAGTTTCATCCCGATCTCTGTTTTGTCAAGGATCAGGTCACACATCAAGTCCTCTTGGAAGGGAAGCTTAACAAAGGACTCTATGTTTTTCCATCCATGCTGTTTGCTGAGTCAAAGCCCGAGTTTCTCATTGCAGAATCCATCAGCATTAATCCCAGTATTCCAGTTAATAGTCTTTCTCAGTTTCCCAGTCAATCTCAGCATTCCAGCATTCAAAGTCAGTACTTCATCTCAGCATGCCAGTAATTTTCAGCAATCTCAGTATCTCAGTCAGCATTCCAGCATTCCTGCCAGCATTCACAGTATTCCAGTCAATAAAGTTGCTTGTGTTTTGGTCAATAATACTACTTCAAGTGGTCAATTACCTTCTACTACCTCCATGTCTTCTTCTCCTTTATTTCTTTGGCATGCTAGATTGGGTCATCCATCATTCTCACTTGTGCATAAAGTTCTTACCAGATGTAATACGTCTGTTCCTAATATTGTCAATAAAGAGTTTTGTTCTTCATGTTGTTTAGGAAAAATACACAAGCTTCCTTTTTCTAGTTGTTCTACTGTGTATACAAAACCTTTAAAACTAATTCATACTGATCTATGGGGTCCTGCTTCTACGTTGTCTTCATCTGGTTCTAAGTATTACATTCACTTCATTGATGCTTTTAGTCGCTTCACTTGGTTTTTTCTTTTACAAAACAAGTCTGATGCATTTTCAACTTTTCTTAAGTTCAAAGCTCAAGTTGAATTAGAATTTGGTCTCCCTATTAAGTGTGCTCAATCTGATTGGGGATGGGAGTATATATCTTTTTCAAAGTATCTAGGTCAACATGGAATTTGTCATCGACTTGCTTGCCTAACTACACATCAGCAAAACGGTGTTGCTGAAAGAAAGCATAGGCATATTATAGAGTCTGCTTTTACTCTTCTTGCTCATGCTTCACTTCCAATGAAATTTTGGGATGAAGCAGTCAGGACATCCATTTTTCTTCTCAATCGAGTTCCTTCTGTTGCTCTTAAGGGTCTTTCACCATATGAAATTCTTTACCACAAAGTCCCTGATTATCATACTCTAAAAGTTTTTGGTTGTTCCTATTTTCCTAACACAAAACCTTATAATTCTACCAAACTTCAGTTGAATGTGTTTTTCTTGGTTATAGCCTTCAGCATAAAGGGTACAATTGCCTTTCATCTACTGGTCGGTTATACATCTCTTGAGATGTTCTGTTCAATGAAAATTCTTTTCCTTATACAAAATGGAGTACTCATTCTTCCACCTCTACTCCTATTGTCCATGATCTTACTCCTTTTGTTATTCCTTTTCCTTTTACACCTACTGTCACTAGGCCATTCATTTCTGGTAATACTCCTTCATCTAGCCCAATGGTTCCATCTTATCATCCAGTTCTAAGTCCTAATATCTCTACTCCTGCCTTCAATCCAGTGCATCTTTCTATTCCTGCTACTAGTCCTATTCCTATGACTACTTCTAGTGCTGCTCCTATGACTACTACTAGTGCTGCTCCTCTGACTACTTCTAGTGCTGCTCCTGGTCACCCTTTGATCACTAGGTCGAAAGCTGGTATTTACAAGCCCAAGGTATACATTGCTTCAGCTGCACCTTCTAGTTTGCAGGAGGCTTTGGAGACTCCTCATTGGTTTTCTGCAATGCAAGATGAATATATGGCTTTAATGAGGAATAATACATGGTCACTGGTGGATCTTCCTCAAGATCGATCTATAGTTGGTTGTCGTTGGCTCTTTAAAATTAAACAGAATTCAGATGGAACAGTGCACAGATACAAAGCCCGTTTAGTGACTAGAGGGTTTCAACAAGTTGCTGGCTTTGATTATGCAGAGACTTTTAGTTTGGTTGTGAAGCCTACTACAATACGAGTTATGCTCACAATGGCAGTCACGTATGGATGGTCTGTATTTCTGCTAGACGTCAACAATGCCTTTTTGAATGGAGATCTACAAGAAGAAGTCTACATGATGCAACCTCCTGGTTTCATTGATACTTCACGGCCCAAGGTTGTTTGCAAGCTTCATAAGGCTTTATATGGTCTAAAGCAAGCTCCTCGGGCTTGGTTTGATAAGCTCAGACATACACTTCTTCTGCTTGGTTTTGTTTCCACTAATTCTGATTCATCTCTTTTCATCCGACATTCTCCATCTCCCATATTTCTTCTGGTGTATGTCGATGACATTCTCATCACTGGTGCTGATTCACAGGCTGTTTCTCAGATCATTCATCAGCTAAATGCTCAATTATCTTTGAAAGATTTGGGTCTTGCTCATTTCTTTCTTGGTATTCAAGTTCAACATACTATCAATGGCATGTTTCTGTCTCAGTCCAAATACATCAATGATCTACTATGTCGTGCTAAGATGCATTATGCTAATGGATTATCTACTCCTATGAGTGGTGGTGAAAAATTGTTTGCTACGGGTAGTGATCCAGTCAAAGATGTTCATTTATATCGTAGCATTGTTGGAGCATTGCAGTATGTTACAATCACCAGGCCTGAAATTGCATATTCAGTGAATCGTGTTTGTCAATTCATGCATAATCCCCTTGAGTCACATTGGCGAGTGGTGAAAAGAATCTTGCGTTATCTAAAGGCTACACCCACTTTTGGGTTTCACATTGTTCCAACTCCTTCTTTTCAGCTGACTGGCTATTGTGATGCTGATTGGGCTTCTGATCCTACTAATAAAATGTCTACGTCTGGCTATTGCGTTTATTTGGGTGCTAACCTCATTTATTGGTCATCTAAGAAGCAGAGTATTGTCTCCAGAAGTAGTACTGAAGCAGAGTATAGGAGTCTTGCTTCGGTTACAGCTGAGCTCACTTGGTTGCAATCCCTTTTTCATGAACTGAAGATTGGTTGTTCCACTCCTACTATCTGGTGTGACAACAAGAGTACTGACCTGCTTAGTGTCAATCCTGTTCTTCATTTTAGGACCAAGCATATTGAGATTGACATTTACTTTGTGCGTGAGAAGGTTGCTCTTAAGCTTATTCATGTTCATCATATTCCAGCTGCTAGTCAGGTTGTTGATGTTTTCACTAAAGCTCTTGGTAATTCTAGATTCCTGTTGCTGCGTGACAAACTAAGTGTAGTTGATGCCTCTACGCTTAGTTTGAGGGGGGATGTTCAAGTATAATTAGCAATGGCTAACAATTGACAGGTTGCTAGTCAGGTTGTTAGACAGAATTGAGAGGTTGTTAGTCAGGTTGTTAATACGTTTGTTAGTCTGTTTTGACAGCTAAACACTCATTTGAGTTGTCTATATAAGCATTGTACATTGTACATTTCTGATATGAAATACAATAAAATTCTCTCATAAACTTACTTTAGAAGTTAACACATCAAGTAGTTGTGTTAGAAATGTAGAATATGAAAAGGGAATTGAAAAGCTTTTGTGGCCTAGATTTGGAAAGATGAAAGAGTTGTGTTGTTTTCTATTTTATTCCATGGATGAAAATGGGGTTAGATCTGGATAGGGAGGCTAGAAAAAAGTTTTGGGTGTTGCAAGAAGGAGAATCAGAAATGATGGTCTACCTAAATGGTACTGAAATCTTCTTCAAGAATAACAATGACAAGAACTTAACTGGAATCATAACCTAAAATCCAGATGCATGTTCATCTTATTCCCCAGTTCTTACTGTTTCTGTCTCCTTCATATGTATCTATCTCCCTGTTGTGTGACTATCCTACTAAGATTACCAATTATCCTCCCAACATCAACCCAAATCCCACTTATACTTGTATGATTCTCTTCGCAAATCTCACTTCACAAGACAACTACTAATATTTTGGGGTTTGGTGTGGTAGGACTGAAAGAGATCAGGAGACCATGGTTGGCCAACATGGGACAACTTCCACATCAAAACATTACTAGGCCTGTAAGTCTAAGGCCTGAAAAATCAGGTTGTATAGAAGCATGCTCAGATTTCAAAATGCCCTTTATATGTATGAACGAACAAACGTTAGTCTTGTGCTGTCTGAATATATATGTGAATGGAAACATCAATCTGCTTGAATCACAATAAACTAGTAAGATTGGATAGAAAATCGAATGCAATAGAGAAGCCATTAAAAACCCCACTCTCTCGCATCAAAACTTGATTTAAGTGCTAAAACTATATGTTTCATAAGCTTGGACAATGAAGCCAATAAAAGTGGAAGGAGTGATGCTAGGCGGCGAGGAAACTTGCGAGGAAACGGGCGAGGGAAGGGGTGTGACCCTCTATCCCTCTCGAGATTCACATGGGCGCGCATCTCAAGGGGGATGAAGGGTCACACCCCCCTCCCTCGCCCGTTTCCTCGCCATTTAGAATCACCGAAGTGGAAGAGATAAAAAGTTTGGTGGAAGATCTCCTAGTCTAACTAGATTTAGTTGATCCTGTAGGGGAATTGCAGTTGTTGGATGTTGAATATCTGACAATGCATCCATGGTTTAGTAAAGCACAATATTGGCCACCACTTGAGGCTGGCTAGCTACAATGCGCCTTACTCCATGATCGCACTGAGGCTTAAAGCCCTATCTAATTAAGGCGTACTTACTGAAACGTAAGCTCCGTGGACCTGTGAAGCAGAAGCCTCAATTTTAGTGTGTGTATACATATTGGCTTATCCCTTATGATTATGTCATATGTTTGTGATTTTGTATTTTGCTATCACTAATGACTTATAACTACTAATCAACTAACTATGTCATGAAGCTGTTTCGAAATTTATAGATATTTATTTGGAAATTTAGAGATATTTATGATGTGTAACATGTTTTGGCTATGGCTTTGTTGTAATCTAGTAGTAATGTGGCATTAGTATGTGCACAAAGATATAAACATATTCTTTATATTTTTGTAACTGACATTTAGAACTTGGGATGAACGTCTCACTACGTATTTTCTTCTTCATTATGCTTGTATCATATTTATTTCATTAAATAGTTAATTTTCTAATTTTTTATTTTCACCATTTCTTTAGCATTTTGTAAACTGTATAAAAAACTTAGGCTTTAGAAATTGGGTTGAACGTTGAACATCTCACTAAGTATTTTCTTCTTCATTATGCTTGTATCATTTTTATTTCATTGAATAGTTAATTTTCTAATTTTTTTCACCATTTCTTTAGCATTTTGTAAACTTTAGGTTTACGTCCGCATTTTTGCCTCGGGCCTCAATGCAATTAAGCCTTTTTAAATCCTGAATGCACCTTTAAAATAATGAGATTCCACGACTATTTGGGGGGGAAAAAAAACATCAATATCCCTCTAAAAAGAACAATGTCGGACCTCTTGTGCACCGATTGCAAAAATTGTTCCCGAATCATAGTTACCTAATTCCCTCACACCCTCTCTCACTCGGATTCTAGGACTTTTGACCCATTCGAATTCTAGAAACTTTGACAAGGAACCATAGTTTAAAAAAATGTTGTGAGGCGGCGCACTAAGGTGAGGCACCTCAGTACAAGGTGAACATTTTAAATACTTAAGCTTCACAGTGGGCAATAAGGCTATAGCCTCACTAGAGTAAGGCGTAGGATGTGAGGCATAATGATGTGTAAGCCTCATTATTGGCAAAATTTTGGGTTGTTTGAAAATAAATAAAAATTGAATGATTTTGTTTATGTTGTTATTTATCTAGGTAAAAGGAAAAAAACCAACACACTTGATGGATGATAAATATGAAGAGTGGCTTAACTTGTCAAGTGAACAAGATTATGGACTAGGAGAAAATTGACATGATTGTCTATCAATGTTGAACTTTTAACTTATTATGTTATGTTTTTTATATTTTTATGACTTAAGAGTTATGATTATTAGGTGACTGTTACATATTTTTTTTTGGACGCTTAGGCCTCAATAATCAATTTAATTCTGACAGACAACTAAGGCTTACGCTTCACGATTCATTAAAATTTTTTGCCTCAGTTCTTGATTACGATTTTTTTAAACCTTGTCGAGAACATGATGCATTTGAGCATCAATTCACCAAAAGTGGCACTCCTGAACATATTTAAGCATATAGGCTTATATTGCTCAACCTAAAAATTGTATAATTTTGAAAAATAAATAAATTTTGTAAAAATTTGAAAATTTTGTCTTCCTTCATTATCCATCTCAATCACGTTCTATGTTGTCTGTGGCGGCGTTGCAACATCATTGCAACGAAGGAGTCTCTCTTTTTTCAATGAGCCACATCTCATCAAAAAATCGTATCCCAAAATTGTTTTTAGCTTCACATCGTTGCAACTAAGCGCGGAGCTACAAGACAATTTTTGCAGTGACTATAACAAATTTTAATTATTTTATAATTTTTTTATTATTATTATTATTATTATTATTATTATTATTATTATTATTATTATTATTATTATTATTATTATTATTATTATTATTATTAGTTTAACGAATAATTAATGTTTTAATAATTAACTAATCTAAATATAATTAATATATTATTGCTTTTTGTTTTAAGATGATGTTGTAGCCTTGTAGGATGACTAAAATGTGTTTGTATTTTTTTATGGATTGCTTGCTTAATTGTCATTTGTTAAGGTGTTAAGGATTGATTATCTAATAGTCATGTTTAAATTATTTGAATTATGATTTATTATTAGTATTCAAACTATATAAAAAAAATTACAAAAATATTATGATTCAACTCACTTCGTTGCAACTTGCAACTCTCACAACTCTTGCAAGGGAGGTCGGTACGTCGCCCCAACTCTCGCTTCAGACAACATAGATCATGTTTTAGTGAAAGTTATAAGGATGGCCTATTCATGTAAAAGAAAAACATCATATAAACAATACCATTGTGAGATTGGAAGATTAAGATGGAGATCCCCAGATGTTGATTGAGATGATATTTCAAGCACAAAAATCATGTACCATCTTCACATACTTCCTTGCCACTGTTAGTACCCAGCAAACTGCTTCTAGAAAGACAATTATTTGTTTCTAACACTACTACAAACTAGCATATCCAAATTTTCAAGGGGAATAGATCAAGCTCAAAGGAAAAATGAAAATGACTTCAACATTATCAAATGATCTATATTGATTATCTAATAGCTTCTATATTGTTGTACTTTTTCTTTTAATCTCATTTTATAATGGACTTTAGTTTTAGATGAAAATTTAAGATAAATTTTTATGATTAGACATTCAATAAATCTTTATTTATTGTGCACTTTATGGATGTTATAATTCATAACTGCATACTTATATAATTCTATGCAGTTAAAACGAAGTTATAACTCCTTTATAACGTGTAATAGACCTAAAAATTTTAACGGTTAGATTTAACAGTAGGTCGTAACGGCAGCCCATATACCGCTCATATAGCGGCCGTTATGAATATAACGTTATAAATTGTAACGGCGTTATAACGTTTGCTATATATATAAACTTGAATCATTTCTTTTCTTTTTTCAGATCTAAGAAGGAAGAAAACCGAAGGAAGAAGAAAAAGAAGAAGAAGAAGAAGAAGAAGAATAAGACTTCAGATCTCTGATTCTCTGTGCAATCGAACTAAAGAAGACTTCAGATCTGATTTCAGATATCAGAGAAAAGAAGGAACTCTGGCCTGTGCGATCGAACCTCAGGCCCGTGCGATCTCTGTGACTGAGATCGATAGAACCTCCGACCTTCCTGCTTCCATTTCTGGTAACCTCCCTTGAACCTCCATTTATATTTTCTGTTTCCCCCACCCATTTCTGGTAATCCTTGATGGAATTTTGGATATTTTGAAGAATTTGTTCTTTTACGAATTTGCCCTGATTTGTTTGATGGGCGATTAAATGGGTTTATAAAATTAGCTGGTGTTGGGGTTGTAGAGATCTCACTAATATGGTTTTTTATTCAATTTAGTTTTTGTTGTTTCTTTGTTTATGAATATCTAGAGTTCAAGAGATTTATGTTCAGCTTATGGGTTGGGTTCACTTTTTTTAATTTTTTTTTATTCTCTCGGTTCCCATTTGATTCCCTTATACTAAATATGTGATTCAGAGATTTGGGTTGCAAAAGTCTAGCTTATGAATATCTGAAGTTCAAGTTTATGAATATCTGAAGTTTATGTTCAGCTTATGAAAATTCTATTTTATGTTCAGTGATAAATTTATTTTACCTATGATAGGTACTCAATGGATTCATCATCACGATCTTCAAACACTGACACCCATTCTCACTCTACAGCAGCTTCATCCATGAAATCCAATTCCAACGACATAGAATGGAAGTGGGGGGAGTGTAGGGATCCCACTAATAAAAGTGTTGTAACGTGCAAGATATGTGACAAAACCATCGCAGGTGGAATTACGAGATTTAAAGAACATCTTGCCCACAAGGGAGGGAATGTGTCAAAATGTCAGAACGTGCCAAATAAAGTGAGAATGAAATGCATGGAAGCATTAACAAATACACAAAAGAAAAAGTTTGAGAAAGTTAGAGTTGCACAAATTCTCAACGAAGACACTTTCTTAGTTGGAGAGATTGGAGTCGATGATGATATTGAAGAGGGACAACAAACAATTAATGGCAATGTAAGTGGAAGTGGTGGTATTTCCATTGGTAGCAAGAAGAGAAAGTTTGTTCTTGTTAGTAATGTTAGAGGCCCTCTTGATACTATGTTGAGGACCGACTTTAACAAACTCAAGCAAGTAGATTTGGATAAAAATAATCTTCACAAGGAGAAGTTGAAGCATGAATCTTAGCTAGCTATAGCGGATTGGGCATATGAAGTTGGGTTGCCTTTTAATGTCGTGTGCACACCAAAGTTCCAACATATGATCCACACCATTGGGCAATATGGAAAAGGTAAATATTTTAAGTGTTTTAACTATTAGATTACTTACATTTCAATAATTAAAAATTTTATTTTTATTATTTATTTTTTAGGAATGCCAGCACCAAGTTACTACAATATGCGAGTGACGTTGTTGAGAGATATGTTGAAAGAGACAAAGTTATTTTTCAATTCCTTTAGGAGGCATTGAGAAGCGTATGGATGCTCAATAATGTCAAATTTTTGGACGGATGGGAAGGGGGGTTCCTTAATAAATTTTCTAGTAAATTGTCCAAATGAGACAATATTTTTGAAGGCCATTGATGCTTTGGAACATATGAACGACTCTGCGCTTACTATTGGGATGATGAATGAAGTCATTGAGGATGTTGGTGAGGAGCACATTATTCAGGTAATTTTATAATTGTGTATTCAAATCAAATATTTATTGATTAATATTTCAAATAATTATAGTCATGAGCTAATGTTAATAATTTTATTTTGTAGTTTGTTATGAACAATGGTTCTAATTTTAAGGCCGCGGGTGCGGAGCTAGAGAGGCAACATCCTATGCTTTTTTGGACACCTTGTGTTGCCCACTGTATTAATTTGATCCTACAAGATCTTGGTAATAAGGTGGAGAAGATACGCAAGGTTTTGCTTGGAGCCAGAGCAGTGGCACACATCTATAATCATGGGCGAGTTCTGAGTATGATGAGGAAGTTAACGAAGAATAAAGAGTTGCAGAGATCTTGTGTAACTAGGTTTGCCACATCATATTACACCTTGCAAAGCATTTTAGAGAATAGGTGTCACATGCAAACGTTGTTTGTTTCAGAACAGTGGAGGATGAGTTCTTTCTCGACCAAGGCAGAAGGGAAGAGGATAGAGAATATAATGGCACAGAATGAATTATGGGAAAATGTTCATTTGGCTTGCAAGGTGCTTGCTCTATTAGTGGATTCAGAGGAAAAACCTTGTATGAGATACCTCTATGAGGCAATGGATAGAGCAAACGAGCAAATAGAAAAGAACATTGGTGGAAATGATAGACTCCTCAATCAAGTTTGGATAATTATTGACGTGAGGTGGAATGAGCAGTTACATCATCCTTTCCATGCAGGTATTAAAATCAAACTTTATTTTGTTTATATTTATTCATTTCTTTATTTTTAAGTTAAAGATAATGAACTTATATAAATTATTTTTTGTTTTCAGCTAGCTTTTACCAAACCCTTCAATATATTACAAGAACAGTATGAGTCAGATGGAGGGAAGTAGAGAAATCAAAGTGGGGCTTATGACATGTCCTGCAAGGCTTATACCTAATGAAGACGAGTACATTCAAATTAGAAATGACTTGAAGGGGCTATTTGGGACTCAGTTAGCAAAAAAAAAACAAGAGATAAACTCTCACCTAGTAAGTAAAAGTAATTTAGACTTATAATTTGTAGTATTGTTTCACTAAGTTATTTTTTTTACTTATAGCTTTTATTAATCTTATTGAATAGCTCAATGGTGGTTCAATTATGGGTCCGAAGCTCCTATCCTCCAAAAGCTTGCAACACGGGTTTTATCCTTCACATGTAGCGCGTCACCATGTGAGCGCAATTGGAGCACATTTGACAATGTAAAAAATTATAATTAATATCATTTGTTATTTGTAATTTGCATTTATTTTAATTATTTGTGAATAATATATAATTAGTTTTTCATCAGTTGTATTCCAAAAAGAGGAATTGTCTACTACAATCAAAGTTGAATGATCTTGTTTTCATTCAATATAACAACAAGTTAGAGCAAAAAAGGAAGGAAAAGAATGCAAACATCAAATCTACAACTCATGATCCAATTATGCTAAGGGAAGTTGATGAAAATAACGATTGGCTCATTCCTACAACAACGAGCTAGCAGAGTTTGTAAGGGAATGTGATGATCTTACTTGGACACAAGTAAGAGAGGCACGGGAGTCGCTAATTTAATGCCGAATACAAGGAGTCGACTGCAATAATCAAGTGCAAGTACACAACTTCGTGACGAAGATGAGGATCAAAGAGAAGATGAAGATATTTTTATATTTTTTTTGGAAAGTGATATTGATATTGACATTGATATTGATATTGTTGATCATACTTAATGATATGTTTTCATTTAGATGTTTTGATGTTTATGAACATGATATGTTGTTGATCTTGATATTGACAATGTTGATTTTGATATTGACAATACTGATCTTGCTTAATGTTATGAACATGGTATCTTGCAACATGATATCTTGCTTTATTGAATTACAATTTCATCAGTTCTTCAATTTCATCAGCTTCAATTTCATCAATTTCCAGTTTCATAAATTTCTTCCTCTGTTTGATAATGTAGATTACACAGTTCAAGGATCTATTGTGCCATCGTATTGCTGGTGATGCGATCTCGGTAAGCTTCCCTTCTTTAAATGTTTTTTTACCTAAAACAAATATGAGCATTGAGCAATGAGTAATGACATGAATTAATGCTTAATGATTAGTTCTTATAGTCTAGTGAGCAATATTGAGCATTGAAACTTGATTGACAATAAAATTAGTTTCAAATTATGTTTAGTGATTTACTTTTTTAACTCTATACTTCTATAGTCTATAACACATTAAATCATAATACTTAGTGGGGGTTTAAAAATATATTTTATTATATACCGTTATATCCCAATATAATCTGTTATAACCTGTAATGCTCCTAGACCTTTATAGGTCCTTTATCCGTTTTAATTGCATAGATATAATTATACTTCTAACACAACCCGAATAAGACTTCCAAATCAACCGCGAACCAGAAACTTTGTCCCGAATGTAGCTACCCCCTCATACCCCATGCCACCTACCTAAGCAAACCACGTTCAAGTAATTATGGCCCCAACTACCTACAAATGCCTCCCACAACTTTGACAACACACTATCATTTTATCCTCTTCCACCCTCTCGCTCTCCTTTCTCTAGGTTTCTGGAACATATTTTTCCTTAATAAAAGGAAAAAAAAATCATATATGACTCCTCAAAATATTTTTGTTATTATTTAGAAATCATCTCAAACTCCCTTTAGTCAATCTATTGAGAAATATGTTGAGGGAAGAAAAACACTTAGTAATTGATTGTTATGGTGTTGGGGGTGCACGAGAAATGATGCATCAAGGATGCCTACTAGTGCCCCGTGGTTGAATTAGATAGTCAACTCACCCCTGAATAAAAGTTTTTAAAAAAAAAGTTGGGTTTTTATACTTGTGATTCTTTTCATTTTTTTTTTTATATTGGTGAGAAATTCTAATGTTCCCTTCAATCCACAATTGACAATTTACTGCATAAGCTCATTTTTTTATTCAGAAATATAGGAGTATTTATTATATTAAGTATGAAAAGGGCGTCGGGGAATGGGGCTTACTCCAATAAGAACAACCCCACAAATGTACAGTGTTCTAAAAAGCACTAGGCGGTGGGCGAGGGGTGAGCAGGTGCCTAGCGCCCAGGGGCCTAGGCGATTTTAGGTTTTGTATTATAACTTTAATAATTTACAAAAGTTAAGCATAATACCTTATCAATTACATCTAATTTAATGCCAAGATACATATGCAAAATTGAAAAACATGAAAAATTAATAATCATGAATGAAATTTATTAAAACTCAAATGACTGAAGTTGGTCATGATGGGTGCTTTATACAAAGTTGAATTTGAGGACAAATATCTAAACCTAATCTTTTATTTTTCTTCAAATTGCATGAATGACCTCTGTCATGTTTGATAAAATCTACATTACTAAAATTGGTACTGCCAGATCCTTTGAGAATTCCATTAAGTAATCATCCTTTGCTACATTCAGACATTTACTGAATAAAAAATAATTAAATTGTTTATTTCCAAAAAAGAGGAAAGAAAAATAAAATAAGAACACAATCAGCCTTAAAAAAAAAAAAAAAACTCGCCCAGACCCCGCTCAACCATTAATCTGGGCGTTTCCCTAACACCTAGGTGCCACCTAGACCAATTTTTAGAACACTACAAATGTATACATCAAAAATTACTATAAGTGGTTATGCTTTCACAGCTAAACACACAAGTAAAGAACACAATATCATAGTACATTTGCCAACTACCTCAAAGTGTCAACTGTGTCAGAACCAAATAGTTGATCTCTACCCTCAAAGTGTCAACTGTCTTATGTACATTTCTTCAACCCTGTTGTTCTTTCTCTCCTCTCCAAACTACTATTATGCGTATCATTCTCTCGTAAGCCCACAACCATTTATCTTGCATCATCAAGAGTAACTACCCATGCAGTTAAATCGAAAAGTGGCTGCAACGCAATCCAGGACCGAATTACGATTAAGTGGGATTAATTTAATCAGTCAATTTTTTCAAAGTACATATTTTTTAAATTTAATCACAATCATAGATTACAAAATAAATAATTAATCAAAATGGTGTAAATTTGTAATTATATAACTTTAGTAATTATCTGGCAAGCTACTTAAAAAGAAAATTGTAGTTTGTTTTAACAGTCAAGCTACCAAAACAAACATTTAGAAGCAAAATAGATGTCAGACTTAATGGAAAGAACCAACTTACCTATCCCACTAACCCATGAAGGTAAACCGTATTACTTTGCACTGAAGATATTTCTAGAAAGGCCACTTTGTACAAACAAAAATATTCCACATCCAGAGGATTATACCAATATATTCTAGACCAAAGAATAAAGCAAGTCATGATTGAAGTGCGTGAAAATTGTGTGGATTTGTCACGCATAATCATAAACTTCCAAAGAAATTGCGAGGTTCAATTATTAGTGTTCTCAGTCAGAAGTAGGGGTGGGCACGGGACGGGATGGGACGAGATATACCCATCCCTATCCCATCCCGTTCATACGGGATCGGGACGGGACGGGATGGGAAAAACCCCATCTCGACCTCGTCCCATCCCAAACGGGTTCGGGACGGGACGAGATCAGCATGCTAGAGTTAAGGCAAGGTATAAGGCAAGGTGACCCAATGGCACGTCGTGTGTTTTTATAATCATTCTAGAGTTATTTGATGTTATGAATAACTTATGTAAGACCTTCTTATGGTCTAGTCTAGACATGGTGCAATCTCATTCCCTTATCAGTTTGGAGGACATCTGTTTTCCTTACCATGAAGGTTGTTTGGGAATTCAAAGTTAATGGATGAATAATCATGCAGCTAATTTGTGGCTAAGGAGTGCTTCTAATTTGTTTTGTAACTGGGATACACTTTGGGTTCATTTGATATAGCAGAATCTCATTAGAGATAAATATTTTTGGTAAATGAGCTATTCCTTACTACTTTTCATGGATCTATAGGATGATACTTTAGGATAGGAAAAGAGTTGGATCAATGTTATTCTATACAATTAGAACAGAAGAAGATACATTTGTTCAGTGAGATCCTTGGCACCAATTATCATAGTTTATCCTTATTTTCAGCAGCATTTCACTTATGATTCAAGACTCATTAAGTTTGATAATGAAATTGGCCTCAGTTTTATTTGTTTCTTGGTTGTCTTTCTTTTCTCTCTTTTATGATCTATTCTTCTAAAGACATTTCAGTACATGAGAGCGATCAATGTGGCAAACTTCATTGGACGTGGAACCCTTCAAGATCTTAAAAAGTTTTGTTTGAACAGGCATATTGCAAATTTGATATTAGAATCAAAATGGACTTTACAGAGCATGAGGTTGATGACTCTCCTATCAACTCTGTTGAATTTATTGAACTCCGATTTACACAATGGAAAAGACCTTAAAATGGATGAGAGAGATTATGATGACTCACTAAATGGGAAAATGGGTGGATTTGGAGTTGTATTTATGTTGCAATTGCAGTTTGACTCATCGGCAGTTGAAAACCATTGCATACCATACAAGAGGTAGCTTTGTGACCTTGTTTGGTCAAAAGATTAATCTAGATATATGTGTGAGAGAAAAATTGAGATGCTAAAAATGTTATATATATCAGTGAATTTGTATGGGCATCCACAATCTTAAAATAAATAAATAAATAAAAATATTAATAATTAATATTAAAAAATTAGTTCGGGACGGGACGGGACGGGACGGGATTGGCGGGATTGAAAATCTTCATCCCATCCCATCCCATTCTAGATCGAGACGGGACGGGATCGGGATGAAATTATTCAATCCCATTAAGACCCGAAAAAATCGGGACGGGACGGACGGGAACGGGATCGCGGGATGGGATGCCCACCCCTAGTCAGAAGGCAAAAAATGTCAAATACACAGAAAAATGGAAGTTTAGCATTAAGAACAAGCTGAATCCAATTTGTGCCGACAACAATCAACTGTTTCATCAAACAACCTCAATCAACAAGCTCTCCTAGTCCATATGAATTATGCACAAGAGGAGGAGATCGACTGGGATGGGGATTGGGAGAAGAGGGAAGAGGGAAATTAGGGTTGAAGTGGTACATACCTTTCTAATTTTGTTTGAAGGGAGGAAAATAGAGACTGAGAAACAGAGATCGTCGTTGCCTTCCAGAGCCATAGATTTAATCGTCATCGCCATCCAAAGATCTTCATCTCTCTTCTTCTTGAGTTTAGTTTTTTTATACATAGCGATAAATCGGCGAGTCGACTGAGCTGATTAATCAGTGACTCACCAATTAATCGGTGCCCGCTAAACCCCAACCATTTCACCCAATTCTATTCGATCAAACCCGAATTGCGATTAATCGCCGCATTAATAACTTAGGTAACTACATTAGTTAAGGCTAACAGGTTTGTCATCTGACACTACACCAAAAACCCCCATTAGCAACGGTTCTAGACCGTGGGCGTAAGCCATTGCCACGGCTAAGAGCCGTGGACTACAGGGGCGTCGCAAAATCATTTGTAACGGCTATAAACCGTTGCTAAACATTGTAGCAACGGTTTTATGGTTGGATGGGGGGCGTTATTTTCAGAAATTAGCAACGGTTATAAACCGTTGCAATAAAAATAGCAACGGTTCTTAGCCGTGGCAAAATTAGCTACGGTTGTAAGCCGTTACAAAGTGTAGATATTAGCAACGGTTATAAACCGTAGCTAACAAGATAGCAACGGTTTATAGCCGTTGCAAAATTAGCTACGGTTTTAAGCCGTGACAAAGTTCATATATTAGCAACGGTTTTAAACCGTGTCTAATATTTGCAACGGTTTTTAGCCGTGGCTAACCGTGGCTAAATAGTGTGAATTAAACCGTGGCAAATGGGCTAGCAACGGTTTTGGGCCGTGGCTAACCATGGCCACGGTTTGTAGCCGTAGCAAATGAGAAATAATGCCCACGGTTTGTAGCCGTGGCAAGATGGAACCACGGTTTTAAGCCGTTGGCAATTAAAACAAAATTCAAAAAAAAAAAGAAATCTGTTTTGTTGCAACGGTTTTAAACCGTCGCAAGTTAATATAATCGAAAAAAAAATTTATATTTTATTTTTTGCTGCTGCAGCAAAATCACAGCCGTGGCACCTGCAAAATCAGTCCTTACACATAGTCCACACAAATGAGACAAAAGAATCATAAATTGGATGAACTAATTCAGCCTGAATTAAACAAATTAATTATCAATAATAATTCAACATATTACAAGCAATTGGTCATCGTGATTGCTCCAAACCTCTCCAACATGATCACTTAATCAAATACATAATTATTCCTAATACAACTGGGTGATGTCCCTTTCAAAACACCTCCATGTTAGGCCAATAAATGGATAAGAACTAAAACACAATGCAGATCTGCAGAAGCTGAAGGAGTGATATACACAACAAAAGTATGTAGAAACCTTTGCCAATTGCTGAGTCTGGATGATATTTATGCACATCTGAAACACAGGTTCTGCAAACTGAGCAAACCCAGAACCTAATGCCTGAAACAGATAGAACAAGAGTATAAAAACTCTATTGTTTCATTCGGTCTAGAAGAGACTTCCAAAAGTTTAAAAAAAAATAAGTCGTGTAGAACTATAAGTTAAAAGTATTAGTTCGACATGAGCCTGACAGCTGTTTAATCAAATAGAAATTTTTTAAATGACTCAGGCAAGGGAAAAGATACCTGTGCTATAGATGTAAAACACTTGAGCAAGGGAAAAAGATCTCTGTCGGCATTCGAAAGCTGCTGCCACTTTGCAATCACTGGAGGCATTAAAATCTCAAGATATCTTGGCTGTAATTCATCATCATAGAGAACAAGTTAACTTACTATTTTTGTTCAATACTGGCAGCCAACAAGATGAAACACATTACATGATACCTGAAGGTTTCGTTAGCATCATTTATATACAATCCGAAGGTTTCGTTTCTAAAGGAGTTTAGACAAAAAGGGATTAGCAAGTGTCAGATATTTGACATAATAGCCAAAATGTAAAGTGAAAGAGCACTTATATAAAACAAACCTGATATTGCCCAAAAGCACACAAGAGATGCTGCAAAATGACTTCCAACCGTGGAGCCAACTCCTCAGCAGCTTCCTGGCATTTATAAATTTAAAATTGAGAACTTGTCGACAAAAAGTTTGAAAACCATTTTGAAAACTAAGAACTTGTCGACAAAACATGCAATTAGAAACCATTTTGAAAATAACTACGCAAGTGATCATCATCCTGTTGTCAGATGAAGATTAAAATCCAATCCAACCAATAATATCTAGCATGAAACATATAAAAATTAAATCAGCAAAAAAAATCATTTCTGGTTGGACATCAAAATCCAGGGCATGTCCTTTTTTTTTTGTTTGAAAGCCAAGGCAAAAACTAAAAACAATGAAAATACAAAACTTAAAGCAATCAACTTAAATCAACTCACAGTCAGTCTCTCAACCGTAGAACACGCAGCACACGCGCGTTTCTGCGACAAATCAAGTTACACCGGACTGCCCAGATCAACCGGCATACACACGCTCCAACCGCATGTCGCCACATCTCAGCATGTCAACGCTGCGACAGACAGCAGCAATGCGTCCCAGCAGCAGCAAACCCAGCAGCAACAGCAACAGCAAAGCAGGGCAGCAGCAGCAGTAACGCGCCAAAGCGTAGCAGCAGCAGCAGCAGCATCAACGCCGCGCAGCAACAGCAGCATCAGCAACAGCAACAGAGCGCAGCAACAGCAAGTACGCCAGTCCGCCCCCGCATGAAACAGCAGCAGAAAAAAATTACAGATGCACTCTGTTTTGCGACAGAGTGCTCTGCCTACACAGCAGCAGCAGCATCCCCTGCATGCAGCAGTTTTGCTCGCAGCGTATCGCCATATCCCGGACTGCCAAAGCTGCCAGATCCCCAATCCCTCGCAGCCACAAAGCCAATACAGGTATTTACTCGTCCCCGTGGCGAATGTAAGCCAGAAAATCTGTGTGTGCTTCTTGTTTTACTTCATTACATTCAACTGTGTGCATCCAAAGATGAAAAAACTCAAACTACATAATGAAACTTATAACATGACTTGAAGAAAACATGGGCGAGGATAATCAAGATAAGATGGGAAGAAAAAATCTGTACAAACTGATCATTTATAGCTTCCTTAACCAGGAGCCCAGGTGTTCTTTCTCGTTTTATGCTCTTTCTGATAAATCTTTACCCTTTTCGATAGAAGATAAAATAAAAAAGAGGAATTCTAAATGTCGAGGAAACAGGCTAGGAAATGGGCGAGGGAAGCGACGTGGCGGGGTGGAGACCGTCCACTCCGCTCGGGATGCGTGCCATCATTTTTGGTGCGCGCATCCCGAGCGGAGTGGACGGTCTCCACCCCGCCACGTCGCTTTCCTCGCCCATTTCCTCATTTGTTTCCTCGACATTTAGAACTGCTCAATAAAAAGATAGCCAAAACCATGGTAGTGACTTAAAATAGGGAGAAAAAAGTCGTAAAAAATTTTAGACATCTTCAATATATAAGAGTTCGAAAAGAAGATAATAGCACTTGGACCAATGCACGCCTACATAACATCGCCCAAAATGCCAACTTATTTAGGGTGTGAGAATAATTCAGGAAATGAACAGAACAGGTGACAGTGAAGAAAAGTACAAAATCATCTGCGGAAGTCTTTCAATCACTAGCAATCAATAACTTGCTAATAGTGTAAAAACATCCGAAGTTGTAAACACTAGTGGTATTTTGTTAATGTGAAACGAACAAAATAAAGGGCAATTTGTGCGCGGTAACTTAAAAGTTGTGGAATTGAATTTTTCGATTCACAAAACCTACAAATATTTACATTGGTCTCAACAGATGGAAGTATGTTCATACCTGTCACCTGCTCCTCGTATAGAGCCAAGCAAAGCTATGCACCTTCACAAGTACTTGCCACAATTACCTTCAATTGTCAACCAAGCAAAGTTAGCTTTTATAGCTTGACAAGAAGCTCAAACCAATCATGCATTCGAAGAAAAACAAATGCTGGAAAAAATTCAATTCATTCCAACATCTTAAGTTGAAATTTATGTAAAATGGACAGCTGCAATCGGCTACATTCTTCATTTTCGTACAATTGTTTGATAGGCAAAAAAGGTTAAAATGAGCTGATTTTTTGTAAAGATGATCTCCACCTTAAAAAATCGTAATTCTATTCAATGTGGGAATGTGTATCAAAAAGTGTGACAAACTAACATGCCCTATTTAAAAAAGTTCATGACAGGCAAGTTTGAATATTAAGTTCATCTTTATCATCAGTAGTTTATATATACATCACAATAAACAAATCTTTATGCGTAGTCTATGCATTTGTAATATCACCCTGCACTTGAATAACACCTTCAATGGATAAATAAAATTGCAAGTTGCAACTAGCAACCAGCCTAATGATTCATCAGTCAAACATCAAATTACTCCTTGCAACTTGCAAATAAAATTGCAAGTTCAAAATGCAAATTGCAATAACAAACTCTAAATGCCAATGACCATCCTACCAACTTGCAAAGATCCAACGCATCACGCCAGACTACACGGATACATACAATATAACTTCAAAATAAGCACCCAATAATCAGGATATAACTGACTGGGTAACCAGAGATTCGGATTCACGAAGATACATGAAAGAGTTTTCAGGAAGAAAAAAAAAAAAAGAGAAAAAAAATTTATTGAATATTCAGATTAGAATTGTTTTGACATAACTGAAACTGTAAAGCAGAATGTCATTCAATATTAAGATTCCTAACCATACCTTGACAAGATCTCCGAGTTCCTCACTGCATTCAAGTTTATCCTCAGCCAACCAGTTTTCCAAAAGATTCTTTTTGTTCTGATTCACAACTAAACGAGATAATTCCAAAGACTCAAATGCATTGAGCTTTCCTTTAGTTAACAATGTCCCAAAGTACTGCAACAATGGTGGAGTTTGCCCAGCTTGCACAGGAACACTCTGCAAAAGGAAAGGTAAATATCAAAGACCAATCAAATGCCATGCTTCTTTTCTGCTCCCAGGATATCATAGGAAGGAAACACTACATCAAAATAATAAAAGGTATTAACACTACATCATGCACGCTAAGAGCCCAAGTTCACAGAATATTTTGAAAAATACAAATAAGACATGGATGTTGTAACAGTGCCTGCCTTTCTTGGTTTTCATTAGATTTAAAGGGTTAATGTGACAATCAAATACCTGAAATTTTGCAACAGTGTCAGGGGTACGAAGGATTCCTTGAGGAGAATCAGCAGCAAGCTCAGCAGCTTCCTTATATTTGGTCTGAGAGAACAACTCCTGAAATCTTTGAACAACCTGAGACATAGAAGTTAAGTCAATAACACTTGTATGATGCCAAAAGGAAATCTTTGAAATCCGAAATATGGTGTATAGGTCAAATGGTGGAAAGATATGATCATTTATATTGGTAAACATTGAGGTGGAAAGATTTCTATTACAATGCAAATATGTAAACTCTCAAAAACATGTCAAATGGCATAAATGTTTAAATAGATAGATGGGAAGTTGCTTAACTGTGTGCAAAGACAAGGGAGGAAAATGAGAACCAGAACAACATGCATGTAGCAATTACATATCTATAGTTAGTGCTAAACTTGAATCAAATATGACATACATATACCAATATGAATCAAATTTGACCACCAGCCTATCATACCAATTATGGGTGTCAGTGACTGTGTGTATGATATGATATGATTCCTGGTCTCACACTGCAAATGAATGTTTTGATTCTAGGAACAAAATTCAAGAGTTGCTGAAAAAAGGAAAAACTCAAGTTTTCAGACTCAACAATGGGAATTGTCAAGGATACATTCCAAACGGCCAATGAAATGAGTGTGAATCTTGGTAATGTAAATCACGAGTCCAACAAGAGAGTATTTAAAGGAACCAACATTTGTGTTCAACACTAATGTGTAGCTTGTGGCAGTGAATTCCCAGGTGAAGAAAGTCACAAGAAAATGAAAGTTAATGAACCACAATTAGTCCTGCCTAGGGAAACTAAGTTCAACAAACCTATTTCTGAAAGACTGAGCATGGGCTTCATTGCTGGCCTAGATTGCATGAAGTCAAATTAGAGCAAAATCAAAGGCAAAAAACCTTAATAAACAGGCCTGGAACTACAAAACATCCACCCAAAGGATTAATACTGGGTGTACCTGACTGATTTATTTTGCAGGATCCAATGATAGTCCAAAGCAAGCAAGCATTATCTATTAAGGATAAACACAAGTTTGTGAAGCCTAAACCAAATGGAGTGTCACTGAGTTGAAATCTCCTACTCCCAGTTCAGCACTGATATGGACTTACAGGAGGAATATTAAAAAATAAAAAAATACTTTATGTGCAGACTGTTTCTAATAAACCAAATCCGAGGTTTATTAGAGATGACATGGAGGAGTACATGGAACTTGGAAAAATAAAGGAAGATGTCAACACAGGTTTACAAAATGATTTGTTGCTAGATATGCTCATTGACTTGGAAAAACATGGCTACCACATTAGCTAGACATTTGCTGCCAAGGAGAATTAAGGAAATGGAGAACATTCCTGCTGGTTCAGATGATTTAGAGATTTGATTGAATGAGAGTGAAGAGGTGACTACTCCACAGTTTTATTTCACTTCTGCCAGCTTGCCTTATACTTATGAAGAACCAACTCAAGAAATGGTTAAATGTAAAACCACTATTTATCAAAGGGTTTAATGGAAAACTTTTAAAACATGGCATTAGTAGACAATGATGCATCAGTCATTATTACTAATACTTCGAAGAAAATAAATAAACAAGATGTTGAGTTAGTGACAACCAGGATTACTATCTCTGGATTATTGGAAAGATAAAACGATGGCCAAAAAAATTGTGCCATTAGAAATAATAGTTAGGAGTAAACCATTCAGAGAAAACATTCTTTGTCATAGATGGTGCACTTAATTTTTTAACTTTATTAGGCAGAGATTGGATTCATGCTAATAGATGTATTTTGTACTCTATGCATTGAAAATTTTTAGTTCTGATAAGAAAGGAGAAAAAATATTGAGGAAGTACATGCGGATCCTCAACCATTTCATATATTCCAATTGTATCGATGCTACTCTATCATGCTAACATGTGTCCTATTGATATAAGTAACAAATAAAAATGAAAGGGCTTTATGTGAGTGGGATGAAGATCCATTTCTACTTTATCATGCTAACATGATTCGACCATTTGAAGATGATGAAGAATTATGGGAATGAACCTTGACCCTAATAAAATCAATGAAACCATGCATTTGGTTTTAGACAAATTTATAAAATTTGAATTAAATGCAAAAATATTACAAAATGATAATATTACCTGGGATACAAAGGGGAATTAAATCCCTTCAAATTTGTTGTTTAGAGCACCCACCACCACCAACAACAAAAGCTGTGAACCCCACATCCCTCTGTGTTGTGATATGCTCTCATGCACCACTTTTGTGTATGACTTGGTTGTGGATCTGAAAATTGCAACCAGAACATATCAATATTCTCAGTGACGGAGTCACAGTTTTTATAATGGGGTGCAGAGTTATGAGTCATAGAGGCCTATGAGCCCATAATTACACCTATTCCTGAAAAAAATACCACCAACACCTATTACACCTCTGGTTTGAGCTTCTTCATTTCCTTCAAGAGCTATAATGTTTGTGTACTTACAGAGAAATGGAACCCAAACCAAACCAAGCAATAGAGAGACAGAGAAAGGGGTAATAGAGAAGGAGAAGAAGAAGACCTGGGGTGCCTTTTCAATTAACTCCTGCACATAGTTTTCGCCAAAACATCGATGCCCAGCAATATCATCATAGACTTGGCGAATGAGGGAGACTGGCTTGGTCTTCTAATCACAAAAACAAACAACCCAAACAAGATCAAATCACTTTCATACAAAAAAAAAAAAAAAAACCCATTAAGCTTTAACAACTAAACAAGAACCCCAAAAAACCAAGGGTACAGATTGATCAATTTTACAAATTGAAATATACCCAAATTCTAATTTTAAACAAAAAGCAATGCACAAAGCATGAAAACAAACATTCAGTGGAGAAAGAACAAGAGAGAGAGAGAGACAAGGACAAAACCTTTAAGCTTTCCACCCCTCTTCAACAACTTCTCCAAAATCTGAAACAAAGAACAACAATTAGAACAAAAATATTATACCCAAATAGTCCTAAAAAAATTAAAACTTGAAAATAAATAAAGAGAGAAGATCTAACCTTCTTTCCAGCACTGGGTTTGCATCTCTTCCAACATTCCAATTAACCCATTCGATCAAATCACCCAATTTGCGACTTACAGAGAAATGGAACCCAAACCAAACCAAGCAATAGAGAGACAGAGAAAGGGGTAATAGAGAAGGAGAAGAAGAAGACCTGGGTGCCTTTTCAATTCCTCTGAAATTGGATGAGGATGCGAGAACCCTAGAGGAGAACCGATTGAAGGCTGCGAAGGAGGAGGAGGATCTCGAAGCTCGAATGGCTAGATGGCCAAACCCCATCGCGTTTTGTTGCTTGTACAAACACAGACACTGCTTGGGTTGCTCGACTTATCCCTCTCTTTCCTTCTCCTTCTCCTTCTCCTTCTCTCTTTCCCTCTCCTTGAAATTTTAGGGTTTTTTTCACAAAGGGTTGAAAAGGGGGAGATGGAGCGGGAGATGGAGAAGCAAAGGGTTGAGAAAAGGGGGAGATGGAGCGGGAACGCGGGAAGCAAATTTTTTTCCCAAAATTTCGCCCGCGAGAATTCAACATACTTCTCCACAGGTCCACGTGCAACACACGTGCACATTTGCAACGGTTTTAAGCCGTGGGTCACTATAGCCACGGCTAAAAACCGTGGCAAACACACCAACGGTTTAGAACCGTGGCCAAGCATTTTTTTAGCCACGGTTTTAAGCCGTTGGGCACTATAGCCACGGTTTTTAGCCGTGGCAAACACACCAACGGCTTAGAACCGTGGCCACCCCTGTGTAGCTAATCAGCCCTTTTGGTGTAGTGTGAGAAATTTTCCAATCATTAAGATTCCTTTTTAACTTAAAGTTCTAACTTGACTTGTAGAATCACAATAATTTATCATCCTTTTCACTTTGCTCGAAGCATTGTAGATGATAGGAAAAGCAATCCTCGTACTTTCCACTTTGCTAGAAGCATTATAGATGACAGGAGAAGCAATCCTGAGAGAAGAATCCCCAATCCACTTATGGTCCCAAAATTAATCACTTTCACCATTATGCACTTGGAAGGAGATTGCATCATGCAAGAGGTTTTTGTGCTTCATACTGACTTTCTAGAAAGACCATCCATAGATGGAGTTTGAATCTTTGTAAGCCAATCATTATCACCATACTCCGCCTGCCTCCAAAGGGCTTTAGTTTCAATATCAGATGCCCTTTGTTTCTTGTATATCACACCTTCCAATTCAATAAGTAGTATTTTCTTAGAAGTGGAAAAGCTTCCCCATAAGAAGTTGGTTTTTTTAGTTTGGCTCTCATTAGTTTATACCTATTAGAGTTGGACCCTCGTTTTGAAAACTATTTGAGTCTAACCCTCAATTTTTGACGAAACTGTTAAGTCCACGTCATTGACCGGTAAAAATTAATTTTAGGACCCTTTTACCCTAACCTTAGGTTAAACCATAGTTAAGCCCAAAACAAGTGTTGGGGAAGATGAATTCTAAACACTAATTATTTCAAAAACTGTAGGGGTCAAATAATAATTAATTTATGATTTTTTTTTATTGTGTACTAGACCACACAAGCAAAAAAAAAAAAAAACCATAAATTAATTATTATTTGAGGGAATCCAAGTCCTTGTAACTGTTTTTTTTTTCAATTTTATCCACATAAAATGAATAAGGTTGTTTAAGTCATTTTAATTAATTTGGATACAAACCGAAACTAAATATTTTTTTTCTTTTTATTCTCCCCCTCTCTTGTTTCCTTCATTTACTCAGCCATTAATTGTTTTCTTGTTTTTCATGGTGTTATTGTTTTCTCCATGAAAAAGAGTATGTGGGTCATTCTTTGGAAGATTTTTAATCAAGATGCCACAGTGGAGTGTATATTTGTAGTACTAGAAAATGTTTACGAAGAAAAATGATTGTTGGAGCAGAATTTGCTTGTGTTTTGCAACACTAGCCATTGGATACTTTTGTCTTTATGTTAGAAAGTGATAGATTTTTTGCTCAATCTACATTTTCAGACTTTCTAATAATTCTATTACTAACTTGTGTTAAAGAGATTCATCTACCATGTAGATAAACCAATTAATATAGTTTTTACAGATTACTCAAAGTAATTGAAGAAAAAATCACAAATTAATTATTATTTGACCTCTACAATTTTTGAAATAATTAGTGTTTAGTAATCATCTTCCTCAACAACTCTTTTGGACTTAACTATGGTTTAACCTAAGGTAAGGGTAAAAGGGTCCGAAAATTAATCTTTACTAGTCAATGACGTGGTCTTAACGGTTCTGTCAGAAAATAAGGATTAGACTCAAATATTTTTCAAAACGAGGGTCAAACTCTAATATGTATAAACTAATGAGTACCAAACTCAAAACAACCCTAAGAAGTTCCTCATACAAAGTTCGCTTGTTACATAATGAATTTTCATGAAAAGGATTAACATAATATATATAAACTTTTCCAAAGTATAAATCATAGTAAACTTTTCCCAAGTATAAATCAAGAATAGAGATGGCGATGGGGCGGATTTGGGCAAATCCGTCCCCGCCCGGCCAGGGATCGCGGATCCCTAAATCCACCTTGAATCACTGTTTATTTTATTTTTTAAAAACCATCCCTGCTCCGTACGAATTGGCGGATATCTGCCCCGCCCCGTTAACTGTTGTAGGTTCAACGGATGGCGACATCAGTCCTGCCCAGCCTGTTGCCATCCCACAAGTTTTCATCAATTTGTTTTTGGGCATTTTTTGACTTTTTACAACTATTTTAATCAATCAAATAACAACTTTAGCAATGGATCTTGGCTGGTCAGATATTTCCTTCAAAGTGGCTACAAAGATTCAAGTGAGTGAGAACTGAGAATACCTCACCAAAACTTAGCCTGACTCACATGACAAAGTGAGAAGACATAAGTGTCTGAATAAGAGAGGGAAGATTAGAAGTTATAGTTGATTTGATGAGACAAGCACAGATGTGGAGATGGAAGAGGATTGGTTGAGCTGCGATAGAGAAGCAGTGACAAAGGGGTGTTTCACTTGATTTGCGAAGATGGAGAGGCTGAGCGGTGATGAGGATTGCACAAGTGCAATGGAGAGTTTTAGTTTAAGATCGTAATGAAGCAAAGTCTCCAAAATTATTCAGAAAGTTCCATTAGTCAGATCTTCCTTAAAACACCACCATTATCGATGTCGATTTCTAGGGTTTGCATAGAGAGAAATTTTGATCGATATGGGAAAAAATTAAAAAAAAAAAAAAAAAGTGAATCGAAGAGAATAAGAACTCACTTGATGGGAAGGAGAGGCGATGCCTGGCAGTGGAGGTGGAGGCAAGGGTAATTTTTTATCTTAGATGCGATGGAGAAAAAGGGAAATTAGGGTTATGAATATAATTTAAGGCTTCTAGTACATAAGCGTATTTCAGTAATAACGCTATAAACACATATTCGCGGGGCGGATTTGGCCAAATCTGTATCCGCCTCTAATTCGTGACAGATACAATCTGGATCCCTTAATCCGGCCCGAAATCCATCAAGGTAAACCCTAATTCTCCCCATTCGGGGAGGGGTGGATATCTGCAAAACTCTGCCCCACTGCCATCGCTAATCAAGAAGACAACCTTTTCAACTTTGTATTATGGTGATTTGTTATTGACAATGTTGAGAAGTAGAAGACGATGAAGAAGATAAGACATGTTATGTATTGATGTCTATTAAATCAATTTGCACCACAATAACGCCTTTGTTTAGGCGACGGTAAAGGCAAAATAATGAACCATTTAGAAGACTCAAGGCACTTTTAGGAAAATTGGCACCTTTAGCAACTTGGTGGCGCACCAAGCATCATCATAGTAAACTTTTCCCAAGTATAAATCAAGAATAGATATGGCGATGGGGCGGATTTGGGCAAATTCGTACCCGCCCGGCCAAGGATCGTAGATCCCTAAATCCACCTCGAATCACCGTTTATTTTATTTTTAAAAAAACCATCCCTGCTCCGTATGAATTGGCGGATATCTGCCCTACCCTGTTAACTGCTGTAGGTTCAACGGATGGCAACATCCATCCTGCCCAGCTTGTGGCCATCCCGCAAATTTTCATCAATTTGTTTTTGGGCATTTTTTGACTTTTTCCAACTGTTTTAATCAATCAAATAACAACTTTAGCAATGGATCTTGGCTGGTCAGATCTTTCCTTCAAAGTGGCTACAAAGATTCAAGTGAGTGAGAACTGAGAATACCTCACCAAAACTCAACCCAACTCACATGACAAAGTGAGAAGACATAAGTGTCTGAATAAGAGAGGGAAGATTAGAAGTTATAGTTGATTTGATGAGACAAGCACATATGTGGAGATGGAAGAGGATTGGTAGAGCTGCGATAGAGAAGCAGCGACAAAAGGGTGTTTCACTTGATTTGCGGAGATGGAAAGGCTGAGCGGTGATGAGGATTGCACAAGTGCAATGGAGAGTTTCAGTTTAAGATAGTAATGAAGCAAAGTCTCCAAAATTATTCAAAAAGTTCCATTAGTCAGATCTTCCTTAAAACACCACCATTATCGATGTCGATTTCTAGGGTTTGCATAGAGAGAGATTTTGATCGATTTCGGGAAAAAGATTAAAAAAAAAAAAAAAAAAAAGTGAATCGAAGAGAATAAGAACTCACCTGATGGGAAGGAGAGGCGATGCCTGGCGGTGGAGGCGGTGCCTGGCAGTGGAGGCAGAGGCAAGGGTAATTTCTTATCTTAGATGCGATGGAGAAAAGGGGAAATTAGGGTTATGAATAAAATTTAAGGCTCCTAGTACATAAGCGTATTTCAGTAATAACGCTATAAACAGATATTCGCGGGGCGAATTTGGCCAAATTTGTATCCGCCCCTAATTCATGACAGATACAATCTGGATCCCCTAATCCAGCCCGAAATCCATCAAGGTAAACCCTAATCCACCCCATTCGAGAAGTGGTGGATATCTGCAAAACTCTGCCCCACTGCCATCGCTAATCAAGAAGACAACCTTTTCAACTCTGTATTATGGTGATTTGCTATTTACAATGTTGAGAAGTAGAAGACGATGAAGAAGATAAGACATGCTATTTATTGATGTCTATTGTTAAACTTGAAGGTTACTGAGTATCCACATCGAAAGGAGTTGTGTTGAAATCTAAGAAAATCCCTAAAAATCTGAGCGATTTCAAAATTGAGCTTTGATTGCATAAGGTGTGTCTTCATATTTTTGGAGTTTTGCCTTGTCTTCTTCTTTGATCCTTGAGAAAGAGTTGTTTGAGTTTGAATCAAAATATTCTTTTTTAATAACATTAATAACTAAAAAATTAAAAAATAAAATAGAAAAAGATACAAAACGGAGGCTCGGGTAGCTGAGAAAACATATACAAAAACAGAAGAATCACCTAGAAAAGTGAAAATAACATGTCCATGACTATCTTCCAACAGAGCATGAAATCAAAGTGCAAACCCGTAACTTCCAAGAAACCAACAAAAAAGTGTAACTCTAAAGATCTAGAATCACCCTATCTATCCCATGCACATTTGACATTTTTTAGCAAACGTCACCCCATCTATCCTATACACATTTATTTGAAAATGCAATTCAAAGAGGAAGGAAAGAGGAAGACTAGAATGGGAAAGGATCTTAACCAAGAGGCAATGCTATTCAAAATACAAGAAGCAAAATTGCAATCCAGTAGTCCCAAAAGGAGGCCTAATATCATAACTTGACCTTAGTCTTTTTTTGAAGATGAATTGGAAGAGAGCTGAGTTACACAAAAGATTCTTCTATTTCTTTTTATTCATAAGGACCAATCGACGGCTAATTCCTAAAACTAAGAATGCAATCAGAAGATTTGCAAATAAAGAGCGAGAGGGATGAGAGACGAGAAAGAAACAAAATTAAATACAGTTGGTGTTGGAAATCAGAAGAATGATGAGGTAGTTGGTATACGGTACTACGGACTAGTGGCGACAGTTGGTGTTGGAAATCTTATGTTGCACTCATTAGAGATATTTAAGGATGTGTTTGATTCCAAGGAAAAATTTTCTCGAGAAAATTTGCAAAAAAATGAGGATGGGGAGGAAAGAAAGAAGAAGAAGAAGAATTATATGATAATCGCTATTATCTTGATTTGATATAAAATTGTGGAAAATATTTTCGCCAACCAAAAGTAGTTATCTTCTACCTCCTCGTGATGGAGAAAATTTTCCCACTTCCTCTCCTATATGTTCTTTGTTTTTTGTAATTTTGACATGTAAATTTTTTGTGAAAATTAAACACATTATTGTTTTCCATGGAAAAGATAAAACTAGTGGAGACACATGGGAATGAGCATGGAAGTTGTGATCTTCACCACCTATCTTCTCAAAAATTTGGGTGGGGGCTACGAATATTTTTCTGGTAAAAACTCAAGAATCGTAGCTATCTTTGCCATCATGGACAAAAACGAGACAGACAAAGAATAAATCAGAAAAAGCATATAAGATTTGAGATTTGCAAACATAATAAAGGGGTAAGGGTTTGTAAAGAAGGAAGGAGAAAGCAAAGAGTGAGAATGATTGACAAAAAAGGAAGCTCACCAAATCTAGCAATAAGGCAAGAAGCTGCAACAATGGGTTCTTGTACAACGAACATCTTTAACTTCTCCATCACTGCCATCTCTCTCTTTCTCCCTTACTATCGCGGTTTCACTATGTCATGAACCAACCAATTCTCCCAAAAGCCCAAGCTGTACAGGAGGGGAAGGTTAATTACATGACCTAGGATCGTGACATTGCCCCACGCTTCCAAAGTCGACGTCCTCGTCGGCCTACTCTATCGACACTGGCTCGATGGTAGCCCTTCTCCTTTTTTTCTCTTTGGGGTAGCTCCAATCACCTACCAGTATTCAACAACTTAGCTTATGCTAAATTATTTTAATCCAGCCTATAGGTCGCCTCTGCTGAGAATCGAACCTTGGATGTGGGGTTTGGCTCTAATACCAATTGTCACGTACGTGACTCTTGGATTCAAAATTAAAAAACTACAATGGTGTTTCTGCAGAAAAAAAAAAAAAAAAAAAAAAAGGGAGAACTACAATTACTCCTCAAGCTCTGTGAGCAAAAGACCTGAGAGTTTCTTTTACAAATGGCTTGCCTTTCTCATTTCCATCTTCATTATTTATCAACAGAAATCCTAACAAATTTTTTAACTGCTCAACAGATGAGCTCCACGTGGGTGGTTAGGATAGCTTTAACAAACTACTATTATTGAATTACAAAACTACCCCTTTGTTTAACTTTGATTCTGGCGCTGAAACTTCCCGCCAACTCTAACTGTTTAAACTTCCCGCCAATTCTAACTTGCTGTCATGACACGCTGATGGAAGGAATGTTATGTCCAGTATTTGCTTCTTCTCACTTCCAAGTTTTACCAATCTTGTCTCTATCGTGGATGGATCATGTGTTATCATCCCATCGCAAGGTTAAAGTCAACAATAATCGCACCCCTCAACTTCTTATGATACCCTCTTAACTTCTTATTTACCCCATTTTAGAATGGTTGGCTGGGCATCCACTGCTTCCATGGACACATTTACATTTACCCTTGTCATTTGGGGTCTAATTAACCATCTTTATACTGTTTATGTTTACCCCTTAGATATAAGGTCAAAATAATCAATTGAGCAAAACTATTTTGTGTGTCTAGCTTAGCATAAATCCTTTCAACCCATACCCATTGAGCTTTGATCTTTTCATTGGAGTATGAAAATTCACCCTAAAACAATTCCCATATATAGCTTTTGAGCTTGCCCATTCGAGATGCTCTTATTGTGGTTTCTTTGGTGATAGTGGAATCACACATGAAAAACATAACTATTTTGGGCATGGAGGGGAAAGGGTGTGGGGAAGAAGGCAATCATGCACATCATTGGTATTCATCATTTCGTGTTGGAAATTTAAGTTGACGGGTAATAACATACATTGAGATTATTTTAATCAGAAAATAAATGACGCATTAATCGAAAAGCAGCTTGCGGAAGTCTACTACATCACCAAGTTTATCAAAACACAACTACTACTTTTTGACTAGGGCACTACTAGTACTTGAAAACAAAATACTAAACTTGAAATCAACTCCAACTGGCAGGGATGGTGTATCTGAATTCTAGGCAGACTGAGCTAGAAAGTTCATTTCCCTTGCAACATTGTAGCTTTGAATCTGCTTCGTGCTTGCATATTCATTTACAACATTGTTCCATTTGATAGATTGTCTCAAGTCTAAGGGTATTTACTGTATTTCAACGCTCACCTTCAAGGAATCAAATAGTAAGTCCAGATTCTTTTTGTTGTTGTTGCACACACCATTTGTAGGGTTCCTCACACGCCAACATCTTTGCTTCGAAGCTAGAATACACATTCCTACCTCTACAGATTGCTAGTACTCTTCCTGCTGCATCAAAAAATATGAAACCCAGTGTGCCTTTATACTTGATCCTGTCAAAAGATGCATCCGTGAGTACAATCATATGTTACGGATCCATAATACGATTCCATTCTGATACATCATTCAAGCATAAATGAGAAGTTGGATTTCTAGTTTAAGTATGCCATGATAAGACAAGAAATGATATGCATATTTAGCCAACACCCATGAGTTTAATTGCCTTGTTGAAAGATATGTTCATTCCTGGCCTTCCAAATCACTGAGAGAACAGTTGCTACTCTCATGAAAATAGTTAGTTCTGAAGCACTAGCTTTTCTATCCAAGTCCCATATATATTCAAATATCTCATGAACAATAGTAAATACGAATATTTCTCCACATCAAAGGAATGTTTGATTGCAACCAAACTTGGACTGAAAAGTTGGACTTAAAGAAGACATGCCCAATGGTTTCTTCTCCAATGCTGCAAGGGGGAAAAGTGTTGTCCCTTGCTATATGGTGCTTCCTGAGGTTATCTCCAACAAGGAGTATATCTGAGAATTTTTTTGTTGGAGATGGGGTTGTGGGTTTGACTAATGGGGGAGGAAGAAGAGGAGTTATGTTAGCTTTGGAGAAAAAAGGATTGATTGGTGGACTTGGTACCGAAGTTACCTTTCTTATTATGTTTCCAAATCAGGGAGTCAATTTGGTGAGAAGGTTTGATTGGTGTGTAGGCTATGGCTTGAGCAATATTACGGGAAAAGAACATGGCAATGGTATCCACATCCTAGTATCTAGAATTGTGTTCATCAGTGATTAAATCAGAAACAGAGTCAAACAAGGACACAACATCGTAAGGAACCAAATAATTAAGGGGGTAGAAGAACTCCAACCATTTATATGTCCAAATATCAAATTCTAAACCACTGCTACCTATCGTCCACAAAAATCCTTCTTAAACACCTCAAAGGCAGCTCCTAAACCTTTCCAACTGGGAGTGACACCTTTTTCTTTAAAAAAGTTTTCTTCCAAAATATTGGCATTAGGGAAGTATATTGATTCGTAATAGAAGGGTAAAGGCCTTGAGGCTGAGAAAGCATCTTAGAATAAGGGAAATATTCTTAGGCATAGCGAATTGAATATTAATACCCCCTTGATGCTTGCAAGAAATAATAATAAGTCATTTAGCAAGGTACAGTGACTTACTATTATGATTACCTCTCCACCAAAATTCTTTTTATCATAGAATCAATATTATCCAGGATAGGAAAAGGAAGGAAGAAGGGTTTCATTGGGTAGATGGGCAAAGAGGTGACCACAGACTTAATGAGAGTAGTACGGCCAGGTTGAAAAAGACTTAATGATTCCATCCACTTAAGTGATCTTTAATCCTATCCAACAAGTATTGAAAGTCTTTAACTTTACTTCTTGTGAGAGTCAAGGGGAGACCAAGATACCGATCACTAGGATTCAAAGTTTTCATACCTCATAATTAACTACTGATGCCTATGATGCACATTGGGTGTTAAAAGTGTAGATTTATCATAATTGACTTTTAGACTTGAGGAATCACAATAAATCTCAAGAATTCAGTCTCACATGATGACATTGGTATAAAACCTGAAATGATTAACTTCAGGGCTATTTCTTTTAACATAAAAACCTGAAATGATTCCATCAGCTTGTGCTTTTTGAAGCATTCTTGATAAGCTCTTAGCCATTACAATGAATAGGAAGGGAGAAATGGGGTCGCATTGTCTCATTGTCTTATTCCTCAATTAGGCGCAATAAAAGTTTGTGGAAAACCGTTAATAAGAATGTTATAAGAAACTGAAGTAAGACACTTCTGGATCAAGTAAATCAAAGTAGAATAAAGCCCTAGAGCTTAAAAAAATATCATATAAAAACTCCATTTCATTCTATCATAGGCTTTTGCTATATTTAGTTTTACTGCACACCACCCCCGTTTACATCTTTTCATTTTTTTGAAGTGATGCATGAATTCATGCACTACTCCAGTATTATCACCAATCAATTTATATGGGATGAATGCCCCTTGAAAAAAGGAAATAAATCTTGATAGAAACCTATTAAAGAAGATTTTTTAGAAGGTTTTGTATGACATTGGAAATGAAAGCAATGTGAGTGAAGTGTGTGTGAGAGGGGGTTAATTGTCAGAGAAGAAGTATTGGGTAGTAGTATTGATAACATCAAATTTAACAATCTTTCAGTACATCATCTAAAATAAGGCTTGAAGTTCATCAGGATCTGGAGCTTTTAGGTTGCTAAAAGATTTCAGTGTTGACCAAATTTCTTCGTCCTTAGGAATTTTGATCAATTCAATGTTATCTTCCCCTGAGACACAGGGTTGGAATAGGTCAAGGATTTTTTTTATTATTTTTATTAGGACTAGAAGTAGTGAACAGATCCAGGAATAAAGTATTTATTATTCTTAATTCATTATTATAGTAATATGATTCCTCTTGCCCTTGGGAATAGTAGAGTTATGGAAGTATTTATTATTCTTATCTCTTAGAAGGATAGATGATATTCACATAAATATTACATAAATTACCTTCTTATTTGTGCTTGTTAGTTGCTTAAGTATTTTATTTTATTTTTATTTTTTGTAGGATTTGGAGCTTCAATAATGAAAATCATGTAAATTCGGTGTTTCGAGAGAACAATCAATTTGATATATTCAATGAGTGTTACAAAGTGTCGAGAGTCGATGGCTTTAGAGTTCAAATATTATATGACAGTGTAAAGAAGATAAATGCAAACCCACGTTAATTCAACCCAGGCCAAGCCCATGTTCATTCTCATTCCTTAACACGACTGAACAAAATAATTGAAGAGTTGTTCTCCTTCTTTTTCATTTAGGCTCCGCTTGGTACACTGTAAAGTAATGTATTTTGCAAATTAATGCAATGCATTGCATCGGTTTGCAATGCATTACTTTACAAGCGCTTGGTAGTAATTAAAGAAAATCAAAGTAAGTTTGAAAAAGTGATTGTGGTGATGGTGATTGCAAATGTGGGCAATGATGGTGGTTGTTGAAATGGTGGTGGTTGTGGTGGTGGATGGTTGTGGTGGCTATGGTTGTCGCAGCGATGATAATAGTGATGGCGATGGTTGTGGGGATTATGCTATAGTGGTGGTGGTAGTTATGCTATGGTAGCTGTGGTGGTGGTGACGACAATGGTTATGGTGGTAGTAGTGAAGTTGGTGGTGGTTGTGCTTAATAGCATATGGTAGTGTGATCGTGGAGGTGGCGGTGGTGGTGAAGGTGGTTATGTTATAGTGGTTGAGGTGGTGGCAGTGGTTGTGGCTATGGTGGTTGAAATGGCAGTGGTTGTGGTGGTGATGGTTAGGTGTGTTTAAGGAGTTAGGAGTAGAATTCAAGTAAGAAGAGGCGATGAGAGTTTTGCAAAGTAATGCGGGAGATTTTGTTCCGCAAAGTTTTGCAGAATTTTATTACAAGAAGATGTGGAGGTCCTGAATTCAAATTCCAATAACTGTTTTCTGCAAAGTCAACCAAGCACCCAAGTTTATGTAACCGCTGTAAACTTTTGCATATGCATTCTTTTACCGTATACCAAGCGGAGCCGTGGATGCATTAGTTTGCAATGCATTACTTTACGGGTGCTTGGTAGTAACTAAAGAAAATCGATACAAATCAGACAAGTGATTGTGGGTGGTATTGATGATGGTAGTAGTTGTAATTGTGGCATGGTCATGGTGACGATGATTGTGGTTGTAGTAATGATGATTATGAATGTGGGTGATGATGATGGCGGTGGTGGCAATGTCGATGGCTGTTAAAATGGTGGTGGTGGTGGTGGAGGCAGTCATGGTGGTTGTGGTGGTTGCGGCGGTGGTTAAGCTATGGTGTTTGTGGTGGTCGTAGTGGTGATGGCGACAATGACGGTTATGGCGTTACTAGTGAAATTGGTGGTGGTTGTGATTGTTTTGTTATGGTGGTGGTGGTGGAAGCGGTGGTGGTGTTATTAGTGGTTGAGGCTATGGTGGTGGTGGTGCACGATGGCGCCGGTTATGGTGGTAATAGTGAGGGGGTGTTGGTTATGGTGATTATGCTATGGTAATGGTGGTGGTGGAGGTGACGACGGTGGTGTGGTTATGGAGGTGGTGGCGGCGGTGGTAGTGATTGTGATATTATGGTATGGTGGTCATGGTAGTGGCAACGAAAAAAGTTGTAAAAGTGGTGGTGGTTGAGGTGTTTATGAAGGAGTTGGGAGTACTCGAGGAGATGATAAGAGTCTTGCAAAGTAATGCGGAAGGTTTTGTCCTGGAAAGTTTTGCAGAATTTTATAACTAGGAGATGCAAAGGTCTTGAATTCAAATTCCAATATTCGTTTTTCGTAAAGTCAACCGAGCACCCAAGTTTATGTAACTGCCGCAAACTTTTGCATTATGCATTCTTTTATTGTGTACCAAGCGGAGCCTTAATTGGCAGCTATAGTAGATCAAGAAAGGAAAGGAAAGGAAAGCTAGCTCCCCTTCCATCAAGTTCCTCCATCTCACCTTTATTCCTCCATCACACCATCATGCAACAACCCTTCCACCACCATCATGCAGCCATTTTCTTCCTCGACTCAAGTCGTCGCCACCATCATTCATGACATGATTTCTATCTGTGTTCCTCTCTCAATTCAACCACCCTCTCCCCATTTCCTCCATCACGCAATCTCTTTTTCCTCTGATTCAGCCCATCAATGGCCACACCACCCATTTCTTTGTTTCAATTTGAGATCTTCACTTTTTCTTTCCATTTTCATCTTTGTCCAAATCAAACAACAATCCCCAATTTGTAGCCCACCACCTACTATTTCTAGGCTGAATTTGATTTCCTATTTGAATTAGGATACTTAGTTTGTAGAATTGGAAAGAAGAGGTGATGGGGAATGTTATTTGAGAAGGGACACGAGCTCCTTCACATTGGGGCCTTCATGATCTGTTGGTTGTTAGGTTGGGTTTGTATGTATTTCCTTTACGTGGATAACCAAGTCGTTTGCCGTGATCACCACCACCATCACCATGAGCTTCTAAGACTCCTCGCCAAGGCGAAGATGAAACCACTGGATTTCTAAAGTTTGTTTTAAATTTATTTACTGCCTTCTTATGCTTGATTGTCAAAAACAATCTCTTTGAACATTGATAAATTGCTTTCAGTGATTTATATCAAGACTATTTAGTTAAATTATTCTTTGTTAATATTTGAAGCGTGAGTTTTAATTATTTAAATTATACTTGTGATTGTGTGTACATTTTCAAGACACCTAATGCTATGGATTTAAATCTTTGCTTAAATTGATTATGACTTTATATTAAGTGAAAGGCTTTAATGATCACATAATCGATGCAAGCAAGGGATCGTTCATCCCTAATGCTTCTCATTTTATTAAAATAATAATTTTGATTGAAACAATTCTCGAAGAAACCAGTAGTGGTTTCGATGTCTTGGTCCGCTTTCCAACCAACATTCTTAATTTATTTTTTTATTGTTTTATTTTATTTCAGAATAGTATAGGATTTACATTGTTGTAACCCCCTTCTAAATTAGTTTAATTATACTCTAAAATTTGTTTGCAACCTCAGTCCAGTATTTGCTCTGCCTACTTGTGAAACAACCATGCACTTACGGTTATTTATGACTAGGTTTAATTAACCAATTATTTAAGTTGGCTAAATCTACAACAATAGAGGAAACATTAGAATTTTGCTTTCAGTGAGACTCTTTCTCAAGCAAGGATTATGATTTCGTTTTTCAAGGTAACTTCGGTAAGATGATTTTAAGAAATATTTCGTTGTGTATTGGAAAAACGTAAAAATTTCAGTTGTAATTTTGTATTTTTTAATATAATTTAAGCATTTTAAACTCTTACATACTATATAAAGAGTTCCACAAAACTCATAACATCATACAAGCTACATATTGCATAAGAATCACTTATTAACAAAACTTTAATACTAAACTAATGTCAGAACATTCAGATACTCCACCAATGGAGATCCTCCTTCATCCTCATGAGAGGTCAAAGCTCATTTCTTAGAAAGGCACATTTGAGGAACAAGATCTACAATACTCATGGCAATGCTTGACCCTATGAGCCTCAGCCTATTTATAGGCATGATGATTCACATAAAGAGGTCACCCTACAGTGGCGTCAACACTAAATGCTATGCAAGGAATAAGGGTCAATGGTTCCAATTACAGCTTTACTAGTCCATATTCATCAAATTAATGGAACTGCACACAACCCCATTAACTGAGGGGGACTAGCTGATGAGATATCAAACAGTCTCTCAATCATAGCCGTATACGTAGCATTGACTAACCCAAGCACGTAAAAGGGTTTAGCACAATCCCAAGTGGACCCATACGCAAGACTATTGTTAAGCCCGTAACTCAGGTGCCCAGGCCCAAAACACACCATCCCCAGAGCCACAGGTCTTAGGGTTTGGCCTAGGACAATTATGCTCGAACAATGAATCTCAGAGTTGTCACAGGCCTGAGATCCACTCGCACAAAATCAATTCTAGCCCAATCAAGCTTTGGGTCCTACAAAGAATCAAGTGCTGAAGAATTCGGTCATGCACAGGTAAGATCTTATGTGAGATCTCCTCCCTTCATCACGCCCTTGATCACAGGAACCGTTGGAGAGGAAAGGCTCGCTATAAGAGTCGGTGAAATAAGGAAGAAAGGGACGCCCACATATGCGCAAGTATTAACACTGCAATTTTACATACAGTCTTCACTCTTTCTCGAACCGGTATCTGAATTAAGCATCGGAGTGCCTTCGGCCATCACAACGGTGGTCCTGCACTTACTGCTCATTTTTGTCAGGTTAGATTCGTCAAGGTATGATATTTTTTAAAAATATCTTTGTTCCATGCTTTAAGAAAAGCTTTGAGCAACTTTAGCTTTTTCCATAAACAAAGCCACGGAGTTCCAGTAACTAGGGAGAAGAGATTGGCCACATTCTTTCAAAACTAAATAGTTTAGGACCAACTAAATTAACATTGGGCTTCAAACAAATAGCATGGTGATCAGAACCACCCTTTTCTAGTAATAATTCATTCAATTCAGGCCGAAAATCAACCCAATTAGTGAAACAGAGAAATATACCCAGCCTATAGAGGGAAGTTTGCCTCTTATTATTGCACCAATTAAAAGAACCCCTTTAAGGATAAAATCACAAAGACTAAGCTCTTGAATGCAATCAACAAATTTTCTCCTTCTATAAACATTGCTACCCATCCCAATATTTTCATCTACATCTTTTATAACACTGAAATCATTTCCTAGCAGCCAATGAGTATTAAAATATCCCCTAGTATCATGAAGTCGACTTAGAATAGAGATGAGTATGCATTATCTTCTTCTTTTTTTTTGTTAAAAGCTTGAGGCAATATATTAATAACTAAGAACTATTACAACCAAGTTTGTTGGCTATCGGTGTTGAGTTGCGAGCCTTACTATTAAGGTCTCTAGATATATATTTATATTTCCAAAAAGAAAGCATAAGAAATAGTCGTTTAATATTACAAATAACAGGACACCAGACCCAACGCATAGGAGATAGCACATTAGAATTGAGATGAGTATGCATTATCAATAGGGCCATACACATTAGTTAAAGTCCATCCCAATTGTCAACACAAGACTTCAAATGAGCTGTTGAGGAGAACACACTTTTGAGATAATCATGCTACTCCAATTTATGTTTACCCCACATAGAAAGAATGCCCTTTGAACTACCTTCAGCTGGAATAAAGTCCCAAATGAACCGTATCCTTCAGCTGGAATAAAGTCCCAATGAACCGTATCTCTACCCCAAACATCCTTATTTAACCCTTCATCAAATCATTTGTAGCTTGGTTTTTCTTGTATGAGAGAGATGTGAGGCTTATATCTGGAGATGAGACATTTCAGACTAGTTTTCCTTTCTAACAACCCAAGGCCTTTACATTCCAAGTTAAAATTTATATATCATTTATCAATACCTACAGAGCCCGCCAAATTCTGTTGCATCAACAAATCAGTGTGTCATGCTTTCCTTTTATGATCTAACTTCGATAACAATTGAGCTACCAAATACTGATTGTCATCCCATTTGACCCCAATTCAAAAGCTCCTAGGGAAAGTAGATCACAGCTTCTCTCATCAGTAGGCACATCAACATGATTTGGACACACATCATCAGGTTGACGAGGCAACACTACATTCAAATGAGTTTCAATATTCTTCTACACTTAATTTTTTTTGTAATTTAAAATACATATGAAAATGTCTAAAATAAAGAAACATAAATATTAAAAAGTCCTTAAAGTAAAAGAATAGACCGAGTCTTGAGTTAGATAATGAAATGAACGGGGAATCAAACAAATTAGTAGTGGTGCAAAGAGCATAAGATACTTTGTATAATTTCTTAGTCGTAGTGAGCACTTTCAATCGTGCAAATAGGAAAGAATTAAATAATAAATGCAAATATTGTGGTAGGACTTATTTAGATTTTAGTTGAAAAAGTAAAAAACAAGGGCCCCACTGAGTTGTTTGTCGTTTTAAAAACAATTTACTATGGCCTGGTTTAAATGGCTCAGCTCTGGTTATATGGCTCATTTTAGTTGCTTGGTTTTCTGAAAAATTGATTTCTTATATGAATTTACTAACATACCCTCCCTTTTACACAAACTCCATTTTAGTAGTTTGGGGTAGTTTGGTCAATTCCTTGATAAATAGGTATTTACACGGCTCACAACATCTTTAAGGAAATAAAAATGTTATATGATGCAATCGAATTTTGCTCCCTGGCAGCTTCCACTAGTGCTGATAAATCCAAAACCGTTTTACTGAAAGATTCTTATGAGGATTTGCCTGAGGTCCTAGAGTTCAATCGTTTTGCCAGTGGATCGTCCGACAGTGGCCATGGTAGCGTGGGCCATCCCTCATATAATCTGCATTGTTCCCCATCTCGCTCCAAGCCACATATCAAGGTAATGAAGGGTCAGTTGGACAATTCGCTTCTTTATCTTCCTTCAAATTTTGCTAAGCCGACTCGCAATAAAAGTTTGGCTGCTGGTGACAAAGGGATGGTCGTGGATGAGGGCCTAGCTGTGATGGCGACTACAAAGGGTGGTGCTGGCATGATTCCGCATCCGGACGCGCACAATGAGTTTGTTTACTCCGGACGTAGTGAATATGAGCAACTTGGTCTGGCATCAGGAGGTTGATGTTGACTATGCTACGAGGAAGCATATAAGTAGGCGTTACAGCTGGCTGATGGACCACGCTTCGAAGCTCGAGGGGGATACGCTAGAAGGGCATATGGGCAAGATTTTGAAACACCTTGTGCTGGGATGTCCCATTTGAGCCAGGTGGCCATTGCTAGGACGGAAGTTGAGGCGGTTCATGAGAGGGTGTACACCATGGATCGTGTCTTCTTGACTAAGCAGAAATTGTATTATGATGCATTTTTCGAGATTGAGCTGCTGAGAAAGCAGATTAAGGAGAGGAGGCTGAAATAGTCAGTCGTTGATGTCGAGACTCAAAGGGTTTGTTTGGAAGTCCTTGAGTCTGATTTAGCAGAGGTGGTGTCTGTGAGGGACAGATTCAGTCAAGAGATGAACCTGGTCCGCCGTGATCTAAAAGTTGCGCAAGAAGCAACAGCTAAGATGAGCTCTGAATTGCATTATTTTGTTTAAGATAACACTATGAAAGAGTTTGAATGGGTCGCCAAGAGACAATAGCTAGAAGCCGACGTGAAATTCAATGCTCAAGAAGCGAGGAAAATTGGGGACCAACTTCTCCTAGAGCAACATGAGCTTAGGTGCAGTTAAGAGTAGCCTGGCTATGGAGCACTCTCAGGTAAATGCGTTGACAGGCAAGCTGGAGTTGTTGGAGCATGAACTTGCTGAAGTAAAGGCACACGAGAAAGAGTTTCACAAGATGCAAGGCAAGTGTGAATTCCGCTGGGTCGAGCATGGGAGATTAGAGCTGCTAGCGCTGACAAATAAATAGCGCCCAGAATGGGACCTTGCTTATTATAAGAAAATTTCATACTTAGACTTCGGAGTGGTCTCTGCATCATCAGAAGAAAAGGGTGATCCGGATCATAGCGCTCAGATTGAGGCACACACGGACGCAACTCGTGCTCCTTCTCCCACCAAGCTTAGTTCCTCCGTATTTGTACTTCCTCCTAATGAGGAGTAGATTTTGTACCTTCGCACTTTATTGTTTCAACTATTAATGAAAACATGTTTGTGTTTGAGTATGCTTTGTACCCGTATTACGTTCGATCTCCCTGTTGCGCGCTTTTCATTTTTCCTTGTCGTTTTACTTTGACACATGGCTAGTTGGGTTAGTAAGAAGCCGAGTGGTATGTTTGCTGTTTTGCCATGTAGCATTCGTCTGCTTGTCAGCAGGTTGATTTTTTAGTTGGCTCAAGTGGTCATTGCTGATAATAGAATGTCAGCCTGTGTGAACGTAAAGACGTCGCTTGAGCTGTAATTTACTTCAGCGACCGCTATTTTGAAAAGGAGCAGTGGTCGCGTGGCAAATCGTTGACATCAGTCGAGGCTGACTGGGCTCCCACCTTTCGAACCATCTATACCCGCGCGGAGAGGATTACAGGTTTGGGATGTGAGAATTTGGCGATCATGGTTTGTTGGAGAGCGATGATCCTGTGCCGAGCCGTCGACATCAATCAGAGCTGACTAGACTCCCACCTTCCAAACCATCTAAACCGCGCGGAGTGGCTTACAAGTTTGGGACGAGGGGATTCGGCGACCATGGTTTGTAGAAGAGCAGTGGTCCAGTGGCAAGCCATTGGCATCAGTTCGAGACTGACTAGGCTCTCACCTTCCAAATCACCTACACCCATGAGCATCAAGCTAGCAAATTGGGACGGTCTGTAGAATAGCAGTGGTCTTGTAGCAAGCCGTCGGCATCAGCTTGGGACTGATTAGGCTTCCATCTTTCAAACCATCTACACCCGCGTGGAGCGGACACAAATATTGAACTTCCCTGCACCACCACCACAAAAACACTCCAAAAACTTCAAATGGGTACTCAACAAAAACATAAAAAACCATTATAAAATCACCTGAAAAATCTCACTTTTTAATCTATATGGAAACCATATCAGACTAATATTGAATAAGTCAAAAAATATATTATTCAAAAATTAAAATAAGTACTTGAAAATTTTGTTCAAAAATCATCATCACTCACTTTTCACCTTCATTAACAAAAACCCATATCAAAACTACCATTAACGAAAATTTTGTAGAAAATCTAAGAACCCCATTTATGAAAATTAGTGAAAATTACCTTGGAAGTTTGTTGGATCTGAAAGACCATGAAGGGAACATGTCAAGAGTAGTAGCCGGTCCGGCTGTGAACAAAGTTGTAACAAGGAATACACACAAAAGTGGAAAATTCTCAAGAGAATCAGCAAATAAAAGGCACAATTTTTTTCTCCATCAAAAGGATGAATTTTTTATTCTCTCTTGGGAGTTACAGAGTCGGTACAATCAACTTCAACCTCCCAAATGATAACATAATACCCAAAAACATTGCTGGAAATTTTGACAGATCCAACATCAACGAAACGAAAAGAAAATTAGAGAAAAACTCATTTAAGAAACAATCGAGTAAAAACAATTGAAGGAACTCAACATCGCATGTCGAAGACCTTCAAGTGCTCTCTCTATTGAAACTCTTCGGTTCGCCGAAATAAACCAAGAAAATCCACCATAAACGAAACCTAGAGCTTAGGAAAAACAATTGAAGGAACTCACCATAAATCGTCGACGTTCCCTTGATCTTAGGGAGAGAAAGGCGAAGCTAGAGGAAATGAAGGTCATCGCAAGGACAGGAAGATCAGAAGCAAGAGGGAATTGAAGGCCTATTCTTTTAGGCTTAGACTGAATATTTGGTGTGGGGGAGAGGAGAGATAAGGGCGCGCTGAATGTATATTTTGGAGGAGTGCCAAAACGTTTGCCAATTTAGATAGCGTTTTCGATTTTGAAAGTCATTAAAATTTGACTTTTCATAGCAAAATTTAAAAAATGCTATTGAGAAATGCTATGAATGAGGTGCGTGATGTAATCATAGCACTTTGGACAAAAGCGCTATAAACATGTGCTATAAATGAGGATTTTTCTTGTAGTGGAAGGAGAAGAAGGAAAGGGAGAGGAGCGACGACATAATCGAGGTAGAGATCCTATAGAGGCTCCAGATCTTGTGCTTCTTCAACTTGGTCTTCAATTTTGACTTGAGGGAATGGAAAGGATATGCAAGGGTGCTTTGGGGTGCCTCCGGATGGGGTGGGAAGAGAAGATAAGAAAATAAATAGAAAAAAAAAAAGTATAAGATCAGAGAAAAAGATGTTGGGAGAATAAGGGTAGTAGTAATAAGAAAGGAAGTTGGGAGGGGATAAGGAGCTCCTCATCATTTTAAATTTTGGTAGGGGAGAAAAAAGTAGGTTTTTCTTTTTTATAGATGGTGTGGAAGTGAACAGCGGTGTGGGACAGAAAGTGCATGGTTTGGGAGAGTAAAAATTAAATGAGTAGTGTGGGTGAGTGCAAGTTTTGGTGCCAAATAATCACTACCTTTTATTAATGCTAATTTGTTTATAAGGAGTAGCAGTTGGGCAGGCCTCCATTAGACCAACATACATTCTCATAATTTGGAAAACTGCTCTATTTATGGCGACTTTAGGCTGATTTGGTCAATTCATTACGTTGTCTTAAATAATAACATGATTAACCATTCTCTAGTTGACTTTACACATCAATTATATGGTAAGAATTGACCTTGTCTCTTTCTTTACTCTTGGATTTTGATCACAAAATCAAAATGAGATTCTTTTCTAGCTCCTTGTTGTGATAAAGCTAATGAATGGGTCAGAGTTTTCCGGTAGAGAGTTTTTTCGATAAGAGTTCTTCCGGTTGTCTAAGTTTCATTTATCACCAAACTCAAACCAAACCCTATCTTCCTTTCTCTTTATCAGCTTTCAATCCTCTTCCAATCGAACTCAACTCTCTTCATTTTATCACATTCAATCTTTCTTTCCACCATCATTTTTTTCGCCTTTTTTTTTTCTTTTTTTTTCTTCCACTGTGCAAGTTCCCTGATTATCTATTTGTTGTTCTTATAGTTTATTCTTGTTTGTTTTCTGTAGGTCTCCGGCGGTGTGCAATACCTTTTCTCAGTGTTCTTGTTCTTCCCCTACTAAAAAGCCTCACATCCTTCATCGACTTCATTCACCATGATTGATCGATCTCAAATCATACCACAAGCGCACTGTTATCTATTGAGTTAGATAATGGCAAATACGGGTTGAATCCCACAAAGAGAGCTATAAAGTTAGGAAAACTAATCTTCAAATCTCTTTTGAAACTTAACCTAGCTAGAAAGAGGTGATTGGTGAAATGTTTAAAATAAAAATGCAAAAAAAAACCTAAATGTGAGATTTAGGGCTTTGAGTTTACCATCATGAGTAGATGGAACCTTTAGGCCACTCTTAGATTAATCATTCCAAATTCATTAACACATCCTAAGGTAGATTCTCATCTTACCTTAAGATGGAAAACATGGCTTTATGAGCAAATTGATTTCAAACTTTAATTATATTAGTAATCTAATAATCAAATGTGGATTTAAAAGCATACAAGGAATCCACACTTAATTGAAACACCAAATATCTAACAAATCAAAAAGAAACTTGGACTAATAATATGTAAACATTATAAGTAGGAGCTTGTTAGAAAAATTGCAATGATAGAAGCTTATTTAATCTTGAACTTAAGAAGTAGAAGAAGAAAGCATGAATTGAATTCATGTGATGAAACACAAAACATCCAACTTACCTCATTGGTTCATGACATAATCAAGTTACAAGATCAATCTAACTACCTGCTTCTCTAATACATAAACTTGAAAATAAACTAAGCTAAAAGAGAACCATCTTGGAACTATCATCCCATGGGCTCACTCACACCCTACAGTAGGATGTTAGCCAAATATGGTAAGTTCTAGGCATTCTTTCCACTAATTATTCTAAACTTTACAAATACTACAACTTCTCTCAATTTGATTACAACTCTTTGGTTTTCTGCCTTCCTCCATTGTATACTCCAAGAATGGGGTATTTATAGGTGAAGAGGTGTGAGATGGTGGAATAAAATAAGAAAAAGCTAAGGGAATATGTTGAAAAATGGATGGTGGAATTAGGAAAAGATAAAAGAATATGGTAGAATAAAATAAGAAAAAGATAAAGCGAATATGTTGGAGAATGGAAGGTGAAATATGTAGAGATTCCTTTTGGCTATGATGAAATTTCCATGTGGATGTCCAAATCTTCAAATAATTTTCTCGAGATCCATAGACGATGGTGCTTTGTGGGCTTAACTTTATGGACCTTGGGCTTGAAAATCATTGGTAATGCATGTGTTATCTTCCAATGGACATTGTTGTTAAACTTAGCCTTATTGTGTCATTTTGTGCATATTTGATGATTAATACTTGAATTCCTGCATTATACACAAAATACACGTAATGAGAGTATTTTATTAGATAATAAAACATAACAAATATAGAATTAGGGGATTAAAATGTATCATTTATAAGGCTATTAAATCCCCCCAAACCTACATTTTGCTAGTCCTCGAGCAAAAAAAGAATAAGAACTAACTCACTTTCGTAAGAATCGCGATTACATTTAGCATATATAATAAGCCTTTAAACCTCTAGGTTTCCCCTAGTGGACGAGTTGTAGTCTCGTGAGGGTTTTCAGAAATGACACCCACAAACATTAGTGATACTCGGGACTCAAACTAAAAACTTTAGTAAACAATAATTCTTTCCTTATTTACTCTCATAAAGTTCCTACTTGAATGCGTAAGCCTCAAGAGATGTATTCCTGTAACTTCTTGATCGGTATTAAGTCAATAAGTGACTTCAGTAAGCACTATTCAAATAAATAGGAATTATTCATTCAAGTTTATATAAAGAGTTTGATCAGTTTCTTTGTTGCAAATTTCAGTTTCATAATGGACATATATCTTGATCACATTCTAGAAAATTTGCTTCAACTTCAAATCTCACAAGGTATATAATCACTCAGAATGAAATCACTATGATATTTGGCTATTTTCTCTCAAATGTCTGTGAATAAGATGAAACAATGAATAAGATATTGTTCACATACAATACAATAGCTCAAAATTCAAGAATATAATAAATATGATCTCAAAATAGAAAATCATCCGCTGAGAACGTTGATTCATTCACCACAGTATTTCTTAATTCACCCTCCACACTTCGGCCATATTGTCCTAAAGATCAAAAGATTGCCTAGGTTGTAACGGGGCTTAGGAAAGGGTAACATTGAAGGTTAAAGACAAACAAAAACACTTTTGATAAGGTTAGAGGTCTTCTATAAGTACTGAATTTCATGGATTGACTTAACTCATTTTTTCTATTAAAGAGTTATACTTCTTCATGGATGTGGAAAAACAATGGCTACTTTTTTTTTAAGCCTTGTACAAGATGGTAATGGAATGTGAAGTTCATTCTCCTCGTTTTGGCACTTAGAAGTGTGTACCTTTTCATTGATGGTGATAAAACTTTCTTTGTTAATCATTCATCTCCAACCTTCTTCAAAAGTACAACGGTCGGGAAAAATATAATTGAGTTATTTAGGGGTTATCAGTTAGTAGGTTAACAACAAAATTGTTAATATGGCAGGCTTCAAACTGGCTCCAAGGTTAAACATCACATGAGAAGGTTAAAAGGCTCAATCTAAGCAAATAATGACTTTTCTTCATTTCCCAATAATAACATGGTTTCTATGCCTCGAGTGAATTTCAGAATGTACTGTAGTGGTATGATTCAACTTTGATGTTTTATTATAAGGTTTTGACAGAAACAAAGAATTATAAAGATCTTGCAACAAGATAATATAGGACTCAAGACATTTAGAATTAGCTTATAACCCTCATAAAGGAGAACGGCTAGAAATCTCACAGGGTTCAAGTATCCACTATTATTCTCATGTTCACCAGATAACTAATCCACATTTAAACTTTAAACAAGAACATCAAAGCTAAAACACAACTCTCAATGCAAACTTTTAGAAAACACCTAGCTTATAAGTAGTACAAAATATTGTCTAATATTGACAAACTACTAACTTTCAAAGTTTCAAATCTTACACTCAGATGCCTTTGCAACTAGATTTATGGAACATGATCTTATCATGGATAAGTACTTGGGTTACAAAGACGAAAAACAACATTTTTTTTTTATTGACTCAATATATTGGACAACCCATTTTCAAATGAGATATAAGTTTTGAAATATGCCCCCCCCCCCCCCCCCCCCCCCCCAAAACCTAAATCATACATTGTCTTCAATGTTTTAAAATAAGACACAGTGGATCAACCATGAACAAGAGAGAAACAGTGATAAATAGAAACGGAAAGGGTATACCATTGAACGACATGATAGCTCAAATGACTTCTGTTAAAATATGAAAGTAGGCTCCAATCAAATCATAGTCAAGTGATCTTTCCTTTTTTTAATTCAGTTGACCTAATATATACACTAAAATCTTAGTCTAACAATAAATCATACAATAACACCAAACATGATTATACAGAACAATAAGATGTAATTGATTTGACATGCCCCACAAGTGAATCCAAGGAAACCTCTCAAGATTAAATTTATCTTTAGCTCGGAAAATGTTTCCTCAAAAGAATGATGTAAGTTCAATTTGTCAAAAATGAGTAAAGTCAATTTGGTGTTCTAGGAAAGGCCATCGAACAGGCATGGATTGGTCATCGCTTTCTTCAAGTTCTTCACAATTCGTTTTACATTTCACAAAATAATCCTCCAAGATTTTTGAAACATGCAATTCAAGTCTAAACTCGGGGAACTTTATAATACTGGGGAAAATGTTAACAGATTTATCAAGTTTCACTTTTGTATTGGACATGGATGTTCCAACAATGGTCAAAAGATCACAAAAGTCACATGGCAATTCAATTGGATAATCACTTATATCAACGTCTTGTGTGTACATAAGATTTACATCAATAAGCAATAGGGTTAGGTATAAAATCACCATGACTAATTTCATCTTGAACACAACACTCGTGATTCACCCGCAATCTCACCTCATCACATTGTCTCACATGTTTTATCCACTCATTTTGTTCTACCTGGGGAGTTTGAGGGGTTGATATAGGTATATCAATGTGGCAAAATTCATAAAATCTCTCTCTCATCTAATAGACTTTCTTCACATTCATCCCCAACATTCATCAATGCATCATTTTGAAGCCTTAAATCTCAAATTTCAGCAAAAGTTGGTCAATGGCCTGCTGACTTTGTTCTATCTCTCGTATGGAATGACTCAAGGATTGTATATATTGATCTAGGCTTTTTTGGATTAAAGGAGAAATGTTAGTTTTCACCCATGAGCTAATTGGATATAAAGATGATTATAATAACAATTATGTACTTTGTGAGAGTGCCAATGGCACGAGTATTATACTATTATCTATATTACAAATCAGGATGATGTTTGAGGTTTGAGATAAAAGAATGTTGTAATTTACCCAAATATATGAATATAACGGATCGCATGAAATGTAAAGTTCCAAGAGTGCATGAGTTCGATTCTCATACCCAACATTTTGATATTTATTTATTTTTCTTCAATTGTTGATGGTGGTGATTAAGCATGTGAGTATGAAGGATGAAAACTTAAGGATTATCATGTTTTGACAAGTTTTTAACTTTTATCATGCCAACGACATGGGGAGTACCCTAGTATGTATACAAAACAGGATGGTGTTTGGGGTGGGAGATAAAAGACAACTGAGATTTAACCAAATATATGAATCTAACGGATCACATAGAACTTAAAACACCAGGAGTGCATGGGCTCGATTCTCGTATCCAACATTTTTTATTTATTTATTTTTCTTCAATTGTTGATGATGGTGGTGTTGAAAACTCAACGATGATCATATTTTGACAAGTTTTTATCTAACGGCACGATAATACCCTAGTCTATCTTACAAAACAGGATGGTGTTTGGGGTTGGAGATAAAAGATGGTTGAGATTTACCTAGACATAAAGATCTAACAGATCACATAAAACTTAAAGCACTTAGAATGCATAGGTTTGATTCTCATACCCAACATTTTGATATTTATTTTTGTATTTTTCTTCATGTTTTAACAAGTTTTAAATTCTTATCATGCCAACGACATGGGGAATACCCTAGTCTATATTACAAATCAGAATGATGTTTCACTATTCATGAGATAAAAAAGGCATAGAATTGAAAGTTGGGAAAATCTTGAGGGCTGAGATTTGTTTTCTATAATGGCATGTGTTGTAATTATAAATTATGTAGAATGGCAAATAAACTAAAAAAGTTGTGTAAAAAGTTGATGGAATGTACATGTGGCGAAGAAAGACAATTTTGTTTGTATTTTTTCTCAAAATTAAAATTTTCATAGCTATGTACTTAACTGTAGGATTTTAATAAACTTGATATTGTTGGAATGCATTTTTGAAGATCTTTCCAATGAAATCAATGATCAATACAAAATTTTAAGTTTTCAAAATATGCATTTAACGTCTCATGCATTTCACGTTATAGTTTTCAATATTAATCAAAGTATGAGACTATCATCTAAAGGCACACTCAAACAAAAGCCATGAACTCCATATTTTTGGAAAAAAAAAGTATATATGGAGTGCCAATGGAACGGAAAATACCCTAATTTATATTATAAAACATAATGGTGTTTGAGGTGGGAGATAAAATACGGCTGAGATTTACCCAAATATAAGAATCTAACGGATCGTATAGAACCTAAAGCACCAAGAGTGCATGAATTCGATTTCCATACTCAACATTATGATATTTATTTATTTTTCTTCAATTGTTGATGCTGGTGATTAGGCATGTAAATATGAATGATGAAAACTTTAGGGTGATCATGTTCTGACAAGTTTTAAATTTTTATCGCGCTAATGGCACGAGGGATATCCTAGTATATTACAAATCAGAATGGTGTTTGGGGTTGGAGATAAAAAGCGGTTAAGATTGAAAGTTGCAAAAAATGTTGATGGTGGAGATTCATTATCAACAATGACATGTTTATGAATAAGTTGCAAGTAGAAAGGTAAAAGAAATGAACAAAAAGGTGAAAAAGTTTGTGGAATGCATATATGGCAGAGAGACAAAATTTATGTGTTTTTTTTAATTAAAATCGTCATAATTATTTACTTAGTTGTCGGATTTTAGTAAACTAAGAATGGTTGAAATGCATTTTTAAAGATTTTTTCAATGAAAATAATCAATAATACAAAGGCTTAAATTTTAAAATCAATCATTAATAAAAAAACGCTTAAAGTTTTAAATATGCATTTCACGACGTAAGTTTTTTCCAAAAAATATGAATTTTAAAAAAAAACAGTAATCTAATGCATTTTACATTGTAAGTATTTTCAATATTAAAACATTCAAGCAAAGACTATGAACTCCATATTTTGAAAAATCAAAGTTTGGGAAGGATTAATTGTAGCGGTTTCAACATGTGTTTTTTTATATTCTTTAAAATTTTAACCGAGTTTGACCTTTTGTCATAACCCACCTTCTATCATGCCAACGATATGGAAAATACACTAGTATATATATATAAGAGTGAACTTGAATCCTAACTATATTATCTCATTATCTCTCAACTGAATAACGACTCCACCTCCTCATTAAAGAACGATTGAACCCCACCATTCCTTTCAAATGTGAATATTCAAAAATTATTTGGTACCTATTAATAACTAATTTTCATTGGATTTAACTGTTTAGGGTAAGATATCATCTACCTACATAAAGTATAAGATCAAATAGTGTAAAACAAACGAGTAGGTGAGACATTATATGTCACTTTTTTTTCCTTTGAGTGGGAGAAGGGGGCATCTAAATTCTAATAAAATGGGTGCACAAATTATATTATGTGTGTCACTCATCCGTGGATACTAATATGTAGTGACATGATTTGATTTGTAAAATGAATTTATCCTCAAAGTTTGTCTATCCGTCACACAAGTCTATCCCATGGAGGCTATTGGGGTCTGAACCCTTAACTACTACAGTCTCAAATCTTTATTTGGAAGGCTTTTTAAGCTATGAAATAACACATCCTAGAGCAACCGTCAGGGTTACACACCACAACTTTGTTATCAATGGAAATTAAGGCATCGCATCTCTTAATCAATTTCTACATATTTTTTAGTTCTTTGTCCATTCATCAACATTATTGTTACTTTAGTAACCTTCATATCTCCCCTAATTAAGGGTAAAATGTTCAGCCACTTGTATCCAATGTTTCTGAAGATATAAAATATGTTGTTACGCCCACCACAGTGGTGGGATTTGTGACACCCCTGTATATTCTTCTGACAACTTCATCTTCTCCTCTATGGAAAATTTTACTTTCTTCTCTTTTTCTCCGTTGAAGCAATTGGTTGAGCGGGAAAGAATAAAAACCAAAACTTGTCAATTAGGTGTCTAGGTCAGTTTTGTTTGAAACCGGTTGTGGTGTTTCTTATCCATAGAGTGGGTGCTTTTAACATAACCTGCACAACCTCCCATGCCCCCCAAAATGGAGCATCAAAATCTCCCTTAAACCCTAATATGAGTTCTTCTTATTCACAAGCTTAGTTTCCTCCCTTTGCAACTAAGTTGAGGGCATAACCAGCAAAGCGTATGTCAATTGGACTTGTTGAACACGGAGAAGGAGACACAAACAGAGTGGTTTTATTGTCAATCCATCTTATGAGTTTAGATCTATCTTCCCTAATCCTACAAAAATGAGTAGCGATTAAGCCAGAGACTACCATTGTGGTGGTTGAATGCACTCTAATGCTTAAGTCAAATTTCGATGCAAGGAAAAGTGAAGACTGTAAAATGAATTACACTAAGTATACGAGTGTGTTGTGTATCATCCTTCCTGATTTCACTGATTCTTATAACGAGTGTTCATTCATCAACTGTCTCTGTGATCAAGGGCATGATGCAGGGAGAAGATCTCGCATAAGATCCTACTTGTGCATCGCTGAGTTCTTTGACACTTGGCTCTGTTCAGGACTCAATGTGTGATTGGGCTGAGAGTTGATTTAGTGTGAGTGGATCGTGAACTTATGGTGGCTCTGGAATCTTCATTCGGGCCTTATTGTTCTGGGCCAAGCTCTAAGCCTCATGCCTTATAAATTGTTTTATTTGACACCAAGGAGTTGGAAGTTACATTGTTGGACAAGCCGTCTATGTTTGGATATTGATAATTGATTTGGGAAAATTACTTATAAGGCCTAATTCTTATATGTAGACCACATAAGACCATAATAATTGAAAATGCCTCAAAAGACTTACTTTTTGTAATTCAAAACTATTAAATGTCACAAACCTAAACCATGGCTAAAAGATATGTAAAAAGATAAATATATCCATATTCCTAGACTCGTTGAAGTGGTGCTATTATTTATGTATTCAAATTCTAGTTACATTGAAACAAACGAAATATGCAAAAAATTTATGCAATTTGATATTTTTTCAAAGTTGTTTTATGTCCCGAAAATACAATTGATCGATTCTTTCTGAGTAATCTAGAAGTAAAAAAATAAAAAATCTGGAAGTAATTTATGATTGGTTTTAAGAAAGTGAATAAATTTTAAAAATTGATCACTTAAGTTAAAGGGTAAGCATGTCTTTCTAATTATATTTAAACTATTTTTTATAGGATCTCAGAACCCATAAAGATGCCGCAAGCTGGGTTTGAACCCATGACCTAGTGGTACCATCCGCTAAGCTATAACCGTTGAGCTGTCATGCCATTGGCATTATATTTAAACTATGGGTTGGGTTTGTTGCTTTTAAGAATCTTTAATTATAAAAAATATGTCTTTTGAGACATTTTCAATTGTTGGAGTATGATGTGATTTATAATTATAAAAATAGGCCTTATGGGTCATTTTTCCATTGATTTTTCTCAAATAAGGCAATTTAGGATTATTAAATATTAATTGTTCTACAAGGATGCGTTTGGTTGTATTGAAACCCATTATCAAAGTTGTCATGAGGTGCAGATATTTGCTAGATATTAGAATCACTTAAAATATATGATAATGCACATTACAAATTGGATGGCAAATGAATGTAAAAAACATGAAGATCAATATTCATGCTTTATGAATCATGCCAAGTTATTTAAGTAGTAACGTGCCATTGTTTAACTTTCAACAAGAACTCGAGTGTCATTATTTCAAGAAGATTCACTTCAATGGAAGAAGAATGGAGGTGTGTCCACTGTGACAGGTTAAAATGGAAAACCCAAGTGTGTAAAAATGCGAAATATTTGGAGTTGCATACGAAACAAAGCCATTCCAAAGGGTGGAATTGGAAAAAGCGTGTAATATGTGATGAACCAGGTTGTGGGAACGTTTTCGCAACCCGATTAGCTTTGGAAATTCATGAGAGTGAAAAACACCCTAGGTAAGTAATCAGGCTTGTTTTATTGAGGTTCTATATAATCCTAATGTTTTTGCTTTGTTTGTTTCATTCAGGGAGCCTGTGAAGAAAGACCAAGAGAAATCAGAATGAAGAAGAGAAAATGAAAAGAGAAAAAGGAAGAGAACTAGGTTAAATTATCCAGGATGAGTGAATCTGTAGATTTGTTTATTTTTAAAGTTATTTTTAGAGTACCATTAAAAATTTTCATTTCAGTATGTAATTTGTATTATTGAGAGATCGAATGTAATTCCGTTATAAAAAGATCAATGAAATTCTCTCTTCTCACTGCTTCGCACGAGTTATTGATATAAACATCTAGTTTGAACGTTACAACATTGGGACATAAAAGTAAAACTAACAGTTGGATTGACCTCGGGATATCACTTGGGCAGCCACATTTTCCGTTTCCATTCCTTCAACACGCACGCACACAGAACATAAACTGATAAACCCCAAACAAACCCTATTTACTTGATTGATTCTCTGCATAAACCCTTAGCTCTGCTAACTCATTATTGATGCTTCTGGCTACATGAAATTCCAGCATAGATGGACTGGGCGCTATGAGGCTCTCACCTGTGAGATAAACGCAAGTATTATTGATAATAAAGTGCATTCTGTGTATATTTTAAATACTATAGAAGTTTCTGTTTTTATATTTATAAGTTATGGTCTCTTTTTCTATAACTCACACAAATGTGTTACTTGCATTATTTAGGTTAATGATTGTTCAAGGGACCTTGAAGAAATGCAAAGTATTTCAAGAGAGGACTATCTTGCGTCTCTCTCGGAAGTTAGAAGGTTTCTATTTATTCTGCAAGTATACACGTTCCACCAGATTATCTTGTTTCTTAGATTGGATGGTCACCAAATGCAGGAAAAGCAGTGCTTTCTCAAGAGGTGTCTTGAAGTATCGCGTGCTTTCCAGGTATGGTTCAAATGTAAAATGCCTCATTTAGGTGATACATTGATATACTGATGATGAATCTCACACAACATTACATTAATACTTTTTCCTTTTGTTTTGTTTCAGGCCATCTGAAAGTAGTTCATGGGAGACACCATTTGGTTTAATGGGGCCTGCCTACGTAAGTAGTATACACTACGGTAGTTCCAGAGTTATGTTAAAGCATTGTTTGAATTGCAAGTGAATGTTTGTTTTTAAGCTAAGCGTGACGGTTTTATTATTGAAGGTACATCAGCAGACTGTGAATATCCAGGAGGTTTTTGTATTGAGAGAAAAGTTGATCTAACAAATTATATCAAAGTGGTGGGTACCCAACAAAATGCGTGGAACAGAGTCTCTCATGAAACCTCTGAAGAGCCAAGACGTGGTGGAACAGAAGATATTACTTGCAAGCTTAAAGCACTGGAAAGGGGCGTCCTTCAAACGGAACAATATAAGATGCCTCATCTTGGTCTTCCTCTTGGAGACAAGCAGCATCGAGGTCCTGCAATATCTGCCTTGACCATCTTATCAAGGTCAGGTACCTACAAGTGTTTGAGGAAAAAAGTATCTAAAGAGTACATTCTGTACATTGGAGCCTTTGTACATTCTGCTTAAAACAAAACCAAATACACATCCAAGTATCTAACAGAAACATAATTCCTTGTTGCAGGTTATCAAGACCAAGACTAGTCCAACTTATATATACTTGCTTTCATCAGGAAGAACAATAATTTGGGCAGTGTTTGTGTGACAGAGATTTGCAGCCCAGAGGTAAATGCACACAGTGGTTTTCAAGTGTACAATTCTACGACATTATCTATTAGAAATCATAATTTCACAAATTTGGATTTTTTTGCAATAGACAAGCTCTTGCAGAACATTACTCAAAATATTATTTCAAATTGTTCGTTTTATTCATGGGTTCTTGATGTCGAGTAAGGTTGAATTTAGTTTTAATCTTGAAGATCTTTGTATGCCATTGAGGAAAACTTGGAACAAAATATATTTTGCAGGTCAAGTGCAGGGTACAGAAAAGGTTTGCAGTTTCTCTAATTCCCTTTTCAAGACAGGCTCTGGGAAAAATATAAACTTCTCTTCTGCTGGTGTCACCAAAGCCAAATCATTGTTGGGATTGGATGAGACTCCTGATAACTTTACTACTGATGATTTGTACGATTGGGGAAGTTCATGGCATTTAGAGTATGGCTCTGGACACCAGAGCAGTTCCAAGGAATTTTCGTGATTTTCCAACAAATTTGTACATGTCAGGTTGTGAATCAAAGGAAGAGGCATTCCAAACTGCAGACGGAAAATCCATATCAGTTTCTAATGATGCATTACACAAAGAACATGAATCTCGTGTTCCTTCTCTTGCAACATGATCACGCCTATAGCAAATATTCTCCCAGGAATCTCCTGCTTTCTAAGCTACCTCAGCTTACAGAAAAACAGGGAGCTGCTACTTTAGAGGCTTTCAGTTACAAAAGTAAATTTTTGAATTCAGTTGATGACAGTAGTTTTGCACTTATGTCTCATATGTGATTCCTCAAATAAGGCTTCCGCATCCCTCTGTATGAATCTTGAGAGTTCTTTAGAAAAGGATGTTGGTTTCAACAAGAAAGGCCATCTGGTGGGCCATTGGTTGATGTTTCAAACCACGTTGGCATAGCATGCAAAAATCAGAATCAAGTAACATGTAAAAAGATGAGACTGGGAGATCAAGCTCCGTCTCTCCATTCAAAAGCCCCGCATTCCCCGGTTTGTTCTATTTTAGCTTGTTACTTATTGTTTGTTTTCATAGCCTAAAACATTAATGATTCTGGCTTTTTGTTTTTTTGGTTCTCCACCCCCGAGTAGCAACATTTGCCTCTAAGGCCTACACCACTGACTCTAAGGCCTGGAAACGCTTATTAGCTGATCTTCAAATCTAAACCTTGCATTTGAAGGAGAAATAAATTTCTGGAAAGAATGTAGGCTTCCTACATTCCCCTCGAAGAACAAGTTGCACACCAAATAACCAGTTCTCTAGCTAACAAAACTGTGGTCAAATGGAACACAGAAACCATTTGACCACAGTTGCACACCCCATAACTAGTTCTTCAATACTCTCCAATGGAACACAGAAACCATTTGTAAAGAAACAGAGCACACATACCAAAACCACATAATGCAAGAAGACTAGCTCACTTGTGAAGAAAGTAATTTGTTGCTAGCGAATAACAAATCAAATAGATATATATATATATATATAGCTATTGCAAAAAAAAAAAAAAAAACAATGGTAGCTAGCATGAGCATACCTACACCTTAGATAAGACTAATGAAATTAACAATTAAAAAGAAAGAAAAGAAGCATAGAAAACCAGCAACGCTTAAATAACAACTGAGCATAAATAATAGCCATTAATTGGGTATAAACCAGATTGGTGGAGGCCAAACAAGCTGAGAATGGTGTTTGTAACCTGGTAACGGGCATATAGTCTTGTTTTTGTAATCAAACACGCCAATGTCTGCACCCCCTCTTTTGCCTTCGTCGTGCCCATCAAGGTAGTTATCTGTGAAATAAATACAATTCCCTTTACTTGCCGGGAGTCTGTGAGAGGGTAAGCACAAAGAATTGTTGTCCCCCAAGAACAACACCTTGTCTCCTAAGCTCTTTTCCTTTTTCTTAGACCATTTGCCCCAACTAGTGTAAGAGTTTCTTGAAGTGAGATTCAACTTGAATACCTTGAAACAAGTCGTTCTATAGGCGGATTTGGAAAAGTCAATGTGGCGAGTTACCATCAATAAATCTCCAGATGATTCTACCAAATACCACGCCTGAGGTCTGGGTCTGCTCACCTCCTTGGGTGGATATGGAGAGATGCGCACTGGCATTGTAGAAGAAAACTGTGACGATGAGGAATACTCTTGCAAATCAGCAAGTGAGATGACAAACACAAGCTCCCGACTGTCTACTGCATAGAATTTATCTTGGTAGAACATGATATCAGTGTAATAAGAATAGTATCCATCAATTTTCTTTTCATCCATAACAGTCCATTGCTGGTCTCCACCTTTACAAAAAGCCAGGTAGGAACCCTGACCACAGATAGCCATGGCAATATAATCTTTACTATATGATGGTGATGATGATAACACAACCTTTCGTATGTAATACTCACCTTCCAAACACAAGAACTTTAGATAGTAGAGCTCATCATCCTTGTCCGGAGGCCGGTAAGCCACCACCTCCGGAAAAGTGGTAACAGGAGGAAGCTGGAAGGATTGACACAATGTGGGGTTAATGAGATATATGTTGGGTGACTTATTAACTGCAACTATCCAACCATGAGAGCTTCCTCTAAAGACTAAACCCTTCTCCATCATTACCTCTGGTAGTTGTAACGGATAAATCTTTTGATCAAAAAGACTAAAAAAACCACGGGTTTGATATGAGAAGTCCTGTTGGTGTTGCTGTTGTTGTTTATGGTGTTTTGGAGGTAGAACCAAAGATGGGAGTCCCACATGCAAGGGCTTTGGCTTCTCAGGAAGAGAGGATCTCCAAGCCATGCAGACTGCTCGAAATCTTACATAATCGATATGCGAATCGAATTTCTCCCCAATCTTCTCCAAGACATCCCTATGTGCCGATGACCAATCTGCCATCGTTCCTTCACACAAAAACAAAGGAACACCCACCCCGCCTAGAACCAAAATACTAAAATATATCTCTTACGAGTCGCCAAAAAAGAAGGAAAGTCAAATCTCCTTTATATTTCTATACCAAAACCAATTAGTAATCAGTGGAATGTTAGGAAACCTCCACATACTTTTTCTGAAAAATGCCAAAATTAATTATGCTTTTTTTAGTAACAAATCAGCATGGAATATTTGAAAAGAGAGAAACTAAAACACCTACACGTCTTATTCCGTGACACTTTAAGTAGTCCTCACCCCACAGTAGTCCCCATAATCTTGAACCATGTCATCTGTTGATGTCACTTCTCAGTTGAAGCGAAAAAAATGCTAAATTTACTTCCTTCTCTTATTCTCCAGTGAAGCAATCGATAACTAAGTAACTAGCTATTTCTTCAAAATTCATGTTTTTTTTTTGGGGTTAAAATTTTGATTTTGTGATATGTGATTGTAACAACAGTTACTTTAGAGCCAAGATGTAACACCCCTAAATTTTATAAAGATAATTTATTTTATTTTTAATTAAATAAAATAGAGTTACATTTAATTTAATTTAAATTTCAAAATTTTAGGATTTTATTTGGTGAGTTTAGAATGTGGGTGCTTTCAGAAGTTCAGTGGAGGCGAATAGTCACCCACCTTATAAAGAGAAACATTTTTTTTTCTTTCTTTCTCCCTTCTTCTTTTCTCCTTCTTCCTTCATATTTTCTCCCCTTCACGTTTTTTGCTTCTTGTTAGCGGCGTTGGGAATGGTGTGGTGCTGCGACAAATAGGGGATTGCGGCATGAGAAAGAGGTCTTCGTAAAGGCCTCCTGTGGCGATGGCTATCTGCTGATCAATGAGTTCATCTTCATCTCCTCTTCAAATTGTTTGTTGTTGTATGTTGGTTTAATTGAAGCTTGTTTGTATTATTGTTTCTCCATGGTCTGTGATGTTTGTAAGTTTTCTTTTCCCTGCTGGTTTTGTGGATTCCAATTTGTTCTGTTCCTTGAAGTAGAAATTGACTTGAGTGCTATAGGATTGAATAATGGTAAAGAAGATGACATTGATTTGAATGCTATGGGGGATTTAGAGGAGATGCTTTTGAGGGTTGGGTTAGGAGGTGCTTGACTTGATGTAGGCTTTTCAAAATTTTGAGCAAGGTTTGAGTTGTCCTTGCTGACTGCTGTATGGGTGGGGTTGCAGTCTATGGGAAGGCCACCGTTTGACATTTTCTGTTGTATCACATGTTGGATACTAAGATGGATTCTCGCAGATGTATTTTGTATCATGTGGTTATTAGTTCTGTCCTAGGATCAGATGCTTTGTCTAGGTTGCATTAGCTTACTTTAGATTGGGATTATTTTCTATTCCAAAGCATTAGAATTTCAACTTTTCAATATAGAAATGTCTGATCTAACTCTCTGTTTTAAATTGTTACAACACCATGGTGTACCTTCACCAAATGGACAAATTCTTCTTTGCTGAACCCAAATTACCATGTACCATGCAGTGCTTATTCTGAATCTATGTGTACTTGAAAGTGTAGTGTTTTTGGGTTACATGTCGAAAAGTATGCAGGAGCTAATGTCAAATATAATTTTTCCAGTGAATTTATTGACATTAGGATAGAATGAGTAGAAAGTAGTCCCAACTTTTGTGGCACAGAAGCTCATTTAAAGTGAACAAGGAATCATAATTCATCCTATTACAGAATAGTAAGCATTTTGAAAATGCTACCTGTAGGAGGCAAGGATTATTTTAAGGTCTTTACATATGTGAAGTGTGTATCAATGTACAATAAGGATGAGCATATATATTTGCTCCAGCACCCAATTCATTGAACAAGTGGCCTTGCATGCATTTCCTTCAAACAAGTAAGTTGACATCAATGCTTATGGATTCCCTGAACAAGTCCGATAACATGTTTTGACAATCCTATCAGTTGTTTGGTTGACTAGATTAGTTGGGATGCCGTAGGGTCAAATTGATTTTATTTTGACATCGAAATTGGGTTGGTATAAATGCAACCCTTGGGATGAATATTTTGAACTTATTTGCTACATGCAGTAATGTATGATAATGAGAATTTGAGTATGGTTTCATATATATGTTAACTTTTATATGTTAACAATACTTAAAGTAAAGATATATTCCTTGATTGATATACTGATGATGAATCTCACAAAACATTACATTAATACTTTTTCCTTTTGTTTTGTTTCAGGCCATCTGAAAGTAGTTCATGGGAGACACCATTTGGTTTAATGGGGCTTGCCTACGTAAGTAGTATACACTACGGTAGTTCCAGAGTTATGTTAAAGCATTGTTTGAATTGCAAGTGAATGTTTGTTTTTAAGCTAAGCGTGACGGTTTTATTATTGAAGGTACATCGGCAGACTGTGAATATCCAGGAGGTTTTTGTATTGAGAGAAAAGTTGATCTAACAAATTATATCAAAGTGGTGGGTACCTGTAACACCCCTGAATTTCGTAAAACTAATTTATTTTATTTTGAATTAAATAAAATAGGGTTACATTTAATTGAATATGAATTTCGAAATTTAGGGTTTTATTTGGTGAGTTTAGAAGGTGAGTGCTTTCAGAAGTCCAGTGGGGGCGAATAGTCACCCACCTTATAAAGAGAAAACCCTTCTTTCTTTCTTTCTTCTCTTATGCAAACCCTCTTTTCTTATTTCTTATTCCCTTCTTTGCGTTTTTCTTCTTCGATAGTGGCGCTAGGATGGTGGAGCAATGGAAGAAGTGGTAGTGTGTGGTGATGGTGGAGGTGGTGTGTTAATGTTGTCTGATAGGTTCTGGATTTGAAGCCTAGAACTGGGTGGTGTTTGTTTCAGTGGCTGGTTCATAGAGGAGCGAGGTAGCAGCAGGAGGAGTACCCTGAAAAAATCACAGAAATTGAGTTGAGCCAGGGCCCAGGACCAGGTGAGAGAGAGAGAGACGGGTCCTGGGTGACCTTGTCATTGCTTGGGTGCTTCAGCAGATCCGGGTGGAGAGAGGTCTGTGATGGGGGTTTTGTTTTCTCAAGTAGAGCAAACAAAAAACTTAGCCTTTGCGACGTTTCGGTGCGCGGGGTTGAGAAGAAGAGGTGGCAGGATGATGGGACGATTGCGTTGGCTGCGCAATCCTTTGTGATTTGCAATTCTTGTGAGTTTTCTTCATGCCTTCCTCTTTTACTGTGAGTGCTTCTTTTCTATCAGTTGTCAATGCTGTGTTACTTGTTTCTTGTTCAACTTGTTGTCTTTTGATGAGTAGAGTCTATGTGAAATAGTACCTTTTTAGATAATCTGTTGTTGATTGTTTAGTATTTGAATTTGTTTGTAGTTTTGTGAATTTGTGTATTTTGTGGGTTTTAGTGATTTGATTTGGAATTGTTAAGTGTTAAAAGGAGCTCTGTTAGACAATGGAATAGACCCAAACACACACTATGAGGTATTATATTGGATTTAGTGGTTTAGGGGAGGGGGGGGACCTCAAAGTTCTTCATCAGAGTTGAGTTGTGTTTGTACGAGTAGAGTGTTTGAGTGACTGTGAATCACGCAACAAGTAGAAAGATGCTCCTATAGTATACCCTTGGTTCAGAGTTTTGAGTGAGTGTGATTCGCCTAACTATTAGAGATGCTCCTAGAGTATGATTCGACAGTTGCCAGAAACTGCGCAAACAAGAGTGTTGAACAAGTGTGTGATTCGCACTGTCAGTTGGAGACTCACCTAGGTTAATAGAGTGTTGATTCACACAACAATTGGAGATTCTCTAATAGTGGACACCTTGGAATCATTAGCAACAGTGTGGTTACTGATTTTGTTAATAAATTTCTGACAGTTGTGAAGCCTAGAACACTATTGTTCATTAGGAGAACCTTATCTTATGCTTGGGAAGAATAAAGCGTCTCTTGACTCCGTATGGAATTTAGACCCAGCTCTTGCCAGTTTCCACCCCTTCTAATGAACACCTGACAAAGCATATTCAGAATCGACATGTATCCGGGAGTGGCATCATCCTTGGAAAGAGCTCAGTCTTAATGCAATGAATACCGATTCAGTCTTTTGCAGGCTGAAACTAGGCTATTTTTCAGCTGTGTTTAGGGGTTGTTTAAACTGATTTTAAAGAGCTGTATCAGCTGAGTTTGGGGGTTGTTCAACTGGTTTTAGATGGCTTTATGCATTAGTTCTAAATTCGACTTTATGGAAGCTATTTGTCTAGTGTATCTGTCTAATGGGGTTGTGTGTAGGCTATTGGCCAAGTTGTTTCATGGCTGAATTGAGTTGTATTTTGTGGCAAAATATGGCTAGTCTGTAGGGTTGTTTTGAGGCTGATTTGAGAGCACGTTTTTGGCTGAAGTTATACCATATTTTGGTTGAGTCTTTAGAGTATGTTTTGGCTGAATTTAGGACATGCTTTGGCTAGGATTTTAGTGAATGTTTTGGCTGGATTTGGGACAAGTTTTGGTAGAGTTTTAGAGCAGGTTTTGGATGGATTTAAGTTGGGTTTTGGTCGGGTATAGGAACAAATTTTTGGGTTATGTTTAGGACAAGTAATTGGTTGGTTCACGATGGATTTTAGTAAAGCTTAAGGCCAAAGTTTTGGTTGGGTTTAGGATACATTTAAAATGAGTTTAAGACATTTTTGGTTGGGCTAGGTGATACAAGTGGTTGTTTTAAATAAGGGGTTGTCGTGCTGAATTTAGAGATTTTTCTAATGGGTTTCGTTACTTTGATTGGTGTATAATTTGGTTGATCTGATATGCCAAACCCTTTGTGATACTGCTGCATTTTGTTTGCTTATTTTATCATCTGTGCGGGTATAAATGCAACTTAGTCAATGTCATTGCGTGCATTTTGAATTCATTTGCTACATGTGGTAAGGTATGATTATGAGAAATTGGAGTAAGGTTTCACATACACCTATGTTGGCTTTTATATAGATAACAATGTTATTAATTAATGGTGTTCCTCTAAATGTATGCATTTGGAATGATTCCATTTTTCCAAAAATAAGCGGTGGATTTCATTATGAATGACAAAATGTCACTTGATCACCGTGTTATTATAAAACATGATTTATGAATATGCTATGTTTTTCCCAAAAATGTGGGTGGATACGATTGTGAATCGATTGATGTATGACAAAATGTCATTGTGGAGGAATTCTGAATTATCAAAAATAAATGATATTGGTAAACCTTGATTTCTGAAAATATAAACCACTTGGACTTGTATCACTTAGAACTACCACACCTCTTTTGTTCATTATTTTCCCTCTCTTACTAGAGAAACTAAATAACCTGCGGGTCGTCTTGCAGAGTTGGGGCACCCATTTCTTACTAGAGAAACTAAAATAACCTTCGGGTTAGTCTTGCGGAAATTATGTGAATTGTATGCCTAAAATAGGCATTGATATTTATCCGTCAAAAATGTGACGTAAGTTATGCGCATTGATAGCCCAAGGGTGGCTTTTGGTACTCATATAGTTAGGGGTATCCGCGATGCATGCCTGTATGTGATGTCCCCACTTGGGCATGGATGACGAGTAGTCCTCCTTTATATGAGAGAGACATACGAGCATGTATGTTCGGCACGGAGGTGGTGCGAATGTGGTATCGTCTAAGTGATCAATCCGTTAAAAGATTAAACTAATTAAAATAAAAATGAATAAATTATGTTGCATTGTTTCTAATCATTTTTATGCAGAATGGCAAGTCCACTAATATTTTTGCAGGTCAGACTTGCCATAGTCGACTCCTATAGGGTAAGTATAAGAAAATGCATTTTACTTAATTGGGATGATGATCCGATGGCCTCGATGAGGAACTAAATTCTTTGGACTATGTTTTCTTGCATCACACCTTTGTCTCATTGAGGAACTACCTATTGGTGTGATGGTTTGTTGTTTGTGTTTAGCTTGATTTTATCACGTGCGATTTTATTGATTTTGGGATGAAAATTTCTCACACCAGCTTTATTGCTGACCCAAGTGAGCTTTTACTTCTTGGGTACATTCCTTTGGGAATGTAACCAATTAGCCTTTCAGGTTTAGAGACTTTTGAGCAGCGTTACGGGAGTTCCGCTAGTGGGGCTAGCGACGTCAGTTTTCCTGGTTAGAGTTTTATTATAAATTTTAGTTTGTTCCTATTTTTCTAAACTATATATTTGTCATTGTTGCTAAATGTTTCTGTTGTTATTGAATTTCACGTCCCGAGTTTTGGAAAAACGGATAATCCTACGTGGATTTTAGGATTTCGTTTTTCTCAAAAATCGGGGCGTGACAGTACCCAACAAAATGCGTGGAACAGTCTCTCATGAAACCTCTGGAAGAGCCAAGATGTGGTGGAACAGAAGATATTACTTGCGAGCTTAAAGCACTGGAAAGGGGCGTCCTTCAAACGGGACAATATAAGATGCCTCATCTTGGTCTTCCTCTTGGAGACAAGCAGCATCGAGGTCCTGCAATATCTGCCTTGACCATCTTATCAAGGTCAGGTGCCTACAAGTGTTTGAGGAAAAAAGTATCTAAAGAGTACATTCTGTACATTGGAGCCTTTGTACATTCTGCTTAAAACAAAACCAAATACACATCTAAGTATCTAACAGAAACATAATTCCTTGTTGCAGGTTATCAAGACCAAGACTAGTCCAACTTATATATACTTGCTTTCATCAGGAAGAACAATAATTTGGGCAGTGTTTGTGTGACAGAGATTTGCAGCCCAGAGGTAAATGCACACAGTGGTTTTCAAGTGTACAATTCTATGACATTATCTATTAGAAATCATAATCTCACAAATTTGGTTTTTTTTGCAATAGACAAGCTCTTGCAGAACATTACTCAAAATATTATTTCAAATTGTTCGTTTTATTCATGGGTTCTTGATGTCGAGTAAGGTTGAATTTAGTTTTAATCTTGAAGATCCTTGTATGCCATTGAGGAAAACTTGGAACAAAATATATTTTGCAGATCCAGTGCAGGGTACAGAAAAGGTTTGCAGTTTCTCTAATTCCCTTTTCAAGACAGGCTCTGGGAAAAAAATAAACTTCTCTTCTGCTGGTATTGAGAATATCCTGATTGATTGGGAATATTTGTATTAGAAAGGTTGCTTATTGAGTCAAGATTGTATAATAGTTTTAAGGAAATTAGCAGATTATATTGTGAATATTCTCACAATATTCTCTTGATTAGTTTGTATATAAACAGGAGAATGGAATGAGAAAGACAACAGACAATACACACAAATCAATTCTTTTGTGTCTAATATTTCATCATGGTATCAGAGCCTATCATACGAGTATCATAAAGGGAGAAAAGGTACCTGATCGAAACCTCTTTGAATAAAAAGGGTCTCTTTGAATAAGAAGGAACGAAGAAGAAGAACCTGTGCGATTCAGATCTGGCCTGATTCAGATCTGATCGAACCTCTGAACTATCGAAACCTCTGATCAAAGACTGAACTATCGAACCTGATCGAACCTCTAATCGATCCTGATCGAGACCTCTGATTGAACCTGATCGAACCTTATCGAATCTAATTGAACCTGAGAAGAAGAAGAGATCCGTCGAAGAATCCCTTTCCTCTCTGTGTCGAAGAAGCAGCAGCAGAGAAGAAGAGATCAGCGAGATCAACAGACTCCTTTCTCTGTCGAAGAAGCAGCAGAAGAGAAGAAATCAGCGAGAAGAGATCAGCGAGATCTCCCTCTCCTTCCTCTGTCGAAGAGAAGAACTCCCTCTCTCTGTGAAGAGAAGAACTCCCTCTCTCTGTCTCTGTCTCGAGAAGAAGCAGCAGAAAACCACCACCACCACCACCAGAACTCCCTCTGTCTCTGTCTCTGTTTATGTTTCTCTGGTTATTTGTTTCTCTGTTTGTGTAATGAATAAGTAAAAGAAAAAAAAAGGAATATATTAAAAAAAAAAAAAATCTCTGTTTCTCTGCGTGACTTAAAAAAAAAGGAATATATTAGAGCTGCAGCTTTAATTCTTTTTGTGGCATTTTGAAATCTTTTTTTGAACACCGATCATGGCTGGCGGTGAAGTCTCTACTGGTGAAACTCGAAAAACGATTTCACCTTACGACATCACTTCCCTTGATAATCCCGGACTTTCAATTACTCAGGTTCAATTGAAAGGGGACAATTATGATGAATGGGCTCGTTCGTTTCGAACGGCCTTGAGGGCCCGGAAGAAATTCGGGTTCATTGACGGAACTATCACACAACCTGGCGAGCAGTCACGAGACCTCGAAGACTGGTGGACTATCAACTCGCTTTTGGTGTCCTGGATCCGAAATACCATCGAACCTACGCTACGCTCCACTATCTCTCATGTGGAAATAGCGCAGGAGCTCTGGAATGATATCAAGGATCGATTCTCCATTACTAACGGACCACGGATTCAACAACTGAAATCAGATCTTGCAGATTGCAAACAGAAGGGGTTGACCATAATGGACTACTATGGGCGACTCAAGCAACTTTGGGATGAACTAGGTAATTTCGAACAATTACCGACGTGCAAGTGCGGGAAGTGTACATGCAATCTCGCTTCGATTCTGGAGAAAAAACGGGAGGAAGAAAAAGTACATTTGTTTCTTATGGGTTTGGATGACAATTTGTACGGAACAGTGAGATCCAATATATTGTCTCAAGATCCGTTGCCAAACATGAACAAGGTATACTCAATTCTCATTCAAGAGGAGCGAGTAAAGAAAATCGCTCGCGGCAAGGAAGAACACGGGGAAATTATGGCCCTTGCCACACGGACCCGTCTTGACGAAAAGGATAAATCTAGTACGGTGTGTTCTCACTGTAAAAGGACGGGGCATGATTCTAACAATTGTTTTGCCTTGCACGGATATCCGGAGTGGTGGGGTGACCGACCCCGAAGAGATGGGAAAAGTGTTGGTGCTGGTCGCGGTAGAGGGCAGTCAAGTCTTCGAGGCCGTGGTCGAGGAACCAAGGGTACGCATCGTGCCAACATTGCTCAAACAGGTTCTGCTGGGGTAGGAGTAACCGAGACAGATACATCTCCACTGCCTGGGCTGAATACCGATCAGTGGCAGACACTTCTCCAAATGCTGGGCGGGTCAAAATCCGCAAAGAACCGATAAGATGACTGGTAAGCCTTGGATTATTGACACAGGAGCCTCGAATCACATGACTGGCACGGTCGGGGATCTCCGTGACTTAAAGGCGATTGCTCAATGTCCCGTGGGATTGCCAGATGGGAGTAGCGCTATCGCCACTAAAGAGGGGACGGTCACTCTTGAAAGAAATTTCTGTTTGAAAAATGTTCTTTATGTGCCAGGGCTAACTTGCAATTTAATTTCTGTGTCGCAATTAACTGATCACTATAACTGTTTTGTCCAATTCACTAATGATCTGTGTGTTCTACAGGACCACACTTCGAGGATGCTGATTGGTGCGAGTGAACGACGGGATGGACTCTATTTCTTCCGGGGGCTGCCACAGGTTCACGCAATAAAGGCCAATAATGTGGTGTCTCTTGATCTATGGCACTAGCGACTGGGTCATCCATCTCTACAAGTAACAAAGTTAGTTCCCGAAGTAAGTTTTAGTGAAACGAAAAATCGCTTGAATAAAAATTGTAATGTCTGTCAGAGGGCAAAGCAAAGTAGAAATAAGTTTCCTGTTAGTGAACATAAAGCTACGACCATTTTTGAACTTATTCACACTGATCTATGGGGACCTTATAGAACAACTTCTTCTTGTGGTGCTTCTTATTTTTTGACCATTGTTGATGATTTTTCCCGTGCTGTATGGATTTACTTACTTGTTGATAAGAAAGAGGTCTCTCATACTCTTCAAATGTTTTTTTCGATGGTTAAGAGACAATTTGATAAAGAGGTAAAAATCTTGCGGAGTGATAACGGCACTGAATTCACTTGCCTGCGACAATATTTTCTTGATCACGGGATTGTTTTTCAAACATCTTGTGTGGGAACACCTCAACAAAATGGGCGGGTTGAACGGAAACACCAACATATTTTGAATGTAGCTCGGGCGCTGCGTTTTTAGGGCTCTCTTCCTATTGAGTTTTGGGGAGAATGTGTGTTGACGGCTGGATACTTGATAAATAGGACTCCCTCCTTGGTCTTGAATGGGAAAACACCCTATAGTGCTCTATATGGCAGCACACCCACTTATGATCACTTGCGCATTTTGGGGTCCTTGTGTTATACGCATGTACAGACGGAGGATAAGTTTGCCAGTAGAAGTCGAAGGTGCGTCTTTGTTGGGTACCCTTATGGAAAAAAGGGATGGCGTTTGTATGACTTGGAGAAACGAGACTTCTTTGTTTCTCGTCATGTTGTATTCTCGGAAGGAGTTTTTCCCTTTGCAGATCATTTTAATTTAGACCACGATGGTCTGCCTAATATTGAGGCGGTTCACGAGGACTTTGAGGAGACATCTACGGCTATTTTGAGGGGGGTGCTGAGGAGTTTGTACAACCAGATGGGAATGCTGGGCAGCCGACATGTGCTGAGGAGTTTGTTCAGCCAAATAGGGCTATTGGGCAGTCGGTGTGTGTCGAGGATGGGGCAAATGCTGGTGCCGAGGTGATTGTACAGCCAGATGAGGCTGCTGGGCAGCCGGCTTGTGCGAACCAGGAGGACAACCTGGACGCAAGTCAGGAAGATGTGTTGGGCAGGGGTCAACGCAGAAGGCAAGCCTCGGTACGACTCTGTGATTATGTTACTCATACCATTCGGAAAATGAGTCCATCCATACCAGCTTCACCCGTACCACGGCATTCCTCAGGTACACCCTATCCTATAGCACATTATGTGAATTGTGATAATTTTTCTATGCGACATAGACATTTTCTTGCAGCCTTGACAGCAAATCGAGAACCTGTGTGCTATTCTGAGGCCGCGAAAGACAGCCGCTGGCGGGATGCCATGCGACGAGAAATTGAGGCTCTTGAGATTAATGAAACCTGGGTTGTAGCAGACTTGCCACCAGGAAAGAAAGCTCTAGGATGCAAGTGGGTATACAAGATCAAGTATAACTCTGATGGTACCATTGAGCGATTTAAGGCTCGGCTGGTTATTCTTGGGAATCATCAAATTGAAGGAGTTGATTATACAGATACTTTTGCTCCAGTAGCTAAGATGGTTACAGTAAGGGTCTTTCTTGCCGTTGCGGCTGCCATGAATTGGGAAGTCCATCAGATGGATGTTCATAATGCATTTCTACATGGTGACCTTACGGAGGAGGTATACATGAAATTACCACCCGATTTTCAGGTGGGGACTTCTGGAAAGGTGTGCAAGCTTAGGAAATCATTATATGGGCTGAAGCAGGCACCCCGATGCTGGTTTGCTAAACTGTCAACTGCTTTGAAGAATTATGGTTTTCGGCAATCTTATTCAGATTATTCTTTGTTTACTCTACAAAGAGGTGCGGTTCAGCTCAGTGTTCTTGTCTATGTCGACGACCTTATCATCTCTGGGCGTAATCCGGGGGATATATAGAAATTCAAGGGTTACCTCAGTGTTTGTTTCCATATGAAAGATCTGGGTCCTTTAAAGTATTTCTTGGGGGTCGAAGTGGCACGCGGACCAGATGGGTTTGTGCTTTGTCAACGCAAATACGCGCTAGATATCATCTCTGAGGCTGGATTGCTAGGGGCAAGGCCTGCGGCGGTGCCATTGGAACAGAATCATCGACTCGCCTTGTCCAAGAGTCCAGAGCTCGCTGACCCGGAGCCTTACCGTCGCTTGGTGGGACGGCTAATTTATTTGTGTTTCACTCGACCCGAATTATCTTATAGTGTTCATGTTTTATCTCAATTTATGCAACATCCTCGGGCGGACCAATGGGAAGCTGCTTTGCGGGTGGTTCGGTACTTAAAAGGTAATCCAGGTCAAGGTATACATTTGAGTAGTAAGTGTGACATGCAGTTACATGGGTGGTGTGACGCTGACTGGGCCGGATGCCCTTTGACTCGGCGGTCCCTCACTGGTTGGTTGGTGTTCTTTGGGAACTCGCCGGTATCTTGGAAGACAAAGAAGCAACATACAGTATCCCGCTCCTCCGCAGAGGCGGAATATCGGTCTATGGCTATGACTACATGTGAGTTGAAATGGCTTAAAGCTATTTTAGCTAGCCTCGGGATGCCTCACACACGTCCTATGTCTCTTCATTGTGATAGTCAGGCGGCTCTCCATATATCTCAAAATCCCATTTTTCATGAACGGACAAAACATATTGAGGTCGATTGTCACTTTGTCCGTGATGACATTGTTGCTGGACATATCAATCCCACATTTGTCCCATCCAATGAGCAACTCGCTGACATTTTCACAAAAGCATTGGGCAAACGACAATATGAGAATCTACTTCGCAAGTTGGGCATACGGGATCTCCATGCACCAACTTGACGGGGGGTATTGAGAATATATTGAGAATATCCTGATTGATTGGGAATATTTGTATTATGAAGGTTGCTTATTGAGTCAAGATTGTATAATAGTTTTAAGGAAATTAGCAGATTATATTGTGAATATTCTCACAATATTCTCTTGATTAGTTTGTATATAAACAGGAGAATGGAATGAGAAAGACAACAGACAATACACACAAATCAATTCTTTTGTGTCATTTCATCAGCTGGTGTCACCAAAGCCAAATCATTGTTGGGATTGGATGAGACTCCTGATAACTTTACTACTGATGATTTGTACGATTGGGGAAGTTCATGGCATTTAGAGTATGGCTCTGGACACCAGAGCAGTTCCAAGGAATTTTCGTGATTTTCCAACAAATTTGTACATGTCAGGTTATGAATCAAAGGAAGAGGCATTCCAAACTCCAGACGGAAAACCCATATCAGTTTCTAATGATGCATTACACAAAGAACATGAATCTCGTGTTCCTTCTCTTGCAACATGATCACGCCTATAGCAATTATTCTCCCAGGAATCTCCTGCTTTCTAAGCTACCTCAGCTTACAGAAAAACAGGGAGCTGCTACTTTAGAGGCTTTCAGTTACAAAAGTAAATTTTTGAATTCAGTTGATGACAGTAGTTTTGCACTTATGTCTCATATGTGATTCCTCAAATAAGGCTTTCGCATCCCTCTATATGAATCTTGAGAGTTCTTTAGAAAAGGATGTTGGTTTCAACAAGAAAGGCCATCTGGTGGATGTTTCAAACCACGTTGGCATAGCATGCAAAAATCAGAATCAAGTTATATGTAAAAAGATGAGACTGGGAGATCAAGCTCCGTCTCTCCATTCAAAAGCCCCGCATTCCCCGGTTTGTTCTATTTTGGCTTGTTACTTATTGTTTGTTTTCATAGCCTAAAACATTAATGATTCTGGCTTTTTGTTTTTTTTGGTTCTCCACCCCCGAGTAGCAACATTTGCCTCCTGCCAAATGGTGAGTTAAAAAATGTCTCAGTAGTAACATTTTTCTACCTATAGACGCGAGTTAGAAACGCTGAGAACATGGCCGAGGCTGCAGTGAGTCTTCTGGTTTATCATCTGATTTCCTTTCTTACTAAAGAAGCAAAACTGTTGAATGGAGTCCGGCTTGAAGTAGAGTTCATCAAAGATGAAAGGGTTCCATTCGTCTTGTGCTAAAGGATGCTGATGCAAGGGCAGAGATAGAGGAGGATGTCAAGGTCTGAGATCATACTTAAAAAGTTTGGATATTATCAGTGAAAATTTTTGTATTTGTATGGGATCTCTCATGTCATTTGATCAATTTATACTCTTGGCATTCTAGTCCTTCAACATCCTATGTATATTGTGACTTCAATGTTTCACAGAATTGTCTTTGACTCTTCTCTGTGCTATCTCTATTTAACATTAGAGAACGTGTTTGTTGAATATTGCTGAATAGGCAGTGAGTGAGCCTCGGTGTACATATGCATTATGAGAGCCTCCCTTATCTTGTTTTTTAATTATTTGCCAAGTGAGGCACAACATTAGGGAAAATGTTTTAAATTAGCTATAGTTTTTACATGATACAAAACGAAATTGAGTATCATTTTATTTGAAATCAATATTAGTTAGTGTATGTTGTTATATAAAATTCAGTATGAGGTGTAAAATGAAACCAAATTCTATTAGTATTGGCTGAATCATGATGCAGTTATGCCATTAGTATAGTTTGGTTGATGATACAATTGTTTGGTATGGGAAAAAAAGTGTTACAATTAGTTCTAGTAACCTATACGAGCAGTAACAGTTTTATGGTGTAGTGTTTATGCATATGTACCTACCACCTAATAGGCTAATCTTATGGACAACAAACTAGCCCAACTGAAGGGCTCTAGTTAACCCACTTGGTTGGATCTTTATGCAAATATCACCCAGGCCCAAATTTTTTATGTAATTAGTTAATTTATTATTAGGGTCTTTGCATTTTGCCCCTATAGTAAATAGTTAATAAGAGGTCATCCCCATAATAATTTTGCATTGTACTTTGCCCCCAAGACTAGCAGTAAACGGTGACCGTCTGTTTTCAAAATGTTCATTTTTATATGATCAAAATCCCTCAAAAAATTTAAGATTAAGATTGAATGTTTTGTATTTCCAAGAATTTATCTCGAAAAAGATTTAAAGGTCCAATTATATTAAAATGATACTCGTATTTCGAGAAAAATCTAACACTTATTAAAAAATACACACCTCACTTCTTCCCCAACCAACTCACCCCCTCCTCCTTCATTTCTCTATTCTCTATTTGATTAAAACTCCCGGCCACCACCGCTCCTCCCCAACCCTCCCCCACGATACTGACGACCCCTACCCCTCCTAAATTGGGTTTTCCAATTACCAAACCTTCCTCCATCATTAAAGCCTTAATGAAATCAACCAAAAGGTGAGATTTTGTCACATAACTTGGAGTTTTCATCAACGTAGTCATGGTGATGTGGCTTAGCCATGATAAGTTCATTATGCTTGCAACACCAAAGGTCATCATCATCACAGAGCTGAAGAATCAGATGGAGTAATAAATTAAGTGATGAGTAGCCTTATAAGGGGTCATCACATTCATGAGCATCATCACTGGACCACCATCAGAAGCCATGGCCACACTCACCGGTGCCGTTTGTGGGAGAACAATCAAATGTATAAATTTATTTGAAATAAATAATATAACAATACAAATACTATTTGTATTATAAATTGCGTACATCGAAATAAAATAAAATAAATAATTCTACTAACTTGTATTGCAGATTGAGGTTTGCGAAATCACTATCTTGAATTGGCGGAATTAGTACGTCTTAATTTGTAGATATAGGCTTGCATATTTTTTTTAATTTAACTTTTTTTAGGCTAGCGCCCGGATATGCTATGTCTTATAGACAAAATTCAACCCTACTCAGTGTTGTAGTTCTTTAGGCATCTGACTACCAGGATTCAACTATCTAATACCAACACCGTAGCACAAAGGTGTTGGCTCTGGCGAATTTACTGAATGCGATCTCTCTCATAAGTGAAGAAGAATGAATAACTCTAGAAAAAATTAATGTGTTTGAAGAACTTGTTTTTCTCTTCAATATATAGAGAACAAAAGGTGTGTTGATCGGTCAAATCATTTCTTAATTCAAAAGACACATCTTTTCTCTTCAATGTTATGTTATTTGCTATACAAACTCCAACACCGTCATCGATGCTGGACTCCCCGACCCACTCATGCCTCCCTTATCTGGAATTCACGGGTAGTCACTGATGCACCCATCTCCATATTTCTCTAGTTCAACCCCCTCCTCCTCCTCCATGTTTCACCCTCGACAACACCGTCCTCCTCGCCTCGTCTCCTTTTCTCTCCCTCTCTTTCCCTCTCTTTCTTTTCATTACCTATGATAATGTCGCCCTGCCTCCCCCTCCCTGTTCACCCAAGACAACACCTCCCGGGTCCCCTTCCTCTCATGATCTATTTGTTTCACCCGTGACAACACCCCCTCCTCTATGTGCTCCGTGGAGAGGGCATGGAAGGTGGAGATGGGGAGGTTGTTATGAGGGTTAAGGGTTTGGATTGTTGGGGGGAAGAGGAGGAGGAGGAGCAAACTTGGTTCATCCAAGCTTTCATCTCTTTGCAACCTTTCAAACATCTGAACTTTTGAAGTAACTGTAAATATTTCTGAGTCAATTAAATGCGTGTACATGGCATAATAAACACAGAAAAATCAAGACCAACTTATATGACGAACTTCAAAATATTCAAAGCCTTATAACTTCTTCCCTGGATCTTGCAAACCTAGACACCAACATCCAGAATTCTATACTTGATTGGAATTACAATCAACTTTCGAATGCATGAAAGATAAAAATCATGGACGTATGGGTAACAACTTAGACTTACTTAATTAATTCTTCACAATTTGAAATAATTCAGGAAATTGCTGAGTATATAAATCCTTTAGTAGCTGCTAAACCATAGTGTTTGGGATTGTATCACTGGGTTCTGGGAATCATAAACACAAAAACAACAGAGACGTTCTTTCTGCAAGTTCTTGCCATTATTTTCACAACACACTTAGAATTTTAATTTATGTATGTGGAGTTCCTTACATAAGATAGAAAGATTCATCTAGTAAATCGGCACACATTCATCCCACAGAAACTTCAAGGTGGACTCCGTTTCCCAAAAGCACCTAACCTATATAGCCCATATAGCCAAATTTGCTTGGGTTTTCATCGCTAATTGTTCAAATGGCTGTCTTTCAAGGAAAAACCCATTTTTAAGTTAACTGGTAACCTACACCACCGACTCTAAGGCCTGGAAACGCTTATTAGCTGGTCTTCAAATCTAAACCTTGCATTTGAAGGAGAAATAAATTTCTGGAAAGAATGTAGGCTTCCTGCATTTCCCTCGAAGAACAAGTTGCACACCCCATAACTAGTTCTCTAGCTAACAAAACTGTGGTCGCTTTCTTCAATACTCTCCAATGGAACACAAAAACCATTTGTAAAGAAACAGAGCACACATACCAAAACCACATAATGCAAGAAGACTAGCTCACTTGTGAAGAAAGTAATTTGTTGCTAGCGAATAACAAATCAAATGGATATATATATATAGCTATTGCAAAAAAACAAAAAAACAATGGTAGTTAGCATGAGCATACCTACACCTTAGATAAGACTAATGAAATTAACCACTACAACAAATCTGTTTTAGGCGGCGTTTTCAAAAGCGCCGGGAAAGGTAATATTGTGCCGGTTTAGAGCATTAACGGCATTATGAGAAGCGCCGTGAAGCGCCGGCAAAGGTACGTGCCGCCAAAAGATTAACGACGCTTATTACAAAGCGCCGGTTAAAAGTGACCAGTTGCGGCGCTTTCAAAACGCCGCCAAATCTTATATTAGCGCCGCTAAATAAATAGATATTACATTTTTCTTTTATTGGAAACGCCGTATTTATAACTTTTAATGGCGCTTTAAAAGCGCCGGTAATGTAAAAATAATATTTTTCAGTACTCTTCGCGACGCTTTTAAAGCGCCGGTTGTCTTAACGAATCTGTAAAAAACATACATTTTAATGGTTGAACCCTCATGTGTGTGCTGATGGGTAAAATGTTGGTTATTACGAGCAATTTTTTTTAGTTTTGTGGTATTTTATTGTGTTAGGCTTCTCGCATTATCTTAGCTACTGACCATGATCCATCCGGCAAAGCCTTAGCTGAAGAGCTTACACGTTGCTTTGGACGAGAAGGGTTGACTGATCTAATCCTTATCTTCCGTTGGTTAGGTTTTGTACGTAAGTTTCTACTTTCATCTGCAACAGATGATGACGAGTCAAATGGCCAAAGAAAACTGAGGTTGACTTTCGCAAGGATGCAAATTAGGTGTTTGCAGATGCTTAACCTGAACAAAGTTAGGGAAGATCGTGCTTCCTCTCCTTCCTAGTGTTGTAACCGTAAGCATTTTAAGTAAACTTTCTGATCAGACGAACACAATCCTTTCTTTAAAATGCTGACTGCACCAATTGTGACACCCCAACTCACCAAGAATTGTATCCAGATTCCAGACACTTGGAAAAAATACACCAAAAATGTTGCACCCTTATCCTCTTGTGAACAAAGCCCGATGCAAACCGAATGCAAACAGTTTGGTATGCATTTTAAAAGCCATGGAATGCAGGTTAGGTAATAACACCATGTTTTGCATATTGTCGTTGAACCACTCCAGCATTCCCACTGACATGTCGAGTTAGAGTTAGGGGTGGGCATCCCATCTCGCAATCCCGATCCTGTCCCGGTCCATCCCAATTGTTTTGGGTCTTTTTGGGATTGATCAAACTCATCCTGATCTCGTCCTGTCCCAATCTAGAGTGGGATGAGATCGGAATGAAGCTTTTCAAATTCGTCAATCATGTTCCGTCTCCGAACTTATTTATTTAATATTTATTACTATTAATTTTAATCAAACTACTATTCTAAAGGAAAGTTTATGATGTGTTGAAATTAAATCAAGACATTTAATGTTTGAAAATGTAAAAGCTTCATTTGATACTCTTTGTTTAGATAGAAACTCTAGTTTTGATATTTTATGTAAAATAGAACCTATGAAAATTTATATTTTTTCACATTTTAGATTGGTTATAGGACAATTATTCTGGTAGAAAATAAATGCAAATGATGGTTTGAATTAGTTTTGCACTATGAGTTATGTAGCTGAAGATTTGGTTAATGAGCAATATTTTTCATTTTTGAACTTATATTAGTTTTGCAAGTTGAGGATGTTTGACATAAAAACCATAATATTGTTATGATGAAAGTTATAAATATATAAATTTAACATTAATTTGTGTTTGATCAATGTGAGATGAATTTTTTTTGTTATTTTTTATTGGAGGCAATTTAGTACATGCTCTTCACGTCCCATCTAGAACCCATTTGGGATGGGACAAGGTCGTGATGAGGTCTATCCCAAATGAACGGGATGGGATAGGGATGAGGTCCATCTTGTCCCGCACCCACCCCTAGTTAGAGTGTCTTACAACTTCATAAGTCTCTTTTGAGCCTACATTCTTTCTCAGTGCACACTCTAGATTATTCATCTTCAAATTTAGGAGTGATATGCACTTCCATTCAGCAGGTTGTGGACTTGACCCTTGGAGTTTGTAAAATACGTGGGAACCTTCCAACGGTACAAACACTAAACTTGGCATTGAGATTCAGATAAGTTCTCACGGGAAATAGATTAAAATCAACAATGCATGCCTTAAGGATAGAAATTCAAGTTTTAGATTCATCTTCAAGTTTGTACCCCAAGCTCTTATACTAGGACATATTAAAGGGCCTTCTAATTCCACCATCTTTTAGGTTCCATCGGGAGATTTTAAATTGAATCAACTTTTTTATTGATCTGATTTGTGGATCTTCTGGTATGTTATGAAGAGGATATCACATGCTCCAAAGAATCGTTGTATATCCACATCAAAATTTTCAGGATTTGAGGAACCTAATTTCTCTGACGGAAAGCCCAAAGGTGGTTCTTTCGGCTGAGATTTTTGTGGGACATGAATTTTTGAAGAACCTAATTCGTTTTCAGTGGTAACAAGATGGAGAGAGACTAGATGCTTACAAAGATTAAGCGATTTGCTGAACATCATGCATGTCGTGTTTGGTTTGTAGCACATCCTAGGCCGGTAAAATCATCATCATCAAAACCCATTCCCGACACTTTCGGGGTCGGCTACACAGATTTTGGTTCTCCAAGTAATGCAGTTTTCCCACATATCCTCGCCTAATCCAAGCTCAAGGAAGTCTTCCTTCACTGCCTTCATCCAAGTTTTCAACGGTCGTCCCCTCCGTCTACACCCTCCATTAACTTACCAATCTAGACATTTTCTAATTAGCCCGTGTTTGATCTCCTCCGCACATGACCAAACCATGTTAAACGTCTTTCTCTAATTTTGTCCTCTATGGGCGCTACACCTAAGTATCCCCTAATTCTTTCATTCCTAATTTTATTCTTACAGGTTTTACCACACATCCATCTTAACATACGCATTTTTGCTACTGTCATCCTATGCGTATGTTGTCCCATAGTAGCCCAACATTCTAAACCGTATAGCATGGCTGGTCGAACAATTGTCTTATAGCATTTCCCTTTAATCCTTGCAGGCATCCTTCTATCGCATATTACTCCTGACGTCATTCTCTATTTCATCCAACCAGCTTTGATCTCATGGTCTACATTTTATCCAATAGCCCTATTCTTTTGAATTGTAGATGTTAGATAACGAAAAGTTTCACACTTTGGGACCTCCACGCCTTCGATCTTAATTGTGTTACTCCTCCTTTGTGATTCACAACTAAAGTTGCACACTAGACATTCTGTCTTCAAACTTACTAATTCTAAAACCCTTACTCTCTAAAGCCTCTCGCCACCTATCTAATTTTCGACATAAACCTTCACTAGTCTCATCAATTAAGACAATATCATCTGCAAATACCATGCACCAAGGTACATCTTCTTGCAGATGTCTAGTCAACTCATCCATGAGCAAAGCAAAGAGGTATGGACTTAAGGCCGACCCTTGATGTAATCCTACTGACAATGAGAATTCACTGGTCATCCCACCAACTGAGCGAACACTTGTTACAGCCATTTCATACATATCTTTAATGATATCGACATAACATTGAGATACTTTCTTCATTTCAAGCACCCACCAAATTAACTCCCCGAGGACCCTATCGTAATCTTTCTCCAAATCAATAAAAATCATATGCAAACTCTTACGAACCTCTTGATATTTTTCTATAATTTGCCTAAGCCAAAAGATGACCTCCGTAGTAGACCTACCCGGCATAAATCCAAATTGATTCTCCAAAACAGTTGTTAAACTCCCAAATCTTCATTTTATAACTTTTTCCCAAAGTTTCATCATATGACTCATAAGCTTAAGATTATTTGTTTCCTTCATTTCACCCTTTTGGTGTTCTTTATCATATCATTTTAAACTAATGGAAGGTGCACCATTGGGATGGTAAACCTCCTAATATGTATGATATAAGTGGAAGTGCACATTTCATTAATAAATGTGACAATGGGATTGTTATTCATCGCAGGTGGATTTTGTCTTAAAATTTAATTATGTCATTATATTATAAAATAACTAAGTACTTAATCTCAATTGCTACCACTGTTTGCAGATTTGTGTTCGCAAGGTATGGAACAAAGTCGTAAGAGGGGAAGCCTATTTATCATTTGACAAGTACAATTGAAGATAGGTGACTAGGTTTTTGCTCGCATGTTAATAGCTTACTTTCTTGTGTGGTTAGTAGAAAAAGTGACTCCCAATTATGGGAAATGGAAACATACTTTTCCATATTCCAAGTAAACTTATAGCAACACGCATGGGAAAACAATATTTTCGACCTTCCTAGGGAAACTATAAATTTACTTTTAACATTCAATGCGACATATAGAAGAATACCCAACCTTCCCAAAGCACATATGCACATCCCAAGATCTATCTCGTGGTAAGAGCTTCAGTAATACTATAGGATACTTACAACACAACTGCAATGAGATGTAAGTGGACAACTGACATTTGACATATCATAAGCACATCCAATGTCCAAAGTCAGTCTATATTTTATCATATAAGATTCTATAAATATTTATGTATTGTGTTGACACCAAATTGACACATTTGTAACAATACCATTGTTTTGCTGTAAAAGTTCACCAAACAGCTTCACAAATGATGTGATTTAATAATTGGATCACCATGAATAGTATGATGCTGCAAGTAATACTATTCACGGTGATCCAATTTATTGTATCACTTTATTTGTGAAACAATTTTTCAAAAATTTGCTTGAATTTAGTTTTGATTTGAAATTGTTTGGTGGACTGTTACATCGCAAAAGTGATACTGTTTTGGGGTTTGTTACAAAATTGACCATTTGGTGTAGTGTTTATTCATGTGTAGTGTTATTGCTTGGACTATTTTCACAAATCTATTTGTAAAAACAATTTCCATGATTCTCTTTGCAGAGTCACCGGTGAATTTCATGACACCGACTACATTCCTACTCCAAAGAAATCACAGTCCTACAACAGATAGTCAGGAATTATGTGTAAACTTGATAAAGACAATCACACACAAGATTGGCCGTGAATAATTACTAATCCTTTGAAAGCTAATGCTTGGAGGGTCAAGTGCTTCAAATGTTTCAGTTGATTTTAGCATGCCTGCGTGCTCCCCTTCACTGAATCATCTACAACACATACCCTACATGGTTGGAAATGTGGCTTCAAAGATGAATCCACCGGCTCACCCACATGTTGTGAGGGAACCAGGAGCGCAGAGCCAGGCTTTGTATTGAGGGATCCACTCGTCGGTGACACACGCTTCATGAGATCATGCTATGAAACGTGAGCTTAGGGGTCGCTACTCTCCGAGGGGGTGGGCGGTCCTATACTTGGATGCACCCTCAATGTCCCGTGCGAAACGCAGAGCACAATGCAGGTTATCCCAAATCCCCCGCAGTGAACTCTGCGAACAAATTTTTTTTCGAATAAATTTGCGCGACTTTAGTAAAATGACAATAATTTGCTAATTTCAAAACATTTTCAAGTGATTCAAGTTGTGTTTATTAAATAACTCAGAGTACTACAACTTTTGTGTTTTGATCAACTTGAGAATCGGTCTCGATCAAACACATAAGTTGGTCGAAAGTCAAGAACATTATCTCGTTTTTATTGTGAGATATATTTGCACGACTTTAGTAAAATGACCATAACTTGCTTATTTCAAAACATTTTCAAGTGACTCAAGTTGTGTTTATTAGATAACTAAGAGTATTATAACTTTTGTGTTTTAATGAGCTTGAGAATCGGTCTCAATTGAGAGTTTAAATTGGTTGAAAGTTATCATATTTTACGTTTTTTTCATTTTGAGTTTGGGTTTCTCTGTTAAGTTAAGTTAAACATATTTATTGGTGGTGTAAGAAAAAAAAAAAAAAAAAAAAAAAAACCTCAATGGTGGTGTGAGAACGAGGGTACGGTGGTGTGGACTAATCGCTGCCTTCCCCTTCCCCGCCCCCAAATAGCCTGCAAAATCTCCCTTAAACCCTCCCCCCAGTAATCAACTCGAGATAGCAAGGGACGACGTGTCCCTCTTCTTCCTTGTTCACAAGCTCAGCTTCTGCCTTTTGCAGCTACACAGACAAAGGGGTCTCTCACTTAGACTCCTTGAAGACAGAGGAGGTGACACAGAGAGAGATGCTTGTGTTCTCTCCACACCGTACGTTCCACAGACTCCTCTCTACCAACATCATCATGGGTTCCAACCATTTAGTCCTTTCAAGACGCTCACCTTATCTTTCAACCATTTTCACCAACCCCCTTTCATTCTCTTCTTCTTCAACCTTCCTTCCACCCCAAACCTTACAACCCCCTTTCCTCCCTTTCCCTCTCACCCAAAAATCAGGCCTTTGCTATGCTGCTCACACTAGGATTCCAAGACCAGGTAACTAAATGACTAGCTATTTCTTCAAAATTCATGTTTTTTTGGGTTAAAATTCATGTTTTCTTGGGTTAAAATTTTGATTTTGTGATATGTGATTGTAACAACAGTTACTGTAGAGCCAAGACAAAAAGATAAGAAGATGATGATGGACCCCGTTGCAGTGTCATTGTCGATATTGAAGAAGAAGCTCGAGGAGCAAGGGATTCATAGCCCCGATTTTAAGACTGGAGAGAATCCTAAATTCTTATGTCCAAAGGTGCATTTAAAAAAATTTATTTTATATTTTTACCCATTTTTTGAACTTATGAAAGTTACTTTTTGTTTTTGGAAAATTAGTGTGAAGGTGGAGATTCCTCTGAGAAGAGCTTATCTCTCCTGGTATCAAAAGATGGGTGAGTATCTTATATGTGTTTGGGCGATTATTCGTTAGTTCTCTATGTCCAGGCTTATTTGAACTGGGTATTGGGTTTTGCAGGAAATCAGCATTGTGGCACTGCTTTAGAGCAAAATGTGGATGGAAAGGGGGTTTCGGGGTAAATTTAGTGCTTACATTTTATTTTATTTTTTTGATTTAATACTGGTCGCATGGAGTTCCTATGTATTTCTCAAGCGATACTTGTTTGGGTATAGGCGTCCAAAAGTGTCAATGCACCAAATGGTCGATCCCCCAAAATCACCACCATAAAGCCCAAGAGAGTCATCACAGTGGAGGGTCTCGGGTTAGAACCACTATGTGAAGAGGTAACAAGCATTTCAAATTTTTATGTTATCAGTTTTGGCATTAAAATGTATGCAATTGCTTAGAGGAGTGATGGTCTCAGGTTAGAACCACTACATAGGGTTGTTTGCATAATTATATGTATCTCATACTTTGTCATATGTTTCTAATTTTTCCTTACTTCATGCCATTCTCAGTTGAGGCATGGACACTTCAATAAAAGAAGCCTATAATTTCAGTAGAGTCTATTTCAACATTAACTACATTTTGTTTCTACCCAATACCCAGTTTATCTATGGAGTTGTCCCTTCTTTGTCCGTATTACTCTTGGTGTTTAAGAATATCCTGGTTAAATACTTTTGTAGAACTATACTTAATACTTCTGCATAACACTGCAATTTAAATTGTTTGGTTCTGTTCGTTTTGTTGCTATCTTATGAAGTTTACCGTCGTCATGGGTTTCAAATGTTCTTTATGAGCTTGCTTTGGACCCTGGAATCACTCTTGATTCAGCTTGAATCTCGTATATCTGACTAGACTTTAATTGGGTTGGGACTTGCCTTTGGACTAGGGTCTTGTAGAAATAGTGGAAATCATACTTAATAAATAGTTCTCAACAATGAGCTTTCTTGGTTGGATGAAATCAAGTTATATTTTACAAGTAGAACTTTGCAAACCTAAGGATGAACAATTATCATTTGAAAGGAGAAATTTCTGACCTATTCATATTTCTTGTAGACAAGACAAGCATTAAAAACTTACTTCTCCTGCTCAGCCATGAACATGTTTTTTTTTTTTTTTTTTTTTTTTGAAAGGCAAGCCGGTTTTTTTAGCCTAGGATCCGTAACCTAGTCCCGAGATGCGACCTATGGGTCGAACACCACCCCGAAATAAAGATGCCTCCAGTGGGTCTCGAAGCAAGGATCTGTGGATCAAGTCCACAACGCCTTAACCAATCGACCACAGCCATGAACATGTTACTGTATACAAACTACTAAACTTGAAATATCATTTCACTGTAGTCTATTGGCATATCAAAACTTAAGAATCTGGACAACAATTTGAGTGGATAGTGAAATTTGGGTCTGTTTGAGCATGCTAAGAGAGTTTTTATTTTCAAATTTATGTGAGCCTATCTTCACCTTTGCCTGTTTGTTTTGGCAGCTACATAAATACTTTGCTGAGCGGATGATATCAGCAGAAACTTTGAGAAGAAATGCTGTCATGCAAACATCTGGTTCTCAGGTTTGTACGAATGCTAAATGCAACCCATTCTCATAGCTACAGCACAGACTAAAAGGTCAATAACATGTGTACTTATCATAATAGTTTAAACTGAAAGAAGGTTGCACATTTAACAGAATATGGAGTTCATGACAATTCCAACCCCAACTCCTGTGGCTTCATCTTGAACTGCTGAAATATCTGTAAGCGCCTTGGACAGACACTGACCAGGACTATCATTAATCTCTTTCACTCCACTTGTGGAAACAAGAGCATGTTGCTTTTGATCTAACAGTATGAGTGCCAATATTATTGATTCGAACCATTAGCTTTTATGATTGGTTCTTCCAAGTGTCATACGGATCATGTTGACCAAGTACCTCTGGTCATCACACTGAATGTATTTTAACAAGTAAACAAACTTTCCCTTGGATCCATGGTTTGTGCCAGAATGTTGTATTCACCCAAAAAAATACTGGCCAGGAATCTGAGATATGCTATAAAAGCAACATGACTAATCCTTCCCGAAGATACAGTCCCCCCCAATTAGTTATTATCCAACTGTCAACTTTGTGCTAGGGTGTGAATTTGTAGTTAGGGAATAACTGTTTGACTAGTTGGTCGATATTGATGACTTTAAAGTTAACATATTGTCATATCTAACTAATACTAGGATTTCGTTGACAGGTTGCAATTGCATTTACCTATAGGAGAGAAGGAGTGCTTGTTAGTTGCAAGTATCGGGACATCACCAAAAAATTTTGGCAGGTGTGTGTTTGAAGGTGCTTATCATAGTTTTCATTAAGCAATATGACTATCTGAAAGAACTAGTACTGAAGAGAAATTTTGCGTTTATATGTTTGGTTATGACTCAGATTGTGTTATTTAGTGAATGATACATTTTTTTTTTCCATAACTCTTGAATCCTTGATGCATTAGCGGAGATTGCTTCAAAGCAAATAACTAGGAAAATCAAGATTTCCTTGGTCACTTAAATTCGGACAGACAGACAATGAAGTTTATCAACTTTGTGTTGTCTTATTGTAGATCTTGTTTTCTGATAATGATAATATTTCCAAGGGAGAGATCTATGTAGACTTGAACACCTGGAAAGTATTTGGCTTTTACTCTGATTCAGGTGTAAATAAGATGAACAGTACGTGCAAGAGTAAGAAAAATAGAACGCCAGAAACGTGTTTGGTTTCACTCTTGTAAAAAGCATGATTCAGAACACTGCAAGTCACCTTGAAGGTACTTAGAGGCTACTAACAACATTTTGAAAGTACTACCAAATGGGTGGCTTCACATATGATTAGTGGATTACCTGGGGAAAAGTTCAAACTTTGAAATTGGATTCGATGGGTGTTGAGAGGAAGCGCTATGCTGAGACAACTGCCATTGAGGATCGAGGTGAGTTGGAGACAACTGCTAGGTAGCAAGCTGGTTGGTGATAAAGTTGTTGGGTCCAAATCTAACCGATGGCATGGCCCCAATGTAATGCCAAAATAATTGAGGGAAGCAACCCAGAACCTCTGCAAAATTAGAGATATTGGTGTTGAAAAAGTTGCCAACAAGGAAGGCTTACTAATATTTATCTGTAGCACGAAAACTGATTCAAACCACAACATCCTTTTAAGCACCTTGACTTGGTTCATGTTAGCATCATTGAAATGGATTGTATTATCCGAGTATTGGAAAATTGGGATAGAATTGCTTTGATGGTAGACTCTGAAAACATTAAGAAGGACCCAAATCATGTATGCCGTGAACCATAAAGGCCTCCTACCACAACCGAGAACACTAGAGGAGATGTGGGATCTCCTTGTCGTAAGCTTTTGGAGCTGTAGAAATTGCCTTCTATTCATTAAGCTTAATGGAGAAGTTTGTTGTTGCTCTGCAAGTCCTCATCAATGGGATGCTTTTGTTACTGAAGCCCATTATAAATTGAAACATACATAGGTCCATGTAATGTTATCAAAAGCCTTGGCGGAATCTAGTTTAATCACAAGAAGAGGGCAGCTGGAGTGACACTTTGCTTCAACTAGTTAATTAGCAATTAGAGGACTGTCTACAATCTACCTTCTAGGATTGATGCTCATTTAAGACTTTTGAAACAATCTTATATTCCATTGAGAGAATGGAAAAAAAAAAATATTAGCTACTTGGAAAACAAAATACCATTCAAAGGGACTTCTTGTGGTGGTTTACCAATGAGTTTAAAAAAAAAAAACTCTATAGTATATTGCATTGGTAAGACGAAAAGGAGGGAGCAGCAGTGGAAAAAGAACAGTCTCCCTTAAAAAAAACCCAGCATACATCAGGTTACTTACTGGCTTGGGGATAAAGTCTGTGGTCCTAGAGACTCGGGTGGCGTTGGCCTTAGAAAATCAAAGCTTCAATGTGTCAAATGAGGCAATTTAATATTCACAACTTGTCTCCATCACAACATGTTTACAAATTCATGCATAACGTAATAAGAATCAACCAAAAGTGCAAAACTGAAACAAGATTTTTTTATTTTTATTTTTGAATCAGACACAACAAAGATTTTATTGATAAGCGGTGAGTAAGGAGCTCAGAGTACAATAAGAAAGGAAAGAAGGGAATTATACAAACATGAAATTATCTTAGCTAGACATGTTTGCTTTGTGAGAAGTCTCTCATTGCCAGATGTCCTTCAAAGAAATCACACATCCTTCTGTGGAAGAGTTTTTTCTTTGAAAATCATTTTTTTTCTTTCCTTCCAAAGGGTTCAGGTTTCATATGGATCCTGCTCCTCCAAATCCACCTCCCCATTCTGGAGCTATTGTGCTTCCAATTATTTAACCAGCTATGAATGGAACCCTGCACATGCCAGCTCACCCTAACTTCCACACTTCCTTGGAGTAGTTACAAGTTAGTAGAACATGATCCACCGACTCCTCTGCTTGCTTGCATAGAACACAGTACTTTGGGATCTGAATTCTCCTTTCTTTCACAAAACTCACTGGTTTGGGATCTAAATTCGCCTTTTCAATTATCCACAGTGAGTTCTTCCTAGGATGACAGCCTAAAGGAAGTAATTAAGCCTCAGCGGACAACGTTTTAACCACATTTTCTTATTTGGTCAATGATGAAGGGGCAACCAAAAGAGGCAGTCTCAATCGACATTGAGGATCTCAAACATTCTTTTCACTGAGAAGACATTCTTCTTTCCTTCCCCTAACAGGTCATCATTCATTGTTAGGCTCTTGCTTTGAAGGACATGTTTCCGAGGTCCTCCACTCCCAATCATTGAAGTCTCTTCTGAAGTTGAACTTCCACCCCTGAGGATCAACAGAGTAGTCCCAGAAATCTGCAACTTTCCCTTTCAGATTTCCACACATACCATAAAATTTTCCTGGCTCACAGCACTTACTCTAACTTATCTTTCGAACCAAATAATGTAAATAATGGAGTCCCCTTTTGCCAAACTAATAGAGGCATGAGTGTAAAATTAATTGGTTAAGTATAGTAGTCCCTTCCACACTCTACAACCATATGAGGAGTATTTGGTACTTTGCAGCCATGCATTTACATTGCTTCCATACTTGTCTTAAAATGACACTGAAGAGGCTATTTAAAACACAAAATCTTAAAATGATACTGACTGACTAAACTTGTTATTCTCGCTATAGACTGTCGGTGGACTGTATTACACACTCCCCATTGATTCACATAAAACAATAGTCAATGATAATGACCAGACACTGGTGTAACCATGGACTCCATGCATAGTTATTATTAATGCAGAAATTCTTGTTCCAGTAACTGGTGACTGAAAACAAACTGCTAAAAAAATTTATTATGGAAATTGTAATTCATATGAAAAACTGTCCAACTTAGTTGATTTATAGCAAAAGACATGTAATATTGCATATGCATCTGGACCTCTTGCAGGTATGCTACATATAGATCTATGTTGTTAATGGGTCATGATTTGCCACAACTAGACGAAGTTTATCTGATGTGAGCTTCGTATTGTTTCTTTGTCAATTTTCAGGAGAAGGACACTGAAAAAATATTTTATGGAGTCGATGACATAAAGGGAGTAAAGGATATCATCATTGTAAATTCTGCCACTACCATTTTGCTCTTCACATTTGTTTGTTTTTCCTTCAGTATTTCTGTCTGGAGTTCAATTTCGTATTGCTGATATTTTGATAGGTTGAGGGTGAGATCGATAAGCTTTCAATGGAAGAAGCTGGGTTTCGTAATTGTGTGAGTGTTCCTGATGGTGCACCTCCAACAGTTTCCAATAAAAAATTGCCATCTGAAGAACAGGTTTGTTTCAGCCGCAGAACTGTATCATTTATATGAATAGTCCCAAGATATTAAAATCTTTCAGGACTGTGACTGTAGAACTTTTCTATTCCTAGTTTTTTGCACTAATACCTGCTTGGGAGTTCCCCATGGTTGGACATTTCTTATTTGGAAGCTACTATATGAGTGTGGAGCTATACTTGGGGGGTCCCTTAAAGGACATCCTTGTGGATAGTATACAAATATAGATTTCTTTGGAGCTTTTGGTTGGGGATAGAAAATGAGAATCTCTCTCACTGACCCATCGTTTGTCTTTCTGATTTTCTAAAGAAATACACACATTTCTCTCTTTTTGGGAAAAAGAAGAACACTTGGAAAAAAAGTAAAGATCTATAGATAAAAATTCGATTTATAGATAAAGTATTGAGAAGTCAAAAGACATTTTGCCTTTGTATTCTTTGTATAGATCAAGTGGGTGGCTCCAATGCATGAACAGCAGCTTGCTTAAGGTGTTCCACTTCCCCTTCAATGGGAAAAGCCTCACTGCAAAACTCCTCTCGCCAGCTCCTACATTACCTTTTGGGATCATCGTAACTTTCGATGCTCACTTGGTGGTGCACGATCTGTGCGATCTTATGCTATTGTGGTTCACCAAAATCCCAATGGTGTTCCAATATTTGCTATTCGAGCGGCCAGGGGTTTGTTCACACAGCTAGTGCAGGGGCCAATCAAGGAAATGGGAAGCTTATAACGCTGTTCACTCATGAACTGTTACTTTGAATGTTTGGGGCTGACTTGTTGCCGTAGAAGGAGACAAGGAAAATAATGGGTTCCGGTTGTAGTCATTTCCTATTCCTTGTATTACGTTCCATATTTTGTCCATCACTTTGCGTATAGGGATGAAGATGACGGTGTTCAAGGGCACCCCATATTTGAGAGAGGGAAAATGGAGAGAAAGGGGAGGATGTGTGGAGAAAAAGATGGGGCGTCCTTGAGGTTTTCTTCGAGATACAAATTTGTATCTCAAGACATTTAAATGGATTTTTGGAATTAGGTGTGCTTGGCGTATGAGGGTAGTTTTGTCACACACAAAAATCTTTAAGAGCTCCGACCAGGATTCTGACCATTTAGGGGGATATGTCTAATATATCATTATCGATGTGGTATGTCTAATTTCACGTTAGTAATAGGGGCCATGCTTGAAGTTTTCATATATTCTTCGTATATAAAATGAAGAATACAAATGTCATAATTTTAAGAAAATCACATTTTCATTCATCAGAACCATAAAAACATAAAATGATTATAATAAATTGTTACTTTTAAAAAAAAAATTATTGGGGGGGTGGGGGTTAGGACTTTAGGTTTGTATTTTGATAGATTAGGCGCAGCGGATAACAACACGAAACAAAACCCTAGTTTTCCTGAAGTTACAATCTGACATTAAACCCTAGTCTTCTATTAAATACTTCTAACTACAAGGCTAAGTGTCACCCTCCTTTATCACTAAGCACACCTACTACATCAAGATATTCTTAATACCATCAACTTCCCTCAATTGCGAAGAACTTGACTTCAAGTTTGCGTGCACATATATAGTCAATCCATAGAAGATAGAAGTTGATAAGAAATCCAAGAGTTATCGGAAGCATAACCTCCCTTCCACTGAACTAAAATCGGCTGGGTATATTGTCAAAAAGAATAAAACTCCACATGATCATTTAGATGAGGTGGAGGAATGGAGCTCGCCAGTGGTAATGGAATAGGAAGTGCAACATCACATTGGAACGAGGTGAGATCAACAATGTTAACCGTACAGTGCATCCAAAAATCTTTGGAAAATCAACCTCATAAGCATTATCACTGATCCTCGTCATAATAGGAAAATGTCCAGTGTGTCGCATCGAGTTTGGAGCCCTTCTCAGTCCATCGTTGACCCTTCTGAAAGACCATAACTAAGTCACCCGGTTCAAAAGAAACAAATCGATTATGGCTATCCACTATACCCTTTTGTTTATCATACACTTCAATCAAACACTTGCTAACTTGCTGGTGAATCAAAGTCATATGTTCTGCCTTAACAACCGCGTCGCAACTCACCATACCGAATCAACGAAAACAGAAGGAGAAAACCCTGCACAACCTGGCAAGGCGAGTGCCCCGTACTTCTGTTCAAGGTATTAGTATACGCAAACTCTGCATGAAGCGGAATGGAAGGCTAAGAAGTACCATGTTCAGCCACCAAACAACACAAGTGGTCACCAAGCTTTTATTAACAATTGTTTGTCCATCGGTCTGCAGATGAAATGTGATGGAAAACTTCAAAGAACAATGCAAACGCTACCACAAAAGCCTTATAAAACTGCCCTGTAAACTTCGTATCACGATCAAACACAATGCTCCTAGGAACTCCATGAAGTCGTACCACTTTTCTAAAATATAAATTAGCAACATGCGATGTGTCATCAACTTTCCAATAAGAAATGAAGTGAGTCAGAAACAATAACAACAACAAAAATCAAATTGTAACCTATGATGCAAGAAAACCTGAAACAAAATCCATGGAAACATCCAACTACAACCTCTCTAGAATCGGTAAAAGGAGCACACAAACCAGCGTTTGTCAACAATCTCTTAGCAGTCTGGCACACATAACACTTCCGCACAAATATATTAACATTTGATCGCATAGTAGGTCAAAAATAGCGCTTCAATTACAATAACATCTAATAACATCGGACACTAGAATGACACCTAAACCACCACTATGGAGCTCAACAATCAGCTTCTCTCTCGCATAGGAGAGACATGATCACAGGAATATAAAGAACTTTATCACAAAATCATAAATCATTCTGCAAAAGAAAGTCACCTGACTGATGAGGCCCCGAGGTGCGGCTTGACAAGCAAGATACGTAGGACCAAATAAAGGATCAGACCCATACAATGTTGCCAATTCATCAAATCCGTCAATGAAAGTATGCAAAACAACTGAACAATCTGCACGGCGGCTGAGAGCATCGACCACCTTATTTTGAGACCTCTCAACATGTTTCAGAGTGAAGGTGAAGTTCTAAATTTCGTTAAAAAATCACTTACTAATCCGGCTACTGACACGTTTCTACGAGTTAAGGAAACATAAGGTTTCATGATCAGAGTGAATCACAAACTCACGATAAGGAAGATAATGCCTTAAATGACAACAAATAACTCAGTATCATACGTGGAATAATTCAACTTGGCCTTCTGCAGTTTTCCACTATAAAAGGTCATTAACCGCCCCTTTTGTGATAACACGACCCACACTTGTCTTATATGCATCACAAGATAACTCAAATGTCTTAAAAAAATTAGGCAGTGTAAAATTGGAGCAACAGTCGTCTTAAGCTTGATGGCATCAAAAACAGTTTGACAGTCAGCCGTCCATGAAAATGGTATATCGTTCATAAGCTCAGTCAGTGGTGTCATAATAGATCTGAAACCCTCAATAATTCGCCTATAAAAATTGACCAATCCATGAAAATTATGTACTTGTGAAAACGGGTTGGCGCAGGCGAATCACAAATAGCAACTACCTTAGACTGATCAAGGTGCATCTCACATCCCAACACAACATATTCCAAGAAGGTCATCGAAGATACCATAAAAGCACACTTCATCCAGTCAAATAAACTCGTGGTCCCGTAGAACCTCCAAAATAGTCTTAACATGTTGTAAGTGTTCTTTCTCGTGCGACTAAATGTAAGGATCTCTTGCACTATAACTTTGGAGGCGTCCACCTATGTACTCCCATACAACTCTGGAGGGTAACACTTTTGTAAGTATGGGGCGAAGCGACATGAAAGGAATTTGTGTCCTTCACCATCACAAAAACTATGAGTACTATTCATATACCATCATGAATCGATTGTCGCTAAAACTGCCACCGTCTCTCTAATAACAAATGACAAATATTCATTGAAATAACAATACACCAAATCTGATCGTACCGAGAGCCCTTGTTTTCTTGAAGTTACAATCCAAAATATTAACAATAAACCTTACTCTTCTCTTAAGTACTTCTAACTACGGGACTAAGTGTACCTCAATTATTATTAAACACACCTACATTAAGATATTCAAAATACTATCATATTTTAGGCACATTTTTATATAAAAATATCCCATTATATAGAATAATTTAAAACTTACTAAAATAACTTCAAGTTCTAGGCCTTTGAATTTTCAACGTCGAACCCCAAAATTACAGTAACAATGTCCAAACATGATCACACCCAGTCGTGCGATTTCAAAATAAAAATAAAAAAATGACCAACCCTATTCATGTGATTGGGTATGGTCATCTCTTCACACAACAGTGTACAAACATGACCAAACCCACAGCTGTGTGATTCAAAAAAAATAAAGAAGAAGCCTGGGTTTGCTCATCTCATATTTAAGATGCTGGAAAAGAAAAAAATGATGTTTTTTGGGCCTAGATGACTGGGTTTGCTCATCTCATTTTTTTTTTAATATACTGGCAAAGCCAGCCTTGTCTTTTTCTATTTAAAAAAGAGAGAAGAAACCGAGATATTGTTTGGTGCCTAAATGGCCTTAAAAATATTTCACCTTTTTATAAATAACATTCTTGTCTTGGACATATGTCCTGTCACCATGTCAGATTATCTTTTCTATGCTTGAGCCTTTGGATACGTTTCTTACCTATATATATGTATGTATGTATGTATGTTGGACATATGTATATATGTATGGGGCTGTCATATACCGCTGTTAAATTTGACTAGTTGGCTTGTGAAAAATCTATTTGGTCTTTTGTTTTAATTATGTATTCTCATTTTATTCTGGAAAATTTATATTTAATTGTAGCTCTCTCTATCTCTCTCTTAATCCAGGACACAAAGTATCAGTATCTGTGGAACTGCAAAGATTATTTGGAAAAGGTTGAACCTTCACATGTCTGTTGATGGGTAGAATGTGGGTTATTACGCGCATTATTTTGAGCTTGTGGTATTTATTGTTTTAGGCTTCTCGCATTATCCTAGCTACTGACCACGATCCACCTGGCCAAGCCTTAGCTGAAGAGCTAGCACGTCGTTTTGGACGAGAAAGGTTGACTGATCTAATCCTTATCTTTCATGGTTAGGTTCTGTTTGTAAGTTTCTACTTTCATGAACAGATGTTGGCGAGTCAAATGGCCAAAGAAAACTGAGGTTGACTTTTGCAAGGATGCAAATGAGGTACTTTTAACTTTTACATACATCTTGATATGCGGATTTTCTATGTAACCATGTTTATAGACATTTAGTTATTTCCAGTACATTCTGATATATTTAACACACGTGCAGTAGGGTAAAACCACTTTCATATGGGCTACTTCTGGACTCTTCAGAATTCTTCTGCTTGTGCCCCGAAATTTATCAGTGGTTCTAGTAGTCTATGGCGCTTGATGTTGTTTAATTGATCAATCTTATATTATGGGTTAAATTATATTGAAAAATAGATACCAAAACTTGACTAATGTTTAATTAATGATGAAATTTCGTTTAATTAATGATGAAACTTGACTAATGTTTAATTAATTAAAAGTTTATTTCGTTGTATTCTTTATATTTATGAATGAGAATCGTATTAGGAGCAAATTACATATTTGAGAAAAGCCGTGGTAGTAAATGTAACAAATCCTGAAAAAAGTATGGTAAATGCGAGAAACTATAATTTTAAAGTGAGTATATCCTGAAAACTAAGGTTGGTAGGGTATATATGTCCCTATTTTTAATTCAGTTTTTGTTGTGAAGAGTGGATTCCTTGTAATATGTTTTAGTGTTTGTCTGAGTATTGATCAATTTTTACATATGCACACAGGTGTTGATGTATTTAGGACCAGATGCATTGCGAGAAGTGGTTGAGCAGGCTGAACTATATCCAATTCAAGGATTGTACAGATTTAACCAATTTTTTCATGAGATAGATGCTTATTATGCTCGAAGTCACGGGTTTGAACTGGGGGTCTCAACTGGATGGAAAAATTTAGATGACTTATACAAAGTAAGCGCTAATTGAAACTGCCTTGCATGATTTTGTTGTTATTCTTGTTATTAGGGTGAGGTTTTTTGACACTTTCCAGGCCCACATGGAGTAGAATTTTTTGTTCTTATTTATTTATTATTAATTTTTTTGAAAATAATACCCCTACGATGAAGATCATCGTCACCAAGATTTATTTCAGCTTGACATTATTAGCCCTATGAGAGGTTGAATTTTGTATAGAATTTATGGAAATTTCAGCTAATGAACTTTGGCAAAGCTTCAATAGCGAACCTTAAAAGTCTCTAAGTAACAAGCTTCAATTAATGAACTTTAAAAGTCTCTAAGTAACTCCTAATTAAACTTAAATAGATGCTTTGCAGTGACATCATTAACTCGGGATTAAAAAACAAGTCCTCGAGTATTGCTGTAAAGTTGTCCTTGTTGCACCATCCACTTTGTTTCATTAACTCGGGATTAAAAAATTTGTCCTTGGGTATTGTTGTAAAGTTGTCCTTGATGCATCGTCTACTTTGTTGCGAAAGAACCTAGCCTCATATCCGACCTTTGTAGTTCCTTTACAGTATGAAGAAAAACACCCAAACATGGTAAACATCGCAATGACCTGAATGTTGGGACCGGGGTTGAAAGGCTGCAAATCCCCATGACACCTCAACACACTTCTCAGCTTGAAACGTCCAAACAACATGCACACCAGATTGTTGGCTCTCGGATATGTCCTTCAAACACTTCCCAACTTGAAATGTCGCGGCTTCTGTGTGTGTTTTTGTTGAAAAGGTCTCATTGCTGCTTCAGTTAATGTCGCTCCTAGTTCTTATTCATCATCATCAAAGCCCATCCTTGATATACTCCTAGTTCTTATTAAGGTTTTGAAAAAAAAAGAAATTAAGGGTTTCATCAACAGCAACCCCTTCTGATGATCCTCTTTGTACAAGGCATTTTTGCGCACCACCAAATTTGGATAGGTGTTCCAAACTAGTAGCGTGCGATTTGGTGGCCTCACTAGCAGATAGCCTCAAGATTTAGCTCTGAGAATTTTGATATGTCTTCTTCGCTGTTGTAGGGTCATAGGAAGGTCATTCAATTTCATGACGTGATTTCCTTGCGGATAGCTTCAAGTTTTTTATTGAAACAAAATAATAGTAAATTTCTCTAGAAGTAAGCAAAGGCTTTCTCTAAGTGTTCACCTTGCTACAGTTATTCAAAACCCCAACATTGCATCATTTTCAAGAATTTGTATCACTGTGATATGAAATTTGATAGAAATAGCATATGAAACTTGATTTGACAAAGCTTCAATAACTCAGTCCCAATTAAAGAAATAAAAATCAGAAAAACAAGTTGAAGACGTCTACATCAATTTAGTCCCAATTAAAGAAAAAAATCAGAAAAACAAGTTGAAGACGGCGACATCAATTTTTGTGTCAGTATTTGATAGAGCTGAGCGGAATTTCCAAAATCATCACAAAAAATGAAATCATAATTCTATTCGATGTCAAATACATGAAAGTGTAAAATGTGTGTCAAACAACCTACTTATTATCGATAATAATATTATATTAAAAAAAAAGTAATATTATTGTAACACGCTATTTCAAATATTAATACTTTGGAGAACATCGTTGGCACATGCCAACCCACAAATAATCATTACAGTGTTGATAATGTACAATATGTGAAGTGGTCTATATTTAGAAGTTATAGATGTCTCGGTTTATTGAGTTCTGGGGGTCTCTATAATTGTTTATCATTTACTGATGTTGTTAGAACTATGCTCAATGGTTTTTTGTTGAGATGAGCATATATCGTTCGGTTTCAATGACAACCGGTCTGTCTTTATTTATTATGTAACCTACGATGATTTACATAGTTTACAAGATTTCTATGTGGCATGCTCTTATGTTTGAGTGAAGTGTGGAGCACTCGGCTAACTGTTTGATTGATATGAGCAGGTAGTATTATGGGTTAGTTTAGTAATATTAATTAATTGTCTTATTAAATAAAACTCATAATAGTTAAGTCATTATTAGCCAATTAAGGTTAAGTTAGTTAGCTTGCCAAAGAAGTTAGAGAGTATAAATAAGGCAAAGCATTGATCATTGTTCCGAGGTTGATTGAATGAAAGAATATTTGTTTCATTATTTACTTTCGAATTAGGGTTTATCTTAGTTTTATTTTAATTCTCGCTTAGTTGTAGTTTAGATCTATCAATTCCTTGTTTAGTTATGGTTTAATTCTATCAATTGGTATCAGAACCGAAGCGTTCCTCTTGTATGACACAAACAAAATAGACGTATATGCAGAGAAAATGCTTGGATGATGAAAAAAAAGAGAAAAATCAAAGCAATTGAAGCCATGGATGGATGAAAAACATCAAAAGGTCCCAAGATGCTAAGATAGAACAAGATAGGCTTTGCAGAGAAGAAGAGAGACTCGAGATAGAAGTGGATTAGAACAAAAAAATAGTAGACTTACAGCAATGGATCCAAGAAGAGATCAAAGAGAAGTCAATGGAAAGGGAGATGAAGATGGAATTGATTGACCAATGAGCACCCACGAGGGGTACCCGTCGGCCCCTTATGGACCGCACAACACCAGTGGCAGCCATTGTGCATCCAGGAGCACTTCCGATGGCGACGCAGGCCGATCGACCCAACCCTCCCTCGTTGTCCTTTTCTTCCCCGCCGACTGCCTATCCCATCCTGCAGCTCCTCACACAGCCGCCACCCTCATTGCAACTCCCTCGCCCTCTTGCTTAGTCATCCCACCCTGTAACAACCCTCCCCACCATCTTGGGAGGTTCCCCATCCCAACCACCATCCTTACACGCCCTTCTTTCACCTCGCCTTCACCTTGAAACCCTTTATTGAACCCCTATGCCATCCACACCTCCATCTAGGACAAACAGTTTTTTACCCCAATTCTGGTAGGTCGTTCACCCCCTAACTTTCTTCCACAATACCAACTTCCTAACTATTCTACCTTTCCATCACAACACCACCCTATTCCCCCTCAGATTGAATCTTACAATGAGGTGTCACACAGTTTGGAGTATCTTTTTTGCAGATATGACTGAGTTACCACAATGACAGTTTGGAAGAACAATAAGGAGATTCCTAATCCGCCTTGGCCACCTGCGGACAAATGACAGTTTTTACCTCCTTTAGGTTGTGGTAGAGGATTTGGAAAATGTGGACATCCTCATTTTCGCCTTCCTAACTTAGGCGATCAGAACTACGGTGGAAATAATGTTGTTGATAATGACCAATTGGCTCGGCTGATAGTGGTGATGGAACGTCGAGATGATATACGATTGAAATTAGAAGTGCCTTCTTATCATGGAGTTGAGCTTGGTGTCTCTATGGATTGGTCCATGGAGATTGACCATATTCTAGATTTTAAGAAGATGCAAGGATCGAAAGCGGTGCAATTAGTGGCTACCCAGTTGAAGGGATTGCCAATCTTTGGTGGCAGGAGGAATGTGCATGTCGAACAGCTATGCGTTTACCACTTGTAAACACTTGGGATGATATATGCGAGATGATGTGTTATGCTTTTGTCCCTATGGATTATGAGTAAATCTCTTTGGACGAGCAGTTACTGAAAATGCTACAAAATTTCGCATTTTTTGTATGCGCGCCAAGCCACAAGAATCATAATGACAAACTGCCTTCTGTTTCTACCATAATTTGGATGCAAGGATCAAGTTTATTTAGCATTGGAGGAATTTGATAGTCTTGGCTACTGAAAACATGGCTAAACGAGCATAAATAAAGTTGCAATTGCAGGATAGTTCAAAGAAGAAATCTTTGACGACTCTACCACGCACATCCGCTTCCTACCCACCACAGATTATCACTGATGGACTTCTTAAGTGCTTTGGAGTGGTCAACCTTGCCATGTTCGGAGTAATTGCCTAAAAAAAAACTCTGTATTGTTGATAGATGAAGTTGATGAACAAGAATGTATTGTTGACAAATGAAGTTGATGAACAAGAATGTATGGAACATGTACCTCCGGTTGTTTGGCGAAGGTGAACTTATTTCCTTTGTGGCGGAAGGCACAACTTGCACCCTTAAAGCTTGACAAGCCTCTTCAACCCAAGGAGGTTGATGTAAGCGGGTAGTATTATGGGCGAGTTTAGTAATATTAATTAATTGTAATTGGCATATTAAGTGATTCGTATAATAGTTAGGGTATTACTAGCTAATTAGAATTAGGTTGGTTAGCTTGCTCTTTTTGTTCTGGTGAGATGAATGTTGTTCTTTGCATTCGATAAATCAGCACGTGCTTGCCTAATTTTATGTCTTCTTTTTGTACGCTTTTCTTGACAATAATAATCGGAAATAAAAAATATCTGCATCATTTGCTGTGCTTATGGAAATGTTTGCAGTGTTATAAATCTCTTTGGGTCCATTTTCACATGATCAGAATCTCCCCCAAGGATTTATTAAATGTTTCAAATGCTGAATGCATTGATGAGGTCTGTACACGTGAAACCTATCATATTTGCTTGATGGATGGTGTCTTGTACAGGTCGTGCCTGGAGAGCTTACTATAATAACTGGTGTTCCTAATTCAGGAAAGAGTGAGTGGATTGATGCTCTTTTGTGCAATCTTAATGAGAGTAAAGGATGGTCTTTTGCACTTTGCTCAATGGAAAACAATGTAAGCTACCTAACGTTCATTAGTTGCATACTGTAGATTGTAATTCAATTATTGCTCTTGTTTTTTGAATTACTAATGTTGGGATTCTGAGGTGCCTTAATGATAATGTTCAGTGATTCGTACTCTTAAATGTTCATTTTTATGTCAATAAAGAACTCATGTTCCTCTCCTTCCCTAACCATCTTCAAATCAAACCTAGGCATAAAGAAAAACGAGTTATAATCTTAGTTACTGTACCATATTATACATGGACATCACTAAATTCTTTGATAAAGCCCTGGGAGTACTATAGATCATTTCTAGATGTTTCTGCAACCCCTTCATTTTCTTGTTTCCTTCTGTTTTCGAATTCTAGAGGAAACCCATTAATTGCATTGAATGATAAGTCTTTCAGTATTCAGGTATTTGGAAACTAACTAGTGAAGTAGTAATGCAAGCTTTCAAGATGGAATACTTGTTAAACTGATTCAGTGGTTTCTCATTTGCAGAATTGTGCTATTCTTCTTTTTATTTTTTTTAACTGTTAATGATTTTTTTCATGTGGTAATTCTAGTTGGACATGCTTGTTACATGATCCCAAAGACAAGGGTATAATCCGTCTGTATGTTCTTTTTTATGGCGCCATATTACTCAATAGGTTCGGGAGCATGCAAGAAAGCTACTGGAAAAGCATATAAAGAAGCCATTTTTTGAGACAAGGTAAGTTTCGGGATGCTTAACTTTTATTCTTGTTAGGGGACGGGCATTTTGGTTGCTCGATGCTTTTCTAGACATGGAATTTACTTTAATCCCTGTTGTTGCTAGCTGAACCCAGGTGCTCATGTTTTGAGACAAGGTAAGTTTCAGCATGTTCTTTTATTCTTGTTAGGTAAGTTTCGGGATGCCAGCTGAACCCAGGTGCTCATGTTTTGTGTTGAGGACATTAATTTAAGGGTTTGTATTTTCTGATTGACAGTGCCAAACTATATCTATCTGGGCAATTAACAAAGGTCAGCTACAATGTTGGGGCCTACACAATATTAACATTCTGAATTCCCCTTTTTATCTTTTTTTTTTTCAAGTGAAATTTCCGTTTGAAATCCCTGGCATCCTAGACAAATACATTCCTACTTTTACCACATTCTTAATATTGGGTCTGTCGAGACCTCTATCATGTGTGATCTCTCTTTCTCTCTCATTTAAAAATTGCCACCCCCTCCTCTCTCTTCCCTTTTTTTTTTAGAATCAAGGGTTATACAAATTAGGGATTTGGATATCTCTATTTGAAAATAGAAATTAGATGTATACTCAACGAAGCAAAGACTCTTCGAAAACTTGCCGTATTTGTGTCCGACAGTATCCGACACACGACATTCGCTCGACACGCATCAGACACTTGGTCAACGTGTCGGCAGGTATCAGATACATGGTCAATATGGTCACTGTGTCGGACACGCCTCCGATACACCCGAAACTTGGTCAGGACACAGTCAAGACTCGAAAACCAACTTTGTTTTATTTTTTACTTTTAGATGTTTGCAAATAATCACGTAATATAATGATTGTTGATCCATCTGAAGTGAATGACTATTTCAATTGCGATTAAAGACAAATAGGGCAAAAAGCCACTAAAACATAGAGGTAGTCTATGTTTTTTCTTAATCTTTGCTTCTTATTTTTCTCTCATTTGCTTCTTATCTCTTCTATTTCTTCTCTACTATACTTTTTTTCTACTTTAATTTTTTTTTCTTGCAACAGTGTCATCTTCTTCAAGAAACTTTAGGAAAACACTTTATTAGATTATTATTTATATTTATATTTATATTTATATTTATATTTATATGACTTATTAAAAAATAGTATGACGTGTCCTCGAGTCCTAGTTTTTTGAAAATTGTTGAGTCGGCGTGTCATGTCCGACACGATGCACGTGTCCATATCCGTGCGTCCTTGTGTATACTCAATCCATGGGACAAGGCACTAGCCATCATCATTTGATATATGAAGTATTAGTGTTGGTAAATGGTTTCATTAATTGGTCAATTCTAAACACACTAAAGATAAATCTTCTCAACATCACATCCATTGCACTTTTACCTCCTCAAACGAAATTCTTATTCATATTAATGCCCAAATTTGTATTTCTTTTGTCCTGAAAATTTGCAATTTGAACAACGATATACCTTCCACTTGAGGCTGCCAGATGAGAAGTCATCATGAAATATCTGGTTGTGCTGAAATTTTGCATATGAATGTATACGGACAAACAAAGAAATGAAGAATGGATCATTCATGTGCTGAAAGGCTTAGATGAGGCTGAAACTTACTTGACAAAGAAATCTAACTTAGCAACGTTAAAAAAAACTAAGAAGCAAAACAAAATTGAAATCCAAAACATTATGTACAGTAGGTCTCGAAAGAGAAACCAGATATCCAAAACATTTAATCAATTTACTCGATGGTTTTCAAAACTTGCCCCTTGGAAACTAAGCTTCATACCCCTTGGAAACTAAGCTTCATAGAGACCTAATACTAAGTACAACTATACAAGCAATAACATCAACCACATCCATTTTTAAATGTTGTCTGGGGCTAGCTCCCTCACCACCTTAGACCTACCTTTTGAGAAGGCTCATATTTCCATGCCTTAAAAAGCCAGCTAGTGCTATGCATGCCCCAAGACATCTCAAAGAAGAAAAATAACAAGTTCCAAACTTCTTGGGGAAAAGGACTCCAAAAAATGAGATGATGGCTCAGTTCTACCCCCTCATCCCATAGGACTCATCTTATCTGCTTGCACCCCTGTTATTGTTAATTCCTTCTGTTGAGGGATGAAAGTCCATCTGAAACTCCACATAAAGAAGTTAATTTTGGGAGGGGGAGGGATATGGAGAAATAAGACAAAATTTCATAGAATGGATATGGAAGACACCCCTTCCTTATCCCACTCATTCTCCTTCAGCCACCCCATCCGGAATGACACCTTCTTTAAAGTAATTAGGGAAAAGGTTTTCCAAGGAGCCTTACCCTCCCAAACATCATTTCAACACTTTAACCTATCCCTACTCTTAAGGGTGTGTTTTGGTGGAATCTCATCCCATGGGTATGTAGGGGAATGGATAGGAAGGAATAGGAACAAAAGAGAGAAAGTGAGACTGTAGAGTTATCTTCAATTCCCATATATGGGGGATCACGCTCCTCCCCACCTACCTAAAGAATCTAATTTCCCGTTTACATAAGAAATACGGAAATGTCATTCCTTTATTTTGTCAAAAAATTTGTGATTACTATGATAACTTTCTTAACAAAAGCCTTTGCAATGGGTTCATTCCGTGCAACAAAACACACCCTTAAGAGAAAAGGCTCCAAATCCTAACCAGTTCATTCCGACTGTGGAAGCTTGGACAAGTTGGTAATCTACTTTCTAGCTCGATGCAAAAGCATGAAAATACTTTTTGTTTTGGTCACCCACTCTAACCCAGGTTATTCTTTACCTGTTATACCATCCCATTTCCTCTCTAAGGATGATCTTTTCAATTTCACATATTTTCATCCCTCCTTTATCCTCTTCTCTGTAAGGGGAGAAACTTCCTCTGCCCTTCTGAGCAAGAATCTCTTCCATAAGGTTCGGAATTCTGATTTCCCACTTCTGTAAGGAAATTTTCTTTGCACTCTTTAAGCTCGTTTTAAGGGAATGAGCTTATTCTGTAAGACAAAACACACCGATCTTGCAACATTTAAGCTTTCCGCTACCATTGCATTGAATCAATCAATCCCTCACACTCACGACAAAGGCGTTGGAGCCTTGGATCAAACTCCCTTTTGAAGAACATATGCAATGAATCTACCTCCCCAAAGTAGTCTTCTCACTCCTTGTTGCAAGTAAATACTTGCAAAAGTATCCTAATAGTAGTAGGATTGGCCAACTAGCATCTCGAGCCTTAATTTACTTGCGTCAAAGTTAACCTATATTGCTCTCCAAAAGAGCTCAAAACATGCCAGTTGATTTTCGATATTGTGATATTTTCAAATTTGCTAATTTTTCCCAACAGAAGGAATTCCATGGGGTTTTCCACAAGTTTGGACACAAGTACAATGATTTCCCTGTTGGATGTATATGTAAACATATGACTGTGAATCAATTGGAGGCTTACTAGCACAGGTTTATTTTGTAATGACTTCCTAAGTTAAAGTTTGTTTTGATGCTCTCACATTCAGGTGTTGATTTGTTTCTCCTCCTCTTAGGTATTCAGAATTGGTTGAGCGGATGAGCAAGGAAGAGTTGGAACGAGGGAAGGAATGGCTGAATGATACATTTCATCTAATAAGGTCAGCCTGAAGTTTGACTTATTGGAGTATAAAATGTCATCTCTGTCCCTGTCCCGAGCTGTTTCCAGAACACACATTTCTCATGGGAAACAAAAGTCTTATTTTATTGTCAGAACTCTTTATACAACTTTTGAATGCCAAGACTAGACTTGGCTTTGCTTAAACGTGGAAATTGTACCTAAATTTTAAATTAAACAGATTAATTTTTAAATTTTGGTGCTTTTAGAATATCATAGAATAACTCTTGAATTCTTGTGTTTGCATTTACATATTTTTTTGGGTGAGTCATAATTTGGACTTTGGAACAGGTGTGAAGATGATTGCCTTCCTTCTATTAAGTGGGTTCTTGATCTTGCTAAAGCAGCAGTTTTCAGAAACGGGGTGCGTGGACTTGTGATTGATCCATACAATGAATTAGATCATCAGCGCCCTCCAAACCAGTGAGTCCTTACTTTCTAAGTATTCTCCTGTTTCTATCCACGCTCACAAGATGCTTTCTAGGACATTTTGTTCTCATTTTCAATTGTACTTGCAGTGATTTCAATATATACACTCTGTTTTTTTGTTATTTATTTATAAGTTAAGAGTAGATGGTGCACTAGATTGTATGTAGTACTGACTGCATATTTGGTAGGTGTCAAGCGATCAGGTCTCGATTTTAACTGTTGCTGTCGTCAGATTAGGTATTACCGAATACCAAAATGCCCAATATGATTCTCCTGATGACTCTAAAGCAACTAAACCAAATCTCGCCGTACATCTTGGAAGTAAGTCCAGGATACATCTACAACATGGGTTTAACCCAAAATAGCAAGTGGATACGAAGTCACGTATCTACTGCACATTACCTTATAAAGTGTCAGCATTTCTCAAAGCAAATAGTATTTAGTTTTAACAGTTACACTATGTTTAGTCTCGGACATGGCCTAGGTGCACTAGGCGCCTCAATTTTTTTGCCATCGCCTAGTCTAGCATAGGCTATAGCCTAAAGATTGAAGTGAAAGGCATGCACCAGGCAGGTGATGCCTAGGTGATGACCTTCGACCAGAAAGTCCATAAAAAGTCAGAATCTTAGAACTAATTGGAAGTAACATTAGGAGCAATCCAATGGTTAACTTAAAATAAACAAATAAATAAATAAAACAAAAAACTCACACTAGGATTCACAACCAAGTAACGGTTGAATCTACCAGATTTACATGGTCTATGGAGAAAGGTCATATCTAGTTTTAGAGAGCTCCAAATGGGGCGCTTCAAAACCCAGTAATCTTCAGTTTCTATATTTTTAGCAAATCCTAAACCATCCTTAAAAGTCTGTTATCACATCGTAACTCAAGGGTGATGAAGTCAAAATTAATTTGAGTGAAAATGATCATCTCCTTTATTTGCAATATTTTTTAAAGTGTTTTTAGAGTCAAAGGGTTGGAACATCTCTTAGAGTCGAACTTTCATCACCCTAGTCCACGGTCTAACACATACGCCACATAATGTAGAACCTTTGAGACACATGTCCTATGTGCTGGCAGACACTTAAACACGCTTAGGGAAGCTTATGCTTCTCTCCTTCCAAGTATTGTAACCGTATGCATTTTAAGTAAACCTTCTGATCAGACAAACAAGGTCATTCACTTTAAAATGCTGAATGCACCAATTGTGAACCCCAGCCCATCAAGAACTGTATACAAATTCCAGATACTTGGAGAAAAAAAAAACAAAAAATGTTGCTTTCCTATCCTCTTGTAAACAAAGCGCGATGCAAATGGAATGCAAACTGTTTGATTGGCATTTTGAGAGCCTTGGAACACAGGCCAGGTAATAAAACTATGCTTTGTAATATTGTTGTTGAACTACTCCAGCCTTGCCCACTGACATATCGAGTTAGAGTGTCTTACAGCTTCATAAGTCTCCTTTTGAGCCTATATTCTTTCCCGGTACACACTTATTCATCTTCAAATTCAGGATAAATCTCCACTTCATTCAGCAGGTTGTGGACTTGGCCCTTGGAGTTAGCAAGACATATGGGAACCTTCCACTAGTACAAGCACTAAACTTGGCATTGAGATTCAGATAAGTTCTTGAGGAAAATGAATTAAAAACAATAATGGATGCCTTGAGTATAGAAAATGAAGTTTCAGATTCATCTTCAAGTTTGTTCCTCAAGCTCTTCTACTTGGACAGATTACCGGCCTTCCAATTCCACCATCTTTTAGGTTCCATTAGGAGATTTTTAAAGTTAAATCGACCTCCTTTGTTGACCTGATTCATGGATCATCTAGAAAGTTATGAGGAGGATGTCACAGGCTCCAAAGAATTGTTGCATTGGTTGGATTGCTCAAAAGCTTTTGGCACGGTTAGCTAGTTTTTCCTGGAATACATGCTACTTAGGATGGGTTTTGGGGTCAGATGGAGAGGATGGATCAACACCAGCCTCAAATCAGCTCAATTCTCAGTCAAAATCAATGGGGCAATTGAAGGATTTTTTAAGGCTTCAAGGGGTATTAGACTGGGACACCCACTTTCCCCTCTCCTATTCTCTTTGATTGGTGAAGGCCTGACTGAGATGGTCTTAAGAGCTGAGCATTTTGGTTTATTAAAAAGGTTTTCAGGTGATCAAACAAGGAACTTTGATCCCTATCCTCCAATAAGCAGATGATTGTATTCTATTTCTAGAGCCATATATCCATAGTGTCTGTAATCTGCAATCCATTCTTATTTGGTTTGAAGTTGTCTCTGGTCCAAGTATTAACTTTCACAAAACAATGCTGTTTCCAGTGGGTAATGCCCACCATCTTGAGCTAGGGATGGCTGACATTCTTCACAACCAAATAGGTGCCCTGCCAACCACCTACCTTGGTCTTCCTCTTGGGGCCAAATACAAAAGTAGGATTGTGTGGGAACCTACAATAGATAGAATCAAGAGCAGATTAGCAGTGAAGGCCAAATACATACCCAGGTCAGGCAGAGTCACTCTTATTAAAAGCACTCTCTCCAGCATACCCGTGTTTCTAATGTCCTAAATAACTATGCCCATTTCCATCCAGCAAAATCTTTAGAGATTTTCTTTGGGGATCCACATAGCAAGTCAAGAACTATCATTGGGTCAAGTAGAGTAAAAAATGCAAACCAAAAGGCTAAGGAGGTTTGGGAATTACAAGGCTCAACCTCTTCAACCAAGCTCTTCTTTCAAAGTGGCTTTGGTGATTTGGGATGGAACAACAAGCTTTATTATTCAGTAGACATATGGATTACAAGATGGGGGTTGGTACACGAGACACAATACCTCTCATTATAGATGCTCATGGTGGAAAGGAATTATGAATTTGAAGCCCCAATTTCAGCAACAAATTTCTTTCAAAGTGGGTAATGTCAACAAAATTAAGTTTTGACAGTAGCCTTGGTGCACTCCACAGTCTCATATGGCACTCTTTCCTTCCATTTTTAGACTCTTCCTTGCTAAATCAGCTATGATCTCTCATCTCTTTCAGGACAGTGACCATCACTCCCCTTCCTGTGATCTCAGACTTAGGAGAGATGTTAAAGATGAAGAAGTTCCTCCTCTTCTTTTACTCCTTGAGTTTATAGGTTTTTCTTTCTAATAAGGATGATAATTGGAGTTGGGATGACCTCACGAAATTTCTCAGTGCTTGCTGCTCTTTTGAAGCTTCAAGTTCAATCCATTGTTGCCAGGGAATCAGCTCCTTTCCCCTCCCTTTTTGGTCATAAAATTTTCTGGAAAAAAGTGGTCCCTCTAGAAACAATTTCTTTTTATTTGGGCCTTGGGGTAAGGCAAAATTCCTACAGTTGATAACCTGTCCAGAAGAGGCCTGATTATTACCAATAGATGTGCTTTGTGTCACCTCAACTCTGAATCCCTTCTCCACTGATCACATCTTTTCCTGTTATTCCTTCTCCATTGATCTGTGGGCTTCTATTGGGGAGAGGCAAATTGTACCCATCAGTTGCTTCTAACCTCCTTAATTGGTGAAGGCTTGGAGAAGAAATGGTCTTCAGTCAAAGCTGTTTGGCTTTGGGATAGTCCTTCTTGCTACTATTTGGGTCATCGAGAAAGAAAGAAATAGGCGGATATTCCAAGGCTGTACTAGAAATGTCTCTCAGCTCATTGCTACTATCAAAGCTCTGGTTTGGCATTGGGGAACTATTTCGGGTTTCATGACTGATCAACCTTTTTATATATGCATTTTTAATTGGGATAGAATTTTTTTCTTGCAAGGGTCAGGAATCTGTTTTCTTTGTTCCTGCTAGTGCCTGCATGTAGGCTCTAGCTGTTGTTTCTTTCCCCCTTTTCTTTAATAGAAAATGCTCATCAAAATTGTTAGAATTTAAAGGACCTGATTTCTCAGAGGGAAAGCCCAGACTTGTGTGTGTGTGTGCAGTACAGGAATTTTTGAAGAACCTAAATTTTGTGTTTTCATTGGTAACAGGACTGAGACAGAATATGTGAGTCAGATGCTTACAAAGATTAAGCGATTTGCTCAACATCATGCATGTCATGTTTGGTTTGTAGCACATCCTAGGCAGGTAAGATTCTTTGATTCCTTCATTTCTCCCTCATGGTGTTATTTATCTTATCAATTTAAAACTAATGGCAGATGCACCAATGGGATGGTAAACCTCCTAATATGTATGATATAAGTGGAAGTGCACATTTCATCAATAAATGTGACAACGGGATTGTTATTCATCGTAATCGGGATGAAGAGGCTGGACCACTGGATCTAGTGCAGGTGGGTTCCGTCTTAAAACTATTAATTATGTCATTGTCATATTATAGAATAACTAATGTTCTTAATCTCAGTTGCTACCAATATTTGCAGGTTTGTGTTCGCAAGGTACGGAACAAAGTTGTAGGAAGAATAGGGGAAGCCTATCTATCATATGACAGGTACGGTTGAAGATAGGTGACTAGGTTTTTGCTCGCATATTAAGAGCTTACTGCTTGTGTGGTTAATAGAGAGTGACTCCCTTTCCACATTCCAATGAAAACTATAGCGACATCCACGGGAAAACAATATTTTCCACCTTCCAAGGGAAACTATAACTTTACTATTAACATTCTATGCAACATATAGAAGAATACCCTACCTTCACCAAGCACATATGCACATCCCAAGATCTATCTGTTAGTAAGAGCTTCATTGATACTATAGGATGCTTATAATGCTACTGCAGTGAGATGCAAGTTGGCAACTGACATTTGACGTATCTTAAGCACATCCAATGTTCAGTCATTCTCGGCCTATATTTTATGATATAAGTATCTATAAATACTTCTGTAGGTAATATGTATCCATGTGTAGTGTTATTGCTTCGACTATGTTCAAAAATCTATTTGTAAACATAATTTCCGTCGGCCTCTTTGCAGAGTCACAGGTGAATTTCATGACACTGACTACATTCCTACTCCGAAGAAACCACAGTCCTACAACAGATAGTTAGGAATACTGTGAAAACTTGAGAAAGATAACCATACACAAGATTGGTTGTGAAGATATACTAATCCTATGAAAGCTAATGAATGGAGGGTTAAGTTCTTCTACAATTGCGGCCAAACAATTTTGTTGAAACTGGAACCTCTACATACATCAACGAAGATCAGAGTTATTTTAGTCCGGCACAGAAAATATGAATCGATATGTATATATCTTATTGTAAAATTATTGACTGGAGATTCACAATCTAACGGCTCGTATTTGGAGATTCCATTTTGTCAATGAGTAAGTTAAAATGGCATTGTTTCTACTTTTTATATTCACTAAAACTGAAAAATTACATGTTGTTCCTTGCCCGCTTGAGGGATCCAATTTACAGTGAAATTAGGGGGATGATTTGTGGGTCGGTATGAGTGTTCTTTGCTAGTAATAGAATGTTAGCCCGTGTGAGCGTGAAGACGCTGCTTGAGCTGTGATTTATCTTTAGGCTATTGTTTCAAAAGAGACCGGCGGTCGCATGGTGGACTACAAGTTCAAGGAGCAAGAATTCGACAATCATGATTTGTTGAAGAGCGATGATCTCATGGCGAGGCGTCGACATCAGTTCGGGACTGACTAGTCAGTCTCCCACCTTTCAAACCATCTACACCCGCACGTGGTAGGCTGCAAGTTTGAGATGAAGGGGTTCGATGACCAGTCTGAAGAGCAGTGATCCCGTGACAAGCCGTCGAAATCAGTTCAGGACTGACTAAGCTCTCACCTTCCAAATCATCTACACCCGTGCGTATCGAGCTACAAATTTGGGAATATTTGGCGACCATGGTATGTAGAAGAGCAATAGTTTCGTGGCGAGCCGTCGTAATCAGTTCGAGACTGACTAGACTCTCACCTTTCAGATTATCTACACCCGCGCAGTGGGGGCTACAAGTCCAAGGTTCGTAATTCGGTGACCATAGTTTGAAAAAGAACAGTGGTCCCGTGGCGAGCTGTCGGAATCAGTTTGGGACTGACTAGGCTCCCTTTCAGACCATTTACACTCGTGCAGTGGGGGCTACTAGTCTGGGCACAGAAGCTGTTGTTGCCAGTCGTTACTAGCTAGGCTTACCTAATCGGGTTCGGCGACCGTTGCCCGCGAAGGGGCAACAATCCCTGGTGAGTCGTTGTCGTCGGGTGTGATAGCACTGATTGGACTCCTACTTCCTAAATCATCGACATCCGCACTGGGCGGACTAGGTGTCGAGGCGAACCAAAAGCCATCGTCATCAGCCAAAGCTGACTAAGCTTGCCTGACCAGGTAGGGGCTCTGCCAACTGCAGGTGTGCGAGCCTGTGTCCACGAGCGGAGTGCGTTGTGCGGATGAGTTATGAAGAGACATGAATACCTTGGATCGCCTAACGGTATGCAGGTGTGATCCGTGTGTCAGGAATGACTAGGGTTTCTAATGCTCGTGCCAGGCACGTGATAGAATAACATTTGAATAGTGGGCCGAGCCCATGGGCTCGTAAAGTGAGAGCTAGGGTTCTTTGTACGCAGTATGCTACATGTACGGCATAGATCGCATGGTAGCACGTGTACGACATGGATTAATGGGGTTGGGTACAGCCCGTTGATTGGACGAACGTGGACCTGTGCGGTATCCTTGGGAACCGTCGTCTCCTCATTTTCCATACGGTATTCAATACTGACAATTAATGTTGAAGCGCCCGTTTGGTGAACCATTATGTCTATATAATGTTGTTTCTCCATCGTTGTATGCACTATCTTTTGTAGAGCGTATCTCCTGTAATGTTCTTACTTGAAAATAATGTTTTGGGTTTTCCAAAGGCTGAAAGAAAATTTCTATCGTCGGAGTCTTCGAATGTTCTGACATTTGCGCCGATGAGTCACGATGAGAATCGTTGTTATGTGTGGTCACTTGCTCTGGGTGAGCACTTAGTTGTTTTGTTGAGATCTCGTAATTTATTCTCGTATTGCAGAGAAGAAATACAGACTCCCTATCAAGCGATGAGTCTGTCATTTATGTGTTGGCGCCCCATCACTGCTCTAGAGCACTTAATCTCAAAGATAATATCAACAGCCAACTTTGGAGCGGTCGCCTCCATCACTTCTCGATTAACCTCGTTGACTCGACTTGCGCTGGAGTTTGGGATTTGGGACGGGGTGGAGTTGGACATGGTCTGCTGGATTGGGCCATTGACTCCTAGACGCTCTTCTCATCCCTTCGGCAGGAGGGTGCACTCGACCTGTATCAATCTAAGTTCATTTTGTCGACCGGATCGAGCGTGAGAATTGGCCGTATCTTTTCGCGGGGTCCCCGATTGTCGATTTTGTATCATCTCATACCATATTTGAGGGTTGCGTCCGGAGGGGCCTTGGATTGGACGTGTTATTTCATCATGCTCTTGAACATGACAGTCCTTCATCCCACAGTTGCTCGCAGATAACGTTCATCGGAAAGTCCGCGAAGCCTACTTTAGGTACCTTAGCTCTCTTATGGAGTCAGACTGTTTAAGCGAGTCTTTATGTCGCATCAGATTCAGATGCTCGTAGTATATAGTCTTTTGTATCCTTCTAAGGGCGCCCGTTGTTACATCTTTCCAGTAATCAATAGAGTGTGTTTGCATAATTCTTTCTTTATTTCTTAAATGATTGCAAATCACATAAGTTTCTAAGAACTAAAACTGTACATTGACTATGGAAAGGAAAATAAACAACTGAAATAGACAACTGTTGGCGAAAAGAAGTCGACCCGGCCCTGAAGTGAATTCACATGGCTATTGTTTGATCGTATATACTTCCAGTAGACTGTTGAGGTTCGCCGATGTCAATGAAGTTACTGAAGAGTAAACCTTGCGTGAAAGTTAATCTCTACACAAACGAAATGTCGAGGGGTTGTACTCCCGTCTGCATTAATTTCTCCGTTCTGCTGGGTTCAAGAGCGGATTGCTTTTGTTTCGCTTGATTGTCCCTCATTTATGAAACTAGTCACCGCTGTTGGGATCTCGTGCTAGTGGAGTTGTGCATTCACGGTCGCAGGATCTGACTCCATTTCAGGTTGCGCTGTAGGATCTAGTTGGATCTGAGAACATTGTATCTGCTTCAATGCGGCATAATGGAAGCCTCGTGCCGTAGGCTGGTCTCCACGTATCGTTCATTCAAAGTGGTTAACAGTTTACTTAACGTACTGATGCGCTATTTTAGTAGCACACAACTTAATACCCTACTTCGTGATTGTGGTATAGAATAAGTAGGGATCGTTCTAGACCGAGGATTAGAGGGCTCGTCAATTCACACTAATAATAACTAAACGATAACTAACAACCTAATTAATTAAATAAAAGGGGATTGGATTTTCTAAATTAAACTATAAATATAACTACGAAAATTACTGTAAAGATAATAAACTAAAGAGATGGCAAATATGAGAAATTAGCAAAGGGTTTATCTCCACACACCAAACATATGCTTATAAATCAATCTTCAATAATCACTTGCTAACTCGTGAGAGACAATGCTCAAGACTAACCGTGACCGCACTGCATTAATCTTATTATTTTCCCAAGTTCGTTGAATTAAACTAAGCGTCGCTTTCAAACTATTCTTATCACGCTATCTAAACAGGAATCGCAAGTAAAATAACAATCTAAGATCATTAAGTTTTGTGGAAAATATGAACACTGACTAGGCAATTACAAGTATGATCAACATCTTGTTCTTGCCTAGGTTCTTACTTAACCTTACCAACGTTCCTTGGTATTTACTACTTGTGAATAGATGTGATGAAATATTAGAGACAAAAGAATTGAGTTGTGTGTATTGTGTTGTTCTTTCTCATTCACAATCTCCTGTTTATATACAAACTAATCCAGAGAATATTGTGAGAATATTCACAATATAATCTACTAATTTCATTAAAACTATTATACAATCTTGACTCTATAAGCAACCTTCCTAATACAAATATTCCCAATCAATCAGGATATTCGCAATATATTCTCAATACCCCCCCTCAAGTTGGTGCATGGAGATCCCGTATGCCCAACTTGCGAAGTAGATACTCATATTGTCGTTTGCCCAATGCTTTTGTGAAAATGTCAGCGAGTTGCTCATTGGATGGGACAAATGTGGGATTGATATGTCCAGCAACAATGTCATCACGGACAAAGTGACAATCGACCTCAATATGTTTTGTCCGTTCATGAAAAACGGGATTTTGAGATATATGGAGAGCCGCCTGACTATCACAATGAAGAGACATAGGATGTGTGTGAGGCATCCCGAGGCTAGCTAAAATAGCTTTAAGCCATTTCAACTCACATGTAGTCATAGCCATAGACCTATATTCCGCCTCTGCGGAGGAGCGGGATACTGTATGTTGCTTCTTTGTCTTCCAAGATACCGGCGAGTTCCCAAGGAACACCAACCAGTGAGGGACCGCCGAGTCAAAGGGCATCCGGCCCAGTCAGCGTCACACCACCCATGTAACTGCATGTCACACTTACTACTCAAATGTATACCTTGACCTGGATTACCTTTTAAGTACCGAACCACCCGCAAAGCAGCTTCCCATTGGTCCGCCAGAGGATGTTGCATAAATTGAGATAAAACATGAACACTATAAGATAATTCGGGTCGAGTGAAACACAAATAAATTAGCCGTCCCACCAAGCGACGGTAAGGCTCCGGGTCAGCGAGCTCTGGACTCTTGGACAAGGCGAGTCGTTGATTCTGTTCCAATGGCACCGCCGCGGGCCTTGCCCCTAGCAATCCGGCCTCAGAGATGATATCTAGTGCGTATTTGCGTTGACAAAGCACAAACCCATCTGGTCCGCGTGCCACTTCAACCCCCAAGAAATACTTTAAAGGACCCAGATCTTTCATATGGAAACAAACACTGAGGTAACCCTTGAATTTCTGTATATCCCCCGGATTACGCCCAGAGATGATAAGGTCGTCGACATAGACAAGAACACTGAGCTGAACCGCACCTCTTTGTAGAGTAAACAAAGAATAATCTGAATAAGATTGCCGAAAACCGTAATTCTTCAAAGCAGTCGACAGTTTAGCAAACCAGCATCGGGGTGCCTGCTTCAGCCCATATAATGATTTCCTAAGCTTGCACACCTTTCCAGAAGTCCCACCTGAAAACCGGGTGGTAATTTCATGTATACCTCCTCCGTAAGGTCACCATGTAGAAATGCATTATGAACATCCATCTGATGGACTTCCCAATTCATGGCAGCCGCAACAGCAAGAAAGACCCTTACTGTAACCATCTTAGCTACTGGAGCAAAAGTCACTGTATAATCAACTCCTTCAATTTGATGATTTCCAAGAATAACCAGCCGAGCCTTTAATCGTTCAATGGTACCATCAGAGTTATACTTGATCTTGTATACCCACTTGCATCCTAGAGCTTTCTTTCCTGGTGGCAAGTCTGCTACAACCCAGGTTTCATTAATCTCAAGAGCCTCAATTTCTCGTCGCATGGCATCCCTCCAGCGGCTGTCTTTCGCGGCCTCAGAATAGCACACAGGTTCCCGATTTGCTGTCAAGGCTGCAAGAAAATGTCTATGTCGCATAGAAAAATTATCACAATTCACATAATGTGCTATAGGATAGGGTGTACCTGAGGAATGCCGTGGTACGGGTGAAGCTGGTACGGATGGACTCATTTTTCGAATGGTATGAGTAACAAAATCACGGAGTCGTACCGAGGCTTGCCTTCTGCGTTGACCCCTGCCCAACACATCTTCCTGACTTGCGTCCAGGTTGTCTTCCTGGTTCGCACAAGCCGGCTGCCCAGCAGCCTCATCTGGCTGTACAATCACCTCGGCACCAGCATTTGCCCCATCATCGGCACATGCCGACTGCCCAACAGTCCCATCTGGCAATCCCACGGAACATTGAGCAATCTCCTTTAACTCACGGAGATCCCCGACCGTGCCAGTCATGTGATTCGAGGCTCCTGTGTCAATAATCCAAGGCTTACCAGTCATCTTATCGGTGGTTGCGGATTTTGACCCGCCCAGCATTTGGAGAAGTGTCTGCCACTGATCGGTATTCAGCCCAGGCAGTGGAGATGTATCTGTCTCGGTCACTCCTGCCCTAGCAGAACCTGTTTGAGCAACGTTGGCACGATGCGTACCCTTGGTTCCTCGACCACGACCTCGAAGACTTGACTGCCCTCTACCGCGACCAGCACCAGCACTTTTCCCATCGCTTCGGGGTCGGTCACCCCACCACTCCGGATATCCGTGCAAGGCAAAACAATTGTTAGATTCATGCCCCGTCCTTTTACAGTGGGAACACACCGTACTAGATTTATCCTTTTCGTCAAGACGGGTCCGTGTGGCAAGGGCCATAATTTCCCCGCGTTCTTCCTTGCCGCGAGCGATTTTCTTTACTCGCTCCTCTTGAATGAGAATTGAGTATACCTTGTTCATGTTTGGCAACGGATCTTGAGCCAATATATTGGATCTCACTGTTCCGTACAAATTGTCATCCAAACCCATAAGAAACAAATGTACTTTTTCTTCCTCCCGTTTTTTCTCCAGAGTCGAAGCGAGATTGCATGTACACTTCCCGCACTTGCACGTCGGTAATTGTTCGAAATTACCTAGTTCATCCCAAAGTTGCTTGAGTCGCCCATAGTAGTCCATTATGGTCAGCCCCTTCTGTTTGCAATCTGCAAGATCTGATTTCAGTTGTTGAATCCGTGGTCCGTTAGTAATGGAGAATCGATCCTTGATATCATTCCAGAGATCCCTATTTCCACATGAGAGATAGTGGAGCGTAGCGTAGGTTCGATGGTATTTCGGATCCAAGACACCAAAAGCGAGTTGATAGTCCACCAGTCTTCGAGGTCTCGTGACTGCTCGCCAGGTTGTGTGATAGTTCCGTCAATGAACCCGAATTTCTTCCGGGCCCTCAAGGCCGTTCGAAACGAACGAGCCCATTCATCATAATTGTCCCCTTTCAATTGAACCTGAGTAATTGAAAGTCCGGGATTATCAAGGGAAGTGATGTCGTAAGGTGAAATCGTCTTCCGAGTTTCACCAGTAGAGACTTCACCGCCAGCCATGATCGGTGTTCAAAGAGAGATTTCAAAATGCCGCAGAAAAATTAAAGCTGCAGGTCTGACTGCTCCTCACGCAGAGAAACAGAGATTTTTTTTTTTTTTTTTTTTTTTTTTTTTTTAATATTCCTCTTTTTTTTTTCTTTTCTTTTACTTAAACATAAACATAAACATAAACATAAACAGAGAAAGAACCAGAGAAAATCAGAGAAACAGAGAACCAGAGAAAATCATAGGCAGATTCTTCTTTGGCCGATTGCTCCTCTTTGGCCGATTGCTCTTCTTTGGCCGAGAGGTTTTGATAGTTCAGAGGTTCGATCAGATCTGAATCATGCCAGATCTGAGTCGCACAGGTTCTTCGATCAGACCAGAGGTTCCTGCTTCGTCTTCTTCGATCAAAAGTTCGATCAGGTTCAGTCTTCGATCAGGTTCAATCAGAGATTCGATCAGAGGTTTCGATCAGGATCGATCAGAGGTTTCGATCAGGATCGATTAGAGGTTCGATCAGGATCGATTAGAGGTTCGATCAGGTTTGATAGTTCAGTCATCGATCAGAGGTTTCGATAGTTCAAAGGTTCGATCAGATCTGAATCAGAGATTCGATCGATAGTTTAGAGGTTCTTCTCCGTTCCTTCTTATTCAAAGAGACCCTTTTTATTCAAAGAGGTTTCGATCAGGTACCTTTTCTCCCTTTATGATACTCGTATGATAGGCTCTGATACCATGATGAAATATTAGAGACAAAAGAATTGAGTTGTGTGTATTGTGTTGTTCTTTCTCATTCACAATCTCCTGTTTATATACAAACTAATCCAGAGAATATTGTGAGAATATTCACAATATAATCTGCTAATTTCCTTAAAACTATTATACAATCTTGACTCTATAAGCAACCTTCCTAATACAAATATTCCCAATCAATCAGGATATTCGCAATATATTCTCAATAAGATGATTATAACAATTAGGTGAAACTTTCCTATACTCTAGCCCCAGATCCTAGCATTCTTACTAAGTTGGCCACCTTAACAAACATACAAAGAAAAGTTCTCTATAAAGCAGTTAAGCAAAACACAATCACCAATAGCAAGGAAGATTAAATTCAATTAATTTATAAAGCACATGTTCAGGGCTTCGAATCCACCCCTAACTAAGAGGAGTTTAGCTAGACATATTAATTATGTTCGAATAGAAATACATAATTAATATCAAACTAAAAATTAGAGAAAGAGATTAGAAAGAACGTTGTCGCCTGTGCGTGGTAGTATTGAGTGGAAATTGGGGTGCGAATAGCGTGATATCTCTTCCTTCACCTTCGTCTCGCGATCTGCTTCACCTCTCTTCCTTCTCCTTCTTTGCTTTTGCTGTGAGATTGGACAGCGAATGTGTGGTGATGGAAGGGCGACGATCAGGGATAGAGAGAGAGCGAGAGAATGGAAGAAGGGACTGTGGTTGTAAGGAGGAAGAAATGAACAAAGGCCTACGGTGGTGGTCTGTGACTGTGATGAGAGGACAAAGGCGGGTGTCTCTGGTTGCAAGCGTGGATGATGATGAAGAGAAGTCTGCGATGGTGATGAGAGGACGATGAAGGGTCGATCGATGGTTGATGATGGGTTAGGGTTTGGCGAGGTGGCGATGGGTGGCGACAATCAGGGACAGCGAGAGAGAGGACTGAGACGAGGGTTTTCGTGCGAGGAGGTTCTGATGGTGATGGCGAGAAGGGAGTCAGGCGAGAGAGATGGAGACGGTGAGGATGGGTGACGATGTTGGGCTGCTGGCGGTGATAAAGGCGGTAGATGGATGCGTTCAGGACGATGGCGGTTGTAACGAGGGTTAGGGCTTGTTGTGGAGGCTGTGGATGGATGATCTCTCAAAGCCAGGTATTGTCCCCTTTTTATTCTTGTTTTCTTCTTTCTGTGGTTTCCTTGCTTGTGTGATTTCCTTGTGCAATTAGTATTCCTAAATTGCCAATTTGCTTCTATTTTAAAATATTGTAATTGGAAACCTACACAAACATGAAAATAGCAATTAGTACCATAATTAACAAATAATAGCTAAAAATATATATAGAAATATGGTACTAAAAATAGCCTAATTATGCCCCTATCAAAATCCCCCACACTTATCTTTTGCTAGTCCTCGAGCAAATCCAAGAAACAAAAATAAAAAACTCAAATGACTCAATCTATACTTTCCAACATTTGTCTCAGAGATTTTCAACGGATCATGACATGTTAAGATTCTTTGTAAACACAAGATTAAATTCACATCAATCGAAAATTAGTACACGTTCATAGCAATGATATAAAAATTTACAATTAAATCAATCCAAGTGACTGTGAAACTCAAGCGCATGCCAAGAAGAATTAACCCAAAAATCTCACTGGATGCACTCTTTTCTTTTTCACTGATTGTTTGGTAAAATCATTCTTCATATTCTAGTTATATGTGAAAGGAATGATGTAAAAGGGAAACAAATAGCTCACATATGATATAACAAGAAAGAATGACATTTTCTGACTGAATTTTTTTTTTTTTTTTTTAGATATATGATCTCATGGAAGGAATGCTACTACTTGAATGCAAGAACTAGGGACACCATATGCTCATACCTCATTCGAATCTCCATATTGCAAGACACACTCAATCAAAAGGTGTTAATTCAGGTTGTAATGGGGCCAGAAGTCGAGGGAAGAGAAAGAACGGATATGAAATTTTCAAAGGGATTGAAGAAATGGTGAAAGCATGCAATAAGATTAGAGACATTAGCAAAGAATCATATGTTTCAAGAATCATATGACGAGGTGACCCATTGATAATGAAGAGCTTCAGCAATTATTTTGTATCTACTGAAAAAAATTGAACTATCTGTATGGTACTGTAATACTGAATGGATATAGATAAGGACTTGTATCCCTTTTGTAATTTTTTTTTTTTTGCAACTGTTTCTTCTTGAACTGTTTACCACAAGGGTCTTCCCCCACACTTGCTTTTCAACTTACCTTGAACCACAATAAAGTCATTGCAAATCAAATTATGCTCCACTCTTTTTTTAAGGTTAGGGATAGAAAATGAGGGTAATGAAACAAAAGGCTCAATAACAGGCTCAATGGGGTTAACCTAAAGAAAATATATTATTGATCGGGCTTATTTGACAATGGTGGAAACTATGTGCATTTATCATGTCAAACATGTCATGCAATTCAATATGATGCTTTGAACAAATTAATACAAGTTCTAGTGTTTAATTCTTAATTTTGAAAGCAATCCAAGTAGCAACCAAAGCAAACAAAATTGAGATAATGCAACGAATTATTATTGACAAAAGAAATAAAAGATTACCTAACTAAAAACTCTCAAAATCAAGGGAACAATAGGCTCAAAACTCACATATGGGTTATAATGAGTTAAATTCAACTAAACATGCTATGAGTACCAATTACTAAGTTGATTACATGTGAATTTGCATATGATAACCATAAATAAGCATTAACCAAATAATAATATTAGATCTTAAATCATGTTTATAAATCACCTTAAAGTCATGCAATTAAAAGCCAAATCTCATCATTGTGTTGGAAAGTATCTTAAGACTCAAAACAACTATAATTTTTATTTTTTAATTTTTTTTATTATTTTATTATTTTTATTTTTATTTTATTTTTATGACACTAATACCAACAAAGAAAATAAAAACCAACAATTTTTTTAAGGGACTGACATTTTTTTTTCAAAATAAAAAATGTCCCCCATACTTAAACCTAGCATTGTCCTCAATGTTAATAGATTATAGCACATGTAATGAAAGATTTAAACGCGGAAAAACAAATTACTAATAAACAAAAGCAAAAAAGAAAATAAAGGGATAAAGAAAGCAAATCTGATTGGGTTGCCTCCCAAGAAGCGCTTGTTTTAACGTCGTGCAGCCTGACAGTATCTCCAATTAATTTTCAGAATAAGTGGGAACATGGAGTGATACGTCCTCCACGTCATGCTCCACAAATGACTCATAATAGGGCTTAAGTCGATGAAGTTTCACTTTAAACTCCTTCTCGGTTGTGACACTCTTAATCTGTAAAGCACCATGGGGAAAAACATTAGTAACAATAAAAGGACCAACCCATTCAGAACGTAACTTACCAGTTCTAAGACATGATTGGAAAATCAAGACTTTCATTCCAATGACAAAAGTATTTTCATGGATCATCTGATCATGAAAAACTATGGTGTTCTTCTTATAATTGTTTTTACTATCATAAGCCTCATCCTGAATCTGTTCAAGCTCATTCAACTGAAATTTCTTCCTCTTCTTTGTGTCATAGGGAACTTCATTGCTCTCATATCCAATGGCAGTAGTGATGTTGGTCTCAAGTTCATCATCGTTTCTGAGGTCTGACAATTTCTGGGCCAAATTGTCATTCACATTAATAGAAAAACAAGAATGATTTTTATCAGGATATCTCGTGGCTTCAAAGATGTTGAAGCCAATCACATCACCATCAAATTCCATGGTCAGTTTTCCCGCATGCACATCAATATTTGTCTTCGCAGTTTTCATGAAGGAGCGCCCTAAAAGAAGAGGCAAAGGTGCTGAAAATTTTGAATCTTCCATCTCAAGCGCATAGAAATTTGCTCGGAATATCAAATGGTTAACCTGCACCAACACATCTTCCAACAAACCTCGAGGGTATGCATTAGAACGGTCAGCCGACTGAATAATAACATCATCATTTTTTAGCTTCCCAAGATTCATAGAATGATAAATAGAATATGGCATAACATTAATTGAAGCACCTAAGTCTAACATTGCATTTTCAATTTTAGTATTACCGATAACACAAGGAATAGTGAAACTACTTGGATCCTTACACTTCGGTGGCAATTTCCTTTGAAGAACTGCGGAGACATTCTCACTTACCTTAACTACCTCTCCGTCTTGAAGTCGTCTCTTTGTTGTGCAAAGCTCCTTGAAAATTTTTGCATACTTAGGCACTTGCTTAATAGCATCAAGAAGCGAAATATTGACTTGGATTTTTCGGAAGGTTTCCAAAATTTCCTTATCCTGTTCATCTTTCCTAGATTTGGCAAACCTACCTGGAAAAGGCACAAAAAGTGGAACAAGATTAGCAGAAACTTAATTTGGAATGCTCACCTTCTTACCTTGGAGTTCTGGTGTTTCAATGATGGCTGGATCATCCTTCTGTAACTCAGCTTTCTTATTTCGACTCTGTTCAGGGACTATTGGCTCATTCTCAATTTGCCTACTACTCCTCAATGTAATTGCTTTTGCGGTTTCAAACCCACCTTTCGAATTTTGAATGGTAGAACTAGGAAGTTTTCCTTGCTCGCGAATTTATCCAATAAACTCAGCTATATGTCCCATTTGTAGTTTCAAATTTCTTATATCCTTTGATTGGTTCTGCTGAGAAATAGTCAACGATTTCAAAATCTCATCATAATTAAGGGGCATTCCTGAATTGTGCTGAGGTGGCTCTGGTTGTCTTTGAGCGAAACCAGGGGGTGGCCGATTCTAAGTCTGTTGTTGAGGTTGTTCTGATTTTCTCCATCCAAAACTTGGGTGATTTCTCCAATCTTCATTGTAGGTGTTCGAATAAGGATTATTCCTATAGTGATTTTGCCCCTGAAAACCTATTGGATTGACATTCTCCCAACCGCCATTCTCAATCAGTTGAGGACATTGATCAGATGGATGTCCAGGCTTTCTACACACGCCACAAACTTGTTCAACTCCTAGCATATTCGGCTTCCCTAGGGCCTGAGTCACAAGTGAGGTAAGATTAGCCATTTGAGCTTCCAAACTAGAATTAGTACTTACCTCATTGACTTGGCGTGAAGGCTCTCCAATTCCTTCGTACTGTTGGGCATTTAAAGCTCACTTTGCAATCAAAGTCTTTGTTGATACTGGAGTTTTATCAACCAAAGCTATTCTTGTCACTGTATCTAACATCTGTCGCTCAAGAGGAAGCAATCCCTCATAAAAGTATTGAATCAGGAGCTCCTTCTTCATCTGATGTTGCGGGCATGATGCTATGAGTTTTGAAGCGCTCATAGTAAGCCGGATATGATTCTCATGGACTTTGCTGTATGCCACTGATTTTCTCCCTCAACAAGATAATTTTGGAAGTTGGGAAGAATTTATCTAGAAACACCTTCATGCTCTCCCAAGAATATACTGTTCCGGAAGGTAGTTCATAGAGCCAATCCTTAGCCCTATCAGCCAGAGAAAAGGAGAACGCTCTCAACTTTAGGATGTTTTCATCCACATTTATTGGTGTCATACTGGAGCATACAACTTCAAATTCATTTAAATGTTTATTTGGATCCTCCATAGAAATACCATGATACTTCGGAATATGATGAAGTAGGTTGGATTTCAGCTCGAATGACTCAATCTTGCCCTGCGCGGCTAATGGATACTGAATGCACAAGGGTGCGGCATTGTCCAAGGTGGATGCCGAAAGTTCTTTAATAGATCTATTATCTCCCATGTCAAACTCTTCAGATTCAGATTCAGAGCTAGATGTTTGTGGCTCTTTTGTTTCTCTCATTCGTCTTCTAAATGTTTTTTCATGCTCTGAATCGTATTCTACTAAATTTTCCTAGATCTTCTATTGCGCATGAACTGGTACCTGAGATAAAGAAAGAAAGAATAAAAAAATCAATATCAATAAAAATAAAAAAATAAATAAAAACTAATTAAGTAATCAACAACTTTTCTAATCCCCGGCAACGGCGCCAAAAATTGATGCGCTATTTTAGTAGCACACAACTTAATACCCTGCTTTGTGATTGTAGTATAGAATAAGTAGGGATCGTTCTAACCGGGGATTAGAGGGCTTGTCAATTAACACTAATAATAACTAAACGACAACTAACAACCTAATTAATTAAATAAAAGGGGATTGAATTTTCTAAATTAAACTATAAATATAACTATGAAAATTACTGTAAAAATAATAAACTAAAGGGATGGAAAATATGAAAAATTAGCTAAGGATTTATCTCCATACACCAAACATATGCTTATAAATCAATCTTCAATAATCACTTGCTAATTCGTGAGAGACAATGCTCAAGACTAATCGTGACCGCACTGCATTAATCTGATTATTTTCCCAAGTTCGTTGAATTAAACTAAGCGTCGCTTTCAAACTATTCTTATCATGCTATCTAAACAGGAATCATAAGTTAAATAACAATCTAAGATCATTAAGTTTTGTGGAAAATATGAACACTGACTAGGCAATTACAAGTATGATCAACATCTTGTTCTTGCCTAGGTTTTTACTTAACCTTACCAACGTTCCTTGGTATTTACTACTTGTGAATACATGATTGTAACAATTAGGTGAAACTTTCCTATACTCTAGCCCCAGATCCTAGCATACTTACTAAGTTGGCCACCTTAACAAACATACAAAGAAAAGTTCTCTATAAAGCAGTTAAGCAAAACACAATCACTAATAGCAACGAAGATTAAATTCAATTAATTTATAAAACACATGTTCGGGGCTTCGAATCCACCCCTAACTAAGAGGAGTTTAGCTAAACATATTAATTATGTTCGAATAGCAATACATAATTAATATCAAACTAAAAATAAGATAAAGAGATTAGAAAGAACGTTGTCGCCTGTGCGTGGTGGTACTGAGTGGAAATTGGGGTGCGAATAGCGCGATATCTCTTCCTTCACCTTCCTCACGCAATCTGCTTCACCTCTCTTCCTTCTCCTTCTTTGCTTTTGCTGTTGGATTGGACTGCGAATGTGTGGCGACGGAAGGGCGACGATCAGGGATAGAGAGAGAGCGAGAGAATGGAAGAAGAGACTGTGGTTGTAAGGAGGAAGAGATGAACAGAGGCCTACGGTGGTGGTCTGTGACTGTGATGAGAGGACAATGAAGGTGGGTGGCTTTGGTTGCAAGCGTGGATGATGATGAAGAGAAGTCTGCGATGGTAATGAGAGGACGATGAAGGGTCGATCGATGGTTGATGATATGTTAGGGTTTGGCGAGGTGGCGATGGGTGGCGACAATCAGGGACAGCGAGAGAGAGGATTGAGACAAGGGTTTTCATGCGAGGAGGTTTTGATGGTGATGGCAATAAGGGAGTCAGGCGAGAGAGATGAAGACGGTGAGGATGGGTGACGATGTTGGGCTGCTGGCGGTGATGAAAGCAGTAGCTGGATGCGTTCAGGACGATGGTGGTTGTAACGAGGGTTAGGGCTTGTTGTGGAGGCTGTGGATGGATGATCTCTCAAAGCCAGGTATCGTCCCCTTTTTATTCTTGTTTTCTTCTTTCTGTGGTTTCCTTGCTTGTGTCATTTTCTTGTGCAATTAGTATTCCTAAATTGCCAATTTGCTTATATTTTAAAATATTGTAATTGGAAACCTACACAAACATGAAAATAACAATTAGTACCATATTTAACAAATAATAGCTAAAAATATATATAGAAATATGGTATTAAAAATAGCTTAATTATGCCCCTATCAAAGATAAGGTTCTAGGTAGACGACGCGTCTACTACCCAAGATAAGGTTGTAGGTAGACGACGCGTCTACTACCCTGAAGTCCTGAAACAAAACTTTTCTGAGTTGTTGCTCTCCTGCCACTACTGTTAACTTTATCTTCCCGATCGGGAAGCATTTTTCTTCGTTGAATCCAATCAGCGGGTAGTCTGAGGACATCAGGTTCTCCTCCTTGAGGTCCATACCGTAGAACGCGTTGTAGAACGGGATGTTGAGTAAGCTCCCTGTGTCTACCAAAGCTCTATTTACCTCCCACCTCGCAATGGAAACCGATATGACAAGAGCGTCATTGTGCGGCGCTTGAACTCCTTCGAGGTCCTTGTCTATAAATGTTAAGGCCGGAATAGGGTTTTGCACCCCTAAGTAGTAAACGTGTATGTCCTCATCTGTGGGTTGAGTCCGCTTGCGGGACCTGTTCGACTGGTTTTTGTCTGGTCCGACTCCATGAATGACATAGATTATACCCGGAGTATCCTTCTCTATTTCCTTGACCGACTCCCCCGGATCCCTGGGTCTTTCCGTTCGCTTCTCGGGGCTCAAAAATTCTTTTAGCTTGCCCCTACAGATCCAGTACTTGATCTCGTACCTTAGACTCTTACAGTCGTTGGTGTTGTGGCCACCCTTCTTGTGGTATGAGCAGTGCTTGATGTTGTCACGTTTGGAGGGGTCTCCGCGCTATTTCAGGGGCCACTTCAGATCTTCCCAGTTTTTCATGGAATTCAGGACGTTTGATGGGCTAAAATTGAGGGGGGTTACAACCCTGGTCCAACGTGGTTGGATGCTTTCTCTAGCTTGGCTCAGCCAGGGTCCGACCTGCTATCATTACACTTTCGCTTGCTTATTTCTTCATCCTCACGCCTCCTTCCCGTTTTTAGGAGCGGAGGGTTTCTTATCACCTTCTATTTCCCTCTTCACAGTTATCAACTCTTCTAAGGTGATGTACCTTTGGGTACTCTTGATGAATTCTACCATATCCAACAGGGGTTCTAAGGTGAGGCACTCATAGAGCTTTCCCTCTTTCAAGCCCGCAATAAAAGTCGTCACAGCTGTGTCATCGCTGTAACCATCGATGAGTGTCAGCTCATCGTTGAAGCGCGTGACATACACTCTGAGTGTCTCATTGGATCTCTGCTTGAGAGAGAGTATGTAGTGTGAGCCTTTTCGGAGGTGTTGACTTCCTACAAAACGAGTCAGGAACTCCTTCGCCAACATTTTGAATGAGTCGATCGACTTCGGAGGGAGGCTGTGGAACCATGTTAGTGCTGACTTTTACAGACTGGTGGGAAAGTTCTGCACATCACCGATTCAGATCCTTTTTGAGTGCCATTACATGTTGGTAATGACGTAGGTGGTCGAATGGATCGATGGTCCCGTCGTAGAAGTCGAGCTTTGAAGGTGCGAACTTCTTTGGAAGGGACTCATTCATGATACAGTCCACGAATGGTGGAACAGAGAGACTGTACAACACGTCTGGGTCGTGCGCCCCTTTGCGAATGGGGTTTTGAGGGTCGAGCCTCTCTAAGCGGAGAGCCGATTCTGCGTTAGCTGCGCTGCCTCCTCTGGTCCAATGGGAACTAGCAGGGGCTTGGCTCTCCTGTGCTTGAAATTTGTTGTCTTCCGGAGATGGAGGCCTGTGATGCTCCTGATCTCCATTAGCGGGTGGAGGGTTCTGTTGTATGAAAGCCTTCATTGGTTTGGAGATTTGTTGTATCTGAGACGACAACAAATCCATCATGGGGTCCGTCATTGTCGTGGATGGCGTGGGGGCGTGAGTCTGTTGCCCGCGTGCCACTAGCATCACTGAGAACGGTGGTATAGTGCCAATCTAGGCGTTTGACGTGTCCCCCTGTTCTTCATTGTTGCGTGATCGAGTGGTCACCATCTCTTAGTATTCTGAGGAGAGATGATACTAGTGAAAGGTTAGGAACTTTGTCGTTCCCACGGACGGTGCCAAAATGATGCAGTCGTTTTTCGCTCCCTGTTTTGACCTTGACTTGCAAACTTGCTGACCTGCACAAGGAACGCACATGAGCCATAGACCACCGTCGTGGTGGCCGATGACACTCCGATGCTAAAGTCGGACAAGGATCTAAGGAATGTGTAATGTTGTAAAATGGGAATTTGTAGCGTACCTTAGCTTACCAACCTCGTGTCTTATTTGTAGTGTAGGAGTCATAGTTCAACCAAGTCATCGATGACGTAGTTTAGGAAAGAAGATCTGCATATAGATCATTCTCTAATTAGGAATCGTATTTTGGAGGGAAGTTTCCCTATTAGCCATATGCTCCTAGATATGCGGGAGATAGTTCCCTTTCTGAGAGTATTTTATAGGTAGAAGTCTCCATATTTGATACATACTCTGGAATATGCTTCCTGGTTGGAAGCAAATAGCTGCTGTAATTGCTCGTCAGAAGTTGATCATTGAGATACTTGTCTTAACAGGGCTTACAGGTATTGAGGATAGTTGTGAAATACGTGGGCCTAGTAGGTTGTAAGAATTTGGTTGGCGGACTGCATTGGGCGGACTTAGAACCGCATGGGCCAAATCAGTGTTGAGCTGACGCTACGGCCTATCTTTCTTCGAGATCATCATGACACTTGTACGGCACATAGTTGGGACCGTTTTGGTGTATCATCATTAATGATGCATTTTAAAACAGTAGTTGAAGTAATGAAATACTGATGTGGCACTTCATCCTTCCAAGAGGAAAATTCTTCAATTGTTGCACATAACAATAGGGCCAAAATGCACTAAAAATGAGATCTTCAGGTGCTCCATTCCTCGTGCTTCCCTTCATTCCTCGAGTTTCCCTGTAATAACTTCACTGATTGTTAGTTGCTTTGCTAAGTATGATACGTCTCATTTCTGTATTAATTAATATTTTCGCTCTTTTTGTTTACAGAGGCGGAGCCAAGATTGTAAACAAATGGGGGCAAATAGTACACAACTATTCAACTACACCAATTTCAACAGTGGCACAACTCCACCTTATTCAATTATTAGTTTCCCATACTGATTGTTGTCACGAGCAAGCGAAATGAGCGAGGCTTCTGCATCGGACCTGTCATCGAGTGATCCAGTGTAGAGCGTGGCAATTTGTTCCTAGATTAGGCACAAAATTGGTTCATTCGCAGCATTAGTTGGGAGTCCTAAATATCCGTTGGACGCGACGGAGTCGCAAGGGAGCCAGGAGACGTCCATGGAATTTCTTGAATGGCGCCGTAGGGAATTATAGTAAACAAGATTCAAAATACATCATTGTGTCCATCAAAAGTTCAAAAGTTCAAAAATTCAATGAATGAAAGCCTTTTTTGGACGTGAGAGGGGCAACCTACAAATTTAAAGGGGGGCAATATGGAAAATACGAATACCTTAGTGGGTTTTTTAAAAAGATAAGGGGAGCAATTGACCCCCTTAGTCAAAGGGTAGATCTGCCTCTGCCTGTTTATGTTCTTTTTTGATAATCGATGGTAGTTTGCATACCATGTGTGCTCTATGTTGTGCAATTGGTCGTCTGATGAACGCAGGGTTCGAAGACATTGAGCACATCAAGCGGACATGAAAATCTAGAATTCTTGCTTGGTGCAGCCAGGGTATCCATGTCCATTTGTGAGACTATATAAAATTCTGAAGAAAGATTAAGGTATTTCTGGTTGTTGAAAGTCACTCTTAGAGGCTTGATATTGATATTCACATATATGTTAAGACTCGAATTAATTTTTAGATGCATATGACATTTGATCACCCATAAGTACTCGATTCATAAGGTAAACGTGATTGAGGATTCAGATGCCCGCTCTGGCAGAACTTGCTCTTTGAGAAGGTGCGTAGTTAAAAATGAATTGGCCGGGTGGCCAAGACTTGTATAACCTAGTTTCACATTCAGACTCAGTCATTTTTAACCATCTTTACTTATGTTATGCCTGTAGACGTTATTCGATACATTTCATTTTAGAAAATCTTGTGGCGTGTTATGGTTGGTATATTGTATATCTTTTGACATTCATTAGTTTATAATTGAACAACCAAAGCCAATTTCAAATGGTGTTGTCATTTGACCATTACACTTGCAACATCAACAACTAATCTAGTAATTATACTGACTTGCAGATATTTGTCTGCTAAGCAATACTATTGCTTGCCTTAATACGAAACTCATGCCTCATAGGTGTTTTAACAATTGATTAAATCAGTGTCAATTATTCAAATAATTATATTAAATCACAGACTGATTAAGCCTCACTTAAGCCTCATGCCTCATGATAGGGCCACACCTCAATTTCCAATTACGATTTTTAAAACCTTGTGTATAAGCATTGATTTGATTTTGATTTCAGCGTGTACTAGTACAAATTTTGTTGAAATATCTGAGGATAGAGTAAACTTTGAGACATACCCTTGCTTCACTTCTATTGGTTTGTACCTTCACATTGTAAATGTCTAAATTAATGAAAGCTATATGAAGAAGTTGTGACAATATATCAGTACAATACAATCAAAATCTCGACTCTGACAATGAGTAGCAATAAAATATATTCGCTCAAACCTATTTCATGCATTGATGAAAATTTATCAAATCCGGTATGAAGAGCATATTGCGAGGAGTGTCGATTTCATCGAATAGGTCACTCTTGCTTTTCTGTCTCAGTAGGTATAAAGGATCTCACACTGAATTGGTTATAGGAGTGTTCAAGACTAACCGGACCAAACAATTGACCTCACTCACCTCTATTGTAAGCCATGCATGTTCAGTTCTATTACATTTCTTGCCTTTCTATCTCAGGTATTGTAGAATTTTATTATTTTTTACTTTTTTGAAAAATGAGTCGAGGTTTTTAGGATCTTCGAACCTTATATTAATATAAACGATGTACCGTAGAATTTACACAAGTTCTCTTCACATTTGATATTGCATATACAAGCTGCACCAGTTGATTACTGCTTTTTAATGTTAAAATAGATAACCAGAGAGAGTGAAAGAGATTATGGTACTGGTAGTCAACTGTAGGGTGTTGCCTCCCAATTGTTGCGTGAAGTTCATCACTATATGAGTTTGTTATCTACTTCTTTGAAGATGACTAAATTGCTAACCATTAATTAAGATTATTTAACAAGGTTTTTAGTCAAGGGACATGGGGGAGGATTGAGGGGCACTCATGTGCACCATTCGCAAGACCCCCTCATGTGCATCAATTCCAGCCGTTAGATTCAATCTAACGGTTCTCCTCTCTCTCTCCATTAAATTACTCTCCCTCTCTTCATACATTAAATTAAAAATTAAATTACAAATTAAAACACACATCACTTATCTTTCTCTATCTCAATAAATTATTACAAATTAAAACACACATCACTTGTTTCTCTCTGTCCACTAAATTATTACAAATTAAACCACATTTTTCATTTTTTTTACCAAAATCTACACGATTCAACACATATCTCGAGAAAAATCAAATGGTCCAAATTTAATAGAACACACATCTCTAAGTAAATCTAACGGTCCAAATTTAATATTACATTAATCTCAAGAAAATATAATTGGCCAAATTTAATGGAACACACATATCAAGGTAAATCTAACGGCTCAAATTTAATAGTACAAATATCTCGATCCAAATTTAATAGTACAAACATCTCGGTCCAAATTTAATAGTATATACATGTCAAATTTAATTATGCACTCAACCCGAGAAAATCTAACAGTTTTGCACACATCTCTAAGTAAATCTAACCGTTAGATTTTGGTGAAAGATAAAATTGTTGCAAGATGTGTGAATTTTTCTCGAGATGAGTGTACTATTAAATTTGGACCGTTAGATTTTTTTTGAGATGAGTGTACTATTAAATTTGGACCGTTAGATTTACCTAGAGATGTGTGTTATATTAAATTTGGATCGTTTATTTTCCTCGAAATGAGTGTTGAACCATCTATTTTTTCTCAAGATGCGTGCAGAACTGTTAGATTTCTCAAGGTATGTGCTAAATCATATATTTTTCTCGAAATGAGTGCATAATTAAATTTGACATGTATGTACTAATAAATTTGAACCGAGATGTTTGTACTATTAAATTTACCTTGATATGTGTGTTCCATTAAATTTGGCGCATTATATTTTTCTCGAGATTAGTGTAATATTAAATTTGGACCGTTTAATTTTTCTACAGATGTCTGTTGAAATGTGTAGATTTTGGTGAAAAAAAATAAGTGAAAAATGTGGTTTAATTTGTAATAATTTAAACCACATTTTTCACTTATTTTTTTCACCAAAATCTACACAATGCAACACACATCTCGAGAAAAATCAAATGGTCCAAATTTAATAGAACACACAACTCTAAGTAAATCTAACGATCTAAATTTAATATTACACTAATCTCGAGAAAAATATAATGGGCCAAATTTAATGGAATACACATATCAAGGTAAATCTAACGGCTCAAATTTAATATTACAAACATCTTGGTTCAGATTTAATAGTATAAACATCTCGGTCCAAATTTAATAGTACATACATGTCAAATTTAATTATGCACTCATCTCGAGAAAAATCTAACAGTTCTGCACACATCTCTAGGTAAATCTAACCATTAGATTTTGGTGAAAGATCAAATTGTTGCAAGATGTGTGAATTATTAAATTTGGACCATTAGATTTTTTTCGAGATAAGTGTACTATTAAATTTGGACCGTTAGATTTACCTAGAGATGTGTTTTATATTAAATTTGGATCATTTATTTTTCCTCGAAATGAGTGCTGAACCATCTATTTTTTCTCAAGATGCGTGCAGAACCGTTAGATTTCTCAAGGTACGTGCTAAATCATATATTTTTCTCGAAATGAGTGCATAATTAAATTTGACATGAATGTACTATTAAATTTGGACCGAGATGGTTGTACTATTAAATTTGAGTCGTTAGATTTACCTTGAGATGTGTGTTCTATTAAATTTTTCTCGAGATTAGTGTAATATTAAATTTAGACCGTTAGATTTACTTAGAGATGTGTGTTTTATTAAATTTGGACCATTTAATTTTTCTCGAGATGTGTGTTGAATTGTGTAGATTTTGGTGAAAAAAATAAGTGAAAAATGTGGTTTAATTTGTAATAATTTAGTGGAAAGGGAGAGATAAGTGATGTGTGTTTTAATTTTTAATTTAATGTGTGGAGAGAGAGAGAGAGTAATTTAATGGAGAGAGAGAGGAGAACCGTTAGAATCTAACGGCTAGAATTGATGCACATGAGCGGGTCCTATACATAGTGCACATGAGGCCCCCCTCAATCCAGTGGGGGAGGAATTTCTTCCGGAGAAGGGAATTTTAGGCAAGGGCCGTGGGGGAGATATTTTTTCCGGAGGGAGGACACTCAAAGAAATTTCCATTTTTTCTTGATTATTTATATATTTAATCAAGCTTTTGGAAGTTGAATATGAGCAATGTAGCACTAGTATTTTGGCTTTTGGATAACCTAGGTTCTTAGAATGCGATCAAATGACCTCTTGACTTGAATAATGCAACCGTTTGGGGTCGACAAATTGTGTTGTGCTTTGGTAACTAATAGTTTGTTGACAATGTCCGGTATAACATAATCTCCTAATGAACTAGATGATATCCACAAAACATCATCCCATTTTCATTAGTTTAGAAAGATTTCCCCATTCCCCTGTCATTATTTATATGATTTTTGAGAAAACAAGAATTTCAATCTGAAACTCAGCCTCAGCAGAATCCATACCCAGAAATAGTTACGCGTCTTCATTAGTAATGAGCAACTGAATGCCATTATGTGTTCCACAGATAACATACACCCGACGAAACTAGTAAAAAATAAAACAAATTAAAAGAGATTTAACTGAAAAGAAATTGACGATAAACCAGCGATGTTAGAAATATTGAAACACTGAAAGATTGCTCTGCTAATAAGTTTCTTCATTAATCCAAACTTCTGATTGTACATGATTGCATCACTAAACATATCTAAACCAGGAATACAATTGATTAAGAAGAAGAGGAAGAATAAAGAAACTAAATAGACACAAATTACTAGAGAAACTAGCCTGCCTTTGGTAAAACTAGGAAAAGAATGCATGTAGGATGATTTCGCCGACTACAAGGAGAGTACTTGAGCTTTTGCTTGTGATTGTGGTTGTGGTTGTGGTTGTGGTTGTGGGTGTGGGTGACTCTATCACCATCTTCTAGTTGTGATGCTTTGTCTCTTACATATCCATCTCCATCTCCATCGTCGAAGTTTAAAGCATAACTTGAAGGATCATACTGAAACTCTATCCTCCTATTGCTTCTCTTATTGAGAGACTTGTTAATAGAAGCTCTCACTCTCCAAAACAGGCTTTTGCAATGTTTCTTGCTCACATCTTCCATCCATTCAATTTTCTCAACCCAACCCATACTCTTTAGTTCAAAACACCCAAAGAAAAACTTGTACACCAAACAAGACCTTCTTGGGCAGTCTTATAGCCAAGTGTCCAAGAAGAATATCTGATAATGCTAATGGAAAGAAAACAATATTGACAGGCAGAGTTTGCAGTACAAAGTGAGTGACTACTATACAGAAATACAGAAGGATAGATAGGGAGAGAAGCTGCAGTGGGGAAAGAGTGTGTGAGGAAATGGATGGTTCATTTGCTAGTGGCTTGGTTTGGTATATTTATGGTTTTGGCTAAGACACATATTCCACACGTTTGTAACACTCCTACACTTGGTTCTACTTCTATCCCTATAATCCTACTTACCACTTCTGAAAATAACTTGTCGACACTCAATTTTTAGTGAGAGTAATCCATCTTATATGTAGGATATAAAATCGGTTCGGATCTCAAATCTATGTTTAGTTCTAATTGAATTGGATTTTTTTGTGTAAAATTTGACAAAATGAAAAACCTTGCCAGATCGAGCATTTTATGCCCTACTTTATTATATGGTTACTACATCTGTTACTCTGAAAACAAGTTTTTTATCAAAAAATTTCTTTTCTGATAAAATAAATTATCTACAGTAACAATTTGGATGCGAGGGATATTGTTGTTGTTAATAATAGTTTGGCCTTTTCTTACTGCAGCATCAAATTATCAAATGACACCCTAATAAGCAGTAGTTGTTTTATGAACAGCATAAACTTTCTAGTAAGTTGGTTTATTGGCCATCATTAATTTCTTGATTTAGTTTTGTCAAACACGAAATCATTTTAAAACAAAGCTTACCCTATATGAAATTACTTGTGTCATGAACTTTTAGTTAGAGCATAAACAAACGCTTATCATCCCTGCTTATTAAGACAGATTCCCCGCTGTTTACGTAGAGGTTCTCCTTTAATGAAAGGTTAGATGCCTAACTCCGAATTATTAGTCCCAATCCCAGAAATTCCTCTTCAAATGTTATTCAATTACAAAGAACCATTGTCTTCACAAAAACTCCAATATAATTTAAACCTGATTGACAACGTAACATTTTTTCATGATCAATCAAATCAGAATTGCCAGTTTAGTGTTGTTCCAAAATCACAACTATTTGTCTCCATTTCTACCCTGTCATCCTCTTTTTGTCATCATCTTCAAAGCCTTTTTGCCTCCTAAAATTCTACATTAAATTCCATTGTCTTACACCATGACTCCATGGCCCAAACTCTACTTGTAGCTTTCTAACACCTTGTTTTGCAAAATGTAGAGTCGGGTGAGTGCCATGATGCATGACTTGTCATTCTTTCTGCCCTGGCAATTCTTGTCATGCACTTTGGCTTTACTCTCTACATATTGTAGGATTCTATATACTTCTCATGACACTAGAATGCCCATTTGATGCATGGATTCTACTGTTTGGAATTTCTTCTTGCCGAGGAACCTCTTTTTAACAGAAACCCATGATCAGTTTACCGATGTTTGAGCAGTTGACAGACTTGTGATTCAGTAATTGGGTGGACACTTAATTTGTAATTTGATATGGACAACTCAATGCACTGATGTCGAGCAATGCCATATCAAACTGCAAGTAGGACGTTAAGGACTCAAAATCTCTATATCAAACATACTTATTACATTAATTCACATAATTTTCTTCAAACTGAGTTTTGAATGTTTGCATTCTATGAACATTTTGAATTACTTGACTGATAGAACTAATATCTTATCAAGGACCTTGAAAGACTTGGAAACTGAAATGGCTATCGTCTCCAAGTTAGTGTTTTTGACTGGCTGGCAATGTGTTTCACTTCGGTTTAGCCCAAGCTGTCTTCAAAGGTGTGTCCAATAACACATTAATTGTATCTACAAATTCAAGTTCATAGAGTTACTTATTTTTCCTCCAACGATCTTGTGGATGCAAATACTCTCAATCTTGATTAAAGGGATGAAGAGCTAGATTATATGGATTAATGGGATAAATGAATTGGACCTGCTTTCCTTCATTATGTTAGGAATCTCTTTGCATGATTTGGGTTTAAGTTTTTCAAACAACCAATGCAAATGCATTCAAATATGAAAATGTGATCAATCATGAACACTATCAAAACCCAAAAGCTGAAAAAATAATTCACACACCTTATCCTTGATTCCTTTTTTCATCACTCATGTTCAATCAAATCAAGCCTTATCACTTTTTTTGTTTTGATTCCAAGTTCCAAGCACTATTTGTCCCTCACTTCTCTTTTCCAATTCTCCTTTTGTTATCATCTTCAAAGCCATTTTGATCCTCCCTGCCATCCAAACCACTTTTGTCACATTCAATGGCTCTTTTCCCACAAGCTTTTGTCTTGCTATGTGTGGGTAAAATAGCAGATTAGCTCCACAGTCCACTACTGATGACTTGTCATTCTTGATGGTCTTGCATGAATGCATTTCTTTGGCTTCCTCTAGTACTTACTAGTCAGACAGTCTATCCTTGATGGAAGGGATTCTACTATGTTGTTAGAAATTTTCTTGATCTATCAACCTTATAAGAGCTGTTGACAGACCTGTATGTGTGTTTCAATTATTGGTGCAGCTCATATTCTGATTTCGAAGTGGACAACTCAATGCACTACTGATTTTGAGCCATGGTAAACTTATCTTTAATTGTTGATCAATATTTTGAAAGGTGAAATCAAATAAATAGGCTATCTTCACGTCTTGGGTTTCCTTTGTATGTTAGGCTTAGATGTTCATGTAAACTTGAACCTTTACCTATAACATCTACTTCAAGCTATTTGGATAAATAGTTGAAGCAAATATTGCATTACTAAGATTAGAAATTTCAAAACATTAGGGAGTGCCAGAAGCTTTGCTCAAGGCTCAAGCTATATTATATGCATATCCCATTTTATGGTTATGACTCTCACATACATTACATTACTTTAAGCTATAAGGATTAACTTAATCACAAAACAAAACCCAGATTTAAATAAAGAAGTTACAAGGGTTACCCCTAAGATAAATTGGTCGAGTGGATGCTTAAATGAACCTTGACACTTAATGGCCGCGATCCAACCCATTGCTGGCTGCAAACAATGTATCCACTCCATTCATGCAAAACAAATTACAACTTGCTCTTCAAAATAACTTGTCTCGATGAAATCCCCAAAAAGTATATGTATATCTCGAGGTTGTAAATTACAAAACATAGTTCCCTAGCCTCACTCTTTAGAAAACCAAAACCAAAAATTGAAATGCACCAGCCGGGAATCGAACCCGGGTCTGTACCGTGGCAGGGTACTATTCTACCACTAGACCACTGGTGCTTGTTTGACACTAGAATTTTACTTATTTAATAGACATAAACGTAATATTAAAAATAGGGGTCCAACTAAAGGGCAATACCTTGTACTTCTACTTTTCTAGCGCTAAAAAAAAAGTCTGAATTTATGATATTTAGAGCCAATAACACCAGCAGGTTATGATATTTATGGTTTAGTGGTTAGGACTGTGTGGGTTTGTCTCCCACGTCCTATCTTCGAATTTCACCTGCCACATTGTTACTTTTTAATGGGTGTTAACCTATAGATCGTCCGATTGATAGATTATGAGATCCCTAAATTGTCTTTTATCTCCCATAGGTTTCAAACCCAAGTTTTTCCCCATTGGGCTTTTCCTTAAAAATATGTGATCCAATGTCTTTAATTTGATGAATATATATATATATAAGCCCAAAATCTACATTAATGATTAAAACCCACAAGCTATTAAATAGTGGACCTATCATTTAATTTATGCAAAGCCCTTCTGCCAACATAAAATATCACATGGGAAGATTATACCGTATTGATGTATAGTAGCAAAATTGGGGCGTGTAATTTTTTTTAACTAATGTCTCAAAATTAGTATAATATTTTGTTCTTCATCTACTTCTCTAACGAGAATTGTCCCCGTGAACATTACCCAATTCTTTTGTGTAATTACAAAATAACCATAACATATATGCACATGGCAATTTTATAATAAAAGGGATAATGGGATTGTTTTCTTAAACACCTAACTGAGTTTGAAACTTACAAAGTTACAAATAGAACAAATATGATGGAGAGTGCCGAAGAGACCCAAGGATCAGGGTGGTATGTTGAAGGCATGACATGATACCCATGCCATAGACACGGGTATGCACTACGTGGAAAGTGTGTGGCACGGTTGATACATTAGTTATTCATAAAATTCATCTTATAATAAGCACAGTGGGAAGAACGCATGCGAAGGTTGTTTCATTATTTGAATCATCAGCTACCAGTTCACATATGAGAAAATTCTCGTGCATGGGACCCGACTCCTGAGGGGGACACACTTTCAATGTTCTGTTAGGGCTAGGGGTGGGCATTTGAGATCGAAAACCTGGATCGGACCGAGCGGTCCGGTCTGATCCGATTTTCTATTGTTATTTTATTAGTCGGTCCGATTATCGATTTCCATTATCAAAGCCCGATGAATAACCGACCCGGCCCGAATATTTAAAAAAAAATTAAGTGACCATTTTCCCCAAAGCCCAACCCAAGCATTTTTCTCTAAAGCCCACCCCCCTCAAAATATCTAACCCGCCCAAGGGTACTCCCACCTCCAAATCACCACCAACCCTAACCCCACTTCACTCATCTTCTTCTCACCGACCGTCTCCCTCAAAACCCGACAATTTCCTCTGAATTCGACCAGGAGGAGGTCGACAATTTCCTCTGAATTCGACCAGGAGGACGTCGACGACTCTGAGCTCTAAGCTTTCTGCCTCACACACTTCACTGATCCCTCACCACCACCTCTCTGTCTCTTAAAATCTCTCCTCCAAATTCCAGGAGGGCATGTCTCAGTGCAGAGGACAACAACAGGAGGGGGAAAGAGTAGGGCAGAGCCTTCAGCTTGGCCTGGGACTGCCTACAATCAGGAGAATGAAGCGGTTGAGCTGATAAGGAAAATGAAGGCTCGAATAGAGGCTTTACAGAAGGAAAAATGAGGCCTTGAAGGGGAACAAGCCACAGGAGGAAGAGTAAGAAAAAACAATGTTCATACGAGTACCCTTTGGGTGGAAATAGTAGGGCAGAGCCTTCAGCTTGGCCATGGTCGAAAGCTCCACCACAATGGTAGTGCACCACCACCAGAAACAGAGCCCCTCCCCTCCCCTCGCTGTGAGGAACTGGCAACCGACTCTCTGTCTCAGTTCCTCACCACCGTCCAAGCCTGAGAACCGGCCCGGATTCTCAGTTACCCAAGACTCTTGTTCGAGCTCAATCCCTGAGAATCCATTTTTTTAAAGTTCGGTCCGATCCTCGGTTTTGATTATTAGGGCCGGTTAACCGAACCTGCCCAGCCCTAGTTAGGGCATTCAAAATTGTAGGAATTAATGATCAATTTCGCTACAACTGCTCAATAGATGCTTAGGCAAAATCAAACTTCAAGGGTAGAATGATGATTTTTTAACGGTCAAGGTCTTTAGATCCATACTCGAAGCTGAACACTCTTGAAACTCAAAATCATACATATAGGACCCAAATGCTAAATATTTCAAAAATTAATTATCTACAAAGATTACAAAGATAATTTTTTTTACTTTGCTATTTTCTCAAGTCAAACAAAAAGTTAAAAAAAAAATTTAAAAATAAAAATAAAAAATAAAAAAAGGGAAAATGCATCAAAAGTGCTAGGAGGTTTAATCAGGTAAGAAAAACTAAAGCAGAGGTTTAGCAACTTCCACGAAACATACATGTATAATTGAGGATAGGTTACGTAAAAGTGCTAATAGCTCGAGCTAGTTTTGAATTTCAAAACTTCCAATGCAAACATAATCATTTATTGCCCACAACAACTCTGAAAGCGAAAACTTTCAAGACATTGACAAAAAAGTTCATGCAGTTTTGTAAAAGATTCACTCTTTTTCATGAAAGAAATGTGGATGAAATCTATTTGAGGGCCACCAAACATTCACTTTCAAGATTTTCAATTTTCAAACAAAATGCTCATTGGTAGTCAAAAAGTGTTCTGTCTTGAATATGTGAAAGTGGATTGAAGCCATTGAACTTTAATTTAACATTATTGGCTCGGTGGGTAAGCTTATATTAAGCACTTAAGTGGACACTTCTAGTTAAAAACATGTTCATTTGCTGCTAGAACTAGGGATGATAGTGGGGCGGATTTTTACGGATATTCGCCCCACTCATTCCGTTTGGGGCGGATTTAGTTAAGGTTGTATGGGGGTTGGGGAGGATACGGATATTCAAACTGTACTCATTTCTTATTTGGGACGGATATGGCCCCATTTCTTATTTGGGGTGGATACAGATTTGGCCATATCCGCTCCACGGATATCCGTATGGATTGTGGTATTTTGGTAAATGTAGAGAATCTCATGAGAAAAAACTGGCAAAAGGCATGACATGAAGTAAAGGTTAGAAAAGAGAGAAAGAAAAAGGCAGAAGAGAGATCGTTAGCGCGCTCATCTCTACCATTTCACACTCGCGTGCTCCGATTGGTCTTTTCCGTAATTTTTTTTCCAACCTAGGGATGGCAGTGGGGCAGATTTTCAAGGATATCCGCCCCACTCGCCTTGTTTGGGGCAGATTTGGCAAAGGGTTCCTGGATCTTGGGCCGGATTTGGTAAAGGGTTCCTGGATCTTGGGCCGAATACGGATTTTCAATCTGTATCCGTTTATTAATCGGGGCGGATACGGATTTGGCCATATCCGCCTCACGAATATCCGTTTTAACTGATAATATTACAAGAATACCCTCCGCCTATACAAAGGGATTAAACCCGTCACTCTCATCTCAATTATCCACTTATTCTCACTCGAGTCGAGATTTGACTCTCACGATCCCCTTCTCACAGCGAAGCCAGCGAGGTCAGAGGCGTCTCCTTCCTTCAGTCCTTCTTCTCCTTGTCACAGCGAAGCCAGCTCTCCTTCAATCCTTCTTCTCCTTCTCACGGACACTTCGACACTCGAATGGCTCAGGCTCAGCTCACAGCGAAGGGTCGTCTCCATCCTGGCCGCCTCCCTCTCCCCTCCATTAGCGAAGCCAGCACCCTTCCCCGCCTTCCTCTCTCCTCCCTCCCCCAGCCTTTCCCTGAAAGATCAAAGATCCGTGATCTCAGATCTGAGATCTCATATCAGATCTTTGATCAATTTTTTTTTGTGTAATTTTTCGTTATAATTTTTGTCTTTTTTTGTTATAATTTTTGTATGGATTACCGGTGTTAATGAATGATCTATATTTTACACATATAACCTGCTTTTAGAATTGAACTTAGATATCTCTAACTGATTTACATAATTTTTTTAACGGAGATTTGTGCGGGGCGGAGGTGGTTTTTAAATAAATATATAAACGGATTGGCGGGGAGGATTTGGAAAATCCGTTATTCCTGACGGGGCGGGGATGGATTTGTTCAAATCCGCCCCATTGCCATCCCTATTCCAACCCAACATACATTTATCATCCAAACCCTAAATCCCCCCTTTTTTTCACTCTCCGTATATCAATCAATCCAATTTGTTTTGTTTGATCAATTAATCAATCAAGAAAATGAAAGGAAGAAAACCCTAAATTTTAAATGAAGAATGTGTCATCTGATTCTACTTCTTCTTCGTCTCCTCGATTGCGAGGAGGCAAGGATTTACCATCTCCTTGGGCTACTATAGTTCGTGGTGAATCAGAATCGAATCCTCCTCCACCTGCTACTGTTTCTCCATCTAAGGGATGTCTTCTTCTAAGGAAGCGGAGAAGGAAAGAGTTGTTGTTGTTGATTTTGAATCTTTGCCTCCGCCACCGACTTCGAAGGTTTCTAGTGAGACTGTTGTTGTTGTTGAAGAGATGGTGAGAGAGGAGAGTCCTGATAATGGGAACGAAAAGGCGAAGAAATCGGCTTGGAACAAGCCTTCCAGTGGTGTTGTTGAAGTTGGGAATGTTATGGGGGCTTCATCTTGGCCTGCTTTGTCTGAGTCTGCCAAGGCTTCGCCCAAGTCTTCTTCTGATTTTTTTGAATAATCTCTCTGATGGATCTGTCGTTGTGACGCAGGTTCTGTTTTCATCTTCTACTTATTTTGTGTTTTTGCTTCAACAACACATAATCCATTTAAGCGGGGTGGATTGGGGCGGATCAGAGTTGGGAACCAGCAACCCAATAGCAAAACTACAAACTTGTAAACGGATTGGTGGGGCGAATATCCGCCAATCCATACGGGACGGTTTATGATTTTTAATTAAAATTATAACCAGATTGGCGAGGCAGATTTGAAGATCCGTTATTCCTGATAGAGCGAGAATGAATTTGCTCAAATCCACCCCTCTGGAATCCCTAGCTAGAATTGTACTAGAATTGTAGTACAAGCTCATACTTTCATCTTTTACTACCATATTATAGCTTCTTTTATATCTCATCCATCTAATGGAAACCATGGTATAACTTGGGTGTACATAAGCCAAAGGTATATCTCTATATGCTAGGTATTTACTACCACATTTGACGCCTTAAACACTTGCAAGTGACAACATCAAGCACTAAGCTAGATTTTTTTAACACTACAAAAACATGGATACCTGAGACCACATGTAATCAGTTTATTATATTAGCATATACTCACATGCCAATTATTATCACTGAAGCACAATTGATTCAACAATGAGCCACCTGAAAATTAATTATAAGTGTAATCACGGCAAATCATTTACTTTTGTCTTAATTAACCGGAAAATCTAAACAAGAACTAATCACTTTTCTAATTGAATCCAAAGTTGGTGTCATCATTTGTAAATCTTTGTTGTTGTTGATAAAGATACAACAATCGTACAATCGTACAACTTCGATTCTCTACACAATTACATAAATACCCCTGTCATGTAAACTCATACTAAAAACGCAAAATCTATATACATACGAGAACTATTTAGTAAATTACTCAACACAGGATCTACTCACGTGCTGCTGCGAATCATAGAAATCTTTGAGATGCGTCGAATGTCACGTGCGCAACCTTGTGACTCACATGTGAACTTCGCACTACGAGATGCGTTGGGATCTGAAATACCAAAACTTTGCCCCCATTATTGCCAGTCATTTACAGAAACGCCACCAAGCCACCACTCAGTGCAACAAAGACACTTGAGAGCTGTTACAGTTGCTCCCCGCCAAATCTTTCCCGGCAAATCTTCCACCCCACCTTTAGAGAAAAATAAAGCACTCCAACGAAACCAGCGGATCTTCAAGAGACTCTCTTGTCTCCCGATTATCCGGCCCCTTAACCGGTGACGCCGCATTCCTTCTCGCCGACATGCTCCGACTGACCCCATTCCTTGAAACACCAGACATGTCATTCCGAATAGTAGCTGGGGACCTTGATCTCTGCCCCGAACACTCACCAGGGTCCGTCCGTGTCGTTGAGTTTCGAACCACTACTCTCCGCCGGGAATTCTGATCCACCTCCCTTCTACTGGGAAGAGATTTAGCAACAATGGGTTCTCTCCGTCTCACTGGGGAGTTAGAGGGTTTTCGACGGATCTTGGCAGGAGATCGGTCTTGGAAGTCGTCTCTACTTATCTCAGTGTAAGCGCTAGTGGAGACACTGGCTTCACTCAAGTTAGAGATCTCTGAGGCTTGGGAGATTTCTTCAAATTGTGAGAGTTTATTCTTGTAGTTTTCTTCGGTTCTCGAAAACGAAGGGGGTCTCAGAATCCTTTGTTGTTGTTGTTGGTGGTGGTGGTCTGTTCTGGAGTTGGGGAGATAAGGTTTGGGTGTGGGGGTCTCTGAAAGGACTTCCTTCACAGTCTCCTCTTCTACTGGTGGTGGAGGAGGAAGAGTGGGACGGGGTACTGGTGGTGGTGGTTGGGATTTGATTTTGATGTCACGTGTGTCAGATTCCGGCACTAGAGATCTGTCTTCAAGGCTCTGATCTTTGGGCGGTGATAGTGGGGTGCCTTCAGAGGACTTTGGGGTGCTCACACAACAACCCATTGTGGTGGCGAAGTGGTGGATTTAGAGCATTTTGAGAGGTGGTCGAGATCTGAGAGACTAAGGAGGAGGAGATTTGTGGAGGTTTTGGATACAAAAGTGGGAAACGGTGAAGTCAAAATGATAAGTATATAAGGGGAGGCTGACGTGATGTTTTTGGTAGAGTTGTGGTCCGTAGTTTTACGGAAGAGCCCTTCTAGGAAGTGAGGGCTTGGAAGTGAGTAGGGATGGCAGTAGAGCAGATTTTTACGGATATTCGTCACACTCGTCCTGTTTGAGGCGAATTTGGTTAAGGGTGGATGGAGGTTGGGGCGGATACGAATTTGACCATATCCGTTTAATCAGTTAAATTATTATAATACCCTTGAATTATAAATAGCAAATAAACCCCTCTCACTTTCTCATTCACTCATTCACTGTCTCAAAATCTCATTTCACCTATTACAGAGCGAAGGCTTTCTGTGTGCTCGAAGCCTTTCTGTGGTCAAGCGTGGTGGTCGATCGAAGCTTCGAAGCCTGCCTCTTTGGTGGTCGATCGAAGCCTCGAAGCCTCGAAGGTGGTCGAAGGGTGGTCGAAGCCTACCTCTCTGGTGGTCGATCGAAGGCTCGAAGCCTCGAAGGTGGTCGAAGGGTGGTCGAAGCCTCTCTGGTGGTCGATCGAAGGCTCGAAGCCTCGAAGGTGGTCGAAGGGTGGTTTGGTGGTCGAAGTCAAAGCCTCCCACAGTGACAGACTTGCACTCGACACTCGAAGGTCTCCCCTCCCTTCCCCGCCTTCCTCTCCTTCCTCTCCCCTACTATAAGAAAGATCTGAGATCTGAGATTTGAGATCTGAGATCTGAGATCTCTGATATGAGATTTGAGATCCAAATTCTTTAGATCGATTTTTTTTTTTTGTTATAAATTTGTATCTTAATTCTTTAATTCGATTTTTTTTTAAAATTTTTTGTTATAATTTTTGTATCTTTTACCAGTAAGAATCCTTGTGCTTCTTGAATGTTTCAGTTATTGGATTAGTATAGTTTTGTGAGCTTTCGCCTAATACAATCTATTATGGATAATGATATTGGTTAGCAAGTTTTGAAAACATGGTTGATATGAGTTTGATGTTATGATCGAGGCGGGGACCCGGCAATCCAATAACAGAACCGAAAACTGTAAACGGATTGGCGGGGTGGGGCAGATATCTGCCAATCCGCGCGGAGCGGTTATGGTTTTTAATTAACTTTATAAACGGATTGGCGGGGCGGATTTCGGGATCCGTTTTTTCTGACGGATCAGGGATGGATTTGCTCAAATCCGCCTCGTTGCCATCCCTAGGGGTGAGAGAGGCGCAAGGCCCGCCTACCACCGCCCATCCTCATCGGGATGCGCTTGAGGGCAACATTTCGATGCGCCCCCCTAGAATCAGGGTTTACGGAAAGAGTTGGTTTAGGCGGTCAGGTTTTAAAGTCATTTTTAGTTAGATTTGTGTTTTTTTTTTCTTTTTTTTTTTAAAACACAACCACAAACATTATTTACAAAAGAGGTAGAAGTGTAAATGTAAAAAATGGCTATAAAGCCTTGACCGCCTAAAATTGAGGTTTACGAAAATGCCACTATTGTATGAACATGATATGATTGATAGAAATGATGGGTTGGCACTTGTTTGAATTTTTTCAAACCTTTTTCTTTCAACCATGTAATTTGGGCCTTGGTTTATTGATTTATTGGGTATTTTGAAATATCACAATTTCATGAATTCTTAAGGGAAATTTTACATCGGATTTCTTGAGAAGTTGAGAAGAAAATGAAGAATGATGATCAAAATTTGTTTCATTCATAGGCATGGAACGAGTATGATGTAACTTCCAATGCATTTTTGATGCTCGAGTCAATTTAGAGCTCAAAAGTCTACTAGCATAGTATACTTTTTCGTCACAAGATCATTTCCTCATTGTTTACAGGATTGTAGGAGCATCAAAGTCATTATCACTAGCTATGTGATTATTAAGGATTTTTTTTTTTAAAGTTTGGCACTCATTATTTTATAAATATTAGAGTTTGACCCTCATTTGAAAAATAAATTGAGTTTAACACTCAATTTTTTACGGAACCATTAAATCCACGTAATTGACTAGTTAAAACTAGGGGTGGGCATCCCATCCCGCGATCCCGTTCCCGTCCCGTCCCGATTTTTCCGGGTCTTAATGGGATTGAATAATTTCATCCCGATCCCGTCCTGTCCCGATCTAGAATGTGATGAAGATTTTCAATCCCGCCAATCCCGTCCCGTCCCGAACTAATTTATTAATATTAATTATTAGTATTTTTATTTAATTATTTCATGGTGTATGATCAAATTAAAGTGAAGTACTTAAAGTGATCAGGAGATGAGTTGATTAACCTTTGAGTTTGAGAATAGTGTTGTGTGGTTGTATAGATAGATTGCTGGAGATTTCTTGTTTTTGATCCTCCTACATTTGTAAGTTGCAATTAGAGTCTTATTTCAAAGTGAATATTCATGTGACTAGATTAAAGATGAGATTCATGGGGTGTATTATTATTGTAACTACTGTAGGCTTTTTAATTTTATGGGGTGTTTGCTACCTGAGGAAGACATGACTTGGTCAGACAAGTTTATACTGTTTAAAGGAAACAATTCCAGTTTAGTGGGTGATAATATGTTCAACCTTGACGATAAATGCAAAAGGAATCTATGATGAAAACACGGAGATTATGTGACATGGTTGACCTCAATGACGTGAGAAATTTTATGTAGTAGCACTTTATCATTGCATTGTTGGATAGTGGAAATCTGAATTACATTATTTACAGAGTATCGGACTGCTGATCTGCATTTGTTGTATGATTTGAGAGCTCTAAAGGGGATTCTACTGAAGATTTGACACACTCGGGTAGTTATTTTTTCAGTGTCACCGGAAATGAAACAAGCAGAAGAAACCAATGCCTAGTGCAGGCAGTAGAATAAGCCTTATTTTTCTGAAAGTCAGTCGAGCTCTGTGCTATCTGGGAGTTGATTACATTCTTTTGTTGTCAATGCAATCAGACAAGATGGCCATTCTACAATTGCTTAACTATCAATTTGATCATACAATTCTCCAGATTAGCACGCTGATCCCGTCCCGTCCCGAACCCGTTTGGGATGGGACGAGGTCGGGATGAGGTTTTTCCCATCCCGTCCCGTCCCGATCCCGTATGAACGGGATGGGTTTATCTCGTCCCATCCCGTCCCGTGCCCACCCCTAGTTAAAACTACTTTTTGGGCCATTTTGCCTTATTTTGGGTTAAACTAGGATTGAGCCGGTCCAGTTAACTAGCCGGAATATCCAAGACTAAGGATCAGACTGAATCGAAAACACCCATGACCAGAGAAGATCGGACCGGACTGAAAATTTCAAAACCGGATTTAGAACTCTAATACGTATCTCCATAAAAAAAATGAAGGGCCAAATTAAACACCCTAACAAACCTTCTTCCCAATCCTTTCATTACTCTGTAACACTGTCACCACCATTTCATCGTCTCCAATCCTATGTTGTTTGGCCCTTTGAGGGTGCAACTATAAACCTCCAAGTCTTTGAAATCTCTCTATTTTTCTCCCGTAAACTCCACTAATCATAACCTCTCACATGCTCAAACCTAAATTCCTCCAAAAAAAAAGAGCTTTGCTAGGGGTCGAGGGAAAGGAGCGAGGGATGGGCGCCTCCTCGAGATGAGCACATTGCCCTGGAGATGCGTGTTGGCACTCATCTCGAGGAGGATGGGTGGTTACACCCATCCCTCGCTGCCTTTCCCTCGACCCCTAGAATTTTTGAAAAAAAAAACTAAATTCCGCCAATCCAATCCACCAAAATCCCATTTTTCTCATTACTATCATCAACAACATCTACAAATAGAAGAATCCATTTCTCCAATCAACTCAATACTACTACTCCAACACTGAATTTGATAACTCATTCACCAAAAACTTCAAAAACCACCACCGCCCAGATTCTCTTCCAATGGAACCCATCTCTTTAGCCACACCTAAGCCACAACCTCTTTAGCCACAACCAAGCATCCCACCCTCCAAGAATGAACAACATGCGAATTGAAATAAATTGCTAGCCATGAACTCTATCCTGGGAAATGAAATAAATTGCAGTATCAAACAAGGACAACCTTGCGGCAATCACAAGAAGCAATAAAACAATACTGTCTTCTTCTTTATTTTGGTAAATAAGGCTCTATGTGAATCCCATCTTACTGATATACATATCAACTCATCCAATTTGAAGAAGAAAAATATTTGTGTTGGAGCAGAAGCAACAATGGAGTGCAGTGTTTTAGGAGAACCGGAAAAGGAACCAAAAGAAGGGGAAAAAAGGCTTTGATTAACAAAACGAAGCTCTTTAATGCTCGGAGAAATAGAAGCGTATTTACACGCCCACTGGCTTTTGATGTAAGGAGAATAGAAGAAGAAGAAGCTGATGATTCCAGTTTTATTTTAAAATTATTTGTTATGGCATTGGAATGGATTGGGTTTGACTAAAAGAGATTTCTGAAAGAATTCGATTCAGTTCAATAAAAAAAAGATCATTAACAGAGGAAGCGATAAAAAATAATTGAGGCGGAGGAATGAGAATGGAAATTGTTAATTCCCACAAAAACACACACATATATATATATATATATATTATTTTATTTTTTTTACCTTTTTGGTTTTTTCTCTCTTTCTCTCAATCAATTTCAAAGGGCCCAAACAACATAGGATTGGAGAAGTGAAACGGTGGTGATAGTGTTACAGAGAGGGTGAAAGAGTTGGGGAAGAAGGCTTGTTCGGGTTTTTTGGCCCTTCATTTTTTTTATGGAGATACCTATTAGAGTTCTAAATTCGGTTTTGAAATTTTCAGCCCGGTCCGATCTTTTCTGGTCATGGGTATTTTCGATTCGGTCTAGTCCTTGGTCTTGGGAACTCGGATCGGTTAATCAGTCGGGTTCATTCCTAATTTAACCCAAAATAATGGCAAAATGGTTTAAAAAATAGTTTTGACCAGTCAATGACGTGGAGTTAACGATTCTGTCAAAATGAAGGTTAAACTCTAATAATCGGTTATGCATATATTAAACTAAAGCAAAAGTACATAAAAGGTGCCCGACAGAAGTAGCGAGTTCATGAGCTTCGCCGTTGAGCTCGCTCATGAGGGATAAAATTACAAAACCAATTACAATGGACTGAAAGTAAATGCTTGATACTACTAAGAAGAGGTTGTCACATCCAACACTCCTTGGTTTGGCTTGTCTGATCCCGAGAATGCAGCAATGATATCAGATAGCCTGAATCTCCCAGCAAGAAACATGTTTTCCATCGTCGTGTTTGGATTAACAAAAGGGTCGCCTCCGCAACAAAAAAAATCCAGTCATCGTATTGTCAGCAACTTTTTCGGAGATAGGAGAAGCAATCCGCACAATGACTCTGCCACTAGCATATGCCGCCAAAACTCCATCTGCCCCTTTCTAAGAGAAAACAAAAAAACAAGTATCATAAGTTACCATAATCATATTGGGGTTAAGCTCAATAGGGATATTTCTAACGCGTCTGGCATGGTTGTTGATGTGATGGTATCTGACCGCATGAAGTTGGTCCTGGAAAAGAGCAAGTCAATGGGATGCCTGATTCGTAGAGGGGTCCAACTGCGGGTGAGTGATTGTAGTAGCCGCCAAGGCTTGTGATCTCTTAAAGGTGGGCTGGTTGTCAATTAAAGTCGTTTATAGGGTCTGATGAATGATCATAGGTTCGAGAAGATTAGAGTTGGAACCCAGTGTGCTAAACCATTGTTTGAACCAAACGACCCATGTTTTTATTGAGGGAGGTTTGAAAAAAAGGAATGGTGAAGTTTTTGTGTTTGAAAATGATATTATTGGGAGAAAGCCAGATGGTATGGAGAATAGTCATGAATTGGGAAAGCATTTCATCCTTGGCTAGTGGATGAGATTTAGTTGTTTCCCACATAAAGGATAGAGCCTTGCTTGTGGTAGGTAGGGTCATGCCATCTGCCCAATTAATCGGTAATGGAGTGAGTTTCCAAAGTCTTGAGTTGACTGGGAAAAGGAAAAAGAGATGGAAAACATCATCTGGGCGGTTGTGACAGAAAACACACCAATTCCCAATGGGAACATGAATCCTATTCAAATTCATCATTGTAGGCAGCAGGTTTTGAACAATTTTCCATAGGAGAAAAAAACATTGACGGGTGTTTTGATTTGCCACAGCTCTCGAAAGAGTTTTGCAGTGGGATTATTATCCATGTCTCGGGAAGTGGAAGGTTCCCGAAGGTTAGCTAGAAAAGCTTTTGTGGCACTTTTTACCAAGAAGGCTCATCGTTTGTCGAAGGTCCAAATATGCCTATCTGGGTAAGAAGATGGACGGATGGTGATGTAGAGAATATCAGAAATCACAGGGGTGAACCAAGATGTGAGTAGATTTGAGTTCCACGAAGGAGGTAGTCCTCTGATCGTGCGCCTCTGCCCTTGGGCTGTCGCGTTCTGCTCAAGCGACAACTTTAAAGGGTCGTCGTCTTCTGCTTGATGCTACTATTCCCCCTTGTTGACTTAGACGGAGAGAACATTGCTCCTCGCATTAATGTTTCCCGTCATCATGAGTCCGAGGCAGACTTTTGTGCCCTCGAATCGCATAGTCCTATTACGCTACCTCCCGAAGCTCGCGGGCGAATCTTTGCCTTCAAGAAGGCCTTTGAGGACCTGTGGATGTCGTATTCAGATGCTCTCTATCGAGTTGATTCCTTGACTGGTCAGCTGTAGAATGCTGGTACTACCGCAAACTTGGGGGCCGTGAAGGCCGCAGTTTCTGCATCTGAAGTAGAGTTTGCTGGCATAAGATCTCAACTGAGGTTGGCCAAGTCGGATTTGTGATGGAGATTTTATTAACCTAAATTAATAAGTTAATAAACTCTACTTGTAATATCGCAAGTGCACGACTGTCTAATTGGTAGACAGTGGCAAATACGGGTCGATCCCACTAGAATTGATGAGACAGTCAAATTCTAAGACTTATTTAAACTAATTTAGAGTTTGGGGTTACAACAGATGTAAATTACTAAATTAAGATAATGAAATTGAACACTTAAAGATTAAACTGATAAGATGATAAGAGAGTGGACCGAGACATCAAATCCACTACAGGTTCTTCGAGATTTGTGTAATCCAAATTATTGTATTCAAGAATCAACACGACTAATCTAAAAATTAATCTAAGTTCGCAATTGATTTCAGCAAAGGCATAAACCTCTAGCATTGCATGTCTTTCTACGACACACACAACCACAAATTTATTTTAACTAATTCTGAACCCCTAGCATTACATGTCTTCTTACGGCACACACAATCACAGATTCAAATTAATTGATTAAAACAAGCTTCGAATATCAACAAAAGGAACTTCTAACTACCAATTAGTCTAGATAATTATTCCGGATATAATCGGTGAAAGCAAATTATTGAAATTCAGAAATCAATTGTGTTTAACATTCAAGCATATAGAAAACAATAAATTTAGATACGACAAACTCTAGGAAACCCTGTGGTTTCATCTTCGCCTAGGCCTGGGGTCTAGAAGATCATGGTGGATGGCGACACAACACTTGTGTAGGTGGAATCCATCTCAGCATGAACACGCATCTCGAGAAAGAGTTTTTGGTGGACTGTGGTGGCTCAGACAGAAAATGGGGGTGTGAATAACCTAAGCTGGAATAGTGATTGTGGTGGTATAGAGCAAATTTTTGGGGTGCGAACAACCAACTGATTTGAAAATTAGTTGGTTCCCGCGATTTTCTTCTGTGCCTTCATCTGCAGCGAGTTGCGCCGTTGTTCTTCCTCTGTGCTCCTCGCGAGCTCCTTCTTCTCCAGTTAAGATCACCTACAAGAGACAGAGAGATGGTGAGGGAGACACGAGAGAGAGAATAAAGGATGAACGAGGGCAGTACTCCCTGTTTGCTACTCCTGTCTCGATGGTGGTGTGCGAGATGCTCCGGTACCTTCAAAAGAGAGGGATAAATGTAAACAAAGAGAGTGAGATACGATATGGGAGAGAGAGGGACGAGAGAAGGAGGAAACAGGAAGAGTGAACAAATAGGAGCAGGGGCGGTGTTATGTTGTTGTTCCCGTTCTTCTATTTCAATGCGAGAGAGATGGTGGTGGTGCGTGGTCTGTTCGTGATAAAGGAGCAGAAAGAGAGAAGAAGAGGAGGCAGAGAACGTGGAAGGGAGAACAATAGGGATGGTGATGATGGCGAGATGAAACAGGGGATGGTGTGGGCGGTGGTGTTATGGTGGTTTGCGATAGGGATGGCGAGTGCGATGGCGGTGAGGGTGTGCTGGACAGTGGTCGTGCGTGGGATGTTCAGTGGTCGGCGGTGTTGTGTTGGCTTCTAGTTTGTGCAATATAGGGGGACGAAAACAAGGGGTGAATAGAAGAGGAGGACTGCGGTTATGGTGGTGTTGGCGAGTTGAGTTACGCTTCCGGTCCTCCTATCGAGTGAGGATTGCCGGCAGGGTGGATGTGGTGTGGTGGCTTGAAAAAGAAATAAGGGAGAAGCAAAACGTCGAAAACGATATCCTGCAAGGAGAAAGGAGAGAGGAAAAACTAAATAGGGTTCTCCCTTTCCTTGTTATGTTGGGTTTGGGTTTCTAGGTCAGCTTTTGGACTTGGGCTTGGGCTTAGGTTAAATAAGGTCGATTTAAGTTTGTTTAGGTTAGGTTTAGATATGTGACCTGCTACTTTGTACCACCGTTAAAGTCAACCAATTGATCATTCCTCAAATTCTCGCTTTAATGCGATTTCATCGTTCACGCTCAACTTCCTACAAAAACATGAAAACAAAATAATTAGAATAAAATATAGTAATCGAAACACTAACATATATAAATTAAGGGATATATTATGTAATAATTACGTGAATATCAATTTGTCGTCAACTCGTGCTGAACTGGGATGGACTCGGGCCGAGTTGGAACGCTTGGATGCAGTTGTGGAAAAGTGGTCATTCGATCTGCAGGCCCAAGATGCTGAAAGGAGGCGGGCGGAGACAGAATGAGTCGTCGAACGACGACAGCTGGAGTCCGAGGTCGACAAGGGGCTTCGTCGCGTTCGCAAGGTGAAGCGCTTACTGTCGGATAAACGTTCGCACTATGCTGCCTTGGTGGGTGCAGTGGATTTCGACATGTCAGGACGGAGGTCTTTGATCTTGTCAGAGATTATTCGGGGCAGATTATAGCTTTTGGAGCTTATCAGATAAGAACACCTTGGTGTCGACCTTGACTTCGCCGTTATAGGAGGGCTGCTTTAGGACCCATCTCTCAAGGGGAAGGTTCTGGCTCCGCAGGACAAGCTGCTGATGAGGCTGTTTATCCCTACAATAATTGTAACGTCCTTCCCAGGATATACACAATTTTTTAATGAAAGTATTGTTTTGTTCTTTACTATCGAGTTTTCTTTAGATGTTTTGTAGATCGTAGAATTTGCACTACCAGACAAAACATTTTTTTTTTGTCAGTCGAGTTGTATCAGAACTGACTGTTTTTGGCTGCTATTGTTTATCGGTGAGCCGTTCTGGTCCGCAAATTGTAGGTTGCCCATTGAGATGCTCCAAAAACTATTTTCTTATAGAGAGCATTTATCGCTCGGTGGGTCGTCGTTGTCGTGTGTAAAAAATGTTGAAGAGACATTGGCTTCGTCGATCGTCGTTATCTGCGCGCGGCGGACTAGGTGTTGAGCACCTGAAGCTGTCATCACAGGTTGTGGACTGATTGAGCTTAACTGGTAAGTCCGGAGATTATTGTCTTGTTGGAGAGCAATGATCCATTGGCGAGTCATCGTCATCAAAAGTGTGAGCGCTGACTAGACTCCCACTTCCTCGGCCGTCATTGCCCACGCGCAGCGAACTAGGCTTTGGGCACCAAAAGTCTTCGTCATCAGTCGCGAAATGACTAAGCTTACCTAGTAAGTTCAACGATCATTGTCTGTTGGAGAGCAATGATCCCTAGGGCAGTTGTCATCATCAGGCGTGTGAGAGCTGACTAGAATCCCACTTCCTCGGCCGTCGTTGCCAGCACGCAGTGGACTAGGCTTTGGGCACCAGAAGCTGTCATCATCAGTCGCGAACTAACTAAGCTTACCTGGTAAGTTCGACGATCATTTTCTGTTGGAGAGCAATGATCCCTTGGCGAGTCGTCGTCATCAAGCATGTGACCGCTGACTAGACTTTCACTTCCTCGGCCGTTGGTTCTCGCACGCAGCAGACTAGGCTTTGGACACCAGAAGCCATCGTCATCAATCGCGAACTGACTAAGTTTACTTGGTAAGTTCGGCGATCATTGTCTGTTGGAGAGCAATGGTCCCTTGGCGAGTCATCATCATCAGGCGTGTGAGCACTGAATACATTCCCACTTTCTTAGCTGTCGTTGCCCACGCGTAGCGGACTAGGCTTCGGGCACCAAAAGCCGTCGTCATCAGTCGCGAACTGACTAAGCTTACCTGGTAAGTTTGGTGATCATTGTCTGTTGGAGAGCAATGATCCCTTGGAGAGTCGTCATCATCAGGCGTGTGAGCGCTAACCAGAATCCATCGTCATCAGTCGCGAACTGACTAAGCTTACCTGGTAAGTTCGACGATCATTGTCTATTGAAGAGAAATGATCCCTTGGTGAGTCGTCGTCATCATGCGTGTGAGCACTGACTAAACTCCCATTTCCTCGGCCGTTATTGCCCACGCGCAGTGGACTAGGCTTTCGAGCTGACATTCGAGTCTAGTCGCGGCAGGGATGATCAGGGGTCGTAACGGACAACTGTGGAAGTTCTAGTAAAAGCAAATATTCTTATTGATAATATTTTTTTAGATGTTCTACATTCCATGGTCGTTTAAGTCTGTCGCCGTCTACGTCTTCCAGCCAGTGCGTACCCGACCTATTGACCTTAGTTGCTCTGTAGGGTCCTTCCCAGTTCGGTTTAACTTTCCCGCGCCGGCTTCTTTGGTGTTTTGCTGGGTCTTCTTGAGTACCAAATCGCCTACCTTGAATTCGCGTGGCTTGACTTTCTTGTTGTAGTATTGTGCTATCCGTTGTTGGTAGGCAGTCATCTTGATGGAGGCTAGATCCCGCTTTTCTTCAAGGAGGTCTAGTCCAATGCGTAAGGCTTCGTCATTGCCGTCGAGTTTGAATTCTTTCGTTCGGAAGGTAGGCACTTCGAGTTCTACCAGAACCATAGCTTCTGACACGTATGCCAAGGCGAAGGGTGTTTATCTGATAGGGATTATTTTAGTTGTCTGATATGCCTAAAGTATTCCCGGTAGTTCTGGAACCCATTTTCCTTTGGCAGCATCAAACTTCCTTTTTATCGCCTCTAGGATTGTTTGGTTGGTAACTTATGCTTGGTTGTTGGCTTGTGGGTGCCCTGGCGAGGAAAGTGGTGATTGATGTTCAAACTTTTGCACAGTTTTTTAACCTTGATACATTCGAACAGAGTTTCGTTGTCGCTGACCAACACTCTGGGGATGCCAAATCTGCAGACGATGGTGGCCCATATGAATTTTTCTATCTAGACCTGCCCTATCTTGGATAAGGGCTCAGCTTCAACCCATTTGGTGAAGTAGTCGACGACACAAGAAATTACATTTTTGCCAGATGAAGCTGAGAGTGGTCCGACGATTTCCATCCCCCACTGCGCAAAAGCCATGGACTTGTCATCGGTGTCAGTGGCTGAGCAGGCATGTGTGTGCGGCGTGAACATCTGACATTTGTCGCACTTGCGGATAGTATTCTTGGCATCTTGTTGCATTGTCGGCCAATAGTACCCTAGAGTTAAAGTTTTATGGGTGAGGGTTTTCCCTCCCGGATGATTTTCGCATATACCAGTATAGATTCTCCCCAGGACCTGACTTGCCTCTGAAGGTGAAAGACATCGGAGCAGGGGTCCAGTCACTGACATCCTGTACAATTTTTCGTTTAGGATAGTGTATCTTGCAGCTCTATTTTTAAGTCTTATGGCTTCGACCTTTTAAGTCGGTAGGGTTCCGGTTGCAATGTATTCGAGGACCGGAGTCATCCAATTTGGTGATGCATCTGCAGCAAAAACATCTCTAGGTTCTTCTTTATCGAGGCTTGATCGCTCTTGGTATTCAATGAGACCGCTTGAGGCTTTTACCGAGGTCGAGGCTTCTCTGGCTAGCGCGTCAGCTCTTTTATTGTCGTCTCGAGGGCATTGTCCAAGCTCACGCCTCTTGAATCTGCTCATTGTACCCTGTACTTTTTCGCTGTAGGCTATCATGCGGGGGTCCTTGTTGTTGAAATCTCCTTTTGACCTGATTGACTACCAGTCTTGAGTCGTTGTATGCTGTTAGGTGATATATCTTGATCCCAAAGGCTAGCTTTAGGCTGGACAAGAGGGTTTTGTATTCAGCCTCGTTGTTTGAAGCGGGAAAGCCGAATCTGACGACGTTTTTGAAGGTGAAGCCGTTGGGGGAGCGGAGTGTGATCATGGTTCTGCTTGCTTTCCTTGTCGATGATACGTCGTAGCGCAAGACCCAATCCTGGGTGCTTGAGTCCAATTTCTGGTGATCTGTCTTTACCAATCGTTGATAAGTACACCTGTGTTCTTCAAGCCGAACAACATCACCCTACAACAATATATCCCTCTTTCAGTTACAAAGGTTGTATTTTCTTGATCCGGTAGGTGCATCAATATTTGATTGTAGCCTGAGTAGGCGTCTATGAAGCTTAGTATGCTATGTTCGGACGTGGCGTCCACGATCTAATCAATGTAGAGGAGTGAGAAGTTGTCCTTCAGGCAGACTTTGTTTAGGTCCGTGTAGTCTACACCCTCAATTTCCCATTTTTCTTTTTTACAAGAGTGGTGTTCGCCAGCCAGTTTAGGTGTCGCGCTTCCTTAATCATGTCGACATTGAGTAAACACTGCATCTTCTCTCAGGCGCCATGGGCCTCTTCTTCCGCCGTACGATTTATCTTGTGGGGTCCACCTCTAGGCGATGAGTGATTATTGATGGGTCAATTCTCGTCATGTCTCGCATGGTCCAGGCAAAAATGTCTTGATTCCGTTGTAGCAGCTTCGTGAGTTGCTCCACCAAGTGTTTGCTCAAACAGGAACCTATCTGGATAGCCCTACTGTTGAGAGGGCTATCGAGGTAGACCATGATGGTTTCTTCCTCCGATTGGTCGACTGAGATAGGTTGCTCTTCCCTGCCTCTTGGGCGGGATAGAGAGTCATCTTAGTTGTGGAGCCAGCCGTCAACTGAGAATCGCTCGGTAGTAGTGCCGTTATGCACTAGCATTCCTTGGCTACTGTCTGGTTGCCTATTAGCATACCAACCGCTTTGTCCGATACTTGATGCACTTGTGTAGAGTGGATATTGTCGTTCCCATTTGGTGTATCCAAACCCCAGGACCGCATTATACGTCGAAGGTGCGTCGATCACTATAAATTCTTGAAACGGGATTTTTTGAATTGGCTTATCTCCCGCTAGTACCGTTAGTCGTATCTTTCCCACAGGGAAGCATTTTTTGCCGCTGAAATTGATCATCAGACTGTTATCAGGGGTCAATGCTTTCTCCTCTAGTTGCAAGCTGGGGAGATGTAGAAAAATAGGACGCTCAATGAGCTCCCAGTGTCCACCAAGGATCTCCTTACTTCCCAGCTTGCTAGAGAGATCGTTACTACCAGGGCATCATTGTATGGGAGTTGTATGCCCTAGAGTTCTTCTTCCGTAAATGCTAGTGGCACGAAGTTGTCATGCTTCTGAGCACACGGTGCTAATTATTTGCTGCGTATTGCTTGGATTCTCATACCTCGGAGGGCCTTTTTCCTGGACCTATTAGATAATTCGGACTCGGAATGGGCTCCGTGTAGCACGCATATTGTCATGACCCGATCCACAGAGTACTACATTATCCGCTTTGGGTCCGAGGCCCGCACAGCTTTAAAACGTGCAGTACTTTGTAGGTCCAAACTCGTACATATATAATACATCACCCTCATTTACTCAGGCGATGTGGGACTATGATCTCCCCTTTTAGCTTGTCAACCCTATTAGGATCTATGGGCTCTTGGGCTTCTCCCTCACCCTTCCCCTCAGGTCCGCCCACACAAGGTATCACAGTCCACCCTCTTAGGAGCCCAACGTTCTCGTTGGTACACTTTCGGATGGGTCAGACTCTGATACCATTCTGTCACGACCCAATCCACAAAGTACTATATTGTCCGCTTTTGGTCCAAGGCCCGCACGGCTTTAAAACACGTAGTACTTTGTAGATCCAAACTCGTACATATATAGTACATCACCCTCCCTTACCTAGGCGACTGAGACTATGATTTCCCTTTTGTAGTTTGCCAACCCTCTTGAGATCCATGAGCTCTTGGGCTTCTCCCTCACTTTCCCCCTCAGGTCCACCCACCCAAGAGTATCACACATATACTGTCGGCTGATTTATTTTTGGGCCCGACTTCCTCCTGGTTGCCCGTCCTCTTCTAAGGCAATTAGCTTTTCGCTTCGCTTGCCAGGTCTGCCATATTTGTTGGTGGGTCCAGAGTTAGGAAGTTATAGAGTTTACCTTTCTCCAATCCGTCGATGAAGGTTGAGATAGTCGCTGTGTCGTTACACACGTTGACGGCAATTAAATTGTTGTTGAAGCGAGTTAGATACACCTTCAATGTCTCGTCAGGTCTTTGTTTCATCAATTTGAGCATTTTCATCGTCAGCAGGACTTGGCGTATAAAAAATGATCTTGGATCCGATTCAGGGTCCGTCAGCGCTGCTACTGTTTCGAAAGTGTTAACTTTTTCTCGATTATTGAGTGGTCGATTAGTCACCATCTCTTAGTATTCTGAGGAGAGATGATGATAGGGAAAGGTTAGGAACTTTGTCGGTCCCCACGGACGGCGTGAAACTGATGTAGTCTTTTTTCGCTCCCTGTTTTGATCTTGACCTGCAAACCTGCTGACCTGCACAAAGAATGCACGTGAGCCACGAACCACCGTTGTGGTGGCCGATAGCACTCTGATGCTAAAGTCAGACAAAGATATGAGGAAGGTGTAATACTGTAAACAGGAAATTTATACCGTACCTTAGCTTACCAACCTCATGTCTTATTTATAGTGAAGGTGTTTTGATTCAACCAAACCATCGATGATATAGTTTAGAGAAGAAAATCTGCGTGGAGATCCATCTCTAATTATGAGTCGTGCTGTGGAGGGAAGTTTTCCTGTTAATCATGTGCTCCTAGATTTGCGAGAGATAGTTCTCGTTCCGAGAGTAGTCTATAGGTAGAAATCTCCATATGTGATACATACTCTGAAATTTACTTCATAGTTGGAAGCAATGAGCCGATGTTCTTGCCCATCCGAAGCTGATCCTCGAGATATTTTCCTTAACAGGGCTTACGTGTATTGAAGATAGTTGTGAGACATGTAGGCCTATCAGGCTGTAAAAATTCTGGTTTGTTTGGAGGACTGCATTGGGCGGGCTTAGAATCGCATGGGCCGGATGAGTGTTGGGCTGACGCTAGATCTTATATTTCCTTGAGATCATCATGACAAGTGTACGACACAGAGTTGGGACCGTTTTGGTGTATCATCAAGTCTCATATCAGACTACTCCATCGTCTGATATGACTAGTCAAGGCAACACCACAAACCCAACATATTCCATCTTCAATTTAATACTAGGTTGCAAGGATACTGATGCAATCGGATATGTCCCTGCCGATCCCGATAATATCCAACTTGCAAAAATGAGAAGCGTTAAGCCCATAACCACCGTGGTAGTGGCCGAAGGCACTTCGATGCTTAAGTCAGATATTGGTTCAAGAAAGAGTAAAGATTGTATGTAAATTGCAGTGTGCATGCGTGAGTATCTACGTATTTTTCTTCATCATTTTACTGATTCTTATCACGATGCCTCCCTCTCCAACTGCCCCTGCGATCAAGGTCATGATGGAAGGAGGAGATCTTGCCTAAGATTATACCTTTGCATGATGGAGTTCTTCGACACTTGGCTCTATTTAGGACCATGTGCTTGATTGGGCTAAGTAAATTTCATGCGAGTGGATTCGTGCCTGTGACAACTCTTAGATTCGTTGTTCGAGCCTTATTGTCCTGGGCCAAGCCCAAGGACCCATGCCTCTGGGGCTGGCATGTCTTGGGCTTGGACGCCTAACTTATGGGTTCAACAATAGTCTTGCGCATGGGTCCTCTCAGGACTACGCTGAAACCTTTTACGTGCTAGAGTTAGTCCATGCCACGTGTACGGCTGTGATTGTTTGATGTCTCATCAGATACACATACGGGTAAACCTTTATTCACTTTCCTCCCACATACAAAAACCACTCCATCTATCTAGGGGTAGCCCCTTTTGCCCACTCTATCTTTGAAGCCTACCTTTCTTCTTTTTTTCCAACCACCAAATAACCATATATCGTCCCTCTCACCGACGATTCTCGCTCGCTAGAAAGACCGGCAGCCACCAGACCACCATTATCTCAAGCTTACCTTGACCTCCACCCCTGTTCACTATTCTTATTCTTCTTCTTCTTCTTCACAGACTTCTTCAACATCTCCATCTTCCTTTCATTGGCCCACTTCTTCGTCCACCTTCGCGCACACACACAACCACATACACTAACCAGACAGGCCATCCCACGCCACAGGTCCCACGTCGCCATCCCTTTCTTTCCTTCTCTTTCACACCCTGCGACATCACCTTCCACCATCATGAGCCTCTCTTCCTCTCCTCACAACCACTTCATCAGAATCTCAACATATAGAATAATCACCATAGAACAGAACAACCACTTAACCTTGTCGTTTGCAGCCACCTTGCAACCACCTTATCGCCACAATATCATGCCACTGACTAGCCACCTTTGTCCTCTCTCTCTTTCTTTCTCTATCTACCCCCTCTGTTTCTCTCTCTATCTCACTATAATCGGCCATTCCTCTCATCTGTTTCTCTCTCTTGTAGGTACAAGATTCGATCGCATAGAGCAGATTGTAAAACACAGAGACGCGACCATGAAGAGGAAGAAACAGTAAGGAAGAAAATAGGGAAGAATTCAATTTCTTTCTATTCACTATTGGTACCCCGAGATTTAGTCTGTACCACCACAAAGCACCACGTGAGGAGCTGATAGATTTCGCCTATGCTACCTCGACCACCTCCACCATGATTTACTAAACCCTCCGCTAAGGAGTAGATGATTCCTCAGGCTTAGTAGAATTTTTCTCTTGGTTTTTAATCTTTTTCGATACATTGTATGATTTGACATTGGGAAGATTTGTGAACAAATGCATATTACTTTCACCATGTAAGTCATGCATCCTTGGTAGTTAGAACTTAGAATTATTCTATGTTTTTGTTTAAGTGTGTTTTATTCGTATTACTTAAACATGCGATTAGTTGTGCCTTAAATAGACAATTAATGCTAGGGATTTCCATCTTTGTTAAAATCAATCCACTACATTGCTAAGAGACAATAATTGACATTAGTATAATTTTATGAACCTGATGGATGATTCGAAAGCCTTGACATTTCTCTATTTGATTCGTAGACTCTATTTTATTTTATTTTTCTGCCTTCCATTAGTTAAGAAATTTTCAATTGTTGTAACACCCTTTCAAATTTGTTTAAATAGATTGTAGTGTTCGATTGTGTCTTCAATCCTCGTCGGATTGACCCGTATTTGCCATTGTCTACTAGTTACACAACTGTGCACTTGTGGTATAACAATCATGTTAAATTAGCTTATTAATTTTGGTTAGTAAAATCTGCATCAAGTTTTTTGCACCGTTGTCGGGGATTGTAACGGTACAATCGAAGCCTAGGGTTTATTTTTACTAGTTTATAGATTATGTATATTTTTCTTTGTTTAGGAACAGAGTTAGGAGTCACTTGTTTATTTGTTAGTAGTTGAGTTTTAATTTATTGATTTTACATTTGTTTGACAAAAAATCATAGACAAATATTCACATGAGGGATCGACAACAACTCGACTTCTAGCCGGCATCGCAAGTAACCCGAAAGAGGTTCACGCCTAAAGTAACTTCTCTCCACCGCATCTACACCCGATTTTTGTTGCGATCACTTATGTTTTGGATGTTTTAGGTAGTATTTCATGAAAATTTGAATAGTGGCATGATTGATTTGCAACTTTCGTGCCCTCTCTCGCGGATAGGTTAACCACCATCTATCTTCGGGTTAGGAACCTAAACCTTCACTATTTAAATTTGTAGCAAGATAATTGTCTATGACAGGTTTGACGCTCATAGGGTCACTCTTTGGAAGTTTGAAAGCTTAAAGTAGTCAAGTGAAGGAACATATCCTGTCTTGGAATAGTTTTGAACTGACATTTCACTTTGAGATGGAAAGTGAAAAATGAGGTAGGTGCAATTTTGTAGTGGTAGATTGATAGGAAATTACCGTGCATCTCCCATAGTTAAGTAAATTAAATTGAATTTAAGCCCTGCATTAGGAACAAAACTCTAGAGTCATCTGTCATTCATCTTGTTTGCGCGTCATTTAGGTGTCATGTACGGCTCCATTGTTTTAATTTTTTTTAGAGTTAGAGCATCTTAATATAGAGATTAGACTTTGAATTAAAAAAAAAAAAACTAAATTAAGGAGATGGTTGAATAGAAAGCCTTTAATGATTACTTTTCCCCTTCTGCCTCGAAGCTAGAAGCAAATGTTATGACTATGGCTAAGAAAATAGATGCAATTTTGAATTTGACTCAACCCCTACCTCCCATGAATGTTTCATTTGAGGTTTGTGTTGCTTGTTTAAGTCTTAACCATTCTGCAGCTGATTGTGATTTGCAATATGATTGATGGTGTCAAATTTTATTCTCCTTGACTTTGACTTGCACAGGGAACACACGTGCCAAAGACCTCCATGACACTCTAATGTTTAAGTTAGACAAGGCTTGAGAAAGGTGTAATGTTGTAAATTGGGTTCTATAGCGCACATTTGTTACTCAACCTTGTGGTCTATTTATCATGCGAGACTCCTTGTTCGACTAGGCTTTTGGTGGCGTAGTTTAGGAAAAAATATTTTTCTAAAGTTTCCATGCACAGCTTAGGAGTCGTCCATATAGGAGAGTTTTCCAACATGACTTGTGCTCTTAGATCTGTTGGGGATTCTTCCCTTGTGGAGTGTTGTCCATGCAGGAAAGTTTCCATGCATCAGTTATACTCCAATATTTGTTTCATGAGAGTAGCCAGTGTATTGCTGGCTTTTCCATCTTAGATCGATCCCCCAAATACTTGCCTTATTAGGTCTTACGATATTGGGCTTAACCATGTAACATATGGGCTTAATAGGGCATTGTTATTTGGGTTCAGCCTCTTGGACCCTACCTCAGTAGGTATCGTGTGTCTGGGCTTTGCCAAATTGGGCGAGCAATTAGGCCCGTTTTGCTCTGTTGAGGAGATCACAATGACACATGTACTGCGCAGATTACTGGACAGTTTGGTGTATCATCAACTACTCCCCTCCAGTTAGTGGGTCAGCTCGTCGGTCCACTAAGTCATGTCATGAAGGAACTGGGTGGTAATGATGATTGAGTCCGAATCATCTCCTCGAGTAGGGTACATCATTGATTAGGTATGCGATTGCTAAAAAAAAGGCAAAAATCCTTGATTCTATATAAATCCCCTTCTCTGCAGAGTTTAGATTATTTACTCTTTCGATCTCAGAGACTTTGCATTGTTATTTCGTTTTCTGCGCTTTTGGCTTTGTTCAACTTTCGTAATCGAAAATTTGTACACCATGGCGGGCCATAATCAGCTTCTTGATGAACTGTTTGCTAATGGTCGTAAGTTTTTTAGGAGAACTCGATCTCAGATACTAATCCAGAGGGCCTTCGCGAGAAGTATGGGATCCTTGATGATCTGGTGCTCTTCACATTGGGCGCTGGTTAGACGCCATTGTCATTGCCAGAAAGATTTATTTGCTTGCACCGAGGTATACTTCAATCGAGCGTGCATTTTCCCGTGATCAAGGAAATTTGGCGCTTCCTGACGTACCTCGACACTCCGCCCGCTCAACTGGTGCCAAACAGGTATAGGACGATGATCGTCATATTGATCAGGGCGAAGGATCCTGGTGTCCATGTGTTTCCAAGGGTGATCCAATTGCCCACCTCTCTTCGGATAAATGAGCACGTTGTGTGCGTGTTGAAGTTGCCGGCTTGCTTGGGTAAGTTGCCTGATGACTATAAGTTCTGGCAAAAGTATTGTTTCATGACTTTTGCAGACTCGAAGTATTTTGAGCTTGATGGTCGTCTGATCAAGCGAGAGTTCAAACAATTGAGTAAGTATAACACCGTTCTCGATCCCGTTCGTGTTGACTATATACTGAACTATTATCTGTGCTTTTGTAGGGAAATTTTCAACGACGCCCCTTTCTTCTGAGGACAAAGTGGTCATGGATAAATTTTGTGACATGCCCGCAATAAGGGTAGAGGATGTTGTGCATCCCAACAACATCAAACATAGCACATTGTGGGCTTACTAGCACGAGGCTCCCACTCTTTTTAGAGTCTCAAAATCGAAGCCTGAAGACGAACCTCCCTCGAAAAAGAGGAAGCTCCAGAAGGTTAAGATCCCAAGCACGTCAAAGAGGGTGGAATTGAATGGGGCACTTTCTTCTTTTGTGTTTTCAAAAAAGCCTCGCACCCGTTTAAGTCTGCTTCCAAGCAGTCGGCCCCTCCAGGGAACACAAAGTTGAGGGGCAAGATCTTGATGTGTCTAATGGGGCAGAAGCTGTTGTGCCCAAGAGGCATGTTGCTCAGGTGAAGGCCTTTGTTTCCCTTCCCTACTTAGAGAAGGCATATATGAAAATGGTGGGGGTTGAGGATGCAATGCAGCCGAAGGTTATGAACAACCTACTGCTGCAGGCAGGGATGGCTGCTTCATCCGATGCGGGTCAAACTCGTCCCTTTTCTTTGGAGGATTTTCAATATAACCCTGCTCTGGAGCAGGAGTCCTCTGGCGAGAAGTCGGCCAATCATTGTCTGTGTGGCGAAGGGTCCCCTCTGCATTGCCCATACGGTCCTCTCTCTGCATTGCCCATACTAATCAAGTTAAATTAGTCATTAATTTAGGTTAGTAAAATCCTCATCAGTAATCTAATAATTAATTAATGAATCATATTCATAAACTATAAACATAAATGCATAAACACCAAAGTCATACGATTATCATTTCATTAATTTGTTAAACACCAAAAAACTATCATAACTCATCACTATATGCATCCTACACATGCACATCACACAAAATTGTTCATAGGTATCGGTGGCGTATCAAGGTGTATCAGTATCAGAGATGTATCTGATACAAGTACATTGTATTTTTTTGGCATATCAAAGAACACAATCTTTTTTAGTTTTTAAAAAAAAAAAAAAAAACACGGGACATGAGCAAACTTTGTGATCAAACTGTCCAATGCTCAGCAATGTTTCTTGTTGGATTTGAACATTTGTTTCATTTACAGCCACATTTCCTCAAAACATTATAGGGCTGGTGAGAGTGTGTGTGGACATGCCACAATGTAGGGTACGTATAAAATTGTACAAATCTTATCTGATCCAGGTATCCAATGTGTTTGATCATTGTATTATCTGCATAGGTTTCAAAATGGAACCAAAACAGCGATGACTTTGTAAGTCTCCATTTACATGAAACTAAATCACAAAATATAATAAAAATTAAACAACTGATTTGATTTCGATTTTATTAATGAGGTTTTGCATGTTAGATTTGATGAGTTATATCTAATAACTTACAACATGCCAATCATAAGCAAGGACTACATGTATAGTCTGGCACAACATGTGGTGGGTTCACTTAGCTCATGCAGATGTTATGGAAGTTGATCAGTGAGAGCATCCAACCTGTCTGCTCATTGCATTTGTTTTGCTTAAGTTGTTGAGAACGAACAATAGAATATGGCACCAATGATGATCAGAATTGGAATCAGACCTCAATGCAGTGTATGCTCTGTTCAATGAAACAAATGATGGCCAAGGGGTGGTTTTTTTGCCCAAACTTTATCAACTTTTTAATTTCATTAGAAAATGGTATTTTTCATCAAATTTTTAGTTAACTACAGGGGAATAGGTGTCACGATCCGATTCACAGATTACTATATTGTTCGCTTTGAGTCCGAGGCCCGCACAGCTTTAAAACACGTAATATTTTATAGATCCAAATTCGTACATATATAGCACATCACCATCCCGCACCCAAGCGATGTGGGACTATGATCTCCCCTTTGTAGCTTATCAACCCTCTTGAAATCCATGGGCTCTTAGGCTTCTCCCTCACCCTCCCCCTCAGGTCCGTCCACACAAGAGTATCACAACAGGAGACCAAAAACTCCCGCAAACAAAAAGCAAAATCAAGATCACAACTAAAATATGAAAATCACATTCCTATTACGGATCGATCAAATCATCTTCCAGTGATCATAGAATGGTGAGTTGATCAATATGTAAAATCATAGAGCAATTAGAACCTTGTCACGACTGGCCAAATGCTATCTAATTACGGCCTAGAGCCCCAAGACAAAGTTTTAAATGTGATGATACATCAAAATAGACTGATCATCACGGCCATATACGTGGCAGATAACATTCATCATGAAGATATGGCGTCTCATCTACTGGGTCAGCTCATAAAATCCAAAAAGAATGAAATCAATCACAGAGGCCCAGACAAGGCCTACTAATGAGAAGATATAAACAAAGCCCAAATTCAGGCCCGAACGAATCAAAGCCCGAATCCAGGCCCGACACGAGTTCTCTCATAAAGAAGATGAACGTTGCACTAAAAAGAGTCGTGGAGGGAGTTACGCCTCCACGGACGCATCTCCATTAAGGAGGAGATTATTATGAGAAACATCTCCTTCCGTTGCGTTTCACATGCTTAAGTCACGCAGAGAATTAACCACGACCATTATAAAATGTAAAGGGAACATTCGACACATGTATGCAACTTTAACTAAGTATTGTCCAGATTTACTTCCTTAGACTTAAGCATCGGAGTGCCTTTGGCCACCAAAAATGTGGTCTTTGGCAATCTAACATCTGTTTTGCAGGTCAAACTCACAGGAGGACGATTTTTGGACGCATTAGTTTGGCGTCACTACAATTAGACAAAGGTCACTACAATTTGATAGAATATCAACAAGCCGTCAGAGCAAATAACACACTATACAGATCCCCAACCCAGTGGTGATCGCGACAACTCTCCTACTAGCAACGATGCTTCACAAACAGTTCATGAACAAGAAGTAGCCTGGATCATCGAATGTCTCAGATCCTCGGGTAGACAATCCAAACATCTGGCGACGATGTCACAGATCCTCGGGTAGACCTGCTCATGGCCCAGATGAACCACATGACAAAGATGTTGGACAAAATCACTCAAGAGCGCATCCAGCCAGGTAACCCTGTTCAGACACTGCCCCAACAAAATTCCACCAACCGAACTCAAGGAAGTGACGAAGTTCCAGCGGAACCCCAACAGGGAAACTTCGAAAGCAACGAACTCCCCCAATGCAAGACTCCGTAGTGTGACGGAACATTTGCTAAAATCATGTTCAGAATACGAGTCACGGATCCCAACATTCTATACGAATTAGCCAAATCACCATTCTCTGATGCCTTCATGAAAATCGCCATGCCGAAAAGTTCACTCCGCCAAAGTTTGAAGTATATAATGGTACTGCCAACCCAACTGATTACCTAAGATACTTCCACCACACGATGGCCCTGAAGGAAATCACGTAGTCGATCTTATGCAGAACATTAGCCTCACCTCCACATCGATGAATTGGCTCAACAGCCTACCACCGAGGTCGATAGACTATTTCCAAGAGTTAGTCACCGTTTTTATCACTAAATTCATCGGGAGTCAGCGGATGAGGAAAGGTCCACACTACATTCTGCATGTCAAATAGAAGTCTGAAGAGAAGATACAGGAATATGTCATTCGTTTTACCAATGAATTGACAATGATCGATGGATGCAACGATGACACAGTTGCTGCAACCTTTATCGTCGGATTGAAGAGATGCCCATTCTTTGATGCCCTTAACCTGGAGCCTCAAAAGGCATGGTGGTTTTGTCGAAAACAACCAAAAAACACATCTATCTTGAAGAGATGAAAGCTGCTAGGAGGAAGAATGAACAGGAAAGAGAAAACCATTCAAAGTAATGGAAAATTAAATAAGAAAGAAGGCGAGACGATGGACCCCGGGAAGAAAGCAATCAATCAAAGAAACATCGAAACAACGGAAAAATTGAGTCCAACCAGCGGGAATCTAGGAAGTCGCAATCGGCACGGCCCAATCACGAGCAAATAACCAGTGTAATGAAAGGGAACATTCTACACAGGTATGTAACTTTAACTGAGTTATGTCCAGATTTTCTTCATTCTTCAAACAGATTTGTTGACTTAAGCATCAAAGGGCTTTCGGCCACCAAAATGGTGGTCCTTCACAGTCTAACATTTGTTTTGCAGGTCAAACTCACAGGAGGGCGATTTTTGGACGCATCAATTTTAATATTATTCATGAAAATAATAACATATGGATTCCATTATAGTAAGAATTGTTTTCTGTTATTGTCATATTCATGAAAATAATAACACATGTATTTTATTCTAGATAAAACACAAGTTGTATACCAAATAATGTTTATTCACTGAAAGCTCAATTTACTAAATCTTTCTTATAAAAGTTAATATGCTAAAAATTCATAGCAAAACATATTCACACACACACACATCATTTCATATAAGTACTAGTAAAGCTAACACAGTTATTTACATTTGAAAACAAAAAATAACATCAATGTGAAATAAACAAAATGTTTTATTTCTTGTGGATCACGTTCCGTTCTCGAACCCATTTGGGATGGGATGAGGTCGGAATGAGATCTATCCTGTCTCATGCCGACCCCTACATGTGATTGTCGGCACGAATTTTCAATATGATACATGTTGACCCCTCCCTCATTTTTAGTGTTGTTACATAGGACTTAGGTTGTTGGGCCTTTTCAAAAAGTCTATTAATTCTTTAATTTTCATTTAGGTGGTGTTTGTTTTTTAAGTGCAGACTAACTTCTGACTGGAGTCAGAAGTTCTGAATGATCTTTTAAATGAATTGTGAACTGCGATTAAAAGCTGTAAAATAATCTCCATGATCTCCCCTATATAACAAATGAAGTTTTGTTTAACTTTGAAATAGTTCAATCTTTCGAAATTAAGAGTATTAAGACAATCACTACAAAACGATACCTATAATTTCTCTTCACATCGTCTGACTCAAAAGAAAATATTTCTATAATGAGCCTTCCTAGGGGGCGAGGCCTAGAGCGCGAGGTGGTCACAAGACCGCCCATCACCATCCATCATCCTAGAGATGCCCACCATGCATCCATCTCTAAGATGATGGAGTGAGGTAGGCCGGCCTTGCACCCACCTCGCTCTCTGAGCCTCGGCCCCTAGAATCACTACAAAAAAAAGACGTTTCAGCAACGGCTAAAAATCGTTGCTAATTGGCAAAAAATCGTCGCTACAATGATTTAGCCACGGCACAAAAACCGTCGCAATACCGTCGCTAGGTTAATCTTCACTATTTGAATCAGCAACGGTAAACTATCCTGTTGCTAATTAGCCACGGCAAAAAAACCGTGGCTAACTCAAAAAATTTTGTCGCCAAAGCTACTGAAAATTTCAACGAAAATTGTCACTAATTGTAAGATAGCGACGGTTTTTGCTAAATAGCGACGGTTAGCGACCGTTTTTGTACCGTGGCTATTTAGTGACGGTTTTTGCTAAATAACGACGATTTTTTGACCGTTTATTTGCCGTCGCTAGTTTCCGTAGCTATTAAAGCTTTTTTTTTTAGTGAATCAGGGTTCTATAATATCTCTCCCTGACAAGATACTAATTAAAAAGTCTCTCCCATTCATGAAGTCTTTCTCATTTCTTCTGCAAAGATTTCGTGTAATTAATAAAAGTGATTACAAGTAACACAAATCCATTCTTTTTAATTCCCATCCCTCCCCTTCTTCCTTGTTCATCAAGCTCTATAACAATCCTTGTATGTTACCTTTCACAGTACCAGACCTCTCCATTGATACGTCCCTCAAAGTGGGGGATGCCTTATTGCGGAATATGAACATGGCCCCTTAGTACTTCTTTAACAAAAGAATGCGACATCTGATCCGATCTTAGTGTTGGTGGGTTTCTTTCGCTTCAGAAAAAAGAGAATGTGATATAAGATCTTTCATAAACACGATATTATCCACAACTTAATCATCTAATACCATCAGAGACATTTCCATCCAAAAAGCCTTCACGTAGATCCAACAAGTTATTATTGTGTTATCGATACAAGCCACTTGTTCAACGACGAATCGAGAGAGTCATGTGTCCCATGGACCTAACACATTATGGATGCAACCCATATGTCATTTCAATAGCTCTCACAACCCGATCAATCCTACAGTTGGCAAACATTGAATCGTCACCTTTCCGCTAATTATGGTACCTAAAAATATCAAATTTCATGGTTAATAATTAAAAACCGTTTCATCTTTATTAACCAAAAAAAAAAAAAAAAAAAAACAAAGTAGTATCTCATGTGATTAAGGTCTCCTCAAAACTCACTTGACCATAGCTTTAAAAAGAAAGTCCTTTTGGGGGCCTATTTACTAAGATGGGCTACCATGTTCAGAAAAAGTGATACACCAAGTAAAATGGTTCAACATCCCCTTTTGTCACCCCTTGAATTTTATTCTACCCACACACAATTGTAGTTCATTCTCTCATAGATCTCTACTTGTCCCCTTCATTTATTTCCATATAGATAAGGGTATCTTACTACTTAATAAAAGGGTTTGCAGTAGCAAATATTATAGCTATTGTAATGGAGTAACAAGTCCTTTATTTGCACTAATATGCATTACTACACCATTGAGACTTCTTACAAGAACTATAAACTCCTTCATATTGTATAACTCAAGTTACAAGGTGATCATCTTGTAATAAACACAGAGTATGACTGACATAATAGATGTATTAGTTCATCTCGCACACATAGACAGTCACCTTCATGCAGTTGTATAGTCTCAATCCAAATACCAACGAGGTTATACATTGTACCATAGAGAGCTCACAATCACACAAACTTTCTTCCCAATGTTGCAATTGAGTCTCTAAGCTTTGAAAGAAAGCAAACTAGACCTAAAAAAACATCTCCATGTGCTAGTTAAGCAGTCAACTAAGTAGAGACTTTAATATTTCATCAACATCAATCAATTTCCAGGACCAACTTAACTTCAACTACAAATTACACAAACAATACGCAAACTGCAAAAATCAAGCAGATAACAAGTGTTTGTTTTGTACCAAAGATGCCTGATTTTCTTCTTGGGCATTTGATTTTAAATTAATTGCTTACAAAATCTGCATAATTACACCAACCATGGATGATGATGGTTCAAACTTCACATCAGTCTTGCTCCCCCTTTCCTGGAACGGATCAGATTTTGTTGAGTAATTAACTTAGCACATGTAGAGCAAAAGTTTAGTAATTAACAAATGGGTGCATCAATAAATGGGAGTTGGTTTTAAGCACGGTTTATGGCGTTCCCAAATTTATTGTTTGAAATTCAATAGGACTTTTTTTTTTTTTTTAATTTTATTGAGTCCAGATGATATACGCAAGCTACATATATTCGGTCTCTACTCCATAAGTCCAGATGATAGCCGGGTAAGTATTTCCTCACTGGCTATTTCAAAATGTGCCTGCAAAGTGCTAAGAGCCTGTTTTTTAGTTAGATCACTAAAATCTCAATGACTGCGACAAAATGAGATGGAGAAATCAAAAGACATACTACTTCCATCAACCTCACTGAGTACTCCAAATCCTAAGAGCATCTCCACTGAAATTTAAACATTTTCGACTAATACAAGTTCAATGAAAAGCTAAAATTAGGCTAATGGACTAATCAGTCTTTAAAAGTCTACTGAGAAAGTGATAGCTCAACAGAAAATTTGGACTCTTTTTTCAAGTAGCACTATAAGGGCTTGCCTACTTTTGGCTATGCTCCCGTTCAACTTGCCAGGATCCAACAGTGATTATTAATGTTTGGTACACTAAACTCGAACTAAATAAGGTTAGAAGCAGTTTTTTACCAAGTTCAACTAGTGTTGGTTGGTTAGATTTTAGATTTTCCAAGAGGTTGTCTAAAATTGGAGTTACACTTAGAAATCCAAAATGAGAAAAATTTGCATCTATTCTAGCAAAATGAAATAGAAGTGTTTCACTGTAGTTCATCCATCCATACTGGTTTTGGTCATACAGAAATCCTTACTGTACCCCATATATTGGATAGCAATCTTCACTACATCATCTTTAGATTACAGCAACCAAATACAATTCTCTACAAGCAATAAAAACATTTGTACATATTTCAATATAAGTAATCATACATACTTATATCATCATATCTCTAATCCCTTTTTCCATTTCCAACATACATAACTTAACCCAACCTAAAAAAAATAAAAAATCTGGCTCAACTTCGTCTCCCCAGATATTACAATCTAATTATCAAAACTCTAAACCTCTTAATTATTATCTCTACTGTTTCTTTTCTTTCTTTCTTTCTGTAATTAAAAGCTTCTTGTTGTAAAGTTGTTCAGCATATAGTGCTACACCTCCAATCAACCCTAACTTCTCCCGGCCACACAAGCTGTAGACAAGGCTTCCGAAACGATACAATATGACTACCCATCATGAAAGCTGTAACCCGTTCCGAAACCCGAATATCTTCCATTCTTAATTCCTGCAACCTCTGCACGTACTCCGGCACGTGCACCAAGTCCCAAACAATCCCAACACCACCACTCTTCAACACCCTCACCACCTCTCCTAGCCCTTTCATCCGCTCGGCTGCAGCCGCGGCGGTGCGGTGCCCAAACTCCTTACCCACGGTGTGCAAATAAACACCCGAAACAACTACATCGAAGTAATTGTCTGCGAAAGGCAAGTGTCGGGCATCACCCTCCCGACACGTTACATACTCTTGAACTCCCTCGATCCCGGCCGTCCGGAGCGTCGAGACGGTGGTCTTCTTCCGGCGGTCCAACCCGACGACCCGACCCGAACTCCCTTCCTTCTTCAGCTGCAACGCCACCGCGTTCAACAGAATCCCCCGCCCGCAGCCGACGTCGAGTGCAGTCTTGACTGTTGACCAGTCGTGGACCGCGTTGACCATCCTCTGTGCCATTTCCCAGTGGAGTGCCACGGAGGAGTAGAAGATGTTGGTTGCGGCGAAGAAGAGGCACACGGCGGAGATTGCCGTCACTGAGCCGGTGAACCCCGCGATGAAACGCGGAGATCCGGCTGGAAAGGCCGAGAAGATGGTCTCGAAAGTTGAGCAGATTGGGTTGAAATAGATTAGAAACAGTATAGAAAGGAATGAAAACAAAAGTGCTTGAAATAGCAAGAACACTAATGTTTGCCAGTCGTCCATTCCGTAGATCGCGTAGATCTGCGTCCAATCTCTTCCTGTTTTACCCATTTCTTCTCCGAATTCGTTTCCAACTCTTCAAATTTTGATAGATCTATGCTCAAATGCTACTAATTCGGACCAATAAATTTCAATTAACAAAATAAACCCGAATTACTAGATAGAAGTCACAGAGGAAAGAGTGACAACTGTTGTCTATAAGCTAAGGAAACGATCTATTATAGGAAGAAAGGATTGAAAAACTGAAAGATGAGATCAACCTTTTTACGCGTTTTCTTTGGATTATCAAAGTTATGGATGGAAACGAGTGAAACTGCCAATAGCCATTAAAGATGTGGCGAAAAGCTAGAATGAAATGAAGTGGAAGAAGAAAGAATGGGTTGGTTTTGGGGTTTTGTGTGTTTTAGTGCAGTGGGACTGGGGGAGGTGAAGTAGTAATAGTAGAGATTGCGAATGAGAAGTGGAGAGAGATAAGGGAGAGAGTGATTTGAGGACGTAGAGTGAGCTTTTATAATGGGGGAGGAGTACGGCTGTAAAAAATAAAGTTTGGTAAAGTCGTACCGGATGACCTGCTACAAGGGTCAGATTTTTTGTGATAAAATAATCAAAACGTATCTACGCTGTATCAGCAATCTAGGCTGTATCAGAGGTCAGTTACGATTTGCTTACACAAACTCTGCTGCTGCTGCTGCTGCTGCTGATGGGAAGTTTCTAATACAGAAATTCTAGGGAGCGCATCCTCCTCTAGATGAGCGTCAGCTATCGAGATGCACGTTAATGCTCATCTCGAGGAAATACACCCATCCCTCCCTCCCTACAAAGGCTATTTCTAATATGAATCCTTCTGGGTGTCGAGAAAGAGAGCGAGGGACCACCCAGTCTCCTCGAGACAAGCGTCCCCCGTTTCCTCGCTCCTTCCCTTGACCCTTAGAATTTTCGTTCTAATATAAATTCAACCATTTTATGGTTGGAAGTGTCTGACGATAGAGATTTAGGTTTTGTGATCAGAATGATGTCACATTGTCTATAAAGCTTTTACAATTTTGAGATACACATAATTTTTTTTTTTTTTTGTAGATTTCATCATTTTTTCGAGATCTTAAAGTGGGAGGAGATCTTAAAGTGGGAGGAGCTATTAACCCTCGCCTATTTTAACGCTCGCCTCCTTTAACCCTCGCCTGCCTCACTGAGTTGGTGGGAGCTTGAGTTCTTAAAGTGGTCTTGAGGAATTCTTGAGATCTTGAGGAGATCTATCACCTAAAAACATGCAATCAAACCTCTCCTTACGCGAACCTGACATTAGAGGCCTGGCTCTTAAGAATTTTTGTTAGTTTACATTAGACAATTTTTTAAGCCAACTATAACATCAAAAGTGAAAAAATCTACACATGTTTTTTAAGGAACGTTATTGCATTGACAATGAGAGCCATCAATAATCAATCAAAAAATCTAACTGTCGAGGGAAATGGCGAGGAAAACAGCGAGCGACGGGGGGGGGTCCACTCCCTCGAGATGCGTGCAGTGACTTTTCTTGTGCGCATCACAGGGTGATGGACCCCCCCCCTCGCTGTTTTCCTCGACAGTTAGACGGGTTCATAATCAATCCTACTTCACTGCGAAGAACAGATAACATAATAGATAAGTTTAGAGCATTTCCATTTCAACTTTCTAGGAATGGGAAAACAAAAGGTTACTTTCGATATTGGTTGATGCCATTTACAAAAAACTTAAAGCATTGTCTATTGCTAAGTAAATTTATTTACTTGCAGATGCAGGTTTTCTCCAACTAATTATAGTGCATAAACCTACTTATTATGTTCTTACTTTAATTAGAGGTATCCCCATGAAATCTTTATATAATTTTACAAAATGTGATGCTTAAGTTACCGTTATCATACCTTTTTTTTGTCCCATTCAATAGATCACCGTAGTTATAAAAAATAAACACACTCTCAATTCCTTTCCGGAATGATCAAATTTGATAAGACATCCGAAACGAGCCTTATTAGAGAGCCAGGTTGATAGCGCCTGGCCAGCCCATCACCATCCATCATCTTAGAGATGGACCCATTTTCAACATTTCTAAGATGATGGATGGTGATGGGCGGACCTGACGCTGTCGACGTGGCTCTCTAGAATCAGGGCATTCGAAACATACAAAGAATTTTGTTCGATAAATCAACAACATTAATTCGAGAAGAAACTAATTTGAAACAAAATTAGTTTAAAAAATATTTGTGTGTCCTGATAATGTAAGAAAATCCAATATTTTCAAGTGTTTCAATTTTCTTTCGATCTCTCATTAATGCAATTTTCTTTCGATCTCTCATTAATGGCAATTAGTCGTGTCTCTGACCAAATCCAATCAACTAATTTTCCACATTGACACAGGCTTCCATTCCAATTTTTTTCACCACACCCGCCAAATATGGTGCGGATTGACCAATTTAACTGTCGGTGCATCAACACCTAAGCCAACCAAACCACGGATTAGCTTAAACAGTAATCCACATTAATGTGCTTGGCAAAGTACATGTTTAACCTCATGATACTGCCATGTCCTCGTTAGCATATCGTACCAGCAAAGTGAAAGGAGACCTACATTAAATACTTCTACACTCTTACCACTTATATCTAAACAGATCATTAAAATCGATCGAACACGTGTCGGGCAGATAGTGTATGATGTTATTTATGATAGATTCTACCAGGAGAAGCAGATAGGACGCCACCACGTGGTGCATTATAGAATGAAGTTTAAGGTGGTCAGATTAACACTTAATTAATTAAGGTCTTTGTGTTCATTAATTAGGCTAGAATCTTGATTATTTAAAAATGAAGAGAGATTAGTTTGGACGGCTGAGATCGATTCATGATGTTGACTTTTGACCTCTGAGATCTTGTGGTGTTGTTAGGCTAATTAAATAATTTTTTTGGGTTATATTGCATTTAGTATTTGAATTGATGGATTCCGCAAATGAAGGGAATTTGGTGAGCAAATTTTGGAGGGAGATTGTAACGGAAATGGGTTGAAATTGTAAAGGTTTTTTGTAGGGACAGTTTGTTTGAAAATTTGAATGGGAATGGAATAAATCCCAATTGTAACGCAAATGACGAAAGTACCTTTACTTTACTGTTAAAGATTTTTTTTATTTTTTTTTCAGGTGACATAGACAATTTTGTCTATATTGGCTGTGTCTATTATTGTTAAACTCTAAAATGGATTACGTTTCAATCTATTTGCTACTATTATGGTTAACGAACAAAACATTGGTTTTAGATTACAACAATTTTAAGTCACAACAAGTTTAATCATACAGAAATTCTAAATGGCGAGGAAACCAGCGAGGGAGGGGGGGGGGGGGGGTGTGACCGCTCATTTCCCTTGAGATGCGCGCTTGCATCCTCAAAATGCATAGAAGTGTGAATCTCGAGGAAAATGAGTGATCACGCCCCCTCCCTCACTGTTTTCCTCGCTGGTTTCCTCGACAATTAGACAGGCTCTTAATCATAACTGGAATCAGTATTTTGTAAAATGTTGTTGCTTTCAGAATTGACGGCTAAATTCGTCATTACAAGGTTACATTATTCTTATGAAGATTTATTATAATTTTTTTTGAATGTCATAAACGTTATAGTTTCAATGTATTAAATAGAGATGAATAAGTGAAAATATTTGTTTTTTTCCACATTCTTTGTCTTGAATAATTGGAATAGATAGGTTTTGAAACCACTAAATTGTTTCATTTGTTATTTTTGTTAATTATTTGGTTTTCTCCAATTTCTCATGTAGTAACTAAATAATAATGTTATGATGGATGAGAATTTTGTTTTATACTTGCAAATCATTCTAAACGAATGAAATATTTTCATAATAAATTTTTGTATAGTACATTTCAAAGATTATGATAATCCAAATTTTCAAATTGAGTGATTTCAATTGCAATAGTTAACTACATTGCAAAATTTATAAATTTTTGAGAAAAGATGAAATATGTTTGCTTGCTGCGCCCCATATATTTTTTAAAATTGCACAATTTCACAAGACTCAGAGTTATTGGGTGTATTTTGAAAAACTGGGATGTCCGAGATTCGGTTTGATGTTAGATTCAAAAATTACATGTACCTTTGAGGCTTGAATAATACTAACAAGGTAATTTGGTCGTTATAAAAAATTTTAAAAATAAAGAAATGAAAATTCAAGTTAGGCCTACGCTAAGGCCTGACCCAATACCGTTCATCATCCTAAATATGCACATTATGAATGCGGATTTCAAGACAAATTAAATAATTCAAACTATATGTTGTGTAACCATATTTTTCTAATTCACACAAACATAATCGATTCTTTCTCTCACTCGCGTATTAATTAATCTTAATTATCTAATCATCATGAATGTGCTCAACCCAAAGCACTCTAGTTGCCTCCATGTCTAATTAACATATTTGCATGCGACTTAAAATTTCAATGTTAGGAATGTTGCTTTGTCGATGTGTTAACTAAATGTGAAGCATTATAATGACTAAGAGAATTCAAGGAATCGTACCAATGCAGCTTTTTTTTTTTTTTTTTTTTGGTAGCAATAACAAAATTATTTATTTATCTAAAAAAAAAAACTCAATACCATATTGTGTAATTTCATTAGATATATAAGGAAACCACAAACAAAAAGGTATTGTAAATTTTTTTTTTTTTAAAATTTTTAAAATTGGGTCGTTGACCCTTTTTATTTATTTATTAATTCATGCTCTAAGGCTACATAATTGACCCTATAAGGCTAACCAAACCATGCTAGAAGGCTACAATATTGCTTCCACTTAATATTATCGTCGCCTCTATCTCGCATTGAGACTTGCTTTCGTTCCGGTCCAGTCCATCCAAGTAGCTGCATTCAATACCCGAAGGCTTATCAACGACGAAGCACATGTGCTCCTAATAATCGGGCGAAAACTCACAAAATCCTAACTAGTGAGTCTCGAACCCGCAACCACTCACAAGGATAGTGGATGTCCGACCAACTGAACTACAATTGGTGGACAAAGGTATTGTAATTTCATTTGTATTGTTTCTTTAGATGTGCAGATACCCTACTGCTAGTTTGCTACAGATATGTGACATTGTGACGCATATATCGAATTAGGTATTTGGGATTGTGAATTTTAAGTTAGAATTGCGAAAATTCTAAATGTCGAGGAAGTGGCAGAGGAAAACAGCGAGGGAGGGAGAGAGAGGACCGTTCATCTTCTCAGAATGCACGTGTTGACTTTTCTTGCACGTATCTTGAGGGGGTGAGCGGCCCCTCTCTCCCTCCCTCGCTGTTTTCCTCGCTCCCTCGACAGCTAGAATAGCTCTATGAATTGTGATAGGTAGTCGATATTTCAAACGATGAAAGTAAAGCCTAAGATAATTGTTTATCAAATGGGGGGAATGTATCGAAATCTGGTCACTTAGCATTCCGTGTTTTAGAGCTAATTCAGAACCTTGACTGTCGAAATCATAATAATAATATAATGGTTTACTTGAATGAAATTCATTGTTTATATAAAGTTGAAAATATTTAATGAATCAACTATATAGTTTGATATTTTTCCATTTTGAAATTGTTGAACATCGAACTATATATTTAAGACAAAGGTGAGCAAAGATTCAATGAGCTTATCCATGAAAAGATTAGGTGAGAAAAGGGAAATTTTAATTTATTGATAATGCGACTAAGTAGAGTTTGATTTTGTTGACCTTGTAATGGGCCTCTTCTAAGGACTGAATAGAACTCGGAATTTCTTCGAAACTTCACCAAACTTTAACAATAATATCTACTTAGCATGAAATTTATATTGTTTATGTAGAGTGGCTGATAGTTCATCACCAGTTGTTTGGTATTTTTCCATTTTGAAAGTGTTGAAGACTAGGCAACTTGAGTTCGAGTTTGTTATAAGAAAGTAATCATACTATCGGTGGGTCTCGAACTTACGATATAGGGGATAAATTCACACAGCCCTAATTACTCGACCATAACACCATTAACTTTGCTACTGGGCTTTAATAACCCAAACTTATAAAACCATAATTTTGAACTGCCAATATCTGGTTGCGCTAGAAGATTAAGAATTGCTTGATTAATTACAAAGAGAGCGCGTTCGAAATTTGAGTCATTTTAGCCCACAAATTTTCTTTCCCAACATTTTTCAATTTGAGTCATTCAGTTTGAAAAGAAAAATATTTGCAGCCTGAAAGTTAAATTCCATTTTTTACCCTTTACTATATAAGGGGAAGGATATTTTGAGACATACAAGACCGCTTCATTGGTTCACAAAACTTTTTGGTGTATTATGCAGAAAATTCAACCACATGCACAGTTGATACCACCAAACAATGGAGTATCTAGTATATGTTCATTGTACACCAAAGTGGCTTACGTGTGATCCAGATTTCCTGACCCTATTTTCATGTCGGAGAATCACATCATTTATTTATTCCTGAAAATAGGGGCTACATGAAGGCCGATTTCAAGACGAATGAAACTAGTTCAAACTATATTGGGTAACCATATTTTTCTAATTCACACAAACATAATAGACTTTTCCTCCCACTTTTGTATTAATTAATCTTAATTATCTAATCATCATGAATGTGCTCAATCCAAAACACTCTAGTTGCTTTCATGTTCATATTTTTTAGTTTGAAACTCATTAGTTTATACCTATTAGAATTTGTGGTGTTCTAAAAATCGGTCTAAGCGATTGTCTAGGCGCTAGAAGGTAGAAAAATGCCCAGATTAATGGTTCGGCGGGTTCTGGGCAGTCTGGACTGGGTCTGAGCAGCCTAAGCAGGGTCTGGGCGGCCTAGGCAAGTTTTTTTTTTTTTTTTTTTAATAAGGCTGATTGTGTTTTTATTTTTATTTTTTTCCATCTTTTTTAGAAATAAACAATTTAATTGTTTTTTATTCAGTATATGTCTAAATGTAGCAAATGATGATTACTTAATGGAATTCTCAAATGATCTGCCGGTACCAATTTTATTATTTTAGTAATGTAGATGTTATCAAACATGACTGAGGTTATTCATGCAATTTGAAGAAAAATAAAAGAGTAAGTTTGGATATTTGTCCTCAAATTCAACTTTGTATAAAGTACCCATCTTGACCAACTTTAGTCATTTGAGTTTTAATAAATTTTGTTCATGATTGTTAATTTTTCATGTTTTTAAATTTTGCATATGTATATTAGCATTAAATTGGATGTAATTGATAAGGTATTATGCTTAACTTTTGTAAATTATTAAAGTTATAATACAACACGCCTAGGCCCCTGGGCGCTAAGCACCTGCTCGCCGCCCGCCCACCGCCTAGCGCTTTTTAGAACACTGAGAATTTGACACTTGTTTTGAAAACTATTTTAGTTTAACTCTCGTTTTCTGACAAAATCGTTAAATCGGCAACATTGACCGGTCATAATTAATTTTCAGACTCTTTTGCCCTTACCTTAAGTTAAAATTAAACTAATGAACGAGATTTCACCTAAATCACAAAACTCTAATAGATATAAACTAATGATTGTCAAACTCAAAAAAACCCTTTAAATATTTGCATCTTGACTTGAAATTTAAACGTTAATAATGTTGTTTTTGTCTATTTGTTCAAATGTGAAGCAAATTGTTGAACATCCAACTATATATTTAAGACAAAGGTAGCAATGATTCAATGAGCTTATCCATTAAAAGATTAGGTGAGAAATAGGTCCAGAGACAAGTATATGAGCTGAATTAGGAATTTTAATTTATTGATTATGCGACTAAGTAGAGTTTGATTTTGTTGACCATGTAAATGGCCTCAAATAGTTGTTTCTTAACTTAATAAAACAAAAACCAACTACTAATGGGTTGTGTTTTTGTAAGGCAGCCATTAAGAAACTTGGAAAAATATACTTCGAAATTTCAAAGACTAAATACTTAATTCCATTTCTAATAAGGACTGACTAGAACTCTGGAATTTCTCCAAAATTTTGCCCAATTATATTTATTAAGAGTAAGTTTAGGCAGCTTTGTTTGGGGATCTCTTTTGTATTTTTTTAATTTTTTTTTTACATTTTTTACTCATTCTCTTTAAAAACACTACAACAAATATCATCCATAAAATAGTGTAAAAAAACCAAAACTTGGATCAAAAGTCACTCCCAAACTTAACTCTCTAAAATTGTTGTTGTTGATTTATCAAACATTGTCGGCCTAAAAACCATAATGCAATGTTTGAGTTTTGCATTTTGTTAAATCTAACTTTCGGATCACTAATAATGTGGACCTATCTTTGTTTTATCCTTGGTCATTGTGGTTTCACCTTACCAAATTAGATCAATTGAAGAACAAAAAAAAAAAAAAAATGAAAAATAGGCTCAATCTTCATTTGCCTAATTTTCATACGAGTAAATTGTTACAATATGTAAGGTTTGCACTCAACATAGTCAAGCTCAAGCCCAAGATTGATTCACATCTATAAGAAGATACAAGAATAGAAAAGTGGAAGAATAGGATAGTATAAGAAAGTTAAAGAAATAAAATTAGAATAAGAATGTCAGAAGTTAGTTTATATAAGCTTGTATTCAGTCAAAGAACAACATAACACAATAATACAATTCTTCAAATATTTTATTTACATGGTATCAGAGCAACTTTTTTTGGTGACCTAAGACTCCGAGGACTCAAGTTCTTCCCCGCCTCTGACGACTACACACTTTGATCATAGACGCAAGAGGCGGGGAAGAAAAATCACACTCTGTAATAGAGTTCATACACCATCGCAAGTTCAGCCAAATCACAAACAATCAAACAGTTCAACAAATCACTTTCCAGCAAATAGCAACTCAATATCTAGTCAAGCAACAACTCAATTTTCAGCAAGTTCTCCAAGTGAGAATGGACCAACTTCTTCGCCTTCGCCTGTGACTTCCCAAATGGACTCACCAACAAGTTCTCTAACCAAAAAAAATTGTGTTGACTCGAATTGAACAAATACTAAAATATGTGTTGACTCGAATTGAACAATACCAAATTTTGTGTTAACTCGAATTGAGCAATTTTCTTCATACTAGAATTATTCGAATTGGATAGTCATGCTGACCACTTGAATAGAACCATTAGCCGTTCACTCGACAATCATGATTTCTTCATACCAGCATTTTATCCAGAATTCGACAATCATGCCGACCCGAGTCGAGCCATTAGTAGCTTCACTCGACAGTCATGATTTCTTCACCAAATTAGATTTCAAAGTTTCCTCTAAACTGCACATTTCATATGCGTCTACATGTCCATCTTGCGGGGGCGTGTTAGAATATGTAGGGCTGCACTCAATACAACCAAGCCCAAGCCCAAGTCCAAGATTGATTCACATCTACAAGAAAGAAAATACAAGAATAGGAAAATACAAGAAGCATGTGCCCAGCGCCCAGGCGAGTTTAGGTTTTGTATTATAACTTTAATAATTTACAAAGGTTAAGCATAATACTTTATCAATTACATTCAATTTAATGCCAAGATACATATGCAAAATTTATAAATATGAAAAATTAACAATCATGAACAAAATTTATTAAAACTCAAATGACTGAAGTTGGTCACGATGGGTACTTTATACAAAGTTGAATTTGAGGACAAATATCCAAGCCTACTCTTTTATTTTTCTTCAAATTGCATGAATGACCGTAGTTATATTTGATAATATATACATTACTAAAATTGGTACCGGCTGATCCTTTGAGAATTCCATTAAGTAATCATCATTTGCTACATTCAAACATATACTGAATAAAAAACAATGAAATTGTTTCTTTCCAAAAAAGGGAAAAAAAAAAGAAAAACAAAATAAGAACCCAATCAACCTTATTCAAATTAGTCTCAACATCCTCTTTCGTCGGCCTAAGAACAATCAATCTCAACTCCTTGTTCACATAAAATTTTGCAATTAGGAAAAAAAAACTCGTCCAGACCCGCCTAGGAGCCTACCCGATTTTTCACCTCGCCCAACCATTAATTTGGGCATTTCTCTAACGCCTAGGCCGTTTTTTAGAATACTGATTTTTCTGACAGAATTTGGTTCGAGTTTGATGTTTCAAGGTTTCCATTTGGATTGGCTAAGTTGGTGGTGTGGTCTCAAGCTAATCAGCGCGCGGAGTGGTTATGGTGTAGGGTTCTTCACGTGCTTATGTAGTGTATGTGGAAATAGATAAATATGAGAGTTTTTGAAGAACTCAACAGATCAAAGCAATCTATCTTTATTGAGATTAGGGAATTATTGTGGATGATGGGTTGGGCTTGTAATCTTTTTAGATAATTGTTTTTTGACACCTTCACGGTGTCTTGGCATTCCTTGGTATATGAATGATTCTTATTGTATTTTGTTTCTTTTCTTATCTTTAATAAAAAGCTTCGTATTTAGCCAAAAAGAAAACGGAATATGACTTTTAATGCCTATTTTTTCACAAAATAGACAATTTAGATTTCGTAGTTGATGTAATGGCTAATTTGTGCCTATTTTTATGACTAACAATGACTATTTCATTAACCCATGTTAACGAATAAACTTATAGGACATATTTACCATTCTTAATCAAATATAAAACCTAATTTTATACTTTTGTGACCAACAATGACTCTTTTATTAATGATTCTAAGTTTTTTTTTAACCCATCCCATCCCACCCCATTAACCATTATTGTTTTTTTTGTTAAATTTTTTTTATGTTATCTTGTTCTTTAATTGCAGTTTAAGCAATTATTTTATGACATTTGTTAGCTACAAATTATTACATTAATATTTTCATGTTAGCATTTTTTTATTCTTGAATATATGTCACTCTGGATGTGTTTGATTTGATTAGTTGAGAATGTATATCTGAGTTTGAAGAGCAATTTTTTTTTTCAATTATATGTCACTATTTAGTTTAAATAAAATTATCTTATTCAATATTGGTTCCCATTTTACCTCTGAGTCTATGATCACGCTCTGTGGTAAATAGTTTGTGACTAAATAGCGATATAAAATAAAATACATTACTTTACAGGTACATATGCATTCAAGATTAGGAAATCAAATTTCGATAGTGAAAATTTTGATTTTATTAACTGTATTATGGAATAAGAAACAACGATAATTAAAACAAAATTTCTAATCATCATTAAGAAAATTAATGCACCTGTAAACTTTTCTAATCAAATTTATGACAAATTAATCAAATTGATTTTATTAAATAATTAAAACCAAATTTCTAATCATCGTTAACTACATTATGAAAAGTTTATGCTAAGGTTAGCATAATATTTGATTAATTTGTCGGTTAATGAAAACTTATAATTGGTTGCTCATAATTAGAATCATTAATATCGAGTACCTGCCAGCGACATGGGGTGGGACGGGTTAAAGGTAGAAAATAAAATAAAAATTAGAATTATTTATAAAAGAGTCATTATTGGTCATAAAAGTATAAAATTATGTTTTGTATTTGTTTAGGAAGGGTAAATATGTCTTAAAACTTTATGAGTTAACTTAAGTTAATAAAAGAGAATTTGTTAGTCATAAAAGTATAAAAATATGCACAAATTAGTCATTACATCAATTACAATATCTAAATTGTCTATATTTTATGAAGAAGTGGGTCTTAAAAATCATTTTTCGAAAAAAATAAAAAAAAATATGTAAATATCGTACGGTCCTGTATGCGCATAAACTAATTAGGCATTTTGGACTTGTGATGGAGTTTTTATTAACCTAAATTAATAAGTTAATAAACCCTACTTGAAATACCGCAAGTGCACGGTTGTCTAACTAGTAGACAGTGGCAAATACGGGTCGATCCCACGAGGATTGACAGACAATCGAATTCTAAGACTTATTTGAACTAATTTAGAGTTGGGGGTTACAGCAGATGAAAATTACTAAATTAAGAAAATGAAATTGACAACTAAAATTAAAGTGATAAGATGATAGAGAGGGGATCGAGACATCGAATCCACCACAGGTTCTTCGAGATTTGTGTAATCCAAATTATTGTTTTCAAGAATTAACATGACTAACCTAAAGATTAATCTAAGTTCGCAATTGATTTCAGCAAAGGTATAAACCCCTAGCATTGCGTGTCTTCTTACGGCACACACAATCACAGATTTATTTTAACTAATTATAAACCCCTAGCATCGCATGTCTTATTACGACACACACAATCACATATTCAGATTAATTGATTAAAACAGTATTTGAATAACAATAAAGGGTACTTCCAACTACCGACTAGTCTAGATAATTAATCCGGACATAATCGGTGAAAACAAATTATTGAAACTCAGAGAATCAACTGTATTTAACGTTCAAGTATAAAGAAAACAATAAATTCAAATACAACAAACTCTAGGAAACCTTGTGGTTTCATCTTCGCCTCGGCGCGGGGTCTAGAAGATCATGGTGGTGGTGGTCACAACATCAATGGAGGTGGAATTCATCTCTGAACGAACACGAATCCCGAGAAAGACTGCTGGTGGGCTGTGGTGGCTCTTACAGGATCTCGGGTGCCAATAGCCAACTGTTTGAAAAACAGTTGATTCCCGCCAGAAATCGCGCGTTTTCACTGCGCCTTCGTCTCCAACGAGCCGCGCTCCTCGCGAGCTCCTTCGTCTTCGCTCCAAACGGATCCAGTACCTGCAGGAAGACAGAGAGAGGGTGAGGAAACAACGATAGAGAAAAATACGAGGAGGAACAGGAACAAGGACGGTGAAACAGGGAGGCGCTCCCTGTTTTCGCTACTCCTCGTGAGGTCTTTGTTCCTCCGACGAGCTCTGATCTTTGCAAGAGATAGAGATGGCCGGGAGAAGGATTAACAGAGAGAGAGACCGAAGAGGGCGAGAATGGAGGAGGGAGACAGGGCGGTGGAGCTCTGTCTCGCGGTGGAACAGGGCGGTGGCTGAGAAAGAGAGAAACGGGAAGGAGGAGGTGGTGGCGTCTGATGGTGGTGCTCGACGGTGTGGATGCTGGACGGTGGCGAGGTGAAGAGAGAGACACAAAAACAGGGAAAGAAGAGTGGAACAGGGGAGTCGTGGATGGTGGTTGTGCATGGTTGTTTGCGACAGGTACAGGGTGTGGCGTCTCCTTAGCGAGCGAGGAAGAACGGGTGAGGGAGGAAGGCGAGGTGACGGCTGATGGTGGAGGACGAGGAGGAGGTGGTGATGACGGGATGATCGCACTGCCGGTTCTCCTATCGAGCGAGGATTGCCGGCAGGGTGGATTGGCGTGGTGGCTGGAAAAAAAAGAGAGGAAGAGAAACGAAACCTGGAAGAAGAGAGAGAGCTTTTCTTCAAAATGGGGAGAGCTAAATAGGGTTCTCCTATTTTCTTGGGCTTGGGTTCTCCAAAAGGCGTTGGGCTTGAGTTTTTAGGTTAGCATTTTGGGTTTGGGCTTAGGTTAAATTAGGTAGACCTAGGTTTATTTGGGTTAGGTTTAGATATGTGACCATCTACTTTGTATCACCGCTATAATCAACCAATTGAACATTCATTAAATTGTCGCCTTAATGCGATTTCATCGTTCACGATCAAATTCCTACAAATACATGAAAATGAAATAATAAAAATATAATATAATAATTTAAACACTAACATATATAAATTAAGTGATATATTATGTAATAATTATGTGAATATCAAATACACTCAAACCTATATTTTGCTAGTCCTCGAGCAAAACAATAGAAATAAAATTCTAACTCACTTTCGCAGGAATCATCGGTTGCACTTACCTTTAACGTGCAACAAGGCTTTAAACCCCTAGATTACCTCTAGTGGACGAGTTATAGTCTCGTGAGGGTTTCCAGAAATGTTACACAAACATTATGACTCAATAAATTTCCAAAACATGGTAACTCGATCGTTCGATCTATTATCCTCAGAGTAAGAATCTAATTGCCAATTTTTTTTGAAAACAAAACTAACAGTGTGACAATAATATATCAAAGAGTCTCACAACAATTTAATAATACTTAAAGGTTAAATAAATTTCATCAATTATTCCCAACTCGAAGTGTGTGTGTGTGTGTGCATGGCCTTATCAACATAACTTTATTTTTCTCAGCAAAGATACGACTAGATAACCTTTGAATTGTACGCTTCGACTACAAATCTCTCTTGTCACTCAGAAATGAATCACTCAGAGATTGGTTAGTTATCACTCAGTTTATATGTGAGAAAGGGAATAAATTATGGAAATACAAACATCTCACATATAATAATCATGAAAACACAGACTTTTCAAATAATGAAATGAATATGATCTCATGGACAGAAATATTAATTACTTTGAGAACGTTGAATCACATGCCATAGTTCTTGTTTATTTAATCTCCAGGTCTATGAATCAAACTTTTACTTAAGATCAATTAGGTCTTTATTAGGTTGTAATGAGGCTAAGATTTTGGCTAACAAGAATGGAAAAGGATACGAGAAAATTCTCTGAGAATGGATACACCATTTAATAAGAATGTTGGGCTTTGAAGAATAAACCAATGTTGTACACCATTAATTTTTCTTCCTTCGAAATTCTTTTCATATATATTTTTTTCCTTTTTCTTCGAAGCATCAATTTTTTTTTTCATTTATCCTTTTTTTTTGACATGTTTTCCCCTTCTGCACAATAAAACATTTCAGTCCCGAGGATTCAAGAAATATTTAGTTTCAGCTCTTTTTATTTTCCCCTTCCAAAAATATATCAACCATACACATTCTAAGAGACATTGGGTAAGGATAAAAATAATATGGGATATTACTCCCTAATTGGAGTAGGTAATGGAGATGGAGTTAGCAAAGAAAAAGTCTATTTAAAGGCTCAAATGGCTGCAAATGGATATTTATCATTAGTTAGGCTAAAAGGCTAAAGAACGGTTCAAATAAAAAAATGCATATATCACTTCTTAAGCTCTAGTCGGTATTATGACATCTCAACTAAATAAATCAAGAAGTTCTAGTGTAATAATTCAATTTTAACAACATTCTCAAAGCAATCAATAAAAGAAACAAAAATAATGAGATCATCAACGGAATAATGCGAACTCAAGAAAAGTTAGAGTTTATTTAATAACCCTCAAGAAAAATAGAATGTCTCAAAACTCGGTCTCCACTATTATTCTAAGGTTTTCTAATTAATATTTTACTGATTAACTTCAAGTTATGCTAACTCGGCTTACAGTGCAAGAGTGGTCGAGTCGAAATATCATGAAATATATTTAACTTAAAGATAATATCAAACCATATGTTTTCCTATTGATATATAAAAATGACAAATGTAAGCATGCATTCCTTAAATTTAAAGGCATACTTGAAAGCACATCCTCTTCATTGGAAAGAAACTTAGATTTTGAATGTATTTTCAAATCGAAAATTTTTCACACAATCATAATTAACTATGTATTCAATGGAGATTGAGTAGAATACAATAGTCAATTGTGAAATACATTTCATTTCAAAATTTTCGAAGAATGCAGAAAAAACTCTTAAACCTCACCCTCAAACCTAAACCAAACATTGTCCGCAATGTATAAAATGATGATCATGACAAATGCAGGAAAAAGAAAAGATGAGAGTTAGAGTGATATTACCATGGGAAAGTTTTTACCAATTTCGATGGAATCGTCCACCAATGAACTCTCAGAGACATAAGAACCGTGGACTCATCATGATAAATTGATAAAAACAATACAGGACACAAATAAAAAAAATTACATGTATCAGTTGTAAGTCAAAATTGTTACGGAGCTAACGAGTATGAGTGAAATGCAACTAGAAAGAACTCAAAAGTCAATCCAAACTAACCATAATGACACAACTGAAGCTAGGCTGCCTCCTAGGAGTGCTTGGTTTAACGTCGTCAGCCCGACATATATTCTTCCTCATAAATGATGTACCATGAAATGACGACGAAGAACATAACGAACACTCTCCTCAAAAGGGGGCAAGGGATCATATAGCAACAACCTAAAAAGTTGAGGATCCGTCCAACAAATAGTAGCAACCACATGCGACACAACGTATACTAACACATCCCAAAAGCTACGAATGCGCCATGCAAAATCATAGAGAAAATGCAAATGAATTCGCATTCTTAGAGAATACGTGGGAACCTTGAGCAGAAAAGGGTCACAAACAATGATATCTAGCAAATGACTCTTACCTACTCCTAAAAGGGGACATCCTAAGTCAGGTTGCAAATCAGAAGATTGAATATGTATCACAATAGGGTGGTCAAAACTGAAATCATCTCTTACAAATAATGGATCCATATTGGTAGCATCGGTCAATATGAAAGGGATGGAACGAGGCATGTCTATAGATATATCGGGTGGTACAGGCTCATCATCACAAAATGAACTACACCAAGATGATGAGTTAGACAACGCAACAACACCCCCAAACCTAGAATTAGCACTACCTATGGCATGCAATCTCTTATTAGATGCGTCCTCCGATAACGACTTGACTATTTCTTGAATTATGAGGTCATTCGTATCATGAAAATAGTCGATGCTTGACTCCAAAGAACATTGAGAATTAGACTTCATGCAAGAGTCACTAGGAAGGCATATGTCGAGTGGGTCATCATGAAAATGTGGGGAAAATAATGGGTCAGGAAGCAAAGTAGTTTCGATCACATTATCCTCAAAAACATCATCTGACTCGGGTTTCGATGTGCTACCAGTTATGAATTGACCCTCTGAATTTTAAATAGAGTGACTAAGAACTCTTCCTAACTCACTTTCAGATAATGCCTCAGTAATATGATCCACAACTATCTCAAGTCTATTGATGGCTTGAGATTGGTGTTGAATCATGGTTTTTGACTTTAACATAGCCTGAGAATCATGTTCAAGCAGTCGTTCTGTGCGCTGCATAAAACGATTAATCGTTTCCTCTAACCTTGATGTGTTGGATGGAGGAGTTTGGTTAAATCGAGGCATAACATGATGAGGGTATTGAGGAGCCTGAGAGAAACTATGTCCCCCTTGGTGTGAATTATGAGCCCATGAGAGATTTTGATTATTGGCAAACCCAGGGCTGTAATAGTTGGACTTTGAATTATAACCAGGTCGCCAATTAGCGTTAAAAGAATGGATTTGCTCAGCGAAATATTCAGGATAATCATATTGCAAATCACAATCAGCTGTAAAATGACTAGGACTCGAACATGCAACACAACCCTCAAATGAAACATTAGTGGGAAGTAGGGGTTGAGTCAAATTCATAAGTGCATCTAATTTCCGAGTCATCGTCATAAGAACTGTTTTGAGCTTCGAGGTAGAAGGGGAGAAGTAATCCTTAAAGTCTTTCTCCTCAGCCACTTCCTTGGTCTCAAGAATTTTTTAATTTTTAATTTATAATTTTTTTTAAATGCAAGCCTAACTGCTATATAAAGATGACCTAACTAAAAATAAAATAAAAACAACGAAACCCTAAATGATGCACAAACAAAATGAATGGCAGACGACCCTAGAGATTTTCTTTAATAATGCAGGGCTGAAATTCAATTCAATTCAATTTACCTAACCGTGGGAGAGGCACGGTAATTTTCTATCAATCCGCCACTACAGAATTGCTCTTACCTTTTTTTCCACTCTCTAGCTAAAAGTGAAATGCCAGTTTAAGAACTGTTCCCAGATGAGATATGTTCCTTCACTCGGCCACTTTAAGCTATCAAACGTCCAAGGAGGGTTCCTATGAGCATCACACCAGCCCTAGATAATTATCTTGCTACAAATTTTAAATAGTGAAGGCCTAGGTTCCTCACCCTAAAATAGATGGTGCTTAACCAATCCTGCCACTATTCAAATTTGCATGCAATACTACTTAGAACAAACTAAACAAATGTGATCAGACAGAAAACCGCGTGCAGATGCGGTGGGTAGAAGTTACCTCCGGCGTGAACCTCTTTTGGGTTACTTGCGACGCCAGGTAGAAGTCAATTTCTGAGAGCTTCTTCGCGAATCGCAATATTTCACTTCGTTCCCACTTGAGCTCCTATGTGTGTGACCGCTACAAAATAAATTCAAAAAAAAACAATTCAAACTCAAGCAAATAAGAAAATGACTCGTAACACTGTTCCTGAAAAAAGAAAATTAAACCTAATTTATAAACTAGCAAAAACAACCCTAGATTTCGATTGTACCGTTACAATCCTCGGCAACGGCGCCAAAAACTTGATGGAGTTTTTATTAACCTAAATTAATAAGTTAATAAACCCTACTTGTAATACCGCAAGTGCATGGCTGTCTAACTAGTAGACAGTGGCAAATACGGGTCAATCCCACGAGGATTAACAGACAATCAAATTCTAAGACTTATTTGAACTAATTTAGAGTTGGGGGTTACAGCAGATGAAATTTACTAAATTAAGAAAATGAAATTGACAACTAAAATTAAAGTGATAAGATGATAGAGAGGGGATCGAGACATCGAATCCACCACAGGTTCTTCGAGATTTGTGTAATCCAAATTATTGTTTTCAAGAATTAACATGACTAACCTAAAGATTAATCTAAGTTCGCAATTGATTTCAGCAAATGTATAAACCCCTAGCATTGCGTGTCTTCTTACGGCACACACAATCACAGGTTTATTTTAACTAATTATAAACCCCTAGCATCGCATGTCTTATTACGACACACACAATCACATATTCAGATTAATTGATTAAAACAGTATTTGAATAACAATAAAGGGTACTTCCAACTACCGACTAGTCTAGATAATTAATCCGGATATAATCGGTGAAAACAAATTATTGAAACTCAGAGAATCAACTGTATTTAACGTTCAAGTATAAAGAAAACAATAAATTCAAATACAACAAACTCTAGGAAACCTTGTGGTTTCATCTTCGCCTCGGCGCGGGGTCTAGAAGATCATGGTGGTGGTGGTCACAGCATCAATGGAGGTGGAATTCATCTCTGCACGAACACGAATCCCGAGAAAGATTGCTGGTGGGATGTGGTGGCTTTTACAGGATCCCGGGGTGCCAATAGCCAATTGTTTGAAAAACAGTTGGTTCCCGTCAGAAATCGCGTGTTTTCACTGCGCCTTCGTCTCCAGCTAGTCGCGCTCCTCGCGAGCTCCTTCGTCTTCGCTCCAAACGGATCTGGTACCTGCAAGAAGACAGAGAGAGGGTGAGGAAACAACGATAGAGAAAAATACAAGAAGGAGGAATAGGAATAGAGACGGTGAAACAGGGAGGCGCTCCTTGTTTCCGCTACTCCTCATGAGCTCTTTGTTCCTCCGACGAGCTTCGGTCTTTGCAAGGAAGAGAGATGGCCGGGAGAAGGATTAACAGAGAGAGAGATCGAAGAGGGCGAGAATGGAGGAGGGAGACAGGGCAGTGGAGCTCTGTCGCGCGGTGGAACAGGGAGGTGGCTGAGAAAGAGAGAAACAGGAAGGAGGAGGTGGGGGCGTCTGATGGTGGTGCTCGGCGGTGTGGATGCTGGTGGCGAGGTGAAGAGAGACACGAAAACAGGGGAAAAAGAGTAAAACAGGGGAGTCGTGGATGGTGGTTGTTTGCGACAGGTACAGGGTGTGGCGTCTCCCTAGCGAGCGAGGAAGAACGGGTGAGGGAGGAAGGCGAGGTGACGGCTGATGGTGGAGGACGAAGAGGAGGTGGTGATGGCGGGATGATCGCACTGCCGGTTCTCCTATCGAGCGAGGATTGCCAGCAGGGTGAATTGGCGTGGTGGCTGAAAAAAAAAGAGGAAGAGAAACGAAACCTGAAAGAAGAGAGAGTTTTTCTCCAAAATGGGGAGAGCTAAATAGGGTTCTCCTATTTTCTTGGGCTTGGGTTCTCCAAAAGGCGTTGGGCTTAGGTTTTTAGGTTAGCATTTTGGGTTTGGGCTTAGGTTAAATTAGGTAGACCTAGGTTTATTTGGGTTAGGTTTAGATATGTGACCATCTACTTTGTATCACCGCTATAATCAATCAATTGAACATTAATTAAATTGTCACCTTAATGCGATTTCATCGTTCACGCTCAAATTACTACAAATACATGAAAATGAAATAATAAAAATAAAATATAATAATCAAAATACTAACATATATAAATTAAGGAATACATTATGTAATAATTATGTGAATATCAACTTGTTAGAAAACATCCAAAGGTTCGGCAAATGACTTGTTCAGCAATTTACAGCTGAACTGTGATAGGTAATCAAGAATTTCATATGTTGATGTAAGACTATAAAATTTAAGCTAAGAATTGATAGAATTCATCGAGGTGTGGCCAATTGGCATAACACGTTTCACTGCCAAATCCAAACCATGGCTGTCCTAATCATGATATTATAAAATGGTTCACTTGCATGAAAGTCATTGTTTATGTAAAGTGGAAGAAGATAGTTCATCGCCAGTTCATCACCAATAACTTCTTAATAGTTTGGTATCTTTCCATTTTGAAAGTGCTGAGCAAACATTTCATAGACTTCTTATCAAGCGAGAAAAAGGTTCATTTCAGAGACTCCATCAGCTGATTTTTGAAATACCAATATCTGGTTGTGTGAATAACCCTAACCTATAAAACCATAACTCATTATTCTAGTCTCAGCACTATCTTTTGCTATTGGGCTTTAATAACCCAAACCTATAAAACCATAATTTTGAAATACCATTATCTGGTTGTCTGAATCAAGAATTGCTTGATTAATTACAAAGAGTGCGTTCGAAATTTGAGTCATTTTAGCCCACAAATTTTCTTCCCATCAATTTTCAATTAAATGAGTGATCATCCATACATGCATGCAACTGTATATATTTCAATCTCAAGATCTATTAAAAGTGTGATGACTAGTGATTGAACAGTGGTGAATGATATCAATAGGTCACGAATTTGGAAAAAAAAAAATCTCAAGATCTAACATTCAAACTAGCCAAGGCTATATCATGAGGACCGATTTTGTGCGTAAGGGAAAGAGATTTTATCATGGAATTGATCAAATATGCAGTTGGACATCTCGTATTAATTGATCAAATATCCAATATATTAAATAGGCATGTATTGGACTTACTAATCTTGTATAAGTGGGTATTAGCACGGCCAATATAAGAGAGTTTATTAAGAATGTAAAGTTATGTGGGTTAGTTCAAAAATAATGTTAAGAACCCAAAAGTGTGATTAAAAATATGATAGTATTAGCAATAAATCAAAAATAAAAGTTATGATATTACTTTCCTATTATAACTAAACAATTAGAAATACGATAGTATTAGCAATAAATCAAAAATAGAAATTACGATATTAGTTTCCTATTAGAACAAGAAACAACAACTGAATTGATTTTGTAAGTAAGAAAAGATATATATCACCTTTAAATTAGAATAGCTGATGTAAGAAGAAGCACAAAGTAGACACAATAATGAACTTCAACTACTACAAGCCCATAAACAACAATGTTCGATCAAAGAATTGGTATGGAGCATTCCTGCCCTATGGAAAATTTTCTCAAGGCCAATCCTATGGTGGATGTCCTCTAGGCCAAGGTAATAACTTATTAATCATGTTCTTGTTGTTTCTTTTTGTCATTGAATCTGTGTATCCATGTATTAATTAATCTTAATTATCTAATCATCATGAATGTGCTCAACCCAAAGCACTCTAGTTGCCTCCATGTCTAATTAACATATTTGCATGCAACTTGAAATTTCAATGTTAGTAATGTTGATTTGTTGACGTGCTAACCAAATATTCGAACCAATGCAGTTTTTTTTTTTTTTTGGTAGCAATAAGAAAATTATTTTTTGCATAAGCCGTGCGGCTATCGGATCGCTTACTGTCAAATGAGTTTTTATGATGTTTCTTTTTATCATTGAATTTTCTCAAATCTTTCAATTATTTTCAGATGGATCATTCTCTTATGCTTCTCTAGCATCATCATCAGTTTGGAAACCTCAGCCTCTTGATAGTGTATCTCCAAATCCACAATGTAGTCTGTCCCAAGCAATACTCAAACAGATCGAATATTATTTCAGGTATTTTAATTAGGTTCAGTCCCCTTTGTAACTTTAAAGCCTTTCAAATAGATTTAATTTTAATTACTATAGTTTATGTACTTAATGTAGTAAGGACAATTTGGTAAAAGATGTCTTCTTGCGGAGTAAAATGGACGTGGATGGGTGGGTTTCAATTCATCTTATTGCTACTTTCCCAAGAGTAAGTGCTCCCCTGGTTCTTATTGAGTCACCGGTTTCAATATCTTTTTTGTTACATCAGTCTTCGATTCCTTGTTGTTAATGGTATTGTTATTGTTGATTTGGTATTAATTATAGGTTAAAGCCATGACAAGTGACACTGAATTGATTCTCAAAGCATTGCAGCCATCTAAAGTTATTGAAATAAACGTAAGCTTGTAATTGATTCTTTCTTGTTTCGATATGTATCTTACTTACGTTGTATTCTAATATTTTTCAACTCTCAGGGGGATAAAATTCGAAGACTTGGAGATTGGAAGAGGTGGGTATTGCCCTCCGTGATCGCATTAGAAGAACATTCTCCTGAAGGCTTGCTGGAAAACTGAATTAATAATATTAGGCTGGATAATGGTATTGGAGCTAACGAAAATTTACAGAACATTCTCGTGAAGGGTAGAATTCATAGAGGCTTGGTTTTTATAAGCCTTTTACAATGCTAGTTGCAGACGCAGGGGAGATCAAACACAACATGTACTAAGAGGAAAAGGCAACTTATTGGGACATTTCAGAATTGTTACGTGTATATCGAAAGACTATTAAGAAGTAAGCTGATTACTTGGCCATTTTGTTTACACATTTGTACACTAGTTACAAGTTTATCGAAATAGGTTCAAACTCCTTTGGAAAAGGACTTGAAGAAAATAGTCCTAGGATGATTCAGGCAAAAGATTGTAAAAGCTCTGTTCAGTTTTAGATTTTGAGACAGTAAATAACCATTGATCACTTTCTATAGAATTTGAGATGTTCAAGATTGTAAAAGCTCTTGGGTAATGTTGTTTTTTTTTTCCCCTTTCATTTCAACTACTATGAGTCTATTACTAAACATTTTGAAAACAGAAAAATTAGCTAGATATTCTTAAATTCATTTTATATGGATGAAATTATTTGTATCTATTCATCAGATATCGTCAAAAAGCTTCAATATCAGGTTAATCTTACTATCTACGGAGTTAAACGTAATTCAGTTTGAAGAAAAATATTTGCAGCCTGAAAGTTAAATTCCTTTTTTTACTGTTTACTATATAAGGGGAAGGATATTTTGAGAAATACAGGATTAGACAACATGATAAAAGTAAGACTGGGTATTTGTGGAATCTAAACAACATTTTGTAGGTATCAAATCTGTTTCACAGTACTGTTAATTTGTTTATCTTTGCATTTGGGATGACCGCGGCTTCATTGTTCGCAAAACATTTTGGTGTATATGCAGAAAATTCAACCACATACACAGTTTATACTATGAAACAATGGAGTATATGGTACATGTTCATTGTATACGCCAAATTGGCTTATGTTCATGTTGGAGAATCACATTTATTTCATTTATATAGGGGCTACCCAACATAGTCAGTGAAGTGAGCAAAGCAAAACATGAAAGCCGATTTCAAGACAATTGAAACTAGTTCAAACTATATTAACCATATTTTTCTAATTCACGCAAACATAATAGACTTTTCCTCTCACTCGTGTATTAATTAATCTTAATTATCTAATCATCATGAATGTGCTTAACCCAAAACACTCGTCTCTAGTTGCCTCCATGTCTAATTTAAATATTTGCATGTGACTTGAAATTTCAATGTTAGCAATGTTGCCTTTGTTGAACATCCAACTATATAATTAAGACAAAGGTGAGCAAAGATTCAATGAGCTTATCCATGAAAAGATTAGGTGAGAAAAGGGAAATTTTAATTTATTGATTATGCGACTAAGTAGAGTTTGATTTTGTTGAACATGTAAATGGGCCTCAAATAGTTGTTTCTTAACTTAATAAAACAAAAACCAACTACTAATGGGTTGTGTTTTTGTAAGGCAGCCATTAAGAAACTTGGGAAAAATATACTTCAAAATTTCAAATACTAAATACTTAATTCCATTTCTAATAACTAGAACTCGGAATTTCTCCAAAACTTTGACTCAATTATATTTATTAAGAGTAAGTCTAGGAAGCCTTGTTTAGAGGTCTCTTTTGTATTTCTTTTGGATTTTTTTTACATTTCTTATTCATTCTCTTTAAAAATACAACTGCAAATACCATCCATAAAATAGTGTAAAAAAACTAAAACTTTGATCAAAAGTGACTCCCAAACTTAACTCTCTAAAATTGTTGTTGTTGTTTTATCAAACATTGTGGACTTAAAAATGGACCTAAAAACCACAATGCAATGTTTGAGTTTCGCATTTTGTTAAATCAAACTTTCGGATCACTAATAATGTGGACCTACCTTTGTTTTATCCTTGGTCATTGTGGTTTCACCTTACCAAATTAGATCAATTGAAGAAAAAAAAAAAGTGAAAAATAGGCTCAATCTGCATTTGTCTAATTTCCATACAAGTAAATTGTTAGAATATGTAGGGCTTGCACAAGATTGATTCACATCTATAAGAAGAAAAATACAAGAATAGAAAAATGGAAGAATAGAAAAGTTAGAATAAGAAAATCCAAATAGTTAAAGAAATAAAGTTACAATAAGAAAGTCAGAATAAGACTCAATTTTGTATAGGAGATTTTAAGTTTCTTAATTCCATAAGGTTAGGTAGAAGTTAGCTTATATAAGTTTGTATTCAGTCAAGGAACAACATAACATAATAATACAATTCTTCAAATATTTTATTTACATGGTATCAGAGCAACTTTCTTTGGTGACCTAAGACTCCGGGGACTCAAGTTTTTCCCCGCCTCCGACGACTACACACTTTGAACGTAGACACAAGAGGCGAGGAAGAGAAATCACACTCTGTAATAGAGTTCATGGACCATCGCAAGTTCAGCCAAATCACAAACAATTAAGCAGTTCAGCAAATAGCAACTCAATATCTAGTCGAAGAACAACTCAATTTTCAGCAAGTTCTCCAAGTGAGAATGGACCTACTTCTTCGCCTTCGCCCGTGACTTCCCAAGTGGACTCACCAACAAGTTCTCTAACAAAATAAAAATAAAAATTGTGTTGACTCGAATTGAGCAAATACCAAAATTTGTGTTGACTCGAATTGAGCAATACCAAAATTTGTGTTAACTCGAATTAATAAATTTTCTTCATACCAGAATTATCCGAATTGGATATTCATGTTGGTCACTCGAATCGAACCATTAGCCGTTCACTCGACAATCATGATTTCTTCATACCAGCATTTTATTCAGAATTCGACAATCATGCTGACTCGAGTCGAACCATTAGCAGCTTCACTCGACAATCATGATTTCTTCACCAAATTAGACTTCAAAGTTTCCTCCAAACTGCATATTTCATATGCGTCTACATGTCCAGCTTGCGGGGGCATGTTAGAATATGTAGGGTTACATTCAATATAACCAAGCCCAAGTCCAAGATTGATTCACATCTACAAGAAAGAAAATACAAGAATAGGAAAATATAATAATATGAAAGTCCAAATAGTTAAAGAAGTAAAGTCAAAATAGGAAAGTCAGAATAAGACTCTATTTTGTATAGAAAGTTTTAAGTTTCATATTTTCACAAGGTTATATAGAAGTTAGTTTATATAAGCTTGTATTCAGTCAATTAACAACAACACGACAATTTATTACAATTCCCAATTATTTTCTTTACATAAATATGGTACAGAACCCACTCCAACCTCTTTATTTCCTCTCGAAAGAATTTGGTTTGGGTGAAAATCTTCTTCCTCAAATTAATTTCTTTAGTTTGTCAGTGTTGCATGAGAGGATCTTAACTAAAGATAAGTTAATGAAAAGAGGATTTCTCACAAGAAGTCTTTGTGTGCTTTGTAATGAGATTGACGAGACTTTGAAAAACTGAATGCTTCATTGTAGATTATCCAAATCTATTTGGAGCAGTTTTTTGCAGTGTTCTAAAAAATGCTAGGCGGTGGATGAGCGGCGAACGGGTGCCCAACGCCCAGGGACTTAGGCGATTTTAGGTTTTGTATTATAACTTTAATAATTTACAAAAGTTAAGCGTAATACCTTATCTGTTACATCCAATTTAATGCCAAGATACATATGCATAATTTATAAACATGAAAAATTAACAATCATGAACAAAATTTATTAAAACTCAAATGTATGAAGTTGGTCATGATGGGTACTTTTATACAAAGTTGAATTTGTTGACAGATATCCAAACCTACTCTTTTATTTTTCTTCAAATTGCATGAATGACCTCAGTTATATTTGATAAACTCTGTATTACTAAAATTGGTACCGGCAGATCCTTTGAGAACCTCATTAAGTAATCATCATTTGCTACATTCAAACATATACTGAATAAAAAACAATTAAATTGTTTCTTTCCAAAAAATGGGAAAAAATAAAATAAGAACACAATCAACCTTATTCAAATTAGTCTCAGCATTCTCATTCGTCGGCCTAAGAACAATCAATCTCAACTCCTTGTTCATATAAATTTTTTCAACTAGGAAAAAAAAACTCGCCCAGACACGCCCAGAACCGGCCTAGGCGCCTACCCGATTTTTCACCCCCAACCATTAATCTGGGCGTTTCTCTAACGCCTAGGTGCCGCCTAGGCCGTTTTTTAGAACACTGATTTTTGACAGAATTTGGTCTGAGTTTGATGTTTCAAGGTTTCCTTTTGGATTGGCTAAGTTGGTGGTGTGGTCTCAAGCTAATCATTTCCGGCGCGCGGAATGGTTATGGTGTAGGGTTCCTCACGTGCTCATGTAGTGTATGTGGAAATATAAAAATATGAGGTTTTTTTAAGGGTTCAACAGATCGAAGCAATCTATCTTTATCAAGATTAGAGAATTATTATGGATGATGGGTTGGGCTTGTAATATTTTTAGAGACTTATTTTTTTATACCTTCATGGTGTCTTGACATTCCTTGATATATGAATGATTCCCTTTGTATTTTGTTTCTTTTCTTATCTTTAATAAAAATCTTTGTATTTGGCAAAAAAAAATGGAATATGATTTTTAATGGATACTTTTTCATAAAATAGACAATTTAGATATCGTAGTTGATGTAGTCGCTAATTTGTGCATACTTTTATGACTAACAATGACTATTTCATTAACCCATGTTAACTCATAAACTTATAGAACATATTTACCATTCCTAAACAAATATAAAACCTAATTTTATACTTTTGTGACCTAACAATGACTATTTTATTAATTATTCTAATTTTTTTTGTTACATTTTTTTTTTGAAAACCCTTAACCCATCCCACCCCATTAATCATTTTTTTTTTGTTATTTTTTTTAATGTTATCTTGGTCTTCAATTGCAGTTTGAGCAATTATTTTATGACATTGTTAGCTACAAATGACTACATTAATATTTTCATGTTAGCATTTTTTTATTCTTGAATATTTTGTCACTCTAAATGTGTTTGATTTGACTAGTTGTAAATGTATATCTGAGTTTAAAGAGTAATTTTTTTTTTCAATTATCTGTTACTATTTAGTTTGAATAAAATTATCTTATTCAATATTGGTTCTCATTTTACCTCTGAGTTTATGATCAAGCTCTGTGGTAGATAGCTTGTAACTAAATAGTGATAGAAAATAAAATATATTACTTTACAGGTACATATACATTCAAGAATAGGAAATCAAATTTCGATAGTGAAAAAATTGATTTTTTAAAATGTATTATGGAATAAGAAGCAATGATAATTAAAACCAAATTTCTAATCATCATTAAGAAAAGTAGTGCACCTGTAAACTTTTCTAATCAAATTTATGACAAGTTAATCAAATTGATTTTATTAAATAATTAAAACCAAATTTCTAATCATCGTTAACTACATTATGAAAAGTTTATGCTAAGGTTAGCATAATAATTTGATTAATTTGTCGGTTACTGAAAACTTATAATTGGTTGCTAATAATTAGAATCATTAATATCGAGTACCTGCAAGCGGCATGGGGTGGGAACGGTTAAGGGTAAAAAATAAAATAAAAATAAAAATTTGAATTATTAATAAAAGAGTCATTATTGGTTATAAAAGTATAAAATTGAATTTTTTATCTGTTTAGGAATGGTAAATATATCTTATAACTTTATGAGTTAACCTGGGTTAATAAAATAGTCATTGTTAGTCATAAAAGTATAAAAGTATGTACAAATTAGCCATTACATCAATTACGATATCTAAATTGTCTATTTTGTGAAGAAATGAGTTTTAAAAGTCATTTTTCAAAAAAAGAAAAAGAAAAGAGTGTAAATATCGTACGGTCCTGTATGCGCATGACCTCATTAAGCATTTTGGTCAGCATTTTACACATGAACTATGATAGGTGATAAAGAATTTCATATGTTGACATAAGACTATAAAATTTAAGCTAAGAATTGATAGAATTCATCGAGGTGTGGCCAATTGGCATAACACCTTTCACTGCCAAATCCAAACCATGGCTGTCCTAATCATGATATTATAACATGGTTCACTTGCATGAAATTCATTGTTTATGTAAAGTGGAAGATAGTTCATCACCAATTACTTCTTAATAGTTTGGTATCTTTCCATTTTGAAAGTGCTGAGCAAACATTTCATAGACTTCTTATCAAGTGAGAAAAAGTTTCATTTCAGAGACTCCATCAGCTGATTTTTGAAATACCAATATCTGGTTGTGTGAATAACCCTAACCTATAAAACCATAACTCATTATTCTAGTCTCAGCACTATCTTTTGCTATTGGGCTTTAATAACCCAAACCTATAAAACCATAATTTTGAACTACCAATATCTGGTTGTGTGAATAAAGAATATAAGATTAAGAATTGCTTGATTAATTACAAAGAGTGCGTTCGAAATTTGAGTCATTTTAGCCCACAAATTTTCTTTCCCAACATTTTTTCAATTAAATGAGTGATCATCCATACATGCATGCAACTGTATATATTTCAATCTCAAGATGTAACATTCAAACTAGCAAACGTAGCCAGTGAAGTGAGCAAAACAAAACATGAATTTCGATTTCAAGACAAATGAAACTAGTTCAAACTATATTAACCACATTTTTCTAATTCACACAAACATAATCGACTTTTCCTCTCACTCGTATATTAATTAATCTTAATTATCTAATCATCATGAATGTGCTCAACCCAAAGCACTCTAGTTGCCTCCATGTCTAATTTAAATATTATATTAATTAATCTTAATTATCTAATCATCATGAATGTGCTCAACCCAATGCACTCTAGTTGCCTCCATGTCTAATTTAAATATTTGCATGCCACTTGAAATTTCAACGTTAGTTGATGGTACATCAAAACAAACCAATTACTATAACTACACATGTGACATGAATACTCATCATGAGAATACAATAGGGGTGGGCAAACGGGTCGAGGATCCGCGGGTTTAAACCGGACCGGACCGTTTTGCTCTAAACGGTCAGAATTTTAATTTTGTATTTTTAGATACGGTTCGGATCGGTCCGGATCCGTTATAAAACGGTCCGGTCCCGGTTTCTATTTTTTAAAAAGAAACGGTCCGGGTTGGACCCGTCCGGACCGTTTCAAATCGCATTTACTATAAAAACCTAAACCTAAACCTAAACTCTCCTCTCTCTGTCTCTCCTCTCTTTGTCTCTGTCTCGAGAAGGGGAAGGAGATTTCCCTCTCTCCTCTCTCTGTCTCTGTCTCGAGAAGGAGATCTCCCTGTCTTCTCCTCTCCTCTCTCTGTCGAAGAAGAGATCTGTCGAAGATCAGCCGCAGTAGATCTGTCGAAGATTAGCAGAGAAGAAGAGATCTGTCGAAGAAGAGAAGAAGAGATCTGTCGAAGAACTCTGTCGAAGATCAGCAGAGAAGAAGAGATCCATCGAATAAGCCCTCTCCTCTCTGTGTCGAAGAAGCAGCAGCAGAGAAGAAGAGATCAGAGGTGGAGGAGAAAACGAAGAAAATAAACCATAAAGCACTAATTTTTCTTTTTTGGATTTCGTTCTGGTTTGATTTCTGTCTTTGTTGTTCTTCTTTTGATACAGTGTTGATGTTGTAGATGATCCGTTCTTGTACTGATGATGATTATCATGATGGGAATTTGATGAAAGAATGATTGGGTAATTGAATTCATGGTTTGGGTGTGTTTTTTGTGTGTTTGTTTGCTGGATTTTGTGTGGTTTAGAGGAGGAATTTGGGGTGATTGATTAAAGGGGTTGTGTTGAATTAGTGTGTGAAGGTAGAGAAGGAAAGTTGGGGTCTTGGTGAATGTGTGGCGTATAAGAAAGGTTTGGGGTTGTGGAAGATGAAGAACCAACCAACACAGTAATCTTCCTGTAATCATTCTGTGTTTACAACACAGTAAGCAGAGAAGAACCAGTAGATTTGGAAGATGAAGAAACCAACACAGTAAGCAGTAAGCAGAGAAGAACCCTTGTTTGTATCTGTTTGTAGTTTTTTAACTATTGTAGATAGTTTGGTTTTTTTGATGTTCTTGTTTGGATTTAGTCCAAAAACAGTAATCATTCTAGCAACTTCTAACTAGAAATTGATGCATTTTTAGTAGGAACCGTTTGGAACCGTAGGGACCGGACCGTTTCAAACGGTTCGAGTTAGGTTCGGTTCCAATATTCAAAATGAGGGGATCCGGACCGGACCGAATCCGTTAATTTTAAACGGTTCGAGTTAGGTTCCTCCAAAATTGGAACCGATCCGGACCGTGCCCACCCCTAGAATACAATGTCCGATCTATTGGATCAGCACATAAAGCCTGGGAATAATGAGGGTAATTATAGAGCCCAGACTAGGCCCACCAGTGAGGAGACGTAAAAAAGACCTGAATCCAAGCCTAGACAAGTCAGAGCCCAAGTGTAAGCCCGATACACGTTCTCTCATAAAGAAGAAAAATGTTGCACCAAGAAAGAGCCGTGGAGGGACTTACGCCGCCTCCACGAACGCATCTCCATTAACGAGGAAACTGTTATAAAAACATCTCCTTCTGTAAATCACACCAAGAATTACCCACGACCATTATAAAAGGTAAAGGGAACATTTGACCAAGGTATGCAAACTTTAACTGAGTTTTGTCCAGATTTACATAATTCTTCAAACAGAGTTACTGACTTAAGCATTGGAGTGCTTTCGGGCACCAAAAAGGTGATTTTTGGCAGTCTAACAGTTTTTTTGCAGGTCAAACTCACAGGATGATGATTTTTGGACGTATCAGTTTGGCGCCGTCTGTGGGGAACGACGAGTTTCCTCTTTCGAAGAACAAAAAACACAGTGACATGGCTCACCACAACCTAACGAAAGATCGACAAAGCCATCAGAAAAAATATTGCAGTCTACAGATCCCCAATCTAGTAATGATCGCGACAACTCTCCTACTGACGCAACACTAATGGCTCAGGGAGAATATGCAACCCGAAACACCGAACCAATAGCATCCGAGAATGCGAATTCGTTACACGCAATAGCTCAGACGACTGTCGGCGCTACCACGGACCCTCGGGTAGACTTGCTCATGACTCAGATGAAATACATGACAGAGATGCTAGAGAAAATCATCCAGAAATGTGTTCAGCCAGCCGACCCTACTCCAGCACCGTCTCAATAAAATTTCACTATCCGAACTCAGGGGAGTGATGAAGCCTTAGTGGAACCCCAACAGGGAAACATCGAATCGACCGATGTGTCGAGTTAACGAAATAAAAGTTGGATGAACGAGTCAACTAAATGACATGACTTTGAGTCGACTACAACGCCGCACCAACGAAGTAAGAGGTGGACGCCCGAGTCAAACTGACATCAACCGAGACGTCGAATTGACGAAGCAAAAGTTGAACGAACGAGTCAACTAGGTAAAATAACTTCGGGACGACTAGAGTGTTGCACCAACGAAACAAATTCAACGAACGAGTCAATTGAGCAAAACAATTTCGTGTCACGACGACTTAGCAAAGTAAGAGATCAGGCGGATAATTCAAGAAATGAGAAAATGAGCAAACAAAACAGCTTTCCACAAAAATTAACAGACAATAAACACAAGATCAAGACACGCGTACTAAAACATAGGAAAAATCAAATCACCGAAAGGTTGCTATAGACATACTTGTGGAACATCAAATACAAATTATCAAGACAACGACAGTAGAACAAAATCGATAAAGGAGCTAATTCTTATCATTTAAAATCCGTTCGATTACATCCAAAAGTAGCAATAGAAGACTAAGGGGAAAGATTTATAATATCCTCAACAATACCACTCGCAGGAGCCGGGTCAACAATGAAGACTCCTTCTTCAAGAAGAGGAGGCGATTCTTCAGCCATTAGGACACTCGGAGGATCTTCAATAGCAGCTTCCACATCCTAGAAAGTTTGATAAACCAGATGACGATATTGAGACAAGTAAACACCAAGACCCTCGATATAATCCAAAAGTTCAGTCCGACCATCAACAACGCGCTATCAGTCTACCACCTCCATAACACGGAGTCTATCCTTAACAGAAGCAAACTCACTTCTTACAGCGATAAGTTGACCCTCAACAGTAGTAAGCATCACAAAAGAATCAGCCTTGGCCTCGTCAAGCGAAGACAACAATTGCTCTACCATTTTATCAGCAACATCGCAATTGTTAGAATGCTTTATCATGGCTCGCGCAATTTTTTAGAGGAAATTTTTTTTCTCCACATCATGCATTGCTTGGAGAACCAAAATTGCTTGGAGAACCAAAATTCATGTAGCTTGGATTAGGTGAGGAAATGTGGGAAGATCGCATTGCTTGGAGAACCAAAATTCATGTAGCCGACCCCGAAAATCTCGGGAATGGGCTTTGATGATGATGATGATGCAAATGTGTGCGGATGCCTTCTAAGGCAGCTCTCAGGGATTCAAGCGCAGCCACAGATCGATCCCGCGCACCCTCCACGAGCTAATGCAGCTTTTTTTATTTTTTGGGCAGCAATAAGAAATTTATTTTTTGCATAAGCCGTGCGGCTCGGGTCACTTACTATCGATAAATCATAATTAATTATTGAATCTCTTTCTTTCCAAAGTCCAAACAAACATACTGTAATGATATGTATGATTATTTTAGTTGAATAGAGGTTCTGTTTTGTCAATCCAACTTTTTAAATTAGGATCACTAATGTTGTGGACTTACATGAATATTGGGTCGGGCTTCGGTTGATCAAAACCCTTTGTTTCCAATTTGGAAGTCACCCATCCGCCTTGAGATGAGCGACATCGCATATCTCGAAGCTGATGCACTTATTTCGATGCGGATGGATGGTTACCACCCATCCCTCGCTCCCTCCCTCGACCCCTAGCAAAGCTCATTTTGCAATACTCAAACAGATCGAATATTATTTCAGGTATTTTAATTAGGTTCGGTTTACTTGGTTTATGTGGAATGTAGTGTGGAGTGTGGACAATTTCTTCTTGCGGAATAGCAGGAATAGAATGGATGTTGTTAGAATTCTCAACAAGTTTATAACAAATTGTATTTGATCTCTTGAAAGTGAAATGTAGATACATGAGTTATATATATAGACACTGTAATGTGTTGCTAACAAACTAACCTACTCTGGACCACATTGACAGCTTAACAAAACTAACATACTCTGGACCACATTGACAGCTTAACAAACTAGTTCATGTACTAACAACTAGCTAATACTAATTAGGCTTAACACCCCCCCTTCAAACTAAGCGTAGATACATCAACTACACTTAGTTTGTCACGAAGCTTCAAAAATCTGGATTTTCCAAGAGCTTTAGTGAAAATGTCAGCAATTTGATCAATGGCAGGAATGTGGTGAACCTGGACAAGCCTGCGAGCTACCTTCTCTCGGACAAAATAAAGATCTAATTCAATATGCTTGGTTCTAGAGTGAAGAATAGAATTTGCACTAAGCATCACTGCACTGTTATTATCACACCAGATAGTGGGAGAACTTGAGCAAATGTGTAGTTCAGACATCAGAGACTGCAACCATGTTAGCTCAGTCGTAACCGCAGCAAGACTCCTGTATTCGGCTTCAGTACTACTTCTTGAGATAGTGCTCTGTTTCTTTGAAGACCAAGAGATTAGATTAGCACCTAAAAACACACAATAACCAGAAGTGGACCTCCTGTCAATGGGATCAGATGCCCAATCAGCATCACAGTATCCAGTCCACTTGAAAGAGGGTGATGAAACCAGATGAAGACCAACAGTGGGTGTAGCCTTGAGATACCTCAGAATTTTTTTAACAACTCTCCAGTGGGATTCAAGAGGATGTTGCATGAATTGACAAACCTTATTGACAGAGTAAGCTAATTCAGGCCTTGTGATGGTAACATACTGCAGGGCACCAACCAAACTCCTATATAAGTGAACATCAGCAACTGGATCACTGCCAGTGTCATAGAGTTTTTCCCCACCACTCATTGGAGTAGATAAACCATTGGCGAATTGCATTTTTGCTCGACATAACAGATCATTAATGTACTTAGTTTGAGACAAGAACAAGCCATCAAAAGTTTGTTGAACTTGAATGCCTAGGAAGTAGTGAGCAATACCAAGATCCTTCAATGCAAACTGAGCATTCAGCTGATGAATGAGTTGTGAAACATCCTTAGAACTGGAACCAGTAACCAAAATATCATCAACATACACCAGAAGAAAGATAGGAGAAGGAGAGTGCCGGATGAATAGTGAGTTATCTGACTTAGAAGGAGCAAAACCAAACAGATGAAGAGTATGTCTCAGCTTCTCAAACCATGCCCGAGGAGCCTGATTTAGTCCATACAAAGCTTTGTGTAGTTTGCACACAGCATTTGGACGAGAAGAATCGATAAACCCAGGAGGTTGCATCATGTAAACATCTTCTTGTAAATCGCCATTCAAGAAGGCGTTGTTAACATCAAGCTGAAAAAAAGACCACCCATATGTAATAGCTACTGTGAAAACAACCCGAATGGTAGTGGGTTTCACTACTGGATTGTATGTCTCAGCATAATCGAATCCTTCAACTTGTTCAAATCCTCGAGCCACCAACCTAGCCTTATATCTATGAACAGACCCATCAGCATTTTGTTTAATCTTAAACAACCATTTGCAACCAACTATAGATCTGTGAGGAGGAAGATCAACTAACGTCCAAGTGTTATTTCTTAGCAGAGCACCAAACTCATCTTGCATAGCTGAGGACCAATGAGGGGTATCAAGTGCTTCAAGTAAGCTTACAGGTTCAGATGAAGTCAGATAGACTTTAGGCTTGTAGATGCCTGCCTTAGACCTAGTAATCATCTTATGACTAGGAGCAATAGGAAGAGGAGGACTAGACACTGACCTGTCTACAATACTGTCATTGAGAATAGGACTAGAACTGGGAGCAGGGCTAGAAGCAGGGCTAGGAGCAGTATTGGGACTAGTTGAGGGAGTAGAAGAACCCAATGGACCAAGCAATGTATTGGTGAAAGAAATGGATTGATCATCAGTAGATGAAGAGGAAAGCCCAATGGATGCAGGAACAGAACTAGAGGAAGGACTAGTGGGAGAAGGATTAGAAGCACCAGGGAACCACTTTGAATAAGGAAAATGTGTCTCATTAAACACAACATCACGAGATATGAATAGACGACCAGTACGTGACACACATTTGTAACCCTTATGTTGTGAACTATAACCCAGAAAAAGACATTCCTCATATCTAAATTGCAGTTTATGGGAGTTGTAAGGCCTGGTGTTGGGAAAACATGAACATCCAAAGACTCTTAAAATGCTGTAATCAGGAGGTTTATTGTAAAGTTTTTCATAAAGAGACAAACCATTAAGAACTTGAGTAGGAACACGATTGATAAGAAACACAAATGTCTTAACAGCATCATCCCAGTATTTTAAGGGAAGTGAGGCATGGGCAAGGAGTGTTAATGCTGACTCAGTAATGTGACGATGCTTTCTTTCAGCAAGTCCATTCTGCTGATGAGTAGTAGGACACGCAAGCCTATGACCTATCCCATGATTACTAAGAAAATTAGCAAAGGACCTATACTCCCCTCCCCAGTTTGATTGTATACATTTGATAGGAAAGCCAAATTGTAACTCAACTTGAGCCTTGAATTGAAGGAAAGTAGAAAAAGCATCCGACTTGTTTTTCAATAAGTAGACCCAAGTGAACCTACTATAAGAATCAATGAAATGAATGTAGTACTTGAAACCACAAGATGACTGAGTAGAGGCAGGACCCTAGAGGTCAGTATGAATGAGTTCAAAAGGTTTTGAGTAAACAGTGGTGGAATTGCAGAACGGAAGCCTATGAATCTTGCCCAAGCAACAGGCAGTACAAACAACTACATTTGTATTAGAAGCAGCAATATTGCATTTGTTAAGCACTTGCTTTACAACAGAAAGAGAAGGATGGCCTAACCTAGCATGCCACTGAGACAAAGAAGAACATGCCTTTGACATAAAAGTATTATTACAAATGGATGCTCTACTACTACGACATGCTGAGCAAGAGGCTGAAAGACAACTACTGGATGCTGAGCAAGATGCTGAAAGACTACTGGGAGCTGCATTACTACTGGAAGCTGACTGACTACTAAATGCTGAAGGACTACTGGATGCTGATGCTGACTGACTACTGAATGTTGAAGGACTACTGGATGATGATGCTGATTGACTACTGAATGCTGAAGGACTACTGGATGCTGACATACTGGAAGCTGAATAACTACATGATGCTGAACAAGATGCACCACTACTGAATGCTTGAAGAGATGAAGAATTGGGACAAGTAACATAAGGGGCAGACTTTGAACGAGAAAGAGACATAGAAGGAAACACATATAAGCCTCACTTAAGTGTTCCTTTCAAGAGAATTTGCAGTGTGGCCTGATCTTTGACAAAACAACAATTAGGATGGAATTCAAAAAAGACATTGTTATCTCTAGCAAATCTAGACACACTTAAGAGATTCTTGGTCAATTTAGGAACTTGAAGGACATTTATAAGATGTAATTCTCTTGATGAATTTAGAAAAGGAATAGAGGACTGACCTATGTTTTCAATAGGCACAGCAGTTCCATCTCCCACAAACAATTGCTCATTGCCATGATACGGCATAGCATTCATTAAATTCTGAGTATAAGGTGTGCAATGATCAGTGGCACCTGAATCTGGATACCACCTATCATCATCATGGGACTGCATCTGAGTTGAAGAAGTAGTATTCGTTTGTATCTGAGATTGAGGAGCAGGTCTCCAAGAAGGCTGAGTATGATGACTTGATGAGGCAATGAAAGCCTGTCTTGGAGTGGAGGCTGATGATGGAGATGAGTTACCATAACCAAAAGAAGAAGACTGCGAACTCCATGGATTTGAAACAGAGTTATCAAATCGATTAAAGCATTTGAAGGCAAGATGCCCAATTTTGCCACAAATTTGACATTGTGGTCGATTAGACTGGGAGCCAAATCCAGTAGGCCTAAAACCTCTTCCTGATCTAGCACCTCTGGCATTGAATGAACCTCTAAACTGAGGTCTTCCCCCTTGAGAACTAGACACGAAAGATCTTGGTGATGGTATGTAAGAAGACTGAGCTATATTTACAGAACTATTGATATCAAGATCTTTGTTATGTCTTTCAATCCTAGCTTCTTGAGCAAGTAGAAGAGATTCCACTTCAGAAACATTGTATTCATCATTTCTTGAACTAACTGAGATTACAAAAGTATCATACGCCTGAGGTAAGCCATAAAAAATGGCATTGACATGATCTCTTGAAGAGATTAGATGACCTACTGAGGCCAACTGATCAATAATAGATTTGAGTTTCAGAAGGTAGGCATTGATAGTTAAGTCTCCTTTCTTGAGGTTTTGTAATTGGATTCTAAGTTGAGAAATCTTGGCTACGGTGTGTGAATTGAAAAAGACCTCAAGAGTGTTCCAAATTTGAGCAGATGTGAGGCAACCTACTAACCTTGTAAGGAGTGATTCAGACATGGAGGAAAGTAACCAAGAAAATAGCAACTGATCTTGCTGTTCCCAGGTAAGAAACTCTGGATTGATAATGTGTCTGGCTTGATCTTCATTTGAGAGAAACTGTGCTGGAGAAGATTCTTTCTCAATGAATCTTTGAAGCTTGTGTCCTCTGATCGTTGCCAAAACTTGTTGTTTCCATAGCAAATAGTTTTGTTCATTCAGCTTGACAGATAAAGCATGAGTGAACATGATAGGTCTAGACTCTGTCATGGCAGAATTGATAGGTGGAGTAGCATTGGACGATGTGGAATCAGCCATTAGAACTACTATGAAAAGCTAAGGTGAAGACTATGGAAGTATCCAGGAAAGCAGCTCTGATACCATGTTATAATTCTCAACAAGTTTATAACAAATTGTATTTGATCTCTTGAAAGTGAAATGTAGATACATGACTTATATATATAGACACTGTAATGTGTTGCTAACAAACTAACCTACTCTGGACCACATTGACAGCTTAACAAAACTAACATACTCTGGACCACATTGACACATTGACAGCTTAACAAACTAGTTCATGTACTAACAACTAGCTAATACTAATTAGGCTTGACAGATGTGGATGGGTGGGTTTCAATTCATCTTATTGCAGCTTTCCCAAGAGTAAGTAAATTCGATTTGGCCTTAGTGCTCCCCTGGTTCTTCTGTATTCTTTTTAATTACATCATTTTGTTAATGGTGTTGTTACTGTTTATTTGGAGTTAATTGTAGGTTAAAGCCATGACAAGTGATATTGAATTGATTCTCACTTCCTTACAACCATCTAAAGTTATTGAAGTAAATGTAAGCTTGTAATTGATTCTTTCTTGTTTTGATATATATCGTACTTATGTTATATTCTAATATTTGGGAACTCAGCGTGATAAAATTCGAAGACTTGGAGATTGGAAGAGGTGGGTATTGCCCTCCGTGCATCGCTTCAGAAGAACATTCTCCTGGGGGCTTGTTGAAAAACTGGATTAATAATATTAGGCTGGATAATGGTATTGGAGCTAATGTAGTTACAGCTAAGTGAAAGGATTTCTCCAAAAATATATATATATATATTCAAAAGAAAGGAGGAAAAAAAAAAGAAAAAGAAAACTAAAATTTACAAAACATTCTTGTGAATGCTATTGCTAAGAAACCAAGGTATTCATAGAGCTTGGTTTTTATAAGCCTTTTACAATGCTAGTTGCAGACGCAGCGGGAGATCAAACACAATATGTACTAAGAGGAAAAAGCAATTTATTCCAGCATTTCAGAACTGATGCATGTATACCGAAAGACTATTAAGAAGGGAGGTGATCACTTGGCCTTGTTTACACATTTGTACACTAGTTACAAGTTTACTGAAATAGGTTCAACCTCCTTTGGAAAGGACTCGGAGAAAATAGTCCTAAGATTGATTCAGGCAAAAGATTGTAAAAGCCCTGTTTAGATTTTGTAAAAGCCCTGTTCTATGACTAAACATTTTGAAAACAGAAAAATTAGCTAGATATTCTTAAATTCATTTTATATGGGTGAAATTATTTGTATCAATTCATCAGATATCGTCAAAAAGCTCCAATATCAGGTTAATCTTACTATCTAAGAAGTTAAACGTAATTCAGTTTGAAGAAAAAACCGCTTCATTGGTTCGCAAAACTTTTTGGTTACACCCATCCCTCGCTCAACGGCGCTGACACTCATCTTGAGGAGGATGGGTGGTTACACCCATCCCTCGCTCCCTAGAATCTCTGCTAATTAACAAACTGGAAAGCTTTAGGGTAGCCATTTGTCCGAGCCCTTCTTATTAGCGAGGAAACGGCTCGCCCATTTCCTCGACACTTAGAATTTCTGCATTTGTCCCCCACATAAAGTTTCTTTTCGAAATTTGTTTCTACTGGCCGGACCCATTCGAAAGAACCCAAACTGAAATCATAAATATTTCTGTCCAATACTAAGGGGGGTGTATTGTATCTGGATTCTGTGGGCAATTTAATAAATTCCATGGATTCTGAAAATCCAAGTGTATTCAATTTGGATTTTAAAAAGTCCACAAAAGTCTAGGGGTATTCAATCAGGATTTTAAAAAGTCTTTCTGAAATCCACAAAGTCTAGGGGTATTCAATATGGATTTCAGAAAGTCCACAAAAGTTTTAGGGTATTCAAAATATCATTCATATTTATGGATTTGGAAAATCATGGATTCTCATGGACTTTGTAGTGTTAAGTATAAATAACAAAGTTCAATAGTTTGCCAGCCTCCATATCAAAGATTTCAATGATATTTTAAATATTTTTTGGTTCCATCTATGATAACACAAAAAAGGACTACTCCTCTTCCTCCTCTTCTCATTCTCTCTGCCGAAATTCCTACAATCCCAACAAAACTAGAGCTGTGCTGAACTGACAGAGATGTCTTTAGCTTCTTCACTCCCTTGCTACAAACTCCCTTCTCACACTTCTTCATCTTCTTCTTCCTCCAACTCTTCTTCCAGCCCTTCCTCTTCATTTTCTTCTTCATACAAGTTCATCACTATAAGGAGCTCCAATGCCGAAGGACCTCTTCGAAGACCCAGTGCTCCTTCTCTAAGACAACCCCCTTCACCCACTCTCAAGCCTGCTCCTTCCCCTTCTCCTCCATCTCCATCTCCATCCAAGCCAGCTTCAAGTGTGGTGGAGCAGAGTAATTTAGTGGTGACTGTTGAATTGCAGAGGAAAATGGCTAAGGAGCTTCAAGATTACTTTCGTCAAAAGAAGCTTGGGGAAGCTAGTCAAGGTCCCTTCTTTGGGCTCTTTGAGAAAAATGAGATTTCCAATGGAAGGTAACAATACCCATTTCTCTATTTTCTATGAATTTTACTAATCTTCAGTGTTTGAATAAAAATCTTCAATTTTTCATGTTTTGGGGTCTCTGATTTCACCTCACATAATGAACGAAAAATTGATAGTATGAACTGTTGATGACCTTCATTAGATTCAACAATAGTTGTGGGAAATTGATAGTAGAGTTTGATAAATCAACATACAAATATTTAAAATATCATTGGAAGGGAACCATATGTAGATGATAGAACGCATAAGTTTGGGATTGAAAGGGCTAGTTTTTTTTAGCACATGTATCTCTCACTTTTGTTAATTATATGCGGACGTTTTTTTGTTTAATCACTATTTACCAACTTCTTTTTTATCTTGCAAATAATTAGAAATCTGTAAAAGTCGTTCATATAAAGTCCGTGGATTTTCATAAATCTCTAGAAAGTCAGTAGCAAAAGTCTATGGATTTAAGAAATCAGCAGAAGTCCGTGGACAATTTAAAGAGTCTGTGGACAATTTAAAGAGTCCGTGGACTTTTCAAATTATTTATCAATTCCATAAGAATCCATATACAATACACCCCCCTAACTTGATCAATCAACATCTATATCTTGCTTCTTCATTTATTGGGTCAATGAAATATCAGGCTTCACTTTCAAAATCAAATTCAGCAAACTAATAACTCAATAAAAAGAGCAGGTCGCAGGGATGTGCTTCTTTGTCATAGGGAGGAATGTCTTCGTCGCAGGAGGGAGGAAAGAGATCGCCACGAGGAGGAGGAGGAGGTGCATTGCAATTTGTGATTTAGGCTAAATCTAATTCGTTAGTTTAACCTAAGGTAAGGGCAAAGAGTCCAAAAATCAATCATGACTGGTCAATGACGAAAAATATACTTCAAAATTTCAAAGATGAAATATGTCATTCAATTTCTAAGGAGTGAATAGAACTCGAAATTTGTCCAAAACTTCGCCAAACTTTAACAATAATATTTACTTAACATTGTGGACCTACAAACCACAATGCAATGTTTTTATGTCATATTCTATTAATGAATCGAGTGCAAATGCATTAAACATGGAAAATGACTATCATTTCGTAATAATTTGACTTGGTGTCTAGCAAATTTAGTAAAGTATGTTAATTAGGCATGTATTGGACTTGCTAATCTTGTATCTCTCTAAAGTTTAAATTGCTAAGTTTCTGGATTCAGGTAATTCAATCTTTGAGTGGCTTAGCACGGCCAATATAAGAGAGTTTACTAAATTGGGTTGGCCCGGGCGCATGACCACTTTTAACAACAAAAATATAAAAAGTGAAGTTGGTTCAGTTCAAAATTAATCTTAGGAACCCAAAAGTTTGATTCAAAATATTATAGTATTAGAAACCTGATGAACTTCAACTACAAGCCCAACACATGAACTGTGATAGGTAATCGATACTTCAAACAGTGAAAGTTAAACCTAAGACAATTGTTTTATCAAATGGGGAGAATATGTCGAAATCTGGCCACTTAGCATTCTATGTTTTAAAGCTGATTCAGAACCTTGGCTGTCCAAATATCGAAATTCATTGTTTACTTAAATTATATTAAGTAGGCATGTATTGGACTTGCTAATCTTGTGTTTCACTAAAGTGTAAATTGATAAGTTTCTGTAGGTGATTCAATATTTGAGTAGGAGAAATATGACAGTATTAGCAATAAATCAAAAATAGAAGTTAGGAATGTTACTTTCCTATCTAGAAAATTAGAAATAAATAAAAAATAAAAGTTATGATATTAGTTTCCTATTAGAACTAGAAACAACAACTGGTTTTGTTTGTGTTGGTTTCCAAATCATTGAATTTGTGTTGCATTGTCCTCTTATGCTTTTCCAACAGTTTGGAAGCCTCGCCTCCTGAAAGTGTAGCGAATAGTTTTCCGGATGCAGATATGTCTTTACTTGAAAATCATTTCCAATTTGGTAATGGATGTGTTCTTGCGGATGCGGAATAGAATGGATGTGGATAAAATGGATGTGGATGGATGGGTGGGTGCTTATTGCAACTTTCCCAAGAGTAACCAGAGCGTTCTTATGTATTCTTCACAAATTTTAATTAAAAAAAGTTAAGTTTATGTTGAATAATTGGAATAGGTAGGTTTTAAAACCACTAAATTGTTTCATTTGTTATTTTTGTTAATTATTTGGTTTTCTCCAATTTCTCATATAGTAACTAAATAATAATGTTATGATGGATGAGAACTTTGTTTTATACTTGCAAATCATTCTAAGCAAATGATATATTTTCATAATAAATTTGTGTATAGTACATTTCAAATATCATGATAATCCAATTTTTCAAATTGAGTGATTTCAATTGCAATAGTTAATTACATTGCAAAATTTAGAATTTTTTTTAGAAAAATGAATTTTTTTTAGAAAAATGAATTTTTTTTAGAAAAATGAATTTTTTTTTATCGATGCGCCCCATATATTTCTTAAAATTGCACAATTTCATAAAACTTGAGTTATTGGGTGTATTTTGAAAGACTATGGGAGATGAACTTTGTATGAATTAGGCGGTTGGGAAAGGAGAAAAAATCGCTCTGAGGCGATTCTGAGGGTCTTTTCGGGTTTTTTTTTCGGTTTTTTATCATCTCTCTAGATCATCTAATCCTAGCCGTTCCTGACGGGTGGGATTGAATCTGGACCTTTGGCTCTGCGCTGCTCGGATAAACCCTAGTCGCTGCAACACGTTCCGGCTCGCGGCGCCGGTACCTAGTGGTTCGGTTTTCTCCCGATACGATCCCTGTCGCTCTTCGATAGTGGTTGTCGATCCGATACAGGCACGAGATCAGATTGGTGGGTCTTGCTGCTCGAGTATCAGCCATATCCGACAGGTTTCGATACCAACTCAGGGCTGCTACGAGCCGTCACATCCGATCTGGCAGCCGATTCGACACGATACCCTGTTACAATCGCTGATACAATTTTTCCAGGCATTTTTCGTGTGGTTCTTGGGATTTTCTGGATGTAATGGCAGAGCCCAATCATCCCCCCACGGGTCCTGGCCATGGGGGAACATCGGCTGGCACTACTAAGCCCTCTTTCGCCCAGATTTTGGGCAAGATTTTGGTCGATGATATTGTTGAGACGCAGGTCGAAGGTACCCATTTTCGTAAGGAGGGGGCACCAGCAATCGGCATACCGGCCTCCGATGAGGTCCGCGGTGAAGCATTCATGGAGAAACATGTCATTGTTATCAAATTTTCTAGTTACCGACCGACTTTGACAGATATCCGTGATTCGATTCACAGAACATGGGGCATTCTGGGCGATTTTTCATTGGGATTGTTGAATCAACGGCATGTGTTAGTACGACTTCACTCGGAGGACGAAGCAAAGAAAGTTCTATCGAGAGATTCCTTCCTGATTCGGGGTGTTCAGTTTAAAGGAGGGGGATGCTTGCACTAAATTCTTTTTTGCTTCCACAAAGTCCAAACAAAAGCGGCGTGCCATTAATCAGATTACTTTACCGTGCGGTAGAGTTGTTTCGAAACCTGGTGAGCTTCTTGATAACGCAAATGAGTTCTTTGCTTCTATGATGTCTTCTCAAGGTGATTGTATAGAGGATTCGGAGTTGCTAAATTGTATCCCGCAATTGGTGGAACCTGGTCAGAGCACTCTTTTGGTCAAACGTCCATCCCTGGAGGAAGTTAGAGACGCTGTTTTTGATATTCCCAAAAATAGTGCGCCAGGGCCGGATGGTTTTACGGCTGATTTCTTTCAGTTTTGCTGGGAATTTTTGAGCAGAGATATTTGGGAGGCAGCTATACAATTTTTTGAAGGGGAGGTAATGCCGTCGTCTTTTTCGGCGAATTTCATGGCCTTGATACCTAAAATTGCGAACCCAGTTTCTTTTGCTGATTTTCGCCCAATCAGTCTGTGTAATGTGATATATAAGATCTTCAGTAAAATCCTTTGCAATAGGTTGGTTGACATCTTGCCACGGTTGATTTCTCCGGAGCAGGGTGCTTTTATTAAAGGCAGATTCATTGGTGAAAATATTGGTCTGGCGCAGGAATTGATGAGAGACATTCACAGGAAGGTTATTGGGGGTAATGTGGTGCTGAAACTTGACATGGAGAAAGCATATGATAGAATGGAATGATCCTTTTTGCTTGCGGTTCTCAAAAAATTTGGATTTCATGGTAGATTCTGCCATATCATCTCCAACTGTGTGGCCTTTTGTGGTTTTTCGGTCCTTCTTCAGGGTGTTTACAAAGGTTTCTTCAGATCCTCTCGGGGTTTACGGCAAGGTGATCCTCTATCACCGTTTCTTTTCATTATTGCCTCTGAAGTGTTGAGTAGGGGTTTGAAATCGGCTTTTGCGAAGGGCAAAATAGGGTATTATTACACTCCCAGGAATTGCAGCCCCATCTCACATCTTCTGTATGCAGATGACACGCTTATTTTTTTAAATGGCCGTCAATCTTCAGTTGTGGGATGTATGGAGTTTCTACGGCGATATTGTCGGCTCTCGGGGCAGAAAATCAATGAAGGAAAAAGCTCGTTTACTTTGGATGACAGGGCAGCAGCGGAGCGCATAGTGGCACTAAAAACTTATACAGATTTCCATTTTCGTGTTGCCCCATTGAAATATTTGGGCGGGCCTTTATTCCAAGGGAGAGTGAAAATTTCATAATTTGAAGATTTAATTCTTAAGATCCAAGCTCGTATTCAGGGATGGAAGGCGAAATTGTTATCTCCAGGAGGTAGACTGATTCTGATTAAGCATGTCCTTAGTTCGATTCCTATTTATATTTTGAGTGTCATGTGTGTACCACGTGCAGTTCTAGATCGTATTAATAGTTTGATGGCGGATTTCTTCTGGGGGGATTGTGAAGGCCGCTTAAGGAAAAAATGGGTGCCTTGGGATAAAATTTGCATGCCTCAGGCGGAAGGTGGTTTGGGAGTTAGGGACTTGATGGTCGTAATGAAAGCCTTTCGAATCAAGGCCCTTTGGCGAATGCTAACTTCCGATTCTTTATGGGCTACTTTTATGAGGAGCAAATACTGGATACAAGGAGTTGCCTTGAATAGTCAACCTGTCAAAGCCGGGTCTTCTCCGTTTCTCAAAGAAATTATGCTTGGAAGACCTCTTCTTTTGAGTAACTCGCTTTGGCGTATTGGCATGGGGGACAACAGTTTTTTTGAGGAAAACTGGAACTTGATGGCTTCTTTTAGGAGATCGACGGCTTTGTCCAATCAAGGTTTTTGGCCAACGGTCAATGAGGTGATTTCGAATAATTTCGAATTGGTTCACCCAGACCTTAAAAGCTTGGCTTGTGATCTTTTTGCAGATAGATTATGTGGTGCGACCCATGAGAAGGATACGTGTGTGTGGGTTCCTAATAAGAATGGTCTTTTCTCCCTTCAGTCGGCCTATGAACTGTTACGTATAAAGGGGCGGGTAAATATAATAAGTCCCATGCTTTGGCAAGATCTCCTTCCCTCCAGAATTTCAGTTTTTGTTTGGAAATTACTCCATCGAGGAGTGCCAGTGGATGGGGAATTATATAGATGTGGTTTCAGTCTGGCTTCCAGATGTCACTGTTGTAGGTCGCCAAAGCAAGAATCCTTGAAGCATCTTTTTCTTGACGGCGATTTGGCCATGCAGGTATGGCGACACTTTGATGGGGTATTTGATGTTCATATTCGGCGACCAGCAGACATCTCCACGATGCTAGTTATCTGGTTCAAGAGAGCTAATCGCGAATCGCAATCAGGTGTGCTTTTATTCCTTACTCCAATGTTCATTTTATGGGAAATTTGGAAACAAAGATGCAAAGGTGTTTATGAAAATGTTCCCCCCAAGATCGCATTTGCGATTTTGAACATTAGGCGACAGTTGCGACTAGCAAATTCTTTCATAATACCCAAGCAAGTTAGCCGAAATAAGGCCCCCCTTAGGGTTTTGGGGTTGAATGTGCTCCCCGTTAGCAGGAAGTTGGCTAGAATTGTTTTTTGGCACCCTCCCCCCATAGACTTTGTTACGCTCAATGTGGATGGAGCCTATCGCAAGGACATGGTATCCGGTGGTGTGATTATTAGAGACTCGAGTGGTTTATGTGTGGTGGGAAAACAAATTTTCTTTGGCGCAGGTTCCAACAATAAAGCAGAAATTTTGGCTCTTTTGGAGGGCCTTCGCCTTTGCCTAGATTGGGGTTTTACAAGGGTGGTTATCCAAACGGATTCGGAACTTGTCTGTGGTTGGTTTAAGGATTCATTAAAAATACCTTGGCATTTGGAGAATATTTTAAAAGAAATAAAGTCTTTGGCAGCGACTATGACTTTAGAATGTCATCATATCTATCGAGAGGCCAATGCGGTGGCTGATTCATTGGCGGATAGAGCTCTAAAGGATCACCGGACAGTTCATTACAATGGGACAGATTTGCCTAGGAAAGTTGCTGGATTGGCTGTGTTAGATCGTCTTCATACGGCGTACATTCGCCATGGGGATGCATAACCCCCTGTATTATCTGCGAGGTATTGGGGCGTTCGATGCGTTGGCTGTCCGGGCGATATGGCGATCCGTTGCGGACTAGCTGCTGCTGGCAGTATTGCGCATGCTGTGGCTTCCCTCTGTTTCGGCAGAGCTCTCTGCTGTAAAACAGAGCGTCTCTGCTCCAGTTGGGGGCTCCCTCTCGGTGCTCCTCGTTGCTGGAAGTGCTGCTCCGGCCTTTGCAATGGTGCCGCCTGCTGGGATTGCAGTGGTGTGTTCTTTGCACACTGCTGCGCCACAGTTAGACCTGCAGGAAATGCGTTTTTGTGTTGTTGCGACATTCAGTGGATGGAAGGTTATTGAATGGGTTCTTTGCTATGGTGCGGCTTGCTGGATTGCAGTGGTGCGCTCCCTGCACTCTGCTGCGACACAGTGCGGCCAGCAGATATTTGTGTTGTTGCGACACATTTTTCAGCTTGCATATTTCTTCGTCAGGTTATTTCAGCGTGTTTAGTCAGTGGATGGAAGGTGATTGCTCGCAACTTGTTTTGCTTGTGCTTGTTTATGGATCCGGCTTTTGCTTGTCTTAGTTTCGTTTCAGGCGAATGTTTCAAATAGAGGCTTCTTATTTTGATTTTTGGTCTTAATACGGGTAAAGTCGTCATGTACCCCCGTAACGTTTGTAAGTCATTTTTTGATAAGTAATAAAGGTCTGGCATCCCATAGTTGCCCCTCCCCACTGGAGGTTTCTTTTAAAAAAAAAAAAAAAAAAAAAAAAAAAAAAAAAAAAAAAAAGACTGGGATGTCCGAGATTCGGTTTGATATTAGATTAAAAAATTAGGTGTCCTTTTGAGGCTTGAACAATACTAAAAGGAGTCCCTTATGAGATTGGACAAAGGGGTAATTTGGTCATTATAAAAAATTAAAGAATAGAGAAATGGTAGTAGATAAAGATTGTGGGGACCACAGATCTTATAGGACGCGGAATTGGCCGGAAGGCAATGTGATTAGAATAATTGACAGGCACGACACGACCCGCCCAGAATGAATCTCTCTCCCATTCCAAATTACTTTATCGAACTTTTTTTTAAAGAGTGATTCTAGCCAGCGAGGAAATGGACGAGGAAAGGAGAGAGGGAGAGTGTGGGCCGCTCATCCCCTTTGAGATGCGTGTCAATATTTTTCATGTGCACATCCCGAGAAGGATGGACGGTTCCCACCTTCCCTCTCTCCAAACCTCGCTGATTTCCTCGCTGGCTTCCTCGACATTTAGAATTCCTGTTTTTTTAATATTCCTTGCTTTTAAAAAATAATATTTATAATGTTAACCCCTATTTGGTGGTCTTCTCCAAGGAATGTGATCTCTCGAAATATATTGAAATTTCTTTTGAAATTTAAAATATGTCAAAAATTTTATTATAAATGAAATAAATATTTTAATTTTTGTATATTTTAACATATTATAATGTTATTTTAGTATCAAAAGGTTGTTATGTAATTGATTCTTATGTATTATTCAGTTTGTATGACACTACGAATCGTGTGAGACTTTTTATGTAGTATTTAAGAGACTAAAATGTATAATTTATATTGTTAATTTGAAATTACGATCGAAATTTTTACGATTTTTCTAAAAAAACAAAATATTTCTTAAAATCAAGGTCTGAAATTAAATCAAAAAACAAAATCACAATCCTTGGTCTTCTCTAACTCATTCAAACTTGCTTTAATTTGCAAGTAATACTAATGTGTTTTGTTTTTGTAAGGCAGCCATTAAGAAACTTGAAAACATATACTTCAAAATTTCAAAGACTAAATACGTAATTCAATTTCTAATAAAGGATTGAATAGAACTCGGAATTTCTCCAAAACTTCGCCAACCTTCAAGGATAATATTTGCTAAACATTATGGACCTAAAAACCATAATGCAATGTTTGAGTTTTTCATTTTGTTAAATCTAACTTTAGGATCACTAATAATGTGGACCTACCTTTGTTTTATCCTTGGTCATCGTGGTTTCACATTACCAGATTAGATCAATTGAAGAACGAACAAACAAAACAAAACAAAAACCTGAAAAATAGGGTCGATCTTCATTTGTCTAATTTCCGTACGAGCGTAAATATCCTAGTCCTGTGTGCGCATAAACTAATTAGGCAAATTGGACTCAATAGAAAACAACTAAAGGCTTGTCAAATGACTTACTCAGCATTTTACATATGAACTATGATAGGTGATCAAAATTTTCATATGTTGACGTGTATGACTATAAAATTTAAGCTAAGAATTGATAGAATTCATCGAAGTCTGGCCAATTGGCGTAACACCTTTCACTGCCAAATCCAAACCTTGGCTGTCCCAATCATAACAATATAAAATGGTTCACTTGCATGAAATTCATTGTTTATGTTGAGTGGCAGAAAGTTCATCACCAACAGTTTGGTAAATTTTTTTTTTCCATTTTGAAAGTGTTGAACATCCATTTTGGTTATACTAGGCTACTAGCTGATCAGCAAACATTTTAGAGATTTTTTATCCATAAAAAGTAATAGGTGAGAAAAAGGTTCACTTTCAGAGACTCCATGAGCTGATTTTTAGAAAGTTTTGTTTATGGATTCTCAAGTGAATCAATTTAAGACTGGGCAACTTGAGCTCGAGTTTGTCAACTAATTGATTAAGTTGATTTGCTAACAGGCTTCGAGCTCATCGTTTATCACGACTTTTTTGTATATATAAATAGGATGCGTTGATTGTTTTCGATGAGAACTAATTGCTAACTACTTTGTAAATTGATATTTGGTGATGCATCAAAATATTTAAGTTCTTAGCAAATTCATTACAAGGGGAGATTTTGCAGTTCAGCCATGGAGACATTCAATTCCCTAATTATTCTAGTCTCAGCCCTATCTTTTTCTATTGGGCTTTAATAACTCAAACCTATAAAACCATAATTTTGAAATACCAATATCTGGTTGTGTGAATAAAGAATATAAGATTAAGAATTGCTTGATTAATTACAAAGAGTGCGTTCGAAATTTGAGTCATTTTAGCCCACAAATTTTCTTTCCCAACATTTTTCAATTAAATGAGTATCATCCGTACATGCATGCAACTGTATATATTTCAATCTCAAGATATAACATTCAAACTAGCAAACATAGCCAGTGAAGTGAGCAAAACAAAACATGAATTCCGATTTCAAGACAAATGAAACTAGTTCAAACTATATTAACCATATTTTTCTAATTCACACAAACATATCGACTTTTCCTCTCACTCGTGTATTAATTAAGTCTAATCATCATGAATGTGATCAACGCAAAGCACTCTAGTTGCCTCTATGTCTAATTTAAATATTTGCATGCCACTTGAAATTTCAATGTTAGATGACTTGAAATCGTTAGACAACTCTCCAATTGATGCATCACTAATGGCTCAGGGGAAGATGCAACCTAAAACACCGAACCAATAGCATTCGAGAATGCTTATCCGCTACACGCAATAGTCCAGACAACTCAGATGACCGTCAGCGCTGCCACGGACACTCGGGTAGACTTACTTATGGCCCAGATGAAATACATGATAGAGATGCTAGAGAAAATCATCCAGGAACACGTTCAATCAGCCGACCCTACTCCAGCACCGCCTCAATAAAACTTCACTATCCGAACTCAAGGGAGTGATGAAGCCTTAGTGGAACTCCAATAGGGAAACGTCGAGAGCATCGAACTCCACCAAGACAAGACTCTCCAGTGCGGCGAAGCGATTGCTGAGATCCCATTCAGGATCAGAGTCACGAACCCCAATGTACTATACGAGTTGGCCAAGCCACCATTCTCTGACGAACTCATGAAGAAAACAATGCCAAAGAAATTCACTCTGCGAAAGTTCGAAGTGTACGATGGTATCACCGACCTAACTGATCACCCACGACATTTTCACCACATGATGGTTTTAAAAGAAACCACGAAGTCGATCCTGTGCAAAACATTCCCAACCAGCCTCACATTCACAACAATGAACTGGTTCAAAAGCTTGTCACCAAGGTCAATAGACTATTTCCAGGCCTTAGCCACTGCTTTCATTATCAGATTCATCGGGAGCCAACGGATGAAGAAAGGACCTCACTATATTCTGCACATCTGACAGAAGCCAGAAGAAACAATACGGGAGTATGTTCGCTTAACCAACGAATCAACAATAATTGATGGATGCAGCAACGACACAATTGTTGCAACTTTCGTCGTCAGGTAGAAGAGAAACACCTTCTTTGATGCCCTCAACTTGGAACCTCCAAAAGGCATGGCGGTCTTGCTGAAAATAGCACAGAAATATATTTCCCTTGAAGAAAGAATGAGCAAGAGATGGAGAACCAATCTAGGAAACGAGAAAAAAAATATGAAAGAATGCGAGATGACGAATCATGGGAGGACAACAGTCATTCAAAGAAACATTGAAGCAATGGACACACAGAGCCCAACCAACAGGAATCCAAGAAATCACAATCGGCATGACCCAATCATGAGCGAATAACCAACATAATGAGGAAGGAGTATAAACCATACACAACCCTAAAAGCAAGTCGAACCGACATCTTAAAACACATATTAAATTGGGAGAATGTCAACTGGCCAACCAGGATGAAAGGAGATCCGGAAGGACGAGACAAGAGCAGATATTGTTCCTTCCACAAGGATTACAGACATAATACCGAGGGCATCTACAAGTTGAAAGAAGAAATCGAGCATTGGATCCAGAGAGGACGACTGGACGAGTTTGTCGGCATATCAGACAAACAATTCAAAGGTAAAGAAAAGGCGGACACTACCGCCACAGCATCAAAGGAACGGTCAAGGGAATTGATATGCTCTACATTGCATCCGCCCTGGGAAAGAAGCGCCTCTCACCCGAACAGACCTATATCGAAGTCAAAAGACCAACGCTCCGAAGACCCTAGCAGCAGACTCCATCATGCCCTAACAAGCAGTGCCAAACGAGAAGCAATAATGACCCAGGCAAATAAGGTCATAAATTAGAGGGAACAACAGAGGCACAAACGCCAATGCGAAGGTAGACAATAGCAATGCAGGAATAAAATAAAAACGCTCCACAATGTAACATAGCCATTCCAGAAGAACGACTGCTAAAATGGTCGAATAATCAATAAAGTTTCATTTTCGGAATCGACATTTCACAAAAGCAAAATAGCTTCACTGTACAACTATAAAAAACAATAGGCGCAAAAAGCCCAAAAGGAATCAGGACCCAAGTCAGGTATTCACATTAAATTTTTGGTCTGATCAATCAAAGAAGTAAGAATTGGACACCCGAGTCAAACTAAAAACAAAAATTTTGAATCGACCGAGGTGTCGAGTTAACGAAGTAAAAGTTGGACGAACGAGTCAACTAAATAAAATGATTTCAAATCGACTAGAGTGTCACATAAAACGAAGCAAAAGTTGGACACCCGAGTCAAACTAAAATAGAAACTTCGAATCGACAGAGGTGTCGAGTTAACGAAGTAAAAGTTAGACGAACGAGTCAACTAAATGAAATGACTTCGAGTCAACTAGTGTGTCGCGTAAAACGAAACAAAAGTTGGACACCCGAGTAAAACTAAAAACATAAACTTTGGGTCGACCGAGTTGTCGAGTTAACGAAGTAAAAGTTGGACGAACGAGTCAACTAAATGAAATGACTTCGAGTCGACTAGAGTATTGCATAAAACAAAGCAAAAGTTGGATACCCAAGTCAAACTAAAAACACAAACTTCGAATCGACCGAGGTGTCGAGTTAACGAAGTAAAAGTTGGATGAACGAGTCAACTAAATGACATGACTTCGAGTCGACTAGAGCGTCGCGCCAACGAAGTAAGAGCTGGGCGCCCGAATCAAACTAACATCAACCGAGACGTCGAATTTACGAAGTACAGGTTGAACGAACGAGTCAACTAGGTAAAATAACTTCGGGACGACTAGAGTGTTGCACCAACGAAACAAATTGAACGAATGAGTCAATTGAGCAAAACAACTTGTGTCACAACGAGTTAGCAAAGTAAGTGATTAGGCGGATAATTCAAGAAAGGAGAAAATAAGCAAACAAAACAACTTTCCACAAAAGTTAAGAGATAATAAACACAAGATCAAGACACGCGTGCTAAAACATAGGAAAAATCAAATCACCAAAAGGTTGCTACAGACATATTTATGGAACATCAAATACAAATTATCAAGACAACGACAGTAGAGCAAAGTCGATAAAAGAGGTAATTCTTATCATTCAAAATTTGTTCGGTTACATCCAAAAGTAGCAATGGAAGACTAAAAGGAAGATTTATAACATCCTCAACAATACCACTCACAGGAGCCGGGTCAACAATGGGGACTCCTTCTTCAAGAGGAGGAGGCGATTCTTCAGCCATTAGGACACCCGGAGGTAGGGGTGGGCACTGTCCGGATCGGTTCCAAATTTGGAGGAACCTAACTCGAACCGTTTAAAATTAACGGATCCGGTCCGGATCCCCTCATTTTGAACATTGGAACCGAACCTAACTCGAACCGTTTGGAACGATCTGGTTCCTACGGTTCCAAATGGTTCCAAATCTACAACAAATCCTTCTATTCCCAATTAACACATAGTACAATTCAACATCCAATTCAAACCAATCTCTCAAACAATATAGAAAGTGTCTACAGCTCAGCTGTCCTGAAAATTTCTTCAAACAAATTTTGAATCCAAATTTTTTCAACAACTCAAATTCAATCAAATTATTTCTTCAAACAGATTTTGAATCCAGATTTTGAAAACAGTTTGTTCTCCACATTTTAACTAATGCTATAACCTTACTAAAAACATAGCTAAAAAACATCGTACATGTCCATCATAACGCTCCACGTAACCACATCTCGGTAGAGCATTTTATCAAACACAAGGCGCGCCTCTAAAATGCACCCACAAGCAGCACAAACCTTCATCAGCCTAAATGAAGAAGATGTCAATAAGCCTCAACCTTTAGCATGAACCTTGGAAGAAGATGCTCTCTATCGTCAATCATCTTCAGCATGCTCTTCAACTGCTTCGCTGCAGCTTCGGCGTCAAACACACACTTGCTCGTCTTTTCGAACTTCTCTTCCGCCATTAGAGCTGCTGAAGAAGAAGAAGCAATCGAAGCAGCAGAGATTATGATGAACAAACACAGTGATAAGGCGAAAGTTAGTAACAGAGAGAGACAGAGAGGTGAAGAGAGAGAGAAAGAGAGTTATGAAGAAGAAGAGATGGAGGAGTAGTGAAGGCGGCCTGCGGGTGCTTGTTTCTCACTTTCTCTTCTCTTCTTTACTTCCATTCCATATTTAGGTTTTTAATTTCTAAATGTGATTTGAAACGGGTCCAACCTGGACCGTTTTTTTTTTTCAATAAGAACCAGGACCGGACCATTTTATAACGGACCCGGACCGATCCAAACCGTATCTACAAACACAAAATTAAAATCCGGACCGTTTAGAGCAAAACGGTCCGGTTCGGTTTGAACCCGCGGATCCTCGACCCGTTTGCCCACCCCTACCCGGAGGATCTTCAGTGGCACATTTCACATCCACGAAAGTCTGATAAACTAGATGACGATATTGAGACAAGTAAACACCAAGACCCTTGATATAATCCAGGGTTCAACGGTGTTGCCATTGGCGGGGGAGCGTGAGTTGGCTACCCGTGCACGACATGATCCGCCGAGATAGGCGGTGCATGGACGGTTTGAGCTTCAGATGTGTCCCCTAGTTTTTTGTTGTTGCGTGACCTGGTGGTCACCATCTCTCTGGGTTTTGATAGGAGACGACGCTTAGTGTAAAGTTAAGAATTATGTCGTCCCCACGGACGACGCCAAACTGATGCAGTCTTTTTTCGCTCCCTGTTTTGACCTAATCCGGCTGACTTGCTGACCTGCACACGTAATGCACGTGAGCCACAGACCACCATGGGATGGCTGATGGCACTCCGATGCTAAAGTCAGACAGGGCTCTAAGGAAGGTGTAATGCTGTAACAGGGAATTTTAGCGTACCTTAGCTTACCAACCTCATGTCTTATTTATAGTGCAAGGAGTTCTGGTTCTACCAGACCATCGTAGGCGTAGTTTGGGAAAGAGATTTTCATGGAGATCCCTCCCTAATTAGGAGTCGTGTTGTAGAAGGGAAGTTTTCTGCTAGCCCTGTGCTCCTAGATACGCGGGAGATAGTTCCCAATCCAAGAGCAATTCGTAGAAGGGAGTTTCCCTGTGTGGAAGATACTCTGGTGTTTGCTTCCTAGTTGGAAGCAAAGAGCAGTTGTAGCTGCCTGTCCGTAGTTGATCCTCGAGATACTTGCCTAAAGAGAGCTTACGGGTATTGAGGATAGATGTGAGACGTGTGGGCCTAGCATGCTGTGAGAGTTCGAGTTCGCCTGGCGGACCGCAGTTGGGCGAGCTTAGAACCGCTTGGGTCAGATCAGTGTTGGGCTGACGCTTGAGGCCGTAATTCCTCGAGATCATCATGACACGTGTATGGCTCTGAGGTGTGACCGTTTTTATGTAACATCAATAGTGTTTCGCTCCTCTGTGGTAAAAGGAGTGGTGGGGAACGTCCCTGCAAAGAAATACGAGCAACGGTTAGCATACTGTCAGTACAACGAAATTGGAAGATAAAGCTATACTTACGAAGTGGCTTGAACTCTCGCTCGAGTGGACGACCCTTGAACTAGAAGTACTTTGAATTCGCAGGAGCCAAGAAGCAGTACTTCTACCAGGACTTGAAGTCGTCCAACAAATTCTCAAAGCAAGTTACGCAAACACCAGCTTTGTTTGCTCTGATCAAAATGATAATCATGTACCCATTCGGTACCAACTAGGCAGAAGGGATTCCAAGAAAATTCAAGAAGTCTCAAACCACGTCAAGAACAGGGAAGCAGACTCCAGTTTGGAGCATCCTGCGGTGCAAACAGATAAACCCCAACGGTGGAAACATTGGCATTTGATCATCCTTCTATGCATATAATGGCAGGTCCTCAGGGACCCCGAACTTCTTTCGGATTTCAGCAAGCCCGATTCAGAAAGCAACATGTCTTCAAAAAACTCAAAGCCTTTGGCCAAAGTCACGTCATCAAGATGGTTTTGGTGAGCCATGAAGAAGATGAACAATCTTTTCAACCAAAAGATGAACATAGTAAAATCTCTAAAATTAAAGAAAATAGAAGAGTCAGTCTCCGCATAAAGGAAGATCTAAATAGGGATTAGGTTCCTGCCTTTTCTCCACTAAACCGACGAACATTCACCTAATGATGCGTGCGGTTCAAGCAACGATTCAGACTCAATCATCATGAGTGGCGTATCTTTTCAACAAGTGACTTAGCGAACCGATGTGATGACCCACTAACTTGGGGGGAGTAGCTGATGATACACCAAAACGGTCCAAACTTTGCGTCGTACATGTGTCATGATGATCTCGAGGAATAATAGGCCCTAGCGTCAGCCCAACACTGATTTTCCCCAAGTGATTCCAAGCCTGCCCAATGTAGTTTGCCAGACGGACTTGAATTCTTACAGCCTGCTAAGCCCACGTGTCTCACAACTATCTTCAATACCCGTGAGTCCTGCTAAAGCAAGTATCTCGAGGATCAGCTTCGGACGGGCAATTACAACAGCTCTTTGCTTCCAACTAGGAAGCAAATTTCAGAGTATATGTCACACATAGAGACTTCTATCTACAGACTACTCTCGGAATGAGAACTATCTCCTACGTATCTAGGAGCACAACGCTAATCGGGAAACTCACCTCCATAGCACGACTCCTAATTAGAGAAGGATCTCCACGAAGATTTTCTTCCTTAAATTACGTCTTCGATGGCCTAGTCGAACCGGGACTCCATTACTATAAATAAGACATGAGGTTGGTAAGCTAAGGTACGCTACAAATTCTTTGCTTACAACATTACACCTTCTTCAGATTCCTATTTTACTTTAGCATTGGAGTGCCATCGGCCACCACAACTGTGGTTTGTGGCTCACGTGCGTTCCTTGTGCAGGTCAGGAGGCTTACAGGTCAAGGTCAAAACATGGAGCGAAAATCGACTGCATCAATATACGAGTGGATTCTATTTGCAAATGATACCAACATACAATTGTTATAAACAAATGGGGAAAAAAATGAAGAAATAACATTTTAAAAGTATTATGAGTAATTAATTTAATCGCTTTCTAAAAATGTTGTAAGAAACTATATAACATCAATTTTTAAACGCTATGAAAAGAAATACAACCTTTTGTAAATGTTGTTAAAAGTGCACTTTTAATAGCGTTCCGAAAACGTTATCATAGAGCAAGACTTTTAATAGCGTCGGCTGACACAATATACTCTATAACACTATCATATCTAGTTATAGTGTTTTTTACTTTTTTACGTACTATGAATGAGTAATTGTGGTATAGTGGTTGGACTAGCATCCAAATGGATTTTGCTTATTTTTCTCACCATCAGTGTTGTGCAGTTGCAGCCAGAGGCCTGCAAGACTATAAAGATCCAATTCTAATGACTCGTTTCTTGTCCAGGAATGCTCAAGTTCAGATAAGTATGTTACAACCTTTTGTAAATGTTGTTAAAAGAACACTTTTAATAGCGTTCCGAAAACGCTATCATAGAGCAAGACTTTTAATAGCGTCGGCTGACACAATATACTCTATAACACTATCATATCTAGTTATATTGTTTTTGACGTACTATGAATGAATAATTGTGGTATAGTGGTTGGACTAGCATCCAAATGGATTTTGCTTATTTTTCTCACCATCAATGTTGTGCAGTTGCAGCCAGAGGCCTGCAAGACTATAAAGATCCAATTCTAATGACTCATTTCTTGTCCAGGAATGCTTAAGTTCAGATACGTATGTTGCAGCTCGAAAGGCAGTAGAAGTTCTATACTGGCACTAGTGTGGTTATTAGCTTGCTCAGCCAGACAACCAGCATATCACAAGTCCTTGGTGAGCACCAGGAAGTCATGGAAGTTGCTGCTATTTTTTTCTCTTGTTGAACAGATTCAGAACTTTGGCATATTAGTAGTGTTAAACAATATCATATTAGTACAAAAAAAATCTAGAGAGCCAGGACAGCGATAGGGGTTCTATGTTCATGAGATTGTGTTCGATTGGGCCATTATAAACATCTCTAGGATGAAGAATGGTATTGGGCTTGTCCTAGCGCGAGCCTGACTTGCCTGACCTGGCTCTTTAGAAAAGTTCCATATTAGTGTGGTGTGTAATAAGACGCTTAGTGTACTTAAATCTGGCCTTCAGGATCTAATTCTTACAGGCCAAGTAAACTCCTTTTGTACTTGTATAGTTGTTTAATTAATATAATATCTATTTAAAAAAATTGTATTCACAACTTTTGATTAATGTAATTGACTTTTTTGTTTTAGTAGTGCACGCATTGAAAAAAAAAAAAATCAAATATATTACATATGAACCATGTTTTTCAATTACTCCATAGAGCTAACTTTTTTATGGCATATTTAGATTAAGTTGGAAATAGTGCTGACATATATTCTTGAGATGCGCATCAAAATGTGATATGTCCTTCAGCACACCATGTAACAACTTGGGCAGGCTATGAGGTCAACCCAGACGCAAACCAAAGCCTTGACTGGTAAAATCTTTTCAATCAAAAGATGAATATAGTAAAATCTCTAAAATTAAAGAAAATAGAAGAGCCAGTCTCCGCATAAAGGAAAATCTAAATAGGGATTGGGTTCCTACCTCTTCTCCACTAAATCGATGAACATTCACCTAATGATGCGCGTGGCTCAAGCAACGATTCAGACTCAATCATCACGAGCGGCGTATCTTTTCAAGAAGTGACTTAGCGAATCGATGTGATGGCCCACTAACTCGGGGGGAGTAGCTGATGATACACCAAAACGGTCAAAACTCTCCACCGTACACGTGTCATGATTATCTCGAAAAATAACAGGCCTTAGCGACAACCCAACATTGATTCGGCCCAAGCGATTCTAAGTCTTCCCAATGCAGTCCACTAGACGGACTCAGATTCTTATAGCCTACTAAGCCCACGCGTCTCAAAGCTATCCTCAATACCCGTAAGTCCTGCTAAAGCAAGTATCTCGAGGATCAGCTTCAGACGGACAATTACAACAGCTCTTTACTTCCAACTAGGAAGTAAATTTCATAGTATATGTCACACATGGAGACTTCTATCTACAGACTACTCTCAGAATGATAACTATCTCCTACGTATCTAGGAACACTATACTAATAGGGAAACTCCCCTCCACAGCACGACTCCTAATTAGATAAGGATCTCCACAAAGATTTTCTTTCTTAAATTACGTATTCGATGGCTTGGTCGAACCAGGACTCCAGTACTATAAATAAGACATGAGGTTGGTAAGCTAAGGTACACTACAAATTTCATATTTACAACATTACACCTTCTTCAGATCCCTATTTGACTTTAGCATTGGAGTGCCATCGGCCACCACAACGGTGGTCTGTGGCTCAATTGCGTTCCTTGTAAAGGTCAGCAGGCTTACATGTCAAGGTCAAAGCAGGGAGCGAAAATCGACTGCATCAATATACGAGTGGATTCTATTTGTTATTGCAATTTTAATAGCAGGTATAACATTGCAAATGATACCAACATACAATTGTTATAAACAAATGAGAAAAAAAAAATGAAGAAATATCATTTTTAAAGTATTGAGTAATTAATTTAATCGTTTTCTAAAAATGTTGTAGGAAACTATATAACATCAATTTTTAAACGCTATGAAAAGAAATACAACCTTTTGTAAATGTTGTTAAAAGAACACTTTTAATAGCGTTCCGAAAATGCTATCAGAGAGCAAGACTTTTAATAGCGTCGGCTGACACAGTATACTCTATAACACTATCATATCTAGTTATAGTGTTTTTGACATACTATGAATAAGTAATTGTGGTATAGTGGTTGGGCTAGCATCCAAATGGATTTTGTATTTTTCTCACCATCAGTGTTGTGCAATTGCATCCAGAGGTCTGCAAGACTATAAAGATCCAATTCTAATGACTTGTTTCTTATCCAGAAATGCTCAAGTTCGGATAAGTATGTTGCAACTCGAAAGGCAGTAGAAGTTCTATACTGGCACTAGTGTTGTTATTAGCTTGCTTAGCCAGCATATCACAAGTCCTTGGTGAGCATCAGGAAGTCATGGAAGTAGCTGCTATTTTATCTCTTATTGAGCATATTCAGAACTTTGGCATATTAGTAGTGTTAAGCAATATCATATTAGTGCAAAAAATCTAGAGAGCCATGCCCTTATAGCCAGTACAACGACAAGGGGGGCTCTATGTTCGTGTGATTGTGTTCAATTGGGCCATTATGAACATCTCTATGATGAATGATGGTATTAGGCTTGGCTTAGCGCGAGCTTGACTTGCCTAACCAGGCTCTCTAGAAAAGTTCCATATTAGTGTGGTGTGTAATAAGACACTCATTGTATTTAAATCTGAACTTCATGATCTTTATTCTTGCAAGCCAAGTAAACTCCTTTTGTACTTGTATAGTTGTTTAATTAATATAATATCTATTTAAAAAATTGTATTCACAACTTTTGATTAATGTAATGGACCTTTTTGTTTCAGTAGTGCACGCATTGAAAACAAAAAGAAAACAAAAAGAAAATTCAAATATATTAGATATGAATAATGTTTTTCATTACTCCATAGAGCTTACTTTTTTTTTTTAGCATATTTAGATTAGGTTGGAAATAGTGTTGAAATATATTCTTGAGATGCGCATCAAAATGTGAGATGTCCTTGAGCACACCGTGTAACAACTTGGGGAGGCTATGAGGTCAACCCAGACGCAAACGAAAGCCTTGACTGGTATCCTGTAAACTGCCCAACCCGAACTTGAGTCCGACCATAGTATCCTAACCCATAACTCGTCCAACCCAAACTTGAGGCCGACCATAGTAACCTAATCAGCTAAGCAACCAAGATATAATTTTTCGAACCCATTTTGATTTTGGAGCCCTTCTAGGGAGCGAGGGTAAGGGGCGAGCATCGAAATAAATGATGTTGCGCATCTTGAGATGGTTTCGCTTATTTCGAGGAAAATGAGTGGTTACACCCATTATTCGCTCCCTAAAATTTCAGTTGATTTTGGGCTACACGATTTCAAATTCTCATAGCTCACGGGACAATTTTTGGATTGGCTCACCCATGTCATACACACCACATATTTGGATGATAATAGACCCTACAAGCACAAACCAAAATTTTAAGAAAATTACGACCACGGCAAGTAAGTAGTAGTGTGCGTCACTTCCACGCAATAAAACAATGAGATTTGCACGACGAAATTGCGTCAGATTTCAAAGCAAAGCAGAATCAAAGTGGGACAGCCAAACACACCCCCACCAAGTCCCCCTGCAAACTACTTACATGATAATTTAAGTCTGTATGGTTGATGTCACATTCAACACGAGGAAGATAACAACAATAATAGGGGCTTGTTTGGTTTTGAAAATGACTGATTTTTAAATTAATTTAAGTCAAATTCCGTGATTAGCAACCACACTGTCATCTTCGGACAAAGAGATAAAAAGACTCTCTGTTTTGCTGCTACGTTATGTTAAACTTTCAAACGCTCTCCACAAAGCACACTGTTTTTTTTTTTTTTTTTCTTCCATATTTGTTGTGGCTTTTTGGCTGGAAAATCGAACTCTTTACTTACAAAAGTTGGCTTTGGAGCTTCAAACTTCAAAGCATACTGTTTTTTCTTCCATCTTCCTGAATGACTTGGAATACTTCTTATTGGGTTTTTCATGGGTCCTGTGTTTTAATGGCAAATTAAATCTGATTCGAAAATGAGTTGGACTAAGACAGGTTTAATAATCTGATGTTAGTTTTTTCAGTCGTTTTCTCAAATTGTCGGTAGTTAGGGGATTAGTTAGTAAACCTTAGGATCAAAATAACAACGATTGTTCTTTTAGATGTTATGCCGTGTTCAACTCAACAAGCACATGCCGTATCAGATAGCGTTATTATGTAAAGCCCATATCATACTTACCTAAATAATGTCAAATTTTTATTTTTTAATTTTTGCACAACACCATAACATTATTGTAGTGGATGTTCTTATTGAGATCAACACATTATTGAGATCTCTCTTCCATGTGAAACACCTGTTTTTTTGTCACTTGTTATTAGTAAGGAGAAAACCTCAATTAAAATTTATAAAAAAAAAACCAAGGTAAGGGTAAAATGGTAAAAAATTAGTGTTTAACGGTCAACAATGTGGATTTGATGGTTCCGTAAAAAAATGAGGGTTAAACTCAATTAGTTTTCAAAATGATAATCAAATTCTAATAGGTGTAAACGAATGAGTGTCAAACTAAAAAAAACACCTACATTTAATACACATACAAAATCTTATATAAAAAAAGTATTATAGTAAGACTCATTCCTTCAAATGTGATTTGAACATCTACGACAACAATTAAATAATGACCAAATCATGAGCAAATACCATCACCTTATTAGGTCATTTTGCAGTGTCATTAATTCCATCGCACGGCAGTTTTAGCACACATGGTATGAGGGGTCCAAAAACCTAACATTCAATATAGATTGCTATGAACTAGAAGAATGGGCTGAGTTCTCAACCATTCAATTGCTTCTCTGTTTTGACTCTCATTTCAACACTGTATTGAAGCAAAGCTCCAAAAGAGCCTCTATCATTTCAAAATGCCCAAGACAGTCCAGACTTTGTTGATTACTTTTGCCTGAAAAATGTTCATTCACTTTGGTCCAGTGTAGGTCCTGTGGTATGTTGAGCATTGTTTGTTATAAGTTGATTAGGGTTGAGAGAGACTAGTCCATTTTTCAACATTTTGGAATGATTAGTGTGACTAATAAGGGAATTTCTTGAATACACATTGCTTTCTCAGGGCTTGGACCATGGAATCCAATGTAACGAGTTCATGTGAATAATTAGTGATGCATAACAAATAAGGAACGATTTATAAATCAAACAAGTAGTTGAGAAATAGTGCTTTCACTACTTTTACACCTTTGTCATCCCCTACTATTCTCCCCTTCCTTGGGTCGGCACCCCCACCTCTACTTTTTGCTAACAATATTATCGCGGTCCAGCCATTTATGATAAGGTTAATATAATGCAAAAATAATCTACGGCTATTACATTTTCATTTATGTGTTATTAGCGGAAAAAAAAAATCCTTTATGTGTCTCTAAATTAATTCTCAACTCAGAGTTCAAGATTGTTTTTCACTAGGGTTCTTACAAATCAATGAAACGACTTCAAACCTAATCTTGCTTGATCTTCTTGATAGCAGGATATACAGAAAAGGCCAGTGTGGTGAGTCAAGTCCATTCGAGTTCATTCCTTGATCATCCTCATCATTGCCTCAATCTTGTTCTACGAATACCCTATTTCCCTTATGCCATTTTTAACGACTTTGGTTTGCACAATTGAGTGATAGAAAAGCCACATTTGTCACACAATTTTCCCATATAATGCATCAGAAAGATTACAATAAAATATCATGCCTTTCACTCCAATTAATATAGACGGTATTTCGTCAATAAGAATAAAGAAAAATCCAAAAATTGATACCTTGCCACACATCATGCATTAGAAAGGAACTTGTCTAGAGAGCCATGCCAAACCCAATACCCTCTATCATCCTAAAGATGTTCATAATGTCCCAATCGAATACAATCACACGTTAGCGCTGTCCTGACGTTAGGGGCCTGACTCTCTAGATTTTTTTATTAGAAAGATTAAAATCTCAAACATTACGCTTTTCACTCCACTTAATATAGACAAGAAATTTTGCCCATAAGAGTAAAGCATGATTCAAAAACCGATCCATCTTACCTATACTTTACCTTACCAAAATTTTAAGAACAAATGCCAAATTATATTTTCTAAAATTAAACAAAAATATCATAAAGAACAATTAATTTAAGTTAAGCATAATGCAATAAATTGTCTTAATCATATCAAAAAACTGTTGGAAATGAGAGAAAAGAAACTGTTGGAAAAATTGGCGGCTCCTTGCTACCATTATCTCTCTCTTAGTCCACTGTCAATCTGTCTCTGTTTTTCTCTCTATCCCTTAATTCCGTCTCAAAATCTAGAGAGAGAGAGAAAGAAAGAAAGATAGGGAAAGCAAAACAAAGCAAAGCAAAGCTATCTCAACTTCTCTCTAAAGCTTTCCACATTCTACAACTTTTCTCCAACTCTTCTTCTCCAAGTTAGGGTTTCAATTACATCTCCAGTTCTTGATTTTGTACTTAATTGAGTAGATTCAGTTGAATCTAATTCACTAATTTGAGCTGATTTGGATCAATTTTGGTGAGATCTCTTGTGTACTTGAAGTTTAAGTTGCTTGTGTTGTTTTTATCAGAGTGGAGAGAGACCCTTTTGGGGTTCTTGAGTATCTCTCTCTCCATTTGCTTGTTTTGAGATTCAATTTGGAATTTGTGATGTTGGGTTCGGTTTAATTTATAGAAATAATGTTGAATTACTGTGGTTTTGGTTGAGATCTCTGATTCATTTTGTTTGTTTGGGTTCAGATTCGCAAGGATTTTATTTGGTTATTTGCGGATTTTTTATGATAAAATTGGGTTTTCAAAGCTTTGAAGTAATGGGGTGTTTGAGATGGAGGGTCTTTGTTCAGATCTTTATTGTTGTAATGGTGGGTTTCACTGCGAAGCTTTCGCACGGCTTCACTAACCCACAAGATGGTAAAGTCAAACTTCTTTCATTTTTTTGAGGATTTCATAATTGTTTAGTGTTGGTGAATGTATTTTGAGTTTTGTTGATTTGGGTGTAATGAGTGATTCAATGTGGTTGTGGAATTTTGTTCAGTTACTGCGATAAATAGCTTATTTGTGGCATTGGCGAACCCTGCTCTTCCGGGGTGGATTCCTAATGGAGGAGATCCTTGTACGGAGGCGTGGCAAGGGGTTACATGTATTGATTCAAACATAACTTCAATGTAAGGGAGTTCCTTTTTAACGGGGATTTGAGATATTGTCAATGTATGTTGTGTGTGATTGTATTTGTGTTTTGGTTTTGGTTTGGCAGAACGGTTAATGCGGCGAATTTGGGTGGAGGCTTGGGTGATAACTTGCAATTTTTCACTGCAATAAAAACAATGTAAGTGACATTTCTGTTTTTTAGCCGCCATGAATAGACCATGTGTATAGAGATTTATATAAAAACATCCATTCCCTCCCCCAAGGCTTTATGTAGTAACAATGTGCTAGAGTTTGCTCGTGCTCCGCTCTTGATTCGCTGTGACACTAATTTGAGTAGTGTGCTATAGAAGCCAACAAGTGGGCTATAGTTTGCTCTGTTTAAAGTGGAAAGGGATTTGGAGGGAAGAGCATAGGCATTGTTTCAAATGCAGCGTAATGAATTTTTCACCATAATCAACTAAGTTTAATTAAATATATTTAGATGTGTGTGTGTTATGTGTTTACATTTTACTTTCATTCTTTGAGGTAGAGATCTGAGCGGCAATCATATTGGAGGGAGTATTCCATCTGGCCTGCCTTCTTCCTTGATAAACTTGTAAGTTCTAAATTTTGGCTCTCTGATCCTTGCACATAATCTACTGATTGAATAATACCCTTATGTTGTTTGTGATCTGTAGCTCTATCTTTCATAAGAAACTTATGTGAAATATGTTTTTTCTTCACGTATGACAGTTTTCTTTCAGCTAATCAGTTAACAGGAAGCATCCCAAGTACGTTATCATCTCTAACACAACTGTCAGCCATGTAAGTTTATACTTCTATGTTGTTAATCACAAAGCCTAGTGTTGAAGTTGTATGAATTTTCATTAAAATTTTGTTGTATATTTCCCCCAGGTCACTCAATGGTAATCAACTTAGTGGCGAGCTACCGGATTCCTTCCAATCCCTTCCCAGTTTGATCAATTTGTAATACTTTCCTTTTAATTTCAACTACCATTTGATCCACATGTTTCTTTGTAGCTTCTCAATAGTGATGTGATCATGTCCTCTTGTGTAGGGATCTGTCTGGCAACAATTTCAGCGGACAGCTGCCTCCCTCTTTTGAAAATCTGTCATCTCTAACGACGTTGTGAGTATGGTTCTAATAGGTTTTCTTTGTTGTTAACATCTATTCTCATAAATTTATCAAACTACTCTTTCTTTGACAGGCACTTGCAAAACAATCAATTTACTGGGACCCTTGATGTTTTACAAGATCTTCCACTCAGAGATTTGTACGCTTTCTATGCTACTGTGATTTTTATGGAATTAAATTCATACTCCTAGTTAGTTTTAGCAACAATATATAGCTTTTAGTTCCACATGTTATATTTATTTTGTTTTACTTGACAGGAATGTGGAGAATAACCTGTTCTCTGGACCTATACCCGATAAGTTGCTGATTATCCCAAATTTCAAGTAAGATTTGCACAACACACATATTGAGTCATATGCAGAAGGCTTTATGGTGGATCTTTAGGAAATGCATGGATGCCATACTAAAATAAAACAAATATAACTACAAGGAAACACTTTTTATTAGAGCAGCAATACCAGAATGATCTGATTTTGTGAGGAGCATCTCCTCACCATAAACTTCTTATCTTTAAAATGCTATGAGTTAAGTAAATTTAGCAGTTGATTTGGATGAACAAAATTGAGTTGTACCCTGTCGTATCAACAAAATTGAGTTGTCTGAGTTGTACCCCGTTGTATCAGTTCAATCAGTATTGAGTACTACATTAATCATATTCTCACAAGTTTGTGGTAGTATAACCGTATGCAATCAACCTTTGTAATATCAATTTTATCGATTATCTTTGCCCCCAAAGTCATTTTCATTTCCTTATACTATGGCATGCAGTATTTCAAGAATGTTAAAAAAAAAAGATGAATGTTTGCCTAACAAGTACATCAGTGATCACTTTCTTGTGAGCTTACTAACTATTGGTTATTGTGCAGAAACAATGGCAACTTGTTCAACTCTACAGTTGTTCCATCATTGCCCCCATCAGCACCACTGCCATTCCTGCAACCTCCTCCACCGCCAGTTTCTAGGATACCACCTTCTGGTGAGACACCTGGGAAACAAGCATATGGACCGTCAGCATCAGAACAATCAAATCCTGCAAGAAAAAAAAAGTTTTGGACCACTAAAAAGCTCGTCTGGACGGCAATTGCAGGGGTATTAGTTTTTATTGTAATTTTATTAGGTATCGTGCTTTTCGTATCAAGATGTTGCAAGGAAAGGAATGAGGCGGATAGACTTACCAAGAAGAGGTTTGAAAGAGTTGCATATGATGGCTCAAGAGAAAAACCTAAAGAAAGTGCATCCTCGGTGCAACCAGACAATCAAATAGAGAAAGGTAACTTCATTCAGCTGCTTATTGTATCATACTTTAAGAGATTTATTATTGACTATTATGTTAAATAATTTATTTGAACCGTTTCAAAAGAGGCAGATGTGAGATCCAAAGATGAACATGGAATAGGCATGAAAACAATGGGTGCAATTTCCAAACCAAAGGAGAGACAGGAGATAGATGCAAAACGAAAGGGTGTTGTTCCTACATCAAAGGAGGAATATGGAATAGACATAGTAGAAATGGATAGATTTTTGATGCCTCCACCCCCACCACCTCCTCCTCCTCCCCCACCTCCTCCTCCACCTCCTGTTGTTGAGAAAGTCACTGTGCGTCCTATTGTGCCAACTAAAGTAACCAAACCTCCATCTCCATCTAAGATTCTGGATCTCCCTTCTTCAGTAAGATCCTTCACCATCGCGTCTCTTCAGCAATATACAAACAGCTTTTCTCAAGAGAATTTTATTGGAGGAGGCATGCTGGGCAGTGTTTATAGAGCAGAGCTTCCTGATGGAGAGGTATGGTTCTTTTGTTTTCATTTCAACAGATAATTTGAAACTAATATCTAGTTCTTATTAATACCCATTTATTTCCTTTCAAAACCAGGTTTAAGCTTCTATAGCTAACAGGTTCTTATCACATTCTGATATTGATTCATTTATTTCTTAGAGGGCCTCATTTACCATTCATTGTATATCAGTCTTCCATAATCCCTCTTCAATGACCTATCTTGCAGTCAAACAACTACACACAATTCTTACACAGTCCAAAGCCTTCCTTAGAACAACTCCAGTAACTAAGTGGATCTGTATGGCTATTTGCATGACTTATTTTCAGGACTAAATTCATAGTGGTATGAAAGAAATATTCTTAACGACTTTTCAGAATTGATCATCGACGCATAAAAGCAGCTAATAGTATTTCCAACATTTTTATTTTTTTCAAATTAAGATTGAAACCCATGTAGTTTCCTAAACCTGTAGAATGGGACTTTTAGAGCACCTTAGCCAACTCCCTCCGTCCCTCAACTAAACTAAGTGCTACATTTACTTCAATACTATGCCTTCGAATATTTGTAACTTGTAAGATCTGCTATGAGTAATTTTCTTTACATGCCTGCTATGAGTAATTTTCTTTACATGTCTTGACACACTCTAAATATCACTCTTTTTTATTTTGCCAATGGGCACAAGCTCAGCGGGGAAGACTTGTGTATGATAGTTATTAGTCTCGAACGATAAGTATGGTATATACTGTATTGGTACCCAAAAGGTATATATCACAGGTATATATTATAATTACATTATATTGCATGTACCAGTCGATACATACTGGTATATCGTATGTACCGGCCAGTACGTGACATGTATCGTACCGATTGGACTAGCTTTTGTAAAATTTAAAAAATAAAATTCGCAGTTTTCACTTTTAACCATTACTTATCTCTTATCTACCCCCGTTAGGTTGAAAAACAAACACTTCATCTTCTCTATGAGAGCATTTTTTAGAGAAAAGCCCAAAAAAGCTCTCATGTAGTGAAATCATCAAATCTCTCTCCACACAACTTGGAATCACAATCATCAAAATTATCAAATCTTTTCTATGAGAGTATTTTTTTTAGGAGCTCCTAGTATGTGTGTTAGTTTCTTCTCTACTATTTGTGTTGGTGTCATTGTATGGATTTGCAATGCCTGCTCCTAATAGCGATGATGATGCAACAAGAGAATATTGTTAAAAAGATATTGATGGCAGAAATAAATTTAAGTGAAAAACATTGAAAATGGTGAATGGAGGCATAATAAGAATGAAACACCATGTTGTTAGAAACAAGAAAGATAACGCTCCATGTATAAAGGAACCCAAAGATATCAAGATATTAATGCATTCTTTTAAGATTGTTAATGATTTGAAAATAAAAAGAAAAGAAAGAAAGATCGGTGCACCATGTACTAAGGTAATGTATGAATGTATGTAAGTGATATTTTTGGGACTACTTTCTTATATATATTGTTTTTTTCAATGTCTTACGATATGATACAACTTAAATTTGGGTTTTCGACATACGATACAATAATCGTTTTGATAACTATGGATGCTAAGCCTTGCCAAATGCATTATAAATCCACTTTTCTTATAACTTCCTCTTTCTTGCCTCTTCATGCGGTTGGGACTTATTTATGCACACAATTACTGTATGTCATTTGATTGAATCCACTTCCGGATGTTTCTTTAGCTGCTGGCAGTCAAGAAACTGGACAATGCTGCCTCCAGGCGACAGAATGATGAAGAGTTTCTTGAGCTGGTGCGGAGTATCTCGAAGCTTCGACATGTCAATATTGTTGAGCTTGTGGGTTACTGTTCTGAGCATGGACAGAGGCTGCTCATCTATGAATACTGCAGTGATGGGACACTTTATGATGCACTGCACACAGATGACGAACTAAATAAGCAACTATCATGGAATGCTCGCATCAAAATAGCCCTTGGAGCTGCAAGAGCATTAGAGTGAGTGTAACGTTTAGTTTATTATTTCAAGAACTCTTTATTCACTTCAATTATGTTTTTAGAACTTTGATGGAGCAGGGGTAAGGCGCTTTTCTTCAAGTCATTTTTATTGTTTGAATATTATTATTATACCTTCTCAACAAAAAAATGGGGATAATGTGTGGGAGACATAAAAAAATGGGCTCCAAGTTCTAGTTAGAGACATCAAAACCCTTGTTTGGCAGGGGGGCACTGTGTGGGAAGTGTTTCAGGGTGTTCAATACCATGTTTGCATGTTTGATTGGGAGAGTTATTTACTCTTATTTACTCTGTAATAGGAATGTTGCTTGTTTTGGGCAGTTTTTCTCCCCTTTTGTTAGTAATGTGATTTGCTCAGTCACTTTGTCTCTTTATTATCAATATATTGCTTGTGCTTTGATTGATCCAGGAAAAAAAAAACGAAAAAAGGGGGACAAAGCACTTCGTAGAAGTAGGGAATTTCATTCTAGACTTGAACCACTGAATGTAGAATTCTGACCTACTTGCATATTTTGGCATGTAGAGGCCAAAAGTTTTCTCTTTTGATTCCAAATTATGTGATGAGCATTTTCTCAATGCAAAGTAAATAGAGAGCTATTTTTTTTTTTCATTTACTTATTTATTTTTAATGTGCTGAAGGTATCTACATGAAACTTGTGAACCACCTGTTATGCATCGCAATTTCAAGTCTGCCAATGTTCTCCTCGATGATGGACTGCAAGTACGCATCTCAGATTGTGGTTTGGCTCCTTTAATATCTTCAGGTTCTGTTAGTCAGGTACAATCTTCAAATTGCAACCTGGTAATTGAGTGTGTTACTGTTTTGCTGCTTGACAAATATCAGGAAATGTTTAGTCGTTGATTTGTGAATAATCTTGACTTTCCAACTGGAGCTTAGGCGATGACAAACCCTTGAGCTGCAATGTTTAAATTGCAATGTTTAAATATTTAAATAAAATGAGATAGGGGTAAGAAGTTGATGGCGATGGAATTGTGAATAATGAATTCTACACTAAACTAAAGCTAAACCAAAACTATGATAAACCCTAAGATAAAGATAAATAAAACAAATTAATTTTTCATTCAATCAGTTCACCACTTACAATATTTATTTATATGCCTTGTTTATAAGCCTAATACCTTTTTTGGCAAGCAATCTAACCCAAACCTAATTTGGGACTGATGCCCTAATTAATACGGGCTTTCTAGCCCAATTAACAAATAAGTACTATCAAACTACGCAATTACATCACCTTTCCTAGGTTGAAGAAGCTCGTCCTTCAGCTTGACGTCGAAGTCTGATGAACACAAGCAATCAGTTACAAAACACAACGTGAAGTGCACAAATAATTGACCTCGAAACTTGCCACGAGACACACTTGTTAAAAACAGTTGAACCAACTCAGAAATGGAGCAAGGTGACTTGAATAACAATAATTTGCAATAAACCTGTTGAGAAGACTAATGCGTATAAAGCTAGTGCCACAAAAATTCCCAATATAAGTCAATATAACCATTGTCACTCACTATGTCTGTTTGCTACAAAATGGGAAGTTGTAGAAGTCAACTAGCCCAAATTTCGAAAATCGAGGATTGTGATGGCGCCCTCAAAAGGTTGGAGTGATCGACAAACTATGTAGTAAATGTGGATAATGGAACCTTCACGGTCCAGGACCGATAAGATTAAGCGGATTAATCGGCGTACTTTTTCAAAGTTTACATTTCTATACCTTCACTAATGTAAATTAAAATAAATAACATATTTTGACAATAAAGATTAATAAAGCAAATATTATAGAGCAACATTATAGAGCAAACTATGTACTCATGTCCAAAACATGACACATTATAGAGCAACAACCACCACCACCCAATAGAACAATCTCGATTTATCACTGATTTCACACCAAATTTTGTGCGACTCACCAATTTCTCACCGATTATTTGGTGACCGCTAAATACCTAGTTCGGATCGGTATACCTCCGATTACACTAAATCACCGATTAATCGCCGCATAAATAATCCAGATGACAAACAATATGTTTCTTTATGCTCATTGCACATCTCTTCAAGTTCATTTTCCTCCAATATATCCTGAAGTGCCCGGATCTCATCATCAAATATCTTGATCATGCGTCGGTACCTCTTTTACGCCCTTGTTTTTTCTCGCTCTCTCATTTCTTTTAAATCTCTAAAAAAAAAAATCCTCCCATTCCGGTTCAAGTAGTGGCATAGTGGGATCGGTAGTGCGGTGTACATCACAGATCAGTGGGGGTGGTGGCGGTGCAAGGAAAACTGGTTCGGGTTGGGATAAGAGGGGACATATATGTATTGTGATGTAGGATAGTAAAAGGGGTGTAAGTACTATAAGACGCCACTGGAGATGGGCTTGGGTTGTATTGTTATGTGGGCTAAGAAGGGTATGGATATGGGGAAATATGGGTCACTCATTATTTTATTTATTTATGTGTTCATTTATTTTTACTGTTGGAGTGCCTTTACATTACTGATTCTGAGGTGCACATAGGCTGCTGGCTGCACAAACTGATTTGCACATCTGTAGAAATTCTGGGACTGTTGTATAAATTAGGAGCAAGGATCTCTTCACAAATCTGCAGGACCTTTTATTGTAAAATCTTGAAAGAATGTGGGTGTACACATCCACTTAAGAGGGGTGAACGTAACCGTGTTTCTTTCTCCAGATACACACAACAACAAATTAGTAGGTTTGAAACAGGGGATCAACAGGTCTGAATTGGTGGCAGCTGTTACTCTGGACTGCGGGGAACTTGGGGGCTGAGTTGACGGTTGAGCGGCAGCGGCGGTGGAGCTCTAACAACAAGGACGATGTCTGTTTTCAATAGTCTGGGCTTTTTTTCTTTCTCAACTTCTCTTCAATCTTCAATCAACTTTGTTTCTTCTTCGAAAAAATTTCTTCCTTCAAAACTCTTTCCAAATAATCAATAGAACCTTTCGACTATTATTCCAAACCATTAATTTCTGCACTAAAACTAAAGCTAAAGCTATGATAAATCCTAAGATAAAAGATAAAGAAAACAAATTAAATTTTCATTCAATCAGTGAACCACTTACAATCTTTAATTCTATGCCTTATTTATAAGCCTAGTAGCTTCTTTTGCAAGCAATCTAACACTAAACCTAATTTGGCTAATGCCTAATTAATATGGGCTCTATTATATTTAACCCAGTTGACAAATAAATACTATCTAACTATCGAATTACATCACAGGTATGTTGAGGATAAAAGTGAAAATGTTGCTGCATGGTATCAGGAGTGTGGTGAATTTAGCTTTTATTCTGTTTGGATTTTAATGATATGAGAAGTTGTAAACATTTCTGAGTGTCACTCACAATTCAGTTAGTTTTGTTAAAAATAGATAGAGTTTTGTGGTAGACCAAGAGTCCAATTGAATTGGTTTCTAAATCAACTTGTAGTTGATTTCTAGAACAACCACCACTGGCCATCACAGTACAATTGCTTGGATTTTACTCCAATGTCTAGCAACCAACCCAGCCTAGATAAAGTCATTATTTTTGCCTATACACAAGACCCTCAATGGGAGGTCTTTGATCATCGGAATCAGAACATCCTCTCATGTTGTTCAATAGAGGAGAGACACAAAAAGAAGAGTGTGTACTTGATGTCTTCAACATGTATGTTTGTATGACGTCCTTCTTTGACATGTTTAGGTTCTTCCTTCTCCAATATAGTGAAACTTTTCTCTTCTCTCCAGGGTGTGACGATTTTACCGAGCCACATTTTATCTCTCTTGTTGTATGTTATAGCTTGAATTCTTTAATTTCACATTACTTTGATTTGGCTGAAGTGTTTGTTATTTTCTTTTCCAACCATCAATTGTTCTCTGTGTGGTTAACTAGGTCAGGTCATGAGAATTGTTTTCTATCATTAGATTTAAGCACGATACTTACTGACATTTATCTGAATAAATACTAACAAATTTTAGTTATTATTAGAGTGGCATTTGATCTCAGTACATTATATTTTCAGCTGTCTGGGCAACTCCTCTCAACCTATGGTTATGGTGCTCCAGAGTTTGAAACAGGCACTTATACTTATCGGAGTGATGTTTACAGCTTTGGTGTGGTAATGTTAGAGCTCTTGACAGGAAGAAAGTCCTATGACAGGTATGAGTAGCAACTCAACTTTGTTCTCCGATGGCTCACCCTGTTCTTTCACAGCTAATTTTTTTATTTCTCTAAAATTCCATAAGATCACAACCTCGAGGAGAACAATTTTTAGTAAGATGGGCAATCCCTCAGCTTCACGACATTGATGCATTATCAAGAATGGTTGATCCTTCCCTTGATGGAGCTTATCCTTCTAAATCTTTGTCGCGGTTCGCCGATATCATTTCTTTGTGTGTTCAGGTGAGTGTTTTCTTGTCTTCTACTTCTTCTCTTTCCTGTTTGCTGACACATGCATAGAACTGAAAATAAAATGATGTCAGATTGAATTCCATCATCATATATGTACACTCCCTAAATAGATGTGCGTGAATCCCTATTTACTTAAAAAAAACTTTTTTCAAATAAGTACAGTCGATGATGATTGCAGACTCATTCTGATGATTGCATTCCAATCAATTTCTGAAATGGCCTAGTTGATTGTTTTGGTTATGGCATTGGTGCACATTGGCACGATCTGCAACTTTGTATTTCCAAAGAAGCTTCACAAATTTAAAGACCTACATATTCAGTTTCTCAAGGACGCTCTATGAACACTTCATGTCCCTACCATTTTGTTTCCAGTCAACCATAGTCCAGTGATATGACCTCTGAGAAACTGTTTCTTTCAGGAGACAAACTTTGGATCCCTCCATGCATCTAACAAAATGCCAATTCTAGATAATCCTAATACTAAGCTATGAGTTAGCTTTATTAAAAACCCAATTTATTTATGTATCTTGTCAGAGGAGGCAGGTAAACTACCTTAGATTTGAAAAGTATGATATGCTACATTTTGTGGTCTGAATATATCATACTGCCATAAAATATTTGCCTATCATAACCGAGGTAAAAAAAAAAAAATTAAGAGATCTTGATTCCTTTTTGCAGTCCGAGCCAGAATTCCGCCCGTCCATGTCTGAAATCGTTCAGGACCTGATGTATATGATACAGAGGAAGCCCCCAAATGAGAGGGATGGGGACTGAATTTGTCCAATGAAATAAAGTTGAGCAACGCCACATAATGTAGCATTCAAAGGAGCAATCTCACAGCACGTGGCCTGAATGGAGGCGGCCAGATGTAAATTGCTACAACTTGCAGCCTTTTCTGATAATGATTCGTTTGGTGAAGAATTCGTGGGAGGGAAGATTTGAAGGTTCCTGTGCTGAAATTTCTTGGTTGATTCCTCTTTTGCCCCTTCACCCTATTAATTGTGTCATTGTGTTTCATAAGATTAGCAAAATTGATTCATGTGATATAAATGCGCTAATCCAATTATTATGCATGGTGCGATTTTGCCATGCTTTAGTTTTCTAGCTTTTGATGTCCATTGCTTTCTTTGTTGTTATTGAGAAATAATAGCCTTTCTACTGGTCTGGGTTTTTCATTGTTTTTGGATTTATTTCAACATTGAAATTTGCTTTTTGAGAATAGAGACTTAAGACGAGGATATCCAGGCAATACAAATATGGCTATGATAAGATCTCAAAATTTTCTTCATCATCCATAGATTTAGGTTGGGAAGTGTTTGGACTACAGCAGGTGAGGTGAGGCCCCTGTCCACATGGTCTTTCAAGGTAAGCCACAAGTTTAAGGTTAGTTATTGATGTGAAACCAATACGAAACAGAATGTGGTTGACACAGAATGTCCAGAGTGTGGGTATGGACCTCACAGGACAGAAGGAGGGCCATTCAATTGAACTTTTACACATTTTTATTATGCATTGAAGAAGTTTGGTGGATTTATATCTGCTACTTGTTAAATGAGTTTTGTATTTTAGGGTCGTGTTTTTCACGAGTGTTTTAAAAATCGGTATGGGTGGTCGCCTAGGCGCTAGGGGGCCTGGGAGCCGCCCAGGCGGGTTTTTGAAATTTTTTATTTTTATTTTTTTATTTCTAGTTCGAAAAAAGAAAATAAAAAATTAAGACTTTTATTATTATTATTATTATTATTATTATTATTATTATTTTTATACATTTTGCATATGTATCTTGACATTGAATTGGAAGTAATTTATAATATGCTTAACTTTTATAAATTATAATAAATAAATAAATAAAACAGCCTAAGCTCCTGCCCTATCCTTTGGGCGCTAGTACCCTAATGGCCGCTCGGTTAGCGTTTTTTAGAACACTGCTTTCATCTATACCACAATTTTGTCTTTAGGTGGAGCAAGGAGTGTGATTTGCATGAGAATTAAGTGATGATAAATGACTTCATTTTCGCCCTTCATTTTTTTTACTTTCTTGTTATATAAGATTCCATTCACCAAATACATAATGTAGAGATTTTTGTTTAGAACAAAAAAAAAAAAAAAAAATGAATCTACATTTTTTATCTTGAAAACATTCCATGAACATATCAATGTTACACTAACTTAGTTGTGTCAATGTTACACTAATTTGGTTGGTAACTTGTGATCCCTAAAAAATAAAATCAAGGGAACGACTACTCCATACCACCATAAGTGCTTTCTCACACCATTTTACTCTCCCATACCACTTACTTTCTTTCCTACATCACCATACTTTTTCACATCACCTATATAAACAAAAAAACAACATTTTTCCCCTCCCCATTCAAATCGAAACGTGAATCTCTTCCCTCTCTCACATTTAAATCTCATGCAAATCTCTCACCACGTTCAAATCTCTTGCAAAATTATTTCAACTCCCTCGAAAATCTCTTCCCTCTCCCTCAAAATCGAAACCTCCCCAAAAAATTTCAAAAAAAAAAAAACAAAGTTATCTCATGGAAACTTCAGAAAAAATTTCAATCACAAAAACAAAGTAAACTTCAAATTTTTTTTTAGAAATCACAAAAAAATTATTCGCCTGAGACAATGCGTGCATTGATCTGGGCGAACATTAAAAATTTGCTGAAATTTCTGGAACAATGCGAGGTTTTTGTAAAAACTCGCATTGATCTGGGAAAACGGAAATTTCAGCAAAATTTTTTGGATAGATTCAGCAAAAACTTGCTCATTTCAAAACATTTTCAAGTGATTCAAGTTGTGTTTATTGGATAACTCAGAGTACTACAATGTTTGTGTTTTGATCAACTTGAGAATCGTTCTCGATCGAGCACATAAGTTTGCCGAAAGTCGACACTATCCCGTTTTCATTTCAAGACAGATTTGCGCGAATTTAGTAAAATGATTATGAATTGCTCATTTTAAAATATTTTTAAGTGATTCGAGTTGTGTTTATTAGATAACTCAAAGTACTACAATTTTTATGTTTTAATCAACTTGAGAATCAGTCTCGATCGATCACATAAATTGTCTGAAAGTCATGGACACTATCCCGTTTTCACTGCAAGACATATTTGGTGACTTTAGTAAAATGACCATAACTTGTTAATTTCAAACCATTTTCAAGTGATTGAAGTTGTGTTTATTAGATAGCTCAGAGTATTACAATTTTTGTGTTTTAACCAACTTAAGAATAGGTTTTGATCGAGCACATAAGTTGACCGAAATTTAGGGACACTATCCCGTTTTCATTGTGAGACAGATTTGCGCGACTTTAGTAAAATGATCATAACTTGCTCATTTCAAAACATTTTCAATTTATTCAAGTTGTGTTTATTAGATAACTCACAGTACTACCATTTTTCATGTTTTGATGAGCTTGAGAATCGGTCTCAATTGAGGGTTTAAATTTGTAGAAAGTTATCCTGTTTTGTATTTTTTTTGTGTATTTTTTTTTTTTCGTTTTGAGTTTGGATTTCTCTGTTAGGTTATGCATATTTATTGGTGGTGTGAGTGAATAAGAAAAAAAAAAACTCAATGATGATGTGAGAAAGCGCTTTTGATGGTGTGAAGTACTTGTTGCCAAAAAACAATCTAAGAGAAGCTATTGATAATTCATCATATAAAAATAAAAGCAAACTAGATTACGTGAATGCATGAAAAACTAAAGGTTTTTTTTTTTGGAGTTTGACATTTATTAGATTATATGTATTAGAGTTTCGCCTTTGTTTTGGAAACTTTTTTAGTCTAATCCTCGTTTTCTGATGAAACCATTAATTCCACGTCATTGTCTGATCAAAAATATTTTTTAAACCCTTTTACCCTTACCTTGGTGTGGGGTGTGTTTCAGAAACTCCGAAATCAGATGTTCTCTTCTTCCTCACAAATCCTCTCTCACACACACTCTCTCTAACCTCTCCTCTCACCACGATGACAGATGTGTGGTGGTCAACCTGCAAAACATTCAATAATACATGCTTTCATCAATTCATCGGATGATTTGAATCCAATGTGTATATCTAGAGCATCTAATGGATGACCTTTTAGACATTACAAGAAATAGCAGCATTATCGAATTTGGGTACTCCATAGAATCCTAGAAGTTCTTCAAAACTTTTTGCATTTCAAATTTTTTTGAAGTGAAATATGGATGTGTAAGAATTCCATGAATGGAGTAAAAACTAGATTGAAAAACCATGGAGTACAAAGTTAAGCCCACAAAACAAGAACAATATTCAATGGAGGTGTTTCTAAATGGTGAGGAAACGGTCAAGGGAGGGGGTGTGACCCTCCATCCCCTCGAGATGCGTGTCCATATGAATCTCGAAGGGAATGGAGGGTCACACCCCCCTCCCTCACCCATTTCCTAGCTCGTTTTCTCGCCGCCTAGCATCACTCATTCAATGGTATGCAACAATCAAGAGTCATTTTGGTAAAATTTTCGGAATATAACATAGCACTATCAAGGAGAGGAAGTGCCTAAACTTACAAATCCATCGTGCTTGAGTGATTTTTTTTTCTTCTTTTATCAATTACAACATCTAGGGGAATCCATCTTCCTGAATTCTTTCTCCTCCCACCTCATCTGTCTACAGCACAACCCCCACCATCTTCTATTTGCTTATTCTCTCCCAACACACACAAACTCCATCTATAACTCTCACACCACCACACATCGTCATCGCCTCCCTCCCTGTTTTATTGTTGCCCACCACCCATCCGTCAACACCCACCACTAAAAATGTCATCACAACTGCCGATCTCCACCACCATTGATCTCCATCACAAGGAACTCACAACTACTTGCTTCAATGATGTGGACTTAACGGTTCTGTTAGAAAATAAATGAGAGTTAAAAATAAATATACAATTGCAATTAATCCTGATTTTTGTGGGTGCAAAGATTTGATAATGTTATTCAGAATGGGTACAAAAAACCCAAGCTCAAAAAGAAAATAATTATTGTGCACTGAGAATCCCATTAATGAGGTTGGTAGAAGAAAATTTAACAAAGTGGTCTATGTCCTTAACATGGTTTCGAAACTTTGAATAAAGAAAATTTTAACAGTGAATTGATCATGAGGCATGCGAGAAGGCACCATAATTAAAGAGGTCAATTCTTGGGAGATCTCTCTATGCTCATACTTAGATGCACAAAGAACATAATGATGTCTCTCATTTTCTGTTTTTATCATAAAATTATCTTATCTATTTTAATAAATCATGAATTTAAGTGTGACAAATATACAAAACTACATATTACACATTATAGTTTCCATAGATAAAAAAAAAAAAAAAAATTGAAAATTTATGAATGTCAATCATAACAAATTTGTTAATTTTTCTTCTCATCATATCGTAGAATGTCATTATCAAGGTCATTACAAATAATATTCTTTTACCAATCTCAAAACAATCAACAATTCTAAACATGCCTTTAGAGTACACAACTCTACACTCCTTAGTACGAGTCTTACAAATGATTCAACCTATACTCATTGATACGAGTCTTAACATTCATATACAAGTATTTTTTATTTCTTTCCTTGTATTCGCTAGAATTAACATTTGCACACTAAATTCAGGACAATTCTTGGCAGCTAGGGCTCCTAGTCATTTTTGGATCAGGGTAAGAGTTTTTTATACTTCTACCCATTCTCTTTAAAACACAGCCACAAATATGATCTATAGAAAGGGGTAAAAGCGTAAAAAACCCTATTCTGACCAAAAAACGGCTAAAAACCCTGACTACCTAGAATTGTTGCTAAATTCATGATTGAAACATGAAACCAATCTTAAAACCAATTATTTAGTTACACTATCCTAATGATCTTGATGTATTAACAAAAGTACAAAACCAAATGTATATACTATGTATGGACAAGAAAAATTAAAAAATATACCTATTTTTAAATCCTCTCCATAAAAAATAAAGAAAAGGGAAGAAATTCAGCTCTCCCAATCATGGTCTCTCACTGAAAAACACTTCAAAAACTCTCTCTTTGTTCCCCACAGAAAAGCAAAAACACTCTCTGTACTTTCTTTGCTTTCTCTGCAAATAAAAAATGGCGAATCTGTAAACACCCCACCTTCGATTCTCTCCAATTCTCTTCTCTTTCTCTTCAATTCAATCCATTTCTCAGCTCCCCAGCAACTCTGCTTCCACTTCTGCCTCTCATTATCTTAAAGTTTCTACCTTTGAATTCCACCTATCATCACTTTGGTCTCTCAGATCTCTTCAAAATTCCAAGAATACCCTTTGGATTCTGTATGAAATGGCGAAAAGGGGTTATAAATTACGTATCCTTTTGTTTGATTCAGATGAAAAGTTTTGATTTTGAATGTCTAGTGAGCTCTGGTTTTAGTGTTCTTGATCTAGGGTTTATTGAAGATTAATATTTTTAGTTTTTGGATTTGTTTGTAGAGTTGAATTGTTGTTTTTTAGAAGTTGGTTTTGCTTAATTTAGTTGAATTAGAAGAATTTGTGGCTCATGCATCAGCTGTGAAGTGCTTGAGTATTGGGAAGAAGACTTCCAGGCTTCTTGTGACTGGTGGAGAGGATCATAGGGTGAACCTGTGGGCGATTGGGAAGCCCACTTCTTTACTGGTTAGTTTGAATTTATCTAATCTTCTTTTTTGTTGGTGTTTTTTCAGATTGTTTTTGTTTGCTTCACTGATACATTTCCTGTTTGAACATAATTCTTCCAAGTATATAAATGGAGTTCTGATCGTCATAATGTGCAAATGAACTTGTTTATGTAGTAGAACTTTTGCAGGTGATGTGAATTTTTTTGTGAAATGGGTAATCCATAAAAACAATCAATGATGACAATTCTGACCCATGAATTATGATCGTCGAATAAACAGTAAAAAATGGGTGCACTATATGGTTGTTAATTTATAATAGGTTATGGATATTCAATATTTGATAACCGTATAGATGCATCCATGTGCTGCAGATAATCCTCAGAAAAAGTCATGGGATTTGAAATTTTAATATGAATTATTCTATGGTTATACATAACCAGATTGCGAAACTCGCTAACTCAATTATCTTGAATAAATACTGGTCCAAATACAGTTAAGCAAGCTTGGTCATTGACCTTCTCAAGGTCAGCTCTTTTGTTTTGATTGGTAAATGTGGTGTAAAATTTTTTCCGAAAGTGATGAACAAGATGAATACCAATAGAAGAATAGAACAAGAAAGGGGAACAATAACATTTAAAAAAAAAAGCATTAGAAAACCCTAAACAAGCCTTATATCAATCTCTTTAATCGATAACATAATAAAGAGACAGCAATCTTATCAATGAGCATTGAGCCTTATTTATAGTAATTACGTGCCCACGTGGCTAACCTTGACCGTAAATCTAACACTTGTATGAATGCGACTCCCTTCTTGATGCTAGTGTCTGATCCTGTCAGCCATACCGCTATTCCGGATTTGCCACTATTTCCTTTAGTACTTACAATTTAAATACAACCGCACACATGGCCTCGAGGGACATACTTGAATTAAATAGTGAATGTGTGGGTGCAACAATTCAAACACACTTGTACAAAACATGTACGTTATTTGGCCCATGAAATGCATCCTCATGGCACAAAATATTGGTACCCGTGTAGAAAATAATAAGATGAAAATAATTCAAATATTAAGAATCAAAATATTACGAATTGGAAAATTATTCTCAAACCTAGACCAAGGCTTGTGTTGGATAGTTGAATGGACGTCCTTCTCTAGTCTACAACGGTCTAGTACCAACAATGCAAATCAATGTGTTCTGGTGAACCGAAACTAAGCAGCACTCTCTGAAGGAAACAATAAAAGCTTCTAGGAAATCGCAAGAATGTAAAATACTTGAGAAGAGAAAATAATTTTTTAGTGTGTGTGGGGAAATAGAAAGCAATGTGATGGAAACAAGATGTACACCTTTTTAAATATCAACAAGAAAAATTCTAAAAATTGCAAAAAGACTTAATACCTATGGGGTGCTACATCCACACCAGTGCTGAAGGCCCATCTTTGACTATAAATATAATTAGTGTTTACTAGTGCTTGATCTAGGCTGTGGGCAATGGTCATTTTAGGTCAGCGTACGCGGGTGTTGGCCCATTCTTTTATGCAAATTAAAAATCTGTAATTATTAATAAAATAATGTACAACGCAAATTTTGTTCGATTTGGGATAATTCTATTGCAACAACATAAAGCAAGGATTTATCCATTCATTGAAATCACTACAAATTTCCACAAAATTGATCATGAAAGTAGTGGATTGAAATGACAGTGGGTTTTCAATTGGTAGAGATGTTGTTTCTATTGCCTGCTTTCCTCATTCATTGGAATTATATTAGTGAAGAAGCGGTATCTTGTCAACATGATAGCCTACTGATTAGGGTTTTTTTTTTTTTTTTTTTTTCGTTATATATATATATATATTTCACTTCAAACTACTAGGAGTGTATCCATCATTCACTCTGAAGTTCAGGGTATATTACCTTGATAAGCTGTTAACATTTCATGAGAAAACCATGAAGACTTGTAGCTCAACTCCTCCTCGAAGCTGGAAGTAGCAGCTGTGGGAACTTCTCTTTCTCAATAGTTGTATCAAATGATCAATCTTCTTCACTTTTAACCCAATGTTGGTGTTGAAGTCTATGCAACTTTGGCACTCCGAACTTCAACTGGTCGCCTTGTTTGGGTTCTCAATTGTTGCCTAGGCGTGCCTACTGCTTAGTACCAAACACATGTTTTACAAGATCTGAGACATGTTTCACGCTGTCTAACGACTCTATACTGAAATATGACCCAATATAAGTTTGATTTTAAGCTTGATCCTATAAAGTTTTTCTGGTAGGACTAAATTTTATATGTCAAACTTGATCTAGCTTATCTGTCTTCTACTCCTAAACTAGCGAGTGTTTATACCTATATATTTTGTTTGCAAATTCTTGGTGCTTCATGCGTCTGCTCCACAGGTGCAATGATACTTACCTTGACAAATGTTCACCTGTCCTTGTTGGTGTTATATACGCAGAGCCTGTCTGGTCATACTAGTTCAGTTGAGTCTGTAACTTTTGATTCGGCTGAGGTTTTGGTGGTTTCTGGAGCTTCTACTGGTGCAATAAAACTCTGGGACTTGGAAGAGGCAAAGAGTGAGCATGTTTCTTGCATTTCTTCCTTTATCATTCACCTGAAATATACATTTACCTCTATCATTCATCTCTTTCAAGATAGCACACCTGAAATATACATTAGCAGAATTTTTTTGATTCTTCAAGTAATCTGATTAAGCCCATTGTGGTGGTTGACTCTTCTAAGGAAAAAAATGAATATGAATAGATTCTTTCTGCAATCTAGTTTTCGAGAACTATTTAGTTACAGGTCCTAAAATATTATGATACGCCTTTTGGGACTGATTCCTAAAAGGTGTATGTGCATCGGGTATCTGTTGGATGAATAAAATACCACATATGGTGTGATTTTAATTTAATAATAGGTATCTTTCTGGGCCATTATGTTCCGTTCTCATTCTTCATGTCTTCTTTTTTGAAACTGTACCTACTATCATTTAAATTTACCCGCATTGTTAACCGGTTTTGTAACTCTTAATGTTGCTCTATAACTGGTGTTAGTTTAAAAGTATGAGTATCTAACACAGGTATCCGCTAAAAAAAATTGGCAGTTCCGGTTCTGACATCACTAACTTAAGCACCAGAACCAGAACCGAAATTGATAAGTCAATTTAGTTGGGAAGGGCAGCAACTCAAACTTTCAAAAGTGTCATAGATCTTTTGGGTTGAAACATAATGCCTACAACAATGTTGTTAACATGAATTTAAGCTACTTTTTACACAACTGATATGATCTTTTGTTGTGGAAGCATAGTTGTTCGTACTCTTACTGGACACACGTCACATTGCAACACTGTCGAATTCCATCCTTTTGGTGAGTTCTTTGCATCGGGATCTTCTGATACTAATCTAAAGATTTGGGATGTTAGAAAGAAAGGATGCATTCATACCTATAAGGGTCATACTCGAGGAATTAATACCATCAGATTCACTCCTGATGGTCGCTGGGTTGTTTCTGGCGGGGCAGATAGTGTTGTTAAGGTAATTCTGTTACAGCACTTTTTTCCTCATGAACTATGACACTTGAAATAATGCCTTTCTAACTATTCCAACAGGTGTGGGATCTAACTGCTGGCAAACTTCTGCACGAGCTCAAGTTCCATGACCGACAAATTCAATGCTTAGATTTTCATCCTCTTGAGTTCCTTCTAGCGTCAGGTGCTTATTAATTATTAGCACTCCTTCCTTCTATGTGTGTTGCATGTTTGGTTATGCCTTCTTACTACAGTTCCTCCCTATTTTCTATGCTTTAGTAATTTTAGATGCTCTTGCTTTGTCAAGGACATCATATATGGTTCAAATGTTCTAAATAGTGTAAATGCTTTAGTGATTTAGGATTCTTTTCTTTTTCAAGTTATGGCAAAAGCTATTCAAATTTGTTAACTTTATATAGCTAATGGGACTGAAAGTCAATGCTGCACCTAAGAGTACATCAACATAGATACATTTCCTTCAATTTGATCTTCCCATATTAAAAAAACTGTGTTTTTTTAGCAACCAAATACCACCTGGGCTTGAAAGTCTTTAAGATTTGTACTAAAAATCACTAATTAGGGCTAGTGAACAGGGGACTTATCTGAAGGGACTCATTTTGGTATTCTGGGCTGTAACTTATTTTCTTTCCATTTCTTAGTGGGTGGTCTTAGTGCTGTTCCAGAAAATCAGTACTCAATGCTGGGGACCGTGAGTTTCCAGTAAAGTGCTAGTGGAATCTGCAAAGTTGTGTAGAAGAAGCCTATGCCACTACTGTGATGCTGGCAATTTTGAGGAGCAAGGCGATGCAAGTGGCTTCGTCCTCGCATAATGCCACATGACCGCCTAGACTCGCAATCATCAAGGTTGTAGCCCCCAAAAATTTATACAGACTGCTATACGCTCTACAAATGATATTATAATTCCTACATTCACCATAAATTTAAAACAGTCAACCAAGTTTATAAATCACATCATAACTCAAAAACATGAGTCATAAGTCAAGGAATCAATAAGTTATCTCAAAATATGTGTTACAAACTTGATGCTACTCATCACTACTCTCACCCAAATCCCCAACCCCAACATCTTCATCATATCTCCAAACAAGTCATGCCTTCTTCCATCTTCATCCCCCTTATCCATGCCCTTCTCCTTACTTGTGGATAAGTGAAAATATGTCGTGTTTGTCTTCTTGCCTCCTGCATCTTTTCCTTGGTGCTCAATCATCATAACCATTTACTTCCCACAACTTGCCGCCATGTGAGATTGTCACCTTAGCATACATAATTTTCAAGTTCTTGGTATGTTGCAATGATCCAAACATTGTTCTCATCCAGCTCTCTCAAAACAACAGGATCCCTAGCATTTCCAATGGTAGGATTACTTCCCTTGAACCAGCCCTGCAATAATTTGTCACACCAATAAATTCTCTTCAGATTTAGGATTTTAGAGCAAGGTACAACACGACCTCTTATGAGTGTTAAGTGGGGTTTAAGGCAATATGGACTGTGTTTGGTACTTCACTTATCCCTCTCATGTTAAGGCGCTGTGAGCAGCGATAAGTGATTGAGGCGACCACCTAGGTTAGCCTAGTTTCGCCTCATCATTGCATCAATCTGTTGAGTGAGGTCGGCAGATTGAGCATCACACGTACGAGACTCCTAAGCTAGCTTTTGATAGCACATCTGTGACAACATTTACAAAGTTGTAGTTAGGAATATATGATTTTTTTCTTCTTAAATTTAGTCTTTGTGGTCCCACATGCATGTTCTCCAAGTTGTCAGACATTTGAGCAGTCTGTATAGGTTCTACTTAGTTAACAAGATCAAATGAATCTGCCCCAACTATAAGACACCTTAAGAGTCAAAGTTTTAGTGGTCTCCATGGGCTTCTGGATATGTTTCATCAATTTTAAACTTCTATGGCAGTAAATTTGCCAGTGTTCATAGTCCATATGAGTGAATGAGATGTGAGTTCTATGGGGTCTACTTAAATGTTTGAGAGGAAGATATATATGGATTGTTTTTTAATTTTTAAGTTTGAATATGTGTTCGTCGGTGTTCTTCTTGTAAAATGCTGGCTGGCTGCCTAAAGAGCTTGTTTTAACCAGTGTTCTAAAAATCGCTAGGCGCTGGGCGGGCGGCGAGCAGGTGCCTAGCGCCCAGGGGCCTAGGCGGGTGCCTAGGCGGCGCCTAGGCGGTCTTAGGTTTTGTATTATAACTTTAATAATTTACAAAAGTTAAGCATAATACCTTATCAATTACATCCAATTTAATGTCAATATACATATGCAAAATTTAAAAACATGAAAAAGTAACAATCGTGAACAAAATTTATTAAAACTCAAATGACTGAAGTTGGTCATGATGGCAGATGGGTACTTTATATAAATTTGAATTTGTGTACTCTTTTATTTTTCTTCAAATTGCATGAATAACCTCAGTTATGTTTGATAAAATCTACATTAGTAAAATTGGTACCGGCAGATCCTTTGAGAATTCCATTAAGTAATCATCATTCGCTACATTTAGACATATACTGAATAAAAAACAATTAAATAGTTTATTTCTAAAAAAATAGGAAAGAAAAATAAAATAAGAACACAATCAACCTTATTAAAAAATAAAAAAATAAAAAAATAAAAAAATAAAAAAATAAAAAAATAAAAAAATAAAAAAATAAAAAAATAAAAAAATAAAAAAAAATAAAAATCTCCCAGACCGCCTAGACCCCGCCTAGAGTCCGCCTAGACCCGCCTAGGCCGCCTAGACCCCGCCTAGCCCGCCTAGACCGCCTAGCCCGCCTAGCCCGCCCAGACTCGCCTAGACCCGCCCAGACCGCCCAGACTGCCCAGACCGCCCAGACTGCCAGCCCAGGCATTAATCTGGGCGGTTTTCCACCTTCTAGCGCCTAGGCGGCGCCTAGACCGATTTTTAGAACACTGGTTTTAACGTGCAAAACTGATTCACGGATTGTCTTCACCACAACGCAGCTTCAACCTAATTACTGATCCCCTTCACTAAAATGCTTTGATAAAGTAAATCCACTTTACATGCAATCATTGGCATTATAGTTAATAACATCAACTCTTGACAGTGTTAATTGTAACTTCTTCTTCTTTTTAATTCTTTGAATTTATTTTCCAGGCTCTGCGGACAGAACTGTAAATTTTTGGGATTTAGAAACTTTCGAGTTGATTGGATCTGCCGGGCCGGAGGTACATTAGCCCTTTTTGTTTCTATGAGTAGCGTATATTTTTGGTATTTTTAGCGTTTTTTTTCAGATGCGTCACTTGGTCTCCTTTCAATTACTCTGTTCTACTGGCTCATTTGATAGTCTAATCATACTCTGTGTGAGTTATTCTAAACCATCCCTTCTAGCTTTTGGCAAACTCTAAATACTCCTGGGAAAATATTCTTGTGGAGCCTTGTCTTCCACCTTAATCTTAGTATCATAACCAATTGTAAATGATATCTGTTTGAAATTCTTAACCAACTTTAGAAATGCTTTTCCAAAGGGTGCCACTATGTGGCCCGGTAAGATGCTTTGGACACTAATTTCGTAACTGGCTTCTCACCTCTCCATAGACTATTGGGCTTCCTCCCACACCTTTGAAGCTATTTCGTTGGCATGCATACTTTCTCCTAAGACAGTGAAATTTGTTAGATGTATTAGAGCCCTTCCATAGAAAGTTTCTACTTGTGATTTCTATCTTGTTGACCAATGAATATTGGACTGTGAAAACAAGAGATATACAGGAATATTATCCCCTTGGACTAAAGCCTACATCGCATTGTGTGGGCATTTAAGGCAATGTAAGATGTCAGGATCCTCAATCATTTGTTGATTACTGGCTCAAGATTTTAGTGCGACAGTTCGTGTCATGAAGTAAACTTAATAGGTTGTTATTATCAACTGTCATTTTGATGCCAAGCATACAGCACTTGATTTGAACGGATCCACTAAAAGCTTGAGAAAATAGGTAAATACCTAAATGGTTATTGGATTGTCATTGAAAGTCAGAATAATTAAGTAATGATTGGGCTGTATGAACAAGGGGTTCTGTATCCCCTATTTCAGGTGCTAGAGTTCTCTACTTGGAGAAGAATTTCATAGTGATGCTTTACTATATATTGATATTAGTGCATACAAAAGAAGATGTCTGGGCATACGACAGACATTTTCCTTCTTTCAGGCTGTCAGATATTTTCCTTCTTCCAGGCTACAGGTGTACGCTCTATGACCTTTCATCCTGATGGAAAGACCCTATTTTGTGGATTAGAAGACAGTTTGGAGGTAGAAGTTTTGGCCATCAAATTTTGTGACATTATGGTTTATAATCTTACCCAATCACAAGAAGTAGTGAACCTTCACACGCTTCACAATTTTCTTAACCCTAGGTCTTTTCATGGGAACCTATAATATGTCATGATGCTGTTGATATGGGATGGTCTACATTGTGTGACCTCAGTATTCGTGAAGGCAAGCTGCTGGCATGTTCTTTCTATCGCAACTGTGTCGGAGTATGGATTGCAGATATTTCGGTACCTTCTTTTCTTTGCACTTTCTGGAACATTCGTTTGTTTTTTTTTCTCTGTTCTGTGTATTCAACCTTGAATTGTTTATATATTATGCTTGAGGTCATACCGTTTAACTTTTTCAGCTCATTGGGCCATATGGAACTGGCATTCCACACCAATCAACTGGCCATATGGAGAGGAAGTTTGATTTCCCGGAAATGCCTTCTGCAGAGAAGCCTAAGAGTCTTGTGAGGTCTGGTACTGTGGTGCTACCCACTGCTCAGGACAGTGACACGGACATAAGAAACATATATGTTGATAGTAAGTCAAAACTTTGTTTGACTTGTTCTCAAGTAGGCATGGCAATTATATACAACACAAGTTCCATGTGCATTGCAGTGTTAGTTTAACATGTTTCATAATCCCGAATCACTGTTGGAATTCTAGAGAGGGTGGTTTCTCATGGCAATTACATGCAACACAAGTTCCGTGTGTATTACATTGTTAGTTTAACATGTTTCATAAGCCCAAATCACTGTTGGAGTTCTAGAGTTGGTAATTTCTGCAGCTCCCAGGGTGAAATCTCATGGGCTACACCTAATTGATCTGCTCTTAATATCTGAAATTTCTTTGTGTATGGTCTCTGATAAATATATTATTACTTTCAGCAACTAACAGCCCTATCCCAAAGTCTTTAGAATCACCCCTTTTTTGGATCTTATTATTGTTCTCAATCTTTTTGAGGTTTCCATTTTTTTCGGTTTATTCTATGGGTCCTTGATGTTTCTATTGTATTTATTTTCTCCTTGATCATATTAAACAATTAAAAAAAAGGATCTTACTGTGAGTCAATCTGTAGTCCCTCCCTCTCTGTGACTGGTTTTCTCTTGGAACAGTTTTTCTTCCCTCATAAAATAAATTTGAACCCCTGAAGAAAAAAAGCATGTATAGCTTCCAAGTTTCAAGAGTAGTGTGATATGAAGCTTTCCTCATCTTCTTTCTTCTGATGTGAAGCTTCTGCAAGCAAAAAGGCTGCTCCTAAAAGAATTGGGACAGTTCATGCTTCAAAGGTGGCATCCCCCGTTGATTCATCAGAAGCCATTGGTCCATCACCATTGAAGAAAGGTCCTGAAGCAAACATGCAGACAAGAAGCAATAGCAGTAGACAGGCTATTACTGTACCCGTCATCGTACCTAGAAACAATAGGAATGCTGAACATGCAGTAAATTCTAGAAGGGAATCTGTGACCCCTGAAAGTAGCAGTCCTGGTATACTACTCAAGCAAGCTCACATAGGGAGGACTTCAAATAGCAAACATGAAATGGATTCGGCAGCGAGAACTGATTCTAGATGTTTTAGCAGCAAAACCAGTGATTTGGACAGTTCACCTGAGCCCAAGTTTCATTTTAGTTTTTTTCCAGCTAAGAATGAAGCTTCAGAAGACAGTAACAACAGCCATAGAAGTATCAATAATGTTACAGAGAAGTTTGAAAGAATTTTAACACCAGATGTTCCTCGGAGCTCCAGTCATAATACTAGTTAAGTTTTTTTTTTTCTTGTCTTGTGCATACTCTTTCTTCTTATGTTTTGCTTCTGGATAAATTTATTTTTCCATTGAATATCATAACATTAGACTTTGTTCCCTCTTTTCCATTTTTTGTAGGTGCTGACCCACAAAGTTACAATGAGGGAGTAAGCTCTTTGAGACCTGTTAGTGGAGCAGGTATGCAGACAGAGATTCTGATGTAGTCACCCAAAGGCTAGAAACGTGATTAATTGACTTTTTATGTTGACAGATCAACTTGGAAGAACACGGTCTCTAGTAGAGAGATGGGAGAAAAGAGAAATATGTAGTCCACCATCAACTGTACCAACTGAGCCAGTTGCACCAGCTGCACCAATTGCGCCAGCTGCACCAATTGCACCACCTGCAACAAATGCGCCAGCTGCACCAATTGCGCCAGCTGCACCAATTGCACCAACTGCGCCAGCTGCACCAACTGTGCCGACTTCACGAACTATGTTCGCTGTGCCCGTGGGACCAACGGATGAGAAGCCCGGTAGTCGCACACTTCTGCATGTCTCGGTACGTCAAACATTCATCGATGTATTAAAGCTTACCTACATTGATGTGTTTACTAGGGTCTTTATTGAGCTTAGGTTGGAGCAAGGATTGTGATTTCGCGAAATTATACAAATTTTTTTTTTGAAATTACGAAAAGAAAAAAGGCGAAAAAAATGTAATCTATTGATGGTTTTTTGCAACATTTTTTTCGAGAAAGTTGAGGTTTTTTCGTAAATTTCGGGATTTTTTTTCGGTAAAAATACAAAATCAGCTACTAAAAATTACATTTTTTTGTAATTTTTTTCTTTCTAATTATCATTTATTCTCGTTATCTATTGATTTTTGAAACCAACCCCTAATTTCCTAATTATCACTTCTTCTACTTATATACTAAATTTTTAATCTATCGATTGATTTTCTAATTATAGGTATTTTGGTTTCATTTAATGTGTTTAATACATTTATTTACTTGCATATTATTTTTCTTCACATATTTAATATATCCTCGAAATTTATTATATATTTCATGTATCCTTAAAATTTTTACGTTTTACTTTTACACACCGAAATATTTCACGAAATATTTCTTAAAATCAGGAGACCGAAATTAAGTTGAAAAACGAAATCACAATCCTTGGGTGGGAGGACCTTTGTTTTGCTTAATTAAATTTCGGTCTCTGGTCAGAATTTTTTATTTTTTTTTTCTTTTGTGTGGGCTATCTCTGCCTTATGCTGTTCATTTTGCTTCTTGATTCTTTTTAAATTATCTCTTTAGTCACCCAAAGAAAAGAAAGCGATGCATGCTCAAGTGATTAGGTGAGAAATGATACATCTTCAATAAGATGTGATACATTCTTAAGAAAAACTCTAGGTAAATTTTTGATACATAGACCATTTCCACTTATACATTGAATTTCCTGGTTCTTTTTTTCTAATTCAATTTTATTTTATTTTTGAGATAAAATAATTAAATTCATCTTGCAACTTTTAGTTGATATTAATCATTAAGTTTGATGTGGCAGAAAGGAGAACCTGAAACATCTGGAAGGTCTACATGTAAAAGTGATGAAGATGTTTTGGAAGATCTAATGAGAAGTCATGATACATTCTCAAGTACTCTTCGTTCACGCCTCACAAAGTTACAGGTAAAATGAAGATGTTAAGCATGGTGAGCTTGGGAAACCTATACTTGGCTTGTGTATTCTGTTGATTTTCTACAAGACGGATTTAGCAGATCTAGTACCGTAAAATAAACATTGAAAAGTTGGCGTTTGGCAACATCTGTCTAAAGAGTGCCCGTTGAATAATTTTTTTTTGTTTTTAGGAATATCTTATTTTCCATAGATTTAATAATTTAGTCTTTCAGGTGGTGCGGCATTTTTGGCAGCGGAATGATGTCAAGGGTGGTATCAGTGCTGTTGGGAAGTTGCCTGATCATCATGTGGGTATTCTGCTCAAGCAATTTCTGTTTCACTGGTTTCTGACTAATCAGTTGATATTTGGTGTTTCATTCTCCTTTTGGTCTTCTTTAGTAATATTGTAGCAAACAGTGATGAATTACTTTATTCTTTATGATACAGGTGCAAGCTGATGTCATCAGTGTTCTAATGGAGAAGATGGACATTGTTACGCTTGATCTGTTCTCATCCTTGCTGCCAATGGTTTTGGGTTTACTGAATAGCCATATAGACAGGTGTTTCATAATATATATATATATGCCATGTGTATTTGCTTATACAAAATGAAATTGCTGCCACTCAAAACTAAGAAAAGGAAAATAAAAATTAAAAAAGAAGCAAAAAGAAAAAGAAGATGCAAACACTTTTTGGATGACAAGGAAGCTAATTTTAGTCGCAGGTCGTTCTGCACTAGCTTGAACAGCATAAATCCTAAATTATATTGGGAAATCAATTCTGTTTCTCTATCAAAGTTTTAGTTGGTGTATTTCCAAGCTTGTTGTAAAGTTGGGAAAATTTCTTTCAGTTCAGTAATCTCTTGTTTTACTAGGGGCCTTAATGCCTTATGTAAACTGCTACAACCTTTGATCCTTCTTTTGAGGGGAAAAAAAAGAACATGCAGAAGAAGTTCACAAGTAAGCTTGTTTCTTACACCAAAATGATCAATTATTAAGTCAATTATATCAAAACTTTTAGTTTCTTGAACGTAGACACTAAAAACAACAAGAAAGTTGATAGAAACTAGTCACATACCTTTAAAGTGCTATTTGCTTGGCCTTGGGGCAAAATTTCAATGACGTTTTCTTAACTTTTGAAGCCGATTGATCATGCATGTATCATCCTCGGAGAATACTAGCCTTAGTTTTTAGCATAAAACTCTGTATAGTGTTAGGATCCAGTAAAAGCACGAAACCGATAGAGATGTCATGCCATTCGTTCAGACTATTCATAATTTCTTCCCACGCTTAAAATTCAAGTAAACACACCAGAAAATTATCTTGGATCTTTCCATTGTAGTCCCTTGTTGGAAAAGCTCAAATCAATATCTAAAATTAAAGAACTAAAATAGCTTGGATCTTTCCAATATCTATGTATGTTTTCACTTTATTTTGCATGCTTTTGTCATTTGAAGTATGTTAAGCACTTTCCTTCCAGCCACCACTATTCGACATACTTTCGACACTTATCTCCATGTACCTGAGACACTCTGCTCTATTCCCCTAGTATGTGTCACTGTTGAGAGTAACCCTGTTAATGATTTCTATCTCCTGGAGTGATATAGATTTTTCCGTTTACTGCCAACGGTGTTCGTGGCTTTCATTCAGTTTGTATATAGCTTTTATTATATGCTTAGATTCTTATTCATCAAAGAAAAAAAGGAAGTCGTCCAACTTTTGCTTAATGGCTACCAGGAGGAAGATTCCCACAATTATGGTGTCATAATATACTTTTGTTATTGGACAGGCATACAAGTACATCATTGGAAATACTTCTCAAACTCGTGGCAATCTTTGGACCAGTAATTCGTGCAACAGTGTCTGCTAAACCATCTGTTGGTGTTGATCTTCAGGCTGAGCGGAGGTATTTTCCCTAAAGTCCATTTGGGCCTTCTCATAGTTTTTTAAATCAATAACATTCTGACTCGCCTATTTCTTTTGAACAAGTGTAGGCGAGAGTGTTGCACACACTGCTTCATGCAATTGCAGAAGATCAAGCAAGTTCTTCCTTCGGTAATAAGGTAAGCAATCATTTCCTGTACTACAAACTCTTTGAATAGTATTTGGAAAGCGGTAGTGGATTTCCTCCACAAATGGCTAGTTAACTTGGAAAGTATCTCATCCTACATCAATTCAGTGAAATCAATAATCATTTCACACTGTTATCTCACAGCTTCATGTGATTGAAAGACTCATACCTTGTTTCTTAAAAACACTGAAAGTTAAGTCTTCTACTAAAAGGTGACACTGAATGTTTGATACTCGAAAAATTATTTGTTTGGCTCATTATAAACTTCAAGTTCTTAACACGGTAATGATGTAAAAAATATAAACATATGAAGATTGAAAATTTGGAACACTTGCAGCTTTTAGTTTTTAGCGATAAGCAAAAAAATCTTGCTTTTATCTAAACACTTAATTTGGCAGGAAACACCGGTTCAATTCAGACTTTAGACACATTAGCAAACACCACTTAGGCTCCGCTTGGTATATGGTAAAATAATGTATATGCAAAAATTTACGACGGTTACATAAACTTGGGTGCTTGGTTGACTTTGCAGAAAGCAATTATTGGAATTTCAATTCAGGACCTCCCATCTTTTAGTTATAAAATTCTGCAAAGTTTTGCAGGACAAAATCTCCCGCATTACTTTGCAAAACTCTTATCGCCTCCTCTTACTTGAATTCTACTCCCAACTCCTTAAAAACACCCCAACCATCACCTCCACAACCGCTGCCATTGCCACCACCACAACCACCATAGCCACTGCCACCACCTCACCACCATAACATAACCACCTTCACCACCACCGCCACCTCTAGATCACACTACCATACGCCATTAACCAATACCACCACCAACTTCACTACTACCACCATAACCATTGTTACCACAACCACCACCTCAACTACCATAGCATAACCACCACCACCAGGTGCACCACTATAGCATAATCACTACAACCACCACCATCATTACTATCACCGTTGCGACCACCATAGCCACCACAACCATCCACCACCACCATGATTGCCGCTACTACCACCCCTACCATTATATCCACCGAACCACCACAACGACAACCATTTCAACAACCACCATCATTGTCACCACCACCATCGCCCACAATTGCAATCACCATCACCACAATCACTTTTTGAATTGTCTTTGATTTTCTTTAATTACTACCAAGTGCTTGTAAAGTAATGCATTGCAAACCAATGCAATGCAAATTAATGCATTTGCATTAATTTGCAAAATGCATTATTTTACAGTGTACCAAGCGGAGCCAAATAGAAACCCACTGAATTCTTAAGAGTCGAGTCTTTAGCAATAAAATAGGTGTTTAACAAGCAAGCTCTGACTTAGCTAACCCCAACTCGTTGTTGGCACGAGATATCAATCTGGCACTGTTGGTGTTGTATGCACATGTTTTCTACTAAGTCCGACTTTGCTCATCAACTAGAATCACAAAATGCAAACACTGGGGATGCTAAACTTTGAATATTATTTTCTCGTGGTCTGTTAAGAATCAATAATAATTGAATGATTTATGCTTTACAATATATGAACTGTTTAATTAGATAGTGTTCATTCAAATTTGTTTCTAATGGAAGCTATCCAAGCACTAAATGCAGCTCTTGATCTGATGACATTGTTTCTTGATAGCCATTGTGTCTATATTATCGAAATAGTAAATAAGCCACATATTGAACTGCACACTGTCATGTGAATCTTAAATTTAGGGTGGAAACTTAGGTTTTATATCAGATCAAGAAGATTTTCTAGTATGACATGGATATTTTTTTAAATTTTGTTTTCAGGAGAGGTGGATTGCTTGCCAAAAGTGCCCATGAACTGAATCTAGTTCTTCAAGAATCATAACCTGCGCTGCCAGCAAAAATAGTTCCAATTTTGGTGTGCTGGGTAGTTTTTGTAATTTTTTGATCAACGATATTGTGGAACGTGGGCCTTCACAACCAAAGGTTCATTCCAGTCAACCTTCATATCCTATATTTTGGTGTTCATCTTGGGATCTTACAATTAGCTGCTTCGGCCATACCACATTTTTTGGTTTACCCCCGACACATGAAAGTCAGAATGTTACAAGTCAAAGAAATGGCAGCTTCAGTTGATTTAACTGTTCAGAAAAGCAATGTATAATTCCATCTCCCGGTTCATGATTCTCAGAAGTCTGATCTTATGTAGATTTGTCGCCATCTGTGTTAGTGTAATAGTCATGTCCAGAATGATTTTTATACATCCTTGTACGACATTCTGTCATTTTGTTTGTACAGACTACAGAATAGACAGGGATTTGCTCATTTGCATTCATTTTTTTTTCTTGATCACAAAACTCTTTGCTATCCTTGTATGACATTGTCACTTTGTTTGCACAGCATAGAGAAATTTTTTTTTTCTTTTTTCTTCATCACAATACTCTTTGCCATCCTTGTAGGACATTGTCAATTTGTTTGCACAGAATAGACGGATCTTTCTATTTTTCTTGATCACAATACTCTTTTCTTGATGATGCAGTGTGCAATCTGCAGCTCTTGTATTCTTGGCATGTGTAAACTACTCAATTCTCCTAGAGATATTTTCGTTGAGCCGAAAAGGGCATGTCATAAGAGTGCAATTCAATTCAATGCTTAATAATCATCACTTGGACGAACTTATAAGAGTATTGGACACAACTTGACACAACCATGGCCTCTTAGGTCAAACACCTTTATAGCACAATCTGGTGCAATCATCGCTGCTTGGGCTATGTGCTATTGTCAGCTCCGTGTTATAGAATGATCACCTTGGCTTATACCTTTGTTTAAAAGTAAGCATGTTCACCCTTACTTATACCTCGCTATGTTCACCTTAGCTTAGACCTCCGTTCAAGATTAAGCGACTCATCCTAATTATCATAGAGTACCGTTGACAGTAGAAAAAGGAGTGATTAAGCGATGCGTAATGCCCCAATTTGTTGGTTTTATTTATTTATTTATTTATTTCATTTTTAATTTTTAATTTTTAAGATGAGGATCTAAAAGTAAGGATTGTGATTTTGTTTTTTCAAGACAATTTCTTCTCCCTGATTTTTATAAATATTTCGTTTTGTGTAGAAAAATATAAAATTTTCGTTTGTAATTTCGTAGTTAACAATATATATTGTACATCTTAAATTAATCGAAAATATACAAACTTTGATTTAATGTTATACGTTATGATTTTCATAAGTATATTTAAAGTATATACGAAACTATTAGTTTTCCAATCCCTTTGAAATATCTATCACTTAAGCCCTAACTTTTATTCGGCCGTACTGTCGCCCGCTACCTAGTGGGTTCGAAAGATATTTCAATAACTCTAAAACAAGAAATATTTCATGAAATTTCAACATATAAGCAAAAATGCTAGGAAACCAGATTTTTGCAACTATGTTTTGCAACCAGGGTAATGTGTCGTGATCTCGAAAGAATGATGAAATTTTCAAAAAATTTATGTGTATCTCGAGGTTGTAAAAAACTCTTCTAACGATACCCTATCATCATGATTACAAAACATGATTCCCTAGCCCGACTCTATTTTAATAAGTCGCATTCCATGTCTATTAGCATAGTAAAAATATTTTTCTTAAATGTCCAGTGTATAAGTATAACATGCATGAAGAGTCGTCGAGGTCATTTATATTTTGGTAAATAATGGGACCCAACCAACTCCTTTAACCATATTTTAAGTGCCCAAAGCCCCAAAAGCAGTCTTCTTCACTTGAAACGAACACATACACAAACAAACGATCAAAGAAACAGTTGGTTTCATTTCCCTCTCTATCTATCTCTCTGCTTTCTCTCCTTCCAAAAATTTATCAAATCTTGTTCGTTTTAATTCATTTCAACATTTCTCATTTTCAAATCATCGGTCTTCTTTGATCATCGATTTGTAGCTTAAGTAGTTTTATGGCCGGCCATTACGACAGCAATCCATTTGCGAAGGAAGAAGAAAATGTGAATCCCTTTGCGGTGAGTCAGTTTCATTCATCCATCAACCCCCCACATTCTTCATTTGCCTCCCAAATTCAATTGTTTTAGCTGATTTTATTTGTTATTTTTTTTTTTTGGCATTAGAGATGTTTGTAAAACTTGAATTAGGATGGATCAATGAATATCCATTACTTATCTAATTCTTAGATCTCATCTGTTTGTTTGTTGATTATTTTCGATGAAATGCTGGATGCAAGTGTATAGATATGTGAATTATGCAATTGAAATTCGCAGCATTGCGTAGGTAGAATCTGTAATTTGGAAAGAAGTAATCCTGAATGCTGCTGAATCCAGAGAGGATGAACACTGATAATAAAATTTACAAATATTAATAAAACCAAAGCTAAAAACTCAAATTAACACTTAGAATACTAATCTGCGGCTTACACTAACTAGGAAGGCTTCGAAACGGTACACCTTGTATAATATGGGAAGATCAAATGAATTTGGGGTAGAAAGATGTCCTAGTCCCAGAAGAGTAGCCCACAATTCATTTCAGTTGACAAGGAGGCAAAAAGGAACAAAGTGCAACCTGACTTCGTGGTATAGTTAATAGCATCATCCATAATGCAATATCCATAAATACCTTCTCTGACGTCAATCGCATTGGCCCTCCTATATCTGCCTGCACTGCATGATTATCCGCTAACAAATCATTGTGGACTATGAGAGTGGGCATACCTGAGTAACTGGCACAATGGAGGTATACAGGGTTGTCTCATATAGCTTCAATCATATGTTTGACCAATTTCAGGATCCATATAGTGGTTGAACTTGAAGTCCGTTGATATTGGTGAGGGATTTTGGTGGTTGTTTTGTGAACAATCATTCCTATGCTCACAACAGGTGTTTCTCGCCCTTGAGTTTAGGTTTATGCTGACGAGGGGGCATGGTTTTCATTGATCTAGGCTCACAGATGTCCTTTACAACACATTGGCGTAGACCATTGTGTCACCTGAGCCATGGTTTACCACGCTTTGATGATGGTTGAATATTATAAGATGGACATTAGTAAATTTCTGATGCAAAGGAAGAATGGCTTGTGTAGTAGGTTTAGCAAGAAGAGAATGTCCTTTGGATGTTTGTGTAGGACATCTCTATTACTGTTGCTTTTTTTGAAATACTTGGTTTCTTCATCTTCCCTTTGGTTTCTTTCTCCTCTAGTTAGAATACAGCTTGGTCTTTATTCCTTGTATGTGACACTCTTTACTGTTATCACATTCATACATGTGATCACTCTGCTGTGGGAAGTTTGTAGTAATTTTCTATAGTTTGATAATTTATATGCTGTAAACAAGTTATCTTTCTCTTATAATTCTATCGTCAGGATTCAGCAGGTAGAGGGAAAGCTTCAGGTCAATCAAACTATGGTGGGGGAGCCTTTTTTACAACAGTAAGCTTTGCTTTTTTAGTATTTTACTTTTGCCGAACAATCAAAAGAAACATATATGATATATCATGTCTATCTTTTGATAATTACATTCATAAGCGCAAAAGACTATGCTAGATAAGCTGTAATCTATCTTTCATTTTTTTTTAATGAACCATTCCAAACGATAAAAATCGAGAAAAGGTCTTGGAGGAGTGTCCGGTGAGTATCTGAGGAGTGTTGGATGCGTGCCAACACCATGAGACGTGCAAAGCCATGTCGATACGTGGCTGTCGAAGTAATGTATCCGACAAAGACACAACAACCGGAAGTGATCACTTTTTCTTAGATTGTCAGTAGTTTTCATTTAGACGACCTTATATTGCCTTAGGTCTCTTCTTGGCTAACAACTTTCTAAACTACCTAGCCTAATTTTGTTTGTGAGACGCCAACACACATACATGGATAAAAACACATGAGTGATCCATAATTCTACTTTGGTTCCAGTTATATAGAAAGAAGCAGTGTGACAGACCTCCTCATGTCATGTAGCCCATCTTTGTCTTACTTCTGGCTTATGATAGCGAAAGCAACACTTACAAACCAATGGAACTTTCTGGAACTCTCTGTTATGATGTAAGCGAATAGTATTATGGGTTAGTTTAGTAATATTAAATGTTAGCTTCTAAGACAAGTTATGAACTGAAATTCTCTACTGTTTCATTCATTTCAGATGGTCATTGTACACTGCTTTATATAGACATCTAGATAACAGAAATGGCTGTTAAATCAGATTGACAGCTATCGTAACAAGCTAGCTAACAGACTGGGTATGCTTAACATCCCCCCTCAAACTAAGTGTAGAACCATTAACAACACTTAGTTTGTCATGTAACAGTAAAAATCTGGAAGTGCCAAGAGCTTTTGTAAGAATATCAGCAACTTGATCCTTTGCAGAAATATGAAGAACACGAATGAGCTTGTGAGCAACCTTTTCACGCACAAAATAAATGTCTAGCTCAATATGTTTGGTCCTGGAATGAAGAACTGGATTTGCAGTTAGTAGAATAACACTCATGTTATCACACCATATAGTAGGGGGTGCACAACCAAACCTTAACTCAGAGAAAAGAGATTGTAGCCAGGACAACTCAGCCGTGACTGAAGCTAAACTTCTATACTCAGCTTCAGTACTACTTCTGGAGACAATGCTTTGTTTCTTAGAAGACCAAGATATGAGATTAGAGCCTAAATACACACAATAACCTGAAGTAGAATGCCGGTCTGTAGGATCAAATGCCCAATCAGCATCACAATACCCTGTCAACTTGAGAGAAGGAGTAGCAACCAGGTGAAGCCCAAATGTTGATGTAGCCTTTAGGTACCTTAAGATCCTCTTTACTACTCGCCAGTGAGACTCAAGAGGGTTTTGCATGAACTGACAAACCCTATTAACTAAGTATGCAATGTCAAGTCTAATTATAGTAACATATTGCAATGCTCCAACAATGCTCCTATACAACTGAACATTTTGGACTGGATCACTCCCCGTGGCTACCATCTTCTCACCCCCACACATAGGAGTATGCAAACCATTTGCAAATTGCATTTTGGCTCGACAAAGAAGGTCATGAATATACTTGGATTGAGACAGAAACAGTCCATCAGCAATGTGTTGAACCTGAATTCCAAGGAAGTAATGAACCAATCCCAATTCTTTCAAAGAAAACTGAGCATTTAGTTGAGATATCAACTGAGAAATGTCTGAAGTGCTTGACCCAGTAACTAAAATATCATCAATATACACCAAGATGAAGATAGGAGAGGGCGAGTGTCTGATGAAAAGGGAAGAATCTGACTTAGCTGTAGTAAAACCAAACTTGATAAGAGTGTGCCGTAGCTTGTCAAACCAAGCTCTAGGAGCCTGCTTTAGACCATAAATTGCTTTTGAAAGCTTGCAAACCGCATTAGGACGAGTTGGATCTATAAAGCCAGGGGGTTGCATCATGTATACCTCTTCTTGTAAGTCCCCATTTAAGAAGGCATTGTTAACTTCCAATTGGAACACTGACCAAGAATACGTGACTGCAATAGAGAGTATAACTCTGATTGTAGGTGGTTTAACCACAGGACTGAAAGTCTCTTCATAGTCAAAACCAACAATTTGTTGGAAGCCCCTAGCTACTAGGCGAGCTTTATACTTCTGAACTGTGCCATCTGAATTCTCTTTAACCTTGAAGATCCATTTACAACCAACAATGCTTCTATGGTGTGGAAGATCCACCAGTGACCAAGTGTTATTGCGTAACAGAGCCAGATATTCATCTTGCATAGCAGAGAGCCAATGAGGAGTGGTCAAAGCCTCATTCAAGCTGGACGGTTCAGCAGAAGCCAGGAAGACCTTAGGTTTATATATACTAGCTTTAGACCTTGTCACCATCTGATGTCCAGTAGGAAGTGTAGGAGGAACAACTGGAAACTGGGAAGGGACTACTGGACTGGAATTTATTTGAGTGTGAGGCAATGTAAGATGTTTGGTTTGATCAGGAAAAGAAACCAATGGGCTAGAGGGTGACTGACCATTACCAGCCGATAAAGACATATGAGACAAAGGAGTCTGAGTGACAGTGGGACTTTGCAGTATCGAGGTAGTTGGCTTTGCGATTTTGACAGTGGATGAGGCAGAAAGTGGGATAGATGCAGGTGTAGAATCAGGAAAAAGAGAAGTAAACTTGAAGGAGAAAGGTTTTAACACTTGATGTGGAAATGAATTCTCATTGAACACAACATCTCTAGAGATGTATATACGACCAGTAGGTGACATACATTTATACCCTTTGTGTTGTATACTATAACCAAGAAAAATACATTCTACCGACCTATATTGAAACTTATGGGTATTATATGGTTTGATATTGGGAAAACAAGAGCAACCAAACACCTTGAGAGTACTGTAATTAGGTGCTTTGTGATAAAGAGTTTCAAAAGGAGAGATACCTTTCAAGACAGACGAATGAACTCTGTTAAGAAGATAAACAGAAGTTCTAACTGCTTCATCCCAAAATTTTAAAGGAAGAGTAGCATGAGCAAGAAGAGTAAGAACTGACTCAATTATATGTCAATGTTTCCTCTCGGCAACACCATTTTGTTGGTGAGTAGTTGGACAAGCCAAACGATGAATAACACCATTTTGAGCTAAAATTTTTGAGAAATATCTGTATTCTCCACCCCAGTCAGACTGAACACACTTAATAGGAAGACCAAATTCAAGTTCTACCTGTGACTTAAACTTGAGAAAAGTAAGAAAAAGATCTGATTTATTTTGTAAGAGATATACCCAAGTAAATCTACTATAAGCATTAATGAAATGAATGTAATATTTGTGACCAGAAGAGGACACAGTTGAAGCAGGACCCCACAAGTCTGTATGAATGAGTTCTAATGGTGTGTTGTACACAGTTGATGAACTGGAAAATGACAATCTATGAATTTTTCCTAAACAACATGAAGAACAAAAAACATAGTCATCTTTGTTTGAAACAGAAATGTTACATTGGTTAAGAATCTGATGAACAAGTGTCAATGATGGATGCCTCAATCGAGCATGCCAGAGAGACAAGGGTGAGGAAGCATTTGTAGAGACAGTATTTACTGATTTTCTTGAATTTGAATAAGAGTGTGTCCCTGGAAGGACAAAATCAGCAAGATGTGTGGATGGAAAAACGTGTAGCCCATTGCTAAGTGTTCCTTCCAATAGAATCTGATTGGTGACCTAATCCTTAACAAAGCAAACATTAGGATGAAACTAAAAAAAACACCATTATCTTTTGTAAATTTGGACACACTCAAAAGATTTTTAGTGAGTTTAGGGACTTGAAGAACACTCTTAAGAAGCAATTTTCTTGAAGAGTTGAAGGAGTGTAAGGTAGACTCACCAATATTTTGAATTTGCAGACCAATACCATCCCCAACAAAGAGGTGCTCAATGCCATGATAAGGAGATGAAGACGTCATGTTCTGAGTGTAGGGAGTGCAATGATTTGTTGCACCAGAGTCAGGGTACCACTTACGATCAAATGAAGTAGAGGAGGACGCAAACATTTGCATCTGAGATTCAGGGTCAGTTTCCCAAGTAGGTTGATTGGATGATGCTGAGAAAGCATTTCGAGATGCTATATTTGCTTGCTGAGAAGCTAGGTTGGAAGATGATGTCTGCTGAGATGCAGTGCTTGGACTCCATGGATTTGGAAGATTATAATCAAATCTATTGTAGCACCTGAAGGCTAGATGACCAATCTTCCCACAAATTTCGCACTGAGGCCGATTGGTTTGATGACCAGGAGGTCTAAAACCTCACAGATCCAGATATTGCACTTCTGAATGAGAAAGAATTAGTTGGAGATCTGAACTGAGGTCTCTAAGTATGCGGATTTGAAGCAAAGGATCTAGGTGAAGGTTTGTAATTACTGTGAGCAACATTTGCAGAGCTAGATACATCAAGATCCTTTACATGTCTTTCAATTCTTGTTTCTTGAGCAAGTAAAAGTGATTCAATCTTTGCTACACTATATGAATCTGATCTAGAAGTTACTGACACTATGAATGTATCATAAGTTTGAGGTAAGCCATCGAAATAGCATTATTGTGGTCTTTAGAAGAGAGTGGATGACCTACTGAAGCTAACTGATCAATGATGTTCTTGATCTTCAGTAGGTAGCCATTAATGGACATATCTCCTTTCTTGAGATTCTGAAGTTGAGTCCTAAATTGAGAAATCTTAGCTATAGTTTGAGAATTGAAGAAGACCTCAAGAATTTGCCAGATGTGTGCAGAAGTTTCACAACCAACTAACCTTGTTAGTAAAGACTCAATCATGGATGAAAGAAGTCATGAAAAGAGGAGCTGATCCTGCCGTTCCCAACTAGTAAACTCTGGATTGACATTATTGTGAACTTGATCTTCATTAGATAGAAATCTTTCTGGAGATGTGTCTTTTTTAATGAACTTCTGTAACTTGTGACCTCTAATTGTTGCTAATACTTGTTGTTTCCACAACAAGTAATTGTTTTCACTCAATTTGACAGACAATACGTGAGAGAACATGACTGGTTTACATTCTGTAATGGTAGAATTGCTGATAGATGCAACATTTGAAGAGGTTGAATCAGCCATTATCACTACTGATTGAAAGAAGAAAAGAAAAGGAGAAAGAGCAATGAAGTATCTCTGATACCATGTTAGCTTCTAAGACAAGTTATGAACTGGAATTCTCTACTGTTTCATTCATTTCAAATGGTCATTGTACACTGCTTTATATAAAGATCTAGATAATAGAAATGGAACAGAAATGGTTGTTAAAGCAGATTGACAGCTATCGTAACAAGCTAGCTAACAGACTGGGTATGCTTAACATTAAATAATTGTAATTGGGTCTATCAAGTAAAATCTATAATAGTAGTTAGGGTATTATTTAGCCAATTAGATTTAGGTTAGTTAGCTTGACAGAGTATTTAAGGATATTATAAATAAGGAAAAGAATTGTTCATTGTTGGTTGTTTGATTGATTGAAAATAATAATTATTTTCTTAATTGTTTTTCAATTAGGGTTTATCATAGTTTTATTTCAATTCATGCTTCGTATTTTAATTTTTGTTTTGTTTATTTCGGTTCGTGTTTAGTTATATCAATTGGTATAAGGGCCGAAGTGCTCCTTTTGTATGACTCAAACAAAATCAAACACGCGGAAGAAAAAGCTTGGAAGATGACAAACGAAGAGAGAACTAAGGCAGTTGAAGACAGGGAAGGAAGGAAAACTTTGAAAAGTATCTTGGACGCAGAAATAGAACAAGGGAGACTCCGCAGAGAAGAAGATTGGAATAATAACTAGCAGGGCTGCAACAATGGAACCAGGTCGAGATTGAGAAATTAGTAGAGAAAGTGGTAGAGAAAGCAAAGGCGAGGGAGATGAAGAAGATGGAGCTGATGATCAAGACAACCAACAATGAGGTCAACGAATACCCACAAGGAGTGATCGTCAGCTCCCAAACGGCACCGCCAGCACCATATGCACAACATGGCCCCTCCCCCAGCATCGCAGGTGGTGCACAACCCAATGTTGAGTAGACCCCCTCGATCGAACCCTTTCCTTCCCAGCTGTCCACTCGCTACAGTCCGCCACCACTAGCCCTGTAACCACTATCAGCACTCAGTTCCAGAAAACCCCATACCTCTTGCATCCCTTTCGCCTTACCCTTCACATGTCGCACATAAATAAATCCCTCCCTGTTCCTCCTCTCAACAACCATCCTTCCACTTCCCTTATTCACCTAACCTTCATCCTGAAGCCCTCTTTTTGAACTCATATGTCATCCAAAACCCTAATAATCCACACTGCCATATAGGACAAACAATTTTTTACCTCAATTATGGTAGCTAGTTAAACTCTAACTTTCTTCTACAATACTAACTTCCCAAGTATTCTAGTTTTCCATCACAACACTGTATTTCCCCTTAGATTGAATCTTTCAATGAGATGCCTATGCGACTTGGAGCATTCTATCAACATTTTGTTGCAGATATTATTGAGTTACCATATGGACATAACAGACAGTGGGTGGAAAAACAACAAAGAAATTCTAATCCGCCTTGGCCGCTTGCAAACAGATGACAGTTTTGACCTCCTTTATGGTCAAGGAAGAGGATTTGGAAGAGGTGGTAATCCTCCTTATTGATCCCCTAACTTAGGCGATCAGAACTTTGGTGGAGGTAATTTTGTTGATAATGATAAGTTGGCTAGGCTGATAGCAGTAATGGAATGTTGGGATGATACAAGATTAAAACTCGATGTACCATCTCGTGATGGAGTTGAACTTGGTGACGCTTTTATGGATTGGTCCATGGAGATTGACTGTATTCTTGATTTTAAGAACATGCGAGGACCAAAGGCGGTACAATTAGTGGTCACCAAATTGAAAAGCGCTGTCAATTTTTGGTTGCAGGAGGTATGTGCATGTCGAACAACTATGAGTTTACATCTTGTAAACACTTGGGATGATATGCGCGAGATGATTCAGTCTGCTTTTGTCTGTATAAGTTATGAGCGAGATCTCTTTGGGCAATTGATGGGAGTTACCAAGAACGAGGTCATAGTTACTGACTACTTGCACTTTATGTATGTGCGCTAAGCCACATGAACCATAATGACAAACCACCTTTTATTTCTACCATGCTTTGGATACAAGAATGAGGTATGTCTTAGCATTGGAGGAATTTGATACACTTTTGGCAGCTGAGAATATGGCAAAATGAGCATAAACAAAGTTACAGTTACAAATATCGCTCAAAGAAGAAATCTTTGACGGTACCACGCACTTCCACTTCTTACCCATTGCGACCAACTACTGAGGAACATCTTAAGTGCTTTAGCTGTGGCCAATCTAGCCATGTCCGGAGTAATTGTCCAAAAGGAAAGTCCGTGTTGCTGACAAATGAAATTGATGGAGAAAAATGTATGGACCAGGCACCTTCAATTGATAGTAAAGGCAAACTCATCTCCTTAATACCGGAAGACACAACTTGCACCCTTGAAACTTGTAGACAAACTTATTCAGCCCGGAGAGGTTGATGTAAGCAGGTAGTATTATGGGTTAGTTTAGTAATATTAAATAATTGTAATTGGGCCTATTAAGTAAAACTTATAATATAGGGTTAAGGTAGTTAGCTTGCTAGATTAGTTAAGGATATTATAAATAAGGCAAAAACATTACTCATTGTTGGTTGGTTGATTGATTGAAAAGAATAATTATTTTGCTTAGCATTTGCATTTGTACAACTCAATGGTTTTTAATGTTTGTGTTGATTGGTGTGCCTTCTTTTTCTCTAATTTCTCATTATGGTGCCAGAAATTCTAGCTGGCTTGGGAAATCGGCCTGATTTGTTGTCTGGGAGGGGTGAAAATACATTTTTGCCCCTCCTCTTTAAACACACAGCTCCAAAAAGTGTTTAAGGAGGAGGGGCAAAAATGTATTGTCGCTCCCCAGGCAGCAAATCAGGCCGATTTTCCCAGGCCAGCTAGAATTTCTCTCATGGTGCATATGTTCTTTCAATTAGATTCTTCTCCCTCTGATCTAACATTTTATTACATGGGAAATATCAGAATCCTGGAAGTGTTCCTTCTGCCGCAAACTCAAGGCTTTCACCTCTTCCTCCTGAACCTGCAGATTTCAAATATGATCGGGCAGTTGATGTCCCTCTTGATTCATACAAGGTAATCTGATTCTCAGATAGATCAAGAAGACAATTTGTGTTTATAGTTCCGAGCATTTCTTAAGTCCGAAGTCCAGTTCCTGAAATGATCTTTTATTCAAATAATAGGATCTAAAGAAGAAGGAGAAAGAACTCAAAGCTAAAGAAGATGAACTGTTAAGGAGGGAACAGGTATTGTATTTTTCACAGATGACTGAAGCACAAATAAATTTCTTGGCATTGTTTTTGTTACAGAGCAGCTGTACATACAGCAGACAAGCAATTAAACAAAATTACATCCTTTTGGTCTTGTTAAACTTGTCCCCAGGGAGGCACGGATTCTTTGAAAAAATTGTCGTACCCATATCCGACACTGAAACTCGCTCGATACATATAGTCAATGTGTCGGACACGCCTCCGACACACCTAAAACTTGGTTAGAATACAATAAAGACTCGACAACCAACTTTTTTTATTTTTTACTGGTGGGCGCATATGACCGCCTAAGTTGATTGTTGTTAATCCATCTAAAGTGAAAAACTTTCAATTGTGATGCAAGATAAAGAGGGCGATGAAGCATAGAGGTAGCTCTTATTTGATTTTGATCTCCTCTACTTTGTTTTTTTCTTGCGACGAGTGTCATCTTCTTATCCACTATTTTACATCTTCTCTATGTTTTTTTTTTTTTTTTTTCTTTTTCAGCACAATTTGTACAACATTTTCATCTTCATACTTCTTGTTCTTTTCTACTTAAATTCTTTCATAATTAGATTATTGTTTATGTTGACTTATAAAAAATAAATGTACGACGTGTCACCGAGTCCTAAATTTTGGAAAATTGCCAAGTCGGTGTGTCATGTCCGTGTCCGACCCGACGCACATGCCCGTGGCTCAGCATCCTTGCTTGTCCCTTAGGTATCATTTAGCACTTGTACTTCTCGTAGAAGCACTAGTGCTACAAAAGTGGGTAGTCCATAGTTATAGTTGTTAATTTGGCAAAACACTAATTTGTAACAGCTACAGTGGTTTTATAAATAGAGGAGTTACTTGAGAACTTCAAATGCTTATTAAGTCAAAAGCAAAAGGAAAATGAAACATTGGGCTACGAATTTTAGCTATTGATAAGTTGGAAATTATGGAGTACACAAATAACTAACTAAGCAGTGTGTTACCAAAAGCAACATTATTTAAGTAATTTTTACGTTCTAATAACTTCTGATAGTCCTCTGAATGATAACAGGAAATAAAGAGGAAGGAAGAAGCTGCAGCACGGGGTATCTTATACTGTTAAACAACACCTTTTCTCTGTTGTATGTACCACTCATGAGTCATGTTTTTACGAAGTACTACCGGATTTTTCTGTTGGTTGTTTTGCAGCTGGAATTGTTATTGAGACCAAAAATTGGCCACCATTTTTCCCCCTTATTCATCATGATATTGCAAATGAAATACCAATTCATCTGCAGAGGGTGCAGTATGCTGCCTTCATGACAATGTTAGGTAAGTTGTTGTATACCATTTTATGTATCTGATGGTTTCATTATTTCTTCCAGGGAGTGATGCAACTTGGGCCTGCTTAGTTTGTTCTATCATTTACGTTGCAAGTCCAAAATATTTAATTGCTAAGATTATCATGATGCTTGATTGTTATAAAGTGTAAAAAAGATGATGATTGTGTTCTCTCTGACAATTGGTTGAGCGAGACTGGTTTACTTATTTTCCAGTAGGACCTTAGATTCTGGTGGATCTTGGGTTAGATCAACATAGATGGAGATGCTAACTCAAATGATTTTGTTGGAGTTTTACTAGTGAGTTTATGCTAGCTTGTCTCAGTTTAAGCGACATTATGTTTCTCTGAAACATTTGTGACCTATGATTTAAAATCTAGATTGTGGATCAAATATTGTTCAGGAAAGTTGAATTTTCTAAAGATAACCACACTATGTGGAGTAGGATGTAGATGGTCTTAAAACTTTTTATAGCCTAATATTCATTTGGTATCCAGTTTTGAAGTGTGTCTGGTCGTTGCCCCTTGAGGAAAAGGTTCAGATGGGTTTCATATAATATGGATCGAATAATGGACCTACCTAAGTTATGAATTGACTCTTTAAATGATTGGTCAAGCAAATTTATGTCCCGACTTTGAGAGAGATTGTTGGAAGTGCGGAGACAGACACATAAATGGGTGTTAGCTTTGCCCTTAGATTGGTTTTAGGAGATGGTTAGGCTAAAAGTTTTTAGGCCCTCACTGATAACCATGATCAGCCTGTGAAAACATCTTTACGACATTTCCCCCCTATTATTTCCCTTTTTAAACCTGATAAATGACTACAAGAACATTGTGTTATGTGCATTTGGTTGTTAAGTGTGGATATTAGCAGCACACAGTAGACAGAGAACACCACATTTTGCTTACTTTTGAAAGATGCTCATGTATCAAAATCAAATTCGAGAAAGAGTTTGGTTTATGGTAGAGGGGAAGGTGCCAACGGTGCTATGGGTGCTGAAGTGTGGGTTGTCAGGTGGGGAGCTGCCAGCTATTTATTTGGGTTTCCTCTAGGAGCAAAAAAAAAAAAAAAAAAACAAGAACAAATACTTCTGGGACTTAATTTTTGAGATCATGGGGAAGAGACTTGCTATTTGGAAGGGTCAAGTTGTCGAAAAATTAGGGATGCTCTAGCTAACATACACATGTACTATATGTCATTATTCACATGCCAATATCAGTTATTTTGGATATGCCAGTGCTCCAATTGTTCTTTTTGCCCCCTTTTAATGTGGTTCTTTTCAATGAGAAAGAAGGGGGGCAAAAATAAAGAGACATTATTTTGCTTGAAAAATGAAAACTTGGTTTATTGGTTATATCTATTTGTTGAGATTAGACTTGTTGAGGTGTTGCTTTATTTCGGCTTTTGTTTTGTTGAACTTAAGACTCTTGAAGTAGCATGGAACTTGCTTTTATGGTTTGTTATGATCTAAATTGGCTTTTTGTCATGTAATATATATACATGTATTAATGTGAAAATGCAGTCCTTTGTGGCTTATGCCTCATGCCTCGAGACTCTAGCTTGCGCAATGCCTCACCTCACAAACCAGCATCTGAAAACATTGTTTGATGGTAGCCACCATCCATTTTGATGGGTGCTTATATCCGCCGCCTTTATCAATATCAAAAGTAACTTGCAATTTGTGTACTCTGTCTTTTTTGAAGGATTGGGCGTGTGTCTTCTATGGAATATCGTAGCAACTACAGTGGCATGGATCAAAGGAGAAGGTCAGTTGAATTTCAAATCTATGACTTGTGCTTCTCAACTCACTGAATTATTTTTGTAACATTTGACATGGAATCTAACATCTTTTATGGTTTTTGATCTTTGATTTTGAATGCCTTATATCATAGGTGTAACAATCTGGCTCCTTGCCATCATATACTTCCTTTCTGGGGTTCCAGGAGGGTATGTTTTGTGGTATCGCCCTCTTTATCGTGCGACGAGGTAATTATTACCAACTTGTGCTCTTTTTAAACACTTTACCATTGAAATGACGTGTGCTTTCTAGCATTGATAAGGTATGGATAGTCCACGGAAGTGTTGATTGACATGAGACACTTGTATTAAATTTAATGGTCCAATTCAAATATATGAATCCTATGCTGTATCATAGACACTTGCATTTGGCTGGAGCCACCATACAAGTTTCTGAAACATGAGATGCTTGAACCAGGCATTTGATTCCATGTATGGTACTGAGTTCTGATTCATTCTCTTTGGTGGTAGAAATAGTTCTCAAGGCATGGGAAAATCTGCTTTTGTGAATGTTTTTCACTGTTAGATGCATCACATGATAAGCTTCATCCTAGAAACTGATATTTTGCCATAAATTTCTTATGGTAGACCGAAATTTTCTTGTCCAAGCAATTTAATAAATGTTAATCTTTCATTTATTTTTTCCGACATCACCCATTTTCAGGACTGATAGTGCTTTGAAATTTGGGTGGTTTTTTCTCTTCTACCTGGTATGCTACCACTTCTTTGCTATGGATTTTTTATGGTTTTCTTTCTTTCATCAGCTTTCTGCATTTGTACTCATAGAAATGCCTCACTTCTTAGTTCTTTCTCTAATTGCAGTTTCACATTGGCTTCTGCATCTTGGCCTCAATAGGCCCGCCTATTATTTTCAAAGGCAAATCTTTAACGTATGTTCCAGTATTCAACTTTAATGAATCGGAAAGTTTTATTGAACTCTTATTTTTTAGTGTCAGTACGTTGAGTTATATTACTCGCAAAGTAAGGGAAATTCTTAAATTTCATATTGGAGACGAGGAAGGATTATGCTACATCTAGGATTTATTACAAACATTACTACCATTTTTTTATGTTTTTACTTCTTGTGTTGGCATTTTCTTAATTATCTGCTAATAGTCTCTGCGTTGATCTTGTGTAATAGGGGTATACTGGCTGCAATTGATGTTCTTACTGACAGTGCATTGGTTGGGGTAAGTTTGAGAAGTTTTGTATATTGTGTTTGTGACTTACGTGACAGTTTTAGCATAATATTAGGTTATCCATGCTAGCTATGAAAGCTAGATGACACTTATTACCAAACCTTTCCTCGTCTGGCATTGCATAATCCTTGTTTTGATCAATTGTAATTATACTGCCCCATATACAGGTGATATGTGAAATACAAGTAGCTGCAGAATATTTTTGCTTGTGTAAGAAAAATTTACCTATCACCTTCTTGCTTGCAGATCTTCTACTTCATTGGTTTTGCATTATTCTCCATTGAAACACTCGTTAGCATTTGGGTTATTCAGGTCAGTTGTGTGTTAATTTGAGTGTTCATATTTACATACATGCAGTGTTTCTGCAGTCATCATTTTTAATTGATTATTTTCTTGCTTCTGCCTTGCAGCAAGTATACATGTACTTCCGAGGTACTGGCAAAGCTGCAGAAATGAAGCGTGATGCAAGAATGGGAGCAATGAGAGCAGCAATGTGACGGCCATAGTGTTATTATGAATAGTTGAAGGTTCGATGCATGTTCGACCCACAAAGGAGGAGAAATTTCCCACTTTAAATAGGTCTTCTTTAGTAGATTTTCCACATCTTGTTTTCTGTTGATATTACCATTGCTTGAGCATTATAGAAGGGACTTCACTAAACGAGAGCATTAGATCAGAAGCAGTAGCAGTAGTTCTTTCTTCAAGAGCTTGTGTATTCTTCAAAACCATTCTTGTGTGCTTGCAGACTTTTTATTTTCATAGTTATTGAAAGAATTAATATCAGACAAATGAACAATAGATAACAGTCTATAATTGAGAATACCTGCACATCAAATATCCGGCAGATACTATTTGTCCTCAAATCTGGCAGCACCAATCTATTTTGTGCTTGTTAGTACTTGGCCCTTTTACATGCCAACGAACGATAATGATGAATCTAGCAAGCACTAAAGGCGGATTATCACGCATGAATCTAGTGAGTATTGATAAATGATTGTTACCATCAATAAATGCACATGCTTGTACACCACAATTCAGTGATATCATTCCTGTAAACATGCCAAATCCTAGGCAAGGGAATTGGCATACTATTGCCAAATTTTCAGGGTTTGGTGATGGTTTTTCGCAGAGGAAGATCTTATTTGAGAAAAGGAAAAACAGGAATATTCCCTCCTCACTTTCTCTTGAAATAATCTGAAGATGTGGTTATCATTGCAAGGACACTAGTATCTCACTAATATGCACTCTGAAATGCATATAAATCACCAACGATTATGGTGGACGCTATGGTAGTCACTCACTCATATGCACTCTGAAATGCCTATAAAACACCGATCAACATACTGGCCACTATGGCAGTCAGTCATTGATACATACTCTCGGATGCATATAATGCTCTAGTATTGCAGCCAGTTATTGCAACAAAGTCTGAAAATTTAAAAGGTCACCTCTCCACCTCTACTTCTTGATTTTGATCACCATCACCATGATCTCTATCTCATATTTGATTTTCTCTATCTCTACAGTATCTCTGAAGCTCTTACATCTGTCCATCTTTGCTCAGAGATGGAGGAGGGAGGAGAAGAAGATGTACAATGGCAATTTTCTCGTTAGATGTACGATGTTGAATTTTTTTTTTTTTTTTTACTCCTTAGGCTGTTTGCTCCTTGTTTCATTGTCCAATAAGATAATGACATTTGGCATAACGATCACGTAGTCATGACATGGCACGTTTTTACTTAAAATCTCCTTTTATTTACAGTAACCCTTCAATGTAAGCATTCAAAGCCACTTATTATTCTTCCATTGAACAATGACATGTGAACAAAATTCCAATACAAGTACAAAATTTATATGAGCGCTTCTACCTGTCGAGGGAGTGGGCGAGGAAAACAGCGAGGGAGGGAGAGAAGGACCGTCCATCCCCCTGGGAATGCGTGTCATCATTTTTCATGCATGCATCTCAAGGGGGATGGACGGTCCCCTCTCTCCCTCCCTCGCTGTTTTCCTCGCCCACTTCCTCGACATTTAGAATTTTATTTATTATTATTATTGGTACATATGTGGCTGATAGAATCACGATCTAAGGTTCGGATTGTGCGGGCAGCATTTGGGGTTGGAGGGGTTAAGGGATTATTTTTAATTTTTAAATCCTAATTTTCTTGGGTGCACCAGTGGACGCTTGAGGATGCATATAGTCGCTCCCGTATAAACCTCCCCCTCCTAACTGAAAAATCTCCACTCTCTGGAGAGACCTAAAAGCCAACTGTGAGAGAGGGAGAGAGAGAGAGAGAAAAGCCCTCTTGCGGCTTCTCTTCAAACTCCACTCATCAACGATGATATTATGTAGCTCAACTCCAAGAGATTTCACGCGGGAAAAGAAGCTCCAGATTTCACTCCAAAACCCACTCTGTAAGCTTCTAACCCTTCACTCTCCTTTAATTTCTTCTACAGTTGTTATTCTACAATCAACAAAACCACCAAAAACTCTGTTTTTCCAAAGGTTTAAGCTTTACTGCCAAGCACAACCCAGACTATACCCATCAAGAAACAGGAAAAATGAGTATGGGGGCTATTTGCCGTCAATTTTACGGTCGTTAGAGACCGAAGAGGATACCCATTTAGCCTTGAGTGAATGGGTTGGGAAGCTCAAACCCAGAGAGCAAACTATCATTTTGAAGGAACAGAGAGGGTGGGTGCGTGTTTTGAAAGTTTTTCAATGGTTGAAATCACAGGAGGATTATTTACCCAATGTAATTCACTATAATGTTGTGCTTAGAGCTCTGGGTAGGGCTCAGAAATGGGATAAGTTGAGGCTGTGTTGGATTGACATGGCGAAAGACGGGGTTTTTCCAACGAATAATACTTATTCGATGCTTGTTGATGTGTATGCGAAAGCGAGGTTGATGAAGGAGGCACTTTTGTGGATTAAGCATATGAGGCAGAGGAATATGTATCCTGATGAGGTTACTATGAGCACGGTTGTTCGGGTTCTTAAGGACATGGGGGAGTATGATATGGGGGATAAGTTTTTTAAAGATTGGTGTGATGGGAAAGTTGAGCTTGATGAGAGTGATTTGGATTCGATTTCGAGTTTGGATCCTCCGATTAGTCCTAAGCATTTCTTGTCAACAGAGTTATTCAAAGCTGGTGGACGAATGCCTCCTTCGAATAACAGAGTGGACGCTGAGGAGCCTGTTAGGGTGCCAAAGATGACGACTACTTATAATACATTGATTGATTTGTATGGCAAGGCTGGTCGGTTGAAAGATGCTTCACTTGCATTTGCAAAGATGTTGAGATTTGGGGTGGCACCCGATACGTTTACTTTCAATACTATGATCTTCATTTGTGGGAGTCATGGGCTTTTGTCCGAGGCAGAGGCTTTGCTTGCTAAGATGGAAGAGAAGCGAATTTCTCCCGATACTAAGACTTACAACATTTTCCTGTCACTCTACGCTGAGGCAGGGAACATTGATGCAGCTCTTTTGTGTTACAAGAAGATTAGAGAAGTGGGTCTCTTTCCTGATATTGTAACGCATAGAGCCGTTCTTTATATATTGTGTGAAAGGAACATGGTTAGTGAAGCGGAGACTGTGATTGAGGAAATGGAGAAAGCTGATATACATATTGACGAGCATTCGCTCCCTGCTATTATTAAGATGTACGCTGGTATGGATTTGCTTGACCGTGCAAGGATGATTTTTGAGAAGTGTGAATTGGAAGGTGGGATCTCATCAAAGACATATGCTGCAGTCATAGATGTTTATGCAGAACAAGGTTTTTGGGCTGAAGCTGCGGGAGTCTTCTTTGGTAAGAGTGATTTGGTAATGCGGAAGAAGGATGTACTAGAATATAATGTCATGATCAAGGCATATGGGATGGCAAAGCTTTACAATGAAGCTCTATCACTCTTCAGGAGCATGAAAAGCAGTGGGACTTGGCCAGACAGCTGCACGTATAACTCTATTATTCAGATGCTTTCAGGAGCTGATCTAGTAGATTCTGCAAGGGATCTATTGAAGGAAATGCACGAAGCTGGATTTAAACCACTGTGTACAACATTCTCGGCTGTTATTGCTAGCTGCGCTCGAGCAGAAGACAGGCTTTCTGATGCAGTGAGTCTTTTTGAAGAAATGCTGAGAATGGGAATTGAACCAAATGTAGTTGTTTATGGATCATTGATAGATGGCTTCGCAGAAGCTGGTAAGGCTGAAGAAGCTCTTCAATATTATCAGTGTATGGAAGAATCTGGGATTTCTGCAAATCAGATAATCTTGACATCTCTAATAAAGGCTTACAAAAGAGTGGGGTCCTTTGAGGAGGCACAGAAGTTGTATGGGAAGATAAAAGGTCTAGAGGGTGGTCCGGATGTCGTTGCTTCTAATTATATGATTGGTCTCTATGCAGACCTTGGAATGGAAGCTGAAGCAAAGTTGATTCTAAATGAACTAAAAGAGAATGGTCAAGCCACTGAGGAGTCATTTAAATACATGATGCGCCTTTACAGAGCCAGGGGGGCGCCTGACAAAGCAATTGATCTTGCCCAAGAGATGCAAGAATTGGGTTTGTTAAAGGATTGTAGATCCTTCAACTCAGTATTGGCATCTTACTGCTCAAATGGACAACTGAAGGACTGTGGTGAGTTGTTGCATCGGATGTTAACTAATAAGATTTCACCTGATGCTGGTACTTTTGTCGCGATGTGTAATATACTTGAGAAAGCCGGAGCCCCTGCAGAAGCTGTTGAGCAGCTACGATTTTCTTTCGAGGAGGGGAAACCATATGCTAAACTGGCCATTATAACCTGTGTGTTCACAGTTGCGGGTTTGCATAACTTGGCATTGGAGTTTTGCAACACTGTTGCAAAAGCCCTAGTAGATCTCGATTCCTATGCTTACAATGTTGCTATTTACACTTATTGTTCTTTAGAGAAAGTTGATGAGGCTTTGAATATTTTCATGAAAATGCGAGATGAAGGCCTGGAACCAGATATTGTTACTTATATCAATCTGGTAGCTTGTTACTCAAAAGCTGGACTCCTTGAAGGAATCAAAAGAATTCAAAGCCAACTGGAATATGGGGATATTGAACCAAATGAGACCCTGTTCAAGGCTATAATCGAGGCCTATAAAAATGCCAACAGGCGAGATCTTGCTGAAATGGTAAGCGAAGTGATGAGATATTCTCTTGAGACAAAAGATCAACCTGATTCTGAAAGTGAAGAATATGAATATTCTGAAGGTGAAGATGTATATTCTGAAAATGAAGAAGATGTGTATTCTGAAAATGAAGATGTGTATTCCGAAAATGAAGATGTGGATTCTGACAGTGAAGAAGATAAGTATTTCTGAAAGTGAAGGAGGTGCATTCCAATTGAATACTCATCTATTTGCAACAAACACGTATGAGATGAATTATAGATGTCCTGATTCCTGGTGGACTTCAGGTATGATTTGGTTCTGTTAAAAGAGTACATGAAATCATTCCAGTTATAGGGAAAGAATATGTTGACTTCACATGCAATACTTGTGGGTAGCGACTATCTCTCCACAGGCCACGAATCAGATGCTAGCAAGGAGTCATGTATTACTCAATTTAAAACTCAAGCTGTACATTGGATTTGCTACTGCCACTTGTGGCTGTTAGATGGACTTGGACTACCAAAAATTGTTCCGTGCACATTTTTGGGGAGACTGCTATGGCTTTTTATTGTTGCTGGAACTATAGGCCTCATGCAAGTCACTGTACACTAGCAAGTATGTAGTTCTTTCTTTTTCACTGAACCAGTGTAATATACTTGATATACTTGAGTTAATTTACTGTTCAAGATTCTTTCTTGGCCTACTTGCTTAATTGTATCTTGAGATAGGTATAGAATATATATATATATATATATTTAGGGTTCAGTATTATAGGAGAGAGAGTCATCATCATCATCATCATCATCATCAAAGCCCATTCCCAAGATTTTCGGGGTCGGCTACATGAATTTTGGTTCTCCAAGCAATGCGATCTTTCCACATTTCCTAACCTAATCCAAGCTCAATGATATCTTCATTCACCGTCTTCATCCAAGTTTTCAACGGTCGTCCCCTCCGTCTACACCCTCCATTAACTTGCCAATCTAAACATTTTCTAATTGGTGTCGTGCTTGGTCTCCTCCGCACATGACCAAACCAAGTTAAACGTCTTTCTCTAATTTTTTCCTCTATGGGCGTTACACCTAAGTATCTCCTAATTCTTTCATTTCTAATTTTATCCTTACGAGTTTTACCACACATCCACCTTAACATACGCATTTCTGCTACTGCCATCCTATGCGTATGTTGTCTCGTAGTAGCCCAACATTCTGAACCGTATAGCATGGCTGGTCGAACAATTGTCTTATAGCATTTTCCTTTTAGCCTTGCAGGCATCCTTCTATCGCACAATACTCCTGACGCCATTCGCCATTTCAACCAACCAGCTTTAATCCTGTGGTCTACATCTGCTCCAATAGTCCCATTCTTTTGAATTATAGACCCTAGATATCGAAAAGCCTCACACTCCGGGACCTCGACACCTTCGATCTCAATTGCATTGCTTCTCCCTCTTGGTTCACACCCAAAGTTGCACACTAGATACTCCGTCTTCGAACGGCTAATTCTAAAACCTTTACTCTCTAAAGCCTCCTGCCACTTAACTAATTTCTGACCTAAACCTGCACTAGTCTCATCCATTAAGACAATATCATCTGCAAATAACATGCACCAAGGTACATCTTCTTGCAGATGTCTCGTCAACTCATCCATGACCAAAGCAAAGAGATATGGACTTAACACCGACCCTTGATGTAGTCATATTGTCACTGGAACTTCACTAGACATCCCACCTACTGAGCGAACACTTGTTACAACCCCTTCATACACATCCTTAATGATATCGACATAACATTGAGACACTTTCTTCCTTTCAAGCACCCACCAAATTAACTCCCTGGGGACCCTATCATATGCTTTCTCCAGATCAATAAAAACCATATGCAAACTCTTACGTGCCTCTCGATATTTTTCTACAGTTTGCCTAAGCAGGAAGATGACCTCCGTAGTAGACCTACCTGGCATAAATCCAAATTGATTCTCCGAAATCGTGGTTAAACTCCTAAGTCTTTGTTCTATAACCCTTTCCCAAAGTTTCATCGTATGACTCATAAGCTTTATCCCTCTATAGTTCGAGCAATTCTGGATATCCCCTTTGTTCTTATAAATTGGTACCACAATGCTATGCCTCCATGAATCTGACATTTTTCTAGTTTCCAAAATTCTATTAAAGAGCTTAGTTAGCCATTGAATCCCAACTTCTCCCAGACATTTCCATGCTTCAATTGGTATATCATTCGGTCCAACGGCCTTCCCTGTCTTCATTCTTTTTAAAGCTTCTCTCACTTCTGTGGCACTAACTCTGTGATGGAACACACGATCTCTCCCTTCCTGTGAAGCATACCCTGATACCCCTCCAAGTTTAACTCCCCTACATGTGTTCCATTGAGTAGGTTCCAAAAGTAATCCTTCCATCTATCTAAAATAGCTTTATCCTGCATTAAGACTCGTCCATCCTCATGCTTAACACACTTAACATGACTCAAGTTCCTAGTTTTTCGTTCTCTAGCCTTCGCTATCTTGAAAATATCCTTCTCCCCTTCCTTCGTACCTAGCCTATTATAAAGAGCATCATACGCTCTCTTCTTAGCTTCCTCTACTGCTCTACTACTCAACTTCTTAGCCTGCTTATAAAGCTCATAAGACTCTAGGCACCTATCTTTTTGCCACAAGAGAGTATTTACAAGAAAATGCCATCTTAAAAAGGTCAAGGCCCCAAAACTAACACATCCCAATTCTCATTCAAAGCATCACAAAACACCCTCTTTGAAAGGCTCGAAGGTGGAACTCCCACCCCCTAACTCCAGATATCAAGGATAAATTCCTCTCATATTCGAAGCTATGATCCTGTCAAATCTGAAGCGTCAGCTATTACCACATTATGCTCTTTTCACAAGACCGAATTACAATAGTAAAAGGAGTGAATCTTCTGTATTTTTCTTTTAGGAGTGAGATGGGATGGGCATCTTCAACACCAAAAGAGTGATCGGGGCATAACAGCACACCATGCAATGAAGAACCAAGAAATACCGCCTAATCCCGTTAGCCAATGAAAGAAAAGATGAGTGGAAGTCTCTGAATTTTAAGCACTTAAGTGTTATAAAATTAGGATTAATCGCTTATTGGGACTAGACCGTTACGTTTTAAAAACTAATCGATTAAGCTTAATAGGGCATGATTAATTGGCAATATCTTGGTTGAATCAACGATAAAATCGGCGTGATAATTTTCCGATAAATTGGTCAAACTAAGTATAATTTAAATATAAAAAATAATTGTGTTGATACTTTTCCTTTATAATTTTGTTGATTTTTAAATTTTTTTTTCTTTTGCTATAATTTACAAGAGGCATTGTGTTATGAGTAATGACTTATATATACATATCTTGACATTTGATAGTTTACTACAATAATCTTGACATTTGATACGTAAACATTTGATAGTATGTTTATGTATACATATCTTGACATTTGATAGTTTACTACAATAATCTTCATCATCATTTTTGTATGGTACATATATTGCTTAGAGGGGTAGAAAAACATTTATTTAGAGAAATCAGTTCATTAATTGTTGTTAATCTCGTCTTTCTCTTGGACCGATTGGGTACATTAAACGATGTAACTGCATAGTGAAGCACAAATGAGGCACCTCACATCAATTTTTTTTATTTTTTTTTATTTTTTTGGAAAAAGCAAGCAAGGTTTTAAGGACCATTTAAGGACCCCTTAACCTTTATATTAATTAAAAATAAGTAGAGTCAAATACAAACTGAGAGAAACACCACTACAAGGCTTTACTAATCACATTAGTAAGCTAATTACCTTTTCTTGTGATGTGGAGACAGATGATTCATCATTTGTACTTTTTGTTCCTTTTCTTAGCTCTGCTGCTCTAGTTGATACCTCGCATCAATATTCATGCCTTAATGAATATGCAATGCCTTGTGATAAATCCTATCCCATACCAAAGTCAACATAAAGAGACACACCTTAAAGGGAAACTCCATTCCTCCACTCTATCTTCACCACAAAGCTAGCACGGGACTCGCAGGGAGATGATTCTTCACCAAAGCTAGAGAAGAGAAGATACTGAGAAATATTTTTCTTTCTCTTAAGATGGTAAGCCTTGTAGCTGTTTCTATTGTATAATATCTATTGTTTAACGGAAGTTTTATAAATGTTACATGGATTTTCACAAAATCTTGTAGGATGTAAGTAGAAGGTTTGAAATGATCCATACTTGAGAGAAAAATTTAAACTATGTCCCTGTTGGAATTGTTCGTGACCTCATCATTTCTCTCTAATATTGTATTTAACTAGGGGAATGCCTTATTTTGCATCACTTTCATGTATAAATTGTTCTTTGGGTTTCAGGCATGATGGGAGGCCTTGTACATTCTTTAGTTCTTATCAATGGGAGGTTTATATTTCAGAGACTGCAACTCATGTTTCGGCATAGTGGAAAGACTGCAGAAAGAGAAAAACAACAGTGCAGAATTTTGAAGAATGAGATAGATGAACTTCAAGAAGGCCTATGAGAAGCAGTCTAATTTTAAAGAAAGAGTCTTGAAGGAAATGTAGCTACAATGACGAAATATGGTTCAAATGCAGTATCCTCAAAGTTTTATAGTACTTCTCAGGTACAAAAGTACAATAAAATGCGATCTACTGCAGTTAGTGTTCTACATTCCTTAAATTCATCATTACTCAGAATATGAGCACTCTATTTTAGGTATTTTTCCTCATCTCCTTCGGGTTATATGTTTGATTGTTGTGTGACAAATAATATACATACAGAATGTTCAAGGAATCCATGGACACAGCAACATATCACCGTCACCATGATTATTATAATTATAGCTTTGTGATTATTGCTAATGATGGGGTCCCCTTGAATAAAATTACATCTTCTAAACCATGTGAGCACTTTACAGTTTCGATGGTAGTTTATTTATTTATTTGATAGTGATGGATATGTTGATATGGCTAATGTTATCGCCTATTATCTATTTTTCATTACTGCATGTTTGTGAACTTTTCTTCTGAAGAAAGAATTATGAAAAGGGTATTAGAGGTTCTCTGTGTTGCATATTTGATGAGGTAGTAATAGATCTAGGTATCTAGCAGAATCTGGTTGATAGCATTACTGCTAATTATCATGTTAATACTTTTTCTCAAACACTGTTTAACACTTTTTATAACAAGTTCAGTCTTCTCAAACACAAGCTGATTTTCAAACACTAAGCATTTTCTCAAACATGAGCTGATTTGATCATTGAAGAGAAAGGGTCCCAATAGAGATCGTATTGCCATGTTCTTTCCCACCTCGTGGCTGAAGCAATTTGTGAACCCAAATGCATCGACGTCCACTAGTGTGTATTCAAACTTGTCAACACCATCGGGAAATCCCCCGATCTGCATAGGAACTGATTCCTAGGGATACTCCAAATGGGAAGAGAGCCTTACGAAACACCATATTGCAGTGGATGGTTCATGTCCATTTTGTTGCACTCAAGAAGAGAATGACACTTATCTCTTCTTCAACTGCCCTTTTATCCTCCATGTCTTGGAAATGTCAAAAGTGCTTGTTAGGTGGAACTAGGTGGAATACTTGAATTGATATAGAAAATGGACAGGGAAAGTCTTCTCTAGTATTTGGTATGCTAAAAAAAAAATCAAGGCTTGTGTTTGAGAAGACTAAACCTGATATACAACTAATGCATTTATTTAATAAATAAAAATTGATCTACACAACAACTAATTTCATAAATTTCCTTCACTTTTAAAATTATAATAACGAAATACTGAAACGCAGACATATTACTTTTTCAAAAACCTAACAACTTAAAAAAAAAAAAAAAAAAAAAAAATTACTGCCTTGCCTTCTTTATTCAATGAAATGAGGTTTTGGTGAATCCTAACCTTTTTCTGGTTATCAAGGGAGTAACTGGTTATGGTTCCTTTTTGATTAAAGATGAACTAAGAGAGCCCCCGTCAGGCCCAACCATAAGTAACTTCTCTTTCTTTAGAGGGATTTTTGTGTGGCTTAAAGCTCATACCATTTGAGGTTTTTAACAACTCCTTCGAAAAAATAATAATAATAACTGATAAATCAAATTGCACCCAGAAATTGCCTTTTATGTTGCTTATTTATCTGCATCGTCATCTTATGGTCTAGTGGTTAGGGCTGTGTGGGTTTGTCTTCCACGTCCTAGCTTCGAATCGCACTTGCGGCATGGTTACTTTCTAATGGGTGTTGATCTATAGGTTGCCCAGTTGATAGGTTATGGGATCCTTAAAAACCCAGCTCGTCTTCCAAAAAAAAAAAAAGTTGATTTTGAATAGACATAAAAGCGCATGCAAAGAGTTTCTACCTTAGTAAGTGTGAAGCGTTTAAAATTCGATATCTTGTAAGTATGACCTGCAAAACAAATGTTAGATTGCCAAAGACCACATTTTTGTGGCCGAAGGCACTCCGATACTTAAGTCAGTAACTCAGTTAGAGATTGAAATAAATTTGGACAGAACTCAGTTAAAGTTGTGTATCTTTGTCGAATGTTCCATTTACCTCATATAATAGTTGTTGTTAATTCCCTGCGTGACTTAAACATGTGAGGCGCAACAAGAGGAGACATTCTTTGTAACAATCTCCTTTTTCATCAAGATACGTCCTTGGAGACGTAACTTCCTCCATGACACTTTTTTCTGTAACATTCCTCCTCTTTAAGGGAAAACTTTATCTGGCCTGGATTTAGGCTTTTAACTATAGTTTATTCTGGTGGGCTCGGTTTGGGCTTTTATGATTGGATTCGCCTTTTGGACTTTATGAATTGGCCTGATTTTGGGATACTTGATCCTCGTGATGGACGATCTCTGCCACATGTACGGCTATGACATCAGTCTTATTTGATGTATCATCAGCTACTCCCCCCTTAGTTAGTGGGTATGCTGACGTAGCCACTAACTGTGCGATGGTTGGGTTTTCGATTTCACCATCATGGCACATTTAATGTCGTTACCAACTGTTGTTGCGTTTGTTTCTCCGATGTCTCATCCGTCTGTTCGCATCGACATGATTTTTGAGATTTCGCGTGGCCATCGTGTCCCGCACATTTTCCTATATAAAAAAGAGGAGGTGGATATAATACTTTCTTCTTTACGCTCTCTTCGTTCTCATGTTTGTATGATACAATACTTTCTTCTTTATGCTCTATTCGTTCTCATGCTTGGATTTCTTTCTCTTTCGTTTTTGTCTTATAACAATCTCTAGCTTTAGGGTTCTAAGTGGTGATCTGTTTGCTACCTGTGAAGCTTATTTCTCGCCTAAGCTGGCGACATGAATGACTCTTAATAGCGTTCATTACGATTATTTACTGCCATCTGACCTCGAGATCATTTTGCCTGAAGTGAGTGACAATCTTTGTCTTCCGAGGCCTGGCTATATTGCGCTGAATTTAGGCATGTTTCAAGCTGGTCTTAGACTTTCGGCTCCAAAAATCTTCTGGGAGTATCTAGTTTTCTTTGGCATTGCTCCCGCACAAATGCTTCCTAACGGCTGGCGGGTAATGATCACAACTTTAGCGATGGTTGTCTTATCTGGGATTTTGATAAACGTCAGGGTTTTGCACTCTATGGTGGGGTTTAGTGTAAACGCGAACCGCACTTACTATCTCTGTGGTCCATCATGTTTCGAAAATATCCGAGACGAGTATAGGGGCTAGTCTAGGCCCTGGTTTTATGTTTCGATTTCTTCTGATTATTTCAAGTTGCTCAACGTATAAATTCTATGATCATTCCGAAAACCCAAGAGGAAATGAATTGTTTTTGTTTGCGGATCACCAAGGGTTCTGAGATCGATTTAATAAGCTGCCAATCTCTTCAGTAGAAGCTTTTCTTACCTATAGATATCCTCAACTGCAGTGGTCTATATATTCTGAGCGAGGCGGATCGTGCGGCGCTTACGATGGCTTGTGCTTCAAAAGTTACTTTTGCGCGCGTTGGCGCTGTCGTCATTTATGATGAGGGGCAGGAGCGTACTCCTTTGGTTGTAGTTGGTAAAATGGGCATTGTTTGGGAAGTGAGCTTCGCTAAGAGGCCTACGAGTAGAAGTAGGAGTGGGCATTTCATACCGAAAACCTGGACCGAACCGACAACCGGACCGATCGGGTCAGTTCGGATCAGTTTTTTATTAATTATAAATTTTTCGGTTTTAAAACCCGGCCCGGCCCGAAGTTTCTGGTCCGGGCCTCGGTTTCCCTTTCTGAAACCCGTCGAATAACCGGCCCGGCCCAGGTTAAATAGTTAAAAGTAAAAAACCCTAAACTTTGGGCTGAACAATCACAGCTAGTGCTATTGCTTGCCAAATCCTACCTTAACCGAGCTTCAATAAAAAATAACTCGGTAAACTCAAAACCATTATGCATCCATTGCACAAAGTAGACATGATTACAGAGGAGTATCATTTGCAAATGAAAGAATTTGGTTAATTTCTATGTATTATTATATGAAGCAGAATACCATACTTGGGGTATGTTAATCACTCTACATTGCTGCCAACTTCAAGATCAAATGATCATTTGTATTTGAATAGGTGGACAGAAAGTAAACTCTTTACATTTCGAGTAAAGTGCTAGCTACATGTTCAATTCAGTAAGAATCAACAAATCTATTATCTACTCCTCCAAACCCTTTGAAGTCACCAACCTTCCTTCAAAATTCTCTCTTTCTCAAGAATGTATTGCCCTTCCTTGTATTCCTGACTCTGTTCATAAGCGTTCTCCTGCAACAAGTAAATATTTACAAGTTCAGGAAGTTGCATCTACAAAATAGGTGTCGGAGCTTAAAGTATGATCGATGAAATTTAGACACAAGTTACAGGGGTATGTTTCTCTTATTTGCAGAGCTTATTAGAAGACATACAGCGGGGAATATACTATTTCAGAATTAGTGGAGAGTAGAAAGGGGAACTAGCCAAAAAATGAATGAATGTGGCAGTGAACCTTGCATTTAGTTGTCGATTAGTAGAGACAGGGACAATACAAAGCAGCAGAGAGATTTATCTTTGAGAAACACAGAATCAGGGAAATAAATTGCATCTTTGTATTCGTAATTTTAGCACTTTGGGTGATTAATTTACTGTTGAGTGATGACTAGGCTTTATCAAATTCAACACTTTGGGCTGAAATTTGAGCTTTATAAAATTCAATTTGGGCTGAAATTTGGACTTTAAAAAATTCAATTTGAATGTTGCTCTTAGGATCGAGATCGGCCCGAGCCCGACCCAAAATTCGGTTAACTGGGACTTCGGTCCGGTTTCGGGTCTCATAAACACGGGCTTAAATTTCTTGGGCCGATTTTCGGTTTTTACATTTTGGGCCGATTACCCGGACTTGCCCAGCCCTAAGTAGAAGTATCGTTAATGCTGACACAAGCGTTAGAAATAGGAAAGTTCCTAGGCCCGCTAGTCCATCCAAGCTCTTGGCGATCAATCCTGGTCATATTCCGAAGAAGAATAAGCTTGCTACTTCGATTTCTGGTATTACCATGCCTTCTCCTCTTCCTGCATCTTCTGGGAAGGGCGGTAGTGATGCTATCGATCTTGTTGCCTAAGAGGTTGAGGAGATGAATCAAACTCTTGAGAAAAGCAAGAAAGAGGTTTCTCATCCTTTGGACAATCGCGAGAAGAGCCTTGTCTCCTCGTATGGTGTACCTAATTTCGCCGGCTTGTCCGTTGAGGATTCTCGTGTTATCGACAACAAGATGCTTCAGTTTGGTGTTGTAATGTCTAAGAATTCGGGCAGTACAAAGACTTTATCTAATTTCGAGTTTGACTCCTCGTTAGGAGATCAAGTCATTACTCGTGATCAGGATTCTAAGGGTCATGTTCCCTCTGTCATTGCGGGTATCTCGGAGTCACCTGCTACTCTCCCTACTACCCATCCAATTATTGTTACTTTTAAGAAGTTCAGCTGGTCTTCTGAGCTTGACGTGCAAGACAATGCTCATAATCTCATCGACAAATGCCATGGGCGGTTGATCGAAGGGGATCCTATGCATGTGCATCCGCCACGCAATCATATCGATAAAGGGCTTGAGCGTCTTATGGAAGGGATGACTCACCTCGTCTATGCTAGCGTTATGGGGTTAGATTATAAGGCCACACACGATCAGGTTCTTGTTGAGCGGAAGCTGGCAGGGCATGCCTTGATTTTCTCTCATGTTCTCCGTAAATTTGATCCATTGAGAGCGCAGTGTCTTGAGTATGCGATGGTTGCACGGACTTCGCTGAAGGAAGTCGAGGATGTTCGGAATAAGTTTGCTTCCGACCTTGAAACCTTCGAGGTGGAGTTGGATCGATTGCGTTCTCAGTAGAGTACTGTTGAGAATGAGTTGTCCGATCGAGTGGCTAACTATGCCAAGGCCAAGTGTTCTACTGCAAAGTGCTCTGCCAGTCTGAAGGCTTCTGTGGCGCAAGTCGCTTTGTTGAATACCGAGCTTGCTACTGCCAAATCAGCTGTTGTTGCTAGGCTTACTGTCGTTGAGAGCGATCTTGCATAGACTCGGGCTGAGCTTGCATCAGTTACCAACAAATTAAAGGCTGCAGAAGCAGCGGATTAGAGGAGAGTAGTCGATGGTCGCCACGACTTCTTAGACTATATCAAGTCGCAAGGCATGGATTTATCTAAGTATCGTTGCTATGTTGGGCAAGTATTTGAGGATGAAGAGGAACTCGTTCCGAGTTTATTGATTGACCTTGTTGATGAAAATGTCTCTTTTTTAGTACCTTTATAGGACCCTCTTGTCTTCATGTAATCTCAGAAGCAAAAAACAACTAAGCTTTAGATTTACGTATGTAATGAATTTGGAAAGTCAATGAGAATCTCATTTATTTTTATTATTTGTGCGCTATGTCTTTCCGTCTATCTTGTTAGACTTAGCTTTTTGCTTTCGACATTCCTGGCAGAATTCTGACATTCGTCCGAATTTTTACAAATGTGCTTCGATGTTCGATGTATTTGTCGTGTAGAAGTTTTTTTTTATGAAATCCGACTCTTCATGTCTGGATTTTGATGTCGTGTGTTATAGTCGAGAAAAAGAAAAGTTTATCTCATCTCATGTGTCCAGGTACTTTATTACTTCATGGTTGATCAAAGCAGAAGTTTCATGTTTATGCCCGACTTGTTTGTTCTGATACATATATTCATATTTTACTCATAGCTCGATGCTTTGGTCGCGCTTTGCGTTCGTTCGAGTAAAACTTTTAGTCTGATTTCTTTGTCTCGACTTGACTTTGTCGCTTATACGCGAAATGGAGGGTGTAAAGGAATTTCATTGATAATATGTTTTTCAAATGATCTACATTCCACGGTCATGGTAGTTGTTCACCCTCCGTATTTTCTAACCAGTATCTCCCTGGTCTTTTGAGATTTATTACTTTGTATGGCCATTCCCAATTCAAATTCAGTTTGCCTGCGCCTAGTTCCTTTGTGTTGAGTTGGATTTTTCGGAGTACCCAATCGCCGACACTGAACGTGCGAGGGCTTTAATTTTTTGTCATAATTGTTGGCCATACGTTGTTGGTAGGTTGCTACTTTGATATAAGCATGTTGTCATTTTTCTTCGAGGAGATCTAATCCGACTCTCAGTGCTTCATTGTTGTCCTCTACTCGTAATTCTTCTGTTCTGAATGTTGGATACCAACTTTACATCATTGTTTCAGACCTGTATGCATGGGCGAACGAAGTTTCTCTTGTTGGAGTCCTTTTCGTTGTTATGTATGCCTAAAGGATGCTAGGTGGTTCGGATATCCACAATCCTTTCGATGTTTCAAGCTTCCTTTTGATCGTCTCTAGGATTGTCCTGTTGGTGACCTCGGCTTGCCCATTTGCCTGTGTATGGGCGGGTGCTGTTAAATCTGTTGGATGCCAAGATTTTTGCACACTTTTTAACCTTCTTGCCTTCGAATTGCTTCCTGTTGTCCGTGACAATTACCCTTGGGATTCCAAATCTGCATATTATGTCTTTCAGAAGAATTCTTCAACTTGAGTTTTTTTTATCTTTGCCAATGGTTCTGCTTCCACCCACTTAGTGAAGTAATCTACCGCTATGATGAGGAATTTATTTTTATCAGACATTGGAGTGGTCCTACGATGTCCATCCCCGATTGTGCAAATGGCCATGGACTGCTCATTGGGATTAAACCTGGCATGTGAGTATATGGGGCAAATCTCTGACATTTGTCACAAGTGTGAATGAGTTTATTTGCATTCGCTTTCATTGTCGGCCAATAGTATCCCAGTGTTAGGGTTTTGTGGGCTAGCGTTCTTCCTCTTGGACGGTTTCCACATGTTCAATGATGAATCTCTCACAGGACATAGTCATCATCGTTGGGCGAAAGGCATCTTAATAGCGGGCTAGTGGCAGATCTCCTATAGAGTCTGTCGTTGATCACCGTGTATCGTGCGGCTCGATTTCGTAGCTTTCAGGCCTCCATCTTGTCTGTCGTAAGTTCTCTGTTTACTATATACGCGAGGAATTGAAATGTCTAATTATTTTCCTGGCTTGTTGCACTTGATTTTCCAGTATGGAACTCTCTTGCATCGTGACAAGTGGATTATCATTTTCTTCAGTTAGTGATGCCTCCTTGGCAGTAGCGGACGCAAAATTTTAGTTAAGAGGGCGAAATGACAAATAATTATTTGTTGATAATAGTAGTTATCAAGGGCAGAGCAAATTTTTTTTTTTCTGCCCGAGCTAGTAACTAATAAAAAAATACAATTATCAAAAGTACATTGCATATATTAAATTGAATCCAGTATAGTCTAATTTTAAGCCAAAATAAGGTCAACAAATCTTAGCAAGGGCAAATGAGCATAATAACTATAATATATAAGTAAAATCAGAAAATAATCAGGATTAGTATCTAGTTGAAGCTTAAAAAATCTGAAATTTGCGAACATAAAAGATCCTAATACAATTTCATAGAAAAAATGGTCTGTGAGCCTCAAATTTTGTATGAGTTGGCTAATGGTATATATTTTCATTGAATTATATAGTTATTATTTTAAATATTAATTTCAATTTTTGCTTTAGGTTTTATACCACTTGTGAACAAACATTTCATTTTTTTAATGTTTTCAATAGCGTATAAAATTGTATTGAAAACAAAAACGTAGGGTAAGGCCACAATGACAGAAATAGTAATTGTAATAGCCATAAAAACATCATACACTCCAACAGGACCGAAAATGAGTTTTCATGAAACCAAACACTTTTTTTATGTTTGCGATTATTAATAAAATTGCATTGAAAATAATAAAAAAAATCATACGCTCCAAGATGACTGAAAATAAGTTTTTATTAAGCTAGACAATTTTTTTTGTTTGCGATTATTAATAAAATTGCATTAAAAAATTAGGCGAGTAAAAAGTATCGAACACGAGTCATTTACTAAAAATGTTAAACTTCCAAACACTGCACCAATAGAAACATAAGGAAATAGTTGAATGAACAATAATCATATCGTGTTATACATTATATAATTGAATTTCTTATAATGCTAAATATTTATTAAAAATATTTTGAAAGTTGAGGGGGGGGGGGGAGAGCTCTCCCACCCCTTACAAGATCCGCCCCTGCTCCTTGGTTAGCTCGTCAGCTCTTTTATTCTCCATCCTTGCACAATGTCAAATGGTTGCGGTCTGGAAACTTCCAATAAGCTCAGTAGTCTTTTGGTGGTATGCTTTCATCCGAGCATCTTTTACTTGAAATTCATCGTTTAGCTGATTGATCGCCAATTTGGAGTCAGTGAAAACGCTAATCTCTTTTATTCTCAAGTGTTTTGCTAATTGTAGCCCGGCTATCACTGTTTCGTACTCAGCTTCATTTTTCAAGGCTTTGAAATTGAATTTTATCACTTTCTCTAATGTTATACCTTCCGAGTTGTACAGGATCATTCCAGATCCACTTCCTGCCTCGTTGGATGCTCCATCACAACAGAGGATCCATTCGTGGATGGTTTATTTAGTTTGATCCTCTTTATGGTTGCCATCTAGTTGGCGATCGTTGTTTCCTGTGAACTCTACGATGAAATTTGCCAATGCTTGAGCTTTTATTACTCTTATAGAGGCATAGCTGATGTCGAACTGCCTGAATTCTATTGTCCATTTCGCCATTTTTCAGATAGCGCTGGTTTGTGCAACACTGATCGAAGTAGTTGTTCGGTCATGACAATAATCGGGTGAGCTTGGAAGTATGGTCGTAGCTTTCTTGAGGTTATGTTTAGGGCGAACAACAATTTCTCCAAGGTTGGGTAGTTGATCTCCGCATCTACAAGTGCTTTGCTGATGTAATATATTGGCTTTTGTGTGCCCTTTTCTTCCCGTATCAATGTTGAGCTTACCGCATGGTCGGACATAGACATGTATAAATATGGTATTTCCCCGATGCTCGGTTTCAACAATAATTTCATGCTCCCCATGTAAGCCTTCGGGCTTTGGAAAGTCTTCTCGCATTCTTCATTCCATTTGAATGTCTTGTTTCCTTTCAAGATTTTGAAGAAAGGTAGGCATTTGTCCGAGGATTTCGAGATGAATCTATTTAAAACCGTTATCCTGCCATTGAGATTTTGCACGCCCTTTATGTTCATTGGTGACTGCATGTTGAGTAGCGCTTATATCAGTTTCAAGTCAGCTTCAATTCCTCTTTGATTGACCATGTATACGAAGAATTTTCCTAATTCTACTTTAAATGTGCATTTTTTTGGTCGAGGTTCTGGTTTTATGCTTCTGTCAGTTCTGGCTACTTCAAAATGCGAGGTCGTTCCATTGGGCCTTGCCGATTATAGCTTTTCGGATTCTTACTGGTTGAACTCAGACCTGCTATTGGTTTGGTGCCTTTTTGACTGAACATTTTCCTCCCACAGTCTGTCGTATCTCCTTCTTTCCTCCCTCATTTCGTGCCTCTTCGAGTGTGTTTCTCTCTCGAATTCGTTCTTCTTCCTGGCGGCTTTCATCTCCTCGAGAGTGATGTGTTTTTAGCGGTCTTTAATAGAATTGCCATGTTTTTTGGAGGTTCTAGGTTCAGAGCATCGAAAAAGGGTAATTTTTTTAACTTGATGGTGAAAGTAGCGTTGGTTGTGTCATCGCTTCATCCGCCGATCATTGTCAACTCGTTAGTAAAACGAGTGTCATACTTTCTTATTGTCTTCTCGAGCTTCTATTTGATATGAAGCAAGTAGTATGGCCCCTTTTTCATCGGTTGACTGCCAATGAACTTTATGATGAAGGCAGTAACTAGCTCTTGGAATGAGTCTATTGACCTTGGTAGTAGGCTGTTGAACCAATTCTTTGTTGTGGAGGTGAGACTAGTTGGGAACATTCTACACAATATGGATTTTGTGTTTTCCTTCAATGCCATCATGTGGTGAAAGTGTTGCAGACGGTCTGTCAGATCAGTGGTGCCATCATATGCTTCAAAATTTGGTGGGATGAACTACTTTGGCATAGAAGTCACCATGAGTGCATCGGAAAATGGTGGCTAGGGTAGTTCATACATTACATTAGGATTTGTGACTCCGATCCTGAATGAGATTTCAGTAGGGGTCCCGTCGCTTTGGGGGTCCCATTTTGAAGTGGTATGCTGCTATCGAGATTCACCTGTTGAGGTTCTGCAGGAACTTCATTGGCAGAGTTTTGTTGGGGCGGCACTTGGACAGAATCGACAGACTGAGCACACTATTGGGTGAATTTTTCTACCATTTTGATCATATAGTCCATCTGGGCCATGAGTAGGTCTATGCGAGGGTCTATGGAAGCGTTGCCAAACATTTGTGGTGTTTGGGTTATTGTGTGTTGTGGCTCTTCGTCGTCAGGCATGATCAGTCTGGCGTTTGTCGTTGGGTCTGAATCGTGCACTACCGGCAGTGCAGCTTCGTCGGTAGTAAGATTGCTTTCATCGTCATCGGGCTGAAGGTCTATAGAGCGTTCCATCTGTTCTGAGGGTTTCTTAATCGACGATTAGAGTTGAGGAAATTTGTCATTGTAGATTCACTTCTTGAAAGGAAAACTTGTCGTTTCCCACAGACGCTGCCAAACTGATGCGTCCAAAATCCGTTCTCCTGTAAGTGTGACCTGCAAAACAAGTGTTAGATTGCCAAAAACCACATTTTTGGTGATCGAAGGCACTCCGATGCTTAAGTTAGTAACTCAGGTGGAGATGGAGATAATTATGGACAGAACTTAGTTAAAGTTGCCTTTGTTGAATGTTCCTTTTACCTTTTATAATGGTCGTTGTTAATTCCTTGCATAACTTAAGCATGTGAGGCGCAACGATGAGAGATGTTTTCTATAACAGTCTCCTCCTTAATGAAGATACATCCTCGGAGGCATAACTCTCTCCACGACTCTTTTTCTCTGTAACGTTTCTCCCCCTTAAGGGGAGAACTTTATCAGGCTTGGATTTGGGCCTCTGATTATGATTTATTCTAACATACCCTGTTTGGGCTTTCATGACTGGATTTGTTCTCTTTGGCTTTATGAATTGGCCTAGTTTTGGGATACTTGATCTTCTTGATTGATGATTTCTGCCACGTGTGTGGCTGTGATGACAGTCTTATTTGATGTATCATTAATGATGGTAGCCAGAAGGCATCCAATGAGTTTCTACCATAGTCAGTATGGTAGGCATTGATTTGAAACAACATAAACCCCACGTACTGAATGGAGAGTCAGTCCGAATTTGTCGACCCTATGGTAAATTAGGGTCACAAAGTCTAACAATCTTGGTCATTGAATTGGTTTGATCATCTAACTAAAGTTAAAATCATTCTACTATTGAATTGGTTTGGTCTGGGTGAAGTTTGACCCAATCATCGCATTGCTTAATGCGAATGGGTGAAAACATAACTTTTTTTTTCGGACAGATTTGCATGACTTTAGTAAAATGGTCATAGCTTTCTCATTCCAAAACATTTTTCAAGTGATTCAAATTGTGTTTATTAGATATCTCAAAGTACTATAATTTTCGTGTTTCGATGAGGATGAGAATCGGTCTCGATCAAGCATATAGGTTGGCCGAAATTCAGAGACACTACCCCGTTTTTATTGCGAGATAGATTTGCCCGACTTTAGTAAAATGATCATAACTTGCTCATTTCAAAACATTTTCAAGTGATTGAAATTGTATTTATTAGAAAACTCAGAGTACTACAATTTTTGTCATTTGATGAGGTTGAGAATCGGTCTCGATCGAGCATATAAGTTGGCCGAAAGTAAGGTACCCTATCCCGTTTTCATTGTGAGACAGATTTGCACGACTTTAGTAAAATGAACATAACTTGATTATTTCAAAACATTTTCAAGTGATTCAAATTGTGTTTATTAGATAACTCGGAGTACTACAAGTTTCGTGTTTTGATGAGTTTGAGAATCAGTCTCGATCGAGCATATAAGTTAAACCAAAGTCAAGGATAGTACCTTATTTTCAGAGACATAGAGGGTGAGAGAGGTAGCGGGGTGGTGGTGGTGGTGCTTGATGGAGAAAAGAGGAAGAAAGGTGGTGGTGGCGGGAGGGAGGGAGTGAATTGGTGGTGGCGAGGTTGTGGTGATGATGGCGGTGTCTGATGGATAAAAGAGGCGGGGAGGAGAATAAGGGAAGAAAAGAAGATAAAGAAATAGGAGTAGAGAGAAAATTTTAAATTTTGAGTTTTTATTGGTGGTGTGGATAATAAAGTAGGTGGTGTGGGAGAGAAAAAGTTGATTTGGTGGTATAGGATAGTACTTTAGGTGGCGAGGAGTAGTCATTTTTTTTTTTGAAAGGCAAGCAGGGTTTTTATAGGATCCCAGAACCCATAAAGATGCCGCAAGCTGGGTTTGAACCCATGACCTAGTGGTACCATCCGCCAAGCTCTAACCGTTGAGCTGTCATGCCATTGGCGCGAGGAGTAGTCATTGCCTTTTTTTTAAAAGTAAAGATGAATGTTGAGTAGGGGTGGGCAAACGGGTTGAGGATCCGCGAGTTTAAACCGAACTGGACCGTTTTGCTCTAAACGGTCCGGATTTTAATTTTGTATTTTTAGATACGGTTCGGATCGGTCCGGATCCGTTATAAAACGGTCCGGTCCCGGTTTTTATTTTTTAAAAAGAAACGGTCCGGGTTGGACCCGTCCGGATCGTTTCAAATTGCATTTACTATAAAAACCAAAACCTAACCCTAAACCTAAACTCTCCTCTCTCAGTCTCTCTGTCTCTCCTCTCTTTGTCTCTGTCTCGAGAAGGGGAAGGAGATCTCCCTCTCTTCTCTCTGCCTTTGTATCGAGAAGGAGATTTCCCTCTCCTCTCCTCTCCTCTAGTCCTCTCCTCTCCTCTCTTCTATCTGTCGAAGATCAGCAGTGTCGAAGAAGCAGCAGCAGAGAAGAAGAGAATAGAGATCAGCGAGATCAACACTCCTTTCTCTGTCGAAGAAGCAGCAGAAGAGAAGAAATCAGCGAGATCAACACTCGCTGATTAGGCCTATCCTCTCTGTCGAAGAAGCCCTATCCTCTCTGTCGAAGCAGCAAAACCCTAAGCAAGGAAAGATTGAAAGCAGGGAACTTGAGAGGGAAGACCTTGGCAGTGATTGGGGAGCAGAAGAGCGGAAGTCTGTTCCATTTGGGAGATAAGCCCTTTGTGTGGTCTGAGTGGAGGTGAGTCAGGAAGCAGGCTTGGCTCTCTTCGCTCCATCGATCCATTGATATCATTCCTATCTCCATTCTTCATCTTTGAGTTTCATCATTGATGAGGGTTTTTTTTTGTGGCCTCAAACTCAAACTCAAAATGGGTCTCTCAATCACAATCTCACCTTCTCTTCTCCTCATCTTCATCTTCCTCACAACCCCATTTCAGTTCATCTCAGGCGAAGCAAACCCAGATCTGGGTTCGATCTCAAAGGCCACCAAAGGGATTTGCTGGATGTTGATCGATCTCAAACCCAGAATGATGCACAACCCCATTTCTGTTGATGGATGATTTCTGGATGTTCTTAATGATTGTGAGTTTCTAGGCCCCTTTACAATTTAGAACACCCTCTTTCAGAATGTTCTCACCTAATAGTAGATACAATGTTTTTGTTTACTACTAGTGGTTTGTTGACTGTTGTTGATTTCCAAACAGAGCAAAGTTCCCCGTTTCTGTAAATTAATATGTTGGTTTTTTTTAAATTTATTTTTTCTGTAGATCTCTTATGGATCTGTATGAAATGAATATGACAGGATAAATTTTTTGTATGATCTGTGTATGAATATGATTGGAAGTTTGGAACCGTTTGGAACCGTGGAACCGAACCGTTTAGAACGGTTCGAGTTAGGTTCGGTTCCAATTATCAAAATGAAGGGATCCGGACCGGACCGGATCCGTTAAAATGTAAACGGTTCGAGTCAGGTTCCTTCAAATTTGGAACCGATCCGGACCGTGTCCACCCCTAATGTTGAGAGTCCCCTTCAGGCCCAACCGTAAGTAACTTCTTTTTTTTAGTGAGATTTATGTGTTTATGGTTGTGTGGCCTAAAGCCCATACCATTTGAGATTTTTTAACAACCCTTCCCAAAAAAAAATAAGAATAATAACTGATAAATTAAATTACACCCAGAAATTGCTTTTATGTTGCTTTTTTTTTTATCTACATCAAAGTTGATTTTGAAAATAAATTTAGAAAAAAAAAAATAAAAAAATATATATATATATATACACACTGTAGATGACTAGGGTATTTCCTGTGCCGTTGGCACTCCACATACATTTTTTTTTCTTTTTGTTAAATTCATGTAATGAACCCATCCGACATGGCTACCATGTCATGCCGTAGCATCTACTAAACTTTCAAAATAGTAGTATAGCTAGCTAGGATGAACCATATAAGAGTTGAGATAACATTGCAAAAATAAAACATAAAAATAAAAAAGGATACCACATAACATATATACACTAACAACCTGACCGACAACATTCCTAGTAACCCACATCAAACTATAAGCATGTTTTTATGGGAGAATTCAATCCATCTATCTGACTTACAACTTTGCCACATTAGTTTCTCAAGTAAGAAAATAGGAAAAAAAATTAATTAAGTGAACTCACCAATATTGATAGGTTTTAGAGAGAACGTGAACCCACCTTTTCACACACCAAAGTCTCTTACCATTTCAAGGTTTTACAGAGAACATGAACCCACCTTTTCAAACACCAAAATCTTTCACCAGTTCAAAAGCAACAAACCTCTCAATCAACTATGAATTGGTGAGATAACCAAAGATACAAAGTAAAATTAAGGGGAGCAGAGAAGAGAAGTGATAACCTTATATGAGATTGTTGTTCTTCTGGTGGTTTTGTTGGTTGGTAAAGCTTGTATGTTCTTCTGTTGGTTTTTCAATGGAAAGGGTTGAGCTAGGGAATAGGAAAACCGAAACCCAGGTTTCAACTTAAGATGGAAGAGGAAAGATCAATGTTGTGCATTTGTTGATTTGGAAACCTTGGCATAGTGTTTGAAATAGATACATTAACCTCAACTCAAACCCAATACCATACTGATGAGAGTGAGAAATTAGAGCATCAAAAGTTAGGGCTTTGGTTGTAGTCTTTGAAAATCCCAAAACCCAAATTGAATGAAAAAGGGTAGCACCAGATAAAGAATTGAAAGTGAGGAACCAGAGGAAGAAGTTCTTCGCATAGCCTTCTTCTTGGCCAAACCTCAACTTCACTGATTATTGATTTAAGGCTGGGTGGAGATTGTTGGCGCAACACAGATGAAGAAAGAAGAACCCAATTGTTATCTATTTCGAGAATCGGTGGTGGGATAGGTGCAATTGTAGAGATTAGAGAAGTCACCATGGATGGTGGTGACAGTAAGTGAAGAAAGATGTCGAAGTGGAAGAATCAAGAAGAAGAGAGTTGGGGGGAGATGGATGAGAATTTAGTATTGAATGGGTGGTGGTGGTTGTTGTAAGAACCAATCTAGAAACCCTCCTTCTCCCTTTGGCAGAGTGAGATGAAGAATCAGGGGAGAAGGTCAAAACATTTTGGAGAAGAAGAAAATGGAAAAACAGGAAGCTTTCTTGATGATAAAGAAAGAGGAAGAGAGGGAGTTGGGGGTGGCAAATTGTAATCGCAGGTGAGGATGAGAGGGAGAGGGACAGGAAGAGGGAGAGTTAGAGGAAGCATCGGGGATTCAATTTTTCACTCAAGTTCCGCCACTGATATAACTTGTGCCATGTAGGACATATAGAGTGTCTATAGTGTTTTGTGAACAGTAAAATACCTATCTGAATTTGTAAGGAAGATGGTAGCCAAAGCACATCCAATGAGTTTCTACCATAGTCAGCAGACATTGAATTGAAACAACATAAAATCCACATAGTGAATGGTGAATCAGTCCGAATTTGTCAACCCTGTGATAAATTAGGGTCACAAGGAGTAGCAATCTTGGTCGTTGAATTGTTTTGATCATCTAACTAAAGTTAAAAATCTACTATAGAAATCCCAATTTGAGGAAGGCAATCCAAAAAAAAAAAAATTCAACATTCTCTTCAAATCTCTCTCTCTCTCCTTCATTTTTCTTTATGTAAATTCTAGAGACCACAAATCAAACTCTACAAAGAATGAAATGCATAAACTGAAAAATCCATAAATAAAATCAGTTGCATTAACGTTTTTCTTCGGGCCTTCAGTTTGACAACTAACCGAAATTTTAAATAAATAAAATTAACATATTTAATTTTTTTTAATTATTATTATTTTTGTCATCGATATTTTTGTAAAAAATATTGTCATATATAAAAATAAAAAATTGTGTTATTTTGCATGTGCGTATAGAGGCGAGTTTTTTTGTAGAGAAGACGAAGAAAGTTGAGAGAAAATAGGGGGAAAATTAGAGACAATATTATAAATTCTTTTTAGATTATTTTCCTTAAAACTTAGGATTCATAAAATAATTAATTGTAACTCTAGTTAGATAATGAAAACAATCCAATAGTCGAGATTGCTAGACCCTAATTTACCACAGGGTCGACAAAATCAAACTCGTGAATGGTAGGCAAATGAAGCTATATGTATCTCACACAACATGTAAATGATAGGTAACAAATTACAAGTGAATTCAAGTATTGCTTATAAACCAACCCCATTATAGACACTCTCAAATACTATGGAACATTCACAAACTTTTAAGGGTTCTAAATAAAAAATAAAAATAAAAATTAGATCTTTGATCCTTTTTTATTTATTTTTAATGCATGTTTAAACGCTACATCATTGTTGTCACTTAACATCCATGTCACCTTCGCCTCGCATAAAAACTTGTTTTTGCTATGCTCTATTCATTTAAACAAGTAAATTTAAATATTCAAAGCCTAATTCATGATAGAACACATGTTTTTAATAATCAAGCTAAAATACCTAACGGATTAGTCTCAAACTCGTAACCTCTCACAAGGATAGTAAATATCTGAGCAAGCTACAATTGGCGAAAACGTGTAAGTAACTCTCAAACGCTCTCGCTGACAAGTAAAATTCGAGTTGCGTACAAATTGCATCTAATCAAAAGTCCAAGTCTTTTTGTTCTATCTCTTGACTCTTATGAACTTTCTTGGTCTTCAAGATGACATGAATTGTGCTAAGAAAGTTCAAACTTGATCCCACACCATTGCAAGTCTAAAGAAACAAGAATATTATTGAATTTTGGCGCAAGTTAGTGGAAGACAGACCGAAAAACCCAAGCTAAGGTCTAACGTGCGCGGAGTGGTTAAGAACTTAAGACCCACGGACCACGCCGTTAATTACGTTACGCGTCAACATAATCGATTTGTTGTTGGAAGAAAATTTTTCGTGCTGACGTGTCAACTAAACTAAACTAAACTAAATTGGGTGACGTCACCCATGTGAGACCACGTCGATTCCCCTCCCGCGCAGTCATGCAAATTTTGCATAATCAAATCCTTCGTCACTCACTCTCTGAGTGAAATAGTGAGTGGTAATTGGCAAAAATGCCCTTATAAGTTAATATGATTTTCTTTTATGTTAATATTATCAATTAATTTTTCCAAAAAATTGTATACTAGAAAAATTAAGTTATGTCCTTTTCTTTTCTTGGAGTGTCTGGTAATTCATGACGAGAGCACTACTACAGCGCCTGGTGCCATCAGGCACCGTCTATCTGTCGCGAGATATGAAATAATTCACATCTCGAGGCAGATGAACGATGCCTGATGGCCACCAGGCACCCTAGATTTTTCCATTCATTCCTAATGAGAGAGATGACAAAAATTCCGAGCTCTGGTTCAAAATTATTACGTACTCACGGGCTTATAAATAGACACACATATTTTAGTTGATAATTCTAAATACCTCAATGCTTGCACCACTAAGTGCAATCGAATAAAATCAGGGGAACGGAAAAAGGGAGGATAGAAGGTAGCACCTTGGTTGAGTGTCAATCCCCCCTGGAGGCATGCTTCATATGGATGAATTGAGGTAATTATTATATATTATTTTTTTGTGAGTGAGATTAGGGAATTATGTTTTGCAATCATGATGATGAGATATTATTAGAGGAGATTTTTTACAATCTCGAAAAATATATAAACACTTTGAGAATTTCATCATTATTTCAAGATCACATCATGTCACCCGGGTTGCAAAACTTGATTTCCTAGTATTTTCAAAAAAAAAAAAAAAAAATTCTGAGGCATGGTTTTTGTTTTATTTCTCTTTATAAATTTTAAAATTATAGTTCCGAATTACATAACCTTGTATGTTCCCTAGTTTCTTTACTTTGAGCCTTTTCTTATATATGTCTTTAGACACTAATTAAGTTTTTTGAGCTTTATACACAACTTCAATTATTTGATCCTCAAGTAGCCTACAACTAAGCACTTCTTAGGGAAGTGGCATGGGTAGAGGCATAAAAATGCTGATTGGAAATGCTCTAATTAAGCACTTCTTTGCGAAGTGGGAATGGAACCCAAATCTGCAAGATGAAAATGTGGGATCGTATAATGAACACATTTAAATGCACCATTCCACTGTGAGATTTTTGAAGAACAAATTGGCAACCTCCCAGCTGAGGCTGTCTGAATAGGGAGGGATGTGTTTTAAATGCACCACCATGTGTTTGTGAAACCAAACTTGAAAACTAGGACCAAAAACATTGGTGAGGTTAGCCAAAACTAATTCAAATTCTGAGAAATATAATCTTCTATATACTATCCCCAAGACATAGAATACAATATAGGGATTGAGAATTGTTGACTTTGGAACAAGGTACTGTAAATGTACAATCTCAGAACCCAGCTGTTTGCGGACACACACAGTGAAATTTTTGGTTAGTAAAAACTTTTCAACTTGTGATATGAACTTTCTTCTTCTTCTTCTTCTTTTGCCCCTCTCCCACTCCACTATCTATCTGTTGTTCCAAATAAAATCCTATATCAAAGCCTTGACTCAAGCGAAGCATATCATCAAACAGCTGGTTTGCTTTGGTTTGGTACTTGGTTTGGGAGACTTCTCTCCATCACTCACTCTCCAGCTTTTCTAATTGTCGAGGAAACGCCTCTCAATTCGAACCCCTTTTTTAAGTTATTAAAAAAATAATAAAAAAAAAAAAAAAAAGGGAAACCGATAGGGACACCAGTGTACGTGGCCATGTGCTTCGATATTACCGTTTGTGGAAATGAAAAAACAGACTCTCTCTCTACTCTATTCTTTCAAGTGGAGTGCACGTCTGTTAACTGTCGTTAGTCTTCTGTTAAAACCATTCATTTGGTGCTTAACTTGGGGTGCCTTTATAATGACACAATTACCCACCCCATCTATTAAAAAATGAAAATTAATCCTCTGATCAATCATATAATTCCTATTTCTCAATCAACAAGACAGGGAGGGAGAGGTGGAAAATGTGCAGATGCAAGTTTCATATGATGTTGGACATGCGGAGCTCATCTCAATTACTTCTTGGGGTGGAATTGTTCATTTATCACAATCAAAAGAAATGTGATTTGTCGAAATTTTATGAAATATTTTTTTTTATTTGAAGTTACCCAAATTCCTTTTGAAATTCAAATTTTTTTTGAGAAAATAAATAAATATTTTAGTTTTTGTATATTTTAAGATGCTATAATATTATTTAAGTATCAAAAGTATGTTATGCGAATAATTTTTATGTAATATGTAATTTGTATGATGATACTACGAATCGTGCGAGACATTTTATGTAGAATTTAAGAGTTTAAAATGCATAATTTATGTTGTTAAATTCGAAATCACTTTACTTTTTTTCTACACATTGAAATATTTTACGATATATTTCTTAAAATCGAGAGACTGAAATTAACTCGAAAAACAAAATCACAATCCTTGATCACAACTTATTATGTAAAATAACAAAGTTTTTGCAATTAGATTTTGCCACTATGATGATGTGAAAAGTTGATAACAAATCTCGAGATATACATAAATATCTAGATGATTTCATTGTCCTCCGTAAATCACGTCACATCATTCCGATTGCAAAACATAGTTGAAAAAAAATATAATTTCGTAGTATTTTTGTACAACATTAGGCCCTAGTTTATTTTAATGGATAAACTCAAATTTTAGCTAGGTACCATGAATAGTGTTTCAAATGTGTAAATTAAACATTGCTAATTGAGATAAGTGCAATATGAATGGTATCAAATTAAGACGCACACCGAAAGTTACTGAAAAGGGTGACAAATTTTACCAAATCTAAACTACATAACTCATGAAGGGTGGAATGTGATGATACATCGAATTGTCATTCGATTATGGCCATACACGTGGCGCAAACCATCATAAATATTGGAGGACCGTTACGAAGGAGATAAGGAGGAAATCACTTCATCTCAATGAAGGAAGATACCATTATAATAAACATCTCCCTTCACTGCGCCATTCGAGCTTAAGTCACGCACATAGTTGAATGCACTCATCTATTCACTCATTATATAAGGTAAATGAATTGTATGAGAAATGAATTTGATTCGATTATTCTATCAACACTATGCAATTTTTAGCTGAGTTTTGTCCAGATTTACCTTCATCTCCAACAAAGTTAATGACTTTCCACACTGAGATAAGGAGATAATCACTTCATCTCAATGAAGAAGGAGATCGTTATTATAAACGTCTTTCTTCATTGCACCATTCGAGCTTAAGTCGCATACATAGTTGAATGCACTCATTATATAAGGTAAAAGAAAAAGTATGAGAAAGGGATTCAATTACATTATTATATCAATACTATGCAATTTTCAGTTGAGTTCTGTCCAGATTTACCTTTATATCCAACAAAGTTATTGACTTAAGCATCGGAGTACCTTTGATCATCAAATAGATGATCTTTGGCAATCTAACATTTATTTTACAGGTCAGACTTTACAGGAGACCAGATCTGAAGACATCAGAATAAATAGTATTTGTGTATCCATTTGGATATTTTTGGTTTTTTAATAATACCCCTCATTAAATCTCCTTTGCATAATCTTACCTAGACAAAGAATAAAAATTGTGATGGGTTTTTCACTAATCAATTTTGAGTTTAGTGCTACACTACTTTATAGATATTTTTGCTTTTCAAAAACAAGATGCAACATTATACTTAGGGTTATTTGCAATTTCCCTATAATAAATAGCTAATACAATGCCACCTCTAGAATATATCAGTATTTCACTTTGCCTCCAGGACTAGCAAACAACATGCATTAACCGTATATTTTCAAAATGTCCAAAATTAGATAACAAATATACCCTCAATAAATTTAAGACTGAGATTGAATGTTTTGTATCATTTTGAAAATCATCGAAGGGACTAATTAAAATGATAATTGTATCTCGAGAAAAATCTAATAGTTATTAAAAAAATATTTTTTTTCCCAACCCACCTCCTCCCCCTTTTTTTCTTCATCTATCAGTTCACACAACCACCGCCTCCTTTTTCATCTTTCAGTTCCCACCACTACCGCAATTGACCCCTCCCCTTTACTGTTCATCTTTATCACCAACCACCACCGACAGTGGCACCCTCCCCCCTCAACTTTTTGTTTAAGTTCCCCACCACTACAGTCTAAGGTGGGCATCCCATCCCGCGATTCCGATCTCGTCCCATCCCGTCTTGATTCTTTTTTATCTTTTTGGATTTGATCAAACTCATCCCGATCTTGTCCCAATCTAGAGTGGGATCGGGATGGAGATTTCCAATCTCGCCCATCTCGTATCGTCCCGAACTTATTTAATATTATTTATAATTCATTTTAATAATTATTAATTCAAAATTTTGTGTGTCAAATTAAGTGTGGTACATGAAGTTTTGAGGAGTTGTGCTAACTTAATATCACAAATAATTGTCTTATAGTTTAAAATAATAATATTTTCATAGATAACTCCTTAATATGCATAATGATATAAAATAGACTATAGTATTCAAGAATTGATGACGAAAACAAGAACATAAATAGAAACTTACAAAAATAAGACCTAGCATATTGTGGAGCAAATAAGTAGACCTAATGAGAAGGTTTTTTTTTTTTTAAAGAAACCTCCGGAAGGATGCCAGACCTTTATTAACATAACTTTTACACCAGTTCGGGGGTACGTTACGACTTTACCCGAAGTAAAAACTACAAAACCAAAATGAAGGCTCAGAACCAAAACTCAACTTAAGGGATAAGGCCTTTCTCAAAAGAAAATTATTTCTCAAAAGGTGAGGCCTTACTCAAGAATTCTCAAAAGAAAATGTTTTCTCAAAAGAACTAAGGCCTTTCTAATAGAGAAGCCTTATCAACAATATGAAAGATATTAGAACCACAAAAACTAACTAACCATAATCACCTAACCTTCCAGGCAAAACAAAGCAAACCAACAAGAGACCACAACAAGCACCATCAGACCATAGAGCTTTGTCCTTGCTGCCAAAGACTCGCCCAAACAATGCAATAGCAAGAACAAAGCAACATCCAACAGCAGGCTCACCACAACACCGCCACAAGCCCTGCCACAACATCTTCGCCACAACATCCAACAACCCCGCCAGTCCTCGCCACGACCCTGCCACAACAACATCACAAGCAACAACCTCACCACAGCCCCGCCACAACATCCTCGCCACAGCCCTGCCACAGCAACATCACCATTGTATCCTCGCCATTGTATGAATCCGACTGAACAATAACTTTTGAATATCCCATACAAAAGCATAACCGTACTTCTTTTAATAAAGCAATCGCCTCAGCTCTATTATTTGTGCCTTAGTCAAATACCAATTGTTGAGCAGTCAGACATACTCAGTTTACATCTCTAATAATCACCCCACCTATCGCTTTGTTATTCTTTAATAACCCATCCACATTAAGAGCAACAAAATTAGGAGAAGGAAAAAGTCAGTAAAGAATTCGAATCTCCTTTCTCACCACCGGGATAACTGGAAGCCCCAGCTTCACCAAAAGATCTTTGTTAGCACTACTATATTTCGGGTTAGCAAAGGAATTAGCCATTCTAAAAAATCGCCTTATATTCAAAATCCCAGCAATATGATTCGGATGACATCTTCATAAACACACTTGCATCTTTGTTTCCAAATTTCCCAAATGATAAACAACAGGGTAAGAAAGAAAAGCATACCTACTTGAGTAGAAGAATTAGCTTTACGAAACCAAACCGACATCACCATGGTGATCTCAATAGGTCTTCTGATATGAATGTCAAAAATACCTTCAAAATGTTTCCAAATATCTGTGACGAACTTGCCTTCTAAAAATAGATGCTTCAAGGATTCAATTTTAGGAATCACGCAACACCTGCACTTCGAAGCCAAACTAAAACCACACCTATATAGTTTCCCGTCTACAGGAACACTCCTCTTCAAAAGTTTCCACATAAATACTGAAATTTTGGATGGTGTCCCAGGTTGCAATATTTTCTTATGAAGTGCACTCCCTATAGCTTTGTCTCTGAGCAGCTCATAGGCCAAACGGGTACTAAATAAACCATCTGACTCAGGGATCCAAACACAAGTGTCGTAGCAGAGAATCCTATCCCAAATTCTATCTTCAAACAACCTGCTCGCCAAACCTCTAAATTCAGGATTAACAACTTCAAATCCCCAATTCACCACATCCCTAACTGTAGGCCATTTTCTTTGAGAGACTAATTCTCCTGTCCTTCTAAACACTGCCACTGAGTTCCAATTTTTTTAAAAGAAACTTGAATTCCTTTCCTAATCCTCCAAACAATGTTACTTGAAGTATAAGACTTACACCTCATGACCTTCTTCATGAATGGAGACGCTCCACTTTTTTCTACTTCACTGCTCAAAGAAATCCTTGATTTCCAATATGTACTCCTCATAAAGTTTGCCCATAACGAGTTAAAATTAAGTAAACTCCACAATGCCTTAACTCGAAAGGCCTTAAGAACAACCTCCAAACTCCTAACCCCCAATCCTCCTTCCTCCTTAGGGAAGCAAATGTTATTCCAAGAAATCCATTTTTTCTTGAGCCTTCCTTCGCAGTTTCCCCAGAAAAAATCAGCTAGCAAGCTCTGAATCCTTGACAAGACTTTCTTAGGCACACACATAGCGCTTAGAGTATAAACCGGTATGGAACTCAGCACATGCTTGATCAGTATCAGTCTCCTTCCCGGAGATAGGAGTTTCGCCTTCCAACCTGAAATTCGTCTTTGGATTTTGTTAACAAACTCTTCAAATAACATTATTTTGCTCCTACCTTGAAAAATGGGAACACCTAAATATTTCATAGGGGAACCCTTGCATTGAAAACATGTACAAGTCTTTAGTGCTACCACTCTTTCTACTGTAACCTTTTCTTTTAACATAAAAGAACTCTTCTCTGCATTGATTTTCTGCCCTGAAGCCTTACTATATATCTCCAAAAATTTTAATGCATCCTGAAACTGATGATTTTCTACCATTGAGAAATATAAGCGCATCATTTGCATACAAAAGATGCATGACAGGCAAACATGCTATTGGCGTATAGTAAAAACTAATCTCTCCCTTGTTAAATGCAATCTTGAGACCCATGTTTAAAACCTCAGAAGCAATAACGAAAAGTAACGGAGAAAGAAATCCCCTTGTCTCAAACCTCTGGACGACGTGAAATAATGTGGCAAACTCTATTATTAAATCCAAAACTTCTGAGGACCCGTAACAGAAAAGATCATTCAAGGCGGTCATAAGCTTTCTCCATATCAATTTTTAAAACCACATTTCTACCAAAAGCCTTTATGTGAATATCTCTAACCATCTCCTGAGCGAGACCAATATTTTTCACAATGGATTTTCCTCTAACAAAGGCCCCCTATTCTTGGGCCACCATTTCTGATAATAAAATGGCTAATCTATTGCAAAGAATTTTACTGAATATTTTATAAATCACATTGCAAAGACTAATAGGGCGAAAGTCAGAGAAGGAACATGGGTCATCCACTTTGGGGATCAAAGTAATATAATTAGCTGAAAAGGCTGTTGGGAGTGCCTCGCCATCAAAGAATTGAACCGCCGCCTCCCATATATCAAAATCAACCACCTTCTAGCATGGCTGAAAGAGCCCAGCAGTGAATCCATCTGGACCCGAAGCATTATTCTTCGAGATATCAAAAACCGCTTGCCTAACTTCTTTCAAGAACGGTCTCTTAGTCAAATCACAACTTGAACTAGAGATAATTGTAGGAATGCAACCAATCAATTCTTCATCCACCACTATATTGTGGGACGTTAGCATCATATGGGAAAAAACCATTGGCTTCACGGATAATTTCCTTCGGATTCGAAATTTCTCTTCCACAAGGCAGTTTAATTTGAGATATATAGTCCTAGTCCTTTTTTGTTTAGATTTAACAGAAGCAAAAAAATATTTAGTGCAAGCATCACCTTCCTGAAATTCTTTTTTCTCCTGGTTTCTGTATCCAATATAGTTCCTCCTGCTTAAGTGCTAATCTGTATTCCGCATGACACCTATTGAGGTTCTGACAGGCATTCACATCCCAGTTTGCATCAACATTGATGCCATTATTTCCAATCTCCTCCCAACCCGCCAGTAGAATAGTTTCCCACTGTTGCATCTCATCTTTCAGTGCTCTAATTCTGCTAAAGACATTTCCAAAAACATTTTTGTTCCATTGAATAAGGGCATGTCTCAAAGATTTAAGTTTAACATCCACTCTGTCCAGGGCCCTCATTTCACCTACCTCCGTAGCCCATATAATTTTAACAACTTCCTGAAAAGTATGATGAGTTGCCCACATGTTGAGAAAATGAAAAGGAGAAAATCTCGTTCTCACCTGCATTGGCATGGAAGCCAATATAGGGGAATGTTTAGAAAAAAAAAGTACGAAGAAAATGCTCCACCTTTGGATTGGATAAAAGTGACAGCCAAGCCGAGTTGACAAGCACCCTATCCAATCTGGCCCAGATATGGTCTCTTCCCCGTCTATTGTTACACCAAGTAAACTTAGGCCCCACTGACCCACAATCACGTAAGCCACAGTTTTCAATACAGTCAGAGAAGTTAGACGTACTAACTATTGAATGCTCTAATCCCCCTAACTTCTATTGGGATCTAACCACCGTATTAAAATCCCCACCTACCATCCAGGGAATATCACAGTGCAAAGCAAATTCCTCCATCTGATCCCATAGTTGTTTCCTCTATTCAATTGAACATTTAGTATAAACAAAGGAGATCATAAAAACCCGGGAATTATAATCAATTATCTTACAATGAATAATCTGATCCGACATATCCACCACCGAGATCGCCAAGTCCGAGTCCCAGAAAATCCAAATCTTTCTGCCTAATCCTTCATTCGTAGCAAAACTTGACAATCTGACTTTATTTCCTATCTCCAAATGTCTACTAGCTTCTATCAATAGCTCTGCTAGCATAAGGATTTTAACATTGTGATCCGCCACCATTCTTTTCAAACAACATCTCATGGATCTATTACCAACCCCACGAACATTCCAAAACATAAAATTTTCAATCATTTTTAATTTGGGAAGAATCGCCATCCTTCTCTGTCATATAACGGGAACCCAGAGGTACTGCCAATCTGACTTTCTGTCTCTGGGTATTGAGTTCCCCATCTGAGTTAGCCCCCATATCCAAATCTCTAATCAACGAAGGCTGAGGTCCCAATTCTGAGTCTGAACCCGCGTCATTACTATTATCACTGGCACTTTCAAAAGTATTTATATTCATCCTTTTTTTCTTCAATTTACTTCCTACTTTAATCAAATTAATTGCTTTATCTAAAAATTCCCCCATATTTGTATTCTTACCAAGCTCGGGATCCTTCTTTAGCAAACCAACATTTGCAATATGTTTGATGTTCGCTGCTTCAGTTACTACAATGTCCACCAATGTCTCGTAGCCTTGTTATTTACCGCCACCATGTGAATCCCCTACATTATGTCCATGCATCCTACTATCACCACCATTGTTAGCCCGACTTCGACCACCATTGTTAGCCCGCCTGCGAGCCCCACCTTGAGCACCACTATGAGGACCACCGTGAACACCTTGAACATCACTGTGAGCAACACTTTGAACACCACCGTGAACACCATTGTGAGCACCTTGAACATCACTGTGAGCAACACCTTGAACACCAATGTGAACATCACCTTGAGCACCAATGTGAGCACCGTGAACACCACTGTGACCACCTTGAGCACCCCTATGAGCGTTACTGGCAGCATCACTACTATTAGCACCACAGTTATCACCAGTGTCTCCACCAATGTGAGGACGTTTCTGACCAGTGCAAGTATCAGTTCCAGCTCGAGAAGCTAGTGTTTCTTCCTTTCTCACTGCCCCACGTTCCGCTTTACCCTCCACGACTGGAATTCCAGCACAAACAGGGGACGCTTCCTCTGTTCTAAGCCATGTTTCAACAATGTTAGCCTCCGCCAGTCTTGTTGAAACGGCGTGAAGAATCGTTTTATTGCTCTCCGAAATCGAGTTAGAGAGCGTACTTTTCCTCAAACTTGCATTCTTAATACCCTCCATCGACCCAACTAACTTATTACCATCAGAACACGTTGTCTTTTCTTGAGCTCTGACAGCTCTCTCTGCCTCACTAATGGTATACCCAGTCTCACCAAGTTCGTCTCAGACATTTTATGTCTTCTCTAGCGCTCTTTTTGTTTCACTTTTGGTATATCCTACCTCCCTTAGTGCTTCATGGGTAGTTTTCACATGTAGGTGTTTTTCTTCCCCTACTAACCTCCTTTCCAGTGATTTTTCTTTTGAGGATGAGATGTCATGTTCCACATTTACTGAATCCTCCTCACCCCCATATTCTCATCTTCCGTTCACGTATCAACTAAAGCCGCGAACTTGTTTGTCAAATTTAGTTGTTCGTGTTCCCTATCCAAGGATTTTTTTTTTCCTTCACCTTCTTGCGAACTTATGATTTCTACTCCTTGACTATCCTTCGCCCCACTCGTCCCAATCTTCTCATTATCATCCTTCAATTTTTTTTGTAATAGGGGCGTATATTTGCTTCACAACGTGTTGCCCTTGTTTCTCCTCGATCCTCACTTGCTTTGCCTTATCGGATTTATTTTCTTCCTTAGCTTTATCACCATTTCCACTCGTAAGTTTTCTACAGTAATCATTTTCATGGCCAATTAATGCGCAATGTTCGCAATATTTAAATCTTGGGTACTCTAGTTTCTGCCAATAACCACCATACTTAGGACTTTCTAACCAAATCCTGGATGGTAAAGGTTTAGTAACCTCCATCTCCACGCACATGCGTGCAACCTTTGGTCGGGCAAAATATCTTGTACCATCGTCAATCCTTAGAAAATTGCCAAACGAATTTTCTATTGCCTTCATGATTGCCGGAAGAAATAATGATAAAGGGAGATTCGGGAGTTCAACCCAGATCGGGGCCAACTCCGGATCTTCTCGTAGGCTAAAACTCGGATGCCAACGAAAAATTTTGTATCGGACGCCCCGAATAGTGAAGGAGTCCTTAGAAAGAACTTTCTTGACTTCATCCTCATTGTAAATAAACAGCAACATGCCTTTGATCTATTAGTCCCATAATGAACTCACCCGAAATACCCCAAGATCTGTGAATGGAGTCCCGATCGAATCTAAAAATGGTGGAAAACTTGAGAACTTCAAAACCACCATATGGTTAGAGACATGGGATTTACCCCTTGCTACGTCCGAATCGGATAACAAAAGAGTAGAGCTGCCATCCTTTCGAAAACTCGTTGAATTCGTCGATTTTTCCTCCAAATCGTCTTTCATCGCTTTGCCTAGAACTTGCACAAAGCTACGCCTATTCTGGCCGTCATCCTCTTTTCCAGCCACAGAGGAATCCCTCTTGGCCGACAGTGCAATCGCCATGGAAGCCCTAGCAGCCTCCCTGATGCATGATCGAGATCTATTCCTATAAGATAGGAACCACTGATATTAAAGTCTATTATCAAAAACAATCCCAATATTGCCCCCCCCAAAATAGCCTCAGAGCGATTTCAAAATCGCCTATTCAGAGCCCCCTCTTATTATTATTTATACGTTTTTGATAGTAATGAGAAGGTTGATAATATAGTAATTATAAGATTATACGTTTAAATATGCACATAATAACAACCAAGTAATTGCACAAAAATCCAACCATGTTCATCCCGTCCCGAACCTGTTTGAGATGGGACGAGGTCGGGATGAGGTCCATTCCGTTCCGATCTCGTCCCGAAGATAAAACAACGGGATGGGATTGGGATGAGTCCATCCCTTCCCGTGCCCACCCCTACTACTGCCTATTGCAATCCCCTCCCATTTCACGATGATCTTCGCATGCACAACTTCCCCAAACAAGACCTACCCAAGCTAAGTCGACGTCTAAGCCAAGTGCTACTTCGTGCAAGGAGCAAAACTCATGGCCCATGCCAAATCCGCCCCGAACCGAACCACCACGCTCAACCTCAAAGAAGCCAACGACGAGGCCAATAAAGCCTTCTCCTTCGACACCGCGCACCCATTGTAAGACCCAACATCTTTGCTTTACTACTCTTTCTCTTTGGTGTGGTGGATTTAGATTAGCTCGTCTCTTTCTCAACATCTTTGCTTGCAACTATTTGTGCAATGGCCTAAAAGATAAAGAAATTGAGTGAATGATGGGGTTTGGACTTCAATTTTGATAATAGGGGAAAAATGAGGGGCAGTGGTACTGAGGCAGGGAGGGGACTATGAAAGAATGGATAAAGGAAGTGAAGATTGGGTGGTGGTGTTGTCACGGATGGACGGAAATGGCAGAAGGGGTTGGGGAGGAAGTGGGAGTGGCGGTGGTGGCTGGGAAATTCAGTCAAGATAGGGGGATGGGGGAATGAAATAAAAAGAAATGAGTTGGGGAAAATGATTTTTTTTAACAACTGTTAGATTTTTTTTCTCGAAATACAATTAGCATTTTAATTGGACCCTTCGATCTTTTTTAGATGAATTATTTGAGATACAAAAAATTCAATCTCAACTTTAGATTTATTGAGATTATTTTGGTCATTTAAATATGGACATTTTGAAAAACAAACTGTCAATTCATGTTAACTGCTAGTCCTAGGGCCAAAGTACAATACTGATTTATTCTAGAGATGTCCTTGTGTTAGTTATTTAATATGGGTGACAAACTGCAAATAACCCTTATACTTAAAGGTAATTTCAAGTACAAACAAAAAGATTGGTAGGGTGATTTTGGACTTTTCAAGTGTGAAAAAAATTCAAAAATCACGCTATTTACATAGAAAGCCGTAGACATAATTATTTCATAACCCTTCCCAGTTCCCAACCTTCCCCAACTGTTTTCACATAAGAATATGTTCCTTCAATTTTTAAAAATTATATAAAGATCCTCATAAAATAATTACCAAAAATGATTCTTTTGTTTTCGACAATTTGCTCTAATATCCTTTTGCAATGTATAAGGGTGCAAGCGATTTATTAGTTTTGTAAAAGTTATAACATTTTTACAATTGCATTTTTTGTGGAACAAAAAACAATGACCATGGGGCACCAAAATTGATAACACTTTTTTTGTTTGTTAAAGTTTTAAGCATATATATATGAGAAAGTCTAGCCAGCCTGGTTGGCAAATTTACAATTTGTGTCCCTCCACTTTAAAACACAACCACAAACACTTTTTGAAGGAGGAACACAAAGTGAAAAAAAGCCAACAAAGCTGGCAAACCAGGCCAGCAAACAAGGCTGGCTAGAATTTCTATATATATATAGCATTCGGACAGCTTTAAGCTTTATATGTATATAAATTGGAATACATAGCATAGCATTCGGTCAGCAGTAGTGCACAATATCAATAAATTCCTTGCAGTGGTTTATCCCCCACGTCCTAGGTTCGAGACCCACCGGCAGCATAGTTACTTTCTTATGGTGTTGACCTGTAGGTCACACCTTGTTGATAGGTTATGGGATCCTATAAAAACTCAGCTCGCTTTCCAAATATATATATATATATCAATAAATTCCTTGCATAATATTATAAGGCCAAAAAATTGGATGAAATCTATGTTGGAAACTCACCTATTTTGTCTCCTTTAATCTTCCATGGCCGGTGTGATTCTTGTTTGCACCACATTCTGAGTGCATCCACAGTAGGGGTGGGCAAACGGGTCGAGGATCCGCGGGTTCAAACCGAATCGGACCGTTTTGCTCTAAACGGTCCGAATTTTAATTTTGTGTTTTAGATACAGTTCGAATCGGTCCGGGTCCGTTATAAAACGGTCCGGTCTCGGTTCCTATTTTTAAAAAAGAAATGGTCCGGGTTGGACCCGTTTCAAATTCCATTTACTAAAAAAACCGAAATATGGATTGGAAGACTAAACTCTTTAGCCGCACCGCACCCGCAGTCGCAGAGGAGAAGAGAAAGTGAGCAGCCGCAGCCCGCAGCCCGCCTCCTCCGCACCTGCATCCTTCTCTCGCATCCTCCCTCTGTTTTTTGTCTCTCTTGTACAGATTCCAAGTGCAAGGGAGTGAGTTGAAGCTCTTCCTCATCCTGCTATGGCGGAAATGGCAGCAAAAAAATGAGTGGAATTAGTGCTCAACCATCTCAATCCACTTCCTCTTCACTCGCCATCTTCATTTCAACTCTCTCGCACTTCCATGGACGATAGCTATCACCGAGTCCACGGTGAAGTTTCGACTAAAGAAGTTGTTTGGACAGCTACTTTGGATGAATCAGGGAAAGATTATATCGATATCAATTCAATGGTTTTGTTTTCATTTTAAGCCAATCTGCAATGTCAATGTCCGCATTTATTTCTTTCAAATTCTACTTTGCTCTTTTTTTTTTCTTTTTTTTTCAATTCATCCAATTTTGCTTGTTTCATAGGGTACCAAGGCATTTTGCAGTGGCGGGGATCAATCATTGAGAAGCAAAGATGGTTATGCTGATCAATTTTGGTCGCCGTAATGTCCTAGATTTACAGGTATGTATATCACCTTTCCTTTCTTCTAATATAGGCGTCATTTTCTCAGGCTGTATGTTCCATCCACTTGCATGGGAATATCAGCTTATCTCCTCTGCTTTCAATTTTGCATCTTTTCTCTCTTTGCTACAGGTGCAGATTCATCGTCTTCCAAAACCTGTAATAGCAATGGTACTCTCTTCTCTCCTAATCTGCATCTTCTCTATGCTTTTATTACCTTTGTTTGAATGTCAAATGATCTTCTTTCTGCTTTTATTACTTTTGTTTGAATGTCAAAATCTATTTGAAGAAATTTTCAGGACAGCTGAGTTGTAGACACTTTCTATATTGTTTGAGAGATTGGTTTGAATTGGATGTTGAATTGTACTATGTGTGAATTGCGAATAGAAGGATTTGTTGTAGATTTGGAACCGTAGGAACCGAACCGTTCCAAACGGTTCGAGTTAGGTTCGGTTCCAATGTTCAAAATGAAGGGATCCGGACCGGACCAAATCCGTTAATTTTAAACGATTCGAGTGAGGTTCCTCCAAATTTGGAATCGATACGGACCGTGCCCACCCCTAAATTCCACAGTGCCCCACTAAGGACATCAACGACATTTTGCACATTATATTGACTGACACCGTCACACTGCCGTTATTACACTAACACCCGCCGCTCACTTCCACTTAACGCCGTCAAATCCCAAAAAACGCGTAAATGGAGGAGCGATGGACCCCCATGAACCGTTGGTTGGTCCACAGCAGAGCAAACCATTTTCCTTTCCTTCCCTCTTCTCTATAAGAGCTCAGTTGCAGAGCTTCTATGGCGTTTTCTATCATATTTTAAGCTCTTTTAAACACTAGAACTTGACAATATCTCTTGAAGCAAAACTAAAGGGGTTGTGGTGGGGTCCTTGGACAGCCTAACACTATCACAGCCTGGAAAGAGCTGGTTTGATTTGCAAGAGAGAAACACAAAAAGGCCTTCAAGGACGGATGGAGGGAGCAATGGTTACTTACTTGTATACCATTTGATGTGACCTTAACGGGATTTCTTCTTTGTTCTCCATTTCTCCCAATTATCTGATTTAATGCTTCTTTTTCTTCTTCTTCAACTTGTCTCTTTCAACAAAGGTATGGTTGTTACTGATACATCTGGTCAGGCACTTTGATTTTGTGTTTCCATCTATATTTGCTTCATACCCTTTTGTTGTCTTCATCAGTCTATAAATTTCACTTCTTACCATTTCAAGAGTTACTCATTTTTTATTTTATTTTTTTGTATTGAGATCTGGGTGTTTGAGGAAATTGGGTTTTAGAGTTAGTTGGGTTATTGAGATCTGGGTGTTTTAGAGCAATGGGTTTTGGAATTTAGGGGTTTGTGGATTTGGGTTTGTTAGCTTTTTGTATTTTAGAAATTGGGTTTGAACTTTTTTGTAGTGAAAAGCTGTGGTTTTGGGTGGATTTTTAGGGTAGTGAAGATGAAATTAGTGCAGTGTGTTGCTCTAGTTTCTCTTCTTATTTTCAGTATGATTCATGGCTTCAATGCTGATGATGAGTATATCCCTGCTGATAATTACTTGATTGCTTGTGGTTCTTTGCAAAATGTATCGGTTCAAGGTCGAATTTTTGTTCCTGATTCAAAGCAAGAGTTATTTATATTGAGAACTCCGGGAAAACCAGTCATTGCTAGTTCCAGTCCTAGTGTCCCATCTCCCATCTTCAATGCCGCGCGTATCTTCCCTACGATGGCAACCTACAAGTTCAAAATCCAGCAACAGGGGCGCCATTGGGTCCGGTTGTACTTCTACCCTCTGCCCAATTCTAACCATAAACTTGATTCTGCTCCTATTACCGTTGTCACGGATGATTTTGTTCTCTTGCATAATTTTACATTCAAGAACTATGATGGTTCTTTTTTGTTCAAGGAGTATTCGATCAATATTACATCGGATACTTTCACTTTGAATTTCATTCCGTCTAACAATTCGGTCATATTCGTGAACGGGATTGAAGTTGTTTCAGTTCCAGATGAGTTGATTCCTGATCAGGCAGTAGATTTGTCCCCTCAAGGACCTTTTAGTGGTCTCACCAGTCTTGCTTTTGAAACGGTTTATCGGTTGAATATGGGGGGTCCTATTGTTACCCCTCAGAATGACACCCTTGGAAGAACCTGGGAAAATGATCACAAGTATCTCCATGTTAACAGCTCGGCAGTGAATGTATTGGTTGATCCATCCACCATAAAATACCGTATAGGCATCTCAGATGTAATTGCCCCAAATTATATTTATGCAAGTGCAGATGCCATGGGGGATGCAAATGTTTCAGGCTCCATGTTCAACTTGACTTGGGTGCTTGATGTTGATCCGGACTTCATGTATTTTGTGCGAGTACACTTCTGCGACATTGTAAGCAAGTCTTTGAACACCCTGGTGTTCAATGTATTTATCAACACTGATATTGCAATTGGAAGCCTAGATCTCTCGTCCGTAACAGGGGGTTTGGCTTCGCCTTTTTACAAAGATTTTGTCTCCAACTCCTCGAGTGATACAAATACTTTGACCGTTAGCGTCGGGCCAGACTCCATGGCAGACAACATAAATGCAACTTTGAATGGGCTGGAGGTCATGAAAATCAATAATGAAGTTAAAAGTTTCGATGGGTTATTTTCTGTTGAGAGTATTATTCCCAAGTCAAGCCACAAAAAGAGCAAGGTATGGATTATAGTCGGGTTGGTGATAGGAACTTTGGTTGCCGTGGTGTTTATAGCATTGTGTTATTGCTGCTTCGTTGCCCGTAAGTCGAAGGATAACAACCAAGGACCTGCATGGCTAGGTTTGCCACTGTATGGTAACTCCCAAACCGTGACGAAAGGTTCCACTGTCTCTCAGAAGAGTGGAACTGCAAGTTACATTTCAATGGGTGGAGCAAACCTTGGTCGGTACTTCATGTTCCAAGAGATCATGGATGCGACAAACAAGTTCAATGAAAGCTCGCTTCTTGGCGTTGGCGGATTCGGGAGGGTCTACAAGGGTACACTTGACGATGGAACTAAGGTAGCGGTTAAGAGAGGAAACTCGAGATCAGAGCAAGGTCTTGCCGAGTTCAGAACTGAAATTGAGATGTTATCAAAGCTTCGTCATCACCACCTTGTGTCTCTTATTGGCTACTGTGATGAACGCTCGGAGATGATCCTAGTTTACGAGTACATGGCTAATGGCCCTCTCAGGAGCCATCTCTATGGAACAGAACTCCCATCTCTCTCATGGAAGCAAAGGCTTGAGATCTGTATTGGGGCCGCAAGGGGACTTCACTATCTCCACACAGGAGCAGCTCAGGGTATTATTCACAGAGACGTCAAGACCACAAACATTCTCCTGGACGAGAACTTCGTAGCAAAGGTTGCTGATTTTGGGCTATCAAAGACAGGTCCAGCTCTTGATCAAACACATGTTAGCACTGCTGTTAAGGGAAGTTTTGGGTACCTTGATCCTGAGTACTTTAGGAGGCAACAGCTAACCGAGAAGTCAGACGTGTACTCATTTGGGGTGGTTTTGATGGAAGTCCTATGCACAAGACCGGCTCTGAATCCTGTGCTCCCTAGGGAGCAGGTTAATATTGCCGAATGGGCAATGACATGGCAGAAAAAGGGCATGTTGGACCAGATCATGGATGCCAAATTGGTGGGGAAGGTTAACCCAGCATCACTCAAGAAGTTCGGTGAGACAGCTGAGAATTGCCTAGCAGAATACGGGGTCGATAGACCAACAATGGGGGATGTTTTATGGAACCTTGAGTATGCATTGCAGCTCGAAGAGACGTCATCAGCACTCACTGAGCCAGATGACAATAGCACAAACCATATCCCAGGTCTTCCATTGACGCCACTTGAACCATTTGATAACAGTGTGAGTATGATTGATGGGGTGACCTCTAGAATTGATGATGATGGTGAAGATACTGCCACTAGTGCAGTCTTCTCTCAGCTAGTGAATCCCCGTGGAAGGTGAGATGAGAGACGCCTAATTTACCCTGATCTGAGTCAATAAGATTTCTGAAACAAGGCCTGGTGCCTCGGGCAGCAAAATTTGCTCAAGGGGAATGGGTTGAGTTCCACTTGATTGATTCTACAAAGGGTTCTTTCTGTTTCACCTTCTATTACAATTTTTTTCCGCCGATATTTATGCTTCGGTTTGTAATATTAGTATATTACTAGAGTATGCCCTGTGTCGTTGGCACTCCATATAATTTTATTTTTGCTAAATATTTTGTATTGAACATCTCTTTCACTATCCCCATTTTGGCTCTAAATCAGTATTGAAGTGTAAGCTTATTTTAAGGTAAATATATATATTATAAATTTTAGAGTTAGATTCAATCAAATTTGAATCAGTTTGGGAAAAAAGTTAAACGCCGACAATGAGTTCTCCCCCAATATTTGAATTCACAAAAATATGAAGTTTAGAGTTTTTGTTTAAATGTGCATTAAGATGCCCGACTCATTTTTCTGATATGATCGGTCTGTCTCATTGTTTTGAAAAATATCAAAAACGTGAAATACTTTATATGTTTTTTAATTATAGAATATTTATTTTTAAATTTTAACGCTCGTGTTGATCATTGATTTTGTTGGAAAGATCTTAAAAAATGTATTTCAACGATATTAACTTTACCAAAATTCGATAATGATGTAGATAGTTATGATAATTTTCATTTTGCTAAAAGCAAAACACAATATTTTCTCTCTCCGCCACATGTACATTCCACCAACTTTTGAATTTCATTATTTTTGCCATTTTACATGTTTTATATTAGTGTAATACCCGTGCTGTTGGCACTATCGCAGATTACATCATACCTTCACAACTATGTCGAATACTCACATTTGGGGTTTTATTTCAATTTCTAAAAACACTTGCATAATTGTCTATTACAACAGTTATGATGAATTCATCATCATCATCATCAAAGCCCATTTTCGAGATTTTCGGGATTATGATGAATTAATTTTGTAAAAAGTTAATAACCTGGCTCCAAATGAACATAAATCGAGAAATTCTTAACATCTGCGTTCTTTAAACCACCAAATTAAACTATTAGCAACTCAAAAGAAAACACAACTTTCTTCCAAAAAAGATCAAACCACTGACTTGTTCAACAAAATGGCAACAAATTCAATTAATTAGGCAATATTGAAATTACCCACTATGGCAATCTTCATTAAGAGCAATTGATAAATATAATTCAAAGAAAACTATAGTGACACAATCAAATCAAATGAAGACAACCCAGATAAGGAAAATAGCATGAAACTCATTAATTTAAGGATAGGGTAACAGGGAGCTTAGCTTACTTAGAGGAGGTAGATCCAAGGGTGGAAGCCATGCAAACCACTGAAGATTTGTGATTTGCAGGAGAAGAAGATGAACCCACATATGAAAATGGGTACTTGTTCTTCTTCTGAGATTGTGATTGCAACGTGAGAGATGATGGCGGTTTCAGAGCCATGATGATGTTTGTGTCTCTGCAGCAAAATTTCTTCTTCAATTCTGATTTTGCTTTCTCAAGCTCCAAATTGAGAAAGAAACTTCCCCAAAGAAAATCAAGAGGAAAAGCGATCTTTAGGGGTCTTCGAGGGAAGGGGGTTTCCATGGAGGCCGAGTGGTTTGGGAGGGTCAGACAGGACGACCTTAGAGGGGAATGAATTGGGAGGTGAGAGGCAGCGATGTAAGAATATCAATCGACTGAGGCAAGAAATGAGGCTGAATTGGTGGTCGATCGAAGGAGGAAGGTTGTGTTGAGCGATCAACCTGAAACTGGGTTGGATGGCTGACCTGAGGGTGGGGAAGCTCTCGATCGGCGGTGAAAGTGGAGGTGATGCAATCAATTTGGTAGGACGATAGCGTGTGATGAATGTTGCAAGGAGGGTTGAGAATCGAAGAAGGGCAGCACCTTCTTCTTCGCCAAACGCAGTCACAGAGGAGGGAGAGAACCTTGTGAAGTTGTGAAGAGTTGAGGAAAGCATCGGGCTTCAAATATTTCACTTAAGTTCTGCCACTTCAAAACTTTGCCACGTAGGACAAACAAAAAGACCTCTTTGAATTGTAAGATAGATTTACAAATATGTCATCATGAGAAATGAATTTCAACCCTCAAATTCAATACATTTTCCAACTTTTAATCATAACCGTCTTTTATCTCTAATTCTTTCGATTTGATTTTGTCTCAGTCAGCAATGAATAATAAAACACCACTCTGAATTGTAATATAGAAGATTGGTAATGGCAGATGGTTTATCAGAAATCACACGCATTCTCAAACGCATTCCATTAGAAAGTTCAATATAAAGATGCTTTCATTTGTATAAAGCTCCAAAACACACATTGGCTGGCATTTAGCATCAAAGGTTGGGGTGCCCTCCATGATTGCCAATAACAACTCACAAACACAAAGTACTGGACAAGTGTGGGTCATGTTTCAACAAAAAAAAGAAAAACACAAGGGTATCTTTCTCTTCTCTTACAAGAAAATATGCTTTTGTATCCATTCTTCCTTTAGAGTACAATATAAGATCATCATCATCTCCTTGGGAACAACTTTGCCTTTGTAGGTGTTCCAAAAGAAAAAATGAGAAAGGAATCAAAAGCTCATACTAAGTTTGGTGTTGGGATGGAAGCACTATGGAAGGCTATGACTTGTGATTTGAAGGCTATTATGCCAAAAGTTGTCCCAAACTTAGTGAGAGAGGTTGAGTTACTTGAAGGTGCTGGGGGTCTTGGTACTATAATGCTCATCAAGTATGGACCTGGTAAGCAACCCTGTAAGTTATTTCATTGGATTTGACATCACATACACATTTCTATAAGTTGAGATTTGAAACTTTTTTGGTTGTTTCCAACAAAGCATAATTGGAGGATTGGGAACTTGTATACATGTCTGACATGAATTAGTTTACTGTATCAGTTGTGTCCTATATGAATTAAAGTTAACATTCTACATACAAGTTCAACATAAACTCAACAATTTCATCCAATTTAGGCTGGAATAAGAACTAACCAGATCTCATTGGACATGGTATCGACATATTATATACATGCCATAAACATTTTGGCAGCTAATCCATCCATTTCAGTCATTCATCTAATTAAGACTTGCAAAGCACAAATGGCAGCTGGTCCATAATAACGTGACAAGGTTATCGAACAAATCGTGAACAATAACAGTTTATTCACATTTGTAATGCACACTCAAATCTCATAGTGATGTTGAGAGTTAAGAGGTCACTATGAATTATTTTCAGATGTACCAAATATGAAGCACCAGAAAGAAAAGGTTGTGGAGTTTGACGAGGCACAACACCGAATTGGAGTATAGAGGTAATCGAAGGTGGTCACCTGGAACATGGTTTTGCATCCTACAAAACATCCTTACAACTTTCTGAAATTGGAGAAATGGAGACTCAGGTTGATATCACTGTGGTTTATGACACAGAGAAAGAAGACACTGCCATGCCTCTGGATGCCACAAAGCCATCTTTATTTTTCCTGAAGTGCTTGGAAAAACATCTACTGCAATGTAATGCATAAAGTATAATTTTGATCCCAATGTCTGCTTAAATCTTTCAATAAAAAAGCAAAGTTGAAATTCCAAATGAAAGAATGTTTACTGCATAAACATAACAAAGATTAAATCAAGTTGAAATGAAAGACAAAAGACCAATGGGGTGATCAGTTATAAAAACTGTAAACCAATGTGATTGGAGACTAACTCCGAAGTGTGAGAATGAGAACCTGCCACCAATATCACAACAAAAGAAAATGAATACTCAGTTTAAGGAAGAGGACTAAGTTTGTGCATTCTTTGTGAAGTCAACACAAGTCTGGCAGCTGCAATCTGCATAGCGGCACATGTTGCACCCAAAACACACACATATTGTGCAACCTTTGCATGTAGGATGACGAGAGCAGCTTCTGAGAACCCTCCTAGTTGATCTTTCTTCGTCATCATTACAGCTTATCCTGAATAGGAAAAACATGGCAAGCATCAAAACTTGTTCAGGGGCGACTTTTGTGCATTTTGGCTAACTAGGAATAAATTTGCTTTAACAGGTTTGCCACGAAGGAGGGAGGAACAAAAATAAAAATAATTCTGTAGCAGTAGATAGAAAAGTTAACAGCTACATTATAATTTCGTGCTTTATCCATGGAGATTTCTTTCAACGAGACAAAGTATCTAAATCACAAGAAAGATACAATCTACAGAAGCTGCATTAGGTACTTTAGTTAAACTTGGAACTTTAATTTAAACAGCTTGAGATGGAATCACTAGAAGTAGAGCAAAGAATAACAAACGAGTTTGAATATTTTGCCAGGACTCTCATGAGAAAGTAGAGCAAAGAATCAACAAATGGAGTAGGTCTAAGAGAGGGGCCTTCTACTCTACTGATCTGGATACAGAAACCAGAACAAACCTCCCACTCCACAGAACTTCTCATTTCTGTCACTACTATTGAATATTTAGATCTTGAGAATGAATGTATTTTTTAACAGCAGTGTCTTGTGTTATTTAGTGGAGACCGGAGATGCGACTTTTTGTAGCCTAGGGGAGTGACAAACTTGTCGGCAACACCGAAGACTTGTGGTAGGGGTGGGTGAATTAAAGCCTCGGTTGTTGAAACAAAAATGTGTGAAGAAATGTCTACTTACATCATTGTACGTCGAACTTCGATGCAATTACCTACCCCAAGCTTTATTCTTTGTAAAGATTGCCCCATAATGATCAAGTTGCACAAAGAGGAAATAATAGAAAGGATAGCAAATAAGTGTCAGTTTCACCCACCCAACTAACCCCGCATAAAAAAATAAAAATAAAAAATAAAAAAATCCCCGCATAAAGTTCAAAGTAACACTTGCAAATCATCAAGTCTGCCAAATCCATCCAGATAACAACACCGAATAAGAAGGCGAGGGTCAAAGAATCAATAAATAAAAAGCCTGAATCAGCTTTTCATATTAGTATCTTGATTTTCTAACCTAAGAGTTTTTGGCTCACAAGTCACAACCATGCCTTCGGTTAGAAATGTATCCATCATGTGGAAGAGCGGTCAGACCCAAGTTGAGATTTTCTTGATCCTTCTTGCTTTCATACTCAGAAAGCTGATTGGGATCATTGCCTTGCATGCTGCAATTAGTGTAAATCACCAGAAACGGATACGAGGAAAATAAGAAAATTACAGGGACGACACTTATGGCCAGTCTGCTGAAGCTTACCAGTAACAAGGGGCGCTATTTAGGTTTTGAATGCAGCACCCTCATGACAGGCATCTAATGCAGTGATGCCAATCCGATTCCCTCAGCATCTAAGCCATTGTCCCTAGCACCAGGAAAATCCCAGAGCCATGACATCAGGTACCCAAACAAAATAGAATCATCAAAGGAGATTCTTAAAATCAAAGCAAACATCCCAACTTGCCACAATACATACAAATCTTGTCAATGAATCATAAATCTATAACCACATCAGCACTTAGCAAATCTGACAATGTTGAAAACCTCCGTCATACCCTTTTGACCTCGTCCGTCCTTTAAGTTTTTATATAAATAGTAAAATGGAAGCAAATAAGTGATTTGACTATTGTTCCTCAGTCAAGTTTACCATTCTATAAAATGGAAGCAAAGAAGTGATTTGATTATTGTTCCTCATTCAAGTTTACCATTCCCAATAGTGTCCTCCATCTTTCTCCTTCCAAACCTTCTTTCCTCCTCTTCTTTTAAACCGTACAGTTGACCCAGGAACTCCACCAAAGCTAATCTTCTCAGCCCTTCCCTGTCATGCAAAACCTAATGTCTTCTTCCACCACTCTCACGTCTCACCTATTATATTCTGGTTAGAAAAGACCTTTTCAAAGTGAGCTCTTTTTTTCACTTAGCCTGTAACAAAGACAATATGTTCTGTTTACATTTTAAACTGAATCCGCCGGTTTCCGATTCGGTTTAGGCTGGTTTTAGCATAGTCTTTGTTAGTTGGTTCGGTTAATTGAACTTCATATTGGTTCAGTTTCATTACACACTCGGTTCGGTTCGGTTTGTAGTTTCACCAAACCAAATTGTGAACAACCCTTACCAATACCCAACCCGGGTTGATCTAGAAAATGTGATCTAGCCAAGAAATCTAGATGTCAGTTGAAGGATATGGATAAGGATTGCAACAAGGCAAGGTGGTGCAGGGTGATTGGGCAACCCCCGTCCCCGACAGTGCTGTAACAAAACCCGAAATCCACCCCATCCCATGGATACTTTTGTTAAGGGCATCCAAACCCTGCCCCTTTGGTAAATGTTTGAAATTCAAACGTAAATTTTTTTGTACTAGACACTTGTTAATACATTCAAATGTACGTGTGTTTTACAAGTGCAAACACATAAAATGTGACTTCCTAGTGATGTAGGATTGTATGAACAACGTCCAAGTGTTTTGACCCACTTTGTTCTTGTCTCCTAGGAAACGTATTTGTCCCACATTGCCCAAAAGTGACAATGAACAACAAAGGTAATTGGGTAGTTCAAGCTTATTCTCATGTTGGCTTTGCTTTTAAATTGAAGCTTGTCTCTTTTGGGTGGGTTTTGCATAACTCAAAATTAAAATGTTATTATCTCCCGTGCCAGAACCATTAGGAGTGGGTCAGCCTCCGAATTAGAGGGGCTAATAGTCATCCTTAGCTATGGAGGACTCATCAAGAACTTCATGAATGCAATAAGTGAAATCAAGATAAAATGTAATTGAGCATATTCCCTCATTTAGGTTGGCATGAAAAAAATGCGAAGTAAAAACCCAGTATCTTTTTTTAGAAGGAAAAAAAGGGTATCTTACCTTGTCTTAATCCTCTATTAGAAAGGATTAGGTATTAGAAACTTTCATGATTCTCATCTCGAGTTCTGTGGCAAAAAGTTAGAGAGTTCTTAAGGATTATGATGAATTCTCAAGAATTTCTTTTTATAATTATGCTTCATAGCATCCATAGCCTCGGTGAGCAAAGGAGAAATTCATGAGAGTTGTGTATTGGTCGATGAGCGAGTAAAAAGTCAATTGATTACGTGGGGAGTAATAAGAAGAAATCGGGCAATTTATCCCGGAAGAATATTTTTTACATCCACTTATAGTAATACTTAATTAACAAAAAGAATATCAACAAATTCAACATTATCAATATATACAATAATTATATAGTGCAGATGGATCGAAATAAGAAAAGGAAAAATAACAATTACAATAGTAGCAAGTCAACAAAGACAACGCCCTCATTTTCTCGTCATCTTTCACCTTTGCTCCCACTCTTTATCGTTTCTTTCTTAAGGGTTACTTAACTTAGATGACAGAGCATTTGATCAAGTGCTAAGGCAAAGAGTGAAAATGCTTTTTCCCGTCTTCTACTCTAACATTCAAAATCTACATTCATTTTACATTGGTTAATATAGCTTGCTCTCATTGGCTCACACTTTTTGATTTTTTCAAAAATCATCCAATGACCCTTCACGAAACCATGTCATGTCAGCCAATGTCAAAATAAATGTAGGATTTTGATTGTTCGAATATAGTTGTCCCCATAAGAAAGAAAAAAAAAAGGGACCACGGAAAGTAGGGGTGGGCACGGGACGGGATGGGACGAGATAGACTCATCCCTATCCAATCCCGTTCATACGGGTCGGGACAGGACGGGATGAGATAAACCCCATCCCAACCTCGTCCCATCCCAAACGGGTTCGAGACGGGATCAGCGTGTTTCAAATTGACCATGCAATTTCAATAACTAAAATAGATCTTCAGCAAATTGCATGTTCACACATAACCATGCTGAAAATGAAATAATAAACCAAAATGCAATCAACTAAACATAATGTAACCTATGCCATAATAAGCACATGAAGTTGTCATTGGAATCTCTCACGGAGTTTAATTTTCATGCATATCTATCATTGCAAATGAGATTATACTAGGAACCCATTAAATTGTATTATAGGTTGAGTATCCAAAGTTTTCAATGAAATCGAATGTACCCTAGTTAAATACAATTAAACAAATTGGTCTTCAAATATGAGTTAATAGCCTAACGACATTGAGAATTTTAGGTGCTAAAATGTTATATGCATCAGGGAATTTGTATGGGCATCCAAATATTGCAATCCTAAAATAAATAAATAAATATTAATAATAAACATTAAAAAATTAGTTCGGGACGGGACGAGATTGGCGGGATTGAAAATCTTCATCCCATCCCATCCCATTCTAGATCGGGACAGGACGGGATCGGGATGAAATTATTCAATCCCATTAAGACCCGAAAAAATCGGGACGGGACGGGAACGGGATCGCGGGATGGGATGCCCACCCCTAACGGGAAGCCCTTGGAGAGAGAACGAAAAAGATAAGACCGGGGGCGGGGAGACTACTGGGAGTTTCGTTTTTTGGAGAATTTACAAAGAAAGGGTTCTTAAAGTATGCTTTGAAGAGGAAAGGATATGAAGTCAAATGAGAATTTTGAAGGGAAATGTTTTTTAGGCATCTTGTGTCCAAGGATGCACGGACACGCGTGTCGTGTCGGACACGGACCCGGACACACGTGTTGTGTCGGACACGACACGGCGACTCGACAATTTTCAAAAAATTAGGACTCGGCGAAACGGTCAAACTTTACTTTTTATTAATTTTTATTTTTTTATAACTCATATGAACATAAACAACTTAAAATTGTTTAAAATTTTTATTTTTGAAGCTGAAAGATGAGAGCTTAACAAGAGAGACAAAAAAATTTACAGAGATGCTCGAATAGTCAAAATTTATTGGGGAATGTATCTAATTTACAAATTGTTTCAAAATAACATGTAATTGTGTATCTAAGAGCAAATTAGTCATCAGAAACAGATAAATCAAATTACAGAGAAATTATATAACGAAATACCATTTTTTGTGTGTATTGTATCTAATTTTTTTCAGTTTTTCTTAAGTGCACTAGCAAAGTTACCACCAGGCAAGTTACCAGTGCACTGTAGTATTACTCAATTTTTTTTTTTTTTTTTTGAAAGGCAAGCAGGGTTTTTAAAGGATCCTAGAACTCATAAAGATGACGCAAGCTGGGTTTGAACCCATGACCTAGTGGTACCATCCGCCAAGCTCTAACCGTAGAGCTGTCATGTCATTAGCTATTGTATCTAATTTAGAGCGATGGAAGAAACGACATTGATGACGCCTGATGTACCATCAAATGAAAATGTAGTCAAGAACCCTCAGATTTAGTACGGCGTGAAGAGGTGTTCTAATTGAAGCAACCCCTCTTCCCGACTGAAGGAATCGAAGAATTGGCGATTGCAATCGAATACAGTAGAACTGGTGTTTCTTCAAGAACTACTTCCGAAAACCAACAGAGAAAAATAGGAAAAAAAAAAAAAAAACCAAGAAAAACAGGAAAAAAACATTGGCCGTGTCGGAATCATGTCCTAGCCGTGTTGATCTCAGTCAACGTGTCTTGACCGTTGACCGCGTGTCGGACGCGAGTTCGTGTCCGACTCTCAAAACGGGGGTTTTTCGAAGAGTCCGTGCATCATTGCTTGTGTCTATTAATGATTTCCCTATTAGATATTGCAGCCTTGCGGATCTCAACATTCCCTTTCCTATTTTCTTAGTGGTTCAGAGCATGAGCATAATAGTCAAGGATAACGGGTACTACATATCACATCTCAAGTATGATCCTTGTGGCAAAATAGTATCTTTAAAAGTGTTCAATTCATTGTTAAGGTTATTTTTCATCTTAAGATATTCCTACATTGTTAGTAGGAAGTCTTGGCTGAAAGCTTTGGGTTGTGAGGTGATGACCATATATTATAAGGCAACGCACAAGGGACAACCAGGCATGTTCATATAACAAAGATATTGAAGATAGCAAAGAGTTTACTTTTGGAGCACTATTTAAGTGAATTTTTGCATGAGCACACCATGGATCTTTAGTAGTGGATCTAAGAGGAGTTGGGGAATCTCATGACAATGAGTTGGTTCATATAATGAACGGCTAAAGAGACCTAATGTAATGTAATGAAATTCATTCGAAGGGATTTGTGTGCATAACATGGTACGGGCAATGCCCTTTATTTTATCAGAATTAGGCACTTTCAAATGGTTGGCATTTCATATTGAAGAAACATAATAAGACAACGACTACCTCAAATCAAATTCTGTTTTAACCACAAAAATGAGCTGAAACTGCTGCAAAAGATCATAAAGGAAAGACCGCAACATTCTCCATCTTATTAAATAACATGCTGAACTGTTGAAATCCATTTTTTAATGCATATAGAAAATTGGAAATACAAAGTTAATTTAAAACAGCAGTCATATGATGCAGGTTTTAGAACAGAATCTCAGAAATCGGATGAAGAAATATGCAAAATCATCAAATTCTACAAATGTATTACTCTACCGATAGAATAATAAGTACACCCAGGTGAAACTGTCAGAAAGACACCAAAATAAACTCAAATTGAATCCATGAAATGCTTACTTGTCAGGATGTTCAGCACATGTCCAGCTGCTTTTCTGCATTGCATCATGGTGTTGCCGGCATTCTTCTTTTGTCTTTAGCCGAAACCTGCGCTGCTTCTTGCAACTAGTACACCGGATGAACTCGTCTCGGTGGACATTCAAAGTTTTTTTATGAGACCATTTTCCACCTAATGATTTCTCATAGTATCTTAGAAGAGGTGTCTTAAAAAGGGGCACCTTCTCTCCATTAATGAACACCCAAACATAGTTCTTCCATTTCATTGCACCTTCTCTTCCAGAATGTTTCTCAAATGCGGCTGGAGTCAACTTATCTAACCATCAAAATCACAATCCATCGATCAGAAACAAAATATAAATTATATAAAAATGAATGTAGATCAATGCTAGGAAAATTAGATGACAAGAATAACATGTATCAGTAACTCGGTTAAAAGATTGGATGCTAGCATTTGATCCAGCAAATACTCATGTTTCAAATTTTACAGTGCCATTTCTTACTCCAAACATAAATAGAGAATAAACAGATAGGAATAATAATAATAATAATAATAGTTATAATGCTTCTTACTTGGTAGACTCTCATACAAAAGATCAAACAGATAGAAAGAATGGAGAGAAAGGACTCAGCTGGGTTGCCATTGAATAAATATTGAAAATATACTCAATTTGGCAAATTTTTTAACGCGACACATGGCTAATTGAGGACAGAGTCTTTTTTCACTTACCACACTGAGGGTTTCTGCAATTCTTCTTAAAATTCTTGAAAAATGATACTTGCATATTAGAAATCACAATTGAAAATTGTTATAGAGCATCAACATACCAAATATTTAGAATTTACCACATATGTATTCTTTCACTTGCCAAACTATTTAGCTAAGGCCTTAAAAATCAGAAATAAATCATATATAAAAACAAATCACAGACCCGCTTCTCATTGAATTTTCCAATTTGACCCGCAATGTAGGGTTTATAATCAAAAAATGAACCTCTCCAAAAAAGTAGACATAGAATTCCAATCAAATTATCAACAGGTTGAAATTACGAAACACGAAACCATTGGACAGAAGGATTCATTGCAAGCAGAAACAGGTCGTAACTCAACACTTTCATCTTCCATGATTCAAAGGTGACACCATAAGGTTGTTGAGTGATAATAATTCCATGCAAAACACACTGAAGCGAATATCACCACCTTGAATATACCACATGCTCATCTAAGAACCACCCAAAAAGTATCACAAAACATATTTGACATACATCTTCTATCCAATGAAACAGGAAAACAGGTTCTTTTGAATGTTAAACCTATCTAATAACATTAAATCAAGAAAACCCCGCGTTTGAACAACATCAAATTCCTTATTCATGGTTTTACAAGTACTAAAAACACAATCACCTTCACTGGGACAAAACTACATACTCTTAAAAGTTGAAAACCAAAAGAAACACACATGTGCACAACTCTGAAAACCCAAAACAAAATTCAAACCCACATCATCAAACAACTTAAAAAGCACCAAAATACAAACAAATCAAACCCCATTTTCATCAAAATGAAAATGAAACAACAACCAGAAAGGCATAGAACAGACCTTCAGGGCATCCTGGTGTACATTCACAGGTAACAAGAAGCTCCCCACTTGCAAAAACCCTAAGTTTACCCACAGCATCACCAAACTTCTTACTTGAGCACCCACAAGTCGCAACAACATGGTCATCATGTTTTTCCAAACCACCAAGTTCACTCAACTCATCATCACTGAACATATAAAACCCATCCTTCTTCCCCTTCCCAATCTCCATTTTTTTCTCCTTTTTTTTGCTCCGCCTCTCCCTATCTATCACTTTTTTAGATTATCAAACCGACTTTATATAGAAATCTGAGCAAACCCCTTCATGGAAAAATGTCTAAACAATCTCCCAACACACGCAAAAACAGGAAATAAATAAGATGAACAGAAAATGGGGTCATCTTCAATGAACCCAGGAACAACCCTTTCTGTTTGTTATAAATGCTGCATTCAATTATCAAAAAACTGAAACAAAAACAATCCCAATTATGGAAATCTCTCATAAACTATATCTATCACGGTGAAACTGTCAAAAATCACTTTTCTAAGAACTGAGACCTGGAGCATTGGGGGAGGAAAAGGGCAAAAGTGTAAAACAATTGTGGTTGTGGGGTCATTGGGAGTTGGGTTGCTTCGTTGCATGACATGACCATGACATGAAAAGGAGACGAGGTTCTTGGGCAACTGTACTATCTTTAACTATTCTAATGCTTAGTTCGATTTGAATTCCTCTTTTGGGGAAAGGTGCTTTTGATGAATGGAAGGATTTGCATTATTTTTTTTTTGTACCTTCTTCTATAATAAGTTATTGAAAAAAATAACTTGTACCTTCTTCTATAATAAGTTTTTGTACCTTCTTTTATATATATATATATATATATATATATATATATATATATTCTTTTTTTTTCTAATAAAAAGTTTTTGAAAAAAATATATGACGAAATTGGGAAGCAAAGGGTTGAAATATTAGAAAAAAAATTTATAATTGATATCAACAAAATGTGTGTAAGATTGATACCATTGAGGTCTTGTAAGGTAACATGACAGCGTAGTCTAGCTGGTATCAACAAAATTATAATCTTATCAACAATTACATTATGCTCTTGATGGACTCTGACTTACCTATTGAGTGACACGATAAATAATATATCTGGCTAATCTTCCAATTGGAAGACAATTATCTGGAAAGAATATAATCTTGAGTTTAAATGACTCTAGCAAAAGTTAACACATTTGTGAATAGTAAATGACGCTTTAATAACATTCTTATCGGGAATTACGATTTGTTCCAGCTGGAGTATGACTTGCCTATTAAGTGACAAATAAATAAGATGTTTGTCGAATTTTCCTCTTGGAAGACAATAGTTTGGAAAAAATATAATCTTGAGTTTAAATGACTAGCAAAAGTTAGCCCATTTGTAAATAGTAAATGACGCTTTAATAACATTCTTATAGTAAATTATGATCTATTCCAGTTAAACTATGACATACCTATTGAGTGACACGATAAATAAAATGACTATCTGATTTCTTTGTTGGAATATAATTGTCTGGAAATAATATAATCTTTGAGTTTAAATGACTATGGTAGAAGTAAATTACATTTGCCAAAAAAATAATGAGGCTTTAATAATAGTCTTATGAAATCATGATCTCCAGTTGAAGTTTGGCTCACTTATGAGTGACACAACAAATGAGATTAATAACCAATTTCTTTGTCGATAGATAATTTGTTAGGAAAAATAATAATATTGAGTGGAATTCACTCAGATAAAAGTACATATAGAATATATAAAAGACAAAATTGAGAGCTTATAGGGTGTTATTATAGATAAGTTCTAAGTTAGAGCCTTCCGGAAAAAAAAAAAAAAAAAAAAAAGGTTCTAAGTTAGAGTTAGCCAAGTTATACATTAAAGGGATGATCGTGTACGTCAACAAGTTATAATGGCATACAAATAGCACGTCGATAGTGTTCCAAGTATATTGAATACATGGACACATGTTAGTGAATGTTTTCACAAGTAAATCCAATTAGGGGTGAGCAAACGAGTCGAGGAATCGTGGATTCAAATCGAATCGGACCGTTTTGCTCCAAACGGTTCATTTTTTTATTTTGTAAATTAAGAAACGGTTTGGATCAGTTCTAAGCCATTATTGAACAGTTTGAGTTTTGTTCCAAAATTTTAATTTCAAATGGTTTGGTTCCGACCCGTTGTATGACCCTGTTGTACACGAGTCTTTATATGATTGGGGAGATTTTTTTTTTTTTTTTTTTATTTCTAACCCTAAAACCTCAATACTCCACGCGTCCTTATCTCTCAACTTTCATTCTCTTAGTTTCACCATCGTCTCAACAATCCTAGCGGCCGGCTCCATTTTCTTCTCTCTAGTTCTCCTCTTCTTCAACACTCACTCACTCACTCACTCAGATAAAGGTAAGAATCCAACTCTCTCTCTGTGTCTTCCTCTTTGTACAATTTCACATGTCGCTCCCATCCTGGTTCTGCCATGAGCTATCTTCATCATGCTCTTGTGGCTACAAACATGAATTTGCATGTCAAAATCTCAAGTCCCCATTCCATGGATTTGATCCCAAAGGTTTTCCCTCCCTTGACTGCCACCTTCAATTCCACCTGGAACTCTACTATGTACCAATTTCTCCATTTTTTGAATAACACAGGATCACCTTTCATGTTAAATGCCTATCCTTATTATGGTTATACCAACGGAGATGGCATTTTCCTAAAAGTAAACAAATTGTTGATCTAAATACCGGTTTACACTACACTATTGATGCCACCTATTTTTCCATGGAGGCTCTAAAATTTTCTGGAATCCTTGTTGTGGTGATGGAATCAGGATGGCCATGGCATGGCAGATCGAATGAACTCAATGCCACTGTAGAAAATTCAGAGACCTACACCAATAACTTGATCCACCGAGTGCTAAATGATTCGGATCCTCCTAGTTAGCCATCAATGTCTGTCAAGACATACATCTATGAGCTATTCAATGAAGACAAGAAGCCTGATCCCATATCTGAGAAGAACTGGGGCATATTTGATACAAATGGAACTGTTGTCTTCTCTATTAGTTCAATTAGTTCTGATGAGAATATTAAGAATTCATCAGGATGTGTATTATGAATAAAAAATACAATTATCAAATCAAATGTATGCAACATAAACATATACAACAACAAAAATCGTTTAGAACCAAATTGGTCTGAATGATTCGAGTTAGGTTCGGTTCCAATGATCAAAATGAGAGAACCGATTCAGACCGGAACCGTTAAAATTTAAATGGTTCTAGTTAGGTTTCTCAAAAATTGGAACTGATATGGACCATACCCACCCCTAAATCCAACCTCTTAGTATGAGAAAACCTTCAACTAGAGATGCTAGAAAGTGTTTGTTTTAGGCTCTACTTAGAGCCTTTTATAATGCTAAAGTAACAAAGTTAAAGACAATTTAGAGATTTTGTTATGTCTGATAACAGTCAAACCCAATGTCTAAACCAGACATCCAACCAAACATAATAATCAAACACGAATAACTAAATTTTAAAAATTCAGAAATAATGCATGGTTAAGAGATATAAGCAAACATCCCTTTTTGTGCTACGAACATGAACTAAACCAAACTTCTCAAGATGTCTGAAATAATCCCAAATTCATGGTACAAAGCTTGTGGAATTAACTACAATATTTATTATTATTATTATTAATTTTAGGCATTTCGAGAATTTACACACAAAAGTACATTTTCATTTTGTTGGGTTTATACTTGTGGGGTTAGATGTGCCATGTCTAATCAAGAACACTGATTTTTAAATGTGTATTCATAAGGTTTTCAAAAACAAAATTGATTTATTTAACCCCTTGATTCCCCACCCCCACATTCTTATTCAGTGCACTCTCATTTTTGTGCAAGCATAATTAGTCATGTTGGTTAGTTTCTTATGTTTCTGAAAATTTGAAAGTGAGGCAGCCATATTGGCATCAAAGTCAAATGCTTGGACATGGGTTATATGTAATGTTGGTCATACTTTTAAAGGTGGATCTAATGTCCTTCGTGAGATATGTTGGAAGTATGTGTTTCGGAAACAATAATTGTTGTAGTAGGAAAGACTCAGCTGGTTGTGAATAGAGAGTGTATGTCTCTTTAAAGTGTTGCATTAGAACAATTTTTTCTTGCGCCAAAGATCTTTCCATTTTTTAAGGGGTACGATTGTTGAGACAAAATGTGTGTAAGATTGATACCATTGAGGTCTTGTAAGGTAACATGACAGCGTAGTCTAGCTGGTATCAACAAAAAATCTAATCTTATCAAGAATTACAATATGCTCTTGATGGACTCTGACTTACCAATTGAGTGACACGATAAATAATATATCTGCCTAATCTTCCAATTGGAAGACAATTATCTGGAAAGAATATAATCTTGAGTTTAAATGACTCTGGCAAAAGTTAACACATTTGTGAATAGTAAATGACGTTTTAATAACATTCTTATCGGGAATTACGATTTGTTCTAGCTGAAGTATGACTTACCTATTAAGTGACTGATAAATAAGATGTTTGACAAATTTTCCTCTTGGAAGACAATAGTTTGGAAAAAATATAATCATGAGTTTAAATGACTAGCAAAAGTTAGCCCATTTGTGAATAGTAAATGACGCTTTAATAACATTCTTATTGTAAATTATGATATGTTCCAGCTAAACTATGACATACCTATTGAGTGACACGATAAATAAAATGACTATCTGATTTCTTTGTTGGAATATAATTGTCTGGAAATAATATAATCTTTGAGTTTAAATGACTATGGTAGAAGTAAATTACATTTGCCAAAAAAATAATGAGGCTTTAATAATAGTCTTATGAAATCATGATCTCCAGTTGAAGTTTGGCTCACTTATGAGTGACACAACAAATGAGATTAATAACCAATTTCTTTGTCGATAGATAATTTGTTAGGAAAAATAATAATATTGAGTGGAATTCACTAAGATAAAAGTACATATAGAATATATAAAAGACAAAATTGAGAGCTTATAGGGTGTTATTATAGATAAGTTCTAAGTTAGAGCCTTCCGGAAAAAAAAAGTTCTAAGTTAGAGTTAGCCAAGTTATACATTAAAGGGATGACCGTGTACGTCAACAAGTTATAATGGCATACAAATAGCACGTCGATATTGATCCAAGTATATTGAATACATGGACACATGTTAGTGAATGTTTCACAAGTAAATCCAATTGGGGGTGAGCAAACGAGTTGAGGAACCGTGGATCCAAATCGAATCGGACCGTTTTGCTCCAAACGGCTCAGTTTTTTATTTTGTAAATTAAGAAACAGTCTGGATCAGTCCGAAGCCATTATTGAACGGTTTGAGTTTGGTTCCAAAATTTTAATTTCAAACGGTTTGGTTCCGACCCGTTGTATGACCCTGTTGTACACGAGTCTTTATATGATTGGGGAGAATTTTTTTTTATTTCTAACCCTAAAACCCCAATACTCCACGCGTCCTTATCTCTCAACTTTCATTCTCTTAGTTTCACCATCGTCTCAACAATCCTAGCGGCCAACTCCATTTTCTTCTTCTCTAGTTCTCCTTCTTCTTCAACACTCACTCACTCACTCACTCAGATAAAGGTAAGAATCCAACTCTCTCTGTGTGTCTTCCTCTTTGTACAATTTCACATGTCGCTCCCATCCTGGTTCCTGCCATGAGCTATCTTCATCATGCTCTTGTGGCTACAAACATGAATTTGCATGTCAAAATCTCAAGTCCCCATTCCATGGATCTGATCCCAAAGGTTTTCCCTCCCTCGACTGCCACCTTCAATTCCACCTGGAACTCTACTATGTACCAATTTCTCCAGTTTTTGAATAACACAGGATCGCCTTTCATGTTAAATGCCTATCCTTATTATGGTTATACCAATGGAGATGGCATTTTCCTAAAAGTAAACAAATTGTTGATCTGAATACCGGTTTACACTACACTATTGATGCCACCTATTTTTCCATGGAGGCTCTAAAATTTTCTGGAATCCTTGTTATGGTGATGGAATCAGGATGGCCATGGCATGCAAATCGAATGAACTCAATGCCACTGTAGAAAATTCAGAGACCTACACCAATAACCTGATCCACCGAGTGCTAAATGATTCGGATCCTCCTAGTCAGCCATCAATGCCTGTCAACACATACATCTATGAGCTATTCAATGAAGACAAGAAGCCCGGTCCCATATCTGAGAAGAACTGGGGCATATTTGATATAAATGGAACTGTTGTCTTCTCTATTAGTTCAATTAGTTCTGATGAGAATATTAAGAATTCATCAGGATGTGTATTATGCATAAAAAAAATACTATTATCAAATTTAACACTATTATCAAATCAAATGTATGCAACATAAACATATACAACAACAAAAACCGTTTGGAACCGAATTGGTCTAAACGATTCGAGTTAGGTTCGGTTCCAATGATCAAAATGAGAGAACCGATTCAGATCGGACCCGTTAAAATTTAAATTATTCGAGTTAGGTTCCTCAAAATTTGGAATTGATATGGACCATACCCACTCCTAAATCCAACCTCTTAGAATGAGGTAACCTTCAACTAGAGATGCTAGAAAGTGTTTGTTTTAGGCTCTACTTAGAGCCTTTTATAATGCTAAAGTAACAAAGTTAAAGACAATTTAGAGATTTGGTTATGTCTGATAACAGTCAAACCCAATGTCTAAACCAGACATCCAACCAAACATAATAATCTAACACGAATAACTAAATTTTAAAAATTCAGAAATAATGCATGGTTAAGAGGTATAAGCAAACATCCCTTTTTGTGTTACGAACATGAACTAAACCAAACTTCTCAAGATGTCCGAAATAATCCCAAATTCACGGTACAAAGCTTGTGGAAATAACTACAAGATTTATTATTTATTTATTTATTTATTATTATTATTATTATTATTATTATTATTATTATTATTATTATTATTAATTTTAGGCATTTCGAGAATTTACACACAAAAGTACATTTTCATTTTGTTGGGTTTATACTTGTGGGGTTAGATGTGCCATGTCTAATCAAGAACACTGATTTTTAAATGTGTATTCATAAGGTTTTCAAAAACAAAATTGATTTATTTAACCCCTTGATTCCCCACCCCCACATTCTTATTCAGTGCACTCTCATTTTTGTGCAAGCATAATTAGTCATGTTGGTTAGTTTCTTATGTTTCTGAAAATTTGAAAGTGAGGCAGCCATATTGGCATCAAAGTCAAATGCTTGGACATGGGTTATATGTAATGTTGGTCATACTTTTAAAGGTGGATCTAATGTCCTTCGTGAGATATGTTGGAAGTATGTGTTTCGGAAACAACAATTGTTGTAGTAGGAAAGACTCAGCTGGTTGTGAATAGAGAGTGTATGTCTCTTTAAAGTGTTGCATTAGAACAATTTTTTCTTGCGCCAAAGATCTTACCATTTTTTAAGGGGTACGATTGTTGAGACAAATACAATGTGTGATAAAGATGCATTGTTGCATGCCCAAGACAACTCATGTTATAGTTAGGCCAATGTAAAACTTGATTGAGAATAAAGTTTAGACCAAAAATCTAGACAGCCAGATCCTTAGAGTCAGGACAGCGAGGGGGGGTCGATGTTCGTGTAATTGTGTTCGATTACACGGACATTTAATTTTTGACTTTTGTTTTAAAAATCATTATTAAAAAGAGTGGTGATTCAATGAGGTTAACTTCACGATCACTCAGTAAATGCACACCTTCCAACCGTGGAATTAAATAAATCTAGATAAAATTGATAAATCAAAAAAATGAAAAGATTTAATTTCTTAACATATAGATTCAATTACTAAAACAAACTCTCAAGTATAGAAACTTCAGGGCTCTCTCATTCCTTCTTCTTTGATCAATAAAGGGGTTCAATGAAGCAATGAAAGAAAAAATAAAATGAAATTATTTCAACAATTTATTGTTCATAATCTTCGGTAACCATCCCCTAACCCCTCTTAGTGCAAGGGTATGAAAAACCTCCTTGAAGGATAACCCATGCCCATATCCTTTTGGGTATCTTCAATAACCATCAAAACTACAATTTCGTCTAAAAAAAATCTTCAATTTCATTAATGTTCCCAATTTTGGTAGTTGATAGCATGTTTGCATTATCTTCAAATCTTATTCAAAATCTACAAATCGTAAATTCGATGATCTCCAAGAAAACTTTAAAATTCAATCACAGGTTTTTCACAAAATCTATTAAAATCGGGTACAAACCAAATTTACTATTATTAATTAGATTTGTTTGAAAAAGAAAGAAACAGTGGAAGACCATTTGATTTTACGATAAACATAAGGAAGAAGAAGAAGGATTGCAATTTTGCTAAACACCTTAACCTAAGGAGTTGGTGTCATTCTAGGAAACTAATTTTTTTTTTCATATTTTTAATGATTATCAGCTTCATCTAAACCTATTTAATCCAACGATTGAGAGGTGTGCCCTCACCGAGTGTTTGTGAGGTTAACCTTATTGAATCACCTTTCCCTGAGATGCATGCCTTCACTCTCGAGATGCATAGCAATGCAAATCTCGAGAAAAATGAGTGGTAAAACTCCTCCCCCTTGTTGGTTTACTTGCCTCTTTCCTCGACAGTAAGAAAAGTTCATGCTCTAATAGCATCAACATTTTGTTGTAGTACTTCTTATCCTTACCCGTGGGTGCTACAAATAAGGCATAAAATGGTTTCGATACGATTTTTTTCATTTTGACAAAACTTGTATGAAGTCAGACTCTATTATAGCTTAACAAAGATCTGAGATCCGACCGGTTTTTTTTTTATGATAGCCGCGGAAAAAGAATTTTTGTTCCTCGAGATGCACTGTACCATCTAGAAAAAGATCTTCCACTAGGATCAATGGAAACTCATCTGTTATTTATGGACCTTCAACATAGTTCCTTCAGGGTCGCAGACTATATAAATGATGAGCTGAAATACAACAACGATCTTGTATTGGATTCTCTCTGCCTTTCATCGAAAGCTCAGTCAAACCCAACAATTATCATCTCTTCGACCACTCGCAATAGTTTGATCTTTTGATCCGAACTTCTTATCTGTAATTGTAAGTGTTCTTTGTTTCTTTAAATTTCAGTATTTCAGTTGTTTTGAGTTTTCTCAGTAGGAAATCAGTAAGGTTTCGATGAGGTTTAGGGTTTTGTTCATTTAAAAATTGAAACTTTATATATGGTTTGTGTTTTGAATGAATGATGTTATGCTCTGGGGAGTCCTATTAGATCTTGTTTAGTTCAATTTTTACTTCCCCAATAGTTTCCATAGTTATTATAAGTAGTGGGTGTGTGTTGAAACTTGGAAAAGTGATGAATATATTAGGAAATCAAGGATTGATTATTCAAGTTAATCACTACTTTAAGATCAGAAAACAATCAAACAAACAATGGATAGGCAAAGTAATCCAGTGTCACAATGTCACAACCCCTGATTAATAGATTGAAAAAATGGAAATTCTATTGATAGGCAAGAGCAAAAACAAATCTCACAATCCTTTCGAATTGGAGCCTCAGAACCGACTGGTTTTTACATACTGAGCTCTGCTCTCCTCTCTTTCTCTTACTGTATTTAAAGGCAATAGCTATAACAGAATTTTCCTTTCAGCCAATACTAGAGGGACACCTGTATATCCCATGTGATCCTCTAACTAACAATGAGAAAGTTACCAAACTATCCTTTCCCTCCCATTTTTGAATTTGTTTCTTTCTTTTAATTCCTTCCTGTTTTCGCGCCAACTCAGAATCTGTTGTAATTCCTTCCAATCATGACAATACCCACTCCTTCACCAAATCCTTGTCCTCAAGGATTGAAATGAGGAAATGATGCGGTGAGGTGAGCCCAATCTTCCCATGTTGCTTCCTGAGCTGTGGAATTAGACCATTGAACCAAGACTTGTGTCACAACACGGTTATGTCGAGGAATTAACCGATGAGCCAGAATTGCTATTGGTTCAGCTTTAAACTGCCCTTGGCCATCAACTAGAGGTAGCTGCGGTGTTGGAATGATGGATTGGCCAAGTTTTCCCTTCAATTGTGAGACGTGGAAGACAAGATGAATCTTGGAGGAAGAAGGAAGGTCTAATTTATAAGCCACAGCCCCTATCTTGTCCAGTACCTGAAACGACCCATAAAATCTGGCAGACAGCTTCAGATTCTTCCTTATGTTCACGGATGTTTGGCGATACGGTTGGAGTTTGAGGTAAACCCAATCGCCAATAGCAAACTCCCTGTCACTTCTATGTTTATCTGCATAGAGTTTCATGCGTTCCTGGGCCTTAACCAATTTCTCTTTCAGTAATTGAAGCATTTGGTTCCTGTCTTCCATGTACTGGTTAACCTCAGGAATTGAAAGAGAAGAGATAGGAGGTAATGCCAAGAGAGGGGGAGCATAGCCATATAAGGCTTGAAATGGTGTGGTTTGTAGGCTTGAGTGGTAGGTGGTGTTAAACCAATGCTCAGCCAGATATAACCAGTGAGACCATCTATTTGGGACCTCGCCACACATGCATCTTAAGTATGTTTCCAAACAGGAGTTTGTTCTCTCAGTCTGACCATCTGACTGAGGGTGATATGCTGTGCTTAATGCCAGTTTGGTGCCTAGAGCCATAAACAAATCCTGCCAGAAAGCACTGATAAAAACTTTATCTCTGTCTGATACAATTGAAGTAGGCAACCCATGCAACTTGTAGACATTTTGAAGGAATGTTTCAGCCACCATTGCTGATGTGAAGGGGTGTGATAGAGCCAAAAAGTGGCTGAATTTAGTGAGCCTGTCTACCACTACCAAAATGACCGTCTTGTGGTTCGAAGGGGGAAGTCCCTCGATAAAATCCATGGTGATATGCTGCCAGGCATGGTCTGGTACTGGCAAGGGTTGCAAAAGCCCACCATATGCAGCCTGATCATGCTTATTACGTTGGCAAACATCACACCCTGTTATGAACTGAACTAACAGGGTCTTCATGCCTCGCCAGTAGAAGTGTTGTTGCAGTCTCTTATATGTAGCAGCTATACCAGAGTGGTCACCTATGGCTGAGCAATGTAAAGCAGTAAGAATCTGGTGTCTTAGTGATCCTGTTGAGCCAATGTATAGCTTCTGTTGATAATGGAGCAGTCCATTCACATAAGAGAAGTTAGGAACAGCCTGTGGATCAATTAGCAACTACTGAATCAGAGTATTGGCATAGGAATCCTCCTCATAACTATTGGCAACTTCTTGCAGCCAAAGAGGAGTCACTGTGGAAATTGCCAGGCACTGGGAGTCATCAAAATCACGTCTGGAAAGTGCATCAGTAGCCCTGTTGTCGACACCCTTCTTGTATGTGATCTCATAGTCAAACCCCAATAGCTTAGAGAGCCACTTTTGTTGCATAACTGTGGTCACTTTCTGAGACAAAAAATGCCTAATGCTTTGGTGGTCCGTATGAATATAAAACTTGGATCCCAACAAATATGACCTCCATTTGTGAATGGCCATCACAATAGCCAAAAGCTCCTTCTCATAAGTAGACAAATGAAAGTTTTTAGGTCCTAAAGCTCTACTAAAATAGGCTATAGGTCTTCCTTCTTGAGAAAGGACAACTCCCACACCTTTAGAACATGCGTCGGTTTCAAGGAAGAAAGGCTTAGTGAAGTTGGGCAAAGCCAAAACCGGGGCCTGGCACATGGCCTCTTTGAGAGTTAGGAAAGCTTGGGTAGCCTTGGGTGACCAAAGAAAAGAATTTTTCTTAAGGAGATCCGTGAGAGGTTGAGCCAATTGACCATAACTCTTGATGAATTTTCTATAGTACCCGGTGAGTCCTAGGAAACCCCTTAGTTGTTTGAGTGTGGTGGGTATTGGCCAAGATTGCATAGCATCTATCTTTTGGGGATCGGCCTCTACACCATTAGGGCTAATGATATGGCCTAGGTACTCAAGTCTATGTTGACCAAAAGAGCACTTAGAAAATTTAGCAAAGAGTTGATGTGTTCTCAATATGGAAAAAGTGGTGTGGAGGTGAGAAACATGATCTTCCTCACTCTTACTATAAACTAATATGTCATCAAAAAAGACTAAAATGAATTTCCTCAAGAAGGGTTGGAATATTTGGTTCATTAAGGATTGAAAAGTGGCGGGTGCATTGGTTAGACCAAAAGGCATAACTCTAAACTCAAAGTGTCCATGGTGGGTTTTGAAAGCAGTTTTGTGAATATCAGGAGGGTGAACTCTTATTTGATGATACCCCGACCTTAGGTCGAGTTTGGAAAAAATAGTGGCTCCATGTAATTCGTCTAGCAATTCATCAATCAATGGCATAGGAAATTTATCCTTAATAGTAAGGTCATTGAGTCTCCTATAGTCAACACAAAATCTCCATGAGTTGTCTTTTTTTTTTACAAGAAGTATGGGTGCGACAAATGGACTACTAGAATGTTGAATAAGGCCAGTCTCTAACATTTCTGTGATGAGTTGGTCTACCTCGGTTTTTTGCATGTAGGGTATCTTGTATGGATGTTGGGATGGAGGAATGGAGTTAGGTTTTAAAGGAATTTTATGGTCTAGTGGTCTATGGGGTGGAAGGGAAGTAGGGACTTGGAAGATATCATTGTTGGTTTGGAGCATTTCTTTTAGGAACAATGGAATTGTTGAAGGTGAGCCTATAGTAGATATGGAAAAAATTTGACCCAAGCAAGAGGGTGAAAATTTCTTAATGAACTTAGACATACCTTTGGCATCCATGAGACTCAAGGATGCTTCTTGTGTGATTCCTTGTAGTGTGATAGGTTGTCCACGTATAGTAAGAGTCAATTGTAATCTCTGAAGGTTGATAATTATATCCCCAAAGGGCTTCAACCAATCTCCCCCTAGAACCATATCATATCCCCCAAGAGGGAGAACCCTGATTTTTCCTTCGAAATGAAGTCCTTGCATCGTCCACTTGAAGCATTGGCAAAGAGCATTGCTATGAAGTTGCTGGCCATTTGCTACCCTCACCACCATTTGAGGAGTTAAGACTGTAGGCCATTGGGTTGCTTTAATCACTTTTGGATCCACAAAGGAATGAGTGTTGCCCGTATCGATGAGTATAGAGATTTGCTTCTTCTTCACTAGTCCCCTAAGGAGTATTGTGTTAGCAGATACACTGCCATGTAGGGCACTAAGCGAGAGTTCCATCTCAGTCTGAATCTCATGAACCAGATCTTCTGTCTCCAAACAGTCCTCAGGAGTTGCCTCTTCATCTGTGATCAGCAAGTAGAGAAACTGCTGTTTGCAAAGATGCCCGGGTCTATATTGTTCATCGCAGTTGTAACATAAACCCCTTTCCCTTCTTATCTTCATCTGAGCTGCTGTCAATCTTTTGATGGGAGGAGCACTAGGAGTAATTCTGGAAGATGAGGGTATAGATGTGTATGAAGAGGAAGTTGGTTTGTAAACAGGATTGTTGGAAGCTATGGATGGTTGTGATGTCTGTGAATTTTGGAACTGTGAGATTTGTGGATTGGTATGGGGTTTAGGCCATGCGGAAGGGAAATTAGTTGTGGAAAATGGCTTACGTTGAGTGGTGGATCCAGGTGGTGTGATGACTGAAGGTGTATTACAGGCTTCCTGAAGTTTGGCCAACGCAAAAGCCTGTGCTAAGGTGGTGGGTTTGAACATCTGAACAACTAGTTTAATTTCTGATTTTAGCCCACTCAGAAAACTCAGTATGAAGTAGTTCTCAGATAATGAAGGGTTGTTAACCAGCATAATGGCCTTAAGTTCTTCAAACTTCTCAAAATATTCATCAACAGACTGTGTTTGAGCAAGCTTGTTAAAAGATGCAATATAATTGTCCTCTGCTGGATTTTCAAACCGCATACAGAGATCTCTCAACAACTCCGACCATTTTATATTGGTCTTACCTACTTGGTAATCAAGGAACCAAGTGTCTGCTCTTCCATCTAAGTGGATTGAAGCAATGGCAACCTTGCTCTCCTTGGTTACCTTGTGTATTTCGAAATATCTTTCACATTTTTGTATCCATGATCTTGGATTTAATCCATCAAAGTGCGGAAAATCGATTTTAGGAAAACGAAAATAGTTACCTCCATTATCCATTGGTGGTTGGTAAGGAGTTCTGATCTGAGATTGTACTGAGCCAGAAGCCTGCGAGGTGTTTGATTCCACGCCTGAATGAGGACCCCTCTGATTCTGTAACATATGGAGTAGTTGATCCAGTTTCGCATCCAGTTTTTTCTCATGGTTCTCGACTGTTTGTTCCATCCGCAATAGGTTACCTTTTAGAGCCTCTACTTGCCCAGATGTCTCCATCTGAACCTTCCTCGTCTCCTTCATAAAATTTTCGATATCTTTGGCCCTGGTTTCCATGGTGGTGGGTTGGATCGAGTGAAGCTCTGATACCAAATGTCACAACCCCTGATTAATAGATTGAAAAAATGGAAATTCTATTGATAGGCAAGAGCAAAAACAAATCTCACAATCCTTTCGAATTGGAGCCTCAGAACCGACTGGTTTTTACATACTGAGCTCTGCTCTCCTCTCTTACTGTATTTAAAGGCAATAGCTATAACAGAATTTTCCTTTCAGCCAATACTAGAGGGACATCTGTATATCCCATGTGATCCTCTAACTAACAATGAGAAAGTTACCAAACTATCCTTTCCCTCCCATTTTTGAATTTGTTTCTTTCTTTTAATTCCTTCCTGTTTTCGCGCCAACTCAGAATCTGTTGTAATTCCTTCCAATCATGACACACAACCACAATCAAGACAATGACAGTGTTATGTGCTGTGGCATCCCCAAATTCGAGCTTAAACTGCGGTTTTCACCCGAAAACATTAAACAAATAACCCAAGAAAGGTTTCCCAAGATTGAAAGCTCCTACCTCTCATTCTTCATTCCTCTTTTATAAATCCAAGAAGTCTCCTTTAAATTGCAGTTTCTTAATTTTCTTTTTAACCTCTATGTGGGGATAAAAATGTGCGAAACAGAAACTTACCTAGAAAGTGAAATAAAAGGTGCAACCAGATCACAAGCTAGTCCATTTGCTGGATGAGTCTCAATTATTGTAATATCATCGTCATTTGCTTATTCATTGTTGATGTCGGCTGCATGGAACTACTTTTTTGTTCATTTTGGTTTTCTTTGGTCCTTCCTGAAAATCTATGTGATCTTGGAAGTTGGAAATGCAAACATTTTTGTTTGGGAGATTGGAAGTTGGTCTGGAAACCACTTCTGTAACTTTTTTTGGGCTCATTGGTGTAAAAGGAATGATGGGATCTCCCAGAATTGCACCACAGAAGAATGGAAGAAAAAAAAAGGTTTTCATGAGGCCATGGGATTTATATGGCATTGGAATTCAGTTAGGCCGAGTTTGAGAGGAGGAGGAGTTACTTTTAAATATTTCTTTTGCATTGGGAGGGTGTGATCTTCAACCTTTTGTAGCCATTTTGCTCTCATTTTTACTTTGACTTTTGAGAGGGTGTGATCTTCCAGTTTCTTTCCCCAAAGTTCAATTTCAGAGGTGTAGTTCAGAGTTCAGACTAAGTTTTAGTGTCTTTTTTTTTTTTTTTGATAAAGAGTTTTAGTGTCTTTAATGTCATATCGTGTTGCTTTATAAGTTATTTGAACTCAACTTACTCAATGTTGACACCCTGAGGTCCTCAGCACCCATTTGCAGGTTAGGTTTCAAGGTTCCGTCTATTGGTCAATAATGGATTTTAGTACGATGAATGCGGGACAAATCACTTTACTGGGCTCTGCTGGCTGTGTAATGCTTACCATGCATTTCACTGTACAGCTCCTTTCACAGCACCTCTTCTATTGGAAAAACCCCAAGGAGCAGAAGGCCATTATAATCATCATCCTCATGGCGCCTTTATATGCGTTGGTTGCCTTTATCGGTTTGTCAGATTTTAAGGGCAGCAAAGCATTCTTCATGTTTTTGGAATCAATTAAAGATTGTTATGAGGCTTTGGTATGTCTTTCCCACTGTCATGAGATAGCTTCAGAATGGTTGTGTTTCTGCATCACATCAACCTAATCTGCTCGTAAAATATCTTTCAGGTTATTGCGAAGTTCTTGGCTTTGCTGTACAGTTACTTGAATATATCTATCAGTAACAACATTGTGCCAGATGAAATCAAGGGAAGAGAAATTCACCATACATTCCCGATGACTCTTTTCCTGGTATAGTATTATACTCTCATTTTTCTAAACTGACTCTATCCATGAAATAGGATAGGTTTGTATGAAGTTAAATCTCATTTGGGGTTTGCATTATGTTACATAATTTTATATTTTTATATTTTTGTATTTTTGTATTTTTTATAAGAAAAGATGCAATAAATCTCATTGAGAAACCGCTCTCCCTACAAGTGAGAAACTCATGGGGGAGGAACATAGAGAAAGTATAACAAATAGGAGTGCATTGCTAAGTGGCAATGTTATTAAAGACACAAGAAGCAAAGGATTCTGTGTTTCGCCCATGCTACAAATCAGGAAGTTAGCCCTAGGAGGTGTTCGTTTCTTCGGAAAGAGGAAGCCTTCTCCAAAATCAACAGTGTGAGTAGGCTGAGGGAGGTTAAATGCCATGACTGTGTAAGATATTTTATCTCGCCCTTCTAATTGTCCCAATGCTGTCTGTCTTCTGAAGGGTCTATAGAGAAACTACAGAGAGATTTAGAAGCTCTGACAAAAATTGGGCTTCCCAGTTCAAAGGGTGCCTTGATCCGAGTGAGACAAACACTTTACCATTATACCTGATTTCTTCAAAGAGATTGAAAAGATAGGGGAGAATCTTTGATTGAGGGGAATATTTCCCAACCACCTATCATTCCAGAAAACTTTCCTTCCTCTAGATGGTGACATGCTTTGGAAACTCCTTCTTACTTGACATAATGGCTGTCCACAGCCCACACTACACATCCATAAGGCTCTACTGTAGTTTTGGTAATAACTCTAATTTATCTGTCCCATGTTCGTCAGCTATAGCTGATTTCTACATAACCATGCCGAATCTAAAGCCATTTTGAAAGAAGGGCTCTGTTGAACAACTTAAGATTTCTTATACCTAGACCCTCTTGACTAAGCAAAATTTTAGGAGGTAACAGTTGTTCACCATGAGAAGTCCCTTGAAATCTTTTCAAGCTTGTTTGCAATCGAGACTGGGATGGAGAAGGTAGACATCAAGTAGAACAGGGTGTTGTTTATGAGGGTGATATGTCCCATTTTAGAGATGTGCTTTCCTTTCCACAGGGACAATCTCTTTCTCACTTTGTCCACCACTTCGTCGCAAACTCGCTTTGCTGTAGTTGTGACCCAAGGGAAACTCGAGAGGATGAAAGAAGAGAGCCTACTTTGCTAGAGAGGGATTCTAATAGGATGGCTGTTGGAAATATGGTTTTTTAAAATAAAAGAAAATGGGTGTGTATCTGGTTTCGATCTCTGGATCTCTCTCTAATTTTAGTCCCACATCTTCTACACAACTCATTGTGATAGAGTTTATAAGGAGATTGTTTGGACTTGGGTTTGGACCCCTTAGGGGTACCACACTTTTGTGAGGAGGGGAGAGATAGACTCTGGCGCCCGCCGCCGCCGCCGCCGTCCGGTCGGTCGGGTCGGGTCGGGTCATTAAGAGAGCAACTCATTCTTTTTGCTACAAATTTATTTATATGAAAATAAATTTTGAATTTCTGAAAAGGGAATGAATCTAGACGGGATTCTGTCCATGTATCTAGACGTCTTCCTAAATCACACGTTCGCCATGTTTTCCACGTTTTTTAAGTGCGATTTCCATGTTTGGATTTTCCCCACGTTTTCCATGCATTTTTTGTGCCAATGAATCTAGCCGAGTCTTTGTATTGTCAATGTACTTATCCGGATTTTCGTATTTGAACGAATATGTATTCTCCCTATAAATACAACACAAAGTTAGAGTTTAAAAACACAAGAGAAAAAAGAAAAAGTATTTTGCAAACAAGTTTGCAATTAGAGAGAACAAGATTTTTCCCTTTTGCAATCAGTTATTTCATTTAGTATTTCAATCAAAGAAGTGCTTTTCGTATTGTATGCTTTGTATTCGTGATTCCGAGCAAATAAGAGATTAAGGGTGGATAAAATTCCGTTCATCAACAGTGCAATTGTTTGAACGAGACAGAGAAGATTCTGGGTTGTTTTATCCTGGGGACGGCGAGGCTACTAGACTGCTTGCACATTTTTGGGCAGAGCCGCGAAACGTCTTAAAGAGAGCGACCTAGTCCGCGACTCAACCCAAGAACAATTGGTACCTTCGTTCCTATCTTTTAATTTGAACTTTTACAGCATTTACAACAATGGCTATATCCCTGATCTCTTGGCACTGATTTATTGAAGTTAATTGACAGAGCCGAGACCACTTCAAACCACATGAGAGTGGATTTCAGCACTTTGCAATTGCATTGCTGTAAATCTGCCTCAATGAATATGATGGTGTTGTCAGCATATTGGAGAAGAGAGATGGGAGAGGTTGATCTTTGATTTTGACTCCCCTCAGAGCTCCAATTGAATTAGCTTTTGAAATGATAGCAGCTAAGGCCTGCGGAACTGATGAGAAGAGCTTGATGCTAAGGAAGAAGAGCGTAACCTTGAGATATGCTCTCGCTCTACCAAGCAGCGCCTCATTGAATTTTCCAAAATTATCTATCCAATCAGTAGAACAAGAAATTTGTCCAATCTACACGAAGATGGACAACATCACATATTATTCCATATAGGGGTGGGTACAAGACAGGATAAGGATGAGGTGCATCCATATCGAGATCGGGATTAGATAGACCACATTCCGACCTCGTCCCATCCCAAACGGGTTCAGGGATGGGATGAGCATGTACTAAATAGTCCTTCAATGAAAAATAACAAAAGAATTTCATTTCGCATTGCTCTCACACCAATAATGTCAAATTTATGATATATAACTTTTATCATAACAATATTAAATGTCATATAAAATTTGTGGAAGCTTACAATGAAATTAAGTTTGTCAAGTGAATGATGGGAGATGGAAGGAGCCCTCCATATATCCGTCTTGCATATTTTCACAAGAGTTGAAATATCATTCATATAAGATATAATTAGGAGCAACGTTCTCCAACTACATAACCCATAGTGCAAAAACTAACCAAAAACATCATTTGCCTTTATTTTCTATAAGAATAATTCTCCTATAACAAATCTAAACTGTAAAAAAACATACATTTTCATGGGTTCAATTTGACCTAAAATATTTAAATTGAAGTTTCTACCTAAACAAATAGTACTAAATAAGCAAATAAATTTTCTAACATAAATATTTTGATTTAATTTCAATACATCTTAAACTTTCCTTTAGAATAGTAGTTTGATTAAAATTAATAATAAATAAATTCGGGACGGAACGGGATGGGAGGGATTGAAAATCTTCATCTCGATCCCGATCTCACTCTAGATCGGGATGAGTTTGATCAATCTCAAAAATACCCAAAAAAATCGGGACGGAACGAAATTGGGACGGGATCGGGATCTCGGGATGGTCTTCCTTCTCTAATCTTTGAGCCCCTTAAGATTGTGTTGAGATTCCTGCCAATTAGCCAGCAAATTTCATAAATCTTGAATGGAGACTAATTTCCCCTTAACATATTTAGGCCATAAACTTACTATGTACTTAAAACATATAATTAACAAAAACACCCCCTCCAACGTGTTCGAGTTCGACATGCATAGCCATATCTATGCAACTCAGTTGATTAATTAGTGTTATTAATTTGAAAAGTAAAGAAACTCAAAAGTTGATATATCCTATAGCAATAAGTGCAGACCAAGTATATTTCGTGATTAAAACAGTCGCTTGCAGAGTGTAGTTACTTAATAACCAGAAAATAATGATTTTTAGGGAAACAAAAACACCAAACCACTTCATCAATTGGTTTGATATGCCCATCATCATCATCATCATCATCATCATCATCAAAGCTCATTCCTGATACATTCGGGGTCAGCTACATGAATTTTGGTTTTCCAAGCAATGCAATCTTCCCACACATCCTCGCCTAATCCAAGCTCAATGATGTCTTCCTTCACCGCCTTCATCCAAGTTTTCAACGGTCGTCCCCTCCATTAACTTGCCAATCTAAACATTTTTTAATTGTCGCCGTGCTTGGTCTCCTCCGCACGTGATCAAATCACGTTAAACGATTTTCTCTAATTTTGTCCTCTATGTGCGCTACACCTGAGTATCTCCTAGTTCTTTCATTCCTAATTGTATCTTTACGGGTTTTACCACACATCCATCTTAACATACGCATTTCTGCTACCGCCATCCTATGCGTATGTTGTCCGGTAGTAGCCCAACATTCTGAACCGTATAGCATGACTAGTCGAATAATTATCTTATAACATTTTTCTTTTAACCTTGCAGGCATCATTCTATTGCATAATACTCCTCACGTCATTATCCATTTCATCCAACCAGTTTTAATCCTATGGTCTACATTTTATCCAATAATTCCATTCTTTTGAATTATAGATCCTAGATATCGAAAAGTCTCACACTCGAGGACATCCACGCCTTCAATCTCAATTGCATTACTCCTCCATTGTGATTCATAACCAAAGTTGCATACTAGATATTCTGTCTTCGAACGACTAATTCTAAAACCCTTACTCCCTAAAGCTTCCCGCCACCTATCTAATTTCTGACCTAAACTTTCACTAGTCTCATCAATTAAGATAATATCATCTGCAAATAACATGCACCAATGTACATCTTCTTGCAGATGTCTCGTCAATTCATCCATAACCAAAGCAAAGAGGTATGGACTTAAGGCTGACCCTTGATGTAGTCCTACTGACATTGGGAATTCATTGGATATCCCCCCGACAAAGCGGACACTTGTTACGGCCTCTTCATACATATCCTTAATGATATTGACATAACATTGAAACACTTCCTTCCAAACAACCACCAAATTAACTATCTGAGGACCCTATCGTAGGCTTTCTCCAGATCAATAAAAATCATATGCAAACTCTTACGTTCTCTCAGTATTTTTTTAGAATTTGCCTAAGCAAGAAGATGACCTATGTGGTAGACCTACCCGGCATAAATCTAAATTAATTCTCCGAAGCAGTGGTTAAACTCCTAAGTCTTCGTTCTATGACACTCTCCCAAAGTTTCATTGTGCGACTCATAAGCTTTATCCCTTTATAGTTTGAGCAATTTTGAATATCCCCCTTATTCTTATAAATTGGTACAACAATGTTGTGCCTCCACGCATCTGGCATTTTTTTAGTTTTCAAAATCCTATTAAAGAGCCTAATTGGCCATTGAATCCCAACTTCTCCCAGACTTTTTCATGCTTCAATTGGTATATCATTCGGTCCAACTGCCTTTTTTATCTTCATTTTTTTCAAAGCTTCTCTTACTTCTTTGACACTAACTCTGCGATGGAGCACACGATGTCTCCCTTCCTGTGAAACATGCCATTCCAAGTTTAACTCCCCTACATGTGTCTCATTGAGTAGGTTCTAAAAGTAATCCCTCCATTTATCTAAAATAGTTTTATCTTGCATTAAAAATTTTCTATCCTCATGCTTAACACACTTTAACATGACTCAAATCTCTAGTTTTTCGTTCTCTAGCTTTAGCTATCTTGAAGATATCCTTCTCCCATTCTTTTGTACCTAGCCTATTACACAAATGATCATATGCTCTCTTTTTAGCTTCCCTTACTGCTTTACTACTCAACCTCTTAGCTTACTTATAGAGCTCATAAGACTCTAGGCATCTATCTCTTTGCCACTCCTTAAAGCATATTTTCCTTTCCGTAAGGGCTTGTTGCACATCAGCGTTCCACCACCACGTCTCCTTATCATATACAACTCTTCTTTTGGCCTCTCCTAACTCTTCCTTCGCAGCTCTTCTTATTCGGTTAGCCAAATGCTCAAAAAGATTTGCACTACTAGTCCTATCATTTGGTTCTAGATTCACCCAACCCTACTGTAACTGGCTGCCCAAATTATTTATTTTTTCTCTTGGTATGCTGCTAAGAAATATAATGACAACATAGAAAGAACAAAGTTGAATACTAATTTTGGGTTGTCAAAATCAGAAAATGACTAAACTTTCCTTGAGAAAATTACCTTATTCAATCTCCCGTCAAACATGGATGAGATTGTTAGTGGTTTAGCTAAGTTCTTATAGAGTAGATATATAATGCAGTTGCTTGGACAATATCAATATAGTATGGGTTTGTGTACGGAGGTTTAAACCCTGGTAGGCTGTACAAATGCATATATCTGAAACATGTTTCTCTAAACTGCAGCCTCGTACTATTCGTCTGAACTATCAGACGTTGAAACTACTCAAGTTCTGGACATGGCAGTTTGTTGTCATCCGGCCCGTATGCTCCATCTTGATGATATTGCTTCAACTTTTAGGTCTGTACCAGAGTTGGATCAGCTGGACATTCACCATGATACTCAACATTTCTGTTTCGATGGCTCTGTATTCTCTTGTGCTCTTTTACCACGTGTTTGCGAAGGAGTTGGAACCACACAAACCTTTGGCGAAATTCTTGTGCATAAAAGGAATTGTCTTCTTCTGCTTCTGGCAGGTGAGTTCCTAATTCTATTTTCTCTCAATTTATATTTTGCTAAATAGTTTTATTTCATATGTGTTGAAATGAATTGAGGATGTGTTTGGCTACATAGATATATATATAATTTTTTTTTTTTTTTTTTTTTTTTGGGTGGGGGTATCTTTAAGGCAAATTTGATTAAAATTTGGGTGACTGCTTATATCAATTCTTGATTTTTATCATAAGATTATTTTAATCAAAGGTGGGAGTTGAACTCCTGTGAACATGGGAATCACATTTCTTACTCCTCTGAAAGAATGTGGTTATGAATATTTTGTCTATTTATGGCATTGGACATTATTACATGTAACTGACCGAAGAGGGCATTAGGGTTGTTTTTAGTTGCATTTGTCGAACTGTGTCTTGATGGAAATATTGTTCTCCCCTTTGTTTCATAACATACCTTGTTGGCTGTTTTTCAGGGAGTTGTGCTGGATGTCTTGGTCTCAGTTGGCGTGATTCGGTCTCACCATTTCTGGTTAGATGTAGAAAACATCGAGGAGGCATACCAGAATGTCTTAATATGTTTAGAGATGGTGGTCTTTTCTGTTCTCCAGCAATATGCATTCCATGTTTACCCGTACAGTGGGGATATCGCTTCGAAACTGAATTTAGACAAGAAGGAGGAATGATTCTTTTCAACCAAGACAAGGGAGGGGCGACCATCATAGAACACTGGTAGATTGTAGGTGTATTGCTTGTATATGTCATGTTAAATGAGCAGTTGATTTAGAAAATCTATCTGTTCTTTGTGTAACAATTATATATTTCCCCCATTTGTACTTACGCAACTGGAGTACGGATCCTCAAGTTGTAATTTTTGTTGAACCATGAAGAGCAACCTTTTGATGTTTACATCACTTTCATTGCTAATGTACTGAAGCGGATATTCCTGTTTGAATATACAGAATATCAATAAATCAAATAGAATATCTCCAACTCCAAGGTATCAACAAACCATTTGGCATCACTATAATACTTGGATGGGAAACGAGGTGACGGGTTTGTAGTGTTGCAACGATCTTATGTTATTGTTTTTTTTACCACATTGATAGTCTCCTTGGAGAGTACATAGCTAAACTAAGAGGCTGTTGAAACAAATGATCTAAATTGCTCAGAAATTCTAAATTGGTAATTTCTCAGACTTGTAGTTCGGACTTTTTAAAACAGAAAACTGCCCCGGTTGCCTTTTGCGATGTCTGACTCCAAAATTAGCACCTCTGTGTTACAGCTTCAATCCTTATACCGTATAGTGAACCAGTTATAAAATCTCATTTGGCGGAGTGTTGTTCATACCATATACAAGGAACTATGTAGCAGAACATTGTGTATATAGACTTATAGAGAACATATTCCACTGAGAGACCTTCAGAGAAGAAGCACTCTGACTTTGCAAGCTTGTAGGCATCTGTCTTGAGATCCATAACCTAACTTTCAGTAAATTAGCCAGTTGTTACATAAAACACATCAAGTCAATAAGAGTTTAAAAGACCTTAGAAGTGTTTGATTGATTGAAATTGTTTTGCTTTCAAACAATTCAAAATGATATCAATTGTTTTAATCAACATGTTAACTCAAACAGATATGTTCAATCGATTGAACCTGTTTGAAACCCAGTACTTAAAAACGGCTCCATTATTTTTTCATCAATTTGACCTTAACAATGCAATTGTTGAAACTTATACATCTCACGCCCAATTTGGATAACTTAAATTATAACCATCATCGAGTAATAAATTACATAAAATTCATTCAGAAAGTGATTAAGGGATGTTTGTCATTCTCTTTTCAATTAAAAAAAAAAAAAAAAAAACCTGCCTTAGATTATACTCCTCCCAAATGGGTCCTCAGTTGTTTCAAACCACCTATAGCAATTGCTAACATTCTAAATTATAGGAAATGTTTTTTTTTTCTTCTGCTGTGCACTTTCACGCATTACTGCTTCATCTTTACTTGTGGCATTGGTGTATTTTGCTCAGCATGTTGCTTTCGTTTGATGGATCCCTTCTTGTCCACAGTGACTTTCTCATTCAGAGAGATGGAACAACCAAACAACTGGGCAGTACTAGTAACTGTGCTACTGGATCAGAACACGGCTTAGAATGCAATTGGAACAAAAAAGAAAATAAAAAATAGTAAACTTGAAAAATGTTTTCAGGCAAGTAGTATATATTGCTGAAATTGAAGAAGAATTTACTTACCTGCAGCTAAACTTCTAAACTTGCTCAACAACTTCATCAAGCATAAGACCCTGACTCCTAATTAACTACATGTTGATTTTGTTAATACATTAAAGATAGTTCACCATGCCCCATATACAGAATTGTAGAAAACTATCTCAAGGAAAACCATTTTCAGATTTTTCCATCAGCTTCATCTCACATTTATAGGTAGCTCACATAGTAAAAGGCTTGGAGAACTGCTTCTGTACAACATCGGTAAGCTATCAGCTTTTTGTTCAATATAAACAGCTCAATGTATTGGTTGATTGTTTCCTTATCAAAATTCCTTTCATCTGTGCAGGGCAAAATTTCGAAAAACATATAAACCAAGGAACCCCACCACCTGTGAGTAATATATTTTCCGTTGATAATCACAGATTTCGGATTTTTTTTAGAAATATCAATAATGTTTAGATCTTAAAGTATTTTTTGTTCTATCATAGCGTTACTTCTTAGGGTATGTTTTGCTCCAAGGGAAAGATAATGGGTATGTTTAACACATCATAATCGAAGGGAAGACCACTAGAAGAGCAGAAAGCAAATGGCCCTTTCTACACAATAAGCAAACCATGTACTTCAGGTGCTGAATCTTAGCTCGAGTCTACGATAAACTAGTAAAATCGGCATTGAGCGCAGATGTAATTCTGTTATTACGAGTGAAATGTGATGGTCTGATGGATATTGATTTGTTCAATCAATGTGGACATGAAGTCTATGAACATGAAGGATGGGATTAAATGCGAACAGCCACAGCAAATAGATTGTGTGATCAGGTTTCCCATTAAAGTGATCTATGTTGTCAGGGGCTCCGCCAAGTTTCTAATTTTACTTTAAAGTGCCTCGTCTTATCCTTAGAGCGCTGCAAAGGCATACACTAGTCAAAGTGGAAATCACTACACTAGACCTCTATCCTAATAAAAAAAAGTTCCGCGTGGCAGTGTCTCGCCTTGCCAAGGCTCTAGAAGTGGATACTGGAGCCTCATGCCCCATCCCACCCTTGACAACATAAAAGGTAATAGAATTTAATGACAGGGATCATCAAGTCTGGCTGAGTATCTGTTGAGATGCTACCTGACAGCTTAGTATCGAGGGAAGAGGTTGAAGAAACCATTGAAAAATGAAAGTAGTAATGGAGAACAAATATGAAAATGCATCTTAGCAGGCCAAATCCTGTCATGGTCTGTTGAAGAGCTACATTATGAAGGCTTTGCATTATATAGCACTCATACAACCCAATAATAGGAGTGCTATCATTGGCATATACACAACCTAAGATAAGGATACAACTCGTACACAAATCGGTATATAACTATATCTAAGAAAGATAATCGATCAAATCAATATTAATTCTTGATGTAGTGTTCTATTAGTGGCATCACTTCTCACTGTTACCACATAAAACTCATACCTGACTGCACCTTGAATACCTCCCAGCTCTGTACTTAGCTCATCGAATAAGAAAAAGATTGCAGGAGATAAATCAAGAAATAAAGAATCATAGAGAGTGGATGGCAGCTTACTTGAGCACCCTCCCAAACAAGGAGCGTGGGAGAAAATACCAGCGAGGGATATATCCAGTCCTAATAAATGATGATGACATATTTAGCTTGGATAATGATGCTCACAAGATCAAGCAATGGATTTTAGAAGCTCAAGCAATGGATTTTTGAAGACGTTGGCCCAACTTCAACACCTTGTGTTGGAAATAAGTACAGACGATCAAATAAAAGCAAGAGATTTGAATGTTTTGCCAAAGCTTACTGAAGCCTGAAGGGGTTAATCATATATATGGATGACGGGATTAGTGAGACAATTATACCAAGGGTGGATTGTGAGCTCGCTCCTTTTCAACAACTTGAAGAACTTAAGGTGTGTTTGGTTACATGGAATCCTATGCAATGGGAATCCATGAGGCGACCACCTAACCGTGCACAATTAGATTTTGTGATCAATGGTAGGAATGAAATTCCCATGAATAAGGGAATCACACTCCTTGGTCCCCCAAAGCAGGTGGAAGAGTCAAAGTGGATCACTCCCCACTTGCATTAGCCAAAGTCTCCAAGCGATGTTCAACAAAGACTTGAAGGTTGGACAACCATTCAATCTCATCTCAAATAACAGTAGAGTTAAGTTCAACTCCTTTTCATACTAAAAGCGAGTGCTAACAAATTGAAGTGGGTCAGTCCCTACTTGCAGGAACACCTCAAGTGCCAATGAAGACTTGCAACTCTATGGATTTAATAATATCATCTTGAACTACTTTCATCCTCTTCGCATCCATTTTCAAATCTGTAGCTTAAGAAAAAAATCAGCTCCTTTAAGCAATTACTGAGAAGATGGATACCGTGATTTCAGCCTTGGGGTCTATACTGATTTAATATGGTCGACCTCTATGTGGTCCTGCATGCTTGAATATCAAAAGTTTCTTTAAGTTGCAAGCAAATAGTCAGGCCCTAGAGAAAGATCTTCGAATGCTGCTAGTTAAGAAGAAGGATACTATGAATGAGATTGAAATGGAAGGACACAAACTTCTAAAATTAGCTCATGGCTGAAAAGAAGTATATCAGTTGGAGTCTGTTGTGGTTCTGGTACAAGGTTGTTGTTTGAAATGCTCTCTCGACCGTTGTAGGCAAAGCAAAGATGTGGCGGAAAAGCTTGAGCAAGTTAAGCAACTTATGTGCAGTCCAAACTGTGATTCTCCGTATACTCTCATCAATCCTATATATGGTGAAACCTGTTGAGCAATTTCCTGGGCCTTCTATCAAGGATTAGAAAACTGCAGCACAGAACTTAGCTAAGTTGTTGGAATTATTGAAGGATGATGGATTTAGGAGGATTGGGATGTTGGGAATGGGTGGGATGGGGAAGACTACTCTTATAATTAACTTGAACAATGAGCTTGAAAGCTTCAACAAGGAGCTCGAGAGCATGAACAACGCACAACCTTTCAGTGTTGTAATATGGGTTGTGGTGTCTTGGGAATTCCAATTGGAAAAGGTACAAGTCCAAATTGTTGAGAGATTGAAGATGACCAATGTTCAGTTGACTACAAAAGGAAAAGAGATTCACTGTGATACTGGATGATGTTTGGGAAGCGATAGATCTGGATATGATAGGTATTCCGTGCAGATGATATAGTTCACACACAAGGCACAAGGCCATTAGCAGATGCAGTTACTAAGGAGTGTGGTGGACGGCCTTTGGCCATAATCACAATGGGTAGAGCCATGAGAACAAGGCCATTTGATTCGTGGATGCATGCATTGAAATCGCTGGAAAAATCAAATGCAACGCCTCACATCCCAGGTATAGAAAAACAAGTTCTTGCCATTGAAGTTGAGTTATGACTCATTGGAACATAAAACCATGTTTTATCTACTGTCGTTTATACCCCGAAGACTTTTCAAATGAAATAGATGAACTCTTACAATGCTAGGGAGCTGAAAGTTTACTAGATGAGGTAGAAGACCGCGATGAAGCATACAGTATTGGCCTTGATCTCATTGACAACATTAAGGACTCTTGCTTGTTGGAAGTTGGTTTCCCGCCAAGGCACTGTGAGGTTACATGATGTTTTTCGAGATGTCTATGTTTGGATTGCCTCTTCAGAAGAAGAGCATAAATCATTGATTTATCAACGATTTGGCTCTACTAAAAACCCAGGAATGCAAATGTGGGCATCTTATAAGAGAGTTTCCTTAGTGTATTTTAGAAATGTTGCCAGAGAGAGGTTGACAACACTAAACTTAGGCTGTCATGACTTGAAGCAACTATTCCCATTGGACTTGCTTCGCAAGCTAGAGAATCTGGAAGAGATCTAAGTAAATTCATGTCACAGCCTGATGGAAATTATAATTGATTCTACAGTCCTCATAAATGCACTTCCCAAACTACGAATTATGCAGTTGTAGGAACTTCCAAGATTGGAGAGTGTTTGTCGACAGGAATTGCCTTGGTCATGTCTAAAGCAAATTGAAGTGAACGATTGCCCTCTTTTGAAGAGGCTTCCCTTGTCTTCCCCAGGGATGAACACCATGCCAATCATAAAGGGATAACTTAATTGGTGGAACCAATTACAATGGTAAAACGAATATATCAAGTCTATTCTCCGGCAGAACTTCCAACCATTGTAGACTAGCTGTGTCATTCTTAAATTTCTTTCTCATATTCTCTTTCTAGTTTTATAATTTTTCTTCATTTCCCCATCATCTTTGCTGTGCGTTGAATGGTTTTCTTGTATGTTGATATAGAGCTTGGAATTAACGATTTCTGTCACGTGGAAATGAGAATTTGTGATGAACTAATGACACCTCTTCAGTATTTTTTCAAGTTTTGAGATATCCATCGAATGCAATAAGGCCGAGAAGGTTCCTCACAAGTGGTAATAAGTTTAGAATATGGAGAAGAACTTTATTGAATGAATGCTTTATAAGAGACCTTAAGCTGAGTTTATATGGCCTACACTAGAAATACATTTAGAATCATATCAAGTAAAATAAACACATAATAGAAAAGTATCCTAGCAAATGTTATGTGGACTGATTCTTCACATCTTCATATCAAGTAAGATACTTCACATCTTGTATGTCGACTGATTCTTCATATCTGCATATCTTCAAATCATATCTGCATATTCTGGGAAATATTTACTTGGGTAAAATAAAGATATTCCTAATACTCTCCCTCAAGTTGGAAAGTGAGGATTCCGAACACCCAACTTGCCAAGTAACAAGTGAAACAGCTGGTGACCAAGTGCCTTAGTGAAGATATCAGCCGGTTGTTGTGATGATTGAATATAGGACGTAGAAATGTTGTCCGCAAGTAATTGTTCTCGCACATAATGACAGTCAACATCGACGTGCTTGGTTATTTCATGGAAAACCGGATTAGAAGCAATATGAAGTGCCGCCTGGTTGTCACAAAATAGCCGCATTGGTCGTGTATGGAACACGCCAAGAGAAGAAAGGAATGACTTAACCCACGTCAATTCACACGTTGTGACAGCCATGGCTCGGTACTCGGCCTCGGCGGATGATCGAGCTACAGTGGGCTGCTTCTTGGTCTTCCAAGATATAGGAGAGGAGCCGAGTTGGACAAAATACGCAGTGAGAGAGCGTCTAGTAATGGGGCAGGCGGCCCAGTCAGAATCACAAAAGGCATACAGTTGCAAAGAACTATCTGAGCGAAGAAGAATGCCTTGACCCGGGGAACCTTTCAAGTATCGCAAAACACGAAAGACAGCATCCATATGGTCCTGCCAAGGCTCATGGAGAAACTGGGTCAAGATATGTACCGCATAACAAATGTCCAAGCGAGTTATGGACAGATACACGAGGCGCCCCACAAGGCGTCGATACCGCTCCGGATCTCGTAACACACGGCCAGTGGCACGAGCTAGGCGATGGTTTTGCTCCATAGGAGTGGGGGCAGGTTTGGCCCCCGTGAGATCGGCTTCCTTCAAGATATCAAGTGTGTACTTCCATTGACACAGGAAGAGACCGGAAGAGTTGCGGGCAGCTTCGATGCCAAGGAAATATTTGAGTGGCCCGAGATCTTTGAGCTGAAAACACTTGTTCAAATATTGTTTAAAGGAAGTACATGCTTGAGAGTTATTCCCTGCCATGTACAATAAGATCATCAACATAGACAAGGACAGATAAAAATATGTCATCTTTGTGGGAAGTAAACAAAGTATGATCGGCATGAGACTGGATAAAACCATAGCGGCGAAGAGCAGCTGTGAGCTTAGCAAACCAGTTACGCGGAGATTGGCGGAGCCCATATAATGATTTGCGGAGGCGACATACCTTGTTGGGATGAGAAGTATACCCTGGTGGGAGACGCATATATACCTCCTCATGAAGATCACCATGGAGGAAAGCATTATTAACATCCAATTGATGTATTTCCCATCCCTTAATAACAACAACCGCAAGAAAAAGTCTCACACTAACCAGTTTGGCTACCGGGGTGAAGGTTTCTTCATAATCAACACCTTCAACCTGTGTATCACCACGGACAACAACCCGAGCTTTACAACGCTCAATAGAACCATCGACATTATACTTTAATTTGAAGACCCATTTGCAACCGATTGGTTTCTTGCTAGGAGGAAGGTCGGAGATGGTCCATGTGCCATTCTTTTCTAATGCGTCGATTTCAGTTTGCATAGCCTAACGCCAATTTGGTTCCCTTACAGTCTCAAAAAAAGTACGGGGTTCCACCCCAGCAGTTATGACAGCCAAAAAGTTAGAATGTGAAGCGGAGAAATTATCACATGTAACAAAATTGGCTAAAGGGAACTGCGTACCTGGGGATGACCCGAAGGAAGAGCGAGACGATTTGGGGTGTACTAGAGTAGCCATGTGACATACATAATCGCGAAGGTGAGACGGCAAATGACGAGTCCGCTGACCACGGCCGAGTTAAGGCTAGACATTAGGTGGCGCATGTGCGTTGGAGGGCACAGTAGGATGCTCAGGAGCTGAAAACGAGTCCTCCCTTATCATTGACACAGAAGGTGATGACTGGGCATTAGAATCGGTCAAATGCAAGCGGTTGGGGGCTGCTCCCCTTGACTCGTGGCAGGAGCTACCAATATCTTCAAAAATATACTTGTTCCATGACCAATCATTGACGCCAGAAGAGCTTACTGGCACACTTGCGGATGACGCATGAGATTGAGCAAAAAGAAACACTTGTTCATAAAAAATAACATCCCGGGACAAAAATATTTTTTGGGTCTCTAAATCCATGACCTTCCACCCTTTTTTTCCATGAGGGTATCCCAAGAAAACACAACGACAACTTCGAGGAGCAAATTTGTCCTTAGACCGATCTTTATAATGAGCATAACATAAGCACCCAAAGTCTCTAAGGTGAGTGAGAGAAGGTGATTTGGAAAATAATTTGTCCTGAGGGGTGAGACCGTTTAAAAGAGGGGTAGGAGTTCAATTAATAAGATGAGCGGCAACGAAAACACACTCCCCCCAAAACTCAATTGGAAGTGACGCTTGGAAAAGGAGAGCACGGGCTACATCTAAAATATGGCGATGTTTTATCTCGACTCGGCCATTTTGTTGAGGGGTATCAACAATGCTAGTTTGGTGCAAAATACCATGTTGAGCAAAAAATAATATCATGGGTTTAGATATAAATTCCATACCATTGTCACTCCGAATCACTTTAACGGATTTTGTGAATTGAGTTTTCACCATATAACAAAATTGTTGTAATAACATGCTTGCTTCACTCTTTTCATGCATTAAATATATCCAAACCGCACGGCTAGAATCATCAATAATCGTAAGAAAATATTTAGCACAAGAATTAGTAGAATGACGATAAGGACCCCAAATATCACAATGAATTAATTCAAACATGTCCATAGCACAATGATTACTCAAAGGGAAACTAGAGCGAGTTTGTTTGGCTCGACAGCAAATATCACAAATAGAGTTTTTATCAGAAGAATCAACCTTATTGCCATTAATGTTCAAAAAGGACATCGGTTTAGACGAGGGATGACCCAACCGACGATGCCATAAATCAAAAGATTCCGGCACCCGCGTAGCTGAAGCAGTCGCGATCATCACAGGCTTGAAGTGGTACACCCCTCCTCGTGACTCACCCAGACCAATCGGGCTCCTCGTGGTGCAGTCCTGTAAGATACACATACGATCAGTAAATGTCACGAGACAATTGGTGTCACAAATTAATTTATTCACTGAAATCAAGTTCACTTGTAAGTTTGGCACAAATAACACATGTTTCAAGATAAGGCCAGGGTGAAGAATACAAATCCCCTCTTTGACCGCGGAAGCTTGGTCATCGTCGGGTAGACCAACCGGAGATGGAGCAATATCATGAACATTAGTCAACAAAGATAAATCACCCATCATGTGATGAGACGCCCCACTATCAATGAGCCAATAATGATCACAATTTTGCTTACCAGACATGGAATCACCCTCGGGGCTAGACTCGATCAACGCCAATAAATGTTGCACCTGCTCACTGGAAAAACTCGGAATGGTGGCTGAAGCAGAACTAGTTGCAGCGTACTGGGTGAGGTCTGACTTCCCTCCTGAATAGTATGGTGATGTGGGATTAGTGAGGTCTGACTTCCCTCCTGAATTATCTGGACTGCTAACCATGACTGAAAAGAGGTTGCAGCAGCAGCGGCGGAAGAAGGAAAAAAAAAATTCTTGCCCTAGGGCTCTGATACCATAATAAGTTTAGAATATGGAGAAGAACTTTATTAAACGAATGCTTTCTAAGAGACTCTAAGCTGAGTTTATATAGCCTACACTAGAAATACAGGCAGTTCCTTTCAGCTAGATCGTACAATTGAAAAATTATAGAAAAAGTTTAATATATGAAAACTTCCTACTCGGTACTTTCCCTGTTTAGTTTTTAACTTCTAATATATAATATATGCCAAATCCTATCTTGTTTTAGGATTAATCTTATGGTTTTTCCATAGGATAGAACCTATGATCTTTCCACATCCCTTAAATTTATAATATTATACCTTAGATTTATAAGATTATAGAATTAGATTTTATATTTAGAGTTTTAAATTCGTTTATTAATTTACTGATATTTTCTTCAAGTGATAATAAGTTTTTTTTTTTTTATTTCTCTTAAACTATCTTTTAGATCAGAAACTTGATCTTTTAAACTATTTCGTCTTTGAGTTATACTTATTTCTATATTTTCTATATTTTTGTTTTCTTTTAATGTATGTTTTATATAGTCTAACTTGTCTATTATATCAAAATGTAATTTTTTATTTGTCTGTTCTGTATTAATAGATGATTTTATTATAGAAAGATTTATTTTTAAGTTAATTGCTAAATTTATAATCAAATTTGTTAAACTATTTAGATGTTCACTGTTACTATGTAATGTATGCTTAAAGTTTCCTTCAATATTACATTCTAAATTATTATTATCCATAATCTTTTTTTGATTTTTTATAACTGTTAATTTCTAAATTAAGATAGTCTAATTTTCTATTCATAAACTAATATGTAAACTAACTATTAACTACTTACTAACTATTACTAATGGCCAAAGGACCTTGGCTCAGATACCAATTTGTGTAGGGGTATAAATTTTGTAATTTTTTTTAACTTGCAAAATCTAAATCTGGGGAACAATGCTGCATCTAAGGATTCATCAGAGATGTTATACATGCAATTCCTTCCAACTAGATCGTACAATTGAAAAATTATAGAAAAAGTTTAATATATGAAAACTTCCTACTCAGTACTTTCCCTATTTAGTTTTTAACTTCTAATATATACTATCTTGTTTTAGGATTAATCTTATGGTTTTTCCATAGGATAGAACCTATGATCTTTCCATCACATCCCTTAGATTTATAATATTATACCTTAAAGTGTACATAAAATCTTAAGTAAGATGACATGTTAATCCCATCAAGACTTTTTCCCTAAGAACTTAACAATAAAATGGTACTTAGTCAAACATGCGTACTCAGCGGTCATATCAAACTAAAACTAAAAGGCCTTAAGTATCAAATATTAAAATCAGTAGGGCAGATTTGAAAGAATCAGAAAAGTTTTAAACAAAACCATTCATTGGCATAAGTAATACACTAGAACATATAATAAACAAACAGGGGGTTCATTTTCTGGTTCCCCGAAAATATATAAAAACAAGCTTGATTACAACTTTGTTCTTCAACTTTGGCTTCTAACCTTATTATACATAAAGAAAGATTACAAAGAAATTTTTTTTTCTCTCGATGTTTCTCTCTGATTTTTCTTCATTGATCGTCGGAGTTGAGTGCTCATCCATATATGTAATAGAGGAAGAGGATCTCAATTATTTGAGTTTTCTGTACATAGATTCTTTTTACAGGAAAGGAGTGGTAGAATGGGATTCTTCATCAATGATCAATGTCTTTGCACAAAAGAAGTGAAAGGAAGAGAGACACGTAGAAAATATCAGTATGACGATAAGATTCTTGCAGTAGTGGATGGATGAGGATAAGATTTTTGCAGGAGTGGATAAGATTCTTGCAGAAGTGGGAGGACACATCAAGAGTTTTTGCACTTTTTTTTTGTGTCACCCGACATGTGCGCGGGCACTAGTGGTCAGCAACCGACAAATCGTTCAAACTCATTTTCGGAACTATCATGATAATAATGGTCTTCCATGTCAGCAAGCCTTTTCAAATGCTTTGATTCTTCTTCTTCTTCAGTTCGGTGCTTGTAGTATTCATCTAACCTTTGATTCAGAGATTGTAAGAAAAATAGAACTATTTCTCTACAATAATCGAAACAGTAGATGTATTGTAGGTCATCCGCAGTGTTATTATCTATAGGTTGGAGCAAATCAGATCAAGAATAATTGCAGTAAATTGTTGAAAGAACCTTGCAAAATCAAGGATTGATAACCCAGAACAGAGAAATCAAAGCAAGAATACAAACAAGAACAATTCACACTGGAGAATGAAATCTACGAATGAAATGTAGTGTATTGAGTGTAAGGCTATTTGAGATGCCTTAATCTCCTAAGAGCAATTGCTCAATGTACATTTGATTACATAATGAATGCCTCCATGTTTCTCCTATTCTGCTCTAATTTATAGAAGTATTTCTACTTAATCCTCAACTCACCCTACAACCACTTGCACGATACAGAGCAACTAACATCAACTTGCAACTAACAATATAACAACTTGCACTATCCTAATGACAACTTGCACTCCTAATGACAACTTGGATTCACTTATTCTTTCTTGTTATATACGTAAACCTTATAGGAGGCCTATCAATACCCCCGCCCCAAAGACGCACCTTGTCCTCAAGGTGAAAAGAAGGGAATTGGTGTTGTAACAAATCGAAATCCTCCCAAGTAGCTTCATAAGCAGGTAATCCCTGCCATTTGATCAAAACTTCCAAAGCACCGGGCACCCCCTTAACCTTGTGACGTACGTCCAACAATGATTCAGATTGGACCATTAATTCACCATCATAGCTAAGCTGTGGAGGTAAACGAATAACTTGGAAACAAACCCCCTTGGCTCTCCTTAGTTGTGAGACATGGAACACAAGGTGAATCCATGTGGTAACTGGTAGGTCCAAGCGATACGCCACCGACCCCACTTTTGCTAAAACTTTATAAGGCCCATAGAATTTAGCTGATAATTTTTTATTAGCTCGACATACCAATGACTTTTGACGATAAGGTCTTATCTTCAAAAAGACTTGATCACCCACCTCAAAAGACTCATCTCTCCTCAATTTATCAGCTTGAAGCTTCATACGCTGTTGTGCACGTAACAAATGTGATTTAAGGGTCTCCAAAATACTGTCCCTATCCACCAGTAGTTGCTCCACTGAAGATACAACGGAGGAGCCAGCTGTATACCGCAGTAGTGGCGGTGGATCCCTGCCATACAAAACCTTAAATGGAGTGTACCCAGCCGCCGAATGCACTGAAGTGTTGTACCAATATTCAACCCACGAAAGCCATTTATACCACTGCCTGGGTTTATCTGAAGTAAAGCATCGGAGATATGTTTCAAGGCACCGATTGAGCACCTCGGACTGTCCATCAGTTTGAGGGTGGTATGTCGTGCTATGCTTCAAGGTGGTGCCTTGCAGACGGAACAATTCACGCCATAAATTACTGATGAAAAATCTATCTCTATCTGATATAATCGATGTCGGAGTCCCATGTAGCCGAATAGTTTCCTTCGAAAATACCGAGGCCACCCCCGCAGCTGTGAAAAGGATGCTTCAACCCCGAAAAATGAGCGTATTTACTTAAGCGATCCACCACAACCAAAATAGTGCCAAACGCTCCTGAACGCGACAATCCTTCGATAAAATCCATGGTGACTTCATCCTAGACGTGATTGGGTAAGGGAATGGGATGAAGCAAACCCACTGGTGAAGTAGCCATCGTTTTGTTGCGTTGGCACACTTCGCATTCATTGACCATTTTTTTTATATCTGATTTCATCCCAACTCAGTAAAGCTCTTTAGCTATTCTCTGGTACGTTTTTGTCTCCCCAGAATGCCCCCTATTTTGGAATCATGAAACTCCTTGAAGAGAATGGGAATGAGAGAAGAAGATCTAGAGATGACTAACCTGTTTTTGAAATATAACATGTCCTGAAAAATCACATAACCAGGATGGCTCAAACCTTGTAAGACTCTCTGTTTCAGTTGTTCTATATCAGTATCACCCAATATCTCTCATTGTAATATTGACCAATCTCGCCAAGTAGGCAAAGTCATTTGGGAACAAGATGGGGAAAGAGGAATTTGTGATAAAGAATCAGCCGCAGCATTGGAGGACCTTGATCTATACTGAATTTCGAACTGGTAACCCAATAATTTACTTACCCATTTATGATATTCTGACCCAATTACTCTTTGCTCCATTAAGAACCTCAAACTCTTCTGATCAATACGAACACCGAATTTCCGTCCTAACAAATACGCTAGCCACTTTGTAACCGCCAAAACAATGGCCATCAACTCCTTCTCATAGATGGGTTTGAGCCTAGCTCGTTGCCCCAACACCTGACTAAAGAAAGCTACTGGCCTTTGAGCTTGCATCAATACCGCACCCACCGCATAACCTGAAGCATTTGTTTCCACTACGAATTCCTTAGAAAAATCGAGCATTGCTAGCACCGGAGCCTGAGTCATAATCTGCTTCAAATTTTGAAAATCATCCTCTGCCTCTTGATGCCAATTAAAACCATCCTTCTTCAGCTGAGCTATCAAAGGCCAGGCTACCTTTCTATACCCCCTTACAAACTTCCTATAATACCCAGTGAGACCCAAAAACCCACGTAATTTAGTAAGAGTTTTTTGTTGTGGCCACTCTAATATAGCTTGAATTTTCGATTGATCCATGGAAACACCATTCACCGAGATGATATGTCCCAAATAACTCAACTTTGAGCACCCAAACTCACATTTCTTCTGGTTAGCATATAATTGATGTCTCTGTAATAATTCCAAGACTGTCTCCAAATGCTCTAGATGTGCTTCAATTCCTTTACTGTATACCAGTATGTCATCGAAAAATACAAGCACGAACTTTCGCAAATAAGGCCTGAAGATGGAGTTCATCAGTGCTTGAAACGTTGCCGGCGCATTTGTAAGACCAAAGGGCATTATTAAAAATTCATAATGCCCCTCATGTGTACGAAAATCAGTCTTTGCTTCATCCCCTTCTTGAAGTGAAACTGATGATAGCCTGATTTAAGGCCCAACTTGGAGAAAATATCTGCTCCATGAAGTTCATCTAACAATTCGTCGATGATAGGAATTGGAAACCGATCCGGCACTGTCTGTTTATTCAGTGCACAGTAGTCCACACAGAAGCGTCACACTCCATCTTTCTTCTTGACTAACAGTACTGGACTAGAGAAAGGACTTACACTATGGCGTATAATCCCCGCATCCAACATATCAGATATCAACTTCTCAATTTCATTCTTCTGAAACTGAGGGTAACGATAGGGACGCACATTGACTGGGCTTGACCTTTCGTGCATAACAATAGAATGCTCATACCCTCTTTTTGGAGGCAACCCTGATGGTATTTGGAAGACGCCTTCATTTCTTTTCAAAACTTCAAACAATACCGCCGATGTCTCTGAGACCTTCCCCAATGGTACTGACATATTTCCCAATTCCACCAAGTACCCCTGCCCTTCCTGCTTGATTGTGCGTTACATAGTTTTTAATGAAACCAAACTCTTCCTTAATGAGGGATCACCCTGGCATTTTTAATGAAACCAAACTCTTCCCTAATGAGGGATCGCCCTGGAGAGTGAGGGTTTCAGACCCAACTCGAAAACGCAAGCTTTGTTCCTTCCAATTTATCGAGATGGTTCCCAAGGTATCCAACCATTGAATCCCCAGTATGACATCTGAATTGCCAAGTCCTAATGGAAGGAAATCCTCCATAATTTCTATCCCTTGTAACAGTAACCGCACCCCTCGACAAACCCCACTCCCTTGGACTGAATCACCAGATCCCATGGTCACCCCATAACTTTCCGTATCCCTAATTGGTAACTCCACTTGTTTCACAACTTTTTGAGAGAGGAAATTGTGCGTCGCCCCACTGTCAATCAGAACCACTACTGGCTGATTTGCAATCTCTCCCTTGATTTTCATCGTCTTTGGAGTTGTTAGACCCACAACTGAACTCAAGGATACTTCCACTACTTGGCTAATCTCAGCTACTTCCAACTCTTTTTGTTCCTCCATCTCCTGAACTCCTTCTTCCTCCATTTCCCCTTCCTCCTGTGTGATAAGTACACTGACCTCTTTCCTTTTGCAGCGATGACCCGGAGAGAATTTCTCGATGCATTTGAAACATAATCCTTTATCTCGCTTGGCTTGGTAGTCGGCATCAGACAACCTTCTGGTTTCTCCTCTCTGGAACGAAGCTCTCTCGAAGTCTTTGGAATTTCCTGCTTGGCGGTGGTTGTAGGAGTCTTTGGCGAGAGACTTGTCGAAGTCTCTAGATGATGCGTTTAAGGGATGCCCTAATGGGCTCTGTTCATTTGGCTTTTGTCCACCCCAGGCCCAATTGGAAGTATATTTGAGGCCCGATCTTATTAAACCGGTTAAAGCCTGCTTTTCCTCTACTCTTTGGGCTAGCTCCATAGCCCGACCCAGTTGACCCGGTTCCAACATTCTCACTTCCGCCCAAACAGAAGGCTTCAAGCCATTGTTGAATTTGCTCAAGTAAACCTCTTCCGTCATGGTTTCCAAAGGAGCTGCCAGTGTCACAAACTTCCGGCGGTAATCCGCCATTGAACCCTCTTGCCGAAGAGCAAGAAATTGCTCGCACAAGGACCCCTCTTGGTTTGCTCAAAATTGTTTGAGGAGTAACCCTTTTAGTGCTTCCCAAAACAGAATCGATCTTCTTTTACTCTCCCATTGATACCATAGAAATGCATCTGCTTCAAAAGAGATTACTGCCGCTTCAATTCTTTCTTCATTATTGTATCTTTGAAAAGAAAAAAATCGCTCGCCCTTCAAGATTCAGCCATCTGGATTTGACCCCTCAAAGATGGGCATTTCCAATCTTTTGTGCTTTCTTTCAAATTGATACCCCTGTGAAGAAGATCCTCTGCCACCCATACCATTCAGACTCTGTGTCTCAGCAATGTTTGGAGGTATTTGATCCTTTATTGTGGTAGAAGCAGTTTTTAGAGCCTCCTCTTGCATTTTCATCATTTGTGCCATTCTTTGCATCATTTCTTGAAAATCCTCTATTGGCAAACCTACTTGTCCTTGAACAGCTTCTACAACTTCTTCCATAGCCTCAATTCTTGCATTAGCACTTGATTCTGCACTTTTTCCAGCCATTTCTCCTCAGAATCGAGTTGTTTTGATACCAGATTTGTTATGATCTGCAGGTTGGAGCAAATCAGATCAAGAATACTTGCAGTAAATTGCTGAAAGAACCTTGCAGAATCAGGGACTGATAACCCAGAACAGAGAAATCAAAGAAAGAATACAAACAAGAACAATTCACACTGGAGAATGAAATCTACGAATGAAATGTAGTGTATTGAGTGTAATGCTATTCGAGATGCCTTAATCTCCTAAGAGCAATTGCCCAATGTACATTTGATTACAGAATGAATGCTTCCCTGTTTATCCTGTTCTGCTCTTATTTATAGAAGTATTTCTACTTAATCCTCAACTCACCCTACAGCCACTTGCACGATACAGAGCAACTAACAACAACTTGCACTATCCTAATGACAACTTGCACTCCTAATGACAACTTGGATTCACTTATTCTTTCTTCTTGTATACGTAAACCTTATAGGAGGCCTATCAATACCCCCGCCCCAAAGACGCACCTTGTCCTCAAGGTGAAAAGAAGGGAATTGGTGTTGTAACAAATCGAAGTCCTCCCAAGTAGCTTCATAAGCAGGTAATCCCTTTTGACCAGAAACACATTTTGGACATGTAAAGTTAGTAGATTCATTTAACAATTTCTTTTCCTTTTCTTCTAGAATCGTGTATCTCTTTTTGAAATTCTAATGCTTTGGGAGATACATAGTAATTCAATCCCAATTCTTTTCTGCAATAATTTAGAGCTAATTGCATTTCATAAAAACCTTTTATACTTTGGATTTGGATATTCATTAATCTGTTCAAAAACTTCTGCCCAATGAGTGTATACTCCTGAAATTCTCCCTTTAATTACAGAATAAAAAGAAAATCCTTTTGAAAGTGGTTTTGATTGTATATTTTGAAAATAATATGATAAAAATTTTAAAATGGAATTAAATTTTTTTGGATGAGATTTTGAAGATTGGAGATTTTCAAGAAGACATACCTGCATAATGTCTAGATTATCCGTCTGTATATCACAAGATTTTACTTCTTTTTCAAGAGCAAGGCATATTTGTCCAAATTGACATTCCATTGTTTCTATTGTATTCTGCATGAAACAAATGTTATTTTCTTCCAATATATATATAGATCTTGATAAAGCATCTGCTATATTATTATTTTCACCTTTTATATGTTCAAATTTTGCTTTATAACCATTTCCAGCTACACTGTTTAAAAAATGTGTCCATCTTTTAGAATTTATTCGTTTATCGTTACTTTTATTATAGAATTTTACGATGGTTTCGCAATCAGTGCGAACTGTAAAAGGTTTATCAAGATAAAGCTTAAAATGGTCCAAGGCATTTATCCTAGTATTTCATAATCTAAGGATGTTAATCTCTGTTTTTTATATTTTCCAGAGGTATATCCACATATTTTTTCTTCATGTTTTGAGCTGTATTCGTTTGGTTTGGCTAAAAGCACTGCTCCTCATCCTTCTTCACATGCATTAGTTTCTATAATTTTATAATCAGATTGTAATGGTAATTAAGAGTGGGTAAGTTTTTGCAAATTTCATTTATTGTTTGAACTATCTTTATTTCTTCAGTATTAAATCTTGTTTTTTCTCCATTTGGTGTTGTTTTACTATAAAGAGGTCCTATTATTTTACTAAGGTCTTTAATATAATTTCGACAATAATTTAGTGTTCCTAAAAATGACTGTAATTGTTTTGTATTTTCAATTTTATCAGGATATTCTAATATTTTTTTAACAATATGTTCTTGTAACTGGATTTTACCATTTCCTATTTTCATCCCTAAAAAGTCTATATAAGTTTTACAAAGTTCAATTTTCTTTTTAGAAATGATAGTGCATTTTTAACGAATTCATTAAACACCAAGATTAAAGGATCATAATGGGATTCAAGATCCTTAGAAAAGACTAATATTTCATCGATATAGACAAGAACAAAAGTTTTATACTTACCAAAAATAACATCGATTTTTTTCGGAAATATAGAAGGAACATTTTTTTAGTCCAAAAGGCATTACTAACCATTCATAGTGTCCTTCGGAACATGTAAAGGTTGTCCATGGTATTGATTGTTCTTCCATCATTACTTGCCAGAAACCACTTTTGCAATCAAACTTACCAAAAATAGAGTTTCCTTGGATGCAATTTATCAATTGTTCTTTGTTGGGTATTTAATATTGATCATCGCATGTGTTGTCATTTAGTCGTTTATAATTTATAATCATTCTAGTTTGTCCTCTTTTAATTTCTGCATGATTTCTTACCATGAAGGTTGTACTCCTATGCCTACTATTACTATGTCTTATGATAATTTATTTGTATAGAAAATTCCTCTATATCTAATGAAGTATGAGTTACAGTTCTGATTTTATAGCCATTTCTGAATTTTTAATTTCTAATTTAGCTAGATATTTATTACGAGATCAATACTTTATAGAATTTTCTCCTAAAACTTGAGTTTCTTCAACAATTCTTATAATATTATCTAGTATTTCCTTTTTATTATATTCTAACTTCCTTTTTTGGATTATTGAAGAAAATATAATTTGTAGTAATTTTGTTTAAATTTACTGTTAATTTTTTTATAAAGACCTTGAATGAAATTATAAGTGTCATCTTGAATAAGCAAGTCTTTGTTTACAAAACAACTATTTGTTTCAAAACTATTAGTAGTAGTAGTAGTAGTAGTCCCATCACGCTTTTGATTTCACTCTGTATTTGGTGAAGGTTTTTTTTGTTCACGTAGGATTAGGATCATCCGCTTCCCAAAAATTCGAGACGTGAAAATTTAACAGAAACATTAAATAAAATTAACATAGACAAAAATTCTAACCGGGTAACTTTGAAGATGACTGCTCCATAAAAATAAACCGCCAAAGATGCCGCTCCAAAACTCTATAACCTGAGAAAGGCCAAATGACTACGTTCAAATAAGAACTTATTCAATAAGCAAAAGCTCACTTGGGTCAGCGAGGTAGCTGGTATGAATAATCTCCATCCTTATAAAATAATTTACATTATTGATAATCACATAATTATAACATTATTACCTCTTATTATATTTTTGTTAATTCTCATTTTATCTTATTTTAGATTAATTATTAAAATTTTGTGTTTTTGTAGAATTTGGAGCAATAATGAAGAAATCGAAGAAAAATGAAATGAACAAATCACAGATGGTGACTTCGGAGAAAGTGGAGGTGAAAATAACCTGAGCCCTTGGCTTAAACCCAAAACCAAATCCATCAACCCAAACCCATTGTCAAGCTCAATCAAACCCAAAGCATATTATCTTAATTATCCAATATTCTGGTTTGATTTAGGCCTTAAATCACTCATTGAATCCTCCCCTTTAAGTTATCCATATTCATTTTTTCTTAATTCTCTATAAATACAAGAGAAATGAATGAGAAAGGGGTGGAAGAGAAGGGAAGAAAAAAATAAGCAGAAAATCAAACCCTCTTCCTCACACAGTGATTCTCATCACCATCACCACCTACCCACCTCTCTTTCTTCTCCCTCCTCATCTCCATCAAACACCACCAAACTACTACCACCTGGCCCTCACTCTCTCCGCCACCTGGAAACAAGCCGGAGTCATCACCATCCACACCGTACGCGCAGCCGGATAGACAGCACGCAGCCACCCTCAACCCCAACTGGACAGCACGCAGCAGCCGGCCGGCGCTGCACCACGCACGCCGGACAGTCCCACCGTCTTCCCCTCCGCCATCCAACGTCCTGTCGCACGCTCAATTGCCTTCCCACAACACCTGCAACAGCCTGAAGTTCTCCCGCGCGTTGCCCGCCTCTCTCTGTTCAAATCGAAAAGGAAAGGTTGGGGTGCTATCTACACCCACCTTTTAATCGTGTACACCTAGTAGCGCATAAGAGCACCCCGGCTGGGCATGGCCTGACGTTATTGACATCCTGGAAATCTGATGTACCACACCACTAGACCTGGCGCTGTTTGCAACCTGCTGATCTGCTGAGTACCACCGCACCGAGGCGGCAACAAACCAAAAGGGTTGTATAATTTATTTTAATTTATTTTACTGACTTAAATGCTTAATTGTTAACTACAATTTTATTTTAGAAATTTGATAAATTGCTTTCACCTTTCATGTTCAATTAAAATATGATATGTTTGGTAGTTAGATTCACGTTTTATCAATATTCAAAGCACGTGCTAACAAATATTGAGCTTGAACTTTGATTAAGTGTGCCCTAAAAAAACACTTAATGCTTGGTAAAAGTTTATTTGCTTGAGATAAATTGTTCATTTTGACCGAAACTTGATATGATTGGAATTGAATTTTAATGATCACATCTTCGGTGTAAGCAAGGGATCCTCATCCCTAAAGCTTCTCGTTTATAATTTCAGTAATTTAGATCTAAACGAGAAGCTTTAGGGATAGGATCCCTTGCTTACACTGAAGATGTGATCATTAAAATCCAATTCCAATCATATCAAGTTTCTGTCAAACATGAACAATTTATCTCAAACAAATAAACTCTTACCAAGCATTAAGTATTTTTTTATGGCACACTTAATCAAAGTTCAAGCTCAATATTTGTTAGCACATGCTTTGAATATTGATAAAACGTGAATCTAACTACCAAACATATCATATTTTAATCGAACATGAAAGGTGAAAGCAATTTATCAAATTTCTAAAATAAAATTGTACTTAACAATTAAGCATTTAAGTCAGTAAAATAAATTAAAATAAATTATACAACCCTTTTGGTTTGTCGCCGACTCGGTGCGGTGGTACTCAGCAGATCAGCAGGTTGCAAATAGTGCATGGTCCAGTGGGGTGGTACATCAGATTTTCAGGATGTCAATAACGTCAGGCCATGCCCAGCCGGAGTGCTCTTATGCGCTACTGGGTGTACACGATTAAAAGGTGGGGTGCAGATATCACCCCAACCTTTCCTCTTCGATTTGAATAGAGAGAGGCGGGCAACGCGCGGGAGAACTTCAGGCTGTTGCAGGTGCTGTGGGAGGGCGTTGTGGGAGGGCGGTTGAGCGTGCGGCAGGACGTTGGATGGCGGGGGGGGGGGGGGGTGGAAGACGGTGGGACTGTCCGGCGTGCGTGGTGCTGCGTCGGCCGGCTGCTGCGTGCTATCCGGTTGCAATTGAGGGTGGCTGCGTGCTGTCTATCAGGCTGTGCGTGCTGTCCGGCTGCGCGTACGGTGTGGATGGTGATGATTCCGTCTTGTTTCCAGGTGGTGGAGAGAGTGAGGGCCAAGTGGTAGTAGTTTGGTGGTGTTTGATGGAGAAAATGAAGGAGAAGAGAGGTGGGTAGGTGATGAGAATCATTGTGTGAGGAAGAGGGTTTGATTTTCTGCTTTTTTTTTTTTTTTTCCATTTTCTTCCTCCCCTTTCTCATTCATTTCTCTTATATTTATAGAGAATTAAGAAAAATGAATATGGACAACTTAAAGGGGAGGATTCAATGAGTGATTTAAGGCCTAAATCAAACCAGAATATTGGATAATTAAGAGAAATATACTTTGGGTTTTATTGGGCTTGGCAATGGGTTTGGGTTGATGGATTTGGTTTTGGGTTTCTCAGGTTATTTTCACATCCACTTTTTCTGAAGTCACCATCTGTGATTTGTTCATTTCATTTTTTTTCGATTTCTTCATTATTGCTCCAAATTCTACAAAAGCACAAAAAATTAATAATTAATCTAAAATAAGGATTAACAAAAATATAATAAGAGGTAATAATGTTATAATTATGTGATTATAAATTATTTAACATGAAAATTTCATAAACAAGAAAATAACACTCAAAGTCTTGTAGTTCCTCAACGAGGCAAACTTTACATACTAATCATTTTTATCATGCTTAAATATAAATTTATTTTACCAACACTTACAAAGTGAAGGTTGAACATGGTAAGTCCGACCTGCAAAAATTGTTAGTCGACTTGTCATCCTGCACGAAACAGTTAGAAACAAACGGATAAAATTTATGAGTTATCAATCCTCATAAATGCAATTTATTTTCAAAGAACGATACAAATCATAGTCATATTAGACTATTATTAAAATATCAACAAAACACATTTTCTACCTATAGGAAGACATATAGTTCTCATTCAATGGTCGAATAAGCATTTAGTTTCTTCCTTTAAGGCAATCATGCACATACACAAAAATTTAACTTCTTTTCCACAATCGCACCATCCTTCTTGTGCCGAACACACCTCACCCAAGTGTGTCTCCCTTACCTTCAAAACCACTCGGAGCGTACATGTTCCAAGTGGGGTGCCACATCGAAGAACATGTCATCTCACCCGAAATTCGATCCATGACAAGCATTTCTTAAATACTACACGTACTATCGAACTCACATTGAACGGTGCACTGATATACAAGCAAGTCTGCATACCCAAAATGATATCACACGTATACAAGCAAGTCTATATACTAAAATAAATTTTTTTTTCGGAGTTGTGGAAAATAGCATAAAAAAACCAACTAAAACTCAAAACTCTTTTATGGTGACACTTTGTCAACCATAAATAAATCAACCACAATATTAACCCATTATTTTAGGAAAACTAGCATTTTTTATAAATAACTTTTCCATAATACAATAGGGATCAAACCAAATCAATACGAGGATACTTCTTAGCAAGCCAATTTGCATAACAATCCAAACTACGCAATCAATACTAGTGTCATAATCTTTAGTGCCTCCATTCGTGTATATATAAATAAAAATAATTCGGACAATCTGGACATGAGTAATAACATATTCAACCCAAACTGCACAATTCATTCTACATGATGTCACAGGCTAACAAGACGACAATACCAATTTTGAACCAACACACAATCATTATATATTTCCTATACCAAAAGTATTGTATCCCTACATATTTAGTGTACTTGAAGAAAACAAACATCAAGTCTTCGACATTCTTCTACACGCATCACCACTCCATAGAAATAAATCAAACAAAACAATTCATTCATAGAACAATCGAAGTCATTAACTCCACTACCCATTCCACATCCAAGGAAGCGTTGAGGATGATTGCTGCAACAATTCAAATCACACACTCCGAAGCATTCAATTACATTTTCACTACCCAACTAGAACCTAGTCAAACCCTCTCCAAGCCTTCCGACTTCCTAATCAATTTAAATAACCCCCAACTCAGTTGTAATTAGCCTAGTTTTATTTGTCAAACAGTCGGGTAAATAACCCTTCAAACAATATTGAAATGAACAAGCTATCCTAACTAGACAAGTCATCACTCAAATGTACATAATTCTCACATTAGAAATCCAAATTGACTACCGTTAACGGCTATAGAAAGTAGACACAAAGAGGTTTCCAACCATATATAGCATACCCTCTGATTATGTTTGTAACATTACAGATTTTACAAACAAAACATGTCATCTGTCAGCCCATTCGTCCAGATTTACCTCTTGTCACTAAAACAAGTATATCTTTCTGCACAAAATTCAGATTGTGATACCGTAAAATCCTTTAGAAACTAGACTCCAACAGGAAAATTTTGATATATAACATAATACAGTATACCCTAAAGTACCCAATCAAAACTAGCATAGAAAAACTGCACAGAATCAAAACTGATACACAAACAAGTTTTAGCTCATAATTGAAAAATGTTTCCGTCCTTGATTTCTCAAACTCCACTTCATCCCAAATATAATTTTCAAGCTTATTAGGTATAAAAAAAAAATCCATATTACTTACAAAAAAAATTTCAAGCAAAAATATATGAAAAGAGAATGGAGGAAAACTCACTAATTTCTACCAAAACTTTTATATACATGAATTTCAAAAATTCAATCAGTGACATTTGTTTCTGCCTCGAGGGAGATCTAACCGTTGGATGAACTCTAAACAACCAGTATGTTTTTCATACGTGTGTTGTGAACCTACAGATTTAATTGGAAGTATTATGAACTTTAGAACGTCCCGATCAACTGAACATACTAAGACTGCGCAAAGTTGTATTTATTACGGGATTTAAATAAAAACCTAGTTGTAGGTTTTCTCTTTTAACTCAACCAATTCCTACAAAAATACAATAAAATTTTCATATTTCAGATTTATAATTGTATTAAACCCTAACCTAAATCAACTGATTAATCTAAAAAAGAAAAAGAGAATGAAGAAGACTCACCGGTGTTAAGCATTATTTTTCTTTTTCTTATTCTTCTTGTTTCACCTCTTTCCCCTAATCTTTAGGTAAGTTCCTCCCATTATTTTGTGTGTAAAAAAAAAGAATGAGGCTAGGTTTTTCCAACTCTTTTATAAAGCTCTAATTATGTTTTCCTAATTTTAATTTTTTGCTAAATGTACACACACTTTCTACTCATTTAACCACTAAAAATAAAACAAGTTTTACACATTATAAAATTATAATACATTACAAATTTATAAGTAAAAATTATTTATATTTGTGTAATTAGGTGGGTATTACGATATACACACTCAAAAGAATCTCGTCCCGAGATTCGAAACGTAAGAAAACAATGTGAATTTAAAAAAAAAATACAAATTGGCAAAAGAAACATATATATACATTTTCAGATTAGAAGTTATTCAAATCCTATACTTATAGAAAAAAATTCACATCATACAAAGTCATACATCAAACGTGAGTAGATACGAGGTTGTTACCTGCGTATATATAATATTTTAATTAGAATACAAAATAATAAATTGAAACACTTTATATACAAACATATTTATAAGGACAGTGAAAAAGTACGGGTATTACAATATATACAACTCAAAAGAATCTCGTCCCGAGATTCGGTAGAGGAGGGTAAGTAGGTAATTAGTTTTACAATAAACAAACTACCTTCCGAATGAAACAACACTATAGTCCAAATAATAAACCATTCCAAAAATAAATTTTCTATTAACCCTCCTTAAGAAACAAATCACATATCACATAGACAAACAAATAGCTCATGCATATGTCTATAACTTTATGAAGACAAACACATAAAATATATATTATAAATATTCAGTAAGTATAAAAATTACGGGGCGCTACAATATATACAACTTAAAAGGAATCTCGTCTCGAGATTCGCTGAATTACATAAATATAAATAATATTTACTTATAAATTTGTAATGTATTATAATTTTATAATGTGTAAAACTTGTTTTATTTTTAGTGGTTAAATGAGTAGAAAGTGTGTGTACATTTAGCAAAATAAAATAAAATAAATAAAATTAGGAAACCCTAATTAGAGCTTTATAAAAGAGTTGGAAAAAAAAAATAGCCTCATTCTTTTCTTTTACACACAAAATAATGGGAAGAATTTACGTAAAACATTAGGGGAAAGAGGTGAAACAAGAAGAAAAAAAAGAAGAAAAATAATGCTTAGCACCGGTGAGTATTCTTCGTTCTCTTTTACTTTTTTGATTAAGTAATTGATTAAGGTTAGGGTTTAATACAAATATAAATCTGAAATGTGAAAATTTTATTGTATTTTTTGTAGAAATTGGTTGAGTTAAAAGAGAAAACCTACAACGAGGTTTTTATTTAAATCCCGTAATAAATACAGCGGCGCAATCTTACTATGTTCAGTGGATCGAGACCTTATAGAGGTCAGAATGCCTTCAAATTAAATCTATAAATTCATAACACACGTATGAAAAACATACCAATGGTTTGGAGTTCATCCAATAGTTAGATCTCCCTCGAGGCAGAAACAAATGTCACTGATTGAATTTTAAAAATCCACGTATATAAAAGTTTTGGTAGAAATTAGTGAGTTTTCCTCCATTCTCTTTTCATATATTTTTGCTTGGAATTTTTTTTTTGAAAGTGATGTGGATTTTTTTTATACCTAATAAGCTTGAAAATTATATTTGGGATGAAGTGGAGTTTGAGAAATCAAGGTCGGAAACATTTTTCAATTATGAGCTAAAACTTATTTGTGTATTCTATCAGTCTTGATTCTGTGTAGTTTTTCTATGTTGGTTTTGATTGGGTTCTTTAGGGTTCTTTACGGTATCACAATATGAATTTTGTGCAGAAAGATATACTTGTTTTAGTGACAAGAGGTAAATCTAGACGAATGATGACAGATGACCTGTTTTGTTTGTAAAATCTGTAATGTTACGAAAATAATCAGGGTGTATGTTTTAAATGGTTGGAAACCTCTTTGTGTCTACTTTCTATAGCCCTTAACGGTAGTCAATTTGGAGTTCAAATGTGAGAATTATGTACATATGAGTGATGACTTGTCAAGTTGTCTAGTTAGGACAGCTTGTTCATTTCGGTATTGTTTGGATGGTTATTTACCCGACTGTTTAGCGAATAAAACTAGGCTAGTTACAACTGAGTTGGGGGCTGTTTAAATTGATTAAGAAGTCGAAAGGTTTGGAGAGGGTTTGACTAGGTTCTGGTTGGGTAGTGAAATTGTATTTGAATGCTTCGGAGTGTGTGATTTGAATTGTTGCAGCAATCATCTTCCTCAATGCTTCCTTGGATGTGGAATGGGTAGTGGAGTTAAGGACTTTGATTGTTCTATGAATGAATTGTTTTATTTGATTTATTTTCATGGAATGGTGATGTGTGTAGAAGAATGTCGAAGACTTGATGTTTGTTTTCTTCAAATACACTAAATATGTAGGGATACAATACTTTTGGTATAGAAAATATATAATGATTCTGTGTTGGTTCAAAATTGGTATTGTTGTCTTGTTAGCCTGTGACATCAAGTAGAATGAATTGTGCAGTTTGGGTTGAATGTGTTATTACTCATGTCCAGATTGTCAACACTCTTTGTATATTGTTCGAATTATTTTTCTTTACATATACACGAATGAAGGCAATGACTACTAAAGATTATGACACTAGTATTGATTGTGTAGTTTGGTTTGTTATGCATATTGACTTGCTAAAAAAGTTATTTATGAAAAATGCTAATTTTTCCAAGAGAATGGGTTAATATTGTGGTTGAATTATTTATGGTTGACAAAGTGTCACCATAAAAAAAATTTGAGTTTTAGTTGGTTTTTTTTTATGTTATTTTCCACAACTCCGAAAATAAATGTGAAAAAAGAAGAATACATTATTTTAGTATACAAACTTACTTGTATACGTGTGATATCATTTTGGGTATGCAGACTTGTTTGCATATCAGTGCACCGTTCCATGCGAGTTTGGTAGTACATGTAGTATTTAGGAAATGCTTGCCATGGATTGAACTTCGGGTGAGATGACATGTTCCTCGATGTGGCACCCAACTTGGAACATGTACGCTCCGAGTGGTTTCGAAGGCAATAGAGGCACACTTGGGTGAGGTGTGTTCAGCACAAGGAGGATAGTGCGATTGTGGAAAAAGAAGCGAGATTTTTATGTATGTGCATGATTGCCTTAAGGAAAAACTAAATGCTCATTCGACCATTGAATGAGAACTATGTCTTCCTAAAGGTAGAAAATGCATTTTGTTGATATTTTAATAATACTCTATTATGGCTACGATTTGTATCGTTGTTTGAAAATAAATTGCATTTATGAGAATTAATAACTCATAAAATTTATCCATTTGTTTCTAACTGTTTCATGAAGGATGGTAAGTCTACTAACAATTTTTGCAGGTCAGACTTACCATATTCAACCTTCACTTTGTAAGTGTTGGTAAAATAAATGTATATTTTAATCATGATAAACTTATTAGTATGCAATGTTTGCCTCGTTGAGGAATTACAAGACTGAGTGTTATTTTCTTGTTTATGAAATTTTCATATTAAATCATGTAAATTATTTTATTTTATAAGGATGGAGATTACTCATATCAGCTACCTCGCTGACCCAAGTAAGTTTACGCTTCTTAGGTACGTTCTGATACAACCTGCAATAGGAATCAGAATAGATAGGACACTTGAGCAAGTTTAGTAAATTGTACAAAGAAGTGAAATGGGAGAAAATCGATTGTATTGATAGTAAAGGATACAATTCCAGGAATTCGAGAGCCTGGTCTCTCCCTTTCAATATACTCTATTTGGATGATTCTCCCTACTCTCCTACCTTCCCCTTTTATAGCTACTACTCCTACAATACTGACCACTCAAAAATAACAACCTAACAAACTCAGCCTTCTATTCCCTTCTAGTGAATACTAGTAGTTCCCTGATCCTTCTTCCTTCTAGCATATGTGAACCTAATGGTGGGCTTATCACGTTCTTATTGGAACGTAGCCATTTAGCCTTTCACAGGTTATAGAGTTTTGGGGCGGCATCTTTGGCAGTTTATCTTTATGAAGCAGCTATCGTCAAAGAGTTACCTGGTTAGAATTTTTGTCTATGTTAATTTTATTTAATGTTTCTGTTGTTAAATTTTCACGTCTCAAATTTTGGGGAAGCGGATGATCCTAATCCTGCGTGGATATAAGGATTTTTTCGTTTCCTCGAAAATCGGTGCGTGACAGCTGTAACGAAGTGAGAATCAATTCAGTATCACTTGTAGGGCTGAAAACCGAACCGACGATTCGGTTTTTCACCTAAACCGTGATTTTAAAATTTTCAAACCGAAACCGAACCGATCATTAACAAAACCGATCCGAAACCGAACCGATTCTAATTTATGCAAACCGTAACCGAACCGACTAAAATTGAACCAAAACTGAAATAAAACCGAACCGACCTACTATTTTAAACCTATTGTATTATTTATATATAAAATATATATTATTTATTATATATATTCAGTCGGTTCGGTTTGGTCGGTTAAAATTACATAGAAACCGAAAATCGAACCGACCACTTCGGTTTTGAATTTTTTGAAACCGAAACCGATCCGAACCGAATTTAAACCGAACCGATTGGTTCGATTTAGATCGGGTCGGTCGGTTTAATCGGTTTGATCGATTTTTTGTTCAGCCCTAATCACTTGTCACGGCTTTAACCTACAATTAACTCCAAATCAGCACTAACAACACCATTAACAACAAGGAAGCAAAGATTGATGTAATAAAAAAGATATTGATACTAGTTTACAAATTTAAACTGTAAATGTATTAAGAGTAATTAAAAAATAGTGTATTAAGAGTAATTAAAAAATACAACATATTCAGACTGCACCCAAGATATGAATTAAAATTTGCAAAGAATACATAAAAACCAGGGAGCACTAAGCGAAATCGAATTTACTTACTCTTGGGAAAGTTGCCATAAGATGAATTGAAATCCACCCATCCACATCCATTCTATTCCGCAAGAAGACATCCTCTACCAAATTGTCCACACTGCATTACATAGTAGTAATTAAAATCAAGTCTATTTGAAAAGCTTTAAAGTTACAAAGGAAACCGAACCTAATTAAAATACCTGAACTAATATTCGATCTGTTTGAGTATTGCTTGGAAGCATAAGAGAACGATCCATCTTGAAATATTGAAAGATTTGAGAACACATAGATGCACAAATTCAATGATAAAAAGAAACAACATAAACAAAACCAAGATTCAATAGTTGTTGTTTCTAGTTCTAATAGGAAACTAATATCATAACTTCTATTTTTTTTTATTTTAACATTAGTAAAATACAAGATTGAATCACCTACAGAAACTTATCAATTTACACTTTAGTGAAATGCAAGATTAGCAAGTCCTCCCCATTTGATAAAACAACTGTCTTAGATTTAACTTTCACTATTTGAAATATCGATTACCTATCACAGTTCATGTCTAAAATGCAAACTTAAAATTTACACAGCTTCAGCTGTTTGTACTGAATCTCAAATGAAATTACACTTTTTTTTTTTTTTTTAATGGTTTCCCTAGATATCTAATGGAAATTGGAATTACACAATATGGTATTGAGGGTTTTTTTTTTTAATATTTTTTATAAGATAAAATATGGTATTCAGTTGATTTAATCCGTAGTAAGCATCAAACCCTACAAAGTACAAACAAAGGGTTTACATCATTAGCGATCCTAATGAGAAAAGTTAGATTGACAAAATCAGAACCTCAGTTCAACTAAACTAATAATACATATCATTACAATATGTTTGTTTGGATTTTTGAAAGAGATTCAATAATCAATTATGATTTATCGATAGTAAGCAACTCGAGCAACATGGCTTCTGCAAAAACATAATTTTGTTATCGCTACTAAAAAAAAAAAAAACTGCATTGGTTCGATTACTGGAATTCTCTTAGTCATTATAATGCTTCACATTGGGTTAACACACCTACAAAAGCAACATTACTAACATTGAAATTTCAAGTCGCATGCAAATATTTAAATTAGACATGGAGACAATAAGAGTGCTTTGGGTTGAGGACATTCATGATGATTAGATAATTAAGATTAATTAACACATAGATACATAAATTCAATGACAAAAGGAAACAAGAAGAACATGATTAATAAGTTATTACCTTGGCCTCCAGAAAATCCACCATAGAATTGACCTGAGAAAATTTTCCATAAGCGTTGTAGTTGAAGTTCATCTTCTCCTTTGTTTTCTTCTCAGTGCTTCTTCCTTCACATCTGGTATTCTAATTTAAAGGTGGTGTCTCCTTTCCTACTTACAAAACCAATACAGTTGTTGTTTCTAGTTCTAATAGGAAACTAATATCATAATTTCTATTTTTGATTTATTGCTAAAACTATACTATTTCTAATTTTCTAGTTATAATAGGAAACTAATTTTCTAACTTCTAATTTGCCAAGTTTTGCAAATGGATTTTTATAGGATCCCATAACCTATCAACAAGGTGCGACCCACACAGCCTTAACCACTCGACCATAACACCATTGGCTAATACTAGAGTACTGTGGTTGCTAATACTAGAGTGCTTTGGGTTGAACACATTCATCATGATGATTAGATACTTGAGATTAATTAGTCCACGAGTGAGAGGAAAAGTCTATTCTGTTTGTGTGAATTAGAAAAATATGGTTACTCAAGTCAATATAGTTTGAACTAGTTTCAGTTGTCTTGAAATCGGCATTCATTCATGTTTTGCTTTGCTCACTTCACTGTCTATGTTGTGTAGCCCCTATTTTCAGGAATAAATAAATAAATGACATAACTATGATTATCACACAAGAAAATAGGGTCGGGAAATCCAGATCGCACTTGAGCCAATTTATATACTCCATCGTAGTATAAACTGTGTATGTGGTTGAACAAAATGTGGTTTAGGGTGTATTTGGTTGCGATATTTAGATAAACACCACTTGGCTGCATTCATCGACACTGTGCAAAGTATGGAGCTTGGGGAAAGCTGAATCACTGTTTCTATCTAGTAATTTTGATCTCTGAATAAGATTGCTGCAATATTCTAAATTGAGACTAAATTGAGAGTAATAGCTGCATAGATTTCATGTAATATTTATCTTTGGGTACATGTAATTCTGATTTTGTTCTCAACAGGTTATTGAGATTTGCATTTCTATACCAGCTCTCATAACTAACTGAAAACAACAGTAATGATTCAAATACTAGTTATCAGTTTGCATTCGGCTGATTCGCAGTTGCAGTTCATCAATTCACAATTTTTATATCAAGCTCCAAAAGTTCCTAGCTTATTGCTTTCCTCTGTAGATCCCTTCTTGTCAAGGATGACTGTATCTTCTTTGAGCAAGCATATGCAATAACTAGTTTGATTGGATCACAATTGGGCATAGAATGAATAGGAACTTAACTAATCTCACAGTAAATGCAGAACTTTGACAAGAACAGAAAGACGGCAAAATATGGATTATCAATCAACCCATGCGACTCACTTGAAGCACCGAGATTTCTATTAGAAAATAAAAGGAATCTTATTGATGCCAGAATGAGTACACTAATGATCAATCCAAAGGAAGTAAAATAACATGGACTCTCAGAGTTCACCATAAATGTTGTAAACATTCAACGCAAAAAACAATGGAAGATCTCACAGTGAAGAGAAGTGGCCATCTCCCACAAGATTGCACGTCCTATAATTATTTCTTGGTGCTCTCCAGGGAATTAGAATCAACCACTACGCTCCTGATCAGCCACCTAGTTTGCTGCAGCTACTTTCTGTTAAGGACAGAGAAAGTGGGCAACCAGATGTTTTAGGAATAACCCCCAAAATCCTTCAACAAACATATAAATAAAACAACACTAACAAAAACCCAATAATAGATTAACGAGGTTGAGTGTTGAGAATTTGTAGGCTCACCTTGGGAATTGAAGAGATGAATGTTAAGTGGAAAAACTATTAATTACATACAGAGAAAATTGTTGTTTCACCAGCCTATAAGTGGCTCAAGAATTCATGAGATTTTGGCTGCTTACAACCAATTAAGTGAGTCATGACTTTGCAATTGTCGTTAGCACTTAGTATATCTTTGATTGGCTTGCCAGCATTGCATCAGCGCATTAGCATGCTTTGGTTGCCATGCAAGTCTTGTGTCTCATACAACTCATACCTTTTGCAAATTTTATCATGCCTCAAGTTTCGACACTAAACATTCAATTTTCTTAAAATAAAACTATAAATATTTCTTTTTTTCCGTCTGATGTCCAGTTGATACTACTTTGTAGCATTAGCTCCATTCTGCTTTGATGATAATAATAGTAATTTAACTTCAAATTTCGTATTTACATTGAGCAATCAGAGTTTAAATACCAGTTCAGCTAATAATTACCCCTTCTTTGATCTCTTTCTCGCCTCCAGTGAAAAACTTGAAGCTTCCGTAGATAAGTACTCCCCAACCGGTCAAAGAAGAAATAACGAACTGCAATTAAAAATAAAAGTAGAATCCTTTTAGCAATTTTCGGATAAAGATGAAGGATCTTAAACAGAAATATTAACATGCATTATAAAAAATAAAAAAAGCATTTGTCAGAGTCTTTAACATGAGTATCATCAATTTACACCTGATACATAAATCCTAAATTTTGTAGATATGTGTCATAAATGTGCGGTATGACTATGAGAAGGTGTTTTATTGTGTAACGTCTGAAATAATGTATGTTGTAGATAACTCCTAAAAAAATGGATTGTCCTTGTTATGCAGGTGTATACAAAATTTCTGTAGCAAATCACTTAGAAGTTCCAGACATTCATATTGCAAAGAAATTGCAACCAGGTGAAATATGATATATGTAAAACTAAGTTAAAAAAAAAAAAACAGATTAGTATATGATTCTCATTTGAATAATCAATCTTCCAAGAAATATTGAAACTCACATGCTCCTCTTTCCATTTTGATGGGCTCAAGGGGTCCTGCCAAATATTCACCTTTGGTGGTCCATGATGATCTGTGACAAAGTGAATAAATAACTGATTATACAAGGAATGATTTTGGAAATTAAGCATTCAAGTTAATCCAAATCAGAAAATATTTGCCGAATGGTGACTTCTCCTTTTATTTTTATAGTTTTAGCTTATCAGGATTCAGGAGCAGATTGGCAACTTGTTATGAAATATGTAACTGTTGTATTACATGTCAAAAATTTATGATTCTTCAAGGCCAAAACTAACATGAATTGATCCCAGCAGATTGGTAACTTCTCATGAAATATGTAACTGTTGTATTCCATTTCTTCACTGAAATAACGGGCCGAGCAAGAGAGTAATGTAAAGGGTATTTATTTATTTCTTATTATTTTTTTTATACATTGGCAACTTGTTATGAAATATGTAACTGTTGTATTACATGTTAAAAATAATATGATTCTTCAAGGCCAAAACTAACATGAATTGATCCCAGCAGATTGGTAACTTCTCATGAAATATGTAACTGTTGTATTCCATTTCTTCACTGAAATAACGGGCCGAGCAAGAGAGTAATGTAAAGGGTATTTATTTATTTCTTATTATTTTTTTTATACATTGGCAACTTGTTATGAAATATGTAACTGTTGTATTACATGTTAAAAATAATATGATTCTTCAAGGCCAAAACTAACATGAATTGATCCCAGCAGATTGGTAACTTCTCATGAAATATGTAACTGTTGTATTCCATTTCTTCACTGAAATAACGGGCCGAGCAAGAGAGTAATGTAAAGGATATTTATTTATTTCTTATTATTTTTTTTATACATCAGTAAAACACCAGTCACCAAAGATTGCATTAAAAATCCCCTCCCTGCAAGCGTTTAAGGAAGGCAAAGAAAAAGAAATGAATATTACAAAGGACTTGGAACCACAAGGACCACAACAAACATGCAACCAACTCACCAATCTCTTAAAATTGCATAAAAAAACCACACCAAAAATGAACCTCACTCCCATCTATCTGATTTCACAAACCCCAATTAATGGCACAGAGCCACACCATCATTTTTACCTCACCAATGAGTTGAAAACACGCTTCTTCTTGACTTCAAAAATTCTTTGATTATGTTCTTTCCAAATAACTCCAAGCCGCAATTAAATGTTGTCATAACCACTTCCCTTGGGTAGAGTTAGAGTTGAAATGTGAACCAATGGTAAACCCACTCTCCCATTGAGGAACTCATGGTAAGAACCAGCCAATGTCAAAAAATAGAGCGATGATGCCTATTCAATGGTTGTGACCAATCAACCACATCATGAAATTCAAAGATGGAGGACACTTCTTTTTTGGCATTGATTGAAATTTAGGTTTCAAGACGGGATGGTGGCCAATTCTGAATACAAACTTTCATAACAATGATGAACACTAAGTTAGAAACATCCACCGCCACAAATGCTCTTTATCTACCACTAGGACAGCATATAGACATTCCACCAAGGCAGCCACCTGAAACACATTCCAGTTATTCAAAGTTCAAACCTCTACGAGGAGCTAAATCCCAAGAAGATTCTTTGAAACTCCACATTCCTTGTACAAAACCTCAAATTCATCTTCTAGTGGCCAACTAAGCCAAGCATCTATCCAGAACTATTACCTCTACCAACTTGAAGGAGATTTTGCAAAAAATAATTTTTGAATTTCACAATTGGTTTCCAAAGAGCATAACCATAGGAGTTGTTGGACACTTTAGTGAACCAACCATTCTCTTCAAGCACATATTTCTCCTCGATAAGAGCCAATGCCTTACCCATTTGATTGAAGTGTTTGAGGTTTTTGATCCCGAACCCACCCTTCTCTTCGAACTCCAATCCCAATGCACTTAACAAGATGAAATTTTCTTACTTTAGATGTGGTGGTCCAAAGGAATTCCTACAAAAAATATTAATCTCCTTGCCAACAGAGTAGAACCTCAATAATTTAATACCCGATAAATTAATAACCTCGGTTGAATAATATTTTTGGTCAGTCCCGATTTAGGGATAACATGCTAAATTAATAAGATACATTATAAAAAATTTAATATAGATCCCAGTAATATATTTATTAATAAATTTCCGATACACAGTGCTTATGATTCGACTATGAGGCCTTTGGCTTTGAGATGAGAAGTCATCGTTGCATTATGATGTGTTGCGTTCCTATTACTTTTTTTTTATTTAAATACAGTTTTTGCTTAGTTAAATGTCCATAAAATAGAATAATGTAGTACAATCTAATGTTTTAGAAAATTAAGTAGATTCATGAATTTTATCCTTACGAGGTCCCGGAGTGTGAGGCTTTTCGATATCTAGGGTCTATAATTCAAAAGAATGGGGCTATTGGAGCAGATGTAGACCACAGGGTTAAAGCTGGTTGGTTGAAATGGCGAATGGCGTCAGGAGTATTGTGCGATAGAAGGATGCCTGCAAGGCTAAAAGGGAAATGCTATAAGACAATTGTTCGACCAGCCATGCTATACGGTTCAGAATGTTGGGCTACTACGGGACAACATACGCATAGGATGGCAGTAGCAGAAATGCGTATGTTAAGGTGGATGTGTGGTAAAACTCGTAAGGATAAAATTAGAAATGAAAGAATTAGGAGATACTTAGGTGTAGCGCCCATAGAGGAAAAAATTAGAGAAAGACGTTTAACTTGGTTTGGTCATGTGCGGAGGAGACCAAACACGGCGCCAATTAGAAAATGTTTAGATTGGCAAGTTAATGGAGGGTGTAGACGGAGGGGACGACCGTTGAAAACTTGGATGAAGACGGTGAATGAAGATATCATTGAGCTTGGATTAGGTGAGGAAATGTGGGAAGATTGCATTGCTTGGAGAACCAAAATTCATGTAGCCGACCCCGAAAATCTCGGGAATGGGCTTTGATGATGATGATGATGAAACAAATACATAAAATTGTTAGTTTGTAAAATGAGAAATTAAATATAATGTACAATATTAAAAAAATAAGGAATACCTTGATAAATTAATAAGTTATTAATTAATCTATAAATTATAAATTATTAATTTATCTATTATTTAATATTAGCTAAATTAATAGATTTTTCTTGGTACCAAGGATATTGATTTATAAGGGTTTAACTGTAGATATAATTGTGTTGTTCATCATGATCACCAAAGTACTTCCCAATGAATTTTTTATGGACAATTCTACATATTTTGGAGATTATTTGCATTTCCGAACTGCTAGACGGTTATGTATTTCTCTCAATGGTAGTCTCCCAACATTTCCAATTTTAATATTTGTGCCCCAATGACAAACCTGTGTCAGCCAAGGACACAAATTTATGGCTGGAAGTGGAATCTAACTGTTGGATGTGAGGGATGTGACCAATATGAGACAGAGTAATGCATTGTTCAAAAGAGTATCCCATATACTCGAGATAAACAAAGTTAAACGTGATCCACCAAAGAGAGATAACGATAAATTCTATATATAAAATAATTGGTTGTTTTCATACAGATGGACTGGGGGAGTGATATCTGTAAAGCTATGGAGAAGGGGTGTCTACGTGGACAAAAAGCCGGGTTAGAGAAGATGGAATGGGGGAGTGATATCTGTAAAGCTATGGAGAAGGGGTGTCTACGTGGATAAAATAATTGGTTGTTTTCATACAGATGGAATGGGGGAGTGATATCTGTAAAGCTATGGAGAAGGGGTGTCTACGTGGACAAAAAGCCGGGTTAGAGAAGATGAAGAAGTAGGGAAGATTGGTAAGTTATGGAACAAATGTTGAACAATGGTAGCGTCTACGCTAGAGTTGTGGTAGGTATTTGACCAAGGATGCATAGACACGGATACACGCATCGAGTTGGATACGGACACGACACGCCGACTCGACAATTTCCAAAAAACTATGATTCGGGGACACGTTGACATGACATACTATTTTTATTTTTGATGTCATATAATTATAAACATTAATCTAATAAAGTGTCTTTCCTAGAGTGTTTCATCTTTGTTGCAAGTAGAAAAAACACGAAAAAGAAAAAACATAGAGGAAAAAAGAAGCAAAGATTAAGAAAAAACATATATTATCTCTATGCTTCAGTGGCTATTTACCCTATATCTTAAATTGCAAAGAGTATTCACTGCAGATGGATCAACAACTATTAAATTAGGTGATTTATTTGCACACATCTAAAAGTAAAAAATAAAACGAAGTAGATTGACGAGTATTGACTAGCCTGACCAAGTGTTGGGTGTATCGGAACCGTGTCCGACACGTTGACCACATCGACCATATGTATGACACCTGCCGACACGTTGACCACATATCCAACATGTGTTGGAAGCGTGTCGAGCGAGTGTCTTGTCGGATACGTGTCAGACACGGATACGACAAATTTTCTGAAGAGTCTGTGCTTCCTTGTATTTGACCCATTTATACATACCAAGTGGTAATGGAGCTCTAGGTTGGAGAAGGTATCTTAAAGGTCTGAGGAGAACCGTGCAGAATGGTATTCAATGCCAATTACCATATTCAAGGACAAGTTGTTGGGTGAGATCCACAGGCTGAATTCCCAAATAGGCACTCTTAACACTGAAATTTTGCTACAAAAAAAGCAAAATAACAGTGGGGACACCAAAAGCATTATTCTTGAGTCCAGTGATAGATCGGAGTCACAAGCTCAGAAGCGAGAACCATGGAGGATGAGACACGGGTGCAATAATGGAAGATGGGGTAAATCCTGGTTACGGAATTTGTGGAATCTCCAAATTATGAAAATCCTCATGGTGGCTTCTCCGTCTTAGTATGGGGTAATGAGTACGAGCACTTGGGCAACACTAGAGATACAAAATAACGGTTGGATTCTCCAAGGCAAAGAGGAACGGGAAAAGTGGATCATTATAACTCAGAAGGATGGCCTATGGAAAGGTTTCATGGTGTATACAAGTAGCTTGGGTGATAAAAACTCTGTGGAGAGGTTTCATGGTGAATCCAATTAGCTTGGCAATGGGGCAACCATTAGTACGGTAATGTAGCTTATGCTGCCTAGAATGTATGAAGTAGACATGCTAGGACCATTGGATGCGAAAATAAGATTTTGAGTATCATTGATCTCAAGGACAATAGAAGGGCGGATGCATGAACTAGATATCCCTGTTGTTCCTTTTGTGCCTTCAAAATGTCCATTCAAAGAGAAGGAACAAGAATAACCAAAATTTCCCTGCTATTAAGGATAAATATGTTGCTTAGAAATCATATCTTACAATTGTAAGAGAGATGGAAACTTACAGTGGAACCAAGGCGCCGATAGGGAGTACTAAGCGTAGTAGTGGGGAGATGGAGACAGGGGTCCTCAGAGGGCAGCATAAATCGGTTCAAAGAGGACTCAATGACGATGGACAAGGGAGGTAAAAAAGTGAAAAAGTTTGGTTTGACATATCAAAAGAAATGGCCCAAAAAATATTGGGTTATCTAGCTGACACTGACAAAAGCACACTTGTTGAGAAAGCCAAGTTGTTGTGCCTCAATCTGGTTAATATGAAAGGGAATCAGCTTGAATGTATAAAGGAAGTCAGTAAGTGGATTAATATGGTTGAAGAAGAAATGTCACTCTAGGGTTCTTTTGTTACCTTTTGTTTTGTTTGGTTTCTCAGTTTTTGTTTGTAGTGTTGTTGAAGGCTCAAAAAATTGTATGTCTCACAAATATCAAGTGACAGTGTAATGTTTTATTTAGTATTCCTCCCTAAGGAGTTAGACTTGTTATCTTCTCGAAAATGTAGTGGACCCCGGTACAGTAGATTTATAACTTAGTCCCTAGAGGTGAACAAATGATTGAGCCGCCTTTAGATGCCAACATAGTTAGAATGCTCGGGATGGCTAGTGATGCTATTATCCCACTATTTGTTTTTGGGCAACCGTAAGTTCACGCAAAAAAAAAAAAAACAATGTAATTTTATCAAGGGCCATCTTCTATATAATAGAACCACACAACAATGAAGAAATGAACTTCCGAGATCACATTTTCTTTTCATCTAACAAGCAAACCAGATAACATATTCAATATCAAATCGGCGAAACTGAAATTTGATAACTTGACAAAATGGGGTGCCTAAAAATCACATTTTTCGACATGGGTTTCGGTTTAATTCTCCAAAAGAGAAAAACTTGCAAATTTCAACATAACCCCAAATTGCAAGTCGATAAATTTACTTACCCATTACAATCAACTCGATCAAATCATAAGTAGAAACAAAAATCACACAAACCCAGTTCTAGTTTTGAAGATCTGAAGCAAAACTATTTGAAGAGATCGGACTCATGAGAAATATGAGAGGAAATTAAGATTCAATTTGGGGTAAATCGATGAGTTACCTCCACCGCCTGAAAGGCCGCGCCGCTGGATTAGCTTGGCGGCTGGAGACGCCGATAGAGAGGAGAGCCGATTCATAGCTGCGGCTTGACGAGCCGTCACTAGTGCTGCCATCGCCATTGGTTTTTCAGAGAGACTGAGATACGCGGTGTATGCGAGAGAGACGAGTGAGATGCCAATGCAGACAAGTTACAAATACTCTTTGAACTCATTTTACATTTTGCACCGGGGCAACGACTATATACACCCACACCTTGCTCTTTTTATGGTCTTTTTTAATCCCCTTTCTCACTGTTTGTTTGGTTTTCCATATTCTTCAAAGTTCAGAAAATGACCTAACGGTGGATTTTTTGTGAGCATATGGCTTGCAAGTTGCAACTCACCAAAACTATAGTGTTTGATCATTTATAATAAGGGGAAAATCGAACAGAAAAATTATTTTTGGCAATTCACAAATTCAGTTTCTGTTATACATTACTCATTCTATTATTCGACCAATTAAATTTACTATGCAGTTTCTTTCTTATATGTGCATTACCATTATATTGTTAGTCCAAATGTTTTTAGATCCTCTGAGGCTCCGCTTGGTACACGGTAAAATAATGCATAATAAAAAAAGTTTACGGCAGTTACATAAATTTGGTGTTTGGTTGGCTTTACGAAAAACGGTTATTGAATTTTGAATTCAAGACCTTTGCATCTCCTAATTATGAAATTTTGCAAAACTTTGCGAGACAAAATCTCCAGCATTACTTTGCAAAATTCTCATCATATCCTCGAGTACTTTCAACTCCTTCATAAACACCCCAATAATCACCATTTTCACAACTATCATCGTCGCCACTATCATGACCACCATACCACAATCATCACAACCACCACCACCATGCCACTACCACTGTCATTGCCACCTCCACCACTACTACCACTAGCATAGCATAATCGCCACCGCAGCCAACTCCACCACTACCACTATCATAACATAATCATTGTCGCCACCGTCACCACTACCACCGCCACAATCACCATAGCCACCACATCCATCACCGCCGCCACCACCACCATAATTCGCGACACAACCACCACCATTTTTAACAACCACCATCATTGCCGCGCACCATCACCATTTTAACAGCCACATCCACTGTCATTGCCGCCACCACCACCATCATTGTCCACATTCCCAATCAGCATCACCACAATCACAGCCACCGTGACCATGCCACAATTACAGCTACTACCATCATTGACATCACCCACAATAATTTTTTGATTTGCATTGATTTTCTTTAAATAGTACCAAGTGTCCGTAAAGTAATGCATTACAAACTAATGCATATGCATCATTTTACAGTGTACCAAGCGGAGCCTAAGTGTATTTATCAGAGATAGGCCGACCTCCTCTGGGCGTGAAAGCGATAAAATCCCACTTGCAACTCAATAAATGATCACGAGCATATAAAGAATTCCAGAAAAATGTGTTTAAATTTCGGATTAGGCTCACCATAGCAAAAAAATAAATGCTTCATTTATCATGATAGTGATATTCAGAAAGCGTAACCAAAATTATACAACCATTTGCACCTTCTTCTACAGAGAGTTGAATCCCTTTGTCCCCATAGGAAAGTGAGTCTATCAATCAAAAGGTTTTTGTCCCATAAACATCACGCACGCACGAGGAGGAGTAAAAAATGTAAAAAAGCCAACCAAACCAGCAAACCAGTCTCGCTAGAATTTCTGCTATCAAAACCGGCCCATCCTACTAAAAACACCTCTCTCTCGGGCACAAAATCAAACAAGAGGGAACCAACACAATCTCCCTCCCATCAAAGTTCATCTCGTCAAGGTATTGCGAATCTCTTTTCTCCTTAGGGTTTCTGTATTGAACTTAATTTACAGCATAATTGACTCGTAAAACTTGTTTTCAATCAATAAACCATATTTTCGATGATCTCAATTGACACTTATAACTCCACTCGAATCTCCTCCTCTCTTTGTTTGTTTTGAAAAAAAAATTTTGGGTCTCGATCATTATGTGCAGTTTGTGGGTGTTATAGTAGATTATTCTGTATTCAATTGTACATGCTTGATAGGGCTTCAGTTGATTGTTCTGGACCCAATCCATAGCTTCAAATGATATTTAGCTATTTAGAAGAATAGAAAGATGCTAACTTTCGATAATTCAGTTGGGTTTTCGTATAAGATATTCACTGAATTATCTATTTTGAGATTATTGGCTTTGTTCCAGTAGTCCAGATTATCTGGAAAACCCTAGAGTGCTGTTATCTTCAGGACAATTGATTTTCCAAACCTCTCACTTTGTAGTCATTTGAGGTCAAAATGGCAAAGTTGCTGAGTTTAACTTTTCACTTTGAGGGTTGATTGAGGTTTATATTCCGGGTTAAGGTCATGCCTAAACTGAGTCTGTTTACAGAGTTTCTAGTATTACTTAAATACTATGTGATCAAGCTTAATTAGCCTATAAAAGCCCATCCGAATGTCTCCATACATAGGTTGTTAAAAAAAAAAATTTGAAACCGAGTTTGACATGGTGGCTTGGGAATCTTCACCAATGTCCATAGAATGGCCACTTCATAGAAAATTTTTATATACATTCATTGAGGGAAAATGTTAAGATATGCGAATAAGGGCAATGCAACGTCCAGAGAATGGACACTTCATAGTAGAATTATGGGCATTTGAATACATACTTTCATTGAGGGTAAATGTTAAGATATGCGACTAAAGAAAATGCACCAGATCACAAATGATTGAGGAGATTTTTGGAAGATTTGAAGCAATTAGTTAGATGTTATTTCCTATCAGGATTTCAATCTATCAATATGATTTAGTCTTTCAATGGGTTGCTGTTGATTTTTTGTGTTCATCACAATCCACACTATTGAATTTAGTCTTAATATGTTTGAAAAATAACATAATCTGATGGGAATCTAAGGCAGAAGGATCCTAACCTAAATTGATTAAAACTGGTCACTCAAACACAACAAGGAAGATGACCCATGGAGTGGTTTGACTGTTTTAAAATTTTATCAGGAGTTGGATGGCAAAGATGCTTTCAAAGTTGGGTTCTCTATGGGAGAAGATAAGGATATTATGGTAAGTTCGAAGGAGAGGAGTATCACTAGGGAGGAAGAGGAGAATGAGGCCTCTAAAGGATTACCTGAAGAGTAAAGCTATCAAAAGGAATGCGAGGCTGGTCAGGTGGTACTTAGCAAGGATCCTTGATATAGGTGAGACAGATAGCAATGGATATTTGAGGGATTTTGATGATTTGGTTGAAGGTTTTTTTTTTTTTTTGTTACCAAAGATGGCTCGCCTGAGTATGAGAAGTGTGGTGAGTGAGCTCGGATTATGGACTTAGGTCCCTCTTTGGATCAAGCTCCTCAAGTTGGCCAAAGGTTTGAATGCGCCATATTGCAAGTTCTTGGACTTCGTTCAGTTGGAGTCCACATCTCCTGTCCAAAACAGAATAGAGTCAAAGAAGATTTTGGTTTCAGAATGCTGCTTTTGGTTTGCAAGCTACTAAAAGCCTTATTTGAAGACTTATTCACTATCTGTTGATAACTGTGGGCCCTATACGTACATCAACTAAGAGTTTTTTTCATGCTCAAGTATTCATGCCTTATTGAAATAGATACAAAATTTTAAATGAGGGCATAAAGAAATAATTTGGTAGAGACAGCAGCCAAGAAACAACTGTGTTATGTCCTGTTTTGGTCTCAAGTATGTAGTGCGGGATTTAAGCCAGATCTTTATTTTGGAAAAATGAGTAGATTTAGTTGCATGCTATGTGACAACTCTATTTATATATATAAAAAAAAAAAGTCGTGTTGACCCTCCTGGACAAGACACATGGACACATTTTCATCGCGTTATCAAAAAGCACAATAATAAGTTTCTTTTATAGAGTAAAAACCACAAAAGACTCTTTGAGACACAGCTCCTAAAAATAAGCCTAGGGAATGGGGCCAACCAACACCATAACTACTTTTCTGATAAAAACACTATGTAAATCATAATTTAACTTTTACTCAATGGGGGGGGGGGGGCAACCAACACTGACCATAAACACTCTGCAATTCTTTATTATATGTGTTAGCCTAAACTTTATGATGTTTAGACTCTTTAAATATTATCAGTTTGCCAATATATTTGCAATTAAGAATATGAATATATTTGGCTATGTAAAAACTAGGATTAAAAAAAAAAGTCTACAAATATGAAAAATATACAAACATTAATAACCAAATAAGATAAAATAAAACTTTATATATAAGCACTGTATTTCTATCCTTGTTTTCTTAGGTTACCGTATTCGATACCATATACCCGTGTCAGATACCGACATCCGTAAGCTACATAGGTTGCATGCTAGAATAATGAACTGTCAAAATAAAGCTGTGCATTCACTCTTTCCTTGTAACACATATCATTGTGTCGTAGATGGACTTTTAACCATATAAGTTTATTGTTGCATCTAAGAAACAGCATTTTGAGCAAATGGGCCCAGTACCATTCTGTTCAGTATGATTTCAAGCATAGTCTGCAGTTAGATAGTTTTAATTAAACTTTAGCTTGGACTGTATGTGCTTCTTTTGATGTTAGGGTTAGGAGAACTTTTAGTTTTAACTTTTTACATTTGGTTTTCGTAGGTGTTGCCATGGGACTTTGACTGCTTTTAAAGGGTTCAGGCAGAATGGCGGACAACGTGCAACCAATGGGAAGTCAGAAGCCTGAATGGCCAAAATTTCCCGGAAGACCTGTTTCACCCTTTTCTCCCCCTCCCCAATCCAGTAAGGTATCTTCCCGGCCCATGGTTGGTGCAGAGGCCTCTAGTTATGGAGCTGCACCATCAGCTGGTTTTGGCGGTCCGTCTTGGCCTCCGTCACGACCATCTTACGCTTTACCAGATGCCAGTCCTTATCAGCGTTTTCCAGTACCACAGCCCCCTTTATTGGCTCAACCCCATCCTCCCTCGAGCAGTCCAGCTCACGGGCAGCCAATGATACCTTCACCTCTTATTCCTTCTGTAGGTCAACAACCTATGCAGCCACCTCCACCTGTTTCTTATCACCCATTTCCCCAAAACCCACCAGTGCTTATGGGACCTCCAACCCATAATGTGAACCTTATGGCATCAAGTGGGACTCCTCCCCAATCTGTATTACCACCAACACAATCATCTGTGCATGGATATCCATATAGACAACCTGATGTAGTTACACAAGTTCAACCTGCTACAACTCCTAATTTTATGTCTCAACGAGGACCACCTTCTATGGGCCTGAGTTCAAGGGAACAAATGCAATATCCTGGTACTGGCCCTCCTTTAGGTACCGTGCAAGGATTGGTTGAGGAGTTCAATTCACTATCTGTTGGCTCTGTTCCAGGATCCATGGATCCAGGAGTTGATCCCAAAGAACTGCCGAGGCCTTTGGATGGTGATGTGGAACCAAAATCCTTTTCAGAGTCATATCCCTTGAATTGTGATCCTAGATATTTCCGGCTAACTACTAGTGGAATACCGAATTCCCAGTCCTTGCTTTCAAGATGGCATTTGCCTTTAGGAGCTGTAGTTCATCCTCTTGCAGAAGCTCCAGATGGGGTCAGTAACACTAAGAACTAAGATAGGCTGTGAATGTTGGTTGTCAACAATTCTTTAGCCATTCATCTAATTTGCCATTTCTTTTTCTTTTCCTTTTTTTTCCTTTTTTTTCCTTTTAGGAGGAAGTGCCTGTAGTTAATTTTGGACCATTGGGTATTATCAGATGCAGAAGATGTCGAACATATGTGAATCCATACGTGGCGTTCACAGATGGAGGAAGGAAGTGGCGCTGCAACATTTGTGCTTTGCTTAATGATGGTATTCAGTACATGACTAAGTATTACCTTTTTTTTTCCATCCCAATTATATTTTTTTCTTCATGCTTATCTGAATTTATATTGTGCTTCTGTTGATTTTTTCGTTTTGGATGCGTTGATACTCTGGGAAAGTGTTCCTCATTCAAATCTTATAGGATATCCAGTTAATTTGCTCCGAACTTGAGGCGTAGAATCATTAGCACGCATCATCATAGTCTATGTTTTTCAGCTGAGATCTAGATTTGTAAATGCTTTTGATGAATATCTATCTGCATTTGCATAAGTTCAGTCAAGTGGAATTATCAAGTGCCATGAGTTACAAGTATGATTCATATCAGTCTTGAAAGGCAATGATTGGTTTTAAAGGCCTCTTTTGGTATGGTTTAACTGATAAGACTAATCTAATGTAAAGTACCATCTAAATGGTCAATGAGACCAAAAAGTGAAAAGACACATGTAAAGAGAATCCATCTTGCTTCATAATAGAATCTTGTGCTAACTAAGTACAAAAGCATCAAAGACTAACAAATTTGAGTTTAAAAAAGAAATTGGACAATAAATTTATTGTCAAAAGCTGTTACGACTCTATAGCTTCTCATCTAACTCCCATTGCTCTAAACATACATCATCTCCATAAGGTCATTTGGATCAAAGACATCCTCCAAGAGTTGGTTTTCTTCTTTAGACCTCCTTGCATGGAAGAAACTTGACGGTTGCAAAATTATCAAGCGCGGGTTGTTGCTGCCTAACCATTGTGTTCTATGAGGCCAGGCAGATCAATCAATAAATCATACAATGATCCATTGTTCCCTTGCTAAAGAGATGTGGCAATGATAGATTAAGCGGAAGGTTACAAACCAAATCATAAACACAGTTTCACAATTCAATGTATTCTCAAAATCAAAACTAAAATTAACTAGTTACATTGGCCAATGGCTTTAATTTATAATTGACTTAAGCTTGTTAAACAGACAACTAATTTTCTAAACAAAATAGAAATTCTGACTCCTACTTGAATTGAGTTTCTACTTCTAATTGCAAAAGCAAAAGTCTTTATCTTAATTCCTGTTGGACTTGTACTCCTAGTTAAGCCTTAATATGAACTTGACCGATAATAATAATAACTAATACTAAATAAACAGTGGCGGACCCAGGATTTTAGTCGAGGGGGGGGGGGGGGGGGGGGGGCGAAATGACAAATAATTATTAGTTGATAATAGTATTATTAAGGACGGAGTAAAAAACAATTTCCTACCCAAACTAGTAACTAATAAAAAATACAACTAAAAGAATGATACATATACCAAATTGAATCCAACGTAATCCAATTTTAAGCCAAAATAAGGTCACAACATCGATAACCTTAGCAATGGCAAATGAGCTTAATAACAAGAATATATAACTAAAATCACAAAATAATTAGGATAAGTATCTAGTTGAAGCTTAAAAATCTGAAATTTGCGAATATGATTAGATTCTAATATAATTTCATAGAAAAAAATGGTTTATGTGAGCCTCAAATTTTGTATGAGTAACATTTTCATTGATTTATATAGTTATTATTTTAGATATTAATTTTAAATAATTATTTTTGGAGGTTTTATACCACTTGTGAACAAACAATTCACTTTTTTTAATATTTGCAATTACATATAAAATTCCATTAAAAACAAAAAAGTAGAGGCAGATTACAATAACAGAAATAGTAATTGTCAATAGCCATAAAAAAAAATCATACGCTCCAAGAGGATCGAAAATAAGTTTAACTAAACAGATTTTAATGTTTGCAATTACTAATAAAATTGCATTGAAAATAAAAAAGAAAAAAATAGGCGAGCTCCAAGAGTATCGAACTTGGGTCGTTTACTAAAAATATTAACTTTCAACCACTACACCAACAAAGACAAGTTGAAATAATTGAATAAACAATTAACATATTGTATTATATATTATATAATTGATTTTTTGTAAAGATAAGTATTTATTAAAAATATTTTGAAAGTTGAAGGGGGGGAGCTACACCCCTTAGTAGATCCGCCCCTGTAAATCAATACTAATACTAGTATACAATCTAATATTACCTCATTCTCCTCCGCTTCGAAAAGTCTTAATCTTAATTCCTATTGGTGTTGTACTCCTAGTTGAGGATGAAATCTCCAAAAAATGCAACGCTAAGACTCGATCTCGAATCTTCCTTGGTAGTTACTCGTACCATGAATAATAAAGTCAATCGGGAACTTTCCCTTGGCGAATTTCTCTTCTCCATGAACCTAGAATTAGGGACTTCGAACAAATAAGGGAAACTAGGGTTGTTCTCCACAACCACCCCTTTCTTGATTTATCTTCTTTGCAAATCGAAAATTCTTGTTTTCAAAAGTTGGGGACTTGGGGAAATTAGGGTCATCGTCTCTGTTTGTGACAAGCACGCCGTTTTTGCGAATTTTTCGATCTTCAAATTTTCTTTCACGTGAAACCTGCAAAAATACCGTGATGTGTTTTGGCCTCACCATACAATGACTTGCAAATAACCATATATCCTTCATACAAATCAACATGGATGGTTTTGTCCAAAGATTTTAACGTTGTGATACCAAATTGATAGATTCAACATAAGCTTGCAAACCAAATCACAAACGATACTTGATAAACAAAGTTTCACAACTGGTTTATAATTGACCTATGCTTGCTAGCAAACAACTGGTTTCCTAAACAAAATAAAAATCTTCACTCCTACTTGAATTGAATTTCTAATTCTAATTGCAAAAACAAAAATCTTAATCTTAATTCCTATTAGACTTGTACTTCTAGTTGAGGCTTAACATGGACTTACCCAGTAATAATAATGATAACTATTACTAAATAAATATTAATAGTAATACTAGTATACAACCCAATATTATATCGGGCAGAGACAGCTTTGGTGTTCAATCAATTTTAATCGTTTAAATCTCCGTGGAGATGAGATTTGGGCGTGGAAAAGATGGGATTTGGGCTTGGAAAAGAATGATCCATGGAGCGGTTTGGGTGATTTGGAGGGAAAGAAATAACTGAATTTTCAGTATCATACAAAAAAATGTGGTCATTTTGTGGACTGACGTTAAGGTCAACCTTTGGTTATGGGGCCATAGTTGGGGTTGATATAAGGGCATTTTTTTTTCTGTGTGTGTGTTTGATTCCATTGTACACAACAGTAGTTCTGGACTGATGTTGTATTTGGGAGTTTGAGGTGCTTAGTGATTCCTCTTTCACTTACCCTCCTACCCCTCTCCTTTCTCTCTTCAATTTAATACATTCTTGTTTTATTGATAAAAAAAAAGAAAAAAAAAAATCAGGCATTGTGGATACCTGATTTATTTATTATTGTTACTTTTAATTTAATTAATTGATATTTTATTTATATTTCCTTTTGTGAGGATGATCCCCTCCCCAAAATTTTGCCAATTCTGGTGTGGTTCATGGATTTCCAGCCACATAAATCAATTCCTGATTGCAAGACAGAGCTTCAGGAGTTTTAAAAATAATTTGAAAGTTTTGGGACAAAACAAGTAGAATGCAAGCTATACCTTCTTTGGGTTGATCAAGGTGTATGATTTCTTTTGAGATCCAGCTCTTTGTTCTGTTTTTCAAAAGGCAAGACAGTTTTCAGGAAAAAAGATATATATATACAATGTTTTAAAAAGCGTTTTTCAACCTCGAGGCGGTCAAGCTTTTTCCGAGGCGAAGCGAGGCGTTTTTCACAAAAAAAATGATGAAAAATATAAAAAAATTACAAACAAAACAAAAAGAAGCAATCACTAATGCAAGAGGTAACATAAATTCAATCATAAAAATGGTTGAGGCGGTAGAATTACCCCATAAAATTACCGCATAAAAATGGTTTTGACATTGTACTATTGTAGGCTTGTAGCATTGTATATGAAATTATTGTTTGTTGAAGTAAACATATAAATTAACATACACTATTGTAGGCTTTGTAGCACTTATTATGTGTGATTAACTAACATTTTGTCATGAGATTTATTAACAATGTAAATAATGTGTGATTAACATTAATTGTATTAGAATTACCTCACAAAGATGAGATGATGAGACAAGCACAAATAAATGAACCACGTACATTTATACATAAATATACATGTGAATAAAGGCTCGTTATTTTATTACAACCATATACATACAACATACTCTCTCTTACTGTTCAACAAATCTGAATTAAAACAGAGAACAAAACATCTCCCCACTAGCACGAACAGAGCATCTCCCCACCAGCACTCCAGCTCGAACAAAGCAGCAATCTGAAAAACTGAGTCTTCTTCTCTCAAACTGAAACAGTGAAACAGTCAGATTTCAACTTACTGAAACTGAAAGTCGTAAGATCTGAAACTGAAACTGAAACTGTCAGATCTTCTTCTTCTGATCTGTTTCAAGAGCTGTTTCAAGATCTTCTCCTCTCCTCCTCTTCTTCCTCTCTTCTTCTTCTCTTCTTCTTCAGTTCTTCCTCTGTCTGCTTCGATGGCTGCTGCTCTGCAAAAGAATCACAAGAAGAGGATCGAGTTAGGTTAATTAATGAAGCGTAATCTCAGCTGTTGGATCTGCTTCAAGATCTGAAACAGATCTGATGATCCTCTTTTTATGAAGCGTACGCCTCATAACGCCTCGAAGCGTACGCTTCGGAAAATAAGGCGAGTGCCTTGAATTGGTATCTCGACTCGTACGCTTAAAGGCGTTTTGTTTGCGCCCCGATCGCTTTTTAAAACAATATATATATATATAAGTGGAGAGTTGGGGAAGAGGGTTTATTGTTATAAGAAGCCCTCCAACTTGCGCAGAGATCTAAGGAAAGAAGATTAAAAAAACATTCCACATGTACAAGAGAGAACAAACAAAGATGGGAGTAAAGTAACCGTACTGTTAGCTACGGAAAGATTGGACAATGGGGTGGTGTAAAACAAATGAAGTGGACAGGGAGAGTTGGGGTGAGCATTTGGTTAGACTGTTTGAGGAAGTAGCAGTCTCTGATAGTACAAGGGAATTAAGTCTAGAGAGATAGTAGAAGTAGAAAGGATGGGTGGGGGAGGGGTTGCTCAGTGTGGGCGAAAAGAAGTTGTCGAAAGAGGGAAGTTGGAAGAGAGTGGGTAAAGAGATAGAAGTGTAAGTGGGTGAGATTGAAGCTAGGTTTGTAGCTGGGATGTTGGAGGTGGAGGTAGTTGATGGGGTTGACTTGGTTTACCCATGGATGTTATAATTTTTTAATGGAACTGTAGGGGGTTGGGTAGTTTCAATTGAGTAAGAGCTTGCAGGGACTTACTCAAGAATTTGATCCCTGACATTGCTTTCTTTCAGGAAACTAAAAGCTTAATGAAGCTTGGGTCACCGATCTTTGGGATGATAGAGCTTGTGGCTGGAAGAAAAATGCCTTTTCAGATCAAACTGGTGATTTTTTCAGTTCTCACCAGTCACCATTTGGGATGTACATAGAATCAAACTTGGAAAGACCTCTCTCCATGTCTACCTGATTCAAAATGAAGGATTAGAATCAGAAGTGGGTGGGCACCAATCTATGGTCCTAGTTCTTAGGGAAGATCTCTATGATATCCATGGTTGGGTTTATGGTCCTGGGCTTCTCGGTAATATGGTGAGATCATAATTGTCAAAACGTATATCGTATCGTATATTTTATTTTGGATTTTTTATTGCTTATACTGTCATACTGCCGATCATACCCCTACATACATGGTTATCAAATATGACATTTTAAAGCAAATATGTCTTAAAAAACACCTTCATTCATGTAATACTTTTGTAACATATGCAAGTACTATCAGTATCATCAAAAAGGACAAAAACATTTATGACCCTAGGCACCCAAAAAGGGCCAAAACATGACAAATGCCCACCATGACACCATATAAAAAGTGGCTAAATGTTCACTCTAAATACTAAATAAATGCTAGGCTACCAATCATTAGTAGCCAAATATTGCATGAACTTATCCCCCACCTATTCATTTTCAGCATCATCACCCTTGCTTTGAGTTCACACAATGACACAAAAACAAATATTGGAGAAGAAACTATAAAGAGTTTGAAAAAAAAAATGTAACACGACGTTACCTACACTGGCCACTAAAGGAACTTTCACCTGGAGGCTTAAAACATTTGATCAAACACATGCACTAGGTGCTCCTTCGAAAAGAAAATTGCCTACGCAGACGGATCGTGATTTCGAGTTGTGAAGAGTGCAATATAAGAATTTTGGTGATTTATTAACATGAGAGTTTTTTTTTTTTTTTTTTTTTTTTTCTCTCGAAGGCTCTCATAGAGAAGATGAAGTGGTGAATTATCAAGGTAAATGGGATAGAGAAGGGATAAGTCAAAGGTCAACACCCACCCCTAAAAAAAATTTAAGACTACAAAATGTGGTCCCTGCCCTATTTGCTGTTGTAGCCAACACCCACCCCTCCGCAACAATCGTCGCCACTCCAAACCTTCCCCTCCCTGACCATGTGTCTGATCATGGAGAAGAAGATAAAACACTTTTCAAAATAGTCCTTGCTCCTATTTTTTCTTTAGTCCCTGGTATTTAATTTTTAATTAAGCCCCTGGACCCTATGGTTATTTGCCCCCCCCCCCCCCACATTCAATCAGTACCACCACAAGCTATTGTTTCTGATCCGGTTATTTTGCCATTTTGCCAGCTCTAGGAGAGATAGAGAAAGATCAGGTTGCAGATTAGGAAGAGGTTTTTGCACAGATGTGGTGAGGACACAAAGAGATGATGCTCTTCATGCTGAGTTGATGAAGGAGCTCTACAATGGCAGATCAGAATGAAAAAATCAATCAAATCATCTTGGCCATAGGATGAATGATCTACTGATACAATCGAGAAGATCCGGGCCACTATTGTTGCATACTAAATCCCTAATAGCATGTCTGCGTTAGTAATGATTGCAAATAAGTGTAATTGTATTGAACTATTGGAGATGCCTTGCTTTTCATATTGCGCCACTTAAAGAAGATGGTTTCTTGTGATTCTCTTTTCCTATTGGCTATGCGAGATTTATCATTGATCTTTTGACTTCTACTTTTCTGTATTTAATAACAAGAGCAACAATTAGTCTTACAGACTACAATCATAACTTATCTTTAGTGAGTGCTAATCTCTTTGATTTTCCTTTGTCAGTTCATGGTGAATACTTTGCCCATCTTGATGCAACTGGTAAAAGAGTTGATATAGATCAACGACCTGAGCTTACAAAGGGTAGTGTAGAATTTGTTGCCCCAACTGACTATATTGGTCGGCCTCCAATGCCACCATTATACTTTTTCCTCATTGATGTGTCGGTAACTGCTGTTAGAAGTGGTTTGCTTGAGGTAAGAAATCAGTCTCACGGATTGTGGGTTTTTTTCCTCCCAGACTTTCTTATGGTACCACACTCATTACACTTGTCGTTCATATGGTTCATTTGATTTCATTCTTGTATCGTGCAAACAGATAAAGTTTATGTCGAGAACAACAGTTCTCTACATGCACTGGCCATTACTTGCATCATTTTGTGTACAATATATATAGATCCCCCCGCCCCTATATCCCCCCACCCCCTCTTCTGCTATTGTTGTCAATGATGCTTGTGGGTGCATGCAATTTTCCTTTGTGTTGCCAGTGATAATAGTGCAGATAATTGACCATGGTGGTGTCTCTGGCCGTTGACCCTTTCTCATACCGGGCTACCAACCTTTTGTAATTAAATATAAAATAATATCAAAACTCACCATCTCTTTTATGACTCTAATTGATCTTTCCTTCATTATCAATATTGTTGAATAGATTGTCGCAGAGACAATTAAGTCTTGTTTGGATGAGCTGCCAGGCTTCCCACGAACGCAGATAGGATTCTTAACTTTTGACAGCACACTGCATTTCTATAATATGAAGGCAAGTGATTTCTGTAATATGAATAGCATGGGTGTTCTTTGATATTCCACTTGCATTAACATCCTTCTGTTATATTCTGCTACTTTTACTATAAGCAGTTGTATTAATTATCTTCTCCTTTGTGCCAGTCATCATTGTCACAGCCTCAAATGATGGTGGTGTCAGATCTAGACGATTTATTTGTGCCGTTGCCAGATGATCTTTTTGTGAACTTGTCTGAATCAAGAAGTGTGGTGGATGTGTTCCTAGATAGTTTGCCCACAATGTTTCAGGACAATTCAAATGTAGAATCTGCTTTTGGCCCAGCTCTTAAAGCAGCATTCATGGTTATGGTATGTTTCACATTTTTAGGAGAATTAGTTTGTTAGTTGTTGAATCAGTTACGATCAGTCTGGACTTTAATTCTTTTACAGAGCCAACTTGGAGGGAAATTACTAATCTTTCAGTCAACACTGCCATCTCTTGGAATTGGACGTTTAAGGTTACGAGGAAATGATCTCCGTGTTTATGGAACAGATAAAGAACATACATTGAGGATACCAGAAGATCCCTTCTACAAGCAAATGGCTGCTGATCTAACTAAGTTTCAGATCAGTGTGGACATATATGCTTTTAGCGATAAGTATACTGATCTGGCTTCCCTAGGTATTGGTTCTTGTGCAATGAAGGTTTTAGTGTATTACTTTTTGGAGACCTGCATTTCATTTGATTTTTTCTCCTTTGGTAGGTACTTTAGCAAAATATACTGGTGGTCAGGTATACTACTATCCAAGCTTTCAAGGGGCGATTCATGGAGAGAAGTTGAGATATGATTTTGCCAGAGATCTCAAGAGGGAGACGGCCTGGGAGGCTGTTATGCGTATAAGATGTGGAAAAGGTCAAACTCTGAAACTGTAGAATATATAGCCTTTGAAGCTGTATTGTTTGCCAACCATTTCAAGACTGATAGCAACTCCTTGTTTATTTTTCTCTAGGTGTGCGGTTTAACGCTTACCATGGGCACTTCATGTTAAGATCTACAGATTTATTGGCTCTTCCTGCTGTAGACTGTGATAAAGCTTTTGCGATGCAGTTAGCTTTGGAAGATCCATTGCTGACAAGTCAGATTGTTTACTTCCAAGTTGCTCTGCTGTATCCTTCAGTTATTGGATTGAATTTTTGCATTTTGAAACACAGTCATAACACTACAACCATCAACTGGAGTTAAACTCCTATATTATTATGCATATGTTGCAATTATTATAACCCATGCAATATCGATAACGAACATATTTTGTCAGGCAAACCAAATACTTCATTGGATAACAAAAGAGCTATATAAATTGATAGGATTTATGCCTCGGGATGCACGTCAATGACGGACACCCAAATGCGCATCAACAATGGACGGACGAGGTGTCTGATATTCTCTAGAATATGCTGTTTCTAAATAGGGTATATAAAAGGGCTGGAAATTTTTATCTTTCGTAATTATTTGTTTATTATCTCGGGAATGGGCTTTGATGATGATGATGAATTATTTGTTTATTACTTTTAGGGAATTGAGTGCACTAGTAAAGCATATCTTAGGGGATATAACAATTATGGTGTCATTACCACCTCTGCACACTTGACTTCAATCATTGCAGAACTGACGTCGTATTGTTTATGAGATTTCTTCTTCTGTTCTGTATGCTTATCAAGTGGGAATCATTCTTGGAGATGGCATGCATTTGTAGTCTGTTCTGATACTTATTCATCAGCTATTAGATTTTTGTGCACTTTGAATTTTTATTAGATATCTCCTACTGTTCGATAAATAATAATAGGTTTGCAAGGGAGAGCTTCTGGGGAGTCTGATTCTTATTATATTTGATGCACATCGATTATGGACGTGCAGGGTTGATATGTATGCTATTTCTAAATAGGATACAAGTATTTAAGAATGTACACTATTTCTAAAAGGATACCAAGTAAAAAATGATAATTCCTTTTCTTTTTTTTTATTATTATTATTTAGTTTACTAGTGGGTGATATTTCAATTATGATAGATTGAATGTGGTTTTTCCGTTTTTAGTCTTTCCTTTCCAAAGTGCAGTAGTGGAAGGCAACTAATGGATGGGTTATTAATGGCGAATGAGCTCATAGACTCAAGGGCTAGGTTAGGGACATCTCGGTATCATCGAATACATGCTGGCCAGATTTGATTTTGGGAATAAATGGATGAATTAGGTTTTAACCTTGCTGAAGATTGCATTTTTTTTTATTAAAATCAATAATTCTCCCGAGGGATTCTTCAAAAGCCTATGTTGTCTGAAGCTCAACCGCAACGGTTTTGCTACTCTTGAAGCTCTATTTTTGAAGTTGTCACTTCGCTTCTAAAATTCCCGCCTCAAAAGTTTTTGGCTATAGTTTATTTAGTAATGTAATACTTTATTCAATATTGTCGTATTTGAATTATGGCTTATTATTAGTCAATGATGAACCATAAAATATATAAGATTTATCAAAATATTATGTTTCTCCTCAACTTTGTTGCTACTCCGCCGCAATTCTAGCGGCTCTTGAAGCAGAGGTCAGCGCTTCGCCCCACTTCACGCCTTAGATAGCAGTCTAAAGCTAATCGTTGAATTAGACAATGCGACCCAGTTGTCTCATTTATTCTCTTTAATTGGAGAAGATCTATCTCAATGGTTATCAAAGCTAATTCTTCCGGCCTGATTTCTGGTTTCTCAGTTAGCCCTAATGGTATGTCGATCCCGATTCTACAATATGCTAATTATTTCTTGACCTTTCTATTGAGCAACTCAATGCACGTTAGTGTAGTCAGGGCGCAACGACACACTCAAGATGCAAGGCCTGCCTTGCGCCTAACGTACTTTAAGCGCATGCCAATTAGAGTGCTTGAAAATAATATAAGTGATACATTCTCATAAAGTTTACATCTAGCATGCAAATTCATATAAGAGAAAACAACAAATTTTCAAGATAAAAATAGCATTATCAACATAAAACTCGCCCCAAGATTTCAAACTTAAATTCAAATAGTCAATTAAATCATTAAAAAAATAGTTAAAACATACCCCATAGTCCATAGATAACACTTTTATAATCTATTGAGTTCAAAGTGAGTATATAGTTATGTTATCCCATGCGCTACGACTTGGCATATGAACATAAAAACCCATGTAACGACACTTTATTTCTACAAAAAGAAGGCGTGACGACATGTATCGTGTCGGATACTCTTGTCAACACCCACAGATACTACCATCGGTCATTCCATGCTTAAATCATAAGTTTTTTCACATATCTTTGAAATTTTCAATTAAATACAAATATTACATGCATATTCTACAAGTGAATGAATCTAATAGTTCAAAACCTATTACTAAAAATAAATAATACTAAAATGTACAAGCATGTCCCTAGCATATCTCGTATTGTGTTTTTTTTGCCAATGTGTTCGATATTTCGTGTTGTGTCGGATATTAATATTCATGTCCATGTCATTGTTACATAGGTAAAACAGTGAAAATGCTAAATAGTACCCAACAGTATCGAAACAGTACCATGCGCCTTTTGTGTAAAAAAAGTACCTTTTTAGCACCTTGCGCCTAAATGAAAAAAAAAACTCCTTTTTAGCGCCTCCTGAACACATGGTGTACCTTTCCGCCTTTCTGCGCCTAAGCGCATTTTAATTGCATTGATGCACGTGCTAATTTTTTTATGGTATGAAGCAATTTCCGGTTTGAAAATCATTTTCTCTTAGTCTACTCTTTTACCTATTGGAGATTTTCATGCTTTCAATGAGCTTGGGTGGTTCTTCATTGCCAAACAGGTTCCTTGCCCACTTCATACCTAGGCCTGCCACTTGGGCATGAGTACAAATATAAGGCAGCTTGGGATCAAGTTGTTGAGTGGGTTAGAGGGTGTCTAGCAATTTGGAAAAGAAAATATGTTTCAAGAGAAGGCAGCGTGACCCTAATCAACGGTACTCTCGCAAGCATGTTGGTATTTATGATGTCCGCGAGGATTGGCGAACTAGATTGAGAAGATCTTTAGAAGCTTCTTATGAGGCACCTTTTGGGCTACAAATAAATATCACTCAGTAAAATGGAGTATGGTTTGTAAGCCTAAAAGCCAAGGTGGTCTGGACATTTGTAGAGTTAAAGACTTCAATCAAGCACTCTTGGCTAAGTGGATTTGGAGATTTGGCATCGAGGACTTTCTTTGGAGAAAACTAATAACTGAAAAGTAATTATGGGACATACTCCCATGGGTGGTATGCAAAACAGGTTAATTCCACATACGGGTGCTCGATGTGGAGGGCAATCATGAATCTTCATAACAAGTTCAAAGCTAAGTTCTCCTTTGAGGTTGATGGTGGGCACAAAGTTAATTTTGGTGGGCAATAGAGCCACCTCTCCAGCAATTGTTTGATGACATTTTCAGAGTTTGTTCCAAGCCATGGCTGATTTTGTAATCGTTTCTCCATTGAATAGTCTCTCAAGAGCAGACTACTTGAAATTTATAGCTGTTAAGGAACGAGCATTGAATAGTGTCTCTCAAGAGCAGACTACTTGGAGTTTGTAGCAAAGAAGGAACGAGTAAGATTGGGAATGGCTAAGTTGTTGCAATGGTGGGAATTCTTCAAAATCATCACTGAAGGATGGTGCTGGTAAATGGGTTTGGGACAACCAACCAAAATTGTTCTTAGTTCGGAGCTGGTTTTAGTGCTTCTTGTTGAGAACTACCAATGATCTGGCTCCTAATCAATTTAATTTTAATGCTAGACTTTGTGGATGAAGCAAATCCCTCATTGGGCCAATTTTCTCGTTTTGACAATAGCTCAGATCACACACTCACTATTGATAACTTATCCTAGAGAGGACTAATCATAACCAATCATCACCCAATGTGTTTAGCTGTAGCCGGAATCCATTGATGACTTATTTGTGGGTGTCCATACTCCATAGAGAGATTTGGGAACATTGAGTTACTAGTTGTAGGGGTCATTTGCCTACAACCTCACTTTTTTTAAATAGGCTATTGGATTAATTACTAGTAGCTACTATGGAAACAATTTGGAGGGAGAGAAACCAACGAGATTTGATGGAAAAAAAAAGCTCGAAGTGCACATCAGCTTATGATGGGAATTAATGGAACTCTTTGGGGCTAGGGTACCACGTGGGTAATCCTATCAGATGTACCTTTTTCTAACTTTGTTTCAACTACTTTCAATTGTTTTCCTTTTGTATCTAGCTGTAACCATAGTTACCTGCTACGTGGAATGAGAACGGATTCAGAGTATGTTGGTTTTCATTTATGTAATTCCAAAGGATAGGCAGAGTCAGTACACTATTTGGGGTTGCAATTCGTGTATTATGTTAATTTGGTATGGTTTTTAGGTACAATATTTATTTTATAAATATGATGTGGACTCAATACATGATATTTATGGCATGATCTAATTATGATAATCTATTGGGAATTTTGAAGGTTTTTGAAATTTAAAGGTGTTTTGGAAAACACAAACTCTCTAATAAGTGAAGGACTCGATAAAAGAATTATTATTTTATTTAAGTATCCTCGTTGCAGACATGATATTCTCCTCCTTTGTTATATTCTTCAAATGGGTTTGTTGAAACCACCAATCTAGGTCACAAACGTACCGTGAATCGGTATGCACGACCCAATTCAAAATTCAGAGGGGTTGAGTGAACCAGGTGTCTATGATTGTGACTTGTTGTTTATCGATTAAATACAAATTATGGGTAATTTGTTTTTATTTAGGATTAGGGTTTCTCTTTATGAATTTATTTTATTGGCTATTTGTTTGTGTTTTAAGGGTTGTGCCCTTGTATGATTTTAACGACAAGTTTTTGATTAATCGCTTTCACTAATCAATTTTTATTACGTTTGCCAGACAATAATTGGTGTCGGAGCAATGTGATATTGAATTGTGTCAATCAAAATTAATTGGCTGATTTCTCGTGAACATATTTTTTCCCTAGCCCTCTAAATAATGTGTCCTAGAATATTAGTGCATAAACAAAGTTTACATCAAATGTCAACATGTTAATATATAAATGAATGGCGTAAGTAAAAACATAAAATGAATCGTAACAAAGTGAATACTAAGATCCACAAACAGACAAAGGTATGAATCTCCCACTTCTTCACTTTTTTTTTTTTTTTTTGGAAAGCGAGCGGGGTTATTTAGGATCCCCGAACCTTAGAAATGAAAAAAGAGGATGATAAAGTTTACAATCACTCATACCTTCACTCGTGACAGCATCCACAGGACAAAAAGCTTGCTTCAAATCTTCAACAAAGAACCTAATTAGTTCTAGAATCACCGTCTCCAAGTTGGGGTGTAACCTTGCAAAATGTTCTGCTACTAAGGTAGTTGCATGATAAACCTGCCATAACTTTTCTTTCTCATAAGTACCAATCAATCCTTTAATCACTCTCATGACGTGAGGTATACCTAACGTAGGCCCTTGGATGTATGAGAAGTCGTCGTAAGGATACGAGCCACATCGAATCATGACAAAAAAACCATTGAATGCTAGCACTAATCTAGCATCCATACAAGGTGCTAATAAGCAGTTGCATTCTACTTGTAGTATCAGCATCAGTTACCTGAATTTAGGATTGGTCTTCTTGCTTCGAGAGGACCTTCGAGGAACATATGCCGTGGGAGACTGAGCCTCACGTTCTTCTTCACTAGTGTTTTGCCCCACCTTTGCTGCTTCCTCTTCAAGTGAACTATGAAATTCAGCGACCAATGCATCCTTGCCTATTTTTTCAATTGCTGAATGCAGACCCTTAACGGCTTGGGGTGTTAGACAATCCATGAGCGTTGTGGGATCTTCCCCCAATCCTCTTTTACCAGCGATTGCGCGAAGCACCTCCACTACTTGCTTTTCCTCTGAGGTAGATATGGGGGTGGACAGACCTGGCTCCACTTCTTCACTTCTTGTTTTGTTCCTTTGGTCTTCTTTCGCTGTAGTCTCTTCACTTTTTGTCTCTTGTTATGGCCGCGTGAGTAGGGTAACAATTTGATCCAGAAAAAATTGGAATCTCGATATGTTTTATTATAAGACCATCCCTCATACCAATTAAATGAGCTAGTTGCAAACATGATTAATTGTTAATTTGGCTGAGAAATCACTGAGTTACTTTGCCCAAGCTAACTCAACTGATTGATCTAGAAATCATAACACCCTAGCCTTCGTCAAGAAGCAATTAACCACCGATCCAATAACACAGTCCTGAGAACATAAAACAAATAGAAAATTTTTAGTTCAGTACAACATAGTCCAACCAAACATAAAATTCTCCAACAAAAGGTCCCAGCCCAATACAAAAAGCATACATTTATGCAAAATACTTCTCTAAGAAAAACATAGAAACATTGTTATGTTTTGTAAAGCTAGAACTTATATTGGATGAATTTATGTTTTTTATTGTACTTTATTGGAAACTCCTTAATTTGTGATAACTTTTGTCCTGAATCAAGAATTTGTTTCATTTTAAGCATTTATCTTTGTGTACTATATTCATGTTAGCACATAGGTGAAATGGATTGTGTCTAATTATATATGTTGGTTGTTTTTATTGATCACTCTTGTATATTGGGGGGAGATAATGATAGAAACTCACTTAATTCTGTTTGGCATTTTTTAATATATATACAAATCCTCTTGTTTTGCTGATTAAAAAATGTAATAATAATAATAATAATAATTCAAAAACATTGTGGCGCCTTACTGTAGAACTTGCCGCTTTTCCAACTTTGATTATTAATGCATTGCATGTCTCCTTGGATCGTTCAGTTTATTACGTTCAATATTTTATAATTTGGCTGACATTCTACAATACGGTTGGATGTCAAAAGCTAGTTCATGTTTGACATGATCAGGAAGATTCCAATCGAGTAGGAACGACTTCATAATAAATAGTTTGAGTTTCTTTAGTAGTAATTGTTGATTCCTTATCTAGAAAAAGATACACTTCATCTTGTGGTGAAAGGCGTATCAGAGTCCATACAGCAGCAGCACCTGTGGTTACTGACCTTGGAGAGATGTACCGCCAGGCTGATACTGGTGCCAATGTTACTTTATTAAGTCGTCTTGGTAAGATAGGAGCTCTTGAGCGTTCTTTCGTGTATGCATTTGGTTAGATTTGTTGAATTTGATATTTACAGGAGTTGCCATCTCACGGTTTACATTGAAAACATGCAGCAATTGAGCAAAGTTTATCTAATAAGTTGGAGGATGCACAAAAATCTGTGCAGCTGAGGATTGTTAAATCTCTTAAAGAATATCGGAATCTTTATGCTGTGCAGCACAGGTTAGGTGGCAGGATGGTTTATCCGGAATCATTGAAATTCTTGTTCATATATGGATTATCTCTATATAAATCCATACCTCTTCGTGGGGGTTATACTGATGCTCAGCTTGACGAGCGCTGTGCAATTGGTTATACAATGATGATCTTGTCTGTGAGAAGGTTGTTGAAGCTACTTTATCCCGTGCTGATTCAGATTGATAATTATCTTCTAAAGGTATTGCTGTCTTTATTGAAGAATTCGTTGTGATTACTTTGTGGATACTTGCTAAGCTATTGATTATTAAAAAATCCATGCGATATGTACAGGGACCTACAAATGCTGATGACAGAGAGAAATTTTTAAAGAGAATACCATTGGCTGCAGAAAACTTAGATTCGAGAGGCCTATATATGTATGATGATGGGCTTCGCTTCATTATTTGGTTTGGGAGAAACCTTTCTTCTGAAATGGCTAGTGGTTTACTTGGAGCAGATTTATCTGCTTTGCCTGAGCTATCCAAGGTACGGAGTTTCATTATGAACAGAGTGTAGCTTTTAGACATATACGACCTAAATTTTGCATATAATGACACATCCGTAGCATTGCCACTCAGATGATCAGTGTACACTCTACAATGCCCAAGTTGGTTATGGTTCAAAGGAATAGCTAATTTCTTTGTACTATGGGTTTTTGGAATTATCCGGGGATCTTCTTTCTTTTAGTAACAATATATGATATGTTATGCTACATGATGCAAGTACAGTGCTGACATGATAAGACAAGACAGCGTATGGAGAAATATCTAACTCTAACTTATATGAGATGTGATCACAGTAGATACAGTAAAGAAGCAATAAAGCTGCAAATCTCTGGACTAATGCAGTTTATGCAGCAGAAGTTTCTTCTACAGAACTTTACGATCTATCTAATAAGTTCGCTGAGTTGTGTTGAAAAGAATAACTAGCTTTAATCAGGCCCAGGATCAACTCATATTACGATAATCCCAAGTCAATTGAGCTCGTAAAAGATACTTTTAGCTCAATCTAGAAAAAGAGTGCAAAGTATACTACTTGGTTTGAGTACCTTCAAAATGCGTAACCAATCTAATTTAGCTTGGATTCTCAGAGCCATCTTTGCAATCGTCCTAACCCACCTGAGATAAATTGAAAGTAAAAGATGATGTATTGACATGTAGCTCTGTCAGACCAACAAGTCTTAGGGCACTTCTGTGAAGGATCATAAGCCCAGATTTATACATTAGATTTAGAGGCAGTCAATCTCTTTTAAGAATGTAAGCATGGGGGGGAGATCACACTGTCTTAATGGATCCACGCTCAAGATCATATGAACAAATTGTGAACCTAATTAGAGATGATCTAGAATGTAGTGATATCGTACATAGATATTGATTCTGATGAACAACATAAAAATGATTCCTTCAAACCTATTTTACTCGTTCCCGAGCATTGTAATTGACTGAAAAACTAATTTCATGGAGAGAACACATGACATAGTATAACTAGGAATGGTCAAAATTTTGGTCCCTTTTTATAAGAAACAGTCATAAAAGCTGAATGAATTCAACTGAAGTGCTTGATTACAATGAGCAAGAGACCTTCATGAAACAAACTACTCTAGATGATATATGTATGCATTTTTGTATCATCAAAACACAAATCAAATATATTAGCAATAGAAAGGAAACAAGAAAACTAATAACCATTACATACGAAGCAGGCTTTCCCAATCAAAGATAAAAACAGGGAATGTATATATAAATTTTTTATCAGTACACTAATCTAAACTATTATAACAATCAAAGCCCTGGATGAACAGTGAATGAGTCTTCAATTGGACATTTTCACTTTCCAATTTTGCCATTCCAATCATAATACTTACAATCAAAATCAGAACCTCTCAAAAATTAATTAATTATACATAAGCCCCCAACATAATTGATTTGAATACCCTCAACTATTTACAAGTTATAAACAAGCTCATACACTGCAAATGTAATCTTTGGTTATGTTTGGCTTTACCATTTTACCCTCAAGTTCTTACTTTTTATAATCAAAATCAAGCTCTCTCAAACACTAATACATTAGACCCAACCCCTCACATAATTAATTTCATGACTCCAAATTGTTTAGAAAATGCCCTTTTTTTTAGCCTAAAAGTTTTAATATAACCTAGGAAAAAATAACTGTAGCGTTGGTCGATGGCATGCAGCAAGTACATCGCCCGTTTAGGAGGGGAAAAATAACATAACAAATATAAATTTCGGAAACTTATGATGTCATTAAGGTAGTAATAATTTTCTTACATTAAATATATATATACCTTCTAATTCATTTTTGGTATCAATCAATAACTTGCTCGATGTACATAGATTCAAAACAAAATTATTGAAAGATAAATAAATTTCACGTTACTAATCATAAAAAGAAATAAAATAAAAACAAAAAAATTATATGCACGCCTAGCGGGCACTCACGACTAGTTGTATTAATCAAAAAATGAAATGACCATGTGAGCTAGAAGGTCACATGGTCAAGGGTGGAGTATAACTCCACACACACCCAATGAAGAGAACCCAAACCCCCACCCCCACCAAAAATAAAATAAAATCTTACAACATCATTTTTTCATGAAACTATCCCAACTGATAAACAATCAGAGGAGTACTCCTTAACTATCCACCATGTAAACCCCCATTGCCACACCATACACTTTAGCATCTGTCAAGAGTTGGATCTCTGATTTATGTTTGGTCTGAAAAATTCTACAGTAACTCTTTCTCCAAAGGGTAACAATCATTCTCTCCCATAACCACCTCCCTCTTAACAAGAACAAACAAAAGTCCATTGTTCCACCCATTCAAAGGAAGCTTTTGGTAAGGAGCCCTGACTCAGCCGTAATGGTGGGTCATAGCTTGAGAGAAAACCGGCAAAAGAGGAAAAGATGATTGAATACTAGATGATATATCATACTCTAGTAGCTAGCTTTTATTCTGATTTAGTTTGTTGTTTGATCTTGTTTGATATTTTGAAGGATCTATTGTTTTTCTCCAAGTTTGAACTATGTATACCAAGAAGAAAAATGAAAAACTGCTAGAATTAAACTTGCAAATAAACAAGAATTGAAAATAAAGCAGAAATTGAAAGAAACTGAAATAAATTTACGATAACTGAAAGACAAGTAAATAAAATAAACTTTTTATTCAATCAAACAATTAACAATGAACAACCTAAGCCCCTTTTATAATTGACTTAACTTTTATGACAAGAAAGAAACCCTAAACCTAATTAAAAACTAATGTCCTAACTATTATGGGTTGTTGCTAAATTGGCCCAATTACAACAATACTAGAGCTACTGCTAAAATACTAATATTGCTAAAATAAATCACTTACATCAACCTCCCGGGTTGAAGAAGCTTGTCCTAAAGCTTCAAGAGTGCACTCGGTGCCTTCTGCTACTAAAGAGATGAGTTTGTCTTCACCATTAACTTAAGGGACCTGTTCCATAGATATTTGTTCATCAACTTCATCAGTCAACAACACGAACTTACCTTTCGGACAATTACTTCGGAGATGGCCATGCTGACCACACCCAAAGTACTTAATAGGCTCTTAAGAGAGGGTCGCAATGTGTAAGAAGTGGAAGTGCGTGGAAGGGGTGACAATGCCTTCATAGAGCAGTCTTGCAACTATAACTTTGTTTCTGCTCGTTTTGTCATGTTCTCAGCCGCCAACAAAGTATCAAATTCTTCCAAAGCTGAGACAAACTAGAGGTGTGCACCTGTTCTGAGAAACTCCCATCAATTGTCCAAACAGCTCGTGCTTATAATCTGTAGGAACAAAAACAGACAGCATCAACTCACACATATCATCCCAAAACAGGAGGTAACCTCATGGCGATTCGACTTGCACGTTTCTCCTGCCACCAAAAATTTGCAATACTCTTCAATTTGGTAGCCATTAATTGTATTGTCTTCGGATCTCGGATGTTCTTAAAATCAAGTATTCGGTCAATCTTTAGAAATCAATCTATAAAAGCATCATTTATGGCAACATCATAAGAAGGCACGTCGAGTTTTAAACTTGTACCATCCCCACGCTCCGAGACAATTATGAACCGAGTCAACTGATCATGGTCAAAATAAGCACCTCCACCAAAGTTCTTATTGCCTAAGTTAGGTGGACAGATCTAAAGGAGGTCGAAATTTTCCTCTGTCTTGAACAGGCGGCCAAGGCGGATTAGGATCTCTCGGTGGGTCTGTCATACACTGTCTGACATGTTCATGTTGTAATTTAGTCATATCTGCAATAGAAAGTTCAGGGGAAATGTCAAACTAGGCACTTCAGTAAAAGATTCAACCCGAGGGGAAGGAGGGTTGAGTGATGAAAAATTGGAGTATGTCGGAAGCTGATATTGCGATAGATAATCAGGGTTCAACCACCTACATGATTTGTGGTCATAACGGCGTGTTGGCAATGATGGGGGTGTTGTGTGGCATAAGGGCTCAAAGGAAGTGTCTTTGGGCGAGGGGGTTGCAAATAACCTGAGGTGGTGTGGATGAGATGACTAGAAGGTTAGGGGTGCAAATATCTAGATTGTGTGTGGGTGGTAAGGTTGGAAGATGGGGGTTCGGGGATGTAGGTGTCCAGTGTGGTTTTGATTTGGGTGAGGGACTGTTGCAGGGACGGAGAGAGGACCAGAGATCAACTGAGACTATCAATCAAGGAAGTCGATCAATGGGAACTGTAGGTTGGGGATTTGTTGTGGGTGGAGGATGATGGACGATGGAGGCAAAGAGGATGCAATTGCTAGTGATCTGAGGGTGTGAAAGAGGAAGAGATCGCTCGACAAAACCTAGCCACTCCCATCGTTGGTTAGACCTCTTGATGCAATGGGAGGTGTCGATCGAGGGTTTGCGGCAAGTGGAGGAAGTGATTGACTCGATCGAACTGATGTGGAGATTGGAAGCGTCGATTGACTGGTGATGACTGACAAGTGGGTCGATTGACTGCACGAGTGACTGGTGGGAGCCGATCGATGAGGACGATCGACTGAAAATTGGAGGATGCTTGCCCACCACGTCGATCGATGGGAAGATTGAGTGTGGCTCTGATCGACCGACTGGTTGTGGCAGGGAATGGGGTTGCACAACCAAAAAAGGGGACGGATCAGGAGGTCGATTAGAGGGGTAGGTGGTATGGTTGTGACCAACCTAGGGAGATGTCTGTGGGAAATGATCGACCTGGATATGGTGGTTGTGATCGATGGGAGGTTGTGGTAGTAGGTAGGGATGGCAATAGGCGGATTTGGCAAATTCGTCCCTGCCCCGGTGGGGGTCGTGGATCCCCGAATTCGCCTCGAATATTCGTTTTATCATATTTTTAAAAACCATCCTCGCATTGGAAGGATTGGCGGATATCCGCCCTGCCCCTTTTAACCGCAATAAAAAAATTTAAAAAAAACAAAACAGATGGAACATCTCTTTGCCTACTTTGTTTATTTTCAAGCACATCATTTAAGTTTTGGGTTATTGTATGTGTCAGATGCCAACTACTTAAAGTCAGATATTATCAAATGCAAATACGGATCTGAAAAAGTCACCAAAGCTCAGTTGAATAATGACTTTTGTGACTGCACAGATGAAGGAAAATACATCCAACAATACAATTCAAACCACCACACAAGAAAATGTCGATTAATCTCTATGACCATTCAGCTCCTAGTCTGTGAACCTCTAGGCGAAGGCTAACCACTAGCAGGTAAGTTGGAGAGAGCAACCATAATCCATTGCATACTAATAGAACGTGTTGATTTGAAGCTCATGGACCTCATCTTGGTAGAGAAAATATTGGAAGAACTTGTAAGAATGGAGTAGACCAAAGCTTGGACAGGCAAGAACATCCCAACCTTGACAAACATGTCACCAACAGAAACATCTCTCGGGGTTGGAGCCTTTTTGGGAATGTGAATCTTCCTCTTTCTTTGCTTTGCTCAAGAGAGAATTAGGGAGAGAAAAAGAAGAGAGATGGAGAGAGAATAAAGATTAGGGAAAGAAGAAGAGAGAATCAGGGAGAATTAGGAGAAGAAGAGATAATCGGGGAAAAAAAAGAATCAGGGAGAGAAAAAATACGGAAATGAGGGGGGCCATCGAGAATTGTAGAATTAGGTTTAGGTTTTTTTAAATGGAATAAGGGCATTCTAGTAATAAGACAGATAAACGAATATTCGCGGGGCGGATATGGCCAAATCCGTATCCGCCCCGAAACAGTAAAGGATCCAATTTGGATCCCCAAAACTGCTCCAAAAACCATTAAGGTAAACCAATCCGCCCCAAACAGTCCTGTGCGGAGCGAATATCCGCAAAAAATCGCCCCACTGCCATCCCTAGTAGTAGGGTTGAACAAATAACCGAACAAACCAATGAAACTGACCGAACCGAGTATTTCGGTTTGCTTATTCCTATTTTCGGTTCGGTTTTTTATTTTTAAAATTTAATAATCAGTATAGCCAAACCGACCGAATATATTCTCAGTATATTTACAAATTAAAAGTTAATCTCTTGATGGCAAAGGAAAGGACAATGACAACAACCGCCACTTTTAATTCTTTCACTCCCCCTTAACTCACATTGGGAGGAGTGTGAAACAAAACTTACATGTGACAACTCAGGAAGATAGTGACCATCCAGATTTTTCAACAGATATGAGACTAGTCTCTCCGCACTCATTCTCTCTTTCACAGACGGACGGAAAACTACTTTACGCAGCAGTGAAGAACTTCTTTCCTTGAAAAGAAGAAAAGAAAAATTGCTCAGCTCAAACACATCAAATGTGATGGAAAGTGGTCTCTCCCGATGTTGCAGTCAGCAACCACTGTCGACGGCGGCGAAATAGCCATTAGAGAAACACTAGGTCACTCCTGTTACGTCCATTCTTTAGCTTGCTTCCTCTCCCCTTCTCCTTATTCTGTTTCTCCTTTATAAATGGTTTTGTCAACCAATAAAACTGAAAAATCGAACAAACCAAATCATTTCGGTTTGGCTCGGTCCGTGAAGAGTTCGGTTCGATTTCGGTTTACACATCTTTGAAACCGATCTCATTGGTTCGGTTGGCGGTTTCAGCCTGAAATCGAATCGTCAGGTTGGTTTTCAGCCCTAATGGGTAGTGATCTTCAAGCAGATTCGAGGTCGATCGACCAGTTGAGGTTGGGAGTTGCGATGGGTCGATTTGGGGTTTCAATCGATCGGTTGATGGGGTTGGATCTGTTGGTCAATGATTGGCAATGAAGAATAAGAGGCGGTTGTGCATGTATCGCCGCAATCGACAGGGAGGATTGAGGAGCCTTACGTCACCGCCATCGGTGGTGGTGGTGTTTGGGTCTGTCCCATGTCTGCCTTAATCAGATCTGCTATCATGAGTTTCATCTCCTCATCCCCTTTTCCAATACCTTTCTATTTGTCTCCATTTCTTCCATCCTTTGTTCCAATATTGCAAGTTGGTTTGTCCACTCGGTTTTCTCCTGTTCAAACCTTGCGTCCAAAGAACTAGTCGCAACCTTCCATTCTTTCATGGCTTAAATTGCCTTGAACCTTTCTTCTTAGCCTTTTCTTATGCGTATACGTCTAATTTGGTCTTTGCATGAGCGTTTCAGCTCTGATACCAATTCTATCATACCAATTGATAGAATTAAACTTGTAAATAAATAAGAATTGAAAATAAAACATAAATTGAAAGAAACTGAAATAATTTACATAACTGAACGACAAGTGTGAACAAAATAAACTCTTTATTCAATCAACCAACTAACAATGAACAACCTCGGCCACTTTTATAATTGACCTAACTTCTATGACAAAAAACAAACCCTAAACCTAATTGGAAGTCAATTCCCTAACTATTATGGATTGTTGCTAAATTGGCCCAGTTACAATAGTACTAGAACTAATATTGCTAAAATACCAATACTGCTAAAATAACCCGCTTACATTAAAAACAAATGTCATATGTTGTGATTTTGATACATTGATGTGGGATAGGACTCATCTATTCTCGAGTTCCATCGAAACATGGATGATCCCGTCTAAATATCCTGATGCTGATTGGTATACATATTTCAATGTGCACATATCTACTTACGTATGTGGGTGATCTCTCTTATGTTGTTTTCCTGTTTATTCTTGTGATTCATATTGCAATTGGGATGTAGACGATCTTTTCTAATGCTCCCTCTTGTCAATCTTGTTATGCAGGTTAACCTGTCTGAGCATGATAACCAGGTTTCAAAAAAACTCATGGCGCTACTGAAGAGATTTAGGGAGAGTGACCCTTCCAGTTATCAGCTGTGCCATATCGTGAGACAAGGGGAGCAACCAAGAGAGAGTTCATTGCTTCTAGGAAATCTTGTCGAGGATCAGATTGGAAGTACAAATGGTTATGTTGATTGGGTGCTGCAAATCCATCGGCAAGTTCAGCAAAATCCATAAAATACAGGTAATACCACTATCTACTTTGAAATTTGAAATATTGTTTTAAGATATTGCCACTCATTTTTTTAGGTTTTCTAAATTGGTTTTGATGTGGTTTAAAGTCACTTGGGTTACACATTAAAGATTAATCTGCTCCAACTCAAATGTCTTCTGTTAGTATCGACGACAAAGTTGACTTGGTTTTGTGCAAATTTTCACTTTGTAGATTACTATAATTTGTCTGGAATGCTTTTTATTTCTCTTTGTTTTTATTTTCTTACCACCCTTCACAATCTCATTTTATTTTTCAAACATGTAATTATGGATTGTTAGAGCTATACTGACAGTATAGAGTTTGCAATACAATCTACATGATTCGCCTTGGATGCAGTTTCACAGTTTTTTAGTGTTTATTCTTTTGTATGGTCATTGCTTAACCTTCTCGCTCTTTTTTGTGTTTTGACTTATATAGGTGCGTCGTTACAAACTTCTTACTGTTAGAAGGAATTAAAGACTTCATGTATATTCTTTTGTATGGTCATTGCTCAACCTTCTTACCCTTTTTATGCTGACTTGTATAGGTGTGTTGTTACAGACTTGCTATCATTAGGAGGAGCTAAAGCGTTCATGGTTTAGGCATATCGAGAATATCCAGCAACCAGATTATGAATAAGCTGGTTTATGTGGTTAGCTCGCTCAGGTAGCTTGAGGAGTTTGAAGGGTTGATTGAAACTGACTGTCAGATATATAGTTGATTGTGAAAATAATTAGCAACAGATATAGTGTCAGATGTATGCTTCCTTTCAAGAGTAGGAAATGAAAATTTTATGTACTTTGTAGTGTCCAGTTTGTAGAAGGTGTTTGTGATGAAACTGCAATTTGAATCCCCATTTTTCCAATATAATCAGCTTTTTGAAGAAATATCAATTTTTTCATCATTTTTCAAAAGCCGAACTTACAACTGTTATTTTTCCTATATTACTTTCTCGACTGTCTTTCAGTGGGGGGAAAGATGGTAAAGTTCCTTGAAAGATGCTGACTGATGTTTGAACTGGGACTTGAGAAGTCTAAAGATTTAATTGATGGTAAAGTTACTTCTGAGCTAACAAAGTCGAGTGGATGGTAATAGGATTAAATTGGCGATATAGTCTCCCATTCACATTCCTTCAAAATTGTGAGATCAAGTGATTGTGTCAGAATCTGTGTTTAGCATGAATCATTTGTCATTGTCATTCGCCAAAACATGGCTTGTTTGAGACTTGAGAGCCAATATCTTGAAATCTGTGTTCTTGCCCCAAATTTCCAGTCTCATTCAGTGAAAATCAACCCATTACAAGCAGAGGATGAAAAGATTCTTCCTATTGATGACCGCCTCATTCACGAGCAGAGGATGGGGAAAGACTCGCAAAAATTATGAGAGCTGAGACTAAAACATGACTCGAAAATAATTTAGCGGCGCATGAACATCAAGGATGTTTCTTTCAAGTATTCTGATTTCAACTCATTAGCTTTTCTTTCCAGTTAAATGCAACTATATAAAGAAGTATCAATTACCCTTTTTGAAGCTTACAACGTATACTTTCATAATTCAACTATACATAAAGATATATATCGGTTTCCCCTTGCATGTTGCATTTGGAATTTCTGAATCTTACAAGGTGTTTTCAGAATTCGTTTGCAACAGTTCAAGGTCTCAGCTAACTCCCAACAGGTTTTCAATTCAAAACACATAAACACACAATGTCAACCGTCTTGGACACCCAATAAGAGCATCTCTACCTGGAAGCTTGCAAAAACTCTCCAATGAGTAAGAAACGGACATTGGACGAACTACCATATAGCCACCATCACTCATTAATACTCACCACAAAATAGCAATGGAAGTTTCATGACAATCACAATATTACTGATCACAAGCACACCAACAAATGTGATTGTATCAAAGTCTCCAACGATAACCTTACCTCAGTGGAGGTTTATATATAAATTCTATAGAGATACAACTACATAGCAAAAGTTTGGAGTATAAGATGTCAGAAAGCCAGTGATTATCCCATTACATAGATACAATAAGACTTTCTCCATGATTCTTCATGTCGTTTACAATCTGCAATGAACAGAGTAAAATAACAAAACAATCAGTAGGTGCAGATTGAGAGTACAAAGAGACCAAAAATAACTAAAAGAATGGCATTGAAACTTTGTGCTACAAGGGAGAACAAGGTTTTATTGGATCCTAGAACCATTAAATGCTTAACTTTTGAATTTCATAAGATGGTGTACATGTAATGGTCATTAGTTATCAATACTCAATTACCTATTCTGAGAGTTTGTTATGCATATTTGATTTTTACCACTTTCGCCATTATTTTATCTTTTGTGTTGTTCTTCCATATTTCAGACTCACTTTTCCCTAGTAGGTTTTCCTCTTTTTGGCACCATAAGGGGCACCTTGAAAATCCATTCTCACTGTTACAACACAAATTTAGTAATAGCCTCTATTGTTCAACTCATTATAACCTCCTTACGTTCAAACTTTTGCCCCCCATCTTCACCAAGAGTTCAGTATATAATGCTAAAATGTGATTACCATAAAAAAACACTTTAATAAAGAGAGCGAGAAACAGTAGTAAAGAGAGTAAGAAGCATGAAGGGAAATTATATCTATGCACTTACCCGAGACTGGAAGGGTTAGATTTTTTAGTTAATCATATTTTTCAGAGTGAAAGCCCAGCGAAAAGCAGCTCTAGTTCCTCGTCCTGCGACTGTGACCTCTGGCATAAGAAAAACAAAAAATAATTAATTTAAAACTGAATGAACACTGTTTCGAGGTGATATGTCCAATTTTAGAAACTATTACAGCAAATATGTATATCAACCAAGCTAGACAGTATCAGTCAATGTCAACAAACCTTGGTTTAAGTCACAAAAAGAAGAATATACATATGTGGTGGTAAATTCAGCAGATAACATGAAACGTTAAACAGGAAGACAGAGCTCCAGAAAAACTCGGGATTATACCATTGGAGAGAGAAGCAAAGCTACAATCATCCTAATACTAAAGCCCATTATGGCCCATTTTCACACGCGACTACATTGAAGATTGCTTTGGCATTCAATACACGCCCCAATTTGCAACATAACATGCACTAGCAATGGAACCAGCTAAAGAAATTATTTTGGAATAGCATTTGCAAACACACACAACAATGGTTCCTAATTTGGGTTTCTAGGGTTCCTAATTTTGCTCTCAAAATTATTTACTAAATAACTTATTCGTAACTAATTTTGCTCTCAAAGTTATTTACTAAATAACTTATTCGTAATCTTTCAATTTAATTAGGAGTCTTTCTAGTTTCCTTTTAGGATTAGACTTTACTTTTTCTTTTAGGAATAGATTGTTTGTTATTTTAGTATTTGATTCTACTTTTTCTTTTAGGAATAGACGGTTTGTTATTTTAGTATTTGATTCTAATTTTTCTTTTAGGAATAGGCTGTTTATTATTCAAGTTATTTGAACACTATAAATAGAGCTCTTCCTCAATATTGTAGTAGACCTTTGATTTTTTTGATAATTTGAATTGAACATTAAAGTTATTTCTCTGTGTTTTGGGCAATTCTCTTGTGTTCTTCCCTGTTAATTATCTGTTGAAACTAGCCTACAAAATAGTCGCTATTTTGCCTGGCGTCGGTTGGTATCAGAGCTTCAGCATCTTCTTGGGGTGAGATTTCATCAGTTTCCATGGCTGGTGGTCGTGGTCGTCGCGGGCAGATTCCGAACGAAAAAGCCCCAAACCGTGATCGTAACGTTCAGGATGTGATGATTGAGGATTTACAGAGGCAAGTTGCAGAGTTAACCCAGCGTCTAACGGCGCATGATTTCGATAATCGTGAGATGGAATATCATGATTCTGATTCCAGTTTCAAAAACTCGTATCACAATCGTGCTCGATTCTGGGAGCGTCGTGGTCGAGAGGATCGTCATGAAAACCTCAGATTCATGAGTGGATCTGCCCGAGTTTTCTGGTACATTACAGACCGAAGGATTCATCAATTGATTGTATAAAGTAGAGCATATTTTTTAGTATAAGGAAGTCCCAGGTCGTGTCAGGGTGAAATTGGTCGTCATCAAACTCAAAGACAGAGCATCTGCATGGTGGGAGCAGTTGAAGCGAGCACAAGACAGGCAAGGCAGGGCCAAGATCACTGATTGGGAGAAGATGAAGGGTCACTTCTTTTCGGCTACAATCAACCCTTATTTCAGCGACTTCACTCGATGAGGATTGTTTCTGAAGCATACCAGCGTGCACTTGCTGTGAAAAAACAACAGAGCAGGAGGCCAATAATCAGCAGTGATCAAAGCGGTTGGCCAATTCGCCCTCAAGAATTTTGTCCTGCCCAACAGCCACCACAGGGTAATTCTAACTCAAATATTAAATGTTTTAGATGTGGTGAACAGGGACAGAGAGCGACTGAGTGCAGAAAGTCTGCTATTCAGAAGAGTAACAATCTCCTGATTGAGAAAAACGTGGTAGACGAAACTGAAGAACTTGGAGAGCATGTGTATGACATTGATGAAGAGTTGGATATTGTTGATGCAGATGGTTTGCAGACTAAGGATGTAGGAGTTGTTTTTGAAGACGGTAAAGTGCACGAGGAAACTGATGGGGAAGGAGGTTGGGACCTTGAGGACTTGGAACTGCCACCAGAAGTTGATGCACCAAGGGCTACTATGAATACCCGCTCTTTAGTATTTGTCACCCCGACTCAAGGCATGCCTGTAAGCCAGATCTAGATCCAAAAATCAGCTCTTGCTGCAAAGCATGTAGCAGCTGGTAATTTTGATACTGCGATGCGGCTGCTGAACCGACAACTGGGCATAACGAACTTTGCACCTTTGAAGCCCATGCTTCTTGATCTGCACAGTGGACGTCATTCATACATACGCGCGTTTTCCCCCTCTCCAGTGATTTCATTTGCGGTGGAGAGCGGGTGGAGTGTGTCGGCGAGCCCGAATGTGAGGGGGCCATTAGCACTTGTGTACAGCTTCTCCCAGCTGGAAGAAAGACTGAAGGCTGGTTACAGAGCCACTACTAATGGGAAGTTCATGGAGGTTGTACGACTGTTTCTAAGTATTTTGCATACCATACCACTTATTGTTGTTGAGTCGAGGAGGAAGGTTGATGAAGTCAAGGAATTGATTATTATAGTAAAGGAGTATGTGCTAGGTTTGCAGATGGGGCTCGAGAGAAGGGAAATGAAAGACAATCCAGTACGCCAGCAGCTAGCAGAGTTTTCTGACCCGATACCAGAGGATCTTCCTCCTGGGCTGCCGCCAGAGGATTCCGATGAAGCTGTTGTGAACTCGATGACGAGTTCTTTCCAACCCGAGGCGATTGATGCAGGAGGGTTCCTAATTTGAGTTTCTAGGGTTCCTAATTTGGATTTCTAGGGTTCCTAATTTTGCTCTCAAAGTTATTTACTAAATAACTTATTCGTAATATTTCAATTTAATTAGAAGTCTTTCTAGTTTCCTTTTAGAATTAGGCTTTACTTTTTTATTTTTTTTAGGAATAGAATGCTTGTTATTTTAGTATTTGATTCTACTTTTTCTTTTAGGAATAGACTGCTTGTTATTTTAATATTTGATTCTAATTTTTCTTTTAGGAATAGGCTGCTTATTATTCAAGTTATTTGAGCACTATAAATAGAGTTATTCACTTATTCCTCAATATTGTAGTAGACCTTTGATTTTGATTTTGATAATTTGAATTGAACATTAGAGTTATTTTTATGTGTTTTAGGCAATTCTCTTGTGTTCTTCCCTGTTAATTATCTGTTGAAACTAGCCTACAAAATAATTGCTATTCTGTCCGGCGTCAAATATATTTGCTGTGATCAATGAAAATGGCGAAGTCACACTAGGAGAGCTTGTGTGTGTTCATTCATGTATTTTATTGTGATAGAAGCATGTTCTCAAAGAAATGTTTTAGAGAAAACATACAACACAAATAACGAAGAATTACAAGTTGAAACCTTATGTTTTCTTTCAAAAGTGTGAGGTTATCCAATTAAGGGAGGGGTAAGGAATATTTTGCTATCAATTTTTTCATAAGATGTATGATTCTAAGTTCTACTCAGGTCGTACAATAGCAAATGTTGAAACCTTATGTTTTTGATAGATTTAACAGCGAAAGCAATAAACAAATAACCAAAAAGTTTCTTCAATCTAATAATAATTCTCTAAACTTCAAAAACTACCTTTAAACTAGATTTCTAACCTATTTAAGCAACACATAGAAAAACCCTATACTTATTGGACTCCTACTTGAGCTTACATTGGACCGACCCAATTATTAAATAATAGTAATATACCATCATGTTTTCTCTCAAAAGTGTGAGGTTATCTAATTAGGGGAGTGGTAAGGAACATTCTATTATCAATTTATCATGGGATGTATTATGTATGATTCTAAGTTCTACTCAAGTAGTACAATAGCAAAGGTAGAACTTTCACATAATCCTCATGTAAGAACATAATTAATAGCAGAAGATGGAAGACACCCATTTAGCACAGTTTGCTTTGCAGCAGTTTTCATTAAGAATCTTAATCTCAGATTATAATGAACCAAGTACCAAAGGGAATCATTCACAATTTCACACAACACGTATAATGAGGTATAACTTAGAAGTTTATGAAGCTTTGTTACCTGAATAGACATAAGTTGTAGCACTTTATTTAGGACCCGCAAGCGATGTGTTGCATAGTTGCTATTTTGAGGGAGTTGGCTAACTCTCTTCTTTTCGGCATCAACTGCTACCCTTTTCTCTTCAGTCCCCATTTGCTTCCATGGATTTGAAGCTTCTGAATCGCCCTTGTTTTCATTTGCTACACCAAGGGAATTGCTTCTTCCCTTAAAGTTTTTGAAAGAATCCATCTTTAAATAAATCTAAATCAGGAAAACAAAATAATAAGTACAAATATGGAAATTCAAATAATGAAACGAAGTGACTAGCTTGTCAAAATATTGATGACAAACAGAGAGGAGGAGATGCCGCTCCAGCTGCTCTCTTCTTATTCTTCTTCTTGCTCACCGACTGCAACCCTAGATCGAATGGGAGAGGAGACTAACATAACACACCACTTGAGTGTTATTTGTAAACAAAAAAAAACGAAGCCTCCTGCTAAATAACACTTGAGTGTTATTTCTACGTATGGACATCACAAACCAATACTTTATAAAGGACAAAAAAAAGGAAAATGACAAGGCTTATTTTTTACAAAATAAACTATTTAGATAATAGAGTTGATGTAATTGCTAATTTGTGCCTAATTTTGGCTCCGCTTGGTATATTGTAAAATAATGTTTTCCGTAAAATTCCAATAAATGTTTTCCTTAAAGTCAACCAAGCACCTAAGTTTATATAACCGTCGTAAACTTTTGCATATGCATTCTTTTACCGTATACCAAGCGGAGCCTTTATACTTTTATGACGAACAATGACTATTTTATTAACTCAGGTTAACCCATAAAGTTATAAGACATCTCTACCCTTCCTAAACAAATAAAAAAACTTACTTTTATGACCAACAATGACTCTTTTATTTGTTATTTTAATTATGACCAACCAATTGCTAGTTGGGTTAGGCTATATAAGTTGATGATGTTGGCTTATTATTTCTACAATCACTACTATCCAAAACATATCTAATGGAGCCAGAATTATCATATTGTTCTTATTATTTATTATTATTATTATTGCCTGCTATAGCTCATTGCAATGATCAGTCATAGTATTTTGTTATTTTTGATAACCTCTTCAACTTCAGTTGTCACTTGTTGAAAAAAATTTGGCATCTTTAATGTATCCTCAATGACAGATAACTCAATCCCTTATCTGTTTCACAAATATTAATCGTTGTAAGAGACAAAAAAAACTTAAGTATTATTGATGAAAACTAATTTTCTTGATTTTTTTTACAATTCAAGTTTTGGAGCTATTAACGATCAGAGTTATGGGCAATGAATCAGCCTTTCGACATGTGGGCTATTAGCTAGCTATAGAGCAAGTCATTAATTTCAACTTGAGCATATCCTTAATTTAGGTAACATAACTCAATAATTAAGAGTTGCGTTGTTTCGGCTTTATAAAGTGTTAGAATTCAATGAAATTGTTTAGAAAACTTACAGATGTGCAGATCTTCAAAGTCGTAAGAGTGTATTGTAAAGACGTGGGTCGAAGACGAAATCACAAACTCAAAAGTCATCTGTTGTTCACAGCCTAAGTATACAAAACCAATTGGAACAGAGTCTCACAAACCACATCAAAATAATATTCTAAAAACTATTACTTTGGCACATTTGGTGCAAATGGTTTAGCACTTCATGAAATCCACCTGTAACTTAATTACACGAGTTTACTCAATAAGGCATCAATTGAGGTTGCTCAACGTACAAAACTCGATTAAACTCTGTCAAGTTGTTATTTACTTATAATTTATAAGCTTAAGATTGTTGTGGAAGCACGCAGTACCTTAGGGATAAAAATTAAAAAACTAAAAAATATATAAAATAACTCATATGAGTAAGTCTAGGCAATTCGGGCAACCAATCATTTTTTTGTCAGGGTTGGGCTCTTTTACATTTTTACCCATTATCTTTAAAACATAACTACAAACATCAATTATAAAAGGATAGAAGTGTAAAAAACCTCAACTCTGACAAAACAATGGCTGGTAGCCCCGACTCTCTAGAGTTGGGGGCCAAATAATAGAAGAAGAGTGTGATTGCTATCTAATTTAAAAGGACTTTTGTTACCACAAACTGACTTGATTCGAGTCCCTTACAAAGTGTTGAACAATCTGAAAGGAGATCAAGTGAAAGGTTGAAAAAAGAAGATATTATCCCTAAATTTCAGGATAAAGTTAGTCGACACAAACTTGCAAAAAGATTGATGGGTAGGGGTGATGTGAACAATGCGAGGTTTTGACAAAAGCACTCCTAAGGAAAAGTTGTTCATATTAATGTCTGATGTTAAAAATATGTATACAACATTGACAACTCAACAACAAATTGATCCACCAATTAATGGTGCATAATAGTTTGGTTTTGACTTGCTCTCTATCAGTTAAAGATTGTCCCGCATCCTATGAGTTGCCCTTTTAATCCATATGTCGTGTTCATTGCAAGTCAAGAACCAACCAACGAGCATGAACCCATAACAAAGAAACTTCCACTAACTGTCAGAAATTTTAAGTTATTTCTCTCTTATAATCATTATTTCCTCCGAAATTTTAAAAACATTTGAAATCTCTGTCCTTAATTATCTTTTTCTGTCCATGTGTTTTCCTTCTATTATGTCCACTAAACCCCACCTAAAAATTGACATGTTATAGTTTACTTTTCTTTTGTCCATGTGTTTTCCTTCTATATTATATTCACTAATTAATTATCCACACTTATCGGATTATCAGAGGAACAAAAATATCTCTTAACCTTAAACAAGATCTTATCTATGTCATCAAATTAGTGTATTATTATATCGATCATATAAACCCAACAAACCCTAAAACACAACACACTGACACAGAAGATATGGAAATTTAAATGAGGAGTTGAACCCCATACCATGAAAGTATTATTATTATTTTTTAATTTTCAAACCAAAAAAAAAAAATGAAATCAAGCCATGCACTCAACCATGACTTCAAAAAAGTTGTATAGTGTGGTGGTGGTGGTGTTGACGGGTTGGATTTATAATGTCATTGCTTATTCCTGGACCTCGAGCTTCAGGTAATGATATTGATATATAAAACCATTGATTGATAAGATGAAGGAATTATGGGACGTTGGGCGTCTAACATACGATGTATTTTTTTTTTTTTTTTTTCCGGTCAAACAAGAAGATTTTTATTAATGAAAGAAAGGGAAACAAGTTACAATAAGAAACATTCCTATATCAAGGAATGCCAAGACACTATGAAAGTGTCAAAACCCAAACCCGTAAATAAATTACATGCCGTACCCATTTTCCACAACAATTCTCTAATCTCGATAAAGATAGAGTGTTCTGATCTGTTTAGTCCTTCAAAAACCCTTTTATTTCTTTCTTTCCACACACACCACATAAGAACGTGAGGGACCCTACGCCATAACCATTCCCCCCGACGAGAAGGATTAGCTTTAGACCACCAACTTAGCCAATTTAGAATGGAACCTTCAAATATCAAACTCAAACCGAATTCCACCAAGAAATTGCGCCAAATGGATTTGGAGAAACTGCAATGAAGCATCAAATGGTCCAGTGTCTCTTCAGATTCGTTGCAAAGCACACAGAGACTCCCAGTGAGGATTCCCATTTTTCTTAACCTATCCTTAGTCAAGATCTTCTCATGCAAAACTGACCAAGTAAAGAAATTAATCCGAGGAAGAAGATTTTTCACCCATACCAGATGTTTGTGGGAGGAAATGAATGGGTTAGAGTAGGTCTCATAATGAATGGGTTAGAGTAGGTCTCATACGATGTATCAATGAATGAAAATTTTGTGATGCATGCAACTATCTTATGGACAATTAATGCAGCACTTCTAGCCAGCCTGAAATTAATGACTTTTCTGCATATGCAAATTTGTCAGGATGGTGCACAAAATGCAAGTAAGCATGCCCCACTTGCAATGATTAGCCTGAAATTGACAATGTTGATTTGAACTCCTTTTAGGTTTAGGCTCTAGCCGAATGCCAAATATTATAAATTGTCAATATATATATATATATATGTGTTAATAATATAATACTACTAACATTAAAACTGATATGGGAGATTAAGGTTGTATATATGCATACAAGGAACCCCCCTCAAATCAATGATATCATCGTTGAGTTTCTAGCTTATTAAAACCGTATTATTATACCTTTAATAATTACTTTCGTCATCAATAATGTATTCTGTCATCATTTATATTAGTAATGATGCGTATAATTATATTAGTAGTGATGCATATAAGTAAAGTATAACAAAAAAAGTTTTGGCAGACTAAACAATACTTTTGTTTTCTTCCACATATTTCCATTAGCTTTTAGTTTGAACTTTGGCTTTAAATTGCCTTTGATTGCTGAAAAGAAACATATGTGCATTCCCCTGTCAACTTTTTTTTGCCTTTGTAGTGGGTTGCATAAGGTAACGGTCATGGAAACAATTATATTTTGGCAAGAAAGGGAATAAGGAATTACTACGAAAACAAAAGGTTTTAGTATTACAATAACGAAAACAAAAGGTTTGAAATATCTTTTGCTGCTTAAAATTCGAGAAGCATATAGCAGACTCTTAGAGCAATATTCAGGATGGCTTTAGTAATATTACACAGCAGCACTGAACATTATAGCCCAAAAAGTGCTAAATGAGAGCGGGTTTTGCTTGCAATATTGATCGGATCCGGTGAAAACCTCTCCAACAGACCTCAATACAGTACTGATGCCGCAAGGAGGTGCCACTATGATCCCAACTCTTGCTATTCATGTGATCATTTGTTGCTTGTAAACCTCCACAACCCCGCCATATGAATTGAGATTTGGCTAGCTTCAAAGGTTATGTAAAACATGTTGAAAAACCTTAAGACAAGGTTGATTGCAGTCCATTCTAGCTATTTGAATGCTGATGACAATAACATTTGTCAATTATGATGGATATAACTTAGTCTCTTATGTGTGAACAATTCATTTATTCGTATGTACAAACTGTACTACTGGTAGAAGTCAAGCACCTGCTCCTTTTGTTTCTGTACAAAACAAACAAATTAATTTCATTAATTTTTTTTGTAAACACCTTGTAAAACTCATTCTTTTGTATACATAATTGAAACCCAAAAATTAGACAAAATAAACCAAGCCGAAAAGCACACTATCGGCGTCAACTTTTTACGCTATTTTTCTCGTATTTAAAAGAAAAACATATACCTTATGTGCAACTTTCTTAATAAACACCATAATGCACTAATGCCCACCGTGGGCAATCATCTCCTGGTACTGCTTCAAAGACTCCAACCTCTGCAACCTCATTTCCTCATTGAACTTGTTTATGAATTCCTCAGCCCTCCGATTCAACTCCTCTCGACTCAGCGACGGCTCCTTCTTCAGCTTGCCATTAGACCCATTCAACTTGGTTGTGGTGGTGGTAGTAGTAGTTGTGTGGTCGATAAAGATATCTATCTCATTTGCTGGGACTGCATGAGTGTTAGTCTCCCACAGTGGGATCGAACGCCCTTCTGTTATCATCTTCCATGTGGACTCCAGAGTTTCGTGTCTCTTTGGATTTGACACATTCAATTTCTTTCCACCTGTAAATAAAAAAATCAACCAAAAAAAAGTGTAAATTTTTCCACTAATTAGGTACATACTAGTATTAGTCTAATACATCATATTCTACCAAACTGTGAAATAATTTAGTTCAACAACCAATAATGAAAATAATTGAAATTCAACACTAAGCAGTCAGCGTTCATTGTTCAACACTAAGCAATGATTGAAACGTTGGTATAGAATTGACACTGACTCAAATATCCTGATATGCATTTTCTCTCTTCTGGTATAATTTATCAAATTTCAAAATTAGTAGTTTCAGATTTATTTTCTTCTAAACTTAAAAAGTGCAAATTAAATTTTTTTTCAAAAAATGCAAAAACACAGTCAAGGATTGTGATTTCGTTTTTAGGTTAATTTCGGTATCTTGATTTTAAGAAATATTTCAATGTGCAAGGAAAAAACATAAAAATTTCGAAGATACATGAAACATATATAATAAATTTCGAGGGTATATAAAATATGTAAAAAAAAAAAAAAAAAAAAGATGCAAGTAAATAAATTTATTAAAAATATTAAATAAAGTCTAGATACCATGAAAGAAATATATAATAAAAAAATCAGGAAGTAGTTTAAATAATCAATATATAAGTAGAAGAAATGATAATTAGAAAATAGTTAGCTTTAAAAATTAACAATTGTTAGAAAATTTGATAAACCCCTAAATTTTTTCTGAAAAAACCCTTAAAAATATAATTTTTGACATCCGATTTTGTGTGTGTAAGAAATATTAAAATTTATCAAAAAAATTTAAAATTTACAAAAAAAACCTAGCAATATTTTAAAAAAATGGAGCGAAAACACAATCCACCCCCAAAGAAACGTGCTATACTTTGGGAAAAATGACACCACATTTCAGCGCTGGTTAGCATTCAACTGAAACTTGACGGAAAATAAAACAAAGGGATGATACCTTCCGGAGTGACTCTTCGTTGATGACCGAACCTAACGGAAGTAGGTGGTTTCTCGTCACCGAATGAATACTCCTTGAAGTTCTCCATCCAATCAGTTCGACTGGGTGGCACCAAGTTCGATCCAGCAACATTAAACTGATCAATCTCTGCCTCTGCCTCCTCCTCCAAGCTAGTGTTGCTGTTATTCAACTCCGCCACCTCCACATCTGGTTTCAATACCACCACATCACAATACACTTCCTTGTCCACCACTGCCTCATATTCCGGCTCAACCACCACCGGTTCGTTCACTTGGTAACCAACAAACACGTCATGTTCAGTCCTAACGGCCTCCTCCACCACCGCTGGTTCCTTTGATTCATAACCAAGAAAACTGTCAAGTTCCGGCACAACTATAACTGCTCTGTTTAATTCATCGAAGTCGTCCTTATACACCAGTGTAACTGAGAAATTCTGAGGTAAAGCAACTGACATCTTTACAGGTTCAACAATCTCAGTCGTTTGGTGCTTTTCTTCTTCTTCGACATTCTTCTGGCTGAATCTGGATGAAGCAACTATGATGATGATGATGCTATTGATGATAAAGTAAAGATACATAGGCGTAAGCCAAGAACGTACAGATTTCCAAAACACATACAACTCCGACGTTGCAGGAAGATAGCTAGACATAAACACAGCACTAGATAAGACCCCGATCGAAATCATAGAGATCTTCAAAGAAAAGATGAGATTGTTCGACCAACTTTGAGAGAAAGCAATCGCCATAGCAATAGCAATAGCAATAGAAGAAGTACAGAACTTTTTACGAAATGGAGCAAGTAGTTAAAAGAGAAATGGGGTTCAGTGAGTGAGTATATATATAAATGGGGTTCAGTGAGTGAGTATATATATAAAAGGAATGGTGGGTGCCCTTACTGATTTGAATGAAAAACTTCAGTTGTGAATATTACTAAATGAAGTACTGTAGTGTACCAAGTCAACAAGGGTGGGATTTATAAGGGGGGCTCAGAGGAGGTCATTTGGGATAAGGTGGTGTTTTAGGAAAATTACCAGAGGGAAGGATAAGCTTTTGGACACAAATGCATTTAATTTGGGATAGTGTGTCAAATGGACGTTTCTAATTGATAACTGTTACAACGTGATAAACTTGGGCACCCCAAGTCAAATGGTTTAAAAATTCAAAAATGCTTGAAAATAAAGTTTTTGTAATATGTTTTGCAATCAAGATGACATGACAATAGCTCAAAAGAATGATAAAATCTTTAAAGAGTTTTTGTGTATTTTGAGATTGTAAAAAACCGCGTCTGCAACATGGATGTAAAATCTGGTTACATAATCTCACTCGAATGAAGGAGGTGTTTGTTTCTGTTAGAAGTTTAATCTTCTATTAATGGAGAATATCTAATTTGAGGTAAATGTGTTGGAAAATGTTTGTTTAGGAGCTGTAATTGGAATCTCTAACTCATAAAAAAAATAATTGGTTCAAAGGTTCTTTGGGATGGAAGTCATAATCATTATCAAGTTATCTTAATTAAACAATTTACCAAATGCATCATTCAGACCCTACCGACCATATCTTCAGAGTTTCGGAGATTTAGGTATGAATTAGACATAAATCAAATACCCCATAAGTCAATTTACCAGTCTTTCCCTTACATAGAGGAAAATATGAAGAAGACTAGGCGAATTACTTAAAGACTAGGCGAATTACTTAAAGACTTTGTGGACACCCGACAATGAAATCCATGAACTATGAATTTGAAACCACGAGGGAGGAATTTTGAGAGATTCAATAATATTGAAAGCTAAGAAGCAAGGAGTGTCTAATTACATGGGGGAGAGCCATCATAATCTAAACCTTCATTTTCTACACTTAATGCCTCACATAAATAATTATCTTTTCTTATCCTCGTGAATGGTCAGTAGTTGATTCAGGCGGTAGATGCAAACTTTGGGTTCTTATATGGGCACCTGAATGTTTTGTCCTCCCACGCATTCTAATCACATATAGTTGTATATGACACGTATTTATATTTTCAACATTTTTCTTTCATCTTGATATTCTAGGATTCAATGGGTTCGGACATTTTTCTTGACAAATAAGTTCCATAGTAGCTGCTATGCAAAAGAAGATTAAAGATAATGAAGAACTTGATTATGAAGGTTAAAAATAAATGTCTTTGCAGAGATACACTCTGATCAAGGTGAACACTTGAATAAACTATTACTGGGATGATATATTGGTTCATCCAACTCTTGAACCTCCATCTCTTCTCCCCCTATTTTTTTTCTTCACTAACCTTTTTTGTGTGATGATTTCAGAGTAAAGCAATTCGATATCATATGAATCTCCAGGGCCATTGTGATTGAGTCATTTTGAGCAATCTACCAAATTTATATCCCAGTGGGGTTAACACAGCTGCAAGGATTCATCTACAGGTATTTAGTAAATTTTCATGCACATTTACATGATGTAAAAATGAAATATTTTATACCGAATTGGCTAAGTAAAATGTGTCTGGCAGTAGTTCTTGGCACTCTTTATCAGATAATCACCGTCATCTTATTCCATTTTATTAACCCCTAACCACTCTTCTCCTATCTCTCCGTCACCACCAATCCTCCTCATCACCTTCATCACCACCACCTCGCCATCGCCACTTTTCCTCATCCTCCTCCCTTATTATTCAATCACCACCACCATGACCTCATCGACATCGCCACCTTTCATCCTCCTCATCCCCTTCACCACCACCACCTCGCCACCACTACTTCTCATCCCACCCTCCCAGTTTTTTTTCTCTTATTCTCATTTTTTTTCCTTTGCTCTCGCGGAAGTTCCTGCAATGGGAGGTTCCCCACTCGCCGGAACATCTGCAAGCGCAAAAAAATATATGTGTCCCCTGCGGATGCTCCTGCGAGTGGGGAACCCATACCCGCAGAAATTTGGGCAAATATGGGTTCTTCACTCGTAGGAACCTCTGCGATGAAATTTTTTTTTTGCCCTCTCGGAGGTTCTGGCGAATGGAAAACCCCCACTCGCAAAACCTTCGCGAGGGCAAATAAGAAAAAAAAAGGAGAAGAATACAAAAAAACATAGAAGAAGAAGATAGGATGAGGTGGGATGAGAGGCGGCGATGGCGAGGTGGTGGTAGTGAAGGGGAGGAGGAGAGGTTGTGGTGGCATCGTGGTGGTGGTGATTAAAGAAGAAGAAAAAGGAGCAAGAGGAGGAGAGTTGGTGGTGGCGAGGAGGTAGTGGTGAAGGGGAGGAGGAAGAGAGGTGGCGGTGAAGGGGAGGAGGAGGAGAGGTGGCGGTGGTGATTGAAGAAGAAGAATAAGGAGGAGGAGGAGCTAGTGGTTGTGATTGATGGAGAAGAAATTGAGAGAGGAAAAGAGGGGTTAGGGTTAGGGTTTTTGTTTATATAGTGCTGGTGTCCTTCAGTAGATCCGAAAAAAAGGTGAGTGATGGTGTTCTTCAGTGGAAGTGGTGGTGTTATTTAGTTGGGGCAAAAGAAATTCGCCCAAACCCAGACCCACTTACACTGCCCAATCGCCTAGTTGTCGCCTAGGCGATCGACCCATTTTTCACCCTGCCTAGCCTATAATCCAGGCATCTCAGATAATATATAAGTTACAATCTAGCTAAATATTTTGGACTAATACATTCCTACTTAAATTCATTCCGCAAAACTTTTCTAGGAATTTTCACTAAAAATACAAATTTTTTACATGGGCACAATTGATATTTTCAATTGAAGCCATATATATGAGATGAACAATAAATCAATATAAGTTATGTGTTCAAAGTTAACATGTTTTTCAAGTCAAATTAATGGGTATTTGAATCTAAAACTAGCATCCAACTATTTAACAAGAAATCATCTAATCCAAATAAAACATCTAGCTTTGAACAATAATAACATACAGATTGAACTGTAGATGTCACCAAGAAAGTAAGAAAGCTTTTCAGTACCGTATCATATCGTATCGTATAAACCCAAATTGGATTGGAGTTGGAGTAAGATAAGAAACTTATAGTGGGCGTTGTTAAAGAAGGAAAACCTTTCAGAGTGTTTGCTTTGCTATCTGTTCTCGCTCGTTCGTTCTAAAGAAAAAAATAGTGAGAAGAAAAGTGAGGAACAATAAAGACGATTTCTCACATATGGAAGCTAGTGAGTGTGTGGGCTCGCCAGCCACTAACAGATCAACCTGGAAATTTCTCAAAATATAACTAAAAGTTGCGAAAATTATTGTTTCATACCGAATAACAAGTCCTTCCTGATTTGATACGAAGACTCTGGAAAAGACTCTGATACATTGTTTTTCATTAGATATTGAAAGACAATCTCCTACTTGCAAAATTGTTGTTTTGATATTGAATAACAAGTCATTCCTGATTTGATATTAAGACCCCTGGAAAAGACTCTGATACAATTTTTCTCATTTGATATTGAGAGACAATCTCTTATCCCCAAAATTATTGTTTTGATACCGAATAGCAAGTCCTTCCTGATTTGACACTAAGACCCATAGAAAAGACCATGATACATTTTTTTCCCATTTGATATTGAAAGATAATCTCTTACATGTAAGTGCACCGATTTTGATGAGAGGTAAAAGTCAATAACTTTCTCATCTTCTTCCTTTCTCCTCTTCCATTTGAAATTACTCATTATATCTCTACAGTAAAAAGTTAGCTTTTTAACAAATTATCCCAAAACCATTCAACATAATCTTCTTCTTTTGCTTCTCCCATCACAATGGTAGAACAAGTTTGATATTGGGTTGAAAACTTAATAAAAATATTTTCAAATTGGTACTTTGGTGATAAAATTAAATGCACATGAAATCATAACTGAACAAATTATAATATGTGTAGGTAGATCATTCTATGAAGTTTTCATTGATAGTTGAATCGCTGAAAACGAATTGTTATATACGGAATTACCATTATTTGAAAAATACCTTGTTTCAATGAAATTTTCATTCGAACTAGGCTGAAAACTTAAGAAAAATATATCCAAATGGGTACTTTGGAGATCAAATTAAATCCACACGAAACAATAATATGAATAATAGATTTTACATTGAGGTTTCCATTGGTAAGTAGATTATTGAAAACGGATTGTTATTGACGAGGTTAAATCGTCATTTGAAAACTACCATATTTCAATGAAAATTTCAAATGAATTATGCTGAATTTTTTTAACATATTATGTGGTATTAAATTGTTTTGTACTAGTTAATCCTTAGTAAACACCAGTGACGATTACAATACTTATCTCAATACCATTATATAGCTGAAAGATTGATTAATGAATTCTTTGGTTAGCCAATACTTGACACCAGTAAAGATTTTCGTATTTTTTCTTACCAGTTAATAGTCCAACGAAACCTTTCCATGACCACCTTTAATTTTGCATTTAGGTAATGTGCATATTTTTTTATCAATTTAGTACAAAAATACAAATTTTTAGATGACACCGACTTCAATTTTGTTGACAAATAAGTGATCAATTTAGTTTACTAATATAATTGGATATTTGTCTCATTCTATTATTTGAGTTTTGATCCAATACATTCCAATTCACAACTCGAATTTAGTTAGACTAAGAGCTGAGTGATGAACCTATTTCCTTTCAATGACTACTACAATATACTGATGACAAATAATTTGTTAGACGTTGACTCTTGTAGATTTAGTTCAAACCGAAAAGCATGACACATCCATGTTTATAAGCCACGAACGACGCCTAAATTTCAGAGTTCGGAGATTAACTTCGATATCACAAATGCAAATTTAGTCAGATTAAGAGTTAAGCGACGAAACCATTTTTCTAAGCGCCGAAACCATTTTTCTATCAACGACGATTACAATATACTAATGACAGATGGCTTGTTAGATGTATTGCTCTTGCATATTTAGTTTCGAAACGAAGAGCATGAAACTTCCTCATTTGTGGGTCATGAACGATAATTAAACTTTAGCCTTTAGATATTAACTTCAATATTAACAATCCAATCAAATTCACAACTCGAATTTAGTTAGATTAACAATTAAGCGACAAAATCATTTCCTTTTAGTGACGACTATAATATACTGATGACAAATAGCTTTTTGGACGTGACACTCTTGCAAATTTAGTTTCGAATTGAAGAGCATGATATTTGTTCTTTTGTGCGCTAGGCGCAAACCATAACACTTCCTTTGACTGGAATTACTCCTCTTTATGAACCTTATGCATATGATTACAATTATTCATAGCAATACCAATTGAACGATGTCACATACAAAAACATTAATAACAATACTCATTGGTAGTATCACATGTGAGTCATCCATAACAGAAGCATTCTTCATAAATAAGTTCGGTGACATGCCCAACGAACTGAAAATAATAATATCTAGTGATGATACATCAAACAACCATTCAATCATGATCGAACACGTGGCACAAATCATCTCTCATTAGGGACAATCGGTTCAAACCAAAATCAATAACATGTTTGATCACTAAAGCCCAAAAAGGTATTAGTAATGGACCACGACCCAGGTTAAAGACCCAACAAATCTCTCCCTAGATGATAAAGACGTTACGAATGAGAAAGTCATGGCGGGAATCTCTCCCCCAAGGACATATCTCAATAAAGGAGGAGACCGTTATGAGAAACGTTTCCCTTCATTGTGCCATGCTTGCTTAAGTCACATACAGAGCTAATTACTCTTATTATATAAGGTAAAGAAGAGAAAAGATGAAGAAGGTACAAAAAACCCAACAACTATACTCTGTCCAAGTTCATATCCTTTTTCGGTTCATTGACTTAAGCATCAAAATGCCTTAGGCCACCAACAAGGTAGTATTTGACAATCTAACCCTGTTTTGCAGGTCAGATCTCAAGGAGAACAGATTCAGACACATCAATTTGAAGGCGTCTATGGGGAACGACAATTTCTTTTAAAGAACAAAGTTGGTAGTTTCCTTGGAACAAACCAACAACGAAAAATACAGTGCAAATGAAACCCCCTACTGAATCTCATGTTGACAATGCATAAGATAACTGTGATACCCTTGTGTGCGCGGACCTGAGGGAGAAGCCCAAGAGCCCATGGATCTCAAAAGGGTTAGCAAGCTACAAATGGGAGATCATAGTCCCACATCACCTGGGTTTGGGAGGGTGATGTACTATATATGTACGAGGTTGGATATACAAAGTACTACATGTTTTAAAGTCGTGTGGGTTTAGGGCTCAAAGCGAACAATATAGTACTCTGTGGATCGGGTCGTGACAGAATGGTATCAGAGACTGACTTGGTCGAAAGTGTGTCAATGAAGATGTTGGCTCCCAAAGGGGGTGGACTGTGATACTCTTGTGTGGGCGGACCTAAGGGGGAGGGTGAGGGAGAAGCCCAAGAGCCCATGGGTCCCAAGAGGATTGGCAAGCTACAAAGGGGTGATCATAGTCCCACATCGCCTAGGTGTGGGAGGTTGATGTATTATATATGTACGAGGTTGGATCTACAAAGTACTACGCGTTTTAAAGTCGTGCGAGCCTTGGACCCAAAGCGGACAATATAGTACTCTGTGGATCGGGTCATGACAATAACCCTCCCATTGGCGAAACTCAATTACCAAGTGAAAACATCATTAATTCAGCATTAGGGGAACCAAGTACGCAAAGCAGTAAGTTGCAGCTGCAAGATCTGGAGGTTCCCACCACTCGACTAGAACCCCAACAAACACCTACTCTTGGGGGAAGAGTAATGGACCCTCGTGTGGATCAGCTTTTGGCCCACATAGCCCAACTCACCAAAGTGGTCGAGAGAGCACGCCAGAGATCCACCTCAGCAGAACTTTGTCAATCGTCTTTAGGAGACCCAAGAAGTTCCTGTAGAGCTTCGAAGATCCCGTTTTCGTTAGTCCACAATTTAGTCAATTTTTCAACAACCAAAATGCCTCATTAAAGTCAAGATATCGGTAAATAATTGGTATGTGCTATATATCTTTTGATTTTTTTATATCTTAAACATATCACCTGGAAACTCAGAAGGGGTAATTAAGGCATTTGTTAAATAACATGACCATTTCTGTTGAAAGACACCACCATTAGCCTACTTTTTGAAGGACATCACCATCTTTCTAAAGGATAACCACCTTTCTAAATGATACCACCACCTGCTGAAGTACACCAACGATATAAACAAAAAAAAAAACTACCACCAATCTTTTCTTCTTTCCCTCTCATTTCCATCAAGCACCACCACCACTTTTTTTCTTCATCAAGCACCAGCACCACTCCACCACCGCCACCTTTCTTCTCCTCTATTTTCCATCAAGCACCACCACCACTCTGCCACGTCTCTCCCTTTCTTCTCATCTCTTCTAAGGAACAACAGGGGCAAAACACCAACGACCCCGCCCCCATCGCCGGTCGCACAACCCTTTTCCCTCATATGTTATGTTTATTTATTTAATGTAATCATTAACAACATACAAAAAAAATCCCTTTAGCGACGCGCAGTGAATGTCATTAAGAAATGCAGATATTTCAACGACATGCATTGCATGACGTATTATGATCCTAGATACGACAACGTGCAGTGAATGTCATTGTAATAAATATAGAACATTCAACTACGTCTAATGAATTTCGTTGTAACATTCAATGATGTGCAATGCTCGTAGTTAAATTTCAAAATTTTTATTTTCTCAATTGCATCGGATACTGCAAATGAGAAACTTAGCCTCGCACGAACCGTTGTGTTTGCTTGAAAATTTTGACAGAGTCAGGGTTTTTGTCCAAACACATCAGATTTCGAGAATTTATTATTAAATTCGCAGGATCTGCTGCTTTTGGACAAAAACCCTAACTATGTCCAATTTTCAAATTTTTTACATTGTTTTCAAATTTCTTCAATTTCTATGGTTTATATGCACTCTTAATTACTTTTATTACAAAAGCATTGTTTCGACAATGTCGAGTAAAAGACTCAACTTCAGAGGTCCCGGAATATAGATGTTTGAAGACAATGTCCAAAAAGTGTTTTTGTAATAAAAGCAATTTGTTAAGAGTGCATTTAAACCAAAGAAATTGCAAAAAAATATAAAATAGGCTCAAACAAAATAAGTAAAAAATGGACAGTCTAGTTTTTTTCCCAATTGCAGCGGATCCCACGACTTTGGTAACTCAGTTCGCAGAATCTGCTGCGTGTGGGCAAAACACCTGAATCTGTCCATTTTTCAATTTTTTTGTTTGAAAAAACTTTAAAAAAAGTTGAAAATTTGGATAGACTTAGTTTTTTGACCAAACACAGCAGTGCATGTGAGCCTAAGTCTCCCATTCCCAGAATCCACTTCTATTGAGAAAAAAACTGAAATATTCGACGATGAACGACCAACCTTGTTGAATATTTTGTATTTCTTACAATGACATTCATTGCACGCCGTTGAATATTCTGTAGTTTATTACCACGACATTCATTGTGCGTCATTGAATGTTCTATAATTTATTTTAACGACGCCATTTTGACGTCGTTGATGATTACGTAAAAATTAAAAAAAAAAAAATTTTAAAAAAAACCCAAAGGGAGAAGGGGTTGTGCGGTCAGTGACGGGGCAGGGCAAAGTGGTTGTTGTTGTTCTGTCCATTTCATGTTGTTGTTCCTGAGAAAAGAGGATAAGAAGTTTAAGAGAAGAGGCCAATGGTGTTATGGCCTAGTGGTTAGGGCTGTGTGGGTTTGTCCCCCACGTCCTAGGTTCAAATCCCACCTGCGGCATGGTTACTTTCTAATGGGTGTTGACCTATAGGTCGCCCAGTTGATAGGTTATGGGATCCTTAAAAACCCAGCTCGCCTTCCCAAAAAAAAAGTTTAAGAGAAGAGGGAAATGAGAAGAAAACGAAGAGAGGAGAAGAAGTGGGGAGGAGAGAAAAAAAGGCGGGGATGGGCAGGGTTGCAATCGACAATGGGGTGGCACGATGGTGGTGGTTGTTGTTTCTGAGAGTAAATAGAGGAGGGGAAGAGAAAAGAAATAGGAGAGTAAGAGAAGAAAAAGAGGAAGAGAAGAAAAAGAATGACCTATTTAATGGTGATGTCCTTCAACAGATTAAAAAAATTGGTTGGTGTCATTCAGCAAATCTGGTGGTGTCATTTAGCAAATGCCTTTAACTAATAATCATCTTCATCTACTCCACTTTCAGAAACATAAACCGGAAACTATAATTGCACCCAAATGCAGATGACTTAGATTTTTTTGGGAGAATCACAAGTTGCAACATTGACGGTGTATGTTTTTTTTCCATGCCTATACAAATATAACAATTGTTCATTTTCACTCGAATTATATTTTTTTCAATGTGAATAAATTTGATTACACTCAGTAATGAAAATAGGGAGGTGGGCAGTGGTTGTGGGTGGCAATAAAACATGGTAGATAAGAAGAAGGAAAGAGGAGGATGAGGTTGTGGTGGTGTTGCTGATTTAAATATGGAAGTAGAAGTGATGGTGATATTCACAATATTTATACTTAAATTACCTTATAATTTATATTTGCTAGTGTTTCGATTATAGTATTTTATTCTAATTATTTTATTTTCATGTTTTTGTAGGATTTAGAACTTAAATATGAAATCGTATATTTGCCGCAACTCAACGATCAATTATTTGATAGGTTCGAATGGCAGTACAACGTGACAGGTGGAGGAAGCCTTTCAAAAAAAAAAAAAAAAACCGTGACAGGTGGAATTATAACAACCCAAGCTCAAACCAATCCAAGCTAAGCTTCAATATCAAGCCCAAACCCAAAAGTAAACCTAAAAGCATATCTCGCCATCTATTTATTTTTCATCCTCTCGATCATCAACTCCTTCTCCATCTTTCTGGCAGCTACAAACCCAAGTTAATTATAGATAATATATTTTTTTTCTTTAGCTTGGAAAAGACGAACGGATGGAGAAAAGAAATAAAAATAAAAATAAAAATAAAAATAAAAAATTAAACAAGGCGGATGAGCTGGGTTAGGGAAGATAAACAAGCGTAAATAAAAATGTGGCTTCCAATACATACAAAAAGAAAAGCGAAATCGAAAATTTTGTAAGCCTTCAACCACTGACGTCGTTAGTTCTAATTCAAAAAATGGTCTAGCTGCGTCTAAATTGTCCAAATGAAATGATTTTTAAATATTAATTTATTATTATTATTATTATTATATATTTTTGTTGTTGTGATGAACAAAATTTAATGGTGTATATTTTTTTTCCTTAAATTCTTACTAATGTTGAGAATAGTGCTTATATTATGAACCAATGGATATTATTTTTTATCCATTACATAGATGCTAGTCTATGAGTGCGCGTCACACCTCCATATAATTACAATTTTGTTGTTTCTTTATCACATATTTGTTGTATTGTCTACTAAATAACAATTTTGAGCCAAACATTTTTAGTTATGTTTTTTCTACGCATTTTTTTGGATAAAAATTTGTTGAATTTGTGGTTGTTGCACTTAACAAGTTATATATATATATATAGTCAATAAAAAGAAAATCAAGTAATTATGAAATTAATACCATCAAATTATTGAAACTAGTCCATGTGTTACCACTCAATATTCCTTTTGAACTTTGAGTTGGGACTTGACAACAATTCTTAAATACTATTACTTTGAGTTGCCACATTTGTCTAATTACGTTGTTGAAAAATTGTTATTGTACCCTATTTTTGTTGTAGTGATGTCACCATTTTATTTTGTGATTTTGATATTAAATTTTCATTAGCAGTAATTAGTGATTGTTTTTTTAATCATTCTTTCAAACTACCTTAGTAAAAAGAATGTAAGCTCGATCAGCTAATGAACAATGTTAATGGTTAAGTTTTTTATTTATTCTTTTAGACAAAATAACAAAAGATAGCTTAAGCTTCTTCTACTGGATTGAAGAAAATGCGTTCAAAAGGCCAGCATGAAAGAAGTGGACTCCTAATACCTACAACATTACATAGTTTCCTTATCAAAGACATGCAAAATTAGGGACAACTCATAAATGAGACTAATTAAGACCCTGGTTAAAAGATCATAATCAAAATGCAGTATTGGGTTCATGTACTTTCTCGGATAACACTCGAAACGCATTTGTTTTTCTAATTAAAATTACTTCCAAATATCATTGAAAGTTAGGAAAATCAAAAGAAAAAAATATTTTTATTGAGAGTAGAAAACCTCTAGATTGAAAATACTAAACAGTCATACAGTACATAAATCAAGAAAGTTTCTTCTAAATGGTTCTCTTTTGGAGTGGAAGCCTTGAGATTAGTACAATTTATGCCAATAGATAAAAATAATAATATTTCTCTTTTATGTTCTTCTTTAGGAGTATGCTACTTATGATGCCACGCAGTTGGGGTATCCAACGGCTGAGATCGATGGATTTTAAAAGAGATTCAATCCCTGCCAAAACAAACAATTAATTCTGTCTTTTGAAATCCATCGATCTGAGCTGTCGGATCAGACATGTGCGCAGGAGCTCCTCCTGTGCTTTGTGCGCAGGAGCCCCCCTGAGTCCGGGGTGGAGTGGGTAGCAGTATTGATATTCAAAAAAGTCTCATTACCTCAAAAACACCCTTCTCCACCACTTACTTATCCATGTTCAGGGTTCCCTAATGTTACCCTAAAAACCAATTCCATACCATACCAACAAAAAAAAAAAAAAAAGCAACTCTATAACTCGCTTGATCTGTCTCCAAACAGTCACCTAATACCATGGCTATACATGATCTATGTCTGAATAGCTTCAAGATTGAACACATAAAGATGGAGAATAAGAACCAAAAGGAAGAGGAAGATAGATTCATCATAGTGGGACAATGGTTGGATGTTAACACCAAATCAAGCAAGGATGAGATCCAATACGATTGTGTTGAAATTTGCTTTAGGTTGGATTAATTAATAAATATATTCCTTTAGGACTCGCTCAACCCAAACATTCTTTTGCATACCTAGGAATCAAACTCTTTATTATTAGTGGGAGTGATCATTAATATCCTTGCACTCGATTCAAGCACCATTATCAATCAGTATCATTTGTTAATTTCAACAATTTTCTTTTCTTTTCATTCTTCAATTTCATAAATCACCCAGCTTGGCATATAACTCCCTCATTGTAACTAATGAATGTTCAATCTAACATCTAATTTTCTTCTAAGTTTAGATATTTTTCTTTATGGATGTAAATATCGTACAACAACATGTCATACAACCAAATTGCTGACAAAAATGGTCATCAGGATTGGATGAAGGAGGAATGACCCTATTTTATTTTTCATGAGGTTGTACGATGTTCTTTATAAAAATGTATTATACATTGAAAAATCGGGGAGCCCTTCTAGGGGTCGAGGGAGGGAACGAGGGAGGGGTGGTAATCACCTATCTGCCTCAAGATAAGTGCATCTGCCTCGAGATGCACGATGTTGCTTATCTCAAGGCGAATGGATGGCTTCCACTCATCCCTCGCCCCTTTCCCTCGTTCCCTCCCTCGACCCCTAGAATTTTCGAAAACTGGGACATTACATCCCCTTTAGAAATCGTGAGAAATTTGTTTGGTACAGGTTGCTAGTTTTAAAGGCTACCTACTAAAGGAACTCTCTACTTTACTCAAATAGATTCTCACAAATCACAAATACAGTTTTCCCTAGAAAGGAGAATACCAACATTTGTTATCAATCGATTCACACCCACAACCACATCCCTCCACTCCATTTTTTAATCAAATATAGTGAATAATTATTAACACCATTTTTTAAACTGTTGTAACAACTTCATTTTTCTAAAATTATATATTTATATCATTTTATTGTTGTATTCGACAAAATTGAAGGATATATTTTAATTTAAACTTTGAATTGTTGAAGGGACCACTTGTATCAATTTCGATCGAAGAATATTAGGCGTAGATCTCACATCAAAGAAAATTTTAAAACCAACGTGCCACTTTATCATATAGTGAGAAGTAGATAAAAACACCACTTTCATTATTTTTAGTTTATATAGGTTTAATCGAGACAGGTTAGGGTTTCTAACTTTGTCTTGGAAAATTTTAAAAATGAAAGTGGGAGTTGAAGGCACAAAACACACTAGTGTATACAGTCGTCTATAAATTAAAGAATGATGCAATAATGATAATGATGTACGGAAGAAAATGAATAAAAATTTGATCGTATAGCTTCTTAAGTATGCTTTTGATTTTGTATATTTTATTCTCTCATGTCTTCTATTTTCTGTCTTCTTTGTAAGTCTGTGCTTCTTAGTCTCTCTGTTGGTAGTCCTGGATAGAAATTGGTATCAGAGCCATGTTCATCTTCTCCGGGGGGAATAGTGTTGTGAGTCCTAGGTATTGTTGATCTGTCGTTGATGACGTTAGTCAGCCTTTAGGTATGTTGGTCAGCCGTAGAGCCCTTTGTAAGTCGCTCACTTTGCGCAATTGCTAGGGTTAGGTGGTCCCATATCGGTGGTCCAATCGTAGGTGGTTCGAGTACAGTGTTCCAACCCTTCAACTTCTCAGATTTTATGAAAATGTCTTTTATTTCAAAATTTACCCGAGCTTCTAGCTCTAGACAAAGAAATCCAGATTTACAAAATAGGATGGAATGTAGAATTTCAGAAGTAGAACAAAATTTACAAAAATGGTCCATACCAAAAGTTCCTTACAAACAAATATACCAAGTTTCGCAATCCATTTTTTCACAAAAATCTGAAGATCTGATAGACATTGTTGAACAGACAGTGCCTCTTGATGGTTCTTTAGAATCAAAGCAATTGATTTCTACAAATACCCTCGAATTTCTCAAAAATCAAGATTACAAGTATATTCATATCGGTTTGATCCAGGTAGGAATCAAACCCCTTACAAGAACTGGCCTTGACACCTATGCCTTAATCGCTCTTCGCGATTGTCGTCACAATAGATTCTATGATTCTCTGCTTGGAATTGCAGAATCTACCTTGGCCATGGGTCCAGTCTACTTCGACTGTTACCCCAATTTCTCAGTGTCTCTTAAGGATCCAAATGTCCTTGAAACACTGACACTCAATATCCAGACCTCTGGTTTCGACATGTTACCAGGATCTGAACTTTTTGCTCTCATTTACAAAATCACCTACAAAGCCATGAAGACTCAATTGAGTCCAAAAGCTTTGATGGAGTCTGAAAAAGGTTACACAATCTTATTTCAGGCTAACAAGGACAAAACCAGTGTTATTGTTCCTAAAACAATTCACTGAAATCAAGTTACTCTTCCAGTAATTTGGCAGGTTCAATCGACTCCTAGAAGGCCTCCCCCTAGTTTGCTCAGTCAGGTTTTGACTCTTGAAGATGAAACTGTTGAATTACAGTTCTCTGAATCAAGAAAAACTAGGTTACAACCTTTAGATTTCCAATCAGGACGTAGATCTGAATCTTCTTTCAGAACCGCTCCTACCCAGATCCCTAGAACACCTCCTTCTGAGGATCTTCCTCATCTTGATCTGGCAAATCTAAGGAATCATCCTTATCATCCCCAGATCCCGCAACCCATTTACAATCAACCATCAGAACATCCTTCTGATCGATCTCCGACTCAATCTAAGATGGCAGATCCCGTACAATTAAACACTGAATTTGTTTTAAATAAACAAAAAGTTAAAGATGAATTTTCCATGGATTACAATTCTGTTAAAAAGACAAACATTTTATTCTCAAACTACTCCTAACCAAAGAATAAGTTTAGGTAAATTGTTTTATCAATTCTGTGAAGATATCAAAGATCATATGCCATTTTTAGAATGGTATGAATCCATTTATCTTTCACAATTGAATGTTGTCAAGAATGCTTCTAAACCTTGGCATCTGAAAAACAATTATGTTGTTGAATTAGTCTTGCCTCCTTTAGAATAAATCCATATACAAACTCAATGACAGACTATTACAGCCTCTCCTTTGAAAAATCCAATCTCTATTTCTGATATTACAGGAATTTCGAAGGTTATTGAGCAAAATAATTATACCAATATTTTGCTTAATGAAATTGGTCAACAATTGACTTCTATTCCTGTTCCAGAAAAGAATAGTTTTACAAATAAAAAAACTAATAAACCAATTACTTTCTTTCAACCCTATACAATTGAACATGACGCCATTTCTTCTCCTCCACACATCATGGAAGAGATTAATCGAAGACTTGCAGCTTTGAAAATTCAAACTACATCTGTCTTTGACAAGGCTTCATCTTCAAAGAAACAAATTAACACTCTGTCTCATATTGGTTCTGATTAGGGCTGGGCAAGTACGAGTAACCGGCCCAAAAGCTAAAAACTGAAAATCGGCCCGAGAAATTCGAGCCCGTGTTTATGAGACCCGAAATCGAACCGAGTTGACCGGGTAACCGAGGTCCCGATTAACCGAATTACGAGCCGGTTTCGGTCCTAAGAGCAAATAGATACTTCTGCAGTAGTAAAAAAAAAATACTTCCTTCATCGTACAAAAATTATATCAAAAAATTACAAAAAAAAACCATACAACGAATGAACAAATTACAACAAAAAAAACCATACAATATCAGATCTGATCAAAGAGTATGTCAATCAGCGAAAAATGTCCAAATCTCAGATCAGATCAAGATCTGAGAGCAGATCAGATCAAGGGAAGGGAGGGGAGAGGGAGGTGGTCAATCTCGTTCGGTCGATCTCGTGCCTTTGCGATCGATGTTGCGCCTTCTCTGTGAGGAGAGGGAGGCGGTCGATGCCTCGCTGTGAGAGGGAGGGGAGATGCTTCGCTGTGAGAGGGAGAGGAGAGGAAGGCGGCGGTCGATGCTTCGCTGTGAGAGGGAGAGGAGAGGGAGGCGGCGGTCGATGCTTCGCTGTGAGACGTTTCGCTGTGAGAGGGAGGCGGTGGTCGATGGGTTCGCTGGATTCTCAATTTTGAATCCTCAATGTATTTAAATTTTAACCTATTTAAATTTAAACTATTTTAAGTTAACTATTTAAACTGGGCCGGGCCAGTTACCCGACGGGCTTCAGAAATGGAAACCGAGGCCCGGATCAGAAACATCGGGTCGGGCCGAGCTTTTACAACCGAAACTTTTATAATTAATTAAAACCGACCCGAGCGGTCCGGTTGTCGGTTCGATCCGGGTTTTCAGTCCTAAATGCCCACCCCTAGTTCTGATAATAAACCAGACATTATGTCTGAATTGGATAGACTTCAAAGATTTGAAGCAAATCCAATGCGTTCATCAAGAACTCATGCCAATACAAATCCTTTGCCTACAACTAGGAATTATTATCCTAGGCCAACTTACCCTGATATGCAATATGAAGAAAAACATTTGCAAACATTCGGTTCTTTTTCCATAGGCAACATCTATACTTGGAATACAGATGGATGTACTGAAAAAAACATTATCGAATTAACGCAAGAAATGGTTATGATGGCTGCTGCTCATTGCAGTGAAGGCAAATCAGATCACAGTATTGCATGGGTAATTATAGCTGGCTTTGCAGGACAATTAAAAGGATGGTGAGATAACTACCTTACTCCCATTGAACATCAAAGCATTTTTCAATCCATCAAAATTGATTTTAATGGTCAACTTATCAAAGCTGAAAATGGTGAAAACATTCCTGATATAGTCAGTACTTTGATTTTCGCTATTCTTAAACATTTCATAGGCGATCCCTCAAAATTTCAAGATAAATCTCGTGATCTTCTTATGATCATTAGATGCAAATCTCTAAGTCATTTCAGATTTTACAAGGATGTTTTCTTAAAGAAAGTTATGCATCAAAATGAAGCTAACAATCCTTTTTGGAAAAGGAAATTTCTTTCGGGATTACCTCCTGTTTTCGCAGATATCGTTAGAAATAAGCTGCAATCTGAATACAATGGCGATATTCCTTTTGAACGACTTACATTTGGAGACTTGATTGCTAAAATCAATGAAGTTGTTTTGCAACTCTGCAATGATATTCGTCTCAAAGCCCAATTTAAAAGACAAAACATTTATGGTTCTAACGAACTTGGATCTTTTTGTCAACAGTATGGCTATGAGCCCTTAGCAAGTCACTTCCCTAAGAATTCCAAACAAAAGTATCGGTCTCATCCAGCACGACACTTTAAGTCCAAAATGCATTATGGCCCAAAACAGCAAAAACATTATAAGAACTATTACAAAAAACCCACTAGACACGGCACGCACAAGCCTACCCATTTTTCAAAACACAAAGGCCCTATTGTTCAAAAACCCATTTGTTTCAAATGTGGGAAACCAGGTCATTATGCAAAGAATTGTAGTACATGCCAAAGAATTCATGAGCTTGATGCCGATGAAAACATTAAGCAAATGTTTACTACAGTTTTACTCAATTCTGAGTACGATTTTTACTTATCTAATGATGACCTTCAGGTCTATCAAATGCGTTACGATTCCAATTCTTCTGATCATGAAGAATCAGATCAGGATCATTGTGCTAAAGCTTGTACATGCAATGCTTTAAACACTATCAATATGCTCTCAAAAACTAAAGAATCAAGTATTCTTTTAGATTTTGTTGATCGAATTGATGATCCCAAACTCAAAATTGGGTATTTGACTCATATAAAACATACTATCACTCACAAACAGGTTCCTAAAATCACGAACCCTTTTTACAATCACAAAGAAATTATCAATAGATTCAGAACTCCTTCTCAGCACTCTGTTTCTATTCCTGATTTACAATCTGAAATAAATTTCATGAAAAAAAAATTGCCCAGCTTAAACAAGGACAAACTTGGCTTACACAACAGCTGTTGAACCAATAGGTCCAAAATGCAATCTCTATTCCTGATATTCCTTCTACTTCAAATCAAGAAATTCAACCAACATCTGATCCTGCTTTTCTCAATGAATTAAATACAGTCACCTATCACAAATGGTATATCAACGTAACTTTGGTTATCAACCAAGATTTCACTATAAATACCTTCGCCCTTGTTGATTCCGGTGTTGATTTAAATTGTATTGCAGATGGTGTTATCCCTTCTCGATATTATGAGAAAACAACTCAACAACTATTTACTACTAATAGTAAATTAGATGTTCAGTTCAAATTGGTTGGTGCTCATATCTGCCAAGAAAAAATTTGTATACAACATGATTTCTTGCTGACATGTCTCAAAAAATGATTTTGGGGACACCTTTCTTAACTACAATTTATCTATTTTATGTTACAAATGAAAGTATCTCTACCAATATCCTTGGTAATAAGATTATTTTCAAATTCTTGTACAAATCCAAAATTGCTGAAATTAATTCTCTAAAATTAGATAATTGTTTCATCAATTTCACTTCTCAAAAAAGACAACATTTACATTTTCTCAAAAAATGAAATTGCTTATCGTCGGATTGATGATCAGCTCAAAGACACAGACACAATACAGAATTATTCATTTTAAGGAACAATTAACCTTAGAACTTTGTTCTGATCTTCCAAATGCTTTTTGGAATCGCAATCGTCATGTGGTTCGATTACCATATGATCATTCTTTTAGTGAATCCAAGATTCCTACAAAAGCTCGTCCTATACAAATGAATTCCGAATTAATGGAATTTTGCAAATCTGAAATCCAGAGCTTGCTTTCCAAAAACTTAATTCGACATTCCAAATCCCCTTGGAGTTGTGCAGCCTTCTATGTCAAAAAAGCTGCTGAACTCGAACGAGGATCTCCTCGTCTTGTTATCAATTACAAACCTTTGAACAAAGTTTTATAATGGATTAGGTATCCAATACCTAACAGGAGAGACCTCATTAAGAGATTACACTCAGCACGTGTCTTCTCTAAATTTGATCTCAAATCTGGATTTTGGCAAATCCAAATCCATCCCCATGATCGTTACAAGACAACATTCAACGTTCCTTTCGGCCATTATGAATGAAATGTTATGCCTTTTGGTCTCAAGAATGCACCCAGTGAGTTTCAAAATATCATGAATGATATTTTTACTTCTTTTTCTCATTTCTCAATTGTGTATATCGATGATATACTGATCTTTTCTTCATCCTTAGAAGACCATTGGAAACACTTGTATCAATTTTCCAAAATTATCAAAGAAAATGGTTTGGTTCTTTCTCCTACAAAAATTGACATTTTTCAAACAAATGTCAGATTTTTAGGTCACAAAATTCATTTTGGAATGATCACTCTCATCTCTAGAGCTATAGAATTTGCTGATAAATTCCCTGATGAAATCAAAGATAAAAATCAATCGTAAAGGTTTTTAGGATCTTTGAATTATGTTGCAGATTTTTACTAACACCGGGAGTTTTACTTAAGCCCTTATATGCAAGACTTAAGTCTGACCCAAGCCCATGGATTGAAGCCCATTCTCAAATTGTCAGACAAGTTAGAACCTAAGTCAAGAGTCTTCATTGTCTAGGGATCTCTAGTCCTGAAGCCTTTAAAATTGTAGAAACAGATGCGTCTAACCAAGGGTATGGGGGTATCCTTAAACAACATCTTCCTGAATTTACACAAATACAATTGGTCCGATACCATTTTGGTATTTGAAATTCTGCCCAAATCAATTATTTAACTATCAAAAAAGAAGTTTTATCAATTGTTTTGTGCATCATGAAATTTTAAGATGATTTGTTTAATCAAAAGTTTTTATTACGTGTTGATTGCAAATTTGCAAAAGAAAATTTAACTAAAGATGTTTTAAATCTTGTTTCCAAACAGATTTTCGCCAGATGGCAAGGTCTTTTGTCAGATTTTGATTTTGATATCGAATATATAAAAGGAGCTGATAACTCTCTTGCAGATTTCATGACAAGAGAATTCTTATAAAAATGAGTTCTCAATCCTCTTCCTCCTTCAGACCTCCTCCTCCTCCAAAACCTCAAACAAAAGCCCAGTATGCTATGAAGACTCCTGCTTCACAGCTCAAGACTCCTCTTTCTTATGCCTCGTCTCTTACAAATCCCTACCAACCTTTTACAAATGCAGAAGAATCAAGTTCTGCAATGACAAGTTTCCCAAAACCTCAAGTTCCTCGTCCAAATCCCTATCTTACAAAACCTAGTTTGGATCCGATCACAATGATCGAACCATGTTTTTATTCGCTTACAAAGAATACTCGCTCAATTGCAAAAAATATTTTCAATACAAATGCTCTCTTAGAGGAATCTGATATCCTCAAACTCAAGAATTCTATGAGTTCATACTGGTCGACACTGACTCAGTTGTGATCACTCATCATCGAGATCCTTCTCATCCTGAGGAGATTTCTCATTCAAAATGTCAAATTATGAAGGTCATGTCTGAAGCCAATTGGAAGCAGCATCCCCGCTTCCATAAAAAGTTTTCAGTCAATTACCTCCCAGCTTCCTACAATTATTTGGACTACAAGCAAGCTTGGTCTAGAGTTTTCTTTGTTTTTTCTCAAAATTGTTTCCATTTTTGGTTTTTTCTCATTTGCCACAAGTTCTTACAAATATTTGTTCCTCTCTGGTTCCAACATTCTTGGTGGAATCATTTTGGTCATCTTCAAGATATCTTGCCCTTGTCTGTCAATGAAGGATGGCAAATTTTCAAAAGCAAATTCAATCCACCAATCCCAGTACCTCAACAGGTATTATCCTTTTGGTTTTTTGTCAAGTTCAAACTCTATTACACTGTCACAACTCTTCCCGGTCCAAATCAATCGACTCAGCCTCCCCTTTGGATCTGTCGTCGTTACAAAGTCAAATGGTGGTCATATTTTGATCACTCCTATGCTACAAAAGAAGCTGTTATAAGATTCTTTTCAGGAAAAGACCAATCTTCTGCTCAGCCTCTTGTCAATCCAATACAAGTCACTTCAGAAGCAAAACTTCTTCGACAATTTATCAAGAAACAACTTCAGGGAAAACCTACAAAGACTCAGCTGCTGGAAACCATGTCAAAGATCTGTGCTGAAGACTCAGACGAAGACGAAGCTCCAATAGTTCCACTGAATGAAGATGATTGTTTTGGCATCTTTTCGCCATATGCATGAATCTGACCCTACAAGCATCATTGTGTTTTAAGTCATCATGACTTCTGCCACAATTTTTACAAAAGCATCTGCCACCTCCACTACAAGACAAATTTACTTTCGGCCAACCAACAACATCATTACAAAGCAGCACTCAAAGTCAAAAGTTGAAGCATCTTCATTTATTTCAACAACTACGTTCACTTCAAGACAAAGTTTTATCCATTCAGCTCTTCCATGATTACAAATGACAAAATGTTCATATCTCACCCGCTCTCCACTTAGTCACGAGAAATTTATCTTCTCAATCATTGTAAATTTAATGAAGGCTATAAGAGCCAGTTTGTATCCTTAGTTCGAGCATCCGGTTTTTTCTCCCATATAACCCTTTACTTTTTTCTTGTAAGTTTCTATCTTCTAAGTCTTTCTTCTGTATTTATATTTTCAATAAATATAAGCATGCATTCTGTTTATCTTCTTTTATCAAAATCTTTCTAAGAACTATTCTTGTTAGAACATCTCGTTATACTAGCTGAAACCTAGTATCAGCACCGTTTTCTTGAACAGTTCAAAGAAATGTCTTTCAAAATCTTAGTTTTATTCACATTAGTTTATAGCTTCTTAAGTATGTTTCTGATTTTGTATATTTTATTCTCTCCTGGCTTCTATTTTCCATCTTCTTTGTAAGTCTGTGCTTCTTAGTCTCTCTGTTGGTAGTCCTTGTTATCCATATTACCCATTCACTATTTACTTCAATCTTTCAAAATTCTTACAGCACTTGTCTAATCATAAAATTTTCATGTTGGTAGGAAAGGTGATGCATTGATCATTGGTTATAGACCAGAAAAAATTTATTGCTAAAGATTTCATAAAACAAAGTCAAAACTAATCACCATCCACCAACAAGCTCTATTAGTGTTTATGTCAAACCTCACAAACAACTACAAGTTCCCACGTGTGTGATAACAAAAAGATGAGCCAAACACCACCACTCACACGTGTGAAGACAAACAACAAATAAAGAAAATATAGAAAAAATAAAATAAAATTTCGAGGGGTCAAGAAGTCTCAGAGGGGCTTACTTCTCTTCTCTTCTTCTTTGTTCGATTTCTTCTTCTTCTTCTTTCTTCAATTTCCTTCTTTGGGTTATCGTCGGTGAGACAGAGAGAGAGAGAGAGATTATCTTTTCTTCTTCATTCTCCTTCTCAACAGAGAGAGAGAAAGAAAGAGCTTTGATTTGTTCTTAAGCTTTCTTCTCTCTCTCTGATTCGAATTTGTCTCTTAAGGGCAAGTAGCTCCTTCCTTCCTTCCTTCCTTTCTGCAACAAAAAATGAACGAGAAGGCTAACGTCTCCAAAGAGCTCAACGCCAGGCACAAAAAGGTACCCTTTTGATCTGCAAGTTTGCATCTTTTTCAAATGGGGTGGATCTGTTTTTTAAGATTATAACTGAATTTGCTCGATTTTGGGATTCATTTGGTTGGTTAATTAAAGGGGTTGTAATTGGAGAGATTTTAGATTTGGAGGATTGAATTGTCGATTGGGTATTCGAGATCTATCCGATTGATTTGAGTTTTGTTATTGAATTTGGTTGTTGGGGTCGTTTCATTGTGTGATTTTTGTTTTGCTTGATTACATCATATGTTCGTAAAAAAAACTTGGCTTCTGATTGCCTTCATTTGGATCTCCAAGTGGGTATTTGGAACAGATGGATGAAATGATTGAAAATCCTTATTGAATAATATACATTCATTTGAGAATTTGGAATTTCCAATTTACGGACCTTTTCTATATGATTTAGATTGTTGTAATTTTGGGGTAGGGTAGAGGGCAACAAATGATTGTTGCATGAATTTACGATTGCTAAAGGTGTGCCCATGTACATCTGAATAATCAATTGGTTGGTGTGTGTTACCATGTAGATAACCATGTGGTCTACATGAAGGTGAGATCATTAGCGCTTGCTAAAAAGCAGCTGATTTCGTATATTTATAGTAGTCATATTGATAGAATATCGAAGAAAGGCAAATTTTTTTTTGACAACTTGAAAGCATTTTTATGAGGTTCTCGTTGGCAAGTAGCAACCATTTTGCCAAAGCAGTCTCGTGCTACCTATGTGTCATGTTATTTCCCAGTAGTACCATAGAAATTAGTATTGCTACTATTAGATTAGACTACATACAGATTTGTTGAGAATAAAGATGATTCTTATATGCTGTTTGTATGACCTATGCTGTTGTCATCTAGTCTACCACTTGCTTAATAATGCTATCACATTCATGCTAGAGATATTATCCAGTAGTCTTATCAATTACTTGTTCTTGCTTTCTAATATTGTAATGACTCCTTTTCAAACTCTGAATGTATTCTTGATCAATTTGGCAGATCCTGGAGGGGCTTCTTAAATTGCCGGAGAATAGAGAATGCGCAGACTGTAAAAACAAGTAAGTATCTGGAGTAATAGGATCATGCGTAAATTGTTTGTATTGTTCACTTGAGGGGAGTATGGACACTGCCTTTCTAAGAGCCTCTAGTTAGAGGTCTTTGGCCCCCTTCTCCCCCCAAAAGAAAAACATCATTTATCGAAGTCGTAGAAAGTATGGAAACCAGCTAACACAGCAGTATAAATATTTTCTGAGAAGATGCTCTATAAATGAGGCGAGGTGAAGAAACCCTAGAAAATCTATACAATGCTTTTACCTAGGATATATCTATGCTCCTGAGTAGCAAAACTATTCATGTAATTCCATATGTCATTATATAAAGAGTGTAAATAAAATGCATTTGCATTGATTAGTGACTGTAATTCCATAATTCCTTACACAATCATGTAAAGAATAATGTTTGTATTTCACTTGAGGGGAGTATGGACACTGCCTTTCTAAGAGCCTCTAGTGAGAGGTCTTTGGCCCCCTTCTCCCCCCAAAAGACAAACATCATTTATCGAAGTCAGAGAAAGTATGGAAACCAGCTAACACAGCAGTATAAATATTTTCTGAGAAGATGCTCTTTAAATGAGGCGAGGTGAAGAAACCCTAGAAAATCTATACAATGCTTTTACCTAGGGTATATCTATGCTCCTGAGTAGAAAAACTATTCATGTAATTCCATATGTCATCATATAAAGAATGTAAATAAAATGCATTTGCATTGATTAGTGACTGTAAATCCATAATTCCTTACACAATCATGTAAAGAATAATGATAAGAAAAAATAAAAATAAAAATAAATAGATATTTTATAAGACAAAGGCAAGCAAAGCAGTTGACTCAAATCGAAGTATTCAGTCACCACTTCACTTCTCATTTTTCTTGAAGTAAAGAAACAGTTTTAATTACTTTGTGCTCAATGCCTTATGAGAGTTTCCTCAATTTTTTGTTGAAGGTCAGAGGTTGTCTATATGAAAAATCACGATTGACACTTTTTTTTGGCTGTGCAGGGGGCCAAGATGGGCTAGCGTGAATCTGGGCATCTTCGTATGCATGCAGTGCTCTGGAATTCACAGAAGTCTGGGTGTGCATATATCCAAGGTATTTTTTGACTTATACATTTCCAACCCACTTCATGTTTACCTTTACTAAGTGGCTATTTCTGGCTAGATCAAGTGTACAAAAGTAACATGTAGCATTCTTTAAATGAAAAAAATAAAATCTGATTGGTTTCTTTTGATTGTTAAGCAATCAAGATAATTGTTGTATGGTGATTAATGATCTCAAGGAGGTGCCTATGAGAGAGGGGATTTCACTTGGACCAATACTTTAAATAGGTATGACCTGTTTTATTCGGCATTTGAACTGACGGGAGTTTGTGACTTGGTTGGGACTTAGGAGATAGATCCGAATAGTTCTAGTCAATAGAGATGGACCAACTAAGGATGAGGAATGGGGTTTCAAGACCAAGTGGTAACTCACATAGTTATTAAAACACGTCCTGTATGATATGCTTATCATAAGATATGATGCATAAAGAAATGGGTTGGTTGCGATATATTTCCCCTATAATAAATAGCTAATATGAGAATACCCCCATAATATTTTGGTATCCTGCCCAGTGCCGGAAGGTCAAGGAAGTTGGTGACTTGATGACCTTCTAAAACAATCTACTAAATTCATCGAGTTGTGCCAAAGAATCAAAACGGCCGGTGATTAATAGAATTCCTTGTCGGTTATTTGTAAAATACTCATTAGTAGACTTTAGAATTCCCCAGGACTAGCGGTCTACGCTCGTTGACCGTCTATTTTCAAAATGTTCATATTTAGAATACCACAATACCCTTTAAAAAAATCTAAGGCTAAGATGCTATGTTTTGCATCTCGAACAACTCATCTCGAAGAAAATAATTTTAATAAGAAAAATAACCGCATCTCTAGGAAAATTCTACAATTATTAAAAAAAACCATTTTCTTGCCTAATCCACCTCCTCCCCTTTCTTTCCTCTCGCCCTCTCTCTCTGATTGATCGAATTTGCCTGCCACCACCGCCCCTTCCTCCCTTCACCCGCACCCCCGGGCTTCCCTCTCCCTTCTCTGATTCAAAGCCACCACCCCTTTCCTCGCCTCCCTGTATCAACACCTTCTGCTTCTGAGCTAACTCTTTTTCCCCCATCAGTGGACTACCCCAACACACAAATGAGGATTGAACAACTAGTTGGAGTTCCAATAATGTGTTGTTTGCACCCACACTACCGAAGCCCACTATGCCGGTGATGGTGATGAAAAGCCACCACCAACGCCACTAGTAGCGACCATCAGACACCACTATAGACTTAACATCGCTAAACATGACCATCCCGTCGTCACTTACTTTTCTTCTATTACTTCGTTAGTTTTGTGTAGAAAGAAAAGTAAAACAAATCTATCGGAAATTTGAGAGAGGGGAAATGTGAGGTACAATAATCGTTCCATGTCGAATAAATGATTTCAATCCTTGTGTCCTGTTTGATCTCATCTTTTCTCAATGAGTTTTAACCCCTTTGGAACGCTAGTTAGATCTCCTCCCCTTTTTAGAAACCCCAAGTAGGATGGTGTCTTCTTTTTCAATTGGTGGCGAGAAGGAATCAAGGGGGTTCAACCACCTGTTTTAGCTCCTCCACCAACAATTTTTCGCCCACCCATTGATGACAACGGAAGGTGGTGGCAAGGGTTCGTTGTCAATGGCGGTGGGCGAGTTCAGGTGGTGGAGGTCAGATTCAATGGTGTTGGTGGTGTCACATGTGGATTGGGGTGGCGTAAGTGTCACATGTGGGTTGGGGTGATGTAGGTGTCATAGGTGGGTGGGGTTTGGCTGGTGTTGGACAAAGGAGGTGCGGAGGAGAGGTGGTGGTGTTGAGACAGAAAGGTAGGGAAGGGGGTGGTGGTTTTGAAACAGAGGAGAAGGGGAGGAGGCGGGGATTGGAAGTGGTGTTGGCGCAGGTGGATGGAGATAGGGAAGGGGGTGGTGGTGGCTAGGAAATTCAATCAATCAAAGAGGGGGAAAGAGGATGGAAGGAAAAGGAGGTGGGTTGGGGAAGAAGATTTTTTTAATAACTGTTGGATTTTCCTCGAAATACGCTCATTATTTGATTGAACCCTTTGATTTTCTTCAAAATGAGTTGTTTGAGATACAAAACATTATTCAACACGTCAATAATGTGTTGTTTGCTCCCGCACTACCGAAGCCCACTATGCCGGTGATGGCAATGAAAAGCCACCACCAACGCCACTAGCAGCGACCATCAGACACCACTATAGAGTTAACATCGCTAATCATGACCATCCAAACGTCGTCACTTTTCTTCTATTACTTCATTAGTTTTGTGTAGAAAGAAAAGTAAAACAAGTCTATCTGAAATTTGAGAGGGGAAATGTGAGGTACAAGAATCGTTCCATGTCGAATAGATGATTTCAATCCTTGTTTCCTATTTTATCTCATCTTTTCTCAATGGGTTTTAACCCCTTCGGAATCCTAGTTAGATCTCCTCCCCTTTTTACAAACCCCAAGTAGGATGGTGTCTTTCTTTTTCAATTGGTGGCGAGAAGGAATCAAGGGGGTTCAACCACTTGTGTTAGCTCCTCCACCAACAGTTTTTCGCCCACCCATTGATGACAACGGAAAGTGGTGGCAGGGGTTCGTTGTCAATGGCGGTGAGCGAGTTCAGGTGGTGGAGGTCAGGTTCAATGGTGTTGGTGGTGTCACATGTGGTTGGGGTGGCGGCGGTGTTATAGGTGGGTGGGGTTTGGCTGGTGTTGGACAAAGGAGGTGCGGAGGAGAGGTGGTGGTGTTGAGACAGAAAGGTGGGGAAGGGGTGGTGGTTTTGAAACAGAAGAGCAGGGGAGGGAGGCAGGGATTGGGGGTGGTGTTGGCGCAGGTGGACGGAGATGGGGGAAGGGGGTGGTGGTGGCTAGGAGATTCAATCAATCAGAGAGGGGGAAAGAGGACGGAAGGAAGAGGAGATGGGTTAGGGAATAAGAATTTTTTTTAGTCAGATTTTCCTCGAAATACACTCATTATTTGATTGGACCCTTTGATTTTCTTCGAGATGAGTTGTTTGAGATACAAAACATTAAATCTCAGCCTTAGATTTTTTTATAGGGTATTTTGGTCATCTAAATATGGACATTTTGAAAACAAACGGTCAACAAGCATGGACTGCTAGTCCTGGGGGAGATTGAAATAGCAATATATTATGGAGATGATCTCATATTAGTTATTTATTATAGGGTGCATATTGCAGTTAACCCTAAAGAAATATATAGATATTAAAAGTATTATATTTAAGCCTTGAAGACATCTTAGATTTTTTTTTTTTTTTTTTTTAAATTATTAATAAAACAACATGATATCATTGATATGGAAGACGAGTGAGGGACTTACAACTGCATAAAAAAGGAAAACAAAGCAACAACTGAAAGAAGTTGAAAACAAAGTTAGAAAAGGACACATACTATAGGATGCCCCATGTAGTACCCCAACACCAACGAGTTCCCTTGATCCTCATGATAAACTGATGCTCTTCGAGCTTCTTTCCGTCAAATACTTTGGCTTCTTTCCTTCTAAATCGCTGCCATATTAGTTATTAGTAATCAGTCCATATCCAATTTCCAGAAAGGGATTTGCTATCAATAGTGAGTGTTGCGAGCCTGAGCTATTGTCCAAACGTGAAAATTGTCCCTGGCAGGGATTTGCTTCACCCACAAAAGTCTATCATTAAAATTGAACTCATTTTGAGGCAGCTGATTGGTGGTCCTCAAGGAGACAGCTTCGAACTTAGAAGGGTTTTGATTGGTTGTCCCGAGCCCATTTGTCTGCACCATCACAATTTTGAAGAATTTCCGCCAATTCAACAATTCTTGGCAATTCCCAATTATACCTTCCTTCTTGGCTGCAAATTCTAAGAAGTCTGCACTTGAGAGACACCATTCATTGGAGGAGCGATCATGAAATCAGTTACAGACTCTTCTTTCTTCAAACAAATTCGGAAAATGTCATTAACAATTGTTGGAAGAGGTTGTTCCACTGCCCATCTGTCCTCCCAAAAGTTGTGTCCACTATTAATCTCGAATGAGATATTAGCTTTGAACTCGTTTTAGAGGTTCATGGTAGCCCTCCACATCGAGCACCCGTATGTGGAATTAACTTGTTTTGTATACCACACACACTAGTCTCTCCCATACTTTTCAGCTATTAGTTTTCTTCTCCAAAGAGGGTCATCCTCAATGCAAATTCACTTAGCTAAGAGTCCTTGATCTGAAGTCTTTAACTCTACAAGTGCCTAGACTGCCTTGATTTGAATGTACCATTGATGAGGGCCACATGACCTGCTCTTGAAACCCTATTATTCTCTCGATTCCTTTGTCCTTTCTCACCACCTGTTCCTTCCCTTCTTTCTCATTTTTGATCTCTATCAATGAGCAGTAATGAAAGTTTTCAGGGATCTGAGCACCAAACAATTGGAGTGCTAATTTCATCATCATTTCCTTTAAAATGGTCTAAGCTGAACGTCAGACCTAAATTTAATTAAACCAGACTTCTGACCCTTCAATTCAAATCAATTGCTAGACTACCAGAGAGAGGAATTGGAGTTCTTGTGCATTTACAAACCTTTGGATTGATTAAAATAAACACCAGAGAAAAAACCCCGCTAGATTGGTTGTGAGGATTTCAAAGGACTTGTTGAAAGTGGAGAGACTAATTGTTCAAAGCTTTTTACGTTTGAGAGAGTGTGGCCAGTTGAAGCAAGACTTTGGATGGGTTGTCTGCTTAAAGTTAAGTAATAATTTTAGGAGCAGTCAATTTAGAAGTCTAATCTCATCCGTTGAATCCTTACAAGCAATGACATGAAAGAGGTGACTCTTGGAAAGGGTTATATTGGCAAATATGCTGATTCGGGTGAACTTCGAAGAAACTTGTTACCTGCATTGAAGAAAATTTTACATCAAAGAGAGCACTTTTGTTTGATCTTCACCTTTCGTTTGATAACTTCTAGATAAACTTTTTCTACTCTTTGATCTGTTGCTCTCCTGTTTATGAATCTGCGGTTTATTATTATGCAGTTTATGTTGCCAATATAACCCTTCTTGTATTGAATACATGGTGCAGGTAAGGTCGGCAACACTAGACACATGGCTTCCGGAGCAGGTAGCATTCATTCAATGTAAGTTTGTTGATTACGCAATCGCTCTTCAGACTTTTAAGTCAATTTTTATCTCTGTAAATATGGCAAACACTTACATCTTATCAATATGGTTCTTACTGCATGTAGCAATGGGCAATGAAAAGTCTAACAGCTACTGGGAAGCAGAGCTACCCCCAAATTATGACAGAGTTGGGATTGAAAACTTCATTCGTGCCAAGTATGCTTTTCCTAAGAATGTTGATTTTTTACTAGTGTCAGTTCGAGTTTATGCAGCTTCATTGCATTATTCTTCTATCAGGTTCAAAGTGCAAGTGTATACCGTGTCGTTTTTACTAACAATTATCTGTCTTTTAGGTATGAAGAGAAAAGATGGGTTCCGAGGGATGGAAAAGCGAAGTCACCTTCAAGATCAAATGAAGACAGGCCATCTATGTACAGGGAGAGATCTGGAGATAGAGGTGGACACAGATACACTGGGAGTGCAGAACGTCATTCTGAAGAGCACAGGAATGTCTCACCACCTGTTGCAAAGAACACTGATGTAGCTAAGAAAACAACCGTCCCTGCAATTCCTAGAATACCAACTGAGGTAATTTTTTGTAAATACTTGTACTTATCTAGCTCTTACCCCATTTGTTCTTCTGTTAAAAAATGCTTCTGTGGTCGTATTTAACGCATTTTGTCATTTGATTGTTCGCCTCGAACAATGTTTGTCAAATGTAGAGAAGAAAACTAATGCACATATCTAAAGGGAATTGCTGCGAATGTTCTAGTTACAGCATAATTCTAGGTGTCTCGTGTACCAGTGTTAATGAAGTATTTTTTTTTATAATCTCTAAATTGGGATGCCGTTGTTCTTGGGTCTTAACCTTTTCAGGATCGTTGTAAGTTTGTTTGGGAGTTATAAAAAAATTAACCTTTTATTAACGGTTTTTGTACTAACATCCACTAACATCGCATCCTCATTTCTGAACCTTCATAACCTTTTGTTACATCCTTCATTATTTCTACTGCTACCAACAACCTTAACATTTGTCTTTGGCTAAATGATATGATTCCCAATCCACTGAAATTGCTCGAGGCCTCTAAATCCATTGAAGGAGAGGATTAAATAGTGTGGAAAGATAAATCAAGCCTATTAACTTGCAAGTCCTTCTATGAACAACACTGTTGCAATTAGAGTCAAATGGCTGTTTGGATAGATTTATAGAGAATCTGGATGAAAGGAGCCCCCCTCGAGTTTTCTTGTTCATGTGCTGTATCTTGCTAAAGAACACTCGATTAAAAGAGGAATCCAAGTAGGATTGAGATTTGTCATGTGCAGTGTTCGGGACGAAAATCAATCAATCACCTTTTTCTTTCAATGCTCTCTTGTAAGAGTAATCTGTATGATGTTTATGGAAGACATTGTCATCTCCAAACCGATCATTGGAGTATTATCGTTTTTGGATAAAAGACTGGAAAGGGGGCACCTATAACCATCTCGGAAGATGGCTTCCTAAGCGAATTCCTCATGCTGTACTGTGGGTGATTTGGAAGGAGGGCAATAGTCATGTTTCAACCAATTAGCAAAAGTGCAAAACCAACTGATCATATCCTCCAACAGATCAAGTCAATGGCACTCAGCATCTATTGCTAATGTTGTAGGAAACATTAAGGTCGACCGCTTCATGTTTACTTGGGGTCTTTCATTTACTAGGGTCTAGGGAAGGCTCTATTGTATGTTTGTGGGGTTTGTTTTTCTTCTCTTCTATTGCCTTCTCTTTTTCTTTGGTTGATATTCTCCATCGCTGACCTTTTCTGCATTCCGACTCTTCAATGAAATCTTTGTTTTGAATGATAAAAATAATAATAAATAAATTAAAAAAAAATCCTCTCATTCCTAAAGGATGTAATAAACTAGAAGACGTGCCAAAGTACTCTTCATCAAGGACCAGCTAACCCACTTTGACAAGAGCCTATTTACCACCTAACTCTTTAAAAAGCCCTTGTATGAACAAGTCCGGATGCACATAGTTAGTCAGTGGGATTGTGCGAAGCAATCCCATCTTGCCCTCCAGTGCATGCGCTAAGACATAAGTTCTGCATTGATTTCAGTCACACTCAACAATGCGTTTATGCCAAGATTGGTCCTGAAAACAGTTCGGAGAAAACCGAATTAACTTATCAATAACCTTATGGCGTTTTGGGTTCCTTCCGTGGAATTCATTTTCTCAATGGAGTTTTGAATAAATTGGAGGAATATTTGATATAAGCTGAAGGTTTTTTTTTTTTTTTTTCTTCACATTTCTGCTGTAGGCTCTTTTTTTTTTTTTGTCATGGTCATTTTGTTTACAAGTAGTTCCATATATATTGAAAGAGGAACATATTCTAGATGTAGGTGTAGTTACTTGATAGCTGTATTCTTTTTTCATTTTTCCTTGCTCCCCAGTGTACTTCTAATGTATCACTGCCCTCACTCCCTCAGTCAGCTACTTCAGAGTTAATTCTAGTTAATAAAACATATATGGATTTTGGCATATTTTGCTTCTAAATGCACGGCAGTATATAGCTGATACACAGGTTCCCATCACACATGATTAAAAACCGGTAGGACAAATAGGTGTTGGTCAACAACTTTTTTGTTGCAGCTGCGACTGATTTATCATCAACTAAAAATTTATAATTATGCTAAATTTGGTTGTAATTACTATCTTGCCGACCTTCGATGTCAGTCCATTTTCTTACCAAAATAGGATGTGAATGGCTCCAATCCTAATTTTTTTTGAGCTGTTGAACAGAGTTCTCCTGCTACAAAGCCAACACCAGTAGTGCAGAAGACAGAGCCTGTTGTACAACAAACAGAATCAGCGCAGCTATCTAATGCAACACCAGTTGTATCGCCTCCAAAAGTTGATTTTGCTACTGATCTTTTCAACATGCTTTCTATGGATGGTCCTAGTGAAAATAGCTCTGAGACGTCTTCCTCTGATGACAGTGCATGGGCTGGATTCCAATGTAAGTCTTGTTGCTAAGCTGTAAAATCAAAGTAGTCTTCATCTAATATTAAAATTTACCCCAGATGAATAGCAAACATGGTCTGTCAATCTGTCGAAGTGTCATCAGATGAAAAGTTTGTTCCTTTTCTATAGTGGTTTTTTTTTTTTAAATAATATTTTTTTTTCTTTATAAATTAGTGCAAGTGATTAGTGGTCTGTAAGACTATGTTTTCCCAAAATGCCCATGGAAATGTCCCTCCTCAAATCTTCTCACTTCTCAATCTGTGATGGCCATATATCCCTTTTCAAGGGCTCTCCACGTCGGAGACATGGCATGAATCTTAACCTCATAACTCACCATTCTTCTTTTCATTAATTTCTTTTGTAACCTAGAGATCATTTCAAGGTCTCCCCAATTTTAGTCATAAATCACAGTGATATGGTAATAATAGCTTAGAAATAATTGTTTGTTACGTTAAGGAATACAAATTTTACTTGTGATTATTATTTATTTTTTCATTGCTAACTGGTTTAGACCTTCTTTATTTGGCGTTGACTATTTCTGTTAACCTTGAACATTGAATGCATCATGCAGCTGCTGAATCAACATCTTCAACAGAGAAAGTTAATTCAAGTAACGGAAGTAAGATGCAGCCATCATCTGAAAGTAAGACGCAGTCATCCTCTGGAATTGAGGATTTGTTTAAAGACCCTCCATCTGTCTTACCACAGCCAGCCGCAGTGAAACCACAGAAAGATGTGAAAAATGACATCATGAACCTCTTTGAAAAGGTACATGGTGTAACATCGTCTTAGATTTTTTGTTAATCATCTATTATTGATATCTGGATGTGATGAGAGATGGACTATGGTGCAAGTTATGCTTGTGGTGATCTTTAAAATTAAGTTTAATAATAATAGTGAGAAACTCATGGCCTTGTCATCAACTTGTTTTAATCAAGGAATAACATCAACTTTTGATTATTTAATTTATCATGAATGGTTTTCTCTGGGTTACTATCATTAGATTTGTTTGTAGTACGAGTTACAAGGGCTTAGTCGGTTCATCTGTTTGAAACGAGTGCTGCACAGTCTATTTCAAGTTTCTTATAGAATTCCTTTAGAGTCCAAGTGAAATTCAATTCTGTTGGATATGTGAATTAGAAAATATGAAGATTTTTCATGTTGTGCACGCTTTGATGCTGTAGTATATGGAACATTATACCATATGAGCTTGCACTCTATAAGAATGCGATGGTTAAATTGGAATGGATTTTCTTGATACTTCAAGCTCAGGTTTACTTAGGATTTTTTATTTTTATTTTTTGGTGTGTGTGTTCAAGCAAATGGGATGTGATGGAAGAAATTATACGTTCCCCTATGTTTAGATTCAGCATCAGGGAGAAGTTTCCTTTCCAGTAGTGGGTTAGTGAAGCATTACACATTTACACCCAAAGCACAACTTTAACCTGTAATAGTAGTTTTAGCATATTATCATTGCTGTATGTTGTCATCCTATTCTACTGTAAACTGTTATCCTTACTACAGTTGTAGAGTTTTGATCCTCAATGCCTCGGTCAATAGGAGATAATCCAGAAATTTAATACTACAAGTACTTATCTCTTTTTATTGTTTACTATGTGGCAGTCGAATATGGTGTCCCCATTTGCTTCCCATCAACAGCAACTTGCAATGTTAGCACAGCAACAGTCTCTTCACATGGTTGCTGCAGCTAAATCTGGTGGGATCCCTATGAACCCTTCCAATGGCCAGCAACCTGGTACAAATGGTGCACATGTAAATGGCATCTTCCCAACTCAGAACTGGCCAATGGGCTATCAAGTTCCAGGGGTTACGATGCCGGTGGCTGCGGCAAGTGGTATGCAAAAGTATATGCAGCAGGTATATCTCTCAAAGAGCCTTAAATTTTTAAATGTTTTCAACAATTGTATATCTTATTTGTGCTCTTCCTTTCTGTTAAAAGATGGGAACTGTCGGACCGATGCAGACATCAGGCAGTTCTGTTCCTTTCTCAACATCCAGGTACTTTGTGGCTCTATATTTTTCGTACCCTGGGTATCTGATTATTTTTGTAACTATATATTTTAATTTGTTGTTTTATAACTTTTTATTAATTTCTTAAATATATAAGATGATTTCAGCCACCAAGTCACTCAATGGCAATGCTCGAGTATAACTGAGCAAAAACACCAGTGCTCAATTGCATGAATCTGGAGCAGAACTAATAAAGGCCAAGACGCTTCAAGTTCGTAAATAGACTTATCAAAGAACTCATAATATATGTACATTGTCAAATCTTATGAGATCCTAAGAGATTGGCCCCTAAATTTAAAATCTTGTGGAAGTTGGTATTGATAAAAGATCGTTAACTGATCACGACTCATGTCAGTGTTGTATACTGATTAGATTGTAAAGAGTTGAAAACAAATCAGAAATAATTCCTAGAGTCCTACTCATAAGCTATCATTTCACTACATCCTGGCTCATGTCATATGATCCCGGTCCATGTCAGTGTTGTATATTAAGAGTATAACCATTAAAAGCTAATATCAGAATATGTCAGTGTTGTATATTAAGAGTATAACCATTAAAAGCTAATATCAGAATAGAATATTGCACTCTTAATATACGTTACCATTTCTCTATTTGTGCTGATTATCATTTTTCATTTGCAGCATGTATCCTACAACACATGTTGCTCCAGTCAACAGTGTAGCCACCAGTGTTCCGAATAGACCTCCCTCATCATCTCCTGCATCTTCTGTTACTTCAACGCAAGGAAAAGATTATGATTTCTCATCATTGACACAAGGGTTCTTCTCAAAACCATAGAAGGCGATTGAAAAGAAAATGTTGAGCGAATATTTGTCTCCTCATAGAAGAATAGTGTTTTTTATAGGAAATATAGCACTCGGGGGTTTCTCCTGCATTAGGGTGTCATGCTCTTTGTAGAGGCAGCTTCAGTTCTTTTTTTTTTTACATGGAAATGGCGATGGCTTCATTTGTACGAGTATGTGTGTTTTAAGAGTAATAAAAACGCGGTGAATTGCTTTGATTATTGTTCTGGAGCTACTATTGTAGAGGAGAATGGAGACTCGTCTCCTCATTTTTAAGTCTTAGCATTCACAGTTTTAATTTGATAAACCTATGCCGTTGGCAAGTATTCTTGTTTCAAAATTGTAACCAATTCCAAACCAAGAGAGCATTGTGATTCCATTTGATTGGAAGTAGAACAGATGTAAGTATACATTTGGGTTTCCCCCAAAATTTCCTTTTCACACTCTTGTACCTTTATTTTGATTCTGCTGCTTTATCAATTCACTGGTCACCTGGTTGGTCTGTTTTTTTTTTTTTTTTGGCATAGATGTTCTGGAGTTAAAATGGATTGCACCGGACGTTGCCTATTTAAATAAATTTTTTTGCCAATTTATATCGATATTGTTCGAGTGTGTTTAATATTCTTTTTACTAAGTATGATTTCTCATTAATCTTCATATTTGTACCCCAACATAGTACTACATATCTTTCTGAAAACCCCTAATCAAATGATACACCATATTCCATGCTCTTTTTTTTCATTGTGACAACAGGAAACTATTGTAGAGCACCTATTTATGTAGGACATTATTTTTGGATCAGTAGCTCATTGAATTTGCCTTAGAGGCTGATGTCAATTTGGTGTAGTGAATACTCTGTGCCCCGTTAATATTTTTTTTCTCTCGCGACTCATTTAACATCCTGCCCGGCTTAGGCAGAAGTGTTCTTGGTTATTGGGTATGATCAGAATTGTGCTTACTTTAGATTGGTGTTTGGTTTTCTTCCTACGAAAGCAATGATAAATAAATACTAAGACGACAGGTGAATAGGCATCAAGGGAATATTGATTCATTTACATTGCTGTAGTAGGTGAATAGGCATCAAGATATGCTAAACTTTACGACTAATCACTCCCTATTCACTTTTGTGATCTACCCAACACGAAAACTATCGCATCGGAGGAGGCAAAGTCCTTGCAACTTCGACATTTTCGAAAGTCGGTTGGAGTCTTTGTACTTAAAACAAAATTAACTAACCCATCAATAACGTTCACTCAAAGAAACTTGATAATAATACCTTTGAGGTCATTATCACTATAGAGACCAACTATGGAAGTCATTTTCTCATAAAATGACTAGAGATAACCTAATTAACACCTTTCAAGTGGATTAGTATCCAGCTCCTTACAGTCTATCAGAATCTCAGACTCCTCTTTTCCCACACAAATTAAAATTAGGTCATTAAATCTTTGATTTCATCATCTTCACAAATACAAATTTTAAAAAAAAGAGAAAAAATTGAAGTTGGCAACCAAAGTCAAGTTGTAGAGTACATCACATTAACTTGGAAGAGCTAGCTACTTATTGACACGTGTCAATCATCCACTCGTTGGTCGGTGGGTAGAATAATGTTTGACTTTGACCTTGACTTAACACAAATCCAACCAGTCAACACCACCACACTATACAACTTTTTTGAAGTCATGGTTGAGTGCATGGCTTGATTTTTTTTTTTGTTTTTTGGTTTGAAAATTAAAAAAAAAATAATAATACTTTCATGGTATGGGGTTCAACTCCTCATTTAAATTTCCATATCTTCTGTGTTGTGTTTTAGGGTTTGTTGGGTTTATATGATCGATATAATAATACACTAATTTGATGACATAGATTAGATCTTGTTTAAGGTTAAAGAGATATTTTTGTTCCTCTGATAATCCGATTAAGTGTGGATAATCAGTGAATATAATATAGATATTAATACAATATTATCGCTTTACGCGTTTAGTTTAGTTTAGTATAATATGAAAAAAGAAAAGTAAACTATAAGATGTCAATTTTTAGGTGGGGTTTAGTGGACATAATAGAAGGAAAACACATGGACAGAAAAAATATAATTAAGGACAGAGATTTCAAATGTTTTTAAAATTTCAGAGAAAATAATGATTATAAGAGAGAAATAACTTAAATTGTTTTGTTTTGTATGGAGAATTTCACTAAAAACAACTAAAACCTGACAACTATATTTCACCTAAATTCAACAAATATGATCAGTTAGTGGAAGTTTCTTTGTTATGGGTTCATGAATGTTGGTTAGTTCTTTGTAAATCTTGAAATTTAACTTCAATTAATGCCTATTATTAAGCATGGAACACGACATGTGGATTAAAATGGCAACTCATAGCATGCGGGACAATCTTTAATTGACAGAGAGCAACTAAAAACCAAACTATTATGCACCATTAATTGGTGGATCAATTTGTTGTTGAGTTGTCGATGTTGTATACACATTTTTAACATAGACATTAATATGAACAACTTTCCCTTAGGAGTGCTTTTGTCAAAACCTCGCATTCGCTTGTTCACGTCACCCCTACCAATCAATCTTTTTGTAAGTTTGTATCGGCTAACTTTATCCTAAAATTTTGGGATGATGATAAGAATAAGAGTAATATCTGCTTTTTGGGGAATTCTAAATGTAGAGGAAACCAGCGAGGGGAGTGAGGTGGAGGGAGGGGAACCATTCCCTCCCCTCGGGATGCGTGCAAGAAAATTCAACGCACGCATCCCGATGATTCCCCTCCCTCCACCTCATTCCCCTCGCTGGTTTCCTCGCTCATTTCCTCGCCATCTAGCCTTACTCCTTCTTTTTTCATCCTTTCACTTGATCTCCTTTCTGATTGTTCAACACTTTGTAAGGGAATCGAATCAAGTCAGTTTGTGGAAACCAAAGTCCTTTTCAAAATAGCTGTCTACAGTATGTGTAGACTTTCTCAAAATTTTCCATAGTGTAAAGTTTGACAAATATGCCTATAGTAAGTTACCTGGTTTTTTCTTATTAAGATTACTTGCTATAGTAAACTTTGTAAGTTATAGTATGTTGGTTATTAATTTATCCAGAAAAGAAGGCACATCTTCTACCTCCTATTTGTAATTATTAAGTTGATGAGAGTAATTTGACTAGGGGGTGTTTGATTTATGTCTGATTTATACGTAAATCTCCGAAACTCTGAAAATATGGGTTTTTTTTGTTTTGTTTTTTTAAATTGGATCATTGACCCGTTTTATTTATTTATTAATCCATGTTCGAAGGTTACATGACTAACCTTATAGAGTTAATCAAATCAGGTCTGAAGGCTACAATATTGTTGCCACTTAATATTTTCGTCGCCTCCATCTCGCATAGAGACTTGCTTTCGCTCCGGTCCATCGCCTTTACCTTGCATGAAGACTCAATTTCGCTTTGCTCCGGTCTAGTCTATCTAAGCAGTTGCATTCAACACCCAAAGACTTATCAACGACGGGGCAAATATGCTCCTAATAATAGGGCGAAAACTTACAAAATCCTAACTGGTGAGTCTCGAACCCGCGACCTCACACAAGGAGAGTAAATGTCCGACCAACTGAGCTACAATTGGTGAACACTCTGAAGTTATGGTCGATAGGGTCTGAATGATGCATTTGGTAAATAGTTTAATTAAGATAACTTGTCAATGATTCTGAATTCCATCCAAAGAACCTTTGAACCCATTATTTTTTATAAGTTAGAGATTCTAATTATAGTTCTTAAATAAACATTGAGAAATGACTTTTAGACCTACTTCTTCATAAAAGAGATCATTTAAATATCGTAGTTTGTGTAATGGCTAATTTGTGCATACTTTAATATTTTTATGACCGACAATGATTATTTTATTAATTCAGGTTAATTTATAAAGTTATAGACATATTTACCCTTTCTAAACAAATAAAAAATCTACTTTTATACTTTTATTACTAACAAAGATTCTTTTATTCTTGATTCTATTTTTTTGTTTTTTTGAACCCTTAATTCCTCCCATCCCATGCCAATGGTAAGTATTAATATTAATTATTCTAATTATGAACAACAAATTATAAGTTTTTTAAAGTTTTCATTTACCGACAAGTTAATCAAATTATAATACTAAAGTTTGGTAAACTTTTCATAATATAGTTAATGATGATTATAAATTTATTTTTAATTAATTAATAAAATCAATTTGATTAACTTGTCATAAATTTTCACATTCTAATGGAATTATAACCAAGGATTGTGATTTCATTTTTTGAGTTAATTTTGGTCTCTTGATTTTAAGAAATATTCCGAGAAATATTCGATGTATAAAGAAAAAATGTAAAGATTTCGAAGATAATGAATTTTGAGAGTATATTAAATATCTGAAAAATAAGATGCAAGTAAATAAATATATTAAACACATTAAATAAAAATAAAATACCTATAATTAGAAAATCAGGGTTAATTTAAAAAATCAATATATAAGTAGAAGAAATAATAATTAGGAAATTAGGGAGTGGTTTAAAAAATTAATAAATAATTAGAAAAATGATAATTAGAAGAAAAAACCCTCAAATTTTACAAAAAAAATCCCGAAATGTTTCGAAAAAAGTAATTTTTAGTAGCTGTTTTTTTGTACTTTTACGAAAAAATATATTTATGAAAAACCCTAAAATTTATGAAAAAACCTCAAATTTTTTTGAAAAAATGCAATTTTTTCTATCGTCTTTTTTCTTTTTGTACTTTCAAAAAAACGAAAATTTTGGAGAAATTTCGTATAATTTCGCGAAATCACAATCCTTGTCGTTGCCACACTTACAAATTCTCTGTTGTTTTTTTTTACTTTTTTTAAGCATCAACGATCCTAAGTATCGAAGGAAGAAAAAAAATTTGACACAAAAGGTATCTAAAAAAAATCATTAATAAAAGAGTCATTGTTTGTTATAAAAGTATAAAATTAAATTTTCTATTTTTTTTTAGGAAGGATAAATATGTCATATAACTTTATGAGTTAACCTAGGTTAATGAATTAGTCATTGTTGGTCATAAAAGTATAAAAGTAGGTATAAATTAGTCATTACATCAACTATGATATCTAAATTGTCTATTTGATGGAGATTTTATTAACCCAAATTAATAAGTTAATAAACCTTATTTGTAATACCCCAAGTGCACGACTGTCTAACTAGTAGACAGTGGCAAATACGGGTCGATCCCACGAGGATTGACAGTCAATCGAATTCTAAGATTTATTTAAATCAATTTAGAGTTGGGGGTTGCAGCAGATGAAAATTACTAAATTAAAATAAAATGAAATTGACAACTAAAATTAAACTGATAAGATGATAGAGAGTAGACCAAGACATCGAATCCACCACAAGTTCTTCGAGATTCATGTACTCTAAATTATTGTTTTCAAGAATCAACACGACAAATCTAAAGATTAATCTACAATTGCAATTGATTTCAGCAAAGTCATAAACCTCTAGCATTGCATGCCTTCTTACGGCACATACAATCACTGGTTTATTTTAACTAATTCTAAATCCCTAGCATTGCATGTCTTCTTACGATACACACAATTACAAATTCAGATTAATTGATTAAAGTAGACTTTGAATATCAATAAAGGGTATTTCTAACTACTGATTAGTCTAGATAATTATTCCGGATATAATCGGTGAATACAAATTATTGAAATTCAGAAATCAACTGTATTTAACATTCAAGCATATGAAAAACAATAATTTAGATACGACAAACTCTAAGAAATTCTGTGGTTTCATCTTTGCCACGGCGCGGGGTCTAGAAGATCATGGTGGATGACGTCACAACACTAGTGTAGGTGGAATCCATCAATTCTTGCATGAACACGCGACACGAAGGGCTGCAAGCGTACTATGGTGATACAAAGAGCAAGTATCCGGGTGCGAATAGAAAAAATTGTTTTGAAAAACAGTTTTCTCACACCAGAAAAGTCGCGTTCTTCGTCTCCAGCGAGCTCCACTCTGCGTCGCCGCTGCTGCTTTGATCCGGTTCACCTGCGAGAGAGAGATGGAAGAACAGAGAGAGACGGAGTGACGCGAATGACGAATGAGGACAGAGAGGCGCTCCCTGTATGTGCGCTCTCTGTTCTGTCGCGAGGTGGTGTGCGACGGTGGTCAAGAAAGAGGGAAGCATGAAGGAAGAGAGATATGGGTGAGGGAGGTAGGCGAGGTGGCGGTTGATGGTGGTGCTCAGCGGTGTGGATGCTGGACGGTGGCGAGGAAGTGGAGAGGAGCAGGGGTTGCTCTGTTTCGTGGCCGTGCGTGGGTTATCTGTTGGTTCGTTGTTGATGGCGGGCTGTGGTTGTGTAAAATAGTGAGATGGCGGCTGTTCGGCGTGGTGAGAACAGGGGATGAGAAGAGGAACAGAAAGATGGTGGCAGCTGTTGTTGGGCGTGCGAAACAGGGTGTGGATGCGCTGGACGGTGGTCGGTGTTGTTATGGTGGTTGGTTAGTGGCGAGAGACGAAGGTCTCTATGTATCTGCCCAGGAGGAGAGGAGTGGAGCGGCGTGGTGGCTGAAAAAAGAGAAAAGGGCTTTCCTCCAAAAGGGGGAGAGGATCAGAAAAAGAGGAGAGAGGAAACCTAAATAGGGTTCTCCCCTTTTCCAGTTAGGTTGCGCTTGGGTTTCTAGGTTAGCTTTTTGGGCTTGCGCTTAGGTTAAAATAGGTAGACCTGTGTTTGTTTGGGTTAGGTTTAGACATGTAACCCGCTACTTTGTACTACCGCTAGAATCAACAAATTAATCATTCCTCAAATTGTCGCCTTAATGCGATTTCATCGTTCACGCTCAAATTCCTACAAAGACATGAAAATGAAATAATTAGAATAAAATATAATAATAGAAACACTAACATATATAAATTAATGGCTATATTATGTAATAATTACGTGAATATCAAATACCCCAAAACCTATATTTTTCTAGTCCTCGAGCAAAACAATAGAAATAAAATTCTAACTCACTTTCGCAGGAATCATCGGTTGCACTTACCTTAAACGTGCAACAAGGCTTTAAACCCCTAGATTACCTCTAGTGGATGAGTTATAGTCTCGTGAGGGTTTCAAGAAATGTTACCCACAAACATTATGACTCAATAAATTTCCAAAACGTGGTAACTTGATCACTCTATCTATTATCCTCAGAGTAATAATCTAATTGCCAAAAATTTCAGAAAACAACTAACAGTGTCACAATAATATATCAAAAAGTCTTACAACGATTTAATAATACCCAAAGGTTAAATAAATTTCATCAATTATTCTCAACTCGAAATGTGTGTGCATGGCCTTATCAACATAACTTTATTTTTCTCAGTAAAGATACGACTAGATAACCTTTGAATAGTACGCTTCGACTACAAATCTCTCTTGTCACTCAGAAAGAAATCACTCAGAGATTGGTTAGTTATCACTAAGTTTATATGTGAGAAAGAGAATAAATTATGGAAACACAAACATCTCACATATAATAATCATGAAAAAATGACTTTTAAAAGAATGAAATGAATATGATTTCATGGACAGTAATATCAATTACTTTGAGAATGTTGAATCACACACCATAGTTCTTGTCTATTTAATTTTCACGCTTATGAACGAGACATTTACTTAAGATCAATTAGGTCTTTATTAGGTTGTAATGAGGCTAAGATTTTGGCTAACAAGAATGCAAAAGGATACGAGAAAATTATTTGAGAATGGATACACCCTTTAATAAACACGTGGGGCTTTGAAGAATAAACCAATGTTGTACACCATTAATTTTTTTTCATTCGAAATTTTTCTTCATATTTTTTTTCTTTTTCTTCGAAGCATCAATATTTTTTTTCTTTTATAAAATCAGCGTCATGCTCTCCCCTTCTGCACAATAAAATATTTAAGTCCCGAGGATTCATGGAATATCTAGTTTCAACTCTTTTTTTTATTTGCCAATTCCAAAAATATATCAACCATACACATTCTCAGAGACATTGAGTAAGGATAAAAATAAAATGGGATATTACTCCATTACTGGAGTAGGAAATGGAGATGCGGTTAGCAAAGAAAAAGTTTATTTAAAGGCTTAAAGGACTGCAAACGGATATTTATTATTAGGTAGGCTAAAAGGCTAAAGAATGGTTCAAAGAAAAAAATTGTCTATATCACTTCTTAAGCTCTAGTCGGTATTATGACATCTCAACTAAATAAATCAAGAAGTTCTAGTGTAATAATTCAATTTTAACGACATTCTCAAAGCAATCGATAAAAGAAACAAGAACAATGAGATCATCAACGAGATAATGCAGATTCAAGAAAAGTTAGAGTTTATTTAATGACCCTCAAGAAAAATAGAATGTCTCGAAACTCACAAGGGTTAAGTCTCCACTATTATTCTAAGGTTTTCTAATTAATATCTTACTGATTAACTTCAAATTATGCTAACTCGGCTTATAGTGCAAGAGTGGTCGAGTCGAAAAATATCATGAAATATATTTAACTTAAATGTAATATCAAACCATATGTTTTCCTATTGATATATAAAATTGACAAGTGAAAGCATGCATTTCTCGAATTTAAAGGCATACTTGAAAGCATATTCTCTTTATTGGAAAGGAGCTTAGATTTTGTAAGCATTTTCAAATCGAAAAATTTTCACACATTCATAATTAACTATGTATTCAATGGAGATTGAGTATAATACAATAGTCAATTGTGAAATACATTTCAGTTCAAAAATTTCGAAGAATGTAGAAAAACTCATAAACCTCACCCCAAACCTAAACCAAACATTGTCCTCAATGTATAAAATGATGATCATGACAAATGTAGGAAAATTAAAAGATGAGAGTTAGAGTGATATTACCATGGGAAAGTTTTTACCAATTTCGACGAAATCGTCCACCAATGAACACTAAAAAACATAAGAACTGTGGACTCATCATAATAAATTGATAAAAACAATACAAGATACAAATGAAAAAAAAATTAAATGTATCAGTTGTAAGTCAAAGTTGTTATGAAGCTAACGAGTATGAGTGAAATGCAACTAGAAAAAACTCGAAAATCAATCCAGACTAACCATAATGACACAACTGAAGCTAGGCTGCCTCCTAGGAGCACTTGGTTTAACGTCGTCAGCCCGACATATATTCTTCCTCATAAATGATATACCATGAAATGACGAGGAATACATATATAGTGAACACTCTCCTAAAAAAGGGGCAAGGAATCATATAGAAACAACCTAAAAAGTTGAGGATCCATCCAACAAATAGTAGCAACCACATGCGACACAACGTATACTAACACATCCCAAAAGCTACGAAGGCGCCATGCAAGATTATAGAGCAAATGCAAATGAACTCGCATTCTTAGAAAATCCGTGGGAACCTTGAGCAGAAAGGGGTCTCAAACAATGATATCCAGCAAATGACCCCTACCTACTCCTAAAAAAGGACATCCTAAGTCAGGTTGCAAATCAGAAGATTGAATATGTATCACAATAGGGTGGTCAAAACTGAAATCATCTCTTACAAACAATGGATCCGCATAGGTAGCATCAGTCAATATGAAAGGGATGGAAAGAGGTATGTTTATAGATATATCGGGTGGTACAGGTTCATCATAACAAAATGAACTACAACAAGATGATGAGTTAGACAACACAACAACACCCCCAACCCTAGAATTAGCACTACTTATGGCATGTAGTCTCTCATTAGATGCGTCCTCCAATAATGACTTGACTATTTCTTGAATTATGGGGTCATTCGTATCGTGAAAATAGTCGATGTTTGACTCCAAAGAACATTGAGAATTAGACTTCATGCAAAAGTCACTAGGAAGGCATATGTTGAGTGGATCATTATGAAAATGTGGGGAAGGGAATGGGTCATGAAGCAAAGTAGTTTCGATCACATTATCCTCAAAATCATCATCTGACTCGGGTTTCCATGTGTTACCAATTATGAATTGACCCTCTGAATTTTGAACAGAGTGACTAGGAACTCTTTCTAACTCACTTTCAGATAATGCCTCAGTAATATGATCCACAACTATCTCAAGTCTATTGATGGCTTGAAATTGGTGTTGAATCATGGCTTTTGACTCTAACATAGCCTGAGAATCATGTTCAAGCAGTCGTTCTGTGCGCTGCATAAAACGGTTAATCATTTTCTCTAAACTTGATGTGTTGGATGGAGGAGCTTGGTTAAATTGAGGCATAACATGATTAGGGTATTGAGGAGTCAGAGAAAATATGTCCCCCTTGATGTGAGTTATGAATCCAGGAGAGATTTTGATTATTGGCAAAACCAGGGCTGTAATAATTGGACTTTGAATTATAACCAGATCGCCAATTAGCATTAAAAGAATGGGTTTGCTCAGCGAAATATTCAGGATAATCATATTGCAAATCACAATCAGCTGTAGAATGACTAGGACTCGAACATGCAACACAACCCTCAAATGAAACATTATTGGGAGGTAGGGGTTGAGTCAAATTCATAATTGCATCTAATTTCTGAGTCATTGTGATAAGAACTATTTTGAACCTCGAGGTAGAAGGGGAGAAGTAATCCTTAAAGTCTTTCTCCTCAGCCATTTCCTTGGTCTCAAAATTTTTTTTTTTTTAATATATGCACGCCTAACCATTATATAAAGATGACTTGACTTTAAAAAAATATATATAAAAAAAAGAATGGAACCCTAAATGACACCTAAATGATGCGCAAATAAAATGAATGACAAACGACCCTAGAGCTTTGTTACTAATGTAGAGCTGAAATTCAATTCAATTTACCTAACCGTGGGAGAGACACTGTAATTTTCTATTAATCCGCCACTACAGAGTAGCTCCTACCTCTTTTTCCACTCTCTAACTCAAAGTGAAATGCCAGTTCAAGAACCGTTTCCAGATGAAATATTTTCCTTCACTCGACCACTTTAAGCTATCAAACGTCCAAAGAGGGTCCCTATGAGTGTCACATCTGTCCTAGATAATTATCTTGCTACAAATTTTAAATAGTGAAGGCCTAGGTTCCTAATCCTAAAATAGATGGTGATTAACCTATCCGCGGGAGAGGGCACGTAAGTTTCAACTCAATCCTACCACTATTCCAATTTGCATGCAATACTACCTAAAACAAGCTAAACACAAGTGATCACACAAAAACCGCGTGCAGATGCGGTGGGTAGAAGTTACCTCCGGCGGGAACCTCTTTCGGGTTTCTTGCGACGCCGGGTAGAAGTCGATTTCTGAGAGTTTCCACGCAAATCGCAATATTTCACTTTGTTCCCACTTGAGCTCCTAAGTGTGTGACCGCCTGCAAAATAAATGCAAAAAATAATTCTAACTCAAGCAAATAAAACAAATAAGAAAGTGATACGTGACACTGTTCCTAAAAACAAAATTAAACCTAATTTATAAACTAGCAAAAACAACCCTAGATTTCGATTGTACCGTTACAATCCCCGGCAACGGCGCCAAAAACTTGACGAAGATTTTATTAACTTAAATTAATAAGTTAATAAACCCTACTCATAATACTGCAAGTGCACGACTGTCTAACTAGTAGACAGTGGCAAATACGGGTTGATCCCACGAGGATTGATAGACAATCAAATTCTAAGACTTATTTAAACTAATTTAGAGTTGGGGGTTGTAGCAGATGAAAATTACTAAATTAAAAGAAAATGAAATTGACAAGTAAAATTAAACTGATATTCTTCATGAATTTAATTATTTAAAGCTTTTGGTGTATGTAAATAAAATGTAGCATAAGATAAAATGGGCTTTTGTCCCAGGCCCAATAGAAATAGGATTAAGTTATTGTTTCCTATATTCTTCATGAATTTAATTTCTTCTTTTTATGGCATTTGAGAAACTTATTTAATCATAATCGTTTTAGTATTTTTTTTATAATGTTGTAAAGAATTTAATATTTAAAGGTATGTCAATAACATGAGTGGCACACAAAAAATTTAATTCATAATACTTTTGTTAGATCAGAGGCGATACAAAATTTAAGTATTAATAATTTTTATTTTTTTTTGCTCGATGCATATAATATTTAATCGACAATTTGCTTGATGCATATAAGATTCAATGCAAAATCATTGAAGGATATATAAATTTCACATTTACTTAATTTTGAGAATAAATAATATTAAACAAATAATTATATACACGCATAGTGGGAACTCACGACTAGTTCTCTATTAATAGAAGATTAAACTTCTAACTAAAACAAACCCCGCCTAATTTTTAAACCATTTGTGGTGCCAAAGTTATCATGTTGAAGAAGAACGTCCACTATCATAATCATAATTTAAAATTTTCCTATAATTATTGTGTAACAGATGTTGCAATTTTTCAATAGCTGTCTACAGTATGTGTAGATCTTTTTCAAAATTCTCCATAGTGTAAAATTTACATAAACTCTAGTAAAATTTTACAATATTCGAGATGCACATTTCTAGAATGATGGACGGTATTGGGCCAAGCCGGCCTGGCTCTCCAGAATTTTTGCAACCTTAATATTCCATATCACTTTTTGTGAAATAGTATTTAAACAATTTTAAACTTTTCACTATAGGAACTAATTTTTTTTGCAAAATATCTAATCATATTAGCCACAAAATAATAAATAAGAGACTAAGATATATCCACCATAATTGACAAATGTTATTGTCACCAGTATTCAAATAGCTAGAATGGACTGCAATCAACCTTGTCAAATTAATTTAAGAACCGTATGGTTTGGTCGCTCTCATTAAGGTTTTGAATTCAACATGTTTTACATAACGTTTGAAGCCAAATCTCAATTCATATACTCTCGAATTTTAAGCAGCAAAAGTTAACCTTGTGGTATTTCAAACCTTTTGCTTTCGTTGTAATTCCTTATTCCCTTTCTTGCCAAAATATAATTGTTTCCATGACCATTACCTTATGTAACCCACCACAAAGGCAAAAGAAAGTTAACATATATATATATATATATATCAGACAAAACATATTGATATCAATCCCTAAATAATAGAAAGAAACAAGAAGCATCAACAATTGACAATTCATAATATTTGGCATCAGACGGCTAGAGCCTAAATCTAAAAGGGGTTCAAATCAACATTGACAATTTCAGGCTAATCAGTGCAAGTGGGGTATGCATACTTGCCTTTTGTGCTTCACCCCGACAAGTTTGCATATGCAGGAAAGTCATTAATTGTCCATAAGATAGTTGCACACATCACAAAATTTCCATTCATTGATGCATCGTATGTTAGACGCCCAACGTCCCATAATTCCTTCAACTCATCAATCAATGGTTGTAGAAATACATCAATATCATTGCCTGGAGCACGAGGTCCACGAATGAGCAATGACATCATAAGGAAAGGTTGCTTCATACACATCCATGTCGGTAGATTATATGGAATGAAGACATCTGGCCACGTGTTGTGGGCAATGCTAAGAGTTTCAAATGGGTTAAAGCCATCATTTGCTAATCCTAGCCTGACATTTCGACCATTAACAACATTAAAAAAAAAGGACCAACTAAAAAAATAAAAAAACGAAAAAAAAGGACCAACTCAAAAGCAATAAAAAAAAATGATACTATTTGGAGTTATTATATAATTGACTAATTCTAATCAAAACAAAAATAATTCAAAACGACATTGTTTCAAGACCTAAAACATGTTTAAAAATTACACCAGATACACATTCTTGATTAGCATGCCAATTTACATTGGAACTAGGATATTTATATGTGTCAATTCCTTAGGCTTGAACACCACTTCCTAAATTACGTCAATTGAAAAATTATTATAGTAGAAGGTAATGATGGCAAATTGGTGGACAGTTGAGAGTACTTGAACCTTACGTCGAAGACCCATAGAGACACCATAAAAATGAATGAATTCAATCACATGAAAGTTACCACAAACATTTATAACTTAGAGTCTCATTAGGTAAGAATTATTTGTGTGTTCGTGACAGAAAATTTTGATCATCAGTAGCTAATGGAATAAGATGACAGTGATTATCTTATAAAGAGTGCCAAGAACTACTGCCAGACACATTTTACTTGGCCAATTCGGTATAAAATATTTCATTTTTACATCATGTAAATGTGCATGAAAATTTACTGGATACTTGTGGATGAATCCTTGCAGCTGTGTTGACCCCACTAGGATATAAATTTGTTAGATTGCTCAAAACGACTCAATAACAATGGCCCTAGAGATTCATATGATATCGAATTGCTTTACTCTGAAATCATCACACAAAAAAGGTTAGTGAAGAAAAAAAATAGGGGGAGAAAAGATGAAGGTTCAAGAGTTGGATGAACCAATATATCATCCAAGTAATAGTTTATTCAAGTGTTCATCACCTTGATCAGAGTGTATCTCTGCAAAGACATTTGTTTTTAATCTTCATAATCAAGTTATTCATTATCTTTAATCTTCTTTTGCATAGCAGCTACTGTGGAACTTATTTGTCAAGAAAAATGTCCAAACCCATTGAATCCTAGAATATCAAGATGAAAGAAAAATGTTGAAAATATAAATATGTGTCCTATACAACTATATGTGATTAGAATGCGTGGTGGAGGACAAAACATTCAGGTGCCCATATAAGATCCCAAAGCTTGCATCTACCGCCTGAATCAACTACTGACCATTCACGAGGATAATAAAAGATAAGTATTTATGTGAGGCATTAAGTGTAGAAAAGGAAGGTTTAGATTATGATGGCTCTCCCCCTTGTAATTAGACACTCCTTGCTTCTTAGTTTCCAATTATTGAATCTCTCAAAATTCATAGTTCATGGATTAAATTGTCAGGTGTCCACAAAGTTTTTAAGTCATTCGCCTATTCTTCTTCATATTTTCCTCTATGTAAGGGAAAAGTCAGGTCAGTGTAATAGTGAAAAACTATATCCTCTTTATTTCCATCAATATGTGGGTGGTGGTCTTACTGGTTTTGATTGTAACCAAGTTTCCAGGTGGTTTGGGGTGCTTGGAGGAAGAATGAAGTGTTCTTTTAACTGTGAAATCGGCATTCAGTAGCCAAAATAGCTCTTCCTTGCCTTCATGGAATAACATGGCAAATCCGATTGCTACACTTGGGACAAGGTTAAGTGCGACAATATCACAAGGCTAGTAAAGATTTTGTCCACCCCCACCCCCCCAAATTAAAAAAAAAAAAAACAAACAAACAAACAAACGCAAAATAAAAACAGACCAACTCAAAAGCAATAACACAAAATAGAAGAAAACAGAACGATACTATTAGGAGTTATTATATAATTGACTAATTCTAATCAAAATAAAAATAATTCAAAACAACATTGTTTCAGGACCTAAAACATGTTTAAAAAATACACTAGATACACACTCTTGATTAGCATGCCAATTTACATTGGAACTAGGATATTTATATGTGTCAATTCCTTAGGCTTGAACACCACTTCTAAACTACGTCAATTGAAAAATTATTATAGTACAAGGTAATGATGGCAGGTTGGTGGACAGTTGAGATGTAATTGAACCTTACGTCGAAGACCAATAGAGACACCATGAAAATGAATGAATTCAATCACATGAAAGCTACCACGAACATTTTCTCATTAGGTAAGAATTATTTGTGTGTCCGTGACAGAAAATTTTGATCATCGGTAGCTAATGGAATAAGATGACGGTGATTATCTGATAAAGAGTGGCAAGAACTACTGCCAGTGTGAGACCCTAAGTGGGCGGACCTGAGGTGAGGGTGAGGGTGAGGGTAGAGGGCCCAACAGGCCCAACAGGCCCAATAGGCCAAGAAGGGTTGGACGAGCTACAAGGGGGATCATAGTCCCATATCGCCTGGGTGCGAAAGGGGGATGTGCTTTAAGTGTGCGAGGTCGCTCTACATGATAACACGCGTTTTAAAGCCGTGCGGGCCGGTTGGTAGCCCAAAGCGGACAATATGGTGTCATGTGGGAGCGGGTCGTTATAGTTGGTATCAGAGCCTGACCCAGCCGGAAGTATGCCACGGTGTTGGTGGGCCCTCGGGCAACGTGGACGTTGTGCCTGTGTGGCCAACGAGGACGTTGGGCCTTAAGGGGGGTGGATTGTGAGACCCTAAGTGGGCGGACCTGAGGTGAGGGTGAGGGTGAGGGTAGAGGGCCCAACAGGCCCAACAGGCCCAATAGGCCAAGAAGGGTTGGACGAGCTACAAGGGGGATCATAGTCCCATATCGCCTGGGTGTGGAAGGGGGATGTGCTTTAAGTGTGCGAGGTCGCTCTACATGATAACACGCGTTTTAAAGCCGTGCGGGCCGGTTGGTAGCCCAAAGCGGACAATATGGTGTCATGTGGGAGCGGGTCGTTACAGCCAGACACATTTTACTTAGCCAATTCGGTATAAAATATTTCATTTTTACATCATGTAAATGTGCATGAAAATTTACTGGATACTTGTGGATGAATCCTTGCAGCTGTGTTGACCCCACTGGGATATAAATTTGGTAGATTGCTCAAAACGACTCAATCACAATGGCCCTGGAGATTCATATGATATCGAATTGCTTTACTCTGAAATCTTCACACAAAAAAGGTTAGCGAAGAAAAAATAGGAAGAGAAGAGATGAAGGTTCAAGAGTTGGATGGACCAATATATCAACCAAGTAATAGTTTATTTCACCTTGGTCAGAGTGTATCTCTATAAAGACATTTATTTTTAATCTTCGTAATCAAGTTCTTCATTATCTTTAATCTTCTCTATTTCAATCCCCGTTCCTTTCATCTTATTTCTAGTTTGGTACATATGTGCATAGCTTGTGTTGGTCAACCCAAGCCACCACGTAGATTTTTGTAAACTGAAAATTACACTCAACTATTAAGATGCTCATATAAATGTTCATATAAGCCAACTAAAAATTAGAAAATTAAGCCACCACTACCAGTAAGATTAGACTCAACTATTAAGCCACCATCAGTAAGATTAGACTCAACTGAAAATTGGACTCAACTATTAAGCCACCACCAGTAGGGATATGCTCGAGTTGAAATTAATGACTTGCTCTATAGCTAACTAATAGCCCATGTCGAAAGGCTGATTCATGGTATTAATTGGGCACCTAGCATCCACGTCTCCAAATATGTCTAGTAAGTTACCTGGTTTTTACTTATTAAGATTACTTGCTGTAGTAAACTTTGCAAGTTATTGTTGTTGGTTATTAAATTATCCAGAAAAAGAAGGCACGTCTTCTACCTCCTATTTGTAATTATTAAGTTGATGAGAGTAATTTGACTTAGGGGGTGTTTGATTTATGTCTAATTCATACCTAAATCTCCGAAACTCTGAAGATATGGTCGGTAGGGTCTGAATGATGCATTTGGTAAATTGTTTAATTAAGATAACTTGATAATGATTCTGACTTCCATCCCAAAGAACCTTTGAACCAATTATTTTTTTTTATGAGTTAGAGATTCCAATTACAACTCTTAAACAAACATTTTCCAACACATTTACCTCAAATTAGATATTCTCCATTAATAGAAAATTAAACTTCTAACTGAAAAAACACCTCCTTAGTGGGGTGGCTCCTGTGCACAAAGCGCAGGAGGACGTCCTGTGCAGGAAGCACAGCCGTCGGATTAGATCCGACGGTTCGGATTGAAGGATTTAAAAAACTAAATTTCAAAAAAATATATATATATATATTTTTTTTGAAATCCGACGATCTGAGCCGTTGGATCAGATCCGACGACTGTGCTTCCTGCACAGGACGTCCTCCTATGCTTTGTGCGCAGGAGCCACCCCGAATCCGATTTTATATCCATGTTGCAGATGCAGTCTTTTACAACCTTAAAATACACAAAAACTCTTTAAAAGATTTTATAATTCTTTTGAGATCTTGTCATGTCGTCTTTGACTGCAAAACATATTACAAAAACTTTATTTCCTAAGCATTTTTTAATTTTTAAACCATTGGACTTGGGGTGCCCAAGTTTATCATGTTGTAACAGTTATCAATTAGAAACATCCATTTGACATACTACGTGTCAGCTTAGGGCAACATAGAAATAAAAATGCATTTGTGTCCAAAAGCTTATCCTTCCCTCTGGTAATTTTCCTAAAACACCCCACCTTATCCCAAATTACTTGTCCTTATTTAATTCCAAATTTCCCTCTCGGTTTCCTCACTCTTTATCAAATCAAACTTCTCTGTGGCCCCCTTAATAAATCCCAACCCCTGTTCACTCGGTACACTACAGTACTTCATTTAGTAATATTCACAACTGAAATTCTTCATTCAAACCAGTAAGGGCACCCACCATTCCTTTTATATATATACTCACTCACTTAACCCCATTTCTCTTTTAACTACTTGCTCCATTTCGTAAAAAGTTGTTTACTTCTTCTATTGCTATTGCTATTGCTATTGCTATTGCTATTGCTATGGCTATTGCTTTCTTTCAAAGTTGGTCGAACAATCTGATCTTTTCTTTGAAGATCTTTATGATTTCGATCGGGGTTTTATCTAGTGCTGTGTTTATGTCTAGCTATCTTCCTGCAACGTCGGAGTTGTATGTGTTTTGGAAATCTGTACGTTCTTGGCTTACGCCTATGTATCTTTACTTTATCATCAATGGCATCATCATCATCATAGTTGCTTCATCCAGATTCAGCCAGAAGAATGTCGAAGAAGAAGAAGACCACCAAACGACTGAGAGTGTTGAACCTGTAAAGATGTCAGTTGATTTACCTCAGAATTTCTCAGTTACACCGGTGTATAAGGACGAATTCGATGAGTTAAACAGAGCAGCTATAGTTGTGCCGGAACTTGACAGTTTTCTTGGTTATGAATCAAAGCAACCAGCGGTGGTGGAGGAGGTTAGGACTGAACATGACGTGTTTGTTGGTTACCAAGTGAACGAACCGGTGGTGTTTGAGCCGGAATATGAGGCAGTGGTGGACAAGGAAGTGTATTGTGATGTGGCGGTATTGAAACCAGACGTGGAGGTGGCGGAGTTGAATAACAGCAAGACTGGCTTGGAGGAGGAGGCAGAGGCAGAGATTGATCAGTTTAATGTTGCTGGATCGAACTTGGTGCCACCCAGTCGAACTGATTGGATGGAGAACTTCAAGGAGTATTCATTCGGCGACGAGAAACCACCTACTTCCGTTAGGTTCGGTCATCAACGAAGAGTCACTCCTGAAGGTATCATCCCTTTGTTTTACTTTCCGTCAAGTTTCAATTGAATGCTAACCAGCGCTGAAATGTGGTCGTGTCATTTCCCCCAAAGTATAGCACGTTTCTTTGGGGTGGATTGTGTTTTCGCTCCATTTTTTTAAAATATTTCGAGGTGTTTTCGTAAATTTTAATTTTTTTTTGATAAATTATAATTTTTCTTAAATACACAAAATCAGATATCAAAAATTATATTTTTAAGGGTTTTTTCAAAAAAAATTTAGGGGTTTTCTGTAAATTTTAGGATTTTTTAATTATCATTTTTTCTAATAATTATTAAATTTTAAAGCTAATTATTTTCTAATTATCATTTCTTCTACTTATATATTGATTTTTTAAACCACCTCCTGATTTTTTTATTATATATTTCTTTCATGTTTGTTTTATTTCATGGTATCTAGACTTTATTTAATATTTTTAATAAATTTATTTATTTACTTACATCTTATTTTATTTTTTTACATGTTTCATATACTCTCGAAATTTATTATATATGTTTCATGTATCTTCGAAAATTTTATTTTTTTACTTTACACATCAAAATATTTCTTAAAATCAAGATACCGAAATTAACTTAAAAACGAAATCACAATCCTTGACTGTGTTTTTGCATTTTCTTTTCTATTTTTTGAAAAAAAATTAATTTTGCACTTTTTAAGTTTAGAAGAAAATAAATCTGAAACTACTAATTTTGAAATTTGATAAATTATACCAGAAGAGAGAAGATGCAAATCAGGATATTTTAGGTAGAACACTTTATTTCAAACATCTTCGATGAGTCGCTTATTTGAGTCAGTGTCAATTCTATACCAACATTTCAATCATTGCTTAGTGTTGAATTTCAATTATTTTCATTATTGGTTGTTGAACTAAATTATTTCACAGTTTGGTAGAATATGATGTATTAGACTAATACTAGTATGTACCTAATTAGAGGGAAAATGAACACTTTTTTTGGTTGATTTTTTTATTTACAGGTGGAAAGAAATTGAATGCATCAAATCCAAAGAGACACGAAACTCTGGAGTCCACATGGAAGATGATAACAGAAGGGCGTTCGATCCCACTGCGGGAGACTAACACTCCTGCAGTCCCAGCAAATGAGATAGATATCTTTAACGACCACACAACCACTACCACCACCACCACAACCAAGTTGAATGGGTCTAATGGCATGCTGAAGAAGGAGCCGTCGCTAAGTCAAGAGGAGTTGAATAGGAGGGCTGAGGAGTTCATAAACAAGTTCAATGAGGAAATGAGGTTGCAGAGGTTGGAGTCTTTGAAGCAGTACCAGGAGATGATTGCCCACGGTGGGCATTAGTGCATTATGGTGTTTATTAAGAAAGTTACACATGAGGTATAGGTTTTTCTTTTAAATACGAGAAAAATAGCGTAAAAAGTTGATGCCGATAGTGTGCTTTTCGGCTTGGTTTATTTTGTCTAATTTTTGGGTTTCAATTATGTATACAATAGAATGAGTTTTACAAGGTGTTTACAGAAAAAATTAATGAAATTAATTTGTTTGTTTTGTACAGAAATCAAAAGGAGCATGTGCTTGACTTCTATCAGTAGTACAGTTTGTACATACGAATAAATGAATTGTTCACTCATAAGTTATATCCATCATAATTGACAAATGTTATTGTCATCAGCATTCAAATAGCTAGAATGGACTGCAATCAACCTTGTCTTAAGGTTTTTCAACATGTTTTACATAACCTTTGAAGCCAAATCTCAATTCATATGGGGGGTAGTGGAGGTTTACAAGCAACAAATGATCACATGAATAGCAAGAGTTGGGATCATAGTGGCACCTCCTTGCGGCATCAGTACTGTATTGAGGTCTGTTGGAGAGGTTTTTACCGGATCCAATCAATATTGCAAGCAAACCCCCTTCTCATTTAGCACTTTTTGGGCTATAATGTTCATTGCTGCTGTGTAATATTTACTAAAGCCATCCTGAATATTGCTCTAAGAGTCTGCTATGCTTCTCGAATTTTAAGCAGCAAAAGTTAACCTTGTGATATTTCAAACCTTTTGTTTCGTTATTGTAATACTAAAACCTTTTGTTTTCATTGTAATTCCTTATTCCCTTTCTTGCCAAAATATAATTGTTTCCATGACCGTTACCTTATGCAACCCACTACAAAGGCAAAAAAAAAGTTGACAGGGGAATGCACATATGTTTCTTTTGAGCAATCAAAGGCAATTTAAAGCCAAAGTTCAAACTAAAAGCTAATCGAAATATGTGGAAGAAAACTAAAGTATTGTATAGTCTGCCAAAACCTTTTTTGTTATACTTCACTTATATGCATCACTACTAATATAATTATACGCATCATTACTAATATAAATGATGACAGCGTACATAATTGATGACGAAAGTAATTATTAAAGGTATAATAATACGGTTTTAATAAGCTAGAAACTCAACGACGATATCATTGATATGAGGGGGTTCCTTCTATGCATTTATACAACCTTAATCTCCCATATCAGTTTTAATGTTAGTAGTATTGATATCAATCCCTAAATAATAGAAAGAAACAAGATGCATCCACAATTGACAATTCATAATATTTGGCATCAGACAGCTAGAGCCTAAAAGGGGTTCAAATCAAGATTGTCAATTTCAGGCTAATCATGTATCATCTCTTACCCACAGTCCCTGTCACATTTAGCATACCATTCCCCATTTTGTTCATTTGTCAGTGAACAAAATCTAATATTGACTGCCAATAAAAGAATCAAATTTTGAAGAACACCATTTGGTTTCTTAATGGTAAGTAAAATATTGAATTCCTTCTATGAAAGAGAGTGTTGTTAAGAAATTGAAGAGAAAATAAACTAAGAGAGGAGCAGAAAGAAGAGATGGGGGTTCAAACATCAGATTAATGTTATATAAACTATCAGATTGAAGTTTTATATATTTTGCAAAAGATTAATTAATAACAAATGGTGGTTATATTGTAGATGACAGACAGCATATAACCTCACTTAGCACAATATGCTAGCCAGTTTCATTTTCCAATAATAATAAGGACCGCTAAAAACACAGAGTTTTTTGAAGCAAGAAAAAAGAGAAGCCTCAGATAGGAACTTGCAAGTGTTGATAGCTAGAATTCATGAGTTGAGTTTTGACATATTTTTTCAAATGGCTTAGCTGCTTTCATGCAGTTCAATCCATTTGATAGTCCATATTATCTGCAATGGTTGTCTTCTTTTGGCATGCATTAGAGAAGGCTGTATTTCCATCGATAGGACAGTTAATGGCCATGATCTGTACTCAATTGTCCATACTTAAATAAGTTGGCCAACAACTATCTACCAAATCAATTGAAATCAAACTACGTATCTATCAGTCCATAGGGCCTGTCCTTGTAGTTAATTGTAGCTGAGAATTTGAGTCACGGAGAGGAGCCACTTGAATGTTATTACATTGTAGATTATCTATATTGTACAATTATTATAAGGGTAATCTTATATAGACCTTAAGTTTTTTTTTTGTTTTAAACCCCAACAAAAATAATTCAATTTCTACATGAGTCAATTGATATTCTGTTTTTTAGTAAGACCTCAAGCAACAACTTCCTCCCTACACATCCAAAAAACCGTAAAACTCCATCGATGAACAAAGTGTAAGGGTGAAAAAGCCTCATCTTACTTTAAGGGTGTGTTTGGTTGGACGGAATCCTATGCCATGGAAATTCATGAGGGGACCCTATATTTTAGGCTAAATGGATATATCATTCCGTATCCACCATTTGACTTTGTGATCAATGGTGGGAATGAAAGTTCCATGAACATAATTTTGTAAACAAACTTGTTTGTATACGTGTGATATAATTTTGGGTATGCAGACTTGCTTGCATATCAGTACGTCGTTCTATGTGAGTTCGGTAGTACGTGTAGTATTTAGGAAATGCTTGTCATGGATCGAACTTCGGGTGAGATGACATGTTCCTCGATGTGGCACTCCACTTGGAACATGTACGCTCCGAGTGGTTTCGAATGCAAGGGATACACATTTGGGTGAGGTGTGTTCGGCACAAGGAGGGTAGTGCTATTGTGGAAAAAAAGCTAAATTTTTGTGTATGTGCATGATTGTCTTAATGGAAGAAACTAAATGTTCATTCTTAAAATGTATTTTGTTGACATTTAAATAATGGTGATTATGATGATCTGTATTTATTTGAAAATAAATTGTATTTATGATGACCGATAAATTAAGAATTTTATTCATTTACTTCTAAACATTCCGTGCAGGATGGTAAGTCTACTAACAATTTTTTTAGGTCAGACTTACCACGTTCGACATTCACTTTGTAAGTGTTGGTAAAATAAATGTATATTTTAAACATGACAAAACTTAGTAGTATGAAATGTCTGCCTCGTTGAGGAACTACAAGACTTAGTGTTATTTTCTTGTTTATGAAATTTTCATGTTAAAGCATGTAACTATTTTATTTATAAGGATGAAGATTACTTATTTGAACGTAGCCATTTAGCCTTTCACAGATTAGAAAGTCGTTGAGACGGCGATATGAGAGGTTTACTTGTGGGACAGAATCTCCAAAGAGTTAACCTAGTTAGAACTTTTATTTATATTAATTTTTATTTATTTAATGTTTATGTTGTTAAATTTTCACGTCCCGAGTTTCGAGGAAGCGGATAATCCTAATCCTACGTGGATATAAGGATTTTTTTCATTTTCTCGAAAATTGGGGCATGACAGAGGAATTCTCACTGCATTAACCAAAATGAAACGACATCTTCTATGGCAAATTGGGTCGGGCAACGAGATTGATCTTTGGAAAGATTGTTGGGTTAAACCAGGCTTTATTTTGGCTGATTGTATCCCCCAGCCAATTCCCAGCGCTACTTTTAGGAAAATCCCAAATCTCTGGAATTCTTCTGGAGGGCAACACATTCAGTGGAACACTGAACTCGTTGAATCTTTGTTTCCTGGTCCGGTAGCTAAGGACATTCTGAACATCCTCATTAGATCTTCGGTCTCCCCTGAGACCCTGATTTGGAAGTTTGATAAGAGGGGAGTCTTCTCAGTCAAAAGCACTACCAAAGCCATTGTGAATGATGCTTTCTCACCAGTAAAATTGTTTGGGACTTATGGCGCTTAAAGGCCCCTGCAAATGCTTTCTTCCTCCTTTGGAAAGTCTCCCATGATTTGCTCCCCATAATGACAAACTCAAGGATCCATGTGCCCATTGACGACTGTTGCGTCTTCTGTCAAGACCATAAAAAGGAAGTCACACGTCTCTTCTTTCTATGTCCTATCATTAGTCATTTTTTGCTCATGACTCTCCTCACGATCAATTGACCCCGGGTCAACGTCACTGAGGGATCCTCTCCCATTTACCTCTCTTTCATGTGGGATACAACCTCCGCTCATACCACTTTCCAGGAGGAAATGTTGTCCCAATTTACTGTGGTCATTCTCTCCATCTGGAATCTTTGAAATAATATCATTTTTAGGTCACAATTTTCTATCCAGCATCTCCTTCGATTTGTCCAACATACTTGGATGCAGTGGAAAAAACAATGGTTTGAGACACCCATTTCTGAGACGGTCCCTTCCGAAACAGTCTATCTGCATCACGTTATGAATAATTTCGTCATTGACTCTAGATCTCATAATCAACTTCACACTGCAGCCCCATTGCCCACATCAGATAGTCAACCCTCTCGACTTTTCATCATCCATAGTCAGCTCCATGCCATAGAACATCACCACTTAAAACACTCGGTCCGGGAACCCTCACCCTTTTCTCCTAGGTTCGATTAGGAGATGATTATTGTTACTTATGATGTCAGCTTATTTGCCTCTTCTCAATAGGATGCTCTTGGAGTTTTTGCGGTTGATGCTCAGGAAGGGCAGGGTACGTGCTAAGACGGTGCAGCAAATCCAACGGAAAGTCTATGATAGTACTATAGCAGAATGTCTTGTTGCTGAAGCAACCCTCCTTTTGAAAGGCAAGATAATAGGTGACTGAATTTTTGCTCGGGGACTCAGGTACTCTTCATTCCATTCTGCATATTGACGTAGCAAATAGTGTGACTGATATCCAATGGATGTGGTGATCCATTATATGTAATATTAAGACATTGTTTTGCTCTCATCCAAACTGGTATTATAATCCCTAAAGACCTCAATACAGAGGCTCGTGACCTAGATATTTCCGCAAGATCTTTTTGTAATGCTTTCTATTGAATATTAGGTTTGTTTTAACAAAAAAAAACACAAAAAAATCCCCTACCCTCTGAGTATTTATCCTCGTATGCCCCACATCTCCCATCTCATCAAGAACTTATGGTAGAGCCATGTGAAATGGACATGATAGCAAGCCAACTAGCAAGTTGGGTCTAGTGCTAATTTAGACTTTATTGATTTATTATTAGGTTTTTTACAATAGCTAGTTTTTAAGGACTATTTAAGAGTGTCTTTGTTATTTTCTTATGTAATTTATTGTAGGATTCAGTTATGCTAACTTTAAAAAAAAAATGGATTGGCCTTAAATTTGCATTCTATTGTCCATACTGGACTAAGTAGTAGCAAATCTGTACCACTAAAATGTCCATACTGTATTGGCCATCCAGCAACCATCCACCCAACAAACTGAAATCAAACAATGTTCCTATCTCTCTTCTATAGACATTTCTTACACATGGTCCCATACTTGATCCACCCTCCGCAGCAATTTTGTGTGTCAAGAATTTCAGTCAATGAGAGAGGTTTCAAAAATATTATTAAAGGTATTTAATAGTAGATAATTGGTACTTTTTCCTGAAAATGTCTAATTTGTCATGTAAATGATATCACAAGTTCAGAATTCGAATATTATTAAAGGTATTTAATGATTATGGAATTCAATTAACATAAATAAAACCATACTCATCCTTACAAAATAAGTGGGGGAGAATCCAAAATTAGACCCTTACAGCCCAATTTCTAAAAGATAAAAATAAAAATCAAGAAAAGAGACGACTTAACTAATATAAATCTCATAATCACATCAACCAAACAAACAAAGTAATAATTTACATAGATAACTACTCAACCATGATAAATAAATAATGAACTCTGAATCGAGTACTTGAAGTAATATTGTTATTTATACTTGGATAGATTTAAGTTTTTTTTTTAATTGAATTTTCCCAATATTTTTGTTTGGTCGTCAGTTGCATTAGCACATTTTGTACCTTGGTCTCAGAATGTCGAATTTGAAGAAAATAAGAGCTACAGAGCTACGATCAACTAAGGTGTTTCTCTGTGTGAGACAATGGTGTGGCTAACTGTAATGGCTGTGGAGATGGTGCACACTATGTTGACGATAATAGAGGTTGTGGTTATTGCATTGATAGGTAGGTAGTATTCAAGTCTCCATGAATGCAGACAGTGCCACATTACCTAAAACATTTTGAGATGAGACATTACTATTGTTGTTTTGTCGTAAAGATAGGTGGTCATGAGTATTTTCGATGTAAGCTTTGGGTGTTTTGTTAGAGGTGTAGAAATGGAATGTATCCACAAGCACGACCATCTTCCATAGATATCTGTTCATCTTGAATTGACAATGTCATAATCTACTTCAAGGAATGGAACAAAGTAATACCTTACATGACCATGTAGATAATGAGATAATCAACTCGGGAAACGAGTGCTCAAAAGTAATTTGGCTATTTATACTTACATGGGTTTGAGTTTCTTGTAATTACATTTTCTCGATGTCTTTTTTTGGGTTGCCAATGCTTACATTGCCATTGTTGTAGGGAACAATCTATCCAATAAAGTGTACAGACCTCCCCCCAAGAGAAGTGCGCCACTGCAAAACAATCAGATTCCAGAATGTATCAGTATAATTCACAAAGGGAAAAATAAATAATACTCGATTCAGCCAACCAATGCTCGCTGAATCTATCTGTTGCTTCTATCACCAAGCCATGTCATTTGTAACAACTGGGAGGTGAATCCATGTTTGACTCAAACAGCAACAATGACCATGAAGTAACGATCATGCCAAGTGGTGGCGTGACTGATGAAAGACAAGTTCAGTATTCAATTATACATATGCGAAATACCTAGTTGGGTTGATCCACGCTGAGAACTTCCGGAATGAAAGCAAGCTCTGCATATATGACAATTCACATGAATTTCAAAGGATCCGAATTGTTATAGTTTTCACTGAAATGTAAACCTTTAATACACCAGATAAGGTTTCAGCAAAGGATCTTACTTGCAATGCACCTGCAAATGAAGCAGCAAGAAGAAGTGGAGCAACATAGCCGGTTGTGTATGTCAGAAGTAAGCTGCCACCTACAATTGGATCCTGCACGAAATGACCAGTTAATCAAAAGTAGGGATTACATAGTACTTAAAGCTTAGAGAATACCTTAGATGTAGCAACGTAACCAAGAAGAGTGGCCAGCACTGGTGTACTACAAGGTGAGGCAGCTAAAGCAAACGTAAGCCCAGCTAAATATGCTTGCATGCCTTGAACACCAAAATTAAAAGGTAGTAAAGATTCTAAAGAATGAAGAGTTCAACATCAAAGCATTTCCAACACAGCTATACTGAAATTTTATGTGCTTAAGAATTATAGATGCTGAGATGTGAGCCAATTACTTGAAGGGAAGTTAGCTGCAGCAGCACGGGGATCGAAGTTGTCGAAGAATGAAGGAAGTTGTAATTCAATCACCTACAAGAACGAAAGGCTAAATGAATCAATCATAGCACAGGTTATATGAATGTATAATAATTTATACAAAACCAGTTATATTTTGAGGTTGGATTAATTCGGAAGAAAGACGATAATTCAGTTGTATATGCTGAAAAACAATAATTTCGTAGGGTATACCAATACTTGTGACAAGCATGTATGGAAAATCCATTCACTAGTTTCTGAAGTCTCTAAGGTGCAGCTTTAATAAAGTAAAGACTAGAATATGTTTGCTACTGTTACCTCTTAAATTTTAATTGATTCAAACAGTAGTCCCTTGAGATAAATAAGCTGGGATTTCTATCATAGGTTTCTTGACAAGAAGAATGGATGGGTAATCTTGGAAAACTCATGAATAAAATACCGAGGTAATTGTTAAGATTACAGGAAATAACTAAAATAGTGAATCGTCCGAAGCACTTCTAATTCTAATCTAACTAGTATCACTTGTTACCTCAAGAAGATTCAAACCCATAATAACAGCCAAGCCAGAAGCAGCCACTGGTAGTCCCTGCCCTATCTGTCCATAGGCCTTTCCAGCAAATGAGGCAGCTATTCCCAGCATTGCCAATGTTGTTGCCAAGCCCAATGCAAATGCAACGGAATCCCCAATTACCTAACCAGATATACAATGCACATAAGACTTTATAGGGAATGAAAGAATAGGAAGAATGAGATATACTAAGGTTCCACAACCGTTTAACTAACTAATTACCGAACTCAAAGAAAAAGAAAGAACCACACCTGAGCTCTGCTTTTTCCACCACCAAAAGCTCCTGGACATATATCATGACATGAAACAATATCCAGTTAGCAACCACACAACATAACCAAACTTTGAAAAATCTAAGGGTATTTTTGCAAGGAATCCAACTCCGTGGAAAGTGGGGAATGAAAGGGGACTGGATAGGAGATACGAAAAGAAAAAAATGACATTCGAATACCTATTCCATTCCCCTATGTTGTCGAGAATCTCAAGGTTTACCAGGATCACATTACATTCCATGGGATTGGATTCTATGCACACACACGCACACACACACACACACACACAAAATCCTTCTAGCTTATACAATGCTTACCGATATAGCCAAGGGTCAGCGGTAGTACACTTAATGTACATGGGGATAGGCTAGTGACAAGCCCTGCTCCAAAAATAACTGCTAAACTGAAGAAAGGGGGTAAAAAACCTCAGAACTTTGTAATGTGAACACCTGAAAATTGAAGAAAATAACTAGTGGAGTAGCATCGAACCTAGTAAAACTGAGAGCTGACAACTGGTCCTGAACTGCTACATTAGCCTGCTGTCCTGTTGTATATAACAAACCTCCAAACCAATCTCCAAGGTTGATATCAGCCAAAGTAGAGATAGATGCTATTCTTTCTGACTAGAGAGGAAATATGTCTTAGCTTCTGCGATATTAATGAAAGCTTGCATGTACCAAGTTATAAAACTCTTCATCGCTGACTGAATGAAGTGCATAAAGAATATGTGACTGAAAGTTTGAAACTCTGGTAACCAAGAGAGCAGTGTCAACACCGCATTTCCTGGTAAATTTGCTCAACAAATCAATGTTTTCCATGAGCATACAAAAATATCTCAGGCATCATGACACTTTTTTTTTTGGAATAATAATCAACATCCATCTCCATTTCCTCCAAGCTAACCACCTAAATGACCCACTCAAGAGACATTCATTTAGCAGTGTTTTTTCTTAAACCAAAGTGTAAATACCCAAATCACTGCATTTTATGACTGAAGCGAAGTGAAAGGAGTTTGAAAAACTCACTTTTCCTAATTTGAGACCATGTGTTACTGGAAATTGGAAAATTCATTATAAACATATGAAATTCAAAATTAAAGAGTTGTTGCATCATTTTTTTCGTGAACCTATATTTTGTCCAAGTAATGGCGGCTTTCAATAGTTTGGCTCCCCATCTTCAAGAATTTATTTTTTTTCCCTTTCCTCTTGGAAACTGCCAAAACAGAAGATTTTTCGTGATAACTTGGATATGTGTCCATCCAAAAAACTCCTGAACCAAATAAAGATCAATTTAACGTGAGGATAAGCTCAAGTATATTTTAAAAGGCCTGCCTTTGGGGCCACAACATGAGTATTCTGTGTTTAACTCAGGGAGCTTTTATGAATGTATGATTTTTTTAAATATTCCTAGCAACATCAAAAGTGTCTTCCCAAAACTTTTTGACTGCATAATGCAATCCAAATTATTAGCGTCTTAAAACCCAGGTCTAATAAAAATAAAAAAGTAAAATGACAGGTTGCTTTATGCTGCCTAAGGTGGATCCTAGCAATCACATTGAACTACACAATCATAGATCTGGCGAGTAAGCAAGGATGTTCACAACAATTCAGCGAAAAATATTTAATCTTTCTTAGAGATTCTTCATTCAATATGGATTCATTAGTATAATTGATACCTAAATAAATAAATTAAAAAACTAAAAATAAAAAATTCCCAGTATCCCTCACATGAACATGTTTAAGTTAAGTTGCATTAAGCACAGAAGTGATGGAAGCTTACCATTACATCCTCCGTGGATAGTGCCTTCGCTGCACCAGCCTGAATCAAATTCGCTGCTGCACCATTTGGAATCAGAGCAATGCTGTTGAAGCTAAATGATTTGAAAATGGTGATAATACTATAATACTTTAAGCCTCAAGTTCGAAAAATAAAAGGGAGAAAAAGAGACAGAAAAACAGGCTAGATTTTAGAAATCAAATACATCAACATATAAAGTTAGTAAGAGAGAAGGCTACATATGCACAAGGAAGTTAGTGATGGAATTCAAGTTCTCCTAATTTGTGACTCCTAACTGCAAATAGATAGTATAATAGTTTTCATACTGAGAAGGCAAGAAAAATAATACCTGCAACAGCATTAACCAAGGCTTTGACATGAATACTACCATTCTCATTGATCGTATGTAATGTGACCTCATTAACAGAATCCTCATCGATAGATGAACTCTTTAACATCTTCATACGCACTTCATTGAAACAAACAATTCCCATGGTGTTAGGTTGAAGAAAAACAATCATCTGCTCTTATTAAATATAGACACACAAGTACAGCACATATTTGTAATAAATCAACGAGCTAATAGGATGGAATAGACGGTAAAAAAAAAAAAAAAACACTTATGTCAAATACAAAGTTATAGGGAATATAGAAAGAGAGTAAATTCATTTATTTCATGAACTACGCTAAAGGTATATGTTTGTTTCCAATAAATCCATGGAGAGTAACACATCTCACTGGCTTTGCAACAGTAAGATCATGGTCAACAACCATAATATTTTTTAGGGATCTTCAACCTCACTTCTCTCTTCCTTTTCTATCTACTTCAGTCCACTCCCCTTTCTTTCCTCTCTGTAATGGAACTAGATTCTCTGCAAAAAAAAAAAAAAAAAAAAAAAAAAAAACCACAAATGCCCAATGTGTAGTTGTTTTTTTTTTCAAAAATAATGCCAAAATGTGTACTAGATGTGAAATGCTCATTATCATCTCCATTGATAACTTAGCCTAACTATTTTAGCATTTCTGATTGGATTAGGAGTTATAAGTTTTCTTAACTAGATGAATGCGTTAGGGTGAATCAATTATTTATTGGGTAATAGTGGCGTTTCATTACCTCTTATTTTATCAGAAAGTAGCAAAAGGAATATTACTATCGAGAAGCATGGGAGTACACACCGAGTGGAGTCAAAGGACACCATATCAAAACAGGACTTAGCTTCATTCCCTAAGGATTCAGTAGCAATCCCTAGTGTTATAGAACTCATCTAAACTTAATGAAAGCCAACAGGTGTTTCACATCTAACATGCACTCCAACTTTTACCTCCTAACAAGATCTGCTCTATACCCCACCCATACGGAAAACGGAACAAGTTACAAGTACCTCAGTTGAGACTATATTTGGTGTCTATCAAACTCCACCCAATTTTAAACTTGATGGGATCATGTGGATTTGGTAGAACGTCTCCGAGGGTTGCATTATATATATGATGTCGAGGGATATGGATCCCTGTGTTTATCTATTGGGTTTAAATGATGTAGTTGTTTGTTCAGAAGTGCAAAAAATGGTGCAGAGAATAATTCATAACGATGTTCAAATGTATAAGGCACTGATAAGTGATAACACAATCACACTGGTAAAGCAAAGGGGACATGCTCTGACGAGTATTATTTTCTTTTCTACTGATGTTGTTTTGACTGAGAATTTTCAACAAGAATTTAACGAAATATATAAAAGGCACCGTAAGTGCTGCACATGAGCCTTAAAGTTCACCAAGAAATGGAAGGAAGCCAATGGTGGGGATCTAGCAGAGCATAAAAAACTTTTACCTGAGTGCTGCTAGGAACCCACATTTTTGTTTTTGTATCTGATAGTGTTTTTCAATCGTAAAGCTTGGACAAGTTATCCATCCACATTGTCATGATCCTTTTTGTGCTCCAAATCGTCATTATAATTAGTGTAGGAAATCATGGATAAGTCTGATTCCTGATAATAAAAAATCAAGGGGAGTCACGGATATAGAGGATGTCTCCATCACATACAGGATACCTCCTCTAGTTATATAATTTTGTCAGTTGACATTTTTTAATGTGATTCCTTGTCAAACTTTCTAGGCCCTTTCATTATGCTTTTCTATACCTTAACAACAAGACAGACCTCTAAACTTCCTTTTCTCACCATTGCAACCACAATTGGGAGACCAAGACTCCACTGGGAGATTGCCATGGCATTTCGATTCAACCAGCTCTTCAAACTCCTTTTCTTCCTCCACATACATGTAGACTGGCGGAGAGCACCTCCTGTCCTGTGCAGCAATTCATAAAACATGAGACTGAACTATTTGCTGGTTCTCAACAACACTTTAACATAGAAAGAACCATTACCTAGCAGCAAATGATTGCAAGGAGTCCTACTTAATAGCATCCTCAATCACCCTTAACCTCACCAGTCATCGCCACCAACCTCCCCTAACTACCAATCATAGCATAGATAACCCCCCTAACAATCATCCAAAAGGCTCTTGATTTAATTTCTACAGGAACAAAACAGATCAAGTAACTCGAAATCGTAAGAACTTTGAATCTGTTACTAAGGGAGAGAATACTAAAAGGGGGCAACTTTGTTAGCTTGGAAATCCAAAGGCATAGCAGCTGATGATACCTATTTTACTTCAATTTTTTTAAAGATTCGCATAGGCAAGCTGCCTTGAATAGAGGTCCTTTTTAGTTTTTATATGATCACGGAACTAGTAGAAATCAGTAAGATCCCTTTGTGGGTGAGCTTTACAACATTCCAAAACACTTGTGGACTTGAATAAGCAGAAGCTATACTGTTAGGAGATAAATATATATGAGCAGGGCTACCAAACCATAGTTACCTAATTCCCTCACCTCCCGCGTTCCGGGAAACCCCTCCACCTCACCCACTGAAAGACAACACATACGACACCGCAAGATTAGTGTACCTTATTCTGGTCTAATTACATGGGCTGCTCTCAGCCCTCCAGCAAGCATCTTGGTCAATATCCATGTGGATTACATGACTTCTCCAATTACAATTCAATGGAGATTTCCATGATATGTTGTTAATTCCACTGGATATGGTCGTATGTCCTTCCATCTCCAAGACCCAATTCTAGGTAATAAATATTGCACTAGTATAGAACTGAAAAGTAGCCACTAATCTGAGCTCTCTAACTTACAATAAACTCGAAGATGCAATTTTTGTCTCGATTTATTCTATACCGGTAATTGACATTCCAAATGAAAGAACTTATTAATGAGAGAAATAAAAAAGATTATAATTTACAAATAAAAACTCAAAAATAGACAGATGGGGGTCTTGTGAATGGACTCACCATGGCTGCTTCTTTGGTTATTCTTAAAGCTTGAAACTTTGCAAGAACTGAAACTGAGAGACCCACCACTCCTCCAACAACGATTAAGAACCAAAGACATCTGTTGGGGAATTTTCAATAGATTTCATGAGATGAAATACACAACATCAAGAGTTTCTAGAAATTAGAGTTTCAGAGAAGAAAAAATAAAATAAAAATCAGACCTTTTTGTTTGCAAAAAAAAATTTCTTCTATTTCGGGAGCTTTTGCATCAGTTTTATCTCTCTAGTTTGAAGGTGCTGGGCTTCCACTCTTAAAGAAAACTATACATATACGCCAACTTTTAATATCCGCACACTTCACACTACCCTTAGCATCCACAGTTGACTTAGCAAAATTTTGAAGCTCTTCCAAATTTATATCAGTTTACTTTAGAGTTCAAAATCTTCCGACTTCAGAGGTCTAGAGGATCACCCGACACCCAGCCTGCACATTTGATAGGGCTATGGTTTGCTAGAATTAAATGGTAAGAAGATGATTATAAGTTTAGAATGATTATTTTTACACAAGAGTCAGTTGTTTACTTTAAAGGTGATTTTGATTGTTTTTGCCACCACTAATTGTCAATTAAAAATGCTTAGATTGGGCACTGGATGTACGATAGTGGTGCAGGTAATGACATATTTTATTCATGTTTTATATTTTAATAATTCATTTAGTAATTTGGTTTTATTAATTCATTTAGTAAGTTGACATATTTATTTATTTCTTATTCTTTGTACAGTATTGTTGGTGCGAGTGATCATTGTATTGTTCCTATAATGCAATGTTATTGTGATCCTAGTCGGGAACATTATCATGAGCAACTATTGATACATTTGGCGACCATTGGCAACTATAGTGGAAATGATATTGAGTAATGTGCAACATCCCATGTACGAGAATTTCATACCGCAGTTAGCTTGTTATCTTCTAGAGTGTTGTTTTTCTCATTGAGAGTATGAGCATAGTATTTGGGAAAATTTTGTTAAATGTAGATCACGTGTACACAAGTTGTGTCAGAACCTCCATTGCATCCTATGTTAGCAAAAAAAAAAAAAAAAAAACCATGTTCAAGGAGTTTGAAGAGATTGAACAGTACCGAGCAAATGGATGGCTGAGCAATACTGATTTTATACATGAGGAGCTTAACTATCGGGTTTGGTGGGACATATGTATGCTTATATTTTCAATATTTTGTACACTTTGACTTTTATTCTATTCCATTTTGTACGCTTAAATTAATTTTTCATTATTTTTCAGTGTTACTATCGTCCAGCATGGTGAATCAGGCGTATAAGGGAGCAAACATAAATTACTATATGACTGTGATGTCATGGTTTCACCACTTGTGAATTTGACATTTGTTCCACATGCGTACAAGGTGGTTCCTCATCTTCAGTTTGGTCATGTGGATGACCTTTTGAATGGTGAGTTCGCACGTGCTTAATGTTCAGATGTAGGGGTGGGCACGAGACAGAAATGGGACAAGATAGACCTCAATCCATTCAAACTGGTTCGAGACGGGACAAAATGGGACTATATGGTACAAAAAAAAATTCCCTGCAGCAACAAATTTATTCAAATCTAAAATTCACACGTAATATGATTCAACAACATAATACTACATGATTCAAGTCTTACACATCAATAATCAAGTCTAATAGGTAATACTACAAGTAGATAAACTCTTCTAACTTAACTGCCTAAGTTAGACTAAATTAAAATATTAAAATTTATAATAAATATTAAATAAATAACTTATGGATGGGTTGAGCGGGATTGAAAATCTCTATTCCGATCACATCCCACTCTAGATCGTGATGGGAGGGATTGAGATGAGTTTAATCAATCCCAAAAAGACCCCAAAAATAGGGATGGGACGGGATCGGGATCAAGGGATGGGATGCCCACCCCTATTCGAATGTCGATTGCTTCTGTAACTGAAACCACGATATTACACCTCCTGATATCGATGCACTTGATTTGGTAAGATATTTAAATATATATTTTTTTCTTTTAATATTTAATGGTTTTATTATTAAAATGGCAATTAGTATTTCATACACAACCTACTTTGCATATGCGCCAAATGGATGCTCTTGGTGAACCGCGCCATGAAGCATTCATTCTACATGACTTCTCAGGATTACTATCGATGGTTATCAGAGGAGAGGTAGGAGAATCAAACCACTTCAACTAGGGGGACAAGTGCTAGAGGAAGAGATTGAATGCCTCACGAGGGAGTTGAGTGCCACAAGGGCTTTCGAGTTTCCTCCCCCGCCTGAGAGTAGGAGGAAGTGTAAGAGGGATAATTAGGATTTTTATGTTAGAAATTTGATAAGTTTACTTGAGTTCATTTTTTAAATCATAGGAACCAAATGTAAATTAACCTTTTTTTAACATATCATTAGTTCTCGGACCAAACACACCTTGTTTTAAGAAATGTAAACTGCTACCAGTGGCATTGCAATCAAAGTTTTACAATGTGAATTCTCTCAAGTCTCCTAACATCAATTTAAAAAGGAAAAAAAAAAATTGAGAAATGAAAAAGAGTAAAGAATTTATGTAGCTTCCCAAAACACTCCATGTAAACGAATTGCCTGACCAAATGATTTGCACTTCTTGCACCCAGAAAACTTATCTGGCTTCACAAATTGTTGGGTCAGTCAGTCAGTAAAACCTTAAACATAATCGATGACAAGTGAAACCAAAAAAAAAAAAAAATTTCAAATCAGACAGTCTCAATAAAATTGTGAAAAAAAGGCGTAAAACTTGCCAACATTTGGATCTGTTGGGTTATAAAATACAAGTTTTGTTTTTCTTCCTAAAACACTATCTGATTCTGCCTTCACCCCACCTTTTTTTTTTCTCTTTCACCTAGTTCTTACCTAATTAACATGTTTATATATGGCAAGAGCAGTAAGATCACCAAAGCAATCACAATAATACCAATAATCATTCCAAGGAATGCACACTTCCTTGAGCTCTTCTGGTACTCTCTGGCATCTTGAAGCTGCTCAGTCCCTCGGCGAACAAATGAGCTCGCATGAGCTACATGGCTCTCAATGTCATTCAACTGCTGTCCTTGAGCTTCCACCAATGCAGCCATGTCCAAGAACACTTGATGAAGCTCAAGCAAATTCTTCTCTATCTCTTTCACTGCATCGTGTCGCTCTTGAATCTCTGAAATTGTATCCAATATCTGTCCCCTACCTGCATTATAGCCAAATTTGGATTCAGTCAGTAATTTGGTTAGGAGTCATTTTCCAGAAGTACAGGTTGATTAGTGAATAGTTTTGACGAAAATTTGTAAGTAATGAGAAAATGATATAATCTCTACTTATAACCAAGCAAAATTCTCTACTTTATAATGTCCAAAATTGAATGAACCCGAAATGTTCAGTTAAAAGTTACAGATTCAGGCAATACAAACATAACAAGTGGATAGTATCTTTTGTTTATTAATATAAAGGTTTGAAGATCCTTTAAAACCTCGCTCGCTTTCAAAAAAAAAAAAAATGACAAGTCGACAATTTTTAAACAAAATTTGGTTGTTTTTAATAAGGGCACAATTTATAATTAAAAAAAATGGTTAAAGACAGATTTTGTCATAAAGCATATTCTTGAATCAAAGAAAATTGATTATAATGCCTGTTGTTGAAACTGAGAAAATGATAGAAGAACAAGGTACAGAAAATCAATCTGTTTGCAAAGAAAACTATAAGTTTTATAAATTTTGGTAAATTTTGTGACTAGTACCTTGTTCTTGAATAGCCTTTTGTAGGAACATTTCACTCTCCCCACTTGCTATCAAATTCTCAATCAATTGTTCATCTGCTTTCTCCCCAGTTACGGTGTAATACCTTCGCCCCACTGTTTCCTTGTACTCATTATTCATCTTAGCTCGTAAACCCTGGAAATCATCCATCATTTCCTTCAGTTTCTTTCCCAATCCACTCACCACTGATGTCCTAGTTCGATCAGCAGAGGACCCAGGACCGCACCCAGGAATCTTTCTTTGGGCTGCATTGGACCTTTCGAGGGCTTCAAGCTTTCCCTTGATGATTTTTACGCGTTTCAACACTTGGTTCACATCAGCATCCATGTTTGTCCGTAGGGTCTTCACATCCTTGGCCTTTGTAGCAGTCTTGCTCTCTTCATTCAAGTCTTGTAGCTTCTTATAGAGCTTATCGACAGCTTTCATTTCCTCTTTGACATTCTCTACATCCTCAAAAAATTTATCTAGGCCTATAGTCTCCAATCCGGCCTCCATATCATCAAGTTTAACCTGATCATTTAGGTCAGTGTATTTTCTGAACGAACTTGAAATTAAATCGTTCATCTTGACAACCTTGTTAAATCTAAAAAATAAAACAAACAAATTTCCTTTTTTTTTATGATTTTTTTCCTCCTTTTGATTTTCTCCTCCTGGTATATATTATGTACAAGATGGTTGGAGGAGAAAGGAGGAAGAAAGAAGAGAAAGGTGAAGAAAAGCTAAGGCAAAAGCTTCATCAACAAAATTTGCATTAGTATGTATTGGTTTCCTTTTTACATGAACATTTGATGATCTGTTGTTGGGTAGTTTTAAATGAGAAATTTCAACCAAGCAAACTAAATTAACTAACTTGAGAATGGTAGTTAAAAATGGGGGATAAATGGGAATTGTGAGCTTGTGATGGTACGTGTAAACATGAAGATACAGAGTACTAGAAAAAAAAAATAACTTTGTTATTTGGACAGTTTTAGGTTGACCTGGTCACCAATTTTCCAACCCTAGTTGTCTTGGTTGTTAATCGTTAATACGCGGTGCTAAAATGGACATGTCATGTTTTCATGTGTATTTTAGTGAGTATTGAAACTGGTTCAGACTCTTAACATAATATTCCTTACATTTATTTGAATGTTTCTTAAAAAATCTAGTTCAATCGAAGCAACAAAAAACATAGTTCTTGCACATTAGAAAAATACATGTGTTTGAGAGTTGTTTTATAAGTGTCCGTTGTTGAGGTTAAGCTAAAGAGTTCACGACAGTGAAGACAAACAAGCATATATCAAAAATGTAGAATCAATAAGCAAATCTAACCACAGCTTCAAGCTCCTTCTGCAATAGTTATAGTTTTCTTTTTCATTTCTAGAACACCAAAACTTGCTAGCCTATAATACAGTATATATCGTATATACACGGGTAGTAATAATTTTTCAGTAGGATGTATGTTTGATTTCAAGACTTTTTAAAAAAATAAATAAAAGTATGATGCTTATTTGTCAAAAATAAAAAATAAAAGACTTTCAAGTAAAGAAAAGACGGGGCGCATTACTGCTTTACCTTGCAATTGAATAGCTAAACGCGATACCATAGACATGGATCCATGTCGGAAACTCACAGTACTAGTGAAAATAAAATGGGTGCATCACTAGGGGGGATCCTAGAGAAAGCATCACTATGTCCAAAAGCCACACAATTTCAGGGGCATTCCACAGACATTTGGACAGACTATCATCTACACAATCAGAGAAGCAAGGAACCCAAATGAGCACCTAGGTCTAATCGAGAATTTCACAGGTAGGTTATCTTGCTTCTATCTAGAAGTAGCAATGATCTTTCTTCTAAGTAGAGAAGATGCACCATAGTTCCTTGAAGCCATCCACACCTGTGCCATTCTAGCTAAAGCATCTGCAACTACATTGACCTCCATAAACGCAAGCACACATTCACATTGGGATTGATTCTTCAAGATCCTTGTGTATTGGCATATGTTATCAAGAAACTGTAAAATTTAAAAACCTCATGACACCATCCCCCCACAGCTTCAAATCTATACGAAACATGATTTTATCAACTTCAACTTTCATACAAATCCTCGATCTCTTTTCTTTTAAGAGACTTAGAATAATACTCAAAAGACTTGAGTTTAACCAGTCAAACAGAGGCCAAGCACAAAATGTTTCGACTGTTATTAGAGGTAAAAATGGTTACAAGGTGATGAAACCGAATAGTCAATATGAAAGTTGGGTAGGATTAATCTGGGAGTGGGGGACTCTGAAGAGTACTAAATCAACCACCCGAAAAAGATATAGAGCTCTAGTTTCAAGTCGCCACTTATACAGTGACAATGGATTTTTCAGTTCATCTCGGCACAAGCAACTTCCAGATATCCATTTGGGTCGAAGTTGAAATTCAGGACTGATGCTACACCTTCCGAAACCTGATTCCAGATGCTGAAAGTTGTAACAGGCACAGGAGCAGAGTGCTTGAGATGTCACAACTCAACCATGTCAACAGAGCGTTATGCTGTTTCAATTGACATTATCATCAACTTCAAAGAGAAGAGATAACCTTAGCAAAATGCAAATTTACCTGCAGAACCTGCAACAAATCCCAGCTGACTGGAAGCGCACACCAAAGTTATTCACATTTAATTTGATGGTCGAAAGCAAACTGGAAGTGAAGCATTCCCAAACTAATTAGGCGTTATACTATTCCTTATTCTGGTCTTTCATCTTATCTGAGTCGGACGAAAAAAAAATTTATTGGAAACAATAAAACAAGGAGATTCTTTATTCAATCTTAAATTGAAGAGAAAATTACAGAATGGTGTACATCCTCCAACTTAAGGCCTCTCAAAATCCAAAGATAAAACGATGTACTGAAACATGTCCTAATCAACGTAGAAACATTTCCACAAGTCTTTACAAACTAAATTTCGTCCTACAAGTTGCACATCCATATTGTGGAGTTGAACTAACAAGCTCAATCATGGCAGGACTGACCTTAACCGCATTCCGACACTGCACAAGAGACTAGCGATTCCTTGGCATCATACCTGACCATAACTTCCCTGTACGCATTAAAAATTGATATCCATAACTTCCCTTTACGCATTAAAAATTGATATCCACATCCGTTTCAGACTCTGCACTAAACATTTGAAATATTGAAAAACAAAATGACCCATAAGAAAATAAATGAGGCACAGGAGAATCAAATGTTCAATTACATAGCAAGCTAGGAGCTGAAACCAACCAATGGCAAAAAAAAAAAAAAATCCATCTCTAAGAACTAAAACAATATTTGCCTAAGGTAAGTTAACAACATTAATTTTGATTAACAAAATAAAAAGTATTCCAAGGCATATACTTTCAAGGTTCAAATAACATAATCATTAAACACACTAAGCTCTGGGCACACGTTAAGGATTTTTCGCCTTAGACATTGATAAGGGTTTTTCGCCATGGGCACATGTTAGCATAGTGTAAGGGCATTTTGCTTTTGGTGACTGTGCTAACGTGCACAGTGTCCACTTTTAGTATTATTTTAGATCTGGGTTCTCTCCGGTGAGAGGTTGTCATTTTCCCGTTTCCTTTTCTGGGTGCTCAATCAAGTTCTAATCAAAATATTCTTACACCAATTACCAAACTCCATTACACCCCTTCTAAATCACCTACTACCAATCATTCATTACATCTTTCATCAATTTCTCTCCTTCCATAAGAAAACAGCAAGAGATACATCACCTATTTCTTCTAATTCCTCCTTCCTCTTTTGGAATGAACCAGGTATCATTTGGATTGTCCCAAAGTATTTGGCTGTCATAGTCATCACTTGTATGAAGGTCTTGAACGCACAAGCAGTATCAGCTGTCCACGCTTCATCCTCCCTCCTCCACCGGCCACAGCCTGCTGCCCTGAAGTGTAGTAGATCTTTCATTGGCAGACGTCTAGTGATCTCATGTAGAACCCCCATTGGTACTGGTGACATGCGATTGGAGATGGATTACCTACTGATTGAGCAGAAAAAAATTGGGATGTAAAAAATACTGGAGGATACGTGCTTACTTGAACAAAGTAGAAAGGGAACTTTTAAAGTGTTCGTAGAGCAAAAACAAGCAAGGGTGGTTTGTGGAATCCCTCCTGCTTGCTATCTCTTCGTCTAACTCCTTGAGATCTCTGAAGTGGAGAAATGGATCTTCATGGTCTTTGATGGAGATTGTTCACAACCTTGTAAGTAGTTGTGCTCGGGAGAGATTTCAATGGGGAAAGTTTTCTAGAACCCTCATGTTCCTGGCAGATCAAACGAGGGTCGGATGGCAACCAACATTTCATCTGTTGGGACTTGGGAAACAACATTAAAAAACAAGTGTTTGAACAGCAGAATGCGTATCTGACTCATTGGAATAGTCAACAGCAACCGTTGTACCCCCATATGAAGCCGCAGCCATCTTTATTCCTTTGGAATCACCACTTTGCTCCACCTTTAGGTCTCCAGCCATCGTCATCTGTTTGCCAATAACCTTTCGCTTCCCAAGGGGTCACCCACCATGCTCCACTTCGCTTCAGGCTGAACACCTTCTTCGACATCACATTGTCTGCAGATTTGTACCCCTTCCCTGACTGGTGGTTCTTGGCTGAACTGGTTGTCGACTTTGGTTGAGTCGCCATTTCAAATGTTAAACCACTCTCAGAACGATGAGTCACAATTTGTCTTTTTGTCTTCCTAAACAGACGTTGTATTGGTCTTCCTTCTACTTGCTGGATAACAAGTTTGGTTGGGCTGTCGTCTAGTGACAGCTCTTTTCCCCTTCAAGAAAGAGACAATAGTGACAACAGAGGAAGAGTTGTACACTATATAATCAAACAGGTAAGTGCATTCCAATAAAAAACAATGGGAAAAACCAGGGCACTTTGGTAGTGTTTCATCTAAGGCCGGGATTACAGAGAAGGTAATGATAGGGCCTTGAATCTACTGTGGCAACCACCACAGACGTCCTTTTTGGTTTACATGGGCATGGGCAAGAGTAAAAGCGGCTTTGTTACTTCCCATGGGGTCTCGAATAACGTGGAAAAACTGGGTGTACTTGCCAACAAATTTGTCCACTTTCTCAAACCAAAGAGTTGGAGATGACTGACCCTCTAGATCGATCTCCTGATGCTCCTGACCGGCTCATCTCAAATTCTAATCCATCTCCTTCTCACCACAACCTTCTGGGCAATCAAACAACACCTCTCCACCTATTCTCCCCAATCCCCTTGGTCACGTGTCCCACACATGCCAAACCCTTCATAAAACACCCTCGAGATCTTCAAAACGTAGATCTTGGAACAAAAAATACTCTAATCATACATCTGATCACCCACATGAGTTTCATGACATTGCCATCTTCGTCACATGATGTGCATGTATCCTCGTTGTCTCCATACTCCACCCCCTTTCCCCGTAGCCATGGTTGTTAGAGACTAAAGAGTATGGTGGTTGCAACTCCAATGCTTGAGTGGCCAATCCCCTCAACCTATGGTCAATCAAGCTGGAGAATTAAGTCAACACTCAAATGGAAAGTTATGACATACAAAACCGGACACTTCTTGTTGTGTCTCTTCTGAGCATTGGCAGAGAATGAGCTTCTTGAAAACAAATTGAAGTTACATGGAGCTAGGATACACATCACGCAGCTGATTTGATTATTGAAGTAGACCACAAGCAGCAGGCTCAACTTGAGCAGGTGTAAGGGGTAACAAGTTGATGTAACTAAACTCCTCAACGGGTACGTCGAGCAGAACATGTGTTGGAATTGTCAGGAACGTGGTCCTGACTTGGATGTTTGGCATGAGTATGCAAACTCATGAGCATATGATGGATGCACATGCATGCCTTGGGCTTTGTTAAGTTGTCATATCAAGAGAACTCAATATATTGGGTTTTGGCCATGCATATCGCGAGAAGCATTCAGCGTTTGAAGTGAATCCTGATGGTTTTGAACTCCAATATTCGCTTTAGGAAACCGCCTAAATGCCTAGCATCTACCTTAGGGAGAAAGTTTTGCCAGCTTGCTTCACATGCTTGGCTGAGCCTTGAAGACTAGTCTATGGCCAAACCGCTCATGGTCTAGGATGGCCTTCTTGGGCGCAACCCCGAGCCGCTTATGACTTTTCTGAAGGGGCATGTCATTGTTCCTTCGATGCATCGGGAATGCTTCGAGGGTACTCTTATAGTGGGGAACTGAGAGTAGGTTGTGGGTGTAAGGTTAAGTTTATAGTATCACTAGAAGGGACGCTATCCGACTTGCGTATGCCAAGACCTTGCTTATGCCTGACGTATTCGGCCATCTCGTGTCCTCATTGGGTCGAATGTGCCTAATTTTGCTCTTGGCAAGCCATGACCAAGTTCCTTGGACCCAAATCCTCAGTCTCATGGCTCATCCATGTTTACATTTTGGATTCAAATAGAGTATATTGATACTCGAGCTCTCAAGCATAGTGCTAGCATTGTTGCACAATAGCACACCGCACGAAACCTTCCATTGTCGTATGATATGTATGTTCAATAGTAGGCCCGAGACAGTTGGTATCAAAGCAAAAAAAAAAATTTGATTGAGAAAAATGGAATGTGGTAATGCTTAGCTAATGTCATGCTTGTCAGCCGATATTAGAAATCACTTTAAAGGCGGGATGTTTCTCGTGATGCGCATGACCAAAACTCAATAGTTGACAGGACAACTTAACAAAGCCCAAGGCATGCACGAGCATCTTGCATGCATCCATCACACGCCATGAGTCAGCATTGGCAATCATGAAAAATCTCCAAGATCTTGACAGCTCCAACATGTTTTTTGCTCGACGTCGTCAAGTAGTTAAGTTACATCAATTTGCTTACTCCTGACAGCAGGAGAACAATTTGGGACGCTCGGATTTTTATGGTTAGTCTAATTATTGTGACATGGAATTGTAAGGGCTTGGATTTTTTTAATAGAGTTGTTGGGCTTCGTTGATTAGTCATGAAGTATAAACCTTTAAATTGCTGCAAACTGAAGGGACGATAAAAGATGTTTGGGGCAGAGGTAGAGTTGCTTGGGAATTTCTTGAGGCTGAAGACAGATTCTTTCGTTTGTTTGGGATAGTGATCGTTGGGAGAAATTGGAAGTCCTACAAAGTGCATTCTCTTTATAAGTTAAGCTTCATAATCTTAGTGATGGTTGGATCTAGGTTCTCACAAATGTCAATGGGCCAGTAGAGAATGTTTTCTCTTCTCAATTCTGAGAGGAGCTTCAGGGTATTGGGGGGCTTTGGGAGGATCCTTGGTTGATTGGGGTGATTTCAATGTTGCGAAATCCATTAGTGAATTGAGGGCACAAACGTGATCATCATTCACATCTGAAATTCTGTAACAGGGGTTCATTCAACCCCTCAAATTTGTCCCTCCAAGTAGTGCTACAAAGGACTCTGTCAAGCCTAGAGAATTTGGAATTCCCAAATTCTCTGATTTACATAAGGTGAAGGAACCCCCTTTTCAATACAAAATCACACAAACTATAATCATTGATAAATTGCAGAAACAATCTTCTTCTGGAAGCTCTAGAGCCATTGGGTTTCCTTGAACCCCAATGGTAGCAAAGGGTTTGTTTTTGGTTGCAAGTTGAAACAACTAAATCTTTCCTCGAACAATGGAATCTTGAAGTGTCTGGTAAACTTCAATTCCACATTGATAATGCACAGGTCATCACTATTCACACTCTTAATCTTCTTGAAGAAGAAAGGGAGCTTGATGACCCTGAATGGAAGCAAAAGCAGATCTGAGATAGGAGCTCATTAAACTTTTAAAGAGGGAATGTGCTTTTGCTTTTTGAAAGAGGAAAGCTGGCGCAAAATGGGGAAAATATGGTAACCTATGCTCTAAGCTTTTTCACAAGCTGGCCAATTACAGAAAGGTCAACAACTCCATCCATTCTTTATCTATATAGTGTGTTATTACTCATGATCCTCAACTTATCATTGCTCATATTCTTCACTTCTACAGTAATCTCTACTCTTAGTCCACTTCTTGAAAACCTTATATTGGTTGTTCTTTCTTTGAAAGACTAAGTGATGAAGATAGCAATCAGTTTAAAGGAGCAATTGCTGAAAGTTATATTATCCGGGATATGAATTTCCAACATGATGTTGCTCCAGGAAATAATGGGTTTCCTGTAGATCTCTTACTCAAGGCTTGGAGTGCACTAAAATGAGTTCGTGGGCAATATTAATGATTTTATTCATTGAGAATTCTTGAATTGGACTCCAAACACTATGTTGATTACCTTGATCCCCAAGGCAAGCCCTTACTCCTCTCCTCAGTCTACAAAGCCATTAGTGATTTCCAGTGTGTGATCAACTACATCCTCAATCGATATCACCCTTCCAACCTGCTAGTGTGGGAAACTGCAAGCTCATTGATGGAGTTCTTGAGGCTAATGACGTGCTTGATTCTAGACTTGGAAGTGGTAATCCGGGTATCATAATCAAATCAGATTTTTACGGTTTTTTATTCAGTTTCATGGGGTTATTTGCAAAAGGGGTTATGTAGCATGGGGTTTGGTCATAAGTGGAGAAAGTAGGTTCCTACACCCCTTTCTCCATCTCAATTAATGGGACTCCTTAGGGCCATTTTATGTCTTCTAGAGGGCCCAAGCAGAGAGACCCCTTTTCGCCACTTCTCTTTGCCATTGCAATTGAAGGTCTCACGTTTCTTTATCTATAATGCTGAAAGACTTGACCTTTAGCATGTTTCCAAGCTATTATTATCCTTCAATAGATAGTCATTTTTTTAGATAACATTTTTCTCTGGTCTGGTTTGAAGGTTAATTTCTCCAAGTCTCAAATGTATGCAATTGGGGATGTCCCTGACATTGATAGTTGGGTCGCTTTGCACATTGATAGTTGGCCCGCTTTGTTGGGTTGTAAGAAGGACAATTGTCCTTGTATTATGTACTTGGGTCTACCCCTTGGGGCAAAGTATAAGAGCACTGGAGTTTGGGAAGAGATCCATGAAAGAACTAAAGCTAGATTAGCTACATGGAAAAAAGTACATTGCTAAGGTTGGCAGGGCCCGCTTTCCCTTAATCAGGAGTACTATGGCTCAGTGTAGTCAAGGCGACCGCCTAGGCGCGCCTCAAGGCCTTTTTTTTTAAAAATTGCCTCAAAGTGAGGCAATGTGGTGCGGTGAAATGAGGCGTCCACCTCAGATCGCCTCGCCCGCCTCACTGCCTCAGCCCAAAAACTAGTTGTAGCCAGCCCATATGCAGCCTAATTGCAGCAAAAAGATGTTGCAACCCACTCTATAATAAGGTTTTATGTTTCTTGGTGTAATATTTTATCAATTTGATAAAAACAAGATAAAACGTTTTTAAGTTTTGATAAATTTGTCTCTTATTATATTATTTTTTTGGAAAAAATATACCATGTTTTGATCAATATGTGATCAACATCAATTTTGATTTTTCATAGCTTAGTTCAATGATTTTTATGTTTTTGGAATACCAATAGTGATTATACTTGTGAATTTTTACCTACAATTTCTTCTAACAAACGTTCAATATTCTCAAGTTTCTATTCTTTCAAAATTATTGTTTTTTAATGATTTAGTGGATGTTTGCAAGTTACTTGACACTTATGTAGTGCATCTTTTCGCTATGTTATGCAACTTTATTATATTTTCATTTCGATTCTAGATAGTTGTCACTTTTTGTACATATTTGCTTATGATACTTATCAAAATTATGATGTATATTACTATGCTTATATGTTTCAATTTATTATAAAAAAATCTTTAAAAATTATTTTGATTCTAGATAGTGTAACTTTTTGTACATATTTGCTTATGATACTTATCAAAATGATGATGTATACCAGTGTTGTATGAATCGGTACAAATCGCGAGTCAAATCGCCGATTTGAATCGACTCGGCATGCAAACGATGTGAATCGACAAACAAATCGGATTTCACCCAAATCGGAGTGAATCGTCTCCGATTTAGGAAAGAAATCGTTAAAGTGCGATTGAACGACAATCGTTCAATTTATATTAAAGGCGAGAAATCCAACAGAGAAAAAAACAAAAGGGAAGAAGAAGAACAAAGATAGGGAAGAGGAAGAAGAACAAAGAAAGGGAAGAAGAAGATCAATATTCAAACACGGCTCAGATCAGGCTAAGATCCACTCACGACATGAGCTATTTCCCTCGTTTCTGACTCAGATCCACTGCTTGTCGAGGCCAATCCCTCAGATCCAGCTCAGATCCGCTCGGATTTGCTCCTTCTCGAGCTGTTTTCGCTTCATATTGGTTCAAAGAACAAGCTACTTCGACCGATTTGCTCCTTCTCTTTGTGTTGAAGAAGAACATCCTTCAGATTGTTGAAGAAGAACGTCCTTCAGATTGTTGAACAAGCTACTTCGACCGATTGTTGAAGAAGAAGAAGAACGTCCTTCTCTTTGTGTTTGAGTTGAGAGAAATTCTTTGTGTTTTGAGTTGAGAGAAATTCTTTTTGAGTTGAGAGAAAGTTGAGTTGAGAGAAATTCTCTGTGTTTTGTGTTTGAGAGAAATTCTTTGTGTTTGAGTTGAGAGAAATTCTTTTTGTACCCCTAAACAAATACTTGTTATTAAATATTATAATTAAACCCTTAAAGAATTTTATAATCATTTTTAAACCCTTATTTTTTAGACAATGTTTTTATCTTTTAAAGTAAAAAACGATCCCTAAAAGAAAACCCTTTGTAAACCCTTATTTCCTTAGCTATATATGTATATATATAACATATAATATATATATATATATATATATATATATATATATATTATAATTAAAAAATCTTACGATTTACGATTAAATCTAAATCTTACACGTTACGATTTACAATACGATTTACGATTCACTAACATTGATGTATACTACTATGCTAATATGTTTCAATTTATTATAAAAAATAATCTTTAAAAATGTTAAGACCGCCTCAGTGAAGTGAGGCGTCCGCCTCGCCTCACGCCTGAGGTGCTTTCAGACATGTCCGCCTCGCCTCCGCCTCAACGCCTTAACTACAATGCTATGGCTAGCATCCCAATTCACATGATGCCTTTAAGCACTTTTAACTTCTTCTATGGCTGCTAGGTTAGAGAAGTGAACAAGGAACTTTCTTTGTGGAACTTCTCCTACTTCCAAGAAATATTATTTACTAACTTAGGCTAAAGTGTGTCAACCCAAAAAGAAAAGGGGATTGAGTACAAGAATTCAATAAAGCCCTCCTTCTCAAGTGGCTTTGGAGATTTTGGTGTTGAAATTAAAGCCTTATGGAGAAAATTTTGTCAGGCTTACTTCTTTTAATTATTTTATGAGGCATAATCCAATAAAATGAGGGGTATGTTGCCTTCCAAAAAAAAAAAAATGAGGGGTACGCTTGTGGCACACACCTTTTTTAGTCAAAATTGCATGTTTTTTTCTATTAACAATTTTGTGAAGCTTTCTTTTCTTAATAATTTTGTGAGGTATAATGTCCAGTTTTGGTCAATTGTGTGTTTGTCTTTTCTGAAATCCCCCCATTAGATCCTTCTTTCTTGTCACAAATACTTGATTGTCAATATTCTAGTGCTGCTATTTTGTAATATTGAGAAGTATTTGACTTTTTTTAACTCCTGTGATTTTCATTTCATTGAATTGTTAAGAGACTCTTGACATTTATTGCTGTTGTTCTTGTTCTTTTAATTTTCATGTTGTTTTAGAATTTAATGAACTTCTTTTTACCATAAACGAAGGATTACTCCTTGGTGCTTTTGAGGTCTATACGCCTCATGCCTCACAAAAGACAACTGCCTCAATTCCTGCCTCTGGCTTTTCAAACATAATTGAAAAGCCATTGCCACGATCAGGTTCTTCAGTATCCATTTCATACCAATAATTCTATAACTTTTCATATTATCTATCTAATCAAACTACTGTTTATATTGGACATTCTACCCTTTATAGTTGTATACTTTGTGGGAGAGATAGAATCTAACTTTGACAACTCTCCCCAGAAAGGTACCAAGGTGAGAAGGATAAGAATTCCTGAATAATCTCTCCTGCTTGAATTTAAGTTCTTACTTCTTAGTTATGGTTGTTTCTCTGGATTTTATCATTTGACAAAAAGTTAGACAAATATGAATTGTGAAATGACAAAAGCAGCAGTACCATCATCTCATAATACCCCCAAGATTAACCACTCTTTGCTGAGTTAATTATGGAGAAATTAAGGTGCAGAAACAAGGAGCAACGGTGCAAGCAAAAAAGATGATAACATGAAGAACAGAGTGTAGCAAGCATATGACTAGAGGCTTTATCTTTTAATGGTTGGTAAGCTGTCAGGTACTACAAAGGTCAACTAATAATATTAAAGTGAAAGGGTCACCTCATTAGTTATTGACTGAAACATGTCCATCTTAATAAAAGGTGTGACTAACCACTACCCAGAGCTGAATTTTCCATCTACACGTCATCTTCTTGTCTCAGGTAAAAAATCAACCGTAACAGTAATTTAAGTTGCTTGTAAAGTTGTTTCATTGCATCACAGATCATGAATCAAATAGTATGAATGTCACACTTGGCAGAAGAAACACATGAGTTAGGATGGATAATTAAGCCCAGAGCTCGTTCAAATATTGAGGTACAAATAAATACAATTGTACTTTCTGTTATAAGAAAGAAAGGAAATTTATCCTTAAATAGTTGAAGCAAGTTGTATATAGTCGCTGTGTCATTGTAAATTTAAGAAGCAGTGTACACAAGCATGCATACCATGTTGACCAACAATGGAGCATGCTGATGTTGACTAGTGTGTCTTGCTCTTCAAGTTCAAAAAAACAAAAGGATTTTTGAGAAGCAAACAGTAGAAGAATAAAAATAAAAAGAAATCTAAAATCAGTATTAAGACGAGTGTGAAGTGTTAAATACCTGAAATAAAGTTCAATAAAATCAAGCCAAGAAACATTAAGATTGTGAATCGCCGCTGCCACCAGCACAAAGCAGAATACAATGCGATAGTTGGAGAATGAAGCGGCAGCTTGGGAAGCCAGACAGCTGTATTATCCACCAATGAGTAACAATACAGCCAAAAGAGGACTGACTGAGCTAGATAATGTTCCCAATTTATCGTTGGAGTAATAGAGCCTTCACGAGCAGCTATGCATATTTTCCCATTCCATATGTTGTTGACGGCGGCGCTACTCCGAAAATTGAATGCTCCTATCATGTCCTACTAGGCTGGCGATTTTCCACATTTGGAATTGGAATAGAGTATTGCTTTTGCGTTATACTTTCATCCTCCACAATCTCAATTGTTTTTTGTTCGAGTCCTGCATCATCACATCCAACATAATGATCATGTTAAAATGTTGTGGGTTTGGTTGGCCAGGAAAATTGAATTGCAAAAGACAAACATAAAGTGTGTGTTGGGTACAAAAAAATAATTCCCAAGAAAGTTTGCCAAAGGTTGGAAGGGAGAGAAGAGAATGATATCCTAAGTTCCAACATCATGTTCAAACTTAAGGTGAAGAATTTCTTCCCACTTTTTATCTCTCCCATCTCTTCCCTGTTTTTGTAGTTTTCCAATTGAAAGTTTCTTTTGAAACAAACAAAAGCCGTAGTGCAAGTATTTTGCTAGAGAATACCATCACACAAACTACCCTAGGAACAAATGTCCATAGACACAAATATAGTAGTACTTGAAACCAACTTATCTATACAGTTTTCAATTTATTATATTGTAACAAGAAAGGACAACAGCAATTCTTCCAGCAAAGACTTCTTCAGCTGCAGCACCAACCTACCCTTCATAACTCCCCCTCCCCAATCTATTTTCCCTTTTTTGCCCTCCCATCAGTGTCAAAACCACCACCATCAACTCCCTCCTTTTCCCTTAGCAATTACCCAAAACGCCTTGCAGACCAAAGATTTTTCAGCCTCCGCAACTGCACGCACACACATATAAGCATATAAAAGACACAAAACATATATAAAAGACACAGATAAAACATATTTAAGCAAGTAGGCCCAAAAAACACCTTCATTGATATAATACTTGCCTAACATATGGAATCTACTATCATCCAAAATTCATGTCACTTTGTTTGTATCCACAAAAATAAATTACCAAGTATGACTTAGGCACCCAAAACATACTCGATGCTCACATATACGTTCGTAGAGGAAGTATAAAGTTTTAAAAAAAAAGTAACAAAAAGTTACCTGCAACCGCCTCCAATGGAATTTTCAAGTGAAGCCTTCAAATCATCGAGTAACACATGTTCGAAAAGCTCCTTCGAAAATGCTGCCTTAACTTCCCTGGTTTAAGGATAATGGTTGCATAAGATTGCACGATATAAAAATAAAAAATTCAAGGGCTTCCGATTTGTACCAACAGTTTGTGCCATAAAAAAATATGTCAAATCAAAGATTAAGCTGAGAAATTAATTAATAGGAAATTATGAACTGACACTAGCCATACCAAAAACTGTATACAACCATATCAATAGTCATTTGACAATGTTAATGAAGCTTTAAAATCCCAAACAGCTTCAATATAGTCTCACCCTCTAAACATCATGACAACAACAACAATATGCTAGTACATAGTTGTCAGTTTTCCCAAAATGTACAATGATTCAATTATCATTATGAAATGAATAAAAGTTATAGATCACACTAGTAATTTGGTTTGACAAGGACAGTGACATTCCAGAGGTATACATTCAAATACAATTACCATATGAGCTGCAGGACCACACACGAATACGCTTACGAATAAAATAGATTAACTACATGAAGAATCGTTTATTGGCATTGGCAATGTTATAATGTTACAAATTTGATTGTAGTTAAGATATGACTTTTACTCTTCTTATGTTATGTCTTGCAGTGTTGGTATGACCAGAGTATTATTATTCTACCAAAGATTCAGGTAGACGTCGTAGCTATATACTCCTCATAGGCTCATACGATAAAGTTGATGCTATGCTCTCCAAAAATGGAAAAACATACAAACAACTGTTGAATGGAAATGTTCCTTAGTCCTTATTCATGTAAATAGTTTAATTCAGATAACTAAACAAACAAATAAATAAATAAATCTTATAAGATTCACACTTTCATTATATTCTTTAACAAGTGAAAACACATGAGATAATCAATAGGGATTAAAACAACATGCATGACATGAAGCACCGAGAGCATCTCTTCATTGATAAAACCACTTACTTGAGCTGTAGCAATGTGTTATGCATTTTTAGTTCAGATGGGCCACAAGGCACTTGTGCTACAGTGATTAGACCCCAAGTGGATGACAAACTTTATCTCATAAATGGAATCCATTTGACGGTCTTCAACTATCACATCAAATGTGTAAATCCCATCCATCCTGAGCCTTGCTAGTGCCCTCTCATAGATCTCCAATTGATTCCTCAATATCATCAAATACCAATTGAGAAAATCCAAAATTTTGCTAGTTTTGCAGTTTCCCATGTATTTCTTTCATCAACAACTCAGAACCGTCAACAATATATTTGCTTTCTTTAACAATGAGGGGGCAGACCACATGTCTTGAGGCAGGCTTAAACTCTCTCAAATCAACAAGGGGGTTAATGTGTGGATATTTAAGATACAATTCCTTTGCAGGTTGGACATGATTCCACCAAAAATCAGATAAAGCTATTTTCATTAGCTCCCAAAACTCGCGGTCTCTATACATTCTGAATAAACTGCTACCATTAACAGTCCAACAATACAAATCTATCCAATCTCTATCCAATATCTCCATTAATCCCTGAGCTTGCGGGACGCAGTAAAGGGGGACTCTTGACCATGGGTAAGATTTCTCCTTTTCTCCATCATAAAAAGGGCATTTAATCTCCAGCACCCCACGAGAAGTCAAACCATAAGTTACACCATCAACGACGCAATCAACTACTTCATCAATTACTGCATCTGATGAACATGCAAGCCAATCATCTTGAGGATTATTCTTACCATAAACCTGAAAATAATCAAGTAACGAGATATTGTTTCCTGTCACCAGTTTATATCTCTCACGTGCTTCCTCTTCCTTCATATTGCTCCATGCTGTAGCAAGATTCTCAGTGAAAGGCTCGGCATTGCGTTCTGCTAACCACGACCGGAGACTACAAGGTTGGGCCCCAAGTTTCTCTAACCACAACTGAACTCTACGGCCATGCCAGAACCCAATTGCCCCACCAAAAGTACTTGCAGTTAATTTATCCTTTCTAAGCTCTTGCCACTTTTTGAACTTGGATTGTAGGCAAGGAGATTGAAAAACTGAAGTTTCTTCGCTAGGCACCAGGCTTAACCTAGATTGTGGAACTGGAGTTTCTTCGCTGGAATAGCCGTTGTGGTCCTCAAGTATAGGTAAATTACTGAATTGGCGGAGATCCCTTCTTCTAAAAGTATAAGGAAGGCCTTTCTTCTGAATCTTTGTACAAGTTTTTTGTCCAACAATCACACCAGAACAATATACAAGTTCTTCACTGTTCACAAAAAAAAATTATTAAATACAAAACTGAATAAAGTAATTGTTTGCCTTTGTTACATCAAAATTACCAAATTTCAAGAAGCTACCCAGCTGAAGATGTTATTTTTTGAAACAAAATTTGAATTCGAATTAGGAAAAATGAAACTTTGAAGATTCTTATGAACGATAACTCGAAGTTGAATGACATAATGAGAGACAAGTAGAGAAACAGCTCACCTTAAGGAGAAACCTCTGCAAATGAAGCTTCTGGAAATTGGGATGAACATCAAAGAAGAAACTTTTTAGGGTTTAAGGAGAAGAAACCCTTTTGTTTCTTCATTCATATTTAGACTAGTACACTTTGTGACAGTAAGATCAACCGAGAACTACAAAACTGCAAAAGAGAACAAAGAAAAATCATTAGTAACATTCTTCAAAGTTTCAAGTATCCAACCAATCCCACAAATCAAAGAACACATCCTCGTTTTGATGTTATTCATATTGCAACAACTTGTCTTTTGTGAATGATTCCTTAAAAGTTTCGAATCTAATTTTCCTTAAGAGTAGGTTTGTTCCTTAATGGAGTTTAATAACAGGAACATATTATTATCTCACCTAGTTATGCGAGACACCATCATCTCTAAAAAGCTATTCAAAACTCGCCTACTAATCAGGAAGTGAATCGTCAATAAAAGAGACTTGTTTTTTAATTAAAAATGAACACTTGAACCGTTTGTTTAGGTGGAGATCTCAACTTAAACATAATGACTTCATTCATTCAAAACAATACACGAGACAGAATAATAAAGAAAGAAAAAGAAAATGAGACGTGTTATATACAGTTGATATAAACAGTACCCCAAGACAAGTCAATAGCCCAGCTTGCAGTGTGAAGCGAAGCAAACTGTGAACATTAGTTTGCCTACTCTGCATACTCCGAGCTTTGCCAAGCTTGGGCATGAGAAGGTGACACCAGCTTCACATGCATGTTCATTGAGGCATTTCATCAAACAATTGAAAGGGGGGGTAAAAAATGTACCACTTACGTTAGAAAGGCTTGCGGGTGGGTCTGGAACAGTGAAATCAGTGGAGTGGTTGTATAGTTGAGTGATTGTGCCGTCCAACCATCGCATGGCAACTTCATCTCCTAGTCGAGCTTTACGGAATCCTTTCCTCCAATATTAGATAGACCTTCAATTGGATTCGACGGAGACTAGTGTGGTTTGAAGAGAGTTTGGGGACACGCGATTTCTCTAAACCAACCTTTCTTCCTCTTCCTCCTCTCTCTCTCTCTCTCTCTCTCTCTCTGTAGGGTTTGGGGGTTTAAGAAGAAACTAAATCCAACCGCTCATTTTTCGTCTACAAAAATTTTTCTCGAGCTGTTTTCGCTTCATATTGGTTCAAAGAACAAGCTACTTCGACCGATTTGCTCCTTCTCTTTGTGTTGAAGAAGAACGTCCTTCAGATTGTTGAAGAAGAACGTCCTTCAGATTGTTGAACAAGCTACTTCGACCGATTGTTGAAGAAGAACGCCCTTCAGATTGTTGAAGAAGAAGAAGAACGTCCTTCTCTTTGTGTTTGAGTTGAGTTTTGAGTTGAGAGAAAGTTGAGTTGAGAGAAATTCTCTGTGTTTTGTGTTTCAGAGAAATTCTCTGTGTTTTGTGTTTGAGAGAAATTCTTTTTGTACCCCTAAACAAATATTTGTTATTAAATATTATAATTAAACCCTTAAAGAATTTTATAATCATTTTTAAACCCTTATTTTTTAGATAATGTTTTTATTTTTTAAAGTAAAAAACGATCCCTAAACGATTTACGATTCACTAACATTGCTGGAGATTAAATGCCCTTTTTATGATGGAGAAAAGGAGAAATCTTACCCATGGTCAAGAGTCCCCTTTACTGTGTCCCACAAGCTCAGGGATTAATGGAGATATTGGATAGATTTGTATTGTTGGACTGTTAATGGTAGCAGTTTATTCAGAATGTATAGAGACCGCGAGTTTTGGGAGCTAATGAAAATGAACGATTCTAGCTGGCCTGGGTCGAGCGCCTGGGTGGCCGCCTGGGAGGCTCGCCAAGGAGGGTGTCTTGCACGTGCCCGACCAAAGTTTCAAAAAAATAAAAAAAAAATAAAAAAGCGGGAAAATGGAATTTGAATTTCCTTGCTGAAATTTAAGAGGGAGGGAGGGATCAAAACACAGAGAAAGGAAGACAGAGGGATCAAAACACAGAGAGAAGGAAGACCTCTCCCCAACCAAGAACAGCTTTCAGCAACCAAGAAGGTCAGTGCTCATAACTTGTGTTTCCCGTAACTGAGAAATGCATGTCATTATGATTTTTTTTTTCTTAAGCCAAGAAGTTCAAGAACGATATCATTTCTGCACATCAACTGATTATTTCTCTTTCAAGCTTTGGATGAAGCACTTTCAAGACAGGAGGAACTTCTAGCCTACATTGACAAGAAGAAAGAACAACAAGAAGAAGTTCTTTGGCATGTAAGACTCACTGAATGCTGTTTTGATGACATATATAGGGAATGCTCAAAGTTGATGGTTACTTTCCATCAGCAGGCAGGAACTGGAAGACTCGTTGCTATTCATAAAAAGTATAGCACTTTTAAGTTTGGTTATGCTGCGAAATCTGAGCCAGCGCATTTCCTTTTAGATAATGCGATGAAGCAGTAGCAACTTTTAAATGATGGGGGAAGCTTCTGTTGAGTTCTTTGTTTTGTTAGTGGTTGTTTAACTAGTTCTTTATTGAGTCTCTCATTGGTTAATTGCCACAATTGTAGATTGACTATATGGTTGCTTTCAAGGATGTCATTCCTTTGTTCAATTTCTTCTTGATGCCATTCCTGTACCTCAACAGTCAAAACCTGCAGAAACTTCAAGTGGACTAACTCTACTATCGCCAGGTTGAATCTCCATATGTTGGTTGATCAGGTAGCAGTAGCATACTTTGTACCTTGTATATATTATGTTATTTGTGGAATGGTCTAGGTTCTGAGTGGATGTCCAATGAAGCAAAATAATGGGATGGCCTGGTTCCGTCTCACCCTTTTACTGTCAGATTCATAAAAGGGATGGAAAGTGCTTTACCATGTCCTACCCAAGTTGATATCACTGCTCCATAAGAGAAGCTTGAAGTTCCTTTGATGTGTTTCTTCTGAAGTGAGGTGGGATTGTCGATACTGTCAGAAGTTCCTTCGTGTCGAGATATGTTTAGCTTCTCTCACCAACCAAATATAAATTTCTACGTGCTAAAATAAAGTTTCGAGACTGAAATTTTTGATGACTTGATCATTATTCTGTTTCAAGCCAGTTGCATCATGAGGAAATTGTTTAATTAATAGTTACACAAGCAGGATCATATTACACTTTTGTCTTCCATGGAGCTACACCGAAATTATCAAATAAACAATCTTGGTATTTGGAGAACTGAACAAAGATGACAAATGACTTATTAATTAAGATCGAAGAACTACACTTGAGAAATAAAAGTATAAAATACAGAACATTCACACAACTTCAAAAATTTTACACAAAACCACCATGAAATCACTGACGATCTTCTTCCATTATGCCACAACAATCTCACCACCACTTGGTGCATTCACTGCAGGCTCAACGACGTCCTCTTCACTACCAAACACCTTGGCAATCCTCTCCACAGGCACAAGAGGCAAATAAGAGGACACAGTATATCCCTTTTCGGCCGTATAACACACTGCTGAATTATACCTCTCAGTACAGTAAGCAGCAGTGGGGAGCACGGCATGAGCTACTTGAGGAAACAGAGGTAGCTTATTGAGCTTGTGCCATGCTGTTGCTGCATATTGCTCGGCTATTGGCTCATACTTGGAATAAGCGGTCTTCGCTGCACCAGTTGCTGATCCTACCATTCCTGAACGCTGGACTTCTGAAACCACAACTTGGGCCACCTGTGGAGCCTTTTGAGCTGCTGTATATGCCTGGTCTGATGCCTCCTTTACAAGAGATGGCACACGTCGTTCTATCTCATGTACAGAGAAGTCAACCTGCAAGCAAGTCACAATGAATATAAGAATCCAATTTTCTTTATGAATAGCAGCAAGTCTTCCAGTTCCTGCCTACTGATGGAAAGTAACCATCAACTTTGAGCATTCCCTATATATGTCATCAAAACAGCATTCAGTGAGTCTTACATGCCAAAGAACTTCTTCTTGTTGTTCTTCTTCTTGTCAATGTAGGCTAGAAGTTCCTCCTGTCTTGAAAGTGCTTCATCCAAAGCTTGAAAGAGAAATAATCAGTTGATGTGTAGAAATGATATCGTTCTTGAACTTCTTGGCTTAAGAAAAAAAAAATCATAATGACATGCATTTCTCAGTTACGGGAAACACAAGTTATGAGCACTGACCTTCTTGGTTGCTGAAAGCTGTTCTTGGTTGGGGAGAAGTATTCCTTCTCTCTGTGTTTTGATCCCTCTGTCTTCCTTTCTTTGTGTTTTGATCCCTCCCTCCCTCTTAAATTTCAGCAAGGAAATTCAAATTCCATTTTCCCGCTTTTTTTTTTTTTTTTTTTTTTTTGAAACTTTGGTCGGGCACGTGCAAGACACCCTCCTTGGCACGTGCCAAGGAGCCTCCCAGGTGCTCGACCCAGGCCAGCTAGAATCGTTTTGGTGGAATCATGTCCAACCTGCAAAGGAATTGTATCTTAAATATCCACACATTAACCCCCTTGTTGATTTGAGAGAGTTTAAGCCTGCCTCAAGACATGTGGTCTGCCCCCTCATTGTTAAAGAAAGCAAATATATTGTTGACGTACGGTTCTGAGTTGTTGATGAAAGAAATACATGGGAAACTGCAAAACTAGCAAAATTTTGGATTTTCTCAATTGGTATTTGATGATATTGAGGAATCAACTGGAGATCTATGAGAGGGCACTAGCAAGGCTCAGGATGGATGGGATTTACACATTTGATATGATAGTTGAAGACCGTCAAATGGATTCCATTTATGAGATAAAGTTTGTCATCCACTTGGGGTCTAATCACTGTAGCACAAGTGCCTTGTGGCCCATCTGAACTAAAAATGCATAACACATTGCTACAGCTAAAGTAAGTGGTTTTATCAATGAAGAGATGCTCTCGGTGCTTCATGTCATGCATGTTGTTTTAATCCCTATTGATTATCTCACGTGTTTTCACTTGTTAAAGAATATAATGAAAGTGTGAATATAATGTTTGTTTTACTCACCAATTTGGTTCGCACACCACAACAGTTCAAGAAAACTGAAGTAAAAACAAAAATATTTTCCTTTAAGTGTACTCAATGGATGCTTCAAGACATCCATAAAATGAATAAACAGTTCAAGGGAATATCTTGTCAAACTATGAAGTGAACACAATACTGAGGCTATCATGGTAATAGTAAACACTACACCAGCACAACCAATTATACAAGATCCTATGAAATGATATATGCTATAGAAATCATATTTAACTCTAACAATGAATTGTAGAATTCACATGCCTGACAAGGATAAGCTGATTTTCATTTAGCAACAAGTATTATAGCTCCTTAATACTCTAGATCAATCTCATTTCGAAGATCAATTAGCCTATCAATGAATCAAATTTCAATTATTGACCCTCAAGATCCCCTTAAAAAATAAGGTGTACAAGCACACGCTCGCCACACATGCAAAATGCATAAACTCAACCCTTTTTCTTTTCTAATAATCTGAAAATCTCTAAGCTAAATCAACTTATATAAAGATCTTAATTATCCAAAAAAAAACTAGACAAGAACTCGACACAACAGTCCAGGAAATTCCTTTCAAATTCAAAGCAAGTTTCGACTCGATGACAAAATTCAGACTGATCCTAACAAATCCTTGTATATGACAATAAACAACACAAACAGAACAAACTATAATCGGCTTTGAACACATAAGACTTGTTCCATATGAATGTCCTTACATATAACCCCTAATCTTCATCCTAACTCAGAGCAAATTTTGGCTCAACATAACATTTAACCATATGCTAACACATCCCTTGAATCTGAAAATGAACCACATCATATAACAAAGGAAATTGATACTGCAACTAAAAGAACAATCTGAAGAGGAGATAAAGATGAACTCACCGATTTGATTCTTATGGCATCCACACCATTCACAATGCCGCCAACACCTCTCCATCGCCATCATCCCCTTTTCTCGCACATCAAGCCATCACCACCAGCAGACTTCTCTCATAGTCCCTTATCTATTTCTCTGTTCGTAGCCAACCATACCACCAGTCAACCCAAACAAGCACACTCACGCCACCATCCACCTCTCGCCCTCCATTTATTCCCTCGCACAAACACCTTTCACCGTCAGCCGCCATCAAAAAGAAGAAAACACGGAAAAGGAATGAGAAAAGAAAAAGGAAGAAGGAGAAAAAAAGAAGAATGAAGAAGGAAAAAGGGGTTTTTTCCGAAAATATCGGGAATGGGCTTTGATGATGATGATGATTATATATGGTGGGTGGCTATTCACCCCCACTAAAATTCAGAGGGCACCCACCCTCTAAACTTAGTAAATAAAATCCTAACATTTTGAAATTTAAATTCAATTAAATGTAACCCTATTTTATTTAATGCAAAATAAAATAAATTAGTTTTATGAAATTTAGGGGTGTGACAAAATGTATATCTTGATTTATTGTGGTAAAAACTTAGATTTTTTAACCCAAATTAGATTGGTGAAAATGCACTCGTGGGAGCACTTTAATTTGAGTTTTTAGCTTTTTTGGTGGAGTTCATCATTATGATAGTTCTTTCAAAACAGTACACACATTCGTGGATCTTTAAGAAAATTGACTAAGTGTTGAGGTTGGAGATAGGTGTATTAAGATTTTTCACTAGTTGTGTGGTGTTTACTAAGTAGTTCTATTTATATGTATTATTTTTTTTGTATTTATTTGAGAATTTAGGAACCTCGAGTGGCGAAATGACTTCCTAAATGCCTGGAGTTAATATGATATGATATGCATAGTTATGCAGTAATTTAACTTAAGAAGTTATTTTGAACTCACATTTAAACTGTGCTATTAATGCGGCCGAAAATCGGTCAAAAAGCGCTATGCAGGGTTGGACCGAAACACATAGGGTCGACTCGGTTGGCATTAAGCGGAACCAGTAAAATCGGTCAAAATCGACGAATCAGCACTTACTCGACCCAGCTGACTCGCCGATTTGTCGATCTTTATATATGAAAGAAAGAAAAAAACCTAATCGATCTGATTCTTGCCTTGGTTTGCAGCTGACTGAAGAAGGAGCGACGGAGATCTGAAGAAGAAGATAAGTAGATCTGAATCATCAACTTCTCTTCCCCCCCTTCCTTTAATTGAAATCAAGTAGCTTGCTGCTGAATCGATCGGTTGATGTTGATTCTGAATAGATCAATCGAAGACGACGAAGAGATTGGCTGCTAATTAAGTTCCTAAATCAGGTACGCCTTCCCTCTCCTCCCAGTCCATTCGTTTCTTCCATTCGCTTCTATGTAAGTCGATGATGACAGACTTTAAGGCTTGTCATTCTCATTATTCACCTTAATTTTCATTCACCTTTTATCTAAAGGCTTGTTTCTCAAAGAACATTCGCAGTGGCCGTCCAAGAGTTTTCGCCTTCGCCGGGCTTGAGAGCTTATGCTGCTTTTATCCTTCCCTGGATGTCTGAGACTCATTTTTCTAATGGTTTCTTAGTTAAATGCTAGTTTTGATTTGTTCCAACAGAGATGAAACACTCTCTGATTAGATTTGTTTCTAACAGAGATGAAACACTCACTGATTAGTTTCTAATGGTTTCTTAAAACTGCAACAATATGATGTAGATTTGTCCCAACAGAGATAAAACACTCTTTGATTAGATTATTTTTCATCCCTGATTATTTTACTTATTCTTGTTTCGTATTTGTATTTTGTAGATTATGTCGTCGGGAGGTTCAAATCCTATTGCCAATTCAACATCGGCAAGTTCTTTGAAAAGGGCATCCGAAGATATGGCATGGGAATGGGGAACATGTACAGACCCAAACAATAAAATTTTGGTAAAGTGCAAGTTTTGCCTGAAAACAATTAATGGAATCTCAAGATTTAAATAACATCTTGCGCACAAAAGAGGAAATGTAGCACCATATACGAAGGTGCCAGATGATGTGCGAATGAAGTATTCAGGAGCATTACTACAAGTTAAAAGGAAAAAAAATTTGAGAAGTCTAGGGTTAAACAAATTCTTGAGAGTGATATTTTGATGGGCGAAGAGGGTAATGATGTAGAAGAGGGGCAACAAACATGTTTTGATGGTGAAGCCGGAGGCAGTCGAAACATGAAGGCTGCTAGTGATGTGAGAGGTCCACTTGATACCTTGTTAAAGATTGACATGTCCAAAATGAAGCAAGCAACTTTGGATAGAAATAACCCTCATAAAGAAAAATTGAAAAAAAGTGGCTTGGGTTGCTATAGCCGATTAGGCATATGAGGTTGGACTGGCATTCAATGTCGTTCGGACTCCAAAGTTTAAAACTATGGTCCATGCTATTGGAGACTATGGAAGAGGTAAATATTCTGACTTTCAAAGTTTTGATCATTATAGTTCATTTACTATTGTTTATTAGTTTACTTTATTATTAATTTATTGTTACTTATTTAGGTATGCCTGTTCCGAGCTATCATAATATGAGGGTTACACTATTGAGGGATATGTTGGAAGAGACAAATCTGCTTGTTAGGTCTATGAGGCAACATTGGGAAAATTTTGGATGCTCCATAATGTCTGACTTTTGGACTGATGGAAATGGTCGTTCATTGATTAACTTTTTGGTGAATTGTCCACAAGGAACAGTGTTTCTGAAATCAATTAATGCTTCTGAATATGTCAAAGACGCTGCACTTATAGTGGGAATGATTAATGAAGTTATTGCGGACGTAGGAGAGGCCAACATTATTCAGGTAAGTAAGTTTATAATTGTATATTAAAATTATTAATTGCTTTATAATTTTATTAATCGAGCACTATATATTATTGTTGTAGTTTGTCACCGATAATGGCTATAATTTTAAGGTTGTGGGAAAGGAACTAGAGAATCAACATCCCAAGATCTTTTGGACACCTTGTGCTGCTCATTGCATCAATTTAATCCTCCAAGATCTTGGTCATAAGTTACCGAAGATACACAAAGTTTTGCCAGAAGCTAGATCTATTGTGGTATATATTTATAACCATGGGCGGGTTTTGAATATGATGAGGAAGCTGACAAGCAATAAAGAGTTGCACAGATCCTGTGTGACTAGATTTGCTACCTCCTATTATACATTGCAAAATATTTGGGATAATAGGTGTCATTTGCAAGTCTTGTTCGTTTCAACCCAATGGAGGCATAGTAGTTTTTCAACTAAGCCCGAGGGAAAGAAGATTGAGAATCTAGTGGCAAGAAGTGATTTTTGGGAAAATGTAGAGTTTTCTTGCAAAGTTCTTGGTCTATTAGTTGAAGTATTGCGGTTGGTGGATTCAGAGGCAAAACTCTATATGAGTTACATATATGAGGCCATGGATAGAGCAAAAGAAGGAATACAAAAAAAATCTTGGCGTAGATGATGAAAGTAGAGTTCTGAGATTGGTGTGGAAAATTATTGATGACAGGTGGAATGATCAATTACACCATCCTTTACATGCAGGTATTAAAGCCTAAACTTACATTCAATGTTTTATTTGTTTATTTATTTATTAAATAACTGAGATCCTAAATTCCTAATATGTTGTGTGCAGCTGGCTTTTACTTGAACCCTCAGTATTTTATAAACAACCTTTTGCTCAACTTTTGGGGAACAATGAGATTAAAACAGGACTTAATGCATGTATTGAGAAGTTGTTACCCGGGGATGTTGATAATGATCGTGTTACCTTGGATTTGAGGATGTATAGAGATTCATTGGGGCAATTTGGGACTGCATCAACGAAACGCCAAAGAGACACATTCCCACCTGGTTAGTAATTTACACTTATAAACTACAATATTACTTATTTGCTCTATTGATTTTTACTTATAATTTTTTTATGATTTTATTGAATAGTTGAATGGTGGATTAATCATGGGTATGAAGTTTTTCTTCTCCAAGGTTTTGCGATAAAAATCTTCTCTTTGATTTGTAGCGCTTCATATTGTGAGCGCAACTGGAGTGCATTTGACCATGTAAATAACAATTATTAGTATAATCACTACAAGTTTTATTTCACAATGGTTTTTATTATTTGTGAGTTGTTACTAATATATTATTTTTAATGTCAGTTGCATTCTAAAAAAAGGAATTGTCTTCTGCAAGCAAAATTGAATGATCTTGTTTTCATTCAATACAACAAAAAGTTGGAGCGCAAAATGAAGGAAAAAAAATGCAAACATAAATTCACAAGCTCATGATCCCATTGTCTTGAAGGACGTTGATGAGAATGATGATTGGCTTGTTCCTACAGATAATGAGCTACAATATTTTGTGAGGGAAGGCGATGATCTCACATGGTCACAAGTTAGAGATGCATTGGGAGCTACCGATCGTAGGCCAAACACGAGGAGTATGGCGCAACAATCAAATGAAAATACTCCGTACTCACTTCGTGATGAAGAAGATCGGGAGGATGTTAAAGAAGATGCTAACATAGAAGTAGACGGATAGTTGTGAAGGCTGAAGATGGAAATTTGTTTTGATTTAAATATTTTGGATTAACATTTGCTTATGCTACTTTTGCTATAGAAGTAGATTGATACTTCTATAGAAGTTATAGAAGTAGACTGAACATGATTACATCATTTGCTTATGCTACTTTTGTTGCTCTATACGACTATACACTTGCTACAACTCTATAATGTGCTACTTTTATTGTTGTATACATTTGCTACTGTTGTTGCTTTATTTTTTATTGCTTGCAAGTTGCAACTCTTGACTTCTTGCTCTTATTGCTTGCAGTTCTTGCTGTTGGGGTTACTGCAATGCCTATGAGTTGCTGTTGTTGCTTTCGTTGTATTGGTTGTTCGCAAACATGTCCAGGTAATTATAAGTGTTCCAACCTGCAAAATTAAATTCATTTGATTAATTACTAAAATAATACATGACTATGATTACATATTTACACCATTTTGATTAATTATTTATTTTGTAATCTATGACTATGATTAAATTTTAAAAAATATACTTTGAAAAAATTGACTGCATAATTTCGCTTAGTCCCGCATAATTATGAAAAATCGTAATGCGGTCCTGACCGCTTTCCGCATTAACTGCATAGGTATATATATATGTATAAACCTTGAAAACCTGGAGTTGGAACGCGAAGAACTCAACACGACAATGCAGATGCTATATATATTATATAGTCTAACTATAGCAAAACTTATTAGTAAGACTTTTTTTTTGTTAATACTAACAAAAAGTTATCTCTGTGTGGACATTGATATAGGTTCAGCATTTCTATTGCTTCTTTTGTAGTATGATTTGTTTCTCCACTTTCTGGTCATTAGCTAATTGATTTCGATAGAAAGAAACCAGTTCCTAAATCCACATGCATCTTCTCTGACGCAGAGTTTTAATCCAAGGTTGTCCTGTGGCCATTGTAATTTTATTTTAAAATTCTAATGTTCACGAGTCTCCAATCCCTAAAATGTTTACAAAAATCTATAAATGAATTTATAGATAAATAAATTATCCTTAAGCTATCTCTTCTTTACATATCTCCTCATTGTATATGTCTAAAACTAGATTAGAAGACGAAAAAAGAAAAAAGATGGAAAATCCTTGAAGGTTTTTCATCCTTTATCTTGGAAAAGATTTTTTAAGCTTTTGAATTGATACTTTTGTACCCCAAACATTGTAATTCGATCTTTTGATGGAACTATCGAATACTACTCAATCTCGAATTGATATTTTTTCAATTAAGCAAATTAGCACAGTATTGATCTTCAATTGTGCATGTTATATCTAAAATGTAATACTATAGATTTATTTTACACGATGACAAAAACAGTAAAAAAAAACTATACATCCTATCAGTATTGAGTGCAACGATTGCATGGTATGCAGTAAGCTGGTAAAGAGTAATATTAATCAACATTAACTTCAATTAATAAATATATACATGTCTCATGATGCTTTAAGGGTCGTAGCAGTATTATACGCTACAAAGGTGCTAAATGTAACACATGTGAACCACATATAAAGTATAAAATAACATGAGGAAAGTAGTAAATGTGAATCTGTGATACATGCAGCACAGTTAAGGGTTTGGGATCGCAGATCTCCTAAGCCAAATGTAGGATCTGTTTCGCAGTTAACATATGTAGAAGTCGGAGCAGTGGCGGAGCCAAGATTTTCATCTAGATGGGGCAAAATATACCATATCTTAGTTGAGGGGGTAAATTTTTGCTTAATGATAATATGACTAATTTTGAGGGGGGCAATAGTTAAGTGATCTTTTAGGGGACTACCAATCTCTATGTTATTTAAACAAACTTGGAAGATTGGTTACATCAAATCAAACATATGTTTTCTCTACTTCAAAAGAAATTTGAAATATGCTTTGTCCTATTACATTCAAATTAACTAAAGTTGTCCAATTACATGACATGTTATTATGCTTAGGTGTGAGTGAAGACATGGAATTTAATCCATGTATTTAACAATTTTGGAATTTCCTAATTCTGAAACTGTATGTGTCTGAACTCTGTACCTGCATCCATGCAACATTTTATTAAAAAGGGAAAAAAAAAAGAAAAAAGGAACAGACCTGCTCCATTGAATCCAGGAGTGCCACGAGCAATTGCATTGATATCTATATCATCAGCCATTGGTTTGTCCTGCAAATAAAGCTCCAATATCTCTTGACGACCTCACACATCCGGGTTTGAAATAACAATCTGGAAGCAAATTGGTTAGATTCTGTAATTTACAAGTCTTAGTTATCAATCAGTTGAATTTTAAACACAGTTTTGCTTTAACGCAAGAAATTTATATGGAACAGTGGACTGAAACAGCTAAAATTTCCAACATAAATGAGCTTGAAATATTTAATAACAACTTTTGAAAGATGGCACTAAGCCCTAGAATACAAATTAATCTGAAATCGTTAATAAGATTCCCTGCTTGACATCATACTGGACTTCAGCAGGCAAATAAGAGTAAGAATTAGCGACAACTTTAGTCCAATATATAATTCCCAGCTAGATAACCATATTTCTTAATGAAAGGATGAAGGTTCACGAGTAATATTTGAACATATTTGTATGCAGTTAGATGGAATAAGCATTATGGGTGATTACAAGAATTGATGGACATGGACAGTTATAAATAAGGGAATTAAAACCCTCCTAACACCCAAGTTGCTGATTAGTAGAGGGTACACAAGATACATTCTTTTACACGAACGTTATATTAATTTTCAAACTACCTTAGGGTGTGTTTGGTTACATGGAATCTTATGCCATGGAAATTCATGTGGAGAACCCTACATTTTAGGCTAAATTGATGTATCACTCCACATCCACCATTTGGTTTTGTGATCAATGGTGGGAATGGAAGTCTCATGAACATGAGAATCACATGCCTTGGGGGGCCAAGGAGTGAGATTTCCATGTTCATGAAACTTCCATTCCCACCATTGATCACAAAACCAAATGGTAAATGGTTATGAGCCTTATTAGTCATTTATAATTGAGGTTATGAGCCTTGGCATTACGTCTCAGAGAACTCCGTCTCTTAGCGTAGGCGTATTTTGATGGTGTTAAGAGTGTGGTTGTGAAATGATTCCAAGAGGAGACCATGGAACAAGTTAGTCTTGTAGTGCACTTGATAGAGAAGTTGATTGACTGGGTATTGGACCCATGCATGTACAAGTTGAAATCTTGTCAAGACCTTCATCTTCAAATGATGACTGAAAATATCACAAGATGAGCTTTTCATATTGGTATGCTCATCTTTTAGTTTACTATGTTAGTCTTGTAGTGCAATTGATAGAAGTTGATTGACTGGGTATTGGACACATGCACAAGTTGAAGTCTGGTCAAGACCTTATCACGAGATGAGCTTTACACATTGGTATGCTTATCTTTTAGTTTAATATGATCGAGTGGCATTAGATATGACAGTCGCAGAGGTAATAATCTGATTCATATGATTATGTTTTTAATGTGCTATTATTTGACCCGTTTAACGAGTTGCTTAGTAATCAAAGGTATATTTCCTTTTCAACAGTAACATTGTCAACTGCCTTAAATCAAGTACTCCAATTTTATGTGAATCATTCTACTAAAAATCTACTAAGCCTGATACTTGTGTCTAGGGAGGGTGTCCAGTACGTGAGTGTCAACTCTACCCCTCTTTCTATGGGTTTGAAGAAGATAAAAAGACGGATAAAATTGGCACTCACGTATTGGACATCCTCCTTGAGCACTAATCGGTGCTCTCTCCCCAAACTTGTTTGTTAGAAAGCTTCTTACAAGTTTTGAGTGAATACTGCAAGCGTGTCTTCTCATTTCTCTGTCTTACAAATTGCATGGATTCATCACAATAGAATCCCACTAAGGAGTTTCAACTACCACAAACTTAACCAATATAAATCAATATGATTTTATTGGTTATTTGTATTTTTTGTTAAAAGCATATAGCAAATATATTAAAAATTATGGTCAGCTGTGATAGCTATGTTGTGAGCCTCGAAGTTGAGGTCTCGAGTAATAAAATTACTGAACCAGTTGATTTTATAACAAAAAATAGAAGAAGGTATAACTGTAAATGGTCCCGGAGAAGCCAATTTGATTTTATTTACAACGAATAAAAGAGAAGATACAACCGCAGATGGTCCCCGAGAGACATCAAATGTGTTTTCTTTCGTGCACAAGTTGACTAAAAACGTTTTCCGCACCATCGAATCACGTCTCAATAAATTATAAAAAATAAATAAAACAATGCAGCAAGTAGGCAGGCATTATAGATAAATTGTAGTTGCTGCAACATAGCATCTAAAGCAACAACCTGGTTGTAAAGAGTCTGACACGGAAAGCAAATTGAGAGCCTTTCGTATAATACGTCATTTTCATGTATCAGAATACTTGTACACTTTCAAGGATCTGACAGGATGTAGTTTGGCAGGGCAAGTAGTATATGGGACGTTGCAAGTACCATGATGAATACCTTTCAAAAGATATCGACATTCAGGTCTAAATGAGATCGGGGTTGTAAAAAATGTCTATAAACTCTAGGTAAAGTCGAGGAAACCATTTAATACAACGTAAGACAATCAATACTCACACAAGTTTAAAGGTAATCAAACACGGAACCCTCACATTTTGTAGGTGCAAGAAAACCCAATATTCTGAATGGCTATTGTCTAGAACCGTGTCTGTGCAGTCCGAGGCTCTTTCGTAGATATCAAATAAAGCCATTTAATGATCAACTTCCCTTGTACAAGCATTTTGTTTACTAGTACTAAGGTGCCATCTCAATCGAAAGGAAGAGACTATGTACACCACCTTACCATATTCAGTAGTAGTTGTCATTTAAACTTTTGCAAAACCGCAAATAAAAACAAAATTACAGAGAAGAGAAGAGAAGACGCTAAACCCTTGACAACAATATGTCCTTAAAACTAGTTATTGCTTATTCAGTAATGTACCGAATTTGCAGATAGCTGCTCTGTGTCCTAAATTTTTTCAGTGTTTATTGTACTAGTTTACAGTAAGGATCTAACTCATGAATTTCAAACATGAAATTATAAATCCATATGGAAAAACAAAAAACTAGAGTCTTCAATATAAGGAAGCATTCTGCTACAGTTTTGATGGCTACAACGGATGACATGATTGGAAAAAAACAAAACAAAAATACAAAGAGAGAAGTAACAAGAGGAACAAGATAATTTTAAGACTTTAAGATGATACCCTTTTAACGAGCACCCATTTGTTAGAATCATCCGCTCATTGCTTTTGTGTCGCAAGGACATTCTGGGACAATAATGAGAATTCCTCTCAATGATATCACATTCTGGGACATTCTGCCCAACTTGTCTTTCCATACTAGTACAACTGAAAGAATTCCTGAAACAAAGAAGCAACAAATAACTCATTAGGTGCAATGAACCTGCCTTGTATACTATCACTTCAACACATACAAGTGCTTCCACAACTACATGAGAGTCTAGAAGCGATAACATATTAGTGATGGTTGATGGCATGGTCTCTGACAATCTGGCTCATGTACCAACAATATGTGACACTATGCTTTTGTTGCGTGCACCATCCTGGATTCCCTATGCACAAAGAATATGAATTTTTTTCGAACTTGCGGTACATCATTCAATCACAAGACCCATATTGTGGCATGAGTATTGTGCAGTTGTCTAGACATTAGATGTACTGTATAAGATGTAAGTCAACAAATCATATTTCGGAGGTATCGAAACAAAATATCTACTGTTAAATAAGTAGCCATGAGCCCATGAAAACAAAATTGGCCCACTGATTCACCAGGAATCGTTCAATTGACCCTGCGGATAGGGACTCACACTCACCCTAGCATTTTATACTTCCAGCAAGTACCCTAACAAAAAATGGTAAGGACCGTTGACAACATATAAAATCAAGAGATGCTAACTAAAACCACCCTGAAGTGAGCACTCTTTTTATGTTTGCATCTTGATTATTGAAGAGAGTACTATCTTTTCACTGTGATTTTCTTGCTTTAACCTAGGTTTTCCCTTGAAGCCATTAACAATATGAAATTGTTTTTGACAGGAAATGCGCCATGGAAGATAACCAGTGACTGCATAGTTATTATAAGATGAATAAACCCTGTTAAGATCCTGACTTTCCAATCTGTAATCAACCATTAAAAGATGGTAATGAATTGGTGAATCTAAGTCTAAGAACCACAAAGTTTGATACATCGAGTTCAGAAATAATCAATCCCTTGTAGCCTTTCTTACCATTTCCCCCCTTTTTCTCCTTAAGGTGTCACATGCAATATATCTAGGACATGAACCATGGTCGAACGTTTCACAGCCAAGACGGTATCAGGCAATATTCATCGCTATCCAATCAAAAAATGAGATTTATATATGAATTTACCTGCAACCCGTATTCTGTACAGTTTTGCTCCTAAGGTTGCAGAAGAATACACGACCAGAATTTTAAACAAATGCAAGGTCCTCTTCCGGTTGTTGCTCTGAGAGTGGTTTTTCTTCAAGAGGAAGAAGAATTCTCTTTATATCTCCTGAGTTAAGAGTCTCATACTCAAGAAGTGCATTTGCCAATGTGTGCAGTGCTTTCTCATGCTAAACAAAACCAGAAATGAAACTTTAGTTAGTCCTAATCTCACACTGTAATAATATACAAAACTATCAAAATATCTAGGACATAAAGCACCATTTCTGAGTAACTAAGATACAGAAGGATCCAAGCCCAAGTGCCCAACTACTATCCACTGAAGAGACATCTTATCTAAATCAGCAAACCTTGTAGCATACACTTATTTTTTCCCTATTCAAGGCACAACTTATCATCTAGCCTGAAACCCTAACCAGACAAATCCTAAGAAATTAGTACATTAATCCTATATTTCAGAGTAACCACCAAGGAAAACTTGGTAGAACCCGGCAAGACATATACAAAAGCTTCAGTCATAAGTGCATGATGCCACAATTTCTATTACATTTAAAGTGCGTCAAGGTTCAAAACTAGCATTACAGAATTCATGAAGAATCTTTGTAATAGTGCAGAAGCAATGTCACGATCCCTAACCATGACTCCTAGTTTAAGATCTTCTACCAATTTAGCTTGCAAGGCAAGATCATGATTAGACTGCTTCAGCTCCTCTTTGATTTTTTCTGTTTACCACTAACAACTGCAATTTCTTCCTCTTGCTGTTCTAGCATCTGCTTTGCCTGTTGAGTTCTTCGCATTCCAACAACAACTTATCCTGGGCAACCTTAAATTCTTCTTCTTTCCTTCTCTGAAGGTCTAAATCCAGGGTTTCAAGGTTGATATATATATATATATGACACTCTTGCTCTTCCATTTTACTCAGAGAATCAGCTAAAGGCTATTGAGAAGAAACCAACTAAGACCTCATATTAGCCAAAAGATTTTTCCCTCTTTTCAAATTCTCCAAGGTTCCACTAGCTTCACCCATTTGGGTATGTCATAGATTACGTAGTTTGTACAAATATTTGTTGAAACTTAGAATGTTCGCCAGCTTAATTTTGTTTGTCTTCAACTTAATTTTCAGGACAAATGGTCGAGGAGTATAACAACCTTCTAGAGAAATTCATTCCATTGATTCAAATTGGGGAGGAGTTTATTTCAAGTACTCAAATGAGTAAGAACGATAACATCCTTGATCTAGAGGTTACTCAAGCAACTGATATTCTTATTTCCATGAGCAAGCAAGTGTTAAGACCTTGAACATGCAACCTCTTTGATTCGACAACTTTTGAAACATAGATGGCGAATTCCATTTACTCAAATGGGGGAGGATAGCAACCATAGTCTCGAAGAGTTTATTTCCAGTACTCAAATGGGTAAGAACGATATCATCCTTGATCTAGGTTTGAGCAGCTAATATTCTCATTTCCTGAGCAAACAAGTGTTAAACCTTGAAAATGCAATTTCTTTGATTCAACAATTTTTGAAACATAGATGACCACTTACCCCAAGTTCCAATCAAAAGCCAGATCTGACCTCTTTGAATAATCACTTATCAGTATATAACAAACGCATGAGTAAGCCTACATATAAATGCATGTCTGAAACTTCAACCAAATCAATCCTATCGATCAAAGCCTTGCATGGTTTAGTTGGCCAATGTAGTCTACCTTTTGTAAAACTTTTGACATAAGAGTGATGTTAAAGACAGCCAAGCAAGACTCACAATAAAACCTAAATTTGTGAAATCTTGTATAATAACTATGCCTAAGAAGGGTGAGAATGTTTCCAAAGAGATCAATGTTATAACTTATGATTTAAAAAGAAAACCATACTCATTGTCATACATGGGTTGGGTGGATGATACAGTTCATGTTCTTGGTACTGGGTGGAAGACATTCTGCAAAGATCATCAGTTGAAAGCAAACTCAGATGTTATAAATTTGTGGCTTTTCGACATACTCAAACTGGGACAACTATGTTTTGTTATAACTTGGAATATAAGAATTTAGTGGTTGGGGTGTCTAACAATAAGAAGCTCCCTGATACCAACCCACATAATATGTTTACTGGGCACTTCCTAAAGTCAATATAGATCTAAATACTCAACCAAACCACCAGGTCCTAAATAATGCTTTGAATGGCATCTATGGTTCTCAAATAGCTGGGACAAATCAAAATACCATGTTTCCCTTAGGGTCTATTCCCTAAAACATTCCTCCAAATCTTATGTTCAACCAAGTTTTTGCTTTCCAGCCAATAAATTATGGTGCAATGAGGTATTTTCTTGCTCTACAGCAGCTTCTTGCTACTATGTCCAACTTTTAACCCATTGGAGTTCTCAATGGTCAAGAAAATATTGGATTGGGTTAAGAGGCTTGTAATAGCATGGGAGGAGGATACTACTCATTGCCAGTGTTTAAAAAAGCGATTTTGACTCGCGAGTCGCCCCAACTCGCTGAAAATTCGCCCCAGCTCGGACGAGTCAAGGGGTATATATGAGGCGTACTAGTTATTTAGATGACTCGTACGAGTCGACTCGTTTTGAGGCGTACGATTTAAAATACTTGCAATCTGATTTTTTTATCTCGAGAACAATCTAACGGCTTTGATTTGAGCCCTAATTCGTTTTGTTATTTGTTTGTTTCCTTTAGCATCACACAGAGAAGGAGAGGAGCTAAAGGAGAACCGAGTAAGTAGAAGAAGAAAAATGAGCGGTTGGATTTAGTTTCTTCTTAAACCCCCAAACCCTACAGAGAGAGAAAGGAGGAAGAGGAAGAAAGGTTGGTTTAGAGAAATCGCGTGTCCCCAAACTCTCTTCAAACCAAACTAGTCTCCGTCGAATCCAATTGAAGGTCTATCTAATATTGGAGGAAAGGATTCCATAAAGCTCGACTAGGAGATGAAGTTGCCATGCGATGGTTGGACGGCACAATCACTCAACTATACAACCACTCCACTGATTTCACTGTTCCAGACCCACCCGCAAGCCTTTCTAACGTAAGTGGTTCATTTTTTACCCCCCCCCCCCCCCCCTCTTTCAATTGTTTGATGAAATGCCTCAGTGAACATGCATGTGAAGCTGGTGTCACCTTCTCATGTCCAAGCTTGGCAAAGCTCGGAGTATGCAGAGTAGGCAAGCTAATGTTCACAGTTTGCTTCGCTTCACACTGCAAGCTGGGCTATTGACTTGTCTTGGGGTACTGTTTATATCAACTGTATATAACACGTCTCATTTTCTTTTTCTTTCTTTATTATTTTGTCTCGTGTATTGTTTCGAATGAATGACGTCATTATGTTTAAGTTGAAATCTCCACCTAAACAAACGGTTCAAGTGTTCATTTTTAATTAAAAAACAAGTCTCTTTGATTGACGATTCACTTCCTGATTAGTAGGCGAGTTTTGAATAGCTTTTTAGAGATGATGGTGTCTCGCATAACTAGGTGAGATAATAATATGTTCTTGTTATTAAACTCCATTAAGGAACAAACCTACTCTTAAGGAAAATTAGATTCGAAACTTTTAAGTAATCATTCACAAAAGACAAGTTGTTGCAATATGAATAACATCAAAACGAGGATGTGTTCTTTGATTTGTGGGATTGGTTGGATACTTGAAACTTTGAAGAATGTTACTAATGATTTTTCTTTGTTCTCTTTTGCAGTTTTGTAGTTCTCGGTTGATCTTACTGTCACAAAGTGTACTAGTCTAAATATGAATGAAGAAACAAAAGGGTTTCTTCTCCTTAAACCCTAAAAAGTTTCTTTTTTGATGTTCATCCCAATTTCCAGAAGCTTCATTTGCAGAGGTTTCTCCTTAAGTTGAGATGTTTCTCTACTTGTCTCTCATTATGTCATTCAACTTCGAGTTATCGTTCATAAGAATCTTCAAAGTTTCATTTTTCCTAATTCGAATTCAAATTTTGTTTTAAAAAATAACATCTTCAGCTGGGTAACTTCTTGAAATTTGGTAATTTTGATGTAACAAAGGCAAACAATTACTTTATTCAATTTTGTATTTAATAAATTTTTTTTTGTGAACAGTGAAGAACTTGTATATTGTTCTGGTGTGATTGTTGGACAAAAAACTTGTACAAAAATTCAGAAGAAAGGCCTTTCTTATACTTTTAGAAGAAGGGATCTCTGCCAATTCAGTAATTTACCTATACCCGAGGACCACAACGGCTATTCTAGCGAAGAAACTCCAGTTCCACAATCTAGGTTAAGCCTGGTGCCTAGCGAAGAAACTTCAGTTTTTCAATCTCCTTGCCTACAATCCAAGTTCAAAAAGTGGCAAGAGCTTAGAAAGGATAAATTAACTGCAAGTACTTTTGGTGGGGCAATTGGGTTCTGGCATGGCCGTAGAGTTCAGTTGTGGTTAGAGAAACTTGGGGCCCAACCTTGTAGTCTCCGGTCGTGGTTAGCAGAACGTAATGCCGAGCCTTTCACTGAGAATCTTGCTACAGCATGGAGCAATATGAAGGAAGAGGAAGCACGTGAGAGATATAAACTGGTGACAGGAAACAATATCTCGTTACTTGATTATTTTCAGGTTTATGGTAAGAATAATCCTCAAGATGATTGGCTTGCATGTTCATCAGATGCAATAGTTGATTGTGTCGTTGATGGTGTAACTTATGGTTTGACTTCTCATGGGGTGCTGGAGATCAGTGTTGTATGAATCGGTACAAATCGCGAGTCAAATCGCCGATTTGAATCGACTCGACATGCAAACGATGTGAATCGACAAACAAATCGGATTTCACCCAAATCGGAGTGAATCGTCTCCGATTTAGAAAAGAAATCGTTAAAGTGCGATTGAAAGTTCGATTTATATTAAAGGTGAGAAATCCAACAGAGAAAAAAAAAAAAAAGGGAAGAAGATCAATATTCAAACACTTACCGGCTCAGATCAGGCTAAGATCCACTCCGACACGAGCTCTTTCCCTCGTTTCTGACTCAGATCCACGGCTTGTCGAGGCCAATCCCTCAGATCCAGCTCAGATCCGCTCCTTCTCGAGCTGTTTTCGCTTCATATTGGTTCAAATGACAAGCTACTTCGACCGATTTGCTCCTTCTCTTTGTGTTGAAGAAGAATGTCCTTCAGATTGTTGAACAAGCTACTTCGATCGATTGTTGAAAAAGAACGCCCTTCAGATTGTTGAAGAAGAAGAAGAACGTCCTTCTCTTTGTGTTTGAGTTGAGAGAAATTCTTTGTGTTTTGAGTTGAGAGAAATTCTTTTTGAGTTGAGAGAAAGTTGAGTTGAGAGAAATTCTCTGTGTTTTGTGTTTGAGAGAAATTCTGTGTTTGAGTTAAGAGAAATTCTTTTTGTACCCCTAAACAAATACTTGTTATTAAATATTATAATTAAACCCTTAAAGAACTTTATAATCATTTTTAAACCCTTATTTTTTAGACAATGTTTTTATCATTTAAAGTAAAAAACGATCCCTAAAAGAAAACCCTTTGTAAACCCTTATTTCCTGAGCTATATATGTATATATATAACATATAATATATATATATATATATTATAATTAAAAAATCTTATGATTTACGATTAAATCTAAATCTTACACGTTACGATTTACGATTCACTAACATTGATGTATACTACTATGCTAATATGTTTCAATTTATTATAAAAAATAATCTTTAAAAAATGTTAAGACCGCCTCAGTGAAGTGAGGCGTCCGCCTCGCCTCACGCCTGAAGTGCTTTCAGACATGTCTGCCTCAACGCCTTAACTACAATGCTATGGCTAGCATCCCAATTCACATGATGCCTTTAAGCACTTTTAACATCTTCTATGGCTGCTAGGTTAGAGAAGTGAACAAGGAACTTTCTTTCTGGAACTTCTCCTACTCCCAAGAAATATTATTTACTAACTTAGGCTAAAGTGTGTCAACCCAAAAAGAAAAGGGGATTGAGTACAAGAATTCAATAAAGCCCTCCTTCTCAAGTGGCTTTGGAGATTTTGGTGTTGAAATTAAAGCCTTATGGAGAAAATTTTGTCAGGCTTACTTCTTTTAATTATTTTATGAGGCATAATCCAACGAAATGAGGGGTATGTTGCCTTCCAAAAAAAAAAAATGAGGGGTACGCTTGGCACACACCCTTTTTAGTCAAAATTGCATGTTTTTTTCTATTAACAATTTTGTGAAGCTTTCTTTTCTTAATAATTTTGTGAGGTATAATGTCCAGTTTTGGTCAATTGTGTGTGTGTCTTTTCTGAAATCCCCCCATTAGATCCTTCTTTCTTGTCACAAATACTTGATTGTCAATATTCTAGTGCTGCTATTTTGTAATATTGAGAAGTATTTGACTTTTTTTAACTTCTGTGATTTTCATTTCATTGAATTGTTAAGAGACTCTTGACATTTATTGCTGTTGTTCTTGTTCTTTTAATTTTCATGTTGTTTTAGAATTTAATGAACTTCTTTTTACCATAAACGAAGGATTACTCCTTGGTGCTTTTGAGGTCTATACGCCTCGTGCCTCACAAAAGACAACTGCCTCAATTCCTGCCTCTGGCTTTTCAAACATAATTGAAAAGCCATTGCCACGATCAGGTTCTTCAGTATCCATTTCATACTAATAATTCTATAATTTTTCATCTTATCTATCAAATCAAACTACTGTTTATATTGGACATTCTACCCTTTATAGTTGTATACTTTGTGGGAGAGATAGAATCTAACTTTGACAACTCTACCCAGAAAGGTACCAAGGTGAGAAGGATAAGAATTCCTGAATAATCTCTCCTGCTTGAATTTAAGTTCTTACTTCTTAGTTATGGTTGTTTCTCTGGATTTTATCATTTGACAAAAAGTCAGACAAATATGAATTGTGAAATGACAAAAGCAGCAGTACCATCATCTCATAATACCCCCAAGATTAACCACTCTTTGCTGAGTTAATTATGGAGAAATTAAGGTGCAGAAACAAGGAGCAACGGTGCAAGCAAAAAAGATGATAACATGAAGAACAGAGTGTAGCAAGCATATGACTAGAGGCTTTATCTTTTAATGGTTGGTAAGCTGTCAGGTACTACAAAGGTCAACTAATAATATTAAAGTGAAAGGGTCACCTCATTAGTTATTGACTGAAACATGTCCATCTTAATAAAAGGTGTGACTAACCACTACCCAGAGCTGAATTTTCCATCTACACGTCATCTTCTTGTCTCAGGTAAAAAATCAACCGTAACAGTAATTTAAGTTGCTTGTAAAGCTGTTTCATTGCATCACAGATCATGAATCAAATAGTATGAATGTCACACTTGGCAGAAGAAACACATGAGTTAGGATGGATAATTAAGCACAGAGCTCGTTCAAATATTGAGGTACAAATAAATACAATTGTACTTTCTGTTATAAGAAAGAAAGGAAATTTATCCTTAAATAGTTGAAGCAAGTTGTATATAGTCGCTGTGTCATTGTAAATTTAAGAAGCAGTGTACACAAGCATGCATACCATGTTGACCAACAATGGAGCATGCTGATGTTGACTAGTGTGTCTTGCTCTTCAAGTTCAAAAAAACAAAAGGATTTTTGAGAAGCAAACAGTAGAAGAATAAAAATAAAAAGAAATCTAAAATCAGTATTAAGACGAGTGTGAAGTGTTAAATACCTGAAATAAAGTTCAATAAAATCAAGCCAAGAAACATTAAGATTGTGAATCGCCGCTGCCACCAGCACAAAGCAGAATACAATGCGATAGTTGGAGAATGAAGCGGCAGCTTGGGAAGCCAGACAGCTGTATTATCCACCAATGAGTAACAATACAGCCAAAAGAGGACTGACTGAGCTAGATAATGTTCCCAATTTATCGTTGGAGTAATAGAGCCTTCACGAGCAGCTATGCATATTTTCCCATTCCATATGTTGTTGACGGCGGCGCTACTCCGAAAATTGAATGCTCCTATCATGTCCTACTAGGCTGGCGATTTTCCACATTTGGAATTGGAATAGAGTATTGCTTTTGCGTTATACTTTCATCCTCCACAATCTCAATTGTTTTTTGTTCGAGTCCTGCATCATCACATCCAACATAATGATCATGTTAAAATGTTGTGGGTTTGGTTGGCCAGGAAAATTGAATTGCAAAAGACAAACATAAAGTGTGTGTTGGGTACAAAAAAATAATTCCCAAGAAAGTTTGCCAAAGGTTGGAAGGGAGAGAAGAGAATGATATCCTAAGTTCCAACATCATGTTCAAACTTAAGGTGAAGAATTTCTTCCCACTTTTTATCTCTCCCATCTCTTCCCTGTTTTTGTAGTTTTCCAATTGAAAGTTTCTTTTGAAACAAACAAAAGCCGTAGTGCAAGTATTTCGCTAGAGAATACCATCACACAAACTACCCTAGGAACAAATGTCCATAGACACAAATATAGTAGTACTTGAAACCAACTTATCTATACAGTTTTCAATTTATTATATTGCAACAAGAAAGGACAACAGCAATTCTTCCAGCAAAGACTTCTTCAGCTGCAGCACCAACCTACCCTTCATAACTCCCCCTCCCCAATCTATTTTCCCTTTTTCCCCCTCCCATCAGGGTCAAAACCACCACCATCAACTCCCTCCTTTTCCCTTAGCAATTACCCAAAACGCCTTGCAGACCAAAGATTTTTCAGCCTCCGCAACTGCACCAACCCACTGTCCCTTCCCCTCCCTCTTTCTTCCCCTTTCTCCATCTTGCCTATCAGTCAAAACCAACATTATCAAACCCCTCCTCCACTTCCCCACCCACCACTTCCTCCCCTTTAATTAATTGACACGGAAGTACCCTCCTCTTAAGACCATAGTGATCTGATCCAATCAATGTGATCTTTTTTCCGCGATGTTCCTTCTGAAATAGGAATAGATTCCTATTTGGACCTTAGTGTTTATCTCGAGAGATTATTTCTTGGAAAGCCCAGCATTGTTCTTAATATAGAAGGATTGGGAAAAATCTTCTTCTTCTTTACTATTTCTGCATATTCTGATTCTCTTAGTTGCTGGCTTGCTGCATATTATTTGCTTTCTCCCCTACCCCTCTTTCTCCCAATTTCTCATACACAATATATATAAGGTTTTGATGGCACTCCTTTTCTGTTCAAAAAAGACTAAACTAAATTGACTATTCCTATTTAAAAGAACATATATATATATAATGATGCTTCCGAACTTGACGGTCATCCTAAAAAATTTATTCCTAGCAGATGCCCAATGCCTATTTGTCGGGAGGGCTGAGCGTAGAGAGGCGCTATGGACCTCTAGGGCGCCTTGGACAACAAAAATCCTACTAGAGAATAAAAAACGAATTTTCATATTTGTGATGGTTTTTACATTTTTTTTAGGGTTTTTTTAAGCCTTTAATTCATTATAATGCATCCTTCAATACAAACATCTACTAGTGACCATAACCAAGCCAACAAACATATAAGTATAATAAATCATGCATGCTCAGCCCCTAAGTAAATACATAATTAATGTCTAAAATCTCAATCCCACCATATCCAAAATAGCTATTCTATTGGCAAGAGTTTCTCGTAAGTCAAAAACTTAACACAAACCAAACTATATTCACAATAAGAAGTAAAATAACTAAAACTAAGACTTAACAAGAACATAGGCCACATCTTTATCCCTTCTAAAAGTCAAATATCCTCAATATTCCGCAAACTAATTTCATTATTTCATCATTTTCATCACCATCTCCCAAATCCTTTGACTAGCAACTTGCTCTGTTATTAAATAAGCTAATTAATATTTTAAACCAACTTAAGTTATTTCTTTAAAGTGATATTGCCGCCTCGAGCGCCCCCAACACCTAGTGCTCACATGAGGGGGCTACTACGTCGCTCTAAGGCACTAAAAAGCAATATGAGGCAAGGCAAGCCTGAGGAGGGGCGCCTTTTGGAAAAGAAAAAAAAAAAGAAATAGTGCCTTGGCAACGCCCTTAACAAAATAGCCAATGCCAAATCAACCAACTACATTGTTTCTTCTTTGAAGAGATCAAAAAATGGTAGTTATGGTAAAGGAAATGATAAAATATAGAGAATTATGTATATTAGAGATCTATATAAAATGAAATGAAAAAGAAGAGAGCAGGATTGTGGTGGCTCAGACTTCAGAGGAGAATGTGTAATGATTGAGTGTACATATTGTACCCATCTATAACCACTGATGGGACTACACATATGCATGTGTCTGCCAACATTTACTAAAATAAATGAATAAATTATTTCTTCCTCAGTACGTTAATTTGCATTACCAAGAATTTAAAAAAAAAATAAGAGTTATAACATTGGATGGCAAGGATAAAGTCAAAAAGATTTTTTTTTCTTCTAACAAAACAAGTTGCTTTGGATTTAAATGTATATAAAGTTGGTAAGAAACTTGAAGATTTGAACTACCAACCTCACATAGTACAGATTTGCAAATACCTTATTATGGAGATCAATAGTTGAATAATTCAAATTTGTAGAAACCAGTCACTGTATGTATTTCCCTTGAACCAATATCCCTTAAAAAGTACCTACAAGCATGTGTACCTCAAGTGTGCCATGCGACCTGAACTAAGATTCCATAGTTCTAGCAAAAAATTCTGAATGAGGTTTTAATATTTGTTTTCTAGTAGGTTCTAAAAAGTACCTACAAGCACATATATCTCAAGTGTTTTCTAATGTAGATGTCACTTTGAGCTTTCACCTTCAAATAAGATCAAATAGGCAAAGATGAACATCTGCACACATTAAGAACCACCTTAAGAATGGATACAGCCAGATTGCTAAGTTATTGAAGTATAGATAAACATGAGACATCTTTAGGGAAAAGAAAATTGATTCATAAAGATATCTTAATATCAGCTATGCTCTCAAATCAGAGTATGCTTGATGCAGGGAAAGAATTTATGTACTTTAAATTTGATTATAAGAATCCAACATTGAAAGGTTTATCTGAATGAAATAGTAGTTTCTGATTCACCGAATGCAAACTTGATCATAAGTCACAACTGCCTAATAAACAAGCTTAGACACTATATCTATCTTTGGCATCCATAGATTTTTGGATAAGTAATTTTCGATCTTCTTTCAATAACAAGAGTATAAAATATTCCAATAATTATCTTTTTGCTCTTTCAAATGTACCTAATAAGTTGGATAACTATTCACTAAAGTTGGATGTCCAACAGCAACTAATAGTGAATCTTCAAATTTATTGACAGGATTTTTCAGATTTAGGTCCAACCATTAATGTATTCCAAATGTACAAGCTATACAGTTTGTTGCCATTTATAAAGATTGCATTAGAACTAAAAATCCAATATAATCATCGTCAGTAAGATACTGTACTCACTTGTTTTAACATATCACACGAAATAAAATGCATGTGAATGCACTGGTGCTTTGTGATCTGGAGCAGCGCAAAGTAGGCATGCATCATCTACAGATAATTTGACCGCACGGCCCGCACCTTAGAAACAACTGTCACATAAAAAAGACAAATTCATTAAGTTTGCTTTTCATTATCTGTTACATGAATTTTACAGCCAAAACATGTCCCTATTTCAAATCAATCAAATAAATGTTTATTACTATAAAATGGATATTATGTATGGAAGGAAATAACATCTCCAGAATGGGAATATGGATATGAACAAGAATCCACTTTGTCTCACCAGCTTTACGAAATGAAATAATAGAAGAATGTTTAAAGGAAAGAGATTTCATCTAAAGATTGTTTCATCACTGAAGCTCAGAAGGAAAACATTAGCAGTGGCGATCAGCTCACGAGATCATTGAGAACTATTCTTTTGATAGGTTTATGTTTATGTTTGGTTGGGATAATCTCTTTTTCTTGTAATGTTTCTTCATTGTAAGGTGAATTCATTCACCTTTCCCCTTGTGATCAATAAAATTTTGGTGACTTAAGGAAAAAAAAAACATAATACGGATAATAGAAAGTTAAAAAATCAATTATGTTTTATGACATAGGAGCACCATCAGACCTATTGTAGCCTGGTGGGCACATGATTATTGGTACTCCATAACTAATCGATTGAGTAACAGCTCGTAAACATCCACAAAAGAATTATATATTATTTGATCCATATCCTGAAATAAGAAGAAAAATAGATGAAGAGAAGGACCAGGATTACACCGGCTGTGAAAGTTGGAAGGGATACTGGTAGCAACATTTAGTAGCAACAAAGAGGGAAACTCTAACTAGAGGTATATGTCTAATTACGAGGGAAACTCTAACTAGAGGTATATGTCTTATTCAGACTTTTGCTAGCCTTTACATAATGTTTGATTCAAAGGTCTAAAAAACATCCTTAGGGTTTCACCAATCCAACAATCTCAAATCACAATTCTAAATTCTTCAACTCAACCAATTACATTCATGGCTAGTAGCCTTATTTTATAGTAAGCTAAAAATACTTGTAAAAAACATCTTGCGCGATTTCGATATAACCCTCCACCCATAAACTAAAGATATGGAACCCTAACTAGCTCAAAAACAGCATATCCTAAAATAGCCACAGTGCCTCAAGCGTATCAATGTATGCCACTGAATGCTAACAACAGTTGTGTACTCGAGTAAGGCAATTAGTAACCGAGACTTAGAGGTTAACTCGAGTCTACGGTGGTCTTTCCCTTTTTTCTCTCCCTAACTTTACTTTCTCAAATTTATTATTTGTCCTAAACCTTCTTAGAGAAAATTTTCCTCTATAATAATGTAGCTCTACAATAATGTAGACCACCACCTTCTTTCCTCCTTTGTCAACAAAGCGAAAAACAACACTCACTTTTCTTCAACTTTTGTTTTCAAAAAAATAAAATTTTATTTAACTCAACTAAAAGAAAAAGTACAATCAGGCCTTAAAAGAATTAAGGCTCCAAAATCACCATATACCAATTAGAAAACAACGAATCAAAAAGCATCCCATTAAAATCGGGATAATGTGCAACCCACGTCTAAATAGTAATTAGAACTTCCATAATCGTTAAGTCAAGATCAACAACCTTGCTATGGAAAACACGATTATCAAGTATTTTTCCACACTATCAAGCACAAGGTGAAAGGCAACATATTCCCTTTAGATGATAGGTGTGTCGGAGTGTTCCAGCCTCAGCAGAACCTTTAATTAGTAATCAGAACCCCAAATCCAAAGGTTGTGGATTTATTAAAACCGCAATTTGAGTTGAAGTGATTTCAGTTAGAGATTGTGAATTATTGAATGTTTTATACATAGAAATATAATAATGTTATAAATAATCATGTGAAAGCCATTAACCATGTAAACATAATATGAGCACCCCAGTATAAATTATAAATTGATTTTTGTTTGTGTTCTACTACTATATTGGTTATTCAGGAGCATCAAATACCAATCGTTGCATCATCCTTAGAGTCCCAAAGATATGCCGACATGAGGCGAGATTGGAAACAATATAAGCGAGGTACTATAGCTTAAAACCATGCCAAAATGATTCACCCTTGCTCAAATCAAAGGGAATTGAGACATTGGGTGATGAAATCAAATACACTCTTTTGTCATCAAGAACTCTTCCAAATGCAGATTGAGATGAAGCATAGGCCTATTTTGTGAGCTTTCAATAATAATGTTGTAAAGAACAAACAAGCCACTTTTGAAAAGAAATAACATTGAGAACTAAAGCGAATGAAATTCGCATGGAATGAGAGACTAATGGTCGTACAAAGGGGTACCTTTTAAAGGTTGCACAATTGCCTAGCTATAAAAAAAATTGGCTTATTCAATTGGAGAGTATTCAAAATTGTAGCACAAACATTTAGATTGAGTGATCACATAACTATGCTCACTTACCTTTTTAGTGCTTGTTACTATATGTCCCTCCTGCTAATCATCACTAGGGTGACACTACTGAAGGATGTGTTTGAAAAACAAAAAATAAGTAAATAAATAAATAATTGTCTATTCCATTAGGAATGGAATGATCAGAATATTCGACTTTATTTTTTTTACAGCTGGAAAGCATCGAAACTTGATCAACGTGTTTCGGTTGATTGTAACACTTTTCTTTATGTCAATCTATGATGCAGACCAAATTAACAACTAATATTATGAGAAAGGTAAAACGAGGTGATTAAAAGAACATAATTTTGGTAAGTAATTTATGTACTTTTGACATTGAAATTCACAAAAGGTTACACCCAATTTTAGATATTCAATAAACTTATATAGTTCATTACCGACAAATGGAGCATTTTCAAAGTGGGCTTTGATAGAGGAATACCAAATATGTTTTAACTCCTAGTGGGTTATCACTTATCGGAGAATCAATTAAAAAAAAGTGAAGGAGTAGGCTACAACCATTGGAAAAGGAACCATTCGCATACTTTTTTTGTATCACAAGATGGAGAGAATAGTTCAGCCACATAGTCTAATTGGAGACTTATTTGGCCCTATCGATTGAGAACATAATCCTTGTATGGAATATATTTATGAGCTTATGACAGAGTGAAGGAACAAATCAAGAAGTATTTAGATTTAGTGCTTTCAAAGCAGCCAATTACGGTAGTGGCACAAGTGTAGAGATTGGAAATACTTTTCAACAGTTAAACAGTTAGGTTAACTTGAAGTGACAGGATTAATTGGGGATATCCCAACTAAGAAAACAATATTGGCGTGTTAACTAGTGTTAACTAGCTGATCAATCGACTAAAGTTATAGTACCAAAAGAAAATTAATAATAATAATAATAATATGCATGCCAATCAACAAGCGTACACCATTTCCAATTGGAAAATATCCTTCTTTTTAACTTTCTTGCTTTTGCTAATTTTGTTACGATGCAAGGATTCCTTGTGTTATAACTTATGACCAAGTTTTTAATTGCGATGGTTGGAGATATGGTGTTCCCGTAAACCAAGACTTAAGTTATATGCGTGTATATTTAGAGTAAATAAATCTACAAATAATCCTTGGAATACTACAATCCAAACTATATTTTATACTTGCAATTATGTTTTTTCTGATCAACGTTAATTATATTAAAACCTTGGTTATAACAAATGAGTTATAATAGGATATTTTTTTGTGTTTATAACCACTAATTTCCTTATTTCTGTTTAGACATATTCTGAATCTCATCTCGTTCTTGGACTGATTAAGGTCTGATTAGAATTCAACTGCATGGCCTTAACATCTACACCTCCAAAGATATCACTATAGACTGGTCATGAGAGACATCCAAAAATAATCAACCCTATCATAACCACTCAGACCATCAACAAGTCTTCTTATGCACTGCTCAACCTGCCTATTTCACACATTAACCTGTCCAGCACACTCAAAATTTTCCAATTTCTTAGGTATACTTCCCTTCAGCCTAGTGCCCAAAAGTTTGTCCATGTTGAACATCAACCCCAACTTTCTAATCTAAAAACTTTCCAAACTCATATGTTAGCTTCTAATGTTGTTCTTCCAAATCAATAACACCTTCCAAATGTCCCCAACACTAGCTATCATTAAAGTCTTTGGCATAGCAGTCCTTCCCCTTCCTTATTTACAAAATTTAGAATTTCCTCCATCAGACCTACTTTGGCACTTTGCTAACCTCCAACCTCCCAAAGATCACCTTATTCCAAGTTCTTAGGTTAAGACCAACTTGGTTAACCTTAATCCTCCTAAGTCCTCCATATTTCAAGTCCTTAGGTTCTCATTCAGAAGTTTCAACTCTTTAGCAATAACATAATTGAACTGCGATCCACCCTATATAATCCCATCACTCAGTAAGCAAATCTTTAGACCTAAAGAGCTTTCCTATATAATCCCATCACTCAATAAGCAAATCTTTAGACCTAAAGAGCTTTGAATAGGATACATGAAAGCGCAAATCTCAAAGAACTAGGCCGTTGTGATATCATAAGTTGTGGCAGTGGTAAGAGGATGGGAGGTAAGGGTGGCAATTAGTGACCCGACACGAACCGCTCCATAGCGGGTTTGGGTTTTGGGTTTGGGTTTGGAAAATATGACACGACTAATAACATGGTCAACATGACACACTCATCAAATTTGTTGGGTCCGGTTTGAGGTCTTGACACGGGACCAACTCGTTTGTTATTTCATAATTATTATATGATTAGTAAGCATATTAGCCTATATATGTTTTTAGGTAACTATATAATTTTGGCATGGTTATGGATAGTCATAAAAATGTAACCGTGCCAAACTTGCACTTGGAGTATGTATAAACTTTAGAAAAATGACTTTGGCACAGTCATAAAAGTTGTTATAAAGGTAGTAACGGTGATCAAACGTGTCAAGACAAGTCAACCCGACACAACACGGCTCAGAGATGGGTTGGGTTTGGATTTGAAATCTTTGACACGATTACCAAACTGGTCGGGTTTGGGTTTGACAAGTTGACACGGGATTTTGTTTTGACACAACACGACCCATTGCCACGACTAGTGGGAGGAGACAACAGGATGATCAATTGCTTAGACATAGGGCAAAGCATCATAGGGACCTTTCTATTTAATTGTCCATGTGAATTTCCCTACTATAGGAAGGACCAATAGTTCAGCATGCCCAAAGGTTCATTGACAAATTTCATCACAACCAAACTTTTCAAACATCATGTTGCAGAGTGTAGGCTCAACTCAGAATTACATGGCCCTTACAACCCAAAACAATCTTGATATGGTCATCACTTAGCTCTATTCTAGAAATGGACATGCAAAATTCCCAATCAACAATTGAATGCAAAGTCCAAAGTCAACAAATCACCAGAGGAAAACTCTAGCTAAAAGCCTAAAAATGATACAACCATCCATCTGTCCTACCCACATCCCTGAGCTTCCCAATAGTAGCTTCCAAACATACAGATCAGAAAAGAAACCTGAGTTTACAACACAAGAAACATTTACAACCCCTCTACAACGTGGATAGTACAGCAAGTTCCTCCATTTTAACTCTCGAATACCAACCACTATGACTGGTCATAAAATTCCACATACTCCACTCACGCCCTTTCTAAAGGCTGCCCATCCCCTAAAACTGTCTTTCCACGCCGAACAATCAGCTCAAAGAGAACTAACTAACATGCCCACTTCATATCATAGTTGGCATGTGATGCTAATCATATAAATGTGTGTCTATGTGGAACATAGGATATGAGATGGCCTTTCAAATATGCATAGAATTTCCAAAGTTTCTTTATTTTCATTTTTATTATTTAGGCTATTATTAGAGGCCCTTAGAAGTGTCCAATTCGAGTCCTAATAGGTTCAGGTTATTATCATGAGGAAACTAATTGTCATTATTTTAGTAGGTTTCTAAGTTGCTTTTATGTATGAGGAGCTCCAAAAATGAGATTTGAGATGCAATTTTCTCAAACAACACTATTGTTATTTGATTTCTTAGTTTTATTAATTAAGCTCTCTTCCTGGATTTTTTTCCTATTGTTCTTCCTATTTCACTTCCTCATCTTCTCAATCTCCCTTCTTCTCTTCTTCTACTGAAGGATCTCCAAATTCTCTTTCATCTTGCAAAAATGCGACACTTCATCAAGTGGTTTCTAAGCATGTTTATTTGGTTCCTCAACCAAATACCCAATTTGTTCAATCGTCATCATTCATCACCGTTTTATCGTCCTCCATTGCGTTACGCCCTTCGTTTCCACCCATTACTAGTCTACCACCCGTTCCACCACCATCTATTTCGTTTTGAAAACAAAAAATTTGCCATTAGACCAATCACTTAAGTACAAACCCAACCTACATGTCTTCCTCATCCATTGTCTCGTTTGCCTTATGATGAATTTTGTGATAATCAGACATGGCAATATGGAGTTCAAAAATATATGCACAAGTTTCCTCCTTTTGATGGTCATGATCATATTGATTTTTGGCTATTTCTTATCTTATCTTATCCAAGTGGATTATTTCTTATCTTATCCAAGTGTACACGAGTTTGATGATGATTTATTCGGTGACATGATGTTAATGAAACCAAGAATTGGAGGAATGACTATAATGGTGTCGAATACAACGAGATAAACAACATATTCAATCTTGATTCATTTTGAAAGAGATGTTACGATATATTTTTATTGCACCGAGCACCAAATCAAACAACACGTTGTCCAGACCCTCCAACACACCAATTTCCTCCATCTTCCCAGATTGTTTATACATATCAATTCACTCCTACCCTTCAAAAAAACTCCAACCCGTATCATTACAAGCTCAACCACCACCACCGCTTATTCGAACTTCCCCAATTACTTCTCTTCCTCCACTTTTCCCCAAACCAGGTTTACACTTGAAATCCAACCCCAATAGCATACCACCACACACCAACAATAATCTTCCACGTTACCGACCCAAAAATACCTCCCTCCTTGACTACCTCTCCCATTACCAAAGGCATTCTCCCTACATCTAAAGTAGCCCCCTTATACCATTCTCCTCAAATTCCAAAGAAACCAATCCCTACTACTACTTCAACTACAACCGGAATTATTACACCACACCAAAACCAGCCCCAACCAAAGACACCTCCAAAAACCAGCCTAATTAATCAAATACCCTCCAAACCCAACACACTTACAGACATTTCTCCTCAACCTATCCAAAAGCTCAACCTTTGTAGAACAACCCTTAAAACCCCAACAATTTTTTGTGCACTTATCAATTCCCCCAACATTTTTTCCCAAGCTCTTACATTCGCCTTTCAAATAAGAGGAGGATGCTCACCATATTCACATACAAAGCTCCAAGGCAATTTTGCTCAAAGAACATCAGTGCATGAAATGTGACTTCGAGGATCTCTTTGCAAGATTGAAAAGTCTACAGTTTTGAATATTTTTCTTAAGTTGTTGATTGAAAATTCTTATTTTCAATATACTACTTTTGAAGAAAAGTTTTCACAAGTTTTTGATATCTTTCAAAGGTCATCAAAGAAGAAAAGAAAAAGAAGTCGCAAAAATAATCGGGACATAATTTGTCCCTCTTCGTATTCCTTATATGGATGCAGAACTATGTGTCATTCGATTTTGGAAAGTGTTTTATCTCTTACACCTCGTCACAATGATGCTCTTGTTGTTCAAATGCATAAATCAATGGCGAGTTATTTTCAAGAAGAGAGAATGATGTAGGATATGAAGTGGTGATGTGATTTCTAATACGTATAGGAGTTCAGCAAAAAAAATATTTGTTTATATTCGTTTTTATTATTTAGGCTATTATTAGAAATCCTTAGGATTGTCCAATTCGAGTCCTCATGGATGTATTACAATCATATTATATATAGTTTAGGTAAATAATGTTCATTGCTTTACTAGGTTTCTAAGTTGTTTTTATGGAATTATCTATATAAGTATCTCCAAAAAAATGAGATCTGTAATGCAGCAGTTTTCTCAGTCAATAGTAGCGTTATTTGATTTCTTAGTTATATTTCTCTCCTCTTGAGGATTCAAGAGTTATCTTCCTTGATTTTCTCCTATTGTTCTTCCTCTTTCTCCTTCTTCATCTTCTCAATCTCCCTCTCTTCTTGTATTGAAGGATTGAAGGATCTCTGAATCCTCTTCTTCTTCAATGAGTGTGTGTGCGTATCTTCTTTTTTATCAATAAAAGGGACTAGATAGCATTAAAACAAAAACAAGAAGAAAATACACCAGCTAGTGACTGATAGCTGCTGAAAGGCAAGGAAGCCAAAGCTTCATTTGCAAAAATAAAATTACTGTCCAATTAAAAATACAAACGTGCAAGGGTTGATCATTCAAGACCCCCCAAGTAACACCCCAGTTCCAACTAAAGACATAATAGATCTGGTCAATTGAAGAATACCTTTAGCTACTCCTTTAAAAATCCTATTGTTTCTCTCTTTCCAAATTGTCCAAATAGTAGCAAACATGCAATATCATGGTCCAATTGAAGTGTGTCTGAATGTATATATAGACTCAAAATTTAGCACATGTCACTTTAATTTAGACAGCTCATCAACTAATAGTGAATGAACAAGCATGCAATATCATGCAACAATATCAATTATTTATAAAAATAAACATACATCATGCATCATATTAGGCTTGTATATGCTAACACCAAAAAAGTGATATCAATAGGACTCTGCAGTACATCATCTTACAACACGAACTAGAATATTCTAAAATTCAGTTCTAGACAGATTATACTTTACTTAGGATTGATAGAATCAACAAATAATCATAGTTGTCCTTGGTTATTGTCTCCCTATTAAAGATGATATTTACCACCACTCAGTAGATGTGATATCAGCTATCCAGTCTATGACTCCAAAATATGAGCACTAATCAAATGACACTAAAATATGAGCACTGATCAAATGACACTAAACATCCAACTAACCTACCTTCGTTCGTTACACAATTTATAAGATACGTTGTCCTAGGAATTGTCACCACACCATGCCTAGCACTCGAGATAACATAGTTTAGAGCATCTCCATGGGATCCCCTAAATTAGCCAAAAAGCTAATTTGGGGTGCTCATGTGTTAAAAAAAAATGCTCCAAGGGATACCCTATACATGCCCACATTTTAACTTAACCTCTCCCTTCCCCATATATTTCGGGGCATCCATACCATCCCCAAATCCTAAAAAATATTAAAAAATCTCCATTTCTTCCCTCTCTTCTCCAATCATTAAAATTTAAATAATGAATTCCTAAAATTTGGGGAAAATATATTTAAATAATGATGAAAAAGTAAAAATGGGAAAATTAGCCAAAAAGCTAATTTGGGGTGCTCATGTGTTAAAAGAAAATGCTACATGCCCCCATTTTAACTTAACCTCTCCCTTCCCCATATATTTCGGGGCATCCATACCATCCCCCAAATCCTAAAAAATATTAAAAAATCTCCATTTCTTCCCTCTCTTCTCCAATCATTAAAATTTAAATAATGAATTCCTAAAATTATGGGAAGATATATTTAAATAATGATGAAAAAGTAAAAATGAGGAATGTGATTGGAGTTATGGAGGAAAAGGGAAACCCTACAATTAGCTTTTGGTAACAACGGGGTCCCCAATTTAACTTTTACCCTTGGAGATGCTCTTACATCTACATCTTAAAGAGAATGGAAGTTTACTTATTGTAGTTATTATTCCATCAACCTCTAACCTCAACATAATTCGAGGGGCCAACAACTTGCTAATTGTTTCAGAAAATACTAAAATGAAGACAGACATAAAAAACACCAGATATTAAAGCTACATCAATAACTTCACCTACAAGAGCAGCGAATATCAGCATCAAGTATAACTTCAACCCCAATGCTAGCCCTCATTGTGTTAGGAGAATGCCAATCATATCAAAAAGTAATAATAGTAAAATAATCATTTTAAAATATCAATCTCCATCTTTCAATAAAACTAAAGCATCAGGTTTTGGTGGAAAGGACTTGCAGTATATCAAATAACAAAGACAGATAGATGTACATATGTGATGTACCCACCTTAATAGAGTCCGACTGTGCTGCTTGTGCAAGGCCATGGAGCATACTTTTCGTCCACTAGCATGCATGCATGCATGCATAAGACAGCCGGAGATAGAAAAACACTACACTTGAAAGTATTGAGAAAAGCAAAATCCCACTTGCCTTAACCTTTCTAAGCTGGCGTGACATCTTAACCCTGGCATCATTAAGTCAAATAATTTAGCCAGAATCAAAGTAACAGCATGCAAGCCAACAGCGGCAGGTGATTCGCATTAGTATCTACTAGGGAGCTCCTGCCCTTCCCTTCCAGCTTCCATTAGTTTATATCTAATCAACAACCACCACTAAAGACATCACTGTAGTGCTTATTGCCTCCATTCTGTCCTCCACTGGGTTCTATTTGATAAACAAAATGCTACGGTAAATCAGTAAACTCCTTCCCTTTAAGATATTCCTCAATGTTGCCTTGCATTGCCTTCATTGCGCCCTCAGAATCTGAAACTGAAATTGGCTCATCATCTCTCTCAGGCTGACTGTTCAGGTCAATATGGCCTTTCAAATGACAGGAGGATGGTTTCTTCTGATCAGCGTTGTCATCGTCAACGTCAATGATCTCCACTGTCTGTTTCTGTCCATCATTGGCTACGTTACTGCTTGTTATTGATTCAGTGAGCTGCTCAGGCTTCTCGAGCTGCTGCTGATGCTGCTTCTGGAGTCTAGTCTCATTTTCATTCTCCAACTGTCGTTTTCCACGTCGTTCTATGAGGGTGCGAAAGCGGCGCTTCACAATCAGGCAAGCATTGCACATGCATGTTTCACTATGCTTGGGCAACTGCCCACTTGGAGGCTGGATGCAGACTATACATGTACAACCAGGCTTATGACGAGGGTGCTTTGTGGTTGGTGTCTGTGCTGCAGGGGGGAGGGCCACAGCCTCTCCCAGGATGGCAAGATTAGCAAGAGTGTCAAGCCCCTCAGACCCTTCAACTGCCTCTGGGTCTTTCCGAACTGATTTTGTTTTCTCTGAAAATGTCAGGTTACAACCACGTAAATTGAAAATGTGTTGATTCAAACATTTCCCTAAGTCAAACAAATGAGGAAAGATTGTGTCTCAGTTTAAATGTAAAGACAACCATACCAGAATTATTTGTCTTCATAAGAAGTTTCATAAGTTCTACTGAATTTAACTCCTGGTCCGCTGAACATGAACACCTAATCAATCAGAGATGTCAACCATCGATGAAAATATTGGAACCAATGTCACAGCCTTGAGAAAGAACAGATGAATAAACATAATCCACTAAAAACAACAAACAAACGTAATTTTTACCTCCGTCTTCAAAGACTTTTCAAAATTGGAAATCCAAAACATAATTAAGGTAAAAATTTCTAGTATTTTAAGCATCAAGGACTGTTGTGGACATATAAATGGACACGGGAAATTTTCAAATTGGTAAACAATCCCCCTCCCCCTCCCCCTCAATGCAGGACCAAGGCTCTATTGCCAAGATGAACTTTGTAAAAAATTGCTCCAAGCAAGCACTGACACTTTGAAAAACTTGCAACTTCGGTCTCCTAAACGCGCCGGGGCAAAATACCCTCAATGCTATTCAATAAAAAATAAGCAAGGATGCATGGACATGGACCCGGACATGGACATGGACACGACAATTTCCCAAGAACTAGAACTCGGGGACACGTCGACACTTTATTTTTCAATAAATCGTATAAAGATACATAATAATCTAATAAAATGTCTTCCTAGAGTGTAAGAACATGACACTCTATTGCAAGAAAAAAATAAAGTAGAGAAAAAGTATACTAGAGAAGAAGTAGAGGAGAGAACAAGTAAATGAGAGAAGAACAAGAAACACATACTACCTCTATGCTTTAATGGCTTTTTACTCTATTCGTCTTAAATCCCAATTGAAAAAATCACTTCAAATGGATCAACAACCATTAAATTAGATGGTTATTTGCACTCATCTAAAAATAAAAAATAAAACAAAGATGGTTGTCCAGTCTTGAATGTGTCCTGACCAAGCTCTAGGTGTATCGGAGGCGTGTCCGACACGTTGACCACATTGACCATGTGTCCGACACTGGCCGATACATTGACCACGTGTCCTACGCGTATCGAAAGCGTGCCGAGCGAGTGTCAGTGTCGGTGTCGGATACGTGTCGGACACGGACTGCAAGTTTTTCCAAGAGTATGCTTCCTTGAAAATAAGTCTTAAAATCATTCAACCTCTTCCCTCAAGGACCTTTACAAACCTTAATTTTGTCCCAAGGTGAGTTTGATTCCAAGGAAAATTTTGGATGACAAAATTACAAAAACGCATAAGAAATAGGAAAATATTATCCATCATGTGGTTGATTAGTTTTGGCAAACATTTTCTTAGCTCCTCCCCTAAAAAACATTTTCCACAATTTTTGTAACAAACCAAATGGGTATAGTGATCTTCATAAAATTCATGTTGTTCTTCATTTTCTTTTCCTCATTCCATCCTCTTTTTATCACTTTCGGTAAATTTTCTTGGAAAACTTTTGGCAGACATTTTCTTTGCTCCTCCCCTTAGAAAACATTTTCTTCAATTTTGTATCACACCAAATGGATAGTGATATTCAAAAAATTCATGTTCTTCATTTCTCTTCCTCCTTCCATCCTCATTTTGTCACTTTCGGAAAATTTTCTTGGAAAATTTACCTTGAAATCAAACACACCCTTAGGGTTCCAATTTGTCATAGTTGAGTGGCACCATAGATGATGATGATAGAGTATGATGGGGGGCTTTACAAAAGTTAGGCGTTGCTTGAATGATCATCCATTGAGGCCGATGGTGCCCAATCTTGACTAGGATTTGAAGCCAACAACTTTGCTAAACTCAAAGGAAGAATACAATAGAGTGAAGGAAGGGAAGACGAGTTCAGAGGGAATTCTAGGATAATGTGATGTCACGGTTGGGTGGGAAAGTGCTTGGGCACGACTATACGGCGCTTGGGATTGTATCCTCAAGCGAACCTAAGTTAGTGAATTCGAATTCTTTAAGGTTGCTTAGAAATCAATGATCTTGTGCATGAAGAGGAATTGAAACAAACAACAGTTGTTGATGAAAGGTTACATTCATTGCTTGAGAATGCTTTGAGCGAGGTTGCTTTGACGACTCCCTTACAATGATGGTCTAAACTCTAAAGCTTGATCCAGGGCGTGTCAGAATGCATGCTTGATCACGATGCTAAGCATTTTGGGCAGATATGAGTATGAAGAGAATAGAGATAAACAACAACAACAGAAAACTTGAACAAACATTCATTCCATAAATTCCATTAGGCGCTTATGAAAAGATCATAACTCGAATACTTTCTAGGCTCAGTTGCCAGATCAACAGAAGAATTCTCTTTTACAGCTTTTGTTCATTGTTCACGAAGCTCAAATGAACTCCTAATGGTGTTCTGTGCCCCTAAAGATTCTTGTTTTGAAGTCCACTTGTAATGATTCTTTAAGATTCTTCTTTTTAATGAGAACACCGGAACTGCTATGAGTACTGAACAAAACACGGAACTGAGCTCGAACTCCTTCACTCCCAAGGTTCCCACCCAGGGTAGATGCTACGCATTTGGGAAGATATCAAAAGGGAACACTGATTGCGAATACCATATGAAAAAGTCTAAGAGTGACCTAGGCTATACATAATGACTTGGGAGCATCAAGCATGCTTACAACACTCGTTACAAAGCATCATCCTAGAACTATATTTACAAGCAAAACCTAGGCTAACTATGTACGATGAGAAAAACCATGATAAGTGCATACAAAAAATTGGGGTTTGGGGGGAATTAGAGAGTTGTGGATTTTCCTTTTAATAGCATTTTTGTGTGGTTAACAAGATGGGGAAATACCAAGAGGTAGGACACGGCCTTGAAACACTTGTGTTACTTTTTATTTTTTCAATAGGTTAAAAACCAAATGGGGAGAGTTTATAACACAACCAAAAATCAACTTTTTTACTTAAATATAAGATGAGATCAAGCATGAACGGACACGCGCCGTGTCAAACACAGACACGACACCTCGACTCAACAACTTTCCAAACAGTAGGACTCCGCATCATGGCGACATGTCATAAACTTTTTATCAAAGTCATATTTTTCATAAAGAATAATCCAATAAAGAAATAATTTAAATATAAAAAAACAACAAAAGTACGACAATGAAAATGAAGCACAAACAGTAACTTCATTTATGTTGCAAGTGCAAATTGAAAAGAAAAAAATACATTAAGGGTCTATTTGGCAATGCAGTTAAATCGGAAAGCCGAATTACGATTAAGTGGGATTAATCAGATTTAATCGGTCAACTTTTTTTCAAAGCATATATTTTTAAATTTTAATAATAGTCATAGATTATAAAAATAAATAATTAATCAAAATGGTGTAAATTCGTAATTATATAACTTTACTAATTAATCAGTCATATATTACTTTATTAATTAATCAAATGAATCTAATTTTGCAGGTTGGATCACCTATATCACTACAAGCAACCTAACTTTCCAACATAGCGATAAATCGGCGAGTCGACTGGGCTGATTAATCGGAGACTCGCTGATTTTTCTTCAATTAATCGGTGACCGCTAAACCCCAACCGAATTCACCCAGTTCGATTCGGTCAAACCACAAATTGCGATTAATCGGCGATTTTTTGCCGCATTAATAACTTAGCTATTTGGTAGCATGGAAAAAAATGACATTGGATTTGAAATAATTCGATGGGGGAAGAATTGGATTCCTGTGAGAGATGAGAAAACCGGTCACATGCAAAATTGAGTGTATCGACCTCATAACAAACCAAATAGTATATAAAGTGCGTGGAGATCAGAATAGGGGGAATGAGAAGGATTACAAACAACTACAACCCCAGTGTTCAAAGTGCTTATATAGTCTCAATAAATACCTTGTCGCATCCCATGAATTATCAGAACATGTCCATCTTGGAGGAATAAGTGCATCAACAGGTATTTTTTGCCATTTAGATCATGTGTCTAACACCTGCCGACACGTTGACCACATGTCTTCAGCGTAATGTGGCATACACGGGTGAGGCAAGTTTTTCGGATATGGGGCGAACACAGGTGTGAATAGATCGTGCTTCCTTGGATGAGATATGCAAAAGAACAAACTTTGTTGATGTTGCTTATGACTTAAACTCGGACTCTTTATGAGGTTTTTTTTTTTAAATTGACCACAAACCAAACATGTTGAGTGTGTCGACCTCATAACAAACCAAATAGTATATAAAGTGCCAAATAGTATATAAAGTGCGTGGAGATCAGAATAGGGGGAATGAGAAGGATTACAAACAACTACAACCCCAATGTTCAAAGTGCTTATATAGTCTCAATAAATACCTTGTTGCGTCCCATGAATTATCAGAACATGTCCATCTTGGAGGAATAAGTGCATCAACAGGTATTTTTCGCCATTTAAAACAATTGTAACATTCAGCCCACTGAATCTTCTCGCTGACATTGAAATAATTAAAAAAAAAAATAGTTAAAATTCTTCTACAAGATATATACGGTTGGAGTCAAATCTACAAGCCAGTGTGACAGGCAGAAATCAGAAACTAGGATTGGAAATATTACAGCAGTTTTTTCTTCCAATCCAGTTGGTCAATTTTATTTTCTTCGTGTATCAATATAGTTTAGATGTTACTATCTATTCATAATTATACTAAGATTTCACATCATGAAGTAACCAAAGTTAGGGTAAATGATTACATCTTCATGCTCATGTCTCCTTAACCAAACTATCCATTGACACAAAATGTTGAAACAATAAAACAACTAAATATGATGAGCTTTCACCCAAAACAAACAACAATACAACTGTAACAAAAAGACAACAACCATCTAAGAGAGAAGAAGTTACCCAAAACTGTTTTCGACAAGAATTGTGGGCTTTCCTAGTATCGGGGGCTCCTGTCAAGGGAAAATGGATGAGTGATTCCATGCACCGGTATAACTTGTTACATACGAAGTTACATTTCTACACGATTTTACGCAACAAGTAGCTCAAAAACATACGAATGTACTATTAAAACCAAACTTTACTCCAACAATAGAAAATCCCCATTTCGGATCATGTAAAACAAATAAATGACTAACACACCTGAATATTACAGAATGACTAACATTGTTCATATTCCATGGTACTTGCATGACATTATTCCCCTTTCTTATTCTTAAGCAAGCCTCAAAAGGATGATCCATGGTAATGTTTCAACTAATGTTTCCTTTCCGGTTGTTTTGAGATCAATTCCTATGTGAATCATCATCTATACTTGACCATAAGGATTTGAAATCTAAAAGCAAGTCCATATAGACAATTGCACCTTGTTACAGAATAAGGAAATTTAAACACAAAACAAAATAAGAATTGGGACATCATACCTCATACGCTTCAAATTCAAGGCCTTCGATAACCACAATACTGGGGAGATGATCTGGGGATGGATGGAGCAACTGTTGCAAGTCTTCCCATTTAAGCTTGAGTTCTATCAGGTCCTCGTTTTCATTTTGTAGGCGTTTGCTCCTTGAACCAAGTGTACAACCTTTCCGCTTACTAGGAACCACTGAAGACTTAGCCCCAAGTGCTTCCTTTGCTTTATAGACTGGCTTTTTCACTTTAGGCAATGTATTTGCAGGATCTGTTGTATTACCCTGTTTCAATCACAAATTACTATTGCATCTATAGTACTACATAAAGAACTTAAGAAAAATGCACTACATCCGGATCTTTTCTTTTTACCACTGCCACACAAACACTATTCCTTGTGTAAGTATGTGTGATCTGACAAGCATGGGAGTGAGCCAAAGGTTTGAAGTCAGTTATTATCATTGAGGACCTCGACGAATAAGTGTCATATGCATCCGACTCTCCAATCCATAAACCACCACCATTCCATTTATATCGATAAATTACCATGCATGTGAAAGCTCTTACAATAATCGCAAGGACCACTACAACCCCTTAGACAATATGTGTCAAAAGCATGTGACAAGAAATATCTCCAAACTAACTAACTCGCACAATCACTTTGTACACTTTCAGCAGATCATTACACTGACCTTTCCTAAAAGGACTCCATGCTTTAATAACTTTAGTGTAAAGTTTTAACACTAAAAAGTGATATCATTTGAATGACTTGAGAAGAAACTTACAAAAGAAATTTAAATAAAATAAAAACATATTTAAAGTAGGGTTGGCGGCGGCGGCAGGGGGGGGTGGGGTCAGGACGGATTTGGCCATATCCATTCTGAATCCACCCTGTTTAACAGAAGCATTTTTCAAGGGAAAGGTATCTCTTAAGAAAGATATTTGGCATTGGGGATCGGCTGGGATAATCTCCTTTCATTGTAATATTGATATTCTGGTCATCCTTGTCCTGTGAGTTTCTCACTCATTTTTTTACTATTATCAATAAATGAATTCTAGTGCATACTTGATCTAAAAGAAAAGAAGGGAAAAAAAAAAAAAGATCTTTAAGAGTTATTTCCTTTTTGAAGATCGGGTTGACATGGATGTCAAGGATTTTCTTTAGTACATGTGAGAGTCCAAAGATTACAAACAACCCGATCCCAAAGATTATGTTAGAGTGAGAGCATGGGTCATTGGGCGAGAAAGAAATAACATAATCTTTGGGAGTTCCTTTTAGGGATCGGGTTGAGATGGATGTTGTCGGTTTTCTTTGGTACATATGTTCCACCCACATGTACCCATGTACTCCATGCATACGGTTTACAAAATTTATGTTAGAAAGGGAGCAACTTATCAGTCCCATAATGTTTCTTTATTGTTATCTTCCGGGGATTTAACTGTTACAGTTGCTTGCATTTTTCACTAATTTTATTCAAAAAGGGGGGGAAGTAACACAAAAGTAAGACATAATAAACAACAAAGCATATGAATTTGATGCTCATTTATTGTTATACAAATAAATCACAGGGAGGTGAGACATATAATTTTACTCAACCTGAACAGATGGTGGGATGAATGATACTTTTCTGAATCCCAAGACCAGTTTCCCTTCTGGATCTAACCGACTAAATGTGACTGGTATACAAAACCAAACTTCAGTTAACAAATTATGCAAGGAAAAAAAAAAACACTCGTAAGCAAGGAAAAGCCAAGATAGAACTAGAAACTTCAACAAGTCTTTATAGAAAATACAACAATAATGGTGCTAGGTATTGCTTTTAATTTCTTCAACTTTATGTGTGTAATCCTAGGTGACAACGACACTATTTCTACAAGGAACGTGTTGACACGTATCCTGTCGTATTCTCGTGCCGACGCTCTTACAGATACTCCATGCTTAGATCTTTTTCACATATCTTTGAATTCTATACTAATATTACAAGCATATTATAGAAAGTTAGTACATGAGTAACAATAATGACCACGTGAATGAATATGCTTACAATTGATATTTATAACAAAACGTGTGCTTCTTAAAAGAAAAATTTAACCCCAATGGACATATAGTGGAACCTTCACTGAATCATAATAGAACCCTAAACTAGCAAGTGGGTACAAGTCCATTAATAAAAAGAAATAAAATGATTAGTTAAAATTACGGCCCCATTATCAAAAACTCAAGGAGGAATACCAAAACCTAGTTCACTCGTTATGATATGATGATTCTCTTTGTGATGTATCCATGGCTAAATGATTAGCGCCAACTTATAATTAGTAAATTTGAATGTTAACTTCAATTTCAATCAGGTTCCAACCAAGTAGTATAATATCCATTCTATATGAAGACTTCTTTACACATCAGTAAGGGACATATTACATGAAGTGAAATTTTGAATTAAAAGGAAATATGGGCCTTCAAGGGAAGAAATTAAGTTGGGATAAAATGATTGCGAAAAATATCGACTCTTAGATACACTGGAGGATGGCTGGTTTGATTTAAAAGGGATCAAGTTTCAAAACCACCTCACTATTGGGGAGGCATATGTCATTGAGAATTAACTTTTCATCTATGTGCTTTTATTCTTTGTTTCAGTCATTTGCTTCCCCCTATTTTCTATAAATAAAGTATGCTTTGAGCCTTCTCTCAAAAATCCCTTTTTCTTTATCTTGGTCACGACCCCATAAAAGAAGATCAGTCCAAGGAGCATATTCATGTTTTATTTTGTAGATGTAGAAACTCATGTATAAGTTCAAGAACTACACATCATTCATTATAACTTCAATTCAGTACTGGAAATTATGCAATCGAGTCACAATCAATAGATTAAAATTTCTGAAGGAGATTAATGATTTAATGGTTCAAAGGTTGTTATGTTTGTGGCACTCACAATGACATAAATTAAGGGGGTACCAGGAGTCCATGGCTGCTGCTACAGGGATGATATCAACGGCAGGAACACCATCATACTAATGTAATTGGCATTTACTTCGCACTACATGCACACCATCAAATGGTTGCCAATGAATAGTGCCATTATATAAACACACTATTCATATATAGACCCTTTAATCTCACTTTTTGATGTGACTCAAGCCCCCAAGAGATGGTGAGGAGCCAGAACCAAAAGCGCTACATCTAGATCATAAGTAAATTTCCTCCATAATTATTGTTTTCTTTTTCTGACTAACAATACATTTCTTCATATTATTTTCACAACAACGAAACTTACCAATATGATGAACTTGCTTGGTTTCTACAGTACCAATGGCCAATCGGCAGTAACTTAGCTAGGATTTCAGTCAAGGGGGCAAAGGTGTGAATCAAGATTTTTTACATACTTTTGGTTAATATATTTTTTATTAAATAAAAAGGTCCACAAATTTTTGTTAAGTTACAAATTTACATGTTACGGTTAATATCTCATTTCTCATTTCCATGTTTGTTGACAATTGAAAAAGGTTTATGCATTATTTTTTAGCTCTTTTTAGCTCAACAAACACTCAACTCAACTATGTGAGTTTTCTCCTTTTTTTTATTTTCCACTTCAAAAAAAGAACAAAATCGCTTATTACTAAGGGTTAATTATGCATACTTTTGTCACAACTCACATGCATAGCACCAATAAGGCTTTTGATCGAGGAGAAACAAAAAAGTGAAACGAGGAGAAAAATGAGAGATGACAATTCTAGAACGATGTCATAATCTATAAGGCAATAATGTGTAATGTACAGAGCACCAAAAATAAAATCGTGCGAGGTTCTCACGTGATCAAGAAAAAAAAGAGCATTTACTCAAAGATAAATGTGTCCCATCCAAACATAAAACATGAGTAATAAATTAGGTAAGCTAATTGACCTCCTCCTTCCCATGACAACTCCATGCAAGTAGGAATATGCAAGCTAAATAAAAGAATCGTTTACCCAAACTGGATCATTGAAATGTTAAAAAAAAAAAAAATAGGAAGCCAAATAACAAGAAGTCTGAAGTTCGTAAGTTACTTGTGTCACCAGCTTGCAGTTGCATAGACTGAATACAAGGAGTGACACCCTCTAAAACGTACATCCTGCTGTTATTATTAGGCCAGAAGCGAAACTGAAACGTCCATTCATTTCCTTTTAAATCCTGCACTTTTAGTGGAATCCCTTCGGGTTGAGAAATTGAAGGCAAATAGGCCTGCCATATGAAAAGTGCATATCAGTTCAGTTCACCAACATGATACGTATGCGATATGCGACCTACGATGATTTATGGCTGAGTTAAATTCCTTTGAAAAAAACCCCGGATTTATACTATCAAGTAGAAAATTTGACTTTTGTGATGTCATTCATCAATTTCACAAGTCAATTCCTAGAGCTTTATGGTAAGAAATCGTGCAGAGATTAAAAGAGGAAAGAGGAAAGCTAGAATGGTAATTAATTATAAGAGATTAAATGATAACACATATGAAGAAAAATATAGAAGATACAAAATAGTAAAACAGTTATAAGAAATTTGTAAAAATTTACCAGAATTACAGTTACCTCTAGAAAGTGAATATAAAATAGTTGAAACACATGTGAAAAAGTACGGGGAGCAGTTTTGTTATCTAAACCACAAAAAGAAGACGGTAAAAATTTACAAAAATATGTAGATATAGTTTGGGACACTACAAAGTGCCTCAGTCTCAAAGTTTGCAAAGTACGGATGGAGCTGGGATGTCTTTGTAACATAAATTGGTTGTATAACAAAGTCTCAAAGGATCTTACTCTTTTGCAAAGTCATACAATAAGTAGAATCCATCAAGAAATGCTTTCACAATCACAACAACCCTCTAATGAAATGCATCTTAAAAATAGTTGTTCATAAACTGAAATGCATAGTAGAGGGAGGGAGGGAGGGAGGGAGGAGAGGAGGGGGGGACATGTACCTCAGCACACTTTTTGGGCAGCACCAAACGACCTATCCTTCCAGCATCACTGGCACTTAGAATCTTCTCGAACAAAGGTGTAATGAGTGCATTTGATCTTTCAAAATAATTAAGAGGCTTCAAATGATGAACATATAGAAATCGGATGCAAAAACCAGGACTAATAGGAAACAAAATAATGAGGGATCGCTTCCTAGCTTATATTGAAAGGAAACGGCATAATTTGAAGAACCGTAGTAGGACAACAATTTTAAATACATCTCTTGCAAAAACAATGTTAGAAAAACAAAATCAAAGTCATGGCCCACTATTATGCCTATGAATGCATATAAAGCACCACTCAGCATTAAGAAACAATGTTAACCAGAAAGAAAATTAAAGGATACTCTCCGGAAATCTGTTGTAGCTCTTGATCAGTTATTTTTGGCCAATAACGAGGAAGGAGCTGATGACTTCGACCCCGAGCATCCCCACGTGATCGTCCGTTGCGCATTTGAGCTTCACCAGTAGATTCAGCTCCATTGTGTGAATTAGCATAGAGTAGCTTGGACAATGAAGATGATGGGTTTAGTGGCTGTGCATTTTGCAGCTGTGGGTTTTGCGGCTGGGTTCCTAAAACCCTGGTTGAACCTTTTGTCGCATCAGGAGATCTATAAGGTACAGGCAAATCAGAATGTTGACGGGGCAGATCCTCATTTGCACTGGATGTCCGCACTGAAGTATTCATACATGAAGCCGGATTTAAATTGTAGGACATCCTTTCTGCGGAAGTCCTTAACACAGATTCAGATTTCAAGTCCTTCATATCATTTGGATCTTTCATGTTATTTGGATCAGTTTGTCCTGAAAAGTAGTATAAACTTTTAGACCATGTTCCCCTTTCCCTATGATTATGAGGGCAACATATTGAAAAGAAAAAAAAATTACCAGTAACAAGTTCGTCAGTTTCATTTGATCTTTTAACTTCAAGTGGCATCCTGGATAGCAGCTCAGATGGAGCATTGATAGGCTCCGTTGAGTTGATTTGCCACAAATGTGCAGAAGATGCATTTTGCGCAAAAGCATTCCAGTTGTCCTTAAATCTTTCAAACAATGGCACAGGCTACAGAAAAGAGGGTGAAACAAGGATTTACATATGTAAGAAAAGAAATCCAAAAGAAAATAATGTGCAAAGGCCTTTACAAGTTTTTTATTGAAGGTAACTAGGGCATGGACACTGGTTGAGTAACATTTCTTTACTAGTACACAAAAAGATTAAAATCAGTCTAACGACAGACCATCCATATATAAGAGAACCATAAAAATGTCCAAATCTTCATTGTGATTATATCAAAGGTAGCTCAAGTCTACATTTACCATATTTGAGCTTCTCCTGTCGCATGCTGTGCATTTAACTCCTCCAGCATCCAATAAGACAAATGCATGAGCTGAAATAATACAACCGCAGTGCACAGGCTGCAATAAAAAGATATGTTGTGAGATGTTGCAAAATCTCAAATAATTTGGAATTCCAAAAATAAACTATAACCAAATTATCTATTGAAACTATTTTGTTAAGGAGTAATTTCAGGCATCTGAATGAAAAACCTAACATACAAATATCAGGCAAGTTTAATATTTCTCTCACCTTTCTGCAAGACTCACAATTCCTCCAACCAGCAGCAGCTCTATGAAACACATCACAAAACCTTCCTTCCTCATACGAAGAACTAGAGTTACATCAAATAAAATCAACACTTAAACAAACTAAGCATGTAAGACTACTATGTGCAAGAACTCTGATAGAAAGAAAGCAATGCCTCTAAATAATATACAATACAAACAGCCTCTAGTATCAGCTAGAGTGTGCAAAAGTAAATGTCGTCACTGACATGCATGATACAATAAGCATCGCATCCATTACACACATGCGGTTGAAAGTTGAAACTCTTAGAAAACTTTATGATTTTTTTATATATAGATGGTACACAAAAAGGAGACGAAAAGAACAGCCTAAGCCAGTTATACCATGAACTGTGACTTGGTTTGGCATAAAAATGATCTCGACATGTATATCCCACCAACTAAATAATGAAATAACAAACTAATAAATAAAAATTCAAACTGCCACGGACAATAGAGTAAGCGAAACCAACACCAATCAACATAACAACTCTGCTGACACATTAGTAATTAGTGTGAAAAGTAGGATAATATCCTACACTTGCATAAACCAGTCTGTGTGCAGCAAAGAACACAGCTAAATGGCAGAAAACAAATTGCTTACACTATGAAGGTGTAAACGAAACTGTTAACAAGTGCACGGAGTGTACAGCACTGTGGGGCATGTTGGCACACAGAAAGAATGATGCCGGCGACACCATTGAGTACTAAATCCCCTAATAACGAAATTCAAACACAACATTGTCTCATTGCTATCATCTTCGCACTGATCTGGTACGTACCTTCATCTAGGCTAATGGTTCTAAAATCAAGAATTGGACTCGGCCATTCATTCTTAGGAATCAAAATGATGAATCCTAGCAAAGAAGGGAATGAAGATCCGCAACCACCACCATGGCTTCCTCATATATAATCCCAACATTATTTGAAAAAAGACAACCGAAAGTAGTGTGCCCTCAGCCTTATCATTCCTACAATTCTTCAAGCGTTCAAAATGCCATCCTGATCAAATCACTATCCACACGTCATTCAAGAGAAATGGTCCAAAACTCCAAACCCTAGTCCCTTGAATCTTTATAAAGGTCCCAAAAGAAAGATAAAATGTGGCTATGGTCCACAACTAAAATGCCATTAGTCATCATCCTACATAAATCATTCAACTTTCCTGCAATGGATGTAAAATCATGAAAAAACTCACTACTGTTGTCACCCTCCAACAACCATTTTATTAGCTGTGATCCTAATAACTCATTAAACCTTCCTAATCTTACCATATATGCAAAAACTTGAAAAAACTCACTATTAGTGTCACCCTCCAATAAGCAATTCATTCTAGAGCCTAGACTTTTACGTCCATCCTCTCAATTTAAAATCTCACAATTCTTCTAGCCTGTATCTCATCCAAAGATAATACCAAAGACTCCTCTTTCCTGTCAAGTAAAACAATATCTGCCAAGAGACTCATTAATCTACCATGCAACACCCCCCCCCCCCCCCCCCCCCTCTTGCTTAAGCCACTCTCCCATCTTGGATTTAATATACTTAAGTTTGAACCAAAATCTAAAGCATGTTCAGTCATTCACACAGGTAGAACCTCCACTGTTTGATTGATGAGGATAGCAACTCCAATTCTTCGAACCACCTAGCACCAAGAGGGAATCTTCCTTAAATGACCAATGCATGCTGTCTGCCTCCAATGAAATGGGACCATGATAAGACCCTGCCCCAGCACATTGCATCAGCATTCTTGTCACACCTAATCACCAAGCTATCAAGCTTGTGCAACACCAAAGCACCTGGTGAAGTCTGAAATCAGCTCCTCGAATAGGCAAATTCATCCACCCATACTCATCCACAAATATGAGAAATAACACATATTTCTCTATATGAACTCTTATGCACATGCCCAATATATCTCACCACATTGAAATCTTTCCCATAGAAATTTTCTTTGGCGACCCAAGGAAGTTCCCAGTTCCCACATACCATGAAAATAATCTAAGTTCCACCATTTGGTCCACAAACCTTGATAGCCACCCATCTAAGGTCTACAACCCTAGTTTGCATAGTAACAAAAAGAAAAAGTATTCATATAATCCCCCTCAACATCAATAACTTACTTGATTATCCCATGTAATTATACAATCTAAAACACCTCATATGCTCCGAATCATTGAAGAAGAATCTTCCATCGTAAATTTCTTTCTGCCACAAAAAACTCTTAATCATACCTAGTTCCAACTTCAAGAAAAAATCAAAGCCAGTTGCATTATCTCAACATCATCTTCACCACATCTTGCATTCCTAGAAAAATCCTTAAACTCCCAAGCAAGGAAGTACGGACTGTTCGAAAACTTGTCGTATCTGTGTTCGACACGTATCCAACACCGACACTCGCTTGACTCGTGTTGGCCACTTGGTCAACGTGTCAACAAGTGTCAGACACATGGTCAATATGTCAACGTGTCGAACGCACCTCCAATACATTCAGAACTTGGTCAGGACACAAGCAAGACACAAAAACAACTTTGCTTTATTTTTTACTTTTAAATATTTGCAAATAACCACCTAATTTCATGGTTGTTGATCCATCTGAAGTGAAAGACCCTTTCGCTTGTGTTTTCAGACAAATAGGGCAAAATGTCACTAAATAATAGAGGTAAGTTTATGTTTCTTCTTAATCTTTGTTTTTTCTTCTTCTCTGATTTGCTTCTTCTCTCTACTTCTTCTCTACTATACTTTTTTCTCTACTTTATTTTTTTCTTGCTATAGAGCGTTTTGAAGGAATCAACTTTATTTGATTATTATTTATGTTTACATGACTTGCTAAAAAAATAGTATAACATTGACGTGTCCTCGAGTCCTAGTTTTTGGAAAATTGTCGAGCCGGCATATCCGTGTCCATGCATTCTTGTTCCTAAGTAACTAATGGCAACACACCAAGTCACTGAATACACTCAACATCCCTCACTCCACTCTCTTCATGGAGCAGCCCATTCTCCCTTCATTTCAATTACTCACATTAGACATGATCTTCAAAACCACTAGTCTTTGTAAATTATTATTATATGAGAGTATTTATTTAACAGTGGGGTATCTAATCCTTAAACAACAACTCACAATATGCCAAAACTTTCATCATACATTGGAAATGTTTCACCACAAACTTATACTTTAAGTGAATCATGGACTGGTGATAAATCTATCTTCCACCTCAGCAAGGGTATTCAGCTTTATTGATCCTTCTTGAGACTATATCTATCGACGTAACATAAACATCTTCTTGGACGATAGTATATAGGGATAAGAGTTAATAGTAATAGGGATATATTTCCAAGTACTTTTTGCCAAGATTAGTTGCCAGATTACTAGTTTTCTCTAAAAGAGGCAGCACTATCCCGGTATCCCCAACATTCCAAATGCCGGATTCCAACTCTCTTTATCTCTAGTCAGCTGCTATGTGCACCAAATGGTAAGCTAAAATAGCTTTTTTTTTTTCCCTTTGCAGGCTACAAATGCAAGTGAATGAGCTAGCAAATGTATGCCTAAAATAAAATCTAGAATCTATGATTTAATAAATTCTATGCTCTGATAAATGACTTCCCTTTACTCTCGACCACATAACTTCATCCACCCTAACCAACCTTTCTGCTAAACCTCTTAACTAAGAAGAACATAAACGAAAATACAAGTGAACCCCTCTTTTTATTCCCAGGATAGTCGTAACAGATTATTCCTATGAAAGACTTCTCAAAACTAAAGTCAAAGTCTCCAAACTAAATCCTCCTATCTAGAACGATCTAATCTCCATAAATCAAATGCATGCATTCACAAAATGGAACCTTTTCTATCAAATTCCACTCACAAGCAACAACACAATCTTTGTCAGAGCTAACATCAAACATGCATGCATTTCCACTCACAAACAACAGAAAACGGAGAACTAAACCCGAAATTCTCCAACCCAAACAATCTTCCTCATCAGAACTAACTAAATCTCCACAAATCAAATCATCAAACATGCATGCATTTACAAAATCATACCTTTTCTATCAAATTCAACTAACAAGCAACAACTTCTCGTCATAAGCAAGTAAATCCCATCAAATCGATTCATCAAACATGCATGCATTTACAAAATCAAACCTTTTCAATCAAATCCCCCTAACAACTAAAGATTCAAAATTTCCCCATCAAATCAGTAACAAAAACAGATAAAACCCTTACGCGCATCGATCGCATAGTTCAGCAAACGTCCCATCCCGACGCAGCCAACCCTTCTTCAACTGCTCCGTCTTGGGCTCTGGGCAATCGGGATTGAAGCAGGCCTTCAACGACGATGAGGCCATTGAAGCTCCCCAAAGTAGAAGAACCGTAAAGAAGAGAGAGATGCAAAAACCCTAAACAGGGAACAAGAGACGCAAGAAAGACGGTGGTAACGCCGCGATTTGTAGACAATAGAGAGTAAATGAGAAGGGGGTTTTGGGGGAGAAAATCAAGAGTAGCCTTTTATTTTCGGTGTCGGTATTCCCATCTTTGCCACGATACACTTCGAAGAGTTACTTGCACATCAAACTCTGATATCCATCCCACCAAATGCCACGTTCAAGATGTTGCTCGACAATCATGAGAACCACCGCATTTATGTTATGTTAAACCATGTACGTTGAAGAACTTTCCTTTACCTTGATTAGATTTGAATTTCATTTGCCTAAATTTTATCAAAATCTAACCCAGTTGAAAACTAAAAATATCTGAGTTAAATTTAATTTAGAATAGAATCATTGACTCATGATGTTAATTAAGTCGATACATGCCAATATTATTAACTCTCCCATTTTTATCAGGTTCATAAACTAGTTCGGATAGGAAATGGTGTTTTTAATCAATTAGGATAAACAAATTTCTTCATGGACGACTTTTCATTGTTCGACTAGGACAAGAAAATGGCTGCGATTTCTTGTAAAATTGAACAAGAAAAAATATTATAAATATAGTCAATCAATAGAGAGTCTTTATTGAAATAAAAAAATAAATAAAAAATAAAAAGACGACGATGCTTGTGTTTTTTCTCCATGTATTTGGAGTTATTAATGGACCTTTTAAGGGTGGTTTTCCACCGACTTCACTTGTGTTTCTTATTGCTCTTTTAGCTCCGACTTTTTTCGTTATTGAATATTCAACTATCAACTTTGGCAACAACAGTTATTTACTCACCTTAGCTCATGGTTTTGTTGTCATAACTCATAAGAAAGGGATTTCGACACCGCAAACCTACCAGAATTTTCTCTAGGGCAAAGTCTCAACGAACTTTAACGGTTTTTACTCACTACTCCAATTTATCTACTTCTTGCATGTTTGATTTTGTATCATTTCTTATTGTTTATATTTTTTTCATATCTTTGTTAGTTTTAGAAATTCAAATTTTTCATGTACTTCGTTGTTTGATTTGACTTTACTATTCTCGTTATAAATAGTTTCGCAAATATTAAAGTATCAAGGTCACAGGTCAAACCTAGTTTACCAAGGTCAACGAAAGTTAAACTCGGATTTTTTTTAACTTTAAACTCATCTATGTATAAGCACCATGCACAATTTCACAAACATGCAATCGCCGAAAAACCATTGTGAAGTTCTCCACTTGCCTACAATATTGTATTCTAAGTTGATTTGTATAATATCAGTGTATTTCTCGTGTCGTTTGCATAATTATACATTTTTGTAAACATGTCGTGTGTCCATAATAATAACTATTTGTGTAATTTTTTTTTATCTCATCATTCCTATAATAGAATAACTATATATTTTTTCAATTTACTCCATGCGAAAAAAATGTAGATAAACAACTTTAATATTGAATTAAAAATTAAAAAATCAAATTACACAATGAAAATGTAATTCAATATATATATACATATAATATTATGAATTTAGTTATTCTTTAAGACAATTGGCAAAATTAGCAAATGATAAAAGGGAATTTACACTAAATACGCAGTCATAATTTTAAAAAGCTTGAAGGGTTTGTATGTCACCGTGTAGAATTATCAAATTTTGGTGTGGTATATCACAAAGGAGTCGGGACTGAAAGTTGTGGCGAACCCAAGAATTTAATCAAGGGGGCGAAATGACAAATAATTATTGGTTGATAATAGTAGTTATCAAGAGTGGCAAAAATTCTCTACCTGAGCTATCAACTAATAAAAAATACAACTATCAAAAATACATTGCATGCGTATACCAAATTGAATCAAGTGTAGTCCAATTTTAAGTCAAAATAAGGTTGCAATATCGATAACCAAGGGGCAAACGAGCGTAATAACTAGAATATATAATTAAAATCACAAAATAATTAGGATAATTATCAAGCTGAAGCTGAAAAAAAAACCTGAAATTTGCGAACATAATATGATCCTAATACAATTTCATATAAGAGATGGTTTATATAAAGCTCAAATTGTGTACAAGTTTGCTAATGGTATATATTTTCATTGAATTCTATAGTGAATGGTAGTGAGTCCTAGGTATCGATGGTCAGCCGTTGATAGCGTTGGTAAGCCGTTTAGAGTGTTGGTCAGCCGTTAAGAGCCGGATCCAGTGTAAGTCGCCATGGTGAGCGCAGAGGGTGATCTAGGTTAGGTGGTCCCACTTAGGTGTTCCAGCTGTAGGTAGTCCAGGTACAGTGTTCCTTCCAAACCTTCAAGCAATTTCAAACGATGTCTTTGTTTTCAAGGCTTTCCAGAACTAATAGTTCTAGGTCAAGTTCTTCAAACAAAATGGAGGGTAGAATCCCTGAAGTAGAACATGATTTACAAAACTGGTCTATACCAGTAATCCCCCAAAAAGAAATTTATAAAGTTGCACATTCAATCTTTTCGTCAAAAACTGAAGATTTAATCAGTATTGTTGAACAGACAGTACCGATCAATAAGTCTTTAGATTCAAAACAGCTTTTGTCATCTCAAACAATTAAGTCCTTAACTAAGGAAAATTACAAGTACCTTCACTTAGGTTTGATCCAAGTAGCCCTAAAACCTCTAACCAGGTTAGGACTAGATACTTGTGCTTTGGTTGCCCTTCGCGACTGTAGGCATAACAAGTTTGGTGATTCTCTGCTTGGAATCGCAGAATCTTCACTCTCAATGGGTCCAGTTTATTTCAACTGTTACCCCAATTTCTCAGTATCTCTAAATGATCCAAACATTTTAGAGACTCTGACTTTGAACATTCAGACCTCTGGCTTTGATATGGCCGATGGATCTGAACCTATTGCTCTGATCTATAAGGTCACATATAGAGCAATGAAAACTCAATTGAGCCCTCGTGCTCTTCATACTGATGAAAAAGGACACACAATCCTTTTTGAAATCAATGACCAGAACACCAATGTTATCGTACCCAGAACGATACAATGGGATCAGGTCACCCTTCCAGAAACATGGATCATAGAAGGAGCTTCTATACCTAGAAGTCTCCCTCAAAGTCAAATTGATAGGATCATGACACTCCCAGATGGGACAGTCAAATTGAGATTCAGTGATCTTCGCATCACCGATCTTGATCCATCAAGATTCCAATCAGGACACAAATCTTCTGAATCTCCATCATTCAGAACTGCTCCTACTCAATTCCAATCTAGAGTTCCTACTCCAGAACCAGTCCCATATCTTCATCTAAGGAATATTAGGACAAACCCTAATTATCCTCGGATCCCACAACCAATTTATAATCCTCCAGTTGAGGTTACATCCGAACCTCCTGAGGAGAACCAATCTCCAACACAGTTGGAAATGGAATTTCCACCTCGTGTTAGTTGTTTATCTTTACCATTCAAGTTAGATAAAGAACAAATCAAAAGAGACTTCTTGTCTCCAGAAAATCAAGAAAGAAAAGCTAAGTTCCAATCTCAAACAACTGATTCAGAAAGAAAAGAACTTAGTAAGAAATTTTATGAGTGTTGCGAAACACTGCAAACCAATTTACCATTCTTGGATTGGTATTTCAATGTACATGTACCAAAAATACATGTTTTAAATGTTACACCCAGAATCTGGAGAACTCCAGAAGAAAGAACAATTAAGGCAGTCTTGCCTCCATTAACAAATTTAGAATTCAATGTTTCTAATCAACATTATCTTGCTACTCCTTTTGTTTCAGCAAGCCATGATGTTAGTACGATTATTCACCAAAACAATTATACTAACTTATTGTTGTCAGAATTAGGTGAAAAATTGGTCCAAGATCAACTTGTAAACAATGAACTTAAAAAGAAACAATTAGAAGAAAAACAGAGTAAAATTCAGGAACAAAAGAAAGCTAATGTCTTCTTTCAAATGCCTGAACCAATTACTCAAAATGCCTTTTCTTCTTCAAGCAGTAAAAATTTACTGAAAGAAATCGATGCTAAATTAGAAGCATTACAAATGGATACTCGTCTCAAACTCAATACCTTATCAACTCTTGGTTTAACAGACTGTGAGTCTGATATAAGTGCAGATTTTGATCCGATGGCTGAATTGGATAGATTAAATTTTATTCCATACCAAGCCAATCCAATTAAACATGCATCTAAAGCATCCAAACAACCAAAATGGCGTAATCCCATGCCAGTATCTAGGAATTTCTATCCTAGACCATCACACCCTGATATGCAATTTGAAGAACGAAATCTTCAAACATTTGGATCATTTTCATCCAAAGAACTCTATATTTGGAATATAGATGGTATATCAGAAGATGCCATTCTTGAACTTACCCAAGAAATGGTGATGATGGCATCAACCCATAGAGCTGAAGGCAAAGATGATCATGTTATAGCTGGACTGATCATCAATGGCTTTTCAGGCCTCATTAAAGGTTGGTGGGACAATTATTTAACTCTTGCAGAAAAACGAGAAGTCTTGCAAGCAGTTAAAATTGGACCTGATGGTCAGCCATTAAAGACTGAGGAAGGCCTAATCATACCTGATTGTGTGCCTACACTCATCCAAGCAATCCTGAGACATTTCATAGGAAATCCTCAGGAATACCAAGGTAAATCTAAAGACCTTTTAATGACTCATAAGTGTCCAACACTCAGTCATTTTAGATGGTACAAAGATTTATTCATGAAACGAGTTATGCACCAAAGTGATGCAGCAAATCCTTTCTGGAAAAGAAAGTTCATTTCTGGACTTCCAGAAATCTTTGCTGAAACTGTTCGTAGCAAACTCCAAGAGTTATACAATGGAGACATTCAATATGAACAAGTTACTTTTGGTGACTTAATTGCTTTCATTAATAAATGTGCTCTGAATATTTGTAATGATCTTAAGTTAAGAAGACAACTTAAGAAACAACATATTCATGGCCCAAAAGAATTAGGTGATTTCTGTCAGCAGTATGGATTTGAAGAATTTAAGGCTCCTGGTCATCTTTCTTCAAAACAAAAATACAGATCCCATCCTGCTCGCCAGTTTAAATCAAAAAAGCCTTATGGCCCAAAGCCTGCTAAAGATCTAGAACGATACTATAGCAAGCCCAAAAAACATGGGACCCATAAGCCCAAACCACAACAATTCAAAAGGCCCACTTCAAAGCCAGTATGCTTTAAATGTGGTCAACCCGGCCATTATGCTAAGAATTGCAGAACGGCCCAAAGAGTCCAAGCATTGGACATACCCAAACCCATGAAACAAATGTTTCTTAACACTTTAAATAACAGTGACACAGAGTCTTCTGATAGTGAAGATTTCCAAGTTGGAAATTTAAATTATTCATCAGACTCTTCATCCTCTGATCAATGTGACGATTGTGCACCTGGTGCATGTTTATGTCATTTATCAAATTCTAAACCCAAAGTTAATATGTTATCAAAATCAAAGCAATCACAAATATTGTTAGATTTTGTTGACAAAATTGATGATCCAAAGTTGAAGACAGACTATCTTCAACATATAAAGAGTTCAATAACTCAACCCAAACCTACACAAGATGTAATCACACCCTTCTATGATTACAAAGAAATCATCAATTGATTTAATCAATCAAAATTAACTTCTTCTCCTGCTAGTTTACCCGACTTGCAGCATGAAGTTAATATTATCAAGAAAGAGATCAATCTCTTAAAACAAAACCAAAATTTGGTTAATCTCCAAATTCAAACATTACAAGAAAATCAATATTTACCTTTGTCTGAAAAAGAAGATGAAGCTGAACCCTCTTCTTCTCAACAAAGAGAAACTGATTTCTTGAATAATCTCAATAAAAAACAAGTCATCCCAAATACAGTTACTATCCAGAAATGGTTCGTAGCTATCGACTTGTTTATCAAAGGTCAAACTTTGATCTCTGTCATTGCCCTGATTGACTCGGGTGCTGACATGAATTGCATCAAAGAAGGAATTGTTCCTTCACAATATTTCCAAAAAACAACGCAGAAATTGTATACAGCTAACAATTCTCGTCTGGATATATTTCACAAGTTGTCCAATGCCCATATTTGCAAGAATAAGATATGCATTAAACAGCATTTCCTTCTTGTTAAAAATATGGAAATGACAATGATATTAGGGACACCTTTTATCAATGCAATTTCTCCATTCTCTGTCACTAAACAAGGAATTCAAACTTCCTATTTAGGAACGAATCTTGAATTTCCATTCTTGTTTAAACCAGAGATTTATGAACTCAATCAAATCACAAAGAAATCATTTTTAAATCGTTTAACTTGCAAACAACAGCAATTAAACTTCTTAAAAAATGAAATTGAATACAAAAGAGTTGCAGATCAACTTCTTGATCCTAAACTCCAATCACAGGTGATTCAATATCAGAAACACCTTCAAGAGGAACTCTGTTCCAATCTTCCAAATGCATTCTGGTACAGATCCCAGCATGTGGTTCATCTTCCATATGAACCTGGATTTGATGAACGCAAGATTCCTACCAAAGCCCGACCAATTCAAATGAATCTTGAGCTTATGGAATATTGCAAAGAAGAAATCAAAGGTTTAATTGACAAACGTCTTATTAGACCATCCAAATCACCTTGGAGTTGTGCAGTTTTCTATGTCAGAAAGGCAGCAGAACTTGAACGAGGAAGCCCTCGTCTTGTCATCAATTATAAACCATTAAATATGGTTCTTCAATGGATAAGATATCCAATTCCTCATCAAAGAGATCTTCTTAAAAGATTACACAATGCCTGTGTATTTTCTAAGTTTGATCTGAAGTCTGGATTTTGGTAAATCCAGATTCATCCCAAAGATCGGTACAAAACCGCTTTCAATGTTCCCTTTGGACATTATGAATGAAATGTAATGCCCTTTGGTCTCAAGAATGCTCCTAGTGAGTTTCAGAATATCATGAACGATATTCTTTCCCCATTTTCTCAGTTCACCATTGTGTATATCGATGATATACTGGTGTTCTCTGAATCAATTCCAGCCCACTCGAAACATTTATATCAATTTGAAAATTGTATTAAAAAGAATGGATTAGTTTTATCCCCAACCAAAATCAATCTATTTCAAACCAGTGTCCGATTTTTAGGTCACAAGATTTTCAATGGAATGGTAACCCCTATTTCCAGAACAATTGAATTTGCAGATAAATTTCCTGATGAAATTCGGGATAAAACCCAATTACAAAGATTTCTTGGATCTTTAAATTATGTTGCAGATTTTTACAAAGGCCTTAGAGTTTTGATTAAGCCCTTATACTCTCGCCTTAAGAAAAATCCAAGCCCATGGACTGAAGCCCACACTTCAATAGTCCGCCAAGTCAAAAGTCAAGTCAAGAGTCTTCCTTGTTTAGGAATTTCAGATCCCAATGCCTTTAAGATTGTAGAGACCGATGCGTCTAACCTTGGGTATGGTGGTATTCTCAAACAACGTCTCCCTGAAATCAAAGATTTTTATTGCAAGTTGATTGCCAATCAGCAAAAGATATTTTAACTAAAGATGTACTCAATTTGGTTTCCAAACAGATTTTTGCCAGATGGCAAGGTTTGATTTCAGCTTTCGATTTCGAAATCAAGTATATAAAGGGAGCATATAACTCACTGGCAGACTTCCTCTCCCGTGAGTTTCTCCAGAAATGAGTTCTTCCCAAAACTCATCTCCTCCTTCAAAGCAGGTAACTCCTGCAAAACCTCAAACCAAATCCAGTTATGCTAAGAAGCCTTCTGCTTCTCAGCCACCAGCCCCTCTTTCATATGCACTCCAATTGTCCCAAAGGTTCACCCCTTTAGGAAATGTTACTGAATCAAGCTCGTCTATGACAAGCTTTCCAAAGCCTATTCAGGCACCACCTCCAGTTTATGTCAATAAGTCTAATGTAGACTTTCTCTGCATGATTGAGCCCTGCTTACAGGCTCTGATCCCTGCTCCCGAGAGCATAGCCAAACATCTGTTTTCTCCAGAAACTCATTATGAAGAAACAAATCTTTCAAAAACTAGAGAATTCTATGAATTCATCCTAGTCGATTCTGATTCAATCAGTGTCACCCACCATCGTGACTCCAATTCCAGAATCACCTTCTCAAAATGTCAGATCTTCAAGATCTTGACTGAAGAAGATTGGGGTCAACTTCCCCGATATCACAGGAAGTTCTCCCAACCTTATTCTCATCAATCCTACAGTTATGCAGATTACAAGAATGCTTGGTCTAGAGCATTTCTTATCAGTCCTCATCAATCGGGCCATTCTTGGTTCTTCCTTTTTTGTAAGAAGTTCAATCAAAAGATTCTACCATTCTGGTTCCAACATGTTTGGTGGAGTTCTTTCGGTCCAGTTCCTGAAATCCTTCCTTCTCCTGTCAAAGAAGGATGGAGTGTTTTTAGAGACAAATATCAGCCTCCTGCACCTGTCGATCAACAGGTACTTTCTGTCTGGTTTTTTGTCCGTTTCCATCTAGCATGGATCATGTGTTGGGATTATGTATGTTCTCCACTTGATCTTGCTATAACCCTCTCAAAGATCAAACCCCAATGGCTTTGCCGTCGTTTTAAAGTAAAGTGGTGGCAAAGATTTGATCATTCAAAGATTACCAAGGAAGGCGTTCTTGCCTTCTTCTCTAAAAAAGAGGTGTCTTCTACACCGTCACAATTTTCTCAAGTTGGCCTTCCGGCAGAATCTCCCTCCAGTGCCAAACTTCTAAAGCAACAACTTATGAAGACCATTATGGCAAAACCTACCCGCGCTCAGCTTATGGAGACTCTGTCTCAGATCTGCTCAGACGAAGCAGATGATGAACCTGAAGAAGACGATCCAACAGTGGATCTCAATGAAGACGACTGCTACAATGTCTTCGATCCTCTTGATCTCTAGAAGAACACATGTCCTCTCTCAAAGGCAGCATCTGCCAGCACCACAAGCAAACAAAAGTGCTTTCGGCCACAGTCCATAGACAGCCCGACAACATTATCCCTTATTTTGTCAAAAGCATCCACGTGAAGCTACAGTTATAAGTGCAGCTACAGTCGAAGCATCTTCAACAGTACCTGCCGACAGTCAAAAGGTGAATAGTCGAAGCATGATTCAACAGTCCACCTCCACTCAAGCAAAAGGACAAGCGACAACTCATCCTCCACTCAATGAAGAGCCTTATCTCTTCCTTCTTCTTATCTATCTTAGTCTATAAATAAAGGACAAGTCTTCTGCGTAAGACTCAGACGCTCTAGAACCCCAAACTTATTTTGTATCCCATAGTATCTAAGTTTGTAATCCTTCCTCCTCTCTGAGACTTCCCTTGTATATCCTCCACTAGTAAGTCTCCTCTGTATCTTCTATTTTCAGTTTATTTTCTTAATATATAAGCATCCTTTTCTTATATCTTCTTTATTAAAACTTAACTCAGACCAATCTCTGATAAGATCTTCTAGTTAATCTCTAAGTGTAAAGCAGGAAACTGTCTTAGAGCTAGATTGATCGATTGATTAGGTCATTGTTAAGTCTTCAAAATCATGACTGTCTTAGTTATTTGTATGTGCTTTTGGTGTTATATTTTGTGGATTGTATTCATCTTCTTCTCGCCTGTATTCCGCTTTCTGTTTGGTTGTTAGCTTCTTGACTGATAGCCTTTGGTCCTGTGAAATCATTTGGTATAATTCTATAGTTATTATTTTAGAAATTATTTAAAAATATTTTTTTGAAGTTTTATACCATTTTTGAACAAACAATTCATTTATTTACTATTTGCAATTACATAAAATTGCATTGAAAACAAAAAAAATAGAGGCGTGGTCAAAATGACAAAAGTAGTAATTGTGAATAGCCATAAATAAATTATACGCACCAAGAAGACCGAAAATAAGTTTGTATATACAAACAATTTTTAATGTTTGCAATTATTAATAAAGTTGCATTGAAAAAAAATATTTTAAAAAAAAAATCTTGCGCTCAAAGAGTATCAAACTCGGGTTTCTACTATAATTAATAAACTTCCAACCACTACACCAAAATGGATATGTTTAAATAGTTGAATGAACAAGTTTAATATTATAATACATTACATAATTAAATTTTTTATTTTGTATAACTAGTAAAAATATTTTAAAGGTTGCCCCCCTGTCCCCTTAGTATGTCCGCCCCTGACTGAAAGTGAAATTAAAAATTGAATTTACATCCATACCCAAGTCATTTTTATTTTATTTTATATGGGTTAGCATGTCAATATTACAATTTGACAAGGGCATTTAAGGAACATCAATTCAATTCAATTTTTCCCTTCTAACTAATGAATTTTTTCAATTTACATGTTATGTCACACTTGTGATTTGTAAATAATATATTACCAAAGGGGTAGTTATGGAATAATATATTACCAAAGAGGTAATTATGGAACATTACTAAAATTTACTTTGAATTGTGAATGAGTTATATGTCTTTAAATTATTTTCACATGTCCTTAAAGTCATTAGATTTAGCTTATACTGTGCATTATCACTTATCTAATCCCCATTGCTTATGAATAGTAAAACATTGTGTTTTTTTAAATAGATGATATATTGCGGTCATAATTTTATTTACTAAATATTTTCATGTATGTAATTGTATTTATGGAATAATTTAGTGAGTTCTCTTGGTTTTGCAATGGGTTTTTCTAGAGTTTTGATAAGTTATGTTTTGATTAAATTGGCACTCGGGTTATATGGGCGTGTCCAAGAGATGATACAATGAGTGAATTACACTTTCGCAAGAGCTAGAATCATTTTCCTCTCTAGTTTAGATCTTGTATGTGACTAAATTAAACTCAGTTAGTCACATTGATATTATAATATATATGTGTGTTTAATGTACTAAACTAATACTATGGTTTGAATATTTTTAATTAGAGTCATCATATATTTGTGATGCAGTAGATTAAAAATCAGAAAACCTTGCAGAAGTTTAAACTAAATTTAGAATAGGTAGCAGTGGTGAATACATATCAAAGTTAATTATGCATGTTTCAATCGATAGCAGCGAGTTTATACATTACTACATTCGTAACGTATCTGAAATGCAAACACTCTACAAATCATGATAGAAATTAACATAAATGATGAAATAACAAAAACATAACTTGTATAATGACAATGTGCGGATGATAGCGGGGTTGGTTCTTGTTGGTTGCGTTGCCCACTATACCACACAACTCAACAACAAATAGTGACAAATGGATGAACAATATGATGATGCATTTTAACTATGTCATATGATACATGGTTTAGTAGCTCGGTCAGGATCTTAATGATGCCAAAATCACATTCTGTGATATGTTTAGAGCTTCAACAAATATATTTTGCAAATCATGAACAATATGGTATAGTGCATTCATATCACTTTGACTAAGAAAAAAAAAGTCAGTTTTCCTCTTAAATAAAATATGATACTAAATGCAGGTTTTTTGGAGACAAAATATATTTAATGCAAAAACTCATTGGACATGTCGTTTGCCATGACACAATCAATCATGTGTGGTGAGATCACTTTTATCCAATCGATGCAATCAATGACATCTTGGCTGACAACATGTGGGATGATCCTCCGCATATGAAGGATATCTCTTATCCCTTGAACGTAGGAGATATGGTAAAAAATTGATGTGATTTTTTTATAGATACAAAATTGGTCTAATAGGTGGATCGTGTTTGTAATCCAATAAAAGTCTTAACTGTAACATATAATTTCATACGTCTTTAATAGAGTTGTTTTGTGTTACAACATGCTTTACACTTTTCTTATATGTCTCTCCTTGATTCCCTTTAGTTGAAAGAAAAGATAAAAATTAAAATATTACAATTAAAAGGGACATGACACTAAAACAACTACTTGTTATATTAACTCCAAGTCTATCTCGATGTTTACAATTGCCGAGTCTGAATGTTTATAGCTAATAAACTACTACGAGACGAGCAATTTTGGTCAATTTTCCTGCATCATTTATTGATTTTATAACATCGTCTTCCTTTGGTTTATGTTGTTACTCTTTATGAGCATAAGGACACAAGTGTACTTTACTTAATCCTAAATAATATCAACATAAACTTTCTTAAAACTTCCATGGTGGTTATTTTAAATATGTTTTAACGAATATTCCTAAGATATGCAGTTGCTTGAATAATAGTGTGACAGTAACATTTTACTTATTCTTTGATTTCGAGTTATATACTAATGTTTAGTTTGTAGGATTAGGTTATATTAACTTTCTACATTAGACTCTAACTGAGCACCAATATATAAAAGTAAAATGTGAATTTTAATAAAAAGTTAAGCTTATGTTATTTGCAAAGTTATTTTTTCATGCTATATTGATTGTGTTACTAGTAAAGTTACCCAATATCATTTTAATAGCTCTCACTTTTGGGCAATAGTTTCAAAACTTATTAGAGATATGACCCACCAATTAACAGTTTAAGTTAATAGATAATTACATAATCTAATTCAAAAAAATTATTTGTTAACTTCACCTAATGCAATAATTTTATTATGATTTTATATAACTTCATCTATTGTAATAAATTATTCTAAATTGATGAGGTAGTCATTAACGATCATTTAATATAATGCAAAAATATAACTAAAACTTAAATTTATTTAAGGCGCACATATGGATCAAGGAGATAACTTGAATCACCATAGCCAACTAAAAATGAATACTTGGAGATAAGAGATTTCATTGTAATTTGCTATCACTTCTCATCATTGAATTTTAAGAATCATGACACTAATGATAAAACATTTGCATTGTAATATGAATTATGTGTAGTTTTTGAAATAAACAAATAATCTTAGATGTATTTTATATAGTATCATTGACTCATGACTTTCATTGTGTGTTCTCATTTTTTACATTATGATGTCAATGTGACATCATTTTATTCAGTCGCATTTATTAAGTTTTCAAAAATATCATACAGCATTAATAATTAATATTCATGTCAGAATTAATATAAGCTCAAAATGAAAATCTAACTAAAAATTTTAAATTATATATTTCATCTTAATTTTACGATCTATAAATTCAATGTAAACGAAAAAATATATTTTTTAAACTAAATAAAAATCAACTAGTATAACTTATTTAACTCTTACTTTTTTTTAATTGAATTGGATAACAAAAATTATTGGTTAAGGTGTCTGTCTTGCGATACCTGACAAGGCATGTCACATATTTACTATATAAGTATTTAGAGGCAGTGAATAACATATTTACAACGTTTCCTATCATTGCCAAAAAGATTCAGAGAAAAAATAAGCGAATGGAGAGAAGAAAAAAAATCTAATAACCTTTTGGGATCATTGTTGAATATTTAAAAGAAACTCAAATAGTGTAACATTCAATGAAATGCAAAAGTTAAAATACTTAAGTCTATATTACATAAATATGATCCTTGATGATGTCTTCATCTCATGGTAACAACCTCATAATTAGTTTCATTATTAAGTTGAAACATGTCAAATATCATATACTATTTTCTAAAACTTTGATTTATGAAATAATTTTTTGTGTAAATCTACGAGGTTGTTAATTAATCAAATTTGTTTAACTTAAATTCACATGTTTTATTAAATTTTCATAATGGAAGAAGAACTTCCCAATAATAAATTTTGTTCGATTTTCCTTTATGAACTCTTATTATATTTTGACATATACACAAAACATATTTTTTATATATCATAGTTGCCAAATCAATAACTAAAGTTAATTAACTATTGTTTCTTATATACCATCAAATGAGTTGAAAAGACCATTTGCTAGCTTGCTCCAATGAAATGATTACATGCTAATTTGAAAAGATAAATATTAGTTCATATAATGTAAAGAAATAATTAAATTATAATTTTTAAGCATATAACATGTATTTATATAGTCATAAAAAAATGAACACCTCTATATGTAAATGTGTTTGAGTTTATTATAGTTCATAAAATTTGGTTGAACTTTTATCTTTCATTAGAAAATAAAACATTTCTTAAAATAATAAATATCTTTTGGTTTTAGGTAATGAAAGTAGTGGTCAATCAAATTTCAATAGACAATTGTGGCTTTCACGAATATTGTCATGACGTCAACGATTAAAGAAATATTGTTTCGATTAACTCTAAATTTGTTACGCATTTTACTTTAGTTATTTGAAAAATCAAACTTAAGGATGTTGATGTTTCACTAACTTGTTTTATTTCCAACCAATAATTTGAACACGAGGAGCAACTATATACATAAAGCTTATCAGACATTGAAATATTTCAAATAAGTTTATATCAGATTCTTTAATAGTAAACATGTTATTGTGAGATTTAAAACAAAATTTCCCATGTCATATTGCAAAATGGAATTCAACATTTGATCGAAAAAAATATGTATGAAGACGGTTTAAATTGAAATTTCAATACTACATTTATTTTTCCTTCAACAAAAAGTGTTGAAGGTCGTTACATATGTCAATGTAATAAAGTGTTTTATTATGGATGATTATAAAAGGTTACTTTGTATTTGTAGAGGTTTGTGTAACGAGAAAAACAACTTTAAACCCCGAAATAAAGATAAAATAAACGAGTCAGACTTATAATTTATATTGCGACTAGCATAAATTTCAAACAATATGTTGACTAAAGATTTTACTGAAAAAACAAATAGAAATATGCAAAACCCAAGACAATGTTATAAATAAGTTGTTTATATAGTTCTCCTACCCAAATCATTCATGTTGAGAAGTAATAGAATAAAAAAAATTGTTTAGCAATATTAAGGAATTGAAAAAAAAAATAATAGGCTAATGAATAATGGATTCACTCTTGAAAATAATTTATTTGATTTAGAAATTGACTGAGCTAGTGTCAAGATGACTCTAGATGATGACATAGAAAATCAAAATCAACGAAATATATGTTCTATAGAGTATTAATCCAATTAAAATAAATCAATTAGAAAAATAGGAAACAAAAATTAAGTAATCTTTAAATCACACTTAAGATTATAACATTAATGCTAATTACGTGAAACAATACAAATTAGATAAAAAAGAAATATATAGCTGTTGATTGTTGATTTTCTTAAAGAAAAGATAATGAAACTTTTGAATAAAGAGAAAATTTTTGTAATTTAATTTTATTAAATAAATTTGTTATTGTCTATTGAGATTAAAAACGATGTACATGCATATATGCATGTTGAAGATGATAATGTATCAGTACTCTCACATAAGTAGAAGTAAAAAAAATATCATGTTGGTCCTTCGATTTTCCAATAATGGAGGTGTCGTCAGCCAATGTTTTAAAAAACGTTTTTAAACTCGAGGCAGACAAGCTTTTTCCGAGGAGAAGCGTTGCCTCGAGGCATAGTGAGGCGAAGCTAGGTTTTTTTTGTAGAAAAATGATGAAAGATATTAAAAAAAATACAAAAACAAATATCAAGTGAAATAACATTATACTGAAAGAAATTAAATCACCCCATTAGCTTCTAAGTATTGATTATTTGAGACTATCCAACTAACCTTATTACTGTAATTCTATAAATGCAGAAACCAAAGAAATTTTGAAGATTGGAAGGGATTGTAGTGAAGAATAAGAAGTGGTGAGTGAAGGATGAAAACTTCACCTAATCTCGTAGTAGCAGCAACAAGTGAGCAGAAGATGTTGATGAAGAAGTGGCAATTCATATTGATTATCTCAAATAACAACTTGTAAAATACATTTGATTTAACTCTCCAATTTTATGCAGCAAAAGCATGCTTACTTGATGTTGCATCTAATGAATACACAATGTTATTTTCAATTGCTTGAACGAATGTTTTTCACTGTTAGAAACCATAAAATGTGAATAGTTATGCACAATATAGTTGTTGCAAAGTTTAACTCAACTAATCCTTAACACAAGAGTTAAAATTGCTTATTCTTCACAATTGCTTCAACAAGTATATAATGAAATAAGGAACAATCAAGTTCAATAAGAGTTAAACTGACAGCAAATTTGATGTTCAAACAAATTTGAACTGACATTATCAAGAGAGAAATAACAGCAGCCAAGGTAGTTGAATCACAGCAGAAAATGAAATAATAAATATTGTCACCAAGTCTTCATTTTCTCTCTATCATGCAGCCACCCTACAATAGTAGAATCTTAGCCAACAAGAGGTCGTCCTTCACAAATCAACACAGAGAGGTCACGCACAAGCAACCAGCAAGAAAAGCTCTCTCTTTTCTTTCCTTCAACAATTCTGATTATTCTTCTTCAATGTCAGTCTGTCACTAAACAAACGCAGCACTAGCAACAGAGAAACAATTGCATCTGACAACAAATTTGATGTACAAACTGAGCAGAGAAACAATTGCAAATGACAACAAATAAAGAATAGATCAGTCAATAAAACAGAAGCAAATGACACAAACTTAAAATGGCACAAACTGATAGAGTAACTACTGAGTCTCCAAACTGACAGAGTAACTACTAGAAGTTCAAACAAACTTAAAATAGCACAAACTTAACGCCAAGATCAGTCAATAGAACATGAGCAAATTCAATTAATTTGCTTACAAAATCAAAGTTTCAAAACCTAAGTTAACGAAGTAAATAACAAGTTGATGATTAACAAACTCCTAGTCTCCTAGTCTTCGTCTTCCATCTCATCACATCTACTAAGAAGATCATTTCCTTCAGCTGTCATACAATTAAATGAAATCATCAAAATTTTAGTAACTCAATCTCTTACCTTTTCCACTTGTTGAACATCCAAGTGCATTAGACTTTTTTGATTCGTTGTTTATTCTACTTTTATTCCCGTCAACCGTAATAACATTAACATCAAATTCATCAAGATTTTGATACCATTGAGCTTCGAGACAAGGGTTTGAAACCACTAGCCCTTGAGGATGAGGTGGCCCAGGTGGGTTCCCTACATCTCCATTTCCACTATTTTCAGTTTTAGTAGAGGTTCAACTTCGGGATCTGGCTCTACTAGCCATTCATTGTAACTATCCACCGCAGTTGAATCCAGTGAAAATGATGCATCTTCATTAACTTTGTCTTGTCCACCCATCATCAACTTTTTAGCATGCAATTTTTTGTTGTACATAACATATACTAAGACATTGAGTTTTGTTGTAACCAATCTGTTTCTTTTCTTCGTATGCACCTACCAAACACGTAAGATGTAACAACCTATAAGTTGAAATAAATGCAAATTATTAACACAATAACCATTGCAAAAAATTATTACTTACATGATTAAAAGTTGACCAATTCCGCTCACCAAGCTGTAGATGAACAAGTAAAGTTTAAATCTTTAATGGCAAATTTTTTCAACTCAGGTACGCCATCTCCAAAAGTTCCCTACCAACCAGCTGCAAGTATAACGTTTTAAAAATATATATATTTAGTGAGGAAGATAAGTAATCTACAAAATCAAAATATAACATAAATATAAGTTTACCTGGAGTACGAGTGTGCATTGATCTAGTTGTTTTAATTCTACCAAATAGTCAATTTTTCTGTAGACATTGATCGAGTTGCGTATCCACAATGTCATTATCTGTACTTGGAAGCAACTTCTCCATGCAATTATAAAGTCCTTGCTTAACATAAAAAATGTTAGTAAACATCAAACTCCATTCATGGGTTGAGAAAATGACCTGCAACATTGAGGTCCTTATGCAATTGGTTATCTCACCTCTTATCAATGATATCTCATATTTCCTTGTACATGGCAAGCTCATTGTCAAAATTCAATGTGATCTCCTTTTTTCCTTTATCCATTGCATCATACAAGAAACCCATAGCAAGAACGGTCTCTGAATCCACTATCCTCAAGACATGGAATAAGGGCTTTGTAGCCTTCAAGGAGTAGGTTGACGCTAGACCAAAAATTGTTGTCCCGCAATATTAGTATTTTTACGGCTTTCCCTTCAACTTGCTTATCATATGGACTCCTTGCCCACTTTGTAGATGCAAACATTTCCTCCAACTTTTGTCTATTTTTCTTAATACTTACAAGAGTCGAGCATCCCGTTCCAAACCTACATTTAAAGGTCATAAATGAACATATAAGTGATCTTAAAAACTTAAAATAACATAAAATACAAATAAAAGTATATATTGCTAATTTACCTAGTAGGTGCTTGTTGAACAAAATCTCTCCCTGTGTAAGTCCTCATCAAAGTAAGTACCCAACCATGGTTGTATATGTAATTGTTTACTCTGCTAGGTTTGCGATAAGCATTGGCACGTGTAGGCAGACTAAATAAGTCCCCAAGAATCAAATCTATGCAATGTGCTGCACATGGGGTCTAGTACAAATGTTTCCTCTTGTCCATTAACTTCTTTTCAGCAGCTTTGTAGTTAGATGCATTATCAGTAACGACTTGTACCACATTCTCCTCTCCCACCTCCTCAACAACATCATCAACAAGCTGAAACAATGCATTTGCATCCTTGACAATATCTGATGCATCTACACTCTTAAGGAACATGGTTCCTTCAGGATTGTTCATGAGAAAATTAATGAGTTGGTGACCCCTCATGTCTTTTCAACCATTAGACGTTATTGTAACTCCTAATCTAGGCCATATTTTTTTTCACATCCTTGACTATCACATTGGTTTATTCCATTTCCTTCTTGATGATCGAAGTACTAAGCTCATATGCCGATGGTGGTTTTGCACAACGTCCATTATTGTGAGCTACATATTTCGAAACTAACAAAAACATATTGGCAAAAGAAGAGCTACTGGGAACATTGAATGAAATGCCATTCTAAAAAAAAACGTCCAATGTCTAGACAAACTTGGTTTCATTGCTCTTTCATATTGACTGTGTTGGGTCTCAATTATTGTGCAAATCTAGTTGGATTCATGTAATCATTAGTATCCACCACAAACCTATCCATCGAGCCCCTCACTATGCCATCAGAGAATGAGTTGGATCCACGACCACTATAGGAGTAGGACAATGAGGTCCATGAGCATTTGTAAAAATAAAAGTCATTTCTTCATCCACGTTTCCTCTATAGTATGAACCCCTATTAATAAGAAACTAATAGTCTTGTCTTTTCGTTACCTTTTGCCTCGCACCAAACGCAAGTAAATCCTTCACTTCTCGATAGATATCATCTGGTACGTTATAGGACAAGGTTTTGAGTCCTTATGTGTTTTCGCTAGATGATGCTTCAATCTATTCACTCTCCCAGCGAGGGTTTGACTACAATAATTGAATTTCACATAGGTATTCTCGTTTGGACTTGACACATTCGCATCATGTGCCAACACGGGTCACTGGGGTTCCTCTTCCGCGGTCTCATCTATAAAGATATAAACAAAATATGTAAATCATACTCACTATGTCCAACAAATTCATGTAGCATTGTAGACTTCTTATATATGATTTATTTGTAAGTAGATGATCCCATTATTGTAGTAAAAAAAAGTCCAAAAAAAAAACTGAGTTCAACAAAAAACAGAATCCAATAAAATAAAATCTTGACATATTGGACAATGAAGTGTTATTGGCAAAGTAAACCGTCCTTAAAAAAATTGAAAATTACTCCACATTATAAGTGTAAATTTCCACTAATAGAGCCATCCCTTACTCCTAATGAATCACAATGGAAAAAGAAGATGAATGACAAAATGAATCTGTTACATAGAAAATTCTTTGAGTCATAGACACATAACATCAATATTAAATTAAAATCTGGATATAAGAATATCACTAGAATTTTCAATTTTACAATTTGGAATTTTCATGGTGGACTTGATCAATCCAGAAAAGGGAAGGGGAAGCTATAAGAACGGCTATATGAATAGAAATCCAGACACGTTATGTCCAATCATGAGAAAATAGGTTGCTTCTTCTTCCCATTGTGGAAATTGGAGTAGAATAGAATGCTATGATGCATTTGCATATTTTGAACTTAGAAAGTTAATTGGCATTAGAACTTAAAAAGTCAATCAACGTTGGGAAGAAGAAGAATAAGAGAAATCGTGGGCGTGAAGTGATGTGAAGTGAAGAAGAAGGTAAGCGTGAGGTGAAGTTGCGTGAAAAAGAAGAAGAAGCTGAGTAGAAGAAGAAAGGAAGAAATAACAAAATAAGGAAGGAAGACTTATTTCGAACAGTCGAGCATAACACACATGTCGTCTGAATCCTCCTCCTTTTTTTTTTTCTTCCTTTCCTTCCTCCTTTAGTATCTGAATCATTGTCCGTCTCTGATGAAAACAAAGAAAACATTAGGGCTCGATTTGGGAGTGATCGCACACGTTGGATCATTTTCTAGATTGAAGTCAGATCAGGATTTCACAATTTTTTGACTCGTACGCGTCAACACGAGTTGACTCGTATGAGTCACATCTAAAACTCGTCCAGATTGAATTTAACATGTAACTCGAAATTTGAGAACTTATGTTTTAGCTTCACATGCAACAACACCATATAAAAAAAGGTAACAATATTTTTTTCGTTGCTTGTCCGCTTCGAGATTCATAAGGTCATACAGAAAATATCGCCAACACAACAACAATCGGACAATGACACACATATTACAAGTGTCCAATTTTCTAGTCACTTGAAGGTTGTAAATATCCACGTATCATAAAAGTTGAGCCCAACTCGTAAATTTTTTTGTAGAATAAATTTCCAGAAATATATATGATATAAACTTTAAAAAATTTATTAACATTGTTCATCCTCGTACATTTAATTCTAAACCCTTCTAATCCACCAACCTCACTTAAGCTAACTTTCATACCCAACACTAATTCAAAGTTTAATTTCCACCATATACCATTGCATATAGATAAACACAATGATTATTCACTTCAACAAATAGAAAACTTTATTTTTTTTCCTCAAACATTGTTGCTACAACATATTATAAGACTTTTGATAACCTCAACATAACCAACAAAATTGTTTAATTTACCTTGTGATTTCTCGCTCATACAAAACAACTTTTTCAATAAATGCTTTACAAATAGACATATCTCGATTAGTCACTCACAATGGTGAAACTGGGTTATTTACGTTTTAGCCCCCACTAGTTTAAATGAAACCCTTGATGGCAGTCATTTGTTCTTGAAAGTTCGTCTAACACCCATTTTTTGTATTGACTGTTAAGTCAATGAGTTTGACTATCCAAAAACATTACAAATATTTAAATGTCTGAAATACCCTCACGTATCACTCACGTGATGTGCATCAAATAATTAGTTGTTATTATAATGTGGGGGCCAAACGGTAAAATTTGGCTTTCAAACATAGCTAATAAGTTGATTATCTTTACGGTTCTTAGTGTTCTCATATGCAATACTAGCGCAAGAAACATCTTGAGCAATGGTGGATACGAAGAGGATAAAGTGTTTTAGTACAATGGTGGCGGTTTTGGAAATGGATGTAGTGGTGGCTTTGGAGGAGGGGTTGGAGCTGGCTTTGGTTGGGGTGCTGGTGGTGGATTAGGAAGCAGGGGAGTAGGGATGGCAGTGGGGCTGATTTTCACAGATATCCGCCCCGCCCGTTCTGATTGGGGTGATTTTGGATGTACCTAAAGGGATTTTGAGACGGATATGAATATCCAAACAACGTCCAACAAATATTCGGGGCGGATATGGATTTGGACATATTCGCCCCACGGATATCCGTTTAAGTATCGTAATTACATAAATAACCCTAACCCTAAAAAAGAAAATAAAAAACCTAACCCTATGTCCTCTTACTCTGCCTCTCTGTCTCCCAATTTTTCCCTCATCTTCTTCTCCCCACGCCTACAGATAGAAATATCAAAGCAAACCAAAAAATAGATTAAAAAACACTCACTCTGCGGTCACCACCACCACTGCATATGCCTCTCCTATACCATGTTCCTCCACCTTCCCCAAGAAACAAACCCTAGACTTCCACCGACCCAAATTCTCATCCACCGGCAAAGCCACCTTCCTCCCACCATCTCCGTCGTTGCTATCTTCGAAAAGATTGAGGAGGGCTGCCACCTGCTCCTCCTCCAGGAACAAGATCTCCGTTATTGACCGCTGTGGGAAAGCAATTGTTGGACGAGGAGGACCTAATGCTTACTCTCACTTTGTATTTATTTATTTTATTTTCTTTGTTTTGCCTTCTTAGAAAAAGAAGACTCATCTCTCTTTCAATATTGGGGAGTTGACTAAGGATAGAAAGATTTACCTTCCATTATTAGGGCTTTCTGAAAGGAAGGATCTCACAAATTTGGCTAAGGATAGAAAGATTGGCCAGGATTGCCACTATTAAGGCAGTCGAATCTTTCACCAAGTTGGCTTTGAAAGAGGCTTACGATTGATTTGATTGAAATCTAATTTGGCTTTGAAAGAGGCTAAAGATTTAATTTGATTTTTATGACTTTTGTGTTATAAAATTCAGGCCCAAAATAACTTGGTTGGGCGGATCGGGCCGGATTGGGGCAGGGAACCAGCAAAACCCGGATGTGTAAACGGATTGGAAGAGCGGGGCGGATATCCACCAATCCGTACGGGGCGAAGATGAGTTTTAAATGAAAATATAAACGGATTGGCCGGGCGGATTTGGGGATCAACAATCTATGTCGGGGCGGGGTGGATTTGTTCAAATCCGCCCCATTGCCATCCCTACAGGGGAGGATTTAGTGATGGTGGTGGTGGTGTGGGATTTTGGAGGTGGTGAAGGAATGGGTTTTGGGGGAAGAATAGGCGGTGGTTTTGGATTCAGTGGTGGTAGTTTAGGAGGAGGTGCTGGTGGTGGACTGGCAAGGGTGGAGGAAGAGGATTTTGAAGTGGTAGTAGAGGTGGTGTTGGGCGTGGTGGTTTTGGAGTTGGTGCAGGAACTGGTGGTGGAGTTGGTAGTGGTGCAGGACTTGGAGGTGGTGGCAGAAGATGTGGACTAGGTGGTGGATCTAGAGATGGATTTGGAGGTGGAGCAGGTAGAGGAGTTGGAGGTAGTCTGTCTTAAAAAACTTTTAAGTATTAACAAATTTTACGGTTTAGCACTCACAATATTATAGCAATTACTGTTTAGTACCCATCACGTGATAGTATTTTATACATTTCAAAAATTGTAATGTTTTGCGGTAGTCAAACCCATTGAATTAATAGTCAATATACAAAATAGGTGTTATACGAAATTTCAAGAACAGATGACACCCATCTAGGTTTTTGCCTAAACTAGTGGAGGCTAAAAGGTAAATAACTCTAAATATTTCTCATCCTCTTCAATGTTGTTTTGGAAGATGGGAAAGTTAGACATAAAATAAAATTTTTTCAAGTAAATATGTGCCAAATTGATATAGTCTGATGCCTATTGACAAGCTCTTGTCCATCATCCATCAATTCATTCACTTTACTTGTATAATAACGTTACACATGTGCATCATCTTATATCAGGGTATACGTAAGATATAATGTATTGTAGTGTGCCTTTTGTAAGATATTCTAACTATGCCCCACCCTCATATATGTGTTATTGATGGTAAAAAATAAAATCAAAATGAAAACATGATGTCTAGATGACTACATTTAAATTATGATTTTTAATAATGTTGACCATTTTTCAACAACTCTAGATTAAGATGAGAAAGTAACCGAGAGTGTCTTTAGCTTTCCAAGTTGACCCTAAATTTTATGAACAATTAGTATGTTTTTGTTCCCCAAAGCAATGTGAGGTGAGCAACCAATTAACCCAAATATACGAGCAAATCAGGCTTTAGACATATCCCCTGGAAAATGAGAAATTAGACATGCCCCTTAGACCTACTAGAAAATATTTGAATTTCAAATTGTCCCTGGACCACAACGAAAAAAAAAAAAAGTTTGTGTGTGCAAGCCACATACTTCTCTTGCCTAGATTTTCATGTTTGAAATTCGAATTGTGGCATTTTCTGAAAAATTAATTAAAAAATGTAAGTTACATGCATTTTTTTTCAATAATGGTCAAAGCTAAAATGGGAAGTTGAAATACCTCTGGGCAGGCCAAAAGGGTATGTCTAATTTCTTATCTTTCGGGGGTATGCCAAAATTTGAATTGACATTAGGGGGTATGTCTATAAATCTCCATATACAAATGAACCAATTTACTTTTTCTTTTGAAACCCACTACCCCAACTTTTGGGAGGATAAAATAGAAACGACGTTTGATAAAACAAACATTCCCCTAGATCCCTCTTCTTATTGTTTTTTTTTCCTTTTCTGCGAAGTTTCCATAACTGTATCTCTCTTATTTTCTCATCTACGTTAGAAAATGAGTAACAATGGCGGTGGTCGGGGTTGGACACGATCGCCTTGTCCATCGTTGAACGGAGGGATACAACGTTGTTTAGCACTTTGATTTTTCTTATACTCCACCTCCTCCTCCTCCTTCGAGAAGTCTCACATTGCATCAAATAACATCATCTACTATTACTTCTTGCACCAAAACTCCTACCCTAGCCCAACTCCAACCCCAACGAGGGGGATAGTTACGTTTCGCCTTATACGACTATGATTACCTATGCGCAAACATTTAAGTCGTCTACATCTGTTGTGCTACCCACCCCCACACTAACACCACCATCGCTTCCACTTAATCCATTGCTATTGTCACAAGACACAGTTGATATGAGGCAATGACAACTCTATGGCTCTTCGACAACTATTGCATCATCATCTTCATTCTTTTGGACAACTACCACATTGACTAAAGATGAAGAAAAAAGAAAAAAGAAAAATATTAGTATTAAGTAAAAGACCTAGTTATGAAACTATTGGGAATCACTGCTATGTAGTGCCTATATTACTTTGATATAGACTTATCTCAACTTTGTGGCCAAATTTTCAATTAAACTTTTTATTTTATTTTTTTGTTGTTCGGCAAATTATTTAATTCCTACAAGACAAACAAATATGGCAATTGTTGTATAAGAATACATAGAGCAATCGAGAGAGAAATAATTCAAATTAATTAGTAAAATGCGTATTTGCAGGAAATCACATCCGATAAAATTGAAAAGGGGGTTTGCACTAGGTATAATGACCAAACTGATGAGACAATTTAATGATCCAAACATTGATCACTTAAAACTTATCTACGATGGACATAATAGTTTGTTCACTACCCATCAATTAGATATTAATTTGCTACATTTATGGGAATTCCTTATTGAGTTGGAGCAAAATGAGTAGGTGAACTTACCCACTCACGAATTTTTCCTATTAAGTTTCTAACATTTTTTCCAATAATCATATGTAGTATGTTTTAAGGCTAATTTGTGCCTATTTTTATACTTTTATGACCAATAAAAACTCTTTTATTAACTCATTAAGTTATAGGACATCATGACCCTTCGTAAACAATTAGAAAACCTAATTTTATACTTTTATGACAAATAAGGACTAATTTATTAATGATTCTATTTTATTTTTTTTACTCTTAACCCCTCCCACTTCATGCCGCTGATAGGTATCAATATTAACGATTCTAATTATGACAAACAAATTATAAATTTTCATTGACCGACAAGTTAATCAAACTATTATGCTAAGGTTTGGTAAACCTTTCATAATGTAGTTAATGGTGATTACAAATTTGATTTTATAGTTAATAAAATCAATTTGATTAACTTGTCATAAATTTGATTAGAAAAGTTTACAGGTACTGGTGCATTACCATTCTTGACGATGATTAGAAATTTAGTTTTAGTTATCATTGCTTCTTATTCCATAATGTAGGTAATAAATCATTTTTTCCATTATTGAAATTTTATTTTTTATTCTTCAATGCATGAGTACCTGTAAAGTAATAAATTTTATTCTCTGTCGCTATTCAGTCTCAAGCTATCTACCACAGAGAATGACCCTAGCCTCATAGGTAAATTGAAGAAATCTTTAATCGAAGAAAAAAATTTAATTTTCAAACTCGGATATACATTCATAACTGGTCAAATACAAGCACATTCAGAGTGACAAAACATTCATGAATAAAAAAAATGTTAACATGAAATTATTAATGCAACCATTTGTAGCTAACAAATGACATAAAATAATTGCTCAAACTGCATTTGAAGAAATTATATGTAGCCATCTGTTGTCTATAAATAATAGGATGGGTTAAGGGTAAAATAAAATAAAAATATAATCATTATAAAATAGTCATTGTTGGTCAAAAAGTATAAAATTATGTTTTCTATTTGTTTAGAAAGGGTAAATATGTCTTATAATTTTATGAGTTAACATGGGTTAATGAAATAGTCATTGTTGGTCATAAAAGTATAAAATTAAGCACAAATTAGTCATTACATCAACTATGGTATCTAAATTGTCTATTTTGTGAAAAAATAGGCCTTAAAAGTCATTTTCCGTTATAGATGTCACTGGAAAGTCAATGTTTGTGTTGTGCACCTATTTGTCGTGAAATGATCACCCAAAAAATATAGGGTGTGCCAATAATTCGTGTAAGCGGAATTCCAATAGGAATCTGACTCATAACAACCAGACTAAGAATTATAATCCCTCAATGAAGAGAATTTTCCGTGCACATTCACTAAGTTGAAAACTTGTGAATGAAATGAAAAACATTGGAAAGATAAAAGTTGAAAAAAGTAAAATGGATAAATTATAAAGGAATGTAAGTGCAAACCTTGAAAGATAAATTGAAGAAATTGTAAATCGCATGAATATAAAGAATTGAAAATGACAATAAATGATTAATCGTTTTCAATATGAGTTCCAAGTGAACTTTTTTATTTAGATCATTAGATGTGTATTTTTAAATTGTACAAATGAACTTTGAGTTATATTTATAGACCCAAAGGTAGTTAAAAATATATAATTTCCTCATCCAAAATTCAAAAACCTATAATCAACAACTCCATGTCATATCGGGTCTAGTGTGGTTCATATATTTGTAATATTTAAGAAACTCAAATTAATTTAGCCACGTGGGCTTTAATATCTCAAAGCCCAAATTCTATATAGATTCATGGATTTTCCATCCCGGATCCGAAGTTTCATATTTTTTTTTATCCCAAACAACATCATCAGCACAACCTCAGAAAACTAGTGAATAATGTTGGAGATCAAAAAACTATCAGTGTATTAAACGGATTATTAAAAGAAAATCCGATTAATGATGGGTAAATATATAGTCTTGTTCATGCACCTTAGTAACTAAATAATTTTCACATGCTTAAAGCTTTAGGATATTCCCTTTTCCTATCCGCCAAAAGGATTACTATCTACAAAGAAAGTTTGAATGGATTCTTCCAAAGTATCCGATCTTCTCAAATGGGTATTTCTTTTAACTTAGGTATGTTACGAAAGTTTGTGTGTATATATAATCGAATGAGATAATATTTTCTCAACTACCTCAAAACCTCACATCTCTAAATCTTGGAAAAATATTATTGTTAGTAGATATGCCATTATCATTTATCGTTCTTGGCAAATCTATACATGAAATACAAGCTTTTGGCATGCAAAGTGGTTAGGCTCTCGATTTCTTATTAGAGTTGTTACTTATGTTCTTGATGAACTTGTCATGAAAACCATATTTTTACACGTTTAGTTCCCTAGAATGGAGGATTGGAGTTTTACAGGATTTCTTACATGCTCAAATTATTTCTTCTTTATCTCAATAATATCATTTCTTTGATAAAGGTGATAAAATCATATTGTCAAAACGACCAAGATTTGTCAATATTTGCTTTGCTATGAATCATTTATTAGTTCCATTTTTATGGGAACTCAAAACGTTAAATTTAATTCAAAATTAGTGAATCATTTCACACTACACATGATCTTACCTTATTTGGAAGCACTCCAATTAGCCTCTCAAAAACCCCAACCCTTTGTATTCCCTCAAAGTTTTAAGTTATCAAATGTATTTCAAATCAGAAATATGGTAAGTTTTTACAGTATTCTTTTATCAATGTACTTTCAGTTTTATTAATTAATTTTCAAATCTTTCATGCATCAAATTTAGTTTTCAAAAACCATTTGTTGTTACTGTTTTTTTGTTTCAAACTTTCAATCACTTGCATTTTACTGTGATTAATTATCTTTGGTGTCCTTTGCCTTTGGGCATTGTCCTGGGTGTCCTATTGTTGGTAAATATGCCATTCTTTTCTTTTGGCAAATCTAGAAATGAAACACAAGCTTTTGGCATGCAAAGTGGTTAGGCTCTCGACTTCTTATTATATTTGCTGCTTATGTTCATGATGAACTTGTCACGAAATTTTTTTTTTTTTTAATTTTTTTATTACAAGTTTATTTCCTAGAATGGATTATTAGAGTTTTACATGATTTCTTATATGCTCAAGTTATTTCTTTTGTGTCTCGATAATATCATTTTTGTAGTAAAGATGATAAAATCATATTGTCAAGTGCTAACGACCGAGATTTGTCAATATTTGTTGTTTATTAATCATTTATTAATTCCATCTTTATGTGGAACTCAAAGCATCAAATTTGATCCAAGACTGGTGAATCATTTTACACTGCATAAGCCCCAAAATGTTATCTTAGCTGGCTAGATAAACTACTTATTAATCTTATTATTTGTATGTTGTTGTACCGATAATCCTACAGTATCATAATTGTGATAAATCCATTCACCATTTATTGTGCGAATGCCTTTATGCCCAATTCATTTAGTATTTTAAGTATTCAATTAATTATTGCATCAGCCTTCATATTGTTACATAGTCCTATTTTTGAAAGAGTTAACCAAAAAATTTGTTTAACGCTTCCCTTAGTTTGAAATGTTTCTATTTAAGGAAGATAAGTTGTAGTATCTTTTTTTTTGGAAATTGAGCGGGGGTTATAGCGGACCCCAAACCGCGAAAAAAGAAAGAAGATTACATTCTGATATAACTTTTCCCTATCCTATCTTCATATACAATTTTTTTCAGATCTTCAGCGAAGGAGCTTGGCGTTATCTCAATAAATTCGGAACCAGGGAATGTGCTTGCTAGTAAAATAGCTGCTCGGTTAGCTTCTCTATATTCATGCTTGCAGGAGAACTCTTCTACTTTAGATAGTTCAGCTCTTATCTTCCAGACAGTGTGCCTAACATCCCAAGAAGCTGGTTTGGGAGTAGTGAGGTAAGAGAATATAGTCGTAGAGTCTGTGCATAACTCTAATTTCTTGATGTTATACTTCATAGCTAGAGTCAGTCCTGCAAGAACTCCCTGGAGTTCATGTTTAACGACTGACTGGCCAGGGCAGTCGCTAGTACAACCAGCTATTGCTGCTCCTGTTTCATCCCTCAGAATTGCACCGTAGCCCCCTTTGGTTCCATGCAGAGGATCATCACGTCGATAGGAGCCATCAGTGTTGAGTTTGTGCCATCCCAAGGGAGGCTTCGTCCATGAACATTGTCTAGGTAACGTAGTGCTCAGTTGAAAGCTTCGATTTTGCATCGTATCCTTAGCTTTCCAAATGCCCATACTGAATTTGAGCCTAATGTCCATCCAGTGACGGAGCCATGATTTTTGTTGAGGGGGGGCGGAGTGATGTCATAATTAATTAAATATGATAAATATAATATAAAAATTAGTTACTTTAACATAAATATATATATATATATATATATATATATATATATATATTTTTTTTTTTTTTTTTATAACTTGAACAAGACATAAATGACTATTCAAAACTTCATCTAATATAATAAAAGATTTTCATTCAAAAAAAGGATGAAGACCACTTTGGATATACAAAAATAGAGTTCTATAATTTGAACTTTTACATATCTACATCCATGAATACCAAAAAACTCTATCTCCCCCCTCCCCCTCCCCAGTTAGAATAAAAAAATATTACAACTGGCTTCGACGCGCTTTCATACCCTGAAATCGTTTCATGATTGCTTCGTTGTCAATGCCATCAAAAACTTCCTTTTCAATATACGTAACTAAACAATCATTCATCCAATCATCTCCCATTCGATTTCGTAACCGACTCTTCACTATATTCATAGCAGAAAATGCTCTCTCAACTGAAGCGGTGGCAACTGGTAGGATGAGTGACAATGTTATGAGTAAATAAACCAGGGGATAGACAAATTCCTTCTTGGTCTCAACCATCTTCTTAGCTAAATCGCTGAGTCCATTGACATTTGAAAATTCATTGTTGGAACGCATATCAATAACATAAGTTTCCAATTGATCATGAAGTACCATAAGATCAACATTTGAAAAATCAGCTGGATAAAATTGAGCGAGCCGAATCAACCGCTGACTATCAAAAGCTGAAAAAGAATCACTTGGATTTAAGCATGCCATACAAAGAAGCAATTCGGTGTTCACCTCATCAAAGCGGTTATTTAGCTCTTGGAGTTGCATATCTATGCTGGTATAGAATAATTCAACTCGATAATGATATAGGTTGGTTAATTTTTCAGTATTGCGTCGTGATCTTCCTCGTTGTATAAATGTATCATCCATCTCAAGAACAACAATATCGTGTTTTGCACAAAATGAAGCAACATTGTCCACAAGTATATTCCATCCATCTTCCCTCATCATTTGCAATCGTTGTTTGGAGATTTTAACTAAGGTCATCGCATTGACAATATCTTGATCTTTTCCTTGTAATGCTATTGAAAAATCCCAGGTTATCGCCAATATATCCTTCATTAAGTGCAAATTGAAGATGAACTCAAAAGATTGTATAGAATCTAATTAAGCATATGCTTCTCCCTTTTGGTCTGAGTTTAAACCATGTTTCACAACAATTTGGAGCACATCAATCACTGAAGAAAAATTAAGAAGCAAACTTATTAAGGTTTTATAGTAAGACCCCCAACGTGTATCACCAGGTCGTTTGAGATTGGTTTCTTGATTCAACCCTTGACCACTTGATAGTTCGCCACTATTGAGCTTTTCAAGAATTTTAACAGCTTGTTTGTCTCGAAAAATTTCCTGACGCTTGCATGAGGGTGCAACAATGTTCACCGCACTTGAAACCAAGTTGAAGAGCAAAGCAATCTGAGGATGATTCTTTGCAACATGTACAAGCGCTAACTGAAGCTGATGCGCAAAACAATGTACATAAAATGCAGACTTATTTTCCTTGAGAATCAAAGATTTAAGTCCGTTAAATTCGCCTTGCATATTGCTCGCCCCATCATAACCTTGGCCACGTAACCTCGTTATATTCAACTTATGATCAGAAAACATTTTTACAAGTGCTGTCTTGAGTGAAATTGCCTTTGTTTCAGTAACATGCATAATTCCAAGGAAACGTTCAACTATACATCCCTTCTTGTTCACATAGCGCAAGACAACAGCCATTTGCTCTTTAACTGATACATCACGAGACTCATCAATTAAAACGGCAAAGAATGCATCTCCAAGATCTTTGAGTATAGCAAGAGTGTCTCACATGCAGCTGCACGTGTAATATCTTTTTGAATATCAGGTGCAGTGAGTCTGTGGTTTTCTGGAGCATTTTTTAGAACCACGCTCTTGATCTCTTCATTGTGATTAGCTGTATATTGTAAAAGCTCCAAAAAATTTCCATGGTTAATTGAATTTATTGATTCATCATCACCACGAAAAGCCAACCCTTGTCGCAGAAGAAACCGAATGCAATCAACTGAAGCTGATAAACGAACCCGGTATTCCATTTTCTCTGCATCTGATTGTTTAGATAAAAATGATTGGATATGATGTTTTTGATTCATTAAACTTTGACTCTTCATATAAGCTTGAGTATGCAAACTATTAGGCTTTCCTACATGAGTTGTAAGTCTTTTTTTTTTTTTTTTTTTCCAATTACTGAATCCTTCACAAACAAAACAATCACCACCCCCTTGTTCTCCGATTCCGACACTTCTAAAAAGATAGCAATGGAGACAAAAGGCAGCATCCTTTGTTATGCTATACTCCAGCCAACTCTTATACTCCGTAAACCAAGCTACATTAAAACGACGTAGCGTACCTCCTATTTTTTTTTGTGGGAATGTGTAGTTTATTGGCTGACATGGACCCCTTTGCAAATAAGCTCTTCTAACAACCTCTTGATCATTCGGATGGTAATCAGAAATACGAATTCTTAAACCAGGATCAGTTGGAAGATTTGATAGGTCAACCTCTAAATGACTTTTCTTTGAGATTGGTTCTGATAAATTATGATCATCTTTATTTTGTGCTGGAGGTGGTAAATCACTTACTGACTTTCTTTTTAAAAACTTATCCATAACTGAAATAAAACAAAGATTATATAAGAATGCATTCTATATATTTATATATTCTAAAACTTTAAATGAATAAACTAAAACCATATTTCCATGTAATAAACTATGTAATAAATCATACATATTTCCAAAATAACAAATCAATATACCTCTATTAATGAAGCACCACAGGTCCACAATAGAAGTATCGCCACCAATAATAAAATGCCCAAAATTGAAGATTTTCAAAGCTGCAATTGACACACAAGCAGTTCAATGAGAAAAGGAAGAAAACTAAATTCAATGGCACATATGACAAAGGTTGTAACAACACCTATTAGCTAAATATCAAAAATCCAAATTTGATCTCAGAATAGAAAATTAAACATATCATGCAAATTGAAACTTTACCTAATAACAATGCAGAAAGGCAGAAACCACTCCAAAGATGAAAAAGATTGAATCTTTACAGCCACAATTGTTCTACTATCTAATACAAAAAAGCAAACCCCAAACCTTTTTTAGCTACTTTGAGCACAAATTGCACTTCAAGATCAAAAGTTTCCTTCAATTTAACATAGTTTCAAGATTTCGACACACACCCACACTTCTAAATCATTGAAAAAACTGAACACATAATCAAAATTACCTCTTTGGGAGATTCAAAGCAGACCCACTCACAAAGACACAAACAGCTGAGTTTTAGGACATTAAAAACTTTGATATACCAATTTACCAAAGAGGCATCATTAGACCGCCCACACCTAAATGAAGACCAAATGAAGACACCAAAACCAAAACTTTGAAGACACCAAACAGAGCACATAACTTTGAACTAAAACTCATAAACAGAGCACCCAAATGAAGACACCAAAAAACCCTGTTGAAATCAAAGCAAAACCCAAACTTTGAACCAAAACTCAGACTTCTAATCACAAAAACAAACAACCCAAACAGGCAAACAAGATCAAATCACTTTCATACAAAAAAAAAAACCCATTAAGCTTTAACAACTAAACAAGAACCCCAAAAGAAAATTTGGGTGTTTAGCCGTTTAGGTATATAGATTCAAACCTGGAGACAAATTTCACAGATTTCACAGATGGTGTTTCCAGTCTTCCAGTTCTTGAACACGAAGTACGTACGAAGGAAGATGAAGAAGGTGAATGAAAAGGTGAAGAAAAGGTGGAGCTTTTCAGCATATAAAAAGGTGAAGTGAAGAAAAGGTGAAAAACTTTTCAGCTAGATTTGGGGGTATGTATAAAATTTTTTTTTTCTCTCAAAAGTCAGTGGGGGCAGGTGCCCCCACGTGGCTCCGTGCCTGTGTCCATCTATATGTGCTTTACAAGGTCTGCCACAGTTCTGAATTGGTGCTCATATAGGCGTGTGTTTCGTTCCACCCAGACATGATAAATAGTGGCATTCAATGCCACCTTTTGCAGTGTGACAGCAGCTGCACAACCCCGAAAATGCTGGATACACCACTGTAGTTCCTCCTCCCATCCATGGATCAATTTAGAGAAACCCATGTGGTTCAGAATCTGTCCCCAGACAACGCCTGAATAACTACACAAGAAAAACAAATGGACTTCGGTTTTAGCTTCATAACCACACAAAGGACATATATCTTGATGAGCTTTGCCCCGGTTCTTTAGCTACTCAATGTAGTCAAAGCTTTATTAGTCAGCAACCAGGTTATAAAATTGTGACGAGGGATATTGTGTTTGAACGAGATCACAGGAGCCCATTGGACTTTGTTCTTCCTCTTCCTGATTGCATTATAAGTAGCTCTAGTCTGAAAGGTACCATCAGTACTGGCTCTCCATACCACTGCATCAGCTGTGGAGCAATTAAGATCAACACCACCTAGCTTAGTCACAATATTAGGAAGTCTGTGCTCAATTCTGGGAGGAACCCACCATTGTGCATCTCTAATAATAGCCGCAACTCATGCATTCTTATAGATAATGGAGTCATATAGGAAACCTTGTGGAAAGCGATGGTTCAAAATACCTATAGGGTGCCATGGGTCCTTCCAAAATAGTGTATCTTCACCATTACCTATCGAATGATGGAGTAATGTGGCCGCCTGAGCCCTGCAGTTCAGTATCCGTCGCCAACACCAAGAAGCCTCACGAGGGTGAGGCATCAACCAAAAATCACGATGTTTAACTAGGTGCTTCCATGCCCATTGAACCCAGAGTGTGTCTTGCTTTGAAATGAGGTTCCAGATGTGTTTCAAGTGGGCCACTTCGTTTCCTGCATTGATATTGCGAATACCCAGGCCACCTTCACTTATAGGATAACATATAGTTTCCCAGCTGACCTTTGCCTTTTTCCGTGGTGAATCACCACTAGACCATAAGAAATTACGCAGAATGGCATTAATGCAACCAATTGTTTTCTTTGGAAGTCCATAACAGGATGTCCAGTACACGTGCATGCTGGCTAGCACAGATTTGATCAAAACCAATCGTCCAGCATAAGAGAGTGTTTTATTCTTCCATGAGTTCACTCTCGTCCTTATTCTTTCAAGGAGAGGGGTGCATTGTATATGAGAGAGTGTAGATGAAATCATGGGTAATCCAAGGTATTTAACAGGTAGTGGTTCAATCTGGAACTGCAAGTGAGTGCTAATGTGCAGCTTCTCATTACTAGAGACACCAGCTAGGAAGAGAGAGCTTTTGTCATTATTAACCTCTAGTCTTGTGCAGACCTTGAACTCTTGCAAGGCATCAGCTAACGCTTTTACAGAAGTACTATCACCATGAAATAAGGCAATAAGATCGTCAGCGAACCCAGGTGCGTGATGATCGGGTCATTACATCGATAATGAAGCTTGTAGCTCCCTTCCTGCACCTTCTTCCTTAGAAGCACATGAAGAATCTTCATAACCATCACAAAGAAGTATGGTGAGAGAGGGCAGCCATGACGAATACCACGTGAGGCATGTATATAGCCCCTAGGGGATCCATTGAGGTTAATAGAAAATTTGGGGGTAGTGATGCACTCCTTCACCCACCTTATAAATTGCATAGGAAAGTGAAGTTTTCCTAGTAGATGTAATATAGCCTCCCACCTCACCATGTCATAAGCCTTGTGGAGATCAATTTTAGCCGCGCACCTAGGTGGACCATGCATGGTCCCGATGATAGTTGCGAACAAGTTCATGTGCCAGCATAATATTATCCTGAATGTGCCTGCCTTTAATAAAGGCTGACTACGAAGTGATGACGACTCTTTGAACCACATCTTTCATCCTATTGGTCAATAACTTGGTGATGCACTTGTATAGAACGTTGCAGCAAGCTATGGGCCTGTAGTCACTAAAATAAGATGCATTAGTAATTTTAGGCACTAAAGCAACTACAGTAGCATTTACCTGTCCAAGCAATTTAGAACTCCTGAAGAAATTGAGTATGGCCCTGACAAAATCGTTTCCAACTATCCTCCAAGCAGTTTTGAAGAAGAAAGCAGAGAACCCATCAGGTCTTGGAGCTTTATTGGAGTCAATATCAGCTAATGTCTCCACTATTTCCTTCCGAGTAACCTGCTAAATAAGGCCTAGACCCAGTTCCTTAGTGATAAGACCCTGGAAATCCAGGGCGTCAATGATACTCGGGTCATACTGCGTGGCATGTTCACCTGTGAATACACCCCCGAAGTATTGTAAGCATTCAATTTCAATTTGCGCAGGATCCTCCAGTTTAGTACCATCAGTGTTGAATATGCTCATTATTCTATTCTAAGCTCTGCGCTCCCTGATGAGACCATGAAAATAGGAAGTGTTCTGGTCCCCCAAAGTGAAGGACATGGATCTGGATTTTTGCTTAGCCTCAGACTCCTCATTCCTAGCAGCACACGCATAGTCTCTTACAACATCTTTTTCTGCTTGGACAACACCATCTGTTACAGGAGGCCGTTGAACAACTTGTTGAGCAGCATGCATACGTTGCCTAGCCTGTTCGACATTTGAATAGGCTTTATTGAAGATGTTTTTGCGCCAGATGGTGAGTTCATATTTCACTTGCTTGAGCTTTTGCACTAGTCTGAACATAGGATTGCCATATACGTGAACATTCCATGCATCTTCCACAATCTTGAAGAAGTCCTTCTCATAAACCCAATAATTGAAGAACTTGAAAGGCATTGGGCCTCGATTATTGTCATCATAGAGAGAGAGTACCATAGGAGAATGGCCAGACACTCCTGGGTTCCTGAATTCAGCCTCTGCATTAGGAAGTTCCTGCATCCACAGTCCATTTACAAGTACCCTGTCAATCTTTGAAACAATTCTATCACTCCCCATTTGCTTGTTGCTCCACGTAAAGTAACTACCACGATATCTGCAGTCATAAAGCCCTTTCTGTGTAACACAATGAAGAAAGTCATCAGTCCCTCCTGTGTATCTCTCTGAGTGGCCCATTCGTTCTTGAGGATGAATTGTTGCATTGTAATCACCTAACAGAGCCCAAAGATAGTTAGTAGAGAACTCCTCTATTTCTCTCCATAGTTGTCGCCTAGCCATGTAAGAGTTACTGCCATAAATGAAGGACAGCGAGCATGTAAAGCCAGTGGCCCACTGAGCTGTGAGGAATATTGCTTGAGCTGACCTAGAGATAATGTTAACTTTAACATGAGTCGGGTTCCACCCCACCCACACTCTACCTCCATTAGTGATTTCACTATTGTCAGTCCACTCCCAATCACGCATGATCGAACTTTGAATAAAATGCTTTTTGGACTCAGCTACTTTCGTTTCAAGGATACCTATCAAATGAAGCTTGTCTTTAGTAATGAGACGTCGAACCTCTTGTTGTTTAAGTGAGTCATTCAACCCACGTATGTTCCAGCATCCGACTTTAATCATTAAGAACTCCTTGTGTAAGGAAGCTGCTCGACTCCCCTGTTGCGTACTTTGTCTCTCAGTTCGCTAATAGTTCTTAAGGATGAGCTTTCGGTGCCCAAAATAGTACCAGCATGAGCAAGAGTGGCAGTTGTATGCCCTGCATTTGTATACCCTTCAGTTGTATGCCCTATATGTGTATGCCCTGCATTCATTATATCCCCTGATAATAACAACTCTGACTCAACAATAGTCTCAGATACAGGTGTAGTCTCAATGTCATTGTCAGGTGGGTTTGGTCCAGGTGTAGCCTCAATGTCATTGCCCGCATTCTATTCAAGCACCGCAAACCTGTTTCCTTCTGTCAGACTGTCCTGCAGTCCAATGCGGATTGAGGTAGTCATGTCGTTATCTGTCCGGTTGCTAGGATTAACAACTCTTTGGTCATTAACAGCAGTAGTAGCACGGTTGCTTGCGGACTGAATGCCCTGGGTACGAGGTTTATGAGCATTCTTACCACGAACTTGTGTCCACTCAGCATCATTCTGATGTTGAGTACGTTGTTTAGTCCCCACAGCCTTCCAGATCTTCTGGACTGGTTTATTTGCAGATTTATGCTTAGTACACTGTGAAGTTGAATGCCCAAACCCAGAACAAATCTTGCACTTAACAGGAATCCATGCATACTCGACATTGATTGTGCGCATCAAGCCTTCATTAACTAGCACCGAAATCGTCTTTGGGAATTGGCTATTAAGGTCCACCTCGACACAAACTCTTGCATAGGAGAGTCTTGATTTGTCCTCTGTTGCTTTATCAAGCATTATGGGAACACCTATAACACTAGCAATTTGTTGAATACCTGTTGGGTTCCATAAGAACAAAGGTATTTTCTTCAATGTCAACCATATAGGTACTGTGGACAGGACTTCCTCATCCTCATCCATTGTCGGGGACCATTGTCGTATGATGAACAATCTACTAGCAATATGTATCGGTCCGATTTCAAGCACCTTGCACCTGTCGGCCTCATTTTTGAATCGAAAAACAAAATTTTTTTCCCCATGAATGTTCATAATAAAATCCTTTGTACCCCAAGCGCGCATAAGGAATTATTTGACATAAGTATAAGCCAACCGCTTACCTAGAAACCTCTCGATAAGCAGTCGTTCACACTCCTGGATGCTGTTAGCAAAGTAAGTAGTATTAACTTTAACCACTGTTTTACCATTTAAAATGCTTGGCTGCATGTAATGTAGTTTGGTCGTTCCTGCATACTTGTTATTCTGTAACTTCTCAGCCCAGTTCATAACAGGTTTCCCATTGCTGGGTTGTGAGTTCTGGGTAAGGTCTATGTGTGGCTCTCCCTGAATATTAACTGGTGCTTCTCCATCCTTTTAGCGCTTGCGGCTGTTCGCAACTCATATTCAACTCCTCGGCCTGAGGCAGACCGATGGCATTGCTGTTTTTTGATTGGTGGGATAACTCCTCTGATGGAGTCGTATCGAACAGAACAGCGGTCGCTTGACTCATCCTAGGGTTCTGTTCCAGTCCCCTCTCGTTCATGATAGTGTCTCCACGAGGGGGCATGGAGGAGACACTGTTAGTTGCAATAATCACCATCCAGAATCAGTCAATGGCTCGCAAATCAATGGCATGGAGATCATTTGTAGTATCTTGAAATGTTTCCTAGTATTTTCGTGAAAGGTATTCACCACTAAACCATTAGCAAATAAAACAACTTGAAACTTGTATTAAGGATAAAGAATCTAATATTTTCTTGACGGATAATTGCATTATTGTTATGACATTCATTTATTTTCTATTATTGTCTAGTAAGAGTTTTGCAGAAACAATACAAGACTTACAATGAATTGATGACTTTGTTGTTTGCTTAATATATAATACGGTTATCTTGGTTAAAAAATGTCCTACTAATTAATAAATACATATATAAATTAAATCAAGAGATAAGTTCAAGTTGAGGGTGGAACAAGCTACAATAGCATTTGATTTTTCATAGATAGCATATATTGGGATCATCAAAGCTATGGTATGTTGAGGATGAGAGTTATATAGAGAGTACTATGAAATAGCCTTCACATTAATGCATAATCAGGAGCATTGAATTAGGCCATTGAAACATGGTTTCCAAAACTAATCCCATGTGATTTCCTCTTTATCCCAAATTAGGGTCCTAAAATTCAATTCATGGAATCTTGATGATGAGAGCTATATACATAGAGTGGATATAGAGTGTATTATGAAATAGCCTTCACATCAATGCATAATCACGGAGAATTGAATATTGACCATTGAAATATGGTTTCCAAAATAACTCCCATGTGATTTCCTCTTCATCCCAAATTAAGGACCCAAAGTTCAATTCATATCTTAGATTAAGATGGGATGAACCTCCATTTTGGAGACAAAAGTGTTTACTATATTGACTAAGATCCATGTTAGGAGACAAGGCTGCATAGTTACTGGTATAAAAATGTGCACATTTGTATTTTCAATTAAAAGCTATTGTTACCCTCATCATGACATGCTTAATTCTTCCTTAAACATTTTTTTAATCATTGAAGCTTTGAAAGTGTTGTTGAAAAGGACTTCCTTTTCAGTGTACTTGCAAGCACTCACACCTAATTTACATGAATATGTACATCAATCAATGCCAAACTTATACTATTCCTATTTTACCATTGAGACACAAATTTCCTAACCTGCTCAATGTTAAACATGAAAATGTCATTATTAGAATTACTCCATTTCAGCTCATTTGGGTGAAAAATATTGCATGTTGGTATTAATTTTTTGGTATGGTCAGTCTTATATGCACAAATTCTTGTCACACATGAGCTCGATTGTGGGAAAGATAAATGTGTTCTCTATACAATAAGATCGATGGATCCATTGACCATTTACTATTGCATTGTTGCAGGATTCATGTTAATTGACTCTTGCATGGAGGGAGGCTCAAGCTTGTACATTTCAATATGTCAAATATCCATATTGATGCTACCTGATTTACATTTGGTCAAACACAAAACACCACCAACAACAGATAATTATAAAGGACAATTTTGATAGACTATTTATCCAAATTAATTACAAATCAATATCATTAAGGTAAAAAATCCAGATGGAATCATCTCATACTATTTTTAGTGTAAAAAATTGGTCAAAAGTCCCAGCTGTAAATCCAGAAATGACAACTCAAGGGGACATCAGTACTCACATGGCAGAAAAATTTCAAATATCGTGTCCTGAATCGTAATTCAAGTGAAATGTGGGACCCAATTAATATTTCCCTCCAGAAACCAAAGTGTCTGTTTGTTGGTTGGTTTTATTGGATTTTCAGGTTAAATAAAAGAAACCAAAAAAACAAACGCACAAACATTTTCTTCTTCCTTTCTTTTCGACAGATCGTTTCACGTTTCTGTTTGTAAAAGAAGGAAGAGAAGAGGAAATTGATTCCAAAAATGAGACCTTTTTTTGGGGTTTGCGAAAATCTTTGAAATTCCCCCAAAAAGTTGAGATCTTTGGTGTATGTGATTGTAATTTGGAGCTCTGACATTGGGGTTTTGTTGATTGGGTTGAATTTGAGTTTTGTTGTTGTTGTTGGGACGATTTCGAGATTTGAAATTAGGGTTTTTGATTGGATTTTGGGAAGGAGGAGGTTATATTTGAATTTTGTTGTTGGTGGTGGTGTGGGTTGTGAGGAGAGAGGAGGAAGGAGAGGAAAAGTTCGCGGGTTTTTGGTTGAATAACGTGAGCTGTGTTTGTAATTGTTGTTGTTGTAGTTGTGAAAGTAAATAGAATAGAAATTAGGGGTTTTGGTGTTGAATTTTATCTGAAGTTTGGATTTTTTATGTTGTTGTTTGTGTTATAGAAGGAATAAGGGTTGGGAGGTGGAGTTTTTTGATTGAATTCGGTGGAGGAGGAGAACTGAAGATTGGGGTTTTATTGGGGAGGAAGAGGAGAGAGTTGGAAATTTTGTTTGTTTGGGTGTTTTGGAATATTGTAATCATGTTGACGACGGTATTTGCAAGCACAGCGATTACGCGGAGCTCGTTGGAGGAAATGTTGGATTCTATACGGCAAAGAGATGAGAAGCCGAATGATTCTCTTCCAGCGTTGCCGGTACGTCCTGTTTCTAAGGCGCGGTTGCCATCATTTAGAAGGCCATTAAGTGTTAAGCGTGGGTGTGGCCAGGGCCAGCAGTCGCCGATTGAGTCTATAGAGAAGGAAGTGGAGAAGAGGAATGTGAAACCATCCAAGGAAGTGAAGGAGGAATCGAGTCTTAAAGTTGGTGTGTATCATAGTAGAAAACCGTCGGATACTGTTCTTCCAGCTGAATCTCCATATGCAAGTCAGCCAGAGAAGGAGAATCCGGAGAAAAGGTTGGAAGAGAATAGCAATGCAGAACTTGCTAACGCTTCTTCGTCCAAGTCGGTTGTGGAGCCCGAATGGGTTGACAACTATGTTTTGAAGAAGGTAATCTTCTCTTTAGCTCTGAACTCTTAATGCATTTTTTTTTTTTTTTGACTGGGAAATATCACATGCTCACTATAAGCTAAATCTGTTACTTCAGGTTACTTGAGTTGCTAGATTAAGGAACTTAGCTTGGTAGTTTATACTTGAATTGGGTCTCTGTGCGAAATTGGATTTTAACTTTAAGCATTATATACAAAAGGAGCGAACTTTGACTTGTAAAATTGTTATCGATAATAAGAACCAAAGGGATAGCATTGAAAAAAACATTCAAGGTGGTCCGTCTATAGAGGTAACCCTATGATGAGTACAATTAGAACACACTCAGATGACCCTACTGTCATCTCCATGTTAGTTGTAATTATCGTGCCTGCTGTCAACAATCTATTTGGTTACTCCATGTAAAGTATGGCTTGACTAGTTCATGGCTTCTTTAACATTCTGAAATGATCATATGATGTTCATACTGGCATACCTGGACTCTTTTATTCTCCAAAAAGTTACCTTTTTTCCGAATTTTTAAATTGGTTTGACGACTAAAAAAAACGGCTGAGTATTTCTATTTTTTAATCTTTTACTCCTTGCAAGTTAGTATGGTTGAGGATGATATCTGGGCTGGTTAACTGCTAACTAAGTTATGATCTCTTGTTGACAACTTTCACGAGTGAACTGCCCTAGTATCTTTATAAACCATTATTCAATTTTGTGCCATTACCCGTTCTGCCTTGAGGTCATTTGTTCATGCATAAGTTGACATTTCCTATTTCAGAATCTCCGGGTTTGGTGCCAGCTCCAAAATGGCCAATGGGAGTCAGGAAATATACAATCATCATCCTCAGATGATGCATGTGTTTTGCTATCTGACGGCAGGGTGCGTTTTAACTCCGTTTGTCTTCTTTAGTTTACAAGCTTTGGGGACTGTTGAAATAAGGTACTCATTATCTTGTTTTCTTTCTCAGGTTGAGACAGTTCCAACGGGGAACATTTTACCTGCTAACCCAGATATACTTGAGGGCGTGGATGACCTTATACAGCTCAGTTACTTGAATGAGCCAGCAGTTCTTCACAATCTTCAGTTCAGATATTCTCATGATATGATTTATGTGAGCACTGAGCATACACATTCGTTGTTCTTTTCACTGAAAGTTGTATAATCTCATTGGACTTCTTCAACTACTGATTCATGTTTATTTTTTAATAGACTAAAGCAGGGCCTGTTTTGGTTGCTGTAAATCCCTTTAAAAAAGTTAAAGTTTATGGAAATGACTTCGTTACAGCTTATAGGCACAAAGAAATGGATAGTCCTCACGTCTATGCTATAGCAGACACTGCGTTCAGTGAGATGATGAGAGGTGAGTACTGACAGATTGATATACATATATTATATATAGCCTTTTTTTATTTTTATTTTTATGTATTTAAAATTTGTTACCTGATTAGCTGTCTATGCATATCTTATCTTGAAAGCTTTTATTCTTATGGTTTTTGCAGATGAAATAAATCAATCCATCATCATAAGGTAAGCCTACCTCTGGCTAATCACGCTTTGTCGTTTTGCGTCTCTTATTATTGTGCTTGAAGCTTTCTGTCTAAGTTTCAAGAAAGCTTCAGATAAGTCTTTCTAAATTTTTTATTTACTATTATTTTTTTTAATATGTATCTAAATTTTATGTTTGATTTTTGTAACAGTGGGGAAAGTGGAGCTGGGAAAACTGAAACAGCAAAGATTGCTATGCAGTATTTGGCTGCACTTGGAGGAAGTGATGGCGTTGAGCATGAAGTCCTTCAGACAAATTGTATACTGGAAGCATTTGGAAATGCAAAAACTTCAAGAAATGACAACTCCAGCCGTTTTGTAAGTTTTTTGTGTGGCCCATGCGCCTACGAATCCCATTCTAGATGTCATCGCCTAAAAAACTTTTCGCACGACCTTCTCATGTATTTAACATGCTACTTTTCTTATTCTGTTTCTATAGCTGCTTTTATTTGCCACATACTTTTATTTAACTTTATATTTATCCAAATGTTTTGTAGGGAAAACTAATTGAAATTCATTTCAGCACATCTGGGAAAATCTGTGGTGCTAAGATCCAAACGTGTGAGCCTTGTTGCTTTGATTTGGCTACTGCATCTATGTTTAGGACTTTTAATTTTCAATATTTTTCATTATAAATTAAATTCTTAACTGATTTTTGGTTTGCGTTTTATTCTACGGAACCTGAACTTTCCTATGGATATTGTCGATAGTTCTACTTGAGAAGGTAACTCATTGATTATTTTATATTTTGTTAGGACATTAATGTATCATATGATGTCAATTTAACAATCCCATGTTTCTTGAGTGCAGTCAAGAGTGGTTCAACTAACAAAAGGAGAGAGATCGTACCATGTCTTTTATCAACTTTGCTCTGGTGCTCCACCATCTCTTAAAGGTCGGTTCTCATTCTTGATAAGCTTTTCATGTTTGTTATCATATTGACTTTTAGTTAAACTAAAGTTTAGGCAAGTTAAGTCTCCTTGTTTTCATTTGTGTTTTATGGTTGTGTTGTTTAGTATTTGTTTGTATATGGGTCATCAGAAGTTGCACGTTCAATGATCCATGTTGTTTAGGGAGCGAGGTGCTGCCTTTGCAAAGCGAGGTTCCACCTTTATGAAGACATGGATATATATACATATATATATATTTTGGTTTTGTTTTATTATTATTTGATTATTTATTTTTATTTGATTATTATTATTTTTTGTTAATGCTAAGATAATAAATATATTCCCTTGTGATGTAGTCTTTTTCCACTTCCTGCTCTGACCTAATCTTGTTGACCTGTTGACCTGCACAAGTAATGCACGTGAGCTACAGACCACCGTGGGGTGGTCGATGGCACTTCGATGCTAAAGTTAGATAAGAATCTGAGGAAGGTGTGATGCTGTAACAGGAAATTTGTAGCGTACCTTAGCTTATTAACCTCATGTCTTATTTATAGTGTGAGGAGTTCTGGTTCTACCAGGCCATCGTATGCGTAGTTTAGGAAGAAGATTTTCGTGGAGATCCCTCCCTAATTAGGAGTCGTGTTGTAGGAGAGAAGTTTCTTGTTAGCTCCGTGCTTCTAGATACGCGGGAGATAGTTCCCAATCTAAGAGCAATCCGTAGAAGGGAGTTTCCCTGTGTGGAAGATACTCTGGTGTTTGCTTCCTAGTTGGAAGTAGATAGCAGCTGTAGTTGCCCATCCGAAGTTGATCATCGAGATACTTGCCTGAAGAGGGTTTACGGGTATTGAGGATAGCTGTGAGACGTGTGGGCTTAACATGCTGTGAGAGTTCGGGATCGCTTTGCGAACTTTAGTTAGGCAGGCTTAGAACTGCTTGGGTTGGATTAGTGTTGGGCTGACGCTTGAGGCCGTAATTTCTCGAGATCATCATGACACGTGTACGGCTCCGGGGTGTGACTGTTTTTATGTATCATCAACTATTTTCCCCCGAGTTAGTGGGCTATCACATCGGTTCGTTGTCATCTCTTGAAGGGATGCATCGTTCATGATGATTGAGTCTGAATCATTGCTTGAGCCACGCGCTGCATTAATTGAACGTGCGTTGGTTCATCGGAAAAGAGGTGGGAAACAACCTCTATTTCAGTCATCCATTGTTTAGAGTCTGATTATTCTACTTTCCTTGCTTTCGAAGTTACCGCTCTGATTAAAAAAAGATTGTTCATCTTCCTCATGACTCAAAAAAACCTTCTTGATGACGATGTCTTGGCCGAGTGCCAGGAGTTTTTCGAAGACAGGTTGTTGTCTGAACCTGGTTTCACCGAAATTTGAACGAAGTTTGGGTTCCTTGATAATTTTCCGTTGTATCTTCTGACGGGTGACCAAACGCCGATATCACCTTCGGCTGGTTTTATATATTTGCACCGCGGGATGCTTCAAACTGGTGTGCATTTTCTGGTTCTGGATGTGCATCCTCATGATTCTGCTCAGTGCTAAGGAGGCCGGCGTTAGCGTGACTCCGTGGTAATTTAGTTGCTGACCTCTCATCGGCTAAAGAGTAATGTTGTTTGTAAGATGAAGTCGCCTAATTGCTTCGTTAAGCTGTATGATGATTTTAAGTTATGGCAGAAGTACGGATTCGGGGTGGCTCCTGCGCACAATGCACAGGAGGACATCCTGCGCAGGAAGCACAGCCGTCGGATCTGATCCAACGGCTCAGATCGACGGATTTCAAATTTTTTTTTTTTTTTTTTTTTTTGAAATCCAGTTTTTTAAATCCTTCGATCTGAACCGTTGGATCTAATCCAACGGCTGTGCTTCCTGCACAGGACGTCCTCCTGCGCATTGTGCACAGGAGCCACCCCGGGTCCCAGAAGTACTGCTTCTTGGCCCTTGTGAATTCAAAGTACTTTCAATGTAAGGGTTGTCTGTTCGAGCGACAGTTCAGGCCACTTTGTGAGTTCATCTCTTTTCTTGTGACTTTGATATATTTGATAGTGGGCCGATTAACCATCGCTTGCATTTTTCTGCAAGAAGGTTTCTCATTACTCTTATTTTAGAGGAGCAAAACACCATGGAGAAGTTTCGTGTCCTTAGTGATGCGTAGGTCGAGGCTCTGAATGATCGTTTTGTGCGGGTTGCAATGGCTGCTTCCGCTGGTGCTGATTCACGTGAGGCCGCTCCTGCAGAAGGCTCTTGTGAGGTTTTGCTTAAGGTGGTAGAATTTGATCGCCCCATAGTTGCTTCACCTGATAGTGGCCGTGTCTCTTGCAGTCCGCATTGCTCACCGTCTCGCTCTAAGCCTCTGGATACTTTACTGCCTTCTCTCCCTCCGGATCCCATTGTGTTGTCTCGCAAAAAAGGGCTGCTGCTGTTGACAAGGGAAAGGCCACGAAGGAGAGCTTGAGGACGGTGGCGACCGTGAAGGGCGGCGCCGACATAGTTCTCGATCAGGGAAAGCTTCACCCGAGCGCATGGATAAGCCTGTTTGCACCGGATTTGGTAAAGCTGAGTTCACCAGTCAGGCACCATGAGGACGTAGAGTGTTTCGAGGAAATATATAAGCATACGCCACAACTGGCTGATGGATCACGCTCCAAAATCCGAGGAGGATTCGTTGGAAGGGTGTATGGATAAGGGCCTGAAGAACCTTATGATGGGTATGTCTCATTTGAGCCATGCGGTTGTTGCTGGGATGAAAGTTGAGGCGGCTCGTGAGAGAGTATACACCTTGGAGCGTGTCTTCTCGCATATGCAGACGTTGTATTCTGATGCGCTCCATGAAATTGAACGGCTTAAGAAACAGGCTGAAGAAAAGCGGTTGGATCAGTCAACCGTAGCCGCTGAGGCTCAGAGGGCTCATCTGGAGGACCTTGAGCGTGATCTGAAAGAGGCGGTGTCCGAAAGGGATGGACTTAGGCAAGAGTTGAGCCGTATCCGCCGCCGAGAAGTCGAGGTTGCGCAGGAAGCTGCGGCTAAGGCGAGTTCTGAACTGCTGTCTTTCGCTGAAGAGAGTGTTTCAAAGGAAACCGACTGGGCTACTGAGAAACAACAGTTGAAATCTGATGTGGAGTTCTATGCTCGAGAAACGAGGAAGGCCGAAGACCAGCTCGAATTGGGGCAGCATGAACTTAGTGCCGTGAAGAATAATCTGGCCATAGAGCAGTCTCAGGTCGACGCGTTGATTGGCAAGTTGGAGCTACTGGAGCGTGAACTTGTTGATGCAAAGGTGTGTGAGGAAGAGCTTCCATAAGAACAAGGCAAATGTGAGTTCCGCTGGGTTGTACATGGATGGCTGGAGTTGCTGGCGCTGATGAAGGAGGAGCATCTAGAGTGGGATATCAGCCGTTATAAGAAGATGTCGTTTGTGGACCTGTCTGTTTCCTCAACGTCATCGAGCGAGGAAGACAATTTGAGCCCTGATGTCCAGGTTGTGGCGTGTGTGGATGCAACTTATGCTTCTTCCACTAGGCTTAACTCTTCCATTTCTGTACCCTCTTCTGATAAGGAGTGAACTTTGTGTGCTTGTACTTTTTTTTGTCTTTGATTATTAATGAAAACAGTTTTATCCGTTCCGTACTTGTTGTCCTATTGCATGTTTTTCATTTCGCCTTGTCGTGTTGCTTTGGCATAGACTGGTTGAATCAATAGGACGTTGATTGGTCTGTCTGCGGTGGAGAGCTTGACCGCTTTGTGCTGTAAATGACTCGGGGTCATCGCGGTGTAGTCATGTCCGGTAGTAGGCATGTTACAAACAGTTTATCTGGGGGTTGAGTCATCTAAGCTGTGCTTTGTCCCCAAGGTAAGCTGCTTGAGAGTTACCATGCTTGTCCGACCGGTCAGCTGTAGCTACTGCTGTGAGCGAGTTGTGATGGCTGAGCGCGTGTGTCAGAGCATTCGTGCCGAGTTAGGCGTCGTAAGCTCGGGTTGGAATCCTAAATAACTTTTATCTAGGCATTGATCGTATGATCTTAGTATCGGCGCGAGTGGCCTACGCTTAACATTAGGATGTCAGTCCGTTTGAGCGTGAAGACGCTGACTCAACTAGATTCATGTTCGCGTTCGCTGTTTTGAGGGAAAGCGGAGGTAGTGTGGCGGGCTGCTTGAGGTCCCCACCTTCCGAATTGTTTATGTTCGAGTCATGTGGACTACAGGTTCGAGGAGTAGAGGTTTGGCGACTAGGCTGAAGAGCAGTAGTTCCGTGGCAAGCCGTCAGAATCAGTTCGAGACTGACTAGGCTTCTACTTTCCGAATTGTTTGTCCGAGTCATGTGGACTATAGATTCGAGGAGTAAAGGTTTGGCGACCAGGCTGAAAAGCAGTGGTTCCGTGGCAAACCATCGAAATCAGTTCAAGACTGACTAGACTCCCACATTTTGAACCATCTACACCCTCCCCGCGCGGTGGGGGCTATGAATTCGAAAGAGGTTTGGCGACCAAGCTGAAAAGCAGTACGGGGTAGGTTGCGCGGTGACACGCGTACGGCGTAGGTTGCGTGATGGTTGAGTATCAGTTACTCCCCCTCAATTGATGAGGTTGCGTGCAACGCCCATTAATTGATTGACGTCGTTTGTGCAATTTCCTTGGGAATCGTCGTCTTTCAATTTCCTGTACGGTATTCAATGCTTGGCAGTTAATGCTTGAGTTCAGCTTGGTGAACCATCATGTCTATATAATAGTGTTTTTCAATCGTTGTAGGCACTATCTTTCGCAAAGCTTATCTTCTCTAATGTTCTTGCTTGAAGAATATGGTTTGAGTTTTCCAAAGGCTGAAGTTGAATCTCCGTCTCTAGAGTCTCCGAATGTTCTGACATTTGTGTTGATCAGGCATAGAGATAGTTGTTGTTATGCGTGGTCACCTGATATGGGTGGGCACGTAGTTGATCCGATGAGGTCTCGTAATTTCTTTTTATATTTCAGAAAAGTAGTACGGATTTCCTACCAAGGGAGATGCCTTGGTGTTACATCGTACCAATTTTTCTTTCCTGCTGCTAACCAATGGCTAATTGAAGTGTTAGTCGACGTGCGATGTCTCCGGGTGTGGTAGTACTCAGTCACACCTACCTTCGCATGTGGGAAAAATGGTTTCTTCTGATAGCATTGTGAGATCGTAGCTGCATTGCTGCTTGTGGCCATCCTCATTTGCCTGTTTCTAACCTATTTGAGGAAGTTAGAAGGGGGGTCGGATGTCTCTTGAAGAAATCAACAGCCCGTATTGAGGTCTATAATGCTGTAGTACGAGACTTTTTCGGGGTGATTTGATGGAGCAATCTGAGTGCTCAGTCTTTCAATCTCTTCTGCCACTTTGTCTTTATCTTGGGAAGGTATCGAACATCTCCCATTCTCTTACCTTTGCTGTCACTTGCAGATTGCTCACATCAGAGGGTTCGCAAGTCATCAGCGGACGATGTCCATGGCAGATTGTCTAAGCAAGTATTTTACTGCAGTTCGCACTGTATTCAGACGCTTATAGTGCTCAATCTTTGTATCCGCCTCAGAGCGTCCACAATATGTAGCCTTTTGTATCTGCTTCAGGGTGTTTGTTGTTACATCTTTTCGATAATCAATAGAGTTTGTTTTCCGTAATCCTTTTTTTATTTCTTAAATGATTGAAAATCACATAAGTTTTTTAAGAACTAAAACTCAATATTGACTATGGAAAGGGAAACAATCAACTTAAAGCAAACTAACTGTTGACGGAGAGAAATTGATCTTGGCCTTGAAGTGGATTCGGGTTACTCTTGCGGATCATTCGGCGGACTGTCGAGGCGTTACATAGGTTACTGAAGAGTAAACCTTGCAGAGGGGCGGATCTCCGCGTCGATGAAATGTCGGGGGGATGTGTTCCCGCTTGCCATGGCCTTTTCGACATGCTGGGCGGAAGAGCTTGTTGCTCCTGTACCGCTTGAAAGTGATGTCTTTACCATCTTTTGGCCTTGCACTGGGTCAGGTTGCTCTGCATGATGTAGCTGAATCGGGAAGCACTTTATCTGTTTCAGTGCGGCGTATTGGCAACCTCGTGCCGTAGGTTGGTCTCCACGATGGTTCCTTCGAAGTGGTTAGTAGTATACTTAACACACTGGTGAAGGGTGAAGACCACTGCTTCCATCTGGTGGAGCCAAAGTCTTTCCAGGATGAGATTGTAGGATGACGGTGCATCTACCACCATGAAGTCTAGAAATAGGACTTTCCTGAGTTGTGGCTCTCCTGCTACCGTAGCCAACTTTATCTCTCCGATGGGGAAGCACTTCTCCCCGTTGAATTCGATCAGCGAGTGTTTTCCTCCTTGAGGTCCATGTTGCGTAACGCGTTGTAGAATAGAACGTTAAGTGAACTTCCTGTGTCAACCAGAGCTATCTTTACTTCCCATGTTACAATGGAAATAGAGATAACCAAGGCGTCGTTGTGCGGTGCTCGGACTCCATCGAGGTTCCTGTTCATGAAAGTCAAAGTGGGAATGTGGTTTTGAACCCGTGAGTGGCAGATGTGCCTATCCTCACTCGCGAATTGTGTCCGCATATCCAGTATGTTTGCTTGCGGGACCTGTATGACTGGTTTTCATTCGGTTCGACTCTATGAAGGACGTAGATTATCGCTGGAGTTGCCTTCTCTATTTTGTTAACTGACTCTCCCTGTCCTTTGTTTGTTCCGTGGGTTTCTCAGACTTCAAGAACTCTTTCAGTTTGCCTTTGTGGATCCAGTACTCAACTTCATACCTCAGACTCTTGCAGTCGTTGGTGTTGTGCCCACCCTTCTTGTGGCACACGCAGTATTTGCCGTTGTCGCGCTTGGAGGGTCTCAGCGTGTCTTTGGGGGTCACTCCAGTTCCTCCCAGCTTTTCATGGAGTTAAGTACGTCTGATAGGCTAACACTTAAGTGTGTTACTGCTCTGGATCCAACCTAGTTGGATGATTTCTCCAGCCGGGGCTGCGCTTCCTTTTGCTCTGTTCCTCATCGTCGCGACTCTTTCCCTCTTTCTTGTCCCTAAGAGAGGAGGGCTTCCTGTCATGTCCAAAGGGGGCTCCATGGCAGCGGTCCTTGATTCCTCCAGGGTGATGTGTCTCTGGACGCTCTTGAGGAGCTCCGCCATGTCCAGAGGGGGCTCCAAGGTGAGGTCCTCGAAAAACTTTACCTTTCTGAGGCCCGCAGTGAAGGCCGTCACAGCTGTGTTGTTGTTGCACTCGTCGATGAGGGTCAGCTCGTTGTTGAAGCGCGTGATATACTCTCGGAGCGTCTCGCCGGATCTCTGCCTTAGAGAGAGTATGTAGTGCGAGACTTTTTTGAAACGCTAGCTTCCGACAAAACGTGTCAGAAATTCCTTCGCCAGTGTTTTGAAGGAGTCGATTGACTTCAGTGGAAGGCTGTGAAACCATGTCAGCGCAGAGCTTTTTAGACTAGTGGGAAATGTTCTGCACATGACGGACTCAAATTCTTCTTTGAGAGCCATTACGTGCTGGTAATGGTGCAGATGATCGAAAGGATCGGTGGTCCCGTCGTAGGAGTCGAGCTTCGGGGGAGTGAATTTCCTCGGAAGGGCCTCATTCATTATCGGTCCACGAATGGTGGGACGGAGAGGCGATATAGTACGACCGGATCATGCGCCCCTCTGTGGAGTGGGTTCCCAAGGCCGAGCCTCTCTGTTCTGGCGATAAGCACAGTGTTAGTCGCCTAACCTTCCTTAATCCAATGAGAACTAGCAAGGGCTTGGCTCTCCTGTGCTTGCTCCTTATCATCTTTTGGCAGCGGGGGTCCATGCTGCTCCTGGTCTCCGTTAGCAGGTGGTGGATTTTGTTGCGTAAGAGTCTCCACCGCCTTGGCGATCTGCAGTATATGAGATGCCAACACATCGATTCTGGGTCCATGGTTATTGCCGTTGGCATGGGGGCATGAGTTGGCTGCACGTGCACGATAGGAACCCTGAATGAGGCAGTATAGGGGCAGCTTGAGCGTTGGACGTGTGCCCTGGTTCTCCGTTGTTGTGTGACATAGTGGTCACCATCTCTTTGGGTTTTGATAGGAGACCACGATTAGTGTAAAATTATGAACTATGTCGTCCCCACGGACGGCGCCAAATTGATGCAGTCTTTTTCCGCTCCCTGCTTTGACCTAATCCCGCTTACCTGCTGACTTGCACAAGTAACGCACGTGAGCCACAGACCACCGTGGGGTGGCCGATGACACTCCGATGCTAAAGTCAGACAGGGCTCTGAGAAATGTGTAATGCTGTAACAGGGAATTTGTAGTGTACCTTAGCTTATCAGCCTCATGTCTTATTTATAGTGCAATGAATTCTGGTTCTACCTGGCCATCGTAGGCGTAGTTTAGGAAGGAGATCTTCGTGGAGATCCTTCCCTAATTATGAATCGTGCTGTAGGAGGGAATTTTCCTAGTAGCTCTGTGTTCCTAGATACGCAGAAGATAGTTCCCAATCCAAGAGCAATCCGTAGAAGGGAGTTTCCCTGTGTGGAAGATACTCTGGTGTTTGCTTCCTAGTTTGAAGTAGAAAGCATCTGTAGTTGACCGTCTGAAACTAATCCTCGAGATTCTTGCCTGAAGAGGGTTTACGGGTATTGAGGATAGTTGTGAGACGTGTGGGCCTAGCATGCTGTGAGAATTCAGGTCCGCATGGCAGACTGTCGTTGGGCGGGCTTAGAACTGCTTGGGTCGGATCAGTGTTGGGCTGATGCTTGAGGCCGTAATTCCTCGAGATCATCATGACATGTGTACGGCTCCGGGGTGTGACCGTGTTTATGTATCATCACCTTCGGGTAAGTTTGGGTAAAATAAGAGGTAACAATTAATTTAGGAAGAGAGAATAAGAATGTGGCTTTGCTCACTGTGCACTATGGTGAAGGCGAAATAGAGGTAACTGCAGTAACAAACTGGAGTAGCAAGGTTGCGGAGTAAGAGGAAAGCTGGTAGTGGTAATAACAATGAAGACAATAATTGGTGAACTAGACAAGAACTTTGGGGTCTCGGATGTGGTAGGAATCTGTGGGAGTACTCTGAGTCGGGTTTGATATTTCTCCCAAATTACCAAAGATGGTGATGAATCAATTGATGTTATTTGAGGATATCCATCTTGACGACGATCATCGAACGTATCTTGAATTGTTCTTGAAAACATCTTCAAATCTCTAGAACCATGAAGGGTATGATACCAAATGATGCGAATCCATTGCGAAATAAGAGTCAATTTATCACCAAGGAGATAATCTCCACACAACCACAGAAGCTTTTATCGAACAATTTAACAAAAACTGAATAAAATACCAAAAATTTAAACCTTATTTATAGAAAAGATAATTGTAACCACTTTTTATTTATTTATTCATTTATTCTTAATAACCTGCCAACCCCGAAAATCTCGGGAATGAGCTTTGATGATGATGATGATGATGATTCTTAATAACCTCACGACTCCAAAACTTGCTGAAGTATTCTAAATTTGATCCCTTAGCTAAGACACTTTCTTAATAAAATCTGCCCGAAAATAACTTCTGAAAAACCTATTAGTACTTAATGGAATCTGATTCTTAATTTTCTGTAAAGCAAACACTAATAATAAATTCTGAGCTACATGCTTCTGCATCATAAACACAACCGAAGTCTACGTAAGGAAATAGTAGAAAGAAATACAAAACATATATTCAACTGTAAAAAAGTGAAAGAAAAGACAAAGCATGTAGGGTTTCTTCTTGATTTGGTGCAAAAGATGAATACATGCTTCTGCATCATAAACCCAACCGAAGTCTATGTAAGTTAATTAATTTATTACTCTGCTTTGGTGTCTTCTGATTTTGACTCACAAACAAAATAATAGAAAGAACACAACATATATTCAATTGTAAAAAGTGAAAGAAAAGATGAAGAATGTGGGGTTTCTTCTTGGTTTGGTGCAAAAGATAAATACTTTTCCATACATTCCATTTCCCTTTTGCTCAAGGACTATGACATGCATCTACCAGAAGAATCAATACCGGTATTGTAGAATGTACAGTCTGAAACTAAGGGTCAATCCTTAAAGGTGTGTTTATTAACTTATTAATATACTAATAAGAAACAGAAAAATATTAATTTAAAGTTTTTGCAAAACATTTGGCCATGAAATAATGGAAACCATGTTTTCTGTAGTTTAACCAAACAAAGGAAAACATGATTTTCTATGCCAGGTGTTCCAAGGAAATAGAAAACTTCCCTGCTAATCAAGACGGATTGCTTATCTATTTTCCAGTCTGTCTTCAGTCACTTTAAGGTAATGGTTTAACATGTTAAAATTCATCTCGATCCCCTGCAGATGGTTTCTTCCAAACCACAACCTTTGGTTAACAAGGCATTCCATATTATCATTATTTTATTTTATTTATATTTGCCTTATGACCTGTTGTTAAATATGCAGAAGTAGTTGAAAGGCAGGGAAGTGTTCTTTATGATGGGAGATGTAACACATTAATCAAATGGCTTGTATAATACTTTTGAATGATAAAAAGCTTTTGTCCTCTTTTTCTCTTTTGAAAAGACAGTATAGATTCAAATGATGTGTTAAATGAATAGAAATTGGCCCACAAGGACCTAGTTTTGTTTTTGAATACCCTCGTAAATCCCTCAGTTTTTCATTTACTTAAAAGGACCCTACACGTGACACATCATCGTCTGACCACCGCTTCTTCCTCCAGCTCATCCGCGTCTATCTCCCCATTCACCAACACCAAATCTCTCTGCATCTCTCTGTCCGTCTCTCCCTGCATTCACCAACACCAAATCTCTCTTTGCATCAGAGTTGATTTTGAAGAAATCTATTGTTGGTGATGTTAGGTAGAGTTCATTCAGTGTGTATTATGCACTGGTTTGAAACAACCTGGATCCTGTAAGTCGATGGTAGGCACTGAATTTTATACATCTCAAAGTGCATGTATATGTTAGGCAGCGAATTACAAATGAATTTAATGAGTGCCTACCTTAGTGCCAGTATGGTAGGCACTCATATTTTGGGAAAAAATCAACTCTGATTTTTAGGTAAAATCAACAGTGATTTCTGGGCTAACTTGACTCTGATTTGTGCATGACATAATTTGATTTCTGGTTGAAACATCTCTGATTTCTGTGCTGAATGCATTTATTTGTTCAAGAGAGAGGGGGAGGAGGGCACTTTGGGGTGGCTTGCATTGCAGAGACATAGAGCGTGTGAGAGATAGAGAGGGGGAGAGGAGGAGGCGGGTTAGCTGTTAAAGAGAGAGAGAGAGATGAGGAGGCGGATGAGTTGTTGCAAAGAGAGAGAGACCGTGTGCTCGATGATGAGATTTGAGAGAGCTTGAGGCACGTGATGGATTCTTTTATGCAAATGAAAATTAATAGGGTCCAAAACCGGCACCCGAAACCACTTTTAGACCCTTATAAGCCAATCTATAGGTCTGATAGCATTCTATATGGAATTTTTGGCATCATGGGCATGATAATTAGTAATAAAAGCACGCTTTGATTGTTTACTTTCTGACCAGTATATCATGTTGTACTGCTATGCAGGGAAGTTGAGTTTGAAAACAGCCAATGAGTACAACTATTTAAGGCAAAGCGATTGCTTGACAATTGATGATGTTGATGATGCTAAACAATTTCATGTGCTGATGGTAACTTGAGAACAAAGATGCTATTGCTTCCTCATACCGGTTTCATTGATGCCATCCGCGCTAATTTGTGGTATTTCTTCATTGGATCAGGAAGCCTTGGATACGGTTCAGCTTTGCAAGGAAGATCAAGAGAGTACATTTGCTATGGTTGCTGCAGTGTTATGGCTAGGGAACATTTCATTTCATGTAATTGACAATGAAAACCATGTTGAAGTTCTACAAGACGAAGGTATTAATCTAGTTACATGGAAAATTAACTTCTCATTGCCTTGCTTTCCTAGCATATTATCCGTGCCTTTGGCACTCCACATACTTTTTATTTATTTATTTTTTTCTTCCTGCCAATTATCATGCACGGGACACCCTCACCACTATCCCTACCATTGCCCTCAGTTTCATAAAAAAAATTCATATTTTAGAATGTAAAATAATTTTTTGAGATGCAAGCCTATTTTACGGTAAAAATACTAATTTTTTTGAAGTGAAATTCGGTTGAAATTTGAATTGATTGAATGTTTTCGGGTCTTTGTTTGAATATCATTAAAATGTCCATTTGTTTCTTTGAAAATATTATACTTAGGCATGAAAGTTTTAAAAATACTTACATATTTTAATAATAAATACATATATTAAAATTTTAAGTGTTTGTATTGATCACTGGTTTTGTTAGAAAGGTCTTCAAAAAATTGCATTTCAGTGATTCAACAATTATGTAGATAGTTATGATAATTTGCATTTAGAAAAAAAGAAAACATGATACTTTCTCTCTCCGCCACATGTACATTCGATCAAATCTTTTCACCATTTATTCATTTTCTTTGCCCTTTTACATGTTTTATATTTACAAATATGTCATTATAGAAAATGAATCTCAACCCTCAACATCTTTCTCAATTTTCAATCTTAGCCATCTTTTATCTCCAATTCCTTATGATTCGATGTTTGTCTCAATCAGCAATGAACAATAAAACACCACTCTGAATTGTAAGACAGATTTATTTATCTTTTATTTTTAATTTGCTATATTGCCTACTTGTAGCCTTAGGTTGTTTTTGATTAAAAGAAAAAATCACCATGAGAAATAATGAAAACATAGAAGAACGATGATTGGAAGGAGGGAGTACTTGAGGATGAAGTTTGTTCTTTAGTTTTCCTTGGTGAAATATCTTCACACCCCTCTAATGTTATTTATTTATTTATTTACTTTTTGCCATGATTTTGAGAGAAAACATGAGGTTGAACTTGAAAGTCATCATCTCACCCTACTCTTTCCCTCTTTTCTCCTCCCTTGTATTTCTATTCATCGTTTTCCAATTGTTTCACTCAATCAAATACAACCTTAGAAGTTAGAAGTTCAACATACTAATTCTTTTTGCAAACATTACCTTCTTCATTGAACATGATCAAGCTCTCTCTACACCAATCTTTCCTCTCTTATTGTTGTTATTTTTTAATCATATTGAATGCTTATATTCTTCTCGATGTTTCTACATCTAAAAACATTAGCTTCTTCAGCTCTCTCTACGCCAATGTTTCCTTTCTTATTGTTATTATTAATTTTTTTTTAATCAAACTCACATGGAAACTAAGAAAAAGAAATAGTAAACATAGAAACTTATAACAAATCTCTAAGATTAATCGACATTTTGTGGACATAAGGTCCCGACATCATAATTAAAATTCTAAAAAACTCAAGATATTGGAAAAAACAATTACGAAAACCTTGCTAGTGCCTAAAGGATAAGTCTTTTGGAAAATCTGCGCTTTTCCTTCGTATTAATCCAGAGTCGTTATAGATATTCTAGGTATTGATTGTCAGGTGTATGACATAGGTTGATTCTTCTAGCCGTGGCATCGCCACTTAAACAAGAAAGCTGTTAAGCATCATCCTCTGTTAGGATTAATGAGACAACTTGAGAGTAACATGAGTTTCGTAAGAGTGTGACAATGGTGAGCTTAGTTTCACTCTCTGTGCATAGCCAAGTAGTAAGAGGCTATATTGAGTATGGGTGAATACTCAAGTGTTGCTAGTCAATGTTTAAATAGGAGATTGAGGAGGACGCCCTGGCAAGGAGGTCCCCAAAAGCCTCAGTATGGTGCAATGAGGCATGCGAGTCAAAGTCACGAGGCATACTAGTCAACTCGTACCGAGTTGAGGTGTACGAGGCTTACGAGTTACCGAGTTGGCCTATTTTAAATCTCAATGAGATCTACTGGACATGTCAACTGCCCTTATTGTTTTCGACTGCCCCAATTGCAAACAAAAGCCCATTGTTGTGTTGCGTGCAAATGAAGAAGGGAGATGAAACTATTGAAGCTTTGAAACTGGAGATTATCAACATCAGTTTCTAAGCTTCTTCTCATTGAGGTAAGCAACGTCCTCAACAAATGAGATCTATGCCATTTTCATTGAGGTTTACGCATGCCTTGAGGCACCACCTCACCTTGTGGAGGCCTGAATACCCCAGTACTGAAAATTACCTTTTCAAACTCTGTGCCTAGTCATTATCTTGGGTCTGGTACTCGTGTTTGGTATTGTGCTAGCTTATAGTCTACTGTACTTTTTGTTGTTTGTGCCCCATTATCTTAGCTTCCCTTTTTCTGAAAACAAGGAAATGGAATAAAGAAAGACAAATATTTTTTCATAGAGGTTGCTGAAGCTAAATGACCTTTTACAGCTGTCACAAACACTGCCAAGTTGATGGGTTGCAATGTTCAGGACCTAATGGTAGCTTTATCTTCTCGCCGGATTCGAGCTGGCAATGATAACATTATCCAAAAACTCACTTTGCCACAGGTTTGATCAAAGCTCACCCATTGGCTCCTGTCACATTTTTGTTTTGGATTTGGAAGCTCTTCATTCTTGGCTATCTCTGTAGGCAATCGATACAAGGGATGCATTAGCAAAATCCATCTATTCAGGCTTGTTTGACTGGCTTGTAGACCAAATCAACAAATCACTCGAAGTAGGTAAACGGTGTACAGGAAGATCCATAAGTATCCTAGATATCTATGGATTTGAATCATTTAAGGTATTTTCGTGATCTGACATGATTGATGAATTCATTTGCTTATTCACAATATCATTCTCTTACCATCCTCATGCTTTTGCTGGCACATTTCTTCAGAAGAACAGCTTTGAACAGTTCTGTATAAACTACGCAAATGAGAGACTGCAGCAACATTTCAATAGACATCTGTTCAAACTTGAACAAGAGGTGAGCTTCTCAGATCTACTGTAATATCAGAGGCTTGATGGACCCAAGCAGACAGAACCATAGCCTTCAATTTCAGCTAACTTATTCGATGCTTCATGCTTATGTTTCAAATATTGCTAGGGTTTGAGCTTAGATTTGCAAGACACTATGAAGCTTGTGTCATTGTGGTCATCAAAAATATTCAAGGATGCACGGATACGGACACGACACGCCGACTTGACAATTTTCCAAAAACTAGGACTCAGGAACACCTCGACACGTCATACTAATTTTTTAATAATTCATAAATAATAATCTAATAAAGTGCCTTCCTAGAGTGTCTTGAAGAAGATACTGTTGCAAGAAAAAAATTAAGGTAGAGAAAGAGTATAGTAGCAAAGAAGTAGAGGAGAGAAGAAGCAAATGAGAGAAAAATAAGAAGCAAAGATTAAGAAAAAACATAGATTACCTCTATGCTTTAGTGGTATTTTGCTCTATTTGTCTTAAATCGTAATTGAAATAGTCATCCACTTCAGATGGATCAACAACCATTATATTACGTGGTTATTTGCAAACATCTAAAAGTAAAAAATAAAACAAGTGTCCTGACCAAGTTCTAGGTGTATCGGAGGCGTGTCCGACACATTGACCACATTAGCCATGTGTCTGACACCTGCCGATACGTTGACCAAGTGTCTAACACGTGTAGGAGGTGTGTCGAGCAAGTGTCGTGTGTCGGACACGGATACGACAAGTTTTCGAAGAGTCCGTGCTTCCTTGGAAATATTTCATGCATTTTTACTCTTTAGTTTATGAGAGTGTATCCCGTTATTGTAATTAACCTTTATTCCAGTAGCTTCTTTGTATAAGTTTCCATTTTGGTTTTGATTGTATCGTAACGACTGGTTCGCCCTGGTATGAAGAGTATGCTCTAGCATGTCATAGTTTCCTGTAATGGTAATAATTAATGACACAAGAATGATTTCTTCGAGGGGTTTGGGAACCTCACGTACTTCAAGAGTGGTCCTGCTCCAGTTTTTGAGCCCAATCCAAATCCTTATTTTCTAATGATAAACTTTTTAGGTGGAATTTTTTATTTTATTTTATTTTTTTTGGAGAAAATATATTTTCCAAATGTTTGGTTGCAAAGAAAATAATTTTTTTCACCAGAAAATGATTTTAGGTGTTTGTCTGTAAAATTGGTCGCTCCGGTAACTTTTGAGTTTCTTACTTATTGTGTGAAAATGTTGCTCAGCTCACTCCCAAACATTTTCCCGAGCAAAATTTTGTCGACTTGACAAAAAAGTGGAGGCTTAGTTGTTGGTTGTGTTTCTCACAATTGACTTCGTACACCATATTTCTTCCTCATAGCATGTGTTCATAAGCTATCTAGAACATACTCATTTTACTTTTGTTTTTGGGATGATGACTTTTATTGCGTCTTAAATGGCTGTCAGGAGTATGCACAAGATGGTATTGACTGGACAAAAGTGGATTTTGAAGATAACCAAGAGTGTTTGAATCTCTTTGAGAAGGTGCGTCTGAGATCTTTTTAAAATGTTGTTCCTGTCAGTTGGTTTGACACAGTAATGTGACAGAGAAATTTAATATCATTGAATTTTTGCAATAACCATCATTTAGCAACCATGTATCATTTCTTTAATATAACTGACTTTATCCCTTCCACTTAACTTTGTCCTTCTTTGCTGTTTTTTTCCCTTTCCTGTTCCGTATTATCGTGCTATGGGCTAGACCTCAACCAAGGTGCAAGGTGATTGAGGCACCAACAGGTGCTAATGTGAGAAAAAAATGGAATAAAAAGGAAACAAACAAAAAAGATAAAAATGGAAAGAAAGAAAATGTAATGAAGCTATGGGATTGGAGCAAGAAAGAGAGTAGAAAACCCCAGCCCGTGTTGTTGAATCTAAATCCTCTGAGCCAATCACAACTGAGTCTACCACTGAACCCGTGTCATCTCCTGTACCAGCCAGTGTCAGTCACAATTTTCCATGGTTCTCTAAGGTGTATTCAAGGAGAAAGGCCGTTCCAAATCTGATACAGGTCCAAGAATCCAACTCAGACTCTGAGAATGAAGTCACGGTAAGATTTGACCCACCTTTACACACACAATCTGTTGAAACATCTACTAATCCAACAGACGACTCAGACCTTCCCATTGCTGTTAGAAAAGGTACTAGAGAATGCACTAAACGACCACTCTATCCACTAGCTCACTATGTCTCTCTTAAGCGCCTATTACCATCCCATAAAAAGTTCATTGTGAGTTTAAACACCATTGCTATTCCTAACACCGTTTCCGAGGCAGTGTCAAAAAGAGAATGGAGGGATGCCATGCGAGAGGAGATGAGTGCATTTGAAAAGAATAAAACATGGGAGATTATTGATAAACCGAAAGGAAAAAACATTGTTCATTGTAACTGGATTTTCACACTGAAATACAAGGCCGATGGATCCCTTGAGAGATATAAAGCAAGATTGGTGGCCAAAGGGTACACTCAGTCAGGAGACTTTTGCTCCAGTTGCAAAAATGAATACGGTGAGAATTTTGTTATCATTGTCTGCCCACTTCAATTGGCAACTCCTACAGTATGATGTTAAGAATGCATTTTTCCATGGCGACTTAGATGAAGAAATCTATATGAACATCCCACCGGGATTTGTGGGAGACACAGGTAACAAGGTGTGTAAGCTGAGAAAGGCCCTTTATGGGTTAAAACAATCTCCTAGAGCATGGTTTGGGAGATTTGCAAAAGTCATGAAAGAGTCTGGATATAAACAAAGCCAAGGTGACCATACTCTCTTCATTAAACATTCAGTTGCAGGGGGAGTGACAACTCTCCTAGTCTATGTGGACGACATTATAGTGACTGGAAATGACGAGAGAGAGAGGCATGAATTGAAACAGAGACTAGCAAAAGAGTTTGAGATAAAGGACCTGGGGAAATTGAAGTACTTTCTTGGTATTGAGGTGGCATATTCCACACAAGGGATCTTCATATCTCAGCAAAAGTACGTGATTGATTTGTTAGCAGAAACAGGGAAGATTGGGTGTAAGCCAGTCTCTACCCCAATGGATCCAAACCATAAGTTGGGAGAAGCTAAAGAAGAACCATCTGTTGATAAAGGAATGTACCAAAGGTTGGTTGGTAGACTCATATACCTTGCTCACACTCGGCCAGACATAGCATACTTGGTGAGCGTGATCAGTCAATTCATGCATGATCCAAGAGAACCTCATCTTCAAGCCGCTTACAAGGTACTGCATTACTTAAAAGGCAATCCAGGGAAAGGAATTTTGTTCAAGAAGAACGGTACTCTTGCTCTAGAAGCGTACACCGACGCTGATTATGCAGGTTCCCTAGTGGATAGAAGATCAACTACAGGGTATTGTACTGTTCTTGGAGGTAACCTGGTAACGTGGAGGAGCAAGAAGCAGAATGTGGTGGCAAGGTCATCTGCAGAATCAGAATTCAGGGCTATTTCTCATGGATTGTGTGAACTACTCTGGCTGAAGATTATTTTAGATGATTTGAGAGTCAAATGGGAAGGTCCCCTGAAGCTCTATTGTGACAACAAGTCAGCTATCAATATTGCTCATAATCCTATACAACACGATAGGACAAAGCATATTGAAATTGACAGACATTTCATCGAGGAAAAATTGGAGGAAGGGTTAGTGTTTATGTCCTATGTTTCATCAGAACGTCAATTAGCTGATGTTCTAACAAAGGGACTGAACAGTTCGAGTTTCCATGATCTTGTATTCAAGCTGGGAATGGGAGACATCTATTCCTCAGCTTGAGGGGGAGTGTCGAGGTGTAGATAAGCTGAAAGTAGATTAGGAGAATCAGTCTTTCCACTGATTAGGAGATTTTGTCTTTCAATCCCTTAATTTAAGGGATTCGGTGGACTACCTTCCTGATTTAGGGGTGATTTAGTTTCCTATTTTTTATCTTGTAATCTACTATATAATGCCATGTATTGTCAATTGACAGAGATATAGAATTATTTTCCCATCTTCTATTTTGTTAAAAAAACAAAGGAAATTCACATAAAAATAAAAGAGGAGTTTTATGTAAAGTCTGGTGAATTTAATCTTTGTTTTTAGCACGTAAACATTAAAAATTCAAAGATTTTATGTTCATGGTGTCTTCATAGTCTTAGGTGGCCTTCTACACTGTGACAACACCAAGGTTGTTGAGGCGTCTCTACTCGCCTCACGCCCTAGACAATGTAGATTTTATGAGAGAAAATAGTATTCAAGTTTGTGATGGTGAAATGTCAGCGCAACTTTTGACAAATATATTTCTTCATGCTGTTCTCTGTTGGGGCTGTAATATGTTTTTAAGTTGGTTGCACTGTGTAATGATCATTGCCTCATCTATGCAGAAGCCATTGGGGTTATTGTCTTTATTAGATGAGGAATCAACCTTTCCTAAAGCCACTGATTTGACCTTTGCCAATAAGCTTAAGCAGCATCTAAGCACTAATCTGTGCTTCAAAGGAGAAAGGAGCGGGGCTTTCCGTGTTTGCCATTATGCTGGAGAGGTTAGTTTTTCTAGTATTACTTGTTGCAGTTTTATGTTGCTGTTTAATTATTTTAAATAAAGTGTAATTTATGCTGCTCATGCTTTTCTTTACTTGACATTCATGTTTAATTACACATTTACTATAGTAGAAATTAGAGGATTATAGGAACTAGAATTCCTTAACAGTGAGAATGGAAATATGCAAAATGGTAAAGACATATTCTGCAGAAGCTCAACTTGATCAAAAGAAGTCATAGAAAGGAGTATAAGAGCTTTACTCTCCTCAGTCACGTTCAAGGCTATAGTTAATTTTGATCGATAAAATGACTAATGCTGTATGCATCACCGTAAGGTTTCTGGTGTGACAGTGATTGAAAAAGACATGCTGTAGGAAGTTTCTGAAACCATTTACTCAAGGTCAAGAACAGTAAGAGACATGCTAAAATGGTCAGTTTGCACCTGCTTCCTTCGGAAGGCCGATTCGAGCTGGTCCTTGGAGGTTTCTTTCCTGTGATAGACTAAACCAAATATGAAATGCCAAATGTTAAAAGTCATAGGAAAGGGGATCATAAAGCAATTTAATTGGTGAGTTAGTACAGTTATCTTAAGAAAATGTAGTCATCTAAGCATTGAACAAGGTAAGATAGACGAGTCTGAGAATGTCCAAAAATCCCTAATTTTTTTTTTGTAAGAGTTAGTAATTTACAGACCCAGCTGTGAGGTTGCTTCATCATTTACTAACCTGAGGAGCTTTATCAGGTTTTGTATCATACGAATGGCTTCTTGGAGAAGAACAGAGATCTGCTGCACTCTGATTCCATCCAGCTTCTCTCCTCTTGCAGTTGTCAACTTCCTCAGTTGTTTGCTTCGAAGATGCTTAATCAATCGCAAAAGTCAACAATCCCTTCTTGGCGGCAAGGTGCTAGCGATTCCCAAAAACAAAGTGTTGGGACAAAATTTAAGGTAAAGTTGTTCATGCATTTTTCTTCTTTATGTTGTATTCAGAGAAATAAAGAAAAATAAAGGAGAGCAGTTAAACAACATAACTTCATCAGTTTTGGAAATATTCAAACTATAATTTATTGTACTAGCAAACTGAAAGGATCTGAAATATCTGTTCCTTTTAGAAATTCTGTTCTTAATACTGTTTATGATGTTCCTTTTTCCGGGTAGTTAGTTTGGATTGATTGGGTTTTGAAATTAGCTGTACTTTATATTATTGGTTTTCAGTTTAGCCTATTCTAAAGTGAGCAACCGATATTCATAATTTTTTCTTTGACAACCCCTTTAGTGTTTCATCTTGATACTTCTATCCAGTTGTACTTTCTGATATAGTCATATAGGATAAACAGCCCACTGTCAACACCAAATCTTCTGCATGTCTATGTCTCATTGCCAACATCAATATGCTATTTCTTATTGGCTTTTACAGTTTTTCTTGAAATGCCATCAAATACTTGGGATGTGAGGGTCAATTTAAATATAAACTGGGATTTAGCAGCAACACTATTAGTGAGTTCTTTTAAGCTTGTTTAAGGACTAGTGTATTGCCCTTGCCGTTGCACAATGGGTTTAAACATCAAAATTTGTAAAATTTCTTTTTAAAAAAACACATTAACACCCCATCATCACTTGTCAAACTTAATTAAACTAAAAAATATACATTATCGAGGCTCATGTTATTTACATGAATATGTGTAGTCATTGTATTCTTAATCACCTTTAAGTGTTTATTATTTCATACTTACATGCCCAACCACTATAAACAATTGAAAAGAACAAATTTAAAAAAAAAAAAAAAAAAATCCTAACATCCAATGTGGGGATGGGAATCAAACCATGCAATCTTATTGTGAATTGCTTGAGGTTAAGACATAAAGGGTAACTTTTAAGTCTCAACCATTGGACGGAACAAATCTCAATTATGAACTAAGTTTACATACAAACTTATTTCTTGTGCTTTAAGTTCTATCAGATTTGTTATATAGATTATAACTTAATAAATACGAGAACACAAAGTACTATACAGTTTTCTAAATAAATAGGTATCTTTCATAAAAATTAATTAGGCAAATAAAACACATAAATAAATAATATTGATGCAGTTCTTATGGTATCTTTGAAGTTTAACATGCTATGCACTGATAATCACTGATTGTTTGCAACTTTGATATGCTTGTAGGGTCAATTGTTCAAACTGATGCAACAGTTAGAAAGCACAACACCTCACTTTATTCGTTGCATAAAGCCAAACAGTAAGCAGCATCCTGGGATATTTGAAAATGATCTTGTCCTGCAGCAGCTTAGATGCTGTGGAGTTTTAGAGGTAGTCAGAATATCAAGATCTGGATATCCTACACGAATGACACATCAGCAGTTTGCTGGAAGGTACTTGGTGAAGTTTACTAGTTTTTTGGTTTGATTTGTACAACGTTCTCATGTGCTCACTTATGCATTTACTTCTTTAGGTACGGGTTTCTTCTTCTGGAAAACAATGCACCTCAGGATCCTCTAAGCGTATCAGTAGCCATTCTTCAGCAGTTTAATGTCCATCCGGATATGTATCAAGTTGGTTTTACCAAGTTATTTTTCCGAACAGGGCAGGTAATCCCATTAAACCATGTCAAGCAATTATTTTGTTCCTTAGGAGTCAAATTTCAAGGTAGTGGATTCCATTTCAAGAGTTCACGACAAAATTACTCCTATGTTCTGCAAATGTCTTATTTTGTCGCTGTCTCGTTGATAGTAACATTTTAGCTAATAAGGATACAGTCAAGAGTTTGTTAAGTCCAGAGCTTTTCCTTCTTTGTTTTGTGGGAACACTCAAGATAAATCCTTCTTATTTTTTAAGAGTCATGTTTAAGAACATTGACTCAAAAAGTGATTTCTTGAAGCCATGCATATTGTTTTGTTGCATTAGAAGTTTTTTCACAGGAAATTCCATCCATTTCTGAATGCTAGCACAGAAAAATTGTAAAGACATTCTCAATTGTGAAAATAAGTCACAAAAGTTCACAATCATACTGTGTTTTCTCATGCCAGTGAAAAGTTCTTTCTTGTGAATGGTGAAATGATGGTTCCTTGCCATGTTAGAGTAAATAAATAACAGTCAAATAATATACTTCCGAATTACCCACCCAATGATTGAAAGCAAGGATGCACAGACACAGACACGCGACTCGGCAATTTAAAAAAAATTAGGACTCGGCGACACGGCGAAACGGTCAAACTTTACTTTTTATTTTTTTTTTAACTCATGAACAGAAACAACAACCTAAAGCTTAAAATTGTTTAAAATTTTTACTTTTGAAGCTGGAAGATGAAAGCTTAACAAGAGAGATAGAAAAATTTACAGAGATGCTCGGATAGTCAAAATTTATTGGGGAGTGTATCTAATTTACAAATTGTTTCAAAATAGTGTGTAATTGTATATCTAAGAGCAAATTAATCATCAGAAACAGATAAATCAAATTATTGATAAATTATATAGCAAAATACCTTTTTTGTGTGTCATCATCATCAAAGCCCATTCCCGAGATTTTCGGGGTCGGCTACATGAATTTTGGTTCTCCAAGCAATGCGATCTTCCCACATTTCCTCACCTAATCCAAGCTCAATGATATCTTCATTCACCTTCTTCATCCAAGTTTTCAACGGTCGTCCCCTCCGTCTACACCCTCCATTAACTTGCCAATCTAAACATTTTCGAATTGGCGCCGTGCTTGGTCTCCTCCGCACATGACCAAACCAAGTTAAACGTCTTTCTCTAATTTTTTCCTCTATGGGCGCTACACCTAAGTATCTCCTAATTCTTTCATTTCTAATATTATCCTTACGAGTTTTACCACACATCCACCTTAACATACGCATTTCTGCTACTGCCATCCTATGCGTATGTTGTCCCGTAGTAGCCCAACATTCTGAACCGTATAGCATGGCTGGTCGAACAATTGTCTTATAACATTTCCCTTTTAGCCTTGCAGGCATCCTTCTATCGCACAATACTCCTGACGCCATTCGCCATTTCAACCAACCAGCTTTAATCCTGTGGTCTACATCTGCTCCAATAGCCCTATTCTTTTGAATTATAGACCCTAGATATCGAAAAGCCTCACACTCCGGAACCTCGACACCTTCGATCTCAATTGCATTTCTTCTCCCTCTTGGTTCACACCCAAAGTTGCACACTAGATACTCCGTCTTCGAACGGCTAATTCTAAAACCTTTACTCTCTAAAGCCTCTTGCCACTTAACTAATTTCTGACCTAAACCTACACTAGTCTCATCCATTAAGACAATATCATCTGCAAATAACATGCACCAAGGTACATCTTCTTGCAGATGTCTCGTCAACTCATCCATGACCAAAGCAAAGAGATATGGACTTAACGCCGACCCTTGATGTAGTCCTACTGTCACTGAAAATTCACTAGACATCCCACCTACTGAGCGAACACTTGTTACAACCCCTTCATACATATCCTTAATGATATTGATATAACATTGAGACACTTTCTTCCTTTCAAGCACCACCAAATTAACTCCCTGGGGACCCTATCATATGCTTTCTCCAGATCAATAAAAACCATATGCAAACTCTTACGTGCCTCTCGATATTTTTCTACAGTTTGCCTAAGCAGGAAGATGGCCTCCGTAGTAGACCTACCTGGCATAAATCCAAATTGATTCTCCGAAATCGTGGTTAAACTCCTAAGTCTTTGTTCTATAACCATCTCCCAAAGTTTCATCGTATGACTCATAAGCTTTATCCCTCTATAGTTCGAGCAATTCTGGATATCCCCTTTGTTCTTATAAATTGGTACCACAATGCTATGCCTCCATGAATCTGGCATTTTTCTAGTTTCCAAAATCCTATTAAAGAGCTTAGTTAGCCATTGAATCCCAACTTCTCCCAGACATTTCCATGCTTCAATTGGTATATCATCCGGTCCAACGGCCTTCCCTGTCTTCATTCTTTTTAAAGCTTCTCTCACTTTTTTTTTGTGTGTATTGTATCTAATTTAGAGTGTGGGAAGAAACGACCTTGATGATGTCTGATGTACCATCAAATGAAAATGTCAGTCAAGAAGTCAAGAACTCTAAGATTGAGTACGGCGTGAAGAGGTGCTCTAATTAAAGCAATCCCTCTCCCCGACTGAAGGAATCGAAGAATTGGCGATTGCAATTGAGTGCAGTAGAACTTGGTGTTTCTTCAAGAACTACTTTTGAAAACCAGCAGAGAAAAACAGGAAAAAAGAAGAAAAAAAACACTGGCCGTGTCGGAGCCGTGTCCTGGCCGAGTTGGGGCCGTGTCGGAGCTGAGTCGGGGCCGTGTCGGTCTTAGTCAACGTGTCTTGACTGTTGATCGCGTGTCGGACGCGAGTCCGTGTCCGACACATATCTGACTCTCGAAACTGGGGTTTTTCGAAGAGTCCGTGCATCCTTGATTGAAAGTGACAAAGACTTCCATTGTAATCAAACAAAACTTTTGAGGAATCTCAGATAAATATTTCCAACAAAGCCGAACACATTATTCCTTTTTATATTGTTAGGGTCAAATTCTTGAGAAACCAATGCATATTATTTATTTATTATTTTTACCAATGCATACTATTTTGTGAATGCAACAATCGAGAATAAATGCAACTAAGGGGGGCGTATTGTATATGGATTCTTATGGAGTTGATAAATAATTTGAAAAGTCCACGGACTCTTTAAATTGTCCATAGATTCTTTAAATTGTCCACGGACTTCTGCTGATTTCTTAAATCCATAGACTTTTACTACAGACTTTCTAGAGATTTATGAAAATCCACGGACTTCGTATGAATGACTTTTACAGATTTCTAATTATTTGCAAGATAAAAAAGAAGTTGGTAAATAGTGATGAAACAAAAAAACGTCCGCATATAATTAACAAAAGAAATTTCTTCAGTTTATTTCCAAGGCAATTACTGTCTCAAAATACTTTTCTTTGTCACTTTCCCATATACGTTCTTTGGCACCTGTATTTCTGGAAGAAATTTTATTCAGTAATGTGATGCCAATAGCTGAACATACTCTACAAATGATGAGAAACACACTTACATTTCAAACAAATCAAGGAAGGGGATATTCCCTTCTGGTGTTGCTCCACTACCGTTCAGTAAGACATAAGTCCCAGGATCATTTTCCTTCTTTCTTTTTGCAATGGTATATGTCCCAGCAGATGTTCCACGCAGCATCGGAGAACCAGGATCAGAATATACATCTTCAGATGACGTATCAAATAGGATGCGTGGACTTGCGTCTTTGAGCCCTGGAGAAATGACCCATGTTCTTGTTCGGCGTGTTTTATACCAAGATTCATATACTAGAGCTAGGGAATCATCACACCAAGAGATACCTCTGTTAAAATAGAAAACTCAAATGAGTCAACCAAGACTCAAGGCTAAAAGTAATTGGCATTTTTAGAGAAATTAAGAATAAAGATGAAAAATTATAGCAAAGCAGTGTCAAGAGACATGAAATGTTCCATGTGAATCTGTTTTGAAGTGTCCAGCAGACATAAGCATTTGTTCTACAAGGTAGATTGTTGGTCAGGGTCATGAAACTTGGATGATCACATGTTTTTTCATAACTTGCAATTTTTTATTTTATTTTTTAAGTGTCATCCTTTAGAGACCATAACTTCAAAACATCATAAAATTCTATAGGAGAAAATGAGTTACCCACATCCAGTTATATAGACCATTCCTTAAACTATACCTGTATAAACATATGTTCAAGAATAGAAACAAAACATGTATCTTGTAAAATACAAGGGTAAGTTAGATGCAAAAACTTCAGATAAAAGAAAAGAACCTAGCTCGAAAATATAAACTGAAATTCTACCATAGAGAAAGAGCTGAAAGAAACAATGTCTACAATTCAGCCCCACGTCTATGTGTCAACTCTACGAAACTATCAATTCAAACTTAGCCAGGTCTAGCAAAATAGGCCAGGATCCCAATCTAAATACCTAATGGATCAAATAGCTTAAATTCCATAAAGGAACATCTTAAAAACCATACCTATAGCGAAAATCGAGTTTATGCAGAACTTCTGGCTCCGCATCACCTAACTTGTCTGCAGACTGTGTATAAATAATATCACGTGGAGAAACTTTAAGTTTTGCATCACCTCCATCTTGTGTCTCTACCCTGGAAATGTTACATACAAGCATTAGCACGTATGTTATTAACTTAACGTGTTCTAAAATATGGTCGTACATCAGACATGGCGGATGTGCAGAAATTGTTGTATCTAGTTGTTGTTGACAATGAAGAAAAGAAATAAGGAAAAGGGAATGATTCGTTCAGATACATGCGGCCTGTGTTGCAGACTACTTTCCAGCTTATGAGATGCAAAGCTAGACATGCTTTCAAGGTTTGTATTGGGAAGCTTAATCCCTAATCCAAAATCATCAACGATGCAACTATGAACACTTTATGCAAAGATAGAAAAAGAATCGAGAAAACAAGAGGATGGGAACCAACCTCTTCGCGGCTGGCACAAGGAAGAACTTTGGGAGACTTTTTTTCACGTTAAAATCTTTGATATGGAGGCTGGCAAACTATTGAACTTTGTTATTTATACCTAACACTACAAAGTCCATGAGAATCCATGATTTTCCAAATCCATAAATATGAATGATATTTTGAATACCCTAAAACTTTTGTGGACTTTCTGAAATCCATATTGAATACCCCTAGACTTTGTGGATTTCAGAAAGACTTTTTAAAATCCTGATTGAATACCCCTAGACTTTTGTGGACTTTTTAAAATCCAAATTAAATACACTTGGATTTTCAGAATCCATGGAATTTATTAAATTGCCCACAAAATCCAGATACAATACACCCCCCTAAGCCACTAGAGTACCAAGCTTACAAAGCCATAGGTACACATCTCTCACATCTCCCATCCCGCGGTGTAAGCCTTTGATGTATTTAAGCCTTGACACCCTTTCAGTAATTGCCACTTGGGTTCGCTAACCTCCAAGACTCTTAAGAAGAAAATGATGTAGACAGAAAAATGACTAATCTTTTTAAGTTATCATTCTATTAGGGTATTCCCCGTCAATTGGCACTCCATATACATTTTTTTGTGCTAAATATCATATACTGAACACTCCGCCGCCATCCCCATTTTACTCTCAATTAGTTTTGAAGTGAAAGCCTATTCTACGGTGAAAATATATACTATAAACTTTAGGGTTAGACTCGGTCAAAATTTGAAACAGTTGGGGAAAAAAATTTCAAACACCGAGAGTCAGTTCTCCGCCAAACTTTGAATTCACCAAAACATGAAGTTCAGGGTTTGTTTAAATGTGCAATGCATTCCAACATTACCAAGTTTACCTTCGACAACCAAGTAAATATTTATGGAAATTTTAATTTTGAGAAATAACTCACAAAATTGTATCTCCCCACTACATATGCATTCCACCAACTTTTTTCACTATTTTTATTTTCTTTGCCTTTCTATATGTTTTATATTTACAAGCATGCCATTATAGGAAATGAATCTCAACCCTAACTTTCAATCTAGCCATCTTTTATTTCCAATTCCTTGTGAATAGTGAAACACCTTGCTGATTTGTAAGATAGATGATGGCAATTGTTTGACATAAGTTGTTAGAACAAACAATGTTGCGTGGCTACTCTTAAGCTTGTCCAAGATGAGAGCTCAACAAGCATTTCATTATTGTTTCATAAGAGCTCAAGCAGCATTTCATTAGTGCTTGTTCTTGATTTGCAATACTTTTCATATCTTCAGATTGCTGCTTTAGAGGATGCAAGAAACCGATTGCTGAAAGGTGTACTCATGGTTCAAAAATCTTTCCGTGGTCATCAAGCTCGTCGTCATTTTCATGAGTTGAAGAAAAGAATAACTACGTTGCAATCGTGTAATTTAGATTTTCCTATTCTGAGTACTGCTTCATTTGCAACATTTACCATCATCTTCACATTTACTTGGTGGAAATCTTTTGTTGCAGTTGTTCGCTATGAAATTGCAAGAAAGGAATATCAGCTTTTGATAACTAGGCAGAGAGCAGTTTTTCTCATAGAAAAGCATTTAATGAAGTGGATTGCTAGGACAAGATTCAATGATCAACAGAAGGACGTGATACATTTGCAGTCTGGTAAGCTGCTTTTCTTGAGTTCTATTTTATGGCACAGTCTAAGCATAGCTGGAATTCTTTTCTGTTGTTCATTATTTTTTTCTTTTTCTTTCTAATATTTGTTGTTTTTTCAGTAATTCGAGGTTGGCTGGCCAGAAGGAATTTCCACAAGATGCAGGACTTGCAAAGGTCAAAGTTTGAAAAGACAAAATTCCGAAAGCAACCAAAACCAAAGATGCCGGACTCAAAGGTTAATTGCGTGTGTTTGTTGTTTTTATTTTTATTTTATCTTTAATTATAAAATTTTCGCTGCTATATATTACATTCCTAACCAAAGACAAAAACCATTTTTTTTTTTTTTTAAATTTCAATTTTTTTCTAATATTCTACATTACATTTCTAATATGGGTATTCCTGCAAAAGTACAATGACAACCCAAAAACTAAGAAAGAGTAGAAATCACAATCAAATGCTTCACAAAACACGATATGAGATGCCACCTTTACTCAAGAAATACAATAATCTTCCTATGTCATTCAACAATCCTTCCCTTGATTGATCTAATCTATGTCCACCTTCTCCATTGTGCCATTTTATGGTGCCAGTGAATTGACTCCAAATCCATTTCTGAAAACTACATGGCACTGATGTTACCTACTGTACCTAAGGCATGATGAACATCACAAAGATCAAAGGCCTCTGCCTGGACCCTTGCCAAATTCTACCAACTTAGGGAGCCAAATGATGCTTATCATTAAACTTAACTCCCAGCAGCCTATCTTATATAATTTGCTTCCTCTTTCATTGCTTCATCTGCAGGAGGAAGATGCACCATTATCTTTGGTTTCCCTATGTTTGGTCCTACCCATCCCCGAGCCATTGTTCAGTGGAAGCTAACAATTGAAAACATCGAAACTTGATAAACAAAGTTTCACAACTTCAATAATAATTCTCAAAACTCAAACTAAATTGATTACTTACAACTTCTGAATAAGCCTATTTAACCAAATCAAAACCCTAAATCTAATCTAATTGGACTCATAATCCTACTTGGGCTTATATTGGACCGACCCTATAATGAAATAAATACAAAAAAAAAATCCATATTACATCACTCACACCCATATTTTGATCCACATCTCCCACCTTCGATATGACTTCCTGTTTACTATAGCAGTTATACAATACCTTTTGCTGATTATTGCTACAGTTGTGAACTCACTATTTGTGCTGCGAGTTCTCATCAATCAATTTTATGAATGGTTGAATTGAACACCGCACTTATTTTTTTTTTTTTAAATATTCTTTTATACATAAGTTTATTTCTCATTTTATGGGGATGCCTTCAAAGAATCGCTTTACATGTTTCCCTTGCACATGGATGCTACAATTTTTTTTTTCTTTTCTCTTATGATAAGGATTTGGAGGAGCTTGTTCAGGTTCAGCCTTCGGTTCTGGCAGAGCTTCAAAAACGTGTTCTGAAGGCAGAAGCAGCGCTTATGGAAAAGGAAGAGGAAAATTCTTTGTTGCACCAGAAGCTAAAGCAATATGAGACAAGGTGGTCAGACTACGAGGCAAAGATGAAATCCATGGAGGAGTCATGGCATATACAGATGACATCTTTGCAGGTGAATTTCTCTGTTGTCTATGAAGTTTCTCATCTTTCCCACTTGGTTTTCTCACCTTTCAAAGATTCGTGCAAAAGTCATTGACTACTCATGCAGAGCATGCTCTTTTTGAAGGGTTTAAAATTGATTTATCAGTTATTTTAATAAAGGGATCATATATTTGTTTATCAAATAGATTTTGGGGAATGGATACAGAAATGCAACCGTCTAAGGAAAAGAAATTGCTTAAGATGTGCCAAAAGTTAATGACATTCAACTTGTCTGCAATAATATTGCAAATCTGGGTGTTAGCTAGTTTCTATCAATTTTAATGTTCAGGGAATCCATACTTAAAAAGTTCTTCCGTCTGTATGAGATCAAGTCATTTAAGGTGATCATCAGTTGAGAACGTAAGGTGGGTGGTAGAATCACATAGCACCTACATCACTGATTAAAACTTGTGCTAGAAAAATAGAAATAGGAAAAGAAAAGAAAAGAAAAGAACCGATTAATACAGTTCTTGTTATTATATCAGTACGAGCTTTGCTAGGGGTTGAGGGAGGGAGCGAGGGATGGGTGGTAACCACCATCTGCCTCGAGATGAGTGCATCGGACTCGAGATGTGCAATGTCGCTCATCTCGAGGCGTATGTGTGGCTTCCACCCATCCCTCGACCCCTAGAATTTTCGATCAGTACAGTCTCAAGTATCTCTTTGGTGAAACTGTTGCAGGCGAGTCTAGCTGCAGCAAAGAAGAGCCTTGCCGCTGATGACCATCCTTATCACCCTGGAAAGTATGAGGTTTCGCCAACGAGTATCTGTTATGATTCTGATGATATAATGTCCATGGGGGGCCGCACTCCAGGGTGCTGCACGCCTTCAAGAGCATCGAATCGCACATCTGATGCGGCTGCTGCAGGGAGAGACTCAAATGCTGGTTTCAGTGCAGTCAGAAATTTGGTGAAGGAATTTGAGCAGCATAAACAGGTTTTCGACGATGATGTTAAGGTACTCAAAGAGGAAAGATCAGGACAGCTAGAGTGCACAACAAATGCTGATGATGAGCTTCGTAAATTAAGGATCAAGTTTGAAGCATGGAAGAAAGAATATAAAGTCAGGTTGCGAGACACAAGGGCAACTCTTCACAGACATGGTAGTGGTGAATCAGATAGAAAGAGTAAGAAATGGTGGGGGAAGATCACAAAAGCAATATAGTTATTTAAACTTCTAAAACTGCTCTCCATCCAATTTTGGTCAAGCATGGCAATATTTGAAAAGCTAAAGCTACAGGTCCGCATTGAAGTGGAGATATGGATAGCAAAGAACAGTTTCCAGCATGCGTAGGTTCCAACTTTCAACTATGCCATGATTTAACAGTTCACACTCAGCTGTTGGAATCAGGATTGGTAGAGGAGTTGAATGTGTTAACTCCAAGAAGGGACTGAATTCTTATTTATACCCGGAAGAGGCTGTTGAAGAGGGCTGAGCTTCCTTTTTTTCTCTTCCTCAGCATATATGTATGTATCTTACGGCTTTTTCCCATGTAATCTAAAGTGCATAGAATTCGCTTGAGTATATATAAAAGAAAAAAAATAATTTTACAACTTCTTGAACCATGTGACTGGATTCATAGATTGAGCTCTGAATTCGTTTTTAGAGCTTTCCTTGAGGACCTGATCCTTCCAACATCATCTGTCAACCTCTTCAGGATCTCCATGTAACTGGAGGATCACCATTTTTTTTCTTGCACACGCACACACATCATATGCGTCAGAAACTTGTTGCAGATGGCATCTAATATTTTTGAACCAAGCATACCAAGCGGTCCAGCGTCTGAGCTGATTAATAGATTGTGACTGATAGCGACAACCAGTCATCCCACTCCCCCATTGATATTGTACTTAAATTTCCCATCAACTGCTTAGTTCGTGTTGAACATTGATGGTTCTTCAATTAATAACAAAGTCACTGGGGGAGTTGTTATACGAGATGATTTGGGAAGATGCATTTCAGCCAAGCAGCTTTACTTTGGCGAGTGGATGAACAATAGAACGGAGTCATTGGCAATACAAGCAGGTTGTTACTTTGTTTAGAAATGAAAATTTCTAGAATGATTATTCAAACAGAATCTGCTTTGGTCTAAGGATGGTTCCATGAAAAATGCAGTATACCATGGTTTTTGGATGACATCTAGCAACATATAAGATGACATCCGGCAAGATATTAGTAGCTTCAAGCCTTCAAGTGCCAGCTTCATTGCGTTTGGGGAAACAAATATCGAAGCAGATTGTCTGGGTAGAAGCCTAGAATTGCTTCATACGTTTGTATCCACGTTTTCAGGGAAACAAATGCCTAAGCAGATTGTTTGGCTTGAAGACTAGAGTTAGGAGTGGGCATCCTATCCCGTGTTTCGATCTCGTCCTGTCCCGATTGGGTTTTATTGAGATTGATCATTCCCGTCCCATCCCGAATTAATTTTTAAATATTTATTATTAATAATGTTAATATATTTTTAGGAATGTAATTCTTTCTTGATCATATTATGAGGTACATATTGATAATTTGATATAAGCATCTAAAATACATATTGATCATTTGAGATACATATTCACTCATGATGATATAAGCACAAGTCACTCTATGATGATATAAACATTATAAGATACATATTGATCATTTGATTTTATCACCAATATATTCTCTCATTCACACTTGTCCATCTCCTTTTTCTAGCATCTATCCCCAATATTTTATATGTTGTATTGCTTATCCGGTTGTAATTATAATCTTCATCTTGGAGTATTTCTTTCTTTGGCACATTATTATAAAACCCAATGTTTGGCTCTTATTTCCACTGGTCTCTGCAAGTTAAGTATACAAAATTTTCAGAAAATTAGTCTCCGCAACTTGTACAAATGAATACATGCTTGGCACATTTATAGCAAATTTTTTATTGCCCATTGATCTCGTCACGTCTCGAACCCGTTTGGGATGTGACGAGGTTAGGATGAGTCTATCCCATCCTGATCCCGTCCCGATTCCGAACGAATGGGATGGGATAGGGATTAGGCCCATTCCATCCCGTGCCCACCCCTACCTAGAATTGCGTAGAGGGATGCCGGTTCAAGAATTAATTCCAAATTTGTTAGATTTTCATAAGGGTAAAGTCATAATACACAACCTTTTAGGTTGTAATCTAGCCCCTCTTTTGGGCATAGTAAGTAAGGTCTCTGGATTTTGCAGCTGTTAATGGGCACGCACGTTAGATGTATGAGGCTTGTACTTGCAGATTTTATTCCGAGTGCTCCTTATGAGGTTATTAGTGCTGAGAGCAATGCTGATAGAGGCGACAAATCAAATTTGAGGAATAAATTTGATCAACAATTTGTTTTCACTTTCTGATTAATACTATCATTACTACATTATTTTTCCGGTTTGATATATATATATTAATTTTAATTTTTTTTAGCAAACCATTTGACGACGTGCATTCGGCGTCGTCGTTTGCAATAAGACGTAGTGCCATATATGTCCTCAACGATTAGTTAAGTCGTGACCAACACGTCGTTATTCATCACTTACGTCTGCACGACATTTAAGGCACGCCGTTGCTTCATCTTTTTAACAACTTGCTAATGACGTCATTGAAGACACTTATGACGTGCAACTTAAGTCGTAAACCAATAAGGATATGATTGGATGATGCAAAATGCACGTCGTAGAATGCACCACACCTATAACAATCCTTGATTCCTCGATGTGCGTCGTCATTTAGACAACGTGTTTTTTCACGTCGTCATATCCTATATAATTGTGGTGTTGGCTTAAGATGGGAGGGTTTCTTAGAATGGATATAATCAGTTTTAGAAAGAAAAAAAAATCTACAGAAGATGGTATACAAATCCGTGAATGGCAAAGCGCCTCTTGGAGAAGAATCTAGAACATACTAGAATGCCCATGTTGACGATATTTTACTCCGACAACATCTAGGGTTCCTCAAACAATGTAATATCTCACATCGGGTAAATCCTTAATCCTTCCTCCTCTTACTAAGACTATAAAATGTTCTTGTGAATTATGGCAATAATTTCAATCCAAAGGTTAATCGTACTTGACAACTTTACGTAAGACAACTTAAAAACCCATACCAAAGTAATAGAGAATCAAAGTTATCAAAACCTGATTTATAATCAGAAAACCGACTCAATTGTCTTCACCACCGTTCCCGTAACTCTTGCATAATTTTTTCAATAAAACCAATTCAATTGTCTTCACCACCACTAAGACAATCCGTGAGGTCAACAATCCATCAAAATTTTATTTCTCTATGTCCATCAATAAAACATCACATTAATGGGTAACACAGAAACAAGATTACAGACTAAATTAAGGATATCAAAATCCAATATGGCTTACCTCACAAAACATATTGTCCTTTAATTGAAGCCCTGGATCTACTGAAATTTTTTTTTAGGGAGAACAAATTTATTTGCACTGTTATACAATGGACTTCAGGTTCAGGCGATAGGCATAACATTTGTGGTTCCTTGCATGATATAATGGTAATGATGAATTGATTCAATCTTATATTTTGGTCTTGTTTAGTTTGAAATAAGTGATTTTTAAGTATAAGAGTCCAATAGAGATACAAATCTTATGAAAGTGAATGTATTTATAAAACACAATACTTCAATTAAGAGTGTTTAAGTTAGAGAGGGACACCTCTATTGGAACTGGTGCATTTAAGTTATGAGCTAGAATGGTAATTAATTATAAAAATGTTAAATGATAACACATACGAGGATAAATATAAAATACCAGATAAAGATCAATTAATAAATTGTATACAAGGAAATAATTTTTTTAGCAAATTTGATTGTAAATCTGGATTTTGGTAGGTAAAAATGGCACATCAATTTATTCCCTGGACGGCTTTTAGTTGTCCTGAAGATCATTTTGAAATGCCTTTGGACTTAAAAGTGCACCATCAATATTCCAAAGAAAAATGGATAATTTTTTTTTTAAATATAGTGAATTTGTATTGGTATATATAGATGATATTTTAGTATTTTCAAAAACTTTAGAAATTAACTACGATCATTTGTATATAATATTCAATGAATTTGTAAAAATGGATTGATAATAAGTATAAAGAAAATGGATATAGGAAAAGAATATATAGATTTTTTAGGAATGAAAATAGGACATGGTAAAATAAAATTACAAGAACATATAGTAAAGAAAATTTTAGAGTATTCAGATAAAATAGAAGACAAAAAACAACTTCAATCATTCTTAGGACTTCTAAATTATGGAAGAGAATATATAAAAGATCTTAGTAAAATAATCGGACCATTATATAATAAAACGAAACCAGAAGGACTATTTTTTTTTTTTTTTAAATTCTGAAGATATAAAGATAGTAAACAAATAAAAGAAATTTGTAGAAATTTACCAGAATTACAATTGCCATTAGAAAGTGACTATAAAATAGTTGAAACAGATACATGTGAAAAAAAGATGGGGAGCAGTATAATTAGCAAAACTACAAAAAGAAGATAGTAAAAACTCAGAAAAAATTGTCGATATAGTTCAGGAAAATACAAAGAAAAGAATTATCTAGTTTAGAAAATTTTGGATTATTTTTAAATAAAGAATTCACCATTAGAACAGATTGTGAAACAATCATAAATTTTTTTAAAAGAAGTAATGATAGAAAAATAAATTCGAATGGATGGACTAATTTTTTAAACACTATTGTAGGGAACGGATTCAAGGTTGAATTTGAACATATCAAAGGGAAAGATAACAACTTAGCAGATCATCTATCTAGACAACTATATAGCAGCAAAATAGTTTTTGATCATAATGGCCAGCCAGCAGAGAATGAACTTTGGATATACCTCATTATCGGTCTTGCCAAAGGGAACTAATTTATCTTTAGACCTTTAGCAGGATATCAAATAATATTCAGCAGTGCTTTTTAGATAGTTAATGGAATGCAAAAGGTGATAATCAAAAAACTATTGCAGCTTTAAATGCACTTACACATTATTTTTTTTAAATACCCAGCGTACCATTAAAAAAGAATTTCTGTTTTTACGTTGTTTTCAAAGGACACCAGCCTGGAATTTATGGAGATTGGAGAGAAGTACTACCAGTAATTACAAATTTTAATCAGCCTTGGTTCAAAGGTTTTTACTCTTTCCTAGAAGCCCTAGAAGCAACCAGACAAAATATAGGATTAAATTTTCATATTAGCCAATCACCTTTAACCTTTAAAGAAAACAGAGAAAAACAACCTCAACCTTCTTCTCCTCCTACTTCTTCAATAAGATTTTGCGAGCATTTTGAATCTATGGTAAAAAAAATTTCAAAGGATCAATGCCAGATGTAACTATTTGCAAAAGGAATTGGCGACCTATTCTAATCATACCCCAAAATTTGGTATGACTAGTCCCCAAAATTTGGTATGACTAGTCCAGAGCAAACGGCTACCAGTAAAGACAAATCAAATCGATTAAAGCGGGAGGTTTTGGCAAAAAAAACCCAACGGTTCTTTCTACTACAAGAAATGTAGAATATTCTAAGGCAGACCCAATCTTACCTTTCACATCAAAACAATTAGAAAAACAAAAATCTAAAAAAAAAATCTTTACCCAAAATTTCCTCTCACCTTTATCACCAGATCTTAGGAAAAGAATAATTGATTTATCTGTCCAAAAAGATCCTCAAATTCAAGAACATATCCAAACCTTTATCAAAGATTGCTCTATTCATAATATTCATATTCCAGAAATTTCTTTTACTTGGGATACACATTATGGCAACCTTTCCTATCCTTGTTCTCAAATCGATTCTTATTGTCTACATATTCCCTTAGAAAGATCAGACATTAATGTCACTTAACTTATAGCATATGCCTAGCCTCTATTGATTTAGAGTTATATAAACATGTTTCAATTACGTTTAATCAGAAAGAAAACATAATGCTTACCCCTCAAAAGCTTTTAGACTATGGTTATGTCCATCGTTTAAGGGGAACCCAAAAGGGAAATCCATATAGTTATGTAGTAATTTTATTCTAAGATTTTTCTAGTAATTGCCTGAATGGTTATATTTTATAAAAAACTAAATTTGTCCAAATTTGCCCTACTAATTCAGGACACTCTTGATAATTAAGACTTTTTCAAAATTACTTGGAAATCCTTGAATATCATCTTTCTTCGTGACCTCTAAGTTATCCTTGTTCTGGTTGAAGTACCACTTAGCCAACTATGTGGCATTAGGGAAGATGACCTTTTTGGGAATAAACATGTCATAAGAAAACACATTATAAGTTTAAAGACTAAGTTAATTATGAAAAATACGTTTTAAAAGATAGAGTTGCGAAATTAAGGGAAGTGGGATGATTTATGGTTTTTACCGTTTTTCCTAAAATAAGAAAGGAAGACAATGAATTCAGAACAATCTATGAATACAATTTCTATAAATACTTGATGGTAGACTATGTTGGAAAGTACTGAGTAGGACTTGCAATTATCGAAAAAGAACTTTTACTTATGAAAAATCAGAGACGAATTATTGATCCTTATTTGTAGTTTATATAACATGGGATGATTTAAATATAGATAAAGTAAATTTTGACGATGGATTTAAAATATATATATATATATATATATATATATATATATATATATATATATATAATTTTACAAAAAAAGGTGAGACAGGAGTTTGAGTTATTTACTCCGTACTCGTGCGTCCGGCCTCTAAACTTAGATATTTAGTTAATTTGTCATTATTAGTTAATTAATTATTTTAGCATAGTTAACTTAGCATAGTAGCATAATAGTAGTAGCAGCATATAATAGTTTGTATAGTAGTTTGTTTTGGAGAACCAGACCATCAGTGGTATCAGAGCGAGGTTTAACAAGTCAGTGTATGAAACATATAAAATATTTAGACTTAGAGATACATAATTTCGATAAAAGAAAATTCACATTAGATAAGTACAAAATTGATTGTAATTTTCAAGAAGATTTTAAACATATTTTACATAGTGTAGAAGATATACAACTAAATAGTATATTAGATTTATTAGTAAATCTAGGAAGTCATTTAAAATCAGAGTTTACTCACATAGATAAAATATTTAACCTTTTTCTAGAAAGCCTTAGAGAAAATAGAAATATTTTAAAGACTCTAGAAAATAAATAGATTATATTTAACAATTAGACACAGATAATTTTAATAAAATAAATAAATTTAATAGAGAATTAGATATCACCAGAGTTTCTACAAAAGTAGAAATCAAATAATTAATTAAAGCTATAGATATTAGTCAACCTAAACATAAAGAAATAGAAACTAAGAAGATATTAGATAACGCTAATAAGCAGATAGTCAATATCAACAATCAAATAAAAAAGATTGATTATTTACAAATAAGTCTAGAAGCTAAACTAGAAGAAATTAAATATATAGTTAATGGATGAGTGATCAGAACTATATAGAAGCATTAGTGGAAGTAAAAAAATGTCACGAAGATCCTAAAGAACTAAACAATTATAAAAGAGTGGCTAAAGGAGATCAACTAAGTGTTAGACAAAATAATATTATTAACAAAATTATATGAGAAGTTAGATAATATAGCTTTGCAAGTATCTAAATTAGAATCATCGATAAAAGGGTTAAAAGAATAAGCTAGACAGCCCGTAGATAAATTAATAAATCAATTTCATAATCTAAAAGTTAACAAAGATCAGAGATCATTTCAACCAAAGCAAAATAAAAGTTATAGATATTATTAAAATGAGTAAACAGTTAGTAACAACCAATAGAGTCCAAGGAAACTTTTTAGGAAATTATTAAGTAAAAGAGAAACTAATAAGGAAATTAGAATCGAAAATATAATTGATATATAAAATAAAATAGAAAGTTTTAGACACAGAAAGTTAGACCTGATAGAACTAATAGAAATATATAAAACGGGTAACAAATTTAGCAAGTTGTTTATCTACCAACACTACAGAGAAAGAATGGTTTCTTGTGCTCATGAAGATCAACAAATTAAATTAGATTTAATAGATAACGACTCTTACAACCATTTAAAAAGTAAAAGGTCACAACAAGCTCACTTAGGGATAGTAGTAATAGGAGTTAAAGGATTACATAGAGAATGACTAGGAGCTAAAACCTTAGTTGGTCTTTATGATGACAGATTTATAGATATAGAACAAGGAATATTGGGAAGCATAGAGTTAGACATGAATAATAAAGGAGGAATAATATATTTTACACCAGATCACTTAGTAAATGCAAATAGCTTTTACAAAGATATCAAAATCGACATTAAAACCAAAGGTTATAAAATGAAAAGAGGTGAAGATAATTTATTAATATGTACATGATTTATAGGAAGAACTGTGAATCAAGTACCACAAAATATAAATTCAAAATGAGCACTTAATAAAAATGTTAGGAACTAAGGGGATTAAAGCTATACCAGCTAAACAATTTTCGATAGAAACGAATGCAAGATTAGATTGGAAAATATAAAGTTTTGTAAAAAAACCTATATTAGCCCCAGAAAACAATATAAGTTATAAAAATCAAGATAGAAGTATTAGTCTTAGATTCGGAAACTATAATTATCAATCATGACAGTCTAGCAATCAAAATCAAGATTTAGATGAAATAGAAAGTTCTCTAATGAATATAGATACATTTAACATGAATAGTATGATTAATTTACTTGATGAAAAATATGATGAGATAATAACAGAACATGGAGAATTTATATCTGCCAAACAAATGGAAGAAATAATGAACAAAGAATTTAACATGCAGTACTTGAATGAAATCTTAGAAAATAAATAAGAACCTAGTATGATACTGAAAACTCAAAAAGAAATGAAATCATAAAAAATGGAAGGAAGTAGTAGCAGTACAGTTAACAATTCAAAAAGAAGTAGAACAAAATTTGATAACCCCGAATTTAGAAATGTAAATTATCCAATATGAGGAAGATTCCCAATACCTAGAGGAAAATAGAACATGACAAAAACATAAATTATAAGGGTTATGGTAAAAGAAAACCTCCAGATAGTATTACTAATTTACCTTTGGCTAGTCAGACATGAACAATATTAGAATTAGCTTCATGGAATCCACAACTCTGGCTTGAAGTAATAGATAGATGGGAATAGGGGTGAGCATCCCATCCCGCGATCCCGATCCCGTCCCGTCCCATCCCGATTTTTTCGGGTCTTAATGGAATTGAATAATTTCATCCCGATCCCGTCCTATCCCGATCTAGAATGGAATGAGATGGGATGGGATGAAGATTTTCAATCCCGCCAGTCCCGTCCCGTCTCGAGCTAATTTTATAATATTGATTATTTATTTATTTTTATTCATATAAACTTACAGACGACTGACAGAAACTCATGGTGTTTGCAGTGGTAACGAAAATGTTACTTCAAGAAATAAATATTCATTAAGCAAGAGAAAGATAGCAGACTGTTGCTTGGATTCCCAATAAAAGTGGCTCCAATTATTTAACTTCCAAATATTGATAATACCCAGGTGAAGATGTAAAATAACAATTAACTGAGTAATAAATATTCAGAAGGGAACATTCAGGGGCGGAGCCAAGAGTTTGAGATGCCCCGGGCTGTAAAAATATATTTTTTTAATTACAATATATGTATTGATGGTAAACCATTATGAATATGTTAGAGCATCACCAATAGGTCTATATTTCTTCCCTAACAAAAGATGAAATGTCATTTTGTCAAGGAACCATGAATTTTGTTTTCCACAATAATGAAATTGTAAAATCAGTTGGGAGGCCATCACAGCGACACAATACTCTTAGTGGGTCCCATTTATCATGTAATTGTCTAAAAGTCAGCCCACTCGACTTCATTGTTAGGGGATTTAGTGGCTACCCTACCCTTATATTTGCATGCCACATGTATATCTAATTATAAGAAAGTTATTTTTCCCGCTCTTATATGATGATAATCTTCGCAGCAGTCACAGGCAGCACGCTGATCCCGTCCCGTCCCGATCCCGTATGAACGGGATGAATATATCTTGTCCCATCCCGTCCCGTGCCCACCCCTAGATGGGAACAAGATGCTGCTAGAGCTTGGCAAAATAGAAATCAATACGAAAATATGTGGGAATACTTAGAAACTTTATTAGAAGAAACAATAGGAAATTGGTATAATACTTATAAAAGAGATAAACCAGAAAAAATAAATCAACTAAAAAGCTTATGAAATAATCCATATAATTTTACAAGTTTTATTAGAGAAATAAGTATAGGAGTAGATCTAGTCAGAGGAAATCTTTTTATACAAACTACTGCATTAGCAGTACTAGATCAATTACAATTTTACAGATTTGAAATATTTAGAACAATTTTGTAATGACTACGCTTCTATACCCAGCAAAACAGGAAGAGCATTCGACCCTGAAATAGGAGATAAATTCTTTAGAAAATTACTAGAAGAATTAGGAAGAGAAATAAAAAATTGTAGGAATAAATAAAATGGTAATATTTCAGGAGAAGTGGGCATTGGACCACAAATTATGTATACTTACTCTATAGTAAGTAAAAAAAAAAAAACATGTACATAAGCAGTTACACAAAAAGCACTTAAAAACAATCTTATAGATTTGCAAAGATGTAATTTATAAACCACAACCATATCAAGATTACAGAAGAAGAAAGAAATGATTTAAAAAGCAAATTAGACATAAATGAAAAAATAAAAAGTTTTCAAAAAAAGAAGTTTTTAAGAAAAAGTAGAACATATAGAGGTAAAGAATATCCTAAATATGTTAAAAAGCCAACATCTAAAAAATGTAAATGTTTCATATGTGGAAATCCAAATCATCTAGCTATTAAATGTAATCAACGAAAATATAAAAAATATGAAAGTAGAACAATGATAATAGAAGACTTAGAAGAAGATGTAGTGAGTATAGATAGTAATGATAATAGTGAGATACTAAGCAAAACAAGTGTAGAAATCTATTATTTTGATGATATAAGTAGTGAAGAAGACAATAGTTACGATGAATATACTTATATGAACATAGATGGCTGTGAGGATGACTATCAGTATTCATATATGAATAACAAAACACAAACAAATAAAATACAATTAGAAGAATTGTCAGAATGCAAACATGAGTTTATACATAAACATGGATCTAATAATATAAGATGCTACATCTATAATTATTTTCCAAGTATAGAAAACCGAAATAAATGTAAATTTTGTAAAAAAGAAATTTGTAAAATTTGTTTAAAGTCAGTATTTAACATAGACACAAAAAATAAACAACAAATAGTAACACAACATCGGATAGAAATAGAAAGAATAAAACTAGACCATGAGAAAAAAAATACTTTGAATTACAAAAGCAAGAATTTTATCATATAAAACAGATAGAATATTTAAAAGAAGAAAATACAAATTTATGAACAGAAATAGAAAATTTACAATTTAAAATACAAAGTTTCGAGACTAAACTTAGTGAAACTTTAGAGAATGCTAAACCTTCAATTGAAGAATCTCACAACATAGACATTACATCTATTCAAAGAAGTGAAAAAACTTATTTACTACCATCAACAAACTTATTAAATGTCTTTACTAGAATAAAGTTTCCTAATGGAGAAACAAAAGATATAACAGCAATGGTAGATACCGGATGTACTAAGTCTCATTTAAAAGTTGAATATGTCCCTAGTCAATATATTCACACTCTTGATAAACCAGTTTATGCTGAACAAATGGATGAAACTATACGACCAATTACTCGATGTCTTCGCAATTGCCAAATATATTTCTTTGATCCGTTTGGTTAAGGGGGGGGGGGGGGGGGGGGGGGGGATTCAGCTCGGGTCCCTAGCAAACTAATTTTTTGTTTAAAACTTGTTTGAGCTGAAATTTTCAAGAAAATTATAGATTACCAATAGAAACGTGTCAAAGTTTCAGACTGTTTCGACATCGTTCCTCGATAAACATATTTAGGTTACCGTCATTAAATATCTAGATGGTCTTTTGTGAGTGTTTAAGGACCATCCTTTCGGGTGGTGTTGGGAATGGTTGCTAGCCAGCTTTCCGGCTGACTTATTTCGTACCCAAGGTGGGCTCACGCTGTTTTCGTGATATTAATAAAGAAATTCTCTTTATCCCACTTAGCGCATATATCGAGGCATGCATGTTGAATTGAATTGAAACTTTGAAACATCGTTTCTAATGTTGGTCTTCAATTTTTCAACTCAAACGGAGTACTAGAAACCTATAATATTAAAACTGTGTTTTACAATGTAATACATGTGGAGTTTTAAAATTGGAAAGCTTAGTAGGTTGTCCTGCACAATACATGTTAGTGTAAATGTGGGATTTGAGGTACTATTTCTATAAAAAAAGAATTTTGGGACACTTCGGATTAGGGACCCTTTTCTCATACAAAACAAAACTAAGTATTTCAATGTAAAACATGATTATTAAAAATAATTGAGTCGATGCACTTTAGATTTTGAGGCCCTTTTAACATACAATGAAAACGAGTATCAAAGTGTGCTTTGATTTGATAAATGATTTACCAAAGAACTCCAAATCCATTTCCAAAGATGGGTATCATTTGAGTCTTCCACCAGAACTTTAGAACATGGGAAAGTCCATTGGGCTTTGTTATAACCACGAAAATGTTTAAAACTTGAACTTATCCTATGGACCCTTTTGAAATTACTTAACATAGCACATTGATTGACATTCTTGCAGCATAAGAATTCATTATGTATAGTAAAGGACCAATGGAGGGGGCTTCATGGTCAGAAAACGAGTAATCTACATTGGTTGAGTTTTAGCGATAATCATGGATTTGTTTGTATTAGGTCCTTTGATGTCAGAGGAAAAAGTAAAAGAGTGTTTCCACTTTGAATTTGAAGAAAATTATGTAAAGATGATGTTGGTTTTTGTTCAAAAAAATGTATAACAACTAAATATCTATTATCTGAGTCATTATTTTAAAATTCAAGAAATTTAGACTTTTTATCCCATTATTTATACTAGGAACTTCTAATTGTTTGTTTTGGTAAAAGCCCCTGCTAAATAACACCGCCATTTTCACTGAAGGACACCACCAACACCCTCCTTTATGAAGGACACCGCTACCTTTCTGAAGGACACCACCACCTACTGAAGAACACCGTCAATATAAGCCCTTAACCTCCCAAACAATTTTTTCACTTTCTCCCCAAACAAAACGATATTTCCCTCTCCCAAAGTTTGAACTTCTCACCCTCTTCCCCCCTCATTCTCCCTCTACTCTCTACTATCTTGTTCTACTCTCTGCTCTTTCCTTCTATCGTTACTGTGTGATACAAAGGTTGGAGGTTTTCGGTGCGATTTGAGGTCTGTTGGTGTGCGATTCAGTGTGTTGGTGTGTGATTCAGTTTCTATGCGATTTTAGGGCTTAGTTGGTGTCGATTTGGTGAGTGGTCTCTTCATTGCTTCATTATGTTTGATTGTTGCCGTGGGACTTCATTTTTGCATTCAGCCAAACCCACGAATTCAGGTAAACTCTAAATCTCCATTTCCATGACTGTAAATCTCCATGCTTGTTTTGTTTTACTTGTTTCATATTTATTGTAAATGTTTAATATGGAAAAAACCAACAAAGATGTTGTTTTGGAGGTTGATGGTGGTGTTGGTGGTAGTGTTGGTATTAGCAGCGGGGATCATCCAGGTCAAAGATGATGAATGACGATGTCTGTGAGAAAGACCATAGCCGTAAAAAAAATAAAGAAAAGATGGAAGAGAAAAAAACAAAAATGCAACAACAAAGGGGGAAAAAAGAGGAAATGAAGAAGACAGAAGATGAAATGGGGAATTGTTTGATTGGCGTGGATGAAGCGGTGACTCTGTTATTACTATCGCAGAGTCAACGTAACGTGGTTCGTGAGGTTGAAGAAGCGAATAAGGGTGAGGGGGATGAGGAAGGTGAGCAAGGTTGGGGGGATGCGGAGGCTCATGGTGATGCGGACGGTCAAGAGTCACCAGTAATTTCTGTCGAACCTGGTCGTGATGAAGATCTAGAAGTTGGCAAAGTTTTTTATCCTGGTGGTCCCGAAGATGCATCCATATTAGAGGATTATGATGGCCATGTTTCTCAATCCATTTGGCTAGTGAAGAGGTATTTATAATATTTTTAATTTTTAAAAATATGCAGTACTTATTGTTTTTACATTATTTGGACATTGACTAGTTTTTCTTATTGTGTAGGAATAAGGCGAGTAGAAATGTCAGCATCAGTAAAAGAATTTTATAGTTTGGAGGTTGAGTGACAAGCCGAAAGACGTAATTTCAATGGTCTAAAAGAGTGGTTTCCGACCGTTGATAGATCGTTGTAAGGATCATATCGATAGGGTAACAATTTGTGCTTTCATTGAGTATTGGCAACCTGGGACCAACACTTTTCACATCCCTTTGGAGAAATGACCATCACCATCAATGATGTCTATCGTATCACTAATTGCCGATTGTTGGTAAGCTGGTTATGGTGAAGAAAACTCAAATGAAGGCAGAGGAGTGTGTTCAATTTTTGGTGAATTGTTTGGGTATTCAAAAGAGCAAAACATAAAAGCATGTCCAGAAGTATTAGAGATTCGTGGAGATGAAATTTATTAAGGAGCATTGTTGTGGGAAAGTGAGCATAGGTAATTCTCTTCAAAAGAAACAACAAGTTGCACGAGGTTACTTGTTATTTCTTCTGGGCATGACTATCTTCGCTGATAAGATTAGAACCAACATGCGCAATGAATATTTGAAGTTGATGATGAAGGAAAATGATGTTGGGAAGTCCGTATTGGGAGTTGGTAATTTGGCGTTCTTGTATCGTCAACTTGGTTGTGCTAGCAGAGCGGGTACCAAACAAATATTTGGATATCTGCCGCTTTTGGTGGTATAATTTTCGGGTTAATGTTCAGCTAATTATCTTTTTAATGTTTCAAATATTAATTCTTTATATTGATATGTTTATTTTTTTTGTAGTGTTGGATATACAATCACTTTAGGCTTTTGGGTACGACCCGAGCCTCGTGGAAGGATCGTCTCCCCACCATGGCTAAGTGAGATTGCCCTCAACTTAGCGGGTCGCGAGTGAAGAAATTTTGACTCTTAGGGAAAATCTTGATGACATGTCTCCCGAAGAGGTAAGAGTTAGTCATTTAAGTTCATGTTTCATCTCAGGTAATTTAATAAGTTCATGTTTGTATTGTCAGGTTATTTGTGACCCTTATGCGAAATCGAAGCGAAGAACTCCACTTCACAACATTACATGGTTCAAAGGCTGCTTGTTATGCCTTGATGTTGAAGAACCCTAACACCCAAATCGAGTGATGAGACAGATGGAAAGGGTACATGTCATTCTGAATCCCCCATTCAAGCCAAAATGAAGAATATAGGTCGATCTGGCCACAACTACTCGGTGAAGCATGAGATATTGCCTTAATTTGCTGAAACTTGGCAGAATTATCTCGTGTTAATTGAAAACCAAAGAGCGCTAGTGAAGCTTTCATGGGATTGCATCAATGACTACTTGGAGTGGTTTCATGACATTAACCATCCGTTCATCCAACCACCGAAGACTAGGAGGACACATCCCTTAAGAAATCAATTGTTCATATCTCACAATCGAGTAATTGATCTATAGTTTAACAAATTTGCTCACATTTGAAATACATAATTGAATTTTTTTTATACTAACATCAATGTTTTCCTTGCGGAACAAGTTGGTTGATGAGGCTCTTTAGTTGGTGAACGCCTCTGTTGAAGGAAGGAATGTGAATAAGGTTGTGTTGCTTATGAGGCAAAAGAAAATACGTGACCTGCTAAGACAAATGTCTACGCATTTGTCCTTCTTAAGAGATAATGAGGAAGAACAACAAACTAGTCGAACTGGTGATGGTGGTGGTACTCTGAGTGGTGGTTTTGCAAGTGGTGGTAGGGGAAGGGGTAGTGGTGGTGATGGTGGTATAGGTAGGGCAAAGGGTGGTGGTCGTGCCAATGACAATAAAGAAGTCCTTGCTGGTGGTGGTGTGAGGGCAGAACGAAGAAGAGGCATGAGAAAAATATCATTGAAACTGAACCTTGAAAAAAGACTAAGAGGACTTGATGTATAATTTTGAGATACAATTTTTGAGGACTTGTTTTAATGTTTGTAGTTAGTTAGTGAAAATGTAATGATTATACGTTAATGCAATCTGATGATATATCAAAATAGACCGATCATCACGGCCGTACACGTGACATAGAAACTCATCTCGAGGATATAGCGTCCAACCTATTGGGCTAGCTCATAAAGTCCAAAAAGGATAAAGTCAATTACAAAGGCCCAGACAAGGCCCGCCAACGAGGAAATGTAAACAAGGCCCGAATTCAGGCCCGAACGAATCAGAGCTCGAATCCAGGCCGACATGATTTCTCTCATAAAGAAGATGAACGTTGCACCAAAAAAGAGTTGTGGAGGGAGTTACGCCTCCACGAACGCATCTCTATTAAGGAGGAGACTGTTATGAAAAATATCTCCTTCCGTTGCGCTCCACATGCTAAAGTTACGCAGAGAGATAACTGCGACTATTATAAAAGGTAAAGGGAGATTCGACACATGCATGCAACTTTAACTGAGTTTTGTCCAGATTTACTTCCTTCTTCCAACATAGTTACTGACTTAAGCTCAGAGTGCCTTCGGCCACCAAAAAGGTGGTCCTTTGCAGTCTAACAATTGTTTCGCAGGTCAAACTCGAAAGAGGGCAATTTTTGGATGCATCATTTGGCGCACGAGTTTCCTTTCTAAAAACAAAATACACAGTGACAAAGCTCACCACAACCTGATAAAATATCAACAAGCCGTCAGAGCAAATGACGCAGTCTGCAGATCCTCAACTCGGTAATGGTCACGACAACTCTCCTACTGATGACAATGCATCTGACAGCTTACGAAGAAGAAACAGCCCTGATCATCGGACTAGTAGCACCCGAAAACATGGATCCACAACATGCAATAGCTCAAATAACCCAAACATCCGGCGACATTGCCACTGATCCCTGGGTAGACCTACTAATAGACCAGATGAGTCATATAACAAAGATGTTGGAGAAGATCACCTAGAAGCGCATTTATCCAGCTGAACCTATTCAGGCCCGCCACAACAAAACTCTGCCAACTAAACTTGAGGAAGTGACGAAGTCCCAGCAGAACCCCAATAGGGAAACTTCAAAAGCAACAAGCTCCCTTGTGGCAAGAATCCACTCTGTGAAGTGATGCTTACCAAAATCCTATTCAGGATAGGAGTCACAGATCCCAACATACTATACAAGTTAGCAAAGCCACCATTCTCTGATGCCCTCATGAAAACGACAATGCCGAAAAAGTTCACTCTGCCAAAGTTTGAAGTATATGATGGTACTTTCGACCCAACTGATCACTCAAGACACTTCCACCACATGATGGCTCTGAAGGAAACCACAGAATCGATCTTATGCAGGACATTCCCAATTAGCCTCACATCCATAGAAATCAACAACCTACCACCGAGGTCAATAGATTCCTTCCAAGCTTTGGCACCCACATTTATCACCTGATTTATCGGGAGCCAGGGGATGTCCGAAGAGACAATACATGAATATGTCACTTGCTTTACCAATAAACTAACAATTATTTACTAATGTAGCGATGTCACAACCGCTGCAATCTTTGTGGCCAGATTGAAGAGAGGCCCCTTATTTGATGCTCTTAACCTGGAACTTCCAAAGGGCATGTCAATCTTGCTAAAAATAACACAAAAACACATATCCCTTAAGGAAATGAAGGCAACCAGGAGGAAAAATGCCCAAGAAAGAGAAAGTCTTTCAAGGAAAAGGGAAAGAAAGGAGGAAAGAATACAGGATGACGTATAACGGGAGGGTAGCAACCCATCGAAGAAACATCGAAATGGCGGAATGAGTGATTTGCAACGACAGGAATCCGACAAGCTACAACCAACGCGACCTCGACACGAGCGAGTAACGAGTGTGACAAATAACACATACAAGCCATATACAACCCTAAAAACAAGTCAAGCAAATATACTGAAACACATAGCGAAATGGGTTAACGTCAACTGGCCGCTTAGGATGAGAGGATTACTGAAAGGAAGAGACAAAAACAAATACTATTCCTTCCATAAGGATCATGGGCACGATAGCGAAGACTGCTACAATCTAAAAGACAAAATCGAGCACTGGGCTTAGAAAGGACGACTCGACGAGTTCATTGGAATGCCAGATAAGCAGCTCACATGGAAGGAGAAAACAGACAATGTTGCGGGATCAAAAGAGCAACCCAGAGAGCTAATATACGTCTCACATTGCATAGCCGGAGGAAGCAAAACACACGAAACAGTCTCGAACCTATTTATATCATAACAAAGACACTGACAAGACATTTCACGAATGCATAAAATATGGAGAAGTTTGCATCAACCAACTAATACGAATCAAAAGATCCTACGGTGGATGCAAGCTCGACTCGAATCACTGACAACAAAACTGACAACAACAAAACCCTGATGGTTGACACTAAACACAGAGCCAACATCAGCATGATTGGACAATTTGGTGTTGATGTAAGCATGATTGGACAGTTTGGTGTTGACAAAAGCACAATCAGACAGTTTGATGATGACATAAACATGATCGAACAAACCAACACTACTCAGCCATCGGATAGAAAAACACCTTGAGTCTGCCAGTCACGACAGCATATACGACATACGAGGATGAAACAAAGAAAAACAAAGCAACAAAAACATCAATCCCTAATATGAAGACCTACAACAAGCAAAAGAAGGCAAAGTAAATCGTACTTCGAACCAGCATAAATGCCTTAACAGCTAAGGCTGGTACAAATATTAAAAAAAGGAATATCAATAAGATTACGAATTCAGAGCCCCAAATTTTTGCCTGGACAATGGAATAGATACATTAAAGAATTAGCCATACAGATCAATCGACAACAAAAGTTGGATATATATACCTTATAGTCTGATCAACCATGAAGTAAAGGTTGGACACTCGAGTCAACTAAACACAAAAATTTCGAGTCGACAGAGATGTCGAGTTAACAAAACAAAGGTTGTGCACCTGAACTGACTAAACACAGAAACTTCGAGTTGACCGAGATGTCTAGTTAACGAAGTAAAGGTTGGACAGTTGAATAAACTAAACACAGAAACTTCGATTTGACTGAGATGTCAAGTTAACGAAGTAAAAGTTGGACATCTGAGTCAACTAAACACATAAACTTTGAGTCGACCGAGATGTCGAGTTACGAAGTAAAGATTGGACACTCGAGTCAACACAAAAACTTTGAGTCGACCGAGATGTCGAGTTAACGAAGTAAAGGTTGGACACCCGAGTCAACTAAACACAGAAACTTCGAGCCAATCGAGATGTCAAGTTAATGAAGTAAAAGTTGGACACTTGTGTCAACTAAACACAGAAACTTTGAGTCGACCGAGATTCTAGTTAACGAAGTAAAGGTTGGACACTTGAGTCAACTAAACACACTAAAACTTCGAGTCGACCAAGAAGCCAAGCCAACAAAATAAAGGTTGGACACCCGAGTCAACTTATCACAAAAATCTTTGAGTCGACCAAAATGTTGAGTTAACGAAGTAAATGCTTAACAAACAAGTTGACTTAACAAAAAAACTTCGAGTTGACGAACACATTGAATCAACGAAGTTAGAATTAGGGGAACAAATCAACATGGTTCGAGGAAGTACAAGCAAAAAAAACTTTTTGTAGCGAATCAGGAAGGACAACGCTGACCCATCATTAGACGAATGATGAGCCAAAACACGAAAGCCGCTTCAAAAGAATTCAAAGCAAAATCTACGACAGCTACAACAAAACTGAAAAGAAGATAAACAACAAAAGTTCATTTTTATTGATAATATTACTCTGTTACATTCGGAGAAGGAGATAAAGAAGTGGGGGAAGAAATGAAAACAATTACAGGATCATCACTTGCAGGAATAGTATAAGGACTCTGTTTAGGAGAGGGAAATAATAATGTCCTTGGGGCGCCCGAGGGTAGAAGAAGTGATGGCTCCTCAGCTACTGGAGCAGATTCTTCAATATCGTCGTCCTCAAAAGCTACACCAACCAAGTGACGATACCTGGACAAATCTTCAATGAGTCCCTTGATATAGTCAAGAAGCTCAACCCGTCCATCAACAACTCGCTTCCAATCTTCGGCTTCGTTTATACGGAGCCTATCCTTGGCAGCAACGAGTTCATTTTTTGCCGCATCAAGCTGCCCTTCAGCGATAGAAAGCATACCGGAAGTATCTGCCTTGACATCATCGAGCACACCAATTTTCTGTTCCACCCGTCTCTCTGCAGTATCACACATAACAAATTGTTCCACTTCAGCACAAGAAGCTTCATCAAAAGCTGCTTTCTCAGCAGATAACTCTTCTTCCACATCACGTAGACGGGTACAAACCCCATCTAATTTGGCTTTAAAAGAATCAAGCTCAACATCAGATTTGTCCTGCATACTTTTTTGCCTCAACCAACCACTTTCGAGCAGCCCCTACAACTTTCTCTGATTCCGCGCATTGCGTTTTCAACACATCAAATTTGGAGAGAACATGAGAAAACACCAGCAACAATGCCGCCAATCTCCTATCCAAATAAGCCACTTGATCATGACCAGCTCGATAAACCGAGCCCATAGCCGCTGCATAGGTGAGATGATTCATCCCGTCCATTATCTGCTCAAAATCGTGATCAATGTTATCAAAATGATCCAATACGGGCAGTGAAGGCCTTTCCACCAACCGTCCGTGCCACTCATTTACCAACCATTGTGCACCATCTTGCACAACAAGCTGAGTGAACCAGCAGAACTTGCTATACCCCTTGATACGGATATCCTTTGGGCTAGGCTCAGTCCAACTAACCCGTGTATGAAGAACACTAGGACCCGAAAGCACTGAGGAACTACTCCCGACAACTGAAAGGGCAGAAGGAATAGCAGTAATGATGGAAAAACCATTTTTACCCTCCCGACGAGAAGCATCCATGGCAAGGGCAGGATTAGCAGTAACGGTGGGAGCAGAAGAAACTTGACGAACATGAGAAGAAACCAAGAACCCGTCTGCTTTGCTGACATCAATAGAAGGAGAATGAGAGTGATCCTTGAAACTCTAATCACCACCAATGTCTTTAGATTGCTCCATCACTAGCTAAAATATTTTTTCATTAATGACCCGGGGATCATCATTATACAACTCTTCAGCGTCCGAGACACCATAAGCAGAAAATAGCTTATTCTCATTATCGTCTAGCGAACGAGTAGTCTCCTTGTTCGCTCATTTTCAACGCGAGCCTCAGTTCCTCAGCCTCCTCGACAGATTCACAATTTCTTTTTGCAACATCATCGTGGGAAGGACTTGGGCGAGACACAACCCCCGTGACATCCTGAATAGGATTCGGACAGGACACAATCCGAGCAGAACCACGATTAGATAGTCATTTCTTCCTCGAAACCTGACCAGGGTCTACCGGCCATCGCCTTGACGGACTCGTAGACCTCGCACGATTTCTTTTCCTTGAAGCAGTAACTGTGATATTAACAGTAGCATCGAGATTCGTACCACGCCGATCCGAGCCCACTTCCCAATCAATGCTAGCATCACTAACGCCAGCATGAGCAGCGCAAACAGCAAATGCCTCGGCACGAGACTCAGTAAATAAAACTCGCTCCAATTCACTCATAGTGTACAAACCACTACGCTCTAGGATACCCTAGGAAAGAAATGCCTCCACAGGAAAACGGTGAAACTTCGAGAATCAGTTACTGATCTTCTGCTCCTCGGCAGTTAAGTAAAGATTCTTCCACTTATTAGAAAATCAGAATGATTGAAAAATCAAACAACCTCGCAATTGGAAGTAGCCAGAAATCACAGAAGCATAAAACTAAGACCGCGACCAATCACGGATGTCGTTGCTAAGTTTCTTGAAACAAACTGAAGAACAGAGAAAACAGATATCCTTGTTAACCAACAAACCAACTACTGAATGCAAAACCTTCACAGTAAAAGGAATGCCAGATAGAATAACCATCACGTAAAAAGAAACCATCACCTTCCAACCATTGGAGCAGGGGGATACCCAAGAAGTTCAGATACTCATAGAACAACTCTGAAACCGAAAGCCAGAAGAAAACATGCACGAATACAGTGCAAAATGTATCCAACTTTTGGATTACAAAGGCTATCATCTGGTCCAGGCAGGATAATCTCGAGGTCGGGCGAGAGATTATAGTCAGAACAAAGACTATCTAGTGTCACATGAAAAAGCTCTATTGGGAGAATAATGAGCCTCACATAGAGTTAGTGACTTACCACTTAGCTTATCACCAACAGACATTGTTGGAAAACAGAGAAGCAATGAAAATAAGGAAGACGAAGGAATGAGCAAACCCTAATTTCAAAGATTGCGTGAAGATGGAAAATGAAGTCGTCACATTTCCCTTTATAGAGCCGAGCAATGAAGGGACGACTCATGGGACAACGTACGAGATATGATGGCTATGCGAAATCCCAAAAATGTGCACAAAAACAAATGGGCAAGCAAAGAATTGAGACACCAACTTGCGAAAAGTTATTGACATAATTAAATACAAGGTAATGATGGAATTGAAAGGCAGACCATCACGAAGTTAGTGGCCATGTTAGCATGCCCACAAACTAAAGGGGGGAGTAGCTGATTATACATCAAAATAGATCGATCATCACGGCCGTAAACTCATCACGAGATATAGTATCCAACCTATTGGGCTAGCTCATAAAGCCCATGAAGGATAAAGCCAATTACAAAGGCCCAGACAAGGCCCGCCAATGAGGAGACGTAAACAGGGTCCGAATCTAGGCTTGAACAAATCGGATCCCGAATCCAGGCCCGACACAAGTTATCTTATAAAGAAGATGAATGTTGCACCAAAAAAGAGTAGTGGAGGGAGTTGCGCCTTTACAATCAATTATGATTTCAGATAAGTCGGAAGTTTATGTAAATCTTGTGTTTGTAGTCTAAATTTTTTTGACAACAATATGATTTTTTTGCTGTAATTATTTTTCAACTTTTATGTTTAATTTTGCAGTTCAAATTTTTTGCTCATGTTTAAGTTAATATAAGTATACTTTTAGCCATTACCATGATATAAAACATCCATACAACTAGTCATCCATAAAATGCAAAACCAATACAAATTTTCATGAAATGTAAAATATAATTTGTTGATATTTAATGATTAAAAAGATACAAGTCAAGACTCCAAAAAATTGACTTTTCTTACTATTAGATCATCGTATGTATACATGTCATTTACGAAATATGCAAAAAGTTGCAAAATGTGGTTCAATCATCTAGTAGAACAACATCTTCTTTGCTTTGGATGCATTATACTTCTTAACCATCACCTCACCTACCTGGAGTTGGCCATCGAACGAAGTCTTCCATGATACTGCTTCTGGAAACATGCGAGATGGCAAAATCGGTACTGTCCGAGGCAATGATGGTATTGGTGTCATATGGAGCAAGACGAAGTGTTCACTCTAGAGAAGGTGTGCCATGAAACATATTCGTACGACGTTCAAGTTTGATAGCGGCAAAATATATTGAAAACTTGTATTGCTCTAATTCCCATAACACACAAACACACAACCATAACGGCAAGCTGCCAACTCTAACGTATCCGGTTGAATCAACCATTTTTCCCTTGGAATGCGTAAAGTGCCTTTGGAAACTGTCAGAGCATATTTCACAATCTTCACCCCTCCATCATTCCACATTCGAACCCAAAAGTCATGGTTACCTTCTAGCTCCAATAGTAGCTCATGTCTTACTTGCCTTCCACCAATATTCTCGTCGTAACCTAAGAAGTTGCCTATGCATCTGAATCCACAATGGCCATCAGCGAGTAATTCAGAATGTCCTCAACATAATCTCGAATCCACAGAGGGATTTGCTTCATAAACGTAGTTTTCTATGCATTCTCTTTTGGCTTAGAAACACTATCTTGACTTCTAAGTTCCTCTTGTGTTTTCACGTACTCATGACCAGAGGAGTCCTTTTTGGTGGACTTCTCATGCTTAGACAATTTCTTCTTTTTTGGGTTTCCCATTGCCCTTTACAGGTTTGGTTCAATCATGACACATGAATCAGGGCAAGTCAAATCTAGCAGCTTCCTCTTCAACACCAAATTGTTGATCAGGAGTGGATGCTAAGAACTTTTGTTAACAATGTCTACTATTGGATCCATAATCACATCCGCAATTTCACAAAGATGTGTTTTGCCAAGTTGCATCCAGTGCTTGTGTAACATAGACAATGAAAGTTGACCATTAGGAGTGAAATATTGTCATTTCATGAGCATAAGGCAACCCATGAGTGGTTCTCAGCACACATTGATACTTGACTGGGTCGACGCCTAAAAATTCAGTATCAGACCTACCGATTTCAGATAACATCAAGTTAAGAGCCTTATAAGACACAGACCTGTGAAGTTTTCTAAATAATGGAACAATATGCTATTTTTTGGTCCTTTGTGAGACTTTTTTTCTGAAGGATGCTTAAATCTCTTATAAGACATAGAGTGTGCACCTTCAACGCGACCAATTGTTCGTTAGCCAAAATGCATGAAATTGTCGGTCCATGCATTCACAAAAAACTTCTTATATGGATACCAAACAGTTTGTAGATAGTCCAAACACTTGGGATGTGATGCACATCTTCTCTCGAACTCAATAATGCCCTTGTTCCATTCTTGTTTTGCAGCTGATTTATACAAGTCTGAGAAAGATTCAATAAACTCGTTCCATCCTTCATTATCCTCAAATTCTTTTTTGCAATTCTTTTATATACTTGTATTTATGTGCCACCTGGACAACAACCTCTTTGCTTCTGGAAAGACTTGCTCAGTGGCTTTGATCAACCCAAGCTCCCCGTTGGTCACAAACACCTTTGACAAGTTGTCTGGCTCAAACACTCCCAGTAGTTTTTCTAATGCCTAAGTGTATGACTCTTTAGTGTCAGACGACATAAAACAACAATCAACATTGAAAGTCATGTTGATTGACGTCACACCTACAACCTCAACTAGCGGCATCCTGTAGCGATTGGTTTTGTAGGTGCAGTCTATAAACATCACCATTGAGAAACACTTAGCTAGTAGAATTGACTCGGGATAACACCAGAAATATTTGTGACTCTATTTTGATCATCTACTGTATGCCACTCAATATAACCATTCCCGATCAACAAGTGCATTGTGACCTGCAAAATTGTCCCGCCTTTCAGTTGGAGTATCTTTAACTGCTGAATGACATTGTAAACAGTCTTCAAATATGATACATTGTTTCAGAACATCTCTTTCAAACTAGACAATATGTACCGAGGGGCTACACCAGATGTGGACATGTTATGCAAATAAGTCATCTCAGCTTCATTCAGTCTCCTAGCAAAGGAATGGCCAATAAGAGATTTTGATCGTGGATGATTGTGGGTTCCACAGGTCACTTGTAGCTTCCAACGATCATTACCTTGTGGCACTCCTCTCAATTGGAATGAACACCCACACTTCTATGAACTTGTTGATAGACCAACCTCTAATTTTTGCTTTTGATTTTTCTTGATCTTCCCTCCCCTCTCACATCTCAAGTGGATATTTCCTTTGCGTCTGCTATTAGCATGTTTCAACTTTGTGATAATGAGAATAATGTTATTCTCCCTGCTAACACATTGACACCAAGCTATTAAGGATGACTTTGATGGAAATACCTATAAAGAATAACTGACATTACGAATACTAATCAATGAACTTGTGAGACAAAATTAAACAATGTTATGCCTACATGAATTAACCTTACCTCTTCCATCATAAACAAGTCGCCATCATCAAGTACCTCTTTTTTTTTTTTTTTTTTTTTTTTTAAATTGGGATGGTGACCCATTTTATTCATTTAAAAATCAAAACGCCCGAAGGCTACATGAATGACCCTATAGGGTTAACTAAAAGGCCGAAACAAAATCTCACAAAAGATAGGATACACCAAAACTAACATAGACAAAAAAACTCAGTCTTTGTACCTATTGTTTTCTTTCCTAGTTCTATTGGATTTACGGGGACAACTGCTGATATCTTTGGTGTAACGCCTCGTATTCATCCTTCCGTCTGACATAGCCCCTAAATCCAAATCACTGTTTGCTTCCTGTGGACCTAGCTCAGATTCTAAGTTGACTTCATCACTATCCTCGCTAGTCATTTCTAGTGTATCGATTTTCGGCAGTCGAAGTTGCCTATTTTCTTTGAGGAGAGATATAGCCTTATTCAAGTTGTCGCTGACTCGTTTATAATCCTCGTTCTCTGGTGTGATGCAGAGCGCTGCCATGGTGCCGGATTGGGGCAAGCCGCGTCCTCTGCCTTGGTGCGGGGCGCTGGCTGGGGCGAGGCCATGGCCTCTGTCTTGGTGCTTGCATCCCTCGGCCTCCCTAAATCGGCATGCATCACTGTATCGCTTGCCACGTCTCGCGACGCTGCCACAAGAATATGCTTAGCAAGGTGATTGCTAGTGTCTCCTGAGTCGACAGTATCCTCCTGTAGCAACGACTGTGCTTGTGGACCAATAATATTCTCAATCTCCGAAACTGTATACCCCGCCTCCAAGAGGCAATCCTCCGTAGATTCTGGTACAACCGCGACACTGTCATGAGCCATTGTCATGCCCACTAGCTGCTTATCCTCTTGAGCACCCTCATCTTCATCGATATTCTCTATAAGTGACTCGAATTTGTTTGACAACACCACCGTTGATGGAGCGGTGGCCACTGGCTTCTTATCCCCAATTTCCTCGTTAATCTCCGCACCCGTGTCATTTTTTACACCACTCGTACCCACCTCTTGGATGGTCAAATTTTCTTTTTTTGTAACTGGTATGTAGTGTTGCTTGACAGTATTGGTTTCGACTTTTGGGTTGACTGCCTTCGCTGCTTGACCTAGGTCAGAAACTCTTCCACCGCCCTTTAGGCCCAACTTTTTTCTACAAAAATCCTCCTGATGCCCTATCAAGGAGCAAAAATCACAGTATTTGAAGCCTGGATATTCTATCTTCTGCCAGAAGCCCCTATTATTAGCCCTGTCAATCCAAACTCTAGTTGGTAATTTCTCCGCCAAAGTCATCTCCACGCAAACACGGGCAAAACCCGGGCGCGATAGGCATCGAGTATGATCATCCATCCGCAAGAAACCACCAAAAGAATTCACAATTGCTTTTAAAATAGGGGGATGAAATAAATGCAAAGGTAAGTTAGGAAGCTCTACCCACAATGGCACCGATATCGGGTCCTCCTTCAAGCTGAATCCATCATGCCAACGGAAGGCTTTAAACCGAACGCCACGAATCAAAAAGGAATCCCTCGAAAGAACTTTCTTTGCTTCCACCTCAGATTGAAGTCGAACTAACACGTGCCTTTGATTCAGCAAACCAAGCGAAAAATCGCCTAGAATTCCCCAAGTTCTGTGGATCGAATCGCGGATATCTTCCAATGTTGGTCGATAACTAGAGAACTTTAAGACAATCACATGTTTTTCCATGAACGCTTCGCCACGTATTTCATCCGTGGCCGTAAGTCCAATTGCTGGTGCTCCATCTTTGCGAAAACGAGTTCCTTCTACCTGAGCCTTCGCAACTTCGGCCACCAAAATTTTGCCCAAAATCTGGGCGAAAGATGGTTTAGCCGATCCGTCCACGGTTCCCCCATTGCCAGGTTCCCCCGCCATGGAGGGGGGATGGCGGCTGGAGGCACCGACATCACCATAGGACGGCTAAGCAAGTCCTGCTGCCAGTGTTAACCAACTACGCACAAAATTGGGGCGGATGAAGGCTTGCAGAAACAGGCAGACAGTGCTGCGGGGGGTCCTGACAGCGGAGAGCGGCGGCGGGGAAGAGCGGCGGCCAGGCAGAGGTATCCCTCTCGCAGCCAGACAGATTCCGGTGCGCGCAGCCGGTCGCAGGCCCTCTCGCACCCTCTCTCGTCTGTGCTTCGCACCCTACCTCGCTAGGCGAACAGCCGTGCACGACGACGGCCAGAGCGTCCCAGTGCACGACGAAGGCCAGATCTGGTGTCGGCGACGGCTGTCTCGCAGCCCCTCTCGCATGTTATGCAGATATGAGAAGGAAGATGAAGTCGGCGGAGGCTATCTTCGCAGGCCCTCTCGGCGGCGGCTCTTCGCAGGCCCTCTCGGCGGCGGCGGCGGCACCCTCTCGGCGGCGGCTTTCAAATCTCGCAGGCCCTCTCGGCGGCGGCACCCTCTTATAGTGCTTGTTCCTCATTCTCTTCAGCATCATCCTTCTACATTAAGTAAATAAAAATATTTGTTATTCTAATCATTAAAGACAAAGTTTACTTCTAGAAGGTTCGTATCTTCCAAATATGCTTTAAGTGTCTCCGAGTTTTCTAGATTATGTGAAGGTATCTTGAAATCGATTAGATAGGCGATGACATTTTGTGCACAAAACAACAGCAACAATGGTCAAACTATCTCTAAAAAGAACAAGTTTTAGGGTTCACATATTAAAAAACTTACTAAAAATAACAATGTTGTTTCAAATAAACCAAAAAAAAAAATTAAACATGATATTAAGATAATGACAACAACAACAAAAATACCCATGCAAGCTCATATCAAGTTGAGAGTGTATCTCGAGTGGAGTGAGTTGTTCTTTATCTTGAAAATGTTTATCTTCTTCGTTCACACTTATAAATGGAGTGCAATGTTGACTCTCTATTTCGACATTATCATCATGAAGCCTACCAACATTATTTTCACTATCATCCATTTCTAGATACAAACTTCACTAAAACCCCAACAAAGGAAAATGGAGAGAGATAGACGACGAAGATGTAGAAGAGAGGGAGAGACGTTGATGTTGGGGTTGTCTGATGAGGTTGGAATGGAAGGAAAATAGGGGAAAACGAAGCAGGGAGGAAGAGGTGTTGTCTCGCGCGAGATAACAAATGAAGCAGCAGATAGGGGAAAGGGAGGATAAAGACGAGTAAGAGAGAGAAATGGATGATGGAGACGGTGGCCGACGGTTAGATTTCTGGTGGATTGGGAGGAGAAGAGGGTGGGAGAGGTGGAGTGTTCGTGCGAGTGGGAGAGGAGGAGTCATTGGATTTGAGAGAAAAGAAAAAAAAAATCTTTTTATTATACAGTGGTAGTGTCTTTCAATGGAATTGATGGTGTTATTTAGCATGGCCTTTGGTAAAATAAAATATCAACCCTGGATCATTGGCATTGGTTCGTCGGTCCACCAGCGAGCATCTTCTCAACTTGGCATCTTCTCTTTACAACGGCATCTTCTCTTTGCAACACATAAAAACAAGCCAAAACTTTGCACTCTCTTAGTTGCTCTTAGTTATAACTCCCAATTCTCTCTTACGTGCCTTCTTCCCTCTCTCAATTAATTCGATTCGAGAGTTCCATATTAAACCTTATCTTGTGCCGCTTCTTCTTCTTCTTCGACAACAAGTCTACCAAGAGCGAAGCTAAGATTGCCTTCCGCCAGCATCAGGTGAAAACCCATCTCTTTACTTCTACTTTTTTTGTAGTTTCCACTCATGTATTGCATTTGGGAACAAAATTGAATTAATTTGATTGCAGTGTGTTTGATTAAATGCCTAAGAGGAAAGTTTTTATGTGTTATAAGCTCTCCCCTTTTTTGGGGTTGTTCCCCATGCTTGTGGTGCACTAAGATTTAGTTTAATGTATTCAAGTTTCAAATTGGATAAATCGCAACGTGTATTTTTTACGAAATTTTCATCATTTGTTCACATGGTTCTTAGATTGGATGAGTGGATGGAGTGCACTGGGGGGATATTATTTATTGTATTTATTTTATAATTTCTTGTTTTGCTAATGCAGGTTGTTCTGTTTTTTTATTTATTCTTTTCCTGGTATATCATTAACCTTTTGTTAATTTATCAATGTTTTATAGATACCACAATTTGATATCACGAGAAAGCTCTTGCCTATATCTTCCTACAATACATCTCCAGCCGATATTTTACAGGTAAGTGGATTACCACAAATTTGGTTTTACTTAATTATTTTGTTTTTAGCTTTTATCCTTTTGTATTCTTTTTCAACATTGCATGCTACTCAACTCATGTCAACATAATTATTGGTATTTAAAAAAAATCTAACTATGAACTTTGTCATTTCAGTGACTATGTATGCCTGCATGGGTCACACATCATGTTCGCTCAACCCGATGTGCGTGCTTGCATTTATTTTTTTGTCTTTTGGTATTTAATTCAAAATTATGCCACTTTCAATCAGCAAACTTTTCTTCCTTTTTTTGTAGAATTGGTACCATATGAAAATTATTACCAATGGCTTTTAACATTTCATAATCTTTGTGCAATAGTGCCATTCACGAGCTTTGTTTCAGAAAATAATTGTTCTTGTTCGTTTTTAATTTTTCTTCAGGAACATCAAATTTACCTAAGTCTCATTCATAAGCTTGACTTTTGCAAAACTAGTACCATCAAAGAGCTGAGTTGGTATGTGTTTAGATATGTGTCATAACTTGCAATCAAATTAACAATGAGCTGAGTTGAGAATTTTGTTGAATTGCAAATTTTAAATTATTATCGTGTTTGGAATACATTCAATGTAAGAAATGAAGCCAATGGAATTAGTGTAGGCATGTAGAGCACCTATTGTACGGATAGGGAAATACAGTAATCTTGATTTTCAAAGATGTAAATCCTTCAATTTAAATGCACAATTTTCTAACAGTTCTCCATTTTTTTTGTAATTTGGGTTTCTTGGTGTAATTTTTGATTTGGTTAAGTCATATATCTTTAACAAACTAGAAAGATACATTGGAAAATTTTGTTTTATATACTGTTAAGTTGTTAACTTGTTGAGCTAGCGAACATGTTCTAGTTGAAATACGAAGTCCAAAGTCCAAAAAGCTTATCTTTGCACATGACCATTCGCAGAACCTTTTTCTGTATGACAAAGATGGCCAATTGGCCATATAAAGAAAGACCCATCGGGAAATGTCCATGATCTCCTTTACTATGTATTAAACATATGATGGTGTTGATTTTCATCATTTATTCATTTCCATGTTTTTTTTTTCTTTCCAGATTTATTTCGAAGAATAATACTTACTCAGTTCAGAGCTCCTTAAAGTCCATTAACATGGCTACAACCAAATCTATAAGGAGGTTGGTGTCATGTGTCATTCTTGATTTGGATGGGACACTTCTTAACACAGGTGTGATTCTATTTTTCTATTTAATTTTATGATGGACCCTAAGCTAAAACTAAAGCTACACTAAAACTAAACTACAATAACCCTAGCAAAAGAACACAAGAGATGGAATAAAATAACTCAGATTTCATTAATCAATCAATCAACCACTTACAAACTAATTCTCAAGTCTTATAAGTCTAATGGCTTCCTTGTCAAGTAACCAACCGTAACCCTAACCCTAACTAATTTGCTGCATAGGGCTTTCCACTTCTGTAAAGCTAGGCAAAAAAGCTGAAATCTCTAGACTCTCCATATTCTATATTCTCTGAACGACCTTTCTTGCCACATATACTGGCTTTGCCAAACCCAAATGGAATTCATTGCCCTATCAGAGTGAAACTCGACTCGCCCTATATAACTAATTTTGTGAAACAAAAAAATTACTGAGTCAAAGAATCCTCTTTCCAGATGACTGATGGGACTAACATACGAACTCTAGAGGTCTTGAGTTTTATGTTTAAGGTCATAGCAATCATAAGTCCAATGTCTCCTTCCTTGCATATGGTATCCACATCGAGCATTCGGATCATACCATGTCGGTAATGGACTTGGCGGAGGCCCAATTACACATAATATTAATTAACTAGCCGCTTACATCATCCTCCTCAGGTTGAAGAAGCTTGTTCTTGAGCTTGAAGTCGAAGAAAACAAACGAGCACAAACAACCGGTTATGGAACATGAGGTGAAGTGCACGAGTAGAAGTCTACCTCGAACTTATCCTTGGTAGTTGCTTGTACCATGAACAATCAACTTAGAATTTGACCACCAAAGATGAAGTCCCACTTGAATCATTGGTTCGTGGGATATCCACTTCATGATTTGAATATCATGCACAAGCTTTTCTTCAAAAAAAATTTCAAATTAGATAATATTCATTGTCTTGTGGTGGCACATAGCCTGCCATGTGGTGGCGAATAGTCTGAATACCAAAACCAGAATATGGAAAGTTCTGTTGTAGTACATGGTAGGTCTAGTGGCTATGAATAGTAGCATAATTACTTAAGTCAGAATATAGCGATGGTGTAGATTGAATCTGCGGGGCAAATAACCCCCATGGAACCGAGTCTTCTCCTCCACACGACCTGGTGTAGGGAGGGGCACCATTAGAGGGTTGCCAAGGGTCGTCGACCCGTTGGGATACATCGCGCCGCCGACAATGTTGCTAGTGGTGGCGAGGGTTGATGCTTGATGTGTTGTTCGGCGCTTGGGGGCCAACGAGTAACCTTGTGGGTGTTTCTTGGTTCCCTTGGTTGTTAGGAGTCTTGTAATCAACTGTGCCATCTTCTGCATCTACTTTTTCACCATCTTTTCTACCGCCCACATGATCTTTGACTGAATCCATTGTTGCAAACCTGATAGTTTGTTCTTCAATCTTCTTTTCTCTTGAGTCTCTCTTCCTCTTTGCCGAGCCTATCATGCTCTCTCAGCATCTAAGAGATCTTTCGATGTCTTCCAGGCTTCCATGGCTTCAACCGCCTTAGATATATCTTCTTCCGTCATCTTCCAAGCTTTCTTTGTATTGGCATACACAATTCACAATTGGAGCGCTTCGACTTTGATACCTATTGATGGTTCTAAGCTAAAACTAAAGCTACACTAAAACTAAACTACAATAAACCCTAGAAAAGATAACAAGAGATAGAATAAAATAACTCAAATTTCATTAATCAATCAATCAACCACTTACAATCTTATTCTCAAGACTTATTTATAAGCCTAATGGCTTCCTTGGTAAGTAACTAACCCTAACCTAACTAATTTGGGCTTTTCTATATTAGGGCCAGTTATACATAATATTAATTTACTAGCGTGCTTATATCATTTTATTACAAATATTTCTTGAACTTTTCATGGTAGGCAAATTGCACTTTTCTTTTATGTCCCAGATATGGTTTATGCAAAGGGAATTTAAAATTTGCAATACAATGGTTCATAAAGAATCCCTTGTAATTCAACATTCTAAATTTTTTTTTTTTAACCATTTGAGAAAACTTCTATTCTGAAAACCATTGGATGATAGGAAAGCTTTCCATTTTATAGTTTCAATGTTAAAATAATACTAATTCTACTGCTTGTAAATAGTTATTGAATCTTGTAGTTACAAATCTTGACAGATGGCGTTGTAAGTGAAGTCCTGCAAATATTTCTTATAAAGTATGGCAAGAAATGGGATGCGAAAGTAGCTAATAAGATAATAGGGAAAACACCTTCTGAGGCTGCAGTGGATATTATTGAGGATTATGGACTTCCCTGCACAACAGATGAATTCATTTCAGAAACCACCCCTATGTTTTCTGAGCGGTAAGCGATCTTCACACTTACTTGGGATCTTTCAAAGTTACAATGTTTCTGTAGAACTTTACTTAATTATTAACTAGATAAAGTTATAATATTATGAAATGATAATAGAAAAAAATAATTCCTCTGCCAATTCACTATAATAATATTAGAAAAAAATTGATTCCTCTGCCAGTTCACCTGTTCTTTACTTATTCGGAATGTTTTCACTTAATCAACTTGCTTTTGTCTTAATGTCATTCTTGTCAACAGTAACGTGCCCATAATAATCTAGTTGTTTGAATGACTGTGTTTGTCCGCTGATCTTTAAGTAAACATATTTATTTCCTTCATGATTTATTGTCCATGTTCAATTTTATACTTTTTGGTTTTAAGGTTTGTTCTGTTCAGCGTATCCACAAATTTTCAAAATCTAGCTTAACTCTGTTTTTATTGCATTTCAGGTGGTGCAATATTAAGGCTCTCCCTGGTGCCAATCGATTAATTAAACATTTGAATGCCTACGGAGTGCCAATGGCATTAGCTTCAAACTCTCCTAGGGAAATCATAGAGAGAAAAATATCTTACCATCATGGTGTGTTCTTTCTATAATTCTCAAAAGCATTTCATATGGAGTCTTCGTGAATGTGGACTTCAATTTTATTTTTTTTCTATTCATATTAGCTTGTTATTTCTCATATGTAGGATGGAAAGAATCTTTTTCTGTCATCCTTGGTGGCGATGAAGTGAGAATGGGGAAACCATCTCCAGAGATGTGAGATCTCATGACAAATAATTTTGATTTCCATTATCACCTAGTCTCTTTTTGTCTATATCATCAGTTCCTTAATAAAAATTTCCTGGTGTTCTTTAAGATTCCTGGAAGCAGCTAAAAGCTTGAACATTGAAGCCTCCAATTGTCTTGTAATCGAGGACTCACTGTAAGATGCTCTTGTACTTAGTTCAATTTTATTTATTTCTTGAAAGGAAATGTGTAGGATAAGCTTGTCAGAATAAGCTCATAATTTTATTTCTTAAAATGATGTGAGATTTCTCAATTCAATTTTTTATTAGTGTGGTACTAGATCTTTTAAGATTAAGCTCTTCGGAAGGCAAAGTCGAGGCGAAAGATCTTAGGCAGAAGCAAAACGAAAAGAGAACACAACTCTCAAAACCTTAAGGCCAAATTTCTATTCATTAAACACTGATAACCATAACAATGTTTATCCCTTGTCCTCAGTCATGATAAAACTGGCACTTGCCCTAATAACAATTCTAACAACTATTAAAAACTAAAATTAAGCTCTTAATAAATACTAAAGATAAATACGGCCAATCCATTCCCTGTTTCAAGAGAATTTGTCCTTGAGATCAAAGTGGAGGAACACCAGAATTAGCGACTATAAGGATCACTATAGTTTATCGAGAGGTAGCATTTTATGGAGTTTGTGGAGAGCTAGAAAACAACCCAGGAGATTCGATAGCCAGGTTGTGCAACTCTCAATGAGTATGTTGGCATCTAGAAAACTTGTCAATTTCTGGAAGATAATTGAAGTGATGGGTGGCACGTCCCCAAGTGAAATTTGTCTCATTGCCCACATTGGTTGTTACATGGGTCAATGTCGTAGCTGCTTCCCCCGACCACCATTGCCACTCCTACTTGTTGTCGCATCCACTCTGGTGGCCACCTTCATAAGATCAGAATTATATTATCCATCAGATTTCTTTTTTCTTTGCGATATATGTAGAGTTAGAATTAGAAATCACCATACCCAACTTTTGCAATAAATCCCTCAACATTATTACTTCCAATTTTAGGAACGACTTGGAGGATCTGGGAGTCCCGAGTATCTTTTCACAATTTTAGAACGGTATATTGATCCATTTTAGGAACCATTTTCTCACAACTTTTACACGACGTAGTTCATTTGTTTTGGACTGAAAAATTGGAATATTGGGCGTCTTCCTCAAATGTTATATTTTCTGGTTTAGATTGGGCATGGATTTTGGGATTGATTTGTTTTTCTGTTCCGTATTTCATTCAGATCATATCAGCTTCTCAACTATCGTCAGTCTCTTGGTTTGATCTCAGTCATCATCATCATCATCATCATCAAAGCCCATTCCCGAGATTTTCGGGGTCGGCTACATGAATTTTGGTTCTCCAAGCAATGCGATCTTCCCACATTTCCTCACCTAATCCAAGCTCAATGATATCTTCATTCACCGTCTTCATCCAAGTTTTCAACGGTCGTCCCCTCCGTCTACACCCTCCATTAACTTGCCAATCTAAACATTTTCTAATTGGCGCCGTGCTCGGTCTCCTCCGCACATGACCAAACCAAGTTAAACGTCTTTCTCTAATTTTTTCCTCTATGGGCGCTACACCTAAGTATCTCCTAATTCTTTCATTTCTAATCTTATCCTTACGAGTTTTACCACACATCCACCTTAACATACGCATTTCTGCTACTGCCATCCTATGCGTATGTTGTCCTCTTGGTTTGATCTCAGTATGAGTCTCAATTTTTTGTGAAGCTAATTTTTACTTTAGATCATTAATGACGCATTATTATCTAGAATTTTAAGAATTTGTCTTCTGCTTGCCCCATATTTTATGTTGAAGCTTAATAATTCAACATGGCCTCTTGACTTAGCGATTGAGCGTAATGAACTTAATTGACAGTGATGGTGGTTGATGAGATGTATATAGGTTAGGAAATAGAATGGGTTGAAGTTGTGTGGCATATTTTCAGCCATCTCAACTTCTCCCTGTGAATTGTTTTTTGTTGGGCTGTCCTTTCCTCTGATGCAATGAGTTGATTTCTTCTTCATCATCATCTTTCATGTTGAAATAACAAGAAATATAAAAACAACGGTGTCATAATATGCAGCTGTTCGGAATCACAAAACACATTTGAATAGGACGTCAACTATGCCCAATGTTGAATTAAGTAATAAGATGTCCCTCCAACTCCCATCATTAGGTTAGGGCATTAGGTGACAATATAAACACAAATGGCTTGTCCTAAAAACCTTTTTTGGGTGCAAGAGACAAAACTAGAGCACAAAAGCGGTGAGTGTTACTGCTACTTGAAAGAATTAAGTAAAGATTGTGCTCATTATACTTTAGCGCCAATTTTTACAAAAATGTGTATTGCCAGTAATGATAATGTTGCACTATGTCGGGGTTGGTGTTATAGGAATTTTGATGATGTGATGTGTTGATTACTGTTCTCATCCCCAGTCCGAGCATGTTTCTTTCTGTATCAGACCGGGAGTTACAGCTGGTAAGGCTGCTGGAATGGAAGTTGTAGCCGTACCGTCCATTCCAAAACAATCTCAGCTTTACACTTCAGCAGATGAGGTGCTCAACTCTCTGCTTGATCTACAGCCGGAAAAGTGGGGGTTGCAGCCATTTCAAGATTGTAATTTGTCCAAAACTTGCCCAATCTTTCAACTGAAAACCGAATTTATGATGATTATCAAAACTTCTATTGGTTGTTGTAGGGATAGAGGGTACTTTACCAATTGAACCTTGGTATATTGGTGGTCCTGTCATAAAAGGATATGGTCGTGGCTCCAAGGTACTTGGAATACCTACAGGTGTGTATTTTTTTTAATTTTTTTAATTTTAATTTTATTTAATTTTATATTTTTAATTTAGATTTTAGCTGCTTTCAAATGGAAATTATATGATCATTTTTGTACTGATCATTATATTGTTACCTAAGAGTATTGTTTTATTCTTTTTTTTTTCCAGCTAATTTATCCGCTGAGAGTTATTCAGCCATCCTCTCAGAATATCCCTCAGGGGTGTATTTTGGATGGGCAAGATTGTCAACAAGGGGCATCTATAAGATGGTAATGAGCATTGGTTGGAATCCATACTTCAACAACACTGAGAAAACTATTGTGAGTGTCACTTACCACCTTTCCCTTTTTTTGGCACTCTGTGATATGACTAAGCTCTACATATTCTCTGTTTTTTAAATCTTTAATCTATTGCAGGAGCCATGGTTGCTTCATGTTTTCGACGAGGATTTTTATGGGGAGGAACTACGACTTGCTATTGTTGGTTATATACGACCAGAGGTAGGTTAACATATATCATTTGAGTGGTCATTTTTCACATTTTCTACTATATTATTTTCTGATTTAATCTACCTGTAACTCTACAGTTGAATTTCCCATCCCTAGAGAGCTTGATAGAAAAAATTCATGAAGACAGGAAAATTGCTGAGAAAGCACTTGATCTACCTCTCTATGTAGACTACAAAAATTCCCCCTACTTGATAAGCTCTCTGCAACCCCAACATTAAAGAATTCAGCAAATTTTGTGTGGCTCCCTCATACAAACAAGAATATGTTAAAGGTAGATTTTTAATTATTCGATTTGTTGGGGAGTTACATTGGGGTATCATTGATTAAGAGATATTAGAAAAGTAATAAAAATTTGTTCAATATCAGCTTGAATGTGCAAGTGCAGACTTAATTTTCCAGATTTCAGTTTATACCCGCTACAAGAGTTGTGGAAAAATACAACCAGACAAGCTTTTTTGAGATAATAAATTGTAAGCCAGCCAATGAGGTACTAGCTCGGCGGTAGACTTGTCGGATGGAATCACAAATCCAAGGTTCGAACCCTGCTGGCGGCCTTTGGAGTGGGAGGGGTTAAGGGTTTAAAAAAAAGAATGGTTCTTGGAAAAAACGCGAAGAGGGGGGTATTGGATGGCTGAAGAGGGCGACATTGAAACAAAGATAGATGAGGGTTTTGTGATATATAAAGAGCTACTAGATGCCTGCATGTTTGAGAAATGGTCCTCCAATGGAATTGATTGCCTAAGAATACATGTTTGTTAAGAGATTTGTGTCACGATCCTAGACATGGACCTTCCCTTCCTGGATAGCTTGGGCTTTTGGGAGAGTTGGTTGGTTCATGACAATTGGTATCAGAGCCAAACCCCACATCCAATGTTTGATTCCCGGCAGGAGCGACTTATAGTCTGGATTAAAATAATTTAGCATTATGTATGGGTATAGTGCTAAGTTGTTGAATACTGGTAGGTGAGAGTAGCTCATTGGGGGCCAATGTCGATAGAGTAGGTCGACGAGGACGTAGACTTTGAAAGCGTTGGGCAATGTCATGGTCCTAGTCATGGACCTTCCTCTCTTGGACAACTCGGGCTTTTGGGAGAGTTGGTTGGTTCATGAAAATTTGGCTATTAATATCATGAAAGAAGGGATAGTGTCATGGTTAAAGTTGGTTTGCACTTAACTGAATCACCAACTGAAATCGAATGGAATGAGTGAAAGAAAATCTCGTTGATGAAGAATGTAATGAAAGCCATTGGCAATCATCCCAGTTGTCCCTAGTCTCAACCTTTTTATTACGGGAAAACCCTATTCATCAGGGCATTTCTTGTTCATTATTTGATCAAATGTCATTGTTTCAATTTCTGGACGTCTCTTGTATTGGAATCAGAGAGTTGCCATCATCATCACTCTTTTGCTTGCTCAACCCCAGTGTCTTGTTTTTATAAAAATGTCAATTTTTGGAGAAGATACTATCATTAGCTAAGCTTGATAAATTTCGAATATTGAACCTCCGTGGAATTTCCATAAAAAAAAACCACTAGAAGGGATGGAAGGTTTGATTAGTCTGAGATTTCTTGACCTGTCGATTACATATATGTTGGAAAATTGTGTGATCCCTGAACTATGTCTCCTAGAAGAGTTACACATGGAAGGAAGCCCGTTTTGGTGGGTTTGATTCACCACAGTTACCGATTGTATCAACAAGATGAGATGCTTGAACTAATTGGCAATGTTTACTACGAGGGCAGTCTACAGTCCCTAAAGAAGTGTTCATCATCCATTATTTTTAATTATTAGTTAAAATGACCATGCCTAATAAAACACATTGTTTAATAATTCATTTGACTTGTGATTTGAAACTTAGAAGGCGTTTGTTTTTTTTTGAAGTGCTTAGAAGCTAATTGAAGTTAGAAGTTATGAACGAGCTTCTAAATGGACTTTTGTTTTGCTTCTAAATGCGTTGATGATTAGAAGCTGTAAAATTAAAAAAAGTATTTGTTCTTAGGTGCTGAATGAGAATTGTCTAATAATTTTGTCCCACTGAGCTGGAAAATTTATGACATAAATATTGTGCTTAAAATCATATCCAATAATTATTCAATCCTAGAGAATGTTATAATACTTTTCATTACAAGAATATCGAAATATGACCAAGTATATTTTTAAAAAATTATCAAACCAAATTTCTTACTAATATTTCGTTTGCAATAAGATCTCGTAAATTAACCATATCGGTTTGTTCACGTGATCCAAATACTTGAGAAAGTTGTGGCTGTTCATTATCAGTTTGCTCGGGAGAGTTGGAGAAATGAATAAAAACTTGAAAATACAGAGAAAGAAAACAAAGATGAAGGAGAGAAAAAAGATAAGTTACTTACCGAGTCCTTGTGAAGGTAGGTAGAACCACAATACTTGGCGAAGAGAATCAATGTGTATTTTCAAAATTTAGCCCTATTTATTTTTAAGAAGATGAGGGCAACAATTATCATTACAAAATTATGTTAAAGTTATTATTGGAATAATTTTTGTCTCAGCACTCCGTGCTAAGTGATAAACACTCCGTGCTAAGTGATCAGCACCTCTGTGTTGCTTACTCTAATCGAAGCAGAACTTCTCAACAGAACTAAAAACAAACACTTTAACAAGGTGATCCACTTCTTATTAAGACTTTCGACTCTATTCAGAAGCAAAAACAAACACCCTCTTTAGACAAGGTGATCTACTTTAGAGGGTGTTTGTTTTTGCTTATGAATGGAGTCAGAAGTTTTAATAAGAAGTGGACCACCTTGTTTAGAGTGTTTGTTTTTATTTCTGATCGTTGGAGTAAACAACAGGGAGGTGTTGATCACTTAGCACTTAGTGCTGAGTAAAAATTTATTTCAATAATAACCTTAACATAATTTTATAATGACAATTGTTGCCCCCATCTTCTTAAAAATAAGTAGGGCTAAATTTTGACGGCACGCATTCATTCTTTTCACCAAGCATTGTGGTTTTGCCTACCTTCACAAGGACTCGGTAAGAAACTTATCTCCTTTCTCTCCTTCATCTTTATTTTCTTTCTCTATATTTTCAAGTTTTTCTTCATCTCTCCAACCCTCTTGAGCAAACTGCCACAACTGTCTCAAGTATTTGGATCACGTGAACAAACCGATATGGTTAATTTACGAGATCGTATTGTAAACGAAATATTAGTAAGAAATTTGGTTTGATAATTTTTTTAAATGTACTTGGTCATATTTCGATATTCTTGTAATGAAATGTATTGTAACATTCTCTCTAGAATTTGAATAGTTATTGAGTATGATTTTAAGCACAATATTAATGTCATAAATTTTTTTAGCTCAGTGTCAAACAGTTCCCATTCAGCACCTAAAAACAAATTCAGAACTTCTAACTCCCTCTTAGCTTAGGGCCCAAGTTTCATCTATAGTAACTCCAAACCAAGATTTGGGAGTTTGAAATTCCAATCAAATACTTGGGGCTTTCCACATAAATTTCTCTTCCTCCTTTTCCAATGGAACCACCACCTTCTCGAATGGAACCACCACCACCTTCAAAGAAACTCAAACCATCACCACCACCACTACCACCTCCTTTGGAAGATAGACTCACGAACCTCCCCACACACCTCCTCCACCACATCTTCTCCTACCTCCCCTCTAAAACCACAACCCAAAACTCCATCCTCTCCAAACAATGGCGATACCTCTGGATCTCAACACCAACTCTCGACTTCAACCAATCCCTCTTCCCTTACCCCCACAACTCTGCCACCCGCGACTACTACATCACGCACTTCGTCGACCACTTCCTCCTCCACCGCGACACCTCCTCCGTCCTCTATCTCTACCTCCACTGTGGCAAGTCTTGCATCATTGCCTGCACCAAGCCTTGGCTTTCTTATGCTATCAACCACCACGTCCAATCCGTCAATATTTGCTTAATTGGCGAGCCACAATTTCCCAGTGCGTTGTTCACACAATTGGCCCGTTCATTGTTCACTAGCCATTCCCTTCAAGAATTGAAGTTGAATCTTCGTGGGTTTAGTCTCAATTTATAGAAATCTGGAACCAACTTACCCAACCTGAAGCGTTAGAATTTAGTTATGTTTCTTTCGGGGATAAGAAATTGGGCACTAAGTTCTTCTCAAATTTCCCAGTATTGGAGAACTTGACATTGAGGGATTGTGAGTTAGGATGAATTTCTTACTTGAACTGACCCAAACTTCAGAATTTGAGTGTTTTGTATTTACGTCGTGAGCCCGAGAAGGTCTGCAAGTTCATGATTTCGGTTGCATTGCTTAAATCTTTCGAGTTCAAAGGGTATTTTGGTTGGGAGTGCACTTTCGAAAATGCTTTGGATATATACAATGTTGATTTGGACGTGTGGAGGTGCCAAAATGATTTGGTTCGCGTAAAAGAGTATTTATACGCAGTTTATGAAGATGATTACCAGGCTTCGCAATGCACACAAGTGTTAACATTATCTATGCGCAAATTTCATGTCTTGAATTCAATTGTTTTTGCGAAAGTTCATGATATGACATTCAAGAATCACGTATTTATGTATTCTAAACTGGATCCAAATTGTATCGAAAATTCTAGGGGTCGAGGGAGGGAACGAGGGATGGGTGGAAGCCACCCATCCGCCTCGAGATGAGCGTCATCGCGCATCTCAAATCTGATGCGCTCATCTCGAGGCGGATGGGTGGTTACCACCCATCCCTCGCCCCTTTCCCTCGCTCCCTCCCTCGCTCTGTAGCAAAACTCAAATTTTATATATGTTTCATTATGAAGTTTTTTTTGGCTGATGTGCAAAGTTTAGAGAGCCAGTTTTTTCCATTTAGTGGATTGAAATCATTCAAAGTGACAACAGGAGACAGGCATGATGTTTTTGATGCATCTAAAAATCGTTCTCCTGTGAGTTTGACCTGCAAAACAACTGTTAGACTGCCAAGGGAATGTTCCGAAGGCACTTCGATGCTTAAGTTAGTAACTCTTTTGGAAGAAGAATGTAAATCTGGACAAAACTCAGTTAAAGTTGCATACTTTGTCGAATGTTCCCTTTACCTTTTATAATTGTCATGGTTAACTGCGTGACTTAAGCATGTGAGGCGCAATGGAATGAGATGTTTCTTGTAACAGTCTCTTATTTAATGGAGATACATTCGGGGAGGCATAACTTCATTTACGGCTCTTTTTTGGTGCATTGTTCCTCCTCTTTATGAGAGAACTTGTATCGGGTCTGAATTCAGACTCTGACTCGTTCGGGCCTGGATTTGGGCCTTGTTTACGTCTCCTCATTGGCGGGCATCGTCTGGGCTTTATGAGCTGGCCCAATAGATTGGGCGTTTTATTCTCGCGATGGGTCTTTGTGCCACGTCTACAATCTTGATGTTCGGTCTATTTTGATGTATCATCAACTACCCCCCTAGTGGGTATGTTCACGTATCCACTAACTGTGTGACGGTTGGTATTTTGATTGCGCTATTGCATTGAACTCAATGTTGTAATAACTTTTGGTTGGCTGATTGTCTTGGCTACTTCGTTGTGATTTCGTTTTTACGCACATTTTCTGGGAGTTTTGGTGCGCCATTATGTCGCGTATGTCACTCTGTGAGCGATCTCTTCGTTCCCCAGTTGTATAAAGGGCGTCATGGCTACTTTCCTCCTTTCTTTACGTCATCTTTGCTGTTACTGTTTATTTCTTCTCCTCTATTGCCTTTTTTTCTTCGTCTCTTCTTTTCTGTTTGCGATGTCTGCTGGTGACATGTTGGTCGGTGATCAGCTTTCTTTCTGTGAGGCTCATTTTTCCCCAAACAAAGCTTCTCAGATTACCTTGGATAGTGTTCTAACTATGCTTTGCCTAACGACCTTGAACTCGTCCTTCCTCGCGAAAATGATAGTCCTTGTTGCTCGAGGAAGGGATATATTGCGCTTTGTCCTCGCATGTTTTATGTTGGTATTCGGTTCCCAGTCTAGAGTTATTCTGGTCATAACTAGACTTCCTGGGTATTACTCCTGCTCAGATGAGCCCGAATGGTTGGAGGGTTATGGTTTTCATGTATGCCAGGGCCATTATCTCTGGTATCCCCTTGACCCCTAGAATTTTGCACTCTTTAGTGGGGTTTAGTGTGAAACCCAACCGTACTTGTTTCATGCACTCTCCGCGTGCTTTGGTAATCTCAATGATGACATCAGGGATTGGTTTTATGCGTCTGTCGGCTCTGGCTACTTCAATTCGCAGGGTGTTTAGATAGTAAGGTCTTTTCGAGTTCCTATTAAGCACCGAAATCTGAAATTGACCGCTGAATCAGTGAGCCCTTTCTAGAGCTTTCGGTGGTTCCATTGGACGCCTATCTTACTGATGACATGGTGAGGCGCAATGGTCTATACAATATGAGTGAGACCAAACAGGCTTTGTTAACCGAGAAGCAGGCTGCAGAGATGGTTGCTCGTGCTGCCGCTGTTGAAGGTGATGATGTTGTCATTGATCAGAAAGTGAGCTTGGGTATTATGGATCTCAATGCTCCTGTCCGTAGTACTACTGGTCCTTCTAGAAAGAGAAAAGTACCGAGGCGTGTTAGTTCGTCGAAGCGGTTGTTTCTGCCTTCCGACCGTGTTCTGAAGAAGAAACGATTTGTTGATTCTGTGCGTTGCACATCTCTTTATTCGGACTCTGCCGATAGAAATCCTTCGAGGGAAGACCGCTTCTCTCTGCTGGAGGCGGAAGAGATGAAGTTGGCTTTGGAGATGAGTGAGAAAGATACCATTCGTCTGCTGGACGATGGGGAAAATAAGTTCCTCTCTGCTTATGGCGGTTTTGACGCTGTCAAGTGTTCTGACGAGGATCCTTGGTCCTTAGATGGCAAGATGCTCCAATTGGTTGTTGTTCGATCTAAGGAGCTTGGCAGTCGTGATCGGGTTCCCGAGTTGCAGTCCCGTCCTTCTTCCTCTCTCGTTGATGGAGGATTGGAGATCCCTCCTTCCACAGCTTACTTGAGTTCTTCTGCTCTTGTTGGGACTCTTGTTGGGACTGCCATTCATTCCGTTTCTGCTGAACGACGAGAGGGTGATGGAGGTTCTCCTATCGTTCCTTTTTCTTTCCCGGCTGTGGGTGGTGGCGGTTCCTCTATACTATCGGATCCTCGTGTTCTTCATTCGCGGGTCAGTTGGAAAAAACCTACCTTTGAAGTGATTCGAGTTAAATCGAATGGAAAATTCTGCAGGTTTTCTCGTCTTTGCGTGCATGATAGCGCACGTAAGTTGATTAATGAATGACACAAACGATCGGTGGAGAGGCCTTCGATGTCCGTGCTGACTCCGAACCTTCATTTTGAGGATGATGTTAGGCTTATATTGGACGAGATGACCCATTTTGCCTATGCAGGAACGATGGGCTTGAATCATCAGACTAATCACAATCTTATGGTTTCTTTGGAGAGGAAGCTCTCCGTATTGCTACTGGTATTCTCCCATGTTCTTTACCAGTATGACGCATAAAAAGCACGATGCTCTGAATGGGTCAAAGCAGCTGACGTTGCTCAGGCGTCGCTATCCGAGGTGGAGGGTGCGCGGGATCGATCCGTGGTTGCGCTTGAATCCCTGAGAGTTGACCTAGAAAGCATCCGCACCCGTTTGTACGATGTGGAGGAAATTTTTTTTTTTTTTTTTTTTTTTTTTTTTTTCTTCTGAAAAGACGCTTCATGACGAGGCCACGTGGGCCATGATAGAGCACTTTAACTATCGCGACGTTGCTAAAGCTATCTTCGCTTGACGAGGCCAAGGCTGATTCCTCCGTGATGCTCACTACTGTCGAGGGCCAACTCATCGCGGTAAGAAGTGAACTTTTTTCTGTTAAGGATAGACTCCATGTTATGGAGGTGGCAGATTGGCAGCATGGTCGGACTGAGCTTCTGGATTATATTGAGGTTCTCGGTGTTGACTTGTCTCAATATCGTCATCTGGTCTATCAGACCTTCGAGGATGAAGAAGGTGCCGAAAATCTTTCGGGTGACCCAATGGCTAAAGAGTCGCCTCCTCCTCTGAAGAAAGAATCCCTGTCAATGATCTGGCTCCTGCAGGTGGTGTTGTTGAGAACGTTATAGATCTTTCCCCTTAGTCTTCCATTGCTACATTCGAAAGTAATTGACTAGATTTTGAATGACAGGAATAGGTTCCTTTATTTTTCTTCGTGTTGACTTTTTTCGCCTATCGTTGTCGTGATAATTTGTGTTTGAGGTTTGATGTTTCACAGACTGCAGCAATCGTTTGGTGATTTGAATTTTCCTATGCTTTAGCACGCATGTCTTGATCTCGTGTTTGTTGTCGCTGAATTTTTGTGAAAAACGTTTTGTTTGCTTGTCTTCTACTTTGTTGAATTATCAGCTTGATCTTTACTTTGCTAACTCGACGAAATTGTTTTACTCGTTCGTTCAATCTGTTTCGGTGGTGCGACACTCTAGTCGACCCGAAATCACTTTATTTAGTTGACTCGTTCGTCCAACCTCTACTTCGTCAACTCAACATCTTGGTCGATTCGAAGTTTCTGTGTTTAGTTTGACTTGGGTGTCCAACTTTTACTTCGTTGGTGCGACACTCTAGTCAACCCGAAGTCATCTTAGTTGACTCGTTCGTCCAATTTTTATTTCGTTAACTCGACATCTCGGCTGATTTGAAGTTTCTATGTATTTCGACTCGGGTGCCCAACTCTTACTTCGTTCGTATGATACTCTGGTCAACCTAAAGTCATCTTGGTTGACACGTTCGTCCAATTTTTACTTCGTTAACTTGACATCTCGGTTGATTCAAAGTTTTTGTGTTTAGTTTGATTCGGGTGTCCAACTCTTACTTCGTTGGTGCGATACTCTAGTTGACCTGAAGTCATTTTACTTAGTTGACTCGTTCGTCCAACTTTTACTTCGTTAACTCGACATCTTGGTCGATTCGAAGTTTCTGTATTTAGTTTGACTCGGGTGTCCAACTTTTACTTCATTTGGTGCGACATTCTAGACCACCCGAAGTCATTTTACTTAGTTGACTTGTTTGTCCAACTTTTACTTCGTTAACTCGACATCTCAGTCGATTCGAAGTTTCTGTGTTTAGTTTGACTCGGGTGTCCTACTCTTACTTCGTTTGGTGTGACATTCTAGTCGACTCAAAGTCATTTTACTTAATTGACTCATTCGTCAAACTTTTATTTTTTAATTGATCAGACTAGAAGTTTATTGTGAATACCCGACTTGCGTCCTGATTTCTTTTGGGCTTTTTACGCCGATTGTTTCGTATATCTTCGCTATGAAGATGTTTGCCTTTGTGAGATGTCAATTACGAAAATGAAACTTTATTGATTCTTTGACCATTTCTAGTGATCGTTTTTCTGGAGTGGCTCTGTTACATTGTGGAGTGTTTCTTCTTTTATTCTTGTATCGCTATTGTCTATCCTCGCGTTGGCGTCCCATGCCTCTGCTGTTCCCTTTAATTTATGACATTATTTGCTTGGGCCGTTGTTGCTCCCCGTTTGGCATTGCTTATTAAAGCCTGATAGAGTTTATTGTTGTTAATTCCCTTATAAGCAACTTTGGCTTGTATCTGCTGTCGGGATCTTCGAGTTAGTTTGCGTAGCTGCCTTCAGAGCGTTGACCTTTCGACTTCGATATAAATCTATTCGGGTGGGAGGTGCTTCTTTTCCGTGGCAGATGCAGTGCAGAGCATATATCAAATCCCTAAATCGTTCTTTTGATCCCGTGGCTGCAGTGTCCACATTTTCTTTACCTTTGAACTGTGTCTGGTAAGCCGATAAACTCGTCCAATCGTCCTCTTTGGACCCAATGTTCGATTTTTTCTTTTAACTTGTAGCAGTCCTTGGTATCATGTCCGTGATCCTTGTGAAAAGAGCAGTACCTGCTCTTGTCTCGTCCTTTCGGGTCTCCTTTCATCCTGTTGGCTAGTTGACATTCTCCTAGTTCGATATGTGCTTTAAGATGTCGGTTCGGCTTGTTTTTAGGGCCGTGTAAGGCTTGTACTCTTTCCTCATTATGCTGGTTATTCGCTCATGATTGGGTCGTGTCGATTGTGATTTCCTGGATTCTCGCTGGTTGGACTCAGTATGTCTTTCTCTCCGATGTTTCTTTGAATGATTGTTGTTCCCTCGTGGTCCGTCATCTCGCCTTCTTTCATCTTTCCTCCCTCGTTTCCTCGAATGGTTCTCCATTTCCTGCTCATTCTTTCTCCTTGAAGCTTTCATTTCTTCGAGGGAGATGTTTCTGTGCCATTTTCAGCAGGACCCTCCATGCCTTTTGGAGGTTCCAAGTTGAGGGCATCAAAGAAGGGGCATCTCTTCATCCCGGCGACGAAAGTTGCAGTGACTGTGTCGTCGCTACATCCGTCAATCATCGTTAACTCGTTGGTGAAGCGAGTGATATACTCCTGTATTATTTCTTCGGGCTTCTGTCGGATGTGCAGGAGGTAATGGGGTCCTTTCATCATTCGCTGGCTCCCAATGAATCTGGTAATGAAAACGGTGGCTAAGGCCTGGAAAGAGTCGATTGACCTCGGCGGTAGGCTATTGAACCAGTTCATTACTGTGGACGTGTGGCTGGTTTGGAACATTTTGCATAGGATCGACTTCGTGGTTTCTTTTAGAACCATCATGTGGTGAAAATGTCTTAGGTGATCCGTCGGATTGGTGGTACCATCGTACACTTGGAAATTTGGCGGAGTGAACTTTTTTGCTATTGCCTTCTTTATGAGTGCATTGGAAAATGGTGGTTTGGCCAACTCGTACAGTACATTGGGATCTGTGACTCCAATCTTGAACGAGATCTCAACAATCGTTTCGCCGCATTGCGGAGTCTTGTCTTGGTGGAGCTCGCTGCTCTCGACGTTTCCCTGTTGGGGTTCTGCTAGGGCTTCGTCACTTCTTTGAGTTCGGACAGTGGAATTTTTTTTTGAGATAGTGCTGGAGCAGGGTCGGTTGGCTGAATGTGTTCGTGGGTGATTTTCTCCAGCATTTTTGTCATGTATTTCATCTGGGCCATGAGCAAATCTACCCGAGGGTCCGTGGTAGTGCTGTCGGTCGTTTGGGTTGTCTAAACTATTGCGTGCAGCGGATCCGCATTCTCGGATGCTATTGGTCCGGTGGTTCGGGCTGCATCTTCTTCCTGAGCTCTCGGTGGGAGAGTTGTCGTGATCATTACTGGATTGAGAATCTGTAGACTGCATTTTGCCTTTGATGACTTGTCGATCTTTTGTTAGGTTGTGGTGAACCTTGTCACCGTGTGTTTTAGTTTTTTTTCTTAAAAATAAAAAAGAAGAAAAAACTCGTCGTTCCCCACGGACAACGCCAAACTGATGCGTAAAAAAACCGTCCCCCTGCGAGTTTGACCTGCAAAACAACTGTTTGACTGCCAATGACTACCTTTTTGGTGGCCGAAGGCACTCCGATGCTTAAGTCAATAACTCGGTTGAAAGAAGGATGTAAATCTGGACAAGACTCAGTTAAAGTTGCATACATTTGTTGAATGTACCCTTTACCTTTATAATGATCGTGGTTAACTCTCTGCGTGACTTAAGCATGTGAGACGCAACGGAAAGAGATATTTCTTGTAACAGTCTCCTCCTTAATGGAGATGCGTTCGGGGAGGTGTAACTCCCTCTATGGCTCTTTTTTGGTGCAATGTTCATCCTCTTTATGAGAGAACTCGTATCGGGCCTGGATTCGGGCTTTGACTCGTTCGGTCCTGGATTTGGGATCTGACTCGTTTGGGCCTGAATTCAGGCTCTGTTTACGTCTCCTCATTGGCAAACATCGTCTTGGCTGTATGAGCTGGCCCAATAGATTGGGCGTTGTATTCTCGCAATGGATCTTTGTCGCACGTGTATAGCCCGTGTTGTTCGGTCTATTTTGATGTATCATCAATTTTAATGCTGGAGAGGATGTGGTGAAGTAAGTCGTTGGTAGACTGTTATTCTGTCAGTTTCATCACAAGGCATTATCCATGATTTGGCTCTTGCTCTTGTGAAGCCCATAGTCTGAAGATGGACAATTCAACACTACAAACAAAGGGCTCGGCTGCAATTTGAAAGTACTCAAAGTCAGATTTGTGAGAATCTGATAAATATAATTAAACACATCTAAAACAGGCGTAAAAATTTACTGCTTAACTTCAATCATAAAATTGATGATAAATATGACTTGGTATTATCTCTTAAGACACAATAAAACAATATATAATCTGAAGAAATTTAGTAGTCTCGAACAATCTGCAGAAATGGACCAGTATCGAATAATCTGAAAAAATGACTAGTATCAGAGAATTTTTACGTACAGATTAAAGATGCTCAGAGTTGTAAGACTTCTCTTGCAAGCAAGTCCCAACCTCCGAACAAAAGCTGTAGAAACTCTACAGTAGCTGTAAAAAAAACACGAAACTGATGATGATATTTCATCAAATCTCTCAACCTTTGCACCTCCTACCTGGCAATGACCATCAGTGTAGTAGAAGAACAAGTAGCTAGGACAGAAAATTCCGTTTTACTCTGTTTTGGATTTTTTCTTCGTATGTTATTAAATTTTTTACAAATATTCTCTGATTGGAATTGAGAAGCTATTAGATCTTTTCATTGTTAACTGGCTTCTTCTTATATGTCAAATGCGAGTTCTATGAAATGAAGGTTAAACTATCCACTGGAGTTCCTTACCATGTGGCTGCCTAACAAAGCAAAAAGGCACCATTGATGGTTAGATTGGATTTTTGTACAAATAGTTCAATGTTAACGTATGCAGTTAAATATACAGCAATCTAAATTCATGCCCATTCTGTTATATCTCTTAATATGAGTGACTTACAAGGACATGATCTAATATAAACATAGCATCATTCCCACTATTTTCTCATTTTGATAAGTTCATAAACCATCTCCTTTATTAAAGGCGCTTGTTGCATTATATGTTTCATAAACCTTGTTGCACGATCTAACTTTCTGATAAGTTTGAACTTGCAAACCTCCAGATGATCAACAAATTGATTGTTGGCAGATTCCATGTACTCCCAGTGTTTATTTACTTTGAAACAGGATCTTCACATCTTTCATAAGACTGCCAAAAAAAACAATAAAAATAAAAAATCTCATATTTCACTGAGAAATATATAAAATAGATAATATTACAAATTTCAGTTGATAATCAACCTGATTTCTGGACCTTATTTTTATCTATAAAAAATAAGAAAAATACCTGTGGGATCCCTCCGACTTCATCGAAACATGAGATATCCTGAGTACTACACGTGAGGACTTATTTTTTGAATGCAACCTGATTTGTGGACCTTATTTTTGGTTCTAGTTGGCATTCATGTTTTGATTTTCTGTATCAACATTTTCAACTTGCCAATGGCATGACAACTCAATGGTTAGAGCTTGGCGGATGGTACCACTAGGTCATGGGTTCAAATTCAGCTTGCGGCATCTTTATGGGTTATGAGATTCTATAAAAAACCCTGCTTGCCTTTCAAAAAAAAAAAAAAAAAAATTTCAACTTCCCTGAAACAAATAATAAATATGCTTTGCCTCTCTTAAGTGACTGGTGCATGGTACCCAGCATCTCTTTAAAAGCACCCAACTACTTTAGATTCATGTAGGCGGTTGGTTGATGTAATATTTAGGTTAGAATTGAGTTTTTGAAGAAAGATGAGATGCTTTGGGTCTTTTATATTACAAGATCTCTCATATGCACAATCAATGATTCTGTAGCTAACAACATGTCATGCCCACAATTTAAAATAAAATCCAGTCTTATTTTGATAAGTTCAGAACCATGTCCTTTATTACAAGTGCTTATGGCAATAAGATACGAGAGTGAGTTCCTTGATAAGAGAACAAGGACAAGAGAGAATTCTCTCAATTGCATCATCAGTGATTTTAACATCCTTTAGATATAAAATTTGGATTTCAGGGTGAATTTCTAGAGGAGGCAGCCTGACGTTCCCTGTAATTTCCAATACACAAAAGTGCACTCACTCGAAAGGTCCATGTAGGAACATTCCATGATCTTGGATTTGGGATAATGAGATCTAGCTGTTGCACGTTGCGTCTGTTTGCAAAACGTAACACAGTTTCAGAATGAGATACACCTAAGAAATTAGCATAACTGTGATAGGTGAACTTCTGAATATGTGAACCGTTGTGTAAAGTAAGTACTTGCTCAACAAACTTCACCCACCACTCTTGCTTGAATTTGTCATACTTATTGAAGACAAGAATGGGGATGGTATGCCAGATATTCCTCCATCTTTGCGATAAACAATGTAAACCTGATCACATATATTGTATCAATGTAAGAGAGAATGTGGTGAAGTAAGTCGTCTGATAGACTGCATATTCTGTCAGTTACATAACAACCAATTTTCCTGGATTTGGCTGTCGCGGAGTCCATAGTTTGAAGATGATGGACTAATGAGCTTCAATTATGCGAGCGAAGAGATGTTTCTGATTGTTCTGAATTGGTATATACGGATTCAATGGTTGTATAAATCATACTGTAATCATTGTATAGGTAACAAGTTATACAAGTTTGGAGGAACTTAAACATAAAAGTTTGAAATGAAAGTGTTTTGATTGTTGAATTAAAATTTTTTATTACAGATCACAACGTTCTCTCAACAACCGGTATTCTGTCCTTTTTTTGAATATACACAAAATTACGCAATGAGAGAGACAATATGCATAACAGGCTAGAAATCATGTGTTTCACAATTATAAATCCCCAGAACTTCATTGCACTTCACTCCTAAAATATCCTAATTTAAGAGTAAGTCTAGCTAGCCATGTTTGTTGGCATTTTTTAGCATTTTTTTGGTTTTTTTACACTTTTTACCATTCTTCTTTAAAACACAACCACAAACACTACTTATAGAAGAGGTGAAATTGTAAAAAAGCTAAAAAAAAAGACACAAAAAAGATCTGCAAACAAGACTGACTAGAATTGTTGTAATTTTAATACACCAGATAATTTCATATCAGCTAACTTTTGTCTCTGATTACACAAAATAAGCACTAGTCACCAAGTCACGTATTAACAACAAAATGATAAACAAACTAAAACGCAAGAACACAAATCTTACTTAGAAACCGCCTACCAACTCCCAGTCACAAAAACTTCAATTAATACTTGTAGTAATCAACTTTACCTTGGCTCTGAATCTCCCTGCAAATGGTTAAACAAAAAGATAACGAGTAAATCTAGCCAACCATGTTTGTTAGTTTTTTTTTTTTTTATGGTGTTTTTACATTTTTTGCTCATTTTCTTTAAAACACAATCACAAACACTATCTATAGAAGGGGTAGAAGTGTAAAAAAAAAACTCAAAAAAGGCTAGTAAACATGGTTGGCTAGAATTGTTGAAAAGTTAAATATCAACAATTTCCTCAATTCTAGGCAGCTAGGCTTTATAGTCAGGTTTGGGCTTTTTACACTTCTACAACTTCTATAGATAATGTTTGTGGTTGTGTTTTAAAGAGAAGAGGTAAAAGTGTAAAAAAACTCAAACCTGATAAAAAAATGACTTTAAAGCCTGCTTTCTAAAAAAACTTCAACAATTCTAGCCAGTCAGGTTTGTTAGCATTTTTTTGTCAAGTTTGAGTTGTTTTACACTTCTACCCCTTCTTAAATGGTATTAGTGTTGTGTTTTAAAGAGAAGGGGTAAAAAGTATAAAAACATCAAAAAATGGCTAGAAAACCTGGCTGACTAGACTTACTCGTTAAATATATCAACAACAAAAAAAGGATAAATTCGTAAGCAGGCAGGTTACCAAAAACGAGAATAACAATGTTAGTATTCCTATGCCTACGAAGACTTCATATTAGCAAGTGATAAATCTAGTCCTAAGTTCTCTGTTCCACTCTAAATGCTCCAATGCTGCGTGTAATCATCCTTTCAACATTTCCTAAGTTATGGCTGCAGAGATTATGGGTAAATAGTGTTCATTGCTTTTGTAGTGGAAAACAGACTTAGGTCACCAATAAAGACCGTGGAGCAGCACTTGGAAGGGACAGGACTTTGTCTTTGAGAATCTAGTCTTGAGAATGTGTATTATGAAGTCTATGTATCTTCTAAGTTCATATATTTATCTTTGAGAATCTAGACTTGAGGAAGTGTATTATGAAGTCTACCAGTATATTCTAAGTTCATAGAATTAAATTACTTTTCACATTTACGTGTTGAAGTCTTTGATTTCCTTCATTTCCCTCCTTTTTTCGCAACTATATTCATCACAAACGAAACTTTAGTGAACCATCCAAGCCTTTGAAAGAAAATAAATGGTTTGACTTAATAAGGAAATGATACAAACAAGTACAAGATTCAAAAGGTGAGGAGACTGACATCATTACTAGCGTTACTAGGGTATAACCCTTCTTGGATTTGCAAAAAACGCGATGGCCTAATTCATGGCTTAGAATCCAGTCTTCTTTCCTCAGGGTCTCCGCACAAATCAAAAGTCCGAAACAATCAAGTAAACAATAACATAGTGAAATTTAGCTGAAATTGTAAAATTTGGAATAGAGAAATTTAATTAGATAAAACTTAACTGGGAAGAAATTGATTCCAAGGTTCTAAACCATCTCCCTTTACTGAGGCTATGCTTGCTGCGGAGGAACATTATTGGTAAAACCAGAGCAACATTCTGTGGAAGGACCCACAGTCAGTCATGGAATGTTTCAAGGAGATCGGATGCTTGAACATCTTAGTAGACTTACAATGACATTTCTGAAAGTTCTTACCATGGGAAAAATTCCACAACTTTCACATCACTATACTTTCGGTTTGGGATCATATCGAAAATACTTTATATGGGTCTGTAAATCCGAAGAAATGCGTAGAAAATTTTAATCAAATGGTATACAGCTATGGTCCAACTCTTCCTTTCCCTCCCAACACTCACCAGATATACTTGGAGGAACCATTATCTGGACTCTCATATTTAAGGAATCTGAAATTCATTAGCATCCATGATTGCACCTTAATGTGGGGGATTCTTTTGATATTAGGTGATGAAATGGAAGAGTGCCCATTAACAAGTTTTAGATATATTCGTGAAATAGCACGTTTGAAGGTATTATGGAGAGGTATGGTTCCTCATGCTACTGTCCCTGAATTAAGAGTCTTGGAAGTTTGGAACTATGAAGGGTTGAAGAGTCTCTTCTTCATCGATTTTCTACAGCACTTGAAGAACATTGAGGATGTTGAGGTCATGGATTGTGAACTATTGGAAGCAATAATGCTAGATAGAGATGGGGAAGGACATGAGATTAATGTTGCTGATGCCACGATGACACCACGAAATTTGTTCTTCCAAAGTTACATACTTTAACCATCCAAAATCTGCTGAACTTCGTACTATTTCTACAAGGATATGGGTGTGCATTTCACTACCCCATCTAGACATATTCCAATGCCCAAAGCTGAAGAGTTTTCCTTTCAGTGATACTCATCACAGCTTGCCAAAATTGATGGTGGTGAACTAGAGGTATTTAACCATGCATACATAAATAAGGAGAAACTGTATGGTGGCAAGGACTTGAATGGGATGAAGCTGAGACCAAGTGCTTTCTCCAGTCGTGATTCATTTCTCCAGTCCCGATTCAAACATAAAGAACGACTATTACACCAAATTGACATTTTTGTAACAACCCTAAAAACAGTAACACTTTTGAGCTATAACAATTCACAAAACAATTTTACACATTTTCACAAACAAAGTGATAAAATAATTGTATCACCATGAAGAGTATGGGCCTACAAGTGATACTATTTATGGTGATCTAATTTATTGTATCATTTTTTTTGTGTAACTAATTTTCATTTTTTTTACTAAATCTAGTTTTGACTTGAAATTATTTGGTGAATTGTTATAGCTCAAAAGTGTTACTATTTTGTGAGTTGTTACAAATATGCCAATTTGGTGTAGTGGACGGTGGTGAACTAGAGGTATTTAACCATGCATACAAGCTAAGTTTCTTTTTCCTGCATTTCTCTTTTATCAAGCTCTGGAGTCACTAGTAGCCTTAACTATTTTAACTTGTGTTCTCCAGTGGAATATTGGTGGAAGCGGAAGAAGGATTTTACAAAAAAAATACCCTGACAAGCGAATGGGATTGATGTTCATGATCACCTGGATGTCGTTGATGTTGTGAATGGTTCTTGTAAGGATAGCTTTTCAGTAGTCATGGTGGAAGTAGCATACGTGGTTTGTTTTTGTGTTTTTTATTTTCTGTATTATGTGTGTTAATAGATAACACTTTTCTTTTATGTTTCAGACTACAGCTTGAGGGTGTTTGGCATCAAGTTGTTAGGATTCTTGTACATTTTATGCTGCCATGAGTGTGATTTTCATCCATCATTCCATCTTACTTCAACAGACATCTCGCATCCTTATATTCTTTTCAGTTCTCAAGTGTCTTAATTAAGCATGACAAAGATTCTTCATGGTAGGAGATCAGACCGATCTTTATGAGAATAAAGCGACTGATTGAAGCTTATACAAAGCAGAATTGATACATATATTTATTAATCAAAAACTATTAGGACAGGGGATACTTGGCAAGTTTACACCCTAGTGATGAATTCATTGAAATAACTCCAAATTTCTTTGCAGAGCAGTCGAATTGTAGAAGATCATTTCTTTTTAAGCTTTGGGATCCTAAATAAACCCTATCATTTTCCAAAAAGAATAAAAAATAATAATAACGGTAACAACAACAGTGATACAAATTTACCTAACCAAATTACATACTCTTAGCTCCTCAGAACAAGAATGCATCTACAGAACTTTTGAGGCATGGAATGTTAAGTTTCCATACGCTATTTTTTAACGGCATTGAATATGCTCATCAATTGATTAATGTATGATAATACTAAATAAACATACGTGTGTAACCATTCTGTGCACAGCCATCTTCTTATAAACATTCATTTGAAATTAGTCATACTTACGGCAAGAAGTGTGAAAGGTGTAGCTCTACTCCGACCTGCCCGGCCTGTTTTGGAGAATTAACTATGATGAGAAGTGATTATCAGCATCTTAACCTTCTTAAAGTAGTGTAACAAGGCGCTCTTCTTCAAGTATGGAAACAGGTTGCTTTTCTGCTTTGAACAAATTCTTATATCAAAATGGCTGAATCATTTATCACAACTACATATATGAACATGAAAGAAACCATTAATCGTAAACTCTATATCATACAAAAGACAGTCCATCAAAAGATCTTATGTCAACATGAGAAATAACTCATCCAAACATTTCAGAACATACCAGAAACCATTCATCACAAGAAAATAGATATTAAAACAGAGAAACTGAGAGAGGCTTCATCTGCTGATGATCCAAGTGGATGGATAATTTGAGAAGCCGGCAACATGGTATAAAACTGATCCAGAAGTATAATACCTTTGTATAGTCTTTTCAGCAGGTAAAGTATGCCCTATAAGCACACTATAATTGTTGGAAGAACTGTTGGAAACTGGACTTTATATCTTCATTTTCCCACTGTAATTGGTACCACCAATCAGGTTCTCCCTTTATGATGGGCATGGTATTTGCCGATGGGGGAGAGAAAGGCAGCTTCTTCATAAGTGGGCAATCTTTCACTTCAAACCACGTTAAACATGACCAAGGCAATACCTGTTGACAAACACTACTCATTCTCGGAAGTTCCTTCAACTCCATAATTCGTAGTTTTGGAAATGCATTCATGGGAACTGTACAATCCGCTATGATTTCAATCAGGTTGTGACAGGAGTTTACATAGATCTCTTCCAGATTTGCTAGCTTGTGAAGCAAAAGGAATGGAAACAGTTGCTTCAAGTCATGACAACTTGTTATTTCTATGATTCTTATGTTAGTTCCAAGTTGCATTACTAAATCAGAAAGGCTTGACAACTTAGTGATACGGCGGAGCGAAAGTACCTCCAAACTTGGTAACAGTACTTGATCGTTTGTTCCCATTGGGACTGTCCATCCACAACTGTCGACTGTAATTGACTTCAAACTAGCTAGTCCAATATCCCGAACACCTGTCCACATTTCAATAACACGCTGAGACTTAACCAAGATGAGTGCAGTGGCATTGCTCCACAAAACCTTAAGTGCTTCACTCAAAGAGTTGACACCACAGAGATACACAACACGTTCAGTATGCGGGTTAAGGTATTTCTCTGTTGTTGAACTTGAACCTATAGATATTCTGAATCGTCTCAACCTTCTCAACCAAGCGGAGTCTTCAAAGGTAATATTTGGGACACGTTTTAGATCAACATAGAAGTCTCGCAAATTGTCTTGGAAGCTTACCTCCTTCAGCATCAAAGCAGCTTCATATGATGACATTTCTATGCAGGTGCCAGAGAGATCAAGCACTTGAAGCCTACTAAGCCCTCCCAATGGTGGAAACTGGCTTAAATGTAAGCAATTCCTCAGGAAGAGTGCACGGAGCTCTCTCAATTGCTCTACTGGAGGCAGAGATGTAATGCCAGTCTCACTTAAGTTGAGGGCTCTCAGTCCTAAAAATCCTTCAAGAAATCCAAAGGGGATTTTGTGCAATTGAACGTTACCTTGTAAAAGTAAACTTGATACCTGAGAGCATTGTGACACACTATCTGGTAGCACTTCTATTTTACCATACATGAAGGAAACTCTTTTATACGATCCCCACGTTTGCACTCCTGGGATATGAGTTGAACCAAAGCGTTGACGAATCAAGGATTTGTATTCATCTTCTGAAGAGGCAATCCAAACAGCTACATCTCGAACAACATCATGTAACCTTACAGTGCCTTCGCGGTAACCAGATTCCAACAAGCAAGAGTCCTTGAGGTTTTCAATGAGAGCAAGCCCCATACTGTATGCTTCCTCATGTTCTTCTTGCTCATCTAGTAAACCTTCAGCTTCCCAGCATTGTAAGAGTTCATTTATTTCAATTGAAAAGTCCTCTGGATATAAACAACAGTAAAGGAAACATGGTCTGATGTTCTTACCTTCCAATGAGTCATAACTCAACTTCAATGGAAAGAACAATTTACGTTCTATTCCTTGGATGTAAGGTGCTGCATTTGATCTTTCCAGCGATTTCAATGCACGCCTCCATGAATCAGTGCTTGTTTTTCCCCTCATCGCTCTCCCCACGGTGATGATGGCCAATGGCAATCCTCCACACTCCTTGGTAACAGCCTCAGCAAGTAACTTTATACCATCTGCATGAACTGTCTCTCCAGCACTTTGACAAAACAAGTCCCATGATTCATCTTCATTCAGAACAGCCACAAGAAATATTTCATCAGTCTCCATGTCCCTGCATACTTCCTGCAACCGAGTTGTTAATATGAGCTTACATCCATCTTTAGGCCGTGGAATACCTATCACATCCAAATCTATTGCCTCCCAAACATCATCCAGTATTATAATAAACTTCTCCATCTGTAGTCTATTGAACAGACGAGTGGCCTTTGTTTGTGTGCTTTCTCCTTCTATTTTCGTCATTTTCAATCTTTCAGCAATTTGGTCTTGGACCTTTTCCAATTGGTACTCCTTGGATACTACAACCCATATTACAACAGTGAAAGGCTGTGCTGTGCCAGTGGTCTCGAGCTCCTTGTTGAAGCTTTCCAGCTCGTTGTTCAAGTTCTTTATCAGTGTAGTCTTCCCTACACCTCCCATTCCCAGCATACCAATTCTCCCAATTGTATCATCCTTCAAATAACCCATTATCATAGCTAGGTTTTCTGCTGCGGTTTTCTGATTCTTGATAGATGGCCCGGGCAGTTGCTCAATAACCTTCACCGGAGCATTGACAGTATACGGTGGATTGCTGTTGCTCATAAGTTGCTCAACTTTCTCAAGCTTTTCCCCCACTTGTTTGCTAAGACTCCAATGCAGGGAGCAATTCAAACAACAACCATTAAGATTCCGTGCTAATACCGTAATCACGAAGGACTCCACCTCATCTACTTCTGTTAACCATGAGCTGATTTCAAAGGTTCGTACCTTTCCATCTTTTTCTGCCACTTCAATCTCATTCTTAATATGGTTCTTCTTAAGTTTCAATTTTCCCAGATCTGTCTCGAGCTTCTGAATGTTAGACTGCAACTTGAAGATGTTCTTGATATTCAAGCAAACAGGACCACAAAAAGGTTTACCACATTCAACCAATATCGAAGTTAAGAGTGAAACCAATGAATCCATATTCTCAATTTGCTTAAAGGGAGTGGAAAAATGATGAAATGTTCAAGGAGTTTATGATTGAGTGGAGAAGAATGTAGTCTAGATCTAAATGAGATGTAATAACAAGTCAATGGTTTAGGTAAGATAACCAACATTTTTTTGTGATTTTTTTTCAGTCCATATTTGAATGTAATTAAAAATACTGAGATTGACTGGTAGACCTTTAACCTGCAAGTTTTTCAAAAATGCTAACTTTAGTGGCAGACCAAATTTTATTGAGAAGATAAACATTATTGGAATCTTGGGCCCCTACATGTCGACATACTGACCCACTTGCTCTCTGTTGATTCTTCCACTTGCATTAGGTGAGACTGTATTTTAATTTGGTATAATCAACACCTAATAGAACTTTCTCATTTCCATCTTCATCAAGTTCTCTTTTGTGACAACAATGGATCTAGTAAATGGTGATAAACCAAGTGTTGAAGTTGTGAAATACACATCATGTAGTCCTTTTACTCGCAGAGTTGATTGTCTCAGGGAAATAGAGAACATGATGAACATCTTAAGAGAGAAGAATCGCCAGCTTATTGCTAATACGACTGACATAACAAGGGAATCGCAAGGAGCAGCTGAGGAACATGTGTTGGTCTTGCTAGAAGATGCTATGAAAGTGAATGTGCAAGTGAATGTTATTGATAGATCCCTTCAACAGAAGGGGGGATGTGTTTTCGATTTCTGGTCTCCCCAAAAGATTGTTAAGCATATTGTCCAGGTGACCCAAGAGGTTGACAGACTTCTCCAGGAAACCAGCCAATTGCCAAATGAAGAACTAGTTGTGGTGCAATCTCCACCTAGAGGAATACTGTTGCCTGCAACATCACTAGTTGGCAAATCTACGGTTGACAAGAATTTGCATAACATCTTTGAGGCTTTACGAGATCCCATGATTGGGAAAATTGGAATCTATGGAATGGGGGGTTCTGGCAAGACGACGACTGTAAGGAATGTTAACAATGAGCTCATAAAAACTAAAGATTTTGACAAAATCATTTGGATTACAGCATCAAAGGACTTGAACTTGGAACATGTCCAGAAAGAGATTGCAAACCAGCTGAACCTAAATCTGTCAACAGATGCAGATGAAGTGCGTCGAGCTAGTTTATTGTTCGGAAGACTGAACCATAACACCAAGTTTCTTATCATTGTTGATGATTTGTGGGACTGGTTTCCTTTGGAAAAGGTGGGGATTCCTGAACCTACCAGAGAAAATGGATGCAAGATAGTCCTCATAACTCGTATCCTGGCTGTATGTCGTGACATGGAAACACAGACAGCTATCAAATTGGAGCTTTTGTCCAACGACGAAGCATGGGAGTTGTTTGTTAGCAAGGTCGGAAATGAGGAGATTACTCTCGAGGTGCAACCATTTGCTGAAGCAGTAGTACGCAAATGTGAGGGTCTTCCATCAGCCATCATCAATGTAGCTCGTGCTTTGAAGGGTCAGCTTGACATCAAGGTGTGGAAGCAAGCTGCCAATGACCTACAGAGTTCACCTGAAGGAATTCAAGGTATGGAAGGTGAAGTCCTAGAATCGTTGCATGTCAGTTATAGTCATTTGAGAAGTGATACAGTGCGAAAATGCTTCTTGTATTTCACCTTTTTTCCTGCAGATTATGAAATTGAAGCAAATGAGCTGATTGGGTATTGGATGGCTGAGAATTTCATAAATGAACAGGATGACTTGGAGTCGAATAGAGACGAGGGTTTCAAGGTATTCCACCAACTAGTAGATACTGGTTTATTAGAGAAACGCTCATACTCGGCAACTTATGCAATAAGAATGCATTCTGTTACTAGAGATTCTGCCATCACCATTATGACAACAGAGGGTGAAAAGTTGATGGGAGCGGAAACTTTGATCAAAGCTGGCTTAGACTTAGTTGTGTTACCCCAAGCAAACAAATGGTACGAGGCAAGGAAAATCTCATTGGTGAAGAATGAAATTGATGTCCTGCCTGACCAGCCCAGTTGGCCCAATCTCACAACATTGTTACTGCGGGAGAACCCTCTTTCACAAAAACTTTCTTCTTCGTTCTTTAACGAAATATCTTCCCTTGAAATCCTTGATCTTTCTTATACTCGGCTCTTGGAGTTGCCACATTCACTGTCCAACTTGGTCAACCTCCTTGCATTATTTTTACAAGGATGTAAATTTCTTGAAAAAATACCATCATTAGCTAAGCTTAAGAACCTTCGGATGCTTAATCTCTCTCATACTGCAATTAAAGAACTGCCACAAGGTATGGAAGGGCTCATTAGCCTCGCATCCCTTGACCTTTCATTCACACATCACTTGGAAAATTGCATGATTCCAAAACTTACTCTTCTGGAAGAGTTGCGTATGGAAGGGACTAAAATTTGGGGGATGGACTCACAAACAGTTTTGAAGTGTATCAAAGAGATCGGGAACTTGGACTGCTTAAAAATACTTACTCTTGGCTTTGTCAGATTGGACGATTATCTTAATGCTATCGAGTGCCTACACTGGGATGCATTCAAGAATTTCAGTATCCGCATTTCTGATTCCATGGATTTGTTCAGTATTTCCTATAACAACTTTAGACCAAACTTCATATACATGCGCAATCAAAAGATGAATAGTGGTTCATCCGCTCTTCTTTTTCCTCCAAAGATTCAAGAGTTGCACATGACGCTTTGTGACATTCCGCGATTATCTGAATCATTGTGCTTAAGGAACTTGAAATTCCTTACGAAGTGTCATATTGAAAGATGCTTATTAACTTCAGGTGACTGTTTAGTATTGGGAGATGAGACAGAAGAACACACACTCAAGAGTCTGGAGTATTTGTCACTTGAAAATGTAAGGGGGCTTGAATTTTTATGGAAGAGTACCATACCTCATGCTTCTTTCTCCAACTTAAGAGTTTTGGAAGTTCACTGGTGTGCTTCACTGAGGAAACTCTTCTTCGGCAATCTTCTAAATCATCTCAAGAACATTGAGATTATCAATGTCAGTGACTGTAAACTGATAGAGGAGATAGTAGCATGTTCAGATGGGGAAGGCCACAATGATGATAGCGTAAATACCACCACAATCATTCTTCCTAGGTTACGTACTCTGATCCTCAAAGATCTACCAGTACTTCACACCATCTCTAGCATGATCTTGGTTTGTGCTTCACTACGCCATGTTGAAGTATTTAGATGCCCGAAACTGAAGAAATTTCCTTTTAGTGATGCCGATCACAGCATACCAAATTTGGAGGTGATAAAAGGAGAAACAGTATGGTGGGAGAGATTGGAATGGGATGATCTTGACACCAAGAACTTTCTCCAGTCCCGATTCAAACAAACAGAACAATGATGGTGAGCTAGCGTATCTTAACAGTACATTTACAGGGGGATATGGACAATCACTTTGTTTAATTGTTTTAACTATGTTTGTGTTCTACAGTAGAATATACTTGAGCTAGGTAGAAACTTGTATGTACTAAACATGTTCAAGTGAATCCTATGATGCCATGAAGTTCTTTGTGAGAAGCACTTTTTTGCACTTGTAATTATGGGAGTGAGAAACTCTATTTGGTAATTTTAAGAGAAGTGTTTTTATTAATTAGTTACGACTTACGTATATCATTGATGTGATGAGATATGCTTTTCTCTTCAACCCAACATTTTATAATGACCCAAATACCTTTAGATTTTTTGCATTATGGATACTTTTTTTTAACTACAATTGCACTTTGGATACCTCGTGCAATCACATGTTCTTTTATTGAGGGGTCTTTACTGAATATGGCGTGTCTGATTTTGGTCCAAGTTGTTGAACAAACAGTAAAAACCAAATTTCTTAACCAATGTGTATTTATGCAAAATCTTTATATCCACTATGAAATATGCCTAAATTATGCATACCGAAAATCTAAATAACCTTGTTAAGTTTGTCAAAAGAGGAAAAATTTTCAGCTCTCCTTTATTATTGTTTGAGTTTTTTTTTTTTTTTACTACTTTGCTCCTAATTTTCTTTGGTTAATTGCATTCGCCTTTCATATTTCGAATTCTACTACTTTTGCCTCAAATTTAACACTAACAAAATATTTGAAATACCAAATTACATACTTCAAGAGTGAGTTGTTGCAGTTGGTATTAGAGACCGAGATAGCTCAATCAAGTCAATAACTAGTTGACAACTATATATACAAGCAAAGAGCAAAAAAAATTTTAATTAAATTAAAACCTTGTTTGTTTGAGCTCTCTTGGATTGAACCCCTTGTAGGTTGTCCAACAACCTATATTTGTAGAAATCTTTGATAGGACGATCTATGTCATGGCGACTAATACTAACAAACATGGAATACGGATTTAGTTGCTATTTGGTCGCCTTGAATCGATCGACCATGTTATACCATCCTACGTGTCAACCACAAATTCACTGGGCTTTTCTGCCATGCCTACCACATTCCTATCTCTCTCTATTGTTTGATCATGTTTTGTCAGATGACACCTCCGTAAGCCTGGGACCACCAATCTCTATTGTTTGATCATGTTTTGTCAGATGACAGATGATAGCTCCGTAAGCCTGGGACCACCAATCTCGACTCAACTAACTTTCTTGTGAGGTCTAAATAAGATTACCCTTAAATAATATTAACTTTTAACAAAAGATAATGTCTTGGCTTGATACGAGAAAATTAAAACTTAATTGCCATGTCATCATATAAAAAAATCTTTTTACCATCTGTCTCCTATAATATGCATTCCAATGACCTGAAAAACAAATCAATTAGGCAATTTCAGATATATCGACAAACAATCCTTGAGATCGATACACATCAAAAAGGAAACTCAAATGACATCACACATGATATATATGAACTTTTCATTGCTTTGTTTCAAAATTAGGAAAAAAAAATGTTATGGCGGGTCAGTTCTGAGCAGATTCGCAATTCTGATCCACCCAGACATGAGGCACCAAAACCGATTCCTGATTCAATTATGAGTATTACATACCCGAACCAAACCGGATCGGACCATTGTCGTCCCAACTCATTATGCAATGGCGTAAGGTCCTAGCTTTGGCTTAGGTCCTTAGGCCTTAGCTCTTACCCAACCTAAATGGTTTATTACAGGGTTAGGTCGGGCTGGTTAACAAACTTGCCAATTATTTTTTAGTTAGGGTTAAGTACGATGTGTCACCCATAATAAATAGCTAATTAGGGGTTAGTGGTTACCTCCAGAATAAATCATTATTACAGTCTGCCCCCAGGACTAGCAGTCAATGTGTGCTGATTGTCAAATCCCTCACGTGCCATCTTTCCACCCTATTTTCATAACGAAAATACCGCTTACGTGCATCTCATGCACGATGTGATTGATTTGTTGATCCGTCCATCAACTTATCCACACACGTGGATGGCGAGGATGAGATTTGGCCACCTAGCCTCTATCGATTGTATTCTTCTAGATATGAAGAGTGGAGGGAAAACTACCTTTCATTTTCACTCTATTTGGTTCTCTTCTCTGTGTTATTTGTTCCCTCTTTGCGATTTCGAATAAAAATGAAAAAGGGGGAAGTATCTATTCAACGTGGTCGTCAGTATTAGTAGTAGCGATGATGGGGGCACTGCTTCGAGCATATATTGGGACAAGTACAATTTATTCAGTAATTTTAGTGACTTTATGAGCATCTGAGCGACGAAGAACCAGATCTGAGGTGAGATTTTACTCCTTCAAACACTGAAAATGACATGGAACTAGAAGTGCACTCTCCAAGACCTACTCTTGTTCTTTGGTACGAGATATTATATTTGTTTTTTCTATTTTAGGGCTTTCATTTTTTGTGTTTTCAATCTTGCATACTCCACTGCAACCCTTCTTAGGACAAGCATAATACAAATAAGGGCAGTAACTAAACTTCATATAATAAATTTGAATTTAAGAATGCCCCCTAAAACAGTACAGACCCGCGAGAGGTTGAATATGACCTACGACTCTTGACAAATGTCCACAAAAATGTGAACATCAAAAGAAAAACACTAACTTAACTGCATGATATATGGTGTCTAAACTGAAATCCATGGATGAAATAACTCAGATCTTGATTTTGTGTCCCTTTATGTAACGAATCCTTAAGTTCAAAACTTAGGTTTGCTCAAGCTTTTCAACTTCAAATACATTTTATCTAAGTTAACTAACAGTTAGGAACTCAAATTTCATGGAATGAAAGAGCTTCCATTAAGTAGGGGATGAAGCCAACAACTATTTCTTGCCCCAAGGACTCTTAATGGCTATTTTTGACGAGTCGTTCGACCTTCAGTTGAATCTTTAGATTCGGACAAGTTGGATCCATTTGCATATTCGGAAACGTTGGATCCATTTGCATATTTGTTCAAATTATTCAAGGGCATTTTTGTTCTTAAAATGTGGCTATTTTGAAAGGCCCCTTCTAAATAACACCACCACTTCTACGATGGACACCACCAAACCCCTACTTTATAAAAGACACCACCACCTTTCGGAAGAACACCACCACTACAAAAGGACACCACCTATAAAAGGAAAAAAAAAATTCTTTAACTCCTCATCTCTCCCTCTCCCTCCCTTCTCCATCAAGAACCATCACCACGACCCCACCACCCTGCCACCATCAACTGAACCACCACAATGTCGACCTCCTCTTACCCTTTCTCCCTCTCCCCATCTCTCATTTTCTTCCCATATTTCCCTCTCTTATCCATCAAGAACCATCACCACCCCGTCACCATCAACCGCACCACCACACTGCCGACCTCCTCTTCCATCTTCTCATTTTTCCCTCTCTTTCCTCTTATGTGTTTTTTCTTCTACTTATTTTCTTATTTTCTTCACAGCAAAATCCATGAATTAACAAACACAAATTGAAATTTTAGAAATACAAAAAAAAATTTACAATACAAAAACACAAAAACAAACATTAAACATTGGATTTTCCATTAATATTTTAAAATATTACAAAACAAATATAAAAAATACATTATTTTTCTTGGAGACACTCAACAAAGTCTTTCAGGGGATGACGTTCGCGACCCTTTTCGTCGAAGGAGTAGTAGTCCACTAACGAATTCCCACCATCACCATCATCATCGTCCTCGTCACCATCATCATCGTCTTCTGATGAGGACAATGATGATTCACTGTCGTCTTCCTCCTTTGATTGTCCTTCTTCTTCATCATCATCCTTTTCATAATCTGAAAACGATGATGAGTGAGGGTCCTCATACCAGAAAGAGTCGTCTTCCGGATCGCCCATTTCATCTCATTATTCGTGTAAGTTTTCTTCTTTAAACATTGGCATTTTTTCTCTTCATATTCTCTTATTTCTCTTGAATTGGTGATGAATACTAAAAGACTACTCCCCTTTTATAATACTCAACCTAAATGACATTTTTTTTCCCAACCAATTCTATTTGACTTCTCAAACAATTTTATTTGTCTTCCCAATCAATTCTATTTGTCTTCTCAAACAATTCTATTTGTCTTCCCAAGTAATTTTCTTGTGATTATGCAACCATGGTGGTTTTTCCAAATATACATTAGCACTTCATAGACAAAGGAAAAAGTGAAAATAATTCATCAAGATACTCAAACGCGGCGACAAAAGTGAGCCCCATAATAATAATCGCAATAAATGGACGCGAATGTAATCTTACAAATAATAGAAATCCTGCAATTGTTTGAAACAAAGTCGGGTTTTTGCCCAAAACGCAGCGACTCTTGCGAGGATAAGAAACATCCTCGTAGGAGTCGCGACGTATAGACAGAAAACATACTCTGTCCATTTTTTTGATTTTTTGTATTTGAATTTTTTTTTCAATTCCTATGGGTTTGCTACAATATTGACATATTTGATTTATTGCTAAACCCCACTTTTGACATTCTCAAGTTGGGGTGTTCAAAAATGGAGTTTAGCAATAAATCAAATATGCCAATAGTGTATAAAACCCGTAGGAATTGAAAAAAAACCTTCAAATACAAAAAATGAAAATTTGTACAGAGTCTGGTTTGTGTCCAAACGCAGCGATCGCTGCAAATGAAATTAATATCCTCGCAACGACCACTGTGTTTGGATAGAAACCAGACTCTATCCATTTTTTTGTATTAAATTTCTTTTTCATTTTTTTTCAATTCCTATGGGTTTGATACACTATTAACATATTTGATTTATTGTTAAACCCCACTTTTGAACACCCCAACTTGAGAAAGTCAAAAGTGAGATTTAGCAATAAATCAAATATGTCAATACTGTAGCAAACCCATAGGAATTGAAAAATGAAAAAAAAAAATGGACAGAGTCTGTTTTCTGTCCACAAGTCACGACTCCTACGAGGATGTTTCTTATCCTCGCAAGTCATTGCGTCATAGTCTTTGTAGGTATTTTGGACAGTTCACATGAGCCGTTGCGATTTTCTTTATTATGCTCGCACGAGCCGCTGCGATTGGGAGTGTGTGGCTCGCATGAGCCGCTGCGTTTGGGTATAAACTATTACTACTCTGTTATGTTTTATAGTACTTACAAGGGTTATTTTCAAGTCCTCGAGAGGTCTCAGACAAGGAGACCCCCTCTCCCCTTTTTATTCATTCTGGCAGCTGAAGTCTTGAGCAGGAATTAAAGATATAATTTTATTATTTGAATTTGAAAGGAAAAAGAAATATTTTGCGAAAAAAAATCAGCAAATGAAATTGTTTTTGTTGTATTTTTATATACTATGCATGCAAATATTGTAAGTAATGAAAATGTAATTGCAAATACTCACAAAATTTCTAACTGCATTATATAACCAGCATCCCAAATTTTCTATATATACAAACTAAACATATGAACATCTCGGATTAGACACTAGCATTTATAATTGGTTGTCAATAAGATCAACATTTACAGTCGCAAATAGTGTCTTCTGCATCCCTTTTACAATTGAGGCGATAAATGTGTTATTATTGCACCATCGATATGAAAGATTTGAGTGCACTTTGCATACTTTTTACAAACCGAGGCGATCTGTGTTCTTGCTGCACCATCGAAATTTTGTTGCCCTCGCGGAGGTTCCAGCGAGTGTGGGTTCCCCATTCATAGGAACTGCCGCAAAGGCAAAAGAGAAAAAAAAAATGAAGAGAAGAAGATGGGAGGAGGTGGGATGAGAGGTGTCAGTTGCAAAGTGGTAGTGATGGTGAAGGGGAGGAGGAGTAGAGGTGGTGAAGTTGTGGTGGTGAAGGGGGGAGGATGAGAGGTGGCAATGGCAAGGTGGTGGGGTGAAGGGGGAGAGGAGGAGGATAATGAAGTGACGATGGTGGGGTAAAGGGGAAGAAAGTTGGAAGATGAAGAGGAGGTGGCGGTTGTGGAGAAGAAAGGGAGAGGGTTGAAAAGAAGGGTTAGGGTTTTATTTATTTATATAGTGGTGATCCTTCAGTAGGTCCAAAAAAAATGGTGGATAATAGTGTTCATCAATAGAAATGGTGGTGTTATTTAACATGAGTGTTTTGAAATCCACTCGTGCCCTCGTATTCAATATTTGTTAACAACTGGTTTTGGGCTAAACTGCAATAGTGATTTAGTGATTTATTATAGAGATATTCCCTAATTAGGTATTTATTAGGGAGGGTACACATCGCAACCCTTTTAGTTATTTCCTCCAGGAATATTACACGCCGACAAGTGTCCGAAAACTAATGCGCAGTTAATGACGCTCACGTCTACAAACAAGTAAATAAATCTGTCCAAGTAAATCTCACACATTCACCTTCTTCATTCTTCAACCTTTCTCTCTTGTTTTTCTTTCCTTGGTTTACACTTTGCTTGTATTTGTGGCGATCTCACCGAACGCCGCGACGCACTTCTTCTTATTCTTCTTCTTCTTCTTCTACTCCATTGCTGTACAGGTACACACACACTTTCTCTCTCGATCCGATTTTTCATTTCTTCGATCATCAATTCAATCATCTTAGGGTTTCTCATTCATCGATTTGTAGAATTCAAGTGATCGTTGACTTTCTTCAAATTTTCATTGAATTGAATTACTCGTCAAAAAAAGCATTCCAATACGAGACCTGAGAACAAAATTTAACCATTTCGAAAGCTTTCGTTGCATAAAAAGTAAGAAAAAAATGCGGCATCTCTCATAAAATATACAGGGGCTTCAACTAAAGTGTGAAATTTTTGAAAAGAATAGGGGAGAAGAGAGGTTTAAGCATTGGAGAAGTTTAAGTGATTGTAGAAAACTAGAAATGTGTCGGTTTTGTGGTGGAAAAATAATTGGCATTCACACATATTGACTTGAACCCAGCCCTTTCATAAGATTTTATGAGTTGCTAATGTAAGTTTGTCCCTCCTTGTACGTTTTCGTTTTCCTTTTGTTCTTATGTAATCATCTTTAGTTGGTATTGATGCGTTGTCCTTTTTAATAGATACCAAGAAAGTTATGTCACTTTGATGGCAACCCTTCGCTCACATGCTCAGTAAAAAAATAATGTTTGCACTAATTTCAACAATTTCAACTTTGAGATGCATTGTCTTAGTTCATAGGGTATTTTAATAGTTGATAAAAGGGAAAAAAGAAAAAAAAAAAAAACAAATTTGACTCTTTAGCCATTTGTTTGCCCTGATTTGACAATAAGCACCTGAGAGAAAAAGAAAAGAGAAGTTGTGGACAATATTTGAATAAAGGTTGGGCAAATGTCAGGTTGTTGACTTAAATTAAAAAAAAGAAAGAAAAAAAAACCGTAAAAAATTGATTGTCAATGTGGTACATGTTCACTTGCAATTCGTAGCACATGCTACCTTGAAACTCTAGAAATCGGGTGTTTGACTGCCGGAGATGGTGGTGGTGGTTGAAGATGGCCCGCTAGCATGGACCTAACTTATAAGGTGTCGGGAGTGGTCGTGGTCGTCAGTGGTGAGTGATGGTGGTTGAACCATGAAGAAGAAATGCAAAATCTAGGGGCCCAATTTAGAGTTTGGGTAGTGGTGGTGGCTCACTGGCGCGGACCTAACTTCATAAGAGGTTAGGAGTGGTGGTAGTTGTCAGTGGTTGTTGATGGTGGTGGTGGGTGAATTGGAAAGAAGAAATGTTGGTGAAGATGAAATGAGATAAGGGAAAAAGAAGATTTCATGTGCTAAGGTTTTGAAATTTTTTGAAAGTAGGTATTAGATTGTAAATAAGTTTTTTTAGTATCATTATGTACTTTTCTATTAAAGTTGTGAATAAGATTTAGATTATCACTATTTCTCTCTCCCTATTGGGTATTGATCTTGACCTGAGCTTCTAAACTTGTGGCCATTTGAATTTGGGTGTTGATTTGCAATTTGATTTTTGGTGGGGTTCAATCTGCTGAGTCGATCTTCAGAATTGATCTACTAGATCAATTGCTTAGTTTTTTAGACCTCCCTTTTTTAAAAGGGGAACGATGGATCTGATAGCACTGATGATGGTGCATCACCAAGTTAGCTGATGACTCATTCGAAAGATGAAAGATCTATAGAAGCTGAGAGAGGAGAAGAGATTTTTTTTGTAGATGTCTCTTGTTTTGATTGTATGGTCGTAAATGGAAGAGAAGACTATTGATTTGTATTAAATGAGTCAATTAGTCAAGTCAAAAGTGAGTCAAGTGGCCATATGATATTTTTCATTCTTTAAAGCTTCAAGTATGCAACTAATTGGATTCCAAGATGTTCGTCCAATGAAGATAGAGAAAATATCACTGTCAATTTATCCTAATGATTTTTAAAAAATCATACACTGATTGAAGCACCTCATTCCCCATGCCTCAGTTCCCGAGTAAGATTTTTGAAACCTTGCTCAATATAGTATTATTTAGGTATTAAATACAAAGACACATATAATTCTAATCCCCCAATGTCACTATTGCTTTGATTTCCTTGCAAATGGTGTTGTCCCGTTGTTGTTGTTGTTTTTTTTCCTTCTCTTTGAAGATACGCTGTTTCGTTCTTTCCAAACCATCCATATTACTGCCAACACATGCTTTCCTTAACCATTTTTATGCCAAAGGCGAAACCATATATGGGCAATCAGCTTGGGGGATGGTAGCTGAAGCCTCTTACGCAAATCTTACTCCAGATTTGGCTAGTGGCATTGGAAAAGGTAGTCAGTTGATTCTTCATCAGCGTCACACGTATCATCTCTTGAGTAGGTTAGCAACTGTTAGGATCTTCCCATGTCCATACATAAATTTCACTCTTGGAGGTACCTCCATCATAAAAAAAAATGTGGCTTTCCAAACTGTGAAGGTTGGAGAGTTTAAGTTTTGAAATGTGATTGCCCCAAACAATTATAGACCTTCAATTAACTTAAGTAAACTTGGGAGTTTTGAATTTCGAATATCTCTTGGAAGCGCCAAGTCCCAGCTGCTCTGAACCCGTGCAAATTGAGATATTGACCCTGTTTTTCTATGAGCAATGTTTTAAATGTCATTTGAACTTATCTTTTAGACCCTTATTTCCACAAGAAATGTCCTCCCCAAAATAAGTTTTTGATCTGTTGTCAACGACATGGGCAGGCAGACCCCCAAACTGAGGTTTAAGGTTCATAATTGCTCCCCACAAAGCACAATCATAAGGAGTAGTGTTAGGCTTTGAAAAACATCCCCTGTTTTGAAGTCTATATATTTCCTGAATGATGTCTCTCCTTTAAATTTCTTTCTTTTTTGCCAAATCTCCAAATCTATTTAGATAAAAGAGCTTGAGTCTCCTGATACCTAATCCACCCCTGGACTTTGGCTTGCACACATCCACCCAATTGACAAGGTGGAAGATCTTCGTAGACCAATTTGTTCCCCACAAGAAATCTCTGCAAAAGTTTTCAATATCCCCCGCAATGGAAAGTGGGCATGCAGAGGTATACATCATAAACACTGGGCATGGTGAATGTATGTTCTCTTTCAAACTGCCATTTACATTACTATGTTCCATTGACATTGCTATCTTCCTGTCTGAAGATATCTCAACATCATCTGCTTTGGAAGCGCCAAGGATCCTCTTGAGAATACCCATCTTAATCTAAGGTTGGGTTGTACATGAGCACGCAAGAAATCCTCAAAGTTACAATGCCATTAATTAAGTTGTGTTAACCCAATCAATAGCTACGATGCCATTATGCCAGCATCTCTACTTGAGTGCACCGGACCTTGCACTACAACCAAAATTACTCGCAGACTTAATCCTCAGTGAGATAGACATAACCCTTCTGACAATCTTCGTCACAGAACTATGGGCCAAGATGTCAAGGTTAAAGGCCATTGAGGATGATGGTGCAGTGGATATAAATTAAGGTTGGGGAAATGAGTTCAGATAGTTGTTGCATTAGATGAAGTTGTAGTGTGATTTGTATCTTGCTATCTTAACATCGTGACTTCTCTGAAACATACATGTTTAAAGTTCTCGCTTTAGGAGCACTGTCAACTTTGAGATATGTACGACATTATGGTTAATACATTTTTGGTCATACAATTATGCGTATTTGGAGGTTGACCACTTTGACCAATGACAGCCATGGCATTGGAGGATATGAACCAAATGAAGGGTATCTCTAATTTCACATCTTATATTGGGGGCAAGCTTAATTTTCCCTAATATTCTAGGGTATATATAAGTTTTTTTGTTTCTTTTTATTTATTTTAATTTTATAATACAATGTCCCTTCTGATAAAGTTATTACATACATATCGACCCCCCCTCCCCCCAAAGCACATGCACACGCATGAAAAATATTATATTTTAATAACCTTGTCTTTCTTTTCTTCTGTTTGTTCGACTGGGTTGAAGTTAGTTTAAAGTCTTAGATATGGGGTTTGCCAATATTCTCCCATGAACTTCATTCACTTCGATTACTGAATGATCTTTGCAAGCAGGGGTTACCAGGACACATTTTAATAATTATCAAACAAGGATATTAACAGGATACAACAAAGTCCAGAGCCACAAAAGAATCTTAATCTTGGTTGTATGATCCAGTAGATTTTCATGTTATTTTTGTGTGATGATTTGGTTGATTAAGTTTTCTTTCTACTCACTCTGTTCAAGTGTTCATTTTATGATTTAACTAGAAATGGGTAGGTTTGATTAGTTCTTACTTTGAGTGTATTGTTTTTGCAATTTGTTAGTTGGAATTCACATTTATTTTGCCTGGAATTCATGCAAAGTAGCATCTTGAAGGACACCCAGTGGAAGAAGTCTGGTGGGAATAACGGGTGTGTTTCTCACAGTAAATTCGATATAGTAGAGCTGTGCGGAAAATTTGGAAGGATTCTGAGTTGATTTTTTAACAATAAAATGATTGGAAGGAAGAACATGGGACGGGCATCGCCTTTGTTTTTGGCTCTTCTAACACTTGGATTTTGCTTTGCGACTTACAATTTGATAACACTGATAATTCACCGTAGACCAATGGGTAGTTCAGAGGACAATGGTGTGCATCAGTCAGCCTTGTTTGCGCAAGATCCCATAATTCAGATGCCGGACGAAGTTAAGAAGCAGGAGAGCGTCAGGTTGCCCTTCCATGTTGCCCTTACGGCAACTGATTCACCTTATAACAAATGGCAGTGTCGCATTATGTATTATTGGTATAAGAAGGTGAAAGACTTGCCTGGTTCAGAGATGGGCGGATTCACTAGGGTTCTCCATTCAGGAAATCCCGACGATCTCATGGATGAAATACCAACCTTTGTCGTGGATCCTCTTCCAGCTGGAGTTGATCGGGTGAGAATAGTGTATTGCTTACTTCAACATCCTTTGTTTTGAGATGGCATTTCAATCAAATATGAGATTTAAGGTGTACCTTTGGGATTAAACTTTTAAGTTTATGACATTATCATGAAATGTTATTCCCAGGGTTACATCGTCTTAAATAGACCATGGGCATTTGTACAGTGGCTGGAGAAAGCGACAATTGAGGAGGAGTAAGTTTACATTGTACTTCAAATAATTGTATTATTGTTGGTCCCATTTTAAAACAGAAGTCTTAAAGGTTGAATATTCTACGATAATTTCAGGTACATACTAATGGCAGAACCTGACCATGTCTTTGTAAATCCGTTGCCTAACTTGGCACGTGGAGGCTATCCAGCAGCATTTCCATTTTTCTATATCAAGCCTTCTGAACATGAGAAAATAATAAGAAAATATTATCCAGCGGATAGGGGTCCTGTGACGAATATTGATCCCATTGGCAATTCCCCCGTAATTATTAAGAAGGTAGAGTGTCTTGACTTATCAAAACCAGTTTGATTTCAGTGAATGTTCATCAACATTTCTGGATACTAAATTATTACAATTTCTGAAAAAGCTTCAATTTCCCCTCATTGAGAGCTAAAATCCTATGAAAATGCTGCAACACTTTTATATGTCTGGTTTTTATTTTTATGGTGATTTTTAACATCCATAGTAATTTCTATTTCGATTTTTTTTTTCCTAAATACTCAACACTGATTGTGGCTAAATGTTGCAGTCCTTGATAGAGAAAATTGCACCAACATGGATGAACGTTTCATTACGTATGAAAAACGATCCAGAAACTGATAAAGCTTTTGGTTGGGTACTAGAAATGTGAGAGCGACTGCCATGAATAACTCGTATCTTTCAATTTCAGTGATAGTTGATGAATTGATTCAGTAAGTTAATTGAATAGCTTTTGACATTTCTTTTCTATGTACCATATGTTTTGGTTCTTGTTGAACCAGGTATGGATATGCTGTTGCATCTGCATTACATGGTGTGCAACATATTCTTCGAAAAGATTTTATGTTACAGGTTAGACACGTATTCTTCTTTTTGTATGTTCTCTGACAAATGTTTATGTATCTCGTTGTTTCCTTGTAATTCATTGAAATGGTTTCGTGTAGCCCCCATGGGATTTGGAGGTCGGGAAGAAGTTTATTATTCATTATACTTATGGGTGTGATTACTCTTTAAAGGTAAATAAAATCTCTTCTTCCCACCTTGTTACAATATTAAACGATGCTGGTTTGCTCCTTGCCCATTTTTCCATGTCTCTTAAGACATCTAACCCTTTTACGATATTTTTGTGAACTGCTGGTAGACCACAGTTTTCGTTCCATCAGATCTAGATTGAATTTGGAATCCTTGCAGGGGGAGCTAACATATGGAAAAATTGGGGAGTGGCGCTTTGATAAGAGATCATTTCTTCATGGTCCTCCACCAAGAAACCTGTCGTTGCCCCCTCCTGGAGTACCTGAGAGTGTGGTATGCCTATTTTTATGTTGTTGATAAGATTGTTATTCATGAGTTGCATGTTTTAAAATGTGACACAAAGTTTATTAGTTTTTTTCCTGTGGCTCTATTGATTCTAATTCTGACTATGAATTTATTTTGTTTCCTCATTATTTACTTTACATGGCCATCTTCAACCTCGGTTGCTCCAACCGCAAACATCATTTATAGAAGGGGTTGAAGTGTAAAAAGTTCAAAATCAGGCCAAAAAATGGTTGTGTTCCTGACTGCCTAGAATTGTTACCTTTTTATTGATTGAATTTCTCGTATTACACAAAGAAGTCCCCACTTCATGGCACTACCATTAGTTTGTCAACTCAAAATAGTGATTATGCTCAATTGTTTTAACATTTCTTGAGTGTGCCTATGCTTACACTGAAAACTAGAATTGGGGCTGAAAATAAGATCAGTCATACCTGTGGTGTTCACTTGTGTGTTACATTTACAGGTTACATTGGTGAAGAGGGTGAACGAGGCTACAGCAAATCTTCCTGGGTGGGATACAGTTTGACTCGGTAAGGTTGGATGACAGGATAACCAATGACTTGCTTCATTTGGCAAACTTCTCATCATAGTGCACCCTTTAGGAAGTTTTATATACAAACCACAGTTTAATTGTTGTTCCAACTGACAAAAGAAAGATACAAATTGGAAAAGAAATGTTTTGACGCTTAACAGATAACAGATGTCTATTGATTGCCTTGATTCTTCTCTCTTTTAACATTTCATCTACCGAGTGTATAATACTTAATTAGCACCTTAGAATTGAATTTTTACATCACTTAATTCTCTCTCATTAAATTTAATAAGATACTGGGGTTTGCAGTATATATAGAAAAATAGACTACTAATCTGAATTAATCTGACCAAAAAGGCCTCTCATAATGGAAAGGACAAAAACAGATTTGGTAGCTTCCTTCGTCTTGAGCAGGGATGAAAGGTCAGCAAAGTTATTTGTCTATCACACTTATCTTTCGACGGTAAGCTAGCAAAACTTTTAGATCAGTTGGTCGGACATTCACTCTCCTTGTGAGAGATCGTAGATTCGTGATCCACCAGTTAGGATTTTGTGAGTTTTCACTCGATTATTAAGAGTACATGTGTTCCGTCGTTGATAAGCCTTCGGATATTTAATGCATAGTCTTAGATGGATTAGACCGGAGCGAAGCGAAAACAAGTCTTTATGCAAAGTGGGGGCGATGGACCGGAGCGAAAGCACGAGGATATTAAGAGGAATATTGTAGCTTTCGGGCCTGGTTTGGTTAACCCAATAGGGTAAGTCATGTAGCCTTAGGGCATGGATTAATAAATAAATAAAAATATTAATGACCCAATTTAAACAAATAATAATAAAAAAAAGCTAGCAAAACTCTTTTAAGTTTGGTTGTCATGGTCTCAAACCTTGCCGCCACCAATGTTTTGAGCTCCAGAATACTGTCTATTTCAATCAAATTGGATATATGATGTTAAGGATTTATCATCAATTTGCTAGTGGCTATTTATTTATGGATAAATTCATTTTATCTTGATTTTTTTTTAAGATCACTTACAGAGTGTTACTTAAATCGGCTAAGCTATTGTATCTTCTAAGAACTTTTTTGTTGTTAATTGTCTTGTATATTCATATCTACAACAAAATATTAGATTCATAAAAATACTGCCCAAGTGTATATACATTCAACAATCTTCAATAGATAATAAGTTTGACATACAAAATCTCATACATAGACAATTTGGGAGCATAATCGTGTTCAAATATTACATGTCATAAGAGTACCAAATTGCATGAAACATTAGACATTGCAATCATAAAAATTGAACATACTACCACAATATTCGCATGAAATATTAGATGTTGCAGTCACAATCTTCAGTATTGGAACGACATATGACTGCTACCATACTGTGAACTAGTAAATATATCACGTGTACATAGTGTCACAACTATCTTCTTGCCTAATCAAGTGAGGTTAGCAAATGTAAATAATGTAGAGTATTTAACATTGTTCTAGAGAGTTCTCTAGAACCTTCCATACAATTCCATAGGATTCTAGTCCTTACATATTTTTAAGGAAGTGTGTAGAAGATCATTTTAGACCGTTAGATCAAATTAATCACCACCATCCATTGAGGAGGTGGAGTTGTATAAATAGGCTAAGGCCTCATTTGTTGTAATCACCTCAGAAAATTCAAACAATACAAGTTCTAGTTCTCTTAAGCTCTTTTGTATGTTCTTAGCTTATTTAGCTTTTCATAGTCTAAGTAAGTCTTTCGTGGGCAAGGCTGACTAGCTTTCTTTAATAAGTCGGGGCAAAGTTTGCTAGTGCCGCACGGGAAGTACTTGAGAAAATAAAGCTTATGACAGTTGGTATCAGAGCCAGGTTTGGCAAGGTTGGTGAAATCATTATACACAAGAGAATGTCGTCGGAGGTCAACAACCCATCAATTGGCAACAACGACAAAGGTGGGAAAACCCGCAAGGACAAGTCGAAGGACATGATCGCTGCAATGGATGAAAGGTTGCCTAAGTTGTGCACTACCATGTTCGACTTGAGGGAGAAAGTTGAAGACATGGACCAACGCATCGAGGGGCAAACGTCCAATGGGGAGGACCAAGAGCTCCAGGAAGAGATGCAAGGAGCCTTAAATGCGGTTGTGGACATGGTGTCCAAAAAGATTGAGTCCCTAGAGGCCCAAGTTGTTGCCAAAGATGAGGAGATGCATGTTTATAAAGAAAGAGTTGAGAAGCTTGAAACTCAACTCAATGTGTGTATGGTTGTGGTAGCCAATGGTGGGGCTACACCAGGGACAATCACTCACAGAGTCGAAGCTCCCAAACCTAAGGCCTATGGCGGGGCAAGGAGTGCAAGGGAGATCGACAACTTCTTGTGGAACATGGAGCGCTACTTTGATGCGGTTGGCATAAGAGATGAAGCATCAAAGGTACATAGTGTCTCCTTATATTTGAATGATGTTGCTATAGTTTGGTGGCGCAGAAGGTTCGATGATGTTAAGAAGGGATTGTGCACCATCGACACTTGGGAAGAATTCAAGAAGGAACTTAATAGACAATTCTACTAGGAGGATGCCGAAAATGAAGTTAGGGCCAAGCTTCGCCGCCTTCAACATATAGAAGGCCACATAAGGGAGTATGTGAAGGAGTTCTTGGAGTTGCTTTTGGAGATTCCTGACATGGGAGAAAGGGATGCTTTGTTTAGCTTCCTTGATGGCCTAACGGGTTTGGCCAAGTTGGAGTTCAAGAGGCGAGGTGTGCAAGACCTTGCAACAACTATGGTTGTGGTCGAGTCCTTGTTTGAGTTCAAGAGAAATGACTCATCCAAGGGGCAAGGGAAAAAGCCGAGTAGTAATGGCAAAAGTGGGAGAGACAAAGAGAAGTCCTCCAAGGAGCACAAAAACTCCAAAGACAAGGGCAAGGAGAAAAGAGATGGATCGCCCAAGAAGATATCTTGCTTCTTATGTAGTGGACCCCATCAGGCATTCGAGTGTCCCAACATGGGAAAAATTGTCGCGCTTGTCATGGAGGAAGAAGCAAAAGAGGAAAGGAGGATCGCCTCAATGAATCTCCTAAGTGTCATTCGAGTTAAGGTCGAGGAACAACCACGTGGAAAGATGTATGTGGAGACCGAGATCGGGAACAAGACTTTGAAATCCATGGTGGATACCGGAGCCGACACAGTCTACATGGCTAAGGAACTTGATGAAGAAATTGACCTATCATATACTAAGGAGAAAGAATATATCAAGGGAGTCAATGCTAAAAGTCTCCCAATTGAAGGAGTAGCTCGTGGCACCGATATTCGGCTTGGACAATGGCGAGGTAAAGTCGACATAACTATTGCTCCAATTGATGATCACAAATTCTATTTGGGTATAGATTTCTTGGACATGGTGAAGGCTTTCCTGGTCCCATATGCCAACACCATGTGCATCATGGAGAAGGGACAACCTTGTGTTGTGCCCGTGGTACGAGAGATAAGTAAGGAGAGAATGATGTCCGCTCTCCAACTTTCTAAAGGAATAAAGAGGAATGAGCCTACTTACTTAGCTACCCTCAAGGAAGACGAAGGTTCCATGGATGGAGGGGTGAATGCACCTAAGGCCGTCCAAGATGTTCTCAAGGAATACAAGGATGTTATGCATGCCGAGTTGCCTAAGAAGCTTCCACCAATGAGAGAGGTGGATCATGCTATTGAGTTAGAAGTTGGAGCAAAACCACCCACAATTGCTCCTTATTGTATGGCACCTCCTGAGCTCGAGGAGTTAAGAAGACAATTGAAGGATTTACTTGATGTTGGTTATATCCAACCCTCCAAAGCTCCATATGGTGCGCCGGTCTTATTTCAAAAGAAACATAATGGATTCCTACGGCTTTGTATTGACTATCGGGCACTCAACAAGGTCACTATCAAGAACAAGTACCTGATTCCACTTATTGCGGATCTCTTTGATCAACTTGGTGATGCAAGGTACTTTACCAAGCTTGACTTGCGCTCGGGATATTACCAAGTCCGCATAGCCGAAGGAGATGAACCAAAGACGACATGTGTTACAAGGTACGGGGTCTTACGAATTCTTAATCATGCCATTTGGTTTAACTAATGCGTTGACCACATTTTGCACTCTAATGAATAAGGTACTAGCTCATTACCTTGATCGGTTCGTAGTTGTGTACCTTGATGACATTGTGATCTATAGTAAGACATTGGAGGAACATGTTGATCACTTGAGGCAAGTGTTCCAAAATTTGAAGGAGAACGAGCTCTATGTCAAAAGGGAGAAGTGCTCATTTGCCCAAGAGGAGGTGACATTCTTTGGTCATATCATTGGCAAGGGCAAGTTTTGTATGGACAAGTCCAAGGTACAAGCCATCCAAGAATGGGAAACACCGACCAAAATCACCGAGTTAAGATCTTTCCTTGGCTTGGTGAACTATTATAGAAGATTCATCAAATGCTACTCTTCCATAGCTGCTCCATTGACGGACTTGCTCAAGAAGGGACGAAGTCGGGATTGGAGTTCAAAATGCCAACAAGCTTTTTTACGATTGAAGAAGGCAATTGTGGAGGAACCGGTGTTGGCACTTCCCAACCATTCTATGTCCTTTGAGGTACATACAGATGCTTCTGTTTTGCTATTGGTGGAGTATTGATGCAAGGACATCCTATTGCCTTTGAAAGTAGGAAGCTCAATGATATTGAGAGGCGGTACACAGTGCAAGAGAAGGAAATGACTGCGGTTGTGCATTGCTTGCGAACATGGCGACATTACTTGCTTGGGAGCAAATTTGTGGTCAAGACCGACAATGTTGCCACTAGCTACTTCTAGACACAAAAGAAGCTCGCACAAAAACAAGCTAGATGGCAAGATTTCTTGGCAGAGTTCGATTACACTTTGGAGTACAAGCCTGACAAGGTTAATCTTGTTGCGGATGCTTTGAGTAGAAAATGAGAACTTGCTGACATAAGTCAACCTCAAAGCAACTTGAAGGGACGCATAAAGGAATGATTGACACATGATTCCATGGCTAAAACCATCATATCTCTTGTCAAAAATGGAAAGACAAAACGGTTTTGGGTGGATGACGGCTTGATATACTCCAAGGGAAGGCGAATCTATGTTCCACCTCATGATAACCTAAGGAAGGAAGTCTTGAAAGAATGCCATGATAGCAAGTGGGCGGGACATCCAGGTATACATCGGACTCTTGCTCTTGTGGAAGATTCCTATTATTGGCCACATATGAGGAATGATATCGAAGCATATGTAAAGACTTGTTTTGTATGCCAACAAGACAAGGTGGAGCAATAGTCACCTGCCGGCTTACTTGAACCTCTCCCCATCCTAGAGAGACCTTGGGAGAGTGTTTCATTGGATTTTATAGTTGGTTTGCCCGCATCGAAAGACTGTAATTGGATACTTGTGGTCGTGGACAGATTTTCGAAGTATGCCACCTTCATTCCCACACCCAAGGAGTGCACAGCCGAGCAAGCCGCACATTTATTCCTCAAACATGTGGTGAAGTATTGGGGTGTGCCCAAATCTATTATCAGTGATCGGGATACTCGATTTACGGAGAAATTTTGGACTGAATTGTTCAAGTTGTTGGGTACCGACCTTAACTTCTCTACTAGCTTTCATCCTCAAACGGACGGTCAGATGGAAAGGATGAATGTTTTGCTGGAGTTATATCTTAGGCACTATGTGAGTGCCAACCAGTGAGATTGGGCTAAGTTGCTGGATGTTGCCCAATTCTCTTTCAACTTGCAGAAGAGTGCAGTGACGGGTCGTAGCCCATTTGAGACTGTCATGGGACAACAACCTATGACCCCGAGTTCTATTGCCACTGGTTGAGTGAGTCCATCAGCCTATAAGTTTGCCAAAGGTTGGAATGATCAAGTTGATGAGGCTCGAGCTTACCTGGAGAAGGCATCCAAGAGGATGAAGAAGTGGGCTGACAAGAAGAGATGGCCTCGAGAGTTCCAGGTTGGAGACCTTGTGCTTGTCAAGATGCATGCTCATGCCAGACTTTCAGGATTGCATCGTGGCCTTATCAGAAGATATGAGGGTCCTTTCCCCATAGTCAAGAAAGTGGGAAAGCAAGCATACAAGGTCGAGTTGCCACCGAGGATCAAGTTCCATCCAGTCTTCCATGTGAGTATATTGAAACCGTATAAGGAAGATCAGGATGATCCAAGTAGAGGAGTTTCACAAAGAGCACCAATGGCCATGAGGATCCAACATGACAAGGAAGTAGAGACTATCTTGTCAGATCGTGTGGTACGCCATTCCAACCAACCTCCCACACCTGAGCTACACGTCAAGTGGAAGGGATTGCCAGAAAGTGAAGCTAGCTGGGAGCCAATCCAACAATTGTGGCAATTCAAGGAGCAAATCCAAGCGTACGAGGATTTGAAGGCAACGAGGACGTCACCTGATTAGGTGGGGGAGAATGTCACAATTATCTTCTTGCCTAACCAAGTGAGGTTAGCAAGTGTAAATAATGTAGAGTATTCCACATTGTTCTAGAGAGTTCTGTAGAACCTTCCATAAAATTTCATAGAGTTCCATAGGATTCTAGTCCTTACATATTTCTAAGGAAGTGTGTAGAAGATCATTGTAGACCATTAGATCAAATTAATCACCACCGTCCATTGAGGAGGTGGTGCTGTATAAATAGGCTAAAGCCTCATTTGTTGTAATCACATCAGAGAATTCAAACAATATTCTAGTTCTCTTAAGCTCTCTTGTGTGTTCTTAGCTTGCTTAGCTTTCTATAATCTAAGTAAGTCTTTCGTGGGCAAGGCTAACTAGCTTTCTTTGATAAGTCGGGGCAAAGTTTGCTAGTGCCGCACGGGAAATACTTGAGATAAGAAAGCCCGTGACAATAGGCACTAGTACTTAAAAAAATCCTTACGTGACACTGTATTAAAAATAAAAACAAAATTGGTCAATAATACGACATCAAATGGCTTTATATATATGTGTGTGTGTGTGTGTGTGTTAATTTATCACTTATCCGTTCATTTTTTTTCTCCGTTTAATTCAACTTCAATAGGTGATAAAAAGAAAAAATATATACAAAATTTCTACACACGTCATTGCAATCTAGAACTCATTCTAAAAGCCTGTGGCAAGTTGTAAAAATTATTCATAATAATTATAACATTTTGTTTAGATGTGAAACATAAATGAAAAAGAATTTGCTATACTCAAAATGCTGGCGTAAAATCGATGAAAGTGAAAAAAAAAATGTTATAATAAAATTAAGGATAAATTTGGATATATTAAATTTTTTGAGATATATCTAATAAACAAATCGACTTGTTGTCACGTATCAGTCAGCTGTTGACCGATAAATTGAGCATTAACCTTTAATATTGAGTTATATCTTATCATGTCTTGTTAAATTTAAAAAAATCATCTATTATTTACCTTTTTATTTAGTTCATTTCATGAGGATATATTCCACAATATATCTTATCAAGGCCAAAAAAAGATAAAATCTCCATATATCGTGATATTTTAAACCATGATTTCAAGTGCTCAATCAACAAAATCATCCTCAAAACTAGTCCCATCATAAGAACCTCCACCTTTATCCTTGAATCTCATTTCTAAACCACAGAGTGAAGCTAAGGGCACACTCCTTTTAGGATAGGGAAGTTAGTATCCATGGAGTTTGATGCGTCCAAAAATCGTCCTTCTATGAGTTTGACCTGCAAAACAACTGTTAGACTGCCAAGGACCACCTTTTTGGTAGCCGAAGGCACTCCGATGCTTAAGTCAGTAACTCTGTTTGAAGAAGGATGTAAATCTGGACAAAACTCAGTTAAAGTTGCATACCCGTGTCGAATGTTCTATTTACCTTTATAATGGTCGTGGTTAACTCTCTGCGTGACTTAAACATATGAGGCGCAATGGAATGAGATGTCTCTTGTAACAGTTTCCTCTTTAATGGAGATGCGTTCATGGAGGCGTAACTCCTTCCACGGCTATTTCTTGGTGTAACGTTCATCTTATTTATGAGAGAATTTGTATCGAGCCTGGACTCGGGCTCTTATTCATTTGGGCCCTATTTATGTCTCCTTAGTGGTGGGCCTAGTCTAGGCCTCTATAATTGGCCTCATTCTTCCTGGGCTTTATGAGCTGACCCAATAGGTTGTTCCCTGTATCCTCGTGATGAGTCTTTATGCCACGTGTACGGCCATAATGATAGTCTATTTTGATGTATCATCAGCTATTCCCCCTTCGTTAATGGGTATGCTGACGTGACCACTAACTTTGGTGACGATTTGTCTTTCGATTTCATCATTACCTTGTATTTAATGTTGTCAGTTGCTTTTCGCGAGTTGGTGTCTCGATCTTTTGCTTGCCCGTTCATTTTCTACGCACATTTTTGGGATTTCACATAGCCATCATATCTCGTTTGTTGTCCCATGAGTCGTCTCTTCATTGCTCGACTCTATAAAAGGAAATGTGACGAATACGCTTTCCCTTGTCATGCTATCTTTGAATTTAGGGTTTGTTTGTTCTCTCATCTTCTTCATTTTCATTGTTTCTTCGCTTTTCAACGATGTCTGTTGGTGACAAGTTAAGTGGTAAGTCGCTAACTCTGTGCGAGGCTCATTACTCTCCTAATAGAGCTTCTCATTCGACTCTGGAGATTGTTCGTTCTAATTATAATCTCCTGCCCGACCTCGAGATTCTTCTGCCTAGACAGGGCGATAACCCTTGTAACCCAAAGGCCGAATACATCGCACTGTATTCGCGCATGTTCTCTTCTGCCTTTCGATTCTCGGTTCCGGAGTTGTTCTTAGAGTATATGAATTTCCTAGGCATTCCTCCTGCCCAAATGGATCCTAATGGCTGGAAGGTGATGGTGTCTTCTTACGTGAGGGTTACTATTTCTCGTATTCCTTTAACTGCTAGGACTTTGCATTCGGTGGTCGGTCTGTTGGTGTACAGGGAGATCTGCTTCCTTCGTTATCCTGATTGTTTTGAGAAACTCAGTGATGACATTCGCGATTGGTCGCGGTCTTGATTTTATGCTTCCGTGAATTCAAGCTACTTTCGATTGCGAGGTCGATGGATTTTTCGATCATTCCGGGTCCCCAACAGGCGGAATGATCTTTTCTTATTCGCTGAGAAGCATAAGATCTGTGAACGATTATCTAAGCTTCACCATTTTCCTGTGGAAGCGTTTTTTTAGGGCATCCTGGAGCGTAGTGGTTTATACACTATGAGTGAAGCAGAACGAACTTTATTTACCAAGTCTCGTGCTAAGGCCCGTGTTGGCGTTAGTGATGCTAGCATTGATTGGGAAGTGAGCTCGATCCGAGTTGTTACGGATCTCGATGCTTCTGTTATTGCTTCCGCTCTTGCTTCACGAAAAAGAAAACTTGCGAGGTCTACAAGTCCATTAAGGCGATTGCCGGTAGATCCTGGTCGAGTTCCGAGGAAGAAACGACTTTTGAATCGTAGTTCTACTCGGTTTGTGACTCGTCAGAGTTATGTTCTGGATGTTTCTCGCCCAAGTCCTTCCCACGACGATGCTGCAAAAGGAGATCGTGAATCTCTTGAGGAAGCTGAGGAGATAAGGCTCGCGTTAAAAACGAGCGAGAATGAGACTATTTGTCCACTGGACGACGATGAGATGAGGCTTCTTTTATGCTTATGGTGTTTCGGACACTGCTGAATTATCTAATGACGATCCTCGAGTCATTATTGAGATAATGCTCCAGTTGACGGTGGAGCAGTCTAAAAACATTGTTGGCAGTCAGAGTTTCAGGGATCATTTTCCCTCTCCTTCTATTGATGTCAGCAAAGCAGCCGGGTTTCTAGTTTCTAGTTTCCTTTCCTATTCGTCAGGTTTCTCCTACTCCTGCTACTATCGTCAATCATTCCCTTGCCGCGGACACTTATCGACAGGAGGGTAAACGTAATTATTCTGTTGTTACTGTTATTCCTTTTGTACTCCCTGCTGTCGGAGGTGGTTCTATAGTGCTTTCGGATCCTCGCGTCCTTCATCCATGGATTAGTTGGATTGAGCCTGGGCCGAAGGATATTTGTATCAAGTCTGACGGCAAGTTTTGTTGGTTTACTCAACTCGACGTGTAGGATGATGCACGTAAATTGGTAAACGAATGGTACAGGCGGTTGGTGGAAAGGCCTTCGATGCCCGTGCTTGACCCGTTTAATCATATCAACCATGGTCTTGAGCAGATAATGGACGGGATGAATCATCCCGCTTATGCAGGGGTAATGGGCTCGGTTTATCGATCTGATCGTGATCAAGTGGCTCTTTTGGAGAGGAGTATGGCAACGTTGTTGTTGGTGTTTTCTCACATTCATTATCAATTTGATGTGTTAAAAATACAATGTGCGTGCTCGGAGAAAGCTGCAGTGGTTGCTCGGAAGTCTTTGATGGAGGCGAAGAATATGCTGGATAAGTCCACTGCTGAGCTTGACTCTTTGAAAGCCAAGTTAGATGAGGTTTGCACCCGTTTACGTGATGTGGAAAAGAGATCCGCTGAGAAAGCGACTTTCAATGAAGTTTATCATTCTGAATTGGGGCAATCCGTTATGTGTGATGCCGCTGAGAGGTGGGTGGAATAGATAACTATTGCGCTTAATGATGTCAACGCAGATGCTTTTGGTATGCTCTCCACTGCTAAAGGGCAGCTTGCCGCAACAAAAAATGAACTCGCCGCTGCTAAGGATAGGCTTCGTGTGGTCAAAGCTGAAGATTGGAAGCGAGTTGTTAATAGGCAAGTTGAGCTTATTGATTATATCAAAGGGTTCGACGAGGATTTGTCTAAGTATCATCACCTAGTTGGTGAAGCTTTTGAGGATGATGATGTCGAGGAATCTGCTTCAGCAGCAAATGAGTTGTTACTTCTTCTACCATTGACCACTCCAAAGCCATTAACACTCTCCTCTCCTGAAAAGAGTTATTCTCCTGTTCCAGGGAGTATTGATCCTGCCATTGCTTTTGTTTCTTCTCCCACTTCTTTATCTCCTTTTTCGGATGTAATAGAGTAGTGTTATCAATAAAAATTTACTTTTTTTGTTGTTTTTCTTTTTCTTTTTGGTTTTGTTATAGCTATCGTGACTTTTGCGTCGAATTCATTTATAACTGATTCCGTGCTTAGGCTTACTGCTTGTCCAATGGTGGGTCACTGTTGTCCTTCCCGATTTGCTGTAACGAGCTGCTTTTGCCTGTACTTTTTCACATCACATTGACTTGTTCTCTTTACTCTGACTTGTCAGTCCAAAGTATTGAATTGCACGACGGTTGGACTCAATGAAATACATGTTAAGCTCTTATCTAACTGTTGAATCCTTTATCAAGGTAAATGACAATGTGCCTGCCTTTTCTTGTTCCAGAACTCTAATCAGTTGATTCAACGTAAAAAAATTGGTCGTACTACAACAAGGTCGTCATGCAAGAATGTCTACAATGGAAGCTCTTAGAACATAAACTTGAGAGACGAAGTCCCAATTGCCTTTCAGATGGGACTCTCAAAGCACTAAAAGGCCGAAGCCAAAAGTCACACACAAGAATGATCACTCTCTATTCGCATTGAGGATGATAATATGACTAGATAGACTCGAAAAGTCATGCAGACTTACTTGACGAGGATTTCTTCAATTTCATATATTGGTGAACCCAATAAAACAGGTTCCCGGTTTTGCTCAATTGTTGGCGAACCTGGTAAAACAGGTCTGGGTTCTCGTTCTGAGCGCCTGTGTCCAAAGCAGCACAAACAGCCGCAGCCTACTCCATATCTCTCCTCCTCTGAGGAGTTGTACTGAGAAACAGAAAACATAATTAAACAACTGAAACAAGACGATTCTTTCTCACAGTTGTAAACCTCATACCTCAGATTCACTTTTATCTCTGTTGTACTGATAAACACATCTCGTTTGTTCTTCACATTCTAAAAAAGTTAAGAAGTTTTTTTTTCTTTTTCTTTTTCCTTATTTTTCTCTCTATCTAATTTCCAAGGGATGAGCTAAATGTAGGGTTAGAGCGATGGGATCACACATGTTAATTGGGAAATTATTCAGTAACAGATCACATGATGAGATAACATACAATATATATTTGCAGTAGCTAGTAGCTACATATGTTGGGATTACATGCAATAAAGAGGAAATAACATGCAATATATATTATCTTTACGACATTTGTGGATGATTACATGCAACAAAGGGGATGGAGTATATGATATTTGTTAAATTATACGCAACGAGGACACAATAGACAACATGTATTTACAGTGAAATATCAGGTCATTGTGCTCTCTACCATTTTGGTCACTCAGCAGGACTGAACATTGTAGCTTAGCTTTGTTGTAAGCACTGACCATTGCAAACTTGAGGTTGGAACCCATGCCTCGGTTCCAAGACCAATACTCATTTGTTATTCACGTCTATATCTACAATTTTCTTTAGATCTTAGACCACTTTCCAAAATAAAGGTTATAGTGGATTTTCTATCAAATTGCAATATTATAAGGAATAAATTTATAGATTATATGTTTAATAAGTATCGTGAATTTAATAGCAAATAATTTTTCTAATAATCAAATTAATCCAGCGAATTGCAGATATAAAGCAGCTACCCAGAACTGGAAAAGATTGAGGGCTATGCAGACAAAAGACCAGTGGCCCAAAAGAATTCACGTGTAACGCTCAACTCAGCAGAGGATCAGTCCCAATTATTTGAACCAATCTACCACTGAAAAATAATTGCTTTTCTAGTGTTTTGATACATATATTTGATTTCACTATGATGGTATGCCATGTTTGAATCTGGTAGAAGTTTATAAAAATGGTTCTGTAGTTGCAGACATTTTTTTTTTTTGTTTTTTTACATGCCGAGCATTTCCTACGAAATAAGAACCACACATGGTCATCAGACAATCACTGTAGAAGTCACAGTTACATTCACAGTTAATTTTATGAAACACCAATTATTCCATCTTAAATCGAGTAGGACCTTCTCGTCAGCCAGTTCAACATTTACATAGAGCAATAAATTCCATCCTAGAAACCAAATATATTTATATTTTCTTGGAATAGTAAAAAGTGAATGTAGTATACATTTGTGTTTTGGAAAAAGAAACAAATGGAAGATTAAGTTTCCACTCTTGGCTAACAAAATCAACTCCTCTTTCACTCCCTAGATATAACCAACAGTTGCAGGTATAGGGCAGTTGGACATCAAATTATACTAATGAGAGCATAGAGCATAAATCATGATACTGTTGAAGTTAGAAACCATGCAATTCATTTATCAAAACAACACTCACCCTGTTTCTTGCCATCCTGAAAGAATGTGGAAAATCTCATAGCTATGGTCATATGATCATTTTAGTCCAAGTGCTGACAGAATCTTGCTCTTCAATCAGTCATTATCTGTTACCCAACTAGTACCAGGGAGTGCCTTCAAACCCCTTTCTTTCATCTCCTTCCTCAGTTTCTCCGCTTCATCAAATCTCCCTGCACCAGAATATACACTTGCCAGTAGTACATAATTTCCTGCATTTTGGGGTTCTATTTTAAACAAAACTCTTGCTGCAATCTCGGCAAGCTCGACTTCTCCATGACTCCGACAAGCCCCAAGAAGAGCCCCCCAAGCTTTTGCAGTCACTTTAACTGGCATTTCTCTTACAATATCATATGCTTCTTTCAATCTCCCTGCCCTACTTAACACGTCCACTAAACACGCATAGTGGTCACTGGTAGCTACAACACCATAATCCATTTGCATACGCTCAAAATACTTCAAAGCCTCGTCGGCCAATCCCACATGACTACAAGCTTTCAACACCCCAAGAAAAGCAATCCCATCCGGTCGTACTTTTGCCAATTCCATTTCTCGAAAAACGGACAATGCACTTTCAGCCTCTCCGTGAAATGCATAAGCCGAAACCATGCTGCTCCATGCAACTAAATCTCTATCTTGCATTCTTTGAAAGATATTTCTTGCATCAGAGACACATCCACATCGCCCGTACACTTCTATAAGTCCACTGCTCAAATGGGGGTGTGATTCGAACCCATTCCTAAATGAGTAACCATGAATCTCTTTAACTGTGTTCAACGCTGCAACCCCGACACACACAGGCAACAGAGCAAGTACCGTAATCAGATTCGGCTTCACACTACACCTCTGCATTCTTCTAAAGAAAACAAGTGCCTTGCAAGACCCTGGCTCCCTTTCAGACAAAGCACCAATGATGGTATTAAACGTCGAAGCATTGGGTTGAACATCCATGAGTTCAAACAACTGAATTGCAGAGGAGACACTGTTAGAGCTAGAATAAAGTGAAATCATGGCATTCCAGACAACAATAGTTCTCTGGGGAATTTCATCAAACAGTTTCCTAGCGTAGGGAATTGAGACGCATTTGCCATACATGTCAACAAGGGCACATGCAACGAAGGGGTTAGCGAGGAGAGATGGAGTTTTGGTGATGTGGGCATGGATGGAAGTGCCGAGTTGTGAGCAGTGAAGAGCAGAGCAGGACTTGAGTGCCAGAGGGAAGACGAAAGGGTCGAGTGTGAGTGATGGATTCGCATACATTCGATGAAAGAGAGTGAGGGCTCGATCATGACGCGCATTGTTGACATGCGCGGCTAAGAGTTTGGTGTAGGATAGTAAGCGTTGATGGTCACCCATGGTTCATGCTTCTCTATGGTTTTGGCGTTGTTTTGGATTCAACTCATCCTTTGAAGCTAACTATTCCCACCAAAATATGGAGTTTCAACTTGAGTATATATGTTGTCGCCTGTAGGCTCGCGGTGCGTTTGTGCTCTATGTTAACTGCACCAAAACCTTCTTGGGATGAAACCGAAATGCCCTAATGGAAGTAGGTAGACCATCTCCAATGATAAACAATGAATAGAGATCAGATTTATCTATCTAATCATATCCATTCCATATTCCCCAACGCCATATGTCATGAACCAACCAACTCTCCCAAAAGCCCGAGCTGTTCAGGAGGAGAAGGTCTATGACTAGGATCGTAACATTGCCCCACGCTTCCAAAGTCGACGTCCTCGTCGGCCCACTCTATCGACACTGGCCCGATGAGCTTCTCTCACCTACCAGTATTCAACAACTTAGCACTATGGCCATACATAATTCTAAATTATTTTAATTCAGTCTATAGGTCGCCGAAGGTCTATGACTAGGATCGTAACATTGCCCCACGCTTCCAAAGTCGACGTCCTCGTCGGCCCACTCTATCGACACTGGCCCAATGAGCTTCTCTCACCTACCAGAATTCAACAACTTAGCACTATGCCCATACATAATTCTAAATTATTTTAATTCAGTCTATAGGTCGCCGAAGGTCTATGACTAGGATCGTAACATTGCCCCACGCTTCCAAAGTCGACGTCCTCGTCGGCCCACTCTATCGACACTGGCCCGATGAGCTTCTCTCACCTACCAGAATTCAACAACTTATCACTATGCCCATACATAATTCTAAATTATTTTAATTCAGTCTATAGGTCGCCCCTGCCAGGAATCGAACCTTGGATGTGGGGTTTGACTCTGATACCAATTGTCATGAACCAACCAACTCTCCCAAAAGCCTGAGCTGTCCAGAAGGGGAAGGTCCATGACTAGGATCGTAACACCATAGTGTAATTATAGATAGTATACAAAGCAGAGGGATTTTCTAAAGGTGCATGGGCATTGAACAAAACATGTGCGAAAACCCTTCCTCCTCTCCTTTTTCTTTTTTTCATCTTCTCCAATAACCAAAATCCCTCGAAAACCCTAGATTTTCAGCCCTCGTTTCGCCCATTATCTCCCTCGATTTCACCCATTTTTCGGTTAAAATCACTTTGGTTTGAGTGTTTTTCTCGCCCCTCTCAAAATAAAAAGTTTTTTTACGATGAAAATGCATAGATAGGGGAGGTTTATGCGTGGATCTACTTCTCATCGCGGATCGAGGTGATAGTGAAGACAATTCATCTTTTGCACTACCTCCATAATTGTCAGCGCTATCGATGGACCATGTATCGAAAGACGTGTCAATCAAAAAGAAAGACGTGTTAATCGAAAAGGAAGAAATGTCAATCAAAGAGGAAGAATTTTTTTTATTTTTTAAGATTATTGAGATTAGAAGTTTTTTTTTTTTTTTTTTGTCATTGACCATTTTTACTTATTTATTAATCTATGCCCGAAGGCTACATGACTGACCCTATAGGGTTAAAAAACCAGACCCGAAAGCTACAATATTGTTGCTACTTAATATCTTCGTCGCCTCCACCTCGCATAGAGACTTGCTTTCGCTCTAGTCCATCGCCTTCACCATGCATGAAGACTCGCTTTCGCTTCGCTCCGGTCTAGTCCATCTAAGCAGCTGCATTCAATACTCTAAGGCTTATCAACGGCGGAGCAAATGTGCTTCTCATAATCGGGCGAAAACTCACAAAATCCTGACTGGTGAGTCTCGAACCCGCGACCTCTCACAATGAGAGTGGCCCAAAGAGGAACTAATTGAAGTGGAAGCGACGAAGGAAGACATTGGAGAAGAGTTGCTTTCTCCACCGCGAGGATTTGAGCATATGTACTAGTCAATGAAGCCGAAACAGAAATCAGAGCATATCTCAAATAAAAGAGTTTTGACCGAAACATTATTTTATTTATTTTAAATTTATATGAATAATATGATATTAAATACCATATATAATTGATGATACATAAAAACAGTCACACCTCTAAGCCACACACGTGTCATGATGATCTCGAGGAAATACGGGCCCCAGCATCAACCCAACGTTGATCCGGCGTAAGCGGTTCTAAGCTCGCTCAATTCAGTCCGCCAGGTGGACCCAAACTCTAACAGCATGCTAGGCCCACACGTCTCACAACTATCCTCAATACCCATAAGTCTTACTAAGGCAAGTATCTCGAGGATCAGCTTCGAATGGGCAACTACTGTTGCTCTCTGCCTCCAACTATGAAGCAAATATCAAAGTACACTCCACACAGGGAAACTCCCTTCTACGGATTACTTTCGCATTGAGAACAATCTCTCGCGTATCTAAGAGCATTGGACTAACAAGGAACTTTCCTCCTACAACAAGGCTCCTAATTAGAGAAGGATCTACACGAAGATCTTCTTCCTAAACTACGCCTACGATGACCTAGTAGAACCAGAACTCCTTTCACTATAAATAAGACATGAGGTTGGTAAGCTAAGGTATGATACAAAATCCCTGTTACAACATTACACCTTCCTCAGATCCCTGTCTGACTTTAACATCGGAGTGTCATCAGCCACCACAACGGTGTTCTGTGGCTCAATTGCGTTACTTGTGCAGGTCAGCAAGAACTGGGTTAAAGTAGGGAGCGAAACACTATTGCATCGGTCTAGCACCGTGCGTGGGGACGACATAGTTCTTAACTTTTCATTAGCGTCGTCTCCTTTTAAAAACCCAGAGAGATGGTGACTACTAGGTCACGCAACAACGGAGAACAAGGGGACACATCAAAAGCTCTGGTTGGCGCAGTACCGCTGCTTCCAGCGGCTCCGGTCATACACGGGCTACAGACTCAAGCCCCCGTGTCTACGACAGCAATAGCGTACCCCCAAATCGATGGGCTGACATCTCAAATACAACAGATAGCCAAGGCGGTGGATGTTCTCACGCGACCAAGTCCACCACCTACCAATGGAGACTAGGAGCAGCACAAACCTCCGCCTCCAGAAGATAATAGGGAGCAAGCGCAGGAGAGCCAAGGCCTTGCTAGTTCTCATTGGACTAAGGGAGGCTGTGCGGCTAACGCTGAGCTCGTCGCCAAGACATAGAGGCTTGGCCCTGGGAACCCCTCCACAGAGGGGCACGCGATCCGGACGTATTGTACCGCTATTTGTGGACCGGATCATGAATGAAGCCCTTCCGATGACGTTCACTCCCCCGAAGCTCGACTCCTATGGCGGAACCACCGATTGTTTCGACCACCTACGCCATTACCAACACTTAATGTCCCTTAAAGAAGGATCTGAATCCGTCATGTGCAGAAACTTTCCCACCAGTTTAAAAAGCTCAACATTGACGTGGTTCCACAGCCTTCTGCCAAAGTCGATTAATTCCTTCAAAACGCTAGCAAAAGAATTCCTGACACATTTCATTGGGAGCCAACATTTCCGTAAAGGCCCGTACTACATACTTTCTCTAAAGCAGAGGTTCGGCGAGACACTCCTAGAGTATGTCATGCACTTCAACAACAAGCTGACCCTCATCGACGGGTGCAGCGACGATACAGCTGTGATAGCCTTCACTGCTGGCCTCAAAGAGGGAAAGCTCTACGAGGACCTCACACTGGAGCTCCCTATGGACATGACGAAGCTCCTCAAGAGCGTCTAGAGACACATCACTATGGAGGAGTCGAGGACCGTTAAAAGGGAAGTCGAAGGAGAAAAGAAGCCATCCGCTCCCAGGGACAAGAAAGAAGGCAAGAGACGCGAGGATGATGAGCGGAGCAAAAGGAATCGTAGTGACAACAGGCTGGACCCTGGTTGGTTTAGGTCAGAAAATCATCCAACTACCCTGGATCCAGAGCTGTGACACCCCTAAATGCTAGCCTTTCAGATGTACTTAAATCCATGAAGAACTAGGGAAACTGAAGTGGCCCCCGAAGACACGTGGAGACCCCTCCAAGCGTGACAACGGCAAGTACTGCGCGTACCACAAGGAGGGCGGCCATGACACCAATGAATGTAAGAGTCTGAGGTATGAGGTCGAATACAGGATCCGCAGAGGCAAATTGAAAGAGTTCCTGAAGTTTGAGAAGCGAACAGAACAAACAAGGGACAGGGGGAGTCAGTTAAAGAAATAAAGAAGGATACTCTATGGATAATATACGTCCTTCATGGAGTCGGACTGAATGAAGACCAGTTGTACATGTCTCGCAAGCGAACCTTACTAGAAATGTGGACACAACCCGCGGATAAGGACAGACACATCTGCCAGTCAAGGATTCAGAGACCCATTCCCACCTTGGCCTTTACGGACAAATACCTCGAAGGAGTCCGAGCGCCACATAACGACGCCCTAGTCATCTCAGTCTCCAGCAAGGTAGGAGGTAAAGAGAGCTCTGGTGGACATAGGAAGCTCGCTCAATGTTTTGTTCTACATTGCGTTTCGCAGAATGGACCTCAAGGAAGAAAACCCGACGTCTTCAGAACACCCGCTAATCAAATTCAGTGGGGCGAAATGCTTTTCCATCGGAAAGATAAGGTTAGCTACGGCAGCAGGAGAACCGCAGCTTAAAAAGGTCCTATTTCTAGACTTCATGGTGGTAGACACAACATCATCCTACAATTTCATTTTGGGAATACCATGGTTCCACCAGATGGAAGCAGTGGTCTCCACCCATCACTAGTGTGTTAAGTATATTGCTAACCACTCTGAAAAAGCACGAGGCTGCCACTATGCCGCATTACAACAGATAGAATGCTCCTAAATTCAGCTACATACTGCGGGCCAGCTTGAGCCAGTGTCGGGCCAAGCAACAGCGGAGGCATCACCATCAAACAGCGCGAGAGCTATCTGTTATTCCGCCCAACGAAACGAATAGGCCATGGCAAGCGGGAACACATCCCCCCGACATTACGTCGGTACAACGATTGACCCCTCTATAAGGTTTTCTCTTCAGTAACCTTTGAATGATCCACAAGGGCAATCCGAATTCACATCAAGGCCAGGATCAACTTCTCTCCGTCAACAGTTAGTCTACTTTCAATTGTTTATTTCCCTTTTCATAATCAATGTAGAGTTTTAGTTCTTAAAGGCTTATGTGATTTACAATCACTTAAGAAATAAAGGAAGAATTACATAAACAAACTCTATTGATTATTGGAAAGATGTAACAAAAAACACCTTCAGGCAGATACAAAAGACTAGACACTACAAGCATCTGAATACAATGTGACATGAAAAAAAGACTCGCTTAGACAATTCTATTGCAAGAAGCATCCGAAGAAAACTTGCAGGCTCTCTGATGCGAGCAATCTGCAAGTGACAGCTAAGATACGTGAAGAGATATCCAATATAAAAACAAAGTGTAAGAGGAGATTGAAAGGACTGAGCAGTCAGATTGCTCCGTCAAATTACTCTAGGAAAGTGCTTGTACGACGACATTGTAGACCTCACAACAGGCTGGTGATTTTCTCAAGAGATATCCAACTTCCTCAAATAGCTTATAAAATGGCAGATGAGCATGGCCACAAGCAACAACGCAGTCACGATCTCCCATTGCTATCAAGCGAGGCTACTTTTCACATGTGCGATACCAGGAGTGACTGAGAGATACCACACATGGAGACATCACACATCGACTAACATTTCGATCAGCCATTGGTTAGCAGCGAGATTCGAGCACACGAAGGCAAAAGTGGTACGGCGTAAGACCAAGGCATCTCCCTTGGGCGAAATTCGTACTATTTCTCCGCGATATGAAAAGAAATTACAAGACCTCAGCAGGTCAACTAGGCACCCACCCATAACAGGTGACCACGCATAACAACAACTATCGATATGCCTGATCAGTGCAAATGTCAAAACATTTGGAGACTCCAGAGACGGAGATCCACCTTCAGCCTTTGGAAAACCCAAAGCATTTTCTTCAGCCTTTGAAAAACCCAAAGCGTTTTCTTCAAGCAAGAACATTACAGGAGATAAGCTTTGTGAAATATAGTGCCTACAACGATTGGAAAACACTACCATTAGATAGACATGATGGTTCACCAAGCGGGCACCCTAGCATTAAATACCGTATAGGAAACGAGAAGACAACGATTTCAGAGGAAACTGCGTAGACCACGTCAATAAAATTAATGGCGTTGCATGCAACCCCATCAAATTGAGGGGGAGTAACCGTTACTCAACTGTAACGCAGCCTACGTCGTACATGTGTTACTGCAGGATCTACGCCATACACGCAGCGCACCATGCAGGAAACCCTAGCCCTTCCTCTGCGGGCCCACGGGCTCAGCCTATTATTCAAACAATATTCTGTCACATGCTCGGCACGAGCATGAGAAATCCTAGTCAACTCTGACTTACGGATCGTACTTACAGATCACTAGCTGATTTAAGGTAACTTCGTCCACACCATGCACCATGCTAATGGACTAGGTTCGCACACCCTCAAACGGGAAAAACCCCTCTCCAACCGAGCAAGCTTAGTCAACTTTAGCTGATGACGACGACTTCTGGTATCACCCAACACCTAGTCCGCTCAGTGCGGATCTCGATGGTTTAGAAAGTGAGAGTCTAATCAAACCTTGGACCTGTAGCCCCCACTGCGTGGGTGTAGATGGTTTGGAAGGTGGGAGCCTAGTTAGTCCCAAACTGATTCCGACAACTCGCAACGGGACCACCGCCTTTCAGCGTGGCCGCCGAATCACTAACCCAAGATCTGTCGCCCCCACTGCGCGGGTGAAAATGGTTTGGAAGGTGGGAGCCTAGTCAGTCTCGAACTGATTTCGACGACTCGCCACGGGACCAATGTTTTTCAACGTGTCTGCTGAATCACCAACCCTGGAATTGTAACCCCTACTGTGCGAGTGTAGCTGGTTTGGAAGACGGGAGCCTAGTCAATCCCGAATTGATTCCGACGGCTTACCACGGGACCAATGCTTTTCAGCTTGGCTACCAAATCACAAACCCCAGACCTATAGCTCCCACTGCGCAGGTGTAGAGGGTTTGAAAGGTGGGAGCCTAGTCAGTCCCGAACTGATTCCGATGGCTCGTCATGGGACCACCGCTTTTCAGAGTGGCCACCGAATCACCAACCCTAGACCTGTAGCACCCATTGCGAGGATGTAGATAGTTTGGAAGGTGGGAGCCCTGTCAGTCCCGAACTGATTTTGATGGCTTTCCACGGGACAACTGTTTTTCAGCTTGGTCGCCAAACTCCTTTCTCGAATTTGTAGCCCCCACCGTGTGAGGATGGTATAGATGGTTCGAAAGGTGGGAGCCTAGTTAGTCCTGAACTGATTCCGATGGCTTGCCACGGGACCACTGCTATTCAGCCTGGTCGCCAAACTTTTACTCCCCGAATCTGTAGTCTGCTTTGCTCAGTCATAAACGATTTTGAAGGTGTGAGCCTAATCAGTCCTGAATTGATTCTGACAGCTTGCCACGGGACCACTACTTTTTAGCCTGGTTGTCAAATTGTTGCTCCTCGAATCTGTAGTCCACTTTGCTTGGTCATAAATGATTCGGAATGTGGGAGTCTCAAGCAGCTCGCCACGTGACCTTCATTTTCCTTTGAAACAACACTCGCAAACATGAATCTAGCTGAGCCAACGTCTTCACGCTCAAACGGAACAAAATCCATTCGCGCTGATACAAAGATCGTCCAGCCAGTGCCTAGATAAAAGTTGCTTAGGATGCCAGCCCGAGCTTACAACGTCTGACTCGGCACAAGTGCTCTGACACATACACTCGACCATTGCAACTCACCCATAGCAGCAACTGCAGCCGACCGGTCAGATAAACAAGGCAAGCCTCAAACAGCTTACCTTGGGGACAAGACACAGCTCGGACGACTCAACCCCCAGCTAAACTATCTACAACATGCCCACCATCGGACATGACTACACAACGATGACCCTGAGCCATTCGCAGGGCAAAACGGTCAAGCTCTCTATCTTAAATAGACAGTCGCGTCCCACTGATTCAACCAGCCTATGCCAAAGCAAGACGATAAGGCGAAACAGAAAACATGCAATAGAGACAACAAGCACGATACAAATAAAACTGTGTTCATCAAAGGTCAAAACAAAAAGGGGTACAAACACACAAAGTTTACTCCTTATCAGGACAAGGTACAGAAACAGAAGAGCTAAGCCTAGTGGAAGAGGGAGCAAGAGTTGTGTTTACATGCGCCACGACTTGGACATCAGGGCCCATAGTGTCTTCATCGTCCGATGATGAAGAGGTAACGAACAAGTCTACATACGACATCTTCTTATAACAGACGAGATCCCACTCTGGATGCTCCTCTTTCATCAATGCCAGCAACAACCTGCCATGTACAACCCAGCGAAAGTCGCATTTGCCTTGTTCCTGAAGAAGCTCCTCCTCACGCACCTTTGTGTCAACAAGTTCACGTTTCAATAGCTCCAACTTGCCAGTCAACGCATCGACCTGAGACTGCTCTGTGGCCAGACTACTCTTCACAGCACTAAGCTCATGCCACTCCAATTCGAGCTAGTCCTCGGCCTTCCTTACTTCTCGAGCATAGAACTCCACATCGGATTCTAACTGTTGCTTCTGAGCAGCCCAATTTACCTCCTTCGAAGCAATCTCTTCAGCAAGAGACCACAGTTCAGAATGCGCCTCAGCCGCAACTTCTTGCGCAACATCTGCATCTCATCGGGTTCGGTCCAACTCTCATGTGAGTCAATCTCTCTCAGATACCGCCTCAGACAGATCACGCTCAAGGACCTTCAAACAAACCCCTAGAGTCTCAGCGACCACGGTTGACTGATCAAGCCTCTTCTCCTCGGCCCGCTTCTGTAGTCGATCAATTTCATAAAGCGCATCAAAATACAATGCATGCATGTGCTAGAAGACACGCTCCAAGGTGTATACCCTCTCACAAGTCATCTCGACTTTCGTCCCAACAATGGCCATGTGGCTCAAGTGAGACATACCCAGTGATGTCATTTTGTTTGCTCCCTGTTTTGACCTAGTCCTGCTGACCTGCACAAGTAACAAACATGAGCCATAGACCACCGTGGGGTGGCCGATGGCACTCCGATACTTAAGTCAGACAGAGCTATGAAGAAGGTGTAATGCTGTAACATGGAATTTGTAGCGTACCTTAAGTTACCAACCTCATGTCTTATTTATAATGCAAGGAGTCCTGGTTCTACCAGGCCATCGTAGGCATAGTTTAGGAAGGAGATCTTCGTGGACACCCCTTCCTAATTAGAAGTCGTGATGTAGGAGGGAAATTCCCTATTAGCTCTGTGCTCCTAGATATGCAGGAGATAGTTCCCAATCCAAGAGAAATATGTTGAAGAGAGTTTCCCTTTGTGAAAGATACTCTAGTGTTTGCTTCCTAGTTGGAAGTAGAGATCAACTGTAGTTGCCCGTCCGAAGCTGATCCTCGAGATACTTGTCTGAAGAGGGCTTACGGGTATTGAGGATAGCTGTGAAACATGTGGGCCTAGCATCCTGTGAGAGTTCGCATTGAGCGGGCTTAGAACCGTTTGGGCCTGTTCAGTGTTGGGCTGATGTTGGGGCCCGTATTTCCTCGAGATCATCATGACACGTGTGTGGCTTAGGAGTGTGACCATTTTTATGTATCATCGGCTATTCCCCCCGATTTAGTTGGTCGTCACATTGGTTCGCTAAATAATCTCTTGAATGGATGCGCCGTCATGATGATTGAGTCTGAATCATTGCTTGAGCCACGCGCTGCATTAATTGAACGTGCGTTGGTTCAGCGAAAAAGAGGCAGGAAGTCAACCTCTATTTAGGTCATCCGCTATGTAGAGTCTGATTATTCTACTTTCCTTGCTTTCGAAACTACCGTTTTTATTAGAAAAGATTGTTCATCTTCTTCATGGCTCAAGAAAACCTTCTTGATGATGCTGTATTGGTCGAGGGCTTGGAGATTTTCGAAGACATATTGTTGTCTGAACCTGGTCTAGCCGAAATCCGTACGAAGTTTGGGGTCTCTGAGGACCTGCCGTTGCATCTCCTGACGGGTGACCAGATGCCAATGTCACATTCGGCTGGTTTTATCTATTTGCACCGCGGGATGATTCAAACTGGAGTGTATTTTTTGGTTCTGGATGTGATCTGGGAATTCTTGGACTTCTTAGGGATTCCTTTGGCTTAGTTGGGGCCCAATGGATATAAGATCATCCTCATGATTCTGCTCAGTGCTAAGGAGGCAGGCATTAGCGTGACTCCGCGAGTGATTCAGTTGTTGATCTCTCCTCGGCTAAAGAGTAATGTTGTTTGTAAGATGAAGTCGCCGAATTGCTTCTTTAAGCTGCCTGATGATTTCAAGTTCTGGCAGAAGTACTGATTCCTGGCCCCTGTGGATTCGAAGTATTTTCAATGCAAAATTTGTCTGCTCGAGCGACAGTTCAGGCCACTTCGTAAGTTCATCTCTTTTCTTGTGAGTTTGATATGCTTGATAGTGGGTCGATTAACCATCACTTGCATTTTTCTGCAGAAAGGTTTCCCACTACTGCTCTTACCTTAGAGGAGCAAAACACCATGGAAAAGTTTCACGTCCTGCCGAAAAGAAAGGCGGTCGATGTCATAAGGATTTTCAACTTCATCTGTAGTGGGTTGTGGGACAATTGGCACGTCGCCCCCACTCTATATCGAGAGTCGCGCATTAAGTTGGAAGATGAGGTCCCTTCCAGGAAGAGGAATGCTACTGGGGCCAAAGCTCTTGTTCTATCTGATGCGAAGGAGCTGTCTGAAACTCTTGCCTCCTTCGTGAGGAAGAGTTCTCACGTTAGAACTGGACTTTCTTCGACATGACCCACTTCGATGAAAAGGAAGCACGAGTCTGCTAGGCATGTTCAGGCAGAGACTGATGTTTCCGGCTTGGAGAAGGATTACCTGCGATTGACAAGAGCTGTAGACGGGTCGAATCTTAGTGATGCGCAAGTCGAGACTCTGAATGACCGTCTGGTGCGGGTTGCGGTGGCTGCTTCTACTGGTGCTGATTCACATGGGGCTGCTCTGGTAGAAGGCTTCTGTGAGGATTTGCCTGAGGTGGTAGAATCTAATCACCCCATTGTTGCTTCACCTGATAGTGGGCGCGGTACTGGCCATGTCTCTTGCAGTTCACATTGCTCACCATCTCGCTCTAGGCCTCAGCTAGAGGGTCCTTTGAATACTTCGCCGCCTTCTCTCTTTTCGGATCTCATTGAGCCGTCTGGCATATAAGGGGTTGCTCTGTTGACAAGGGAAAGGCCACGGAGGAGAGCCTGAGGACGGTGGCAACTGTGAAGGGCGGTGCTGGCATAGTTCCCCATCAAGGAAAGCTTCATCCAGACCCATGGATAAGCCTATTTGCACCGAATTTAGTGAAGCTGAGTTCATAGGTCTGACACCAAGAGGTAGACGTAGAGTATGTGTCACGACCCGATCGGGTCATGACAGTATGCTTCAAGGAAGCATATAAGCAGGCGTCACAGCTGGCTGATGGATCACTCTCCAAAACCCGAGGAGTATTCATTGGAAGGGTGTATGGATAAGGGCTTGAACTATCGTATGATGGGTATGTCTCATTTGAGCCATGTGGGCATTGTTGGGATGAAAGTTGAGGCGGCTCGTGAGAGAATATATACCTTGGAGCGTGTCTTCTCGCATATGCAGACGATGTATTCTGATGCGTTTTATGAAATTGAACGGCTTAAGAAGCAGGCCGAAGAGGAGTGGTTGGATCGGTCAACTGTGGCTGCTAAGGCTCAGAGGGCTTGTCTGGAGAACCTTGAGCGTAATCTGAGAGAGGCGGTGTCCAAAAGGGACGGACTTAGGCAAGAGTTGAGTCGTATTCGCCGAGAAGTCGAGGTTGCACAGGAAGCTGCAGCTAAGGCGAGTTCTGAACTGTTGTCTTTCACTGAAGAGAATGCTTCAAAGGAAGCCGATTGGGCTGCTGAGAAGCAACAATTGGAATCCGATGTGGAGTTCTATGCTCGAGAAGCGAGGAAGGCCGAGGACCAGCTCGAATTGGGGTGGCATGAACTTATTGTCGTGAAGAGTAGTCTGGCCACAGAGCAGTCTCAGGTCGACGTGTTGCCTGGCAAGTTGGAGCTACTAGAGTGTGAATTTGTTGATGCAAAGGTGCGAGAGGAAGAACTTCTCCAGGAACAAGGCAAATGTTAGTTCCGCTAGGTTGTACATGGACGGCTAGAGCTGCTAAAGAAGGAAAATCCGGAGTATGATCTCAACCATTATAAGAAGATGTCGTATGTGGACCTATCTGTTACCTCGACGTCATCGAGCGATGAAGACAGTTTGAGCCCTGATGTCTAGGCTGTGGCGTGTGTGGATGCAACTCCTGCTCCTTCTTCCACTAGGATTAACTCTTCCATTTTTGTACCCTCTCCTGATAATGAGTGAACTTTGAGTGCTTGTACTCTTTTTGTCTTTGACCATTAATGAAAACAATTTTATCCATTTCGTACTTGTTGGCTCTATTGCATGTTATTCATTTCCCCTTGTCGTATTGTTTTGGCATAGGCTGGTTGAATCAATAAGAAGTTGATTGGTCTGTCTGCGGTAGAAAGCTTGATCGCTTTGTGTTGTGAATGACTCGGGGTCATCGCGGTGTAGTCATGTCTAATAGTGAGAATGTTACGAAAAGTTTAGCTGGGATCATCGCGGGGTCATCGCTTTGTCTGTAATTGCTGCTGTGAGCAAGTTGTGATGGTCGAGCATCTGTGTCAGAGCGTTCGTGCCGAGTCAGGCGTCCTAAGCTCGGGTTGGCATCCTTAGTAGCTTTTATCTGGGCACTGGCTCTACGATCTGTGTATCGGCGCGAGTGGCCTTCGCTTAACATTAGAATGTCAGTCCATTTGAGCATGAAGACGTTGAATCAGCTAGATTCATGTTCGCGTTCGCTGTATTGAAGGGAAGCGGAGGTCGTGTGGCGGGGCTGCTTGAGGTCTCCACCTTTTGAGTTGTTTATGTTCGAGCCATGTGGACTATAGATTCGGGGATTAAAGGTTTGGCGACCCGGCTGAAGAGCAATGGTCCCATGGCAAGTCGTCAGAATCAGTTCAGGACTGACTAGGCTCCCAACTTCTGAATCGTTTATGACCAAGTAAAGTGGGCTACGGATTCAGGGAATAAAAGTTTGGCGACCAGGCTGAAGAGCAGTGGTCCCGTGGCAAGCCGTCGGAATCAGTTCAGGACTGACTAGGCTCCCACCTTTCGAATCATCTACACCCTCCCCGCACGGTGGGGGTTACGAATTCGAGATGAGTTTGGCAACCAGGCTGAAAAGCAGTGGTCTCGTGGCAAACCATCAGAATCAGTTCGGGACTAACTAGGCTCCCACCTTCGAAATTATCTACACTTGTGCGCATCCCGCTACAAATTTGTAAGGGTTCGGCGGCCGCGCTGAAAAGCAGTGGTCCCGTGGCAAATCGTTGGAATCAGATCGTGGCTGACTAGGTTCCCACCTTCTAGATTATCTACACCCTCGCAGTGCGGGCTACAAGTCAAGGTTTGGTGATTTGGCGGCTACACTGAAAAGCAGTGGTCTCGTGTCGAGCCATCGGAATCAGTACGGGACTGACTAGGCTCCCACCTTCTAGACTATCTACACCCTCGCAGTGGGGGCTACAAGTTCGGGTTTTTATAAGAAGCTTCCATTGCTAATTGTCACTACCTAGGCTTATCTGATTAGGTTCGGCGAACATTGACCGCAAAAGGGGCAATGATCCCTAGCGAGTCGTCATTACCAAGCGCGATAGAGCTGATTAGACTCCCATTTCCTACACCATCGATGCCCGCGTTAAGCGAACTAGGTGTCAGGGTTAACCAGAAGTCGTTGCCACCAGCTAGGCTTACCTGATTAGGTTCGATGAACATTGACCGCGAAGGGGGCAATGATCCCTAACGAGTCGTCGTCACCAGGCGTGATAGCGTTGATTAGACTCCCACTTCCTAAACCGTCGATGTCCGCACTAAGTGGACTAGGTGTCGGGTTGAACCAGAAGTTGTTGTCATCAGCTTTGGCTGACTAAGCTTGCCTGATTTAGAAAAAGGTTTTACCTGCAAGGGGGCGTGTGAACCTAGTCCATCTACTCGGTGCATGGGGTGGACGAAGTTACCTTAAATCAGCTAGTGATCTGTAGGTACAATACGTATGTCAGAGTTGACTAAGATCTCTATGCTCGTGCCATGCATGTGACAGAGTGTTGTTTGAATAATAGTTTGAGCCCATAGGCCAGCAGAGGAAGAGCTAGGGTTTCCTGCATGATGCGTTGTACGACGTAGATTGCGTGGTGACACGTGGCGGTTGAGTATCGATTACTCCCTCTCAATTGATGGGGTTGCGTGCAGCGCCATTAATTGATTGACGTGGTATGTGCAATTTCCTTGGGAACCGTCGTCTTCTAGTTTCCTGTACGATATTCAATGTTTGGCAGTTAATGCTTGAGTGCCCGCTTGGTGAACCATACTGTCTATATAATGGTGTTTTCCAATCATTGTAGGCACTATCTTTCACAGAGCTTATCTTCTGTAATGTCCTTGCTTGAAGAAGATGCTTTGGGTCTTCCAAAGGCTGAGGAAAATGTTTTGGATTTTCCAAAGGCTGAAGTTGAATCTCCGTCTCTGGAGTCTCCGAATGTTCTGACATTTGCGCTGATCAGGCATAGAGTAAATTTTTGTTTTTCCATGTATTGTCGTGTTTGTTTTGGTTGCTTTGTAGACCATAGAGTTTGTACTGCTAGGTGGAATGCATATCTTCTTCGATCAAACTATATTGTTATTGTGACAAATTAGGGGCTAAATAGCGGAAGTCGTTATTGGCCAGGGGTTGACCATATTCCCTCAGTCGTTGTTTGTATTGAGAGTCACGATCCATTGACGAGTCATCGTTATCAGCGAACAAGCACTGACTAGACTCCCACTTCCTTAGCCGTTACGACCTGCGCGAAGCGGATTAGACTTTGGGCACCAGAAGCCGTTATCATCAGTCGCGAACTGACTAAGCTTACCTGCTAAGTTTGGTGATCATTGTCTGTATTGATAGCAATGATCCCTTGGCGAGTGGTCGTCATCAACGGACAAGCGCTAACTAGACTCCCACATCCTCAGCCGTCGTGACCCACGCAGAGCGGATTATGCTTTGGGCACTAGAAGTCGTCGTCATCAGTTGCAAACTAACTAAGCTTACCTGGTAAGTTCGACGATCAATGTCTGTATCGAGAGCAATGATCCCTTGGCGAGTCGTCGTCATCAGCAGACAAACACTGACTAGACTCCCACTTCCTCAGTCGTCGTGACCTACGCGAAGTGGATTAGGCTTTGGGCACCAGAAGTCGTCATCATCAATCACAAACTAACTAAGCTTACTTGGTAAGTTCAACGGTCATTGTCTGTATCGAGAGCAATGACCCCTTGGCGAGTCGTCGTTATCAGCGGACAAGCGCTGACTAGACTCCCACTTCCTCAGCGGTTATGATCCGTGCGGAAGAAATTAGGCTTTGGGGGCCAGAAGTCGTCGTCATCAGTCGCGAACTGACTAAGCTTAACTGGTAAGTTCGGCGATCATTGTCTGTATTGAGAGCAATACAGATAGAGTTTATCTATTTCGGTAAGTTCGGCGATCATTGTCTGTAAGATGGATAGATTTATCTATTTTGACACCATGATTGGGGATGGATAGAGTTTATTCATTCGGTTGAAGAGCCAAAATGGATAAAAATGGCTAATTCTAATCCATATCCATCCCCATTGGAAATGGTCTTACAAGGTTGAATCAATAAGCAAAGGTTGAGTAGATCCATCCATTGACAACAATATTGTCGAGGCTAAAATCTCATGTAATACATCTTTTGGTTAGAGCGATAACAATGGTAAGGCTAAAGTCGCCTCTTAAAATGTAGCAAAAAATTCAAATGTATATAATAAAGGATGGGGGAGGATTTGGGAAATTATATCATTTAAGACAATCAAGAAGATTTATCATTGATATTACATTTGGTTAATTGTTCGGTAGAGAACTACTTGTAGCCAACTCCTAGAGTTGCAACACTTTTCCCCTACCAATTTAAGTCAATGAAGACTTGTTTAAGTGAATTGAATTTTACAAATAGATTTTAGATGAAAACTTTTTTACTTGAAACTTTTAAATGGTCTTGAAAACTATTCACCCTTTCTAGTTTTTGCTCAATGGCATTTGCACATTCTCACTCTCGACTTCTCTACCTTCTTTCTCCTTCCACAATCATGTACTCTCATTTTGGGCTATTGTCATCTAGGGTGGATAAGCTTGTAAAGGACATATTGGATTGGTTTGCCACCTCATGGCTATTTGGCATAACATGTTGAAGGCGAGCCATCCACATTAATTTACACTTCATACTTATATAACATTACAAAAAACGGAGAGGCTGCTTCGATGCTTGTTGAGATTTTCCCATGATATATACATGGTCGGACCACAATGTTTGTTTAAAATTTCGATGATATATTTTATTAATTTTCGGATCTAAACACGATAATTTCCTTTTTAGATTTCCAAGTTAAATGTATTTCACAAATTATAATCTAATCATACTTATAAATTACATTAGGACAAATTGACATTGCATTGGATACTTTTTTTCAAAAAATAAAAAATAAAAGTGCATTGCATTGGATACTCTGTTTTTTTAAGTTGCTGACATTTGTTCTTGTGTTTGACTGTTGATTGGTTCAGACTTAAAACGTGTAAGCATCAATGAGACAGTGTTTGTACACGTGTACGCACCGAATTTCTAAAGACACATCCCAAGAAATAGTAGCAGTCAAACCGACTTCGAGGTTAGCCAGCCAAGTAGCCAACCACAACCGCCCCCCCAACACTCGCACCACACGTGCCACTTCTAACGGCTATATTCTGACATTTAAAATTTTTAAATTCTCCCCACTAGACGAATCGAAGACACGTGTCATAGTTCGAACCGTCCATCCACGAGACCTCGTCCGCGATTCTTCCACGTGGGGAAATCTCATTGGTGGAGATGAGGAAGCAAAGATTCTGCCACGTGGACAAATGAAGCTGGCGAGGTGTTTCGGAGAAAACCGCGTAGGGAGGTTTTAAAGGCGAGAGTTTTGGGCACTAAAGAGACGGTTGAAGTTTTAACTCTGTTTTTGCTGCAAACACATCGAGAGAGTTAGTGAGTGAGTTCGCAAGGAAAGGAGAAAGTTTCGTTGAAGTGTTCATCAGGTAAGAAAGACACGATGTTTGCTTCTGTTCTTCTTATTGCTGTTTGATTTATTTAGTTTCGTGTTTGGATTTGTTGTTAGAAATGTTGGGTGTTGTTCAAAGTTGGGATTTTGAAGGGAAGTTAGTCAGATTCGGGGCTTTCAGTAGTTAGGAGGCTTTGAGTTTTGATGGGTTTATGGATTTTGAACAAATGGGGTTTTAGATTTGTGGTGAGTGATGAGTTTGAAATGGTGGGGTTTTGTTCAATCTGTGAAAAGTTGGGGTTTTGGAAGGAAGTTTAATAGATTTGGTGGTTTCAGTGGCTGTGAAGCTTAGGGTTTAATCATTTTGGTTTGGAAGCTTAGTGGTTTCAGTCTCTTGCTGTTTGTGATTAGAACATATGGGGTCTCAAATTTGTGCTTGTTTATTGGTTCTGGAGATGTTCATTTCATGTTTGTTTTTAGGGGATTTCAATCTAGTGATTTTGGTATTTTTGAAGCTTTGGGTTTTGAAGATTTTTATTTCAGTTGGGAACAATTGTTTGGTTTTTTCACTGCAGTTTCCTTTGGTTGGTCTAAATTTAGGATTTTGATGACTGTTTCAGTTGTGAAAATGGGGGTTTAAGGATTGTTAATTCTTTCCTGTTTTGGTCTAAATTAACGGTTTCGGATAGTTTCGATCCGTGGTTTTTCAAAGTTGAGAAGTTTTAGGCTTTTGAATGGTTGAGGATTTGATTGGGTATTGGTTATTGTTTAATTTCATTATAAAAGTGAAAGTTCTGATTTTCTTGTTATAGTTTGGTGTTTTGTTTATGTGAAATTGGGGCTTTTGCACGTTGTTATTAACTTGAAAGTACTTTATCTCGTGATACAGATATAAGCTTGGAGTGTAAAGAGAAAGAATGGCGTTGTCAGTAACTTGCCCTAATAAGATGATGGATTCTGATATTGATGAAGGAAAAAAAGTATATGGCGTTGTTAGGCGCATGGGATCAATGGGGAGGAAGCGAGTGGAGCCATTGTGTCTTTACTCCCCTTCTAAAACTCCTTTAAAGAAGCCATGTCATGCGTGGAAGAGCTCGGACATGTCAATGTTGGAGAGGCTACCAGAAGACGTATTGGTATGTATTATGAAGATTTTTTCTTTTCAATACTAAAAACAATGTTGTCTACTTTAATTGATTGTGAGTTATTGAAGAGCTCTGGCCTAATATTTGTTTGTTATTTTGCAGATTAGAGTTTTATGCGGCGTAGAGCATGAGGACCTTGGTCGACTTCTCTATGTTTCAAAGACAATTCGAGAAGCTGTAAGTTCAAATTCTGCAAAAGCATTCTATTAGGAACTGAGTATCTTTGTATCTAATGATTCTCACTACAAACAAACAGCTAGTTCTTAAGTTATTTCAGGTTATATGTATGCAATTCTGATTTTATTTGAATATGATTTTTGCAGACAATTATTGCCAAAGATTGGCATTTTGCCCTTCGCACGCCATTGCCAAAGACAGCTAGTTTGGGACCTTTCACTCTGGATGAAAATAGCTTCTGCAGCCAGGAGGTGCCTAATGCTCCTAAGCTGCGAAGGTGTTACAAGTCTCGAACAAGGGGAAGGAACCTTGCTGATATTACTGTGGCATTATTCCATTCAATGGAAGAGTAATAATCGAGTTGGGGTTGCTCAAGGAAGATCGACTCAGGTTTTGTTCATGGACATCAATTATATGTGTGTGAATTATTTTTCTATGGACATCAATTATATCGACTCAGGTAGAGTTGTAGCCTTCTTTTGATAGGAATGTGGCGACACCATTTTGTCGCTTGTGTATGTAATAGACAGTACAAGGTCATTCTTCAATTTCTTTCATTGAAGACTGATGCTTGGTTTACTATGTATATAATATATAGGGAGGATTGTCTTGAATTCAAGAGATGTAATGGTGATTCTGTGTAGTTGATGTTGGAAATAATGAAGGAAATTTTTTGTCTTGCCATTTCTATGTTCTTTGTGCAGTTTCCTGTAATGGTTGGTTAATCATTTCTGTGTTCTTTGTGTAGCTTTCTAAAATTATTGTTATGTTTTATCAATTTAGCTTTGGTATGTTCTAAAACTTTGCTGAAGCGAAATCTGAGGCAATGTAAAATCCTGTATTCAATGGCAGTCAGCACTCATGTTTTACTGTCTTCTGCTGGGTTTCATATAGATCCTACCATGAGGCCAATGTCTTGTATTTCCCATTCCTAGGTTTCAGAAGGGGACTGGAAAAAGAACTGCCCATCTTGGTCAAAACGAAAATTTCCTTTGCTTGGGGTACTTCAGATCTTGAACATAGCTACTGGTCTTTCAAGCCTCAACAAAACTAAAAGAAAATCTGGGATATCAATGTTCAACATTGTATATTCATGGACGGACGTAACGGAACAGTGATAATTTGTAGAGTGTTTCTAAATGTCGAGGTTTTGGGCGAGGGATGGTGCGTCGCACGCGAGCAGCTGACGTGGTGAAAAAAAAAAAAAAAATTTGCGAGGGAAATGAAAATTTTGGGCGAGAAGAAGAGGGAATGGAAGCTCCATTCCTAATTCATTCCCTCTCTCGCTCCCTCTGTCTCTCGCTCCCTCTCCCTCTCCCTCTCCCTCTCCCCATTATCGACACATTCGACCTCCCTCTCCCCATTTTCAGACTCGAAGAAAAGCTGTCCCCAACTGAAAAATTCAACCAAAGGTAAGTCTCCCCTTCATCTTCACCTTCTTTCTAGGGTTTCTCTCTCTCGTTGTTGCTTCTCTTCTTTTTCTTCACCTTCTTTCTGTGTTTGTTGTTGTTGTTGATGTTTGGGGTTTGCTAGTTAGGGTTCGGATTTAGGGGGATGGGGGGGCTTTTTGATTTAATTTGTTACTCAGATTTGATTAATTTGTTCTGATTTAAAATGGGTTGAAAGTGTTTTGTTGTAATTTCAGTTATTTCTTGTCTGGGTTGATTTAGCTTTCGAGTGATTGACTGATTGAAGAGTGATTTGTGTGTTTGATTTGGATTGAATTCAGTGAGGTTCAGCTTGATCTGATTGAGGTTGAGTTTGATTTTTTCACTTGTATGCATGTTTATAGTAAATCTGTGCCCTCAGTTGATTTGTAATGTTCTTCCCAAACATGGGTTTTGTTTTCCTTCACTGTTATTGTTGCAGAAGTTGCAGATTTGCTACAAAAGTCGTCCCTTGAATCTCATACCAAGACTATTCAAGTGACTGATGCCACCAAGAAGGTAAATTAATTAAAGGTCTAGATTGGTTTCTCGTGAATTACCACAGAATTTGCAGATTGTTGTTTTGATTTTGTTCATGATGTATGGATTTGTGTTAGGTGATTGGTGTATTTAGTTAGAATTGTTTTGGTGATGTTTAACTTTTAACACTTGACTTTTTATGATGACAGTCATATGGCTTGCAACGAGGGTCAGTTGATGATAAAGAAGCAAATGGGACAATCCATCTGACTGAGTGGTCCACGACCCCTATGGTGCCGGACTTCACAGATCCTGCGATGTGTTATTATCCTAGTGGTTATCCATCCACTGCTTATTACTATGGTGGTAAGTTGATGTCATAAAAACTGTTATATAAATGTTGTCTTCAAATCTAGTTTGCAATTTGCAATTATCCATTGCTGATAGTTGTGTGGAAGGAATAACATCCTTCATAGTTTTGTTTGTGTTTTCATTCTCAACATTGTTGGTGTTGATGATTTTCAGGTTACGATGGGTCTATGAATGATTGGGACGATGGCTCTAGATATGTAAATCCAGATGGAGTAGACATGTGCCAAGTAAGTTAAGGCTTGTCCATAATTGTGGTTCTTATGTTTGCGATGTCTATATTTGATTATAATTCCACATGTATTCCAGTAATTATAATTCATAACTTATTATATTTGATTGATTTTAGTTGGAGACTAGGTCTACACGGATGTCTTTTTGAAAGTGATACTGATGAGTTTAGGTATATTAACTGGAAGTTTTAATCTACATGTGCAACATAAAGCTAATACTGAGGCCTTAGTTTTTAGAGCTTATATTTTGAGTGAAAATTTTCCATGTTTCAGTCCATCACATAATCTCTATTATTGAGCTTATATATTGGGAAAAGACAGTTAAAAAAAATGAGAGTGAACTTTGTAAGATTTACCGAGGCTACTGATTCTAGTCTATTATTTACCGAGGGTTATATATGGTGGTGCATGTGTGACCTTTTAGTATTTATTTACGTATTTATATGTTGCCTTGTGGGCATCAGTAGAATTTGTGTGAATCTCATACTGACCTGCGTATATTGTATGAGTTCTCTTGATTTGTGTTTTTGGTGAGAGATTAGTATAATTTTCAAGGCTTGTTGCCCATCATCTTAGTGTGTATGGATGATACATCCATTTCTAATAATGTAGTTTTCTTTGGCAGTGTCGCTCACCCAGCTCCCGGGATTCCGGAGGGTTTGATCCAAGAGATGTATAAGTTATTCTTGTTTCTTGTGTTAAATCTGTATTTAACCACTGTTGGATGCTATCCAAAATAATTGAGAATGACAGATATAAGGCTTGCTATGTAGATAAATTTACTTGTTTGTGTTTGTTGTGCCTTTCCTGTGCTAACATTGTGAAATAAATATTTTACACTGGATGATTAGATGTCTGATCATTGTACTGAATCTCTTATCAGGTCATCAAGCATTTTGATGGGTGTAAAGCTGATCTGGTTGTCTGTGACGGTGCTCCAGATGGTTAGAAGAAATGTGATTTGAATGTTATCTTCTCAGCCAATCTTTTTCTCCCAACCACCTTTGGGTTTACGGTATGTTAGCGTTTCACTTTTGACTCTAGATTTGGTGTTGATGCTCATAGACTTCTTGACTTAGCTGCACTACTAGAGATATGGTGCACTCTTTTTAAAAAAAATTCCAAAGCTTCTTTTATTAGCCCTTGTAAATTGTCACTGATGAGATAAGGTGGGGTTGGTTAGAGGCAACTTTCAAGAAACCAGAGTATGGGTGAAAGCATTCTGGTAAAAGTCACAAATTATAAAAGTTGAGAGACCTTTACTGCAGAAATGTTAGAGATAGACTGGCAAGTCTGATTAGTTATCCAAGTGGTAATGCACCCACGCTCTGTTATTTGGTTTAGAACTAGTAACCTCAATAACTTATACCAACCTTTTAAGTTCAATTCTTTTAAGTGGTTGCATCCTTGTCAAATACTAGGCCCGCACAAGAGGGTTCTGCAGTGGATTGAGGATACTAGAGTTGCAACAAGCCCCTTTTTTGAGGAAATACATGCACACCTCTTCAAGGCAAAAGCACGATTCAGCAAGCGCATCACTGGAACGGGTTCAAGCATAAAGGCCATGTCGCCATCATCAAAGCTATGAGAGCACGAAATGAATCTGTATTGCATTTTAACTATCAGTAAGATCAAATGATTTTGCTATGTTGTGTTCGTTATTCAAGCACAGTTGTCTGTAATACGAAATGAATCTGTATTGCTATTTTGCTATGTGCCTTGTTGATTACAGGAACAGTTGTCTGTAAAATAGATTTGTCTGATTGAATGAATAGCTTTTAGTCTGTTTCAACATGCATAATTGTAGGACAGTCAGATCTCTTTTAGCCAGGTTGTATGATTATTTTGTCTTTGCTTTGGAACATGTCTAATCGTAACCCTTGTTCCTTTCCACTGTCTCTGAATCTGATAATTGGTTCCAATGAGCTTGTATAACCAAATGAATAAACAAAATTATAATCCTCTTCTTTATCTTTAAAGTTCAGAGATCAATGAGCTTAGTTAAAAATGGCCATTACATGATTCACTATGAAGTTGAAATAATTTCCATATCATTGTGACTTTCGATTCCTTGAATAGAAAAATTAACGAGCCACAAAATACATTTTAAAAATCAATAAACAATGCAAAAGATCCCGGCCAAAACAATGCACCTCTGGTTCACCATACTTTCTACCTTCATAGATCAATCACTGCAGTGCACCCAACTGCTGAGTTGAGGCCTATATCATCAAGAGTTCCAATAGTATGGCCTAAATCAGATTCGCCTTCTTCAGAAATCTGACTGTCCTACAATAGTATGGCCAAATCGACTCTACATAGTCCAAGTACTTCTCACATGACAGTACAACTTGCAGAGCTTTCAATTGAAATAGATCATTCTGTCACAGAGCTTTTTAACAATTGTTGTTGATCATACAGTACAACTTAAAGATCAATCAACAAAATACAACATTAAAAATTCAGACGTTGTCTATATGATGAAGGCTTTGCTGCTTTTTCTACTTGACAACAACATTTTAACGCTTGTAGCAATAAAAGAATTTTCCTAAACGCAATTCTTGCCAAAATTATGGTATTCACGGCGACAACAAAATTGTCATCACCTTAAGTTACATGTTCAGTTTGTAATGAGAGTGCTAAATCTTTCTAATAAGTGGACGGAATTCTGACACTATACATCTCAACTAACACCTAGAAATTCTAAACCTGTTGCTGAAGGTGTCAAACCATGCTGAGACAAATACTGAGCATTATAAAACTTGCTCAAGTGCCTCAGTCCATTATCACACAAAGTTGTCACAACTGTGTGTCCAGGGCCAATTGACTGTGCTACACGAACAGCTCCATCAAGGTCCGCCATCATGAAGTTCTTGGTTAGTCTGTTGATTCCGATTCCTTCGGTTATGGTGTCAAATGGGTTTTTCAGTCTCTTTCCTTCAGCCTCCTCTCTGGTGTACATCACCCCTCTTGTCACTTTATTGAACATGCCAGACCCAGGAGGATCAACCAGAAAACACTTGATGTTAGCATTCTTTTCCTGCAGAAAATGAACAACAATTTTAATACGACATCACAAGATTATAGGCTCTGAACGTGGAAAACTTGGCTGGCTCAGATAGATCTCTTTTCAATTTATTATGCCCAGCCAACATGCAAGAAAAATATCTGTTTGCATGAAGAACTTATTACCAAAACCAATTATAGTGAGAAAAAAAAAAGAAAAAACATGAGACGGACCAAAATGAAGTGTTAAAGGACTTGAACATTATGTGTTATGAGACACACTCTAATCCAATGCAAGGACATTCCAATGGGAACTAACGCTAACATTTTTACTTGTCCTTTGAAGGTTCCAATTCTTTATACATGTTATGAGAATATCATGTCAATACGTATTGTACTATTGATCTACACGAAAAGAATATATCCGTAAAAATGAAGTTTCTTATTGAAAGTTTCTATCCTAATATAAGAAACATGCCAAAAAAGGTCCAACATGTTTATCAGCAACTGGTATTTTAAAAAATAGATAAACAAAATTCACTAGTCAAATATTTTTAAGGCACCATTGAAAAGTTAAGGCAAGTGGCTTTACGACTTGAGCGACTTTGAAGATTGGCCTGCATCATTCTAAGATTCAAATTCACCTAATAAACATGTAAGTTGCTTTTGCACGTACTCATTAGACTAGAATCAGTAGCCTCGGTAAATCTTACAAAGTTCCTAACACATGCACCACCATCGCAAACATAAGAACCACAATTATGGACAAGCCTTAACTTACTTGGCACATGTCTACTCCATCTGGATTTACATATCTAGAGCCATCGTCCCAATCATTCATAGACCCATCGTAACCTGAAAATCATCAACACCAACAATGTTGAGAATGAAAACACAAACAAAACTATGAAGGATGTTATTCCTTCCACACAACTATCAGCAATGGATAATTGCAAATTGCAAACTAGATTTGAAGACAACATTTATATAACAGTTTTTATGACATCAACTTACCACCATAGTAATAAGCAGTGGATGGATAACCACTAGGATAATAACACATCGCAGGATCTGTGAAGTCTGGCACCATAGGGGTCGTGGACCACTCAGTTAGATGGATTGTCCCATTTGCTTCTTTATCATCAACTGACCCTCGTTGCAAGCCATATGACTGTCATCATAAAAAGTCAAGTGTTAAAAGTTAAACATCACCAAAACAATTCTAACTAAATACACCAATCACCTAACACAAATCCATACACCATGAACAAAATCAAAACAACAATCTGCAAATTTTGTGGTAATTCACGAGAAACCAATCTAGACCTTTAATTAATTTACCTTCTTGGTGGCATCAGTCACTTGAATAGTCTTGGTATGAGATTCAAGGGACGACTTTTGTAGCAAATCTGCAACTTCTGCAACAATAACAGTGAAGGAAAACAAAACCCATGTTTGGGAAGAACATTACAAATCAACTGAGGGCACAGATTTACTATAAACATGCATACAAGTGAAAAAATCAAACTCAACCTCAATCAGATCAAGCTGAACCTCACTGAATTCAATCCAAATCAAACACACAAATCACTCTTCAATCAGTCAATCACTCGAAAGCTAAATCAACCCAGACAAGAAATAACTGAAATTACAACAAAACACTTTCAACCCATTTTAAATCAGAACAAATTAATCAAATCTGAGTAACAAATTAAATCAAAAACGCCCCCCCATCCCCCTAAATCCGAACCCTAACTAGCAAACCCCAAACATCAACAACAACAACAAACACAGAAAGAAGGTGAAGAAGAAGAAGAAGAGAAGCAACAACGAGAGAGAGAAACCCTAGAAAGAAGGTGAAGATGAAGGGGAGACTTACCTTTGGTTGAATTTTTCAGTTGGGGACAGCTTTTCTTCGAGTCTGAAAATGGGGAGAGGGAGGTCGAATGTGTCGATAATGGGGAGAGGGAGAGGGAGAGGGAGAGGGAGCGAGAGACAGAGGGAGCGAGAGACACAGGGAGCGAGAGAGGGAATGAATTAGGAATGGAGCTTCCATTCCCTCTTCTTCTCGCCCAAAATTTTCATTTCCCTCGCAAATTTTTTTTTTTTTTTTTTTTTCACCACGTCAGCTGCTCACGTGCGACGCACCATCCCTCGCCCAAAACCTCGACATTTAGAAACACTCTAATTTGTAATACCTTCATAATAATTGCTTTTCCCTTGATCCTAGATTGTAGTTTAGAAAGCTACAAAAAGAACAGTAGCATAGGTTGGCACAGATAGAAGCTGTTGTAAGATTGGTATACACAATTTGATGTTAAGTTACCTTTTGGCCAACAACCATAGAATAGGATAGTGCATTCATACTATCTATTAGCCATCTATTAGTGGAGTATTTCTAGAGCATACTTAGTGACAGGAAAATAACAGTGATCTTGGTGTACATGTATAGATTCTACAAACATCTAAAAATTTATGTATTATGTCCGTCATGTTTTGGCACTGCAAAGTTTATTCCTTCATGCAGTATAGGTTAGTATAAAAGCTAGCACGGCAAACTACAATGGTGTGAAAGCGCCTTTTCTGAGGAACTAAACAGATGCAGCTTTTTAAAATTCAAACTGCTCTGTCCACCTGAGATATCAACAAAATCTCAAATACTTCAGTATAGAAATATTGAATGACTACATCAACCTTTCAATTATTTCTATACTCGAGTTACTCAATTCTATGATGAAAATAATATTTCAAAGCACCTTCAGATTCTGCCACAGTTGAGGATTAGATGGAAAGTTCTTCAGAGAAACCTTAACATATTCGTGACAAAATAAAAGCTAAAAGTATGCAATATACATGTTCAGTAGCACAAACCAGAAATTGCATGCAGAAACTTTGGTCCAAAGACAAACATCATAATACCGTTATCCTATACGATGAATAAGAAACACCAAATTTTCATGAATAGTACAAAATGGTTTTTGTATTTCATCAATAGAACCATCTATGACACAAACAACATGAGCAGTGCCTGGAAATGAACCCCAAACTTGTATTAGCAAGTTTCATTTGACCATCTCATCCTTGACCACCTTCAAAATAGGACATCAAACGTTTACTCGAAAGGGTGAAAGTTTTGATTTTTGAGAAGAAAAAAAGGCCATTGAAAAGAATCATTCCTCACAAATGCTTAGTCACGTACCTCTAATACACATGATCACTGTGTGCACTTGTACCGGGGCTGAAGAAGCTTCTTGGCGTCAGCATCATCCCACTCCAATGCTTCCCACCATTCCATTTCCCCTTGTATTTTCCCCAGATTAGATAAGCTCTCACCACGGAATGGGAGGTTCATTAGATTTGGACATTCATCTACTTCAACATAGCATAATGAAACACAGACCCAGATCATTCTAGAGATGAAGTTCTGGCAGATGTTCAAAGCTCAAAGAAATGATTATGGGGGTGGTGGTGGTATTACTGCTATCAACCACTTGATCTTCTCCATTTGGATCCACAATTAGCTCCTCCAATAGTTCACAACCCATGACCTTGATAACTTCAATGTTTTTGAAATGTTTTATATGATCGATGAAGAAGAGATTCTTCAAACAATCACACACATTTATCTTCAAGACTCAAGTTTGTGAAGAAAGCTTGGGGCATCGTACCTTCCTGTAAAATCTTGCAGTTATCTATTCCTAGAGTTTCAAATGCTCTAAACTTGCGAATGTGTTTTCTTTCAACTCATCCCCCAGTATTAAACTATCCCCTGGCAATATAACAATTATTGTGCAATTTGTGGTATCTTTGGAGGCAGTTGCATGCTCATCATTTCTGACATTTCAAAAAAAACTGTTGGCAAAAGAAAGCTTTTTAAATGTATATATACAATGCTGATATACTTGGTTATGCTGTATATGTGGAAGGAGGGAAATAAACAAAAATTTGACGAAACTCTTTAGAAAACTTGAAGAATATTGGGTTGGTCCTTCCCACTTAGAAAATTCTATATAGCTTCCTTGTTAGACATGACATTTACCACTTGTCATGGACTCACCAATAACTATGAATCTTGCATGCAAAATGCTCAACACTGATGGACTCTTGGAGCTGCTCCATCCACTACTTGTATATATTCAGCTCCAGAGCATAGATTGTGGAATCAGATACTGGAAGAGACACTATCTGATAGGAATAGTGAAGAAAAAACTTGATCAATCCCCGCGAGATCTTTAAAAGTGAGGGCTACCCCATAAATAACCAAAATGCCTAAATTATTTTTCTTTGCTCTCCCTTAGCAAATAATAGTTGATATATTATTAAATAAGAGTTCTTTAGGTTGTTTATTGATCTTTACATAATTTTAATGCTTTTGTCCATCTTCAGCTGCATATTTTGTTTGTTTGTGGATTGATTGTGGCTAGGAAAATTTGGAAAAGTTGAACCTTTTTTTTCTTTGCGTGTTTGGAGGTTCTTCAATCATTTTGCACAGTTTTGTCAAAGGTAGAACATTCATTACAGTGATAGGCTTTTGGGTTGGAATGCTTTAAATAACTTGCTATGTGATTGTGAAAAGGAAAAGGAAATAGTTTGGGTTTTTATACATGATGTACTAGTACAAAATCTCGTAGTATTGAGCAAGGCAATATCTAGTGTTCATAGGGACTCTCACTTGTTGGGTCTCAACTTGGATGATATAAGAACCAGTGAAATGTTAGTCACTCTGGTTTCCTCCAGCTCCTTACCATATGTAGCAAATGTAGTTTAGGTGTTGGAAATTGAGCTCGCATCTGTCAAATTTAACATTTTGTTTGATTGTTGCTTGAATTTTATTATTGTTTTAATTTGTGTTTGATGTTTGTTAGATTGATTTTTTGTTTACAAATTGGGGTTTATTTGATGATGCCGGTGGAAAAGTTCAAGGATGAATGGTTAATGAGGTCCAAATCTTTCAATTTTTTTTTGCAATGCTATCAAAAAGAGAAATGTATAGCTTTCTAGTTATTGACTCCTTAACTTAAATTTAAGGTTAGGGGAGGAAAAACATTTAACTACAACTTAACAATGAACAGATTTATAAGAGGGCAACACTTATGAAGTATTGTCAACAAGGTCAGGGGAGCCGAAAAAATTGCTATAGAACAGGTGATTTGATACCATTTACTTTATGTTTCTTAAGTGACTCTATCCAAATGAAATCATTGAAATTCAAATGTTTTTGATTTTGATAGATATATGAAATTACATTGTTCTTTATTATTGCGGCAACCATTTTTTTTGTGTGTGCAAGCCTACAACGACATTCAAGGCACGTCATTGCTTCATCATTTTTCATGTTTTGCTAAGGGCGTCATTGAAGACACGATGTGTAGTTTAAATCGTTGTACATATATAACCTATCATGATAACTTATATAATTTATATATATATGTCGCTCATCTTGATACATATCTATGATGCTACAGTACATCGAGCACTGTAACCAGACATATTAGCATTACTCCGGCCGGCCACAAACGACCCTCCATCTATCCCCCTCCTCACCCGTCTCATCTCCTCCACCACCCAAACCCAATCTTCCACCCCACTAAAAACACTACACCTTCGTCACCCCACCTTCACTGACTCCACGAAAACCTAAATCCCCACAACCCAAAAAAGACCACCAAACCCTCCTACAAGCCCCCCTCCTCACTCGACCGCTCCGGCCTAAAACCCCACAAGTCCGACCTCCCATTCGACTTCCAGTTCAGCTACACCGAGACCAACCCGGCTGTTCGACCCATTGGCTTGCGTGAGCCCAAGTACTCGCCTTTCGGCCCAGACCGCCTCGACCGGGTCTGGACTGGGGTTTGTGCTCCTGCTGTCGACCCCACTGTCAACTCTGTCGATGGGATTGCCGATGCTAAGTTGGAAGACAAGAGGAGGAGGCTCAGGGAGAAGGTTCTCGGGGTTCCGCTTACCAATGCCGAGAGGAAGATCTTGGTTGATAAGTGCCAGAGGAACAAGACCAAACGACAAGTCAATTTGGGTAAATCTTTATATTTTTTTTTTTTCGTTTTGGTTCCATTTTTTGGGTTTTAGTCTGGTTATTATGTTTTATCTTGATTGATTTGTTATACTGTGGGTAAATGAGAGGATTGCAAAAATGGAGATTTTGATTGAGTGGTAAGAATGTGCTGGGATTATTTTCAAGTTTAATGTGATATTGAAGAACAAGTACGCAAGTAAAAGATAATTTTAATAGCTGATTTTCTTGTCGATGGAGAGATTGAGGAAATTTAAGATAGGGATCCTAGGTATGTGTTTGTTGGATAACAGGTTACATTGACTTTGCTACTAAATGTTACCGATAGTTTTCTCATGTTCGATTGTAAACAAATCACAATTACCAATGAGAGTTCTTATTGTAGTTTGATTTGATTGCCACGAAAGAGGATTTTGTCCATATCCTGTACATACTTCCTAGCTTTTGAGCATCTTGCAAAGAGCCTAAGCATTATTTGTAATTCAGAAAAAAGGGTGTATAAATCTGTGAAATGCTTTTAAAGTTGTGTAGTTAGTCTTCTTCCAAAGAAGATTCAGAAAAAAACAGACAGAGAGAGAGAAGCATCACTATTTCTTGAATAACATTTATTTGCTGATTTATCTATTGTATTTTTACAGGGCGAGATGGTTTAACTCACAACATGTTAAACGATATTCATAATAATTGGTCACATGTTGAGGCTATCAGGATAAAATGTTTAGGTGTTCCTACTGTTGACAGGAAAAATGTGTGCAACCAGCTTGAGGTATTTCCCCTTCAGATTATCCTCCCTTCATTTTCTCTCATTTATTTCTTTTGTGAAGATCGTATTAATTGCCGAAACATGCCACTTATTTGCTGGCATTGCATTCAATAATATGTGAGCATACAATGTTGTCACATCACCATTTTGATGCGTCGGTTTCTTATGATATATATTTTTTTTGTTAAGGCTTACTTTCCTGGTGTGATGCCACTGATTTTAGAATGATACGTAATTGTTAATTTGGTGTTATAGATCTGAAAATGTTTTTGATTTCTGCAAGTATTTCATAGCTGTTGGATAATAACTGTCTATGTATATCCAGGACAAAACTGGCGGTAAAATCATCCATAGACATGGTGGTCTTCTTGTGTTGTACAGAGGTCGGCACTACAATCCCAAGAAACGGCCTGTGATTCCATTAATGCTGTGGAAACCCCATGAGCCTGTATATCCAAGATTGATTAAAACAACAATTGAAGGTCTGTGCATTGAGGAAACCAAAGAAATGAGGAAAAGGGGCCTATTGATTCCTGCTTTAACGAAACTAGGTAATGTTCATTACAACTATGCCATTTCCCAAACTAAAATTCGATTATGTGACCTCTGACCCTTTAGCAATAACTGCAGCAAAAAATGGTTATTATGGTAGTCTTGTACCGATGGTCCGAGATGCCTTTCTCACAGAGGAGCTGGTTCGCATAGACGCCAAAGACCTTGAGAGGAGTGACTATAAGAAAATAGGCTGCAAACTCAGGGTAAGAATCTGATTGGTCGCATTACGCAGCTGAACTTTTCATTTTTATTTAAAGAATAAATAGGTATTGGCACATAAAGAGTTTGTGCATCCTTGTCCTTAAACACATAAAGACTGTTTGTCGATATATTTAATGGCGGAAACCGAAACACGTATCTCATGGAACATTGTTGAAACGACACGTTGTTTCTAGTGTTAATCCGTAATTTTCCTAAAAACTTAAGCTCAAATGAAGTTCGAACTAATTAAAAATCGATATTTTAAATTTAATAAGGTTAATTTACAATGAAAACTAAGGAGGTCCTCCTGGGTCAGTGAAGACCATTTTGTCCCTGAACTCCCAATGTCCCAAGAATAAATGTGTATTTGTGTAATTTTCTGAACTATTGAAGGAATTCTTTGTGGACCTTGTTTGCCACAAGGTCAGTTATTTGTTTGTCCATATGGAAACAATTGTGTAGCCAGCCACTTTCTTGATTGTGGAATATCCTGTCTTCTGAGTTTTGATGGTGAAGTTAATTGGTTGTTCATCCTACAACTGATGAACGTCTCAACTAAACAACTCAACTACATTCTTGAAAGAAATATTAAATACATGTCAATGTATATTTCCGCATAAGTTGTATACTTAATAGTGCAGTTTGTTAGGTCTACTGTTCAGAACTACTAACATATCTCTACACATCTAGAGTGAAATACCATTGACATAACACATTCCATTTTGATGTTTGATACTTTTAATATATTTCTTCCATTTCTTAGACCCTCGGAAAAATGTCCAAGGATTTTGTCTCTGGTTTCTATGATTTCTTGTTTTAAACTTTCCTCACTTAAATCATGGATTGATTAGTTTGCATCACAAGGTGGAGATTTGGAAAACCTCAAATGTTGAATCTGTTATTCTCAGAAAGGAGTTGTATTTAAGCTGAACACTTTGGTGAAAACCAAATTATCCTCCATTGGGCCAAAAAAATCATGTGCAACAATGATTCCTTGCGCTCTTCTAGTGTATTGGTAAAGTCCATCAACATAAATAGTTTTATACTTGACAATTACTCTTTAATCTCAAACAAAGGGTTTAAGTTAGTTTGTTGATCACCTCATCCTAATCTATACCTATTACTTTCTTCTTCCACTTTCCGATTATATGATGCAAATCAGCAAAGCATATTTGTTGACAGTGTGAAGACTAGTTTCATCATAGTAGGAGTAGAATAAGGATTTAGGTTTGGAGGGCCACATATAATGAAATATTAGGGTGCAAGGCCCACCGGCCAAAGCTCTTGGTGCTCTTTTGGGCACTTGGTGCACTATACAATGCTAAGGGCACCTTTGCCTTAAGCACCCAATTCTTTAATGAGTCATTTATGATCTGAGGGCTTAGAACACATTTTAGGGATTCATTCTTTGATCATGTTAGCGAACTTAACAAACTCAACGATACATGTGACCAATTCACCTCCCTTTTGGGTTTGTTTGTCTATTACCATATCCAAATTGAGGTGAGACAAGAGCTCAAGGCACCCGCCACTTTGACCCCATGGTCATTCTGTCTACTGCAACTGTTTCTCATTTCTCCTTCATTGGTGAAACTAGTCCTCGTCCCTTAAAGGAGTGAGTGTGTGATCATTTCCCACTGCAATCTCTTAAAGACATTATCCACCACAAGGGTACTGCATCATGAAGTTGATTTGTGTTGGTTGTGTGGTTTGTTAGATGATGAAGTCTTGAAAAGGTTCATGTATTACCACCACTATTTTTATGTACCTCATTTGTGCTTCCTCTAATTTGAGGGGAAATTGTTGATTGGTTGTTTGCTTATTCATGATTGTTAAATATCTGACAAAGGTACTTGCATTTGGTGCTCCATGATTTTTTGTTGATTATTGGTGATTGTGCAAAGTCACGGTTGAAGCTTGTGGAATATCAATGAGCTTCTAACATGTGGAGCGATCTCACAAGTATTTTGATTATTCCTGCGGAACTTTTACTTATTCTAGAATGTGATGATTGTCACACACTTGGGTGAATAATGTTATGATAGTGAAACGTCTACAAAAATTCTTCTGATAATTGATGAAACTCCTGAAATACAAGTTGATTGATGCAGGATTTGGTTCCATGCATCCTGGTGACATTTGATAAGGAGCAGATTGTGGTCTGGAGAGGGAAGAATTACGTCCCTGCTGATGATGGACAATATGATCACAATGATGATGCTGAATCACTCGACAATGGGCCTGGTGGATCAGATTGTGAAGCAGGTCATAGGTCTGGTAATAGCGGCCAATGGATGTCTGATGGCTCTGACGATGAATTGCTTGCTTATGACAGCAGAGTGCGAGCACCAAAAGGTACACATGGTTAGATACTGTCTTCATGCACCTTATGATGAAGTGTATAGGCAAGATTATTAGTTAAAATGGACAGCGGAAGAACTCAAGTGATTGATGCACATGATGCATTGGCAGCAGCACTACCAGACTGTTTGCTATAAGGTATTAAAAATAGCATCTGTTGGCTGTTGAAAGGTTGAAGATGCAGAAGCACTTGACTAGCATAGAAAACCACTAGTGTTGTAGTAACTGAGAAAGGTAGACGGTTTGTTTAGATTTATCCTGTAAAATGTAGTTCGCCCACAAATATATTTGAAAATGAGTAAGTTATCTACTTTATACAACACTGATTAAAGATTTGACCAAGTGTTAAAATGTCCGCAACTTCTGTTTCTTACAGGTTTTCAGACTTGAGATAGTATTAATTGGACTGGAGTTTGGTTCAGGCCCAACAAAACAATATTTTCTGGCAAAACTTCATATAAATTTTGAGATCAAGGAATGTCAGGGAACTGGTTTAAAAAGTTATGGATTGCAAAGTTAAACCTGAAGCCCCTTATAATCTCAAAACGGAGAGTTGTTTCTTCCATGCATAATGCTAACTGCTATTTTGCCTATTTTTCACTTTTCAGATTCACTTTTCAGATTATGTAATCTGAAAAGAAAGCGACCCTTCTAAGGCCATCTCCTTCGAGGTCATCCACAACGGATCCTTAATATAAGTTTTTTCAGTACAAGTCAGTTTTGGAAATTAGAGTGACGCACACTGGTACAACCTTAGGCTAGCCGTCTACGATCGAAACTGAACTAAAAAAATTCATATGCAGCTCACTTCGGATTTGGAGTTCGCATATAACTAACAAGAGAAGAAAAAAAAAATGGAAGGCAAACAAATATTATGATTCTGTTATAGCAACTTCATAGCAGGTCAGATAACTGGCAAGGATGGAGGTGTTCAGTGGAGTCAATAGTCCATCCCTAGTTCGGCTGTTCAACTAATCCAAGTTCCTGTCGTTTCATCTCCAACTCCAGCCACTCCTCCCATTTCTCTGTGAACCCATCTTCAGTAGCAACTCTTCCCATGTCAACTCATCCATGAGAAAACCTTGATGAAACATATAGCATGCAACAACACAAAGGGTGGATGAATGCGAACTTGTACTTTCAGTATTGCTGTCAGTGGATGAAACATCATCAGGATCAAAGACCAAAACCTCAACCTCCATAGAACCAACCCTTAGGAAAGTCTTCTAGCTGTGTTCACCACTTAATAGTGAAATCTCCATTGTTTGTTCAAGCTACGTTGAACAGAATGAGAAAACAAAGTTTGAGGAACAAAGAAGAGAATACCACCCCTTCCTTCCAGCGATTAAGGAACAAAAAATACTTCCACTCAATCCCTTCTTCCCTCCCACGGTTAAGGATTACTGCAAGCTGGTGGCTAATTGTCACACCCCGATTTTCGAAGAAAACGAAAATCCTAAAAGCCACGTAGGATTATCCGTTTCCCCCAAAATTCGGGACGTGAAAATTCAATAACAACAGAAACAAATAGCAGCAACAACTAAACATTTGAAACAAATAAAAATCTAACCCGGAGAAGACTGGCATGGCTAGCTCACTAGCGAAACTCCTGTAACGCAGCTCAAAAGTCTCCAAACCTGAAAAACTAATCGGCTACATTCCAAAAGGAATGTACCCAAGAAGCAAAAACTCACTTGGGTCAGCAATAAAGCTGGTGTGAGAAATCTTCATCCCAAAATCAATAAAATTCGCACATGACAACATCAAAACAAACAATAAACAATAACAACCACACATCAGGTAGTTCCTCCATGAAGCAAAGGTGTTATCATCTAGGGGTGGGCAAAAACCGATTTAAATTCGGTTAACCGACCGAACCGATTTTCAAATTCGGTTCGGTAACCGAACCGAAATATGAGTAGAAAGAAAATAATTTAAACCGAACCGAACCGATTATAAACGGTTCGAAATCGGTTTACGGCTTTGAACCGACCGATTTATAACCGAACCGACCGATTAATTAGATATATATAAAAAACTAAATAACAGGTAGGTGTCAATACCTGATTAGTGCAATAAATGCACTGCAGTACACCCTGTTGCACTGAATCGCCCCCTTTTCTCAAAGTTTTAAATTTTAGGCTAAAAATTGGGTCTGTAAAAAAATTGTGCCTGTAAAAAAATTGGACATATTTTAATGAAATTCTTTCAAGTGCTTGAGCCCAAAATTTCGGCCCAACCGAACCGAACCGATCCGAAAATTCGGTTCAACCGAATTCATCGGTTTATAAATACAAAATTCGATTTCGGTTTGGGTTTTGGGCAAACCGAATGAAATCGGTTCGAAATCGGTTTGGGGCTCAAAACCGAACCGAACCGACATTGCCCACCCCTATTATCATCCTAATAAATAAAGTTTATGAGTTATCAATCCTCATAAATGCAACAACTATACAATTCATAATCATATTAGACTATTATTGAAATATTAACAATACACATTTTTCTACCTTTAGGAAGACATGTAGTTCTCATTCAATGGTTGAATGAGCATTTAGTTTCTTCCTTTAAGTTAATCATGCACATACACAAAAAGAAATCTCGCTACTTTTCCACAATCGCACTATCCTCCATGTGCCGAACACACCTCACCCAAGTGTGTCTCCCTTGCCATCGAAACCACTCGGAGCGTACATGTTCCAAGTGGGGTGCCACCTCAAGGAACATGTCATCTCACCCGAAGTTCGATCACTGGCAAGTATTCTTCCTAAATCTACACGTACAACCGAACACACATGGAACGGTGCACCGATATGCAAGCAAGTCTGCATACCCATAATAATATCACACGTATACAAACAAGTCTGTATACAAAAGTTTCTTTTCTTTTCATTTTGTTTTTTTTTTCGGAGTTGTGGAAAAGAGCATAAAAAAATAAACTAAAACTCAAAACTCTTTTATGGTGACACTTTGTCAACCATAAGTAAATCAACCACAATATCCACCGTCCTTTCGGGGAACAAAAAAAATATTTGACACATTGTCAATTCACATATCTCATCTCTCTGCATCATATGAAAAACAATATGCACACCCATTCGCATAACAATACAAATACTCAAACTAAAACAAATGCTCAGTTAAATTTCAGCCAATATCTATTATTAGAAAATTTTCTTCTAGACCTAAACTAAATAAGGGTTTAATCATATCTCAAACTGATACAGACAAGACATTATCCCATAAGCTAACACTTCTAACAAGTTGCAAAGAATGACAAGGGCAACAGATGCTTTCTAAAATGAAATATTGAACTTACGAGCGCTACCCAAAAAAAAGGTAAAACACTGCTTACAATGTCAAGGTGAAGTCCAGATAGCAAAAAATGGTAGGTAAAATTGGATAACAAAAATGTTACAGATCGAAACTACCAATCAAACCAACCCTCTAAGGGCGTTGGTTTTTTGAATAAATGAAACATAATGACAGATGTGGAACTGCAGTTACATATACAGTTATAAATCTCTGTAAGACCACAAATTCATAGTGTTTTACACATGATAAAAAGGAATAGGGAAGAGTGGCATCAAGACAGATGGGATCTAATATACAAATTTCTTAAAAGCTTGGATGTTCCTTCAGACCCATCCATATGCATGAAAACCTAAACAAGCACTAGTAAATTTTAAGGACCCACCCTGAAGTTTGTTTTACGTACCTGCAGTTATCAATCTGAATCAGGTTGGGAGACTTTGCTAGAAATAATCGTTGAGCATTATGGGCTTGAAGTGGATCAATCAGCTATCACGGTTTTTATTTGTTTAGTTCCAGTTGTTATGGAAGCGTGTGTGAAACTCTGGGTATGCTCTACTCTTTGAAATTTATACTAGTACAGAACATGACAAGGACACTTCCTCTTTTAAAACCTCTGTTGTCTACATTGTCGGGCGCTCGAACACAAGATTAAAATGGGAACTAGAACACGAATATTTGTCCCAAATCCAATTTCATCAACCACAATAATCAGAGCCTAAATTGATAATTTCCATTTGGATTCACAGAAATAGTTGATAACAAAGAAAACCGATTGACAATATCAATCAAAATCTGCAAATCCAATCCAACCAAAAGAAACCCAAACACCAAACAATACTAGAAAGAGAAAAAAAATGGAGAATGGGACAAACACACTAAATCGCCAGTAATCCATCAAACACACCAAAATCAACAACCATAGATATGGATATTTCAAAAAAAAAAGGAACTCATATAGAGAATGAAAGAAGACTCACCATCGTCTTCTCGAAATCGCCTTGTTCTCCTTCCTATCGCCAAAAGCACCGTCACTAATTCTTCTATCTCCACGATCTCCACCACCTCCTCTGCCTACGCTAAAGGCCCTGTCTCCGCCATCTCGACCCATAGCTTTGATAAGAAATGCGCCACTGACAAGTCCTACATCTCGGAGAACAACAAGTCCAATGAGCAAGGGCTGCAAAAGATCCATTTTCACCATTGCTAAAGCAACAGAGCCAATCAAAACCTTGTCTGCTTTGATTCTAGACATTGAAGGGTGCGGAGCATGCTTCTTGGCCCTCTCGACTTCAACAAGCACTACAAAAAACGAAGTCTAAAACGGCACTTTCACGGCGGCGTTTCAACAAAAGCGCCGGTAAAACATTAGCAATACCGGCGTTTAGGATACCAAGCGCCGGGGATAAATTCAGTCTCAAGCAATACTGGCGTTTATAATAAAGCGCCGGTAAAGAGATCCCTACACCGGCGTTTCCTTTATGAAGCGCCAGTAAAGAGTTAACAATACCGGCGTTGATTCTCGGAAGCGCCGGTAAAGCTAAAAATCCCGAAAATAAAATTGTGTTTTTTGGAAACGCTGTATTAGATGTAAATAAGCGCCGGTTAAGAGTGAACAATACCGGCGGTTTACGGAAAGCGCCGGGACAAAGTATCCAATACCAGCGGTTCAGTTAAAGCGCCGGGAAAGAGTAACCCATACCGGCATTTTAAAAAAAACGCCGGTAAATAGTAACCAATACTGGCGCGTTGTTTTAGAAGCGCCGGGCAAGATTAAAAAAAACCCTCCAACCTAGGGGTCGGGATTTTATAATAAAGCGTCGGTAATGTTTTAGCGGCACATACCTTTACCGGCGCTTCTTAAAATGCCGTTAATGACCTAAAGCGGCACATGTTTGCCAATACCGGCGCTTTTCAAAGCGTCGCTTAAAACAAATCTGTTGTAGTGAAGTTGAATTTGTAAGAAACATGCCCAATCTCAAAGTTTCCTGCAAGAACCTGGGAACTGATTTGCTTGCTTGCAAACCTGCGGCTTCGACTTCGACCTCGGTGACCACTGAAGCGAAATGGAGGTGAGAGGAAGAGGGGAGCCGCCATTAAGAAGAAGGAAACGAGAAGAAGAAAAGAAAAGAAAAGCTTAAGGAAAAAAAAAGGTTTTTTTTTTTTATATGGTGGGTGGCTATTCGCCCCCACCGAACTTTCGAATGCACTCACCCTCTTTCACAAAATAAAACCCTACTTATTAATTTAATAAAAATCCAAAGCTAAGCCCAAATACAATTGAGTAACAACCCATCAACATTAGGGTTTATAAATTTTTGGCTAAATACACACACACTTTATTTTATTTAGTAATGACAAACAAAAATCTTTTTCCCAATAAATGAGATTACAATATACGCCACAATTAATAAATAAAAAAAATTTATATTTATTTAATTAGGCGGATATTACACTAATGCACCACCCCTTCCTTCCTTCTAGCGGTTCAAGCAACATCGTGCATCTCGAGATTTATGCACTTATCTCGAGATGGATGGATGGGTGGTTACCACCCCTCCCTCGCTCCCTAGAAGGGCTCGTGCTAGAGGTGAAAGGTGAAAGAAAATAGCAACCAAAGAGTGACAGTAAAGCTTACTAAATAAATACCATCTCCTGTAGTGTATAGTTTTTCGCTTACTTCGAACTTTTGCGAAAATTTCATGTAAACAATAATAAAGGAAAATGTATAATGTAATTCCATGATTAAGGATGATCAGCTGGCTAACATGGTTCGCGATCAAAACCATTTTATGTTTTATAAAAATTCAAATGATAACTTGATTCTTGGGTACCTACTTCAAAACAAAAGTGTATTAATTTATGAAGATATTTTATAAATGAGTTAGCCGGCATATGAATAAATTATATTGACAGTCATTGACCTGATGCTCAATCCCAAGTTTGCGTCCATGCAAAGAATCTATATTATGCATGAGTTAGACGACATATGAAGATACTATATTGACTGTCATATTGACCTGATGCCCAATCCCAAGTTGTGTCCATGCAAAAAATCTAAATTATGCAGAGGAACTGGTCTCCGGCCAGCTCCCCCCTCTATATATATAATGCGCCTGTGGTTTGTGCATTTATAATAACAAGAAGCCATGGCAGCAATTGTTGTTGATGTAAAAGAGATGGTTTTGGTCACCCCTTCCGATCTGACTCCTTCCCATATCGTCTCTCTTTCTGCTATCGACTCTCAACTTTTACTCCGCTTCACTATTGAGTATTGCCTCACCTTCCGCTGTTCTAATAAAACCGGTTCAAACAAGTCCTCCTTCACTGCCTCTCGTATCAAAGATGCTCTATCACATGTGCTTGTTCCTTACTACCCATTAGCTGGACGACTCAGATCTCATACTGATGGTATGAATATTGAGGTTGTTTGTGGTGCTCAGGGAGCAATGTTTGTTGAAGCCGTTTCTGATATGTCAGTTTCAGACTTCCAAAATGCTCCAAGTTTTCCGAATCAGTGGAGGGATTTGCTGATGGTACAAGTGGCGGACGTGCTTTGTGGGGACCCTGTACTTGTCGTCCAGCTAACGTGGCTTGCAAACGGAGACGCTGCCATTGCAGTGGGGCTTCCTCATTGTGTTTCTGATGGTATCGGTGGCGCTGAGTTTATCAAATCATTTGCTAAGTTAGTCACCGGAACTTGTAAACATACTGATTTAAAACCTGTTTGGGAGCGTCACCTGCTTAATCCAACTCCATTGAAGGTCCGATCAAGTATTACGCATCTTGAATTTGACAAAGTTCAGGACCTCTCTGGGTCGTTCATCTTCAGATTCTCAAATGAACCAGTGATTCCAACTTTGGTCACTTTCGACAAGAAATCCTTAACTGAACTCAAAAGAATAGCGTCATCCATAACTGTATCTCCATCTTACTACACATCATTCGAGGTGCTCTCTGCACACGTCTGGAGGAGTTGGGCAAGATCACTAGACTTGCCATCAACACAAATAGTGAAAGTGCTCTTCCCTATAAACATTCGAAAGATAGTCAAGCCTAATCTGCCCGAGGGGTACTATGGAAATGGAATAGTACTCAGGTGCGCACAAACCAACGTAAAAGAACTAACCGAGAATGGTTTATGGTACGCAGCTGAGTTGGTAAAGAAAGCGAAGGAAGGAGTCGATGATGAGTATGTGAAATCAGTCATCCAAGCAGTGAGTAGTGAGGCAAGAGCATGTCCTGATTTAGTTGGAACACTGCTCCTTTCACCATGGTCCAGACTTGGGTTTGATGATGTTGATTTCGGATGGGGGAAACCTGTTCATGTAGGTCCAATTTGTTATGATAAGTGCGGTTTGTTGCTTCCGGTGCATGAGCAGAAGGATGCCATGAAGGTGATGCTGGCCGTGCCGGAAATTGCTGCTGAAAAGTACCAGTATTTGCTTAGAAACCCCTGCAATTGATTTTATTATCTGTTGTGATTTAATTTTTCAAGTTAATTTTATGGTGAACTGATTTTAAGAAATATTTCGGTGTGTAAAGAAAAACTGTTAAAATTTCGAGAATATATAGTCGTGGTATAGATATGATTGAGATGCTAGAATTTCTTAATAAGATTTGTGATTCAATTTTGTTTTTATGGGTTAACTATTGCTACTCCAGATATGATGGAGTTTGACAAGAGTGTTAATCCATCTTTGGTGTTGTCAATTTAGTTACTAGTCGATTAAAAACGTTAGTCTTGATTTCACGGAGTTGCGTGGACAACCATAATTGTGAAAGCTACATTATACAAATACGGAAAATTCTAAATGGCGAGGAAACGGGCGAGGGGGTGAGTGTGACCGCTCATCCCCCTCGAGATGCACGCCTATGCCCTCGAGATGCATAGCCTCGCGAATCTCAAGGGGAATGAGTGGTAATACCCACCCCCCCTCGCCCCTTTCCTTGACAGCTAGAAGCTCTCATACAAATACATATCAAAATCTTGTTTTCTGTTAACAAATGTAAAACATACATGCTTAATTTCAACTATACAATTCCAAGTAGGGGGGGTTAGTTATACCTATTAGAGTTTGACTTTCATTTTGAAAATTAATTGAGTCTAACACTCAGTTTTTTTATAAACTCGTTAAGTCTATGTCATTGACTAGTCAAAATTAATTTTTGAACCATTTTGCCCTTACCATGGTTAATTGAGCCTAATTTTTTGATAATTGACTCTAATATTTTTTGAAACCTTAAATCCAAAATTACCTAATTAATGATGTTGTAGAACTGACATAAGGTTCCATTGAATTGATGCTATTTCAAAAGGGCAATATTTTTATTAATGCCATTAGTCCATCCAATCTATTAATAAAAAAGAAGCTAATAAATGGGTGCACAAGAAGGTGACTGAATCAAAACTATGCAAAATAAAAAGAAGAAGCCAGTTCCAATATTCCTAGCATTGCAGTTGCAGACCAAACATGATTCCTTGAAAGCAAAGAAATTGAGAAATTGTGCACCATATTATTAAAATAATTGCAACTTCGGTTCAAAACTTTGTTATTCATTTTTTTAGTTAAAAACATGTGTAAATGGGTCCAAATATCTATCTCGTCCATTGCAAGATTGAAAAGGGGGTTTTGGGTTCAAAAAATTATAATCAATTATTCAAAAATTAGACTTAATTAACCAAGATAAGGGCAAAATGTTCAAGAAATTATTCTTGACCAGTCAACGACATGGACTTAACGGTTCCATTAGAAAACGATTGTTAGACTTAATTAGTTTTCAAAACGATGATCAAACTCTAATAAGTATAAACTAATGAGTGCCAAACTCAAAAAAAACAAAAAAAAACAAAAAAACAAAACGTAAATATATCAAATGTGGAATCAGATTCATCTCTCACAACCCAAAATATGATGATCAACTTGATCATTCCCCAATGCTTTTAGAGGCTTACAACTTGAGAAATAATTAACAACATGCATTGCCAAGTGCCATTTTGAAATGACAATGTTTTGACTATTTAACAAATACATGTATCTTTAATTAACAAAATTCACCAATTTTTTGTGGAAATAAATTGGTATCTGTATTCTGATCTCCAAAACATGTTAAAAAAAAATCCCAAATCCCACCATCTACTCATCCTCCTCGTCCCCACCCTCACCAAGTCCACCCCCAATTTCACAGACCCCTAAACCTTCTTTAAAACTGGCACCACCAACAGCTTCGACTGCCCAAATATCGCAATCCCGTCATCCCCTTTCATTTCCTTCAACTCCACACGCCTCGGCATCTCTCCCTCCGCCTTCACATCCATCGCCCCATATAAATCTCTGGTCGACGAGAGAGAGATCGGAGAGGAAGAAGAAGACCACAAATTTTAGTTAAAAAATTGTCGATCGAAAAACATGACTTTTGGTAGTTGGTTTTTGTGTTTTCTAAAAAATTAAAATTTACGGAAAAATATCAAAAAGTTTTCAAAAAAAACCCTCTAAAAATATATATTTTGGCTTTTGCTCTTTTGTTTTCATAATTACAAAAAATGAAAACTTCGAAGAATTTCGCGAAAACACATTCCTTGATATAGAGGACTACTTATACTAAGGGAATGTTTGTTTACACGTCTGATTCAGACATATTATCTAAATATTAAAGAGTCCATCTAAGTGTCGAGGAAAACAGCGAGGAACCCCATAGGGGGAGGGGGGGAGTCGTCCATCCCCCCGGGATGCGCGCTTGACTTTTCAACACACGCATCTCGAGGTTTCAAACGCGCATCCCGAAGGGGATGGACGGCTCCCCCAACCCTGTGGGGTCCCTCGCTGTTTTCCTCGCCATTTCCCTCGACAATTAGAATTTTTCAATATTAAAACATAAATACAAAGTAGCACATGTCTCATTCGTTGACTAAAACATAAAAGTCTCAAAACCCTCTGATCATATTGTTTTATCAAGTTACCTTTACAATATTATAGGAGAGTTGCTATGTATATCCGACTATTTAGTTTGGTTGCACAAATTTTTTATTGTACCGGTAGTTTGAAATATTTTGACTTTATTGCACCAACCACTACAACACAAATGCTCATTAATAGCGTTTCAAAAATGCTATTGTAGGATACCATAGCGTTTTAGAAAACGCTGTGTCTGTCGGGGCTATAATAGATACAATGTTATTTATAGCGTTTCTAAAACGCTATAGTAAGTAGACCATTTATATCGTTTCTGAAACGTTATTGTCTTCTCTCACGTAGCATTTAACAAATGCTATTGTATTAGTTTCTATAGCGTTTTTCAATGCCCTTTTTTTTCTATTGCACTCATCAAATGCTATCAAATGACTTTTTATACCATCTTATAAGTTTTATTTCTAGAAAATAAAAATATAAATGTGCCAAACTAAACATTTCCATGAATGGAGGCAAAATAATGTAATTAATAAGATAATGTATTACATCGAGTCACAAAATCTATCAAATAATAAAGACCAGACTACATTTATTTCAGTTAAAGCATGGTCACACCATACCAAACATCGACCCAAAATCCAGTACAAACTCTGCCCAAGATGCCATACCAATCAGCGCTCAACGACAATTTCAGCACTACGCCCTCAGCGCAGCAACCAACGCCGCCCAGTCCATAGATACACCAAGGATAAAAGACTTGATAAGCCAATTGGCAAGTACTTAAGCACTGCTCCACAGCTTGCAAACTGAATTTGCAACTTACAAGCACAAACATAATGCAACTTGCAGTCACAATGTTCAATTGCAATCACTGACCAAGCACAAGCCTGCAACTTGCATACACGTACCAGCTAGCGCAACTCACAGCCAAGAGCTGCGCCAAACTGTCCAAAACAACCAAGCAACGCAACTTGCGCACCTGCAGCAATAACAGCAAACACAACAATCGCACCCTCAACAGCAAAAACTGCAACACAGCCCGCAGACCGGCCGCAACAAACCTGTTGCACCCGACTTTCACTCGAACGCAGCAACACCAAATCATTTAGGCTTTCAGTACATTCAATGCTACGGTCCACTCCTCCATTAGTACCTCTTGAACAGGCTTGCTATGCGCAGCATTCACCATGCGGTGTAGTTGATTTACTGTTGTTTTTGTATCATCCAATGTCAAGCAGGCAAGGGCTTTCCTTTCTCTAAAGGCACTAACCTGAATAACTGGATCCATTGCTTCTTCCCTGTCCTTTTCAGTCTTCACCAAGAAAAAAAATTCTTAAATGGAAAATGACCAATGGTTTCAACCTTATAATCTCTCCAGCAACTCCAGCCCATCCATCAACCATTATGTAAGTTACGAAGAAAGATGCTTTCATTGGAATTGATTCACCAATTATTCTGGGAATTCTGCACCACAAATAACCACACAATTACATGAATCTCAAATAAAGTATAAGTTGTCTCCATACAAGGTCGGAGGACTCAATAAAAAGTGGAAATAAACTGCATGACAGTTAAGTGGTAGGGGTTGGGATCAAAGACCATAAGATAAAAAACCAGTCACACGAAAGGGGGTACTACTAGATAAGATGATCTAAAAGCTTATGGATGTTCATCATAATCAGCTATATATAAGATCCGCTCTTTCCCACCTAAGAAATAACAGGCATAATTCAAAAGGAGTAATACTAGATAACTCTTCTACCTGTACATACACAAATGACATGATTCAAAATAACTTCACCCTATTATGATGATTAACAAGGACGGGCACTTTAAAGCTTAACAAAAGTGATAAATAGTTTCTCAGGGACTTACTCACTAGTTGGTAGCTTCATAAAAGTATTAAGCCGTTGATATGCAGTTCCAGTGACTACACTCCTAAGGAATACATTAATAAGCTGAAAAATATAATATATAGCTGCAGATCTCCTCTCCAGTTCTGATATGGATATAAAGCCTTCAATTTTTGACATAAACATCAATATTGTTGGCAGAAGAATAAGGAATATCTTTAAAGCAATCCCAGGAAGAACACCTTGAATGAGTACCTTGATGAATTTCCTGCAAGAAAATTAGACCACTGTGAGTGCATCAATGACACAATAGCATAATGTGCCAAACCTTCTGGTTTTTTTTTTTTTTTTGCTGAAATAATGGACAAAGTTTGCACATACATATAAGACCAATAAACTTTTAAAGCATATTCATGTGTTTATTTCCATGAATAGTTTGTCATTTCAAAAAAATCTTTCTAACTATATTTAGAACTGATAATTGTACACAGGCATTTGCTGGCTTGTAGCTATAGAAGAACCAAATATTGAACCCGAGAATAGATTATTGCTTACTTAGGTAAAAAAGTAGAATATATTGCTATAACCAAACATCTGTCTAGGAGGTCCCAGAACAAAACAACTCATGAAGAACCAAAGAAATGACTCTCAAGCTTTTTCAATTTGGATTAACATATCTCTTCAATATGGCAAACAAATATCAACCACAAGAACAAAGGAAATTTTGGTTATCTAAACATGAATGTCAACACAAATATGAAGCTACTGGTGCAGTGCAGAAAAACTCTGGATGCAAAGATATCACAAATGCATAGTAACATGATATTTTTTTCATAGTTAATTCTCAAGGATCTAAAAGCAAAAACGAAAATAAAATTAGGAAATGAGTAAACTAAAGGATACACAAAGGTTTGTACATTGAAATTCTATTTAACATATCTATAACCACCAAGCAACTTACAAATGTGTAGAAGCTTGAATGTGCCTATATTTCTTTAAAATCATTTTTGGTAAACCATACCTCAATACCTGACTCCGGCGCTGCATTTAAACTAAAATTGAAGCATACCTCAATACCTGCCTCCGAGCAACATATACCAACTCCCACAAGTTTTCGGCTTTAACCCATGAGAGGACTATTGGTCTCTGCTTGAAACAAGCCATATGTCCAACGTTTAGACCATCGAGAACATGGAGAATCATTTCAATTTTCCATCAAATATATCCATATTAAGTTGGATGACCCAAACCATTAACACATTTACAATACTACACATGGAAATTTAGTTTGAAAATGAAACGAATAAGAGAAATATCAAATGCTTTAGTTTCGTATAGTAGGAGTATAATGGAGCTTCAAGCTTCCTGGTTGACTCCACCCCCTTTTTAGTGGATGACAGTTGTTTGAGAATGGAGATTAAGTCTATGCTACACAAATGCAAATGTTAACAAATGCCTTTGTGAGAGGCGATGAGATCCAATTGCAAGTGTAACTGATAAAACGGTAGGCTAAGCTATTGGGATTCCTTCGATCAAAAGAACAAGAAGATTGTTAATCCTTTCCCTGTATGTACGGTGTTGTATAGGGTACATGACAATGATTTCAAGAATCATCCCCACTGCGATTGAACAAATACAGAAGTTTCCAATGGCTGTAAGGACCTGTGCTATTAATGCGGCCTAAAATCGGCCAAAAAGCGCTATGCGGGGCTGGACCGAATCGCACAGGGTCAACTCGGCCGACTTTAAACGAAACCAGTAAAATCGGTCAAACTCTGTCAAAAGCGATCAAAAATCGGTGAGTCAGCACTTAATCGGCCGACATGACTTGCCGATTTGTAGGTCTTTATATATGAAAAAAAAAACCAGAAGAAGAAGAGGAAGAGTCGAAGACGAAGAACTGAAGAAGAAGAAGAAGAAGAGACGAAGAAGAAGAAGAGAAGTAGATCTGAAATCTGAATCATCAACCTCTCTTCTTCCCTTCCTTCAACCGAATCATCAAGCCGAAGGGGTTGCTGCTGAAGTGCTAAATCGATCAATCGAACACATTACTCAGAGTTCTAAATCAGGTACGCCTTCCCTCTCCTCCCAGTCCCTCTTCCTCCTTCCAGTCCATTAGTTTCTTCGGTTCTTCCATTCGTATCTTCCTTTCGTTTCTTCCCTCTGCTGAATCGATCAATCGATGGTGTTGAGAAGAATTTAGGGTTAAGCAAGTATGACTATGATCAATCGATAAATGCATGTGTGTCCGCCTCCATGATTAGAAACAAAGTCAAGCCTTACCATATTGATGATACCCCTGTCTGTCGACTCCACATTGAAGGTCTGAGCATCGCTTCTTTCAAGGTCATAAGCAAACTCGACTAACAGAAACTTCCCTGTAGTCTGGCTAGATGGATCAGTACTATGCCCTTCAAACCATCCAGAAATCCTGCAGTCTTTTGGAGCACTTGTTCTGTCGTAAGCCACACTCTGATAAGCAAAAATCAAGAAATCAGTATGCAAATGTGTAGAGATTAATTTCAATATTCATTTAAGGTGTACTAAAATATGATTTAAGGTGATAAAATTTGTATTGATTTAATTTCAAATTTAATACAGTTATAGCTTATGATATGAGTGTTCAAAGTCCCTGATTATGCTTATGATATGAATGTTTTGGACTAACATTTGCTTATGCTACTTTTGCTATAGAAGTAGATTGATACTTCATACTCATGTAATGTGACATGATTACATCATTTGCTTATGCTACAACTTTCTACAACTATACACTTGCTACACCTACAACTCTATAATGTGCTACTTTTATTGTTGTATACATTTGCTACTGTTGTTGCTTTATTTTTTGTTGTTTCTTGCAACTCTTGACTTCTTGCTCTTATTGCTTGCAGTTCTTGCTGTTGGGGTTATTGCTATGCCTATGATGAGTTGCTGCTGTTGCTTTCGTTGTATTGGTTGTTCGTAAACAAGTCCAAGTAACTATAAGTGCTCCAACCTGCAAAATTGAATTCATTTGATTAATTAGGAAAATAATACATGACTATGATTACATATTTACACCCTTTTGATTAATTATTAATTTTGTAATCTATGACTATGATTAAATTTTAAAAATATATACTTTGAAAAAATTGTCCGCATAATTTCGCTTAGTCCCGCATAATTATGAAAAATCGTAATGCGGTCCTGACCGCTTTGCGACCGCTTTCCACATTAACTGCTTAGGTAAGGACCTGCAAAAATATGTTTTTCATAAATTATGCCACATTAAGATGCTACATTTTTTTAGTGCATCATCATAGCTTGTATAATATTCTCTAGAATTTGTTCCATTTTATTGTCTTTCGGTACGTGGTATCTGTTCAATTTTTATAGAAATTTCAATTTTGTTGTTTTAGACATTTTTGTGTTTCAGTAAGATTCTTTTAAGTGAGTCTGAAGGAACTTTATAACCACCTTCTGAAAGTGTCCAATAACTTCTGTGGAGTTGACCAAATGTGCAGCCTTCCAAAAGAAAGAATAAGCCCCTGTTGCTATAACAACTGCTTCGATTTCTCCTTGCTTGTAGGTTGAACCAGAAAACACTTCATCTCCTGTCTTCTTTGTGACAGCAAGGGATTCTTCAGTGAGAGTTGACTGCATCAGAAAAATTTAAATCAACTACAGTCGAGAATTTACCCGGCAACCAAGAATTTAAATGCAAGTGCCGGAAAGTGCAGGAGAAACATAGGATTTTCTCAAGTATTTTCAAAAGCAATTACCTGATCAATTTAAGAGGATCTCCTTCAAGCAAGCGAGCATCTGCAGGGACGATATCACCAAGTTTTATGCTGATTATATCTCTAGGCACCGAAATAGCTGCATCTTGCTCTTGCCACTGCCCATCTCTGAGAACCTGCATTGCAAAAAATGTTGAAAGTACTTTTTGCTATCTCAACAATGGAACCATAATCTTAAAGAACATGACACGTCATAACATCAGAATAGGGCATCAAGGTTTGCTTGGTTATGAGTGTGCAAATACATGATTGTTCTGAGATGCAAGAACTAAGACAGGCATAAATGTGCGCCCCAGGGTGCTTAAGGGTTGGTATGGACTTTGCACATGTTCACTACAGTGGAGATTAACTTAATGAACTTATGCAGCAGCAACCTAGCCTTGACATGAATGACAATGAAAAGGCAATCTTAAGACAAGTCTCAATAGCATAAAAAATTACAGCCTTCTAAATATTTAGGTTTTTTATTGTTTCCTTCTGTATTTTTTTGTAGAATGCTGCCGGTTAGAAGAGTACAATAGGCTAGCACGTAAACTGGGTTTCTCTTATTAGGTAGCCATATGAAGACAACTAAACAAACTCACTGTTGACATTGAAGAAATTGACTGAATATGGAGAGCTTAGGTCTATTTATATGCTTACAAGTTGCGAGCATACAGTTTATAATTTGGCCATCAAGTTTGTCTATTTAACTAAACAACCTATATTTCAAACCATCAAGTTTGTGTCCCAGCTCACAGTTCAACAGAGCTCATGGTAGTCCATTTTAGGGTATCAAAATTGTCGACATAGCTGTCTTGGTCAGATTATAAGTTGGCCACCATGTTGCTTATTTACTCCATTCACTTTCCAACATTCAATATTTTCTATACTACCCTACCAAAACAAGCTACACCTGCCTTGATGCATTGATATTTGTAAGGGGGGGGGGGGGGGGGGGGGAACACTTTTTCAGGCCCAACAGCTCTCATAAACATCACCTCTCTCCAAAACATGCCTACTTGATAACAATTCCAATCTTAGGATGTGCTTGGTTCTAAAGAATATTCTAGAGAAAACCACCAGAAAATGAGCAAAGATAATGGAAATTTTGAGGTGAGGATGACCTTCAGCCTCAATTTTTTTTTTTCTCAAAACTATGAAAATCATATTCTTAGATGTAGAGCTAGGAATGTTTTCATAGACTGGAAAGATTGCGGTCCTCTTCAATCTCAAATGTTCATCTGTTACCAATTTCTTTCCTCTTCCTTTTCTGTTTTTTTTTTTGGGTATCACATATTCAAGAATTTTTTCTTTCGACACAACCTAGTATTTCTCTACAATATATTTTTCGATAGAGAATTCTATTTTTAACCTATACGTAAAATTTTACTTTCTTCTTATAGTCAATTATGTATGAGACAAATGTCCAACACTTTAAAAGCTAACTCACCTATTACTTGTGAATCCGGATCTCTTTCGATGCTCATTACTTGTTTGCCTGAAACGAAGAAAGAAAATAAATAAATATGAATCGAAATCCAGATGACTAAATATCGATTCATTTTATAAATCCTACCTTCTCCAAGACTCGTATGTTCCATGAGTCATTCTTCTGGACAAAGTGAGGCTCGCCAACAACATAAGGAGGTGGATGAGCATCTCTCAAAAGTGGAAGCCTGGCTGGGGCATATTCATCATCACTGTCACAATAGCTTCCATGATCTGGCCCAAGTGCTCTGAGAATGACTGACAATAAGATTGAAAATCCCTGCATCAAGTACAAATTTTAGGTACAACTTTTTACTTGTAAAGATCTAAATGACTTGGAATATAATAGATTTGTTGCAAATCTAATTTCAGGTTGTGTGACTGTTAAAATAGATTTGTGCCACACGAATCTGAGCAACCACAATTGACAGGCCTATCCATTTACAAAAATCGAAGTCTAACTTCACAAATTTTTTGAACTCCTCAAACTTCCCCGTAGGATCCTTAGGAAAATTCTGATGCAAGAGTAAATCAATAAAACTTCAGAAGCCATTACTCAATTCATTAAAAAAAGGATTAAGTGAAACGAGAAAGTAGCATAGGACACGTGCTATGCTACCACAAGAAACGAAGATATACCTTCTCCCAGTCGTGGTTCAGAAACACGTCTGCAGTAACTGCAGCTTCCGCGACCACAAGTAAAATGACAAATACCATATACTGTTCATTTGCAATCAAGAAAAAGCAGTAATGCAACAGGTTTGACACTCGAAAATAGGGACTCACGTAACTCAGAATAACAACATACTTCTTAGAAATTTACTAGAGAAGACAAATTATTACATAGCATTTATGCCAAAGTGCTCTAGAATGATAATAAATAACATTTCATCAGTTATGAGCAATCTGTGCCTTCTTATACAACACAAATTATGCATACGTTTATTTATCAAGTATTAATCCTGCAGCCTTGCGATACATGATAAACATTACCATACCGATTCCAAAACAACTAAGCTTTTGTAGTCAACATAGGCCTAGATGGACTCGGATATATATTAATTTTTTTTTAATAAAATCTAATCATATTCCAAGTACAATGAGACACAACTCCCAACAAAACGACTTGCAAGTATCTAATTCTCTAAAGTGACCCCCAACTAACCAAGAGCTAAATATCAATGATATCAAAATATAAGTTGAAGGATATATCGCATAAGCAGTGAATACTATTATTTGAACTTAAAGAATTGAACCATTGATTTGCCTTAACATGCACTTTTGACCTAAAGCGTTTCATTGGTAAAACAATATATTGGGCGAGGATAAAACTGTATTGTCAACCCAATGCTTGAAAAATAGCATGGCATAAGATTTCAGACTGGTTGTATAAATGATATTCACGTAATTATTACATAATATATCCCTTAATTTATATATGTTAGTGTTTCGATTATTATATTTTATAATAATTATTTCGTTTTCATGTCTTTGTAGGAATTTGAGCATGAACGATGAAATCGTATTAAGGTGACAATTTAAGGACTGACAATTGGTCGATTCTAGTGGTGGTACAAAGTAGAGGGTCACATATCTAAACCTAACCCTAATAAACCGAGGTCCACCTAATTTAACCTAAGCCCAAACCCAAAATGCTAACCTAAAAACCCAAGCCCAACGCCTTTTGGAGAACCCAAGCCCAAGAAAATAGGAGAACCCTATTTAGCTCTCCCCAGTTTGGAGAAAGCTCTTCTCTCTTCTTCTCTCTTTTCTTCCCCTTTCTAGGGGCTCTTCCAGCGACCACGCCAATCCACCCTGCCGGCAATCCTCGCTCGATAGGAGGACCGACAGCGCGATAATCCCGCCATCACCACATCCTCCTCGTCCTCCACCATCAGCCCTCACCTCACTGTTTCACACACACAGACAGTCACCACCATCACCCGAGCACCACCACCACCATGAAACAGGGGCGTGACAACCCTGTTTCGCGTCAGACCTTCACCTCGTCACCGAGCTTCGCACACCACTCCATCTCCTCAGCCCCTGTTCTCATCGTCACAAGCAACACAACCACCGCCGCCCTGTTTTCTTCTCTCGCTCTGTATCCCTCTTCCATTCTCTCCCTATTCTTCTTCGGTCATCCATTTCCCGTTCCTCTCTCTCTCTTGCAAGGACGTGAGCTTGCCGGAGGAGCAGAACTCGCAAGCAGTAGCAGAAAAAGGGAGCGCCTCCCTGTTTCACCGCCCCTGTTCCGCTTCCTCCTTCGCGTTTTTTTGTTATCTCATTGTTTCCTCACCCTCTCTCTGTCTTCTTGCAGGTACCGGAGCCAGTTAGGGAGAAGAGGACGCTCGCGAAGACAAAGCAACAGACGGGACACAGAGCGCGTCGCGCTGGAGAAGACAACTGCGCGATTTTGGCGGGAGAAAACTGATTTTCAAATCAGTTTTGGTTATTTGCACCCCGAGATTCTGTAAGAGCCATCAGCAGCCCTTTTCTCGGGATTCGCGTCCGTGCAGAGATGACTTCCACCTCCATTGACGCCGTGACCACCGCTACCATGATCAGCTAAACCCTTCGCCAAGACTAAGATGAAACCAATTGGGTTTCAAGAGTTTGTTCTAGTTTGACTTGTTATTTTATTATGTGCTTAACTGCAAAATACATTTAATTTCTGAGTATTAGTAAATTACTTTCACCAATTATATCGGATTTGATCTAGACTAGTCGGTAGTTAGAGTTTTCTTTACTAATATTTAAAGCATTATTTTTAATTGGTTAAGTTAGACTTGTGATTGAGTGTACCGTAATAAGACACTCAATGCTAGGAGTTGAAACTTAATAAATTAGACTTGTGATTGAGTGTGCCGTAATAAGACACTCAATGCTAGGAGTCTATAATTTATGCTGAAGTTAATTGTAACATTGGATTTTAAAACTGAATTGTTCTTAACGATCACATCATCGATGCAAGCAAGGGATTCTCATCCCTAAAGCTTCTCGCTTTAGAAAATAATAAGTTAGATTAAAATAACTTGAAAAACTGAATTGGTGGATTCAATGCCTTGGTTTCCCTTCTCATATTCTTAAAAACTTTTCATTTTGTTCTTTTTTAATTTGATTTTTAATTTAGATATTTTGATTGCTATAACCCCCATTTAAATTAGTTTAAGTCAACTTTGAAATTTAATTGCAACCACAATCCTTGTGGGATCGACCTGTACTTGCCCTTGTCTACCGGTTAGACACTTTGCACTTGTAGTTATTAAAACTAGGTTAAATTAACCTATTTATTTAAGTTAGTTAAATCCGCATCAATAAAATCATTGACAAACAGGACAATATCTCAATCGCCCAGGGTGAAGCTTAGTATTATCTTCTGAGGAATATTTCCATAAAAGAGCTTACATAAAATGATCAGCATAGAAGAATGTCTAACAACATATAAACAACACATTGAATCAATATAAACCAATATTACAACATTGTAATATAACAAGATTATATATCTATAACAAACAATGGAGCTTTTATTTTCAAATTAAATGTAATTTAGAGAACTAAACTATGCAAATGGCACCAGATTCACCCATTGGAATCGGATAATAAGGATACACAAGAAAGGCAATGACCGTTTGCAATCTCGACAGCAATATGACCCGAGCATGTTATAACACACAAGCAAACTCCAATGCCTACTGCCTAGAGAAGCATAGAAGCTGCTACAGTTGAGACACTCTGTGCAACTCATTATCAGAATACTTAGGCAATTAGCTGGAAATTTCATATGGAATTTTTGAATAGTATATTCCATCTCTTACTAAGGAGGAATTGTTCCCTTATTTTTGTAAGTTGGTTAATTGTCATAAAAAGGAAAAAACAGATTGAACCAAATTACAACATGGGAATGAAAAAGATATTTTTTGTTTTAATTCAAATTTTCATATACCTGTACTCAAAAAATAGCTTTCTGCCATCCACAACAAGACCATCTTCTCCAATTCCATCAATCATTGAACGTGCTGCTCCCTGTTTCATACAAATTAGCTTTCTGATATCTAAAAGATGGAATAAGCAAAAGCAGGCTTGATTATGTGAACAGATACCACGGAAGGAAAATCAATGAAGGCAAATCCACGAGAGAGGCCGGAACTTCATTCTTTTATTACACGCACATGACGAAGGGGTCCCCATTCAGCCTAACAATAGCAACAAATCAGAAACCAGATGACATACAAGCATAAAAGCTATGCTTACAAACATTTTAAAAAAAAGAATGAAAATAACAATGGTGTGGGAGAAGTCAACTAAAACCCCCACTTATATGGGGACATGTAAATACATATATATAATAATAATATTACGTGGAAACTAGAAATGACAACCCGTTTCAGACATGTTGTATCACATTCTTTTGCAATTTACCCTTGAAACCAGGAAATAAACAAAAATGAAATGTGATATTATACAACAAAAATCCTACATTTAACTTTGGCAATTATAGGAGTTATTTGTTGGTAAGAGTTTCCAAAGATTTCCGTATAGTTTCCTAGAAAGCGTCACCCCTTTGGTGAACAGAATGTGCTTACAAACACTAAACGTAATCGGCATAGAACGGTATAAATAGCTTGTTCTAGATGTGTTTAGAGTTCAACTACAAAATAGTAGGCATTCGAGCTTTTTTCATGCAGTTCAAAACTGCAATTTGCATCCTTGCGAGACTATCGATCATCATAATGAAAAAAATGAACTTTGAGGTATTCTAGATAAGCATATTGCGGAAAAAGCAGGTCTCCTCCCTATGAAAAAGAAGACAAAATAGAAGTGCGTGAATGAGTGATCATTATTATTATAGACTACCAACAGGGGAAACAACATGAAAGGTTATAGATCCAACTAGAAGTTTACAACTCAGTGTGCGAGTGAAGAATGCCTTTACCACCTGACCCACTGCAATGCTTGAATACTAAAAGCACTGCCTTTTTTTTAAAGATATTAGATATCTGATGAATTATTGTTAATTTTATAAGTTTGTATCTTCAAAGTCTTGTGCTTATTGTTGATGACACACTCTAGTCTTTATATTGTCTTCACAATCAAACACACACGTTAATGGAGAAAAATACATATAATATGACCAAAACTTCTCCGCCAAAGGGATTACATAACTTTCTGATAAGTTATGATTGCAGGCATGGGCATCAGCTAATGACTTTCCCCTTTTGCCTAATTTCTTCTATCGCATGCATTCCATTCACTATTTTTAAGAAAAGCAGATAGGCTGAATACATGAGTCCATGGAGGGACTTACCTCAATATCAGAACCATGTCATGTGCATGATGTGTGTGCACCCTTTTTCCCTTTTCTTTTTCGTCTTGACCCAAATAAAAATCACTGCCACACTCACATTGCTGGTACCAAGTTTGCAACACCTATATTTGACCATATGGTAATCAGTGAGCAAATACAATGTCCAAATCATCTAAAATTGAGCCAAAGAGGCTTATAATATATTCAATAAACTATGCGGTCATTGATAAAATTTAACATAATAGCTATCCATGGATGGTGATTTGTCAAGTGTGATGCATCAAGCTTGCAGTGTCTACATTTCAACCCTTTCCTCCATGGAATAATGCATGTACACTTCCTCCAACTGCATAAAGGTTAACATTTTCTAATTTTCAAGTGTTTCAGCCACACATCTCAGCTTTCCATCTCTAACAAAAATGGCTTAATCACGAACAACTTGACATGACCAATTCCAACTAGCACGAAGCCTTGACTGTGGTACATGAGATTCATGTTTCACAACGCTCAATTTGAAACAACCTGCTTTGTCCTAACATATATACAAGAGTTAACTTCAGAAAGTTTTTCCTATGGCTGTACCCACTATATTCCGTCCATTCATTTGTGTCTCAATTTCTTAAAGCTAAAAATTTAAGTACCAAATGCTATCCTGCCACAACAGGGAACACCAATGCACGAAGAGTCAGAATCCACCATTAAAAATGTGTATCACCCTTTTATTTTTTTAAATGTAGCAGTCCACTCAATTTTTCTATGAAGATATTTTTTTCCACTTAAATAAGAGAAATTTTTTAACCGACATGAAGAAGAAGCTATATATCAAACAGCATTAACTAATCTCCAAAAAAAATTGACAGATATCAAACAAAGCTATATATTTCAATTGAAATCGGCACTTTGGACAACAAGATTCATTCAACAGAGATCAAATAACACAGAATAAACCTAAAATAAAACTGATCAATCAAGAATGTAACCGACATGAAGAAGAAGTTTACTCGGAACAGAAGAGTGTAACAATCCCAATCATTCAAACAAGCAAGAATTCCAAAAATCCAAAACACAACATTAACATAAACAATTATTCAAACAAAAAGAGGGAAAAAGGGGTTACCAAAATTGCGACCAACGATGCAATGCAGACAATATGTAATGTGTCTATGGAGTTGCCTCTAGGGCCTGCAACCGACTTGGCTCACAACTTTCGCAAGAGTACAAAACATGGCGAGCTGCAAAGAGCAGAGGGATAGGAAGAGAGGCGAACAAGAGGAGAAGGAGAGGAAGAGAGGCGAGCAAGAGCAGAGGGAGAGGACGAGAGGTTGAGGCTCCAATTTCTCAACCTCTCGTCCTCTCCTTCTCCAATTAGATAGTGAGCAAAGGGAGAGGAAACATAGCAGAGTGAGAGGAGAGGAAACATAGCATAGCAGAGGGAGAGGAGAGGAAACATAAAGGTCGAGCAAAATTTTTTTTTGGGGCACTGAAATTTGGGTTTTCATAGCATAATGGTAGAAAATGCTATTGAAAAATGCTATAAATGGAGATCTTTGGTGTAGTGAACTTAATGTATGTAACACCGACTTATCGTTTATTTATTTTGTAATAATAAAAATCATTTGGTGCAAATTTTCTCGTTTAGGAGTATTAATTGGCTAAAGAAATGAAAGAACAATAGTAACCATTATCTATAAATTATAAAACTAAAATTCAGTCACGCATTCATTAAATTTCAATATGTTCGTTAACCATACAGGGGTTGACAAAACCAATACGTATTAAAAATGAAAAAGAAAAAAATATAAATCAATACATAACTTTCAAAATTATTACAACTATTATATCAAATTCCAAAAAATTGCATTCAAAATCTAAAAAATTCGACATCCAAATATTTGCATTAGGAATCCATACAAAGTCCTCAATCAACAATATGAGTAACGTATTGTGTACATTTCAACATTAACAAAATTTAGTTGGGTACACCAAGCAGTTTTTAAAAGCTAAACTACAAAAAAAATCCCTTTTTGCGACGACTCGTAGCGCGGCGAGGCAAGTTTTGTCGCTCGAAATTAACTTGGCGCGATGAGAAATTTACTATCATCACGCTATTACAAAAAATAGCTAACTATTTAACGCGACACACTGTTTCGCCGCTTAAAAAACCTCTTACACAATGAACTTGAAACCTTCGTCGCATAACTAATGTGCGACAAAGTGTCGTCGCTTAAAATCAAATATTTTGTCACCCTACAATACCTAGGGTTACGTGTCGACTACTTTGAATGACCAACTTGAACATCCTCGGGTGACAAACTTTTTCGTCGCCTAAATATATCTTACTCGATGAACTGGAAGCCTTCGTCGCATAAATAATATGCGGCAAAGTATCGTCGCTTAAACCCCAAATATTTTGTCGCCCTAAAATACCTATGGCTATGTGTCGGCTACTTTGAACGACCAACTTGAACATCTTAGGGCGGCAAACTTTGTCGTAGCCTAAATATATTGTACGCGACGAACTGGAAGCCTTCGTCGCATAAAGTCTTCACGAGAAAGTGTCGTCGCCTAAAGCGAGCAGGTTCATCGCCTAAAACATCCCAGGTCGACGAACGGTGTCGTCGCACAAGCTCTAACTTGTTCATCTTCTCCACGAATTAGAATAATCAGATCTGCGTTTTTCACTATTTTCTCCTATCATTTTATTCTTTTTTCTCCGCTCGATTGATTTATCTCACTATATACTCCAAGCCTCCAGCAATTAATTAGGCTTCGTCCTCTCTCTGCATCGTCGGCCACACCTCCAATTGTCTCTCTCTTTCATTGGAGAACGGTGAGGAAATTGCTAAAATTTATATTTTTTATTTTTTGAAGTTTCATGAAATTAGGTTGCGATCGTGGGGATTTTTGGGAGTATTGTCTCACACTATTTTTCGAGTGCATACTAGATAGTAATTAATTAATTAATAATATCTACATCGTCCACTTGAAGAATTGTAATTGAGATGTTGCCGAAAATTTTCACATTGAAACCTAATCACATTAGTGTCGTTAATTCACTTGAATTCTCATGTTTTGTTTATAAATTGAAAACAACCGTAATGGAAAGAGGATACAAAATCAGGACAAATGCTGTGATGAATATTTAAATGGGATCGAGAGCTTCATTGAGTTTGCAATTCTTGGCATCGAAGGATAGTGTGGTTGGGACAATTCTTGGCGTCGAAGGAAAATCGAAGGACACTGTGAAAGCGAGGCAAGATTGTATGAACATGGGTATAAAGAAATGGTTATGGCTTAAGAAGGTCGGTTACAAATGGGTAAAGGGACATCCCTATTTTGTAGGTAAACCGCCAGTAAAGATAAAAAAAATTGAAGTTTTTTTTTTCTTCTGTGAAGTTTCCAGATGGGTACGCATCTAATATTGACCGTTGTATGAAAATGAGTGATGGGAAAATGTTGGGATTGAAGAGCCATGACTGTCATGTACTACTACAACGTCTTCTTCCGATCGCTATTCGAGGATTTTTGCCATTGGGTATTGTTAGCACTATTACAGAATTGTCGAGATTCTTCCAGCAACTATGCGCAAATCGGATATAGAAAGGTTGCAAGACGATATTATGAACATTTTATGCAAATCCGAACAGATTTTCCTCCGACATTTTTAACTTGCATGATTCACTTGATGATACATTTACCAGGTGAGGCAAAGCTTAGTGGACCGGTCAATTATCGGTGGATGTACCCAATAGAAAGGTAACTCATATGCTTGTTTTCTAACTATTCTTCATTTATTATAACAATGAGTCTGACATCCTTTATATTTTGTAGAATACTAGGCACATACAAAAGGTACGTACGAAACAGGGCAAGACCCAAAGGATCCATAGTGGAGGCATATATTGCAAATGAATCACTTACTTATTGTTATCTCCATAATGTTGAGACATCCTTCAACCGAACTCAACGAAATAGAGACGGTGGTATTAGAAGTAAGACACTTTCTGTTTTAGTGCAACTCGCACGACCGTTTGGCGAGCCACCAACAAATGACCAGTTTAACGATAACGACATGGAAGTTGCGCTTTCATACTCAACAATTGTGACGAGGTCGAAAGTGATTACTCTACTGATTCAGATTAAATACATTTGAAGGAATATAATTTGTTAGGTCGTTTACAAGATGTTAATAATATTCTGTATTTTATTAGTTCATTTAATTAAATTTGTTAATCTATTATGAATTTTTTACCATAAATTTGCTAAATTAATGTCGAAGTTCAATTAATTAATTAAATAATGTTATAAAAGTTTCCCCCTAAAAATAAACAAATTTGATGTTTGCGCGATGAAATTAGAATATTTCCTCGCACAAAACGCTGTCCCCGTTAAAAATTATGGCGCGTGTTTCTGGTGCCTGAAATTTTGAAGACTAGCGCGACGAAATCACTGATATATGGCAACAAAGGGTTCGTCGCGGAAAACCGACCCTTTTAATTAGGTTTCAACTTTCGTTATTCCATTGCTAGCCCAACAAACACATTAAAGCCATTTCAATCTCTCAAGTTCTCTGAGGAAAAAATGAGATCTCTCTCAACTGTAAGTTATTTTCAACCTTAAATGTAAGTTCTTCTTCTCTAGTTATTGCATTTTGACTAAAATGGTTGAAATATTCATCAATGATTAGTTTGTGTTATATCCCATTTTGATTAAAATGATTGAAATATCCATTATTGATTAGTTTGTGTTATGGTGCAAAATCAAAGATAAGGGGAAATCCGATTTCTTCATCCATTATTGATTAGTTTGATGGAATTAGTGAAAACAACTTTGTGTTTGTGAAGACTGGTTTGGTTTGTTTGTATGTCAAATGTGGGTGTTTGTAGAATGGTATTCAGGTCTTTGATGAAATGCATTAGAGAAATGTAGGAAGTTGCAATGTATATTATATGTCCCTTATGAACACGATCAAATTAGCTTCGTCTGCTTTATACTCTTAGACTCATTTTTACAAATCTTTTTGTCCAGAATTTGATGAAAATTAGTTTGTCTGCTTTATACAATAAAGACAATTTTCTTCATTCTCTTAGAATTTATACCAATGTGGTGACTGATTTATCTATAATAAGGAAAATTGAAGTCATGTAGACTAATCCTATAATCTTCTATTTGCAATCTGGCCTTGCCACCTACTACATATGACAAGTGTGACAAACCAACCCTTGGAGGTCAAACTCATTATTCACAACATTATTCACAATACAATCACTGTGTTGTAGTTTAAAAACAAGAAACCATTGATATTACACAACATAAACACTATGTTTGTTAGAGTCATCACCAATTCCCATATCGGCAGTAGTTCTATAATTTGTAAGTGTTGTAATATCAAGCACAACATAGTAGTTCTATAGAGGTTTTGCTCGATTAGAAAGGGATAACAGAATTAGTAGGTTCATATATTGAAATGTCAGATTTAATGGCACTCCTTGACCTTGTCCTAGTCATCGTCGCTCGCAATCGGCGAAGATGAATAGCTTGTTGGTGCATGACATCGATGCAATCATTCGCAACCATTGCCCAATGACATCCTTATCTTGCAGTGAGGTCAAGCCCGAGACGCAGGCTGAGGTGTTGGATGCGCTCACAGTAAGTTTTAGCCATTCATCTCAACCTTTAATAATTAGAATCTTTATAATGCAGAAAGTTTTGAAGGTTTTGCATGTTTATGCTTGTAGTTTTACATGATTTTGTATAATTTATTTCTTTGGGCCTTAATGTTCTCTAATAAATATTATTTAAAATTTCAGGTTAACTTTGAGTTTGACATGAATGATCCAAACATTCATGAATATATCACCGGTACGTGCGTGGATCGATACAGGAATTGGAAGCACGATTTTCACCGGTACTTCCAAACGTTTCCCGATGTGGATAATGCTAAGGCACAACTCCCAATCGAATTGGAGCATAGGCCTGATGAGTGGGTGTGGTTGTGCGATCATTTTCGAACTCCCACATTTCTGGTAAGCATTAACGTTTTTATTTAATTAAAATAAATGTATTTATTTATATATATGTAATAACGTATATGTTTAATATATATATTGAATAATTATACAGAAAAGATCTGAGGTGAACAAGGCAAACCGACATCAAAATAAAATTCTACATCACTCTGGTTCATTGCCCTTCTCTTACAGGGTGGAGGAACGACGTCTAGTAAGTGAACTAATATGTTTAATTTTCATTGTTTTATTTTTAGTCAATACATTCAATTAAATGTTTATATTAGTTGGTTTATTATTTTAACAATGTTTTATAGGAGGGTTCAAAATTCCCAGAAATCGACATGTTCAAAGATGTTTATGCACTACCTGGCAATGAGGTGGCTGTGAAGTTGCATGTAAGTTTTATTCTTTGCATTTTTTGCATGTTGTCACTTCTGTTGTTTTAAAAGTTATTAATTTTTAATAATTTTAATAATCAAGGAAACAATGGTGGAGAGGCGGGATGCCTACATGGAGCGAGTGGCCTTGCAGCATCCCCTGGAAACTCCTTTGGAGCAGCTCACAATGGACGATCCCGATGCAGGATTACATATTTTGACGGAGACATTGGAATTGTTAGGTCCGAGACCCGGAAAGATTGTTCGGGGGATGGGGAAAGCTAAAGTTCGTGAGGTCAACACCTCATCTTCAGCTTCGCAGCGGTTAGCCGAAAACGTTTCATCATTACAGTCGAAAGTGGAGGAATTACAGAATGAGTTAAATGCTGCCAAAGCGTGTGAGGCAGAGAGGGAGGCCCGGGAGGGGGAATGACAAGCCCAGGAGGCAACTAGGTGGAGTATGTTATTAGGGGCTGTCCAGCAGTCGTGGATTAATTTGTCAAGCCTCCCGCTACCGTCGACGAACCATACACCACATCCCTAGAAAATGTACTGATGTGTTTTTTTTATTAAATTTGTACTTGATACAGTACGGTTTAAAATTTTTAATTTGTAATGGATACAGTACGGTTTTACATTATTAATTTGTAAAGTTAATATTATTTAACTAAATTAACAAAACTCCTCTGTGTGCGAGACGATTCAATTAATAAATATTTCAAATTTAATTAAAATAAATATTGGAATTAAAAGATTTCAAAATTATTAAACAAAACTTTAAGCGACAGAACCTGTGTGACAACATTAGAGTGATGAATATTGTTGTTGCGCAAAGAAAATCTTGTGCGATGAAAGGTTTGTCACCATTGAGTTAAGCCGACAAAATGTAACGCGACGAAAGGGTTTGTCAAGATTGAGTTATGCCGACAAAGTTTAATGCGACGAAACAGTTAATCGCGTAAGTATATTTTGCACGATGAACCATTCTATTTCTTGAGTCGAAACAAGCATTGTGCAAAACAATATTACGCGATGCACCCTTTCGCAATGAACTTTGTTGTGGTTGCTCAAAAGGACCCTGTAGCGACAAAGATTTTTGTTCGTCGCACAAATGCTTGCGAGACAGAGCTGTAGTGACAACCTTTGCGCGACAAATATGTTGTCGCCCAATATGTATGGCGACGAAATATTGTTTATAGCGACAATTTTGCCTACGTCCCTAAAGGCTTTTTTTTTGTAGTGTGGGAGCATCGAGTCAATCAGTCGGGTACACGTACTCCCTATTATAATTGCAATATTTCTCTTTGACTTTTTGTACTTTGTGTGAACAAATTGTATGTCACATGGATTTTTTTTAGTTGTTGCTAAATAACACCACCACTTCTCTTGATGGACACCACTGCACCTTTTTTTTTTTTTTAACTAAAGGACACCACCACTGTATAAACAAAAAAACCTAATCCTAACCCCTCTTCTTCTCCATCAACCCCATCGCCGCCACCTATCCTCCTCCCCATCTCCTCTTCCCATCTTCCTCCCACCCCTTTCTCCTCATCCTCCCCTCCTCCTCTCATCCCACCTCCTCCCATCTTCTTTTCATATTTTTTTTCCTTCTTCTCCCTGTGGCGTGGTAGTGGTGTTGGTGAAGGGGAAGAGGAGGACGAGGGGGTGGCGGTGGTCTCCTCCTCCCATCTTTTTTTTCTGACCCCCATTCGCACGAATCTACTTGAGGGCAGAAAAAAAGCAGAGTAGGAGAATATGAAGGCGGGGTGGGGTGGGGTTGTGCCGATGGAGATGAAGAAAAAAAAAATGAATAGAGGAGAATTAGAAGAATAACAAAGGAGCAAAGGAAAGGTGGTGGCAGGGTTGTGCGGCTGGCAGTGGCGGGGTGGTGCTGCTCCGTCGTTGTTGTGAAGAGAAAGAGAAGGTGGAGAAGAAAAGGTACAATGGGGAGCGACGAGTTTATATTGGTGGTGTGCTTCAACATATTAAAAAAAGGATGGTGGTGTCCTTCAACAAAAGTGGTGGTGTCAAAAAGTTGTTAACAAAAGTGGCGGTGTCAAAAAGTTGCTGCCAATTTAAAATTATTGACACTGCAACTGTGTTGATGCTTCCATTTCTTTCTTTAACTTCAATTTGTTTTTATGAAACTCATAAAATAAGGGTATTCCCAAAACGTCAATAATTTTGATGAATCTTTATGCTTGAAAATAATAGGAAAACAAGTTTTTCCAACTGGGTTTTGCAACCATGGTAACGCGAATGAAATCCCCAAGTGTTATGCGTATCTCGAGGTTGTAGAAAACCTTTTTTTTCATGCCAAAAACCTTGTTAGATTTTATGTCAAAAAATTCCTGCAAAATCCTTGTAGGTTTCATGAATGGTAATCCAAGATAGTTATTAAGGAAATATGGATTCGTACCTAACAACATTCTTGCTTCTTCATATGTGAAGTGCAAAGCAAATATGAACTATTGATATTAGAAAATAAGAAAATAAATGTCAAAGAGACCCTTAGTTTGTTTTGTGTTCTTAAGAATAGACTACCGTTAATAGAAATTAAAAAAAAATATGATATGTGAAAATAAGAAAAAAAAAATGATAGGCCATTAGTTTGTTTCGTGTTGTTGAGAATGAGCTAAGGATATTAGAAAATTTCAAGTGTTACTAAGGATGGGCAACGAATATTAGAAAATTTCAAAAAAAATAAATAAATGCCGGAGCTATGAATATTAGACTATTTCAGCTACGAATATTAGAAAAAAAAATTGTGTTCGTGACGATGGACTACCGTTATTAAAAATTAAAATAAACAATCAACATTTGAAAATAAGCAAAAAAAAAAAAAAAAATCACAAACCCTTAGTTCATTTCATAACTACTACAAAAATGGGCAATTCTGGCGGATAATATATGACAGGAAAGGCCTAATCCCAGCATAGGAAAAGCTATATCCGCCAGGGAAATCTTGCAATGGCGGATTAATTATCCGTCGGGATTGCTGGTGTCGGGAAATTAATTGTCTCGGCGGATAAGTCCCTTAATCTGCCAGGACTTATTTTGAATCTGGAAAAAAAACACAACATCCGCCAACATAATTTAGTGGCAACACATACATACGCCAGCTAAAATTTACTCATGGCGTTTAGAAATGACAGAGAAAATGATTGAACGACACATTTATACACTGGCTATACAATTATAAACGCCATGACTCCAAAATGGGCGGCATGTATATACGCTAGAAAAAAAATTTATAGCCGACAAAAAGTCAAAGTGGCCGACATGTATAACCGCTGAGAATTTAATATTATCCGCCAGGACTTTAATATTATCTGCCAGTAATGAATTTATAACCACCATGAAATTTAGTATTATACGTTAGGAATGAGTTTATAACAGCCATGAAATTTTGCCCGTATATTATCCGCCAAGAGGTTTTGTAAATATATAAAAAAAAATTGCAGATGATCTAAAAATAATATTAATATAAAACAAAATATCATATATATCCGGCCGGCGTCCCAAATATGTGTCATACATCTCTGCCATGAATAAAAAAATAAATAACTAAAAAACACATCGTACATCTGCTAGACAGTCCAATCAACTACCTGAACTTGAACCCGAATGTGTCCCTGATTCTCCAGATGTTCTAATAATCCTAATCATATCCGCATCAAACATATTACCAGAAAACAGTCCGCTAAATCCACCTAATGGAACACCATCAGAATGATGAGAGTCATCCGAATAATGTCGTGAGGGTGGCACGAAAGGCATTTGTCCAATAGAATCGATGCATCAGATACATCGAGTAAGAAGGCTGAAATGGTTGACTTTATCCCGACTGGTGTGATAGCCGAGTTCTCTGCATGGTTCCGTGCGACTGCATAACATTCATCAATATTCATCATCATCATCATCTGTTGTTGTTGTTGCTCCTGCTGAGCCCTTAACTCCTTCAGTTCCTTCTGCATTTCCTCATTTTGGTCTTCATTTCTAGGTTCTGAGACTCCAAGAAGGCTTCTCTAGTCTTTGATGAACTACTAGTGCTTCCTAAGGCGTAAGGCTCCAAATCGGGCTTCTTAAGGCGTAAGGCACCAAATCGGGAGTCACACCATTTTCCATTGCCCCGAACTCTATTTCGGGTCTCAGGACCCATCTACTCCACATAAACTTGTGTGCGAAGCTTGTCCGAGTCTTCCGCTCCAGCCTCAATTCGAGATTTAAGGGAATTATCCTTGGAAACCTATCAAACAAATATTTATAACTATTAATAATTAAGAAAATTTTAAAAAATATGATATACTCTAGCAGAGAATCAAAATCTTGATTAATAACAAATACCCATTTTTGTTGCGATGGCTCATCAATCCAAGAATCATCTTTCCTTATGTGGGTGAAATGAAAGAAAGAAACATGATCAGGAAATCCTCCACGCATCTTCTTCTACATATGAACATGAAGCTCATTTACATCGATTCCGCTCATTTACATTAAGCTCCACCAGTTTGCCTGCGCCTAAATGATAGCCTTTAGATTAAAAAAATTGGTAACCCGCCATATACGTCGCGTCTAATACCATATGCATTTTGACCCTTACGATTGCAACGAGTCTGGAGATCACTAAGATACATGAAACAAAATGACCCTCTTCGACTAAGTACCCTTCAACAATTGATCCTTCAGGGCGACTCTTATTTCGGACATATTGCTTTAATGTTTTCAAATAACTTCAAAATTTAACACAATTAACAAATTAGGTAATTACAAATACAATTAGTGAAAATTGTGTAGAGATGAAGATTATTATTTACCGTTCAATTGGATACATCCATCTATATTGAATTAGTCCTGCAACAGCCGCTTCATCTACTAAGTGAATTATGAGAGGAACCATGACATCAAAAAATCTGGGTGGGAATATCTTCTCCATTTGACACAAGGTCAATGCAATTCTATCTTTCAATTCCTTGATTGACTCAGATTCTTTCTTGCAACATAAATGTCTGAATATTGCACTCAACTCAAGCAACACCATAGTAATAGATTTAGGTAAAAGCCCACGTATAACAACTAGAATTAGTTGTTGCATTAAAACATGGCAATCATGACTTTTCAACCCATGTACTTTTCTCTCATTCACATTCACACATCCAGAAAAATTGGCCGAATACCCATCGGGAACATGAATGGTAGACAATACTGTGCAAAATGAAGCTACTTTTTCTTCTTTACTCATAGTGAACAAGGCCGGGGGAAAAAATATTTTATTTCCTTCTCTTCGAGGGTGTTGACTATGTCTTATATTCAAAACTTCAAGATCTGCACGTGCCACCAGTCCATCCTGCGACATACTAGGTATATCTAACAATGTTCCCACCACATTCTCACATACATTCTTTTCAATATGCGTGGTATCAAGATTGTGCCTAATCAAAAGATGTCTCCAATAAGGTAGTTCAAAAAATACACTTCTCTTCTTCCATTGACTGCTATTGTATCTAGTATTCGAGGTTCTTCCAAAAGTAAACCTCAAGCTAGATTCTTCAAGACATTCTAAACTAGACTTTTGACGTGGTGCCTCACGAAGCCCATTGAATGCTGAGGTTTGCCTTTGAAACCTATGGGAAATTGGTAAAAATTCTCGGTGCCCCCCGGATAACATATTTTTCGACTCATCGGCAAGAATTGAGATACATGATCATTCATGCAATGCGAACATGCTTTATAACCCTTCGTACTCCATCCAGATAGCATCCCATAAGCTGGAAAATCATTAATTGTCCATAGCACAACAACCTTCAATGCAAAAGTTTGATTTGTAATCACATCATAAGCGGTAGTGCCAACTCCCACAACTCATTCAACTCGTCAATCAATTGGCGTAAATACACATCAATGGCATTTCCAGCGCTTCTCGGTCCTGGTATTAACTTAGTCAATAAAAAGGAAGGTTGTTTCATACACATCTATGGAGGTAAATTGTAAACAATCAATGAAGGTTGTTCAACAGTATGCTTCGACATGTAAAGTCTCTTCAATCTAGATTTCAAGGGGAAGTACCAGATAACCTTGCCTGAGATTTTTCCACCAGAAGCACCCCCGGTGACGTTAACTTTATACCTTGATGTGCCACACACAGAGCATGCAGTCAACTTTGAGGTATCTTTCCAATAGATCATGCAATTATTAGGACATTCATCAATCTTCTCGTATGTGAGACCCAACACCTTTATAAGCTTTCTTGCCATATAACAAGTTTCTGGCAAGCAATTCTCTTCAGGCAACATGTCTCTAATCAACTCAAGTAGCATGGTGAATATGTTGTCTGAATATTCCCTAAACACTTGATCTGATACAATCTTACAATAGCTTCTATTTTTTGAACTTTTTACAACCAGGATACAACTCTTCATCTGCCTCTTCAAGCAATTTGAAAAAGTTTTTGCCTCTTCCGAACGCCCTTCCACGATAGGAGGTTCCATAGACGACCCTCCAACTTCCTTCGTCAATGATGGAGCAAACATATCATTAAGAAAGTCATGGACACCAGTCATCCTCTCCACCCCCCCCCCCCCCCCCCCCCCCCCCCCCCCCCCCCCCCGAATTCGTTTTCTGTGTTTGTTACACTTGATTCTCCAATGTTAGGCTTTTCATGATACCGCTACCAAACTTTCTTATAGTTTGTATCCATATCATGCCATACGAGATGCTCCACAATAGTTTTTCTTTCAAAAAAATATCAATTAGAACATTTTTTACAAGGAAATCTGAAGTTAGTTGGTCCAACACCATTTGCAATTGTTTGATCCAAAAATAAATTAATCCCATCTATGTAGGTTTCTAAATTTCAAGGGACCATCTCCTTAATAGCTTCATAAGTAACTTATTCATAAACAAGAACATCCCGGTGGACATTGTTGTACTTGCATTCTCAATATTATACATTTCTGCAAGGAAATCATTAGAAAGCATTTCTGCAAGGAAATCATTAGAAAGGATCAAATATTGTGTGCTCAGAGTACCTTATCTATGGGTCTTGTGGTTTCCTTTCAAAGTGCTGTCATGGCATGTTTGGGTTGCTCTGAACAAATCATTAAGAAACACACTCCTCGTTCTCCAGTGTTTTGAAAATAGTTTGGATATTCATCATCAGTCATCACAAGTTGTAAATTACAGTTCATTTATCATTATAAGCATTTTTAATTAAATGCATGTTCAGACCAATGCACATTTTTGTTAAAAAAATATCTTCTTTATTCTATTAAGCATTTAATCAAACAGTTGATGTACACGTCTGCTCTCTCTTGAATGTATTCTTCTCAAGGAAGCATTAGTAATGGCAAAGGTTACATATGTTCGGGTGTAATTTTTCCATGATAAAAACATACAAAGATGGGTAAGGGAACACAAATACTCACCGACGTCTCTAGGCAGGGAACGTCGTCGACACGTAGTCGACAACAATCGTCGTCGATAGGGAACAACGGAAGGAGAATGAAAGAGAATAGAAGCTTTGCTATGACGTAAAGGAGGGAAAGGAAATGTCGAGGGTTTTTTTTTTCTCTGTTCGACTAAAGAGGGTTTAAGTTTAACAAAAAAAATACTAAAGGGGGTTTTAACAAAATAAAAAATAATAATACTGAAGGGGGCGAATAGGTTAGGTCGGTGGCCCATACAAATGCCAGTAATGAACCCCACAACTGCCGGCCAAATTTTATTAATTTGTAATAAGCATTTGGGCAGGTAATTTCCCTCCTTATCCCGTTTTAGGCGTTCATGGCGGATATATAACTCTAGTTTAGGATTTATAACCGCCGACACAAATTTTATTAATTTTTAATGAGCATTTGGGCGGGAGAATTTTCCTCCTTATATTTTCATGGCGAATGTAAACACTAGAAACATTATCCTGGCGGATAAAAGTGTTAATATTTTTATTTTTTCGGCATATATCATTAATCCGTCGAGAGTATGTCTTTAGTGTCATATATCATCCGCCAGAATTGCCCATTTTTGTAGTAGTGTTGCTGAAGGGCTGTAGAAAATTTTCCAAAAAAAAATGTGGGGGCTACAAATATTAGAAAAATTAAAAAAACTATGAATATTAGAAAATTAATATTAGAATTTTTTTTTACAAAGGGCTACTAATATTAAAAAAAAGGCACTGAGCATGGATCGAACGACCTTCAAATCTTCAGTCTGGCGCTCTCCCAACTGAGCTATCCCCGCAAATGCAATAACATAGAAATGGTAGATTAATAAGATAATCCTTCCTTGAGAGCATTTAAATTGAAAAAGGGTTCTCCATATACTACTAGGAAAGAAAATTATTTTCTGGTAAATTTCACCAAATTATGTTATTGATTACACTATACCAAATTGACATATTTATAACAACTCCCAAAACAGTAACACTTTTGAGTCGTTACAATCCACCAAACAATTTCAAGTCAAAACTAAATTTAGTCAAAAAATGAAAAACAGTTACACAAAAAAATGATACAATAAATTAGATCACCATGAATAGTATCACTTGTAGAACCATACTATTGCACGGTGATGCAATTATTGTTATTACTTTGTTTGTGAAAATGTGTAAAATTGTTTTGTGAATTGTTATAGCTCAAAAATGTTACTATTTTGAGGGTTGTTACAAAAATGTTAATTTGGTGTAGTGTTAGTACAGAACTAATTTTTCTCTCCAAAAGGACAGACCCACCAATTGAAAGACCTAGATAAATTGCAGGCTTAAATCACGTGACTCACGTGTACATGGTCCACTTAAATTAATGGATCTCTTTTTATTTTTCCCTTCTCCGTTTATATGTAAACATATAACTAAACTTTCAATCAATGCATGACATGGCTCATTTAGTTCAATGTGAGGGTTCATATCTCCCTCCCTCACCACACTTGTATTCACCACCAGTGCAAAAATGAAAGCTACCAAAGCAAAATCCCAACACTCATCTTTTACCCATACATCCTTTAAAGCAGACACCTTATATGGTTGAAATTTACACACACCCCACTACATCAAATATTTTCTTTTTTGGTATTATTTCTCTTCTAAGTCAAGATAGGGTTTTGTATATAATGTAGACCCAAAGGAAGGGCAGATTGTAGACAGGGAGATATATATATATATATATATATCCATCCGGTGATTCTAAATGGCGAGGAAACGGGTGAGGAAGGGGGTGTGACCCTCCATCCCCTCGAGATGCATGCCCGTTTCCTCGCCGCCTAGAAGGACTCATATATATCAGAGAGAGAGAGAGCTAGGGAGGGGGAGGGAGAGGGAGAGGTGTCCCATTCTTATCAGAGGTCTAAGCACCTCCCTCGCTCCCTAGAATCAGCCGTCTATCAATGGAGCTTGAGAACTAAAAGAAGAGGAATAATATCTTGTCTAGGAAGAAATGCTTCTTAGAGTATACCACCACTTTGCCTTTATAAAAGACCATGTGCATAAGGACATAACAGTACAGAGAATAGATAGATATTAGTTCTTCCATATATTATCCATGATAAAGTTGGTAGTTGGTACGATTTCATTTTCACATCTTAATCATTCCAAAATTATACAGTTAACCAGCTTGTATAATTTACTAGTTGTTCAAGTCATAATTGATTGATTTTTAAGTCTGTCTTACTGTGTATGGATTTTATCTCTATTTACATGAAAATTGACCTAAGGTTTTTACTAGATCCTAGCTAGAGCCATAAAAGTTAATGATAAGTTTAATCTCTTATGCATGCCGTTACTAACAGTGAGACTCAAACACACAACATATATTCAAGAAGGATGTCAGACCAATTAAATAAAAGTTATTTTCCCTTAACAATGGTTTTCAATCACTATTCCAACTACTATAATCAGTAGTGAACCTAGGATTTTAGACAAGGAGAGGAGAAATGGTAAGGGATTGTTAGTCGATAATGAGAGTTATCAGGGCAAAGCAAAAAAATTTCTACTCCGGACAAAAGATTGTGATTTCTTGAAATTTGACAAAATATTTATGCTTTTGAGGTCTCAAAAATTTAAAGTACCGAAAAAGAAAAGTACGTTATTTCAACGAGTTATTTTCAAATACTTTCGTGTTTTCTCATAAATTTTGACAATTTCGTTAAAAACAAAAAAGTTATGAAGCAAATTATACATTTTTTATAAAAATATTTCGTCATTTTTCGTAGATTTCGATATTTTTGTGTAAACCCCATAAAATTATGAAGCAAATTACATTTATTGTGATACTTAAGTATTTAGGGTTCATGTTGTGCATTTAATATATTTATTATATTAATTTACTTGTATCTTATTTATCCAATTATTTTTATATGTTTGACATACACTTGAAATTTTTACGTTTTTTTCTATATATAACGAAATATTTCACGAAATAATTTTTTTTTTCAGGAGACCGAAATTACTTCGAAAAATGAATTCGCAATTCTTATTCGAGACTGATAATTTAACAATAAATTTCTACTAACATCTACAAAGTAAACACTAAAATCAAAAATAAATTTCAGATTGCATTCTCCGTGAACTTAATCTAGACATCTAGTATTGTACATTTATCTGTACAACTATAAAAAGTATATTGTATATATCAAACTAAATCAGTGTAATATTTTAAGCTAAATAGTGATAAAAGAAAAACAAGCCTAATACCTAGAATGTATGATTAAAATTATAAAATAATTAAATAACTATGTAAGTTTAATCTGGAAAGTTTTAAAATGTGCAAACATAATAAAATCATAATTAACAGTTTATAGAAAAAAGGGGAGGTGAGGAGGGGTGTTTACGAATCCAACCCCCAAATGTTATATGAGTTGAGTTTGTTATCTTAAATTTTAATTACATATTTTTTTGTGAGTTTTATTTTATAGCATTATTTTTTGAGTTTCATATTACTTATGAACATACAAGTCTTTATTAAACTATAATGTTTTTTAAATGTATTCATATAATTGCATAAAAAATCTTATGAAAAACAAATTCAGGGATGGTAACAAATAGAGAGTGAATAACAAACAAGTCTTTATTAAACTAAACTTTTTTTTTCTCTCTTTTTAATGTATTCATATAATGGTATAAAAACATCTTATGAAAAACAAAATTCAGGGATGGTACATACCAAAGAATTGATATGTCTTTTATGGACTGAAGTTTTATAATATCGTGTTTTACATTCATATTAAAAAATTTCAGAAATACTAGGTATATACTATTTTCTTTTTTTTTTTTGAAAATTGAGGGGGCAGTTCTCCCTTCTGGTCCCTCTGTAGGTCCACTCACTATAATAATTCCCACAATTATGCATTAGTTATGGATGCATTAGTAAAAAATAGTTGTCGGGGCCTTTTAAAAAGAACCGAAAAGAGGTTCTAAGACACTATCTTTCCAAAGACCCCACATCAATCAGGCAACTTTTAAGCTTCCATTGCATGTCAAATTATAGAAAAAAAAAAGGAGGTTGGGTAAACCATAAATGTGTTTAGTCTCTTCATTGATTGGAAGATATGCAAGCAAATATGATGGGGTGGGTGCACTAAAAAGCAACTGATGCCTTTGTGTTTCTTCCTAAACTACAAAATCAATCATATTTGTTTTACACTAATTTAGAAAATAAAGAAATTAACCTAAATTTGATCTGGCTAAACTTCCCTTGCTCGTTTTTTGACAGGCGGCTAATTGTTCCGGTTTAACGATGTTAAAAAATAGACTATTAAGGGGAATATATCTTAAAACGGGCAGAATACACCACTTAGAATTTCCTAGCTATTTGATTTCTTGGTTACTAAGGTTGATACTGATTGGAGTCTGGTGTGGAGTTGAGTGCGCAGGGTAGGGGAGACTGGAGAGCAAGCACTGTGCTGGGTTGGTTCCAGGAGTCGAATCACGTCGTTACCATCAACTCATGGTAAATGGGTTTTTACAAATCCCAATCACAGAATAACAAGTAATTCTTCAACCCAGTGTTACTACAAAGTCTACAATGCAGCTAGAAATTAGAATGGATGCCTGATCGATCAGCTAGTCACTTTTCATAACTACCAACTACATTTGTGAAACCCATGAAAAAAGTAGTGATTTTTGGGAAAACATTGGCCAAGAAAAGGGTGGATCCTACTTAATCATTGGTTTATCTTCTAAAATCCTATTATTATCATTTCCGTGCTTAACGCTCAATCAGTCATCCAACGATCCGCCATCCAGCAGTCTCCCCTCTCTACTCTGTGACCCTACCTTCACCAAAAACCATGTGGTTCTCTTCTCCCTTTTACTTTCACTGTATTTTTCTCCTTGCTTTCTCTAACTATCTAATCATCTAAAGGGTTTCAACTTTTTTAACTAACCAAATCAATCCTTCTATCTACATTCCTCTCCGTCTCTCCTCATCATCACCAAGGCTCTTTTATTATTGATACATAACATACCAGAGAAGTTTTAATTTGGAATAGTATAGTAGTAATTAAGATTAAAGTAAATCTCACATAGTACTAAGTAGTGTCTTGTTAACTCATAATTTCGCAAGATATTAATTGCTGAGGATTTCATTAAAAATGAATGTTGTTATTAGGTTCAAAACTTAAAAAGCTGGGTAGATTTTCTGTATGATTGAAGTTGGATTGCTATCGATCTCCAGCTCCTCTACTATTGTTATAAAAGTGATTATATGTAAAGAGGTCATTCCCTAATAGGAAATAATAACATGATCCAAACCTCCTTTGCTGGACTACATGCGTGCGATTGGAGCTGCTGATCAATTGTCAGCTCCACTTCCTCTACTTCATTTCACTATTGATTTATCCCCTCACAATGTGCTTGAGAGATAATAGAAGTCATGCTCATATTTTTCAGCGAACTACATTCATTTTTTTTTTTGCAATTACGACCTCTTGTTTTCTAGACTTACTGAAAGTATATAGCAAAGGAATGAAGGCTGGAAAACTGATGTTTTATTGAAGAACAACTTGGCTATATTTATAGCCTTACAAGTTCAGCTCAACAGAATGATAAAAATCAGAAACAAATACTACTAACTGCCCTAGCTTTTAGGGATACTCCTGAAGACTAGTTCAACTAGAAGACCTAATCAAATACCCCAACAGATTGGGGTTTATTAAACACCTACAGTAATTATTAGCAATAGCTACTAAAAACAAATCTTGACCTCCATAACCACTTAACACTCTCCCCTAAACTGAACTCGATTTAAGTTCAGTTTAAATCTGTCTTTGAACAGACCCCAAGCATTTCTCGCATCCTGATGAACAAGTCCAGCTTTAATGGTTTAGTGAGTATGTCTGCAATCTGATTTTTGCTTTGACATTGTACCAGCTCGATGACTTCATCCTTTGCAAGATCACGCAGAAAATGGAATCGTATATCGATATGCTTACTTCTCCCATGCAAAACTGGATTTTTTGATAACTTAATGGTTGAATTGTTATCACAATAAATCTGTGTAGCCTCTGATTGTACATATCCAACTACTCCTAGAACCCGTCTCATCCACACAGCCTGGCAAGCACTGAATGCTGCTGCAATGAATTCGGCCTCTGTGGTTGACAAAGTGACCACTGGTTCCTTTCTGGATGCCCACGCTACTGCACAAGAACCAAACATGAAGACGTAACCCGAAGTGCTCTTTCTGTCCTCTAAGTCTCCTCCATAGTCACTATCCGTAAAGCCCACAAGCTTGCTCGTTGATCCCGTCTTATAGAACAAACCATAGTCCAGTGTGCCCTTAACATAACGAAGTATTCTCTTGGCAGCCAGAAAGTGTTCTTCTGTGGGAGACTCCATAAACCTGCTAATAAGACTGACGGAGAACATATGGTCAGGTCTTGTAGCAGTTAAGTACATCAAGCTTCCGACAACCTGCTTGTACTTCGTGTTGTCCCCCTTTACTCCACTTGCATCCTTTGTAAGCTTAGTTCCAGGTACGATCGGGTTTTGAACTGGATTACACCCACTCATTTGAAATCTATCCAGAATTTCTTGTGCATATCTCTGTTGTCCAACTAAAATGCCATTGGATCCTTGTATCACCTCGAACCCAAGAAAATGATGCATTCTTCCCAAGTCTGTCATTTCAAACTCCTTCATCATATGGACTTTGAATTCTTCGATCATCTTATCTGCATTTCCAGTATAGATTAAGTCATCAACATAGAGGCAAGTAATAACATATTTACCATCATTTCCATGTTTAATGAACAGAGTGTGTTCAAATGGACATTTGACAAATCCATTTGCTGTGAAATAAGCTTCTATACGACTATACCAAGCTCTTGGAGCTTGTTTCAAACCGTGTAAAGCCTTCTTTAGTTTGTACACCATATGTTCTTTTCCTTTGATGACATAACCTGGAGGTTGATCAAGATAGACCTGCTCACTTAACTCCCCATTTAGAAAGGCTGACTTGACATCCAATTGGTAAATCACCCATCTGTGTTGTGCTGCAAGAGATGATATCACCATTCTGATAGTGTCATGTCTGGCTACTGGAGCGAAAACTTCAGCATAATCAACTCCATATTCCTGCGAATACCCTTTAGCAACAAGTCTCGCTTTGAACTTGTCCACAGAACCATCTTCCTTGAGCTTTGTCTTAAATATCCATTTAACACCAATTGTTCTTTCTCCAGGTGGGAGCTCTGTTAAGTCCCAAGTATGATTTTTCTCAATGGCAACAAATTCATCTTCCATGGCTTCTCTCCATTTTGCCTTCTGAACAGCCTCATGAAACATGATGGGATCTGTATCCACATAAAGCACTAATTGAGCAGTGTTTTCATCATCACTGAGCATGTTGCCACTTACATAATCGGTCATCCAGGCAGGTGATCTTCTAAGTCTTGTCTCTCTACCCTGCATCATACCAGATTCTTCAATCTCAGGTTCTTCTTCAGCTGATGATTCTGTGCCACTACTTGCTGCAGAGTCTTCAATAGTCTCATTTGCCACTTCTAGGTCAAGTGGCAACTCTTCCTCCTTGTTGCTTGTCCAACCCCATCCTCTTCCTTCGTCAAACACTACATCCCGACTGATCACTATTCGGTTAGTTATAGGGTCGAACAAACGATATGCTTTTGACTCATCACTTATCCCGAGCATGACACATGCCACACTCTTGTCATCAAGTTTCCTCCTCAACTGATCATTAACATGGGCATATGCCAGGCATCCAAACACTCTAAAGTGGGCAACTCCTGGCTTGTTCCCACTCCAAGCTTCTTCCGGCGTGATATCTTTTACTGCTAGAGTTGGACACCTGTTGAGAATGTGGACACTCCATTTGAAAGCTTCTGGCCAAAACCTTTTTGGCACCTTCATCTTGGTTAACATGCATCTCACCATGTTTAGAACAGTACGGTTTTTCCTCTCAGAGATTCCGTTCTGTTGCGGTGAGTATGATGCAGTGAGCTGTCATTTTATGCCATGTTCTTCACAGAAACTTGAAAACGGACGAGAGGTATACTCTCCCCCTCTATCTGTACGTAATGTTTCAATATATCTCCTACTTTCTTTTTCAATTTGCAACTTAAATATCTTAAAAACATCCAGTGCATCAGATTTTTCAAGCAGAAAATATATCCATGTCTTCCTACTATAATCATCAGTAAAAGACACGAAGTACCTCTTTCCGCTATTTGACACTGGTGAGATTGGTCCACAGATGTCTGAGTGCACCAGTTGTAGTACATGTGAGGATTTCCAGTGACTCTTCTAAGGGAAAGGGTCTCTATGATGCTTTCCAACCATATAGTCTGAGTAGATGCTTGTAGGAGTCTGTAGAGCAGGTAAACCATGCACCATATTTTTCTGTTGAAGTGTTTTCAGCCCCGTAAAACTCAGGTGCCCAAATCTATAATGCCACAGCCAGCTAGCATCAACAGTGGCAGAATGAAAACATTTTTGGTTGTCCTTCACACCTTTTGTATGTAAAGGAAACATGTGATTACTAGCCATGTTTGTCTGAATAATCAGCCCTCGTCTTGGATGATGGATTTGGCATACATTCCTGTGAATGAGTACAACAAATCCTTTTTCTTGGAGCTGTCCAAGACTAATCAGATTGCTGGCTAGTTCAAGTACAAAAAATACTTCAGTAATGTGATGCTCAGTGCCATCAACATCTATCTTGACATCTCCTCTCCCCATTACACATAAGCTGGAGTTATTGCCGAGTTTCACCTTTTCTCGGAATGTTTCATCTAGATGAGCAAAGTAAGTCCTATCTCCAGTCATATGGTTGCTGCAGCCAGAGTCTAGGTACCATACTTTACTTAGATGACCTGCAGCTTCTCCCGTGTGAGACATCAAGATCCCTTGTTCTTTATCCGCAATTGACTTGCTGTCCAGTTTTGCTTTCTCCTCTAAACACGCCATCAATAGCATTGGTTCATCATCTGCATTTGTATAATTGACTATGTGCTCCCTCTCCCTGTTAGGACACTCGTATTGGAAGTGTCCCATTTCATGACATTTGTAGCTTTCCACATTTGTTTTTAGAAAGATGCCTCGACCTCTTCCTCTTCCTCTTCCTCTACCTCGAGAGTTGCCTCTTCCTCGACCTTTGAATGGTGCCTGGTATTCATGACTGACTTGCAAAGCTTGTTCTTCCAACCCATGTCCGACAATTCTCTGCTCATGTACAAGCAAACTGCTTTGCAGTTCATCTATTGAGAGGTCATCGATTTCATTTGACTCCTCAATAGAACAGACCACATAGTCAAATCTAGGGGTCATAGATCTAAGTATCTTTTCGATGACCACCACATCTCCCATCTTTTCCCCATGTATCCTCATTTTATTTGCAACTGTAAGAACTCTTGCAATATAATCACTTACTGTTTCTCCTGTTTTCATGTGCAGCAACTCAAACTCTTTTCGAAGAGCCTGTAGTTGAGCTCTTTTCACCCTTGTCGTACCTTGGTACTTCTTCTTCATAGAATCCCAGATATCCTTGGCAGTCTCCTTCACCAAAATCGTCTCCAGTATGGCTCTATCAATTGCCTGGAATAGATAATTTTTAGTCTTCAAATCTTTAAGCTTATGGTCTTCAACCGTCTTGAGTTGTCCTTCAGTCAACGCAACTCCTTCAGAATATTTCATAATCCCATTCTCCACCAGATTCCAGTACTCCTTCGCCTCAAGAAATTTTCCATCAGCATTGCCCAATGGTCGTAATGACCATCGAACTTAGGAATGGAAGGCTGTATAAAACTATTTCCTTCTGTTGCCATTTCTTGCTTACTACGGTAAGGCTAAAGAGGATTGCTACTGCTTTGATGATTCAGGCCCCGATCTGGAGCTCTGATACCAGATCTTGTTTTCTAGGTTTACTGAAAGTATATAGCAAAGGAATGAAGGCTGGAAAACTGATGTTTTATTGAAGAACAACTTGGCTATATTTATAGCCTTACAAGTTCAGCTCAACAGAATGATAAAAATTAGAAACAAACACTACTAACTGCCCTAGCTATTAGGAATACTCCTGAAGACTAGTTCAACTAGAAGACCTAATCAAATACCCCAACAGATTGGGGTTTATTAGGAATACTACAGTAATTATTAGCAATAGCTACTAAAAACAAATCTTGACCTCCATAACCACTTAACAGGCCTTCACCTTTGCCAGCAAATATCTGAAGTGTCAGTCAGATAGAACATATATAAAAACACAAAAAAATACATGTGATCACTTTGCAAATTTTTGCTCAAATTACTTTACATCCCATTCAAAACCTACATCTAACATGCATGTAGTACATGGAGTGCACTCAAACTACCTCAGAGTGCAAATTAAGGGAATTTATCAAATATACACACCACCCCACACCTTTCCTTTATATTCCATTCCATGTCTCCCTTGTTACACTCTCCTTTCCATCACCATAACCTTTAAACCTCTCAACTGCTCTCTTTCTCACTCTCACTCACTTTTCCAATGGAAGAAAATCAACAATGTGAAATGGCTTCTCTCTCTGAAAAAATTGTCTCACAAACAATTGAATTCTTCACAGAAACTCTGCTCTTTCTCTCCTCATTTTCTTCCCATCCTCTCTTCTCAATCTTCATCACTTTCTACACTCTAATTCTCCTTTACTTCCCTCAAATCTTCCTCAATCTCATTTTCTCACCCATCTTAATCACAACAGCAATTCTCCTCTCAACTCTGCTTCGTTTAGGCTCAAATCAAACACTTCCAAACCTCGAAACAGAGCACACTCTTCCAACACCCCACGAAGAATCCCCGAAATGGGTCACTTGCGGAACCGACACAGAGCCCGAATCACTCCACCAGAACCAAAAATTTTCAGAATCATTTGCCCGGTGGAATGTTAAAGCCCCATTGGAGGTGATACACGAAGAATATGAAGGCGAAACAGGGGAGACTGAATTGAAGCAAACAGAGGAGATTCAAAGAGTGGGTATCGAAGGAATGGTGTCATTGTCACTGTACTACCCGGAATCTGACACTGGAAGCTCTTCAGACGACGTAGATTTGCCCTCAAACGAAGACTGGGATTCGCCCGAAAGTATGTGTTTTCGATGGGATGAAGAAGAAAGAGGTGATGAGTTGATTGAAATAGTGTTGGAAGGAACAATAAAGAGAGATGACTTGGTATGTTTTGATCAAGTTGAAGAAGATAATTTGATTGAAATTGATATCTCCTCTCCGGTGGGAATGTAAAGACTGTAAGTGTGGTTTTCAGGTGAATTGAGAGTTTGTCAGATTCAGTTAACTTGGATGGATTAATTAAAGATTAATATTGTCATTAGTGATTGAAGAGATCAAGAAGAAGTGAGTGAGTGAGTGAATTTTGTTTAGAGTTTTGGGGTTTGGTTTTTTTGGGAATTTGGTTTTGGCTTACTACAATGCTTTTGTATGAAATCCATATCAATGTTCATGAATAGTAATCACTACTACATTCAACAAACTTGAAAGTTTATGTGGTTTTGGTTGAGTTTATTGACTAATATGTCCTTTCTTTGTACTTAAGAGTCATAATGAGAATGATTACATTTGGGATGTTAGTTTATGTGGTTTTGGTTGAGTTTATTCACTAATATGTCCTTTCTTTGTACTTAAGAGTCATAATGAGAATGATTACATTTGGGGTGTTTATGATATGCATGTGTAAAGTTAAGCGAAAATTCTAAATGTCGAGGAAGTGGGCGAGGAAAACAGTGAGGGAGGGAGAGAGGGATCGTCCATCCCCTTGGGATGCGTGCATGAAAAAGACGACGTGCATCTCGAGGGGGGTGGATGGCCCCCTCCCTCCCTCACTGTTTTCCTCGCCCACTCCCTCGACAGGTAGAATCGCTCAAAGTTAAGTTGAAGTAGTCTTGTAATTCTTGGATAAAAAAAATTAGGATAATAAAGTTGTTATTTTGATAAAAATGCTAGGAACTTAGGTTTTTGGCAAACTGATGTGGTGCAATCATTCTTCTTCCTATATCACACCATATTGCACTGGTTGTAAAAACTTGTTTCCCTCTTTTGATTTAGATTTGCGGAGCTCATCTCATGACAACTAACTAATTACACCATCAGTATGTACATAAATACAAAAAAAAAAAAAAAAAAAAAAAAAAATCCTTAATATTGAAAAGCTTGTTCACCGTGTAGAGAGTCACCCCGCATGAACTACTCATCAAAAAAAATTTATTTTTTATTTCTTGTGAATATTTATTTTATGATCATAGTTTTGACTTTGTCATGTTTTAGTAGCTATTTAGGGTCACCCCTAGTTTTTATTACCTCCAAGAAAGCTAAAATCAATACGAATACTTTAATCATCATCATTGATGATGCATCAAACCGTCCTCGGATCAATAACGTACACGTGTCATAATAATTTCGTCAACAGAACAAAGCGGGTCCGATTGCATGCTCAATCCAGTAAGGCCTAGACAACATTAATCCCACTATTGGCAGATTTCAGAACATTGGACCCGAATTACAATGAGCCACTAAGCCCACACGTCATGCGATCAAACCCAATACTCATAAGCCCTGATAAAGCAAGTATCTGGGGAATCGATTCAAGACAGGCAGGCCAGTAGTACATCGGTTCTGACTAGGAAACAAGTACTAAAGTATAAGTCAGGCAATGAAACTTCCTTGTATGGACAACACTCGGAAAGGAAAACCTCTCCCGCAGATCTAAGAGTACAAGCCGTGTGGGGAAACTATCCTATATGGACAGCTCCCAAACAAGAAAGGATCTCTAGCAAGATCTTTTTCCTCCACCAAAGGCCTAGTCGAACAAGGACTATCACACTATAAAAGGGAGATAAGGCCGATGAACTTAAGGTACGCTACAAAATACCAATTTACAGCCTTAAGCCTCTCCTAAGCCTTATCTAACTTAAGCATCGAAGTGCCATCGGCTGCCACACGGTAGTTCTTGGCTCACGTGTGCTATTTGTGCAGGTCTAGGTAAGCATGAGGAATGAGAGCAAGAATCGACTAAATCAGTTAGGCGTCGTCCGTGGGGAACGACAAAGTTCCTCAGAATAAGCAGTAGTACCACCTTTCCCAAAAAGCCAGAAACATGGTGACAACAAGGTCTCGCAACAATGTAGATGTTGTGGAACCTTCGAACGCTTGAACTAGCAGAGCGCCGGCCACTCCAGCACCACCACCACAGCATGAGGAACCCTCTCAGACTTCGCGCCAGTGGCGGCCACGGTGGACCCAAGAGTGGATCTACTGTCAACCCAGATGCAACAAATCGCAGAAGAGCTGGAAGCACTCAAACAATGTAATCCTCCACCTGTAGAAAGAGACTACGAGCCACAAAGAGCCCAATCCTCAGTGAGCTCTAGAGAACATGTTCAGGAGAGTCGCACCGCCCCAACAACTTTTTAATGGACCAGTGGTGGATGAGCGACCAATAGAGACCCAACGTCCAGAGTTGAGAGGCACGTCTCGCACAACCCCGTCCGTAACGAGGCCACGAACCAAACGTGCTATTTAATCTCACCGTCTCTCCGTTCATGGATCATATCATGGACGAATTGCTGCTAAGGAAATACACACCATCGAAGCTGGAGTTTTACGACAGAACATGGGACCGGTCCGATCACTTGCGCCATTTCCAGCACGTTATGGCGCCCAAGAAAGGGTCTGATGTGATAATGTGCCAATCATTCCCTGCCTGCCTGAACAGTAAGCACTAATGTGGTTCCGCAGCCTCCCTCCGAAATCTATAGATTCATTCCGAACATTGGCGATGGCGTTCCTCGCACGCTTCATGGGCAACCATTGACTCAGGAAGGGTCTGCATTATTTACTGATCCTAAAGCAAAAACAGAACGAGACATTGAGGGGGTACGTCACTCGTTTTAACGATGAGTTGACCCTCATCGACGACTGTAGGATGACACTGTCGTCGCAGCTTTCACTTCGGGTTTGAGAAGAGCCAAATTCTACAACTTCCTTCCGTAGACCCCCCCCCCCCCCCCCCCCCCCGACCAATATGACGGACTTGCTCAGGGATGCCCAGAAATATATCACTAGAGACGAGATGGTGGCCACTAAGAGGAAGCAGAGTAAGAGAAGAAACTCTTTATCCCCAGGGACAAGAATGAGGGGAAATAGAAAGTAAATGACGACGGGAACAAAAGGAAGTGCACTGACGACAACACCGATTCGGCCTACACAAGGCAGGACAAGGCCTCAAATTATGTCGGGTCCAAACCATTCACCCCTTTCAACATCAGTCTGTCTGACATCCTTGATTCCATCAAGGATTGGGAAGAGCTAAAATTGTCACCTAAACAGCTAGGAGACCAAGCTTGGCGCGACAACATCAAATACTGCACCTACCACAAGGAAGGCAGACACGATACTAAGGATTGCAAAAACCTCAGAGGAGAAGTCTAGTACTGTATCAGGAAAGCTCAAGGAGTTCCCAGGCTCGAACAAGAAGCAGGGTCGAGCAAAGTAAATAACAGATGTTGCCAAGGAGATTAAAAAAAAGCTTTTGGCATCATTTATGTCCTCCACGGGATCGGCCCCGAAGGGGAGCAATCTAACAAGTCCCGCAAAAGGACACTAGTTGAGATGCGGACACCATCTCAATATGAGGACTGATAAGTGCAACATGCACGAGTTCATAGCCCGATCCCATCACTGACGTTTATGGAAAGGGATCTCCAGGGGGTACATTCTCCTCACAATGATGCCCTGGTCATCTCCGTCCTCATCGCTAAGTGGGAGGTAAAGAGGGCCTTGGTGGACACAGGTAGCTCACTCAATGTCTTGTTCCTCAGTGCATTCCTCAACATGCAACTACAGGCGAAAGACTTAACCCCCGCCACCCACCCCATGGTCGGATTCAGTGGAGAGAAGTGCTTTATTTTGGGAAGGTCGTGGCTTCATCATATGGAAGCAGTGGTTTTCCCTCTGCACCAATGCATAAAATATATAACCAACTAGGCCCAATGAACTATCCGAGGAGATCAACTTGCAACAAGAAACTGCCATTATGAAGCCATAAACAGTTGAATTGTTGCCAATTACAGCTTAGACCCACAAAATCAGCATGTCAGGCACTAGGCCTAGACAAAATAGAAGAATCATTCTTTAAGGGCGGAGGAGCCTCGATAACCAAGGTGCTACTATGTGGAGAGCTAGAATTTAGAACTAGCAGCGCAATCCAGACTAATAAAAGGCTAAGTAACCATACATCTGCAAACATGCAACTACTCCAAGAGCTGTTAATCAACAAGGAATTGCTCGCTAGCACGAAGTCCACTATTTAGTAACTTCGCTAACTTTGGCAAAGCAAAGCACTTCGCTAGAGGGACGATGCAATCCAAGCCAGGACCATATGAGCCTCATTCAGGGCCGGATTAGTTTAGTCTCCGATTGGAATTAAATTATTTTGTTGTTTTGATTTCGTTTTTTTGTTTTTTGTTTTTCGTTTTTTTGTTTTTCGTTTTTTTGTTTTTCATTTTTTTGTTTTTCATTTCAGTTTAAAAGAATTGTTCGTACCAGACACATTTCAGAAATAAAACAGATTTTATTGATTCCAGTGAGAATTATTACAAGTCTTGTCGACCAACTAGACTTCAGTTTATACAGTATGAGTATCTAAGTCCGATGCAAGTATCTATCCACTGAAACAAGGTTAAAGACTTTGATCTTCTAATTTGCCTCCAGAAGAGAAGGTGGTGAAAGTAAAGCGTTTGCAACAAAATACAAAATAGCGCACTCAATTCATTGCTCCATCGAATCACCTCACAAGGATGATTTGAAAGTAGCAAGCAAAGTACTTGAAAAAGGCTGTGACTACTCCCTCGATTATTTTCCCCGCCAATCTGCCTCGTGAAGAGGAACAGAGGAAGCAATAGAAAACTAACGAAAATATCCCTGAACAACGGGATCGTCGAGGTTTCACAGTGCTGCCAATTGGGGACGCCTCTCAAATGTGTAATGCTTGGGGTGGCGCAGAGATACCACCTCAGGAACGAGAGTCATGGCCTCCAATGCTCCCATCAACCATAAACTATCTACGAAGACCATCCTCCAATAGAAGTAACGAATGAGAGAGTGCTTGAGCACCAGAAGATGGAAGACAGACCTGACCCCTGAAAGGAAGTCTGTAACTCTTCTTCGCAATGTAAGAAGATATAATAAGATCTCATGAGATCAATCAGGTGCTCACTCAGATCAGGCGGCATCGCATAATAGCAAGTCTTATTAAGACTCATCAGCACAAATGTTAGAATATTCGAAGACTTCAGTGAAGGAGTTATTCCTTCAGCCTTTGGAAAATCCAAAACACACTCTCCGGTAAGATGCATTGGATGAATATGCTCTACTATTCTCATTGCAATGCTTGAATGCAGAATATACAGCCTATATATAGGCATAGTGGTTTACAAAACAACGTCAGGCAACAGTTACTTCAACATTAAATGCCGTACAGGAAATCGAAAAAATGACGGCTCCAATTTTAACTGCACAAGTCCACATATTTTGAATTGATGACCCTATAAGTAGCCTCATTAACTAGGGGGCGTAATCGATACTAAATTGTCTCGCAATATGCACCGTATCCCTGGCACGCTGATCTATAAAGTTTCTCTAATAATGGGCCCAAACTTATGCCTTGCCAGATCCGGCCCAGCACATGTAATGGAGCAAACAAGAAAGGCCTTAGGTGTCCATGGAATAAGGAGTGCGTCTGCAGAATATTATCATTAAATCCAAGGTGTCAACTTTATTATTATTCCGCTGCTGATCATTAAAGCCGGTCAATTTATTATTAGTCCAATCAATCGATTCGACTTTGAAATCAGACCGCCAGGCGAGCTATGTAACTTAGGACACCCAAGTCAGACTTACACACCCAAAATCTTATTCTGACCAAAGCTTAGTCAGCTACGATTGATTACAATAGCTTTTGATCCGCTCTAACACCTAGCCTGCCAAAAACGAACGATGATAGGTTAGAAAGTGGGAGCTTAGTCAATGTTTTTAATACCTGACCACGATGGCATGCTAGGATTGTCCAACTATAGATAATGGTCGCCGAACCTAACCAAAGCTTAGTCGGTTTCGACCTATGACAAAGTTTCTGGTATGCTCTAACGCCCAATCCGTTAAACTAAATGAGTGTCAACGGTTTAGAGAGTGGCAACTTAGTCAACGTTGTGATGCCTAATCAAAATGACTTGCCAGGGATCATTGTCCAAACATGGGCATCCTCCTCTGGTTTGCTCGAAGCCCAGCCCGCCAATAACGGATTTCGACGGCCTCAAAAGTGGGAGTCTAGTCAGTGCTCTTGACGTCTAATTAAGATGCCTTCCCACGAGTCACTACTCATACGCCGACAGTGATCGCCGAACCCTGACCAAAGCTTAGTCAGTGGCTGCTGTTAACGATGGATTTGGCCCATTCGAAGCCATGTTCGCTACACACGGATTATGATGGCTTAGAAAGTGGGAGCTTAGTCAGTGCTCATGTAGCCTGGTGAAGTCGGCTTGCCAAGGATCATTGGCCAACTACAGACAATTATCGCTGAACCCTTGCAAGAGTTTAGTCGGAACGACTGATGATGATAACTTCTGGTTCGATCCAATTCCTAGTCCACCATGAACGGATCAAGATGAGTTGGAAAATGGGAGTCTAGTCGGAGCCCTCGGTGCCTGATCAAGATGCCTTGCTAAGAACCACCATGGTCGCCGAAACCTGACCCTAGTTTAGTCAGTTATAGCTGGCTGATGTAGTTGATTTTCGCTCCCTGCTTGACCTTGACCCGCTGACATGCACAATGAAAACATGTGAGCCACGGACCACCGTTGTGGTGGCCGATGGCACTTCGATACTAAAGTCAGGTAGGGATCTGAGAAAGGCTTAATGTTGTAAACATGGAATTTGTAGTGTACCTTAGCTTACCAACCTCATGTCTTATTTATAGTGTTGGAGTCATGGTTCGACCAGGCCCTCGGTGGCGTAGTTTAGGGAAGGAGATCATCGTGGAGATCCTTATCTAATTAGGAGTTGTCCTGTAGAGGGAAGTTTCCCTGTTAGACTTGTGCTCCTAGAGATGCTGGAGATAGTTCCCAATTGGAGCATTGTCTATAAATGAAAGTTTCCATGTACGGCGTATACTCTAGTATTTGCTTCCTAGTTGGAAATAAGGTGTTGCTGACTTGCCCGTCCGAAGCTGATCATCGAGATACTTGCCTTAATAGGTCTTACAGGTATTGGGGATGGCTGTCAGATGTGTGGGTGTAGTAGGCTGTACTAATTTGTATCCATCTGGCGGACTGCACTGTGCGGGCTTGATACCACTCGAGCTGAATCAATGTTGGGATGATGCTAGGGCTTGTTATTCCTTGAGATCATCATGACACGTGTACAGTGTAAGAGAGATGACGTTTCGGTGTTTCATCAGCTGCTCCGCTGAGTTAGTGAGCCATTGTATCAATTCACTAAGTCACTTCGAGAAAAGATACGCCACTCATAATGATTGAGTCTAAACCATTACTTGATCGGCGCGCTTCATTAATTAAACGTGCATTGGTTTAGAGGATAAAATACGGAAAAACCAATCCCTATTTAGATTTCCCTTTCTACAGAGATTGACTCTTCCATTTCTTCATTTTTAGAAACTTTGTTCTCTTCATCTTTTGATTGAATGTTTATTCATTTTTTCCATGGCTCGCCAAAATGACCTTGACGATGAGCTTCTTGCCAAGGGCCTCCAGTTCTCTAAAGATAGGTCGACTTTCGAATCGAGCCTGGCTGAGATTTAGAAAATGTATGGGGTCCCTGAAGACCTGCCACTCTACACTTTGAATGATGATCAGACGTCAATGTTTCCTCCGGAAGGATTTTTCTGTTTGCACCACAGAATGCTTCAAACTGGTGTCCATTTTCCTGTGTTTGACGAGATCTAGAGGTTTCTGGAATTTCTTGGAATCCCTCTTGCCTAGTTGGTATCGAATGGGTACAAGACTATTCTTCTTATATTGATCAAGGGGAAGGATGCTGATGTACACGTGACTTCGAGGGTGATTAAGTTACTGACTTCCCCTCGAATGAACTATCACACCGTGTGTAAGATGATGTCGCTGGCTTCCTTCGGGAAACTACCGCATGACTTTAAATTCTGGCAGAAATTCTACTTCCTGGCTACTTCAGATTCGAAGTACTTCAAGTGCAATGGTCGTCTACTTGAGTTCAAGCCACTCCGTAAGTATAGTTTTGCGCTTTGATTTCGTTGTGTTGATTGTATGCTAATCGTCGCGCGTGTTCTTTGTAGGGAGGTTCCTCATTACTCATCTTTTTCTGGAGGAAGAGGCTACTATGGAGGCATTCCGTGTCATGCCTAAAATGAGTGTCGAGGAAGTTATCTGCCTTTCCATATTCAGTCGCAGTGGGTTGTGGGCCCACTGGCACGTGGCTCCCATTCTCTTCAGAGCGTCGAAGGTTAAGTTCGAAGGTGGATTTCTTTCTAAGAAGAGGAATGCCTCCAAAGTTAAGGCTTCCATCCTGCCAGACACCGAGGGGCTTTCTGAAATGCTTTCCTCCTTCATAAGCTCAAAGAGGTCTCGTACTGGGGCCAAGCCGACTTCCAAATGACTTGCACCATTGAGGGAGGAGCGTGATTTTGACATGTCGTTGGGGCGGAGGTTGTAGTATCTGGCTTGGAGAAGGACCACCTCCGGTTAGCAGGGGTTGATGATGCGTCGCAGCTGACTACCGAGCAGGCTGAAGCCTTGAATAAGAAGTTGATGCTAACTGCTGTGGTGGCTTCTACTGATGCTGACCAATCCATACATGTTTTACTGGAAGGCTCTGATGAAGATCCACCTGTGGTCTCTAAGGTCAATCGTCTAACAGTGGCCATTGCAGAGTGGATCGTTCCTCTTGTAGTCTGCATTGCCTTCCATCTTGCTCCAGACCATGCATCAAGGTAATGGAGGGTTCGCTAAACAATTCACTTCCTTTTCTCCCTTCAGATTCCACTGAGCCAGCTAGCAACAAAGGGTCGGCTGCTGGTGACAAAGTGAATTGTAGATGAGGGCTTAGGTGCAGTGGAAACTACAAAGGGCGGTGTGAATGCATTTTGTTTGCTCCGGATGTAGTGAAAATGAGCAACCAGGCTTGGCACCAGGAGGTTGAAATTGATTATGCATTATAGCTGGCTGGCGAACTGTGCTCCGAAGCCTAAGGAGGATGCGCTGGAAGAGCGCATGGATAAGGGGTTGAAACACCTTATGCTAGGGATGTCCCAATTGAGTCAGGTGACCGTCACTGCGATGGAGGTTGTGGCGACCCGTGATAGGGTATACACCATGGAGTGTGTCTTATCAACTATGCAGAAGTTGTATTCTGATGCACTTTTTGAGATTGAATCGCTGAGAGTAGATTGAGAACAGAAGGCTGGAATAGTCAGCCATTGATGTTGAGAGTCAGAAGGTTCGTTTGGAAGCCCATGAGTCTGATTTAGCAGAAGCGATGTCTGCAAGGGACAAATCCAGATAAGTGTTAAACCAGGTCCGCCTTGATCTAGAAGTTAAGCAAGAAGGTGCGGCTAAGATGTGATCTGAATTGCAATATCATGTTGAGGATAATACGTTGCAGGAATCTGAGTGAGTTGCCCAGAGACAACAGTTAGAAGCCGACGTGGAATTCAATGCTCGGGAAACAAGGAAAGCTGATGACCAACTTCTCCTGGAGCAACATGAACTTAAGTAGTTAAAAGTAGCCTGATTACTGAGCAGTATCAGGTTGATCCGCTAGAGCTGATGGATTGTGAACTTGCTGAAGCAAAGGCACGCGAGGAAGAGCTTCTCAAGGCGCAAAACACATGTGTATTTCGCTAGGTCATACATGGGAGGTTAGAATTGTTGGCACTGATGAAGGAAAATCACCCAAAATGGGACCTTGCTTATTACAAGAAAGTGTCCTATGTAGACTAAGGAGTGGTCTTTGAGTTGTCAGAGGAAGAGGGCGATCCAGATCATGACGCTCAAGCCGAGGCAGTCGCGAACGCAACTGTTGCTTTTCTTCTTGTTAGGCTTAGTTCCCCTGTAATTGTGCCTCCTCTTGATGAGAAGTAAATTTCGTACATCTGTACCTTTTGTTTTGACTGTTAATGAAACTAGGTTTTTCTTTAGTATGATTTGTACCCATATTCTGTCCGGTCTCCCTGTTGCGCGCTTTCTATTTTTCTTTTTTCATTTTATTTAGACGTAGGTCTGGTTGGGTTAGCAGGGAGCTGTCTTCTATTAAGAGTTCAACCGTTTATGCCGGGAATAATTCCAATCTATTCTTCCATGAGGTCCTAGAGTTGTTATCTCGTGGTTACATCCAATAGTGGACATCCTGCGGATGGTTGGGAAGCGGGTTACACTACCCAGGCTGCAGCTCATCCTTGAGGTAAGCCGTTGGAGACTTAAGTTATATATCTGACTGTTGGTTTCGGTCGTTGGCATGAGTGAACTATTGCAGCCAAGCACATGCGTTGTAGTTGAGCAAGAGCGCTTGGCCTGAGTCAGATTTCGTAAGCTCGGGCTGGTATCTCGTGCAACATTCGTCCGCGTTGTAGCGGTTTGATTTTTGAGTTGGCTAAAGTGGTCATTACTTATAACGGGATGTTGGTCTGTGTGAGCGTAAAAACGTTGCTTGAGCTATAATCGAATTCGGGGACCGCTATCCTGAGAAAGAGCAGTGGTCTCGTGGCGAGCCGTTGACATCAGTCGGGGCTGATTGGGCTCCCACCTTTTAAACCATCTACACCCGTGAGGAGCGGGCTATAGGTCTAGGATGAGAGAATTTGGCAATCATGATCTGTAGGATAACAGTGATCCCGTGGCGAGCCGTCGACATCAGTCTGAGTTGACTAGGCTTCCACCTTCCAAATCATCTACATCTGCGTTGAGCGGGCTACATGTATGGGATGAGAAAATTTGGCGACCATGGTCTGTAGAAAAGCAGTGGTCACGTGGCAAACCGTCAACATCAGTTGAATTTGACTAGGCTCCCACATTCCAAATCATCTACACTCATGCACATCGAGCTACAAATTTAGGAGTTTTCGATGACCATGGTATATAGAAGAGCAGTGGTCCCGTAACAAGCCGTTGTCATCAGTCGGGACTGACTAGGCTCCCACCTTCCAAACCATCAACACCCGCACGGAGCAGGCTACAAGTTTGAGAGTTGGAGATTTGGCGACCATGGTTTGAAGAAAAGCAGTGGTCTCGTGACGAACCGTTGACATCAGTCGAAACTGACTAGGCTCCCACCTTCCAAACCATCTACACCCACGCGGAGTGGGCTACAGGTCTGGGCGTTGACCAGAAGCTATCACTGTCATTCGTCACTGACAAGGCTTACCTGATCGGATTCGGCGACCATCATCGAAGAGGGGGCAACGATCCCCGGCGAGTCGTCATCATCAGGTGTAAGAGCGCTGATTAGACTCCCACTTCCTAAGCCATCGACATTTGCGCATGATGAACTAGGCGTCGGGGTGAACCAAAATTCATCGTCATCAGTTGAAACTAACTAAGCTTGCGTGGCTAGGTTAGGGCTCCGCCTGTTACGAGATGCAGACTAGTTTTTGCTGGTGATAAGTAGGTGTGCTCCGTGTGTCAAAAGTGACTAGGGCCTCTACTGCTTGCGTCAGTGCACATGGTAGAGTGTCGCTCGGATAGTGGGCCGAGCCGATGGGTCCGTATAAGAAGATTTGGGTCCTGTCGTAGGGTCGTGGTGCCACGTGTACAACGTAGATTGCATGGTGTCACGTGTACGGCTTAGATCGCAAGGCGGTTAAGTATCGGTTACTCTCCCCAATTAATGGGGTTGTGTGCATCATCATTAAATGATTGAACGTGGTCCTGTGCAGTTTCCTTAGGAACCGCCGCTTCCTTATTTTTCGTATGGTAGTCAATGCTGATATTTAATGCTAACGCGCCTGTTTGGTAATCCAATATGTCTATATCATGGTGTTCCTTCACCGTTGTAGGTATTATCTTCTACAGAGTGCACTTCTTCATATGTTCTTACTCAAATAGTATGTTTTGGGTTTTTCAAAGACTGAAAGAAGATCTCCACCGCTGGAGTCTTCGAATGTTCTGACATTTGCGCCAATGAGTCTTGATAAGATTTGCTATTATGCGTGGTCACCTGCTCTGGGTGAGCACCCAATTGGTTCACTGAGACCGTGCAATTTCTTCTCGTATTGAGAATAAGAATTACGAACTCCCTCTCAAAGGATGAGTCTGTCGTTTATTTTCCGGTGCTTCAGTTGTGCCTTGTGCCATCCTATATGTCAGGAGACTCTCCCTACAGCTAGCTTATGGTTGATCGAAGCGTTGGCAGATGCGGTTTTGCTTTCGAAGGTGGTATCTCTAATTAACCCCAATTATCGCAAATGGGAGAAATGTCCTCGCTTGGCAGCATTGTGAGACCTCAATTGTCCCGTCGCTTGTGGGCACCCTTGTCTGTCCTCATTTACCACCTACTTACTTTCTCACTCCACCATACTCTCTCACACCACCTATATAAACCAAAACCCATTCATTTTTCAACCTTTTTTCTCCCTCCCTCCATTCAAACCGAGAAATTCTCCCTCTACCACATTCAAAATCCTTCCAAATCTCTCCCCACACTCAAATTTGTTGCAAATCTCTTTCCTTTCCCTCGAAAATCCCTCAAAAACACATTTAGAATCGAAACCCTTATGAAATTCAAAGTCTCCAAAACTTAAAAGCTGAAAAAAGGTTTGTTTGGTTCGAAAATATCTTGCAAAACGATTCTCTCTTGCACTCAAACTCTTCGGTAAGTAAGTTTTTCTTTGAGTTTAAGATTTTTGTTTGTGAAGCATCCATTGTTTGCTTTTGTGTATTTGTTTCCATGTTTAAAGTAGAATTATTTATGTTTTTTCTGCAATAATGTTGAGGTACATAATGTTGGTATTTTTCTAGGCTCAAAATTGGTATGTTTCTCTTTAGAATGTAGAGAAATGAGATATATATTGTTGTTTACATCAAATTGGCTATAGTATTGCTTTAAAACAAATATAATATTGTAAAAAGAAAGTGTCTTGAAGTATTTGTTTCATTTTATTTGAAGGTTTATCATGTTTTCTGTAGTGGGGATAATGGAGGTAAAAGACGACCCATGACAGTGTCTGCTAGAAAACAAAGAACAAAAAAGTGCAAAGAAGTGGAAGAAGAACGTGAAAAATTAAGAAATGAACAAAATAAAGAGAAAGAAGTAAGGAAGGAGATGAGAAATGAGAGAGCGGCAAATGGGGATTCAAATAGATCATCATGAAGCATACAGATTAGTCGTTGTATCCCAAAGTCAAGCCCAATCACAAGGGCAAGAAGGTTCGAGTGGTGCAGGTGTTGGACATCAACATGAGGAGTTAGAAGAAGAAGTAGGGGATGAGGAGGAAGCAGGTGATGAGAAGGAAGCAAGAGAGAAGGGTAATGAAAGAGAAGAATCCAGACGAGATTCTTATTCCGGTGGTACTGTGGATTGTTCGACATTAGTCGATTACCATGGCCATATTTGTCGTGCCATTTGGGATGGTGAGCATGTAAGTCAATATTTTTAGTTGGTTAAATTATATAAGCCCGTTATTTATATATATTTGGACATTGAAATACTTAATGTATATGTTTCTTGTATTTAGGAACGAGGAGCATTGCGGCGTCGGCATCAATATAGGAACTTCATCGATTGGGATTTGAAAAAAGAGTTGAGGGATGTAAAGAGAATGGTCTACAATAGTGGTCTGTATACCTTGGTTAAATATCATAGGGTACGTCCTGACAATGTGATAATTTGTGCTTTCGCGGAGAGTTGGCATCCTGAGACCAACACTTTCCACCTAACTTTTGAAGAAATGATCATCACCCTAGACAATGTCTACCGTATAACTCATTTGTCGATTCTTGGTAAGTCGGTTAGAACGATGAGTACAGTGACGGTAGATGAGTGTGTTGCACTATTGGTGGATGGTTTGGGGTTTGATAGTAAAGAAGCATGGGAAATCTGTGGAAATGAGGTTTATTTAGGACCACTGTTGTAGACAAGCCACGAACGTTGGTTCCGTTGAAAGGAAACAACAAGTATGTAGGGGTTACTTGTTGTTTCTTCTGGGTATGATTCTGTTTGCCGATAAAAGTGGAACAAGAATTTATATTGAATATTTGAAGATGCTGATGGAGGTGGCTAATGTAAACAAATATGCATGGGGCATAGCAGGTTTGGCACTCATGTTTCGTCAGTTGGGCAGCGCTACCAGAGAGGGAACGAGGCAAATTGTTGGATATTTGCCTCTTTTGGAGGTATGTTTCAAAAAAAAAAATTTCAGTTACCCTAATTATATTTAATAATTTAATAATTTTTGTTTATGTTGTTTTCTTTTATAAGCATGGATATATGACCACTTTAGACTATGGGGTAATGCAAAACAGTCATGGGATGCTAGATTCTCCACCATAGCTAAGTGGGAACCCCCACACTTTATAGGGGTTTTGGACGAACAAATCATTACTCTTAGGGAGCTTCTCGATGACTTGTCTTCTGAAGAGGTAAAAATGCATTTTTAAGTTAAACAATATTTTTGTATGTGTCATATATTAATAACTCAATTATTATAATTCACGGGTATTGTAGGACCCTTATGTGGAGTCCAAGAAAAACACTCCATTTCATGCCATCACATGGTTCGAATTCACGAGATGTCTGTTATGCCTCGATATAGAAGAACGCTATCACCCTGATAGAGTTATGAGACAAATGGGAAAGGTACAAGTCATCCTAGTCCATCCAATCCAAGCCAAAAGAAAGAATAGAGTTCGATCCGGTAAATACTATTTCGTCCAGTATGAGGTGTTGGCTTCGTTCGCTCGAATGTGGCATTATAGTATCGTGCCGCCTAACAAACAAGGTGCCGATGCGAAGCTGCCATGGGACAGTGCGGTGGATTACTTGAACTGGTTTCATCGCATTTCCCATCCCTTCATACAACCACCGAACAAGAGGAGAAGTTTTCCCCTAAGAAGACATTTGTTTATTTCAAATAAGAGGGTAAGTACTTACATTTTACCTTTATGTATTTTAAAAAATTTACATGGTTTGCACTAACATCTAATGTTTCACTGCAGGAAATTGCTATTGGTCATGCCCATGACTTGATCAACGCCTCCATTGAAGAAGAAGCGAATGTCAACAAGTTAATTTTGCTTAGCCGATGAAATAGAATATGGGATTTGCTAGATGAAATGTATAAGCTCGTTACCGTGGAAAAAGCAGAAAAAGAGTCTGACGTTCTCACTAGTGTTGACAGTGGTAAAGTTGGCGGTGGAGGAAGTGAGCATCAAACCAAGTCGAGGCATGAACAAAGATTCTATGTTCGGAGGCGATAAAAAATGTTGTTTTCTTCGGTGCTTTTATGTTCTATTCAATGATTCTATGTATTCATGGTCGTGGAGAAATTTTGTAAACTAAATATTTATATTTTTATTCAAAGCTTGTAACTTAATTTTTCTATTCAAAGCGTGTTACTTAATTATGTTCTATTCAAGTATCCTATGTATTCATGGTGGTGGATATGAGAATTGAGATATTGATCTATCCCGTTCGAATGATGGGCAGAAAACAAGTTTAAGAACAAAATTTCAAAAGAAAATATCATAAAAAAGAAAGAATAAGAATAAGAAGCATAAGAAAAAAAAGAAGAAGAAGAAGAAGCATTGAAGAATAAGAAGAAGAAGAATAAACATTGAAGAAGAAAACGCATAAAAAGAAGAAGAATAAGCATAAGAATAAGAATAAGAAGCATTGAAGAAGAAGAAATTTAAGAACAAAATTTCAAAAAAAATTGCAAGAATTTGTATTGTTCGCAATGGACAATGCGAACTATCATGGTTTAGTCACATTTGGGACTGCGAACATAACATTTTTAAAAACTTTGTCTCTGTTCGCATTTGGCCCTACGCAGAACTTAAGTTCGATCGCAGTATGTGCTGCGAAGGATCCAAGTTTCATTGCAAAGCCTGCTGCGACAAATCAAGGTTTGTTCCAGTGCCCACTGCGAACACAACTTTGGTTTTCAAAATATTTTTCTGTTCGCATTTGCCAAAGCATAGAAACAGGGATTAGTCGCAGTAGGGGTTGTGAAACTTCTTAGCTTCCTCGCAGTGGGTACTGCAAACTATTGAGAAATGGTCGCAGTGCTTGCCGCGAACATAATTTTTTTTACTGTTCGCAGCACATAATGCGAATGTTTCTGATTAATGCGCAGACTATGATGCGATGACTCCCATATTCTGCACAGTACATGTTGTGAAGTAAACCAATATTTTCACATTCTCTTGTGCGAACAGTAAAAATTTGAAAAACCCACACCCTTCCGCCGTGGCCAATGCGAGCTTTTTGTGTTTGGTCGCATTGCCCACTGCGAACAGACCTGCAACCCTGCAATTTTTTCTGATAACAAAAAATTTTGGAAGTTTTTCAAACTAATTCAATTTTATACTTAGTTTTCAAATGTTTTTTACCTGAAACTTCGATGTAATAGTTCCATGGACTTAGATTGAGCTTGCTTGTCGCATGTTTGACGATCATTTCCACCTTTTTATATGATTTTTATCTGTTTTTTTTACTGATTTCGCAAAGTCGCATTCTCGCATCAAACATAAACAAAATATCAAAATAATATGAGTAAAATTCCGTATAATATATTCAAATTCTCGAAACATACAAATTTTTCGTTGAAAAAAATATATATACAGTGACTTGTCTTACAAAATGTATATATTTATCCGTCCATGCATACACAAAGTACTCCTTATGGGGATACCAGACTGTTTTGAGATAATCCAAACACTTGGGGTAATTTCTCATCTTCTATCCAACTCAACTGTGGCCTTGTTCCATTTTTCTTCTGAACTTGATCTATACAATTTTGAAAATGAATGTATAAAGTTGGCCCACTGGTCGTTGTCCTCAAAGTGCTTCTTACAACTTTTCTCCACAATTGTATTGATGTGCCATGTGCACAATAATCTTATTGCCTTGGGGAAAACTCACTCAATAGCCTTTATCAAAGCCAGTTCTCTATCAGTCACAAACACACTTTGCAGGTTATCTGGCTCGAAAATTCCTGCAAGCTTCTCCAATGCCCAAGCATAAGATTCTTCCTTCTCTGAACACATGAAACAAATGCAATGTTGAAGGTCTTCCCAGTCGACGTCACACCAACAATTTCAAACAGCGGCATCCTATAGTGGTTAGTTTTATACGTGCAATCCATAAGCATTACTTGTGGAAAACACTTTACCAACTGAATAGATTTTGGATGCGCCAAAAAAATTGTTTGTGACTCTATTCCCTTAATCAACAAAATGCCACTCTATGTATTTGTGCTCCCTCAACAACTCTAGAGTATGTTGCAAAGTCGTCCTGCCTTTTTGTTCCAGTAACTTTAGTCGATACACTAGATTGTAAATATGCTTCTGAGTCGAGGTATTATTCGGCGACCTCTCTTTCAGCCGAGACAAGATGTTTTGAGGGCTTACACCGGCCTTCGCCAAATTCCTCACATAAATAATCTCCTCTACGTTCAATTTTCCAACAAACGAATAACCAACGAGTGACTCTGATCGAGGATGATTGTGGGTTCCACATCTCATTTGCAATCTCCAATGGTCATTCTCCAGTGGGACCCCTCTCAACTCAAATTTGCACCCACACTTCTTTGTACTGCTGGATCGAATAGGATTCTTTAACTTTTTATCAGACTTCTTTCCCCTTTCACAACCAAAATAGACTCTTCCCTTCCTTCTTTGATTAGCTGGTTCCGATTTAATGATAGTAATGACCATGTTATTATCCCTACCGATTCCTTATACCCAACCTATCAGTGCAAACCTTGATGAGAATACCTAAAAAATTATAAGTTGTTAATAACAACATATTTGTAACAATGACAAATGGTGAAAACGAAAATAAGTAAAAGCTTACATACCTCGTCCGTAACAAATAAATGAATATCATCGACTACGAGTATCAATGCTCTTTTTTCATTGTTATTGTCAACATTATCATTAATTTATAATTACTTTCATAACAATATTATCATCAAATTTTAATAACAACATTATCATCAAATATTAATTTACTTAACAATATAATGGTGGTTACCTCTAAATGGCTCATCTCTGGGCTTTCAAGATCGTTAAAAGACATCTCCATGTCTATTACATCCATTATAAATTCCTATGCATTAATGCACCATAAAAAAAATCAATCGCTTATTTTGAAAAAATAAAAAATAAACAAATTTACATGCAAAATAAATGAATTTTTTTTGGCAAATTACCTCCATTGAAAAGGATTGTTCTTGCTCTTTGGATTGATCTTCTTCTTCATCCTCATGAAAACCCTTAGAATCTTCATTTCTAACATCATCAACTTCACTAAACCCTTTCATTTTCATCTAATGATGTGAACTAAGTCTTCCAATGTGATGTGGACTTTAGTGAAATGCAAAGGAAGAGGGAGAGAATGCAACCTTGCAAAGGAAGAGGAGCACGATTTTAGGGCCAATGCGAAGAGGAAGAGATAGAGAAGAGGAGGAGAATGCAACCTTGCGAAGATGAAAGGTTGGTCGCGGAGTGTGGGACGAATCGCAGCAGGAAGTGCGAAGAATGAAAGAGGGAGAGAGTCGGGATGGTGCTTTTTTTCGTTTCTCTGTTTAAGATTATGAGGTTTTAAGCTATTTATTGATGGTGTGAGAAAGTAATGAAAAAAAAATTAGTTTGGTGATGTGAGAGAGGAAGTGGAGGTGAGAGGTGGTCGTTGCCAAACAAAAAAACAATGGGTGGGATTGGGTTCCTTGCACAAGAGTTTTTGACAATGAAGATATTCTACAATTGATGGTAATACAATATACTCGTAATGTAGCTCTATTTAGCTAATATAAAAACCTAATTAATGAAATAAAATAAATAAATAAATAAATGGGATAGGGTGCCAATAGTAATTCAACTGAAAGGACTAGAATAGAAAAGAAGAAATGTGTATATAAGTTGGAGTTTTGGAAAACATACAGCATATATTGACGGTGCCAATAGTAACTTTGTATGTTCTTATTGTCAAAACGGCTTAGGGTGATGGCTGAGGGACCCAATGGTAATTTCAGTTGACATTTTTGTTAGGGTTTTGGGTTGGTACGGCCTATAAAAAGAGGGCAAGACCTGGTAGTTTTTCCTCACAATTTCCTATTTCTCATTTGGTTGGTGTTGTTAATTTTTCTCAATGGTGGAACCAAAACCTCCACCTTGGTCTCAATGGATTATCCCACCATGCATTGAGGTCATAGGTCTAATCCCATTTCAAAGGTACTGCCTTCTCTTGTTTCCTTTTTATTTTTTTTTGTTCTATGCTATTCATACAGGATTGATTGTGGATTGGTATTTAATTTGTCAAATACACAGCAGGCACGGATTTAGGGGTGAAGTGGGGCACTTGCTACCACTGACTTCTGATTTATTATTATTATTATTATTTTTTTCGATTTGATGATCATGATATGCCAACAACGCCATCCCCCTCTACCTCTCTTCCTCTATTATCAGCGACGCCGACAACCCCACCCCTCCCCGCCTAACCCCTTTCTTCTTTTTCTACCCCTTTATTTATTTTTTTGAGGAGAAAGGCTACATGGCGAGGAAATGAGCGAGGAAACCAGCGAGGGGAGTGAGGTGGAGGGAGGGAGGGGAACCATTCACCTCCCTCGGGATGTGCGCGCCGAATTTTTTTACACGCATCTCGAGGAGGGTGAATGGCTCCCCTCCCTCCACCTCACTGCCCTCGCTGGTTTCCTCGCTCATTTCCTCGACATTTAGAATTCCTGTTTTTTGAGAGATCGATAATCATCCCACTTCCTCCTCTTTTCGTCTCTATTTCCCTTTTCCACCATCACCACCAACCATCGGCAATCCCTACCTCTTTTGTCTTCTTTGAGGAAGAAGAAAGTTTTTAAGTGTTTTCTCGAGATGAATTCATATATCAAGGTCTTATTTTTTATTTTTTCATAGGATTTTTTTTTGGAGATACATGAAAATTTTGACATGTTAGTTTTTCCTAGGGGTGGGCACGGTTTGGGATTGGACCTATCCCAATTCAGATCCCGGTCTAGTGAAACGGGTCAGGAACAATTCGTGATTGCACATTTTTTTTAACAGATCCGATTGGTCCCGGATCGGTTTGAAACGGGACGGTCCGGATCGGGACCATGCCATCCCGAATTGTTGTTGGGCTTATGACTTTTTAAGTTAAATCTTCAAACCCATCATAAATAAATAAAAAACTAGCTAAAGCCCAGCCCAAGGCTAACTGGCATATATTTTGTCATGGCTCAAATAAGAGTAATATTAGCATTTATCTAAACAGGGGTGCGGTTAACAATAACCCTTATTTTAATAATTAGACACATCATGTATGATGAGTATTAATAATTAGACACATCATGTATGATGAGTATATAAGAAAACAAATAAAAAAACAATGTGATCATGCAAAACACAAATATATGGGATGCTGGCGGAAGAGGTTATATCCAAATCATACATATGAAACCCATTCCACTCCCCCATCAATTTAATCTTCCTCCATTTAATAAATAAATTACTTTTACAAATTCTACTTTCTCTCTAGAGAGAGCAAAAAACAAGTAGCAAGTCGGTGTTTTGAAATTTTGAAACACAATGTGGGACTCACAACTTGTTGTGCTCTGTCTTTCTATGAACACTAGAGAAAACAAACAATTTCTCTCTCTCTCTCTTTTGTCCTCAATTTAAAAAAAACAAAAGGATTCCCTCAATGAACCAATTTAAAACTTAAAATAAATAAAAATAAAAAAAATAAACCCACTGCGAATGGGTCTTCGGCATTGATCATAAAAACAGTATAAACCGGTTGGTTCCAGTCTAATCTGGTTCGAAACCATCTTGGACCGGGTCAGACGGTTCAAGACTGGGATTCTTGCCCATCCCTAGTTTTTCCTCAAGATGCATGTTAGGTTATTGTTTGAAGAGCATTATGATAATCAACGTGAGTCTTTTGACAGCTAATACATTGACTGCTAGTCCTGATGGAGACTGTAGTAGTGATTAATGTTTGGGATATCCTCCAAGTTGCTTCCAAGTTGCTATTTTTTATCCTAAAAAATCACAAATAACCCTTTTTGTAACTTATAATTTTACATTTGAAATTAATTTTTGCTCCATAATTTTATACACCAATTTAATTTTCTCCCATATATTCATTTTTTATGCTTCTACAGAATAGCTCGTTGGATCATTTTTTCTCTCCCTTCAATTAGATGGAGTTTTGTGTAACAATTGGTGCTTTTGTATATATTAATGTATTGTTCAAATTTTAACAAAAAATTTGTTAATGTAATTAATTATTATATTATCATTAATTAACTATGAGTCATCAGTTTGCTCCCCTTCAACAAAAATCATGACTACATCACTAAACACACATGAAGATTTGGAACAAAAGTATACGAATTTGATGTGAATATGCCACAAACCAATCATGTGAGCTTGCTATCTGAATCATGCATCCGCCCCTCATGATACTTTTCATTTTTCTTTTTCGTCTCCCCCGTAAAATTGTTTGTATGAGAACACTATCTTTGTATGTTAGTCCTATTTATTTACTTGTTTAATTAGTATGCTGCTTATCTGAGTTTTGTTGATTATTTCTAGGTTTAAAATAAAGCTCGGATATGGTCATTGGCCATCACTACAAGCTGGAAGTGATGAAAGACAGGTATACTTGCCCATGTAGGTTTGACATTCCTTCGATCGGGTAGTTTTATATGTCCTTGTATTATTGTTTCCATCACCCTTTGTGAATGATGAAGAATTTTGTTTGATTTCAGGTCTGCAAAATTGTGAAGGGGCAGAGATACTCCAAGAAGTTGACTGACAAGCAACTGCGACTTTAAGAGCAGCCTATCAAAGACATAAAGAAATGCAGTGCAGCATTGAAAGGGTATGTACTAATTTACCAAATGCCATTTCTCTTTGTTTTATTCCTGTGCATTTGTTTTACTATTGGCACTAGGCTCACACTTGTTTGTATATCTATCTTCTAATAAAACAGTTGGGTACTTTGGTTTCTACCGCGGAGCGTGGCTTGGTTCTCAAGTTTGGTGGTAATCTTGATTTGAAGTTGAGGGTTGATTGGGACTATTTTTGTAAATATAGGGTGTGTTTGGTTGTATGAAATTCTATGTTATGGAAATTCATGAGGGGACTCCTACATTTTAGGTTAAATTGATGTATCACTCCATATCCACCATTTGGTTTTGTGATCAATGGTGGGAATGGAAGTTTCATGAACATGGGAATCACATGTCTTGGATTCCCATGTTCAAATGGTAGATGTGGAGTGATATATCAATTTAGCCTAAAATGTAGGGGTCCCCTCATGGATTCTCATGGCATATGATTCCATGCAACCAAACACACCCTTAGAGGAATCTTAGTTTTCTTTATATTAGGAGATTTATTTTTCGAGCTATTTGAATCGAGTAAAGTTGTAACGCACTTCGGAATAGGTTGTAAATCTCTTTTGATATTGAATAAAGGTCTGACAACCCATAGCTGCCCCTCCCTTCCGGAGGTTTAATAATTTAAAATTTAAATTTTAAAAATACAAATTAAAAATAAAAAACCTTCTCCAGTGGTAATTGTGTATCCACTATCCTCTCCTCATTTTGGTCCCCAAAGAAGAAAAAAAACAAAACTCCTCCGACTGTCGTCCTTCTGTTGCAGAGAAAACCCTAAGGGCATGTTTGGTTACCCCTTTGACCATTGTAATGTAATGGCTATTACAATGGTCAATTGCATTCATTTGTTTGGTGGCACAAAAAAGCATTGTAATAGCCATTACCATTACCAATTTGGTTGTAATGGCCATTACATCCTCCCACCCTATGAATGGCCATTACATTGGTCATTGTAATGGTCAACAAAGCAAAATGACTTCATTTGCCCTCATCATCTTTGTTGTTGTGTTGAAGTTTTTATGCTTTGTAGTGAGGGCATATTGGTAAAGTCACATTCCCACTCCCATTACATTCATAGTTAAACCAAACACTCCTTTTACATTCCCATTACTACTCCCATTACCACTCCCATTACTACTCCCATTACTGTTTCCATTACAACGTGGAACCAAACAGGCCCTAATTGGGCCCAATTGGAAACTCTTATTGGGTCCAATTGAAACTCTTTTTTTAAACTAAAACTCCTTATTGGGCCCAATTGAAAACACAATACCTAATTGTAAACAAAAGGGATCCTCCCTCTTTATGGATTTTGTTTGTTTTAAATTTTATATCAATAATGGGTTTGGCTATGTTCATCCATATGCCTTCTTTGTTCCATCAAAATTCAAAATTAATTTCCTTTATTATTATTTTTTGGTTCTCTTAATCTTTGGCTTGAGTGTCTCCCGCTCCACTTCGTCAATTTGTCTATAAATCACCATTATTCGCCACGCTAACGCACTTTTGTCATTTAAACTCCAAATCCTACAAAAATACAAAAATAAAATAATTAAACTAAAATATACTATTTGAAACACTAAGAAATATATATTATGAGGTATATTATATTATAATTATGTGAATATCAAATACCCCCAAACCTACATTTTGCTAGTCCTCGAGTAAAACAAAATTAAAAATAAAATTCTAACTCACTTTCGAAAGGCACTTACCTTAACGTGCAACAAGGCTTTAAACCCCTAGATTACCTCTAGTGGACGAGTTATAGTCTCGCGAGGGTTTCCATAAATGTTACCCCCAAACATTACTGACTCAATAAAACAAAATCTATTTTCTAAAAACATAATGGAAAACATGGGCATTCCCCTTTATTTTCCTCAGAGTAATTTTCTAATTGCTTAAAATTCAAGAAAAACAACAAACTAAAAATGTCACAATAGTATATCAATAGAGTACAATAATTTAATAATATCTAAAAGTTAAATAAATTTCATAATCATTCTCAACTCGAAGTGTGTGTGTGAGGAGCCTTATCAACATAACTCTTCATCTCATAGTAAAGATGTGACGAGATAACCTTTAGAAATGACGCTTTGACTACAATTCTCTCATTTCATTCAGAAATAAAACACTCAAAGATTGGGCACTCAGTTTATATATGAGGAAAATAATATACTATGGAAAATGCAAACGTCTCACATATAATTATCATGAAAAACAGAATTTTTCAAATAGTGAAATGAATATGATCTCATGAACAGGAATTATGATTACTTTTGAGAATGTTGAATCAAACACCATAGTTTTTGCCTATTCAATCTCTACATCTACTGAACCAACATTCACTTAAGATCAATTAGGTCTTTACTAGGTTGTAATGGGGCTTGGATTATGGCAAACAATAATGGACAAAAAAGATACAAGAATTTTCTGAGAATGGCTACACCCTTAAATAAACACATAGGGCATTGAAGAACAAATAAATGTTGTACACCATTAACTTTTTCTTCATTATTTTCTTCTTCAACCTTTTTTTTTTTTTTTTTACTACATGTTTTTCCCTGTTTATACAATCAAACACTTTTACTTCGAGGGCGCATGAAATAGCTATTTTCAACTCTTTCTATTTGCCCATTCCATAAATATATCGCACCGTATACATTCTCAGAAAATTGGGTAAGGATAAAATAATATAGGTATTACTCATTGATTGGAGTAGGTAATGGGGTTAACAAAGAGAAGGCTATTTAAAGACTCAAATGGCTGCAAATAGATATTTATTATTGGGTAGGCTAAAAGGCTAAGAAAAAATGGTTTAAAGAAAGAAATGTCTATATCACTTCATAAGTTCTATTTAGTACTAGGTCATCTCAACTAAATAAAGCAAGAAATTCTAGTGTAAAAATTCAATTGTTATGTCATTCTTAAAGCAATCAATAAGAAAGTCAAGAATAATGAGATCATCAACGAAATAATGCGGACTCAAGAAAAATCAGAGTGTAATTAATAACCTTCGAGAAATAAATAATGGCTCAAAACTCACAAGGGTTAAGTCTTCACTATTATTCTAAGGTTTTCTAGCTCAATATCTCACTAATTAACTTCAAATCATGTTGACTCGGCTTATAGTGCACAAATAGTTGAGTTGAAAAGTCTCACGAAATACATCTAACATAAGGATAATATCAAATATCATGTTTTTTACTAATATAACTATGTGACACGTATTAGTATGTGTTTTCTCAAAATTAAAGGCAACAAAAATATTCTCTAAAATTAAAAAACTCAAAACCCTTTTTTTTCTTTTTTTTTTTAAATTCACCAAGAGTTCAGATTTCGAATGCATTTTCATAAAGATTTTGCACAATTACCGTAATCATCTAAGTATTCAATGGAGATTGAGTAGAACACAAAAAATGACTCGGTTTAATTGTAAAATACGTTTTAAGCTTAAAGATTTATTAAAATTGCACAAAAAAATCTAATAAACCACCATCACCCCCAAACCTAAACCAAACATTGTCCTCAATGTATAAAATAATAATCATGACAAATGAAGGAAAAAAGAAAAGGAGGGTTAGAGTGATATTACCATGGTGAAGCTTTACCAATTTCAAATAGACAATGTCCTCACAGTCACCAAAATATAAGAAAATCATACCGTCGAGAGAAATGAACATATGGGATAAGGGTCTCCGAGTGACTCCAGTAACAACACCTAAAATAACCTGAAACACTAAAAGAAAAACATAAAAGCAAAAACCTAAACTAAAATAAAATAAAAACATAAACTAAAGATAGGGTGGAGAACATCAAATCAAGTAGACAGGGGCAACCAGAGAGATATCTTCTGGCACCTCTACCCGCCCCACATAATGCTTCAAACGCTGCCCATTTACTCTAAATAATCTCCCATCTTTTGGATCTTCAATTTCTATGGAACCACTGGGAAAGACTTGTTTTACCATGAATGGGCCCGTCCATCTTGATCTTAGCTTGCCAGGATGAAGATGAAATCGTGAGTCATAAAGATAGACTCGTTGATTGGGCTCGAAATGTTTCCTCAGAATTTGCTTATCATGAGTTGTTTTCATCTCGCCTTGTATAGTCGGGAATTGTCATAGGCATCATTCCGTAACTCCTCAATTTCAGCTAACTGAAGTTTTCACTGAATACCTGCATCATTGAGATCAAAGTTAGTGCTTTTTACGGCCCAATAAGCACGATATTCTAACTCAACAAGTAAATGACTGACTTTTTCATATATAAGCCAATACGGAGACATCCCGAGAATTGTCTTATAAGCGGTACGATAAGCCCAAAGTGTATCAGGAAGGCGCAAGGACCAATCCTTCCTATCCGGATTCACCATCTTCTCCAATATTTGTTTCACTTATAGGTTTGTCAGCTCGGCTTGGCCATTTGTCTCCGAATGATAGGCATTGGCAACCTTGTGATGAACTTCATACCTGCGCATCAAAGCTTCAAAAGAGCGATTACAGAAATGAGTCCCCTGATCACTAATAATGGCTCGTGGTGTACCGAAACGGGATAAAATGTGTTCTTTAATGAACCTGGCAACAGTGTTGTTGTCATTGTTCCGGCATGCCACAGCCTCTACCCATTTGGACACATAGTCCACTGCAAGCAAAATATACAAATATCCAAAAGAATGTGAAAAATGTCCCATAAAATCAATCCCCCAACAATCAAACATCTCAATGACTAAGATGGGGTTAAGGGGCATCATGTGTCTCCAGGACAATGCACCTAACTTCTGGCATCTATCACAAAAACGACAATAATTGTTAGTGTCCTTAAACAATGTACGCCAATATAATCCAAACTATAAAATTTTTGCAACGGTCTTTTTCATAGAAAAATGGCCTCCACAAGCTGCATTGTGACAAAAATGTAAGACACTTTCAATCTCACATTCAGGGATACAATGCCTCATGATTTGGTTAGGGCAATACTTCTATAGATAAGGATCATCCCAATAAAAATTTCTTACCTCAACCAAAAATTTGCGCTTATCTTGAGCACTCCATGATGATGGAACTTCGCCGAAAACTAAGTAATTAACAATGTGTGCATACCATGGCACTTGAGTGACGGAGAATAGGTGTTCATCAGGGAAGTCATCACGGATGGGTGGGCCATTGGCAGAGTCACTGAACTCCAAACAAGACAAGTGATCCGCCACAACATTCTCGACCCCCTTCTTATCCTTTATAATTAGATCAAATTCATGCAAAAGTAAAATCCACCTAATTAATCTTGCCTTAGCATCCTTTTTAGAAAGAAGGAACTTAAGAGCCAAATGGTCAATAAAAACAGTAATAGGTTTACCAATCAAATAAACACGAAATTTATCTAAAGCAAAGACTACAACTTGCAACTCTTTTTCAGTAGTCAAATAATTCTTTTAAGCATCATTAAGTGTTCGACTAGCATAGTAAACAACAAAGGGCTTCCCTTCCCTTCGTTATCCTAAGATTTCCCCCACAGCATAGTTGCTTGCATCACATATTATCTCAAATGGTAAAGTCCAATCCGGTGGGTGCATGATGGGGGCAGAGGTGAGCCCCTCATAAAAATAACTGACTAAGCGCAAACTCTCATACCCATGGTGTGGACATGTATTCAAGAGATCCTTGAACCTTTCCCATGCTTGATATAATGTCTCGCTATTCTTTTGGGTGAAGGTAGAAATTTGTCTCTTTAGACCGTTGGTTTTGTGGTGAGGAAAATATTTATTAAAAAATGCTTGGGTCATCTCCTCCCACGAACCTATAGACCTTGGTCGCAAAGAGTATAACCAACTCTTCGCTTTTTCCTTAAGGGAAAAAGGAAAAAACCTTAGTCTAACCAAGTCTACAACCTCAACTTTGTTGTGGAAAATGGCCACAACTTCCTCGAATTCCCTAATGTGAACATAAGGATTCCCACTCTCTAGGCCATGAAAAGTGGGTAATAATTGTATCATACCTGGCTTAAAATCTAACTTTGGTGTGCTTGGTTCAAACATGATACATGATAGAGTAGCAGTGCGCGTGGGGTGAAGATAGTCCTTTAGAAGTAGAAGTAGAATTAGAATTAGAATTAGAAGTAGAAGTTAATTTGGTCTCAATGTGAATTTGTGGGTGTTCTAAATTTGGGACCCTAATTAGTCTCCCTAAGTGATCTTTATTCCAACTCACACTCCCCCAATGGCTTTTTTTTGTTTTTTGCAATTTTGTTTTTTTTTAGAAATAAAATGAAAATTAAATTGGACCTAAAACCTAAAAATAGAATAAAATAAAACAATTAGCAAGAAAGATAATACTCGAAACCTCCCTTGTAGAATGACGTTTGTTCTTCGGCAACGGTGCCAAAATTTGATTACTCCCAAACAGTACACGCGGTCAATTGCAGTAAAGATTGGGGTGTCGATCCCACGAGGAAAAGCGATCTACAAAACAAGGTCTAGGAAGAAAAACTACGCGAAACTAAATGTAAGAAATTATAACAATTTTAAAATATGAAATTGAATTTAGTTTAATAAAAATTAAGTTTAGAAAAATCACAAGGTACCAAGAATCCCAAACAACATAATCGGAAAAATAGTCTTTAATGCACTAATATATTCTAATGTAAATGGATTTTAGATTTCACTTTTTCTAGAAAGCACAAAGGTTTGTCATATGTGATATCCTAAATTTACGATATATCCGGAGACAATAACGTAATAAAAGATGATCACATATAACTAACCTACTGGAATTAGGGGTGGGCATCCCATCCCGCAATTCCGATCCCGTCCCGTCCCGATTTTTTCAGATCTTAATGGGATTGAATAATTTCATCACGATCATGTCCCGTCCTGATCTAGAATGGGATGGGATGGGATGAAGATTTTCAATCCCGCCAATCCCTTCTCGTCCCGAGCTAATTTTTTAATATTTATTATTAATATTTTTATTTATTTATTTTTATTCATATAAACTTACAGATGACTGACAGAAACTCATGGTGTTTGCAGTGGTAACAGAAATGTTACTTCAAGAAATAAATATTCATTAAGCAAGAGAAAAATAACAGACTGTTGCTTGAATTCCCAATAAAAGTGGCTCAAATTATTTGACTTACAAATATTGATAATACCCAGGTGAGGATGAAAAATAAAAATTAACTAATAATACATATTCAGAATGGAACATTCAGGGGCGGAGACAAGAATTTGAGATGCCCCGGACTGTAAAAATATTTTTTTATAATTACAATATATGTATTGATGGTAAACCATTATGAATATGTTAGAGCATCACCAATAGGTCTATATTTCTTCCCTAACAAAAGATGAAATGTCATTTTGTCAAGGAACCATGAATTTGGTTTCCCACAATAATGAAATTGTAAAATCATTTGGGAGGCCATCACAGCGACACAATACTCTTAGTGGGTCCCATTTATCATGTCATTTTCTAAAAGTCAGCCCACTCGACTTCATTGTTAGGGGATTTAGTGGCTACCCTTATATTTGCATGTCACATCTATATCTAATTATAAGAAGTTATTTTTCACGCTCTTATATAATGATAATCTTCGCAGCAGTCACAGGAAGCATGCTGATCCCGTCCCGTCCCAATCCCGTATGAACAGGATGGGATAGGGATGGGTATATCTCGTCCCATCCCGTCCCGTGCCCACCCCTAACTGGAATCAATTGATCCTTAAAATTTTCACATATAAGAAAAGCATGACTAAGTTTATATGGAAAAGAAAATGACAACCACCGGAATAATAATTAACGAAGAAATTGATGAAATCTTTGTCACTAAAATAACATAAATTCTTATATTAAATAAAAGTGAGAATCATAAACACCATTATTCATCGTGAAAGCATAAAAAGAATCAAATACTAATTAAATGTGTTACATCTAGGAGTTCACATCTTCGCCTTACATGGCAGCGCGTGGTGGATCAGCGATGCGCACCCTGCTGGACAGCGTCTTCACTGTTGTTCTACTGCTGCGTCTTGGCTGTTGTTGTATGTGTTCTCTGCTATCCTGGACAGCGTATGCACTGATGTCATGCATCTTCGCTCCCCCCACATTATGCTATTTCTGCTGTGTTATATCTGCTGCGTTATGGTTGTCGTCTCCCCCCACTATCCTCTCCTCTTTTTGGTCCCCAAAGAAGAGAAAAAAAACAAAACTCCTCCTACTGTCGTCCTCAGTGTTGTTAAGGCGGACGCCTAAGTGCGCCTCGAGGCGTTTTGGCAAATAGACGCCTCAAAATGATGCAAGGCGGAGCGGTGAAGTGAGGCGTCCGCCTCGGACCGCCTCACTGCCTCAGCCCATTTACAGCTTAAAAACCAAAAGCCTATTGCAGCCCACTTGTCTTTTAAGGTTAAGAGAGGGGTATTTAGAGTTTTAGACAAGAGAACGACTCCTTGGGGGCCATTGTTGTTGTTGTGTGTGTGTTCTTCTCCTTCTAATCAGGTTCCTCTCCTTCAAATTAGGTGTTGCATCTTTCATATCAGGATGTTTCCTCTCTTCTTCCTTCTTCCTTCTCCTTCCTGTGTTTTTTTTATATGATCTGTTCTACAGCTTCTGCTGTGTTTTTTTTATATGATCTGTTCTACTGCCTTTTTTATATGATTTGTTTTACTCCTTTTTTATATCATCTGTTCTACTCCTTTTTTTAATGATCTGTTCTGGTTTTTTTTATATAATCTGTTCTGCTCCCTTTTTTTAATATGATATGTTCAGCTGCGTTTTTTTTCTTCACAATAAACAATAATAAGTAATATTTCAGTGTATGGATCGTAATATTTTAGCATATAGATCGAAATTTGGTGCAAACTTTCAAAGTTAAACCAATGAGACATGCTGGGCGATGCCTCACCAAATTGCAATTTTCCAAACACTATTTCAAATTCAACGATTAATTTTCCAAACACTGTTTCAAATTTTCAAAGTTAAACCAATGAGAAGTCGATGAACTAGCTTACATTATGCTTTGATGTTTTTCTTGTTTGTTTCTTTTTAGTGATTTAGTGGATAGGCAAGTTAAGTACACTTATGTAGTACATATTTTGTCTATGCTATGCAATTTTATTATGTTTCCATTTCAATTCTAAATAGTTGTATGACTTTTTATACATATTGGCATATGCAAGTCATGAAAATGATGATGAATATTACTTATCTAAATGTGTTTTCAATTTATTATAATAAAAAATGTCAAAGACCGCCTCAGTGAAGTGAGGCATCCGCCTCGCCTACAGCCTCGCCTTTGAGGTGTTTTCAAGCTCGTCTGCCTCCCCGCCGCCTCAACGCCTTAACTACACTGGTCGTCCTTCTGTTGCAAAGAAAACCCTTATTGGGTCCAATTGAAACTCCTTTTGTTAAACTAAAACTCTTTATTGGGCCCAATTGAAAACCCAATACCTAATTGTAAACAAAATGGATCCTCCCTGTTGGTGGATTTCTTTGTTTTAAATTCAATATCAATAATGGGTTTGGCTATGTTCATCCATATGCTTTCTTTGTTCCACCAAAATTCAAAACTAATTTCCTTTATTATTTTTTTGGTTCTCTTAATCTTTGACTTGAGTGTCTCCCGCTCCACTTCGTTAATTTATCTATGAATCACCATTATTCGCCACGCTAACGCACTTTTGTCATTTAAACTCCAAATCCTACAAAAATACAAAAATAAAATAATTAAACTAAAATACATTATTTGAAACACTAAAATACAAAAATACATTATTTTAAAAGTGTATCTCAAAGCACATCGATGGTGGTGAAAAATAATTAACCTCAATCAACTTGAACAACCTTCAATCCATCCCTACCGCCACCACCTCTGCAAGCCACAATTCCAACTCCAACTTGGAGAATCCAAAATCGGTCCTCCATTTAAGCAAGACAACATCACTGATCCCTGATTCTCCATGGGTAGCTCTATATGAAAGGTTCGAGTCACATTGAAGCTCTTCAAGACCCAAGTTGGGGAATAGTGAGTTATACCACCATATTCCATCTCATCTCTAGCTCTTGCATCGAGATTGGTAGTCGTACTTGTAGTAACAGTAGATAATGAGGAGGTGGAATTTTCGATGGACTTCTTGGGGTTCAGGAATTATTTGACTTAGGGCTTGAAGTGGCATGACAAATTTACCAACGACGAGTTGGTCGAAGGATGAGATAACTCCAACACTTCTGCGAGATCTGTCAGATGGGGAAATAAATCCAACAACATCTCCACATCCAACATGAACACCACTAGCAAAGACACCAACAATAGACTCTTCTAAACCAGGTCAAATGGTAGATGTGAGATGAGAAGGGATAGACGTCTTATTTATGTTATTTGTTTGTTTGTTCAACATACAAAATGGAATGGAAATGGATCAATTTGAGATGAACTGAAACTACTATTTTAAATTTTCTAATAACATATTGGGGTAGGATAAATGGCGGAGCAGGTGTATTTTTGGTGATTTAATCGGTGTGTTGGTGGAGAGAGGTTTGGGCTTGGTACATTGGTTGGGTTGGAAAATTCACATTAAGATGGAGATGGTGGGAAGGATCTAGAAGAAGCATAGGAGGAGGAAGGAAAGTACAGTCAAGAGAAAGCCCTTGAGAAAAATAAATGGGTTGGTAGTGGCGAGAAAGATAAGAGGGTGGTTGGTGGTGGCAATGGGTTGTGAATTGGAGATAATGAAGGAAGAGTATTGAAGAAATGGTTCTCACAAGGCCAATAATTGAGCAATTGTCGACACGAATTTTTCGCTTCAGTCACACCCAGTGAGGCACTAAGCACCAACTCAGTTTCATCTTATTCAAACACAGTCCATTGCATACGAATTCAATCCATGTGGAAAGCACAAGCACTACCACACAGAGTATTAGGATAGATCCCTTAGTTTATTGCCTTGATATATGGGCACAGACTAAATTCGAACAAGTTACGGAATCACACAAAGATTACTCCAACAATCTCATGTCCCTTCTCTCATCCTCTTAAATGCCTTATAAAATGGCTACATCACTCAATCTCTGCAAATAACTAACTATTCATGTGTCATTCAGACATTTGCCACCAGGCAAATAACCGTCTAACCAACGCATTTCATCACATGTGCAAACGCATGCCTCATGCATTCGAACATTGCAAGCCCTAGTCCAGCATCCATACTTAGCCCAATGGTGTGGCATCCATACTCTAACATGATCAACCAATAGTCAGTAATTAATCCATCACCAAGCACTACCATCCATACGAACATTAATCATGCGTGAGTTTATCCACGCATAGTCCATCATCCAAGTACCGTCTATTATCCATGCATTCATCGAGCATGCACAGAGCATGCATGCATCATGCATGATCATTGGTCTGTCAATCCATCACTAAGCCAATACACCTCATGCTTGGCTCATGTCTCGGGCACGTCTAATCATTCTTGTCGATCATCTCAAATCCATTTCAAGCAATCCCAACTCATCTCAAGCATGCCTTGGTCATGCCATAGCCATATCATGGCCATATACAGGCTCTGCCTTAGCCATGCACTAACTTTGCATCCACCTTGACACATACCCAGGAAACACCTTCCCCTTAATATAGATGTTAAGTATTTTGTTTAGACCATCAGAAATGGACACTACCCTTTACCTAGCCCAAACCCTACTCACTGACCTTAACATACATTTTCGTCACTATAACCCTTACAAGACCCATACAAACACCTATTTTATAGGCAAAACCTTTCTACAGATTCGTTTGTACAAAACATACCAAATGTAAGGAAACAACAAATAAACATGAAAAATGCACCGACATTGTCCAGACACATGTATGCCTGGTGTCTTCATCAACACCATGCATCAACACATAAAGTGATCCAGCATCCATATTTTATCACCCCACTAGAGCCGCAAATCAAATTATTCACTTGGATCCGTCCAAGAAAGCCTTCTAGTCCTGATCTAGTAACCATGCACACATGCCTTCACACAGACAACTACCCATGCACGCACATGTATGCATCAATACGCTAGCTAATCTATGTCAAGTTACTGAGGGGCTAACAAACCACCCACACTAGAATTGGTCGACATCCTCATCAAGGCACCAACATTAGACCCAATGATCAACTTGATCCCATTGAGTCTAGGATGCACAACATTTATGATCCCCCTGCTTCCTCAAGCAATAGTGTTGCAAACCTTTCTTTTATTGAACAATCCTTGTTCAATGTGGTCCACCACATATGAAACATCTTGTTCCAGACTGAGTAGTACTACCATTCCCACCATTAGTCAATACACTTGTGCTAGCCTGTCCATTTTCTTTCTCTCCATCATCCCTTGATGGCTTGCATACTTTCTTTCCCAAGTCAGACTTCTTGTCTAGTCCACCCTTTGATGACTCTTGGATGACCCTGTAATTCACCAAGCCATCCACAACAACCAATGCCAGGAGATCTTTAATATCAATCCTACGCAATTCCATATGTGCCCATAGTTGAAGTCTAGCAATGAAATTAAACAATTTTTCCTTATAACTTATATTGCTAATCTCCAGCATGAGTGAATAGAAATGTTTCACATAGTCCCGCACTGATTCGGTATGCTTCAACTTCCTCAATGACTCCCTGTCCATCCATGCAATATTATTAGAGGGTAAGAATTGTTCTTTCAACTCCCTTTTTAATGCTTCCCATGTCGGGATCAAATGCCTACCCGTTGCAACATCACCATCAACACGTGTGCGCTACTATAACTTTGCATCATCAACAAGATAGATAGTCGCAGGATCCACTTACTTCATCAGGGGAGTGGTCAGTCCTGAAAAACTGCTTCATATGCCATATGAAATTCTCCAGTTTATTGTCACTCCTATCTCCCTTGAAGACCTTGTGTGTTGGAATTCTACCCTTCTCTCTAGGCAAATCCCTATGCCCTTGAGGAATCGTCAATAACCATCTTTTAACACTGTGATTTCAGTCTCAAAATTTGAGATCTTGTCCCTACAAAATGTGGCCAATGTTCGCATCTCCACCACACCATCCTCGAACCTAGTCTCCTATCGAGTGCCTAGATCAGCAATCGCCTTACCCAAGGATTCAACATGCTACATCTCGCATTTTGGGATCCTTCTGCATCATTTGCAGGTTTTGCATGATATTCTCAACATCTCATTCCAATTGGGAGACCCGCTCCGACAAAGCCTCCACTGAAGATCTTGTACCTCCTTCCATCAATGAATAAACCCTAAACCCTCTTGCATGCTTTATTTCCCTTTGAATCTAGCCTAATCCCCGCTCCTTAACATACATTTTCATCACTATAACCCTTACTGGATTCATACAGACACATGTTTATATGCAAAACCCTTGTACAAATCTGTTCATACAAAGTATACAACAAGTAAACATGGACATGTGCAAGTGTAAAATGCACACACAATATTGGTTAAGTTGGAGTTGAAGGTGCGGCTTGGGGGCAACGATGGTGGTGGTGATGGTGGTGGAGATGGATTGGAGGTTGTTCAGGTTGATTGGGGAAGAGAAGTTAATTTTTAATCTCCACCATTATTATGCTTTGAGGTATTTTTTTTATATCTTGGGATTTTTTATGTTTTGGAGTTGATGTAATTGATTCCTGCTCTCCTTTCTCGCTGCTTACCTAGACCTGCACAGGTAGCAAACGTGAGCCAAAGACCACTATGTGGCGGTCGATGACACTTTGATGCTTAAGTTAGATAAGGCTTAGGAGAAGCTTAAAACTGTAAAGAGATCTTATCTCCCTTTTATAAAATAGGAGTTATTGTTCGGCTAAGCCTTTGGTGGTGTAATTTAGGAAAGAGATCTTGCTAGAGATCTTTTTTTGATTGGGAGTTGTCCATGTGGGATAGTTTCCCTACACGACTCATGCTCCTAGATCTGCGGGAGACGTTCCCATTTCTGAGTGTTGTCCATGCAAGGAAATTTCATTGCCCGACTTATACTCTAGTATTTGTTTCCTAGTCGGATCCAATGTGTTGTTGGCATGCTTGTCTTGGGTAGATCTCTCAGATACTTGCCTTAGAGGTCTTACGAGTATTGGGTCTAACAGCGTGACGTGTGGGCTTAATGGCTCATTGCAACTCGGATCTGAATGTTTGGATCATGCCAATAATGGGCTTAATGTTGTTTGGGCCTTACTGGATTGAGCATTCAATCGGTCTGCTTTGTTTTGTTGATAAAATTATCATGACATGTGTACGGTAATGATCAGATCACGGTTTGATGTATCATCAAAAGTTAAGTTAAGTTGAGGGCATTATAATTTCATCTTGAATTGAGTCAAAATTCGTCCAATTTTGGGGGTTAGAATCTATTAGACTTTATTTTTTGAGTTAATAGAGTTGCACATAAACTACTAGAGGCCAAAATCAAAATAACCCCTAATATATATCATTTCATTGAATTAAGAAGACATCTTAAGACCCATGGAAATGCTCTCATAAAACCCCAAACTACTTTTTATGAAAAGTTCTACATGGGTGAAGTAGGGGTAAATATGCGATAAGCCTTTTATAATTTATGTTTGGGTCATTTGCATATTGCCCCCTATTATAAATGGTTTATTTAGGTTTACCTCCATAATAAATCTGTATTGCATTTTCCCTCAAGACTAGCCGTTAACGTGTCTTGACCGTCTGTTTTTCAAAACAGATTACCAAAATACCCCTGAGAAATCAAAGGCTGAGATTGAATCTTTCGTATCTCGAATATCTCATCTCCAGGAAAAGCCCAATTGAAATCGTAATTGTATCTCGAGGAAAATCCAACAGTTGATTTAAAAAATTGTATCTCAAACAGCTCATCTCGAAGAAAATCTAAATGTCCAAATTACACACATCTCTAGATAAATTTAACGATCCAAATTTAATTTTGTGCGCATCTCGAGGTAAATCTAACGCTTCTATGCGCACCTAAAGGAAAGTCTGACCATTCCTATGTATTTGTGTACGCATCTCAAGGAAAATGACGATGTGGATTTAATTGTGCTATCATCTCGAGGAAAATCTAACGTTCTTAATTTAATCATGCACGCATCTTAAGGAATCTGGGGGTGACCTTATATTAGTTATTTTTATAGGGGGCAAACTGCAAATTACCCAACAAAAAAACTTCCACCTCTTCCTCCTTTTCCACTTCTTCCTCCTCTGTTCGCAGCCGCCACCTCCTCCCTCCTTTTCATCCCCTTCTTCATCATCTGTCTCGCAGCCTCACCACCACCTCCTTCCTCTTCCTCCTTTCTCCTCCTCCCTCATCTTCCTCATTCCTTCTCCTCCCACCTCTTTCCTTTTTTTATTTCATAGCCCCTCCTCCTCATTCCTCATGTTCTTCCCCTTCTTCCTCTTCTATCGATGGTGGTGGGGCTGTGAAACAGAGGAGAAATAAGTGGAAGTTTTTTTTGGGTAATTTGCAGTATGCCCCTATAATAAATAGCTAATACAATGTCACCCTAGATTTCCTCGAGATGTGGGCACGATTAAATTCAGAACGTTAGATTTTCCTCGAGATGCATGCACTAATAAATCTGAACTATCAGACTTTCCTCGAGGTGCATGCTGGATCGTTAGATTTATCTCGAGATGTGCAGACAATTAAATTTGGATAATTAGATTTACCTAGAAATGTGTGTACAATTAAATTTAGACTTTTAGATTTTCCTCGAGATGAGCTGTTTGAGATACAATTTTTTAAATCAACTGTTAGATTTTTCTCGATATACGATTACAATTTCAGTTGGGCCTTAGGATTTTCCTCAAGATAAGATGTTCGAGATACGAAAGATTTAATCTCAGCCTTTGATTTTTCAGGGGTATTTTGGTAATCTGTTTTAAAAACAGACGGTCAAGGCACATTGATTGCTAGTCTTGGGGGAAATGCAATATTGATTTATTATGGGCGTAAACCCGAATAAGCCATTTATAATAGGCGGCAATACGCAAATGACCCTTCATGTTTCCATGTTTCAACCCATTTTCAAGTTAAGTGCTCTACCGCTCCAGTTCTCACTCTTGTTCTCGCTTCTTCGCTCTAGTGACTAAATCAATAAATACAAGGCAACGACTACACCACACCGTCATTTCCTCTTTCTCACACCATTCTACTCTCCCACCACCTATTTTCTTTCTCACACCACGTACTTTATTTATCACACCACCTATATAAACAAAAAACCAACATTTTTTCGCTCCCCATTTAAATCGAAACTCGATTCTTCCCTCCCCCATTTGAATCTCTTCCCTCTCTCACATTTAAATCTCTCTAGACACTCAAATTTTTTGCAAATCTCCTCCCTTTCCCTCAAGAATCTTTCAAAATCGAAACCCTCAAACTCTCCTAAACGCAACAACTCAAAACGCCATCTCTCAAAGTGCAAAACGCATATCTTGCGACTCCAACTCGAGTCATCCATTTTATCTTTGGGTTTGGGATTTTTGTTTGGATTGTAAGTGAGTCATCCGTAACCAGGGTGAAGACATCTCTTTATACTGATCTTAAGCATGATAATATAAAACAGAATGAATTGACCAACATAACATTCATACTTGAAGAAAAGTGACTGGAACAACATTTGAAGAATAAATTTACTAACATAGCATTCATAAATGAATTTTTTTTCCTGCTCGCAGCTTGCAATGCGGGGTATCTCAAAAACTCCGCAGTGCACTATGCGAACAGAAAGTTTTTCGAACAGATTTGCGCGACTTTAGTAAAATGACCATAACTTGCTAATTTCAAAACATTTTCAAGTGATTCAAGTTGTGTTTATTAGATAACTCATAGTAATACAACTTTTGTTTTTTAACCAACTTGAGAATCGGTCTCAATCGAGCACATAAAATGGCCGAAAGTTAGGAACACTGTCTCGTTTTCATTTTTCGAACAGATTTGCGCGACTTTAGTAAAATGACCATAACTTGTTCATTTCAAAACTTTTTTAAGTGATTCAAGTTGTGTTTATTAGATAAGTCAGAGTAGTATAACTTTTGTGTTTTGATAAACTTGATAATCGGTATCGATCGAGCACATAAGTTGGTCAAAAGTCAGGAACACTATCACGTTTTCATTGCAAGATAGATTTGAGCGACTTTAGTAAAATAATCATAACTTGCTCATTTCAAAACATTTTCAAGTGATTCAAGTTGTGTTTATTATATAACTCATAATACTACAACTTTTTTGTTTTGATGAGCTTGCACTTTTTTCGTTTTGAGTTTGAATTTCTCTGTTATGCATATTTATTAGTGGTGTGAGAAAGTAAATAAATAAATCAATAAAACCTCAATGGTGGTGTGAGAAAGAGGAAATGATGGTGTGGTGTAATCGCTGCCTAAATAAATGTAACCGGTTGTATCTTATCGAGCCTCTCAAAAGCCTTGATAAATTTTCAATTTGAATTCATCAATCCTAGAGGGTTCACATAAACTACCACCTGTACGCTCTGGTGCCTTGACACTGATCTCTAAACCATCAGATCACATATAAGATCTCATCCAGCGAATCGGATTAGCCACACGTATCTTGCATTAGCGCACTTAAAAACACACAAGTGATGAAAGCCACTGCAGACCCCAGTTTCTTCAGACACTTCGATTTCCAACTCAAATGTAATCTTCAAGAAATCAATCTTCCAACACTTCACAGGTTCTGCTGCTTCACTGATTGAGTTCAAAGGGGGTTCAGAAAGTGAAGGAGACGAAATGGAAGTGAAGAAACCTAAAGCTTTGTCCACTGTTGGTAATGGCGAAGGGTTTCAAAGCAGTAGAAGCATCGTTGATGGAGAGAGTTTGCAGGGGAAAAGCACGGAACCCATTGATCATTGGGCCTTTATGGTAAACCCCTTTGAAGATTTACTTGAAATTTGAGCGATTGGTGTGGCATTGGGTTTCTTGTGTCTTCTTCATTCTTAGGGTTATGGTTTGATTTTTGTTGCAATTCATTGGTATTTTTTGCTATTTGAGATGTGGGTTTTAATCAGCTCAGTCTGTGTGACATTGGGTTTTTCCTAATTTCTTGGATTTCGATGGTTGATTGTGTTGTTCAAAGTTTGACACTCATATAAAAGGCTCCTTTAGCTGAGTTCATGTTATTCATGATAAAATGTTCCTTTTGTAGTGGTTTGAATAATAATGAGATTTATTTCAGCTGTTAATTTGGATTGTATACTGAATACGCCTTTTCATGGTGAAATTGTTTATACAGGAAGAAATTGATGCACCAATGTGGGCGGATCTCACATTAGAATCTATGTGCATCGACCAAGACCTGTGAGTTCTAAGAGAGCTAATTGAGGGCTGTCATTCAATTAATACGATTTTGTCTTTGATTAATAGAAAATGATGTGTTTGTAACAAATTGTGTCTTGATTTTGTTATGATTGCAGCGAAGATAGCTGGTTTCAAGTAACCCATCCGTAAGCATCCTCGACATTCCTTCTGAGCTTATAACTGCTTTTAGTATTCTATCTATTAGTCATACTGATTTTATACCTTTTTCTTCTTGTTTAGGTTTCATCAGATATCATCATACCACTTAGTTTCTGTGTCATCTACTTTTGGTGAAAAGAAAAACAACTCAGATGCGGACTTGCTTGGGAAATCTCCTCCTAGACTTCCACCCTCAGTCTCTAAATCGAGAGGCAAAGATTACAAGAGCAAGAAATGGAGAAGGCGCAATCAAGTGGTTACAGTAGATAAGAAACATCCCATCAGGATTCTTGGAAGGAAAACTACTCGGGTCAATTCAGTAAAACCCAAAATCAAAACCGTCTTCGATGATAGACATGCTCCGGGTTCCAAAGGAAGGTTAATTGGCCAAAGCAGTTCAACTGACAGAAGGATGCCTGATTCGATCCAGGGAAAGTTTAGCTTTAGAAATCCAAAAAACACCTCGTCCTTGAAAGAGAGTTTAATTGCTAAAAGTACTTCAACTTGTGCTGTGAAGCCAACTTCCAGAGGATCCAAACCCAGCTTCAGAGATAAAACCACTTCAAGTTTAAATGCAAGTTTCAAAGGTAAAAGCAATTTACCTATCAATAGTGTACTTCGTACCTTTAAGCATAAAATGATTCTTGGAGATTCGAGAATAAGTTGCAGCGCGAAACCCAACTCCCCTAAAACAAAATCAAGCACTGGAAAATCAGAAAGCTCTTCAAGTGTGAATCAAAGTTCTGTAGGCAACAATAATTCAGCTAGATCTAATGTGCCCAACTCCCCTGTTCATAGATCCAGCATTGGGCTTTATAAAGACTCATCTACCTTACCAGTGACCATGGGGACTGAAGTTAATCCGCAAGAATCACGAATAAGCTCTGATGCATTTCATCAAATTTTCGGTCAGGCAAGTGGGTTTCTGTCAGCTGTGAGGTTGAGTCTTAGAAAAAGCGGTGTGACAAGGCAACCTTCAAGGGTAGAGGTCAAGGTCAAGAGACAATCAAACGGCCGTAAATCATCTTCAAGCAAGTCCAGTGTGGGTTCCACTTCAAACTCTGGATGCAACCTCAGGAACACCATGCCCGCAGCCATGATGAAAAGAAGTATAACCCCGCAGACTAGGATAGTCACAAAAATTGGTCAATCCACTGATCACAACAATGTTAAAGGTAAAAGTAAGCCCATGGTCAATCCCAACTCTAAATGGGACAGCATAGCCTCCACTGCAAGATCTCTTCACAAAGAGTCAGTAAAGTTTAAGGTAATCACTTATACATTCTTCCTGGATGCTATACGAACTAGAAAGGGTAATCTGATTGTAGTTGTTGCTGCAGGTGTCATATCAGTCTGATTGTAGAAAGCCTTTGTGGCTGCATAAGATACAAGATGCGTCTAATGGAGATAAAACAGTCACAAAAGATAAAGGAAGTGTACCTATCAGTAGTAAAGTGAATACCTTCAGCCGAAGCCTCTCAAGAAAGAAAGTTGGTGGCAAAGAGAATATCATGGAGAGTGGGATCTGGGTTCAAAAAGCTTCAAACACGGTTTTGGGAATAAAGGACGAGAAAGGAGTATCTGCTCCAAAGGTATGTTTGTTCAGTCAAAATACTTGGGTTACTAATGTTATTTAGTTATTCTTATTTTTGTGCTTGTTGATTTATAGAATGAATAAACAGGTTAAAAACAGTTGAAGATCCAAAAGTTTGTGACAGCTTTTAGATAAAGATATAGTGCATAAGCTGAATATAGAAATGTCCTATGCAATTTATCCAGTAAATATGAACTTGCTTTCTATCAATATACACTTCTTTTCTCATAAACTCAGTGGTCATTCATATGTAAAAATTTACAGTACTCGTCATTTGCTGCCAACCAGCCCCTTTGCTCTGCCACCTGAAGTTGGCATACCCTATGTGGATATAGTTTTACCTATGCTCTGAAGCAACTTCTGCAACATGGTGGAATCTGGATAGTTTGATGCCTCGCCAACAAATTTTTGAGAATGACACCTGCCAGATTAGGAATAACTCCTACGCTTCTTTATGAGTTTGACTTGGTGTGTATATGAATTGAACAGATTTACTGGAAGAAAATTACATTGGGTAGAGTTCATAGATTTTTTACCCATAGAATTAGAATTCCTACTATCTTAGAAATGCTAATGAACATTGAACAATTGGAAAAGCCTAAAATAACTACTATACCATTAGGATACTCAAAGTAAAACCAAAAATGAAGTCTCATAACAAAAGGACCTAAATATACAGTTTTCATCAATATCAAACCCTTATTTTAAATGAGATATGTCATTATTATTATCAGACCCTTATTTTAATTATATTAAACTTATTTGCAGATCTGCTCCGACTATTTTAATTCACGTCCCTTTTGTGATTTTCCTTTCGAAAATCTTTATCTTGCCTCTCATTTAACTTTTGATCAGTTTGTCACTGCTCGGACTACTATTGCCTTCCAATAAGTGGGATTCTCTCTTAGCCATTCAACTTTATTCATCATAATGTCCTCAAGGTGCTATTCTTATAGACTGTAGATTTACATATTGTATATGCATTGACTGACATTCCTTTTCTGGAATATTCTAACTTTCAGCTCCATAAAGCATCAGTCTGTCTTATTCTTCTCTCTGGTCTTGTTTTTTTTATGTGTTGTCTTACCTTTAGTTTGTGTAAATGTATGGATTAAAATTTCTTCTGTAACTATTCAGCTGTAGATCAATATGCGAATCTGTCTGAACCTTACTTGAGAAAGTGAAGTGAAATATTTCGATTCCTTTCAAAGCTCAATTTCAGACCTACCTAGCTAATGAAGAGTCATTTCCAAGTGCTATGTCCCAACTGCTGGATATTTGACAAGTGGTTTGGACTGATGAGCATAGCTTGAAACCATTTAACCCTTTCTAACAAGAACAATATGGAACATCAATCTAAAGCTGCACCCTAGTCCCCAGCTTGTTGTCTATTCAACATACATATACATAAAGAATATTCACATATTCTTAATGATTGTCTTTCCTGTTAAAACACTCGTTCCTGATTAGAGCACAATGGTCCTCAAGTTGCTTTCTTTGTAAGACATCCCTTTCTAATGACTATATATTTTCAATTGGGATCTTTGCTGATTGACTATACCTTACCATGAATCTGCTCTTTTTCATTCTTTTGTTAATTGTATAGTCATCAATCCATGAGGTTTTTGTTTGTTAATGTTTTTCACCTTCATTTTGACTTGTGATTTCCTCTTGTAACAGGCCAAAGCAGTTACGAGAAACATAAAGAAAAATATGAAGAATTCAGATCCAAGAATTTACTTTCGATAGGAGAACAAAATTTTAGTAACATGTACATATACTGTATATCGACTTGATATAGCATTGACGATAAGGAGATAGCTTAGCTAACAATGGTGTGAACGACCACAGATTCCTTCTCTGCGGATTAGGATTTTGAACACTTGTTGTAGTCTCTGAGATTGTATTGAATGTTTTCTCTTTTTGATGGTTTCAGATGTCTTTACATGAGCCTTGTTTTAATACAAGTACAAGTCGGGGAAACAAAGATGCTGATTTTTCATTTTCATCATGAAACCACATGTTTGAGTCAGGTATAAAATAAGATTTGCATGCAGATCTCCTTAGGGTCAGAATTTTCTGAACCGCAACCATCTTCGGATAGTAGTTGTTTACATATACTGGAATATAGATTGCTAATTTCAATTTGTATATAGGCTTTGAAACCCAGAATGCCCAAACTTGGAAAGAAACTCTCTACTCAGATGAGTTTTCTAACAATTTATGTACAAGTTGGATCGATCATTTTTTGCATGGATGTAATAGTGTTCTTCCAAAGCAATTAGAGCCTTCTTTTTTTTTAGTTGCTTGCGTGCTTCTCATCTCTTTATTTGTTGTTTCAGCAGCATTGCTTTGATCTTTCTAACATGGTTTCTTGGGTTCTTGTTTCAGCATACCTGCAATAAATCTCCACTCACTTGTAAATTTTATAATTTTTAGCAATGTTACTAATGCAATTGTCAGATTTTTTTTTTTTTTTTTTTTTAGTACATGGAATGTTTGTTATTAATGATTTACCATTCCTACTTACAATTAAATTCGGAAAAGGAGATGAACCAAAAGGTTTATGAGGAAGGGATGGCTTACACTCTTTATAGCATTTACCTATGAACTCCCAAAATGTTGCCAAGCTACTTCAAAATGCACATGGCAGCATGGTGTGGATATGAGTAAAGGTTCCAACAAACCAATGCACATCTAACTTTGTATTACAAATGGGCTTGAGAAATAGTGATTTTGAAAATCTCTCACATGCACAATTTTTTCTCTCGAAATTGCCCTCATCTCATCATCATCATCATCAAAGCCCATTCCCGAGATGAAATTGCCCTCATCTATAAATAAGAAACCCCAAACCATTCCCCTCTTAATTAATGCTATTTATCTAACTTTGTAACACAAATGGGTTTGAGGAACAATTTTGTAAATCTGTCATGCACAATTCTTTCTCCTGAAATTGCCCTCATCTAAAAACGAGAAACCCCAAATCATCCCTTTTTTTTTAGAGGGCGTTTTTTTTTTTTTAAGTGTTTAGAAGTTAAGAATGAGCTTCTGAATGAACTGTTTGTTTTGCTTTTGAATGAGCGGTTGATTAGAAGCTGTAAAATTAAAAGGTGTTTATTTTTAGGTGTTGAATGAGAACTATTTGACAATTTTGCCCCACTGAGCTGAAAAAAAAATTATGATACAAATATTGTGCTTAAAATCATATCCAATAATTATTCAAATCCTAGAGAATATTACAATACCTTTCATTACAAGAATATCGGAATATGACCAAAGATGAAGGAGAATTGAAAGTATACATGAGAGAGAGAGTTGGAGAGATGAAGAAAAACTTGAAAATACAGAGAGAAACACAGAGATGAAGGAAAGAAAAGAGATAAGTTTCTTAACGAGTCCTTGTGAAGATAAGTAGAACCACAATGTTTGGTGAAGAGAATGAAGGTGTGTCGTTAATATTTAGCCCTACTTATTTTTAAGAAGATGAGGGAGCAATTGTCATTACAAAATTATGTTAAGATTATTTTTGGAATAATTTTTTACTCAGCACTCAGTGCTAAGTGATCAGCACCTCACTGTTGCTTACTTCAATCAGAAGTAGAACTTCTTACCAGAACTAAAAACAAACACTCTAAAGAATGTGATCCATTTTTTATTAAGACTTACTAACTCCAATCACAAGCAAAAACAAACACCCTCTTAATGTTATTTAGATTTAAAACCAGCCCCTTTCAAATATTACTTAATTATAATTCAGCCCTAATACAATTTATTTTAAACCCCCAATTATATGTAAACTATAAATAAACTCTTATATCTAACTTTTACTGTCATTTTGCCCTTCACATTCGATAATTTTCACAATCAAAATGAAACATTGATTAATTATACCTAAACCCCAGGTCTTTATGTCGAACATTTAGATTTTCCATTTTGCCCTTTACATTCTATACTTTTTACAATCAAAACCAACATACTCTCAAACATTGATTAATTCCTAAAATAATTTATTTGAAGCTCCAAATTATCTATAAAGTATAAATAGGCCCTTACAACAGTGAGAGTAGGGGTGGGCATCCCATCCCGCGATCCCGATCCCGTCCCGTCCCATCCCGATTTTTTCGGGTCTTAATGGGATTGAATAATTTAATCCCGATCCAGTCCCGTCCCGATCTAGAATGGGATGGGATGAAGATTTTCAATCCCGCCAATCCCGTCCCGAGCTAATTTTTTAATATTTATTATTAATATTTTTATTTATTTATTTTTATTCATATAAACTTACAGATGACTGACATAAACTCATGGTGTTTGCAGTGGTAACAGAAATGCTACTTCAAGAAATAAATATTCATTAAGCAAGAAAAAGATAGCAGACTGTTGCTTGGATTCCCAATAAAAGTGGTTCCAATTATTTAACTTCCAAATATTTATAATACTCAGGTGAAGATGAAAAATAACAATTAACTGAGTAATACATATTCAGAAGAGAACATTCAGGGGCAGAACCAAGAATTTGAGATGCCCCGGGCTGTAAAAATAATTTTTTTTAATTACGATATATGTATTGATGGTAAACCATTATGAATATGTTAGAGCATCACCAATAGGTCTATATTTCTTCCTTAACAAAAGATGAAATGTCATTTTGTCAAGGAACCATGAATTTTGTTTCCCACAGTAATGAAATTGTAAAATCAGTTGGGAGGCCACCACAGCTATACAATACTCTTAGTGGGTCCCATTTATCATGTCATTTTCTAAAAGTCAACCCACTCGACTTCATTGTTAGGGGATTTAGTGGCTACTCTTATATTTGCATGCCACGTCTATATCTAATTATAAGAAAGTTATTTTTCACTCTTATATGATGATAATCTTCGCAACAGTCACAGGCAGCACGCTGATCCCGCCCCGTCCCGAACCCGTTTGGGATGAGACGAGGTCGGGATGAAGTTTTTTCCATCCCGTCCCGTACCCACCCCTAAGTGAATGTAATCTTTGATTATAATATTTTTATGATTATTTTGTATAGAAATCTTTAGTCAAATTTCCTAAAATTTTAATTATACTTATTACTTAAGTTATAGAATAAATTAAAAACATACTGAATATTCGCGCACATAGAACGAGTCCACACCCTAGTTGTTATAATAGCATCTCCAATGCTAGAATGGAATGGCAAGAGGAAAGCTGGTGCTGTGGCAATTGCAGCATGAGGAAAGTTGTTGAAAGAACAGGAAAACACCAGCAGGCTTAGGCAAGTCCAGCTTTCACTGCTTGTAGGCAACCAAGCTACTTGGAAATGCTACAAGTTTTGAACGAGCAATCTCAAGTTTAAGTTTGTAATGTGTTCCATGTAAATGCGAGTCTCACCACATCATTAACAGATTTTGCTTCTACATCTCCATTTGAAGAATAGGGTAATTTGGAAATGACACTCATAACTGAGGATAATAAAGACCGTCGACTTCCCTGCATTTCAAAAAAAAAAAAAAAGGACAGAATACATGTGAATTATTTTGCAATCAGGCTCATTCATTGAGGAACACATAAAAACCTGTAAATATCAACTAGTCCTGCCAAGAGCAGATGCTAAGGGAAAAACAATAAAAGCAGTTGTGGAAATGTATTTGATGGACTATAAGTATACTTCGCAGTAAATTGCCTCGAGATGCTCTCCATGCTAAAATTGTTTGTAGGGGTGCCTGTTACTATATTCCTCTTATCCCAGACTTGTCAGTTGATTACAAACTGGCCAGTATGAAAAAGAATGTGCAGAAAGAGGATTAAACTAGTCGGTAGGTCAGTATGAACAAAGCTCACAATATAAATTGGTTAAAAAAAAACTGTATGCAAGGAGATTACATCGAGGATCCTTTGCATGCTCTTTCTACTTTCTATCGTAGGCCATGGCACAATGAACATGAAAAACCTAGCAAGGATAGTTTGCCAAGAGGAGACCCATATAACTCGCAAGACCAGCAAACACCACAGACATCATCGCCTTACAGCTCCATACTTCTTTGTCGCCTGCCAGAATAGGCACAATAGTCATCAGTACACAGAACATAAGCATGCCCAGTTGTAGAGAAATGCCGTGCTCACATAAATAATAAAAACAACAACAACAATAACAAATAATAATAATAATAATAATAATAATAATAATAATAATAATAATAATAATAATAATAATAATAATAATAATAATAATAATAATAATAATTTCTCGTCGTGCTTGTGTTGTGATGATTAAAGTTTCAGCACAAATCCTCTTCAGAGGATTGTACGTAAATATTTTGACCAGGGCCATGCAAGAGATGGCAGTAATATCAGAACCATTTTAACATGGGGTCAACTTTAGAGTAAGGTGTGTGAAGTATAAAGTATAAACCCATTAATCAACGCCTGCTTGCCTTATGAAAACAAAACACACGCACACATGATAAAAACTTCTGGACATGGATCAGAAGTCCACAATTGCCTTTCTGAACAAGCAGATGTGAAGGGGTAACCTTCTCAGGTTTGGACCAACCTTTGGCCATCTTTGGAAGCAAACGGGGCCTATGATATAGGGAGTTGGCATAATCTCTGCTTAGACACACAAATTCTTGAGGGTATCAACTTTTGAAACAGTTATAACTCCTAAATATTTCAAGACACAACACTGAAGCATTTTGCTTTAAAGTTAACTCTTACGTATAAAATGGGAATTGTAACTTTCAAGACTTAACCTCTATAGTACAAGACTAACCCAACTCCCTAAAGTTTTGGCAATAACTTCCTAACAAAGACTGGTCTTTGATTGTAATTCTAAGAATTTACATAGCAGTCTGGGCAAAAATAATTTCAAACATCTTCACATAGTCGTAGATGGGGTAGACCTACATGTCCTCATCAAGAAATAGCCATAAAAAGATGGTCACTTTCAGATAAATTGGCAGTCCAAAATAATTAGATAACAAAAAACAAGTGTCAGGCAAAGAAGGCAAAAACAAAATATGGGAATGACCAAACAGCTTATGGACATCTAAGCGAAAGTGGAATCTCAAATAAAATTTTATTGAGCGTCTAGTTTATATGAACTTCAAAACTGAAATTTTCAAGAATAACAATGAGACTTATATAACTTACACGAGGTTGAACCTTCTTTAATCTCGTTGCCATGTCATCCTCCTCCTCGTCATCATCATCCTTCATGAGTATTTTGTTGACTGAAGAGTTAATTGATTTCTTTCCCCTCTTAGAAGATGAGGCAGGCCCCCTTGGAGCTGCCCTTTTCCGCCCTTTACCTTGGCGAGTTTCCTCATTTTCCTAAACAAAAGACATTTCTTGAGCCAGGAATTAAAGAGAATACAGATTAAAAACATTCAAATGGAAAAGATAATGCAAGAGTGGATTATGAATCATAAACCTAGTTGAAAACTCCTATAGTTCTCAATCTCAACTACAAAAGCCGCGAGAGCCAACATTGCATTGACATAAGGTACCTACAAACCATAAGGAAATCAGCAAATAGTAAGACAACACATTACATACCGAGCTGTCAATGACGTCATTTGCATCAAATTCCTCGACATCATCACTTGAAGGAGAGTCCAAGTTTTCAGCATCATCTGCAATACTTCGAACTGCAGCCGATGCTGAAACCGACGCAGACCTGGAATGATCAAGAGATTAAGTACTTCTGAAGAAAAGTGGAAAAGGGCTATATGTTACAGAGTGACACAACTGCCTCCCTCAGCCACCACTGAGTACAAATTGCTAAGTGCAATGAGTATAAATTGCCTATATGATAATAGAAATTAACTTTAAAGGATTGAGGGTCTTATTTAGGATTTTGTCAGTTCATTGAGCAAAACATCGGTGGATACATGTTGAAGACTTCAAGACAGGGAAGATTTGAAGACATTGGCTGAATCCAAGCAATACAGAGATGAATCAACAGAAAGTGGAACAAGGTAGTAGCTAAAAAGGAGTGTTTAAAGATTAGAGCAATAGCAGGATGCCAGAACCAATCTCTCAATGTCTGGGTAGACTTCCGGGCAGATTAATGGGTGTCTGGGCCGATCCTCAATCTCGACAGTTTGGACAACTATATTTACTTGGGCTGTTATGTTCAATGACTAGATGTTATGTTAGTTATGAACTTATGATTCTTGAGACCGTCTTGGTTTATAAATAGCCCCACCCTCTTAGGGTTGGTTTGGGTATATGACCGTATGAGTTTTCTGTGAACGTGCGTGTTTTTAATTTGTAGGATGTGAGCACCACAAGGGAGATATTTTGTGTGCTCCATGGGTGTAATGACAGGTTAGACAGTTTGTTTGTGATGACTTTTGGGTTCTTGAGATCGATGTAATAAGGACATTTCATTTTTGGAATTTTCTATTTCACAAACGTACTGGACACTTACACTTGGACAGTTGTTGGATGCTCCAAGATATATCAACTTTTCAGCATATCTTGTGAAACCATTTTTCATAAATGCTACGAGTACATTATTGAAAGACAGTAATAGATATGTAGCAATATCTATCTACAAGTCAAAAGTGACTAATAAATTTTAATTTTATAGCTTAAAAATATGAAAAATAAAACACGGACACACGCAACCAGCATACAGCTACTCGAGAATAATTGAGAAAGCCAATCCCAACCTCAACCAAGAAAGACCAAACTGACCTCGACCCCAAAGAAGAGCAAGACCAATTCTACATCCTCCAATTCTCATTCTCTGGGCTCATAGCCCAAGCCCATAGAAATATACCCCCATTTTTTATTACATTGATTCTTTAATTCTTCCAATTATTGAACATTTTAATAGGAAATAGAGATAAAATGAGTTGAAGAATTCTCCAAGCACAAAATATTAATGCTTTTCAGATTGACAGTTCGAATTTTCAATAATCTACAAAATATGTAACTCCTGTTCTTTGTCCATAACTTAGGGAAGAAACTACTATATTAATCAATGTACACTATTTATCATTTTACAAAGATTAGATACTGTAAAATTTCAATTCAAGGAGATTATAGATCAAAAGCAAACCTCTCCGAACGTCTCATGCTGAAACTAGAATCAAGAGTTGTTTGCTTTAAGCCACCAGTAGCTCTGCCACCGCCCCTTCCCCTTCCCCTACCCCGGCCCCTTGTAGAAGCTTTGGTTGTACCAAGTTGAGAAGCATCATTTGAAGACCTAGAAGTAACAAATGATCTGCCTCTAGAGGCAGATTTTGAGCTTGAGAGCATCTGATTGACGTCTTCTTCATCACTAAAGGAATTTGATCGTTGAAGTCCTTGTGTACTTTTTCCTCTAGTATCCTAATATAAGATTGGACAGATAAAGACATTACCAAAATTGAAGGTATGTTGGAAAACTAAGATAATGAGAAAGAACTTCATAAAGTTTGGATTCCATATGCAGTTATATGTAATCAAATCAACAACCGATATGTCCACCTGTTTGCTCTGAAGAAATGGTGTGGATTCTGTGCCATCTTTAGCACGCAACGACCTTCCTTTTACTCGTTCCTGCAACAGAAACATAACATTGTGTCCTATAATGGGTATCTACTGGGTATGTAACATAATTAAGATTATTAGTGTAAGCACTTACTTGCATACACTCCTCAACTTTAACAATTAAATCTTCTTCTTTAAACTTTAGAGCATCTTCACTAGAAATTTTGTTCTGCAAAGTTCGGAAATACAAGTGTGACCAGTTCAACATGAGATAACACGATAAACTTAACATCAGGCTCACAAGTACTGTGAGTATTCCCAATACAAAGGATTACTTACACGAGTTTCCTCAAGATTGTACTGCAAGCAAGAGTAGAAAGCCATTTTATCATCTTTGTTCACAAATTCGTGTAATGCAACATCCAAATCATTAACTGGAAGGATTTCCATTTTCTGCAAAACCAGAAATCAATTTAGGGTGCACATTCCACATTCAAACAAAATAGTAGGATCTACATTGAGCAGAATGGATATTCATCTAGATTTAACAGTCCTCAGAATGTTAGTCAAACATGAGTCAATCGTATTAGGATCACTATAGAACAAATTTATGCAATTGAAAAGCGGCGGTATTATCTAACAAGATCTGCTGAAATACTATGTACCTTGCATCAATATTTCAGTGATTGTAAACTCAAGTAATTTATGTCTCGACAGCTTAGTTCATACCCAAAATACTTCCCTTCCCCTAATCCCTACTAATATGACAAAAAGCAACATATTAAGTTTCCGCCGTGAATTTCCATGTTCTCCAAGAAAGTGATACAGCCAGGCACATCAAATGGATCTGATGAAATTAAAAGGTAAGGCAAACATGGAAAATGCCCTAAAATTTTCCAATTTTTTCATTGTAATGACCCCATTAAACATTGGACTTAAATATTATACATAGGAAGTGCATATCAAGAGCATACCAAATTGTTTTCTGCAACCAGAGCCTCAATATTCTGTTGGTTCAGCTCTTCAGGTCGTAGCTTTTCCGAACCGCTAATCTTCTCTATAATCCAACAAAGAGCATTAACTTAGGGCATTTCCATTTAAAACTATAAAAAAAAAAAAAAAAAGTGATAATTGAACACTAATTAGGAGTTATAATACAACAACATTCTTGGAACCCAGAGGAACCTACATGTCGCAAATCTGCTGCTTTTTATCGAAATAATCAAAATCATTGTTACCAATCTATCGCAAACCAAATACTTTATGGGCAATGTATCAAGTCCCATTTCACCAAATGTATCAAGTCACACACTACACGACAACCAAATACTTTATGGGCAAGATGCTCGTACTTATATCAAACAAACCCCTACTACACAATTACACAAATTTCCTTAGTTTTCTAGAAGTATTTTTTTTTTTAATGAAAAACAATACAAAGAATGTGCTACAATTGTTCACATCTAAATTTTATTTGTAGGGCTGAACAAAAAACCGATCAAACCGACCGAATCGATCTAAACCGAACCGATTGGTTCGGTTTAAATTCGGTTCGGAGCGGTTTCGGTTTAAAAAAATTCAAAACCGAAGTGGTCAGTTCGATTTTCAGTTTCTATGTGATTTTAACCGACCAAACCGAACCGACCGAATATATATAATAAATAATATATATTTTTTATATATAAATAATATAATATGTTTAAAATAGTCGATCGGTTCGATTTTATTTCGGTTTTGGTTCGATTTTAGTCAGTTCGGTTCGGTTACGGTTTGCATAAATTAGAATCGATTCGATTTCGGATCGATTTTGTTAATGGTCGGTTCGGTTTCGGTTTGAAAATTTTAAAACCGACCTAAGTCGGTTCGGTTCATGGTTTAAGTGAAAAACCGAACCGTCGGTTCGGTTTTCAGCCCTATTTATTTGTAAAAGAATATAAATTATGTATTGTTGTATCCTACCATATCCATATTCGTGAATCATTGGTTTTAGCATTGTGTCACCCTACATTATTATTTATGAAATTTCACTTATACGTTAACTCTTCGTGTGTAACCTTTTGAAGCTAAATGTAAGGTCACCTTCTAGTTCCATTTGACTGCATTGTGGAGACAAGACATAATTAAATCCAAAATATCTATCAAAGACGCCATTGACATATTCCAAACTGTCCAGATCTATCATCTCAGCCATCCAAGTCATCTCTAGACTGTATAGAAGTAGTAAGACAAGAAAGCTTTAAACATACTGAGTTGAAAATCTTCAAAGAAGTCAGGACTTGAGCAAAGAGTAGAGATATGGATGCTTATCACACGATGGCTAACTACCATTTTACTCTAGAATGGTTAGTGACAAGTTTTAATCTCATATTTCAACAGACTGAAATAAGAAATTAAAATAAATAACTGTACTCCACACAAATGTTATTTAATGAATTATATTTTTCAAGGTACAAACTTTGAAATATTCTGAGGTATAAATCAAATACCCAATTCTTATACGATACTTGAATAATTTCATTTCAAATGTAAAAAATATTTCCATCCATATATAAATTTTGAGATATCAAATATAGGTATGATCTACATATCATCAAATAACCCATGCAAAACTATTGAATTCGGTAAAGTTGATTTTCCCAATTGAAAGTCCTTTTGTTTTAATGCAATGCGTAGTTATCACTAACATTTGTCATTGACCATTCAAGGTTGCCCACAATCAAGGAATTATGAGCATAGTTTTCAAAATGTTTCTTGAGTCATATCTCGGAAACCCAAATTTAAGATACATATATTGTATTGTAACGTAGAGGGTAAGATATCATCATTATCATCATCAAAGCCCATTCGAGATACTCTCGGGGTCGGCTAAACGGATTTTGGTTTTCCAAGCAATGCGGTCTTCCCACATATCCTCGCCTAATCCACTTTAAGCATATAAATGACACAAATATGACATAATTAAACAAAAAAATCTGAAAAACCCACTTTCATTCATGTAATACTTGTGTAACATATGCAAGTACTATCATTATCATCCAAAATGACCAAAATCTATACAAAACATATATGACCCTAGGGCGTAGGCACCCAAAAGGGCTAAAACCTACCTAATCCCACCATTAGCATATACAAAAAGTGGTTAAATGTTCATTTTAAATATTAAATAGATACTAATAATAATAGTCTAATAATCACTAGTAGCCATATATTGGAGAAGATACTATAAGAAGTTTGGAAAAAAGAATAAAAACAAAAGTAACACATAGTTACCTACAATGGATGGAGGCTTCAAACCTTCGATCAAAGACATACACTAGGTGCTCCTTTGAAAAAGAAAATTGTCGATGAAGCCCACGAAGACAAATCGTGATTCCGTGTTGTGAGGAGTGAGATATGAGGATTTTGGAGAGCTTTTTTGGGGTTTTCTCTCAAAAGCTCTCTTAGGAAGATGAAGTGGTGTTTTGTAAAGCTAAAAGGGGCAGATAAGCGATAAGAGAAGAGTCAAAAATGGAAAAACAAAAAAAAAATTAAATTAAAATTAAAATGAATTTTTTTGAATTTCAAAAAAATGGTCCCCACCGATATGAAACACTCCGATACATGAAAAAACAAGAAATTTAACCGGTATGTACCGATACAGTATATACCGACCAGTACACCGATATTTGACAACTATGATTATGAACAAGTTTTAGATTTAACAAGGAGAGAATACAAATTTGTGATTATGTTGACTTACTATATTTAAGTAAGTGAAAAGGTAATAACAACCATGGATTGTGAATTCGCAAAATTTTCTGGAATATCAACTTAACGAAAAGAAAAGGTATAGATTTGATATCTTCAGTTTTTTGTCAATGATTGCGATAAATTCGCGAAAATATCGATAAATTCATGAAATTTCAGCCTTCTTCCTCAACAGTCTTCGAAATCGATCTCAGCCTACTCTATCAATCTCAGTCTTGTTCCTTCCTCGGAGTCTTGTTCATGCTCCTCCATCGATCAATCTTCGAAATTGATTTGCTTTTTGCTCCTCCATTGATCCGACGCGTGAGTGATTTGTGGGGTTTTTTAGGACCCACTCAAGAGAGAATTGAGAGTGAGAATGAGAGCAAAAAAGAGAGTTCTTATGTTAAGGAGCTCAGGTGTGGTAGATCACGATATTCGCACCAAAGGCCGAGCAAAGTTCGTACAATTGTAGTGTTGTAGATAACATGAAAAGGGTAGTTGATCTTGGAGACAAAATCCTTCTCAAAATCAACGTGTTTCTCATAAAATATTTTTGTTTTCATTTCATTTATGGATCTACTGTGTTAGATTTTTAGCTTCTAAATGGTTGATGGGTTGTTCTTATTTCTTCATTAATTGTTGTACAACAAAGAGTTTACTAGTGTTGAAGAAAACCCATGTCTAGTTGTCTACCAAGGGTGTTAGTATTTATCAGATTTATCATCAATATTTTGGATTTATTGAAAAGTTTGGATGCATAGTATCCTCGAAACTCATTATTATGTTTCACCTATCCCTTGAAATTTTTACATTTTTTCTTTACACACGGAAATATTTTTCAAAATATTTCTTAAAAATCAAGAAACCGAAATTAACTCAAAAACGAAATCACAATCCTTGATAACAACCAATGGCTTGAATCACTAATGAATTGAATGACAATGTAAAGTATACTCCATAGAGCTATGGTTTCTGCTTTTAGGTGGTGAGTTTATGTCTCACTCGCTACTCAGCGGGGCCTCTTTGTAATTTTTTGTGGATTCAGTATACAATCCAGGAACAACTCATGAAGTTCACTCTGTATCCCTGATTATACATGGGATGCTACTTCAAGATGTATGCAGATTTATGGGATCATTGTATGGACAGAATAGAACAAATACTACTACAACTACAGTATGAAGTCAAGTTAGGGGAAAATCCTACCAATCGTAATTATTTTTTTGAAGGGATTCTAATGTGCATCTATATCAGTAAGATCCACATCTAATGAGAATGGGCACTGTATGCAGCCTTCACATTATCTTCAACTTTAACCACTATAGTGAATGACTCTCCAAGTCCATATATGTTGTCTACATCTTTTCCCAGAACCACATAAGAAATATATTCTTCTTCTTTGCTACATGATTATACTTTCATGTATTTTTTGTATTAACTCATCAATGTCAATCTGTGTATCTCTTGAGTTATCAGTATAGAAAACTCTACTGATTAGGGTACCGCCGTATCTTCCAAAGTTCCATCTTGGTGATCTTCCATCAGTTCTTCAATCATATTGCCAGTGGAAAGCAAATGAATAGCGTACTACATTATTCAAATGCACATACTAGCAACAAAGACAATAATTTGAGAAAGATAAGGAGTATAACTTGATTTACCTTCAAGAGATTGTCGCTTTTTGGCAGCCTTTGAGAAAATAAGGATGTCTTGTGGATTTGCAACCTATGAAATCTAAGAAAATCAATCAATTTTGTAAAATTCCTTTGTAACATTGGCAGGACATATAGTACTGAATGGAGAACGCAGGTACCTTTCCAACGTACTTCTGCCCAAATCTTTGAGGGTTTATTGTCATAAAACCCGAGTAGTCCACCTGCCAAGTTGAATAAATTGGTTACTGCTACTATAGGAACTCCAATTCAAACTGGCACAAATATATTTATATGGTCACAACAGGGAATCCTGTGGGGTATTATGTAAAACAAGACTTGCAGCCACAGTGTACCATTCAGATGGCACATTACATAATTAGATAGCTAAGGTGTTTTCTGTGGCTGTTATACCCCTACTAGCATACTTTATACCAAAAATGAACAAAAGGGTTGTGTATGTATCACATTCACAAAAATACAGAAGGTTCACCAATAATAGAAGGGCTTCCCTACCCTGTATCAGAAATGTTTCAAATGTAACCGGATTTGATGAACAAGGGAATATTGTTATTCCTTGTTACTTGTTAGCAACTAATAACAGATTATTATCAGATGTGACAAATACAGATTGGAATGGATTTGCTTTGCTTTGTTTCGAAGTAACTTTAGTGGCACACTGAACTTAACAGAAAATTAGATCATACAGTTATGTTTTACTTACTGGAAGGTGAAGAGTTTGAGACGAAGCTTTCTCCAAAAAAAAGATTATAGTAAGGTTTTATCAATGTTAAAATGAAAGTATTTTACTATGAAACAGACATAGCAAAACAAATAGTTGAACAGTGACAACTAAGCATAAGCAGATCTACGCTGAATAAAGTTCTCAGTTTTAACTGATGACAACATCAAATAGGTAAAAAAAACATAAACAACGTAGGAAGCATCACCTTTATCCTAATTAATGGAAGTCTTAGCTCTGAGCTACCAACAGTCTTTTTGTGTGATTTTTCAATTAGATTTGCAACCTAAAACAATAAAAAAATAGTAAGGCATATATACCAAAGATAGCGTGTGGCAACCACAGATCATTACCAAACACAAGTAAAGAAAGATAAGAAAACCTAAAGACAATTTGATTAATTTTGTACTATTATTTATCTATAAATGTATTTATTATGCACTTTAGGGAAAAAAGAAATTATTACCACTTTGTCTAAATGCTCAAGAACAGATGCTTGATCATTAGGATCAATGTCAGATTCTTCTTTCAATACAACCTAAACCATGAAAAGCTGAAAATATTAGAGTCTAATAAATATCCAAAGCATGAAAGTAAATTGTCACTAACCCACCTCAGCGTATTCAAAAGGTCTCACCGATTTCAATGGTATCTTAGTCGGACGATAATGATTTCCCTACACAAGCAAACCATCATCATGTTATTAACTGCCAAAGATAACTAATGGTGGATATTACGAAAACAATTTTTTTACACCCTCGGTCCTCAAGTGACCAAGCTCATGTTTTGTTGCTTGACAAACAAGGATTGCACCAAATATTTGCTCTTTGGTTTCTTCCATCCATTTTTCTCTTAATTAGGTAGTTGACTTAATTCTTTTATCATGCAAATATTGTTATATTTTCATATTATCTTTTTAAGTGAGAACAAGGATTTAATGGGATCCCAAACCATGTAAATGCCTTTGTCAAGGATCGAACTGTGATACCATCAACCATGAGTCAACCATGAGTCAACCATTAGTCTTACTAACTGCACCAGCTGGCATCTATTTGAAAATTTCCCAGTGTAAAACAATCTAAAAAATTCTCCACTCCAAAAAAGGTTTGGCCACAGTGACACTAACACGCCATGCCTCGCCCCTAACAACATAGCTTAAAGGTTCTCCTCTTGTGGAGATGATTTTTTCGCCACAAGATCCTCTTTGCGGAATCTTACAGATGCAGGAATTTTAGAATTGTCTACATCGAATTCATACACCTTTTACCCATGATCAACTAATGCAAACTGACTTTTTTTATAGAACTAGTGCAATTGATAAAAGCAATGCCACAGGTTTCAATATAGTGAGTCCGAGAGAAACTCATAAGAGTTTGCTTGACAACTGAAAACTTGAGAACAATCAATATTTCACTAATTTCAGGAAAATAACAATAATTTACAACAAAAATGGAAATGCCATTGGAAATAACTGTATGTCTGCCTCTCAGAGTAAAATGCTGTTTGCGTAATTAATGAATCTTACAATAAAAGTTTTGCCATGTTACTTTTTTTAATTGACATCTTTCATAGGCTCTTCGTACATATCTCCACATCGACTTGCATAACACCATAGCTAGAGGGACATCGCTTCACAAACCCTAGAGAACTGATCGGCAAAAGCGGCCAAATTCTCAATCCACCCACATCCTTTGGCATGCATGCCAACTCCCAGTTCGACGCATGAAACCTCATCTACTCCCACACCAAAGAAATCTCCTAACCATCTTGTCAATCAGTAACAAACAAACATTTTAGCCAAAGCACTTCTAATAAGCACCAATCTCCTCTGGCCTTTTTAGCAAGTCTCTTCCCAAGCATCTCCGGCTCTCCTTCACCCGATTCCACAAATGCTTACTTTTGTTCTTAGCACCCAAAGAAATGAGAGATCCATGCACATGCACTTACAATTAAATTGCATAAACAGTGTTCTAAAAATCGCTAGGCGTTGGGCGAGCGACGAGCAGGTCCCTAGCGCCCAGGGGCCTAGGCGGGTGCCTAGGCGGTCTTAGGTTTTGTATTATTACTTTAATAATTTACAAAAGTTAAGCATAATACCTTATCAATTACATCCAATTTAATGTCAATATACATATGCAAAATTTAAAAACATGAAAAATTAACAATCGTGAACAAAATTTATTAAAACTCAAATGACTGAAGTTGGTCATGATGGGTACTTTATATAAATTTGAATTTGTGTACTCTTTTATTTTTCTTCAAATTGCATGAATAACCTCGGCTATGTTTGATAAAATCTACATTAGTAAAATTGGTACCGGCAGATCTTTTGAGAATTTCATTAAGTAATCATCATTTGCTACATTTAGATATATACTGAATAAAAAATAATTAAATAGTTTATTTCTAAAAAATAGGAAAGAAAATAAAATAAGAACACAATCAGCCTTATTAAAAAATAAAATAAAATAAAAATAAAATAAATAAAATAAAAATCGCCCAGACCGCCTAGACCCCGCCTAGAATCCGCCTAGGCCGCCTAGATCCCGCCCAGACCCGCCTAGACCCGCCCAGAACCGCCCAGACTGCCCAGAACAGCCCAGACTGCCCGCCCAACCATTAATCTGGGCGGTTTTCCACCTTCTAGCGCCTAGGCCGATTTTTAGAACACTGTGCATAAATGAAACATAACATAAAGTGCCTAAACCTTAGCCTAAGACAAATAATAATTCCAAAACAACTAAAATTGCAAACTAAATAAAGTAACAAACTACCCTAAAAGATCCCAATTGTTGTAAACATCCTGCAGCACAACCAAATCTCCCAATCAACAGTGAGAAGTGTATTGTAAACATGTATTCACCCACTTCTCTCCAAATACCATTTTCCTCATATGCCAAAATCCCAAATATACATGATTACATGCCTTCTCAAAGTCAATCTTACATAACAACCTTGGAGTCCCACTTCTCAATCCACTCATTTTCCATCATCAAAATTCTATTTATCCTTGACGAGAACTCCCTGACTAGTCCAATAACAGAATCTAAACACGACTTCAGACTCCTAGCCAGTGCCTTTGTAATAATTTTGTATGTCCCTCCAACAAAAATAATGGGCCTAAAGTCTCGAAAAGTTTTTTTGTCCTTCCTTTGTTGGGGATTAAAGGGATGAAACATGCAAGAGTGCACCTAAAGTCTCGAATATCATTTGTTTCTTCCTTTGTTGGGAGTTAAATGATGAAATAGACATTCAGTTTCCTTCCTTTTTGTCACTTTACTTATTAGCAAAAGATCTATTTTGAGTATTTAACGAACTACAGTACAAGTTTGAGTAAGATTACATTGTAGAAGTCATACAATATGTGAGTATGAACTTTACTCAATTAGGAATTTGTGTAGAAAAACTCTAGAAATGAGTACTTTACTCAATTACAAGTTATTTTCTTCAGTTAGTGGACTCCCAATTTATTTGATAGTGCGAGACCTTTTGTACTTTGATTATCAAGTTATTTTATTTTTCTCATCATAAGAATCCCAGGTAACCCACTTTAGTCCACCCAAATTTATTTCTTTGGTCCCCATAATGTATAAACCATATCATCAGATATTTTAACCATAAACCTTCTTTTGAGCTTTTAAAAATTCCTTGCACCCTAGGTTCTCCCATTCCTATCAATCAACTCATTTCGATGTTCACAATGATGTTTAAGCTTTAACAAGACATACAACATAAAGATGGCCCATCTTCTAATCCAGATCCTCTAGAACAGGTTTACACATCCCAGATGAGCTCAAATTGTTTAGGATGATCACCATGGTCAGATCGTCATCACAAAAGGTCAGATTTTACCACATCACCTTATGTGCTCCATCAACATTTTTTTTTCTCCATAACTATATAAATGTATGTAGAAAAAGGGAGAGAGAGAGATTCCAAAACAACCTTAATTTCCAACAGAAGTACATGCTTAGGCTTTGCTTCCCCGTCAATTAATGATGTCGCAACAGATGACCCTGGTTGAGTAATATGAAAGCCCATCCCGGGAACTTCCTGTTGAAGTTGGAAACTACTTTCCATAAGATACTTATAACAAACAGTCCGAGGCACAAAAAAAAGGCAGCAACTTAATAAACCACACAAATATCATTTCAGTTTGAAGAAAGAAATATAGTTTCAACAAACCTGTGGGTCAACAAGGCATTCATGTTCATGTCCCCACACTATAAAGTCCAGGAAACGTGGCAGGAAATGCTCATTTATAGCATTTTTAGGATTCGTCTTTACCCTACAAAGCAAAATGACTGGTCAATGAACAGTCATATGATAGCAATTTCAAGCTTCTTATGTAAATAAGCCAATAGCACTGAGTGTTAAGGATACGTTGCAGAAATTAGGGATGTTCTTATTTACTTTCACATTGAAGAAAACATGTCAAGTCTCAAGGCAAGGTATGACCTGTTTTGATGGAGTACAAGGATGTTGAACCAGTCAGATACGTCACATCCTTCTTGGGCTTCAGGCCGCATCCACTGTACAGCATGTGGTGTCTGCATTATCAAACAATCAGCCAAATTTATAAGCTGGTAAAAGAACCTGAAAATTTCTTTCTTGGAGAAGAAAAGGAATAAATCTACTCCAAATTTCAACTGGAATACCTGAAACATTCTATTTAGACGTTCGTCTCTAATGTTTCCAAGGCCATAGAGAGCGACTGCAGTTGAACCCTGGGAGTTTGCCAGAACATGTATTTGATCAGTTTTTAGAGCCCAAAGCATAGGTATTAAAAAAGAAAGTTTGCTAATTCTGACCTTCCTGATAAGAATAGGATAAATAGTGATTTGACCAACACCTGAACCTCCAAGAACCATTTTCCCAAAGTAATTCACAAGATTGCAGGAAGAAAGAATATCTATTGAAGAGAGATTGTCCTGCCAGAATAAACAGTGTTCATAATATAATGAGTTGCAAGAACCAGCACAGGCAAATATTGAATATGCATTCAACAATTGGTCTGATTGCCATTTACAAACCTAATTCTCAACTTTTTCATCCATCCATAAGCAAATTAGAAGGTATCAGTTGTTTCTTAAGTTATACTTTCAAAAGTGACAGTACTGATATTCAGAGTACAGTTTAATTTTTTTAAACAGCAGTTTTAAGAAAAGAGTTTATATTTAATAGTCTAAAATTCAAGTTTCAATATTAGGGTATGCTTGTTTGCTGTCAAAATCTTGCGAGTAAATGACCAAATGAATCAGGAAATACACGCAATTAGACATGCATGGTTACAAAATTTCCTAAGACAATGTCTTTCCAGCCCTAAAACATTAACCTACCCACCCCTTCCCCAAAGAAAACCATTTACAAACTCATTCACACAACCATAAGATGGCACAAAGCAGTCTGACTCATTCACACAACCATAAGATGGCACAAAGCAGTCTGACTCATTCCACAAAGTAAGATGTTCAAAACACCATATTTAATTGACCAATCCACTTTGCCTTGTTTGATTAGGTCAAATAGATGAAGTTCGGAAGGTAGTTATCTGACTCGTAGCATAACCACCACCATCACATCCACTGCCATCAAACCACCACTACTTTCACAACCGCCTCCACCACCACCAGTGCCAACATCACAACCCCCTGGCCGGCCCTTAGCATAGGCCACATCGGCACGGGCCTAGGCGCCACAAAAATATCTTTTGAAGGGCACCAAATTTTGGAAAAATTATGTACTTATCATATAATATTTTTTGTTCCTTTTTGTCAAGTGTGTGTTCTATGGTGTGTTGATTATTCTTGATGACAGCTTTAAACCATGTTAGATAGGTCTTAAGATCGAACTCATTACCACATTCTAATTTTCTTTCCTATTAATTCCATTTTAATCTACCTTTGTGTTCATGATAGGTCAAACCCATTTTACTTTCTTTTTAAACCACATTTTAATTAACATAAAAAAAATTAGTTTGGAGTTAGCAACAACGTCAACGAATTTACAGGTGAAAATTTGTGATTTGATAAATGTATAAATTGGTCCATTAAGTTAAATTGATCCAAAAAAAATTTCTTCCTTCGTCATTTTTAGGCTTGAAAATTGAGTGAAAACCTATATATGTGTATGTTTATTTTTTATGATCGTTAGCATATTTTTTTAGGGTTAATTTGTGTTTTGGTCCTATAGTTTGTACCAGTTTTGAGTTTGGGTCCCAATTTTGTCCAGCTTTGAGTCCTGGTCCCAAGACCACAATGATCGTAAACTCTCCATTACAAATAAAAGACCTAAATACAAAGTGAGTATAAATTGTGGGACCTGAAGTCTCAATTTATCTATACTAAACTTAATATTATTTAAAAACTGAAAATTCATATAATCACTATGGAGAGTTAACGGTCAACGAGGTCTTGGAACTCAGACTCAAAGCTGGACAAACTTGGAGTGCAAATTATAGGACCCAAATGCAAATTAGCCCTATTTTTTTTTACATAAAAAAGGCACCGCTCTAAAAGTCCGCCTAGGGCACACAAGATCTTAGGGCCAGACCTAATCACAACCATAGCCATCATAACCACCATTGCCATCAAACCACCACCACCTTCACAGCCACTACCACCATCGACGCCACCCCCACTACCATAACCACCACCATTTTCGCAGCCACTACCACAGCACAATCAAAGCCACAACCATATCATAATCACAACTACCGCCATCATCGCCACCACTCACAACCACCATTACCAACACCATGTAGAGAAACCAAATACACATCGAACTTTGCATGGATTTTTTTAATTGCTACCAAACGGCGTAAGGTAATGCATTATTTTGCAAAATGCATTGTTTTAGAGTGTACCAAGCAAAGCCTAAATGACTAAAGGAAATAATATCAAATTGAAATAACTGAATAAGGGTATTTTACATGAGTGGCACAACCACTCTTGCAAGTCTGAAAAAAATTGTCTCAACAATTTTGCGTATGTTTCTCAACTGGTAAAAGCTATGCAATGACACTTCATTTTCAAATAAATAAATTTTAAAAAAAATATTATCGTGTACACTCCGACATGTTTGAACACTTGTTACACTCCATCAAACACGTCATGCTTAGATCATCAATATCTTTTCAAAAGTTTCAATTCTTACATGTCATGGCACGTCAGATCTACATGTAAAAAGAATGACTGAATATTAAACTTATTGTTGGAAAAAAAAAAAAACTAACATTATACTATATGTGTTGTTCTCGTATTTTTTTTTTAGTCGACTTGTCCAACACCTTGTAACGTGTCAAACAATGACACCCGTGTCAACGTTATTATATAGGGTAAAGAGCATCTCCGTAGCAAACCCTAAGAGATGCTTATTTTCTTAGTCTTGACTTGCCATAAAGGCAAGAGAGCTAGAGAGTGTACTATAAAATTAGGGTTTATACCACAAAATGAGAAAAGTGGGAAAGTTTGCTTCAAAACCCCCATATATTTATGATATTAGGTATATAGCAGTTAGAACAACTTAAACTGGTAAGCCAAATGTTTGGGAGTATGGTGTCTTCCATTGGAGATGCCCTAACAAAAATCCTAAAATCTTGATTTTACATTGATCTTATACCAATCATAACAATGTTTAGGAGTTGTACTGAGGGTTACCGTATGCATTATCATGCAAACAAAAATAAATATTTAGCCATTATTTTAGCCCACATCGATTGTCAAAACCCAAAACTCGAGACAACCACTGTTATAATTGATTGAAGAACCCAAGCAAGACTTGTATGAGACTTTGTTGTACGAGTCTTTCAAATTGGACTAACGTACATATGAACCCTGAAATTGGACCTTTGGATGGAGTACTTTGATTTAAAAACCCTCTTTCAATTGTTCCCATTTTTTATTCCTAACCCCTGAAAAAGGGGCCACGATCGAGAATCAAACTCATCACTCAGAAGTCCGGAAATTTCAACAAGACTTCTTCTTTCTCAGAAGAAATTTCAATCAATTTCCTAGAGAGTTTGATCAATTTTTTTCCCTTCATTCTCTTTCCTTTTTCCTTTTTCCTTTTTCCTTTTTCCTTTTTCCTTTTTCCTTTTTCCTTTTTCCTTTTTCTCACTCGAGACTTCTCTCTTTGATTTCTTTTTCTTCATCATGCTTTATGTTGAAACAAAGCTCACGGATCTTTTTTTGTTAAAACACAGCAGTAATATTTCATTTGCAACAGAGATTTGCTTGCCCTCCCCACTTTTTAGCTTCTCTTTTTAATTTATGACTCTGCTTACGTTTTGCAAATTTGGACTTTGACTATTTTGGACATGGAATTGTTAAATATTTATAACTTCTAGTAATTATGAGTATTATTTGCATATTTTAGTCTTGGTAGAGCACCTGACCACACCAAAAGGTTGTCTCACGAGGACAAGTAACTCGCCAGCAGTTCCTTTGCTACCTTAAGCAAGAGAATTTGGATCAATCAAGCTTCTCCTCGAACTGTCTTCTTTATGGGGCCAAATTTTCATGGTAGAGCTGTAGATAACCTTCAGACAAGAGGTATTATTTTGACCTACAGATACTGCTTGTGTAACCACCTTGAAGAGTCAATTGACAATCTCCTTCTTTCTTGCAACTTTCTAAGCTGATTTGGGAACTACTTTTGAAAAATTTTGAGAAAAAAAGAGGATAGTTCAAGGGACTTTTACCCACTTGCTTGAAAACTGAAGTAGGCAAAGGGCCTTCACTGCCAAAGGTGCATGGATTTGGGATCGTTTGTCTCACTTTATTTGCTGGGCTATTTGGGCTATTTGAAAGGGTGACACAGTCACATCTTTAAGGAAAACTCTTCTCTGATCCATAGTGTTATCCTCGATCACAAACGCCAATTTGGCATTGGGCCAGGCTCATTATGCAGCTGGCATAACATTGTATTTAGTGTATCGCTTCTTGTATCCTTCAAAACCAGTGAAACCCATTCTTGTTATCCTCTTTCATTAATAAAATTCCTATTTTACTCATCAGACTTCTAAAACCTTGATTTCAATAGTCTTCGTACATTTGAGTTTTGTACTAATGAATTTATTTTTTCAAACAGATTGAAGAAATCACTAGGGAAGCACTAATCATTCACACCCCACACATGTCATATGTGACATCCAGTGTCCCGCTGAGGTGGGTTGTTTAGTCCCACATTATTTGTGGGAGGAGTTGGATAGTGGTTTATAAGGGTAGTTCATATGTGACATCATAAGTTCATAGGTCAAACTAAATTTTTTTTATTTTTATTTTTTTTGTGCAATTTGATATTTGTGTGGTAGTAATTTGGGAATGGCAGAAAAACTGTTTTGAAGGGGAACACAAGCCATGATGGTCACTCGGTACTGATAGTAACTCCATGCCTGTGGTAAATGGCCTTTCAAAAAAAAATGGCCTCTTGTTTGATTTCTCCATGAGGCTTCTTTTTTTTCTTTTTTTTTGGAGTGGGTGTGTGTGTGGGGGGGGGGGGGGGGGGGGGGTGGGGGGATCAATGTAAAAGCCTCTAATGCTTATAGATTTGTGTAACATGTCAATAGTCCATGAGTGTGGTTAAAGAATTTATGTAACCTGTCGATAGTTCACAAACATGGTTAGATAAGATATTTTAATAACATATGAACAATATAAATGAATGAAAATACAGATGTTATGGATAGAAATGGTAATATCTATCTGATGGCATTTAACATACCACTCCTGCAGGGTCATCATGATTTCCATGAATAGTGAACACTGGCAAGCCAACATTGAAGTGGGGATCTTCATAGTTCACATGACCAAATCTGCATATGCAATCCACAGTTCAGAATCATGTTTAGTTACAAGTCTTATGTTTATTTGTTTATTGCAGAAGAAAAGTTAATTAACAGAAACAAACAATCAGGGTGGAAAGATCTATTGTTCATCCTAATGATGACAAAAGTGTAAGAAACAGTAAGCAAAAGTATTGTGAATGTCCAACCAGATATTAATTTCAACATATACGCGTCCTACTAAGCCTACCAGCGTTGCAATATCGAATTCGATGATCCTGCAGAACACAATCTAATACTTTCTAGAAGAAACACAGTGGCAATCTAAATCCTTTCGTAAATCCTAAATAGATGCAACTTTGCTACTTAAAGCAGATTTTGTTACGTTGACAAAGGAAGGCAAGCCTTAGAACAGATACCAGATAAATACTCATCCCAGTCCTGAGTACATAGATCCATACCAGACAGGATAAATTAACAATAAATTGAAGAAAAAAAAATTGCAGTACACTAGTACTAAGTTAGATTACTCTTTTGATCCATGAAAGAGTCCTTAGAATGGTGACTTACTTTCAAAAACTGGATTTTCTTTATGCACTACTAGTAAAACTATTAGTAAAGCAAACAAAAACAATAAGAAATGAAATATAAGAGATGCAAGAGAAAAATTACATGTTAGCGAAATTCACTGTCTGATCACTGACAACTTGGAATTGCACTGGTCTATCATTGAGACAATAACGGCGGAGGATCTCAATAGCTTTCACTAAGGTTGACCTTGATGGCTTATTTTCATGGAAAAGATCACCACCAAGAAGTAAGAAGTCGACCTGAAATCCAGATTGAAATCAGTTCATTGCTATCAAGTGACTATTTCATGACATCCAAAGCACAAACATAATAAACTCTGATTGTGTAGTACAAAGCGTTTATAGAAACACCAAAATGATGGCATTCAGTCCTTTGCAAAAATACCAGAAACAACCAAAGCAATCAGGTTGTAAACGTTGATTTTCTATCGAATTCGACAAAACACCACAGATCCAGCGCTTTTTATCCTTCCAGTGTGATGGTGGCTCATGGTAATATATTCTAGACACACGTAGCCTACCCCGGTTTGGATTTCTGATTTTACCTAGTTTCCAAACACTTAACTATCTAACACCTCTCCCTCAAACTCAAAAAGGTGAGAACCAGTGTGAGCTTTCTCAGATACCATACCTTACAAAATTGCTTGCCTTGCAACAACCAACAGTGGATCTTCACCACCCTTCTACCAGAAACGGAAAGCATACACAATCGCCGAACCGATCAAAATCAACTTTCAAGCTAACCATTAAGACAAACTATGGACAAACAAACAGCAGCCAACAAACTCCAGACAAAAGACAGATGAAATTCTATAGCCAAAAGTGTAACAGGAATAGACAATCCAACAAACAATCAATCACAGCTCAACAGACGCACTAGTAAAACGCCATCAAAACTTTTAAGTTATCCCAGTCTATCTCTGTGACAGTAAATGCAGAGACACTAGCAGAAGAGGAGGATTCAGCACCTGCAACATCAACATGCTTTACAACCAACTATTGTGACTGACTATGGAAGATTACATATTTACATCAAATACTATTCGTTGGAGAGTTTGGAAAGAAATGAACAATTGCATCAGTAGGAGCTTGATCATAGGGTTCATGGACCTCTTATGGCTGCTTTGCCAAATCAAAGCAAGAGGGGAGTTTGTTTATTCGCTTTAGTAAATCATGATATCCTTGTACTGCATCCTTAAGTTATGGTTTGGCTAGTTTCTTTTTATAAAAATTGGACATTAAGCAAATAAAATTGAAAAACCTGAGCTAAAGTGAAAGGAAAACAGAAGATAAAACAAGTTCATTTCGAATTCAGATACAGCTGTGGAAATAATGAAGACGCTAATGTACGTGACCAATACATCATCCGGAACTGAAAATTTATTACCTGCTGTTGATCTGCTATTGAGCATATTTCTTCGAATGCTTGGAATGAATCAACTCGGCGTACTTCATCCTTCTCCATGTAACCAAGATGGCAATCAGTTGCAACAAGCACTCGCAGCGTGTTGCTGTCATCATTCCTAAAAGATTTCACATTACAAAATTTATCAAATCACTAGAGCAACAATATAAAATAGGAAGGACTACAAACAAAGGCTACACAAATCACATAACAAAATATCTGCATAACTAAAGTACAGAAAACAAGATAAACAGAAAATTGTGATTTTATCTAAGACACTTTGGGTACATGCTGTAAATAAAATTCAGATTGCAGAATCGATAAAATTCTGTGCCATCTTCTCTCCACGTAATCACCATCCATTGACTTAAACAGACCCTTATATCAAGTGATCAATAAATCAACTAAGGTTCTATTTGATTCATGGAAACTTTGCATTCCAGTAATCACTAAAACATTACATAAGTTGTCATTGGTGAAGCAATAAAACCGTTTCGGCCTTTCGGGTCCACTTGTACATAGCTTATCAGACCATTTCTTCCAATTCTTTTGGACAACAAGTGAAGGAGGACATCGCTTTGGTTTAGTCTGAACAATTTCTGTTAAAAAAAAATAATTACTGGATTCTCACATTGCCAAAAGACTAGGCCATACATAATGCGCTTGGGTAATGGCTGTAGGCCTTTGCCATAGACTTTTGGCTTCGTAAATCCTCAAGTTTGGCTCTTATATGTTTTGTTTGGCTCACCTCTCAGCTAACTTGGCATTTCTTTTTATTTCTAATCAAAATGGTAGGTCCCCTAAATACCCTTCTTCTCTAGAGCTAATAGATAATTTTTTTGTTTCGGAACTATTTAAATCCCTAATCTCAATGGTAGAGCTCCTGACATTGCTTTCTCCTCCTTATAAGACGGGTCATGTTGGTTAAACCATCTTTCTATCATACATATAATCATCCATTTATTTTTAGACCATTTTATCATAAGTAACTCAAACATTCCTAAAAAAAACCAAAATAATAGTTTGCAAAGAACACATACCTTGAGACTTCTTCCATGTGCTTCTAGTCAAACAGTAGCTAGATTCTACAACTGAAAACAACAAAGCAGTATGTTTTCGCCTCAGATTGGTTCGAAGAAGTTGTTTCGAGTCGATTTTTTTCTCTGTTGTTTTCGAAATTTTCGACCGATTGTTGAAGATGGAGAAACTGTCTCTGCAAGTTGAGAGAATGAACTGCACTGATTTTTTTTATTTTTTTTTGTGTTTTCATTAAATAATGAAGGTCAGGGACCCCTAAATAAAAATATTTTATTAATTATTATAATTAAACTCTCAAATAAACATAATATAATTGCTACACCCTTATTTTCCAGAGTATGTTTTTCTCTTGAACCTTTCTAACTGTTGAGGAAAGGGGCAAGGAAACCAGCGAGGGGGAGGGTGTCACCACTCATCCCCCTCGAGATTCGCATTGTTGTGCATTTCGAGGGGGTGAGCAGTCACACCCTCCCCCTCGCTGGTTTCCTCGCCATTTAGAATTTTTGTTTTCTCTTATAAAGTGAAAAACGATTCCAATGAACTTTTGTAAACCTAACTTTTCTCAAGTAAAGAAAATTCTTTGTAAACTTAACTTTTTTATGAAAAATCTCTTTCTTCGATGTCCTTCAATGTCTACCACCAACAAGTGATTGCTTCTTAACCTCTTTCATAATCTTTTATTCATACATTAAGTGTTTTCACTAAACAAATGAACTTTTGCTTAAAAGGTAAAAAAGTTTCACTCTCATTGTCTTTTGATATTTTTCATTAGATTACGTTACTATTATCAATATGTCAAATGTAGATTGAGAACATTGTGTCGCTGTGAATGGTAACAAACTACATGTTAAGTTTAATTATTGTGAAAAATAGATGTGGGGAGGGGTTTTTTGAATGAAAAATCATCTTGGAAGAACAAACAAGGATACTTCACCATGCTTGAGCAATTCGAATGATAATTATTTGCTATTCAAGAAGATGTGTACTGATAAAGTGGTTGCAAAGGTTGTTGAAATAAGGGAAATGAATGTGCTCCAATGTATGGGGATGATGGAAATGTAGGTGGAGGCAAAGTTGATTATGGAGGTGAAAAAAACAAACTGCCATGAATGAAATATGTAAACCAACTGATAGGGAAAAATGTTGTGTCAAAATTTCTAGGTTCATTTATGGATGTGTTTTGCCTTTCAACATTGTCACAAGTGTATATTTTAAAGAAATGATTGATGAAATTTGTAAGTTTGGGAGTGGATTAAAACCTCTCACTAACTATGAAATTAGGAACTCCTACTTGAATAAGGAAATGGAAGAGGTGAATGTGAAACTTGAAGCCTACAAGAAAGATTTGAAGAAATATTGATGCACTATTATGTCCGATGGGTGGACCGATGGTAAAAGTCGAAACATTACAAATTTTCTTGTCAATGGTCCATAGGGAACTGTTTTCTTGAAGTCTCTTGATACATCAAGCATATTTCATAATGTTGAAAACTTGTACTTGATGTTGGATGAAGTGGTACAGAAAGTAGGTGAAAAAAATGTTATCCAAGTGTGCACGGTAGTGCCTCAGCTTATGTCAAAGATGGGGAATACCTTATGAAAAATAGGCCACGCCTCTTTTGGTCTCCTTGCACAGCACACTTGATAGATCTCATACTTTCGGGCATTGGTGATTTGCCTCTCCCAAGTGAAACCGTTAAAAAGGCCAAGATAGTAACAGTGTACATTTATAGCCACACGTGGGTGTTGAGTCTCATGAGAGAGCACACTAATGGTAGGGAGTTAACAAGGTTAGCCATCACTCGATTTGCCACAGCCTACCTCACATTACAAAGCATTATTGATAATAGGGTTGGCTTGAGGAGTATGTTTACTTGCACGAAGTGCGAATAGTCTCATTTTTCAACGAAGCCAAAGGCACTTGAGGTAATGCATATTATGCTGGGGGATAAACAATTTTGGCCCGGGGTGAAGTATAGTATTAATTGTGCCTCTCCATTGGTTGGTGTTTTGCGTTTGGTTGATGCGGATGATAGACCTCCCATTGACTACATTTATGAAGCAATGGATCAAGCTAAGAAAAAAATTGCAAATAATCTTGGGAACAAGGAGTCGAGATACAAGAAAATATGGAGTGTCATTGATGAAAGGTGGAATTACAACTCCATCGTCATTTACATGTTGCAGCATACTATCTTAATCCTCATTTCCATTATAGTGACAACTTTCAAGCGGATGAAGAGATCATGGATGGCTATTATGAAACAATTGAGTTTTTGATTCCATCGAGACAATAAATGATTCTTATTGACCAACAACTTGATGTGTTCAGAAGATGTGCTGGGACATTTGGGAGACAATCTGCCATTGAGGCAAGGACCATGAAACAACCTGGTATGTTTAATGTTTATTTAACTTAAACATTTTCATTGATTACATGTTTATGTCTTTTACGTGTTAAAATTATGATATTATTATTGTAGCTTATTGGTGGGAAAGCGTTGGAAGCCATTGTCTGGAATTGCATAATGTGGCTAAGAGAATTTTGAGCTTAACTTGTAGTACTTCGAGGTGTGAACGTAATTAGAACACATTTGATCAAGTGAGCAAAAAATTATTAGTTGTCATGTATGATATGAATATTTAGTAATTTAACTTTCTAATTTGTTAAATGCATGGTAGATTCATACAAAGAAGCGAAATCAATTAGAACAAAAGCGACTGAATGCACTTGTGTTTGTCAAATACAATCTTGCTCTTGATCAATGCCAACAACATAGGACACAAGGCACAGATCTCATTCTATTGTCGGAGTTAGATAATGACAATGAATGGATTGTGGAGCAAGAAGATCCAGCACTCCCCAATGATACCTCGTAGTTGGACATAGTAGATTGTTTTATTGAGAATGAAGCGGAGCCAAGCCGAAAACGACGTCGTAAGTTAATAATTTATTGCTCGTTTGTTTTATTTCTTCAAATTTACTTCTAGTTGTTTTCTATAGTTACTACTTTTGAACTTTAATGTGAATAGGACCAAGAAATTTAACGAAGTCGACAAAGGGAAATAACAAAGTCATTGAAGGTGAAGATGAAGACGGTTGTGACTTGGAAGATGAGATTGATGTCATTGATAATGCAGACATTACAATTATTGATGCAATAATCAATGAGCATGAAACTACTTCATGAAAGAATCAAAGTTGGAACTAGGAACCAATGAAGACATCTTGATTCTTGAATCATACTTTTAACTTTTAGGGAAAGACTCTTAACTTATAATTTAATAGTTATTATTACTTAATAGTTTATATTTTGCTTTTGGGATTCATTTTGTATACGCTTCCACACATTCTTGGGTATATTTTGCGTATAGGATAAAATTTTACAATGAACAATAAGTGTTGAAGTCTTATACTTTTTGGCAAATATGAAATCTTTTACTTTTTTGCAAATGAAGTCCACTTTGCTCTACTATATTTTGTTTGTTTTCTTAGAATTTTCAAAAATACTTGATAAAAGCAATATTCTGCACAAATAACAATCTTTGGGAATTGATCAATTCGTTTGTAATTTTTCATCACAAAAGCAAAGTTGAACTTGGATTACATTAATTCATCTTCATTCTAATAATTTCTCTTATGAATCACAGTGGTCGTTCTAATGGTCATCTCATTCGCACTTGCCACATGTATTGCCCCCCTTTTATACTTGATCAAGCTAAATACACTTTGAGTTCCATATATTTTGAAACATGTAAAGACTACAGAGAATGTAAGTAAAAAGAAACGATATATTCCAAAATGAAGGCAAAAATATGTATATATATATACGAAACATATAATATATATTATAATTAAAAAATCTTACGATTTACGATTAAATCTAAATCTTACACGTTACTATTTATAATACGATTTACGATTCACTAACACTGTGCATAAGTAATTTCACACCAAAGCTTCTAAGTATACTTAGCATATATTCTAAAAACCCTAATGTTTCGAAGCTATCATTCTTCGACTCGTACAGAAATTTAATAACTAAGGAAAAATAAAATGAGGGATCTTGTGTAAGTAATTACGGAAGGAAAGACGATCGATTTGAAAGAATTTGATTTTGGAGAAAAACTAAAACCCTAGAACGAAAGCGATGTGACGAAGAAGAAGAAAATAAGAGCTCGATCGAAAAACCAGTGAGTGAGAGTGTACCTTTAAACAAGACAGACGGAAGGAGAGATTTGGAGAACTCGAACGAATGATGGTTTTTTAGAAGAAGTGGAGAGCTAATATGGCGAGAAATTTAACATGACGCCAAGAGAATTAACTGTATATAAATGTCGTGAAGCAAAAGACATTGTAGTGTATGCAGCATAGTGAAGTTTGTCAGCAAATGACGACTTTATCCTTATGGTTTTGTTACAATCGGGTCGGGTCTTGCAATCTGCCCCTACTTACTATTGGTTGCAATGGATTTGTCTCCCAGTTAAATGTAAGGGTTTATTTATAGTTTATAAGTAATCGGGAGTTTCAAATAAATTATGTTAAAGACTTAAGTATAATTCATCAATGTTTGAGAGAGACTGATTTTTATTGAAAATTATGAAATGTAGAGGGCAAAATGGAAAATGATAATGTTAGATGTAAGAGTCTATTTATAGTTCATAGATAATTTGAGGCTTCAAATAAACTATGTTAGGGACATATATATATATATATATATTGTTTTATTAGAAAATGTTGTTTTTTAATTCATGTTTTTTTTTAATTTTGAGATTAAAAACTATCGATAGCCTGGTTAGTTGGCTAAGGCTATGGTGGTTTGACAGAAAAACCGAACCGATACATATGTCCTTTTTTCAAGGAATGCTAGTTACCTTATCTTTTCACTTTATTTCTTCTTCTAGTGACATGTGTCTTCGACAATTTAAATCACGTAATTCAAAAGTTAATATTTAATTAAAATCAAATTCCTTGTTTACACTCTTATAATGATCATGGAAAACATTAAATAAGGTAATGAAATCCAAAATTCCAGTGTTTCATCTTCACATTTTTCTTAAATTATGCTTCTTCACGATTTTGAGAGTTTTTTTTATTGTTTATTTCAACAAATTTTGTCTTATTAAAAGCAGGGCTTCTTTTCAGAACGTTTATTATATATACTCAAATCTACATAATGAACACCAACCAAGCAATACTTACTTCCAATATAACTCATATTAGTTAAATAGCAAAGCCATCTAGAAAGGATCACCGTGACACTAACAATCAAACAATTGCACACACATTACAAGTGTCCAATTTTCTAGTCACTTGAAACACGTAAATATCCACAACTTGAATCACATGTCACAAAAATTGGGCCAGTTGTAATCTTTTTTTTAGAATAATTTTATAAATCAAATTATTTAATTCATACAAGACAAACAATTAGAAGGTAGAACATCAAATAAAAAAATGACAAATGTTGTACGAGATATACAGACATTATAGATTGAAATAATATAAATTAATTAGTAAAATTCGATTTTGGAGGTCATCACATATGAGAAGACTGAAAATGAGATTTTCCCTAAGCTTCATGACTAAACTGACAAGATAATCTAATGATCCAAATATCGATCATTGGAAATATTTCTACAATGAGTGAAACAGTTTGTTCACTACCCATCCATTTGATATTAATTTGCCACTTTTAGGGGAATTCCCTATTACATTGTAGCAAAATGTGTAAGTGAGGTTACTGACTCATTATTTTTTTTTATCTAACTTTTTATCCATTAATCATAATCGGTATATTTTAGTCATAGCTATTGCTGTAAAGTTAATGGTTGTCTTGTGCATCATTACAACCTTCGAAAACGGCTGAATAACGTTAGAAAGTGATAAGATATCCAAAGAAAACTTTTTACTTCTATCTAGCGAAAGATAAAGGTTCAAGTAACTTGTAGGCACTAGAAAATTTAGATATCTAACCATTCCTTTTTAGTTGGTTATGCATGTTATATATTAAAAATATAAATTTGTTACCAATTTGTATTTTATTTAATAACATTTATCATCTGATATTAGTAAGAAATAATTGCATTATCCATTCAGTCCATTTGTTTTATTCGAATATATAAGAAGCAATAGTCAGTTAACTTTAATTGTTGATCGGTGATTGTGATATATAAAAATATATAATGTTTCATTTATGTGTCAATGTAATAAGATGGATGTTCGAAAATGGATAATGGTTTGGTGGCCTGTTTGACGGGTGGATGATCGAACCAAATTGGAAATGGCCCGATAAGCCATGAACTGGGATGTGGAATGAAATCGATTAGTCTAGGGTTATTTAGGATTTTGGGTGTTTTCGTTGATGATAGTGATGAATGAGTTCTACAAGTCTTCCTTCTTCATCTAAAAAATGAGAGACGTATAAAGAAAGAGAAGTAGGTTTTGGAATGTGGATAGGAGATGAAATGGATGGATGACTTATATATATGGTAGGAGTTGAGTGGAACCATGGACATCAATGCACTTTATAAACTTGATTTTTTGCTTAAATGTCGGAGTCCGAATGAAATGATAAATAATCAATAATCAGTGGGCTTTTCCTTAATTGACGTAACTAAAAGAGACATTTTTGTCTCATGGCCAATCCAAAATATCGTTTAAACATTTATAATATTCTTTTATTTCATTTTCATATTAGGTTGTTACAATTGATTTATCTTTTTTTTTTTTTCTAGATTTTGCTGTTGAAAGCAAGGAAAATGTTAATTTACATAAAATATGTTTTGATAAATTTGATTGCGTATTTATAGTTAAATTTATGGTTCAATAAAAATAAGACAATAAGGGTGGGCAAGATTCCCGGTCCCGAACCGTCCGACCCGGTTCGGTATGGTCCCAAACCAGTTTAGATCGGGACCAACCGGTTTATGCTGATTTTATCTCGGTTCCGAAACCGGTTTATACAAATATAGTCCCGAACTGTTCCGGTTCGTCCCGGTCACTGTAGTGATTCCAAAACAAATCCAAACCCATATTTAGCAAACCCAAACAAAGCAAAGCCCAACCCATTATCCCTAATGTTATTATGTTATTTGAGCCATGGCAAAATATAGGCTTGGGTTGGGCCTTAGCAAATTTTCTAAATTTGTGTTGGGTTTGAAGTTTGTCAGGCCTGATCCAAGACATTTGGTGTAAGAAATCATAGGTCCAACAACAATTCGGGATGGCATGGTCTCGACCCGGACCATCCCGTTTCAAACCGGTCCGGGACCAACCGGGGCTGTTCAAAAAAATGTGCAATCCCAAACCGTTTCGGACCTGTTTCACTATACTATACCGAGACCGGAACCGGGATAGGCTCAATCTCGGACCTTGCCCACCCCTATAAGACAAAATATTTAAAGGGAAAAAAAAAACTTTGCTTAGATTTTCATTTTGTACTCAGATTGAAAACTGATGCACGTACTCTTGTCGAGCAAATGAGATAATGTCACATCAACATCATAATGTGAAAATGAGAGTGCGAAATGAAATCACGAGTGAACGACTCTATTATAAAAATACATTTAACTATTTTTTTAAAAAGTTTCAACTTAGTTAGATTTTGATGAAATTTAGGAAAATTAAATCTAAATCTAATCAAGGTAAACCATACACAGTTCAGACTTGTACGAGGTCTTTAATATTTTTTAGCAACACTAAAAACGTAACATTTGGTGGGAAGAATATCAAAGATATATGTGAAGAGATGAGAAGGGGATAATATATTGCAATGAGATCCCCTGTCTCTAACCATTCATTTTTAGTTGGTTATGGAGATTCAAGTTATCTCTTTGATCGATCGCTCAAACACATGTTATACATTCAAAAATTACAATTTCTATTATATTTTTTACATTATATTAAACGAGTCATTAGTAATTACCTTATGTGTTTGAGCGATCGATCAAAGAGATAACTTGAATCTCCATAGCCAATTAAAAATGAATGGTCAATTATATAAGAAGTAATTATCAATTAAATTAAATTAATGATTGGATGACTACAATATATAAAGAAAATGTTTTATATATTTGGTTAAATGCAATAAGACTCTATAAAAGAAGATTGAACCGAACACATTCTAGTGAAGTTCTTCTACCTACATGAACTCTAACAAAAAAATCATGAGATTTGAGAAAACGTATTTAATCAAATGACAACCTTGTATATATCTTTAATAAAGTGTTGCTTAAATCAATGTTTAGAAATTAGTTAACGAGATTGGTATGTTTCAACTTAATCATCAAACTAACTAAAATGTTGTTAGTTGTTAGCATTAGAGATAGTAGGGAAACATACTTAGGCATGAGAGATTGTCATTTACAGATAATCACACTTATGCAATATAGATTTGAGAACATTGTATTCGGCATGATTTTCTTCCAGTTGGTTTTCCTATAAAGATTTAATAAGTACAACATGACATTAAAAGCAAAAGCTTTATTTTGACTTTGTAATCATTTTTACATTTTGATATGATACGTGATAACTGATATTATATTCTTCAGTTAACCCACGTAGTACATGGAAATGAACGATGATTTTAGAAGATTTAAAAAATATTAAATATCTGAATTCTTATTAAATAGAGTGGATAATTCACGGTGAACTTTTACCGCCGAAGCTATTGAATCATTTCATCATTCATTCCCACAACCAATACAAGGGTCATTTGTAGCATGTACCTTTCACAAATTTTTTTCCTAACATCAAGTAAATGAATTTTAAAACCCTCTGAGAACCTGTACATGAAAATTGATGATACATAAAAACAATCAAACTCCTGAGCCGAACAAGTGTCATGTAATCTCGAGGAACTACGGGCTCAAGCATCGGCCCAACACAGATCCAACCCAAGTGGCTTTGAACCCGCTCACCTTCAGTCCGCCAAGCAGTCCGGGACTCTCACAGCATGCTAGGCCTACATGTTTCACAACTATCCACGATACCTATAAGCCCTCTTCAGACAAGTATCTCGAAGATCAGCTTTAGACGAGCAACTACAGCTGCTATTTGCTTCCAACTAGGAAGCAAACACTAGAGTATCTTCCACACAGGGGAACTCCCTTCTACGGATTGCTCTTGAATTGACAACTATCTCCCACGTATCTAAGAGTGCAGAGCTAACAAGGAACTTCCCTCTTACAACATGACTCTTAATTAGAAAGGAATTTTCACGAAGATCTCCTCCCTAAACTACGCTTACAATGACCTGATTGAACCAGAACTCCTTGCATTATAAACAAGACATGAGGTTGGTAAGATAAAGTACACTACAAAATCCATGTTACAACATTACACATTCCTTAGATCCTCTGCCTCACTTTAGTATCAGAGTGTCAGTAGGAACAGGGTCAAAGCTGGGAGCGAAAATCGACTACATCAGTTTGGCGCCGTCTGTGGGGACGACATAGTTTTTAACTTTACACTAAGTGTCATCTCCTACCAAATCCCAGAGAGATGGTGACCACCGCGTCATGCAACAACGAACCATGTCCCTATACCAGTTCCTGCCATGCACGGGCAGCCTACTCATGCCCCTGCACCAACGACGACAACGACAGACCCCAGAATCGAGGTGTTGGCATCCCAAATGCAGCAGGTTATCAAGGCGGTGGAGACACTCACACGATAGAATCCACCCACTGCTGATGGAGACCAGGAACAAGCGTAGGAGAGCCATGCCCCCGCCAGTTCCTATTGGACTAAGGGAGGTTGTGCGGCTAACGCTGATCCAACCGCCAAGACAGATAGGCTAGGTCCCGGAAACCCTCTCTGCAGAGGCGTGCACACGATCCAGACGTACTATATCGCCTCTCCGTCCCACCCTTTGTGGACCAGATCATGAGTGAAGCACTTCCAATAAAGTTCACTCTCCCGAAGCTCGATTCCTATGACAGAACCACTGATCATTTCGATCATCTACGCCATTACCAACACGTAATGGCGCTCAAGGAAGGATCTGAATCTGTCATGTGCAGAACCACCCAGTCTTAAACGCCCTGCATTGACATGGTTCCACAGCTTTTTACCGAAGTCAATCGACTCAAAACATTGGCGAAGGAATTCTTGTCACGTTTCGTTGGAAGCCAGCATTTCAGAAAAGGCCTGCATCACATACTCTCTCTAAGGCAGAGGTCCGACAAGACGCTCTGAGAGTACGTCACACACTTCAACAACGAGCCGACCCTCATTGACGGGTGCATCGATGATACAGTTGTGATGGCGTTCACTGCGGGCCTCAAAGAGGGAAAACTCTTCGAGGACCTCACCTTGGAGCCCCCTTTGAACATGGCAGAGCTCCTCAAGAGTGTTCAAAGACACATCACCTTGGAGGATTCAAGGACTGCCAAAAGGGGGACCGAAGGTGACAGGAAGCCCTCAGCTTCTAAATACAAGAATGGGGGAAAGAGACACGAGGATGAGGAGCGGAGCAAGAGAAAGTGCACTTACAACAGACTGGATCCTGATCGTCCCAGGCCATAGAAGTCATCCAACTACATTGGATCCAGAGCCGTGACACCCCTAAATGCTAGTCTGTCGGATGTACTCAACTCCATAAAAAATTGGGAGGAATTGAAGTGGCTTCCGAAGACACGCGGAGACCCTGCCAGAAGGGACAACAACAAACATTGTGTGTACCACAAGGAAGGCGACCACAACACCAATGACTGCAAAAGTTTGAGGTATGAAGTAGAGCATTGGATCCGCAAGGGCAAATTGAAAGGCTTCCTGAAGTCTGAGAAGCAACCAAAACAGACCTTGGACAGGGAGAGTCGGTCAAAGAGATAGAGAATGAGACTCTTGGGATAATATACGTCCTTCATGGAGTTAGACCGAATGAAGACCAGTTGCACAGGTCCCGCAAGCGGACTCTGTTGGATATCCGGACACAAACTGCAGATGAAGACATACGCATTTGCTATTAGAAAATTCAGGACCCTATTCCCATTTTGACTTTCACGGACAAGGACCTCGATGGAGTCTGAGCACCGCACAACGATGCCTTGGTCACCTCTATTTCCATCGCAAAGTGGGAGATGAAGAGAACTCTCGTTGACACAGGAAGCTCGTTCAACGTTCTGTTCTATAATGCTTTCCGCAACATGGACCTTAAGGAGGAAAACCTAATGCCATCAGAGCACTCACTGATCGGATTCAGCGGGGAGAAATATTTTCCATCGAAAAGATAATATTAGCCATGGTAGCTGAAAAACATCTGCTGAAGAAGGTCTAATTTCTGGACTTCATGGTGGTGGACGCACCGTCGTCTTACAACCTCACCCTGGGAAGACTGTGGCTACACTAAATGGAAACAGTGGTCTCCACCCTTCACTAGTGTGTTAAGTATACTGCTAACAACTCAGAAGGGCGAATTGAAATAAAAGACTCACTTAGACAATTCTGCAACAGACGGAGTCTGACGAAAAGCTGTTCGACCCCTTCCGAAGACGACAACAGAGTTAAGAGAATGGGAGATGCTCGACCCCTTATCAAGATAAAAACAAAGTGTAAGAGGGGATTAAAAAATATGAGCGGTTAGACTGTTCCGTCAAATCACTCCAAGAAAGTGCCCTCCTTACAACATTGAAGACCTCACAACAAGCTGTTGATTTTCTCAAGAGATGTCCCACCATCTATCCAGCCTCTTCAAAGGGCTTAGAAGAAGGCAGGTGAGGATGGCCACGAGTAGCGATGCAGTTACGGTCCCATAATGCTTTCAAGAGATACCACTTTTTCCATATGCAATGGCAGGTATGACTGAGAGCTACCACACCAGGAAACATCGTACATCGACTAACACTTCGATTAACCATTGGTTAGAAGCGGGATTCGAGCACACGAAGACACAAGTAGTACGGTGTAACACCAAGGCATCTCCCTTGGTAGAAAATCCATACTACCTCTCCGTGGTATGAGAAAAGATTACGAGATCTCAACGGATTAACTACGTGCCCATCCACAACAGGTGACCACACATAAAAACAACTATCACCATGCCTGGTCGAGGTAAACGTCAGAACTTTCTGAAACTCCAGTGATGGAGATCCAACTTCAGCCTTTTGAAAACCCAAAGCATTTCCCTCAGCTTGTGGAAAATCCAAAGCACCTTCTCCAGACAATAACATTACAGGAAATAAACTCAGCAAAAGATGATGTCTACAACGATTGGAAAACATCATTATATAGACATAGTGGTTCACCAAACGAGCACTTCAACATTAATTGCCAAACATTGAATGCCGTATGGAAAAAAGGAAGACGACGGTTCCCAAGGAAATTGCGCAGATCACGTCAATAAATTAATGACGTTGCACGCAACCCCATCAATTGATGGGGAGTAACCGATATACTCAAACATCACACAACCTACACCATACATGTGTCACCGCGCGATCTATGCCGTACACATAACGCACCACATAGAAAACCCTAGCCCTTCCTCTGTGTATCTATGGGCTCAACCTGTTATCCGAACAACACCCTGTCGCATGCTTGGCAAAAACACTCGAGGATCCTAGTCAACTTTAACGTACGAACTTTACCATTCGCCGAGTTAAGGTAACTTCGTCCACACCCTGGACTACTAGATTCGCATGCCCCTCAACAGCGGAACCTTTGCTCAAATAGGGCAAACTTAGTCAGCCAACACTAATGACGATAACTTCCGGTTCACCCCGACACCTAGTCTGCTTAGCACATGCATTAACGATTTAAGAAGTGAGAGTCTAATCAGCGCTGCCACGCTTGGTGATGACGACTCGCCAAGGATCGCTGCCCCATTCGCAGTTAGTGTTCGCCGAACCTAATCGGGTAAGCCTAGTTGGTGACAACCGACAATGAAATTTTTTTATCAAAACCTGGACGTGTTGCCCCCACTGCGAGGGTGTAGATAGTCCAGAAGGTGGGACCTAGTTCGTTCCGAACTGATTCCGATGGCTTGCCACGGGACCACTGCTTTTCAGCGTGGCCGCCAAATCACCAAACCTAAACTTGTAGCCCATGCTGCGAGGGTGTAGATATTCTAGAAGGTGGGAACCCAGTCAGTCATGACCTGATTCCGACGATTTGCCACGAGGCCACTGCTTTTCAGCTTGGCCGCCAAACCCTCCCAAATTTGTAGCTTGGTGCACTCAGGTGTAGATAATTTGGATTGTGGGAGCCTAGTCAGTCCAAAACTGATTTCAATGGCTCGCCATGGGACTACTGCTATTCAGCGTGGCCGCCAAAACCCTCTCGAACACGTAGCCCCCACCGCACAGGGAGGGTGTCGACAGTTCGAAAGGTGGAAGCCTAGTCAGTCCCGAAATGATTCCGATGGCTTACCACATGACCACTGCTCAGCCTGGTTGTCAAACTTTTACTCTCCGAATTTGTCTACCGCTTTGCTCAGTCATAAATAATTCAGAAGGTGAAAGCATAGTCAGTCTCGAAATTGATTCCGACGACTTGCCACGGGACCACTGTTCTTTAGCCTGGGGGTCAAGGCATGTGATTTTCATGTTCACGGGACTTTCATTCCCACCATTGATCACAAAATCAAATGGTGGATGTGGAGTGATACATCAATTTAGCCTAAAATGTAGGGCCCCCTAATGGATTTTCATGACATAGGATTCCATACAACCAAACATACCCTAAAATAATTTTTTTTGGAGTTGTAAAAAAGAACATTGCTAAATATTTATCCACATGTCTCATATTAGTTAAGTTTATGAATTCCAACAATTGTTTTTCCAAATCAAATAACATTACTATCACGATCTCATTTCAAAAACCATACATCATCAATAATTTATTTTCAAAATTTAAGGCAATACATTATAAAACTATTAAAGCCCTCACGTTTACTATAACACCCTTAACCTTGATGACATGCTTTAGATAAGCAAGCTACAATTACAACGTATTTACGAGGGACACCATTGTTTTTGCTTGAATGTGTCTTAATATTGAAAATACTTATGGCGTGAAGTGCATTATATTACAATTATTTTTTTGGAAAAATGCATATTGCGTGAAATGCATATTTAAAACTCTTAGAGTTTGTATTAATGATTGGTTTTAAAACTTTAAGCGTTTGTATCAGTGACTGGTTTCGTTGTCAAGATTTTCAAAAGTAGATAGTTTACTAAAATCCGACAATTAAGTAGATAGATATGACGATTTTTATTAAAAAAAAATACACAGATTTTTTCTCTCCGTCACATATGCATTTCACGAACTTTATCATTTTTTTTTCATTTTCTTTCCCCTTCTACTTGCAACTCATTTACAAACGTGACATTGATGATAATGAGTCTGCATCATTAATATCTTCCACAACTTTCAATCCCAACCGTCTTTTATCTCAAACCCCAAACACCATTTTGATTTGTTATATAAATAATTCTAATTTGCACTTACTTACTTCTTGAATATTACACATTAATTTACAACGATTGAACGAGCTTTAGCCAAATTCCATTACATTTTAATTAGCACTTTGAATTTTTGAATTCTAAAAAATTGAAATACTAAATATTCGCGCGCATCGACACCCTAGTCATTATAAATGGTTTAACATCAGTGCGGCAGTTCTTAAGATCGTTGAGCTACATTAAGAAGATTGTTGAGCAACATTAAGAACGTGTTTGTCGTGAGATTGGATATAGAATTTGATGTACAAGCAAGGAATGTGATTTCTCGAAATATGATGAGATTTTACGAAATATTTCTTATTTTGAATTTATCAATATTTTATTTGAAAATTGAAATATGTCAAAATTTTCTGGAGACAATAAATAAATATTTTAATATTCGTATATTTTAACACATTATAACATTATTTAGTATAAAAAAGTTCATTATGTGAGTGATTCTTATATATTATATAGTCTATATGACATTACGAGTCGTGTGAAACTATTTATGTATTATTTAAAAGTTTAAAATCCATAATTTGTATTAAAAAAATAAAATATTTTACGAAATATTTCTTAAATCAGATACCGAAATTAACTCGAAAAATAAAATCACAATCAAGGTCTAAAAGGAACCCAACGTCCATGGGTTTTCTGACGAAAACAGAGTGTATCTACTATAAACCCCAATCTCCTCCTCTTCTTCCTTTCTTTTTCAGCAACCACAAATGGGGGATGCTGTGTCACTAAAACTCCCAATTTCACGCTCTCTTCCTCTTCTCTCCTCCAGAAACTCATCTCCCAAACCCCCCTTTATTTCCCTCATCAAAGCTTCTTCTTCGTATTCCTCACAAACCAATTTCTTCTCTCTTCGCACTAACTCTCTTCAAGCTCGCTATTCTCTGAGTAGAGTTAAGCCACTGAACCCGTCTCAACCTCTTGAATTTTCTGGTTTTTCGAGGTTTCCACTGCACAGAAAGTTTGGATTTTCAGTTGGTGTGGGAAATGGGGAAGGAGCGACGGAGAAGGTTTTAGATGAAGAAGCTGAACCAGATAGAGGTGAGAGTACTATGCCGTCCAGGTTCAGGGACATGATCAAGGAGGCTCCAGAGCGTCCTGTGATGTGGCCTTGGCTGATTGGTAAGTGGGTCAGTTTCATTCTACAGTTTGGGTTCATTAAGTGTTTAAAGTTTGCTTTTTTTACTTGAAATTGCTTATCTATGTTATGTGGGAGGTTGAATTATCTGAGGTGTTTGGAATTTTGTGAAGGGGTTCATAGTTAGCTGTTAAAGCATGATAAATAGATGAATTAATGTAGAATGTGTAATTGTAATGTGTTAAATTTATATGTCTGACATTTTGTTGGAAATTTGGAGTAGACGGTTTAATGGATTTATGATAATAGGCTAGGTGTTGAACAATCCAATGCATCTTGAACGAATGCATTTGCCAAGTCGATGAATTCGATACCTTTTGCCTGATTGTTATCCGCACTCCCTCTAACTTGACACCAATGTTCCTTAATGTTTTTGTTTTTAAAAGAGTAAAACTTAAAATCAGAATAACTTTTATTGTTGACAAACCTAGGTGTGCCGATCATTAGCAGCGAATATGTTGAAAAATATTGCCAAAAAGGATACTATTCATAGTTTTGGCCAAGATGATCCCCAGTGCCCTAAAGTTACCATCATCTCGATGTTGACCTTCGGTTCTTCCACGCCCATGCCTTGAAATTTTCTACAATCCCGTCAAACAAATAAAACAGGTAGTCACTAGTCCTCGAACTTCTAATTTCTAAACAACTTGACCTCAACCAATCTATTCAGGAAGACCTAAGGCACCCCAAAACTTGAGAGGGAGTTGGAAACAGCCATTGGAAACACCTCAGAACTCACATATATTGAGGAACCAAGGCACCCCAAAACTTGAGAGAAAGTTGGAAACGGCTGTTGGAGACACCTCAAAACTCACACGCATTACCATGTGAAGAAAGTAATTGCGGGTGGAGTATGATTTTACCTGATGAAAGTTTCTGGAACCTATAGAGCAATATGCCCCTCACATCCTTTGATTGAAAAAAGATTTCAATGAAAAGACACCTTTTTCCTCCCATTTTTGCACCAACTCATCCTCGTAATCCTTTAGGATAACCACACTCAATTCTTATAGCAAACAAATAGTTTCTGAAATTTATCAATCTAGAAAATGCCACATTTTAATGGAGATACCATCTCATAATCCTAGGGCTGCAAGTGGGTGGCTTACCTGTAACCAGTCTGGTTTTTGGACAAGTCCTGCCTAAGGCAACCTCAGGTTCTGCACCATGTTGCCCATGACCAACCCAATCTTAATATCTCCGTTCGGGTTGCCGAAATGCCTAAATTGGTGGGATAAAGTTTCAATAAATCAAAGATTCAAAGTTTTCTAAGTATATATTTCAAAATTTAGTCTATATTCTGTGTTCGGTTTTGGTTGTGATTGAGTGGTTCAATTGCCCATGACCAACCCTAAAATTTTGGGTTATACAAACTGATGGCCATGACCAACTATAAGCTGACGTAGTTATATTATTATCCCTCCGACCCAAATTTTGGTTTAGATGGTTTCTACCCGCCAAAATTGGAGCAGGCATGACCCATTAGCAAAACAAAACTCATTAATGGTTTTCATTTGCTTGTTTATAACATGTAAAGTATGGTTGGTAGTGGGGTGGATTTTCACGAATATCCGCCATGCTCGCCCCGAATGGGGCGGATTTGATCTGCATTAACAGATTTCGGGGCGGATTCGAGGATTTGATCAAACTCTATATTAAAATGTGAAGAATAATTATTTTCATAATATTGTGTTGTGTACTTAAAATGGTCATTTCTCAAATTTTCTGCAATAAAGTAGGGATGAATTTTGGTTTTTGTACTGTTTGGATTTCATCCATAACTAATTCTCTTACGATGGGAGGAAGGTTATGCTAAATAAACATTTTTTTTGGATTTTTTTTTAATGTGAAAACATTCGTCAATGTCGTCATTGTGTCGTTCTTTAAGTAGGTTACTTGTTATGGGATGCTCAAATGGCTGTGTTTTGTTTGTCCCTTTTGTCTAATAAGAAAAATAAAAGGATAGGAAGATAGAAACTACTTATGTAAGGTAAGTTGGAGTGGTTTATTAAAACAAAATGGGTATGTTATGTATGTGTGAAGTGCCCAACTAGTCTTAATTTTAGGTGCCAACTTGGTATGCATTCGTTTAGTTGAAGCCTTGAAAAATTGTGTGGTAAACTAATTGTTCTTCATATATCTCCTACTGAGCTCTAAATCCCACAATAAATAATTTTTTTTTAAATACCAACTTCATTAGCTTAATATCTATGTTTTTGCTAGTTTGCTGTTTCTTTATTTATTTTGTTTTTATCTAAGACAGATAAGGATAACGAATGTTTATACCTTTAGCACATTTTGATCTGTTATGTTTTCCATATTGCAGCACTCGCTTTTGGTATTTACGCTTGGAGATCGGTATTATGGGAACTTTCTAACTGGAAGAGCCTTGTATCACCATTTGTTAATTTCTTTCTTGACATCTTGAAACTTGCCTTGGCCCTTATGTTACAATTTATTTGTAGTCCTGTCCCTAGTCTGATCAGATGCATTGAGACTGCGCTTTACACCATACGGTCCATTTACTCTAGCATCGTGGCGTCAACCCCTGTTCCTGAGCTGAGCTGGATCATCATACTGACATCTTCAGTAATCGCCATAGCTGAGGCCACAGTGCCGGATTCTGCAAGCAGCCAACCTTATATCCTCACATTGGCTGGAATAATTGGATTTGCCTCGGTGCTGGACCTCATCCCCGAGCTACCGTTCTGGTTTCTTTTGGTGGGGCTGTACTATTTCTCAAAGTTCTATAAAAAAAGGGATGATGTTTCATCTGCATTGCCTGTTGCTGCTGTATTGGCTGCTGTTGGGCAGCCTTGGCTGAGACTAATCGTGATGATTTCATATGTGGCCCTTGCCATCTACCAGCACTCGAAGGAACCGAGCTCAAACGTTGACAGTTTAGGTGGGGATCCTCCTGTGCCAGTGCCAGTGCCAGTGCCAGTGCCAGTGCCAGTGCCAGTGCCAGTGCCATTGATGGCTGCTGCCTTAGCCATTGGAGTCCATGTTGGCGTCAAGTGGCTTCGATACCGGCACCTGACGTGGATGATTGCCTAACATACCATATCCATTGTCTTCTTTCATAGAGACGATTCTTCATGCCGTGAGATTCTATAAGTTGGCCTCATTCTTATAGATTGCTATTAGAGTTGTTAGTAAATTCTTCCTATTCAGGCAATGCATTTTTCTGTGCACTGTTGTCCACTTCAACATTGTTGCCATGTTTATTTTTTGTATTGATCCACATCTTTGCCTTCCTGTTCTTCACAATCAAGTTTGTTTTGTTTCATTTTACTTCTGAAATCATATAACTTATTTGTCTATTAGACTTTTTTAGTTTTGTCTTTCTGGAAATCAATTACTACTAGAAAGCCCTAAATTCCTTCTATACCAATATTCATTCAAGAAAGTTTTAGTGTTAATTATGCTGAAAATGTTGATTTTCAGCTTTTAACCATCTTACTCATGAATGCTCAAGATGATTATGCAAAAGGACACCTAAATTTTTTGTGTGTAATAAAAAATGGTTTGAGAAGAAGTCTCTTAGCACGCCCACTCCATGATAAGTGCAGACCAGCATCTATTTGTGTACCAAGATTGTCCAATGAGTATGGTGCTCATATCGCCACCACCAACCCAACTCCAACAAGAGCATGGAGTTGCTATTTGCCCGGAAAGAGGCAAGTTGTAAAAAAACACTGTCGACCTAAATAACAAGAAAGGAAGAGGTGGTGGTACCGAGTAATCCATGATGGTTCAACTTGGAGTTGTATTAAGTAAAAAGATTGGGATGAACAGAGTAGTAACTGAATCTGCAAATAGCTCCCACACCACAAGATCCTCTCTTGATCCAACGGCCAATCGCTAAAAAAACTAGGGTTTTTGCCCATTTAGGGTTCTAACACACTATAAAAACAGCCCCATCACCCCTCACAACCTCAAACATCATCACACGACAACAACTCGTTTCTTCATCGCGGCTAGGGTTTTTGATCGATCGTCTTCTCCATCTTTTGTGTGTTTTCTTTGAATCAAATGGTTTCGTATTCGTAGTTGTTTTTTTCAATCTATTCCGCACGGGCACCCCGGGCTTCTCTGAATCAAAATCAATGAAGAAGAAAGTCCCAATTGTCGGTGCTATAGTGCACGCCATTCAGTGTTGCAGATCTGTTCTGATCTCCCTCAGCTGAATCTGTGTCAAAGTAATGGCTAAATCTCTCTAATAGTTATTTTTAATTCTAGTTTTTGTTGTTGTTGCCTTTTCACACCTTTAAGTTCTTCTTGATTAAAAACAAAAACTCGAAGAGACTTAGTCATAGAGGCAAATACTCACATCGGCGGGGTTACACGTGGGGGCTTTACATCTCCATACGAATTTGCCTCTAAAAACGTTCGCTATATTTTTTAATGTTTGAAAGTTATTAGTTTTTATTGATTAGCAATTAGGTGTTTTTGATTGAGCAGTAATGGCAATGATTACAAATTATCCGCGCTTCTGAGAGCAATCTATGAAGCATAACGTGATAAAAATGGTTGAATTTCTTGATATGAGCCGATGGTACTAGTTCTCGATCTTATACTATGCATAAAAGAGCAATTTTTATTATCTGAACTATTGAAAAAATGATTCCTTTTTTTTTTGTTCAAGATGGTTGATTTGTATAGTTAGTATAATGGGGTTTGATTGTATTTTGCTATGATGATGTATATAACAGCTTTATGCCAGTTCTGCTTCAGAAAATTCTTGATTGAGAGAGCTGATATTTCTATCTGAGCTTATTTTCAAATTAATTTATTGCTAATAATACATTATTATTAAATGTTGATTGCCACTTGTTTTTGTTGGAGATAATTCGCAGTGATGATGAAAACACAGCTTTATGCCAGTTCTGCTACTGAAAATTCTTGATTGATAGAGCTGAAATTCATACCTGAGCCTCCCTTCTCAGTAATTGATGTGTTTTTTTGATGCATTTTAGAGTTGCATATTGATGTTTGCATTTTGGTTTAGCCAGTAATTACTGATATTGTGATTCGCTCCTAAGTGGTGATATTAGTCTAAGGAACAAATAATACATTATAAGCTGCCAGTGATGTAATTGTTCATATTATTGAGGTGGAGTGGAACTGAGACCCTGTTTACAGGGAGAACCTCCTTGGGGAAGCTTCATCTAGCATGAAAATAATGGGGACTTAACTGAGGCTATGGTTTTATGGTTGTATTATTGGTGTGGTTTAACATTTTCTATGGTTTTTATGCTTGTAACATTGAGTTCTAAGTATCCTCATCGTCTTGATTTGATGTGATTGTGAGGCTGAAAGAACTCAAATAGTCTGTGTTGTCATCAGCTTCTTCTCTAGGTAGCACGAGACTGGAGTTAAATAACAGCACAATATATTGAATTTTGGAATAGAACTTGCTTCACAAGAGTGTAGTTAAGATCATTTCAGCAAATGTGTGATGGGTTGAGTCGTGGAATCTGGGGTAGAAGGGGTCAAGGGATTAAAAAAAATGATCATCCTCTGAAAAAAATTTCCCTCATTAAAGTTGTAAGAATCTCATACACGACACTACCTGAAAATTCATAAATACTTCTTCACAATTCAAAAGAAAAAAAAGTACTCCATCACCAAAACTAATCAACAAATCAATGTTATTAAATATACATTATACGCGGCTAGTGATGTAATTGTCCATGTTATTTGAGGTGGAGTGGAACTGAGACCCTGTTTACAGGGAGAACCTCCTTGGGGAAGCTTCATCTTCCATGATATTAATGGACTTAACTGAGGCTATAGCATTAACTTATTTAATAAATAATAATCACGCATTTTCTTGGTATAGTTGTAGTTGTGGTGTCGTTTAACATTTTCTATGGTTTTTAATCTTTTGTATAAGAGCATCTTCAATAGTACAAGTTAAAATGGGGATGATATTTTAACTAAAAACTAAATTTAGTGGTCTCTTATTTATGTGCCAACTACATCTTCTATTTTTACTTTATTATTATTATTTTAATATATCTAATTTTTCTATACCAATTTAATTTCATTTATATTATTATTAATTATAATTTAATATAGTTATTCTATTATTAGTTTTAAATATATTATTAAATATATACTATATACTATTATTAATTTTAACTTAAATATATAATATTATTAATTTTAATTATACTATTATATATATATATATATATATATATATATATATTTTAAAATTATATTATTATTAATTTCAATTTAATTTAAATTTGACTAATTAAAAAATTTGATAGTTTAAAAAAAATTATATTAATAAGACTAATTAATAAAGAGGGGAAGGTAGTTGAGGTTTTTTGTTTTTATTTTTGATTTTTTTAATTTAAAAAATTAAATATTGAGATTATTTTATTATTATATGAAATATAGGATATGGTTAAATTTAAGGGAGGTTGTATGTGAAGTTATTATATGAGATTGTTTAGGAAATGATTTGAACAATTTTTTTTTTATAAGTGCATTTTCAGTAGCGGTTTTATAGAAAAAATTATTGTCCCAGTTATTTTCCTAAACAATTTCATATAATAATTTCACTTATAATTTTTTCTTAAATTTAGGGAAAATCATTTTTTATATCTCATATAATGATAAAATATTTTTAATATTTAATTATTATATTAAAAACAAATCGAAAATAAAAACAAAAGTATATAAATAATAGTATAATTAAAAAATTATTAATATTAATTTAAATAATGATAAATAATTAATTAAAAATAAATTAAAAAAATTAATACTAATTTAAACAAAAGTAATTATTAATTTAAATAATAGTATAATTAAAAAAATAATTATGATATAAAAAATTAGAAGATATATTAAAATAATGAATTAACACTCACAACCTCGTCCCACCACCACCGCCTCGCCCGCCGATCACACTTTGTCTCTCGTTCCCTTCTATTCTTCTCCTCTCACATCTTCTTATTTTTCTTCTTTTCTTCCTCTATCTTCTTCTTCTTCTCCTCTCTTTTATTTATTTATTTATTTATTTTTTCCCTCGAGAATATTCATGCGAGTGGGGGTTCCCCATTTGCAGGAATATGCTCGACGACAAAAAAATGAAAAGAATAAAAAGAAGAAGAAAATAAGGTGGTGGAGTGGTGTTGTCGGTGGTGGAGAAGAAGAGAAAAGAAGTGGTGTTGTCGGTGTCAAAAAGTTGTTGCCTTATGGTTGGCAAGGTCAATCATGACCACCTCAGCTGCCTTCTCCATCATTCAACCGGCCGCGCCAATTTGTCTTATATCCACTCATCCAAGAAGTATCATATTGCAACAAAGAACATCATCTGGTTTACGCCTACTGACTCGCAGTGTAACACCACCTAGTGCTACTTCTAACTCCAACCCCAACGAGGGTACTAGTTATGCTCCGCCCATCTACCGTTATGATTACATATGCGCAAGCACTTGTGCTGTCGTCTACACTCTACTGTGTTACCTACACCCACACCAACACTGCTGTCGCCTCCATTTGACCCATCACTACTGAAATCACAACACAGTTGATAGGGAAAAAAACAACACCCTGCCTTTTCGTCAACTACTGCATCATCATCTATTTGGACGACCACCACCTTGACTAAAGATGGAGAAGACTTAGGAAAAAATTAGTACTGATTAAAAGACCTGGTTATGTAGCTATTACGAATCACTGCTCTGTAGGAGAAAATTACTTTGATGTGGACTTTTCTCAACTTTGCGGCCAAATTCATTTTGCCTTAAGATAATCTTGCTGGGTCGCATCAACGGTTACATGTCTCAATCATTGGGTACACTACGCAAACTAGAGAGACTAGGCCTATCATCCAAAGTGCCAATGGACAGATAAGTTAGTTTTTAGATGGTTAATTTGTTAATGTGTTACAGTGAAAAACAATTTGAATTGTCTTAGAATTGAAGCTATGAAATTGATGGAATGACTCCGAAAAGTCTGGGTGAACTTTCTGAACTTTCTAGACATCCAAGTAACCCTGGTCATACATAATCCAATCATGTTCTAACTAATGAAATCTGTCATTACAACAGATGTTTGAGTTGTATGAGATAACTAAAAAACTTAGTTGATTCACAGCATTGTTGTATTGGGAATATGCGAAATACAAATCTTCTATCAATTTGCACTAATTCTTAATACAGTCTTAAAGTGGACAAGAAATTTAGTGGGAAGCCAAGACAGGACATAATGGATAACATCATCGGCAAGGAGCACCACTTGTCATTGTTTCAGATATCTTTATTTACAAAGATCAAAATATTTCCCCATATAAACCAGTAGTGCCTGCAACCCTTGTTTCTCTACAAATAAATTTTTTAGCAGTTGTCTATAATTTCTAAAACTCCTTATTTCTAAACTTGCTAACTTTCTAATTACTTTCCTGTCATAATACATATTCCAACAAGATAGTCTAGGAATTAATACACTATTTCCTAAACTTTGTCTCTGAAACCTCAATTGAGCATGAAGATGAAGCTACGAATCATCAACGTTGACTACATGTATTGTTTTTCCGCATTGTCATGGCAAGGCCACATATTCGGAATAGTAGACACAACCAAACTCTTCTCTCTTCGTGGTGTAAAATTCACTATAATTACTAGGGGTGGGCATTTAGGACCGAAGACCCGGACCGAACCGATCGGGTCGGTTCGGATCGGTTTTAATTAATTATAAAAGTTTCGATTGTAAAAGCCCGGCCCGGCCCGAAGTTTCTGGTCCGGGCCTCGGTTTCCATTTCTAAAGCCCGTCGGGTAACCGGTCCGGCCCAGGTTAAATAGTTAAAATAACAACATTTGTTTTGTTCATTGAGGATTCAAAATTGAGAACTATCCACACACTTGGTAGGCACAAGATCACGAACGAGATCGACCGAACTATCCAGTCTCCTCACAGCGAAGGCGAAGCCGCGGAGGCTTCTTCTCTTCTCATAGCGACCGACGCTTCTTCTCTTCTGCGATCGACACTTCTTCTCTTCTCACAGTGACCGACGCCTTTTCTCTTTTCACAGCGGAGGCGGAGGCCGAGCCGACCCTCCCTTATTCTCTCTCAGCGAAGGCGGAGGCCGAGCCGCCTCCCGCTCCCCTCCCTTCCCCGCCTTTCCTTAGATCAGATCAGATCTGAGATCTGAGATTCAATTTGGATCCCCGAGAAGAGGACCCCAGAAAACTTAATTTGTCACTGTTCATTTCAGTAGATTGTTGACGAGCTTTGAAACCAACTGGATTCATTTGTTTGTTGACTTCAGATGGTGTCCCATCCAAAGTTTCAAGCTTATTCGGGCGAGCTGGAAATCTTAAGATCAGTTTCTTTCTTCCAACATCTGTCCGAGATTTGGGGAGTTCAAGAGCTCTGACAACATCTTCAGAATCAACAAGTGATGCTTCATTTTCTCTCCTTTTTTGTAGCACATTTTGCAGAGATCTATTAGACTTGCTCTGAACTTTTAAACACATTTTCCCTATTAGACTTGCTTGTCTCAGTGTTTCACCATGAATTGTATTCAATTTGGATGTTGCTCTTAGGACCGAGACCGGCCCGAAATTCGGTTAATCGGGACCTCGGTTAACCGGTCAACTTGGTCCGGTTTCGGGCCTCATAAACACGGGCTTAATTTTTCGGGTCGATTTTCGATTTTTACATTTTGGGCCTGTTACCCGGACCTGCCCAGCCCTAATAATTACCACCCCAGACTTTGTCCCCATCATTTTCTCATCTCTGGTCTGTCTTGATATCAACATTGTAACAATTGCATTCTCTGGTGAAGAAGTTGGGTTTCCCCAAGGATCCAAAAGTACTGTTGATTTCATCAACAATTCTGACAATGAGGTATCTATTGTTATCTATTCTGAAAGCACAATTTGAAAGAATATTGCAACAACCAGTAATGTTGCCCGCCGTCAAGAAATTTCAAGAATAGTTTTCTATGCTAGGAGCTTATTTAATTCTTGTATATCAGATAGCCTACAATGTTATGGTCCGCATCCCAAATCCAGTGATACAGAGATCTTTTTGGTGCCAGGCTTACCAGATGAAATAACTATGAAAAAGTTGCAGTTGAGTAATAAGGATTTGGGAACATCAAACAATCAAAAAATAAGGAAAACAAGTTGCAGGAAGACCAAATACGAGGTGTTGGTCAATAGTTTTTATGAGTTGGAACCTGCTTATGTTGATCATTAGAGGAAGGTTATTGGGAAAAGAGCATGGCATATAGGCCCGGTTTCGCTTTGCGATAGTAACATCATTGATAAGGCTCAAAGAGGGACGAGAAAAGCTGGCGTGAATGAACATTATTGTTTGAATTGGTTCAACTCCAAGGATGATTACTCCGTAATTTAATTCAGTTTTGGGAATGTTCGAGCATTGGTCCCGCTCAACTAATGGAGATCCAGAAGGGACTAGAAGCCTCTGGAGTGTCATTCATTTGGGTTGTGAGAAGGTGGAACAACAAGACATTCGAGAAGAACATGAAAATGGAAGGAAAGGGATTGGTGATAACGGGCTGGGCCTGCAATTATTAATTCTGTGGAGATTTTCGGCTCCAGGAGTGTAGTCAAAGCTAGCCAAGCCAAGCCATGACATCTTGTTTCGCCGCCTTGGTCAAAGCCATGTCGCTACCTTGAAGCCACAAAAAACCATAACTTCATTAAACGAAACCTTTTTTTTTGGCATTTTTTGTCTTTCTTCTTCTTTTCATACTTTTCTCTTTCTCCTTCTCTCTTTAGAGTTTCATAGCTGAATCAGAGAGCTTCAACAGAGCAGGAGTTGGAGATCTTGTTCAAGGTACAAATCTTCTTACCTTCAACAGAGCTTCACTGGAATTTCCACCGTCATGACCTCGGAAAGGATCTCACATCTATAAACTGATTATCTATGCATTAATAATCTATACATTAATAATGTTGTTATTTTTTTTTTACTTAAGGCGATTGATTGCGGAAAAAAACATGGAGCAAGGGAGAGTAGTAATCGGGAAGACATTGGTTGAAAGTATGATGTTGCAACGAATGGAAACAACATCACAACATAGGAAGCAATATGAAATTAGTAGAAAAACAAAATGTATATAATTAGAAGCTTAGATATAAGCAAAATGCATACATTTACATTTTTTATATATAATATTAAAATCATTTTTTTAGGATCGCTTTACTTGCGTAAAGCCATCGCTTAAAGCCAAGACATGGCAAATCGTTTCGCCTTCGCTTCATGCTTTGACTACCTTATCAGGATCAATTACAAACTATCAATTGCATAACAATCACAACAATTACAACACATTCACTCAATTACGCATACACAAACTTACACACAGCTTTCCCATATTTCCTCACATACACACAACATCTCACACACACACATTGTGCTCACCACTGAGCTGATTTGCACCAATGGGCTAAAGCCCTTTTTATAGATGACCGATCCAGGGCGGTAGAGGATCCTTAGAGAATTTTCTAGACACCCACAAATCTTGACTTCATCATCTTCTTCTTCTATTTTTTCTCAAGTATTATGGAGAATTCCATATTCTTCTATTCTTCTCACTTGATCTAGAAACTACCAACACCAAGTCGGTGTTGATTATTGCAACATCCCCCCGAACCCCGACTTGTCGATCATCACATTCCCACATTGTGTTCATGTTCACACATTGCATTATTCAATATCATGACCAACTGGTTCACGAACACGATCTGCACACATCATCAATTTCATGTGCTCCCTTGGCGCACATTTTCGCAACTTCGTGCTTCCTTGGCAGTTTCACACACAACATGCTCTCTTGGCACTACCACACACAATGTGCTTTCTGGCACAACCACACACAACATTCACGTGCTCCATGGCACAACAAGGTTTCGCCACTCACCTAAATTTCTGTCGTAAAATCATTTCTCTACGGTGTTGTGACATAAACGCCTCATAATGTGACTTTACGCCCTTTATTGACACCCAAGTCATCTCAAATCACAATGCTACTTTTCAACCTTTATTGCCGCCTAAGTCGCCTTTTCTGCATCATCCTGCCTATCAGTCCTTTCAAGGGGACAGCCACGTCTACGTAGACGGACACACTGTGTCGGCATTTGATGTGACACCTCAAATTTGTCTTCACTTGTTCATGACCAATCGGCTTCATAGTCTCACGAACAATCCCCACGAACAACTCCTCGAAAATTGTTTTCTGATCCTACATATGAACAATATTGTATGAACAATGAATAGTACTCGTACACATGAATAGTGAACAATGCGATGAACAATATCATCTTAACATGAACAATATCGACTTTTTCTAGTGAACATTAAACTCGCAATGAGGATGACTCTGATACCAGATTGTTGAGATTTTCCGCTCTAGGATCAATTACAAACTCCCAATTACATAATAAACACAAAAATTACAACACAGTCACTCAATTACGCATACACAAACTTACATATTTCCTCACATACACACAACATCTCACACACACATTGAGCTCATCACTGAGCTGCTTTGCACCAATGGGCTAGAGCCCTTTTTAGAGATGATCCAGAGCGGTGGAGGATCCTTAGAGAATTTTCTAGACACCCACAAATCTTGACCTTCATCATCTTCTTCTTTTCTTCTTCTCAAGTATTCTGGAGAATTTCATATCCTTATCTTTTTCTCAATTGAGCTAGAAAGCACCAACACCAAGTCGGTGTTGATTACAAATTCTTGATCACATAGCTCATTGTGGATGGAATTTTGTACTAGAAGGTGTGAGTGTTTCATTACTTGTCCCTTGCGTGCATATCAGTTTAACAATGAGGCATTGATAACTCAGGTGCTAAAGATTGGGTTCAACATGGGTGTTGACAACTACTGCATCATCATCATCTTCATCTCTTTGGACGACCACCACCTTGACTAAAGACGGAGAAGACGAAGGAAAAAATTAGACTGAGTAAAAGACCTGGTTATGTAGCTATTAGGAATCACTACTCTATAGTAAAAAATTACTTTGATATGGACTTCTCTCAACTTTGCGGGCAATGCATTTAGCCTTAAGATAATCTTGCTGGGTCGCATCAACGGTTCTATGTCTCGATCATTAGGTACACTACGCAAACTAGAGAGACTAGGCGTATCATCCAAAGTAACAAAGGACATATAAGTTAGTTTTTAGATGGTTAATTTGTCAATGTGTTATAGTGAAAAACAATTTGATAGTGAAAAACAATTTGAATTGTCTTATAATTGAAGCTATGAAATTGATGGAAGGATTCCGAAAAGTCTGGGTGAACTTTCTAGACATCCAAGTAACCCTGGTCATACATAGTCCAATCATGTTCTAACAAATGAAATCTGTCATTACAACAAATGTTCTAGTTGTATGCCACAATCATACAACTAAAAAACATAGTTGATTCAAAGCATTGTTGTATTGGCACTACAAAAAAAAAGTAAATTCAGCAACGACGTTTTACCGTTGCTAATTATCAAAAAATCGTAGCTAAAATGAATTAGCAACAGCTCAACGACCATCGCAATACCGTAGTTATTTCAATTGTCGATGCAGTATAACAGCAACGGTCTGCTATTCTGTAGCTAACTGGCAACGATTTCAAACCGTTGCTAAGTTGCGAATTTAGCGACAGCTTCAAACCATTGCTAAGTTGCAAATTTAGCGACGACTTCAAACAATTGCTAATTTGCTAAGTTGCAAATTTAGCGACGACATTTGCCGTTGCTAACACTAACTTGCTGTAGCTAAAAAAAATACTAATGAAAATTCATTTTTTTAATGGAATTAGTTTTTTCTATTAATTTTCAGATTTCTCATTGCCTTTTTTTTGTCATTCAGAAGAAACATTTCAAACTTGAACACAATTATATTAATTTTCACCGTAAATGATGACTAATACACTAACCTTGTTCGTATAATCAATAACTTGTCCATCACAAAAAGATTCACTAGCCTACAATGTTATGGTCCGCATCCCGAATCCAGTGATACAAAGAGCTTTTTGGTGCCAGGCTTATGGATCAAATAACTATGAAAAAGTTGCAGGTGAGTAATAAGGATTTGGGAACATCAAACAATCAAAAAATAAGGAAAACAAGTTGCAGGAAGATTGAATACGGGGTGTTGGTGAATTGTTTCTATGAGTTGGAACCTACTTATGTTGATCATTAGAGGAAGGTAATTGGGAAAAAAAGCATTGCGTATAGGCCCGGTTTCGCTTTGCAATAGTAACATCATTGATAAGGCTCAAAGAGGGACGAGAAAAGCTGGTGTGAATGAACATTATTGTTTGAATTGGTTCAACTCCAAGGATGAGTACTCCGTAATTTAATTCAGTTTTGGGAATGTTCGAGCATTGGTCCCGCTCAACTGATGGAGATCCAGAAGGGACTAGAAGCCTCTGGAGTGTCATTCATTTGGGTTGTGAGAAGGTGGAACAACAAGACATTCGAGAAGAGCATGAAAATGGAAGGAAAGGGATTGGTCATAACAGGCTGAGCTCTGCAATTACTAATTCTGTTGAGATTTTCGGCTCTAGGAGTGTAGTCAAAGCCATCCAAAGCTATCAATTAAAAGTCAAAAGCCAAGCCAAGTCATGACATCTCGTTTCGCCTTGGTCAAAACCAGGCCACTACCCTGAAGCCACAAAAAGCCACCGCTTCTAGCGTTTTTTTGTTGAAGCATGAAGCCACCAAAGCCATGGCTTCATTAAACAAAGCATTTTTTGGCTTTTTTTTTTGTCTTTATTCTTCTTCTCATACTTTTTTCTCTTTCTCCTTCTCTCTTTAGAGCTTCACAGTTGAATCAGAGAGCTTCAACAGAGCAGGAGTTGAAGATCTTGTTCAAGGCACCAACCTTCGACAGAGCTTTACCGAAATTTCCACCGTCGTGACCCCGAAAAAGGAACTCACATCTGTGCATTGATTATCTATGCGTGAATAATCTATTATAATATTGCTATTTTTTGTTTACTTAAGGTAATTGATTATGGAAGAAAACCATGGGGCAAGGGCTAGTTCTCAGAAAAATAGTGGTTGAAAGTATGGTGTTGTATGAATGGTAACAATCATCACAACATAAGAAGTAATTTGAACACTTACATTGACTTAAGCTAACACTTCTAAATTAGTAGAAAATCAAAATGTATATATTTAGCAGCTTAGATATAAGCAAAATGCATATATTTACATTTTTTATATAATATTAAAATCATTTTTTTAAGGTCGCTTTACTTGCATAAAATCATCGTTTAACGCCTCGCTTTTCGCTTAAAGCCAAGCCATGGCAAATCGCTTCGCCTTCGCTTCACACTTTGACTACCTTGCCAAGATCAATTACAAACTCCCAATTACGTAACAAACACAACAATTACAATACATTCACTCAATTATGCATACACAAACTTACACACAACTTTCACATATTTCCTCACATACACACAACACCTCACACACACATTGAGCTCATCACTGAGCTGATTTGCACCAATGGGCTAGAGCCCTTTTTATAGATGATCCAGGGCAGTGGAGGATCTTTAGAGAATTTTCTAGACACCCACAAATCTTGACTTCATTATCTTCTTTTTCTATTTTTTCTTAAGTATTCTGGAGAATTCCATATCATTCTCTTCTTCTCATTTGATCTAGAAACAACAACACCAAGTCGGTGTTGATTATTTCAACATCCCCCAATGCCGACTTGCCGATCTTTGCATTCCCACATTGCGCTCATGTTCACACATTGCATTCTTCACTATCACAACGAACTGGTTCACGAACACGATCTGCACACATCATCAATTTCATTTGCTCTCTTGGTGCACACTCTCACAACTTTGTGCTTCTTTGGCACTTGCACACGCAACGTGCTCTCTTGTCACTTCCACACACAACGTGCTCTCTGGCATAACATTCACGTGCTCCATGGCACAACAAGGCTTCGCCAGTCACCTAAATTTTTGTTGTAGAATCATTTCTCTACGGTGTGGTGGGGTTGAAAACCAAACCAACGATTTGGCTTTTCACCTAAACCGTGAACCGAACCGAAATGAAGTGGATGATCCTTAGAAAATTTTCTAGACACCACAAATCTTGACCTTCATCATCTTCTTCTCAAGTCTTCTGGAAAATTCATATCCTTCTTTTCTTCTCAATTGAGCTAGAAACCACCAACACCAAGTCGGTGTTGATTATTTCAACAAATTCTTGATCACACAGCTTACTATTGATGGAATTTTGTACTAGAAGGTGTGAGTGTTTCAGGCATTGATAACTCAGGTGCTAAAGATTGGGTTCAACATGGGTGTTGACAAGTATAGTGGGCATAACTTGAAATGTGCTTCGGTGACAAAGGAGAAGTTTAAGAGGCTATGAGTCGACTCATGAAGAACAAAGAGGGTCAAAAGATGAGGAAGAAAGCTAAAGAGTTGAAAAAGATGGCTAGAGAAGCTGTGGAACAAAGTGGGTCGTCTCATTCTGACTTGAGTGCTTTGATTGAGGAATTGCATCAATCGGTTCTGATCTCGACAAACGGTGAAGAAAAAAATGAAGGTTGAATCCACAAACACGAACGGAAAATAAAAGAAGAAGAAATGAAGAAGAGAAGCATGTTGAATCCACACTTATGAAGGAAGAAGAATAGAAGCAGGTTGCATCAACACACACTAATTAAGAAAGTGATAAGTCAACACCATTCTTTGCTCCCTCTATTAAGCCACAATCATAACCATCCATTGCTCCCTCTTTGAGCCACAATCAAATATATGGAAACAATCCTTCTAGTTTGGTAGTTTACCTGTATATAATCTTGTACTATTCAGAGTTACAAAAGTATATTACATTCAATCATGTTGTCTGTTTATCATATTAGATCCCTAAGCTTCTTCTTCCGCTCGTTTTCAATATTCGGGCATGACTGAATCAAACAAAGTCGTGTTTATACCCAACAGTGCAAATCTCTTTAACACCTTCCCCCACTCAAGTTGTCTCGATCAACACAACCACCCTCATTCTTCAAAAACCGGATAAAGGAGGAAACTACTCAATGTGGAGCTGCAGATGACAAACCTTATCATCGGGTATGATCTCATGTGATTGTGGATGGAACTCATCTGTGCCCACTAGCCGACGATCTAGAGTACAAAGCTTGGATTCGTCAAGATCGACTACTGATCCTTGCCATTCAAACGAGTGTCATTGGACTAGCATGGCCGCTTGTATTTCGGTGCAAAAATGCTGAGGATGCCTAGAACAAACTCAAAACTACCTATGCCAACAACTCCAATACTCGGATGGCTGGTCTCATCGACTCTCTCACCAAGGTTAGTCAAGAAGAAAAGAGTGTTAATGAGTTTATGCAATCAGTTAAAACTATTATTAATTATCTTGCTATGATTATACATGACTTGAGTAATGGAGAAATCGTTGTTCATACACTCAATGGTCTCACTAATGACTACAAATAACTCAAAGTTGCCTTACGTGCAAGGTAGTTGCCCATATCCTTTGAAGAATTGGTTGAAAAGTCTCTAGATTATGAATCAAAGAAGACTCCCCCATCATTGCTAAATATTCACAAAAGCAACACAACAAGGACAGAAATGAAAACTCCAATACCTCTAAAAAACAATCAATCTATAGAGAAAACAACAATGGCTATCACAAGAACAACGTTAATCACTTCCAATAGCATTCTTATAGAAACCGTGGAAACCAAAACTATTCCAACAACTCACACACTCAAGGATTCTCGTCTAATCAGAATTGACGACCTATCTTCAGTGGGAATCAACCTTGATTTATTTGTCAACTATGTGATAAGCTTGGTTATGTTGCCAAAGTATGCCGCTCAAGTCCCTCACTTTCCAACTGGTCGCAAGCCAACTTCACAACTTATGAGACCCCTGGCAATTAGTCGAGTGGGATAGTTGACTCCGTGGCTTCTCACCACCTCACCTATGACTTGCAGAACCTCTCTATTCACTCTAAGTATGGTGATAATGAAGCTATTGTTGGATGTTGGCTAGAGTTGAGTGTGCAAATTTAGTCCTACATCGGGTAAGGAGCAACACCATGTGAAGTTAATAAAGGATTGAATATGTACTCAATAGCAACAAGGCTTTTTAGAGGCAGTTGAATCCTATTCATAAAAACCTCACACCCAGGTTCGACGTGTGTCTAAGTTGAGGACAATATCATTGCTTGAGACATGTCCGTTGGCCAACAATATCGTTTGCATATTGTGAAGGCGGTTCCGGGGAGCTTTGCTGTCTTCACCATTGAACCTAATCGATATCATGGTTGGAAACGGTAATAACGTCCCTGTTGAAAAATACAATTGCTGCAAAATAAACATGTTCTAACAGTCCCTATCACTCATACAGGATTTACTAGATTAGCTTTGGTTTAGTTAATTTTGGATGATTTTTAATGACGTCAACACTTGGTCCCTAAGTTAGTTTTGTTCCTTTTGCATGGACTTTTTAGAGAAATTGCACGACACGGTCAAGTGTCAAAGCTTTATGTGAAATCAATCTATTAAAATGAAAATGATAGTTCTTTTAGTTCCGAACAAAGAAAATCCTTTCTTTACTGGGAATCTCTTCCCTTCGATCACTGTGAATATTTGTTCATCTAGGAAAGGAAATGTTGCAAAATCTCCTTGTTATTTATTACTCTCTGAAAATTTGTTCATCTGTTTCTCTCTATCTTTAGCACCTCAGGGTGTGAATTTGATGTACCGAGTTAAGGTTAAACCAAAAGACGTTCTGTTTTTTGGTAAGTTAATCTGAATCAGATGAGCAATTCCTATTTATTATTAAATAGGAACTCTACTGATGTAATTCATATTCCTAAATAGAAACTCTGTTTTTTTTTATAACTAAATAGAAACTCTACTGATGTAATTCCTATTCCTACTTTCTTTCTCAATCTCTGAGTACGAGTTTCAAGCCATGTTTCTACACATATAGAATTTCCAAAACTTGCTATTGTTATAGTTTTGTGTAGTATTGCAGCTTCCCCAAACTTTTACTTGGTCAGGCCAGGCCATCCTTTTTACAGGATTTTGGGACGAGCATAATTGGTCAAACAGCAACTTTGTTTCTCCAACAGTAATTTAAACTTGCTAGAACTCTTTATTTGCTAGAATTCTTTATTTTACGAACTTGTTTAAGTTTCCCCATAAGTTAGAAAAATCTACAAGATTGTTTACACCAACACAACTTTGATCTCTCAATCAAAGAATCAGATCTGAATAGGGAATCGGATCTCAATGAGGAGTGAAGAAGAAGAAGCTAGCATGGATGGATGGTTAAGGCTGGGGTGGGGGGACGGCACGCTTGCCTTTCAAAACAAAAATAAAGAAGAAGAAGAAGCTCTTCAACAGATCTCAATGGGGAGTGAAGAAGAAGCTCTTCAGCATCAACTGCATGTATTGTTTTTCCCAAACATGGCTTTACAGGGTCATATGATCCCAATGCTAGACATAGCCAAACTCTTCTCGCTCCGAGGTGTAAAAACCACCTTTATCGCCATCCCTCACAATGCCCCTTACATCTCTTCCTCCTCCCACGGCTTCAATATTGACATTATTACCATTCCACTCGATGGAAGTGTAGGATCAGTCAACTTGCCATGTAACAAGCATGACATATCCCTATCTGTGCTGCAACCACAATTCGAAAATTTTTTGCAACAACTGGAGCATCCTGTGGATTGCATTGTATCAGATGTTCACGTACTCTGGACTAGTGAGATTGCGCGCCATCACAGAATTCCAAGAATAGTTTTTCATGCTAGGAGCTTCTTTTATTTTTGCATATTAGATAGCCTGTACCATTATGGTCCGCATTGTGAATCTGGTGATACAGAGAGCTTTGTGTTGCCAGGCTTACCAGATGAAATAACTATGAAGAAGTCGCAGTTGTGTGAGCGGGAATTGGGAATACTGAAGAATGGAAGCAGGCAAACCTTCCGCAGCATGGGGTCAAACTATGGTTTTTTGGTTAATAGTTTTTATGAGTTGGAGCCTGCTTATGCTGATCATTATAGGAAGGTTATGGGGATAAGAGCATGGCATATAGGCCCTGTTTCTCTTTGCAATAGTAGCATCACTAATAAGGCTCAAAGAGGGAAGAAAGCTGGGATCGATGAACATTACTGCTTGGATTGGCTCAACACAAAGGAGAACAACTCGGTGATTTATATCAGTTTTGGAAGCATAACACGCATTGGTTCTGCTCAGCTGATGGAGATTGCTGAGGGGCTAGAAGCTTCTGGAGTGTCATTCATTTGGGTTGTGAGACAGCAGACGAAGGATGTTGAGGAAGAGAAGTTCTTGCAAGGATTCAAGGAGAGAATGGAAGGAAAGGGATTGTTGATAAGAGATTGGGCTCCACAAGTGCTAATTCTTGATCATCCGGCGATTGGAGGTTACCTCACTCACTGTGGATGGAATTCTACACTAGAAGGTGTGAGCGCCGGCGTGCCTTTTATTACTTGGCCATTATGTGCAGATCAGTTTTACAATGAGGCGTTGATAACTCAGGTGCTAAAGATTGGATTTAATGTGGGTTATGAAAAGTGGACTGAACCGGAGTTGAAATGTGTTTCGGTGACAAAGGAGAAGATTGAGGAGGCTGTGAATCGACTCATGAAGAATGAAGAGGGTGAAGAGATGAGGAAGAGAGCTAAAGAGTTGAAAAGGATGGCAAGGAGAGCTATGGAAGAAGGCGGGTCTTCGCACTCTGACTTGGGTGATTTGATTGAGGAATTGCATGAATCTGCTCTGATCAAACAAAAAGAATTCATACATGGAGACCTGGGTCCAGGGAAAGTCACAAATCCAGAATGTAATAACCAGAATAGTAGATCAACGGAGGATAATATAAGAATGTTGAAACAAGCCAATGGCATGACAGCTCAATGGTTAGAGCTTGGCGGATGGTACCACTAGGTCATGGGTTCGAACTCAACGGACGACATGTTTATCAGGCACAAAGTAGAAGAGGTGATGTTTTTATCTCACAGACTACCTCATGTTACATTTACAGGACACTGAGAAACTAAAGCATAGCGATGACAAATGTGATTAGGCATGCTGAACTGATAGCTCTTGCAAATTAGATGCAATGGAATTTATTTTATGTTGGTCAATGTTATCCAGGTAAAATTTCTTTCACTAAAGTTGAAAACTAGTTGTTTAGTTTGCAGTATAACAGTATTTTCTTTCATGAACATCCAAGTTTGTATGCAATTTTGATCTAGCCTCAGTATTTCTATAAAATAGAGGCCAACAGTATGTCATGTGTGTGTTTCCCTTTCATATAAATATAAACTAGGTAGAGGTTCTAACTTCTAAAAAAAATTCTATCGCACTTCATCCCAAATAAAGGCTAGGGCTGCACTGTCTAATTGCAACGTCTGTGTCTTATAGTTGTTTCTGTACCCAAAAACTGTTGATTGCACACCTTGCACGTACACTTAACAAGAAATGCTAATTCAGACGACGGATGTGTGAAATCATTTATCAGAGGACAAGATGTTGACTCTATATTGTATATTAGTTTGTTATCGTAATTCTATTGAATATTAGTTTGTCTTATGTTGTTTTGAACTTACATCACAAAAATGTGGTGGTCACTAAATCACAAAGAAATTTAGGAGTAGTCTTATTCTTCCGATCTTAATGCATTGCTACAAGTTTATTGGCTTCCTTGGAGCAATGGTGATGCACTCACTACCCCTTCCATGCTGCTCATAATGAGTAAAGTCATGAACAATATTGGTTTATAACCCAACTCTGATCTTCATCAATTCAAGAAAATTTCAATACAATCTTGTTTCTTCCATTTCATTTCAGAATAAATTTTTACCAGTCAGACATTGATCAGCATGTTTCTAGCGTATGTGGCATGTGGGGCTTTTGTCATGTGTTTTTTATGAAATCTATCAATCTCTAAAATGAAAACCTAGTAAAAGCATTCATCTAGAAAGGATCAAGCTGACAGATCTAGATGTTTTTTCGAATTCTACGGAGTCCAAAGATTGCACATCTATGTCTGGGCTTGATGAAGGTACCATATATTGCAAGTCCTTTTGATTCAAGTGCATAGCTTTCCTGTGTGCCCCATGTACATTGCAGGTAAAGCTTTTTTCATAATGATTCTGGATTTCAATGAATTTATGACTCCCCTAGTCGATCATTTGTGCAAACCCCTAAAACCTCTGTAGTCTCCTTTGCGATAGCAGATCAGGTAGACCCATGGGTGGGATCGCTGAAATATATCAGCTCTAGACTAATATATATTATGTGTGATGTTCGGATAGCCCTTCCAGGTTCTCTAATTTAGTCTTGTTTCAATAGTGGAGAAGGATTTGTAATTGTGCTAGTACATGAGCACCTTTTGAAGATCCAGGTGTGTGCGCAATGTGAACAGGTTGTGTATACACAGAACAAATGCCAAAAACCCAATAAAAAAGTTACTTGTTCAGGTATGAAAGTACATTGATGTATGCACTAGAAAAACGATGTACTTTGGTAAACTTATGCATTGTTTCGTTTGATCAGAGCATGTTGATGCAAATCCTCAATCAAAGCACTTATATATTAAGTCAGAATGAGACTATCCTCTTCTTCCACAGCTGTCCTGGACATCTCTTTCAACTCTTGAACTTTCCTCCTCATCTCTTCGCCCTCTTCGTCTTCATGAGTCGACTCACAACCTCCTCAACCTTCTCCTTTGTCACCAAAGCACATTCCAACTCCGCTACCCCGTACCACTTCTCAACACCCACATTGATCCCAATCTTTAGCACCTGAGTGACCAAGGCCTCATTCTAAAGCTGGTCAGCAAATAATGGCCAAGTAATAAAAGGTATGCCCCTGCTCACACCTTCCAGTATAGACTTCCATCCACAGTGAGTGAGAAAACCTCCAACCGCTGGGTGATTGAGAATTAGCACTTGTGGAGCTCAATCTGTTATCAACCCCCCCTTTCCTTTCATCCTCTCCTTAAATCCTTGCAAGAACTTCTCTTCATTAACATCTTTCCTCCACCTTTTCACAACTCAAAGAATGAAACTCCAGAGGCTTCTAGCCCCTCTGCTATCTCCATCAGTTGAGCTTAGCCAATGCATGGCGGACCTAGGAAGGTAGGTTAGAGGGGGCGAAATGGCATAAGATTATTCATCGGTACGAAAATGCTAGAAAATCATGTTTTTGCAACCAGGTTTGTAACCATGGTGATGTGGCGTGATCTTGAAAGAATGATGAAATCCCCAAAGTGTTTATGTGTATCTTGAGATTGTAAAAAACCTCCACTCTAACGATGCCACATCATCCTGGTTACATGACCTGGTTGCAAAGCCTGGTTCCCTAGCCTTACTCTTATCGGTAATATTAATTATTATTCAATGTGGAGCCAAAATTTTTTCATGTCCTAGGTTGATAATTTAATAACAAGCTCCAATTAACGTCTTCAAGCAGGCATAAAACTCAGAAAATATAATTGTATATAATTTAGTATTGTGCATTTACCTAATTGAATCCTATAATCATATCTTAAGCCATAAGATCACTTTGTTGACAATCATAGCAAAGACAAGCGAGCGTAATAACTAGAATACATAATTAAAAATAATATAATTAAGATAATTATGTAAGTTTAAACTAAAAAAATATGAAATGTGCGAACGTAATAAGATCCTAATACAATTTTATAAGGAAAATGGGTTTTACTAGCCAATCTAACCCTTAAATTTTGTATGAGATGACTAATGGTATATATTTTAATTGAGTTCTATAGTTATTATTTTATATATTTATTTCAAATATATTTTTTGTTATGGTTTTATAATATTGTTTTTTGTTGTGTGTTTTATACCACCAATAAACAAACAAAATTTTTAATGATTTTAATGTTGTTTTTTGTTGTGTGTTTTTTTGTTATGATTTCAAATTTTAATTAGCTTTGAAAACGCGAAAAAATATTATAAAAAAAACCCCAAAAAAATCTTGCGTATAAAAAGGTTAAATAATCAACCACTGGGCCAAAGAGGAATATATGGATAAATTTTTACTTAGTGTATTAATGATCTAATGTTTATTATATATTAAACATTTTTAGAAATACTAGATATATACTCAAATTATTTTGAAAATTGAAGAGGGGTAGTTGCACCCCCCTCCCCCCGTCCCTTAGTAGGTCCGCCCTTGCATGATACGCTCTCGTAATATTGTCGATGCTTTTTTTTTTGAAAGGCAATATTGTCGATGCTCTTACTAGTGGAAAGTGCAACGGGGCCTATATGCCATGCTCTCCCATAACCTTCCTATAATGCTCAGTATCATAAAAACTATTCACCAAAACACCCTAGTCTGTCCCCCTGCTGTCAATTTTTCTTATTCGATCTTTGAATGCTCCGAAAAGTTTGTCATGTGAGTTATCGCAGCTGTGAGTTCTTCATCCTTATTTCATCTGGTAAGCCTGGCACTATAAAGCTCTCAGTATGCGGAGAATAATGATGTAGTGTCACGCATCACTCATAAGGAAAATCCCAACAGGAATATTTCTTACAAACGGCACATGACATACAACCTGACAACATTTTCACATAAAAATTCTCGGAAACAAAAATCCATCATATTACACAAAACTCCAAAGTATTACAACCATTCTATTGACAACTTTCGCCCTCAAATCCACACACCAAAGCAGAGACACAAAACATAACTTGCATACTGAACACCAAAAAGCAAGATACAAAACATCTTACAAACCCTGGAAAAGACTAGGATCTACTTCTGCTCGGCTTGATCATCCATTACACCAAATTAGCATTTTTGTAATGACCCTCAAAACAGTAACACTTTTGAACTATAACAATCTACAAACAATTTTACAAAATTCCACAAACAAAGTGATACAATAGTTGTATCTAGGGGTGGGCACGGGACGGGATGGGATGGGACGAGACCCATCCCTATCCCATCCCGTTCATACGGGATCGGGACGGGATGAGATAAACCCCATCCTGACCTCGTCCCATCCCAAACGGGTTCGGGACGGGACTGGATCAACGTGTTTCAAATTGACCATGCAATTTCAATAACTAAAATAGATCTTCAGCAAATTGCATGTTCACACATAACCATGCTGAAAATGAAATAATAAATCAAAATGCAATCAACTAAACATAATGTAACCTATGCCATAATAAGCACATGAAGCTGTCATTGGAATCTCTCACAGAGTTTAATTTTCATGCATATCTATGATACTAGGAACCCATTAAATTGTATTATAGGTTGAGTATCCAAAGTTTTCAATGAAATCGAATGTACCCTAGTTAAATACAATTAAACAAATTGGTCTTCAAATATGAGTTGATAGCCTAACGACATTGAGAATTTTAGATGCTAAAATGTTATATGCATCAGGGAATTTGTATGGGCATCCAAATATTGCAATTCTAAAATAAATAAATAATAAATATTGAAAAATTAGTTCGGGACGGGATGGGATTGACGGGATTGAAAATCTTCATCCCATCCCATTCTAGATCGGGACGGGACGAGATCGGGATAAAATTATTCAATCCCATTAAGACTCGAAAAAATCGAGACGGGACGGGATCGGGACGGGAACGGGATCGCGGGATGGGATGCGCACCCCTAGTTGTATCACCTTGAATAATATGGTCTTACAAGTGATACTATTCATGGTGATCTAATTTATTGTATCACTTTTTTGTGTAACTGTTTTTCATTATTTTGACTAAATTTATTTTTGACTTGAAATTGTTTGGTGAATTGTTATAGTTAAAAAATGTTATTGTTTTGGGAGTTGTTACAAATATGCCAATTTGGTGTAGTGAACAAACTCGCTTTCAGATACTACACTCCAATAAGAGTACACCCAATTGTCACAAAACAAAACAAAATGGGTAAGCAGAAGCTGGTATGAGCAAAATAAAAATCAGCAGCAGTTAAAACATAAAAATAACGATCCACAGTTCATGATACGTCAATATCTGCCTTACATCATACTATACAACTTATTCATAATGCACCAACCATATGATCAACTATTCATATGCACCAATCATATGATCAACAAAGTCATAACTTTTTAATAAACCATTACTTCCAAATGGGTGAAAATTTCTATAATCTCTTGCACATATAATTTTTCTCAAATTCTCACATACTCATGTTTTTGTTCAGATCATACATTTTCCTATCACGGCTTTTCCCGTTTCAAGACATATCATACCATTTTTATTATGACATACTCTGTTTCAAGACATGTCCCTTTCTATAGGTCCTTAGGAACTCTCCATTGTATCACGCGAGTCAAAACTCGTACAATGGTTTAGTTTTCCTTTCGGAGAATCTGCTACATAAAATTTTTAAACCATGAATACCCTATCGCACCTATCCATGTGTTGAATATGTCTCACCCCTACACACCTCCCTACGTGTACCAATATCCACTTTGAGTATGTATGCATTTCAAACATGGTGTCTTCTCTAAAATGCATTCTCCACCTCAAAAGACTAGACACACGGGCCAAATCATAAATAAAACTATGCGATGGAAGAGGACTAAGTTCACACTCTTCCCCTGACCCCTCAGGAACACTCCATTGTATACGCGAGTCATGACTCGTACAGTGACTTAATTTTCCCCTTTTGAGAATCAGGCTCTTCTCAGGAACACTCCACTATATCACGCGAGTCATGACTCGTATAGTGGCATAGTTTTCCCCTTTTGGAGACAAACTTCGTACAACTCAATCTATACGAATTATACAAATATCATAAATCAAAGCCTCTATGGCCATACTATACCGAAATAGGGTATTCATGTCAAAATCACGATTTCTCCATACTTATCCAATCACATTATTTCCATAGTATCATTCGATGAAACTAAGTTCTAAAGAGCACAATCACATATGATGCACAATGATTTAATAATGAACATCTACTTGAAAACACACATCTCGAGACATAATATTCCTAAAATTAAAATATTTTATAATACAAAATATATTTGTTCTAAAATTAAAATTTGTCGCGGTGATCGCAACGGTGAAAACGGTACTCAATACAAAGGTATGATTCAAATTGTATGATCAGTCAAAGTTCGGTCAAAACTGGAGTCAAACAGATGATGTCATCGTCTTATTCCTCTTTACAAATTTTCCAGAACAATTTCAGTCCAATAGGGTAGATTCAAACACACACAAGTCACGTTTTTCAACAAAAAATCGCAATCCTTATATCTTTAGAAAGCTTTTACCTTCTACTTGCTAAATATGCAAGATTTATATCTAATTTCCTCCTAAGATAGAAACTACAATCAGGTCTTCACACGCTGTTCATCACGTTTTTACTTTAGACTTAAAATTTTAGCAAAACACAGTTCAAGTACCCAATTTCAAACACACATATCTCCTTCAATCCTTATTCAAATGAAGCATATAAGCTACCTATGGAAAGATCTCAAACTCATCTTTCTAATGAAAGAAAGCTCACACCAAGATATTCAAAGAGTCAGGAAATATCGCGATTGAAAGACACTCATTTACTCGCATCAAAACAAAATTTAAATCCTCAATTTTGCACATAAAAAAAAACTGTAAAAAGTATGGCAATCTCTCCTAATTGATTGAAAATGTTCAGATGGAAGAGATCTACTCACCTTTTACATATTTTGCACTCCTCAAAGCAAAAACATTCTCCTCCACAACATGCATCAAAATCTTATATGTATTTCCTTTAGGAGCTCTCACTCAAGTTCTCTCCTCTTTGAGCTTAGTTTTCTTTCTCTCTGAGAAAACCAAAAGACCAAAAATATCTAAAGAGAAGAATACAAAAATGTAGAGAATTTTGTAGAAACTTGTAGAAGAATGGTGGTTATGTGTCACCACAAGTTTTCTAAGCACCACCAAAAGGTGGTGTAGAGAAAGAAAAAAACAGGTGTCACATAATACACACCTCAAAAGAATTTTGTCTTCGAGATTAAACTGAAAAAAATAGAAGGCTACGGGAATAGATACGGATGTAACTGCCGAATACGATCCTCCAATTCCCATGTCACATCACCTTCCTAATCACTCAACTGTAATTTTACCAGTCTTATAGTCTTCCATCGCAATCGCTTTACATCTCTATCAACAATAGCTAGAGGTTGCACGGGATACGACAAATCCTTTGACATTTCCAAATCAACTGGCTCTACAATTTGTGTAGGATCTACTGAACATTTTCGAAGCATTGATACATGGAAGACATCATGAATCCCCGACATAGATGGTGGAAAATCAAGTTGGTACGCCACTGGGCCGACTCTCTCAACAACCTCATAAGGTCCAATATATCTCGGAGCTAGCTTTCCTCTTCCTCTATACCTGATAACACCTTGCATAGGGGAAACTCTCAAGAAAATTCTATCACCTACCGCAAATTTCAGATTTGTACCCCTACGACCTGCATAACTTTTTTGACGACTTTGAGCCGTTTTCAATCACTATCGTATCAAATCTATCTTTTCTGTAGTGTCTCTAATGATATCGAGACTTATTATAGCAGAATCACCAACCTCAGCCCTACACATAGGAGATCTACAAGGTCTACCGTTCAACGCCTCATATGGTGCCATACCAATACTCACCTGATAAATATTATTATAAGCAAACTCACATAAAGGTAAATGATCTTCCCAACTGCCACGAAAATCCAAAATACACGCCCTAAGCATGTCCTCAACTATTTGATTAACTCTCTCTTACTAGCCATTTGACTGCGGATGATAAGCGGCGCTCATGTGTAGACGAGTACCTAGAGCTTGCTGAAAACTTTGCCAAAACTATGCAGTGAACAAAGAATCATTATCGGAGACAATTGATACAGGGGCTCCATGCAATCTCACTATCTCTCGAGCTGACAAACGAGCCAAATTATCTGTCGTTCGATGAATACTAACTGGAATAAAATGAGCACTCTTCGTCAACCGATCAACAATAACCCAAATTGACTCGTTCCCTCGTCTCGACCGTGGAAGTCCATCTATAAAATCCATTGTCATATTCTCCCATTTCCACGTTGGAATCTCTAAAGATTGTAACAAACCAGAAGGTTTCTGATGTTCAGCTTTGACCCGTTGACAAGTTAAACAACGAGATACAAAGGTTCCTACATCCAACCAAGGAATGTGATTTTGCAAAATTTCGGCAATAAATTTGTTTTTTTGAAATTACGAAAAGAAAAAGTGCAAAAAAAAATAATTACATTTTTTCGAGGGTTTTTTCAAAAAATTTCGAGGTTTTTTAAAAAAAATTCGATTTTTTTCGTAAAAGTTGGGATTTTTTCGTAAATTTCGTGAAAATACAAAAACCAACTACCAAAATTTACATTTTTTCAATGTTTTTTTCATAAATTTTGAGGCTTTTTTCTTCTAATTATTTATTGATTTTTGAAATCACCCTCTAATTTTCTAATTATTATTTCTTCTACTTATATATTGATTTTTAAAACCACTCCCTTATTTTCTAATTATATGTTGATTTTATGTATGTTTCATTTCTTGGTATTTAAGCTTCATTTAATGTGTTAAATGGATTTATTTAATTACATCTTATTTTTTCACATATTTCATATACTCATGAAATTTATTATATATTTCATCTATTTTCGAAATTTTTACGTTTTTTCTTTACACATCGAAATATTTCTTAAAATCAGGAAACTGAAATTAATACAAAAAACAAAATCACAATCCTTGCATCTCGCTTCATCCCATGCGACCAAAACGTACGACAAAGATAATGATACATCTTTGTTCCACCAGGATGAATGGTGAAACGAGAGTGATGTGCCTCTACTAATATCTCATTCCTCAAATCATCATCAGTTGGTACACACAATCTATTCTTAAACCTCAGTCCACCGTCAAAACCAATAGACCAATCCGTAGGGCAATCATCAAATCTTTTATTCTTTTACGTAAGATTGGATCAGAAACTTGACCCTGCAACACTCTACTAATCAAAGATGGCTGAATCAACCAACTGGCCATAATTACATCTCTTGACGCAGAAATAGGTTGAACATCAAAATAAGCAACCACTTCCAACATCTGATACTCCTGAATCATCAAAGAAGTTCTTTCCACATGTCGTCGACTCAAAGCATCATCAACTACATTCACCTTTCCAGGCTGATATTGAATCTCAAAATCATTACTACTTAGAAATTCAACCCATCTCTGTTGCCTCATGTTTAATTCATTCTGAGAGAAAATATATTTTAAACTTTTGTGATCCGTATACACCTCAAATTTCTCACCATATAGATAATGCCTCCAAATCTTCAATGCAAAAACCATTGCTGCCAACTCTAAGTCATGGGTGGGATATCTCCTCTCATGGGGTTTCAATTGGCGAGAAGCATACTCTACCACTTTACCTTCCTGCATCAAAACACACCCTAAACTAGAGGCACAAGCACTGTAAAAACTACAAACTTCACACCGGAAACAAGAATCGTCAACACAGGTGTTGATGTCAACTTCAATGTTTCAAATGCTTGCTCACATTCATCAATCCACACAAACATAATATTCTTCCTAGTCAAAGTTGTCATTGGTACGACAATAATCGAAATTTCTCAATAAACCGGCGATAATACCCAGCTAGACCAAGAAAACTACAAATCTCTGACACAGTAGTTGGTCTCTTCAAAGACTTAACTGCCTCAATTTTCTTAGGATCCATGACAATACCACTGCTAGAAATCACATGCCCTAGAAATCGAACCTCCGATTCCCAAAAATGACATTTACTAAACTTCGCATATAACTGGAGGTCTCTCAAAGTTTGCAATACAATGCGAAGGTGTTCCTTATGCTCCTCATTACTCCTCGAATATACTAAAATATCATCAATGAACACTTTAACAAACTGATCCAAGTACTGGTGGAATACTCGATTCATTAGATCCATAAAGAAAGCTGGAGCATTTGTCAAACCAAACGGCATCACATCCTCAATGGATACTTTGTTCTTCAACCCTCAACTGATGGTACCTGGACCGAAGATCAAGTTTTGAAAATACCATGGCACCTCTCAACTGATCTAATAAATCATCAATGTGTGGAAGTGGATACTTATTCTTGGTAGTGACCTTATTTAATTCTCGATAGTCAATGCACATCCTCAATGGTCCATCCTTATTTGATACAAATATTGCAGGTGCACCCCAACAAGAATTACTTGGTCGAATAAACCTAAGAATCATACACACCTCAAAAGAATTAATGATAGTCTTCTAATATAGATGATAAATAAAAGCATCCATTTAAATACACAATAGCTTACCCCTTACGTAGTAAATCCTCGAGTTGCACCTTCATTTCCTTCAATTGCTTAGGGGCAAGACGATAAGCGGATTTCGATATCGGTGTTGTACCCGGGATGAGGTATATCCTAAACTCTACTTCTCGACGAGGAGGAAGACTAAAAACCTTCTGGAAAACATCGGGAAAATCTCGAACAACCTCAACATCACTAATTTCAAGTTTAGGAATCTCAACAGAACCAAGGAAACTCGACATCACAGAATAAGAGCTAGAATCACACTTCAAAACACAAGGAGATGCACCAGAAAAAGTAAGGGTCACCATCCTACTTACACAGTCTAAGATCACCAGATAACTGGACAACCAATCCATCCCTAGAATCAAGTGAAAACCCTCAAAACCCAACACAACAAAATCAAACAAGACACGACCAGAGATAGAAAACTCGAATTGAGGACAACATTCACCAAGCATAACTGATCCACCCAAAGGACACTGAACTCTTAAAAACTGTTGTAAGGGCACAACTACTAAATGATATCTCTTTACCAATTGCCTAGAAATAAAGGATCTAGAAGCACCAGTATCGAAAAGCACCCGCAACCGCGATTGAAAAGACATCACATACCCTAATATTCACAAAATTCAAAATTAAGCCAATCATGTTCAAACTATTGGGTATTTCATATATATGAATATCATGAATTGTAAAACATGCATAAGCAATGCTAACTTTATAAGAATAAAAAAAAAATACATACCCTCTACATTTCCCTGACCAGAAATAGCAGCTAAACGAACCGACGAAATTGAGACGGTAGCATGCTGATCTCTCCCACCACCACTACCACAAAGAGCAACCCGTTGTGGGCGAGTACAAAATCAAGAAATGTGCCCCTGCTGACCACACTCATAACACACTGGCCCTGGTTTCCCTGACCACTTTGTTCATGCTGGTTCTGTGGCTTCTCGTTTCCCTTAGGACAATTTCTAGCTGTGTCCTTCCTGATCACAAATATAACATACCTGCTTTACTGCAATCTAGTCCCCTCGAATATACTTTCCATGTTGTTTATGTCCATCTATCATCTGGTTGCCTCCTTTCACTGGTCTTTTCCTGCTCGGCTGCCGTTGCTGGCCCTGAACCTCTCCTTAGCGACCTTTCTTAGCCCTATCAAACCTTTGTCCACTACTACCACGAAATATCCTTCGATTATAATCTACCACCTTTTTACACTATATCTCCACATTTTCTTGTCTCAAGGTCGCGTTATAAAGTTCCTCAAAAGGTTTATCAACCATTAGTATTAGCTATCTCTTCAAGAAAAGATTTAATCCATGCAAGAACTTCAAAATTTTCTTCTCCAGAGTATCTACCAGATACGGTGCATACTGACTAAGCTGATTAAACTCAGTCACATACTCAACTACAATTAGTTGACCTTGCTATAACTTAATGAATTGATCAACGCTGCAGGAATGAACTGGCATTCAAACAACACAACAGAAGTTTCCCAAGTCATACCAACTACATCATGAGTCTATCGCATAGAATCCCACCAATTTAATGCATCTCCATCAAACTGGTGAGTTGGCAATTCACTACGCTACTCTGACGCAATACTCACCCGTTCCAATATCACCTCTGTTTTACGGAGACAACGATCTGCTGGTATAGCTCCCCCATTCCCATTAAACCTCTTACCTCCAAGTCCAAAGAAAGCTTTATTTCGGCGAGCAAATGGATCATCATGGGAACTACACTGCCTTAAACCTTGTATCAATGTGGTAATCACATTGTGGTCCAGATTATAACTCCTAGGAACTTTACCTCCAAATGTACCATATATATCATCAATATTCCTTGTACGACGCAACATCATCTCACTGAAAAAACTCAAAACAAACACACTCTAATCAAACAAAATATCTTACTTCTCTACCCACTCCCACATCCGAGGAATTGTTAAGGAAATTCCTACAAACGACACATAAGATACAACCTGACCACATTCACACATAAAAGTTCTCGGAAATGAAATTCCATCATATTACACAAAACTCCAAAATATTACAACCATTCTATTAACAACCTTCGCCCTCAAATCCACACACCAAAGCAAAGACACAAAACATAACTTGCATACTGAACACCAAAAAGCAAGATACAAAACATCTTACAAACCCTTAAAAAGACAATGATCTACTTCTGCTCGGCTTGATCAACAAACTCGCTTCCAGATACACATTCCAATAAGAGTGCACCCAATTGCCACAAAACAAAGCAAAATGGGTCGGTTAAAGCTGGTATGAGCAGAATAAAAATCAGCAACAATTAAAACATAAAAATAATGATCCACGGTTCATGATACGTCAATATCTGCCTTATATCATACTATACAACTTATTCATAATGCACCAACCATATGATCAACTATTCATATGCACCAATCATATGATCAACAGTCATAACTTTTTAATAAACCATTACTTCCAAATGGGTGAAAATTTCTATAATCTCTTGCACATATAATTTTTCTCAAATTCTCACATACTCATTTTTTTATTCAGATCATACATTTTTCTATCACGACTTTTCATGTTTCAAGACATATCATACCATTTTTATTATGACATACTCTGTTTCAAGACATGTCCCTTTCTATAGGTCCTTAAGAACTCCCCATTGTATCGCGCGAGTCAAAACTCGTACAATGGCTTAGTTTTCCTTTCGGAGAATCTGCTACATAAAATTTTTAAACCATAAATACCCTATCGCTCCTATCCATGTGTTGAATATGTCTCACACCGACACACCTCCATACGTGTACCAATACCCACTTTGAGTATGTATGCATTTCAAACGAGGTGTAGTCTCTAAAATGATACTCCACCTCAAAAGACTGGACACAGGGGCTAAATCACATATAAAACTGCGCGTTGGAAGAGGACTAAGTTCACACTCTTCCTCTGACCCCTCAGGAACACTCCACTGTATCATGCGAGTCATGACTCATACAGTGGCTTAGTTTTCCCCTTTTGGGAATCAGGCTCTCCTCGGGAACACTCCACTATATTACGTGAGTCATGACTCGTATAGTGGCTTAGTTTACCCCTTTTGGAGACAAACTCTGTACAACTCTATCTGTACGAATTATACGAATATCATAAATCAAAGCCTCTATGGCCATAATGTACCATTCTGTACATTTCAATCGCCGGAATAGGGTATTCATGTCAAAATCACGATTTCTTCATACTTATCCAATCACATCATTTCCATAGTATCATTAGATGAAACTAAGTTCTAAAGAGCACAATCACATATGATGCACAATGATTCAATAATGAACATCTACTTGAAAACACGCATTTCGAGGCATGATATTGCTAAAATTAAAATATTTTATAATACAAAATATATTTGTTCCAAATTAAAATTCGTCACGGTGATCGCAACGGTGAAAACGGTACTCAATATAGAGGTACAGTTCAAATTGTATGATCAGTCAAAGTTCGATCAAAATTGGAGTCAAACAAATGACGTCATGCTGACGTCATCATCTTATTCCTTTGAATGCATTTTCCAGAACAATTTCAGACCAACAAGGTAGATTCAAACACACACAAGTCATGTTTTTCAACCAAAAATTTGAATCCTTATATCTTTAGAACATGAATTCTAGGGGGTGAGGGAAGGGCTCATCTTTAGAAAACTCGTACCTTCTACTTTCTAAATATGCAAGATTTATATCTAATTTCTTCTTAAGATAGAAACTATAATCCGATCTTCATACCCTCTTCATACCTCAAACTTAAAATTTCAGCAAAACACAATTCAAGTACCCAACTTCAAACACACATATCTCCTTCAATCCTTACTCAAATGAAGCATATAAGCTACCTATGGAAAGATCTCAAACTCATCTTTCTAATGAAAGCAATCACACACCAAGATATTCACATAATCAGGAAATATCATAATGGAAAGACACCCATTTAGTCACATAAAACAAAAACTGTAAAAAGTATGGCAATCTCTCCTAATTGATTGAAAATGTTCAGATGGAAGAGATCTACTCACCTTTTACATATTTTTCACTCCTCAAAGCAAAAACCTTCTCCTCCACAATATGCACCAAGATCCTATATGTATTTTCTTTAAGAGTTCTGACTCAAGTTCTCTCCTCTTTGAGCTTAGTTTTATTTTTATCAGAGAAAACCAAAAGAGCAAAAATATCTAAGGAGAATAATTTAGAAAGTTTAAGAATTTTGTAGAAACTTGTAGAAGAACGGTGGTTATGTTCCACCACAAGTTTTCTAAGCACCACCGCAAGGTGGTATATAGAAAGAAAAAAAATCAGGTCTCACATGTAGGTTGTATAATATGCAGCATTTAGAAAAGCTTTTTCCATGGAAAACTAATCTTGTAATTTCATGATCACACACGACATCACTAGGCCATGGTAAGAACTCAATGCAATCCACAAGGTACAAGTGTTGTAGAACTTTTTCAGATTATGGTTGCAGGATAGGTAACACGATGTTGTAGAAATTGTTGGCCATGTACGTAAACTTGATCGAGTCTATGCTTTCACATCCTTGGGGTGACCCAACTTCTTCACACGGGAGGGGAATTGTTACAATATCGATATCAAGGCCGCTGGGAGGAGATGTTAGGGACATTGAGAGGGGTGGTGACAATGGTGGCTTTTACACCACGGAGAGAGGAGAGTTTCACTCTGTCTAGCATTGGGATCATGTGACATTGCGCCATGAATGGGAAAAACAGTACATGTAGTTGATGACGATGAGCTTCTTTTTCACATCCTGTTGAGAATTGAGAAACAAAGTTTAGGAAACCAAGCAAGTAGGAATGTGTGTAAATTTTTTTGAATTTTTAAGGCGAAGTGGAAATAATTTATTCGTAAATAAGTTTTGTCTTTGATATTCACTTAACACAAGTAGCGACAAATGAGACTCACTGATTAAGTTCGGCCATTTTAGAGTAGTTTGTTGAAACTTTGGCCACTGGTTTTTGTTGTGTGTTGGGAACCCTATACTTCATGGATCAACTCGGACTGCCTGTGGCTCAACCCAAAATCATGTAGAAGCATGGCCTGGCCCAAGGATTGTGATTTCGTTTTTTGAGTTAATTCCAGTCTCCCGATTTTAAGAAATATTTTGTGACATATTTCATTTTGTGTAGAAAAAATAAAAATTTCTGTTGTGATTTCGAATTTAATGATATAATTTATACATTTTAAATTCTTAAATACTACATAAAAAAATCTCACAAGAACTCGTAGAATCATCCAGACTACATATTACATAAGTATCACTCAAATGACAAACTTTTGACACTAAAATAACATTATAGTATGTTAAAATATATGGAGATTAAAATATTTATTTCTTTTTTTCTAAAATTTTTTGACATATTTCGGATTTTCAAAATAGATTTTGGTAACTTCAAATAAAAAAAAAAAATGAAATTTCGACATATTTCGAAATATCATATTCCTTAGCCTGGCCTGGCCTGACCAAGTAACAGTCTGGGGCAGCTGCAATACTTGTATACAAGACTACAAGAATAGCTCCTATTAAGAGAGTTTTATAAAATAAAGAGCTTTAGCAAGTTTTGGAAGTTCTATTTGTATAGAAACATGTCTAGAAACCCATACTCAGAGATTGAGAAGGAAAGTAGGAATTCATCGTCTCAAAACATGTTTGCATTGAAGCCAATGTTGCCACAATGGTGGTAAATATGAATGCAAGCTGTGCAAAATCTTCAAATTTTTTCCATGGAAAGATTATTGAGAATGACATGAGTGATTACATCACTATTTCAACACTATCACAAATTCATAAAACTGAACTCAATAAAAGAAAAAAAATGCTTCATTCACCAAACTATTCAATCTGTTCGTTGACTTCATACATGGTGAATTCCACCAAAAAAATAAATAATTTTTTTTTAAAAATAGAAAAAATAAAATAAAATAACATAAATAAATAGAGAGAACATGAAGGGGGCAAAGGAGTACCCACCTTGCATGTCACTATGGGGGTGGCTAAGGTCTCTGTGTATGGTATATTTTGTCGGCAAACAAAAACAACACTACTCTTAATTTATCTTCTCTAACTTTTTATTTATTAATCTCTTTGTACATGTTTTTTAATTATATTTTATATGTTTATGCTGATAAATATAAAAAAAAGAAATTAAAGCTAGCTAGCTAGCAAGCAAGCAAAGCAAAGAGAAAGGGGGTGTGTTGTGTGTGGTGAAACCGTGGTGGATCATTATTGTCATTCTTTTGCTACCAAATTTATAATTTGCTCAAGCTCCCTCCTTTATATATAGAGACCTCTTTTGCTACCACTTCAAGTCATTCCTTCCAACACATACAACACAAACACAAAACTCTCTAAAAAAAAAAAAAAAAACTCTCATTCTCTTCTTCATCCTTCAATTCAAAACCCCTTTGATCATTCCATCGATCGAGAACACCCAAACTCAAGCTGATCTCGAAGAAGATTATTATAATCATGAAATATCTATCGAGCGCGGTTTCATGAAGAAGAACTCCTTTAACTTTCAAGTTAAGTTTGTGGGCTTGTTGATAAACTTCTTCGAGCGCGGTTTCAGTAATTTCAAAGTTGTTGGAGCTTGAACATTGTATCGGTACAATTTCTACTCCAGTTCTCCATTTCAGATCTCTATCAAACCTATAACAAAAAAGATTTCAACAACAATGTTTAGTACATTGAACAATATTAAATGAGAAGAAGAATCCATATGATGAGATTCAGAATCCTACTGGAATCATTCAGATGGGTTTTGCGGAGAATCAGGTTGGTTAATTTTCTATGTTTTTATTTTCCGAATAAACCCAAAACACTTTCTTCCTTCCATTCGTTTAATCTTGCATGGTTTTGAATTCTAACATTTTCATTTTTTGTGACTATTCAGCTTTCATTTGATCTTCTAGAATCATGGATATCAGAAAACCCGGAGTCAGTCGAGTTCAAAAGAGAAGGCAAATCCATTTTCAGAGAACTAGCTCTCTTCCAGGATTATCATGGCTTGCCAGCTTTCAAGAATGTAATACGTTTTTCTTCTTCATTTCTTTATATTCAAGTTTTTTCTTTTTCCACTTTAATTTCAAAGACATTCTTCATTATCTTGATTGCTAAGCTAATATGAATTTTCCAGGCTATGGTTGAATTTATGTCGAAAATTAGAGGAAACAAAGTTAGCTTTGATCCAAGCAAGCTTGTACTCACAGCTGGTTCTACTTCAGCTAATGAATCTCTCATGTTCTGCCTCGCCAACCCCGGCGAAGCCATCCTTCTTCCCACTCCCTACTACCCAGGGTGAGTTTATTTTATTGCGAATTTCATGTATTTTTATCTTGATTCTCAAAGTAACCACGTAACTTTTTTTTTTTTTTTTTTTTGTAAAAGACAAACAATTTGTCATTTAATATTGTTCAATGTACTAAACATTGTTGTTGAAATCTTTTTTGTTATAGGTTTGATAGAGATCTGAAATGGAGAACTGGAGTAGAAATTGTACCGATACAATGTTCAAGCTCCAACAACTTTGAAATTACTGAAACCGCGCTCGAAGAAGCTTATCAACAAGCCCACAAACTTAACTTGAAAGTTAAAGGAGTTCTTCTTCATGAAACCGCGCTCGATAGATATTTCATGATTATAATAATCTTCTTCGAGATCAGCTTGAGTTTGGGTGTTCTCGATCGATGGAATGATCAAAGGGGTTTTGAATTGAAGGATGAAGAAGAGAATGAGAGTTTTTTTTTTTTTTTTTAGAGAGTTTTGTGTTTGTGTTGTATGTGTTGGAAGGAATGACTTGAAGTGGTAGCAAAAGAGGTCTCTATATATAAAGGAGGGAGCTTGAGCAAATTATAAATTTGGTAGCAAAAGAATGACAATAATGATCCACCACGGTTTCATGTTAGAGAATAGAAGTCAATACATCCTATTGTTAGGAAAATATCATTCAGTATTAGGAAATACATCCTATTGTTAGGAACATATATTTTAGCATATTGTGTTGCAAGTTTTATGGGGTTAGGAAACTTTCCGATGGCTTGTGATTTGTTTCCTTGGTTTTGGAGGTTTCCTAGTATATGGTGGTTTCCTATTGTATTTTGACTACAGTATTTATATTGCTGATGAATGAATGAAAGAACACAATTTGTATAAACTCAATTAGCATATTGTTAGAGAATAGAAGTCAATACATCCTATTGTTAGGAAAATATCTTCCAGTATTAGGAAATACATCCTATTGTTAGGAACATATATTTTAGCATATTGTGTTGCAAGTTTTATGGGGTTAGGAAGACTTTCCTATTGTATTTTGGTTTCCTAAGTTTGGTTAGGTTTCCTATTGTATTTTGGTTTCCTAAGTTTGCTACGTTTCCTATTTCTATTAGGTTATGTCAAAGTTAGCTCTATATAAGCTTGTATTCTATTCAATTAAGGAGAGAAGAAAAACAATAAACAATTACAATAATATCATTCTTTACATGGTATCAGAGCTACTTTCTTTGGTGACCTAAGACTCTGGGGATTCAAGCTCTTCCCCGCCTCTAACGACTATGCAAGAGGCGGGGGAGGGATGACAACAGGAGAAACATCCTCGACAGCAAAGTTCAACTAAATTGAAGGGAAATTGCACTCTACAACAACTTCATGCATATCAGCAACACGCCGCCAACCTGCAATTCAAACAAGGAAGGGGGGCCAACAATAATCGCATGCCTCAATCAATCAACAATAGAAATTTAGTGGTGTTTTTTTTATCTTCAAACAGCAACATCTTCACGTAGCCCGATCCTCGACCTTGCCGCCTATCAGCAAGCCCAATGAGAGATCACAAAAGAAAACGACAAAGAAAAAAAAATTGTATTGACTCGAATTGAGCAATACCAAAATCTGTGTTGTCTCGAATTGAGCAATACCAATATCTATGTTGTCTCGAATTGAGCAATACCACTCTAATTGAGCAATACCAAAATCTGTGTTGTCTCGAATTGAGCAATACCACTCTAATTGAGCAATGCCAAAATCTATGTTGTCTCGAATTGAGCAATACCACTCGAATTGAGCAGTACCAAATTTGTGTTGTCTCGAATTGAGCAATATCAAAATCTATGTTGTCTCGAATTGAGCAATACCACTCGAATTGAGCAATATCAAAATCCCTGTTGTCTCGAATTGAGCAATACCAGGACTCGTCCAGACTCGCCAATAATGTTTTCATCACCTAATAGGACTTCAAAGTTTCCTCCAAGCTGCACATTTCGTCTGCATCTACATGTCCAGCTTGCCGGGGGGGGGGGGGGTGTTAGAGAATAGAAGTCAATACATCCTATTGTTAGGAAAATATCTTCCAGTATTAGGAAATACATCCTATTGTTAGGAACATTTATTTTAGCATATTGTGTTGCAAATTTTATGGGGTTAGGAAACTTTCCGATGGCTTGTGATTTGTTTCCTTGGTTTGGGAGGTTTCCTAATATATGGTGGTTTCCTATTGTATTTTGACTACAGTATTTATATTGCTGATGAATGAATGAAAAAACACAATTTGGCCTTACACTTTACATTTCACCACACACAACACACTCCCTTTCTCTTTGCTTTGCTTGCTTGCTAGCTAGCTAGCTTTAATTTTTTTTTTTTTTAATATTTATCAGCATAAACATATAAAATATAATTAAAAAACATGTACAAAGAGATTAATAAATAAAAAGTTAGAGAAGATAAATTAAGAGTAGTGTTGTTTTTGTTTGCCGACAAAATATACCATACACAGAGACCTTAGCCACCCCCATAGTGACATGCAAGGTGGGTACTCCTTTGCGCCCTTCATGTTCTCTCTATGAGCAATTCTAGATGTCGAGGAAATGGGTGAGGGATGGTGCGTCGCACGCGAGCAGCTGACGTGGTAAAAAAAAAAAATTTTGCGAGGGAAATCAAAATTTTGGGCGAGAAGAAGAGGGAATGGAAGCTCTGAAACCTCATTCACTCCCTCTCTCACTCCCTCTCCCTCTCCCCATTTTCTTTCGATTCGACAGATTCTCCCCCCCCTCTCCCCATTTTCGACAGATTCTCCCTCTCCCCCAAACGAAGCTCCTCCTCTCTCCATCATCACTGAAACGAAGGAGAAGAACGAAAATTAAGGAAGAAGAAGGAAAGAAGGAGAAGAGAAGAAAGTCTCCCTCGTCCCTTCCCTCTCGCAAAAGGTAAATTTTCCCTCTCATTTTAGGTTTTAGGTTTTTGGTTTTTAGTTTTTGATTTTCCCTTTACTTGGGTGTTTTAGGTTATTGGTTTCGGACAAGAAGTTGGTTTTCATCGCTCGGACGCAGAGGTAAGCCCTTTATTCTTCTCTTCGTTTCGTCTTCAGCCGAAGAGCTTCATCTAGGGTTCAATTTTTTTTTTAATTTCAGTGTTCTTCAACCGAAGAGCTTCATCTAGGGTTCATTTTTTTTTTTTTTTTTAATTTCAGTGTTCATGTGGATTTTTTTTGTTATGAATTGTGGGTTTTTTTTTTTTTTTTTTTTTTTTATAATTTCAGTGTTCAAATCTGTAGATTTTTTTTTTGTTTGTTTAATTTCAGTGTTCATGTGGTTTTTTTTTTTTGATGAATTGTGGGTTTTTTTTATTTCATTTCAGTGTTTATGATTAAGAAGTTTGCTTTTATAATTTCATTTTTTTTATTTCAGTGTTTATAATTTCAGTGTTCATAGTATGGGTTTTTAAGAAGTTTGTCAATAGGCAAGGAAATGAAAAAATGCGACTGAAAAAATTCTACCTGTCATAATTTCAGTGTAGTTTGCTTAAGAAGTTTGTTTTTTTTTTTTTTTTTTTTGTTTTTTTGTTTTTTTTAATTTCAGTGTTCATATCCAAGATCTTTCTGTATTTCTTGTACATTTTAAATAAATAAAATCTTTTCTCTATCTCTGACTATCCAAAATCTGTTATTAATTGAACCCTAGTATCGGCACCGTTCGTTCTAACAGATCAAAGATAGAATATCTGTATTGATTCTATGTTGTGTATTTCATTTCTGCATATCATACTGCTTATCATCTCCCTGTGATTAACCATTGTTGTTGTTATAATGCAAATCAAATAGAGTGTGAAAATCCTTTAGCCTTTTATTTGTATTGCTTTGTTTGAGCACATGGGCTAAAGTCTTGTTGTAATGTATAATCAAATTAAGGCAGAAACAACCGATAAGGTTTAATCATATGCAACACTAACTCCCTTTGTTCTTCTCTTCGTTTCGTCTTCAGCCTTCAAAGCTTCAATTTATTTTTTCTCCTCTTATTTTAGATCTAGGGTTTACGATTTTTGTTCAGAAATAGTCTGTACATCTTAGGTTTATGTAGTAGAGTTTCAAGATGTTAATGAACTTTTAGACCTTTGTGTGATTTTCGACTTTGTTCGCACGCCTGAATTCCAACAGCCTCTCACACTATACTTCCCTCTTCCTTATATCCCTTCCTGTTGCAGGAATGGCATTCAGAGCGTACGTTGTCTATCGTGGTCGTCAGCCAGGAATATACCTAAACTGGCCCGCATGTTTATCGTCGGTATCAGGGTATAGGGGTGCTTCTTACAAGGGGTTTAGGTTTCATTCCAACCAATAAGACATTGTTCAATCTTACCCTTATTTTCAGCATTTCTATTTGAAATTTGGATTTGCTTGATTTCAGTTTCACTTTTATTTATGAGGTCTTCCTTATTCTTTTAGTTTATCTCGCGTTTTCATGGATTCCTATTCATCTCTGACAGCCAAATGGAATTTTTGTAGGTCTGATATGAAACAATTGTGGAAAAAGGTGAAGCAGATGAGGAAAGATGATGTCAGGTTTTGTTAGGTTGAAGCTTAAAGAAAAATATATGGTTTATTCATGCATTGTAGATGTGTTTAAGCTGATGTACAACTGATTGATTTTGGGTTTATTAAAGTGGTAGCTTATATACAAGTGAGTGGTTACTTTTAATCTCTGATTTAATTTCTTTTCATCTATAGAGATGTTATAGAGTATACTCTCTCCCAGTCTTCTTCCTACTGTTGGAATTGTTCTAGCAACACAATTTTGCTTGTGTCTGCAATTCTTAGATGATCTTTACATTTTCAATTTGAAAACAATTATTGCACAAAGGGTGCTTTGAAATGCCTCTATCATTGTGGTGTTGTAATTGAGTAAAATGTGTTTGATAGGTATTGTAGACATAGGGGTGAGACATTCACTATCAGTCTGTCTTCTGTAGCAAAATCAATTGCTTGGTTTCTTGATTACAGAATCATTGCTTGGCTTCCAGATTGCTTGAGTTAAACACACAGTCAGGAACTCCAACCTGCAAGAAAGAACAGGAAATTGATAAGGTCTGACCTATCTTTATTGTTGCTATGAATTGTTGTTCATTTCTATGAATTGTTAACTTTGTTGTTGATCATAATGACTTATTCTAGCTACGAGTTGTTAACTTTGTTGTTGATATAGCTATACTTCCTTGTACATGAAATTTAGTACTTATAGTGACAAATATATTGATCACAATATGTAGTTTTTTTCGAAATAGCAAGTCTGACATATTTTTATGATGAGAACTGATAATGTACCAACAGTCCAATCTTTATGGCTTGTCTTTACTTCAATAGTGTCCAAATCAACTAGGGTCCTTTCTACATCTTAGTTTTCCTCTATATTAATTTTTTTAAATTCCAATCTCTTTCTTTGGTTTCAAAATCACAAATTCAGTGAGGGTCACTCCTACTTCTATGTTTTTCAATATTCCTTTGTATCATTTCTTCTTATTGCACCTGTACCCATGACTTGCAGTCCTAGACTGCGACAACACTAACACCTCCTGGAGCAAATATGACTCAAGTAAGAAGGTTCCCATGTTCACCATTTTAGTTTTGGAGCTTTCAAACATGGGATGATTAGCTATATCTAGCTGTTTTATTTGGAAGTGGAACTTCCTGAAGATGTAATTCAAGATTTTAATTGCAGTGACCGCAAGGGAGCTTTTCCAGCAGTTTGGTTGCTCGGAAAGACTTTTTCAGGAAGCCTTTGGCCCAACAGCTGAAGTGGGATTATTTGCTCCAGCGGAGTAATGCAGTGCAGCCGCAACATTGGGAATGCTCTAGTATTTCATTCTTGCTCATCAGGTTCTGTGGCTCCTTTCTTCCAAAATTTTGTGTACCATTTTTTTTTTTTTTGACGTCTTACTAATTTGTTTTATGTTTTCCTCCTCATGCGTGACTTTATAGAGGGATTTTGTCATTTTGATGTTATCTGGTGTCGTGGGTCTGTTGAGGAAATTTTTTTCATGCCCTGATTGGACACCACAAAAGTTAATGGTTGTCAATTTCTGGAGAGAAGAAAGGTAACAGAACAGGAAACTGATAAGGTCTGACCTATCTTTATTGTTGCTATGAATTGTTGTTCATTTCTATGAATTGTTGCTATGAATTGAATCAGGAAACTGATAAGGTCTGACCTATCTTTATCTTCTTATCTGCAGATTGTAAGCAATGGAAGCAATTCACTCAAGCAAGATCAAGAGGACATACTAAAGAACTGCTGAATTGAAGACTGTATTGCATTGACATATAAGCAAGAAAGATTGATGTGAAGCAAAGAAAGATTTTATTTGATAGAAAAGAACTGTAACACTTCGAGAGGCTATTCTCCTAATAGAGCACTTCGAGAGGCTCAAAATCTCCTAGAGCACAATCTCTGTGTAAAACTTTACAATTCAATGAATGACCTCTATGGCTATGTTTAATCTCTTATTTATAGTATTCTTGACTAACAGAGACTGATATAGCACCTAACAGAGGACATCTAACATCTATTAGTCACAGAGACTGATATAACACCTAACAGAGACTGATGCACCTAACAGAGACTGATATAGCACCTAACAGAGCACATCTAACATCTATTAGTCACAGAGCACCTAACAGAGATGTTAGATGTCTAACAGATATAGCACCTAACAGATATAGCACCTAATAGCACCTAACAGATATAGCACCTAACAAATATAGCACCTAACAACACCTAACAGATATAGCTAACAGACATCTAACATCTAACTCACAGAGCACCTAATAGAGATACATCATAGCCTGCCAAAATACACATTATCAAACAATGTGTATACATCATATAGCACCTAACAGATATAGCAAAAAAAATTGATAAAACAACCTCAATATCTGAACATTTCAACTGAATTTACACATTATCAAACAATGCGAAATACATCAAAGCCTGCCAAAATACCTGAATTTACATTTCAAACAATGCGAAATACATTTCAACTTGAATATCTGAACATTTCAACTTAATTTACATCATAGCCTGCCAAAATATATTCAAACATATCTGAACATTCACTGAATTTACGACTGAGACTGCTATACATTCGGAAGATTGCTAACTGATGAAGATTGCTAACTGAGACTGCTATACATTCTGAAGATTGCAAACTGAGACTGCTATACATTCATCATACCATTCTGAACATTCTGAAGATTGCTAACTGATGAACTCCATAGATCCATGGATTCATTACGACTGAGACTGCTATACATTCTAGAAGCTATTCATGATAGCTTTTCATCATACCATTTGCAGCTGATGAACTCCATAGATTCATTGCCTGAAGCAATGGAAGCAAGATCAGAAATGTCAGTTGCTTATTTAATAAGCAAACCAAGAAGCAATGGAAGCAAATAAGCAAACCATTCTCTAGCATTTTATTCAAGTATTGTATGAGAAATTTTTATTGAATTGAAAACTTTAACATTCAACTACATTATTTACTTCTATTACATTCTTTTACTTATTTTCAAATACATACAAAGCTAAAAGCTAATAACATTGAGAATTCAAGACTTTCTTATTGAACTGGAAAACATCAATATGGACTTTTATTATTAATTATATATTATATAAATCTAAGAAGATAATCACCTGAGGTACTAATGACCCTCTTATTGAACTGAAAAAACTCTAACCTTATATTTTATTATATTTCATTTTATTTTAACTCTATATATATATAGCTAATATCTAATGGCCTCAGGAACTACTGAAGACTCTTTTATTGAATTGGAAAGCTTCAAAACTAACTGACAAGTATATAAGTTACTATATCACACTTTTATTTCATTTATTCTAGCCAATTATTCATGGTTTGCAAGATTACCGCATTATTAATTACATTTATAGTTTATTATGCATTTGTAAACTGAAGAAAAACATGCTACTTAAATCAAAGCCAAGCAAAAAGAAGTCGAGCAAAATGGGAACAGGAGATGGCAAGAAATGGCAATGGATGAATTCATTCCCATTCACATTCAAGCTATGTTGAATCAAAATAAATGAAAAAACTACCCGAAAAATGGTCGATCAGCATCTAGCAAGGTAGAAGGATCAGGTAGATAGAAATTGAAACTGACAAAAAACTCAAAAAATCTTTATTTAAAATGTACAAGAAATACAGAAAGATCTTGGATATGAACACTGAAATAAAAAAATAAAAAAAAATAAAAACAAACTTCTTAAGCAAACTACACTAAAATTATGATAGGTAGAATTTTTTCAGTCGCATTTTTTCATTTCCTCGTCTATTGACAAACTTCTTAAAAACCCATACTATGAACACTGAAATTATAAACACTGAAATAAAAAAAAATGAAATTATAAAAGCAAACTTCTTAATCATAAACACTGAAATGAAATAAAAAAAAAAACCCACAATTCATCAAAAAAAAAAAAAACCACATGAACACTGAAATTAAACAAACAAACAAAAAAATCCACAGATTTGAACACTGAAATTATAAAAAAAAAAAAAAAAACCCCACAATTCATAACAAAAAAAACCCACATGAACACTGAAATTAAAAAAAAAATGAACCCTAGATGAAGCTCTTCGGTTGAAGAACACTGAAATTAAAAAAAAAAATTGAACCCTAGATGAAGCTCTTCGGCTGAAGAACACTGAAATTAAAAAAAAAATGAACCCTAGATGAAGCTCTTCGGCTGAAGACGAAACGAAGAGAAGAAGAAAGGGCTTACCTCTACGTCCGAGCGATGAAAACCAACTTCTTGTCCGAAACCAATAACCTAAAACACCCAAGTAAAGGGAAAATCAAAAACTAAAAACCAAAAACCTAAAATGAGAGGGAAAATTTACCTTTTACGAGAGGGAAGGGACGAGGGAGACCTTCTTCTCTTCTCCTTCTTTCCTTCTTCTTCCCTAATTTTCGTTCTTCTCCTTCGTTTCAGTGATGATGGAGAGAGGAGGAGCTTCGTTTGGGGGAGAGGGAGAATCTGTCGAAAATGGGGAGAGGGAGGGAGAATCTGTCGAATCGAAAGAAAATGGGGAGAGGGAGCGAGAGAGGGAATGAAGGGAGCGAGAGAGGGAGTGAATGAGGTTTCAGAGCTTCCATTCCCTCTTCTTCTCGCCCAAAATTTTGATTTCCCTCGCAAAATTTTTTTTTTTTTTACCACGTCAGCTGTTCGCGTGCGATGCACCATCCCTCGCCCATTTCCTCGACATCTAGAATTGCTCTCTCTCTATTTATTTATGTTATTTTATTTTATTTTTTCTATTTTTAAAAAAAATTATTTATTTTTTGGTGGAATTCACCATGTATGAAGTCAACGACAGATTGAATAGTTTGGTGAATGAAGCATTTTTTTTCTTTGGGAACACAAAGACATTGAGTTCAGTTTTATGAATTTGTGATAGTGTTGAAATAGTGATGTAATCACTCATGTCATTCTCGATAATCTTTCCATGGAAAAAATTTGAAGATTTTGCACAGCTTGCATTCATATTTACCACCATTGTGGCAACATTGGCTTCAATGCAAACATGTTTTGAGACGATGAATTCCTACTATACAAATATTAGGTAAATATTTGGTAATAGAACTCTATGTACCGGAATGAAAATATTCAAGTATAAGAAACTTGAGCTTTGCTAGGGGTAGAGGGAGGGGTCGAGGGAAAGGAGCGAGGGATGGGTGTAACCACCCATCCTCCCCGAAATGAGTGCATTGCCATGGAGATGCGCACTGGAGCTCATCTCGAGAAGGATGGGTGGTTACACCCATCCCTCGCTCGCTTTCCCTCGACCCCTAGAATTTTCGAAGAAACTTTTAAAAAAATCCTACTTTGTTAGAAGGAAAAAATAATTGAATAAACTTTATAGACCATGAAAAATATGATTTTATGGAACATTATGGTCAAAGTTGGGTTTTGGGGTTTAGGGTTTAGTAAAACTTTAATCTCTCGGTCTCGGTACATTATTTCTCCAATTTCTCTTTAGCGCTTGCGCATGATGATAAATATATGGTGAAGAACATGGTTAGAAGAAGCAGACTCTGGTCTAAATGTTGGAAAGAAATAAAGGAAAACATTTTCCAACACGTTTTTTCATCTAAAGTATTCCCCAAAAATATGGAGGTTGGGAAGCTTATTAAAAGGACTCTTAACATGTTGCCATCCTCTGCCTTTCCTCTAGAGAAGATCTCTTGGGATTCATCAACCACTGGATCTTACTTGACTCAAATGTGAGAAACAGAAATCAAAATCCCAGCAGTTAAACTTATATAAAAAACTGAAGAAACCCATTTTAGGTGCAGAGTACAACCTCGCTCATCTGATTCAGATTAACTTACCAAAAAACAGAACGTCTTTTGGTTTAACCTTAACTCGGTACATCAAATTAACACCCTGAGGTGCTAAAGATACTTTAAGATAGAGAGAAACAGATGAACAAATTTTCATAAAGTAATAGATAACAAGGAGATTTTGCATCACATTTCCTGATGAGCAATATTCACATGAAGGGAAGGGATTCGTATTAAAGAAATGAGTTCCTTTGTTCGGAACTAAAAGAACTATCCTTTTCATTTTAGTAGAATGATTTCACATAAGCTTTGGTGTTTGACCTTGTCTTGCATTTTCTCTAAAGAGCCCATGCAAAAGGAACAAAACTAACCTAGGGACCAAATGCTAACGTCATTAAAAAATCATCCAAATTCGTACCTGTTGATTTTTTTACCTGCAAAGATGAGTAGCGGTGAACTAGAGTTGTGATGGCCAAAAGATAGTCCGATGGTAAAGTCAGGTGACTCAATAAGGATGGAGACATAAAAATTGGGGTTGCATGGGCCTCTCTCATTCATTTTTTTCACATTATATAACGAGTGTTTCACTCCTTCATTGGCTCTACCATTGAGGGCATGATGGAGGGAGGATACCTCGTCATTGGGACCAAGTTCTGCGTGAGCATATGTACGTGGCGTACCTCTGACACTTGTCACATTTTTGGACCAGATCTTTGGCCTCTTACTGCATCTTGGGCCAATAATAGCCTAGTGTGAGGGCTTTGTGGGCCAATGTCCTTCCTCTAGGGCGGTTCTCGCAGATTCCTTCGTGGATCTCTCAGAGGACATAGTCCACCACATAAGGAGTCAGGCACCTGAGCAGTGGGCTAGTTGTTGATCTTCTATATAGCTTGTCATTGGGGAGTGTGCACCATGTTCTTCAGCTTTCAAACCTCAAACTTTTCTGTTGGTAGGACTCCTTCTTTAATAGAGCTAACTAGGGGACTCACCTAGCTAGTCTCCTCATTTGTGGAGAAAACCTTGTGGGTTTTTCTCCTATAGAGCCAATTTTTTTGGAACTTTGAGTCTGTTAGAGTTGTCTGTTGCAGACGAGGCCATCTTGGCTAGGTTGTCAGCTTCCTCATTGTTTGTTCTAGAACAACGACGGAGTAGGATTTTCTTAAACTCTTTCTTGGCGTTGATATTCACATAATTATTACATAATATATCCCTTAATTTATACATGTTAGTATTTCGATTATTATATTTTATAGTAATTATTTCGTTTTCATGTCTTTGTAGGAATTTGAGCGTGAACGATGAAATCGTATTAAGGCGACAATTTAAGGAATGACAATTGGTCGATTCTAGCCGTAGTACAAAACAGATGATCACAAACCTAAACCCAAAACCTACCCATAACCCCAAACCCAATCCTACCCCTAAAAAATATTCTCTCATTTATACCTTGATGAATCTCCCTTTTATTTCATCCCTATTCACTTTGATCATTCTCTATAAATATAAGAGAATAGGGTGAGAAAATGGGAGGAAGAGAAGGGAAGAAAAGAATTTCACAAAAATCAAAACCTCTTCCTCACAAGTGATTCTCATCACCATCACCACTCATCCATCACTCACTCACTCAGCAATCACCGCCACAGTCACCTCACCATCACCCGAGCACCACCACCACCTCCGGACAGCACAACCGCCACCACCACGAAACAGGGGCGTGACAACCCTGTTTCGCGTCAAACCTTCACTCTGCCATCGTCCCTGCCCCTCTCTCTGTCCATCGTCCATCATCCATCAACCACCATCATCCGACAGAACACATCCGCGAGCCACCACAACCACCGCGAAACAGAGCCGCCATCACTGCGACTTTGTTCCGCCTCGCCACAGAGCCAGCACCTCGCGAGCCGCCTTCACTGCCCTCTCTTAGTTTCGATCTCCTTCCTGTCTCCATACCTCACGGCCACCATCACAGAGCGGCTCGTCCGCGGCGCACAACCACCGCAACAGCGGAAACAGGGGAGTCATCGCTTGCTGCTCTCTCTGTTTTTGAGTTTTCTCGTCGTTTCCTCACCTTCTCTCTTCTTTTGCAGGTTCTTGAGACATTTGGGAACGAGGACGCTCGCGAGGAGCACGGAGGAAGCACCGCGAGCGGCGCTGCTCGCTGGAGACGAAGCACACTGTACGCCTGGCGGGAGACTGAGTCAAATTCTATTTTTGGCTATTCACACCCCTGAACCTACTGAGTACCACCACAGAGCGTTTTGGACATTTTCTCCGGATTCGTGTTCGGACCACCTGCTGATCTGCTGAGTACCACCACATCGAGTTTGTGTCAAACCAAAGGGATTGCATAATTCATTTTGATTTATTTTACTGAATTGTGTGCTTAATTGTTAATTACAATTTATTTCTGAATTTTTGATAAATTGCTTTCACCCTTCATGTTCGAGAAATTAAACTTGATATGTTTGGTAGTTAGAATTACCCTTTATCAATATTCAAAGCATGTGCTAAAAATATTAAGCTTAAACTTTGATTAAGTGTGCCCTAAAAAGACACTTAATACTTGGTAAAAACGTATTTGCTTGAAATAATTTGTTAATGTTTGATAGAAACATGATATAATTTAAATTGGATTTTAACAATCACATATTCGGTGTAAGCAAGGGATTTTCATTCCTAAAGCTTCTCGTTTAAATTTTCAATAATTTAGATTTAAATGTTTTTGCTAACTCTTTGGTGAGTCCAAGCCCACAAAATCAATCTCATCTATCTTTTATTTTATTTTATTTTTCTTATTTTTAATTTATTTTTAGTTTAGTTTTAAAAACACTGTAACCCCATTTTTCTCTAAATTAGTTTAGATAATTTCTAAAATTGAATTTAATCCACCTTCCTCGTGGGATCGACTCGTACTTGTCGTTGTCTACCAGTTAGGCACCGTGCACTTGCGGTTATTACAAGTGGGTTAAATTAACCTATTTATTTAGGTTAGTTAAAACTCGCATCAGGCGTCAATTACTTTTTCGCAATAGGCCAGCATCTGAGGGTCCTTAGCGTTGAATTTTCATTCACTTGGTTGACCACCAGTTGTAAATTGTTGAACACTGTGATACTCATCAAAATCTTCACCACTACCTTCGGCAACATTCACAGTGTTGCATTTCTTTCCTTTCTATTTGGCTTTGACTTTCAAACAATCTTTGACTTAATGCCCTTTTCTGATGACAGTAAGTGCATTTATCTATCGCCGAAACCTTTGACCCACTTCTTAATTTGGATCAAGATTTATCTCTTTGACTGCCAGATTTTCGACTTTTCGATCTTCCCCTCGCAGTCATTGCTTAAGATGTTGCATCCTTATGAACTTTGATGTCCATCTTCCTATACTCATAATTGAGCAATGTTGTAGCAATCTCATCATAATTTAATGATTTTTTCCCATTAACAAAGTTATCATGAGATGCTAATGTTCTTCTAGAAGGGAATTCAAAAGATGCAAAGCTTTATAATTCTCTGGAAAATTTCCTACTAAATTCAATAGGTCGGTAATCAGTCCATTGAATTCATCCAGATGCTCATGCTTCATGAGGAAGAGTTTATTTTGAATATTTTTTGTCATATACTTGCCTTCCAACTTTTCCCACAACACTTTGTGGGGGTTTCATTTATAAAGAAGTATTTTTGTTCATTCACTAAACACGGTCGAACAAACCCACATGCTTGTCGATTCAACTCGTTCCAATCTTCTTCTCCCATGGTGTCCGACTTATCTCCTAAAGCATTCTCTAAAGTTTCGAACTGGAACTTCAACTTAACTGCTCTTTTACGTTTTTCAACACTTTCGTACATAATTACCAATTCACATAGTTACAAACGAAACCAGGGAAATACTTTCGGCTATGATACCAATTTGTTGCGCCTCGCGAAAGCGTAACAGATGCGAAACACAATTGATAGATGTCATTGAAAGTAATAAATCAAATATAATCAAGGCAATGTAAATTCAATGAAAATAAGATAAAACATATACCAACAAGCAATTTAACGTGGTTCGAAAAGTTTGCCTACGTCTATGGACAAAGAGAATAGCTTCACTTGGGAGATCGAAGAATACAAATGCAGAGATTTTCCTACATAGAGTCAATGACGTTAAACCCACACGTGTCTAAATGACACCAAAAATATACGCAGGGTGTGTATATCTCTCACATACACACGCTCTCTCTTCTCTCTCACACATACACAAAAAGGAACCCTAACTCAAAGAATCGATGATGATGAAGAGCCCCCTTCTACTTTTATAATCTGATGAGGTGATAATGGAGTTCTCCATCACCTTCTTCTTCTTCATCTTTTTTTAATGCTCAGAATTTCAGCAACTTCAACTGCTTCAACAACAAGCAACTTCAACAATATTGGTTGAAGATTCATCGCCATCGACTAATTTTTCACAGCTTCAAATTGAGGAGGTGGGGAGGCTTCTTCAAGCTTCCACATATTGCTATATCCAGCTCATCAAACCGAGGTATGTTCTTCTCTGTTTTTCAATTTTTTCTACTAAGTTTTAATAACTTATTATATTATAAAAAAAAAATTGAAAAGCAAGCAGAGTTTGAAGGACCCTAAACCTTTGTATTAATGAAAAATAAAGATGTCCTAAATACAATCACTCGAAAGGTATCATTTCGTTTGCAAAACCATGACAGTGTGTTAAGGCTATTTATGAATTTAGCAGAACAACCGCAATCTATTGCCTGCCAACAAATCATTTTGGACTGACAAAATAGTCTCCCCACACTGATGGTTAAAGCTTTCGTAACCCATGTCATCTGGGCATTGAAGTTGTTATTCAAGACTCCTCTGTTTCGTTACAAACGTGGAGGCTAGCTATCCCAAATGAACAACGAAAAATTGTTGTATTTCCCCTTTGATCAAGGCATGCAGCATGTATCTGCTGATCAACTTCTCAAGGATCAACAGATATATGCCGCAGATCCTTAAGTAGGAAAATATTGCAAATTAATAAATTAACCTAATTACTAAGTATATTAAGTAGTTACTTTGTTCTAACACCATAAGAGATAATTAAGAAACTGAGGTTGTAAAACATAAGTGGCCTTTTTTTTAAGTACCTAGAAGCTAACTAGTAACTGGAGTTAGAAGTTTTGAAAGAGGTTCTGAATGAACTGTTTGTTTTGCTTTTGAATGGTTGCTAATTAAAATCTGTAAAATTAAAAGGTATTTGTATTTAGGTGTTGAATTGGAACTGTTTGACAATTTTGCTCTAATGAGGAGACAATACAAGAATGGAGAAATGGTGGGTTGGAAACCTGACATTATACAATGGTGATCAATTTGTCAAAGCTTTCAAAACTACATGCTACATAATGAAAACTTGAAAATATACAAGAGATGGAGAGATGAAGAAAGCTTGGAAAATACAGAAAAAGAAAATCAAGATGAAGAAAAGAAACGAGATAAGTTTCTTACCGTTGAAGAGTCATTGTGAATGTAGGTAGAACGACAGTGCTTGGTGAAGAGAATGAAAGTGTGGTGTCAAAATTTAGCCCTACTTGTTTTTAAGATGGGGGCAACATTTGTCATTAAAAAATTATTTTAAAGTTACTATTGGAATAATGTTTTAGTCAACACTCAATGCTTAGTGATCAACATCCTTGTTGCTTATTCCAATCAGAAATTGAAAACAAACACTCTTAACAAGGTGTCTCACTTCTTATTAAGACTTTTGACTAGGGGTGGGCATCCCATCCCGCGATCCCGTTCCCGTCCCCATCCCATCCCGTCCCGATTTTTCCGGGTCTTAATGGGATTGAAAATTTTCATCCCGATCCCGTCCCGTCCCGATCTAGAATGGGATGGGATGGGATGAAGATTTTCAATCCCGCCAATCCCGTGCCGTCCCGAACTAATTTATTAATATTAATTATTAATATTTTTATTTAATTATTTATTTTAAAACTTATCAAGTTCGCTTAATGAATGTCTATAGAGTCAAGTTGAAAATTGTATTTTCTTGCCATAATAGCACATACAATGATCTAATTGAAAGTTGTTAATAGAAAGGGATGGTATTCTAAGAAATGAAAGGTTTTCTGTGTGTGGAGAGAGTATACCTTCAAGCTTTTGAGATTTCAGGAGTAAGACTGTCACAATGTCCACACAGGGTGCAATGAGTTGTTCCAAGAACTGAGTGCTCCAAGTGGATCACTGTCCTTGAAGGCGAGCAGTGCCAGTCGATCAGATTCTCCACCAGAGGAGGCTGCAGCCAATGAGTTGAAGCTGGTCCATGCAAGTATGGTTAACGGTGAAGTAAGCAGGATTGAAACATTAGTAATATAGCAAGAAGAGAAACTGAGTGATGCAATGAAGGGGAAACTTAAAACACATGGATCGACTCATGCGCTATGTGATAAGTTTTTCTTAATCACATTCACAGACAAGAAAGAATGTGAAATGCCAGAGAAAGACTCGTGGGGGTGATTTTGGTCTTTTAGAAAACTAAAAGAAGACTATTGTAAAAACACTTTATATGAAAAAGGGCATTATGTATTTAACCTAAACAAAGTCGATCAGATTCTCCACTGGCGGAGGTTGTGACTATTAAGTTGAAGCTGGTCCATGCAAGTATCAGTATTGCATGACCAAAACATCATTAACAGAAACAATTTATTAAGCAGAGACAGTATATAATGTAGTGTGGGTAATGACAGAGTAACTTAAAGACATGGATCATTGTAGTATGTTACCACATGAACTGGAGATTTTCCAAGAGCAATCACATGAATTGTGTAAAAGGTTCAAATTTTAGATAAAACCAAATAGCCGGGAGCAAATACACTCATCACAAACCATGTTCTGGTTCAGAACAAGAGCTACAAGTTCAGATTGAAGAAGATTGGCACGCTGATCCTGTCCCGAACCCGTTTGTGATGGGACGAGGTCGGGATGGGGTTTTTCCCATCTCGTCCCGTCCCGATCCCGTATGAACGGGATGGGATGGGGATGGGTATATCTCGTCCCATCCCGTCCCGTGCCCACCCCTACTTCTGACTATACTCAGAAGCAAAAACAAACACCCTCATAGTAAGATAGACATACGCCTTTGAAACTCAAATTCCATTAAGGGGGGTGTATTGTATATAGATTCTTATGGAATTGATAAATAATTTGAAAAGTCCACGGACTCTTTAAATTGTCCACAGACTCTTTAAATTGTCCACGGACTTCTGCTAATTTCTTAAATCCATAGACTTTTGCTATAGACTTTCTAGAGATTTATGAAAATCCACAGACTTTGTATGAACGACTTTTACAGATTTCTAATTATTTGCAAGATCATGTGGATTATCAAGATGATTCCGTATATTTCCAATCTGCGTGGCAAATTGAATCCGTTGTTCAGCTCCTTCATAGTGGCGGTCACATGAGTCGAATGCAGATCTAGCGACTAACACGATTGCAGTCGAGACAGAAAATATGAGAACAACCACCAAGAGCCACCTCTTCTGAATTGTGATCCATCCAACTGAATGTTTCGCCATTTCTGGTACTCAAGAATCTGATATAGTGAACAGTGCTGGAATTATTACAACTTGAATGTCTGTGTGCTTTAAGGCTTAGGCCTTTCTCTTTCTACTAAAAATCTTGGAGATAAGGTTTTACAGTTTCAAGATCATGTTTTGGGTTGCTGTTGTTGTTTACTGATGCATGAAAATGAACCGAGATTCCTCTTGTCAATGAGGGGCATTTGGCACCGGTTGAATCAGGACCATGAATATTGCATAGCAATACAACACAATTCCCACTTCTTCTACAGGTATATTGCGTCACAGGAAACTAAGGGAGTTGAAATAGAATCTAAACAAAACAAAACAGGCAGAACATTTATCAGAACGATAACAATCAAATCTGAAGTCTCTCTTCCTACAGAACTGATGAAAATTACACTACTCACTAATCTAAAAAAAACAATACTTCTACATACTCAAAATATAACAAAGCTCTGATTCTTTCTTCTCTTTTAACTCTCTGAAAATGTGATTCTTTTTGTGTGTTTACCAACTTTTCTCTTACGGGAGAGCTAACTCTCAATTTCTGTTATTGATTCAGCAATAGGGTTGTTTTCACATAGGGAAATTCCCATTGTTCCAAGCTTGTTAGAGCGGTGACGTTTTTCAAATTCCCAACGAGTGAAACCAGGGCACCTAAGGTCCCATGGCCTTGCCAACAGTGGTCGAAAGGCAGCACTGAATGTGTATAATTAACACAAAGGTTTAACCTTTGCAACTGTAAACCAGAGAATGAACTTGTTTGAAGACATTTGAAGGTTCTCTTGAATCTTTATTACCAGTTATGACAAACCTCTACTACTAGTTGTAAACTTCCATTCAATGGGTTCCTCACAAATAAGGAAAAAGATAGGATATTTCTCAGCATAATTTGTACAAAAATGGAAATTGAATAGAACCCATTTTGCAGAAAGCTAAAAATTACACAAAATCATGCAAGAACAAACAAAATGATCGACAACCATCCATCATGGGTTTCAGAAATCAAAGCCAAATTATAAGAACCCACTAAGCAAAATCGATTAGAGAGAGACGGAGAGAGAGCTTACAGAGTGGTAGTAATGATGAACAGAACGGACTTAGAGCAGCAATGGCTTTCAGATCCTGCGCTACCAATACGAGGGGGAGCAGTGGACTGACTGGGGCGGGGCTAAATGCAAAGATAGAAAAAGAATCGAGAAATTAGGAGGATGGGAACCAACCTCTTCGCGGCTGGCACAAGGAAGAATTTTGAGAGACTTTTTTTTAACATTGAAATCTTTGATATGGAGGCTGGCAAACTATTGAACTTTGTTATTTATACCTAACACTACAAAGTCCATGAGAATCCATAATTTTCCAAATCCATAAATATGAATGATATTTTGAATACCCTAAAACTTTTGTGGACTTTCTGAAATCCATATTGAATACCCCTAGACTTTGTGGATTTCAGAAAGACTTTTTAAAATCCTGATTGAATACCCCTAGATTTTTGTGGACTTTTAAAAATCCAAATTGAATACACTTGGATTTTCAGAATCCATGGAATTTATTAAATTGCCTACAAAATCCAGATACAATACACCCCCCTAAATTTCTATAAATCATGCAATTATATATAACTAAATAGATCGGCCTGCCTATGGGGAATCATTCCCAGATCACCCACCTTGTATCCTTAATCCCACAAAGACAACAATAAAAAATTTTAAATCCAATAATCCAAATATATAAGTACACATTTCAGCTTATTGAGAAGCAGGCCTCTTGTTTTGATCATCACATTACAAAGTCCTTTTTTTGCCTCATCTGTTGGATTCATTCATCAATTCATGACTATAAATAAGATTAGCCAAGAGGACCCAACAACACAGAAACAACAGAGAGAGATCTTCATCTTTTAAGGAGAGTTAAATAGGAGTAATAAAATGGCTTCCACGAAGAACAACAAAGCAGCCATAGTTTTGGTGCTCTCTTGCCTTCTCATCATTTGCATGACTGAGGCCAGGAAGCCAAAAATCCCTGCTGCACCATCATGTGAAACTGTTCAGGGAGTAGTGGGTGGTGACACTTGCTTTGATATCATCAAGAGCAACAAGTTGAGTGCAGAAGACTTTGCTGCTATTAACCCTAATCTCAACTGTGATGCTCTCTTTGTGGGTCAATGGATTTGTATTGCTGGCACTACTTAATGAACTGAATGAATGTACTATTACTAAGTAATACGAATAAAGAGAGATCGGCCTGATTGATTTCTCAATCAAGTGGCCTTTCTATAGCTATGCTAGCTAATGGCATTTTATGAATAAGTTGGTGATGAAGCTAATGAACTAAGTAATTCTCATGAAGTTAAATGGTGTGTTATATATCTTCCAAATTTCTCTATATGATCTGCTAATTAATGTTTTTTTTGATAAAGCATGCAGGCTAAATATATATAACGAGAAGGTATATAAACTAGCAGCAGCGCTCTTAGCAAGGTTGTGGGCTAACTAGCTAGTTATAATCACCCCTTAAATATTTACATGTCGAACCATGCATTACGTAGTATTATTGTTTTGTACTCATAGTTACAGAAGGGCTTATGTTCATTTTACTTGGGACGAAGCATAGAGCCATTGTAATTCTCCACAAGCTTAAATGGGCAGTAGTTTCAAACTCCATTAATTAAGTCATACATTCCCTGGCTATAAATCTTTTTTTTTTTTATTATAAACTAAAGTTTGACCTTAATGAAAAAATAAATAGATCACAAGTTGACCAAATTAATTTTTTCGATATGAACTATCAAAGGAGAGTATCTAATTTTTTTTCCACAGAATTAAAAATAAAAATTAAGGTACAAATATATTATGGATCCCACTGCCCACAGCTCACCCCGCCATGTGATGCATGTGGTATTTGAACATGGCTGGAGTAAACACGTTTCAATATTCCTAAAAAATGCGGAGAAAGGAAAAACAGAACTTTATTGAAAAGTACAAACATGTCCCCACCGAGAGAAGATCTCTAGGGATCCATCCATCTTTTACAACATGCATCTCGAGGAAGAATTCAAAGGTATAAGATCAAACCCTCTTATTCCTACTTTCTTGGGCGACAAGTCAAGTAACCCAAATCACATTGGGCGCATCACACACTATCTCATTGGTTGATTCACACCAAAGTTGGTTCAAAGCACATTTATAACCAACAAACAAATCAGATCTGATAGAGAGACCCCGGAGAAGAAAAAGAAGGGGGGTGTATTGTATATGGATTCTTATGGAATTGATAAATAATTTGAAAAGTCCACGGACTCTTTAAATTGTTCACGGACTTCTGCTGATTTCTTAAATCCATAGACTTTTGCTACAGACTTTCTAGAGATTTATGAAAATCCACAGACTTTGTATGAACGACTTTTACAGATTTCTAATTATTTGCAAGATAAAAAAGAAGTTGGTAAATAGTGATGAAACAAAAAAAATCCATAAAATAGAGATACATGTGCTAAAAAAACTAGAAAAAGAAAAGGTCGTTAATTAGCATCTTTAAAATAAGAAGTAAACGTCCATAAAATTGTATTATGATCATTCTTCTCTTTCATGATCATGATCACTTTCTTCATTATCATTGTTAGCAACGTTGATGTTTGCTTGAGTTGCTGCCCACATTTGATTAACAATACTCATTTTTCATTGATTAGCATTTTCTCTCTGCTGTTCTTGGGTTTAAATATCATCTCATTCAAAATTATCTTCATCATTCTCTACCGGATCATTTTCTGGTTCAGGAGGAAATTCATCTGAACGACATTCTTGTCGAAGAAAATTATGCAATCCTGCACATGCCAAAACAAGCTCCGGTTGTGTCTTGTAAAGAAATGGTGGTGCTGATTTGAAAATTGTAAACCGCGACTTGAATATTCCAAATATTCTCTCAATTACGTTCCTCAATGAAGCATGACGAAGATTAAATAACTAAATTGCGTTGACAGGATGGTTTCCTAGACCGCCAAAATCTTTGAGATGATATCGAGTGCCACGAAATGGAGCTAAAAACGACGTCGGTTTGGAAATCCACAGTCTTCAAGGTAATATTTACCTGATCATAAAAAAAATGTGCAATTAGTATGTTTATACTTTATACTATATGGTATAAAATTCAATAAGTTTGCTGCATTTTTAATGCACGTAAAATTATACCTGATGGTATTTTGAGTCCATTTTGTCTAGAAATAGCATCATTTAACACTTTCGAATCATGAGCAGAACCCTCCCATCCACTAAGCACATATATGAATTGTAAATCAAAGTTGCAAGCTGCTAAAACATTTTGTGATAGTTCCCCATGACGGTTCCTGAATCTACTGACCTCACGTCCAACAACCGTTGTAGGAATATGTGTGCCATCAATAGCTCCAATACAATCCTGAGAAAAAAGAAAAAGAATTACAACATATGTACAAAAAGAAGAAAAGAACCAATATTAAAGCAATACAGTGATATAAATATTTGCTATAAAACTTACATTGCGTACCTTAAAGAAAGGATAAACCTTGTACTTTCTCTTATGTTAGGTGGTGTGGTATCAGGTAGCGGTGGTTTAGCCATGAACACTGGAGCTATTGTATTCAAGCTCTTCAAAATTTTGTTGAAACTTCTGTTAACAATGAAATGAGATCGCTCGAATACCATTCGAGGTTCACTATATCGATTGTTTTGACCGACAACTAGTAAAAAGGTCGCAAGCATTTCTTCAACACAAATATATCTAGTACTCCGTAGAGGTGTTTTCTCTTGTATGATGACACATAATTTTCGAAACACTTCAGGATACATTCTGTAGACATCCCGAAAGATATGTGGGTCTCCATCCAATAACTTATTCATGTATATGTATCCATTTGATGTCATCGGTCGTCGAGTCAATGGACGTCTAATACGTTCATCACTTATATTGGGCACAAGATTATATAGCACATAAATCACTGCTTGTATTGCCGTTAATAAAATTATCATGGCCTTGTAACACTCTTCATCCTGTTCATCAACTCCATACATTAGAGAACAAGACATGTATCTGACAAAAAAAAAAACATAACCAGGCAGGTAATGACATGAAATCGCAATCCAACATTCAACAAAATCAAATCATTCAACACAATCAAATTAAAAATCATCACTTGGAAAATGAAATCAACACACAGTATTTAGCCTTATGCATATAAAAAAGTATCAAACTACATGACTTAAAATCCAAATGGCCTATAGCTTATTAGTTTTATGCATCCCTTTTTGCCCAAGTGATCCAGTCAAGTCTTTGGTCTGGACTCATCTTCAAGAAGGTGTCTTGCTTTGTTTTAGTGTTAAGAAAACTAAGCGCAAAAAACTGAGCACCATTATTCAATCCTGGGGTCTCTTGAATAGCAATCCAACATTCGTTGTTCGTTGATTCTCTCTTCTCCATTATGCCACAAATTGTTTTAAAACTGGTGACAATTTCACCAAAGCCACTTGATAAGTTTTCTAGAACTGCAGCTTGAGTAGCTACCCCTTTTGAGTTGCTACTTTGTTCATAATCAGCTCTACTTCTTTTGCCATGAGCTCTGCTTTGTGGTGCATCATTTGCATTTTCAGTTTGCACAAATGGATTGTTGTCTTGATCAAAGACCAAGTCATCCATGCCACCAAATTCCCAAGATCCATTTCCTTCATCATCATATGTTGTGGCATCTGTATCATCACCTAGACCTATTGACCCCATCCCAGTTGCAGTTCCATTACCAACTGCAATCTTCAAATCCTCATAGTCTGTAAAAGTTTCTGACTGAAAGTGCGCATGCGCTGGATGTGACTGAAAAAAAGATTCAAAATATAAAGAAAGTTAATATGTTAAAGAGTCAAAAAAATTAAGCTGTAAAATAGAATAAAAGTTCAAGATATTTAACCCACCTTCAAATAGTCTGCCCATACTTCATCAGGCGCAGTGAATCTCTTTGTGATCGGGTCCCATCCAAACCCAGAATTGTGGCGCATAAGCTAAGAGTAATTGTTGTATTGCTTCTTAAACCATTTCACTCGGCTTTGATACTGGCTATAAGTTATCTCCATACTAATTTTCTCCTTAAGTTTTTGAAGTAACTTTGCCTCTACGGTTGTTTTACTTATAACACCATTAATATCCCTGAACCCAAGCATGTCACCTTCAACCATGAGCTGGAGCAAAGCATTGCTCTCTTCCGCGGTCCAAGTTTTATAATCTTTTCGTTTACCATTACCTTGTGAATCTCCCATTTATATATTACAACAGGTATTTTATGAAGCAAATATATGCTACTGTATCAGACACAACTCGAAAGTAGTTTCATTCCTCTATATGATCACTACATGCATGAAGCTAATCTATCATCACTACATGAAGCATATGTATGGTTATGCCTATATGCTATATGTCATATCTAATTAGAATTTGATGAATGTTTTATGACTATTGTTTAACCTCTAATGAATTCATATGACTATTGTTCGACCTCTAATGAAGACATGCAGTAGGATATTTACTCTAAGACATTACAGTTTATATACAAACATACATGATCCAACCATGATCAACTTATATGGTCCAATCATGATCCAAACACATGGAAGTCAAAACCAACTATAAATCTAGTCATACGCAACCAACTATAGCAAAATATCATATATATAGCATATATGATCCAATTAACCATCAAAAACATACCTGAGAAGATAACCGGCGTCAAAAACATATATGCAAGGGATTGTAAGCCATAATGATCCAACCAAATATACTAACAATTTATCATGGAAGTATGGGTAGTGCTATTTCATTTCTATTTCTAGAAGGACAAACCACTTGTCATGGCTTATTTCTTTTGCTCATATTCTATTTGTTTCTGAAATCGAGATCTATCCACCCCCCCTCTCTCATATATGCACTGCACATATTCTTTTTTGACTATGCAGGCAGCAACGATGACTTGTTTGCCCAGCCTTGACCATAGCCATGACAAGGTACAACCTACTGACCAGATGATCACACCATTGAACAGGTAAGTGTGTAGAACAAGAAGATGCGTATTGGTTAAGATGAGCTAGATAAGGATTACTTACTGTATCATTGTGCAGTTGTACTCTACATACATCACAAACTACAGTATGGGCCGGCTTACTGATAGCATACTACAAAGGAGGAAGGTTGGGGATGGGGATGGGGATGGGGATGGGGTTGGAGTTGGATAAGGTGTGGTGGGAGCTGCTGAAACCGAACCTGAGAGAGCAGAGCAGCAGACTGATGAGAATGAGTAACAACACTACCATGCCAGCATATCCCTCCTCTGCACTTGTTACTGCTGAGGACTAGCTCCTGATGACACGAAAGAACATACATGGCCTTACGTGATACATCCCATATCACAGTGGCCACTAGGATCGAGCCAACCACAATAGTGGACACAGCTAACACAAACAATCCAGAGAAGCTCCATCAACCTATCACCCCAAACACTTTCAGAGCTGCAATCACACCCAAGTAAAGTGTTGTGATGTTTGCTGCCACTGCATCAGAGAAACTCATCTCTTTCCCTCTCTGTCACTCACACAAAAACAAGGCACAAATATGAAGATTAGCTGACTAGACAGCAGCAGCTCACTCTCTCCTTCGAGTGTCACTAGCTAGCTAATAATAAAGAGGGGATGGTGAGAAGATGTAAGTTTGGTTGATTGTTGGTCAAGCAAAGTCAATACTTTAATAATATGTAATTGTAATGTAATGAGGATATGGATGGATGTGCTTTACCGGTCGACATCATACTGATACAAAATTTACAAAATCATCATATATATTACAGCGATTTATAAACCCTAACCCTAACACAACTTCAAGATTTATAGACCCTAACCCAAAATCATCAACGATGCAACTATGAACACTATGCAAAGATAGAAAAAGAATCGAGAAAACAAGAGGATGGGAACCTACCTCTTCGCGGCTGGCATAAGGAAGAACTTTGGGAGACTTTTTTTCACGTTGAAATCTTTGATATGGAGGCTGGCAAACTATTGAATTTTGTTATTTATACCTAACACTACAAAATCCATGAGAATCCATGATTTTCCAAATCCATAAATATGAATGATATTTTGAATACCCTAAAACTTTTGTGGACTTTCTGAAATCCATATTGAATACTCCTAGATTTTGTGGATTTCATAAAGACTTTTTAAAATCCTGATTGAATACCCCTAGATTTTTGTGGACTTTTTAAAATCCAAATTGAATACACTTGGATTTTCAGAATCCATGGAATTTATTAAATTGCCCACAAAATCCAGATACAATACACCCCCCGAAGATGAAGGTGTTTTCATTATTTCAGAGAGCTTCAAAGGCTTTTAGAGAGATACCCTTTGAGAATGGCGGTTCCAAAGAGTATAGGGACTACCCAAACATCTCCAAGTTGGTTGTCATTTTTGCAGTCAGGTTTGTGCTCTCACTTTTTATTTGGATTGGAATGAATTCTATTTTGTGTTTTGAATTTGGGTTTTGTGGTTCTGTTTCATTTTAAAAACTGTAGAGATTTGTTTGATTTCAAAGAAAAAAATCCATGAAGAACAGAGTTACAAAAGTGTGGATTGAATCATAGAAGTGATGAATGCAATATGGGTTTGTTGGTTTTAGGAGGAAGAACAACACGGTGGCGAGATCGAGAGACAATGAGAACAACTTCTAAATTAGGCAGAGAATGCACTGAGGAATGTTCTGAAATTCTAATTTGTGCATGATAATACTCAATAGTTGTGCCCTTTAATTTATTGATAATATTTTAGACTTTTAAAACTGAGAATCGTACCTGCAAAAATGCTTTTTAGTTTGATCTTGGGTGATATTGATGAAATACATGATGGAATTATAACTGTAGATGTCTAAATAAACAGTAATGTAATAATTTCTATGGTATAGGCTGAACTCTTTTGTTCTAATGGCATGGCATTGTAGTGAGAGTTTTTTTTTATTTTTGGAATACATTGTTCATATATTCTTTTCCTTGTGTTTTATAGTATTGTATCTATATCTACTTGATTTGTTCAGTTATAGTGGATACAAAATGTCGGAAGATGTTGAGAATAGTTTCATTTTATCTAACCTGTACTTTGATTTTATTAGTTATGATCTCAGTATCTTGAGCATTCATGAGTAGGTTAGAGGATGGGAGGAATCCTTCATATCTTTGCCATGATTTTAATGCTTTTTGATAGTGGCATGATTCTCTGCCTTTCCTCTAGAAAAGATCTCTTGGGATTCATCAACCACTGGATCTTACTTGACTCAAATGTGAGAAACAGAAATCAAAATCCCAGCAGTTAAACTTATATAAAAAACTGAAGAAACCCATTTTAGGTGCAGAGTACAACCTCGCTCATCTGATTCAGATTAACTTACCAAAAAACAGAACGTCTTTTGGTTTAACCTTAACTCGGTACATCAAATTCACACCCTGAGGTGCTAAAGATACTTTAAGATAGAGAGAAACAGATGAACAAATTTTCACAAAGTAATAGATAACAAGGAGATTTTGCATCACATTTCCTGATGAGCAATATTCACATGAAGGGAAGGGATTCGTAGTAAAGAAATGAGTTCCTTTGTTCGGAACTAAAAGAACTATCATTTTCATTTTAGTAGAATGATTTCACATAAGCTTTGGTGTTTGACCTTGTCTTGCATTTTCTCTAAAGAGCCCATGCAAAAGGAACAAAACTAACCTAGGGACCTAATGCTAACGTCATTAAAAAATCATCCAAATTGATGCATCCAAATTCGTCCCTGTTGATTTTTTTACCTGCAAAGATGAGTAGCGGTGAACTAGAGTTGTGGTGGCCAAAAGATAGTCCGATGGTAAAGTCAGGTGACTCAATAAGGATGGAGACTGATAAAAATTGGGGTTGCATGGGCCTCTCTCATTCGTTTTGTTCACATTATTTAACGAGTATTTCACTCCTTCATTGGCACTACCATTGAGGGCGTGATGGAGGGAGGATACCTCGTCATTGGGACCAAGTTCTGCGTGAGCATATGTGTGTACGGGGCGTACCTCTGACACTTGTCACATTTTTGGACCAGATCTTTGGCCTCCTACTACATCTTGGGCCAATAATAGCCTAGTGTGAGGGCTTTGTAGGCCAATGTCTTTCCTCTAGGGCGGTTCTCGCAGATTCCTTCGTGGATCTCTCAGAGGACATAGTCCACCACATAAGGAGTCAGGCACCTGAGCAGTGGGCTAGTTGTTGATCTTCTATATAGCTTGTCATTGGGGAGTGTGCACCATACCACCATGTTCTTCAGCTTTCGAACCTCCAAATTTTCTGTTGGTAGGACTCCTTCTTTAATAGAGCTAACCAGGGGACTCACCTAGCTAGTCTCCTCATTTGATGAGAAAACCTTGTGGGGTTTTCTCCTATAGAGCCAATTTTTTTGGAACTTTGAGTCAGTTAGAGTTGTTTGTTGCGGACGAGGCCATCTTGGCTAGGGTGCCAGCTTCCTCATTGTTTGCTCTAGAACAACGACGGAGTAGGATTTTCTTAAACTCTTTCTTGGCGTCAATTACTTTTTCGCAATAGGCCAGCATCTGAGGGTCCTTAGTGTTGAATTTTCATTCACTTGGTTGACCACCAGTTGTAAATTGTTGAACACTGTGATACTCATCAGAATCTTCACCACTACCTTCGGCAACATTCACAGTGTTGCATTTCTTTCCTTTCTATTTGGCTTTGACTTTCAAACAATCTTTGACCCAATGCCCTTTTCTGATGACAGTAAGTGCATTTATCTATCGCCGGAACCTTTGACCCACTTCTTAATTTGGATCAAGATTTATCTCTTTGACTACCAGATTTTCAACTTTTCGATCTTTCCCTCGCAGTCATTGCTTTAGATGTTGCATCCTTATGGACTTTGATGTCCATCTTCCTATACTCATAATTGAGCAATGTTGTAGCAATCTCATCATAATTTAATGACTTTTTTTCCCATTAACAAAGTTGTCACGAGATGCTAATGTTCTTCTAGAAAGGAATTCAAAAGATGCAAAGCTTTATAATTCTCTGGAACAATTTCCTTCTAAATTCAATAGGTCGGTAATCAGTCCATTGAATTCATCCAGATGCTCATGCTTCATGAGGAAGAGTTTATTTTGAATATTTTTTGTCATATACTTGCCTTCCAACTTTTCCCACAACACTTTGTGGGGGTTTCCTTTATAAAGAAGTATTTTTGTTCATTCACTAAACTCAGTCGAATAAACCCACATGCTTGTCGATTCAACTCGTTCCAATCTTCTTCTCCCATGGTGTCTGACTTATCTCCTAAAGCATTCTCTAAAGTTTCGAACTGGAACTTCAACTTGACTGCTCTTTTACGTTTTTCAACACTTTCGTACATAATTACCAACTCACATACTTACAAACGAACCCAGGGAAATACTTTCGGCTATGATACCAATTTGTTGCGCCTCGCAAAAACGTAACAGATGCGGAACACAATTGATAGATGTCATTGAAAGTAATAAATCAAATATAATCAAGGCAATGTAAAGTCAATGAAAATAGGATAAAACAAGTACCAACAATCGATTTAACGTGGTTCGGCAAGTTTGCCTACGTCTATGGACAAAGAGAATAGCTTCACTGGGGAGATCAAAGAATACAAATGCAGATATTTTCCTACATAGAGTCAATGACGTTAAACCCACACGTGTCTAAATGACACCAAAAATATACGCGGGGTGTGTATATCTCTCACATACACACGCTCTCTCTTCTCTCTCACACATACACAAAAAGGAACCCTAACTCAAAGAATCGATGATGATGAAGAGCCCCCTTCTACTTTTATAATCTAATGAGGTGATGATGGAGTTTTCCGTCACCTTCTTCTTCTTCATCTTTTTTTTTTACTCAGAATTTCAGCAACTTCAACTGCTTTAACAACAAGCAACTGCAACAATATTGGTTGAAAATTCATCGCCATCGACTAATTTCTCACAGCTTCAAATTGAGGAGGTGGGGAGGTTTCTTCAAGCTTCCACATATTGTTATATCCAGCTCATCAAACCGAGGTATGTTCTTCTCTGTTTTTCAATTTTTTCTGCTAAGATTTTAATAACTTATTATATTATTAAAAAAATTGAAAAGCAAGCAGAGTTTGAAGGACCCTAAACCTTTGTATTAATGAAAAATAAAGATGTCCTAAATACAATCACTCGAAATGTATCATTTCGTTGCAAAACCATGACATTGTGGTAAGGCTATTTATGAATTCAGCAGAACAATCGTAATCTATTACCTACCAACAAATCTATTTGGACTGACAAAATAGTCTCCCCACACTGATGGTTAAAGCTTTCGTAACCCATGTCATCTGGGCATTGAAGTTGTTATTCAAGACTCCCCTGTTTCGTTACAAACTTGGAGGCTAGCTATCCCAAAGGAACAACGAAAAATTGTTGTATTTCCCCTTTGATCAAGGCATGCAGCATGTATATGCTGATCAACTTCTCAAGGATCAACAGATATATGCCGTAGATCCTTAAGTAGGAAAATATTGCAAATTAATAAATTAACCTAATTACGAAGTATATTAAGTAGTTACTTTGTTCTAACACCATAGAGATTAAGAAACTGAGGTTGTAAAACATAAGTGGCATTTTTTTTAAGTGCCTAGAAGCTAACTACTGACTGGAGTTAAAAGTTTTGAACGAGGTTCTGAATGAACTGTTTGTTTGCTTTTGAATGGTTGCTAATTAGATTCTGTAAAATTAAAATATATTTGTTTTTCGGTGTTGAATGGGAACTGTTTGACAATTTTGCTCTAATGATGAGACAATACAAGAATGGAGAAATGGTGGGTTGGAAACCTGGCATTATACAATGGTGATCAATTTGTCAAAGCTTTCAAAACTACATGCTACATAATGAAAACTTGAAAATATACAAGAGATGGAGAGATGAAGAAAGCTTGGAAAATACAGAGAAAGAAAATCAAGATGAAGAAAACAAATGAGATAAGTTTCTTACCGTTGAAGAGTCATTGTGAAGGTAGGTAGAACGACAATGCTTGGTGAAGAGAATGAATGTGTAATGTCAAAATTTAGCCCTACTTGTTTTTAAGATGGGGGCAACATTTGTCATTACAATATTATTTTATGGTTACTATTGGAATAATGTTTTAGTCAGCACTCAATGCTAAGTGATCAGCACCTCCTTGTTGCTTATTCCAATCAGAAATTGAAAACAAACACTCTTAACAAGGTGTCTCACTTCTTATTAAGACTTCCGACTATACTCAGAAGCAAAAACAAACACCCTCATAGTAACATAGACATACGCCTTTGAAACTCAAATTCCATTAAATTTCTATAAATCATGCAATTATATATAACTAAATAGATCGGCCTGCCTATGGGGAATCATTCCCAGATCACCCACCTTGTATCCTTAATCCCACAAAGACAACAATAAAAAATTTTAAATCCAATAATCCAAATATATAAGTACACATTTCAGCTTATTGAGAAGCAGGCCTCTTGTTTTGATCATCACATTACAAAGTCCTTTTTTTGCCTCATCTGTTGGATTCATTCATCAATTCATGACTATAAATAAGATTAGCCAAGAGGACCCAACAACACAGAAACAACAGAGAGAGATCTTCATCTTTTAAGGAGAGTTAAATAGGAGTAATAAAATGGCTTCCACGAAGAACAACAAAGCAGCCATAGTTTTGGTGCTCTCTTGCCTTCTCATCATTTGCATGACTGAGGCCAGGAAGCCAAAAATCCCTGCTGCACCATCATGTGAAACTGTTCAGGGAGTAGTGGGTGGTGACACTTGCTTTGATATCATCAAGAGCAACAAGTTGAGTGCAGAAGACTTTGCTGCTATTAACCCTAATCTCAACTGTGATGCTCTCTTTGTGGGTCAATGGATTTGTATTGCTGGCACTACTTAATGAACTGAATGAATGTACTATTACTAAGTAATACAAATAAAGAGAGATCGGCCTGATTGATTTCTCAATCAAGTGGCCTTTCTATAGCTATGCTAGCTAATGGCATTTTATGAATAAGTTGGTGATGAAGCTAATGAACTAAGTAATTCTCATGAAGTTAAATGGTGTGTTATATATCTTCCAAATTTCTCTATATGATCTGCTAATTAATGTTTTTTTTGATAAAGCATGCAGGCTAAATATATATAACGAGAAGGTATATAAACTAGCAGCAGCGCTCTTAGCAAGGTTGTGGGCTAACTAGCTAGTTATAATCACCCCTTAAATATTTACATGTCGAACCATGCATTACGTAGTATTATTGTTTTGTACTCATAGTTACAGAAGGGCTTATGTTCATTTTACTTGGGACGAAGCATAGAGCCATTGTAATTCTCCACAAGCTTAAATGGGCAGTAGTTTCAAACTCCATTAATTAAGTCATACATTCCCTGGCTATAAATCTTTTTTTTTTTTATTATAAACTAAAGTTTGACCTTAATGAAAAAATAAATAGATCACAAGTTGACCAAATTAATTTTTTCGATATGAACTATCAAAGGAGAGTATCTAATTTTTTTTCCACAGAATTAAAAATAAAAATTAAGGTACAAATATATTATGGATCCCACTGCCCACAGCTCACCCCGCCATGTGATGCATGTGGTATTTGAACATGGCTGGAGTAAACACGTTTCAATATTCCTAAAAAATGCGGAGAAAGGAAAAATAGAACTTTATTGAAAAGTACAAACATGTCCCCACCGAGAGAAGATCTCTAGGGATCCATCCATCTTTTACAACACGCATCTCGAGGAAGAATTCAAAGGTATAAGATCAAACCCTCTTATTCCTACTTTCTTGGGCGACAAGTCAAGTAACCCAAATCACATTGGGCGCATCACACACTATCTCATTGGTTGATTCACACCAAAGTTGGTTCAAAGCACATTTATAACCAACAAACAAATCAGATCTGATAGAGAGACCCCGGAGAAGAAAAAGAAGGGGGGTGTATTGTATATGGATTCTTATGGAATTGATAAATAATTTGAAAAGTCCACGGACTCTTTAAATTGTTCACGGACTTCTGCTGATTTCTTAAATCCATAGACTTTTGCTACAGACTTTCTAGAGATTTATGAAAATCCACAGACTTTGTATGAACGACTTTTACAGATTTCTAATTATTTGCAAGATAAAAAAGAAGTTGGTAAATAGTGATGAAACAAAAAAAGTCCATAAAATAGAGATACATGTGCTAAAAAAACTAGAAAAAGAAACAGTAAATACAAATAATGAAGCAATACTCGAAATGAACGAACAAGAATCGAAATAACTATGATAAAAAGCTAATGGAAAATAACTAAGAAATCATTATTATTTCAATCATCAATTGAAGAACAATAAACAACCCTTGCCTTATTTATAATAAATTTAAATTATTTGGCAAGCTAATTTACCTGACCTGCCCTAACTACTATTTTGGGGCCTAATTATTCTTAAGATTAACATTATTAATCTAATACCATAATATTGCTCACATCATATCTAGTTTGTCAGTTCAATGACTTTATTATTGTCATAGGCCCGTGATCTGTTTCTGAGGCTTGTTTTTCTTTCTTCCGACAGAAAAGTGGAGAAGTTGGGTTTTTGGAAGCTGAATGTTATAAAATTGATCCAAAAAGCAAGAAAGTATATTGTCGTTCTACGCAACAAGCAAGTTTAGGAGGGAAAGAAGAGTTCATTGTTGACTATGACTATTTGGTGATAGCCATGGGAGCTCGTTCGAATACATTCAACACTCCTGGTGTTGAGGAGAATTGCCATTTTCTGAAGGTAAACTACCCTTGCTTGCACCTCTGCATATTATCTAAAAGTGTTGAAGCTTCTTATATCACTTAGTTTTTCAGCGAATGAAAAGGGAAATACAAGTTGGTTCAAGTGAAACTAAAACTAATACCACTGTACCACATGACTATTAGGGTTTTTGTCTGTCTTAGAGGGCGTTTGTTTTTTTAAGTGCTTAGAAGCTAAATTCTAACTGCTGAATGAAGTGTTTGTTTTGCTTCTGAATGAGCTGCTGATTAGAAGTTGTAAAATTAAAAGGTGTTTGTTTTTAGGTGCTGAATGGGAACTGTTTGACAATTTTGCCCCATTGAGTTGAAAAATTTTATGATACAAATATTGTACTTAAAATCATATCCAATAATTATTCAAATCCTAGAGAATGTTACAATATTTTTCATTACAAGAATATCATAATATGACCAAAGATGAAGGAGAGTTGAAAGTATACATGAGAGGGAGAGTTGGACAAATGAAGAAAAACTTGAAAATACAGAGAAACAAACACAAAGATGAAGGAAAGAAAGATGATAAGTTTTTAACGAGTCCTTGTGAAGATAGATAGAACCACAATGCTTGGTGAAGAGAATGAAGGTGTGCCGTCAAAATTTAGCCCTACTTATTTTTAAGAAGATAGGGCAGCAATTGTCATTACAAAATTATGTTAAGATTATTATTGGAATAATTTTTTATTCAACACTCAATGCTAAGTGATCAGCACCTCCATGTTGTTTACTTCTGATTAGAACTAAAAACAAACGCTCTAAAGAAGGTGGTCCACTTCTTATTAAGACTTCTGACTTCATTCAGAAACAAAAACAAACACCCTCTTAATTTCAGGTTTAAATTTATGTGTATGGAGTTTGTCAAGATTATTACATTGCTTTATGCAGGAAGTGGAGGATGCTCAGAATATCCGTAGAAATGTAATCGACTGTTTTGAGAGGGCAAACCTTCCCAATTTAACAGAGGAAGAGAGAAATAAGAACCTTCATTTCGTAGTTGTCGGCGGTGGCCCAGCAGGTGTTGAGTTTGCTGCAGAGCTTCATGACTATATTGAAGATGATCTAAGCAAGCTTTATCCTGCTGTTAAGGAACATGTGAAAATAACACTTTTCGAGGCAGCAGATCATGTTTTGAACATGTAAGTAAAATGTTGTAAATTGATGCGTAATTGAACTATATATAACTCATTAGCTTTTGTTATATCTCATTGCTGATAACAAATAGTCTCTGTGCTTTAACAAGATGAAAGATATCCCACCTAGATATCCTTCATGACATAGTAACTGAAGAATTTATTATTTATGTGTGAATACTTTCATGAACTTTTCCATGTGTACGGTTTCCATGTGGACCATTGGCTTGAAGTTGATAACTGTTTTTTTGGGTTAAGTGATGGTTATTGATGTATTGAGCAGTCATAGTCTGGTCAATAGGTTTCAACTCTTATTTGGAGTTGAAGGCTATTTTTGAAGCTGCTGCTTCATTTTACTAAGTGACATTCATGCTTTTGGAATTTGCTTGCAGGTTTGATAAAAAAATCACTGCTTTTGCTGAAGAGAAGTTCCAAAGAGATGGTATTGATGTCAAATTAGGCAATATGGTTATAAAAGTTACTGATAAGGACATTTGTACCAAAGAGAGAACAAATGGTGAACAAATTACTGAACATCCATATGGGATGATCGTTTGGTCAACTGGTATTGGAACCCGTCCGGTGATATCAGAATTTATGAAGCAAATTGGTCAGGTTGGTCATCCTGGACCTTTGAATTTCTCTAATATTTGTTCTTTGATTTGTTTTGGTTAGAATTTGTACATCAAGGCTAATGTTTTTCCTATTATCTGGCTATAGATTGAGGATTTCTTCGTATAAGTGTACTGTTGATTTTTAGCTTCTATTCAGAAAATGTATTTTCTGATGCCATGCAGGCTAATAGACGTGTTTTGGCAACTGATGAATGGCTACGTATTGATGGGTGTGACGGAATATATGCACTAGGTGATTGTGCTACTATTAATCAACGCATGGTCATGGTTAGTGTTTACTGGCGTGATCGGCAATCCCTATCTCGCAATTGAAATTCTGCTAGCTTTTCTATGTTTTGTTTGCTTAGGTGTGTTATTTTACTTTTTTTTTTTTTTTTGGATTGTCCTTGTAGGAAGACATTGCAGTGATATTTAAGAAAGCAAACAAAGATAATTCGGGAACACTGAGTGTTAAAGAGTTCCAAGCTGTTGTGAAGGACATCTGTGAAAGATACCCTCAGTTGGAGCTTCATCTGAAGAATAAACGGATGAAAAATATTGTTGGTCTTTTGAAGCAAGCTGAAGGAAATGAATACAAGGAATCCGCTGAACTGGATATTGAGAAGTTCAAGGTGGCACTGTCCCAAGTGGATTCACAAATGAAGAATCTTCCTGCCACTGCTCAGGTAAGTTCTGAATGAACCTCCTGTTACAGTAACAAAATTCTGAAGATTGATTCCAATATTGTTTTGCACGTTATGCTTTGTTATCACTTTAGGTTGCTGCTCAACAAGGAAAATATCTTGTGAAGTGTTTTAACCGTATGAAGGAGTGTGAAGAGAATCCAGAGGGGCCTCTTAGGTTCAGAGAATCCGGACGTCATCGGTTTCAGCCATTCAGGTACATATATTTCTCTTGAAGTTCTTTATTTGCTAAGCATTGATTTCATCATGGCTTTGTCCTCAACTTCAGAAACTAGTTCTGATTGGTTCCTTCGTCCCTTCCTGTGGCTATCTGAGATCCTCTGCCAATGCACTTAAAGTTCACAGAATAAGCATAGATGTAATAACTTCTTGATGTTGTAACTATGGAGATTGATTTGCATTCTTTTTGTTATTATTCAAAGGTACCGGCATTTGGGACAGTTTGCTCCACTGGGAGGAGAGCAAACAGCAGCACAGTTGCCTGGTGATTTGGTTTCAATTGGTCACAGCTCACAGTGGCTATGGTATTCCGTTTATGCAAGGTAACCTTACGATTTAACTACTGTTTATTCGCTATCACAATTATGAATTTTATTGAAATGTTTCATCTTTACCTTGATTGAACATAATATTTATTCTCTTTGATTGTCTTGCATCTTTTGCAGTAAGCAAGTCAGTTGGCGCACAAGGATGTTGGTGGTTACAGACTGGACTAGGAAATTTATTTTCGGGAGAGACTCAAGTAGGATCTAAAACAACCATTGAGTTGTAGACGACATCAGAACAGGAGGTCATTTGACTATCACACTAGTTAGATTTCTTGTATGCTTACCAATATTTTTTCATACTTGGAAGACCACTTCTTGATCATTTACTGTGGTCATAGCGATTTTGTTTTCATATATCCCTTTCATAGTGGGTATCGATTCTTCAATAATGAGTGGTTGTAATGGGATTTTTCCCATATGATATTGTTGTCTATAATGCGGCGATTAAATGATTCTTCATTAGTTTGCTAGCATCCAATTGTCCATTTATATGTCAATACAGTTTTCTATGCTTGGTGAAATATTGAGATCTTTGCACATCAATGTTATGGTAATTGAAGTTTTAGTTTGTTTACAGATTATTTACACTGCAAATATTACTGATTTCACAGTATGCAAATATACTGCACCTCTTTATATCTATCAGCTACTCCCCTCTATGTGAGAAATGCAGGAGAGGAAAATCAGTGGCTTAGAGAAATGGTTTATATGAAGCAGTAGCCATCCTACCAAACATAGAAAGCTAATTTTTGTGATGACTAATAGCAGAAACCAGTAAAATAGTCCTCTAGATTAGTGATGCAACTTGGCGGGGTAGTAGCCCTTCCAAATTTTCACAGGGGTCGACCCGTGAGCAGTCATGGGCCTGGACTTTTATGTTGGGTCGCCCCTTCACTCACGATGAACCCTTTCCCTTGAAGCCTTATATGATCTATCAATATCAATACCCCAAAGAAAGTGAACACCTCAAGTACTATCAATGGTGGAGCGAACTCCACACGATCCTCTTTTAACACTCTCCCTTTGGCCATTATGGGATTTTGTTGAATGATTGAAGTGTTGTACACAGTGACCCCTATCTACATAGATAGAGACAAAGGAAAGAAGCAAGAAAGAAAGGAAGGAAGTTGATGGAGTGTTTGGTTTGGATGAAATATGAAGTTGAGTGAGGAGTGGCTATTGATAGACTTCTCTTCTCATTGCCTTGAATTTGTTTTTGTATATGAGGTTGGTTGTGTTGTTATCATTCATGTATATACCAACAAATGTTGAGAAGCTGCTAGGAAACTAGGTTCCTCAAACTTATGTGGAGCTTCAAACTTGGGCTTAGGTCCCACCATGGCATATGAGTTCATCCTTCTGCCCACAATTGTTCTTCTTCTTGATGAGATGCCTTTTGTGATTAGGGTATTTGAGTTCCAACACAGCCCGTCAGGGTTGGTGTGCATAATTGTACATGGATAATACTTGTTTTCTCAAGTGACATAACTGCCCTTAATGGGTAATCATAATTAGACTATTTTTTTCATGGAGTTTTTCTCTTTAAGGGCATCTCCAATAGTTAGATACATAAATGGATAGAACCAAGAGGCAGACGACACTTAAAATGCCATTTAGCACCCTTCACCTGATTTTGACCACACGCCCGACTCTTTTGGTGTATTTTGGTGCATCGTCAAAGCATAGAAACAAAAAGATTCGCTCAACATTTGAACTTTTGGTGTTTTTTACATTCAAGATATATGCTGTGTTCTGCTAATACATGATACATGTGTGATTATTAGAGATTGACAAATAGTTAAAAGAGTAATCACTCCCTTCCAAACAAATTTGATTACTAGCTAGGTAAAGGTTCAAAGATAGAAGACAAAGGGCACTTTTGACATACAACCTAAACTGTAGGGATACAAGGATTATCCCTCAAGGGCATTTTGGTAATTATAAATCGACGACATTCTGACCTACCTTCCAAGCTCACCCTCCACCTCTTCTTCTATCCTACAATTATTGTGTTATGTCAGACAATTTTTTCAGCTTTTCTCGTGAGTGTTTGAAACAAGTATGGAAATCCCATACCAACAACCTTAATCGAATGCCACGTGTTGTGTCTGTAATTCGATCTACATGGAACTTTGACGAATGGTTGATATCATAGATATATCAAGTAGATGCACTTGGCTTGTAACAAAATGTTCAAATGTCTCTAACCCTGCATATATGTACCAAAAGAATTAAAACCGAAGTTAGTTTTCTCTCCTCGTTTTCAAGTATGTTAAGAGAAGAAGAAGAAGCTTCACGTGCTTCGCACCAGCACCATTGTAGCGATGATGACCATGAAGACGACGAAGAAGAAGAAGTTGAAGAGGAAGAGGAAGAAGAACTGCATGAACATAATTCAGAAACAATTGAACCTCAAAGAAGAAGAGGAGGAAGGAAGTTTTTTGGCAGGGTTTTAGACCCAAAAGCCAAGTGGGTACAAGAATGGAACAGGGTGTTTCTTCTAGTATGCGGAGCGGGTTTGTTCATCGATCCACTCTTCTTCTATGTTTTATCTATAAGTGACACTTGCATGTGCTTATTTGTTGATGGCTGGTTTGCTATAACTGTGACTGCTCTCCGCTGCATGACCGATGCCTTGCACTTGTGGAACATCTGGTTGCAGTTCAAGATGGCTAAGCCTTCTTATGCATCTTGGGGTCCTGAGAAAGATAAGGTGCAAAACTCTAGTGTTCGGACAGTTGCAATTCGATATTTTAGAGCGAAAAAGGGCTTCTTCCAGGATCTCTTCGTCATTCTTCCCATCCCCCAGGTAAATTTTATTCATATTGTTCTTCTTCTTCTTCTACCATATAGTAAAAAATGTAAAGCAGAACGAAGTACTACATTTATCATGGATAATGTGCGCCGTACATGTTGAAATAGCTAGCAATTGAGATTGAAAGTATTGTTATTGATGATGTAGGTAGTATTATGGGTAGCGATACCGTTGCTATTAGAGAGAGGGAAAACCACAGAGGTGATGACGATGATGTTGATAATGTTCCTCTTCCAGTATCTCCCAAAAATCTATCACTCAGTTTGTTTCTTACGTAGAATGCAAAACCTCTCTGGCTATATTTTTGGCACAGTTTGGTGGGGAATTGCCCTCAACATGATTGCATACTTCGTCGCGGCCCATGTGAGTATACCATCATCTTAATCAAACCATCCAATTAGACCTATTTTTTCCGCAGGATATCGTATAATTTGGAATGCTAAATTTGTGCAGGCAGCAGGTGCATGTTGGTACTTGTTAGGGATCCAAAGAGCAGCAAAGTGTTTGAGAGTGCAATGTAGAGAAACACAAGGTTGTGGGTTGAGAACATTGGCTTGTGAAGAGGCAATTTATTATGGGAGCAATATGGTGAGAGATCCACAGAGGCTTGTTTGGGGAGATAACAAACATGTAAGGTGGAAATGCATTGATAGCCCCAATAATTTTGATTATGGAGCTTATAAATGGACTGTTGCTTTGGTTACAAATGACAATCGTTTGGAGAAGATCCTATTTCCCATTTTTTGGGGATTAATGACTTTGAGGTAAGCTCGCTCTCTCTATAAAAAGCAATATAAACTTATATAAATCATCACAAGGATCACTACAGTTTCCCATATTAAGTTTCTAATGAGCTTTGAATATAAAAATTAAAGCACTTTAATATTGAATTACTTGTCGTTAATAAGCTACTTGATTATTAATTGCCTGGTAATGTTCTACTATATTTTTTTATGGATCGAATCTCTGAACCATATATATAAATCAATCACACGAGTAGGCGCCTAAACATTCTTGATGGTAATGTAGCTAGGATTCTATACTTTTGCTCAAATTTATAGCATACACTGCATTTTAGCTAAACGTATAAAAAAAACACAAACCGGATAAAATTTTCAAATTAATTTGTTTTTTGGGGCTTTGAAATTTCATTTATAACCATCCGAAAAATAGACAGCGAAAACAGTTTAAAAATAAATATTATGGGTCTATTTTTTGAGCTTTTTGAAACTAGTTTTTCATCTATTTATAAGCTAACAAGAAATCGAGATTTTTAGAATCCTTGATACAATTATGCAATATGGTTACTTTTCCATAACTAGGTAGGATCTAACCGATTTGATTTTCTTTTTTCTTTAACATTAGGAGATTGATTAGGACTTATAAGTACCAATTTTTTTCGAATTAGTAACTAATACCATCATTTTATTCCATGCTTATATGTTCCCTAAATTCTGAATTTTCTGTGTTGTTTTGTATGATCAGCACATTTGGGAACCTTGAGAGCACAACTGAATGGCTGGAAGTTGTTTTCAACATAATTATCCTAACAAGTGGTCTTCTCTTGGTCACCATGTTGATTGGAAATATCAAGGTACTTATTAAGAGAACTATTTTTTTTTCCTTAATCTTGAACTTAATTACACTGAATAATGTGTGAACCAAATAAGAGCAACCATGCTATAATTCCAGCGACTATCATAAATATCATCATCCTGATTGAATGATTATGATATGTATGGTAGAGATAGTGAAAACATTACCAACCATGTATTCAAACAAACAAATCCCTGAAAATTTGTAGCCCTTCAACAAAATGACAAGTCTCAATCAATCTGACATTCATAGCTAGAAATGATAAGAATGTACTTGAATGTGGTAAATTTTTTAGGAGAAGGTTGAATCCATATAATGCTGCTAGAAGATGAGTTTTTAACTCTCATTTAGGATAAACTATTTTATTTTGCATGCAATGTTGTTATTATGTGTTTCAGTCACTGTCATTGTAGACCATATATAGCTAATACATGCCTAGGTCTAATTGGTCATACTAAAGCAAAGCAATAATTTAGAGGGTTTTTGTTGTTGCTTATGAGGATTTATCAAGGATGCAGCATGTTATATATATGGTTTATCGGCAATGATTAACCCTTGGAACTGAAAACCTGAAAGTCAGTACTCTTAAAACTTATGAACGTGTGTTGAGGATGGTAGTGTGACTTGGTATTGATACATGTTCAATGCTAACCAAACACTCTTCATGACCATGTATTCATTGTTGATCTGTGGTTGGTGAAGGTTTTCTTGCATGCAACCACATCAAAGAAACAAGCAATGCAGTTGAAAATGAGGGATATGGAATGGTGGATGAGGAGGAGACACTTGCCTTCTGAGTACAAACACAGAGTACGCCATTATGAACGACAACGATGGGCTGCTACTAGAGGGGTCGACGAATACGAAATGATCAGAAACCTCCCTGAAGGCCTCAGGAGGGACATTAAGTACCATCTCTGCTTAGACCTTGTGCGTCAGGTAAACACCCACATGATCAAAACCAGACTCCCTTTCATTATCTGTTTATCATAACTTGGGCTCTACTGATTCCACAATGGTCCCATTTCAGTGAACACATTATTTGGTAGCTCTCCCTCTCATTCGAAATTCCAAAATAATCTCTCTTTATTTTATTAAAAAAAAAAATTGGCTAAAACCAAAATATTATTAATAATTGAGAGCATGGAGATAGAAGTATATTTGTCTCATTGCTCTGCCTAAATCAGTATATTGGACCTCACAGGGTCCACAGTGTTGGAACTCCAAAGATACCAAGCTTGTTTGTGTTTGTGAAAGTGATCCATAGGTAAAGATATCATTTCCATAAAAGATGAACTTCTTTTTGAAAATCCTTAAGATTGGATCACTAATTTGTGTACCCGGATCCCAACCCTTAGAAATATACTTGAAGTAAAAAAAAAAGTTAAATGTGTTTTAATCTTTACTCTTGAAGGAGCAAATTTTGGTATGGGTGGTAACCACCCATCCGCCTCGAGATGAGCGCATCAGTATTGAGATGCACGATGTCGCTCATCGCGAGACAGATGAGTGGCTTCCACCCATCCCTCGCCCCTTTCCCTCGTTCCCTCCCTCGACCCCTAGAATTTTCGATTGAGTTATAGATTAAGCCCAAATTTTGAATCCAATGTCGGAGTTTTGATGAGCCCAAAACTTACTATTGCCTTGTGATTGCTACAATACACAAATAAATCATCTGACATTCTTTATTTGGGGTTTCAGGTACCACTGTTTCAACACATGGATGATTTGGTTCTAGAAAATATTTGTGATCGCGTCAAGTCCCTCATATTCCCAAAAGGCGAAACAGTGAGTTTTTTTATTCGAATGTTTAGAGCATCCACAGTAGATGTCCAAATTATCAAACCAAATAATGAAGCAGGCAGCATCACACCCCTTAAAACTTTGAACTGATAATGAAGGTCCATGAACCATCATTTGCTTGAATTGCTTGTAATTTAAACTATTTTGTTGTAGATAACAAAAGAAGGAGATCCAGTCCAAAGAATGTTATTTGTAGTCAGGGGACATGTCAAGAGCAGCCAAGTACTGCGCGACGGTGTAGAGAGTTGTTGCATGCTCGGCCCAGGGAACTTCAGTGGCGATGAGCTCCTCTCATGGTGCCTAAGGCGACCATTTGTTGAACGTCTACCTCCATCGTCATTCACTCTTGTTACTCGTGAAACCACAGAGGCATTTGGTCTAGAAGCCGAAGATGTCAAGTATGTGACACAACATTTTCGGTACACATTTGTTAATGACAAAGTTAAGAGAAGTGCACGGTATTATTCGCCTGGATGGAGGACTTGGGCAGTTGTTGCTATTCAGTTGGCGTGGAGAAGGTATAGACATCGCTTGACATTAACGTCTTTGTCATTTATACGCCCACGAAGACCCTTATCGCGGTGTTCATCACTTGGAGAGGATAGGCTCAGGCTCTACACTGCTCTATTGACATCGCCAAAGCCGGAGGCTGATGACTTTAGCTTTTGAACTGCAACAATGTTGAATTTTTTTTTATTTTTTTTTCATATATCAATTTATTCTCAGCTTAATAGAGCCCAACGGGCTCAATTCCATTTGTTAATCTAATAAACAAAGCTCATAGAAACATATATGTGGAACAATTCGAAGATTTGAAATCTAATAAAAAAGAGTGAGGTTAGGAAATCAGGTTCTGCAATCAAGATGGCGTGACGACTTTCAATTTGTTATTCATTCTTCATGCTTCTTGATGTTCAAATTAAGAGAATCAATTTGAAATTTAATACTTATAAGCAATTGTAATCTATTTTATTTTTTCAACACTTCATAATAACAAGTAAAAACTTGGATGAGTCGACTAGAACTTCAAAGTCATTCGGTTTGATTCGACTCAAGAAGTTGTAAATAGTTTCATGGAGATTTTATTATATTTGTGAAACAGAAATTGTTTGGACTTTTGTTTGAAATAAAAAACTGTTTTTTGAACAGGAAACAAATTCTAGGAAACAGAAAACTGCTGTGAAACAAGAAACTGATGTTCCTATATATACTAGAAACTGTAGTTGTTTTATCATTAAAACAGTTCCTACTTTACTACACTTTGTGTTTTTCACTGGTGATAACCTAGCTTGGATGTCTGTACTGAATGATACTCGTGACCACCATAAGTTTAAGCATACACAGCAATGATTAATCGACAAACATATATGAACTGAGTGCCAATTTCAATCCCATTGCAATATCAATGTCTTTTATGTCGGAAACATCTCATCATAAATAGTTAAACTTGTGTCAAATTATATAACAAATGATGCATAGTGATTCCCTAGTCAATTTAAGACCATGTTCTAATGTTCTCAATATCAAATATTTTGAGCTAAGACCCCAGTGTTTTGATACTTATTAGATCATCATATCTAACCCTATCTTTTAATTATTAGCTTCTTCATTGCAAAAATGGGGACTCCAAAGGAGACTTTTTGTGTGATTGTTGCCTGATTTATATTTTCAGCTCAAACTAACTAGAAGTTTCTATAAATCTCACTTACAAACAAATTGTGTCATTTTTCAAATTTTCATTTTATCTATATATGGTGTATAGATAATTATGAAACATTTTAGAAGAAAAAAAAAGTAGTTTTTAGTAGAACATGGGGTTTCTTAGGGTTAGGAGACAGAGATTACGAGTCTAGTCAAATCCAATATACAGTTGCAAGTATAATTAGGGATATTTGCATTAAAACAGCTACGTTTGGCCTAGGATTGGATTCATATAGGATATCAATACATTTTTTCTAAATATCATGATAAAGCTGTAATTACTTTGGGAACTATATATCAAACTCAAATTGGGGACTACACAACCATAACCACCATGGTAAGGTTTGGAGCATTAATTCATTTCAAATGTATATTAATTTCAACCGCGCTTAGACCGCAACAATAACCATTGCCACCACCACCACCACAACCATATCATTGTCTTAATCACCATGTACCTCAACCATCTACTATCAAATATCATTAAGACATTATCTCAACACTTGTACTATCATCACAATAAGACCATAACCAATGTCGAGTACCAAATACACTACAAAATGCAAATTACCAACAATTGGCTCCAAAGCCTCTAAGTTGAATAGCATATACTATTGATCCCATTATGCAAAACCACACATTTGATTATTAAGTGCATGTCTAACACTCAATCTTCCAATCCGATTCATCAAACTTACAACCACAATCACAATCACAAGAAGATCGAGAAAACGCATTTTTGCCATTGCCATTAGCCTCTCATTCATGTGATCACTATTGTCATTATTGGATGATTAGTGTGTTATTAAACACCCATTGATTACAAACCATATTCTCCATTCATCTCCTTTACCCAACACAAGCACACAACAACTGGCTTTGTCTCTCTAACCTTCCTTCCTTCACCATTCAAGAGTCATCCAACTTATCAACAAACCCCTAATCACATGCAACCCAACAAGAGCTAAAGGACATGGACTTCTCTCTCACAGCCAATCAAGGGCCACCACATCATCAACAACTATCTTTTAAAAAGTTGGAATTTTAGGTCATTTTTTGGATTGTTGGGATGGCCATACCCCAACCTCCCATCTCCCATCTCCCATCTCCCATCTCCCATCCCTTCTCTTCCTTCCTCAAGTGGGCCCAAAAGGTTTGTCGGCCCCCATCAGGCCCACCATCACATGAAAATGCAGGAGGGACGGGACGCACTAGGACAGTAGGACATTTATTTTTAAAAAAAAAATTAATAATAATACTGTGCTAACAATATAATATTTCATAGGTGATGTGGATCTTTCATGTATGATCATATAATATATTTTTTTAATTGACACACTTTATGGTGTGGGTCAAGTTTTCATTTTTGTTTAGTTCAATGGTTTTAAGTGATCTTTTGGCATTGTTGATGACTTGACACAAACCATGTTTACAACGGATTCGGGGTGGCTCCTGCGCCACAAAGCACAGGAGGACGTCCTGCGCAGGAAGTACAGTCGTCGGATCTGATCCAACGGTTCAGATCGACGGATTTCATAAAAAAAAAAAAAAATTTGAAATCCAGTTTTTTAAATCCTTCAATCTGAACCGTCGGATCTAATCCGACGACTGTGCTTCCTGCACAGGACGTCCTCCTGCGCTTTGTGCACAGGAGCCACCCCAGGTCCGTTTACAACATTAAGTCATTTCATGTTCTTCCTCATTGATTTTTTTATTTTTTTTTTTTTTATTTTTTATTTTTTTTTTTTGAGATAAGCAAAACAACATGCATGGTGTACATTTCAAGCCGAGATATTATTAAGGTACTTGCAGTTGGGAGAAGGTATTTATAATTTATTTATATTTTATAAGCTTTATTAGCTATAAAAGATTGATTAAGAAGGACTAATGTCAGCGCTCCAAGAGCGATGCACATGCTCATTAACATGTAAACAATGTTTTCCAATTGGAGACTCATTCGTCGTGCTAACGCTATTTATTAAATTGATCTCTACATCGGGCATTTTATTTTATTTATTGTTGAATCCAACGGTTAGATCGTAAATTAGAGTATTGTTTAAAATTTTAGGGATTTTCACTATGGGGATTATCAGAGATGATTGGTGGTTTAAGGATGATAACATTTTATAGAGTAATTCTTCCTGGTCTGGGAAACCAGCGAGGTTGCTGTTTGGGGGAGATTTTACATTTTTGCCTCCCCCCTTTTAAACACCTTTTCCAAAAAGGTTGTTAAAGAAGGGGGACAAAAGTGTAAATTCACCCCACACACCAACCTAGCTGGTTTTTCCCAAGCCAGCTAGAATTTCGGCATTTTATAAGATTGTTTGAAAGTTTGAGATTATTAAAGTAGCAAAATGGCAGCAAAAGCTTCTTGGATGTCCTTGAAATATTCTATTTTATTTTTAAATATTTTTTAGAAGGGCAATCAGAGCTAAAATAATAGATAAGTGTAATTTTAATTAGATATATGTTAAAACCATATGAGTGCCCACGAGGGCTTGCATGGGTTTTATAATTTTAAAATATTTTAAAATTAATGAAGCAACTACTCCTTGATATTTTCTATACCATTCTACATTTTATATGAATGCTCTCTTAAAAAACAAAAATCTTCATTTCAACCCTACCACGACAGAGCTCTCCAATGAAAGTAACAATTGTCATCGACCTGATATTTGTGTTGCTAAAAATGCCCTCCCAACCTAATTTTATTTATATGTAAATCAACCTCTCTCAAACATTGTATAATTATAATAAGCCCTAATTATAACTTATTTTAAGTCTTTAATTATATATAAACTATAAAAGGCCCGTATATTAATTTAACTAAGTCTCATATATTATTCATGAATTTAATTTCTCTCTTTGTTATTACATCTTGAAGAAAATTATAACTTTATATATTGATTTAAACCATTTAATATTTAAGGGTGTGTGAATAGCATGCATAGTACACACAAAATTAAATTCAAAATATTTTTGGTAGACCAATATTCAAATCAACAATCTAATTTTTATAAATTGATAATTATTCACTGAACAATTCTATTGATTAGAAAAAATCACATCCTGACCCATACTCAAATTGGTGATACACATAATTTAAGTATTAGCATTATTTCATTTTTGTGTCAATCAACAATTTGCTCGATGATTATAGATTCAAGGAAATTTTGTTGAAGGATAGAAAATTTTTACTTTTAATTAATCATGAAAATAAATAACATGAAATAAATAATTTTATGCACGCATAGCGAGCATTCACGACTAGTATAGATAATAGATTCCAAACTAAGGGTCTATGAAGGCATGTTAGGTTTTCCGTTTTTGTTGGAAGAGGTGATTATGAAATAATAAAGGAAATGTATTATCAAAATATATTTAGGATGACGATCTAGTTCATTTCATTTTAATGAGGTTACAATCCATCAAATTTTGGATCAGGTTACAACTAGTCTACAATTGCAAATCGAATTTTGAACACGTAACAAATGAGTCAAAGGGTTGATTGTTGGTAGATATATGAATGAATGAATTTTGTTTATCATGATTCGGACTTTTTTTTATTTATTATTTATCATTTCCATCGATACCATATGTCACAAGCCTACCAACTGAACTAGTACCCTATTGGCCACTACTAATGAACTAGTTTATGTATTATTAAACATTCAAGTACTTTCAGGAACAATAGGAACTAAAAAGATAATAGACCACCGTGCTAAGCACAAAGTCATTCGGCCTTCCACAACTTTTTTTTTTTTTTTGGCCAAACACGAAGATGTTTATTAAAGATAAGAAATAAAACAAAGGACAAAGGGAATCATTCCTACATCAAGGAATGCCAAGACACCATGAAGGTGTCAAAAACCAACTCCCTGAATAAATTATAAGCCAAACCCATCCTCCACAACAATTTCCTAATCTCGATAAAAATATAATACTCTGATCTGTTGAGCCTTTAAAAAACCCTCATATTTATCTCTTTCCACACACACCACATGAGAATGTGAGGAACCCTACGCCATAACCACTCTGCCCGCCGGAAAGGATTAGCTTGGGACCACCAACTTAGCCAATCCAAAATGGAACCTTGAAACATCAAACTCAAACCAAATTCTGACAAGAAACTGCTCCAAATGGATTTGGAGAATCTGCAATGAAACATCAAATGATCCAGCGTCTCGTCAATCTCATTACAAATCACACAAAGACTTCCTGTGTGGATTCCTCTTTTCCTTAACCTATTTTTAGTCAAGATTTTCTCATGCAACACTGACCAACTAAAGAAATTTATCTGAGGAAAAAGATTTTTCACCCAAACCAAATTCTTGTGAGAGGAAATGAAGGGATTGGAATGAGTCTCATAATGAGAGACAGCCAACATATCAGAAAATCTTTTTTTTTTGGAAAGCGAGCTGGGTTTTAAGGACCCCAAAACCTTTATATAAATGAAACAAAAGCAAAAACAACAATAAAAACATAAACAAACTCTCACAAGAAAGAGAATTCTAGTGAGAGTGAACATGGTTACTAGGCCTATAAAAATCTTCAACTAGCATCGGCCAAAGAAGAAACCTCTTGTTTTTTATCCCTGTCTCCTTTGTTAAGGAGGAAATGATTCAACCTTTGTACTTTTTGTTTGCTTTCTTAGCCCTAGAGGATCTTCGAGGGCAGAGACTAAAATCTTTAGTGCAAGATTTTGAAAACAAATCGCTTGCAACCTCTTCACTTGAAGGATCCAAGCGATTTGTTTTCAAAATCTTGCACTAAACTATCAAGGCCCTTCGAGAGCATCTGACTATCCAACAGATGCATTAATTTGGCGACCTCCTCTAGTTCCCCAGTATTTAGGGATTTTCGAAAGGAAAGATCCCAAGAATTGCGATTAAACCAAAAATTACTAACTCTCCCATGTTTTTTGTTGTTAATGATGAACAACATTGGAAACAAATTCTTTAGAGGTTGGTTGTTACACCAATAATCGTGTCAGAAAGAGATGAGATCACCATTGCCACATCGAAGATAGGTGTGGGGGTAGAAAACACTTGCGCACCGAGATATGGACTTCCACAAAGAGCATCCATAGGGTGAGTACTTAGTTCTCTTATCCTACTCCCATCTATTGCGCCCATATTTATCAATGATGAACGATCTCCATAAATTGTCATCTTCTTCTACAAATCGCCAAAGTCACTTGAAAAGTTAAGCAAAATTGAAAGTGATCACTTGGCGAATGCCCAATCCACCATGAAATTTGGGACAACAAATTTTTTCCCAACCCACTAAATGCATTTTTCTAGAGTTTTGAGTGGAACCCCAAAGGAAGTCATGCATGATTTGTTCCATCTTGGCTGCTATTGAAGAATGAACTTTGATAAGAGACAGAATGAACACAGGGATAAAAACTAAAGTGGATTGGACAAGAGCTAATCTGCCTGTTTTTTATAGGAATTTACGCTTCCAAGATGCTAGTCTCGATTCTATCCTTTCGATCGTCTCATCCCACACAGCTTTACTTTTTAAACTAGCACCCAAAGGCATGCCCAAGTACTTAACTGGAAACTGACCCGCTGCACAATCAAATAAACCCGCCAACTGCTGCAGATGAGGGACATCTCCAATAGGCAACACCACTGATTTGTGAAATTTGATTTTTAGACCTGAAATAACTTTAAACCATAGCATAATTATTTTTAGAACAAGAACCTAAGTAGCAGAGGCATCACAAAAGAGGATAGTATCATCCGCATACTGAAGAATAGAAACAAGAGGACTACCCTCTGCGATAGAGAACCCTCTCACTAGGCCAACATCAACCGCTTTAAGAATCATTTGGGTTAGACCTTCTACTGCTAAAGTATAAATATGAGAATCAGAAGTCAGAAAGATGAGATTTTTTTTTTAAAGTAGAATATTTCGTTGTGTATATGTGTGGATATATCACCGAAGTTAATGATATCACCCCTTAATTTTAAGATACAAGTCATGGTATATGTCGAGCCCCACTCCATTAAAAATGACACGTAACATATCCAACCGCCACATGAAGCGTACACACGACTCAATGATAAAATTACATAGAAAACAAAATGATCCAACAAAAACCTTTATGTTGTTGTACACTGTAATAAGAGCGTCTAGTAAATATATACATACTCCCTGGCAACCAACAAACCAACACCATAATATACGTACACAACTGGTGCAAATTAACACAACATACCACTTAAGCGTCCAAAACTAACGATGACCAAAGCAATACACAACAATGTCAACTATGTCGTCAACCTGATCAATACCACCATCTGACACCTGCACTTCGATAAGAGTACACCCACATGCACATAAAAAAAAAAAAAATTAAAGTAAGTGGGTCAGCTAAGCTAATACTAGCAGACCAAATAAATAAAACTAACCAATACATAATCAAAAACATTTAACATGTGTCATCACGCGACACAAATCTTGAGGTGGACCATCACCTGCACAAAATGGTCAATTGATATACCTCCCTCCATCTCAAATTACTATAAAATCATATTTACATTTCAATCGTATAATATCTTATCGCTTCAAGAAGTGTCGAATGTGTCTCATCCCGACACACCTCTAAACGTGTACCAACAGCTGCTTTGAGTATGTATAAATCTCAAATGGGGGCCATCTCTTAGATTTATACTCAAACCTCCAACGTCTGATAACATGAACAACAAATGGATCATATCACATATCAACTAACTAGGCACTAGCCGAGAGGAGACTTTTTCCAATAAACTATTCTCGTGTCATCCTCAGGAACTCTCATTTGCGTCGAATACGACGGCTTAGTTTTTCTTTTAGAAACACGTGACTTCTCGAAAACTCTTTTTCCTAGGCTAAGTTTTCGCTTTAAAGTCCATGATTCTTACCAAAGTGACACCAAGCCACTGTTTACGAACCTAATATAGCATTTATGGGCTCGTCTCATGAGTAGTTTCGAACCATAGTAACATCAACCATTGTGTCTGAAACAGAACTCATAGACAATAATTTCATTTGCCTAAGTAGGAATATATATCCTTGTACTGGTGACTCTAATTCCCTTGGCAGTATTTTTTTTTTAAAGATTTTACCGCTCCATGCGCTTCATCCTTATACTGGTGACTCTAATTGCCTTGACGATATCTTTGTTCAAAGATTTTACCGCTCTGATTGATAGGTTTAACAACGGAAGCAATAAATAAATAACCAAAAACTTAAATAGACAAAGTTTTTTCACTATGTTAACAATTCTTTTAAACTTCAAAAACTGACTACAAACTTGATTTATGGCTTATTTAAGCAAACCAAAGCAAAACCCTAAAATTGTTAGACTCCTACTTGTGCGTACATAAGACTAGCTAAATTATTAAATAGTTAAAAATAAACAACAATACTATTCATTACTCATGAAATTCATCAAGCAATTTGTTAATAAAAAGTCTACATTGATCTATCAAATATTATTTTCTAATCTGCATTCTCCAAAATATAGTCTTAGATCAAAAGCATGCATATTGAGGCATAAAGGCCTTAATGAGTTAAAATGTAATTTCACCAAATTCACAAAATTATACTTTCATTTAATAGATCTCGAGCCGAGGATTTCAACGGTGAAACAGTGTCAAAATGAAAATACGTGTCATTTTTTAGACATAATCAAAGTGTGTGTCAAACAAGTCGAAATCATAGTCAAATAGATGATACCAGCATGATGTCATCATTTTCCTAAACGAACCAGACCTGGTTTTTTTTTTTTTTTTGGAAATCAAGCTGGGTTTTAAGGACCCGAAAACCTTTATACAAATGAAACAAAAGTAAAAGCAAATACTAAAACAAACTCTCACAAGAGAGGATTCACCAAAACAAACCTAGACTAAACTCAACCTTTGTACCTTTTGTTTGCTTTCTTAGTTCTATTGGATCTTCGGGGACATAGTCGAAAATCTTTGGTGTGGGTGTTAGAGAACATCTTTGCAGCCAATTCTGTAAACACATCATCATCACTGGAGGGGTCTGGCTCATGCTCTTCTTCAGGAACCTGACAAATTGCATGTCTCAATCTATTGCATGTGCGGTTCTTATCCTCTTCCCATACATCTTTTAACCAAATGTAGTTTGCCTTCAGTGCATCTTTGCCATGACTTGCAATAGCTTCTCGCAATGTAGAAGGAACTACATTCCCCTTTTCGTATTCATTTATCATCGTTAACGCATATTCAATCTCAGGAAGAGGAAGAAAATCTTTCGCTTTATTCAGTTCTTCTTCGGTGAGTTATATCACACTGCGGTGTCCAATTTGCACACCATCATCCTGGGAGTTGTTGTCTTTCTTTGCACCTGAACTATTGACTGTCGGCATGTTGTTGACTTCTCCTACTTTATCATCCTCGATTAAGTTGGGCACAATTTCATTTGGGTACTTACTTCCATGTTCTGCCACCAATTCGTTGTCATTCTTGTCTATTGCCAGGTCTTCTACAGCTGCTGCCTGATTTTCTTCTGTCACTGCAACATTGATGTCACTCACATTATGGGCACAGCTGTTGAGCATAGCTGTGTCATATTTAGTTGTTTCTCCTTACTTCCCAATCGCTTTTTCAATCTCACTAGTTGTATACCCCGCCTCAAGAAGGCCTTCAGCCGTTGTTTCAACCAAACCTGGTTTCAGCTTGTTTTGGTTGAATCAGAACCTATTTCAATTTCGATCGATCATTATTATTTCAATTCTCATCACAATTTTACGTTTTATATACCTATTTACAAGTCAGAACACCATATTTCTAAACACACGATCAATTCAACGAAATTATAACTGTAATTGAAGTACTTTTTTGTCTAAAACGACCCATTCGCCGGTTCATACACAATTTTAATTCTTTTTAATCTCGATTAAATTTCCTTTTCAAAACACACTATCCCCATACTTTTATTCTACTATTAGAAATCATGTTCAAAATGAATTCAACAAGGTTCTAATCAATAATACAAGTAAAATTCAACTAGCCTATCCAAACAAAACCAAAAAGGTGGAATTTATCAAGTTCAAATAGGTTCACAAACCAAACTGCACAATCACACAAAGGAAACAAGAAACAAAGGTCATGCTCACTTGTTCAAATTATTTTCATTCCTCAATAATAAACCAAATCATGTCTAAATGGCCAAGATTAGCTTTATTGCCAAGTTCCCTCAAAACCCTCAAAACCCTTTATGATTTCTGAGGATACACCAAACCGAACTTTAATCTACATCGTACATGTGTCGTGATAATCTCGTCAGCAGAGCAAAGTGGGTCTGATTGTCCACTCAATCTGACAAAGCCCAGACAACACTAAGCCCATTTTGGCATAATTTAGGAGATTGGACCCAAATTGCAGCGCCCTACTAAGCCCACACGTTGCATGGTCAAATTCAATACTTGTAAGTCCTAATCAGGCAAGTATCTAGGGGATCGACCTAAGATGGGCAATGCTAGCAATACATTGGTTCCGACTAGGAAATAAATACTGGAGTATAAGTCGTGCATGGAAACTCTCTTGCATGGACAACACTCCAAAATGAAAGTTTCTCTCGCAAATCTAGGAGCACAAGTCGTGTAGGAAAATTCTTCTACATGGATGACTCCTAACAAGGAAAAAGATCTCCAGCAAGATATATTTCCTTAAACTATGTCACCAAAGGCCTAGCCGAACAAAGACTCTCGCATTATAAATAGGACACAGGGTTGATGACCAAAGGTATGCTACAGAGCCCAATATACAACTCTACGCCTTTTTTAAGCCTTGTCTGACTTTAGCTTCAGAGTGTCTTCGGCCGCCATAACGGTGGTCATTAGATCACGTGTGTTCCCTGTGCAGGTCAAAGAGAACAGGATTCAACTACATCATTTTGGAGTCGATTGTGGGGAATGATGAAGTTCCTTTGAAAACAGTGATATCGCCTGATATTCACGTAATTATTACATAATATATCCCTTAATTTATATATGTTAGTGTTTCGATTATTATATTTTATAATAATTATTTCGTTTTCATGTCTTTGTAGGAATTTGAGCGTGAACGATGAAATCGTATTAAGGCGACAATTTAAGGAATGACAATTGGTCGATTCTAGCGGTGGTACAAAGTAGAGGGTCACATATCTAAACCTAACCCTAATAAACCTAGGTCCACCTAATTTAACATAAGCCCAAACCCAAAATGCTAACCTAAAAACCCAAGCCCAACGCCTTTTGGAGAACCCAAGCCCAAAAAAATAGGAGAACCCTATTTAGCTATCCCCAGTTTGGAGAAAGCTCCTCTCTCTTTTCTTCCCCTCTCTGGGGGCTCTTCTAGCCACCACGCCAATCCACCCTGCCGGCAATCCTCGCTTGATAGGAGAGCCGGCAGTGCGATAATCCCACCATCACCACCTCACCTCGCCACCGTCCAACAACTACAGCCGCCACCACCATCAGACTCTCCCTATTCCTTCACGCCACACAACCACCTTCCCTGTCCAGCAACCTCGCCACCGAGCTACAACCATCGTCACTAACCACCGTGAAACAGGGGCGTGACAACCCTGTTTCACATTACAAACCTCACCACGCCACCGAAACAGACCACCACTCTCTCTGTTCCATCATCCACACCGCCGCCATCCACCATCAGACACACCACCACCGCGCGCACAAAACAGAGGAGAAACAGGGAGCAAGTCCCTGTTTTCCTCCCTCGCTGCCGCCCCTGTTTCTCCCCTCTCTCGGCCCTTCTTCATGTTTTCCTCTCTTATCCACGGTCTCTCCCTCCTCCACTTCTCTCTCTCTGCTCCTGCATCACAACAGACCACGCAACCACGCCATCAGCCGCCGCGAAACAGAGCTCACAACAGAGCAACACCGCTCCTCTCCTTCTCGTCGTTTCGTTATCTCGTTGTTTCCTCACCCTCTCTCTGTCTTCTTGCAGGTACCGGAGCCAGTTAGGGAGAAAAGAACGCTCGCGAGGAGCGAAGCAGCAGCGGCGGAGCAGGGGGCGTCGCGCTGGAGACGAAGGCAGAGCCGCGCGATTTTTGGCGGGAGAAAACTGTTTTTCAAAATAGTTTTGGCTATTGACACCCCGAGAATTTGTAAGAGCCACCACAGTGCATTAGCATCCTTTTTCTCGGGATTCGCTTCAGTGCAGAAATGACTTCCACCTCAATTGATGTTGTGACCACCGCTACCATGATCAGCTAAATCCTTCACCAAGACGAAGATGAAACCATAGGGTTTCCTAGAGTTTGTAGTATTTAAATTTATTGTTTTGTTTATGCTTGAACGTTAAACACATTTGATTTATGATTTTCAATAATTTGCTTTCACTGATTAATTATCTAGACTAGTCGGTAGTTAGAAGTACCCTTTGTTGAAATTCAAAAGCCCGATTTAATCAATTAATCTGAATCTGTGATTGTGTGTGCCGTAAGAAAACATGCAATGCTAGGGGTTTAGCATTAGTTAAAAAAGACCTGTGATTGTGTGTGCCGTAAGAAGACACGCAATGCTAGGGGTTTATACCTTTGCTGAAATCAATTGCGAACTTAGATTAATCTTTAGGTTAGTCATGTTAATTCTTGAAAACAATAATTTGGATTACACAAATCTCAAAGAACCTGTGGTGGATTCAATGCCTTGGTTTCCCTTCTCATATTCTTAAAGACTTTTTATTTTGCTTTTTAATTTGATTTTTTAGTTTAGATATTTTAATTGCTGTAACCCTCATTTAAATTAGTTTAAGTCAACTCTGAAATTTAATTGCAACCACAGTCCTTGTGGGATCGACCTGTACTTGCCCTTGTCTACTAGTTAGACACTGTGCACTTGCAGTTATTACAAGTGAGTTAAATTAATCTATTTATTTAGGTTAGTTAAATCTGTATCAAGTTTTTGGCGCCGTTGCCGGGGACTGTAGTGGTGTAATTGAATTTAAGAGTTTATTTTCACTAGTTTGTAATTTAGGTTAAAAAAAAATTAGGTCAGATATAGATTGCTTTTGCTTTTAGGATAGGCTTGATTTTATTTTTTAGTTATTTCTTTTAAGTCCTAGAAGTTTTGATACTTGTTTTTTTTTTTTTTTTGCAGGTATTAACAGGTAGGAAGCATATATTACAGATTGCATAAAATAAAATAAAACACAGGTTTAATTGTTTACAGGTTGCTATCGCGTGAACACTCTCAGAAGTCAGCGAGCCGTCAGGTGGACGGTGCTTCTGATCGACGTCAACTCGACTTCTACCCGGCGTCGCAAGTAACCCAAGAGAGGTTTACGCCGGAGGTAACTTCTTCCCACCGCATCTACACGCGATTTTGAGTGGATTACTGTGTGTTTTGCTTGTTTTGTTTTTAGCTAGAATTGCATGCAAATTTGAATAGATTGAGGATATTTCTGATGTTGTAAAATTCTGTGCTCTCTCCCGCGGATAGGTTAACCACCATCTATTTTAGGGTTAGGGACCTAAGACCTCACTATTAAAATTTGTAGCAAAATAAATTAGGACAAGACGCTCATAGGACCCCTCTTTTGAAACTTGAAAGTTTAAAATAGTCAAGTGAAGGAACATATCCAATCTTGGAATAGTTCTGAAACTGGCATTACACTTTAAGCTGAAGGTAGAAAAGGAGGTAGGAGAAATTAGATTTCAGGATATTTTTTACGCTGGGAAACTCCGTGCTCTCTCCCGCGGATAGGCTAATTAAAATGGATTTCAGCCCTTGATTAGTAACAAACATAGGTAATAAAAAGGAGTGCTTGTAGAGATTACCAGACGTTACAGCCTCTACCTAGTAAATTAGTTTCTCACGAGATTAATTTGCTTCATAGAAACCTCGACTTTTCGTGGGGTTGTAACTATCAGCTGCGCAGTACCCGAAGGCAATATGAATGATTGTATTGCTAGGTACTTATCTAGGGTCGTTTGCCATTCATCTTGCGTGCGCATCATATAGGTCCTGATTAGGTTTTCCCATTTTTTTTAGAGTTAGGTCATCTTCATATAGAGGTTAGGCTTGCATTAAAAAAAAAAAAAAATTTAAAATGAACCTCAATGATTATCCATCTTGGTTTCCTGAGCAAGTCAATGCATTTAATGCCATGCGACAACCTGATTATGCTCCATATTCAGATTATTACAACTCAGGTTTAGCATATTATCCTGACTTCCTCTCCCCTTCTACTGAGGATAAAGACTTTAAGGATTACTTCTTCCCTTCTACCTCAAAGCTCGAAACAGTTATTATGACGATGACTCAAAATTAGATGCCCTTATGAATTTGACTCAACCCCTACCTCCCACTAATGTTTCATTTGAGGGTTGTGTTGCATGTTCGAGTCCTAGTCATTCTACAGCTTATTGTGATTTGCAATATGATTATTCTGAATATTTCGCTGAGCAAATTCATTCTTTTAATGCTAATTGGCGACCTGGTTATAATTCAAAGTTCAACTATTACAGCCCTGGTTTTGCCAATAATCAAAATCTCTCCTGGGCTCATAACTCACACCAAGGAGGACATAGTTTCTCTTAGGCTCCTCAATACCCTCATCATGTTATGCCTCAATTTAACCAAGCTCCTACATCCAACACATCAAGCTTAGAGGAAACGATTAATCAGCTTTTGCAACGCTCAGCAAATATAATTGATCAGAATTCTAAGGACATATCTGAGTTGAAAGCCACGACTCAAAGACTTGAGATAGTTGTGGATCATATTACTGAGGCATTATCTGCAAGTGAGTTAGGAAGAGTTCCTAGTCACTCTGTTCAAAATTCAGAGGGTCAATTCATAACTGGTAACACATCAGAATCTGAGTCAGATGATATTTTTGCAGATAATGTGATCGAAACTACTTTTCTTCCTGACTCATTCCCTTCCCCACATTTTCATGATGACTCACTCGACATATGCCTTCCTAGTGACTCATGCATAGAATCAAACTGTGAACATTCTTTAGAGTCTCCCCTTGACTGTTTTCATGATACACATGACCATTTAGAGGCTTGTTTGACTCATTCTAGTTTAGACTTTGATGTTGATGATTTCAGTAGGGAAGTCAATGATTCGCTTGACTCAGTCCCCATTGTGGATCCTAGTTATAAGTGGAACCTCTTCCACTCAGTGAGTCAAAACTAGTCCCATCAGTTGAGCCACCTGACCTTGACCTTACACAATTACCTGACACCCTCAGGTATGCGTTTTTGGGTACTCATGATACTTTGCCTGTTATTATTTCATCTATATTGAATTCAAAACAGGTTGTCCCAAAGAAGTCGGGAGATATATTTAATGAGAGACTACATGCCATAGGTAGTGCTAATTCTAGGTTTGGGGGTGTTGTTGCGTCGTCTAACTCATCATCTTGGTGTAATCCATTTTGTTACGATGAACATGTACCATCAGATATATTTATAGACACACCTCTTTCCATCCCTTTCATATTGACTGATGCTACCTATGTGGATCCATTGTTTGTAAGAGATGATTTCAATTTTCACCATCCTGATGTGCAAATTATCCAATCTTCTGATTTGGAACCAGACTTAGGATGTTCCATTTTAGGAGTAAGGAAGGATCATTTGTTGCATATCACTACTTGCGACCCATTCATGTTTAAGATCCCTACTGACTTCCAAGGAATGCGAGCTCCTTTACAATTTCTATATAATTTTAGATGGTGTCCTTGCAACTTTTGGGATGTGCTAGTATATCTTGTGTCGCATGTGGTTGTTATTTTTGAGTGGACTGATCCTCAACTTTTCAGGCTGTTGGTATACGATTCCTTAACCCTTTTGACTCGTTTATCTCATCGACTAGGTTTGGAGGTGCATGTTCCCTATGTTTTTCCTCGTCACTTCATGATATATCATTCATGAGGGAGAATATATGTCGGGCTGACGACGTTAAACCAAGCGCTCCTAGGAGGCAGCCTAGCTTCAGTTGTGTCATTATGGTTAGTCTGGATTGATTTTCGAGTTCTTTCTAGTTGCATTTCACTCATACTCGTTAGTTCCGTAACAATTTTGACTTACAACTGATACATGTAATTTTTTTTAATTTTAATTTTTTTTCATTTGTGTCCTGTATTGTTTTTATCAATTTATCATGATGAGTCCACAGTTCTTATGTCTCTGAGCGTTCATTGGTGGAAGATTTCGTCGAAATTGGTAAAAACTTTCCCATGGTAATATCACTCTAACTCTCATCTTTTCGTTTTCCTGCATTTGTCATGATCATCATTTTATACATTGAGGACAATGTTTGGGGGGTGAGGTTTATGAGTTTTTCTGCATTTTTCAAGAAATTTTGAACTAAAATTTATTTCACAATTGACTATTGTATTCTACTCAATCTCCATTGAATACATAGTTAATTATGACTGTGTGAAAATTTTCGATTTGAAAATGCATTCAAAATCTAAGTTTCTTTCCAATGAAGAGGATGTGCTTTCAAGTATGTCTTTAAATTTGAGGAATGCATGCTTTCACTTGTCACTTTTATACATCAATAGGAAAACATAAGGTTTGATATTATCTTTAAGTTAAATATATTTCATGATATTTTTTCGACTCGACCATTCTTGCACTATAAGCCGAATTAGCATGATTTGAAGTTAATCAGTAAGATATTAATTAGAAAACCTTAGAATAATAGTGGAGACTTAACCCTTGTGAGTTTTGAGACATTCTATTTTTCTTGAGGGTTATTAAATAAACTCTGACTTTTCTTGAATCCGCATTTTCTCGTTGATGATCTCATTATTCTTGTTTCTTTTATTGATTGCTTTGAGAATGGTATTAAAATTGAATTATTACACTATAACTTCTTGATTTATTTAGTTGAGATGTCATAATACCGACTAGAGCTTAAGAAGTGATATAGGCATTTTTTTCTTTGAACCGTTCTTTAGCCTTTTAGCCTACCTAATGATAAATATCCGTTTGCAGCCTTTTGAGCCTTTGAATAGACATTTTCTTTGCTAACCCCATCTCCATTACCTACTCCAGTTAGGGAGTAAGATCCCATATTATTTTTATCCTTACCCAATGTCTCTGAGAATGTGTTTGGTTGATGTATTTTTGAAATGGGCAAATAAAAAGAGTTGAAATTAAATATTCCATTAATCCTCGGGACTGAAATGTTTTATTGTGCAGAATGGGAAAACATGTCAAAAAAAAAAATATATTGATGCTTCGAAGAAAAAGGAAAAACAAAATATATATGAAGAAGAATTTCGAAGGAAGAAAAATTAATGATGTACAACATTGGTTTATCCTTCAGAGCCCCACGTGCTTATTAAAGGGTTTATCCATTCTCAGAGAATTTTCTCGTATCCTTTTCCATTATTGTTAGCAAAAATCTTAGCCTCATTACAACCTAATAAAAACCTAATTGATCTTAAGTAAAAGTTTGGTTCATAGACGTGGAAATTAAATAAACAAGAACTATGGCGTGTGATTCAATATTCTCAAAATAATTGATATTCCTGTCCATGAGATCATATTCATTTCATTCTTTGAAAAGTTCGTTTTTTTTCATGATTATTATATGTGGGATGTTTGTCTTTCCATATATTATTCTCTTTCTCACATATAAACTGAGTGATAATTAACCAATCTCTGAGTGATTCATTTCTGAGTGACAAGAGAGATTTGTAGTCGAAGCGTACAATTCAAAGGTCATCTAGTCGTATCTTTGCTGAGAAAAATAAAATTATGTTGATAAGGCCATGCACACACACACTTCGAGTTGGGAATAATTGATGAAATTTATTTAACCTTTGGGTATTATTAAATTGTTGTGAGACTCTTTGATATATTATTGTGAGACTGTTAGCTATTTTCAAAATTTTTTGGCAATTAGATCCTTTCTCTGAGGATAATTGATCGAGTTACCATGTTTTGAAAATTTATTGAGTCACAATGTTTGTGGGTAACATTTCTGTAAACCCTCACGAGACTATAACTCGTCCACTAGAGGTAATCTATGGGTTTAAAGCCTTGTTGCAAGTTTAAGGTAAGTGCAACCGATGATTCCTGTGAAAGTGAATTAAAATTTTATTTTTATTGTTTTGCTCGAGGACTAGCAAAATGTAGGTTTGGGGGTATTTGATATTCACATAATTATTACATAATATATCCCTTAATTTATATATGTTTGTGTTTCGATTATTATATTTTATAATAATTATTTCGTTTTCATGTCTTTGTAGGAATTTGAGCGTGAACGATGAAATCGTATTAAGGCGACAATTTAAGGAATGACAATTGGTCGATTCTAGCGGTGGTACAAAGTAGAGGGTCACATATCTAAACTTAACCTTAATAAACCTAGGTCCACCTAATTTAACATAAGCTCAAACCCAAAATGCTAACCTAAAAACCCAAGTCCAACGCCTTTTAGAGAACCAATGCCCAAGAAAATAGGATAGCCTTATTTAGCTCTCCCCAGTTTGGAGAAAGCTCTTTTATCTTCTTCTCTCTTTTCTTCCCCTCTCTGAGGAATCTTCCAGCCACCACGCCAATCCACCCTGCCGGCAATCCACGCTCGATAGGAGAGCAGGCAGTGCGATAATCCCCCATCACCACCTCACCTCGCCACCGTCCAACAACTACAGCCGCCACCACCATCAGACTCTCCCTATTCCTTCACGCCACACAACCACCTTCCCTGTCCAGCAACCTCGCCACCGAGCTACAACCATCATCACTAACCACCGTGAAACAGGGGCGTGACAACCCTGTTTCACGTTACAAACCTCACCACGCCACCGAAACAGACCACCATTCTTTCTGTTCCATCATCCACACCGCCGCCATCCACCATCAGACGCACCACCACCGCGCGCACAGAACAGAGGAGAAACAGGGAGCAAGTCCCTATTTTCCTCCCTCGCCGCCGCCCCTGTTTCTCCCATCTCTCGGCCCTCCTTCCTGTTTTCCTCTCTTATCCACGGTCTCTCCCTCCTCCACTTATCTCTCTCTGCTCCTGCATCACAACAGACCACGCAACCACGCCATCAGCCGCCGCGAAACAGAGCTCGCGATAGAGCAACACCACTCCTCTCCTTCTCGTCATTTCGTTATCTCGTTGTTTCCTCACCCTCTCTCTGTCTTCTTGCAGGTATCAGAGCTAGTTAGGGAGAAGAGAACGCTCGCGAGGAGCGAAGCAGCAACGGCGGAGCAGGGGGCGTCACGCTGGAGACGAAGGCAGAGCCGCGCGATTTTTGGTGGGAGAAAACTGTTTTTCAAAATAGTTTTGGCTATTGACACCCCGAGAATTTGTAAGAGCCACCACAGTGCATTAGCATCCTTTTTCTCGGGATTCGCGTCAGTGCATAGATGACTTCCACCTCAATTGATGCTGTGACCACCGCTACCATGATCAGCTAAACCCTTCACCAAGGCGAAGATGAAACCACAGGGTTTCCTAGAGTTTGTAGTATTTAAATTTATTGTTTTGTTTATGCTTGAACGTTAAACACATTTGATTTATGATTTTCAATAATTTGCTTTCACCGATTATATCCTGATTAATTATCTAGACTAGTCGGTAGTTAGAAGTACCCTTTGTTGAAATTCAAAAGCCTGATTTAATCAATTAATCTGAATCTGTGATTGTGTGTGCCGTAAGAAAACATGCAATGCTAGGGGTTTAGCATTAGTTAAAATAGACCTGTGATTGTGTGTGCTATAAGAAGACACGCAATGCTAGGGGTTTATACCTTTGCTGAAATCAATTGCGAACTTAGATTAATCTTTAGGTTAGTCATGTTAATTCTTGAAAACAATAATTTGGATTACACAAATCTCAAAGAACCTGTGGTGGATTCAATGCCTTGGTTTCCCTTATCATATTCTTAAAGACTTTTTATTTTGCTTTTTAATTTGATTTTTTAGTTTAGATATTTTAATTGTTGTAACCTTCATTTAAATTAGTTTAAGTCAACTCTGAAATTTAATTGCAACCACAGTCCTTGTGGGATCGACCTGTACTTGCCCTTGTCTACTAGTTAGACACTGTACACTTGCAGTTATTACAAGTGGGTTAAATTAACCTATTTATTTAGGTTAGTTAAATCTGCATCAAGTTTTTCCTTGATATATTTTCTTAAACTACGTCACCAAAGACCTAGCCGAACAAAGACTCTTGCATTATAAATAGGACACAGGGTTGATGACCAAAGTTACGCTACAGTGCCCAATATACAACTCTACGCCTTTTTTAAGCTTTGTCTGACTTTAGCTTCGGAGTGTCATCGGCCGCCATAACGGTGGTCATTAGATCACGTGCGTTCCCTGTGCAGGTCAAAGAGAACAGGATTCAACTACATCAATTTGGCGTCGTTTGTGGGGAATGATGAAGTTCCTTTGAAAACAGTGATATCGCCCTTCCCTATAGTCTAGAAAGATGGTGACCACGAGATCTCGCAACAATGGAGACATTGCTGAACCCTCGAACCGGTGGAGCGTCGCCAGCTCCGGCGGCCCCGACACCGCTGGAGAACAACCTCAGGCCCCTATGTCGGTAGCAACCACGACGAACCCCAGGGTGGATTTATTGTCAACCCAGATGCAACAAATCGCACGAGCGGTGGAGATAATCACTTGGTGGAACCCTCCACCTGCCGAAGGAGATAGGGAGCAGCGAAGGGCCCCGTCCCTGAAAAACACCAAAAAACACGTTCAGGAGAGCCACATTGCCCATGCGAGCTCTCAGTGGACCAGAGGCGGAGGAGCAGCCAACGGGGACCCAGCGTCTAGGGTCGACAAACCCCCTCGCAGAACCCCATCCGGCTTGGGGCCACCAATCTTGACGTGTTTTTCAACCTCACTTTCCCCCGTTCATGGATCTCATCATGAACGAGCCACTACCAAAGAAATTCGGCCCAGCCCAAGCTGGAGTTTTACGACGGGACAATAGACCTCTCCGATCAGTTACGCCATTTCCATCATGTAGTGGTGCTCAAATAAGGATATGGTGCAGTAATGTGTCGGTCATTCCCTACCAGCCTAAAAAAGTCAGCACTGACCTGGTTTCACAGCCTCCCTTCGAAGTCCATTGACACATTCCGGACGCTGACGACAATGTTTCTCACCCACTTTGTCCATTGCCAACGAATCAGAAAAGGATCGCATTAGCTGCTCACCCTCAAACAGAAATCGAACGAGACATTGAGGGAATACGTCACACGCTTCAATGATGAGTTGATCATCATTGACGGCTGCAGTAACGACACCTCGGTCACAGCCTTCACCTCGGGTCTGAAGAGAGGCAGGTTCTACGATTTTCTCACTCTAAAGCCTCCAACCAATATGGAAAACTTGCTGAAGAGTGCCTAGAAACACATCACTCTCGATCAGATGTTTGCTGCCAAGAAGACGACGATAGAAAGAGAAAGCGCAATGATAGCAAGCCTGGCTTTGGCCGCGCAAGGCAAGATAATGCCTCCAACTTCGTCAGATATAAATTTGTCACTCCTCTAACTCCAGTATGTCCGACTCCTCAACTCCATTAAGAATTGGGGAGAATTGAAGTGGCCCACCAAACAACAAGGAGATCCCTCCTGGCGCGATAACAACAAATATTGCTCCTTTCACAAGGAGAGCGATCACAACACCGAGGACTGCAAAAGTCTCAGGAGCGAGATAAAGTATTGGATTAGGAAGGGGAACTCAAAGAGTTCCCGAGCCCGGAAAAAGGGAAGACCGAGTAAAGGGAAGGGAAGATGTTGTCAAGGAGATAGAGAAAGAAGCTCCTAGCATCATGTATGTACTTCATGGAATCGTCTCGGAAAGTGAACAGTCCAACAGGTCTCGAAAGAGGACGCTTTTTGAGATACGGACGCAGCCCACCTGCGAGGACCGACAAGTGAAGTACGCACGTATTCAGAGCCCGATCCCACCACTAACATTCACAGACAAGGACCTCCAACGTCCATTCTCCTCACAATGACGCCCTGGTCATCTCAGTCCTCATTGCAAAATGGGAAGTGAAAAGGGCCTTGGTGGACACAGGAAGCTCTCTAAACGTCGTTTCTCAACGCATTTCGCAATATGCAACTCAAGGAGGAAAACTTAACACCCACGAATCACCCCATGATCGGGTTCAGCGGAGATAATGCTTACCTATTGGGAAGATCAGTCTAATGATAGTGACGAGAAAACCACAAGTACAAAAGTTCCTTGTCCACGAGTTCATGGTGGTCGATGCCCTGTCCGCCTACAACATCATCATAGGAAGGCTTTGGCTCCATCATATGGAGGCAATAGTTTCTACTATGTACCAATGCATTAAGTACACTGCCAACCAGGCCCAATGAGCTATTCAATGAGACCAACCTTCAGCTAGAGACTGCCACTATGCATTGCTAGAACAACTAAATTGTTAGCAATTACAGCTCGGGCCCGCGGGATAGACATATCAGACACCGGGCCCAAATAAGGGGGAAGAATCACCTCGCACGGAAAGAGACAAAGCTCGACAACCAAGGCTCAACTATGCGACGAGCCAGAATTCAACACTTGAGACACCTCCAGTCCGGTACAAAGCTAAATAACAACACTTCAACAATTAGGCGCATGCTTCAAAAGCTGACAACTAGCGAGGAACGACCTGTTTTTCAGTAACTTCACTAGCATTGGTGAAACGTGACACTTCGCCAAGAGAGCTACACATTCTGAACCAGGACCATGCGCATCTTCTTCAGGGCCAGATTAGCTTAGTCCCCGCTAAGAGTCAAACTATCTTATTGTTTTGATTTATTTTGTTTTTTAGTTAAGAAGATTTGTCCGCACAAGCCTATATGATACAGATTCATTCCAGGAATAAAATACGAATTATAAAAAATAGACTTTATTGATTACTAAGAAAGTTGTTACAAAGCTTGCCCGGCTGACTAGTACAAAAGTTTACACACTACAAGTATCTAAGTCCGATGCGATTATGGATCTGCTAAAACGCACGACAAGACTTCGTTTCGTCTATTTGCCTCCAAAAAAATATTTGTAAGTGAAAACAAAAGTACCCAAAGTAGGCTACAGGTGCAGGTACGCACTTGATTCTTTGCTCCGCCAATCTGCCTCGCAAGGATGATTTGAAAGTAGCAGCGAAGACACTCGAAACAGACTGCAAACACCTTGCTTCGCCAATTTACCTTGCGATCAAGATTCGAAAATGAAAGCTTAACTTGGATGACTCACAAGGACCGATGTTCGACCACTTACAGTGATGCATAAACTTGACCACAGTCTGACCAGTTCACTTATACTAGCAACAAAAACTGCTGGTTCGATCTACAGCTTGGCCCTGGAAAAGGGCGGAATACAATGGCGGATCACAAAGGCGGACAATGGCCTGGTCCGAATAATCTATTACCAGCCAGGATTATCATTCGCACGAAGTTTAGCCAACTCACAAGACTTTGCCAATAACACTTCTCGATCTCTAAAGAGTACAGACCAGGATTGCCTGAATTATCGCAACATAAGCGGTCAAAACTTTCATCAGCAGATCAAACCTTCGGTTTCTTGACTCAGCAAAAACCTTCGGTTTCTTGACTCAGCAAAATCTCTTGTCTAAAAGCTAACACCTCGATAAGACAAAGAAGAAAAAAAATAAAATAAAATAAAATAAGACAGCAAGAAAAGTCAAAGAAGTACACAAGTAGAATTTTTTCTTCAACATATCATTTTTCATTGATAATTCGAAAAATACAAAATTCACTCTCCGCCAAGAGGTTCGAATACAACAGAGCTAGACTTAGCAAGAGAAAAAGCAGGTGATGTGTCCGCACATGCTGTCGCTCAGACACCTTGATCTTGATCACCTTTTTCTTCTGATTGTTCGGAGGCTTCTTCAAACTCCGCAAAGGACACCTTTTTGTAGTAAGAGAGGTCCCAATCAACATGTTTCTCCTTCATCAGCTGCAACAACTCTAGTCTTCCTTGCACAACTCTGCTGAACTAGAACGTGCCCTGGGCCATTCGGAGCTTCTCCTCGCGTACTTTTAACTCAGCAAGCTCTCGCTCCAACTGTTCCAGCTAGCCCGACAACACATCAGCTTTGGATTGCTCGACACTCAGGTTGTCTTTGACAACACTAAATTCATTTTATGCTAGAAGGAGCTGCCCTTCCGTTGTCCTCACATTCTTGGCATTGAAGTCAATATCAGCATATAACTGCTGACATCTGACAGTCCACAGGGACTCATTTTTGGCATTTTCCTCATTCAGAGTCTGCATTTTAGCACGTGCTTTGGCTGCGCTCTCCTGAGCAGATTGTAAGTCACGATAGGCAAGGTTCAGTTTTTTTTTTAACCTGTCCCTCGTAAACGCTGCCTTTGCCAAATCGGACTCGAGCGTTTCTAAGCGAATCATCTGAGCTTTCGATCTTACCTGGCAGGCCTCTGGATCAACGGTCGATTGGGCAGGCCTCCTTTCTTCAAGTTGTTTCTTCAATGATTCAATTTCTTGGAGAGCATCAAAATACGACTTCTACAAATTCACAAAGACTCGCTCCATGGTATACACTCTCTCATGAGCAGCCTCAACTTTCGTCCAACGACATCAACTTGGTTCAAATATGACATCCCTAGCCTGAGATGTTTATGCCCCTTGTCCATACGTTCAACCAGTGTATCACCTTCTGCGTTGGAACACAATTCGTCAGTCAGTCATTCCATCTACTAATATGCTTCTTGGAGGCATAAGAAATATCAACCTCTTGGTGTCAGGCCTGGTTGCTCATCTTTACCACACTCGGGTCGAGTTGACTGATCCGCGCATTCGGATGGAGGTCCTCCGGGATCGGAATCACTCCAGCACTGCCCTTCGCCATCTTCACCGCATTAGAGCCCTCCTCTACTGCTTTCTCCTTGCTCGCAACAATCGACTGTATCTCATGAGCCGACTAGGAAGCAGTTGAAGGGGATGAAGGAAGCGAGTTATCTCTCGAACCCGTCGTCACCTCAATGTGATGTCGAGATCGGGACAGAGGACAATATAGGCGACATGGAGGAGACTTTTCACCATAAGGACGACAATCAGATGACTCTTCATCAAGTTGAGAAAGCTCGCAATCTAATGAGGGGTTATACTTGAAATCCTTCAACAAAAAAGGATGAGTCTGACCTGTATCGAACGAAGCTGCCATACCCGCCTGCAACAACAGGTTGTTCATGACCTTCGCCTGCTCAGTATTAAGCTTCGTTGCATCTTCAACCGCCCCCATTTGCAGATACGCCTTCTCCAAGTCGATAAAAGAAATATGGGCCTTTGCCTGAGCATCATGCCTCTTGGATACAACAGCTTCTGCCCCAGCGGACGAATCAAGATCTTGCCCTATAACTTTGTGTTACCCTCTGAAGTGGTCGAATGCTCACGACTAGGCTTAATCGCACCACGAGGCTTCTTTGAACTCACAGAAGAAGAAAGTGCCTCATTCAATTCCATTGTCCTTGACGGGCTCAAAATCTTAACCTTCGCGAACTTCCTCTTCTTTGAATGGGGTTCGCCTTCAGACTTCGATTTCGGGACTCTAAAAAGAGTAGGGTCCTCTATCCAGTAAGTCCACAGTCTGTTGTGCTTGATATTAGAATGTTGGACGACATCCTCCACCCGCATCCGAGGCATGTCACAGAATTTATCCATGGCTGCTTCGTCCTTAGAAGAAAGGGGCATAGTTGAAAATTTTGCTATAGAAAAAACGGATAACGATTCAATATGCAATCAACACTAGGGGATCGAAAACGAGATCAAACTTACTCAGTTGCCTGAACTCCTGCTCGATTGGACAACCACCAAGCTCGAAATACTTTGAGTCCGCAGAAACCATAAAACAATACTTCTGCCAGAACTTGAAGTCGTCAGGCAGATTGCTAAAGCAAGACGGCAACGTCAACACGCACACAACATGCTCGTTTATCTGAAGAGAGGTGAGCAGTTAGATCACCCTCGGAGACACCAGCGTCTTTCGCCCTAATCAGAATGACAATTATTGTCCTATACCCATTCGGCCCCAGCTAAGCGGGTGGAATACCGAGATACGCCAAGAAGCTCCAAATCTCCTTGATGACAGGAGAACGAACGCCCGATTGAAGCATACCTCGGTGCAAACAGATAAATCCTTATGGATGAAACAATGGCGTCTAACCAATGCCCAATGTGACGAGAGCCAGATCATCAGGGATCTCATACTTCTTTCGAAGTCCCTCCAGATTCGACTCGGAGATTGACCTCTCCTCGAAGAACTTACGGCCTTCAGCGAACAATTCATCAGAAAGCTAGTTTTCACTCACTATAGAAGAATGTACAAACTTTCGACCATGGAAGTTAAACAAATTCAAAACGTGGAAAGCGAACAACAAAGCAAAGTCTCTGAGATCGAAAGAGTAAAGAAGCTAAACTCTGCAGATAATGGGATCTATATAGAAAGGAGAATTCCCGCCTTATTTTTTTAGCGGACGCACGCCCAATTAATGACACGCGCTACTCGATGAGACGATAAGACTCAAACATCATGACCGCTCAGGTCCTTCATGACATGACTTAGTGAGCCGACAAGCTGTCATACTAACTCGAGGGAGGGGAGAAAGTAGCTGATGATACACCAAAACGTCCTTTAATCTGCGTAGGGTTGAACAAAAACCTGACCAAACTGGTTAAATCAATCGAACCGATCAAAACCAAACCGACCGAATATATATAATAAATAATATATATTTTATATAAAAATAATATAATATGTTTAAAATAGTCGATCGGTTCAGTTTTATTTCAGTTTTGGTTCGATTTTAGTCGTTTCGGTTCGGTTACGATTTCCATAAATTAGAATCGGTTCGATTTCGAATCGGTTTTATTAATGGTCGGTTTGGTTTGGAAATTTTAATACCGACAAAAGTCGGTTCGGTTCACGGTTTAGGCGAAAAATAGAATCAACGGTTCAGTTTTCAACTGTAAATATGCGTCATACACGTGTCATGATAATCTCGTCAGCAAAGCAAAGCGAGCCTGATTGCCCACCCAATATGGTAAATCCTAGACAATATTAAGCCCATTTTAACAGAATACAAGAAGTTGGACAAAAATTGCAACGCCCTACTAAGCCCACATGTCGCATGGTCAAACTCAATACCCATAAGGCCTAATCAGGCAAGTATATGGGGGATCGACTTAAGACGGGTAATGCCAACAATACATTGGTTTCGACTAGGAAATAAATATTGGAGTATAAGTCGTGCATGGAAACTCCCTTGCATAGACAACACTCAAAAATGGAAGTTTCTCCTGCAGATCTAGGAGCACAAGTCGTGTAGGGAAGCTCTCCTATATGGACGACTCTTAACAAATAAATGATCTCAAGCAAGATATTTTTTTCCTAAACTATGCCACCAAAGGCCTAGCCGAGCAAGGATTCTCGCATTATAAATAGAACACAGGGTTGATGAATAAAGGTACGCTACAGAACCCAATGTACAACTCTATGCCTTTCTCAAGCCTTGTCTGACTTTAGCATCGGATTGTCATCGACCACTACAACGGTAGTCTTTGGTTCACATGTGTTTCCTGTGCAAGTCAAGGTCAAGAAGAACAGGATTCGACTACATCAATTTTGATGACTAAATTCTTTATCTGTTTCCTTTTCCCCACTGTTTATCTCAATCCCTTTCTAACCGACTCACACTGAACCACTTCAAAAGTTTAAAATAACCAAAACTTAAATCCTCCTCAAAGGAGGTTTACCCGCTTGCATTTACCAATCATCATTCAAAATACCAAAAACGCATAAATGTCAATTAGACATTAATCAAAATTTAAAACAATCAAAATAATGTTTTAACATTTAAAATCACCTTATAAACGTGTTTGTACCCATACAAGCTTCACAACAGTATGTTGGCCAAGCACTGATCCTCACTAGCCGTCTGAGCAAAAAATTAACAAAATTACCAAATTGGTAAGTTACCTCAAAAAACACCTCTAAACAATAAAAACACAATGAAACACTATAGTGAATGACAATACAACAATAAGCCCAAGAATAAATAAATAAGTAAATAAATAAAATAAATTAACGAGATTTGACAGTATATAAAAGGGAAAAAACGAAAAATGACTTTTAAAGCCTATTTTTTCACATAATAGACCATTTAGATACCTAGTTGATTTAATGACTAATTTGTGCATATTTTTATACTTTTATGACCAACAATGATTATTTTATTAATTCAGGTTAACCCATAAAGTTTTAATACATTTTTACCCTTTCTAAATAAATATAAATCATACTTTTATACATTTATGACCAACGATGACTTATTATTATTATTATTATTATTATTATTATTATTATTATTATTATTATTATTATGTGTGTGGGGAGGGGGCCGGGATGATTCCAGTTTAAAGTAATTAATAATCATTACCTCCTAACTCGTTCATTTAGCCTTAGAACTTAAATTATCAATTTTTTTGAAATACAAAGTCATCACTTTATTATTCAACATTGCAAACCGCATGACTTCAATAATCGTTGGATTTATTTGGGTTAAGCTATATAAGTTGATTTCCGTTAATTTACACTTTTCAAAACACATTTATTGGAAAAAAAAAATAACACAAACTTGTTTTATTTATATTATTCTTTTTTTTCATAATTTACCTATAAAAAGATGACAGTGTTTACCTCTTAACTCAGATCATTAATAGCCACAAAACTTGAACTGAAAAAAAAAAAGTCTACATGAATAATACTCAAGTTTTGGTTTCTGACAAAGATTAATATGTGTGAAACAAATAAGGGACTGAGCTATCTGTCATTGGGGATACGTCAAAGCTGCCAAAATCTTTTTTAACAAGTGACAGTTGAAGTTGAGAAGTGTCACGACCCGCCCGATCCACATGAAACAATATTGTCCGCTCTGGGCCCAACCTAACTACCCGCACGGCTTTAAAACGCGTTGTGTCATATATAGCACATCTCCATCCCTCACCCAGGCGATGTGGGACTATAACATCGATGTAGCCTGCCAGCCACCTGAGCTCGCCCACACATGGAGCTGCCACCGTCTCAGAGCCCGCCCACACAAGGTAACCCATCAGCCTCAGAGCCGTTTAATAATTTATAAAATAAAAATCAAACCGTTTGGAATAAAACGATCCGGTTCGGTTTGGATCTGTGGTTCCTCGACCCGTTTGCCCACCCCTAATGCCTCCTCATTTTTTAAAACCCGTTTGCCCATCCCTAATGCCTCCTAATTAGTAGTGCCATCAACATCCCCAAAAGTGTATTTTGCAACAGTCCTATATATCTTCTTGAAGGAAGGAATAGGAATGCTCCTTGATGAGCTGAATACTATTTGCTAATTGCAAGGAGTATTAGAGTGAACATACCTGTGATGTTATAAACATGCGATGTAGTTCATCAGCATCATTCAGAATGCACAAAAAGAGATGGAGATAGCTAATGATAATCTTCAGTTAGAACTCAAATACTATATAGAATAAAAAGATCACATTTCTTTATCTTTTTATTAATATTTTTGGAGATATATAATACATACAGAAACCGTTTGGAACCGTATGAACCGAACCGTTGTAAACAATTCGAGTTAGGTTCGGTTCCAACGTTCAAAATGGAGGAACCGATCCGAATCAAAACCGTTAAAATTTAAACGGTTCGAGTTAGGTTCCTCAAAATTTGGAACCGATCCGAACCGTGCCCACCCCTAGTAATAAGTTTAGATTGCATAAAAATCTAATCATGCTCATCATGTCCTGTTTGAGATCGAATAAAATTGGAATAAGGTCTATCCCATTCCAATTCCATCTCCCAAAGATAAAATATTGGGATGAAGTCCATCCCACCCCGTACCCACTTCTAAAACATTTTACAAGTCAAAAGGAGGCATTTCTTATGAGATGACACCAATCTATAGCAAAAGTCAAAAGTTGCAAAAATTCTTAATGGCCTGTGAAATTTGCCCGATTTCTCTGTTGGGTGGGGGAGCGAAAATACAATATTGCCCCCCTCTTTAAACACATACTTCAAAAAGGTGTTTAAAGAAGAGGGCAAATTTATATTTTCACCCCCTCCCCCCCATGTTGTCCCCCCTCTTTAAACACACACTCCAAAAATATGTTTAAAGAAGGGGAGCAAAATTATACTTTTGGCCCCCAAAAAATCGGACCCGAAAGGGCTCCTGTGCACACAGCGCATGACGTCCTCCTGTGCACATTTATGATCAGGCTGGTTTTCCAAGCCTTTAGAAGTGCTGCAAAAGTTGTACTCAACCAAACGTACCAAACAGAAGCCTCGTGTCAGCACTAGAACGACCCAGAAATAATGGCTTTGCTAACTTTAATTGTACAAACAAAACAAATCTCTCTCTCTCTCTCTATTGCGTTGCTTCGTTAACTTTTAATTAAAAAGTTTAATTATTGAGATTCGAGATTAATCACAGATATTTACGGGAGGCACGTGAGCGGTTATTAAGGAGATCACGTGACACCGCACATGATCTCAGTGTGTCGGATCATGGCCATCTCTCTCCTCGCCCGGTTTCATCGAAAAGCGTTTTCGATAATTTACCCACGTGAGCTAATAATATATTACGGAATTGCCATCAAACTTTGCTGACAAAAGCTGATGAAATGACGTGGCTAATAATGTGTGGTCACTTTTCTGACGAGTGACGGCCTAACTTTCTGATGACTCTCTGAAGAGTAGCAATTTTGGTAAATTTTGTTGGTAGTTTGGGTGAAAATAATGGGACTTATCCTTTGGGACACTTTAAGGACCAATTTGATTTGATTGTCCTGTGGGATAGGTCAGATCTAGTACTCCATGGGTACAATACTATATTGCCACATTGGGCACAATTAGGTTTCGATGATTTATTTATTTATTATTATTATTATTTTATTTTTTAGGCAAAGTGTGAGCGAAGCTGAAGTTTTTTTTTTTTTTTTTTAAGCCTTAGGCAATATATTAAGTTGTGAAATCAATAAGTTTGTTTTCCGAAGGTTTAGTGACAAGTTTAGGTGTAATGACTCCCCCTTTAGAGCATAAACTAGTAATAAGATAAGAAATAATGTAGCAAAAGCATGTTCAAGACAAACACCAAAGCCAGAACAAAGTTGAGGTTTGGGAATGCCCATTTAATAGGAAGAGGAGAGAAGAGCCAAAGTCGAGAAATGACAGAGCAAGTGAAGAAAATATGGAGCACATCTTCCTTTTGGGTGTGATAAAAGGCACAACTTTCCTCTACGGAGATATGGACCCTATTAAGATTGGCTTTTGTGGGGAGGAGATTTTGGCTAATCTTCCAAAGGAGTAACAAAACACTGAGATAGGTTTTGATTCTCCAGATGGATCTTAAGAATTTATAGCCAAAAGTGGGATGGGGTAGAATGCAAGTGGAGCTTTCAACTGACCCGTGGTGAAAGCCCGCGTAGCGCTTTTGCTATCCCTTACTATCTGAACCGGGAAAAGAGAGAAGATAAGTTTTGAATTCCAGTGTATGACACCTCCAGGATAAGAGGTCCAAAGTTTCCGGATGGAGTGAGGAAGAGCGGGATCGGTAGGATCATGGACACAATCCGCCCATGCTGTGAGATCAGATGAAATGTTTTTCCAATTTACAGCTATTCTTATGACTATCTGGTATCTGCGTAATCATAATATTTTCAACAATACCAAAATCTCCCATACAACCTTTGTATCTCATTGTCGTCATCTTTGAGAATCTTGGTACAAACAATGGTCCCTTACCAGGTCACCCTCACTCACACCCCCCCCCCCCCCCCCCCCCCATCTTCCATCAATCCTACAAATCTTGGATACATAATAACTGATAAACAACTTGTCTCCCGTTCCTCTATAAATCTGGCCTTAGCCTCTCTGGTCCCTATTCATGTTAATGTACCTTCACCGCTTATCCAGGACCAAATCCACTCAGCCCGCACACACAGAATTAATCTCAAAGCAAACCACCTTCAGCCTTTTCCACTCCGCCTTGATGGGGACAGGGGCGTATCTACCCTTTGGCTAAGGGGGTCAATTGCCCCCCTTATATTTAAAAAAAAAAAACCCACTAAGGTAGTCATATGTTCCATCTTGCCCCCTTTAAATTTGTAGGTTGCCCCCTCATACGTTCAAAAAATGACTTTTATTCATTGAATTTCTCAACTTTTAATAGGAAATAATGCATTTTGAACTATGTTTGTTTTAATATATATAAAAAATCTCCATTGATTGAATGTTGAACTTTTAAGTTTTGATTTTGAGTCATATTTGCTCACCCACAAGGCCAACAAGCTAATATATACTATAATAACCATAGAAGATATCTAATATATATATATATATATTATAATAACCATAGAAATCGGGATAAGACTTGTCTGCTCAAAATTAAGTTATTCTCATCCAACGTCTTTTTCTTCCATTATTCTTCTTGTTTTTTTTTTATTCCTTAGTGTCTTCTTCTTTCCTTATTCTTCTTCTTTTTCTTATTCTTCTTCACCTTCTTCTTCTGCTGCTGTGTTCAAGAAGATGCTTGTGCAGCTTGAGAATTCCATCGTGGACGTCTCCTGGCTCCTCTGTGTCTCTGGCCCGATCGACAAATATTTAGGACTCCCACCTATTGCTGCGAATGAACCAAGTATGTGCCTAATTTTGGAGTAAATTGCCACGCTCTACACTGGATCGCTCGATGATCGGTCCGATGCAGCAGCCTCGCTCGTTTTGCTTGCTCTGAAAAAGGTGGAGTTGTGCCACTGCTGAAATTAGTTGAATAGTTGTGTACGACTTGCCCCCATTTGTCTGCAATCCTAGCTCCACCCCTATAGGGATATGGTTTTTGTCACATTTGATGCTTGCTTTTTTTGGTCTACTAAACAGGGTGTGTGTTGGAGTTTCAGCAACCGACATTGCTGAAAATGTCCTAGCTTTTGTAGCATGCCAAATAGGTGAAAAAGTTTGTGACAACACGATGGCGGAATAATATGCGGTGGAAGCGACCTTGCTACTCATTCAGGCTCAGTGATGGAGGTCCAAACTTCTTTTTGGAGACTCGGCAACCCTTATTGACCTCATTCAGGATGGAGACTCTCAACAACATTTTACTATGCACTGGATCTGGCGCCCTCTTATTTATAATATTAAATGTCTACTTCTTATGCTTTCTTTTTGGTATTGTAGATACATGTCTAGAGACTTTAATGGTAAGGCTCATTGCTTGGCATCAAATACTAGCAAAGTTGAATGTAATAGCTAGTAGGTTTTATTATATTGCATGTTAACAAAAAAAAGAAAAAAAATAACTTCAATAATTGGCAATATATATATATCTTACTGCTTTATTTGCACGTCAGAGTACCACAAACAAATAATAGAAACCCCCCATATAGAATGGGCATGCAAACCAGTGTGAGCTTACATGAACTAGAAAGTGACCATGAGCTTGATTCACAAAGGGAAGAGATCCCCAATAGAAACGGGGAGCCATTTAGTGAAAACTATACCCCATTTACTTGATACATCATCGCTGCTGGTTTTTCCTTTCATTGTTTCATTATTGATTTGAATATTGAAGGCTCCTCACAATGTTAAGTTCCAACATCTTCACATAGATGCATAATTTGAGTATCTTGAGGCAATTTTTATTTTGTCAGCAAACTATTCATATTAGCATAAGTATGAGTTTAGGGTTGAATGATACAACTACACGGTGCAAAGTATAAAGCCCAATCTAAGTTCTAACCAATCGTAAATTCTCGGCATTGTTGTTATTTTAGATAACATCAATTCAGAATTCTAGACGACGAGGAAATGGGTGAGAGAAGGGTGGTTATTGTTTACACCCATCCCTCGCTCATCTCCCTCGTCCATTTCCTCGCTGTGTAGAAGGGCTGAACATCAATTACATAAAAGTTGGTATTGTGACTTATATAACAAATACTATAACTTGAAATTGTATTGGTGACGAGTGTGACTTGTTTCTATAAATCCTTAATGTGCAAAATAAGGCATATGTATAACAATAAGTCAAGAACAATATGACATTTATGAAGAACAATATGAAATGAGGTGTTCGTTGTGTGCCATGTAGTTTCTCCAACCTTCCTCACAACACCATACAAAAGAGGACGTTTCCTCTCCATATGACCCCAAGTTGCTTAATTTGACGAGACATTTGCTTCTCTAGCGCAATATTCTGAATCACCTTGTAGTCCCTTCTTCTTCTTTTTTTTTTTTTTTTTTTTTTTTTTTTTTTTTTTTTTTGCCTATCAAAATTTTACTAAAAATCTCCATTTTCATTCCTATGTGTTAACAATAGCCACACACATATATATATATATATATACGCTAATCACTAAGACACTATATAACCTCCTCGGGGTGGCAATGGGTTGGGTATGGTTTAGCATTCAACTTGAAAATCCGATTCAATAAATTGTGAATTAGGAACTTAATTTGCTGCCATCTTAATACTCATCCATCCTCAGTGTCACTTTTCTATTCTCATCTCTCATTATCTATCACCCTCTCAACGTAAAAATACCTTATTGGTAAACTATCATCACCAAACTCAATTGTCGATAATAGTTGACTAGGAGCAAATAAATTAGAACTTCAAAGATCATAGTAGACAAACATTAACTCACCTGGCATGAACAATTCTTAAGAGCCATACCCTTAGCGTCAGGAGAAACTCAAGAACATGTTGAAGAAAATAGATAAGATGAAAAACAAAAAAAGAAGAAGAACAGAAAAACAAATAAAAACAAAAAAAGAAGAAGAGATGAAAAAGAACAGATGAGGATCAGATGATATTGAACCTCCTCTGATGCCAATCTGAAGCTAAGGGCCTAGCTTCTAAGAATTGTCGTACATCCAACAAATTACTCAATCTTGAAGTTGATTGATAACTAACTACAAGAGGCACCCAAAACTCCACCCTAACATGATATGCACAAAGAGATCATTTTAACCAAAGAATGATAAAATGTTGCATGTGGTTAGTACTTCCTGAACCCTATACTACTTTTACCAATATGATATCATCATGATGCATATCTTATCCTCAAAATAGCCATAAAAACCTTACTTACACATTCTTAGAGAATCTCCAATCGTTCCCCTAAAAGTTATTTTTAGGAGTTTTATTGAAAAAAAATCCTCCTTCCAATCACTTTTCTATACCATCCTCAATAATAGCTTCTTCTTCAACTTCTCCTTAAATTTAGGGGAAATTAACCTACCCTTAAATCCTATATAATAATAAAATAATGATGAAAAATGATTAATTACAATTTTATAATAATTTAAAAAATTATAATTATTTGCCTATTTATTTTATTCAATTTATTTTTAAATAAATAAAAGTGATAATACATAATATTATATATTTAAGTTGAAATTAATAATAGTATAATTAAAATTAAATTGGTATAAAAAAGTTGAAGATATATTAAAATAATGATGAAAAAGTTAAAATAAATGATGCGATGGTGAAGAAATAGAAAACCCCTATATTTAGCTTTTAATTAAAATGAGGGATGTTAGCATTGGAGATGCTCTTTCACACAGTATACCACTCCCTTTTCAGGTTTAAAAAAAAAAATTCATCAAGATTAGCCACTGAAAATGAGACATCAGAGCTTGAAATCTCACAAATCACTGATAGATCTGGAAATCTCACAAACCAGAGCTTGAAATCTCACAAATCACTCTCCAGATATCTTCGTAACCATCTGACCACTGAAAGCGAAATTTCCAAAGAAAATTTTTCCTTTTTTTTTTTTTTTTTTTTTTTTTTTTTTTTTTCTTTTTTTTTTCGGTGGAATTCATTTCCCTCTTCACTTATTTCTGCTTGAAATTCACTTCTTTATTGTCCAATCTCTTATCTTCAGTGAAAACTAGGGGTGGGCATCCCATCCCGCGATCCCGTTCCCGTCCCGATTTTTTCGGGTCTTAATGGAATTGAATAATTCATCCCGATCCCGTCCCGATCTAGAATGGGATGGGATGAAGATTTTCAATCCCGCCAATCCCGTCCCGTCCCGAACTAATTTATTAATATTAATTATTAATATTTTTATTTAATTATTTATTTTAGAATTGTGATGCCCATACAAATTAATAGTTTGACAGGTGATGTTAATCAAACTAATATATATTGTGAAATGACATCTAAATCTACATGTTTCTGCTGCAGGAGGACAGTCAGCTAATCTTATTAGCAATAGTTTGACAGGTGATGTTGCTGAACTGGTTGCTATGCGTGAAGCTAATAAGTTACCCTTCCTTGGGGTGTAACTGTTACCTAAGCTTAAATATTTATTTTATTTCACTCATTTTATCCAAGTATTTAATGCTAGGCAGTTCAGTTTTAAAGCGTAGTTTTATAATGTCTTAGTTATTCAATTTCACTAGAACAAATGCTTTACATCTAATAGCACTTCTCATTGTAAAATGAAGACCTTTAAATCCATTGAGTTGTGTCAAGGAATCAAAATTGCTAGCTGTCAACATCTTACTTGCACTCTATTAAATAACCCATTTGTTATAGATACTCATCCAGGATCTACCTAAATGGTTTCCTGATTATGCCATCGAATGATGGATTTTTGCCTTGATTGAACCAACTGGATCACAAGTACTCATCCAGGATCTACCTAAATGTTGCTAAAGAATCCAGTGAAGCGATAGCTCATCCTCAGGTATTACTGGTCATTATCTTTGATTTTGTTTAAGCTCATAGTATACAGTTCTGGAAATGCTTACATTTGCTTAATCTGATTAATTATGGTATTTGATTGCCATCTCAAAGAAATGGTTTCTGATGCAGTACATCCCAAAATCGTTATTGGGTATAGATGTAGTGCACCCAAATGTTCGATTGTAGTAAAGGTTGTAGTTTGTTGCATCGAGGTTTGTAAAGTTAAAATCTGGGAATTTTTTTTGGTATGACTAGTGATTGAATAGCTGATCCCATCCCGTCCCGAACCCGTTTGGGATGGGACGAGGTCGGGATGAGGTTTTTTCCATTCCGTTCCGACCCGATCCCGTATGAACGGGATGAGATAGGGATGGGTATATCTCATCCCATCCTGTCCCGTGCCCACCCCTAGTGAAAACTTGCACCAGATGAGATGGCTTTTGATTTCCATCCACCACTTTTTTTTAGATCTCTACACCGAAGTCGATTTCGAAACACGGTGAGGGGTTGTTTGGGGATTTCGAACAAAATGTCGTATGGGTCGTCCCGTTCATGGCGGAGGTGAAAGTTAGCGAATCAAGGAGCTGTCGAAGGAAACTATTATTAATCAAGGATGAGTCTTACAAATGCGCCACGAGCGTACTGCGCACCCTAGTGTAGGATAGTATTTTCTGAGCTGGATTTTTTTTTTCTCTCTCTCTTCTCCTCTCGCTCGCTAATCACTTTATGCTATAATACGCAATGGGTTGGTCGTCCCCATAGCTTTGGCTCTTCATCAGTTGTTGTCGTGTTTATCTAGTTAAAAAGATCGCATTTTGAGATCTACAAACCCCCATTCATTCAAACACACAAACACCCTTTTCTTCTCTCTTGCTCTTTTGGTCTCACTCTCCAAGCTGTTTCAATGGTGAATCTTTGGTTTAGAAGTCTTTTTGGTGCTTAATATCGAATACCCATTTCTTAATTTGAGTGATTTTGAGGAAAGTTTGGGTTTTTAAATTTTTTTTTTTTTATAGGTTTTTAGAGCTGGGTTTTGAAGAATTTATTACACCATTGAAAATGGCTCCAAAGAGGAGGAGAGATTCACCTGAAGAGGAGGGCGGAGAAGAGAAGAGGGTGTCTCTTTTCCCTGATGAAGTGTTGGAGAGAGTTCTTGTGTCTTTGAAGTCTCACAAGGATAGAAGTTCTGTTTCTCTGGTTTGCAAGGATTGGTACAACGCAGAGAGATGGAGTAGAACTCATGTTTTCATTGGAAACTGTTATTCTGTGACCCCAGAGATCCTTATTAGGAGATTTACAAACATTAGAAGTGTCACTCTGAAAGGGAAGCCAAGGTTCTCTGATTTCAACCTTGTTCCACCCAATTGGGGTGCTGATATTCAGCCATGGTTGCTTGTTTTTGCCTCAGCTTATCCTTTCCTTGAGGAGCTCAGGCTTAAGAGGATGAGTGTTAGTGATGACAGCTTGGAGTTTGTTGCACAATCTTTTCCAAATTTCAAAGCTTTGTCCCTTGTCAGCTGTGAGGGTTTCAGCACTGATGGGCTTGCAGCCATTGCAACTCATTGCAAGTAAGATTCCTTATTTCTTTCTTTTCAATGATAAATTTTACTACTTTAAGTTTGTTTAACAGAACGACTTAAATGGATTCTTTCTATTTGGGTCTTTGCCATTTGATTGTGTTCAGTCTGTTTGAAGTAGTTCTCAAGTTTATTGATGGTCTTGTAGTAATGCTAGTTTTGGGTCTTTGTTATTTAAGGAAGTGCAATCAATTTATCGTAGTTTTAAAGATCATGACGATTTTATTGTTCGTCTATAATGGTTTGAGTGCATTAACTTGTATTGTGTTTGCTTTAAGACATGACATAGTTGTGGTTTGGTTTTCCTTATTGTCTACACCTCCAAAACTTGTCAAATGTTCATATGAAACCAAGTGATTGGATCAACCAGAATCTTGACTGTATCTGTAAGCCTGAAATGTAAAAGTCAACATATGGTGGGTTTTCGTATTTCTTTTGGAGGTGAGTCACTGCAGGATTGGTCTGCAGAACCCTCGATCTGGATGAATTAGGTTCTAATATTGTGTTCTGGGCGGCCTGGGCCTGCTGCCTGGTTTTCACACCTGGGTGGAATTTTTACACTTTTGCCCCTCCCCTTTAAATACTTTTTAATTATAACCACAACAAAAGGAGGGGTAAAAGGGTAATTACGCCCGGCCAGGCGTGAAAACCAGACAGCAGACCCAGGCTCTCTAGAATTTCTGATAATGCAATTCAGTTTACTGGAAGTTTTAGATGTGAGATAGGGGTCTACCTAAAAAAATGTGTTGATTTATTCCAAGGGCCACATGTATTTCTTTACATGAACTAGATCCTCTGTGACACATGACCTAGATTCAAAGATTGGATCTAGTGAAAGTTATATGTTATATTTTACAGAAGTATTATCTTTGTTTATTTTTGAAAATTTACTTTACACACTCGAGATCTAGTTTTCTTGTTTGGTTACTACAGGTATCAATGTAGGTGAATTTCAATTGGATATCTATTTATTTGTTTATTGTTGCGCATGTTACTCTCATAACCTACTTTGTTTCTTGAAAGCTTATATAGTCAAGACTTACATATCTTTTAAATCAAAATGCAGAAACTTGACTGAGCTGGACATACAAGAGAATGGCATTGATGATCTTGGAGGAAGCTGGTTAAGTTGTTTTCCTGAAAACTTCACATCATTGGAAGTCTTGAACTTTGCAAATCTTCCAAGTGAAATAAGTTTCGATTCTCTTGAGAGACTCGTTTCAAGGTGCACTTCACTGAGGGTCTTGAAAGTCAATAAGAGCGTCACGTTGGAACAGTTACAGTGTTTGCTTGTACGAGCTCCTCAGCTTAAGGAACTTGGGACTGGATCGTTCTCACAAGACCTTACTGTCCGGCAGTATGTGGAACTTGGCAACGCTTTTAGTAACTGCAAGAATTTACACACCCTTTCAGGTTTATGGGAAGCCAGTGCCATTTACCTCCCTGCACTATATCCTGCTTGTACCAACCTGACTTTCCTGAATCTGAGCTATGCTGCTTTGCCAAGTGCTGTACTAGCTAAACTCCTGCCGAACTGTCCATTTCTCCGACGACTGTGGGTAAGCTTTTATTAACATCTAGCTCTGTTTCCTTTATCCTCAAGTTTTAATTTCTATACTAACCATGGAGAAAAAAGGAGCCATTAGCAACAAAGAAGTCAGTATGGACACGTGTCTTTATTTGCCACAAAATGGTCCCATCAAAGAGATATTTTTGTAGTTTAAAACCATTCCAAAAAAGGTTCACCTTTGGATGTGTACATATAAGATCGGTTGTATTATGGTACAATATAACTGGGTACCTGTTATGACATATTACCTGGCTCTTGACTAATGTTGGGTATGCATTTATTTCTTAGAAATTGATAGTTGCACATTTACATTGTTTGTGCTTGACATGCCTTCATTTCTTAGAGCATCTAACCCATGGGGTAGAAAGCAAAATACAAAAGACGGTTGTCCACCCTCAGTTGATTCATTCCCATCCGATCCCGTGCAACGGTTGGGTGGTAAAACATATTTGGTAGATTAAAGAATGGGTTTGACACTCTCTCGGGTGATAAGAAGTGAGTCATGCAAAAGTCTTCTCTCATTAGTTGGGAGGCGGAACCACCTTATCTCAGTCCATTCTAAATTGAGAGTGGGGCTGATAAGGGTGGAAATTCCTTAGGCACTAATTCTCCATGCTGTACAAATGTACTGTGCAAAAAGCTGGCGACCAATGAGAGAAGGGTTTTGTTTGATTCAGTTCTTATCACTTGGCAAAGAGAGTGCCGAACCCCATTCTTTATGCGACCAAATATCTTTTGCCCTCCAACCATTGTGCGGGGTCGGATGAGAATGAATAATATGGGGGTGGAAAATCCTCGTTTGTGTTTTTGCTTTCAATCCCTTGGGTGGAGATGCTCTTATGCTTTGTTTTCACGATCATGTGGTAATAATTTATATGTTATCAATTCCATGTTATTCATAAATTCCTAGAAAAAAATTAATGTTGTTTGTTTATTATTTATTCTAGCGTACACAAAGTGATCAATGCACTTATAATGCTGTAAAGGTTTGTCAAGACACAGGACAACCAAAGTCTAGTTTCTAATATTCTAACCCATATAATCGTGCAGGTCTTAGATACAGTGGAAGACAAAGGTCTAGAGGCTGTTGGTTCCAGCTGTCACTTGCTTGAGGAGCTTCGCGTTTTCCCAGCAGATCCTTTTGATCAAGATGTGGCCCTTGGAGGTGGTGGAGGTGTGACAGAAATTGGCTTTGTTGCTGTTTCCCGTGGCTGCCTTAACCTTCGCTATGTTCTCTACTTCTGTAGGCAGATGACTAATGCAGCTGTGTCTACTGTGGTTCAAAATTGCCCCAATTTCACGCACTTCCGCCTCTGCATCATGTGTCCTGGTCAGGCGGACTACCTCACTGAAGAGCCTATGGATGAGGCATTTGGTGCCGTAGTCAAGAACTGCACCAAGCTCCAGAGGCTGGCTGTCTCAGGTCTTCTTACTGACAAAACATTTGAATACATAGGGACATATGCAAAGAATCTGGAGACTCTGTCAGTTGCCTTTGCTGGAAGCGGTGACTATGGGATGCAGTGTGTACTTGGGGGGTGTCCAAAGTTGCGTAAGCTCGAGATAAGGGATAGCCCATTTGGGAATGCAGCTCTTCTCTCAGGGCTGGATAGGTACGAGTCAATGAGATCATTATGGATGTCAGCCTGCAATGTGACGATGAATGGGTGCCGGCTATTAGCTAGGGAAAATCCTAGATTGAATGTTGAGGTTATCAAGGAGGAAGAGAATGACGACACTCAGGCGGAAAAGGTTTATGTTTATCGGTCTGTTGCTGGGCCGAGAAGAGATGCACCGTCTTTTGTTCTCACACTCTGATAATAATCCAGAAATCAGGTAATTCTTTGCTCTTTCTGTCACCCTGAAGTTTACATTTAGCAGGTATTGTGGTTAGTCAACATTTGTTGTTGCTTTGTTCAATAAGATATTTATTGAAGATCTTACAGCTAATCTCTTAGGAATACTATATTTGGACCTGCTAGGGTCACTCTTGTGATGCATATGTGGCTTGTATCTTGGTGTGCCATGGTGAAACAAAAATACCTTCACTGTTGACTTGGAACATCTTAATTGAGTATAATCACCCTGTTCATCTTCCTTGTTGATGACATGTTAGTAGGGTTATTACATGATGGCCTTGAAGAACTGGAGTTCACACCAAAATCAGGCCTACTCCTCTCCATGCCCACGGCTATTTTGTGATATAAATACCGGTTTGCTAGAAATGAGTTGAGAGTTGTCTTTGGTGAAGCAATAGTGAGGATCATCCCACCCACGTGTCAGTCCACCTTGAAACTCATCCCGTTACTACTTGGTACTTAGAAGTGGATTTCCGCTTGATGCATTCCGGACTCTATAGAAACCATAAAATTTGAATCGTTATATAGAAGTTTGGCACTAGGGAAATTTTGCATGAAAAGTTGCCTGACAACTAGCCAGTAGATTGCTCTCAAGTTCATGCACCAAAGCCCAAATGTCTAAACAACAAACTTTCCATATGAACATTGGTGTGGACAAATGTAATAGCCACCCAACTGCAACTTGCCTTAATTCCTGATAACTGATGTTTAACTTGAAAAACCCAATATTTTGCTGGGACCTCAGCGAATCCATTCTGTCACTAAATCCCAATTTAAGTTGCAAACGTGCAGCATAAAGGAGATATTGGTCATGATGAGACAATAGGACGTGCATGGTCTTGGGTAAAAGTGCAACACTTAAAGAACTTAAAACAAATAGGTTGCACACACAAATACATCAAGAATCAGCGCAAATCTAGTCCTTTAACTTGAAATCCTTCTCCGCACCATACAGAAAAACATTTCTGAATTTGCGTTGCTCGCCAAGCGCTCTCCCAATTTGGACATAGAACCAACAACCGTGCTCACAAACACCTAAAGATCCAGTACATGTAAGAACCAAGTTTGAGATATAGAAATCATTATCCCCTTAGCCAATTTCCATGGCACAAACTGATTTCTCGCTGCAATCTACACACTCTGAGCTTGTTCTCCAATCTATGATCTTTGAGCGATCGCCACAACAACAACGCAACAAAAAATAATGATTAAACAAAAGACAGTGTTGAGAGTGGATGTATCTTAGGGTGGCACCTTGATTTGTGAACAAGTTTGAGTGTTGAGAGTGGATGTATCTTAGGGTGGCACCTTGATTTGTGAACAAGTTTGAATTAATTGGATTAGTTACACATGATCTCAAAATTGCACCAAATTTTGTTGAATCACAAGAATCTCAATATTGAAACATTTGTTGTAATCCAATTCTGTATAAAATGAGCAATATGTCATCAAAATTAGAAATTTATATTACACTATAGGAATTTGAGAAAAAAATGCCTGAATACACATGAAAATTTGAAATTAATGAGAAACGATACAGTATGTGAACATCACATTGGTAGGTCAAATTGTTGATAGTTGACACAAGTATACAACATTCTATTTGGGTGGTTTAAAGTTTAATAGCACGCTATGCAGTTAAAACGTTATAGCGTCGATATAACTTCGATATGACGCTTAACGAGGGTAAGCTGTTACGTTACGAGATTATCATTTTTTTTATCACGGCTCCAATATAACGCCGTTATATGGCCGTTATTGAGATAATGTTTTTTTAATAACGCCGTTTTAACTTTTTGTTCTAATATAAAAAAAATCACCCATTTCATTCTCGATCGAAGAACGATCATAGTTCGCCGTCGCCAATCGGCAGAGAACCAGACCTTGCCGGTTGACAGAGAACGAGAGAAGAAGGGAAGAAGACGAAGAGTCAAATCACACTCTATTGCGATCTCACTCTCATATGAAGGAAAATGTTTTTTATTAATGTTTCGATATTTTTGAATTTAATATTATGAATATGATTTACTTTTTTGTCTCTATAATACATCAATAATTTGTGGAAGTATTAAAAATATATTTAACAAAATATTATGTTATATTCTGTTATAACCTTATAACTCTCCTAGACCGTTATGGGTCCATTATCCATTTTAACTGCATAGATAGCACGTATATGATGTTTGGGTAAAACCATAGTCGCAATTATGAGATTCAACACGAAAATTCACAAAAAGGAAAACACTTAACAAGAAAATTCACATAAAGGAAAAACGCTCAAACAGGGAACAAAGCTTCATAAATTTCATTATTGTTAAAGGCAAAGAAAATCAACAATGCGATTAGAAGTTCACCTTGCCAATCATATAGACGGTCAGGTTGTGTTGTATGGTGGAATCAATGTCAACATATATTTCTTTCTCGGTTTTATGTGAATGTCAGAATGCGGACATCTTATTTGTTCTCTTCTTTTTTATTCATGTCTTAGGGTTGTGAGTCTGGGCCAGCTCTCAATAGTCTCGTTTGCACCTCATATAGTTTATGTAGGTAGTTGTGCAAAGTTTGGCGCCATTAGAATTATGTGATATTTCTTTATGGTCAGTTTGGAGAGAACTCCATGAGGAGTTATTTCAGCTTGGTTATATGTGATATAACATAGGATTTCAGCTATCCTGCACAGATTGATGGTTGAACATACCGTCCTGCATGGATGTACGCTTTTGCAAACCAAGAGTTTTAGGGCATATCTGAAAGCACCTTTATCTATTGCTTGGTTGATTTTGGGCTTTAATCTTGTGTTACAATCTCAAAATTACAACTTCAATTTTACAAGACTTTCATAATCCACTCTTTTTTTTTTTTTTTTTTCTTTGGCTGAAAGATGCAAACTCCAAAAAAAAAAGCTATTGCAGGTATTTGCTGACACACAATGAAATATTTCTCCAATAAAACAGCCTCAAATCCTCTAATATGTTTGAGTGCTTTCGTATGCTTCACTCTTTTAACGTTTAAAACTTTTATGAATATCTTGCATTGTCTATTGATGTAAACTTATTTCCATTCCCTGATCATCTTTCTTGTTCGATTTCAGTCTGACAGGTTTTCTAGTGGAGTCGCTATCCAGTTGAACAATTCAGATGGTGAAACAAGCAAAAAGAGAAACGAGTGGTTAACACAGAACCGAAGGATTATGAAAGCTTTGAATATTTTTCTCCACTACTGTTTATCCTTTTTTACACAGCTAAGTAAGAAAAGCAAATGAGACTTTCATGCCTTCACCGGCTCCAATGCTGCAAATTGGCTTGTTTCAGCCTCAGGACCTGCAGTGCCTTTGAAGAGCAAGATTGCAAGACTGCCAATGCAGAAGTATATAAAACATCCATGGCAATGAGTCACAAACGAACCAAAGTCTGTCCCGACTATGCATTGCCACCCAGGTCCATATAGTTTGTCAAACTCCTGCATCACACAAACCAAATGGACTAACACATGTGAGAAAAGACACCATCAGATTCATTGCCATAATTGGGTTCATAGTCTGTGTATTACCTTCTTGATGAAGCAGGCTATGTCAATGTTATCTGTAACATCGAAGACGTCAAGGGCCTTTGCTGCGAGGTGAAGAGCATCCTTCTGCGTCGTTTGCAGCATATCTGTCTCTTCAATGACTGCCTTGCCTTCCAACATTGTAAGTAAGCTCTCCCGATTCGTGATGGCTGCTGGATGTGGTTATGAAAATGGAAACGAAAACAAGCTATGCTAAGGCTCTGCAGTGAGATAAGGCAAATGGGGGCTGATGGGGGATTATATTGAAGTGTGTAGGCCCTGGTGCTGGTGGGTCAGCCACACATTGAGCCATGTGGCTGGGTACCAATTTATTTGGCAGCTATGCGTGGCTTCGATCGTGGTTCATTGATGAACGTGAAAGGGTGAGTTGGAAAGTTGAAAGAGATCAGAGTCTACATTATGTGATGGGTTTGTCGAAAGTGCCATGTGTTAGGATGGTGGCAATTCTAAGGTGGGTGATGAAATGTCTTTTTGTGCATGTTATGGGGTTTGCTGTGATGTTTTTGTCTTCTGGGGTAGAGAAGTTTAGGTCAGTCTGGTACACTACGAATTTATGTGGACTTAGATTATTCATGTTTTTTGTTCAAATGACTTGTCTAATCTTGATGTATTTTCATTCAATTATGGGAGTCTCTTTGAGAAGTTCCTGGAGCCTGGAGGTTTGAATAGTGAACTCATAAGTGAGTTTTTCAGAGAAAGTGTAGGCACTGACAGTTGGAATGGTAGTTACTTGGACAAGAATGGCAGTTCCTAGCTTGGAATCAAACTTCTCTGCTAGTTATTTGGACAAAGACTGATCTGCAATATGCAGTGCTATGTGTGTTCCAAATTTAAGGATGAGGGATCCCTGGGGAAGGAGTGCTCCAAACTAGAGGGAGGGAAAGGGGTCCTGAGGAATGAGCTCAGAACTGTTCTTATTTTGTGGCCGTGTAAGTCTAGGGAGCGAAGGGTGGGAGCGAGGGAGGGCCCAACACCGCCCACCCTCCTCGAGATGGTAGGTGATGCACATCTCGAAGAGGGTGGGCGGTGTTGGGCCCACCCTCGCTCCGGGCGTTTGTGGCCAAATTGTCACTTGTCCCATGAAAAGAAAGCTATGAGAAGTTGAAAGAAAAAACTCGAAAGGAAAACTATGAAAAAAAGCTGATCGAGGAGAAAATGATGAAAAAATAAAAATAAATAAATTGAGCATTTCAAGATGACAAGGTTTTCTATCTCGTTTCTTTTCCATTCCACAAGAAGTCACTTAACTGAAGTAATTTGAGTTTGCACCTGAAATTGGTCCATACAAATTGGTGACAATATTGAATCAATCGAATACTAAACCCCTCAAATTTCATCCAAAACCTCCACTACTAACAAGAGTATTTGTGTTTTACGCATTAGAGTTCACTAATCAAATCAAATTTGTCAAAAACTCGAACTTGCCAAATAAGTTCAGGACACAAACATGGTGGAGCACATAAAATTGTTTATGAAGTGTTGTATGATTGAATTACGAACTAAAGTCATTTAGGAAGTGTTGTATGGAGCTCCCAAATTTGATTTGAATTATGGGAGTTGCTCCATTTGATAGTCCTGCAAGATGGCTCTCAAGAAAGGAGATGGTATGATGCCTTTGGCAGATTTTTTGTGGCAAAATGTCACGCCCCAATTTTCTAGACACCAAAAAATCTCAAAAAAACTGAGACGCGACATCAACCAACCATTCTTCTTTTCCTTTCCATTTAATATTTTCCAATTCCTTGTCATTTACTTTACTAGCCAATAGTCACAACTACTAACACATGACATAACAAATTCCACTAAACAAAACTGGAAACTTGAAAGTTAAACCCACCTTTTAACTGCATAACCACGTAGATAATCACTAGATCATCTGGCTCCTCCTGCATTACTACTACCAACAACACCACCACCTGCACCCAGATACGGGTACACCCATTTGTCACAAAACAAACAAACGAGTCAACTAATGCTGGTATGAGCAGATTAAAAATCAACAACACATACATAAATATCATGTTCCACATTTCAAGATACATCCATATTTACCTTTCATCATACTATACAACTTATTCATCCAACGTATAGCCAACGATTCATATTGCACAAATCATATGATCAACAAATGCATAACTTTTCAATAAACCATTCCTTTCAAATAGATGCACATTTCCATAATCTCTTTCACATACTCAAAGTATTTCATTTTCAAATCACGACACACCATTTGTAAATTATTGTATATCATTTCCAAATCAAGCCATTATTTTCAAATTATTTTTCATACCATGACATTATTTTCAAATCATGACATTCATTTCAAATCTTGTCATGCCGTTTTCAAATCATTTCCATACCATGACACCTTTACACTCTTGGTCCTCAGGAACTCCCCACTGTATCACACGAGTCGAAACTCGTACAATGGCTAGTTTTCCATTTGGAGAACTGGCTACATACAAATTTCCAAAACATGAATACCCTATCGCACCTATCCATGTGCCGAATTTGTCTCACCCCGACACACCTTCATACGTGTACCAATACCCACTTTGAGTATGTATGCATTTCAAACGGGGTGTCGTCTCTAAAATGCATACTTCACCTCAAAAGACTGGACACACGGGCCAAATCACAATTTAAAACTGCGCGCTGGAAGAGGACTAAGTTCACACTCTTCCTCTAACCCCTCAGAAATACTCCACTGTATCACGCGAGTTATGACTTGTACAGTGGCTTAGTTTTCCCTTTTTGAAAATCAAGTTCTGCTCCTCAGGAACACTCCACTATATCACGCGAGTCATAACTCGTATAGTGACTTAGTTTTCCCCTTTTGGAGACAAGCACCGTACAACTCACTATGTACGGATTACACAAATGTCAGAACCAAGGCATCTATGACCATATTTTACCACTTTGTACATTTCAAACGCCGGAGTAGAGTATTCATGTCTACATTAACATCATTAACTCAATCTCAATCATAATCATATTTCACATAATTTTCCAAATACCTGGAATGCATGTTTCATTATGATATCATTTTCAAATGATTATCACAGTTCAAAATAGTAAATCATAAACTATGTTACCAATTTGGTATTCATGCAACCATGCAAATGATCATTCTCTAACACAATACACTTCCACACTCTATGGCATTACAACATATCTTTTCAACATCTCATTGGTAAACAAATGTTCATATGTTCATAAATACCGTTATATCAATATATAAGAAAAAATGTTATCACTTACTAAATGGGAAGGGTTCGACAACCAAACATCATACAACACAACATAGCATCATATCTACGACAACATACCTTTACACTTAGTCAAAACTTTGGGTTCATGCGTCCATATCGGTTGATATAGGTGAGTTTTCTGATTTATGTTCTTTCTAAACATATGCAGAATTCGGTATGCAAGGCCAAATAATTTACCATTGCTAATGTGTAAAAACTCGACTTCATAATGTTGTTTGATAATAACTTTTAACTCGGTTCTTGTAATCTTTTCATAAAATCTTAACGGATTAGCAAACTGGATGCCCTAAACCTAGTGATTGATAAATAATACACAGTGAAGGTTAAAAAGTTAATAGGTTTCACCTCTTATACATGCTTGGCGTACTAAGATCTCTTGTTTTTATGTTTTAGAGTTTGTTGGACTGTCTTTTCTTAGGTTATCTATCATCTTCCCATTAATCTGTTGCCATTTCTTGGTAATCCATTGATCTTTATGTCAAACACTAAAATAATTCAAGACATTTCAATAATTACACATAGCAACATGTGCTTCACAAGTTCAAATTATGAACTCTTCTGTTCACTTTTCTTCAGCATTTACTTGAAGACCCAAAATCTGATCAAGCTACAATTGTTAGAAATGTATGATTTTATTTTTGAGAGTAATCTGTCTGACTTTGGATTATCCTTATTAAAGTTCATCTCATTCTGAAACATCAAACTGAATGAAAATTGTAAGTCCAGTGATCCCAAACCTTTCACAATCTCAAACCATAAATTTGTACATTACTAAATAGAAGTGCTCTATTAAATACTGAAAACATCTTCAAAACATGTATTCGATCTGCATTATAGTTGATTATTTAAATCCATGTGTGTTCATGAATATGGTATTGTGAATTGGGATTGATATTCTTGGATTTGGAGGGGTTTCAGAAGTTTAAAGTAATAGAATTCCAGAAATTTCAGATATAGGTCAGTCAGATTTCATGGATTGACTGGTGTAGCTCATTATCGCTGAAGCGTTGGATATTGGAGTTTAATATCAGTCCTATTTTAATGCAAGAGTTACTCGGGTGTTCTTTGGATCAGATTCTGTAACTATAACAAAGTCACAGCTTCTTGGGTTTTTCTCAAGCTTGAAATATTAAGCTTCTTCGGTTCAGATTCTGTAACTATGCATAGATATATCCCCTAAAGTCAAAGCTTTTGTAACTATGCATAGATCCACTGCTTGAGATTTTCTTTTTGCAGTACTGCTTAGCAAAATATAAATAGTGATCAAGTCCTACTTACATAAACCTTGCTCTTAATTCAACAATTTTTTTTTTCTTCTAATGCAGTTCCTTATCCGTGCATTTGAATTGGATTCATCAAATCCATTGGAACCATTGAGTTTGAGCCATATCTTTTGGATTTTTTGTCCATCCTCTTCCTAGTTCCCACTAATCCAATGTGGACTTCACTTCTCTTTAAATATGTCTAATAACAACATTCAACCCTGTAACATATTTCTTAGACCTTCCACTAGACTTCTTAAAACCATGGGATGCTAAATCTGTTTGAATTCTTGTATACGAACCTGGAATTTCTTTGAACATGTTTGTTGTGTAAACCCAACTGTTACACAACCTCAAACCAATTAAAAGTGCATGATTATCTAGATTTTTTTTTGTTTTCTTGTTTTTTTAGTTTATTATGACATATCATGAAAGCATATTTGCATATTAAATATAGGACCAAGTAATTTATAATCCATATTCGCATCATCAAGACATAGATGATATTAATCAAATACAGTAGACTATAATAACAGTATTCAAAATTCATGCATCTGCAGTTCCAATCAATGACTATATTAATCACAAACTCTACTTTATAGGAACCCGACCAATATTAGTTGTGCATTAGTTATAGGCATGCTTGATGTACTGGACTATGAAAATCATTTTGTAAGTATGGATTAGATGGGAATTATGAACTGTTTACCAACAGTCAATTGGACCCTAAATATGAAGCAGGTTACTATGCTATTTGAAAACAACCACTAAGAAGCAATTGGCATGGTTTTAATCTAGTAACAGTGGGGTCAACTGAAATGAGACATTGACTGTTATGAGTGAAGTTTGGGATCACTTTGGTTTTGAGCTTTCCATATAGCTCCAAGAAAGCATTAGGCACATGCTCTACATCAGTATGTGGCAAGACCAAGGGAAAAAAGTTGCGTTCGCTAGCACAACCTAAATCTTAATTGGCATATCAATATCTTGTTGCTACAATTGCAGGCTATGAGCTCGAACAGGGGAGTTAAGAGCTTCATTGTTGCATGGTTGGTTCCCTTTCAAATGGAATATGACTAAAATAAGTAAAGAAATCAACAACAACAACAGATAACATAGTCAGCCTATAATTCATGCAACCCTTTCCTCAGTTCCAACAAAAAAAAAAAAAAGTTTGAAGCATGGTCTGACTTTGCGATCCTAATCAGCATATCCCATTCCCCAACTAAAATATCTCTTTGTATGCTTAAATATCAACATCTTTTCAAAGACATCTCAGTTTATACCAAGATATCCTGGTTTTCTAAACAAGTTCCAATCCTCAAATTTCAAAGAAACTAAAACCATTTCACAGCAAAATTGAGCCCAAACAATCAAAACCTAATAACAAACAAATGGGGTTCTATAAAAATCTCATACACCCTAACTTAATGCAACTTTTCTATTCCATAAAAATGAAACCTTGAAAACTCAAAGAGGAAGACAGACTCACATACAAGAAGGGAATGGAGAAAACTCACCATTCTAATCGCCAAATCAAACCATCACCACCAGTTAATCCAAACAAGCACACTCACGCCACCGTCCACCTCTCGCCCTCAATTTCTTCCCTTGCACAAACCCTTTTCCCCGTCAGCCGCCATCGAAAGAACGTGGAGCAGGAAGGAGAAAAGAAGAAGGAAGAAGGAGAAAAGAAAAGGAAGAAGGAAAAAGGGTTTTTTTTTTTTTTTTTTTTTTTTAATTTTTATATATGGTGGGTGGCTATTCACCCCCATTTAAATTCAAAGGGCAGTCCGTCTTTTAACTTCACAAAATAAAACCTTAATCATTAGTTTAATAAAAGCCCAAAACCAAACCCAAATACAATTGAGTAACAACCCATCAACATTAGGGTTTATAAATTTTTGGCTAAATGCACACACACACACCTTATTCTATTTAGCAATGGCAAATAGAAAAAAATCTTTTTCCAAATAATTGAGATTACAATATATGCCACAATTAATAAATAAGGAAAAAAATTTCTATTTATTTAATTAGGCGGGTATTACAATATATACAACTCAAAAGAATCTCGTCCCGAAATTCAGTAGAGGAAAGAAAGTTAAGCGAATTTAAAAAAATACAACTTGTCAAACGAAAAAAGATTTTAAAATAAAAATTTCAATTGAATTTTTAGTTGCATAAATTTTAATTGTCATTGAAAAAGTAGGGGTGTTACAATATATACAACTCAAAAGAATCTCGTCCCGAGATTCGCAAAATAGGTTAACTAAAGATTCAGGATAACAAACCGCTACAAGGAAACTATACGGAGTAATGTCATCCACTATTGACATTAAAATCAGTTAGTCACAGAAATCTCATCTCGAGATTCACGAAGAAAAAAAAACAATAATAAAAGTTCAAGGTTCACCCTTGTCACTTTGTCTCTAGACATTCACACTACTACTCTCCCATATCCACATTCCGAGGATCACCTAGGATCACCTAGACTCTACCTCAACCTAGGCTAATCAAATGCTCTAATACCAAACTGTCACGTCCCGATTTTCGAAGAAAACGAAAATCTTAAAATCCACGTAGGATTATCCGTTTCCCCCAAAACTCGGGACGTGAAAATTCAATAACAACATAAACAAATAGCAGCAACAATTAAAACATGATTAAATTACTAAAACAAATAAAACTCTAACTCGGAGAGACTCTGACGTTGCTAGCTCCACTAACGGAACTCCAGTAACGCTGCATCGCCTGGGTAGGGGAGGAGGATGATCCTTATATGTGCGGAGTCAGCTCCCCATTGTATTGACGCGTTTTAAAGTCGTGAGAACCGGATGATAGCCCAAAACGAACAGTATTGATACAGTGTGGAAGGGGTTGTCACAATGAGAGTGATGATACTCATGCTAAGAAAGTTGAGTAATGCTACAGTGCCCCGGCTACAGTGCTCGGTGCACTGTAGCATCGTAGATATGCATCGAAATAAGCGACAACTCCTATCTCGATGAATATCTACGATGCTATAGTGCACCGGGCACTGTAGCCGGGCATACAGCCGGGCACTGTAGAATTTTCCGAGAAAGTTTATGTGTGTCCAACACTTCTCAGCACCCGCCCATCCACGGGCAAATGGAAAAACCGAGGTCACCAACAAAACAATCTTAGAGGCAATCAAAAGGAAGCTCAAAGCATCGAAAGTATTGTGGGTGTTCAAATTGCTAGGCATCCTTTGAGCTTATAGAACAACGAAAAAAACTCCAACAGGGGTAACCTGTTTGTCCTTGCATATGGATATAAAGCACTGATACCAGTAGATATTGGTATGCCAACATTCAGAACCGAAGAGTTTCGAGTAGAGGATAACAATGAAGCACTAAGAGTCCGATTGGATCCTCTAAAAAATAAGCGATAAATGGCTTCAATCAAAACAACAGCCTACAAACAATGGATGGTTAGCTACCATAACAAAAAAGTAAAGTCTCGCACGTTCAATGTCGGCGATTGGATACTCCAAAAAATTCAACTCAACACGAAAGAATTAGGCGCAGGCAAACTGAATCTGAATTGGAAATGGCCATACAAAGTGGTAAAAATCAACAAACCAGAAACATATTGGTTGGAAAATATGAAGGGCGAACAACTACCAAGGTTGTGGAATGTAGAGCATTTGAAAAAATATTATCAATAAAACTTTAAAGTTAATACCATTCATCTCGCGTTCAAGCAATAAAGCTCAGTCGGGACGACAAAGTTAGACTAACATTTTAATCGACAAAACGCATAGCACGACCAAGGTATCGGGTTACGAGTAAAGTTAAAATATATGTATCAGGACAAATAAGTCAAACATACACATAAAACTTCTGATCTGATCAACCATGAAGTAATAAGTACCTGAACATATAAGCCAAACTTATCTATGAATTTTTTGGTCGACTAAAATGTACAACCTCAAAATACGTTTGAAAAATCTAGAAATATAATGTCAGATTTATTAAAAAGATTCTAAACAACTAATATGTCGAACCATGAAGCACACTTATAAAATTCGGACAAACAAGTCATAATTCAATCAAGAATGTCAAAAGCAAAAACAGCTAAGTCGAATAAGTTAGACGAAAAGACATACTAAGTACAAACGACAATGACATATAAAAGGAAATCTTCAACGACTCTCTATTTCATTAAGTCCTAGAAAAGTTACATAGTTTGGAGAAGAGTTAAAAGCATCCAGGAAGACGCAAGTGGATGAGGTTGAGTATCCATATCGGCAACATTGCCACTAAGAGGAAGGGATGACGATTCCCCACCAACGGGATCACTCTGCGAATCCAGAACGGATTCCTCTTCGTCCTTGAAGACTTGGTCAGCAAAACATCGATACATCGACAAATCCAAACCTGGTGACTCTATAAAATCATGAAAGTCATGACGACCATCAATAACTTTTTCCAGTCTGCTGCTCTGCAGCCCTGAATCTATCAGTGACTATTGCAAGCTCATACCTAGTCGACGTAAGTTCATCTTCAACAACAGTGAGCCTGGAGGAAAATGCAGATTTAGCGGTAGCAAATTCAACAATCAATTGAGCAATTCATTCAGCATAAGCCTTTAGGCTGGCAGAGTGCCCAGCAGCTGAGCACACAGCTTCATCACGACCAGTTCTTTCTCCGGATAGTTCCTTCTCCATGACAGTACGAAGTTTATTTAATTCCGTCTCTGAAGCCTCAAGTTCGGACGCAAACCTATTCCGAATAGCCTCGACCTCCTTCAGTAAATCCCGAGCAACTTCAACAGCGTTCTCATGCTCTGTACACTGTGCTCTCAGCGGATCAAATTTATGAAGGACGTGAGAATGAACCACAGCCTACCCTGCCATCTTCCGCTAGACAAACGCCACCTGATCTCGCGCGACCTTATAATCTGACCCCATTACACCAGCGTAAGTGAGGTGATTAATCCCCTCCATAATTTGCTTAAGACCTTCATCAAGGTGACTACCAGGTGGATACAAGGGCATCAAAGTTCTCTCAACTAATCGCCTATGTCATTCGACAATGAGATTACGTGCGCTATCCTGCACGTCAATTTCTGAAAACCAGTTGAGCTTTCCATCAGATTTGATACAAATCTCCTCAGGGTTAGGCTCCCTCCAACCAACTTGTGGATGAAGAATAGAGGGATCAGAAAGATACAAAGCTCTGCCCCCAGAAGTCAAGTGCACAGTCGGAACATCCTTCTTCTTAGTAACAATAGTTGGACGGGCAGAAGAAGGAGAAACGGACAACTCCAAAGTACCAACGACAATGGAAGAAACAAGAGAGTTAGTACTCCGACCATGAGCAACAACCTAGTCATCCCACGAGGGATCGAATTCAAAATCGGCCAAAGTCTTCATACTGTTCGGATTATTAGACAGCTCAATACCAAGCTGAAACATCTTATTATCGAGAACACGAGGATCATCAACAGACAACTTGACAAAATTGGGCACACCATACGAAGAAACAATACTCTTCTAATGATTGTCCAAAGGACGAAACACCTCCTTTTTGCTCATCTCAAGAGTTTAATTTATCTCATCAGTCTCTCGAGCAGTGAGATCAACAACTTCGCCACCATCATTTTCGTAAGATATCGGATTAGGAGGAACCATGGTAGTACCATGAACCGAACTGACAAGTCACTTCTTCTTCGGGACATGACCAGGACTAATCACAATAGCTTAAATGAGCTGGTAGGTGTTTTCTGAAATATATGAAGCCAGTAAGCAAACAGCGAATCCGTAGGTATTTGAACCTGAATACTCAGGAAAAAACAGAATATTTTATGGAAGAACGAGGGATCCTTTCGAACAACCTATTATAATAGGAAAGGCCTAGGAACCTTCATCTTTCTAATGCTCGAGCCAACATTAATAACATCTCCAGCAATAACAGAAGCATCGACATCCGTAAGCTTCTTAACGGAGCTCACTTCCCTATCAATGCTCACGCCAACAAGAGGAGTACGCTCCTGCCTCTCGTCGGAAACTAATACATTACCGGCACCTACAATGGTAGTTTTCGAAGAACTAGCCACAATAAGCGCCACATGATCCGTTTCATTCATAGTATACATACCACTGCGATCGATAACATCTGTAACAAGGAAAGCATCTACTGTGGCTAAAATCATGTTGAAACAAACAGACGGATGAGACATCGGAGCAACAAACGTAGCAACAACTGATAACGACATTAAATGCGTTGCAATGATGAAATCGAAAATCCAACTGTCACGTTAGTGTACCCACTAATAAGGGGGGAGTAGCTAATGATACATCAAATAAGATTATCATCACGACCATACACGTGGCAGAGATCACATATCACTAGGACCAAGTGTTTCAAGTCTGGACTGACTCACAAAGCCCAAAAAGGGTGGATCCAATCATTAAGGCCCAAAAAGGGCCCATCAGAACAAATCATAATCAGAGGCCCAAATCTAGATTCGACAAAGCTCTCATTTAAAAAAGATGAACGTTACAGAGAAAAAGAGTCGTGGAGGGAGTTACTTCCCCAAGAATGCATCTTTATAAAGGAGGAGACTGTTACAGAAAACGTCTAACCCGGATGAGCCTCACGTGCTCAAGTCAAGCAAAGAATTAATAACGACCACTTAAAAAGGTAAAAGGAACATTCGATAAAGGTATGTAATTTTAACTGATTTTTATCCAGATTAATCTCAATCTCCAACAGAATTACTGACTTAAGCATCGGAGTGCTTTCGGCCACCAAAAAAATGGTTTTTGGCAATCTAACCTTTATTTTGCAGGTTGAAATTATAAGAGACGACATTTGGACGCATCAATAACTATTAAGGATGAGGGATTGTAGCATAAACTGAGGCTTCAGATGCTTGTTTTATCAAGAACGAAAACATTGACACGCTCTTCCCAACTAAAGTTGCAAAACAGAAAAAATAGGAATAAAGGATGAAGATGAATCGTGGGGTTTTTTTTACCTTATTTGGTGTTTCCCATGTTACTAAAAGAGGGTACATATGACATTTTCATTAACTAAATAGCAAGTTTTTAACTATTATGGATGGTATTTAGATATTGAAAAACACGTGTCATTAGAATAAGAGAGAAGGAGGAAAGAATAAGGTATTTGGAAAATGTAATGATACATAAAAACGATCACACTCTTGAGCCGAACACGTGTCATGATGATCTCGAGGAACTACGGGCTCAAGCATCTACCCAACACAGATCCAGCCCAAGTGGATCTAAGCCAGCTCAACTTCAGTCCGCCAAGCGGACTCGGACTCTCATAGCATGCTAGGCCCACATGTCTCACAACTATCCACGATACCCATAAGTCCTCTTCAGGCAAGTATCTCGAGGATCGGCTTCGGACGGGAAATTACAGCTGCTTTTTGCTTCCAACTAGGGAGCAAGCACCATAGTATCTTCCAAACAGGGAAACTCCCTTTTACAGATTGCTCTTGGATTGGAAACTATCTCCCGCATATCTAGGAGTGTAGAGCTAACGTGAAATTTCCCTTCTACAACAAAACTCTTAATTAGAGAGGGATATCCATGAAGATCTCCTCCCTAAACTATGCCTATGATTTCCTAGTTAAACCAGGACTCCTTGCACTATAAATAAGACATGAGGTTGGTAAGCTAAGGTACGCTATAAAATCCCTGTTACAACATTACACCTTCCTCAGATCCTTGTCTAACTTTAGCATCAGAGTGCCACTGGCCAACCCACGGTGGTCTGTAGCTCACGTGCGTTACTTGTGTAGGTCAGCAGGAATAGGATCAAAGCAGGGAGCGAAAATTGACTGAATCAGTTTGGAGCCGTCTGTGGGGACGACTTAGTTCTTAACTTTACACTAAGCGTCGTTTCCTACCAAATCCCAGAGAGATGGTGACCACTAGGTGACACAACAACGAACTAGGGGACACATACAACACTTCGGCTGTCCGTATACTAGTTCCTACCATGTGCGGGCAGCCTACTCACGCCCCTACACCAACGGCAGACCCCAGAATCAAGGTACTAGCATCCCAAATATAGTAGGTTATCAAGGCAGTGAAGACACTCAAACGTCAGAATTCACCCACTGCTGATGGAGACCAGGAACAACACGGACCTTCACCTTCAGTGGATGATAGGGAGTAAGCGCAGGAGATCCAAGCCTCCGCCAGTTCCTATTGGACTAAGTGAGGCTGTGCGGCTAACGTTGATCCAACCGCCAGGACAGAGAGCGGTCCCGAGAACCCACTCCGCAGAGGAGCGCACAATCCAGAGGTATTACATCACCTCTCTGTCCCACCCTTTGTGGACCAGATCATGAGTGAAGCACTTTCGAGAAAGTTCACTCCCCCGAAGCTCAATTCCTATGAGGAACCACTGATCATTTCGATCATTTGCGCCATTACCAGCACGTAATGGCGCTCAATGAAGGATCTGAATCCATCATGTGCAGAACCTTTCCCACCAGTCTAAAAGGTTCTACATTGACGTGGTTCCACAGCCTTCACCGAAGTCAATCGACTCCATCAAAACATTGGCGAAGGAATTCTTGTCACGTTTTGTCAGAAGCCAGCATTTCAAAAAAGGCCCGCACTACATACTCTTTCTAAGGCAGAGATCTAGCGAGACGTTTCGAGAGTACGTCACACGCTTCAACAACGAGCTGACCCTCATCGACAGGTGTAGCGACGATACAGCTGTGACGACATTCACTGCGGGCCTCAAAGAGGGAAAGTTCTTTGAGGACCTCACCTTGGAGCCCCCTCTGGACATGGCATAGCTTCTCAAGAGCATCCAGAGACACATCACCCTAGAGGAGTCAATGACCGCGAAGAGGGAGACTGAAGGCAGCAGGAAGCCCTCAGCTTCTAAGGACAAGAATGAGGGAAATAGACACGATAATGAGGAACGGAGCAAATGGAAGTGCACTTACAACAGATTGGATCATGATTGTCCCAAGCCAGAGAAGTCATCCAACTACGTTGGATCCAGTGTCGTGACACCCCTAAATGCTAGTCTGTCGGATGTACTCAACTCCATGAAAATTTGGGAGGAATTGAAGTGGCCCCCGAAAACACACGAAGACCCTGCCAGAAGGGACAACGACAAGTAATGTGCGTACCACAAGGAAGGCGACCACAACACCAATGACTGCAAAAGTCTGAGGTACAAAGTAGAACACTGGATCCGCAAGGGCAAATTGAAAGACTTCCTGAAGTCTGAGAAGCATCCAGAAGAAACCAGGGACAGGGGGAGTCGGTCAAAGAGATAGAGAATGAGGCTCTTGGGATAATATATGTTCTTCATGGAGTTGGACCGAATGAAGACCAGCCGCACAGGTCTCGCAAGCGGACTTTGCTGGATATGCAGACACAACCCGCGGATGAAGAAATACGAGTTTGCTATTCGAAAATTCAGAACCCCATTCCCACTTGACTTTCACAAACAAGGACCTCAATGGAGTCCGAGCACCGCACAGTGAGCCTTGGTCATCTCTGTTTCCATTGCAAAGTGGGAAGTGGAGAAAGCTCTCGTTGACACAGGAAGCTCGCTCAACGTTCTGTTCTACAATGCTTTCCGCAGCATGGACCTCAAGGAGGAAAACCTAGTGCCATCAGAGCACCCACTGGTCGGATTCAGCGGGGAGAAATATTTTCCCATCGAAAAGATAAGATTAGCCACGGTAGCTGGAGAACCGCGGCTGAAGAATGTCTTATTTCTGGACTTCATGGTGGTAGATGCACCATCGTCATACAACCTCATCCTGAAAAGACCGTGGCTACACCGAATGGAAGCAGTGATTTCCACCCTTCACCAGTGTGTTAAATACAATGCTAACAACTTAGAAGGGACAATACGTGGAGACCAACCTACGGCACGAGGCTACCACTACGCCGCACTGAAACAGATAGAGTGCTCCCAGATTCAGCTACATCATGCAGAACAGCCTGACCTAGTGCAAGGCCTAAAGACGGAAGGGACACCATTTTCGAGCGGTACAGGAGCAGTCAACTCTCCCGCTCAGCGAGTCGTAATGGCAATAGCAAGCGAGAACACATACCCCCGACATTCTGTCGGCGCGGAGATTCGCCCCTCTGCAAGGTTTGCTCTTCAGTGACCTATGTAACGCTTCGATAGTCCGCTAAATGATCCGCGAAAGCTATCCGAATTAGCTTCGAGGTCAAGATCAGTTTATCTCCATCAATAGTTAGTTTGCTTAAAGTTGTTTGTTTCCCTTTCCGTAGTCAATATTGAGTTTAGAGTTCTTAAGAGACTTATGTGATTCGCAATCATTTAAGAAATAAAATAAGAAATTCAGAAACAAACTTTATTGGTTATTGGAAATATGTAACAACAAGCACCTTGAGGCGGATACAAAATGCTAAATACTACGAACGACCTGAGGCGGATACAAAAGCCTACTTTCTACGAACGCCCTGAGGCGGGTACAAAAGACTACATACTGCAGACATCTGATCAGCATGGAGTGAGGACTTGCTCAGAGTTCCTGGTCCCGTAAGCGACACAAACAGTCTAGGGTGAGCTACCTTCAAGCGAAGGGATGCTCCATGGAACGACGCCTTCAAATATGGTCTGCGGAGGTACAAAATCGACAACCAAGAGTATCTGCGAAGACTCAGACCCAATTCCCACACTTTGCGAACTTGGGACAAGTATCAGGTAAACTCGAAATGCATACGCCTTCCCATGCAAGGGGGAATGGAATATTTGACAATCAAAGGCTCATTCCAACAGCTATACCTGACTCCACTTTCAACCCGGATGCCAACTTCCAGCGCAAGGAAGGCAACAGTGTTAATCGAGAAGTGGTGGAGGCAGCCACCACGAAGTGGGACACAAATCCTATTTCTGAGATCAAACATCCAGGAACAACGATAAGACACCTGCACATAAAAGACAAACCCTTTCCTTGGGAAAGTACCCGCACTACTTCTCCGTGGTATGAGAAGATATTACGAGGCCTCGACGGATTAACTATGTGCCCACCCACAACAGGTGACCACGCATAACAACAACTATCACCATGCCTGGTCGAGGTAAACATCAAAACTTTCAGAAACTCCAGTGATGAATATCCAACTTCAACCTTTGGAAAACTCAAAGCATTTCCCTCAGCCTTTGGTATACCCAAAACATCTTCTCCAGACAATAACATTACAGGAAATAAACTCAGCAAAAGAAGGTGCCTACAACGATTGGAAAACACCATTATATAGACATAATGATTCACCAAACGCGCACTCCAGCATTAACTTCCAAGCATTGAATGTCGTGTGGAAAAATGGAAGATGACGATTCCCGAGAAAACTGCGCAAATCACGTCAATCAATTAATGGAGCAACCCCATCAATTGTCGGAGAGTAACCGATATACTCAAACGTCACACAACCTACACCATACACGTGTCACCGCGCAATCTATGCCGTACACATAACGCACCACGCATGAAACCCTAGCCCTTCCTTTGTGGGCCCATGGGCTAAGCCTGTTATCCGAAGAACCTGTCGCATGCTTGGCACAAGCACTCGAGGATCCTAGTCAACTTTGACGTACGGACTTTACCACTCTCCGAGTTAAGGTAACTTCGTCCATACCTTGAACCACTAGGTTCGCACGCCCCTCAGGGGGCGGAACCTATGGTCAAACCAGGCAAGCTTAGTCAGCCAACACTGATGACGATAGCTTTTGGTTCACCCTGACACCTAGTCTGCTTAGTGCAGGCTTCGATGGTTTAGAAAGTGAGAGTCTAATCAGTGCTGCCACGCCTAGTGACGACTTGCCAGGGATCAATGCCCCATTCGTGGTCATTGTTCGCCAAACCTAATCAGGTAAGCCTAGCTAGTGATAACCAACAATGAAAGTTTCTGATCAAAACTTGGACTTGTAGCCCCCACTGCGAGGGTGTAGATAGTCCGGAAAGTGGGAGCCTAGTCAGTCCAGGACTGATTCCAATGGCTTTCCATGGGACCAATGCTTTACAGCGTGGTTGCCAAATCACCAAACCTAGACTTGTAGCTCATGTTGCGAGGGTGTAGATAGTCTAGAAGGTGGGAACCTAGTCAGCCACGACCTGATTTTGACGGTTTGCCACTGGACCACTGCTTTTCAGCGTGGCCGCCGAACTCTTCCAAATTTGTAGCTTGGTGCACTTAGGTGCAGATAATTTGGATGGTGAGAGCCTAGTCAGTCTTGAACTGATTCTGATTTCGATGGCTCGCCACGAGACCACTGTTTTTCAGCGTGGCCGCCAAAACCCCATTCGAACATGTAGTCCCCACTACGCGGGGAGGGTATTGAGGGTTCAAAAGGTGGAAGCCTAGTTAGTCTCGAACTTATTTTGATGGCTTGCCACGGGACCACTACTCTTCAGCCCGGTTGTCAAACCGTTACTCCCCAAATTTGTCGACCGCTTTGCTCGGTCATAAATAATTCGGAAGGTGAAAGCCTAGTCAGTCCCGAACTGATTCTGACTGCTTGCCACGGGACCACTGCTCTTCAGCCTGGTTGCAAAACCTTTACTCCCCAAATCTATCGATTGCTCTACTCAGTCATAACAATTCGGAAGGTGGGAATCTCAAACAGTTCTCTACACGACCTCCGCTCTCCCCCAGGACAGCGGATGCAAATATGAGCTTAGCTGAGTCAGTGTCTTCACTCTCAAACAGATTGACATTTTAACATTAGAAAAATGTCACTCGTGCTAATACAAGGATAGTACAACCGGTGCCCAGATGAAATCTAATTAGGACGCAAACCCGAGCTTACGACGCCTGACTTGGTGTGAACACTCTGACACGTATTTTCGGCCACCACAGCTTGCCCGCGACAACAGCTACAGCCGACCAGTCAGACAAACAAGAAAAAACTCAAGCAACTTACCAATGGGACATGACACAACTCGGGTGACTCAACCCCCAGTTAAACTGCTCGCAACATGCCCACTATTGGACATAACTACGCAGCAATGACCTCGAGTCATTCACAATACAAAGCGATTAAGCTATCTGCCGCGGACAGACCAAACAACGTCCTATTGATTCTACCAGCCTATGCCAAAGTAAGACGACAAGGCAAAACAAAAAACATACAATAGAGACGCCAAGTATGAAACGAAAAATAATGTTTTCATTAATGGCCATGACAAAAGGTATTCAAGCACACAAAGTTTGCTCCTAATCAAGAGAAGGTACAAAAACAGAAGAGTTAAGCCTAGGTGGAACAGGGGTAGAAGTTGCATCTGTACGCACTTCAACCTGGACGTTAGGGATCATACTGTCCTCATCGTCCGATGACTCAAAAGTAACAGACAAGTCCACATATGACATCTTCTTGTAACGGCTAAGATCCGACTCCGGATGCTCCTCCTTCATCAGCGCCAACTGCTCTAGCCGGCCATGAACAACCCAGCGAAACTCACATTTGCTTTGTTCCTGGAGAAGCTAATTTTCTCGCACCTTTGCATCAATAAGGTCACGCTCCAGTAGCTCCAACTTGCCAGTTAGCGCATCGACCTGAGACTGCTTTGTGGCAAGACTGCTCTTCACAACACTAAGTTCATGCCATCCTAGTTCGAGTTGGTCCTTGACCTTCTTCACTTCTCGAGCATAGAACTCCACATCAGATTTCAACTGTTGCTTCTCAGCAACCCAGTCAGCTCCCTTCGAAGCATTCTCTTCAGCAAAATATTGCAGCTTAGAATGCGCCTTAGCCGCAGCTTCCTGCGCAACCTCGACTTCTAGGCGAAGCTGACTCAACTCTTGCTTTAGTCCGTCCCTCTCGGACACCGCCTTGGTCAGGTTACGCTCAAGGTCCTCCAGACGAGCCCTCTGAGCCTCAACGACCACAGATGATTGATCCGACTGCATATTTTATCCTGCTTCTTAAGCTACTCAATTTCATGGAGAGCATCAGAATACAACGTCTGCACGTGCGAGAATACACTCTCCAAGATGGTGATACATCCCTTGTCAATAGCCTCCGTCCCTTTATTGCGAGACGACCCAATAGGATCCGGAGGCAGAAGAAAGGCCAAAGTATCCAAAGAACATTCCGATAGTTCTAGCTGTGTCCTAGAACAAGATGGTGAACAATGCATACTATAGAAGACACGGCCGGTACCACGACCACTTTTAGACGAGTCAACGGTGGGGTGATCAGATTCCACCACCTCAGGCGAATCTAATACAAACCCTCTACCGGAGTGGCCCCATGCAAATCAGCTCCAGCAGAAGCCGCCATTGCGACCCGCACCAGATGGTCACTCAGAGCCTCAACCTGCGCGTCACTATGATTCAACCCATCAACAACTTTGGCTAATCGCAGATAATCTTTCTCCAAGCCAAGAACATTAATCTTCACCTCAATAGACCTAATAGACTCGCGTTCCTCTCTCAACGGAGCATGTCGTTCCAAAGATGGCCCAACCCTAACACGAGGTTTCTTCCTCACAAAGGAAGCAAGCGTCTCAGATGGATCCTCTACATCAGACAAAACAAGAGTCTTGGCCCTAGCAGTCTTCCTCTTCCTGGAAGGGGCCCCTTCTTCCAGCTTAATGTGCGACTCTCGATACAAAGTGGGGGCGACGTGCCAGTTGTCCCACAACCCACTACAAAAAAAATTGGAAACTCTTATGATATCAACTGCCTCCCTTTTTTCCATGACGCGGAATGCTTCCATGATGGTTTGCTCTTCTAAGGTAAGAGGATCGGTGGGAAACCTTTATGCAAAAAAAACAAGCAATGATCACTCAACTTGCTATCAAGCACATCAAAGTCATTGGAACTGAGTTGAACTTACGAAGCGGCCTGTCGCTCAAGCGAACGACCCTTGTACCGAAAATACTTCGAATTCGCAGGAGCCAAGAAGTAGTACTTCTGCCGGAACTTAATCATCAAGCAGTTTACCGAAGCCATTTGGCGAATTTATCGTGCAAACAACATTGCTCTGCAGTCAAGGACCGGTCAGCAACTGGATCACCCGCGAAGTCACACTAACACTGGCCTCCTTAGCACAAAACAGAATCATGATAATGATCCTGTATCCATTAGGTCCCAACTGAGTCGGAAAGATCCCCAAGAAATTCAAGAACTCCCAAATCACATCTAGAACCAGAAAAACGCACTCCAGTTTGAAGCATCCTTCAATGCAAACAAATGAAACCGATCGGAAGCAACATTGGCATCTGGTCTCCCATCAGAAGGTACAATGGCAAGTCCTCAGGAACTCCATACCTTGCACAGATTTTGGCGAGATCGAGCTCGGACAACAACCTATCTTCAAAAAACTCTAGGCTCTTAGCCAGAACAGCATCATCAAGAAGGTTTTCTCGAGCCATGAAGAAGACCAACGAACCTTTCAGAACAATATCTTCAAAAGCAAGTGAAGCAGAAAGGTCAACCTCCACATTGCGGATGACCTATCTAGAAGACATGTTCCCACCTTTTTTTTGTCAAATCAACGCATGCCCAGTTCATGCAACGTGTGGTTCAAGCAACGATTCAGACTCAATCATCATAAGCGCCGCATCCCTTCAAGAGATGACTTAGCAAACTGATGTGACGACCCATTACCTCGGGGGGAGTAGCTGATGATACATAAAAAATGGTCACACTCCTAAGTCGAACATGTGTCATGATGATCCAGAGAAACTACGGGCTCAAGCATCGGCCCAACACAGATCCAGCCCAAGCGGATCTAAGGCCTCTCAACTTCAGTTCGGCAAGCGAACTCGGACTCTCACAGCATGCTAGGCCCAAACGTCTCACATCTATCCACGATACTCATAAGTTCTCTTCAGAAGAGTATCTCGAGGATCAACTTCAAACGGGCAACTACAGTTGTTCTTTGCTTCCAACTAGGAAGCAAACACCAAAGTATCTTCCACACAAGGAAACTACCTTCTACGGATTGCTCTTGGATTGAGAACTGTCTCCCTCGTATCTAGGAGTGTTGAGCTAACAGTGAACTTCCCCTTCTACCGCACGATTCTTAATTAGGGAGGGATCTCCACGAAGATCTCCTCCCTAAACTACGCTTATGATGATCTGGTTAAACCAGAACTCATTGCACTATAAATAAGACATGAGGTTGGTAAGCTAAGGTACGCTACAAAATCTCTGTTACAACATTACATCTTCCTCAGATCCCTATCTGACTTTAGCATCGGAGTGTCATCGGCCACCCCATGGTGGTCTGTGGCTCACATGCGTTACTTGTGCAGGTTAGCAAGAACAGGGTCAAAGCAAGAGTGAAAATCGATTGCATCAGGTAGGTAGCATTCCTCTAAAATTGAACTCTAACTACATGGAAATTGAAACCGTTTTCGTGAACTTATTTTTTAGGCCACCCTTCAGACTTGGATTCCCACGAGTAGTGGGAGAACAATCTTATGAAGAATCAATTTTCTGTCAATAAATAAACAACCAAACAACGAAATTTGCATAACAAGATAAATTGATTTCATTTCCCAAAGAAAATGGCTAACTAAATATACCATAAGGTGATTTGGTTTCAACGCACAAAAAAGTAAAAATAAAATCATTCTTTTCTTTAAGCTACCGTAAGCTATTTTTGTAATTCACAATCAGAATATTCCCGGTGAGTACTTGAAAAATAAAATATGCAAATATTGGAGCAAACCACATTTTGAGTTCCCATTAGACCTCTAAAATTATTGGGGAAAACCCTCAATAGTAGCGACATCGCACCGTAAATTTTCACCTTATCTAGTCCTTTTATCATAGGATAGAGATCAGGGATGGGCACAGGACAGGATGAGATGGACCTCATCTCTATCCCATCCCGTTCGTTCGGGATCGGGACAGGATAGACCTCATCCCGACCTCGTCTCATCCCAAACAGATTCGGGCCGGGACGGGATCAGCAGGAAATAAAACATTTTGTTTATTTCACATTGATGTTATTCTTTGTTTTCAAATGTAAATAATTGTATTAGCTTTACTAGTACTTATATGAAAGGATAGATACATGTGATTGTATATATGAATATATTTTGCTATGCATTTTTAGCGTGTGGACTTTTATAAGAAAGATTTAGTGAATTGAGTTTTCCGTGAGTAAACATTATTTGGTACACAACTTGTGTTTTATTTAGAAAAGAATACATGTGCTATTATTTTCATGAATAAGACAACAATAGAAAATAGTTCCTACTATAATATAATCCAGGTGTTATTATTTTAATGAATAATAATAAAATTATTAATAATAAATATTTAAAAAATCAATCTGGGACGGGACGGATTGGCGGAATTGAAAATCTTCATCTCGATCCCGTCCCACTCTAGATCGGGATGGGATTGGAATGGAATTGATCAATCTCAATAAAATCCAAAAAAAATGTGGACAGGACAGAATCAAGATCTCGAGATGAGATGCCCACCCCTAATAGAGATGCACAAATGAGCTCCTGAGCCCATTCGACTCTAATCTGATTCTCACAGTCTCATTGTGAAACCGAAACTGTTTCCATCTTTTAAATCTAAAAATCGGAGCGTCTAGAGGAGCGGTTTTCACATCCAACGTTCAGGAAAAAGGGAACCTCAACGTCTACTTTCCTCCTCCCAACGGTCGAAAATTCAAAAATACAAAACAACAACCCTTAAGAATCAAGCACCCCCAATTCACTCTCTCTCTCTCTGAAATCTCTCAATTTCTTGAAATCCCATTGATCTTCAATAGCAACTCTACAACCCCTTTACCCCAAAAGCTCAAAAGATGAGTGTTCTTCAATACCCAGACTCAATTAAGGACCTTCAGGTTTGGGACAACGCGGCCTTCGAGAATGGAGACTCGAATGATTCAGTGTTACCCATTAAGGGTTCTTGGTGCTCTATGCAATCCTTGTCTGGGAATGAGGGATCGGAGAGTGTTGAGGTCGATTCGAGCAAAGAAAATCAGAGCCCTGGGTTTTGCATATCACCTGTTTGTGAAAATTCCCCAATCCCCATTAAGCCTCTTGGTTCTAAGAATGGGAATGCGCAGGGGAAGCCGTTGAAGGTTCTGTTCAAACAGGGACTTCTTCCCTTGCCACAGACTGTTGTGGGGGAAGGGGTTTGTGAGGACAGTAAGATTGATAGTGAGATTGAAGAGATTGAGAAGGAGATTGGTCGGTTATCGATGAAATTGGAGACTCTTCGGCTTGAGAAATTGAGGCGGGAGTCAATAAGGATTGAAATTCCTGCACCTGTTGTGCCGGAGAAAATTGTGAAACCCCAGAAGGTCTATAAGGCTTTTGCTGTGCCGAGAAACATTGAGACAACTCCGGCAAGTTCAAAGCGAAGGGGTGCCACTATGGGGCCATGGGAAATTGCTGCAGGTGTTAGATCTCAGCAGAAGGTGAAGCCAGAAATTACCCCAATTCAATCAAGGAAGGGTGGAAGAGGGATCAGTCTTGGGCCGGCCGAGATTCTTGCAGGGGTTACGTCCCAGCAGAAGGGGAAGCAAGAGATTGCCCCAATTCAATCTACCCAGCAGGATCGTAGGAAGTCTTGCTTCTTGAAGCTTGGGGGGATTAATGAAGAGAAGGTGACCAAAGAAAGAGGTGGAAGGAGCCTGAGTCTGAGCCCGAAATCGCGTCTTTCAAAGATACAAGCTACTAGACAAGGGTTTACTACTGTGGGGTCGAAGAAGTCAGCGAAGAAAGATGATCGAGTCATTTCAAGTATTCAACCTAAGAAGCTTTTCAAAGAGGGAGAGAAGTCTGTTCCATCTAAAAAACCAGCCAAAGTGGGGAGGGTTATTGCAAGTCGGTACAATCAAATTCCAGGGCCAAATGGTGGAAACCCGACGGAGAGTGCTCGAAGGAAGAGTTCATTACCTGGAATTGCTGGAGGTGACTTTATGAAGAGTGAACAGAAACGGGCTATTTCAGTTGGGAAGTCCCGAATACCTGGACGGGTTGGAATTTCTAGCGAGTCAGTGACTAGCAGGAGCTCAGAAAATAGCAACCCCCCATCAGCATTAAAAATTGCAGATTTTCTTCCAGTTCCAAAGATCAAAACAGTTAGATGCATGAATGAGACTCCCAGGGATTCTGGACCAGCGAAGAAGGTAGCTGAATTAGTTGGAAAGAAGTCGTACTTCGCCACTGAAGATTATGTTGAAACTTCAGTTTGTCAGGCTTTATGTTTTGATGAAGAAGAGGAAGAATAAAAGATTGATTTTCTTCAATTTGTTCTACATTTCAACATTTGGATTTGTATGGAATGCTCTACTATGGTGTAAGCTTTGCTCTTGCTTCCTCTATAAATATGTTTTTAATTTTTTCTGTTGTCTTTTCCTATTTGCTTTTGGCATAAAGTGATTAATTATCTCTTGATTCATCTCTACATTCTGATTTTCTGTCTTTCGTAACAATAGATGAATAAGAAACCTAAGCTCCATAATCTGAACAATAACTTCGTTTAATTGTCTGTAGATGCATGTCTGTAGATGCATTGTTATGAATGTGCATTGTGGCAGGGTGGGATCACCACTCTTTTAGTAGAAATGCGACCCTTACAACTTGATTTGTGATGTCTTGTAATGAATGTGCATAGTGCCAGTATGGGGTCACCATTTTTTTAGTAGAATCCCACTTTTATATCTTTGATTTATTGTCTGCATAGCCATACCCTACCCTTCTATTACATGGACCACATCATGACAGTCTACTATGTTATCTTAGCACACTCCACTCTTGTTTAGTTTATCTTCTGACAACTGGGATCCCAAACTAAATAGAGTGATTGGGTTATGATGGTGTCTATGAACACATTGTTGAGAACCCTTAGGCTTAAAACTCTTTTTTGTTAATGAATCTTATACTCAGTTATATAGAAAAAATAACTAAATAAAGCTCTAGGAACTCGTCAAGGGGATGGATAAGAGAGAGAGGAGAGGTTAGATTCATAGAAGAACGGAAACATATGGGGTACCATGTTTCATTTACAAGACCAACCAAGCTTTTTGGTGGGGGTTTCGAGGCCCATATGTGCACAAGGAGTGCCTGCTAATGCAAATAGCCCCAAACCTTTTCTTTTCCTTATTTCTCACTTTTCTTTTTGTGCATAGCGCAACCAAGTTTCAGCCCAATGTGCATTGTAAAATGCCATATATTACAAACCCTTTTCACCCTTTTGTTTCCAGGTTTCCACTGGAATTTGTGCCTTTAGCTATTACATGACTGAAGTTTGTAGTGTAAATTCATGCCGGGTGACATTTGGTGGCTTCAGATTCTTACAACTATTCACAAACCCACTGTCTTAATTTTTTTGAGATGGTTCTATCCATAACCCTGTCACTAGATATTGGTTAGATGCCAAAAACCCTAGTCATAAAACTAAACCTTTGGGGAGTTGTATGTCCAGGGGATGAGAGGGACTTGACACATCCCCTGGACATACAACTCCCCAAAGAGTAAGTTTAGCCAGCCTTGTTTGCTAGTCTTTTTTGGTGTTTTTACACTTTTTACCTCTTCTCTTTAAAACACAACTACAAAAACTATCTATAGAATGGGTAGAAGTGTAAAAAAACCCAAAAAAGACCAAGAAAATGCTAGCAAACAAGGCTGACTAGATGAAAATACACCAAGTCTTCTATAGATAAGTGTTTGTGGTTGTGTTTTAAAATGTCAAAAAGTGTAAACATCAATGTAAAAAGTGTTTGGGTAAAAAGTGTAAAAACACAAAAAAAATGTCAAAAAATGCTAGCAAACAAGGCTGGCTAGACTTGCTCAATGTTTAGTCCTACTTAAATAGTGTAAACATCAATCACAATACTGATGAGACTAGAGCTCTAAAAGACAAACAAATAGGCAAGCAGTCCTCATCTATCCCTCTCTCCCTTGTACCACAGTAAGTAGTGACAAAACCTTGATAGTCACTTAAGCCACATGTGAATACACTACTAGCACCCTCACCATGTGCTTCTCACATAAACAAAAAAAAACTTCTTTAGTTATGATTTGCTTACTGAATTGAGTAAGTAATCTTCAGAATCCCATTCAGCATCATCGGGTTTTCTGTGGAAAACCTGTGACACTACCTTGAAATATTTCTTACAAAAAAGCTTGATGTTACTGTAATACGTGAATAGGAAAAAAAAATTTAATTAAGAAAAGAAAACTTATCATTATAAACTAAGACTTATTTCTAAGGAATCTAGAAAACATGTAAATGCTGTGTGCAATACAAAATTATACAGGAAAAACATTGTACTTTAAGAGTGCCAGATACTGCTCAACATACTGAGCAATCTGTTTGTCGACAACTTCTTTATTATTTTCTTTGCATCTTTAACATCAGCTTGTGCAAGATTTTCCAAATTCTTTAGGTAAACAGAATGTGCTATTTTTTTCCGTCCATTGTTGCAACTAGTTAATGACATTATAGTCAAAAGCAAGAACCTTTTGTTACCTGATTTCACCTCATCTGGATCGAGTAATTGGAGAATTCTACTGACATTGAAATCTTCCTGTATGAATCTTCTCCTATTCCTTGGGACTGAAACCATACTAGAAAGAGCTTCAGCTGCCATTTCTTGAACTTCAAATGACCTTGCATCGAGCAATTTTACAAGTTCTGGCATAAAACCGTGATCTCCCAATACTTTCTTTGTTTCCTCTGATGTCCCACAAAGACGACATGTCACCTTTACTGCCAACTCTTGAACTGAAACCTCACAGCTCCTGAGAAAGAAGAGTAGTTGATTGAGGAACCCATATCCTATTAAAGTATTGAGAGAACTAGCTGAGGAGAAGCACAAAGTCTCGATAGTTCTAAGTGCAATCTCTCGAGTTTTTGAGGAAAAAAATGATTTGGGATCCAGGACTTGGACAAGTGAGTAGATTCCCCCTTCTCTAACCACCATTTGGCGAATTTGTTCATCTCCAGAGGCTATTATTTGCAGGAACTCTGTCGCAGTTATCTTCAAAATGTCGTCTTTTGAATGTATAAGCTTGACGAAGGTCGAAATTGCGCCTTCATCAGCCATGAATCTCTTGATCTCTTCAACTCCAGCTAAATTCTTCAGAACCCCACAGGCAGCACTAATTAACTCTGTTCTGCTATCATGATTATTGCATATCCTTAACACTGCTGTAACACCACCTTGAGCAGAAACGGACCAAGCATTGTTTGAATTCTCAGTCAGTTCCTGCAGCACCCTTGCTGCTCTTTCTTTTCCCAATTCACTTCCTGACTCAAGAACCTGAATTAAAGATGCAATAATTCCAGCCCCAACAAGAACGCCTTTATAGGAATCAAATCCTGCAATCACTGAAACAGCTTTTGCAGACTCTTCTTGAATTCTCTCTTCTCCTACTTCAAGAAAACTTACCAAGAGACCAATAATTTCATTGGTTTCAACTACAATCCTCACGTACTTCTCATCTTCATGGATAACTTCATTCAGAGCCACCAAAGCCTGGATTTTCATTGCTGAGCATCCAATCTTCATCCTACTGACTACGTCCATGACGTAGAACTTCATGTCATCTCGAGAAGCTCCAATACTAGGCCTCGAAACTACAATTGCATGACCTTGAGATAAAACTCCAGCGTTGTATAGTCCTGCAAGGCACTTGAGATGAACATCAAACTTTGCGGTGATTACATCGATATCGCTCTGCATAAGGAGCTTCCCACTGTACGAAAGATTGAGACATCGCTTTGCAAGAGCATGACAGTCATCAACTGATGCTCGTATGGAGTGAGTTAACTCGAAGAAGGTTGAGTTTTCACCAAAATCACAATTTTCTGCTGCAATCAGACCAGAATTCAGCTCCTCTAGCTTGTTTCTGATTAACTGCCATTTCACACTGAACACTTTGATGGAATAAGATAGAGATAATAAAGAAGTTATGAGTCCAATCACCTCTCGAAGATTCATGGGTGATTGTGAAGAGCTCTGTTGTTCATTATCAACCTCCTTCTCTTCTCCCATTTCTTTCTTCATTGGCTTTGTTGCAAAGACATCTTCTGACGAAACTTTCAGTGAAACGCAGAAGAAAACATTGATTTTATCGGATTTCAAGGTTGAGTAGAACTGTATTTTGATGCCTCAGGCAGACTTAGTCCTCCATCTATGTACTTATCTCTATTGTTTGCTTTGTTTGAAACTGTGAACTTGAATTCAGATCAGTGCACATCAACCAAATTGACCTTTGGGAGGATCAAGTAATGGTTTGAGGGGTCAATGGAATAGTATAAGGGGCATAGTCGTCTCGTTGGAATAAAGGGCATATGGGTGTTGTGCAGAACAATTGGTTATGTTTGTATGATGGTAGGATGGGTGGGTGAGAAGGAATAGGGTTTTAATAAGAGTGTGTGGAGAATGAAATTTGTATTATATTGTGTTTATGAAAAGTATAAGTTAAGAAATCGAGCCATATATCATTCCTATAAATCCTATGTATTTGTAACAACCCTAGTTTGGTTGTAATTGATGAAAATATTGATAAATAAATGCACCATCGATCGTGTTCATACCAGATTACCAAAAATGGAAAATAAACAGAAATAGTTGACAGTGAGAGTTGGCATAACTAATTATGATCCAGATTACGAGGAATGAGAGTATGAAACACCAACAACTACTTAGGATGGTTTTTAGTTTATGCAAAATTAGACCAGTGTTGAATCCTTGTTTTCGTTTGATTAAACTTAACCATATCATTATGCATCAGCATTATTATTTATATATTTGAAAACCAGAGCGGGTTTTATGAATCCTTAAACCATAATATGTCCTCGCAGAGTTTGAACTTTGTATTTGTGATACCATCTGTTACAAGTCTCATGAATTTGACGAGCTATTGCAATATTTCTTTTTTATTCTTAAGTTGTCGGTTATCGAATTAGATTGCGTCTTTGGTAGAACTAGAACAAGAAGAAAAGATTTGCCACTTGGTTATCAAAACAAATGGCATGGTTTTATAGTTGATGAACATTAAAGGGGATAATGTAGGGAGGTCCTTGAGACAGAGAAAGGTTGTTTTCCAATATCCACAGCATTGAACAGCCCCACCATGTGAAACCCTTTTTTTTATGCCTTGAGCTGGTGGTGGTCACCTTTCAGGAAGTGGGGATGAAGTATCCTTCACAAGCAAGAGAAAAGAAAGTTATTTCCTTTCCTAACTTTTTTACAAGGAAACAGATTTTGAGTGGAGCCCCTAAAACTTAAAGCCAAAAGCCCCATATGCCAATACAAAGCCATGAGAAAGAACAAAGGGCATTGACCCATGCAGACATCAAATATGATAAAAATGCAGGATAACCTTTATATGAATACATCAAAGTTTAGCCATAGAAAGGTGGATGCCATTAGCAACATAAACAAAAGGAAGACATGGTGGATATGAAAACTTCATGATTACCTGATTGATTAAGTGTGGGAGTAAGCATAATTTATTTCTTCAACTATACTAAACATCCTTTAGTTTATGTGATCCCTTTGTAATGTGTTACAGTGTGCTTTGTGTTTGGTCTGTTTAGTTAACCATTTTTTTTGGGAAATGGAATCTATTTTCCTTGTTATGCAGATTTTCGATGTTTGGTTATTTATTTACTGACAGGAAATTGATTCTTCATAAGACTATTTTCCAACTGCTCATAGGAATCCAAGTCCGCGGGAGAGGCCTCAAAATCGGTTTCATGGAAACGGTTTCAATTTTCATGTCTATTTTTCGTGCAACCAAACAGACCCTTAAGTGGAAATCCACAGCGCCTTTGCAATTACAAGCGTGGCAGTGAAGAGACCATAATCATAATTTCTTTCCTGGTCTTTTTCCCTAAGATTTGCACATAGAAAATTGCTCTTTTTCTAAGGGACCACTTCTTTTTGTTTCACCTCTGCATTTGCTAAATATATGTCATGTGACTAGGTCACGCGAGCTATGCTAGGTTTCTGATTCATAATTGCGGTTTGATCTTGTTAGCATTAACATGTCATCCCTGATTATAGATGAGAAACATGTAGCAAGGATGTTATGGTAATTGAATGATCCGGTGGAGGTTTGCAGTGGTTTGAAAGAGACTTGATGTTAGGTAAAGATAAAGATGGACTTGTGATTAAGCGAAGGAGTCATTGTTAGTGAAAGCTTTGAGTAGGAAGCAAGAGAAGTCTAAGATAGATGAATGAATAGGTACATTATACCTTGCCTTTCAAGAGTAGGTACAAATGAAAGCTTCCATGTTCATCTAATTGGAATGACAGAGATTCAAAAAATAAAAATAAAAATAAAAATTTGCTATAAATTTTCCAATTAGTCAAATAACTTTTTACGAAGCATTTGCATTTGCTAATAGGCCAAGAAGATCTTAATCCAATTTCAATCAAGATTGAAAGAACGGTAATGAGCTTGTGCACTACTGTTCTAATTAGACTCAAAGGCCTTAATACAAAATGGACTGCCTAGTTAGAACTTAGAAACCACATTCATTAAGCAACAATGCGGCGCTTACTCTAGTAAGAAGCAAAATTTCAGAGTTACTAACTTCAATTCAAACTAGATTTCTTACTTCTAAACACCGCCTTATTTGATGTAATTTCTTACAATCTTATGATCATGTGGGTCTAAACCCTACTTTCTTGACCTTATGATGATTATTACTAATGTAAAACAAATCAATGACGCTAACTTAGAATGTGACTTCACTGTATTGTGGGGGCCTGAGAAACTCTTAGGTGGTTTTGGTGAAAGTGTGGACATCTGACCAACATCTAGCTTGAAATTGCATGACTTGGGATTAAGTGATTATTACCTGAAATCATGGTAAATCCCTGTACTGGTTAAAATTTTGAGACAAACTACCAATACTTGGCTTTAAATGGTATTCAATTAAAGTTGACTAATTATCCGCGACAGGAATATAGGGTTGGTGCATTTGATTATATACCAAATCCTATCGAGAGATCCATAGTACCTAAAACCAACAAAAATTATCAGTTTGGACAGTTAGTTGAGTTTCTCAATCTATTCAATGATTATGAACCAAGTGAATTAGTTTAAATCTATACCACTATAATTATATTAGAACTTTTTCTGTGTAACTATGAACCACACACAAACGAATCAATCAATTTACGCTATACGTCAATATATATATATATAAATATATTCTTAATTGGATCAAAGAGTAATTTCTTTATTTATTGTTATTAATCCCATTTTAAATGCTTATGTAAAAGTGATTGAAACTGGATTAATAGGCCTAATAGGGCCCCATGAAGAAGAAAAACAGAGACTTGTGATTTGAGTAATCGTATTACCTGTTTAGTGATGCAACTGTGACTGTAAATGATGCCAGCATCCATCTCCTTGGTGGTGAAAAGTGAGGTGTGTTTGTGTTGGGTGGTATTGATGCAAAAAAGGGATTTAGATATCATGCATCCTCAACCAATCTGGTTGCATTGTCTGGTGAAAATGCTGCCAAAACAATCCAAGTTTGATTGATCAATTCATGAGTTTGTGGGTACTTGACCATGGCAGTGTCATAACTACTTGTGTTGATGAAAAATAGTACAAAAAGTGTTGGTCCATTTCAATGATGTATAGGACAATAATTCATCCTCATCTTGTGATTTTGATGCAAGTGTTTAACCTTGATATGGTTGGGAAATTTAACTTGTTCAAATATGTTTGACAGATTTTGCCTTGTGCTAGGAAGATACACAAAAAGTCCAACGTATTCATGTTGGATACATCCCGGATACCAATACACCCCAAATATAATCTAGGGATTCTAACTCATGGTCAATAGCCAGGATATGACCTCAATATGGCCACATACATTTATTTTTCTATTTTTCTTTGCAAATTGCCATGATAGGTTGGGAAATGAACTTTTTTGTACCATATGCATGATTAGGATGCATATACTTATGAGTTATGACATTTTTAGTGTTTAACAAATTAATGAAATGATAATGTTATCATATGTTATGGCTTATATGATTCATTAATTAATAAATATGTTATCATATTTTTATTGTAAAAATATGTTATCATATTAATATAAATTTATTATATTATCTTAATGTAGAATCCTCTCTATACCCATATCCTAATTTTTTTAAATTTGACGTATCGCCATATCAGTTTCGTACCATACCCGCATCCATGCAACCTAGCTGGTGTTTTTACTGCCTTTTATTGTTTATGTGGTGAAACGTTAAAGTGACTTGGTTTCATGAGAGGAGTAATGACATTCTGCTCACAAGGTTCACTTCCACAAATTCAATCAATCATCAAATACTCTTAAGATTAGCAAGAAAATCTGATGATACATCAACATAGACCGACATCGCAGTTATACACGTGGCAAAGAACATCCATCACGAGAATTTGGCGTTCCATCTATTGAGCCAGCTCGTAAAATCCAAGAAGGTTAAAATCGATCATAAAGGCCCAAACAAGGCTCATTAAAGAAAGACGTAATCAAAGCCCAAATCCAGACCTACACGAATCAAAACCCAAATTCAGACCCGCATGAATCAAAGCCCAAATTCATGCCCAAAGCGAGTTATCTCATAAAGAAGATGAAGGTTGCACAAAAAAAAGTCATTGAGAGAGTTACGCCTCTATCTCCATAAAGGAGGAGACTGTTACGATAAACATCTCCTTCCATTGCGCCTCACATGTTTAAGTCACGCATAGAATTAACCGCAACCATTATAAAAGGTAAAGGGAACATTCGACAAAGGTATGTAACTTTAACTAAGTTTTGTCCAGATTTATTTCCTTCTTCAAACATAGTCGTTGACTTAAGCATCAGAGTGCCTTCAACTACCAAAAATGTGGTCTTTGGCAGTCTAACATCTGTTTTGAAGGTCAAACTCTCAGAAGGACGAGATTCTTCGTGACGGTTGGTCTTTCAATTCCATCATTGCCTTGTATTTAATGTTGTCAGCAACTTTTGGTAAGTTGGTGTCTCGATTTCCTGCTCACCCGTTCGTTTTCGCGCACATTTTTAGGATTTCACGTAGCCATCATATCTCGCAAGTTGTCTCATGAGCAGTCCCTTCGTTGCTTGGCTCTATAAAAGGGGGCATGATGGGTTTGTTTTCCCTTTTTACGCTATCTTTGAAATTAAGGTTTTTTTATTCCTTCGTCTCCTTCATTCTCTTTGTTTCTCTGTTCTTTAACGATGTTTGTTGGCGATAAATTAAGCGGCAATCCGCTAGCTATTTGAGGCTTATTTTTCTCCCAAGAAAGCTTATCAAGCAATGTTGGACAACCTTCGTTCTGACTATAACTTACCACCCAACCTTGAGATTATTTTGCCTAGACAAAACGACAGTCATTGTCGTCTAAGGTCCGAGTACGTTGCTTTGTATCCGTGCATGTTCTTCTCTAGCTTTCGATTCCTAGTTTCAGAGCTGTTTTGGGAGTACCTGGATTTTTTTGGCATTCCTCCTGCCCAAATGGGTCCTAATGGTTGGAGGGTCATGATTTTTTCTTATGCGAGGGCTATTCTATCCGGCATTCCTTTGACTACAAGGGTTCTGCATTTAGTGGTTGGTCTGATGGTGACCAAGGATATATGCTTCATATGTTCTCCCGCCTGCTTCATGAAGCTTAATGAAGACATTTACGATTGGTCTAGGTCATGGTTTTATGCTTCTGTTAACTCTGGCTACTTCCAATTGCGAAGTCGTCTGATTCTACAATCATTCCGAGTTCCCAACAAACAAAAAGGTTTGTAGTTGACTGCAAAGAAGTTAAGGATCAGTGACCAATTCTTGAAGCTTCCCCAGTTCCTTGTGGAAGTATTTCTCTTGGAGGACATCTGGGATCGTAGTGGTCAGTACACTATGAACGAAGTGGAGTGGGCCTTGCTTAATGAATCTTGTGCTGAGGATATCGTTGCTCACGCTACTCATCCTAGCGTTAGTGGTGCTAGCATTGATTGGGAAGTGAGTTCGGACAGGCGTGTTACGAATCTCGATGCTCCCGTCAATGTCGTAGGTCCGACCTCCAGGAAGAGGAAGCTTACGAGGCCCATTAGTCCATCAAGGCGATTGTCGGTAGATCCTGGTCGGGTTCCGAGGAAGGAACGACTCTCTACTTGTGGCGCTGCTTGGACTGCATCTCGTCCGAGTCCTTCTAGCAAGGATGTTATGGAAGCTACCTCTCGTCTGAGTCCTTCCTGCGAATGTTATGAAAGAGGATCATGCATCCCTCGAGGAAGCTAAGGAGATGAGGCTGGTGTTGGAGAGGAGGGAGAAAGAGACTACTCGTTCGTTGGACAGTAAAAAAAGAGGCTTCTCTCCGTTATGGTAAACATTGCTGAATGGTCTAACGATGATCCTCGAGCTATTGATGATAAGATGCTTCAGTTGGCGGTAGAGCAATCTAAAAAAGTTGTCGGTAGTGGTCAAAGTTTTGAAATTCATCCTCTTCATTCTCCTATTAACGTCAATGATGCGGCATGATTCTTAGTTTATTCTCCTGCTTGTCTAGACTTTCCTGCTCTTGCTGCCACAACTAGTCCCGTTCCTGTTACGGTTGCTTCGTGCCAGAAGGGCAAGAATGGTTTTTCTTTTGTCACTGTCGTTCCATCTGCCCTTCCGGCTGTTAGGGGTGGTTCCTCCGTGCTTTCGAATCCCTGTGTTCTTCATCCACGACTTAGCTAAACTGAGCCTAGCTCAAAGGATATTTGTATCATGTCGGACGACAATTTTTGTTGGTTTACTCAGCTTGATGTGCAAGATGGTGCGTGCAAGTTGATAAATGAATGGCACAGGCAATCAGTGGAAAGACCTTCGATGCCCGTATTGCATCCAATCGATCACCTTGATTATGGTCATGAGCAGATAATGGACAGGATGAATAATCTCACCTATGTAGGGATGATGGGCTTGGTTTATCGAGTTGGTCCTGATCAAGTGGTATTCTCTCACGTCCTTTCCCAATTCAACGTGTTGAAAGTGCAATGCGCAGAGTCGAAGAAAACTGTCAAGGCCACTCAGACTTTATTGATTGAAGCGAAGAGTGTGCGGGATGAGTCTGCCATTGAGCTCAAGTCTCTGAGGGCCAAGTTGGATAGGGTTTGTGCTCGTTTACATGATGTGGAGAAGGAGTTATCCACCGAGAAGGCAACTTATGATGAGGCTTCTCGTGTTGCGCTTGAACAATAAGTCAATCGTGATATTGCTGAGAAGCGAGTGAAACGGTTGACAGTTGCGCTCGATGAGGTCAAGGAAAATACTTCTATTATGCTTACCACCGCTGAGTGACGGCTTGCCGAGGCCACAAACAAACTCGCTACAGTCAAGGACAGGTTTCGCATTGTAGAGGTTGAAAATTGGAAGCGAGTGGTTGATGGGCGGGTTGAGCTTATTGATTATATCGAAGGGCTCGGTGTGGATTTGTCCAAGTACCGCCACTTGGTTTATCAAGCTTTCGAAGACGATGACAGTGAACAAGGTGTCCCGGACCCTTCGAGCGTTCCAGTGGTTGAAGAGTCATTGTTTCCTTTTCTTTCCGAAGTGAGAACTCCGCCCTCTCTCGTAGATGATGTTGCCAACGATGTTGTGGTTGCCTCTATTTCCTCTATTACTCTTTCATTTTCTTTTCCGGGTGTAACAGAATAGTGCTATTAATGAAAAGAGTTTCCCTTTTGGTATTCATGTTTGCGCGTTTTCGTAATTTATCTTGTCGACTTGTTGTATTGCCTGTTGCTTTTTAATTCAGTCGTAGTCGCACGAGTTGCATGTCGGACTTTCTTGACTTGAATTCCCTCATGTTATTTTCATGCTTTGACGCTCTAGTTGTTTTGAAATGGGTTGACTTTATCCTTTTTTCTTGATGTGCTGGAGCTTACTCGAGCAAGTTGACTTTTCCTTCTCGACTTTTACTTTTGTTGGTTCGACATATCAGTCGACCTGTAGCTCTTTAAATTAAGTTGACTTGTCGTTCAGCTCTTACCTCGTTGGTTTGGCGCAATCAACCTGAAGCTATTTTTTAATCAAGCTGACTTATGTGTCTAACTTTCACTTCATTGGTTTGACGTACTAGTCAACCTAAAGTTGCATTTGTGTGTCCAACTCTTACTTCGTTGGTTTGACGTACTAGTCAACCCGAAGTTGCATTTTACTTAAGTTGACTTGTTTGTCCGAATTTTACTTCATTGGTTTGACGTACTAGTCGATTCATAGCTTTCTGAATTTAGTCGACTCGTTCGTCCAATTCTTACTTCGTTGGTTCGACGTACTAGTCGATTCGAAGCTTTCTGAATTTTCTTGACTCGTTTGTCCAACTCTTACTTCATTGGTTCGACGTACTAGTCGACTCAAAGTTGCATTTTACTTAATTGACTTGTTTGTCCGACTTTTACTTCGTTGGTTCGACGTACTAGTCAACTTGAAGCTTTCTGAATTTAGTTGACTCGTTTGTCCAACTCTTACTTCGTTGGTTTGACGTACTAGTCAATCCGAAATTGTCTTTTAATTAAGTTAACGCGTTTGTCCAACTCTTACTTTGATGGTTTGACATACTAGTCAACCCGAAGTTGCATTTTACTTAAGTTGACTTGTTTGTTCGACTTTTACTTCGTTGGTTCAACGTACTAATCAACCCGAAGTTGCATTTTAATTAAGTTGGCTCGTTTGTCTAACTCTAACTTCATTGTTTTGACGTACTAGCCAACCCGAAGTTGTTTTTAACTTAAGTTGACTTGTTTGTCCGACTTTTATTACGTTGGTTCGACGTACTAGTCGACTCGAAGTTTTCTGAATTTAGTTGACTCGTTCTTCCAACTCTTACTTTGTTGGTTTGACGTACTAGTCAACTCGAAGTTGCATTTTACTTAAGTTGACTTGTTTGTCCGATTTTTACTTTGTGGTTGATTAGACAAGAAGTTTATTATATATATTCGGCATGTGTCCTGATTTCTTTTGGCTTGGTATGTTGATTGCTCTGTATGGCTAAGTTTTGATTCATTTATCCTGTTGTCCACGCGTAAGATGGGAATTTCGAATTTGTAATTTTATTGATATTCCCTTCTGGATATTCTGACCAACCTTAACAGTTGTTTTTCTTGAGCAGTTATGCTGGATTAAAGAGTGATTTGCTTTGTCCTTCTGATCTTTGCTTAGTTGATGTCGATCCTTATGACTTTGTTGCTTGGTCTTCCTGATCTTTGCTTGGTTGATGTTGATCCTCGTGTTAAAGATTTGTCTTTGTTGCTTTGTCTATTTCATTATATATGTTATCGTAGCTAATGGACTCGGTGTGCTCTCTGATCCAGTAGCTGAGTAGTATTGGTTTGTCTTATCATGCTCACATCAGCGCCAAATTGTTCAATCATGCTCATACATCAGTGCCAAATTGTCCAATCATGCTCACATCAGTGCCAAATTGTCTAATCATGCTCACGTTAGTATCGAATTCGGCACCAACTACCAAGGTTTGGTCGAGTTTGTTGCCGTCAATTTTATCATTGGTAATTCGGGTTGGGATTGCATCCGTCGGTAGGGTCCTTGAATTGTGTTAGTTGATCAATGCAAATTTCTCCATGTTCTATGCATTGGTAAAATGGTTCGTCTGGTTTTTTGATATAAATCAGCTCGAGTGGGAGGTATTTTTGGTTGCTTCTTCAGTTGGGTTGATCGTTTTGTTTCCTCCGACCATGCAGTGTAGGACGTATATTAGTTCTATGGGTTGTTCTTTGGATACTGTAGTGGTATCTGCTTTTTCCTTTCCCTTGCGTTGCTTGTCCGGCATTCCAATGAATTCGTCAAGTCGTCCTCTCTAAACCAGTGTTCAATTTCATCTTTTAGATTGTAGTAACCTTCAGTATCGTGCTCATGATCCTTATGGAAGGAACAATATTTGTTTTTGTCTCTTCCTTCTCAGTATCCTCTCATCCTGAGTGGCCAGTTGATGTCATCACATTTCGCCATATGCTTCAGTATACTGGTCTGACTTGTTTTCAAGGCCATGTATGGTTTGTATGTCCTCTTCACACACTTGTTACACACTCGTGTCGAGGTCGTGCTGACTATAGCTTCCCGGACTCTTGCTGGTTAGATTCGGTTCTTCCGCTATTTCGATGTCTCTTTGGATGAATGTTATCCTCCCGGGGTTCGTCATCTCTTCTTTTTTTCCTCCCTCCGTGATTATCCCTTTCTTGGTCATTTTTCCTCCTTGCATATTTGATCTCCTCGAGAGAAATGTGTTTTTGGGCTATTTTCAACAGGATCGCCATGTTTTTGGAGGTTCTAGGTTGAGAGCATAAAAAAGGGCATTTTTTCAGCCCGGCGGTGAAAGTAGCGGCGGCTATGTCATCACTGCATCCATCGTCAGCTCGTTAGTAAAACGAGTGACGTATTCCCTTATTGTTTCCTCGGGCTTTTGTTTGATATGGAGGAGGTAGTGTGGTCATTTCCTCATCCGCTGACTTTCGATGAATCTTGTGATGAAGGCGGTGGCTAATACCTAAAAGGAGTCTATTGACCTCAGTGGTAGGTTGTTGAATCAATTCATTGTTGTGGAGGTAAGACTAATCGAAAATATTTTGCACAAGATTGACTTCGTAGTCTCTTTCAACGCCATCATGTGGTGGAAGTGTCTCAAGTGATCTGTTGGCTCGGTGGTGTCATCGTATACTTCAAACTTTTGTGGAGTGAACCTTTTTGGCATGGGAGTTTTCATGAGGGTATCGGAGAATGGCGACTTGGCTAGTTCATACAATACGTTGGGATCCGTGACTCCGATTCTGAATGGAATTTCAGCAAGCATTACGTCGCTCTATGGAGTCTTGCTCTGGGGAAGTTCATTGCTCTCAAGGTTTCATTGTTGAGATTCTGTTGGAACTTCGACGATGTCTCGAGTTCGATTGGTGGAGTTTTGCTGGAGCGGTGCTTGGATAGGATCGACTGACTGAATGCGCTCCTGGATGAGTTTTTCCAGCATCTTTGTCATGTGTTTCATCTGAACCATAAGCAAGTCTACCCGAGGATCAGTGACGGTGTCACCGGATGTCTGAATGGTCTAAGCTATTGCATGCTGTGGATCTTGATTGTCGGGTGCAATTGGCCCAATGGTCTGAGTTGCATCTAGTTCCCGTAAGTATCTGCCTTGACAATTGGTCTTTCAATTCCATAACGAAAGTATAACGAAATTTGTGTATTGAGACGGGAATGTTTCTAAGCTCAACCTTCCCTCAAGCTTGGAACACAGTACTGCATAAGCCTATTCATCCTGTCCATGTAACTAACATCAAGATTCTGAATACTCCTTAAACCTAAAGAACACTTCTTCAAAAGTCTGTCCGAATTAAATACACCATCAAGATTACACAAGTCGTTTGAACTAAAATAAGAATAATTCAAATCCACAAAGATACTTAATACACACCAGACTAGAGCTTCTCCTCAACACCAGAAGACAACGCCATCACAGCAAAAGGCATCCATGATCCATAACACACAAAAAAGACATTTCATCATCCACCTTACAATTATCATTAACAAACTCATGGCTCATTCCACAAAATAGATTGCAACCACAAACGGCGCACCTGATATACGTTACTCTTTCAACTTTCTTCAATTCACCCAATTCAAGTTCATTACTGACTGCTCTACACCACAATCGAAGCCATGCGCAGCAGGCACGTTTATTAGCATGGTGTCTGAGTGTATCGACCCATACTGCACGTCTCAATCTGCACCATGAAATATGTGGCTGACCCACTGAGCTCCAACACACCCCTGCCTATACATTTCAACATAAATTCCCATCATCTCCTATTTGCTTTATCTCAAGTGCAGAACCTCGGCATTTGCTTCCATTTCCATCACCACCATAGGTCAGGAGTGCAGAGACCTTACTTGCAATTATAGAAGGCACGGCAGTCATTGAAGAGACAGATATGATGCAAAACAATGCAAAAGGACGCTTACACCTAGCAGGAAGGCCCTTGATGTCTTCAATGTTACAGACAAAATTGACGTACCCTGCTTCTTCAAAAAGGTAATCCACAAATATAGGACTCGAGAATAAATTATTGTAATAAATCTACTAGTATTTTTGCTTGTGTGTGTTGATCCATCTGTTTGCTTATTGTAATAAATTATTGTAATATAGGACATTGGTTCATTTGTTACTCACTGCCATGGCTGTTTTATTACTTAAGCATTGGTATCTTTGTAACGCCCTTATTTTTTTAATGGTAATAAAAATTTATGCAACTAAAATTAATTAAAAATTTTATTTTAAAATATTCTTTCGTTTGACAAGTTATATTTTTTGAAATTCGCTTAACTTTCTTTCCTTCCAAATCTCGGGACGAAATTCTTTTAAGATGTGTATATTGTAAAACCCGCCAAATTCACTTATTAATATACTTTTATTATTTTAGAAGTTAATAATATTTATTTATTGGTAGTAATTATTAATTGGTAATAGTTACAAATAATTATATTTTATGATTTTAATTTAGGACCTAGGTTTAGGCTGGTGGTGGGTAAGAGATGAGTGATGGTTGTGTTTAGCCAAAGAAACCCTAATTAAAAACTCATTTAAACTCTAGTCTCCTTTTTCTCTCTGGATACACACAGAAGAAAAAGAAAACTTACGTTGAAAAATGTGGGAGGTGCTGAAGGAAGAAATTTGCTCAAATCTTGGAATTCTTGCAAAAAGAGGTGAGATTTCTCCTTCTTCTTTTTACATTCATCCCATCTGCTTAGATTATTGATTTGATTGTCTTGTTTGCGGTTCGTTCCTGAAACATTGCAATATGTGGTAGTGTTTCTTGTTGATTCATTTTGCTTTCTAAGTGTACAGTAGATCTTCGAGGTAGAAGTGAGAAATAAATCAGAGGGGTTGTTTGTTTACTGCAATTCTTGTAACAATGTTTGGATTATTTCTATGTTTATGGTTCTATTCATTTGCTTTGACTACAAATACTTGTTTCGACTATATTACTGCAAATCATCCCACATTGTCTAGCAAGATGCGTATGGATACATATAAATTAGTTGAACTTTTTCATCACTGGTGCACCCTAGGCCAGCGTTATTAAGAAAATAAAACTGTGAATGACTCAACACTGATAATTTTCATTAGGGAATTCTACATTGTTAAGCTTCGAATTGATACAATATGATGGGTATCATACATTGGTGTAAAATAACATGAAACTCCCATTAGCTGGTTATTAAATCGATATTCTCATGCCCCTTTTGTGTATTTGATTGAGGAATTCATTCAATCATTTATTTTTATTGTTAATTCACTGTCTTCACATTTAAAAGGTCTCCACACTGTTCCTTCAGCACTGTTTGCACATTATTGAACAAATATACCATTACATTGGTGTCTGACACCAATAATATGGGTTCACTATATTAATACTATATATATACCAAACTGTATATTAATACTGTACCAAATTGTGACGACCCTCTCTCGCACTATATATTAATACTATACCAAACTGTGACGACTCCCTCCCACACTGTATTAATATTGTCTGCTTTGGACTACCATCCGGCCCTCACTGCTTTAAAACGCGTCGATACAATGGGGAGCTAACCCCACACATAGGGGTGGGCATCTCATCCCGCGATCCCGATCCCGTCCCGTCCCGTCCCGATTTTTTTGGATTTTAATGGGATTGAATAATTTCATCCCGATCCCGTCCCGTCCCAATCTAGAATGGGATGGGATGGAAAGATTTTCAATCCCGCCAATCTCGTCCCGTCCCGAGCTAATTTTTTAATATTTATTATTAATATTGTATTTATTTATTTATTTATATTCATATAAACTTAAAGATAACTGGCAGAAACTCATGTGTTTACATTTGAATCCTTTCTGGGATCTTCATCTTTTGATGTTCAAGATTGCATTTGAATTTCATTTATTTTATTTTGAGTTTTATATATTAAGTAATATCGATTTAGACTATATATGAATGTCTCTTGAGGCTATCATTTCTGGGTTTATCTGAAGTTTCAAGGAGAAAACAGATGAAAACAAAAGCAAATTGAACTCTCCCAAACATCCCAACTAGATTAGCACTTGAGGGAGGTTTGCAATCAATCACGTGCTCGTTACGTATACAATGTTATAAGCATCTTGAGAGACATATTCAGACATGTCTTTTTTATCCATTATTAATTTGGTTTAAGACTAAAGCCTGCTAGGTAATATGCTACTCACCCTTGGGCAATAAGAGTTATCTTGTAGTGTCAGAGAACGTATATTCAAGAGCTGATCTGGTTTACGAGACCTTGGGTTTTCCATGGGGTCGTCTCTATATTGGTGGGCATTTCACTGCTTAGGTGTTATCCATAACTATTTCCAGATTCCTGCAATTTGCTTGTAGGTTTAAGAAAATTATTTGTCATGCTCTATATCTAATTATAAGAAATTTATTTTTCATGCTCTTATATGATGATAATCTTCGCAGCAGTCACAGGTAGCACGCTGATCCCGTCTCGTCCCGTCCCGAACCCGTTTGGGATGGGACGAGGTCGGGATGTGGTTTTTTCCATCCCGTATGAACGGGATGGGTATATCTCGTCTCATCCCGTCCCATGCCCACCCCTACCCAAACATATAAGGATCATCCTCCTCCCCTACCCAGGCAATGTGGGACTATGATTCCCCTTGTAGCTCGTCCAACCTCTCTCGGCCTATTGGACCTGTTGGGCTCCAACCCTCACCCTCACCTCAGGTCCGCCCACTTAGGGTCTCACAATCCACCCCCCTTAAGGCCCAACGTCCTCGTTGGCCACACAGGCACAACGTCCACGTTGCCCGAGGGCCCACCTCCACGTGGCACACTTCTGGCTGGGTCAGACTATGATACCAAACTGTCATGCCCCGATTTTCGAAGCAAACGAAAATCCTAAAATCCACGTAGGATTATCCGTTTCCCCCAAAACTCGAGACGTGAAAATTCAATAACAACAGAAACAAATAGCAGCAACGACTAAACATGATTTAATTACTGAAACAAATAAAACTCAAACCCGGAAAGGACTGGCGTGGCTAGCTCACTAGCGAAACTCCAGTAACGCAACTCAAAATCTCTAAACCTGAAAGGCTAATCGGCTACATTCCAAAAGGAATGTACCCAAGAAGCAAAAGCTCACTTGGGTCAGTAATAAAGCTGGTGTGAGAAATCTTCATCCAAAAATCAATAAATCCACACGTGATAACATCAAACTAAACAAAAAAACAATAACCAACCACACCAACAGGTAGTTCCTCAATGAGGCAAGGGTGTCATCATCCTAATAAATAAATATGCATTTACGAGTACTTACGCTATAGAAGTTGACTATGGCAAGTCTGACCTGCATAAATATTAGTGGACTTGTCATCCTGCATGAAAAGGTTAGAAACAACCGGATAATATTTCTAAGTTATAAATCCTCATAAATGTAATTTATTTCCAAACTACGATACAAATCATAGTCATATCAGACTATTATTAAAACATCAACAAAACGCATTTTCTACCTTTAGGAAGACATATAGTTTTCATTCAATAGTCGAATGAGCATTTAGTTTCTTCCTTTAAGGTAATCATGCACATACACCAAAAAAAAAATCTCGCTTCTTTTTCACAATCGCACTATCCTCCATGTGCCGAACACACCTCACCCAAGTGTGTCTCCATTGCCTTCAAAATCACTCGGAGCGTACATGTTCCAAGTGGGGTGCCACCTCAAAGAACATGTCATCTCAACCGAAGTTCGATCCATGGCAAACATTTCCTAAATCTACACGTACAATCGAACTCACATGGAACAGTGCACCGATATGCAATCAAGTCTGCATACCCATAATAATATCACACGTATACAAGCAAGTCTGTATACAAAAATTTCTTTTCTTTTCACATTTTTTTTTCTTCGGAGTTGTGGAAAAGAGAAAAAAAAAAAAAAAAAAAAAATATATATATATATATATATATATATATATATATATATATATATATATATATATATATATATATATATATATATATATCAACAAAAACTCAAAAACTCTTTTATGGTGACACTTTGTCAATTATAAATAAATCAACCACAGTATCCACCATTTTTTTGGAGAACAAATAATATTTTCATAAATAAAATTTTTATACCCAACAGGGATCAAACTCATTCAATATAAGGGTGCTCCTTAACAAGTTAATTTGGCATAACGATCAATTTCAATGCACCATTATCTAAGGAAAAAAAAATCTTATGTCAAAATAATACTAGCAACAAAACTGTAACTTCAAACTTGACTAATTTGGGCAAACCAGAAACATCAAAATAATTTACACCAGAAACACACCACCTGCTCTATATGAACCCCAATGTAGGTCATCTATTTTCACTGTTCCAACACATACACTTCATTCCATTCCAACTTATACCCATGCTTGCATTAGTCCCTTTATCTCAAAATACCAAACCATTTTAAAAACATTGAAAGAGCTTGATCACCTTGGGGCTGAAAAAGTTTATAAAACATTGATATTAGGTTCTCTCACGTGGCATATACAGTGTCATCCATGAATTAAAGATGTAAAGAGATATACTCGGACATTCACTTAACTATTTATCCATGCAGCACATCCTTCTTAAATAAGACGAGAAAATTTCAAAATTCAAATGGATATGAACCTTCTAGTTTCTCAGTTGGCAAAGATTGCAATCTCCACAGGGACAGTCAACCATACTCTCAAGATCAAGATAAGCATACTACTCTTCGTTGACGATCTTGTTAGATAATACCCATTTGTGTTATTTGAGCAACTTAAAGAGCATCCTTATAAGCTTTACATCGATTGATAAAGCAAATCGAAGTGTGTCAATATGGTCAACCCTAAGACAAAAGGAAAGAAAGATAAAATACTAACAGCAAAAAAACAAAAAGTGCTACACAGAAAATTCCCCTAGAAAAAAAACAAAAGAGGAAACCCCGTGTGTAATAGTACACAAGTAATAGAAAACCCCACAAGTGTGTTAATAGTACATATGTAAAAAATGTTGGTCTACAAGTTGTATATGACTAATAAAATTGAGTTTATAGCTGACAAGAATATAGTGAACCCATATTGGTGGTGTCAGACACCAATGTAATGGTATATTTGCTCAATAATGTGCAAACAGTGCTGAAGGAACAGTGTGGAGACCTTTTAAATGTGAAGACAGTGAATTAACAATCAAATACACAAAAGGGGCATGAGAATATCGATTTAATAACCAGCTAATGGGAGTTTCATGTTATTTTACACCAATGTATGATACCCATCATATTGATACTAATTCGAAGCTTAACAATGTAGAATCCCCTAATGAAAATTATCAGTGTTGAGTCATTAACAGTTTTATTTTCTGAATCACGCTGGCCTAGGGTGCACCAGTGATGAAAAAGTTCAACTAATTTATATGTATCCATACGCATCTTGCTAAACAATGTGGGATGATTTGCAGTAATATGGTCGAAACAAGAATTTGTAGTCAAAGCAAATGAATAGAATCATAAACATAGAAATAATCCAAACATTGTTACAAGAATTGCAGTAAACAAACAACCCCTCTAATTTATTTCTCACTTCTACCTCGAAGATCTACCGTACACTTAGAAAGCAAAATGAATCAACAAGAAACACTACGACATATTGCAATGTTTCAGGAACGAACCGCAAACAAGACAATTGAATCAATAATCTAAGCAAATGGGGATGAATGTAAAAAGAAGAAGAAGGAGAAATCTCACCTCTTTTTGCAAGAATCCCAAGATTTGAGCAAGTTTCTTCCTTCAGCACCTCCCATCTTTTTCAACGTAAGTTTTCTTTTTCTTCTATGTGTATCCAGAGAAAAAAATGAGGCTAGGGTTTAAATGAGTTTTTAATTAGGGTTTTTTGGCTAAACACAACCATCACTCATCTCTTAGCCACCACCCGCCTAAACCTAGGTCCTAAATTAAAATCATAAAATATAATTATTTGTAACTATTATCTCCGTTGCCGGGCCGAGAAGGGACACACCATCTTTTGTTGTCACCATCTGTTAATAATCCATAAACCAGGTAACTCATTACTCTCTCTATCACTGTCTTGTACACGTAGCAGTTAGTGGGGTGTGGTTTACTCACCTATGGTCCTCTCCTTGTTTTAATAAAATATGGATTAGATAAGACTATGACTAACCTCTTTCGAACTCAGGGGGTACTATATTTTTCCTCGCTGATGTAAAATCCTTTTGGAGGGAGGAGATTGTTGTTACTGCTGTATAAGATTCAAATAAAAAGTTAGGAACGAAGGTACCAATTTGTTCTTGGGTTGAGTCGCGGACTAGGTCGCTCTCTTTAAGACGTTTCGCGGCTCTGCCCAAGATTGTGCAAGCAGTGTACTAGCCCCGCCGTCCCCAGGATAAAACAACCCAGAATCTTCTCTGTCTCGTTCAATCAATTGCACATTTGATGAACGGAATACTATCACCCTTAAACACTTGTTTTTGCTCGGAATCATCAATACATTGTAAATAAATAAACAACACAAAAATTTCTTCTTTGACTGAAATGCTAAACAATAAACAAAACTAATTACAAAACGAAATCTCTCTTATTGAAACAAGGAAGAACTCTTGTTATGTTTTTCTCTTTTATTCTTTCTTCTTCTTTCTTCTCTCCTCTAAACTCTAAGTTGTGTTGTATTTATAGGGAAAATAAGTGACATTCGTTAAAGAACGAAAATACAGCTAGATACATTCGTAGATAATGCAATTTAATAAATAAAACGTTTTTTTAATAACTAGAACATGGAAAACGTTTTGGCTTTAAGATGGATAAAAATCATGTCTAGATCCATTGACATAAAGGACGCAATAAAAACGTGGAGCAATAAATCCGGCGCAACTCATGGGCAAAACGTGTGAAAGGAAGACGTCTAGATACATGGACATAATCCCGTCTAGATTCATTCCTTCTTCATAAATTCAAAATTTATTTTCATTTAAATAAAGTTGTAGCAAAAAGAATGGGTTGCTCTCTTAATGACCCGACCCGGACGGATGGCGGCGGCGGGCGCGAGAGTCTATCTCTCCCCTCCTCATAAAAGAGTGGTACCCCCAAGGGGTCCAAGCCCAAGTCCTAACTATCTCCTTATAAACTCTACCACAAAGAGTTGTATAATAGATATGGGACTAAAGTTTAGAGAGTGATCCATAGATCAAAATAGGAGAGAGGTCCAGGGTTCAAAACCTGTTAAACACCCATTTTATTTTATTTTAAAAAGCCATATTTCCAACAATCCCCCACTTGGATTTTTAAAACAATTTTCAACAATCCCCCACTTGGATTTAAAAAACAAGTTTCATCGAGCAATCTAAAAATATAAGATTGTGCATAAACAAAAGTGTTTTTCGACTTGAACTCTTGCGTAGTGTTCATGCTTTAGATTATACTAGAGTAACTCGTAGTTTTGAACTCTATCTCTAACAGACATTACACGCACAATCTTACCAGGGTGAAGTCTAAAAAGCCCGTGCCTTACGGCCATGCACGTATATCCCAGTATAGTGAAGGCTCTAGGAATTTTGCCCACAAATTCCATAGGAAGCGGCCAAACTTCCACAATCACATAGGTGAGCCTATCAAGAGTACTCATGTAGCTAGGTACTCCACTCCACATAGAGTATAAACCTCATTAAGAGTTTTTTTTAACTCATCCTACAATCGCTTCAGGAATTCATGCTTTAATCTAGGAATGAGATTGCTATTTTGTCAGCATGATTCACATCATATCATTCACGACTTGTTATTACCCATTTAACCTATTTCTTGGGATCTCCAGTCTATAGGTTGGGTTACCATCGTGAATAACTCATCAATCTAAGGGCTTTAGTCCCATTCCTTTTGAGGTTTTGAAAACCTTCTCTCTAGCTAATCCTTTCGTCAAAGGATTAGCCAAGTTCGCATCAGTTCGGACATGATCCAATCTCACAGCACCAGTAGATAGAATTCTCTAACCGTACTGTGCTTACGACATATTTGTCGTTTCTTGCCGTTATAATAACGGTTATGTATTTTTCGCAATAGCCGCGGTACTATCGCAATGGATCAAGACAGCTGGAATCGGTCTTTCCCATAAAGGGATCTCTGCTAGCAGGTTTCTTAGCCAACCTGCTTCTTCACTAGCTGTGGCTAGTGCTATCATTTCTGACTCCATCGTGGACTGTGCCAGAATGGTTTGTTTCTTCGATTTCCAAGAAACAACTCCACTAGCTATATTGAAGTCATCTGAAAATATAGCCACTGGTGGCTTTGGAGTCATCTGAAAGGGTGTTCCAATCAGCATCGCTATATCCTTCAAGGACAGTGGAAAACTTCTGTAATTCGAGGTTCTTAGTCCTCTTAAGGTACCTCATGACCTTTTCAATTGCATCTATAAGGCTCCTTGAAAGCTAAGGGAAACCTCCTCGACTGAAAAGACATAGTAATCGGGGCCAAGGTGTTAAGAAGGTCGTTTTCGATTACTTCTCCTAGGCTCAGATTCTATGACTTTATCAGTTTCATGCATCCTTATCATAGGCACGCTATTTGAGGATGTACCCCCACTATTTCTCGAAATAACCCCCACTATGCCTCGAAAATAAATGCAATTTATCTTTTCATGAATAATTCCTTGAGAAACACAAAAAATCTTCTCACAAAAAATCAGGATCCACAAAATTATTTTTAGCATGTATAAAAATATACGTAAGCTTTCCATAAATGAACTTTTGAACTTCGGTCCCTCTAACTATTGTCATAAACAAGTTTAGCCACTTTTTGAATGCATATTCAATTACGGTCCTTTTGCTAGCTAAAACAGACCGTGCATTCAAATGTTAAGGACTCACACAACGAGAATATTGAATAAAATACACATTCTATTCACCTTGTTATTCTCATTTGCTTTTAAGTTCAAGAATCAACACAAAATATCATTAGAAAACGTACCTTAAATTCAACTTCTGAATTTTTCAAACTTTGATGTAATCACCAAGCTATATTTGTGCATAAAAGCAACCTTTGGGAATTTAGTTGCAAACTTAGATGGTAAAGGTTCCATTGCAAAACCAAGCAATAGCTTGAATTGTTCTAGATTGCCATCAACAAAAAAGATTAGATCCACCAACATCATTATCATGAGAACACATCTTTTCCATAAGAATTCATGTCCTCTACCAAATAGTAAAACATTGAATACTAAATGAAGAAGATATAAAGATGTAGGGCTGAAAACCGAACCATCGGTTCGGTTTTTCACTTAAACCATGAACCGAACCGACCTAGGTCGGTTTTAAAATTTTCAAACCGAAATCGAACCGACCATTAACAAAACCGATCCGAAACCGAACCGATTCTAATTTATGCAAACCGTAACCGAACCGAACCGACTAAAATCGAATCAAAACCGAAATAAAACCGAACCGAACCGACTATTTTAAATATATTATATTATTTATATATAAAATATATATTATTTATTATATATATTCGGTCGGTTCGGTTTGGTCGGTTAAAATCACATAGAAACCGAAAACCGAACCGACCACTTCGGTTTTGAATTTTTTTAAACCGAAACCGATCCGAACCGAATTTAAACCGAACCAATCGGTTCGGTTTTGATCGGTTCGGTCGGTTTAGTTGGTTTGATCGGTTTTTTGTTCAGCCCTATAAAGATGTGGGTGACCCTTCACTCCTAAAAACATTCATTGAATAAACAGCTAGCAATTCGTAAGGCACCAAATAGCTACTATGGATTTTACCTTCCAACCTTATCAAAATCAACTTTCGTTAAAAAAAAAAATCAAATCAAATCATGTGAAAAACCGGCCAACTTATGGTTTGAGCAAAATCATTTAAACAGTGACATCAAGAACAAAATTCATAGGTCGATCTGTATACAAATGATTCCTTATAGCCTCCTTATTTCAGTTTAACATCAAACCTCAACTGTAACATTAATCACAAAGTTTTCTTTCTATCAATAGTATTGAGAAATAGAAGCATACCCAATTTTCACAATAAATCAATTATTGTTCTCACCAAAATAGACTGAATCATCCAATGTGCATAACATAATTATCATAGAACTGCATACTCATTATCAAAAGAGTAACATGCATAGATGATATTGTTCACTTCTCACGAAATGTTCAAATGGAATTTATTGATTCAGATTTCATGATATTCCAACTCAAAAAACCTAAAAGAGCAGCACCTTTAATTAAATTTCTATGAAATTTAATTTTAAAGCATGGTGTTCTATTCATACACAATCTCCTCTAGTTAGTCCTCCATGGTTTTAGAGTCTAGACTACATTTTACATTGTCAACATGTGTACATGTATGTCAATCTCTAACTACGTTAATCATAATGTAAACTAATATGATTTCACAATATGGTTGTAAAGTCACCATAAAAATATCTTTAAAAATACACAACATGTAAAACCACCATTATAGATAAAGATATCTGAAATTGTAAACGTAGTTGTAAAACTCTAAATCATGTGGATCTTTAAATATAACCCTCTTTCCAAACTTTTCAAATGTTATCATGGGTTGTGTCCTTGCATAGATTCTACCATAACCAATTTATAGAATAAATAAATGGAGAAAATTGCTTCCAACCCAATTTCACAACAAAACACTACTACCCAAGGATACATAAAAACAACAACCTAGCTACAAAGGTTATCCTTCCAAACCCAACAGTATTGAATAATCACATACTTACAGGTAATGAAATCAAAATCTCCCTAGAAACACAGGGTATCATTTCAACCTAATCAATTTCATTACTTGTTCCATCTTCTTTCTATATTTTCGTAATTTATATTATGGAAAATAAAGGGATCATTCTTTCAATCTTAGTCATGGCAGAAATAAAAAATAATAATGAAAACATAACATGTATAAATTCTTTCTCGATAACATACTTGTTTTGTTATGTACATTGGCTAGTTCTTTAACCCACCATTCAACTAGAAATTAATCATATAAAATCACAAAATTTAATGAAAAATTCTCGTTGAGCTACTTGATAGCCTCTTATAGTTGGCAGAACTACTTTTCACTTTAAACTATTCAGAAAACATGAGCATGGTCGTAACCAAATCATTTTCAGATAATTGAGCTTCTTAACAATATGAATAAAACTAACATGCTTTTCTTTCTGAGTTGTAGTCATTCTATTTTTTTTTTTTTTTAAATATTTGCTCCAAACTATAGCTGAAACTCAATCTACAACTAAAGTGAAGAAAATGGGCTAAACTTTTTTTTTTTTTTTTTTTTTCTGTTCAATAGACCACCTCTTATGATCTGATGCCATTGAATATACAAATAAATGTATGCCTATAATTTAAAAACATGTATAATAGCAAAACACAAAGTGTTCTTCCGCAAAGGGAAATCAGTTTTTTGTTTTTAGTAATGGCGGATCATAAGAAGAATAGTTCATCACTAATCTATATATAATTCACTTCATTAGCGATTAACTCAAGGCTTATGTGTGATCAAGTGTGTGCATTCTTACACATAAAATTATGGAAGAAAGAATACGTCTTAAAATTGTTGTTACTGCTGTATAAGATTCAAATAAAAAGTTAGGAACGAAGGTACCAATTTGTTCTTGGGTTGAGTCGCGGACTAGGTCGCTCTCTTTAAGACGTTTCGCGGCTCTGCCCAAGATTGTGCAAGCAGTGTACTAGCCCCGCCGTCCCCAGGATAAAACAGCCCAAAATCTTCTCTGTCTCGTTCAATCAATTGCACATTTGATGAACGGAATACTATCACCCTTAAACACTTGTTTTTGCTCGGAATCATCAATACATTGTAAATAAATAAACAACACAAAAATTTCTTCTTTGACTGAAATGCTAAACAATAAACAAAACTAATTACAAAACGAAATCTCTCTTATTGAAACAAGGAAGAACTCTTGTTATGTTTTTCTCTTTTATTCTTTCTTCTTCTTTCTTCTCTCCTCTAAACTCTAAGTTGTGTTGTATTTATAGGGAAAATAAGTGACATTCGTTAAAGAACGAAAATACAGCTAGATACATTCGTAGAGAAAGGACGTTTTGGCTTTAAGATGGATAAAAATCATGTCTAGATCAACTCATGGCAAAACGTGTGAAAGGAAGACGTCTAGATACATGGACATAATCCCGTCTAGATTCATTCATTCTTCATAAATTCAAAATTTATTTTCATTTAAATAAAGTTGTAGCAAAAAGAATGGGTTGCTCTCTTGATGACCTGACCCGGACGGACGGCGGCGGGCGCGATAGTCTATCTTTCCCCTCCTCATAAAAGAGTGGTACCCCCAAGGGGTCCAAGCCCAAGTCCTAACTATCTCCTTATAAACTCTACCACAAAGAGTTGTATAATAGATATGGGACTAAAGTTTAGAGAGTGATGCATAGATCAAAATAGGAGAAAGGTCCAAGGTTCAAAACCTGTTAAACATCCAGTTTCTTTTATTTTAAAAAGCCATATTTCCAACATAGATTGACACCATAATAATCAAAAGATCAACACAATACATCTTGGTTTTCACACCAAAATCCTGAAGAACTTCTTCATTTCTCCTAGGACAATTTCTCAAAGCAAAATATAACAGAAAACACTAAGGCCTGAGAAATTCAGCAAGAAAATAAAATGCATACGTGGGCCAAAGGAAAATGCATTGTGGCTTATACGTTGGTGCACGATGTTGAAACAGCTAATTCATTGTCTACTTGTAATGTTTGATATGCCCTGTTGGTGATGGCATGGTGAATTTTAGTAAGGATGATGGCTTGATGGCCTGCATCCATGGAGTTATATCTTTGCCATTAACATCAAATAATGAGTAGCATGCATTTTATTTTCTAAATTCTTGCCTGACAAGTTGTCTAGGCGGATTTCCTATCCAGTTTAACAACTCAGATGTTGAACCATGGCTAAACAGCAATGGACACAAAACCAAAGGGCTATGAAAATCAAATGTCTCTTCACTAGTTTTTTTTTTAATCGGTCTTATTTTACACACTATATCCTAGAAAAGAAAAGAAAAGCAAATGAAACTTTCATGCCTTCACTGCTTCCAAAGCTACGAACTGGTTTGTCTCAGCCTCAAGACCTGCAGCACCCTTGAAGCGCAAGATCGTAAAACTCACCCAATTCACTTATCAATATACTTTTATTATTTTAAAAGTTAATAATATTTATTTATTGATAGTAATTATTAATTTTGGATGCTCAAGTTTCCGCACAACTTCTTAACCTTCATGCCTTCGAATTGCTTCCCGTTGTTTGTGACAATTACTCTTGGGACTCCAAATCTGCATATTATATCTTTCTAGAAAAGCTTTTCGACTTGAGCCTCTCCCATCTTTGCTAACAAACTCCACTTCTACCCACTTAGTGAAGTAGTCCACCGCTACGAGTATGAATTTCTTTCTGTTGCACATTGGAAGCGATCCTACGATGTCCATCCCTCATTGTGCGAATGGCCATGGACTGCTCATCGAAATTAGATTTTGTTCTGGCATCTGAGTATATGAGGCGAATCTTTGGCATCTATTACAAGTGGGAACAAATTTATTTGCATCCGCTTGCATTGTCGTCCAATAATATCCTAGTGTTAGAGCTTTGTGGGTTAATGTTCTTCCTCCTGAATGGTTTTCGCATATACCATGGTGAATTTCTCGCAGGACATAATCAACATCGTCGGGTGAGAGACGTCTTAGCAGCGATCCTGTGGTAGATCTATTGTAGAGCTTGTCATTAATCAGTGTGTACCGTGATGCTAGGTTAGTTTTTGATCCTCCATTTTATCAGTTGAAAGTTCTTCGCTCATTATATATGCTAGGATTGGAGTCGTCCAGTTGTTTTCCTAACCCGTTGCACATGCTTCGTGCACTTGATTTTCCAGTATGAAACTTTCCTCTATCGTGACGAGCGGATTATCATTTTCTTCAGCTCGTGATGCTTCTTTAGCTAGTTCATCAGCTCTTTCACTTTCTGTTATTGCACATCGCTAAATGGTTGCAGCCTGTAAGCTTTCCATCAACTCGGTAGTCTTTTGGTAGTAGGCTCATTCGAGTATCTTTGACTTGGAATTCACTGTTCAGCTGATTGACCATCAATTTGGAGTCAGTGAAAATGCTGATTTCTTTTATTCCCAAGTGTTTGGCAAAATGCAACCCAACTATCACTGCTTCGTACTCAGCTTCGTTGTTTGAGGCTTTGAAACAAAATTTTATTGTCTTTTCGAATATTACGCCTTCCGAGTTATACAAGATTATTTCAGTTTCACTCACCGTCTCATTGGATGCCCTGTCACAATGAATGATCCATTTGTGAACAGTTTGCTCGGTTACTTCTTCCTCGTGATTGCTATCCGGTTGGTGTTCATTGTTGCCCGTAAATTCAGGGATGAAATCCGTTAATGCTTGAGCTTTTATTGTGGTTTTAGGAACATAGCTGATGTCGAACTGCCTAAGCTCTATTGCCCATTTCACCATTCTTCCGGATAGTTCTAGTTTGTGCAGTACTAATCGATCATGATAATGACGGGGTGCGCTTGGAAATATGGTCCTAGATTTCTTGAAGATACAATCAGGGCGAGTGTCAGTTTCTCCAAAGCCGAGTAGTTGATTTCTGAATCTGCAAGTGTTTTGCTGACGTAGTATAGTGGCTTTTGTGCACCATTCTCCTTTCGTATCAATGCTAAGCTGACCTCCTGGTCGGACACAGACAAGTATAAACAATGTTTATCTTGTGCTCGGTTTTGATAGCAGTTATGTGCTCCCCATGTATGCCTTCACGCTTTTGAAGAAAGGTAGACATTTGTCTGATGACTTGAAAATAAATATGTTCAAAACTGTTATTCTACCATTGAGGCTTTGCACACTTTTTATGTTAGTTGATGACTGCATGTTGAAAAGTGCTTGTAGTTGTTTCAAATTAGCTTCAATTCATCTTTGATTGGCCATGAATCCAAGGAATTTCCCCGATTCTACTCTTAATGTACATTTATTTGAATTCAACTTTATTTTGTATCTTCGGAGTTGAGAGAAGGCCTGACAAGGTCTTTGATGTGGTCTATTCTTCGTAAGCTTTTGACCAACATATCATCAATGTACACCTCCATTGTCTTGCCTATGCGGTCTTTGAACATTTTGTTGACAAGACTTTGGTACATGGCTCTTGCATTCTTCAGTCTGAACAACATCACTTGGTAACAGTGTGTACCTCTTTTTGTTACGAAAGATGTATTTTCTTGATTGGGAGGGTGCATTTGTATCTGTTTGTAACTAGAGTGTGAATCCATGAAGCTTAGGAGTTCGTGTCCGCAGTGACATCCACTATTTGATCTATACGAGGGAGTGGGAAGCCGTTTTTTGGGCAAACTTTGTTTAGATCAGTGTAATCTACACATACTTTGTACTTGTCCTTTTTTTTTTCTTAACTAAAACTGTGTTAGCTAGCCGGTTCGGGTAATGAGATTTCTTAAGAGCACTCCGAAGTTTAAGTCAGTAACTCTATTGGAGTATATGAAGATTAATCTGAATAGAACTCAGTTAAAATTGCATACATTTGTCGAATGTTCCCCTTTACCTTATATAGTGGTCGTTATTAATTCTTTGCATGACTTAAGCATGTGAGACTCATCGAGGGGAAACGTTATTTGTGACAGTCTCCTCCTTTATGAAGATGCGCCATTGATGCCCTCTGTCTTCTATCTTTGAACCTTTACCTAGCTAGTAATCAAATTTGTTTGGAAGGGAATGATTACTCTTTTAACTATTTGTCAATCTCTGATAATCACACATGTATCATGTATTAGCAGAACAAAACATATATCTTGAATGTAAAAAACACCAAAAGTTCAAATGTTGAGCGAATCTTTTTGCTTCTATATATGCTTTGACGATGCACCAAAATACACCAAAAGAGTCGGGTGTGTGGTCAAAATCAGGTGAAGGGTGCTAAATGGCAGTTATGTCACTTGAGAAAACAAGTATTATCCATGTAATTATGCACACCAACCCTGACGGGCTGTGTTGGAACTCAAATACCCTAATCACAAAAGGCATCTCATCAAGAAGAAGAACAATTGTGGGCAGAAGGATGAACTCATATGCCATGGTGGGACCTAAGCCCAAGTTTGAAGCTCCACATAAGTTTGAGGAACCTAGTTTCCTAGCAGCTTCTCAACATTTGTTGGTATATACATGAATGATAACAACACAACCAACCTCATATACAAAAACAAATTCAAGGCAATGAGAAGAGAAGTCTATCAATAGCCACTCCTCACTCAACTTCATATTTCATCCAAACCAAACACTCCATCAACTTCCTTCCTTTCTTTCTTGCTTCTTTCCTTTGTCTCTATCTATGTAGATAGGGGTCACTGTGTACAACACTTCAATCATTCAACAAAATCCCATAATGGCCAAAGGGAGAGTGTTAAAAGAGGATCGTGTGGAGTTCGCTCCACCATTGATAGTACTTGAGGTGTTCACTTTCTTTGGGTTATTGATATTGATAGATCATATAAGGCTTCAAGGGAAAGGGTTCATCGTGAGTGAAGGGGCGACCCAACATAAAAGTCCAGGCCCATGACTCATCACGGGTCGACCCCTGTGAAAATTTGGAAGGGCTACTAGCCCCGCCAAGTTGCATCACTAATCTAGAGGACTATTTTACTGGTTTCTGCGATTAGTCATCACAAAATTTAGCTTTCTATGTTTGATAGGATGGCTACTGCTTCATATAAACCATTTCTCTAAGCAACTGATTTTCCTCTCCTGCATCTCTCACATAGAAGGGAGTAGCTGATAGATATAAAGAGGTGCAGTATATTTGCATACTGTGAAATCAGTAATATTTGCAGTGTAAATAATCTGTAAACAAACTAATACTTCAATTACCATAACGCGCAAAAGATCTCAATATTTCACCAAGCATAGAAAACTGTATTGACATATAAATGGACAATTGGATGCTAGCATACTAATGAAGAATCATTTAATCGCCGCATTATAGACAACAGTATCATATGGGAAAAACTCCATTACAACCACTCATTATTGAAGAATCGATACCCGCTATGAAAGGGATATATGAAAACAAAATCGCTACGACCACAGTAAATGATCAAGAAGTGGTCTTTCAAGTATGAAAAAATATTGGTAAGCATACAAGAAATCTAACTAGTGTGATAGTCAAATGACCTCCTGTTCTGATGTCGTCTACAACTCAATGGTTGTTTTAAATCCTACTTGAGTCTCTCTCGAAAATAAATTTCCTAGTCCAGTCTGTAACCACCAGTATCCTTGTGCGCCAACTGACTTGCTTACTGCAAAAGATGCAAGACAATCAAAGAGAATAAATATTATGTTCATTCAAGGTAAAGATGAAACATTTCAATAAAATTCATAATTGTGATAGCGAATAAACAGTAGTTAAATCGTAAGGTTACCTTGCATAAACGGAATACCATAGCCACTGTGAGCTGTGACCAATTGAAACCAAATCACCAGGCAACTGTGTTGTTGTTTGCTCTCCTCCCAGTGGAGCAAACTGTCCCAAATGCCAATACCTTTGAATAATAACAAAAAAAATGCAAATCAATCTCCTTAGTTACAACATCAAAGAAGTTATTACATCTATGCTTATTCTGTGAACTTTAAGTGCATTGGCAGAGGATCTCAGATAGCCACAGGAAGGGACGAAGGAACCAATCAGAACTAGTTTCTGAAGTTGAGGAAAGAGCCACGATGAAATCAATGCTTAGCAAATAAAGAACTTCAAGAGAAATATATGTACCTGAATGGCTGAAACCGATGACGTCCGGATTCTCTGAACCTAAGAGGCCTCTCTGGATTCTCTTCACACTCCTTCATACGGTTAAAACACTTCGCAAGATATTTTCCTTGTTGAGCAGCAACCTAAAGTGATGACAAAGCATAACGTGCAAAACAGTATTGGAATCAATCTTCAGAATTTTGTTACTGAAACAAGAGGTTCATTCAGAACTTACCTGAGCAGTGGCAGGAAGATTCTTCATTTGTGAATCCACTTGGGACAGTGCCACCTTGAACTTCTCAATATCCAGTTCAGCGGATTCTTTGTATTCATCTCTTTCAGCCTGCTTCAAAAGACCAACAATATTTTTCATCCGTTTATTCTTCAGATGAAGCTCCAACTGAGGGTATCTTTCACAGATGTCCTTCACAACAGCTTGGAACTCTAACACTCAGTGTTCCCGAATTATCTTTGTCTGCTTTCTTAAATATCACTGCAATGTCTTCCTACAAGGACAATCCAAAAAAACAAATAAGTAAAATAACACACCTAAGCAAACAGAACATAGAAAAGCTAGCATAATTTCAATTGCGAGATAGGGATTGCCGATCACGCCAGCAAACACTTACCATGACCATGCGTTGATTAATAGTAGCACAATCACCTAGTGCATATATTCCGTCACACCCATCAATACGTAGCCATTCATCAGTTGCCAAAACACGTCTATTAGCCTGCATGGCATCAGAAAATACATTTACTGAATAGAAGCTAAAAATCAACAGTACACTTATACGAAGAAATCCTCAATCTATAGCCAGATAATAGGAAAAACATTAGCCTTGATGTACGAGAATTCTAACCAAAACAAATCAAAGAAAAAATATCAAAGAAATTCAAAGGTCCAGGATGACCAACTTGACCAATTTGCTTCATAAATTCTGATATCACCGGACGGGTTCCAATACCAGTTGACCAAACGATCATCCCATATGGATGTTCAGTAATTTGTCCACCATTTGTTCTCTCTTTGGTACAGATGTCCTTATCAGTAACTTTTACAACCATATTGCCTAATTTGACATCAATACCATCTCTTTGGAACTTCTCTTCAGCAAAAGCAGTGATTCTTTTATCAAACCTGCAAGCAAATTCCAAAAGCATGAATATCACTTAGTAAAATGAAGCAGTAACTTCAAAAATAGCCTTCAACTCCAAATAAGAGTTGAAACCTATTGACCAGACTATGACTGCTCAATACATCAATAACCATCACTTAACCCAAAAAAAAAAAAACAGTTATCAACTTCAAGCCAATGGTTCACATGGAAACCGTACACATGGAAAAGTTCATGAAAGTATTCACACATAAATAATAAATTCTTCAGTTACAATGTCATGAAGGATATCTAGGTAGGTGGGATATCTTTCATCTTGTTAAAGCACGGAGACTATTTGTTATCAGCAATGAGGTATAACAAAAGCTATTGAGTTATATATAGTTTAATTACGCATCAATTTACAACATTTTACTTACATGTTCAAAACATGATCTGCTGCCTCGAAAAATGTTATTTTCACATGTTCCTTAACAGCGGGATAAAGCCTGCTTAGATCATCTTAAATATAGTCATGAAGCTCTGCAGCAAACTCAACACCTGCTGGGCCACCGCCGACAACTACGAAATGAAGGTTCTTATTTCTCTCTTCCTCTGTTAAATTGGGAAGGTTTGCCCTCTCAAAACAGTCGATCACATTTCTACGGATATTCTGAGCATCCTCCACTTCCTGCATAAAGCAATGTAATAATCTTGACAAACTCCATACACATAAATTTAAACCTGAAATTAAGAGGGTGTTTGTTTTTGTTTATGAATGGAGTCAGAAGTCTTAATAAGAAGTGGACCACCTTATTTAAAGCGTTTGTTTTTAGTTCTAATCAGAAGTAAAACTTCTGATTGGAGTAAACAACAGGGAAGTGCTGGTCATGACTTAGCATTGAGTGCTGAATAAAAAATTATTCCAATAATAATCGTAACATAAATTTGTAATGACAATTGCTGCCCTATCTTCTTAAAAATAAGTAGAGCTAAATTTTGACGGCACGTCTTCATTCTTTTCACCAAGCATTGTGATTTTATCTATCTTCACAAGGACTCGTTAAAAAACTTATCATCTTTGTGTTTGTTTCTTTGTATTTTCAAGTTTTTCTTCATCTCTCCAACTCTCCCTCTCATGTATACTTTCAACTCTCCTTCATCTTTGGTCATATTATGATATTCTTGTAATGAAAAGTATTGTAACATTCTCTAGGATTTGAATAATTATTGGATATGATTTTAAGTACAATATTTGTATCATAAAATTTTTCAACTCAATGGGGCAAAATTGTCAAACAGTTCCTATTCAGCACCTAAAAACAAACACCTTTTAATTTTACAACTTCTAATCAACAGCTCATTCAGAAGAAAAACAAACAGTTCATTCAACAGTTAGAAGTTAGCTTCTAAGCACTTAAAAAAACAAACGCCCTCTAAGACAGACAAAAAACCCTAACAGTCATGTGGTACAGTGGTATTAGTTTTAGTTTCACTTGAACCAACTTGTATTTCCCTTTTCATTCGCTGAAAAACTAAGTGCTATAAGAAGCTTCAACACTTTTAGAGAATATGCAGAGGTGCAAGCAAGGGTAGTTTACCTTCAGGAAATGGCAATTCTCCTCAACACCAGGAGTGTTGAATGTATTCGAACGAGCTCCCATGGCTATCACCAAATAGTCATAGTCAACAATGAACTCTTCTTTCCCTCCTAAACTTGCTTGTTGCGTAGAACGACAATACACTTTCTTGCTTTTTGGATCAATTTTATAACATTCAGTTTCCAAAAACCCAACTTCTCCACTTTTCTGTCAGAAGAAAGAAAAGCAAGCCTCAGAAACAGATCACGGGCCTATGACAGTAATAAAGTCATTAAACTGACAAACTAGATATGATTTGAGCAATATTATGGTATTAGATTAATAATGTTAATCTTAAGAATAATTAGGCCCCAAAATAGTAGTTAGGGCATTATTAGCCAATTAAGGTCAGGTCAATTAGCTTGCCAAATAATTTAAATTTATTATAAATAAGGCAAGGGTTGTTTATTGTTCTTCAATTGATGATTAATATAATAATGATTTCGTAGTTATTTTCTATTAGCTTTTTATCATAGCTATTTCGATTCTTGTTCGTTCATTTCGAGTATTGCTTCATTATTTGTATTTACTATTTCATTTATTTCAATTTATTCCTTAGTTCTATCAAAATACCAATTAATGTAGTCCTTTGATGAATTGTATTTACCTTCTTAATAATGTTGCGAATAGGCTCAACAATGCTACGTGCTTCCACTGTGCCAACTGTGACACTAGGTAACAATGGCGTGAAGGCAAAATAGTTACGAGGGGATACCACTTGAATATCATATTGGGAACTGTCAAAGTTCTTTAAGAAAGTTGTGCCAGCCCACCCAGTTCCAAGCACTACAACCCTCTTCTTTTTGGGCTCTGTTTGAGATGCATCAACACCAGGTGCAACGAGCGATCTAATTAGAATATGCCACAAGACCTCCACCGCTGCAATTACCAAAGTATTAGTGCAAGTGAAAAAAAAAATGTAAACAACAGAAACGAGCAGAACACATTACCCTATTTGAGTCCCATAATTCTCTTTCCAAATGAAAGTGACAATAGTAATCCAGAATCATTTGAGCCAAAACAATATCACTGTACCACATTAGTTAATACATCATCTAGTTTATCAACAACACCTACAACTTATATGTGCCAATGTGTCTTACAATAAAAGAAGCCTTAATTAATCAAGAAATGAAAAAGCGGATAATCATGCCACTATCAAAAAGCATTAAAATCATGGCAAAGATATGAATGATTCCTCGCATCCTCTAACCTACTCATGAATGCTCAAGATAATGAGATCATAACTAATAAAATCAAAGTACAGTTAGATAAAATGAAACTATTCTCAACATTTTCCGACATTTTGTATCCACTATAACTGAACAAATCAAGTAGATATAGATACAATACTATAAAACACAAGGAAAAGAATATATGAACAATCTATTCCAAAAAAAAAAAAAAAACTCTCGCTACAATGCCATGCCATTAGAACAAAAGAATTCAGCCTATACCATAGAAATTATTACATTACTGTTTATTTAGACATCTAGAGTTATAATTCCATCATGTATTTCATCAATATCACCCAAGATCAAACTAAAAAGCATTTCTGCAGATACGATACTCAATTTTAAAAGTCTAAAATATTATCAATAAATTAAAGGGCACAACTATTGAGTATCATCATGCACAAATTAGAATTTCAGAACATTCCCCACAGCATTCTCTGCCTAATTCAGAAGTTGTTCTCACTGTCTCTCGATCTAGCCACCATGTTGTTCTTCCTCCTAAAACCAACAAACCCATATTGCATTCATCACTTCTATGATTCAATCCACACTTTTGTAACTCTGTTTTCCATGGATTTCTTTCCTCTGTTTTCCATGGATTTCTTTCTTTGAAATCAAACAAATCCCTACAGCGGTGCATTTCCACAACTCTTGGAAATGGAACGTATCAGATCTAACAAAGTTACACCAAGTTTAAAGGAAAATTCTAATTGTCGAGGAAACCAGGGACCTCCCTCGCTGGTTTCCTCACCAGTTAGCCTTACTCAAGTTTAAAACACCATTTCCAGAAATCTGTCTGCCTTGCCTATTCAACACGCCATCATTGATCTATTCTATGATTCAACAGCCCACTCTCTCATCACATCACCCATCACTCTGGTTACTCTGTTTTCCATGTATGTTCTCTTCACAACCAATCAAACAAACCTCTACAAAACATTTATAAAGTATGGGGCATTGCCTAATCATTGCAAGACACTTTATTCATTTGAAACATCAAGCAGGGTTCACAACATTGGAACCTATCTATTGGACTCGACCATAATTTTTCTCATACACAATGACTAATAACTGATTTTTTTTGATAAGGCTGACATTGATTTAATCGTAACTCTTGTTTAGACAATAATTGAATAAATTGTGTGGGGACAATACATAATTGTGCATGATCTGGTTCTTAAACAGGGAAACGATGGGGTTGTACAACACATCCAGATTGGTGGCTCTAAGTTGGAGGGGATTTTGTGTATTGGGCTTGTCAACTTTAGATGGACAGTTTCCATAGACCGCCCTGGTCCTCTGAGAACTAGAAGGGACAATGTGGCTCTCCTGAACACGCAATCTATTCTCTTGCGGAGACAAAGTCATTTTCGCCTTCTTGTCACCGCCTGCTGGTGGTGGGTTCTAATGAGCAAGCATCCCCACGACTTGAGCAATCTGTTGTACTTGGCAAACAGCTGATCCACCCTAGAGTTCATAATGGCTGCAATTGGCGCAGGGCCCGGAGCAATTCTCCCCTCGTGGCTCGCACCACCGGAGCTGGTGGCACTGCTCCGGCTCGAGCGTTTGAAGACTCGGCGATCGCACCATTAGTACGAGATCTTGTAGCTACCATTCTTTCGGACTGTAATAAAATATTGTTACTTTTTTAATCTTAGGAACTCGTCGTTCCTCACGGACGGCGCCAAATTGATAGATCAGTTTCCGTTCTCCTTGATCTTGACCTACACAAGGAACAAACGTGAACATTCCGATGCTAAAGTCAGACAAGGCGTAGAGAATGATGTATTGTTTGAGATTAGGGTTCTATAGCGTACCTTAGTTCCTCAACCTTATGCCTTATTTATCATGCGAGAATCCTTGTTCGGCTATGCCTTTGGTGACATGGTTTAAGGAAGGATATATGTTGCCCATGAAGATTTTTTTCTTGTTGAGAGTTGTCCATGCAAGAGAGTTTCCATGCACGACTTATATTCCAATGTTTGTTTTTTAATAGGAGTCAACGTTTTAATTTCATACCTGTCTAAGGTCAAACTCCTAGATATTTGTCTTATTTAGTCTTATGAGTTATGGGTTTGATCATTTGACTTATGGGTTGAATAGGGCCTTGTTGTTTGGGTAAAAAATTCCCAGATACTCGCATCAGTGGGTTTGGAGTGATCTTGGCTTGATTCCATGTCTTATGGGCCAAATCAGATTATGAGCTTATTGGGGCTCGCTCTACTCCATCAGCAAAACCATCATGCCACGTGTACCATGCAAATTATTTTACTTACCTTTGTCACTTTAAGTTACCTACATACCTTGGGAGAAGTTGATCCAAGTGCAATATGATCAAATACAATACTTAGACCAAGGGTCAAAGCCTGTGTATACATACATTCACATCCTAAGCACTATCAATCTATGACAATCAAGAAGCAAAAGTTTACCAAATCCTATCATATCGAAGATTTGCATTATCACATCCTACCAGCACAATCATTAATCACATTACAATCAATTTATTTTTTCAAAGGATAAGATTGCCAAAGCATTCAATATTTCTTACAACATAGCTAATCCAAGGTAAGTATTGATGAGCTTCAACTTTGAGAAACTTCCTTCCGCAACCCTCATTGGTTTAGTCAAGAATATTTTGTACGTGGTCTATGCATTCTAGTAATATACCTATGTGTTAATCACTAGTTGGCTGATCCTTCTACCATGTTGGTCACTTTCCTTATTCCAAATGATTGAGCTCTGTTCCCTGACCATGCTTTGTTAGACGACAACTGGTTTGTTGAAAAATATTTTTAAAAAGAAAGAAAAAATCGTTACTAGGTTGGTGATGGATCTTTAGCTTTTTTTTTATCAAATAATTAATTTTTTTGTTAATAAATCAGATGATAAGTTAAAGAAACGTGGTGCTGGTAATACTGATAACTCATAAAGAAATTTTTTGGTAAAAATAAATAATCTTTACCAACAAATTATTTTATTGCAAGAAAACTTTTATTTACTTATAAATTTGTTCTCGAAAAAACTTAGAATCAATAAGAAAAATTGCCGTTGATAAGATAATTACTTTTATCATAGAATTTTTTCGTTGGTAAAATGCATGTATATCAACGAAAATTGTCCTAGGTAATACTAACAATTAGCAACGAACTTCATTAGAAAACATAATTAGCCTTTATCAAGAAATTATTTTGTGAAAAACTAAATAAAATGCAATGATATTAAAATATATCTCCGGACAAACTATTTGTTAAAAAAGTTGGGTTTTTCAAGGAAATATATTCGTTGGTAAAAAAATCTATATACCACTACCTCCCAAATTCTAAGGACACCATTCTTGATGGTAACACCATACTATGGAATTTGTATATGACGGTGTAAATTATTTATTTACTTTTAGGCTCAACATGGATCAATTTTCTGACATGTAGTAAAATCTATTGAAATCTTTACCAGTTGAGTTATTTGAATAATTGTGTTATGTGAAATAATTTTATAGCTTATTAAATCAAATTGCTATTCTTTTGGAATAAAAAAAAATCACTACTACGTATATAATAGGAACCCATAAATAATATTTCGTTACTATAAATTAGGATTAAATATTTTAACGACTATAAGTTTTATGTAAAATATTTACCACTTTTAACAATGAAAAGAAATCCACAATAACACCAATATAATTAGCAACAAAATACTAATAACATTTCATTACTAGATATGTTATTGAAATTTGTTACATCCCCAATGAAATCAAATAAAATTGTTGCAAAAAAGAAAACGAGCCTTAAAAAGAAAATAAATTTAAAGAAAATTGTATCAATCTTTACCAACAAAAAAATTGTTACCCATAATATTATAATTAATAGTAAAGTAATATTTTATTGTTAATGAAATGTTATTCGATTTTTCAGATGACATGACATCATTGCTATTAGGGTTGGGCAAGAATACCGGTCCATCACGTTCCGACCTGGACCAGTATGGTTCTGAACCGTTTCAAACCATCCCAAAAAGGGTTTTGCTATTTTCATCTTGATCCCGAACCGGTTGAAATTAGGACGAAAACAGTTCCAAAAATGCCATCCCGAACTATTCCCGTTACTGTAGTGGACATGCTTCAAGCCCAACTCGAATTGGACTTTGTTATGTAAAAAACTTACAAAAGATCAACCATTCAGTTCAGTCAACCCATTTAATCTTCTCCAACATATTCCACCCTAGAACCACCACTGCCATCTGTTGTATGTCTGGGTGGGGGAGGAGATATGCTGCTGCCATTGAGTAAGGGGTGACTGTCATTGCGATGGGATGATGAGTGGTTCGAGTTGTTGGTCTGTGGAGGAGAAATCTTTGAGTTAAACCCTGGATGGAAGTTGTATGATATGGATCGACTGGTGGGTTATGTGGAGACCATTGGCATTGGCATTGCCATTGGAGAGGTTTTGGGGGAGAAAAAAGAAGTAAATTTGGATGTCTTTCTATCTCAACGCTTAAAGCTTCTTCCTTGTACGTCATCTCGTGACCCTCTTCACCCACCGAATCAACCGATCCCTACTAAAAAATTTTCAAACTGAAATTTAACATAGAGAAAGGCTAAAAATGAGAAACTAATAAAAATTGCTGTCTTACAGATGATGAAACCGTGAAAAAGTAAACAGCACAAATCAAATCACCCCTAATTGCTACTGATAAAATTTTTGAACGAAATAGTATTTTTTTCTATGTACAAAAGTTAGGAACTTTAAATATAAATAAATTTTATGAAAAAAAATTTAATTATAAGTAATCAAATAAATCGTGCATTTACCAAGGAAATGTTTATAGTGCATTTACTAAGAAAATGTTTATCAATAATATTAATCTTTATTAACAATAAAACAATTCATTGTAAATGACATCATAATTACTAACAAACTAAAATTTCATTGACATTGAAATTTTTTGTTGCTAAATAATATTGGTGGAAAATTGGTTTTAGAGGGAATATTTATCACCTCCTTTGACAAAGAAAAGTTGCTAACAAAATATATTTTGTTAGAAAAAGTAAAAATTTATGATTTTTCCAATAAAATTTATTTTTGTTAATAAGGAAAATAAAATTTATAGATAAATGTTTTGTTGGTGAATAACACATTTCTTCCGGTGAATATACCAATTTTTAACAAAATAATGATTTGTTGCTATAAAATAGTTAGTAAGCTTTAACAAGAAAAAAAACTAATGAAAAAAATTGCCAATCATTATCAACGAACCCAATCAATATTAATAATGTAATTATTATCTAATAAAACATATTTCCTTACTAAAGAGAGATTTATAAGTGCTATTTCGTTAACATGAAAAGTAATTTATTGTTAAAATTAGTCTTTTTAGCAACGGAATATTTCATTTCAGATGATGTCATAATTACTAAGGAACTGGTATTTGTGGCCATAAAAAATATTTCATTGTTAAATAAATTCGACGGTAAATTAGGTTTAGATGAAATGTTTCCCGCTACCTATTTAACAAAGAAAGTTTCCCACAGAAAATATTTTGTGGAAAACAAGTAACAAATTTATGGTTTTCAATGAAATCTTTTTTTTTGTTGACGCCATATTAACAAGGAAAAAAAAATTGTAGAAATTTTTTGTTGGTAAATGATAGATTTCTTGTTGTGGATATAATGGTGTATTTGGGTGCATAGAGTCTTATTTCATGAGAATTTGTGAGGAAACCATCTACATTTAAATTAATTCGAGTTTCACTCACCAATTCACTATTAGATTTGAGATTAATTAGAATAAAATCCCCTAAATATGAGAATCACATGCTTTCGGAGTGACCAACGAGTGTGATTTTAATGTTTATGAGATTTATTCCCACTATTGATAATAAAATTTAATGATGTATAATACTACCTCAATTTAGCCTTAAATGTAGGGGTCATCTCTTAAATTCATTCAGACAACCGAGCACGCCCTAAGTTTATTCAAAATTTAGGAAACCAATTAACAGCCCTATTTCGTGTTATACAATAATTTTCACCATGTCCCCCCCCCCACAAAAAAAAAAAAGCCAAAAAACTTATTCTAAAAAATGCTATTTTCTTATTTAAGTTTTCAACCAATAAAAGAAATGCTTATTTTTCATTTAGCCGCCATTAATTTATGGCTATTTCTGAATAATCTCTATTAAATTTTGTATTCCAATCTAACATCCATGACCATATATTCAACAAGGGATTGTCTAACTGGCGAGGAAATCAGCGAGGGAGGGGGGTGGAGGGTTCCACCCCCTCGAGATGTGTGCCATTCAACACCCCCCTCCCTCGCGCGTTTCCTTGCTAGTTTCCTCGACAATTAGAATTCCCCGTTCAACACCGTTGATTAACCAATTTCATTAAATATTTTTTAAAGGAAAAATTTACCCCTAACTCATTTTTCAAACCGAATGAAAACTATTTCTTTTAACTCCCAACTAACTTACTCTCACAAACCCTCTCTCTCTTTTCTCTGCCTCACTAACTCTTTTGTTTTCTTTGGTGGTGGTGTGGAAGTGGAGTTGAATAAATGGGTGGTGGTGGATTTTTTTCACAATCATGATTTGGTTTTTGAGAAGAAATTTGATTTTTTGCACAACTAGAAGAATGAAAGTGTACTACTGTGGTTACAAAATTGTTTTGCTTGAAGAAGGATTTGGTTTAAGCCCATTACTAAGGCAAAAAAATAAGGAAGTTGCTTCTAAGCCCGCCAAAGCCAAGCCCAAGGTGAAAATTGCTGATCCAAAAGAAGGAAGAAGATGATGAGGACGATTCTGATGAAGATGGAATTAAAAGGTTATCATCCAAGTAAGTTACTTTTAGATATATTTGGTCGTGATTCTTTTAACAGGACAAAAAAATTGTTAAAAGACAAAAGAAAATGATAGAGAGGGTGACTTGATGTGCGAAGAGATGTGTGGGGAAGATAAAAAGAAAAAGTAAAAAAGAGAAAGGTAAGGGGATGCGTTTGGGAGAGAGATTTAAAAAGGGTGGGTTGTTGGGAAGAGAGAGAGAGAGAGATGAACACAGAGAGGGTTGGTGGATTTGTAAGAACAAAAAAAAAATAGATGTTTAATTTGGGTAAATTTACCATTTTTTGCCATTTCAAAATTTTGGATGAAAGTAGAAAAACCCCTTTCACGTTCTCTGTCTCCTTCGTGCACCAATGTAAAATTTATCTTATATGAGTAAATCTAGTTAGCTTTATTTGTTGATTTTTTTAGCATTTTTTATCATTTTTTTTTTTAAATATAATCACAAACATCACTTATAAAAGAAAAAAAATTATAAAAAATGCTTAAATTAGATCAGCAAATAAGATTGATAGAATTGTTGGTCTTTCATCTCATCTCCTCATTGGTCTTTCCTTTTCGAGAAATCCTATCTAGTCTGAAAAATCGGTCTAGTTTGCTGCCACAGCTCCAAAAAGTGTTTAAGGAGGAGGGGCAAAAATGTATTTTCACCTCTCCCAAGCAGCAAACCGGGCCGATTTCCCAAGCCAACTAGAATTTATGTTCCTTTCCTTTACAAAAAAAACCCCAAATAAAGAACCCCCTCAACAAAAAAAAAAAAAAAAAAAAAAAAAAAAAAAAAAGAGTCGGTTACAGCATCAATCAGGTGGGATTGTCAAAAAAAAAAAAAAAAAAAAAAAAAAAAAAAAAATTGTGACATAGGACTAAACTCAATTACTAGTTTTAAATTCGTGTTACTGATTTTGATCGAGTGCTAAAAAAAAAAAAAAAAAAAAAACCAACACAATGTTCAGTGTAAGAGACGTGATGACATAATATTTCCTTGATTATTGGGGTTGTTGAGTGGAGTTGGGAAGGTTCCCCACTTAGTCAACAACAATATCCTTCAACATCAATGGTTCTCAATTGGTTTATCAGGTCGACTGTTTCAACACAACTTGCAAATTGGCTTTGGCAGTATAGCTACTAAAATCCGGCTGGCCTTGGCCTTGGCCTGGTTGGAAAGAGTCAGTCACAACGAAAGTTTCCCACTAGGTGTCGTCACACTTAGGAATGAAATCATTAAAGAGTTTGAGTTGAGCTTTTATTCAATTGAAACATTAATGGTTCACAAACTTCGAACTCATCTATTAGATGCCACCATAATTTTTCTAATACACAATGCATAATTAACTAGTTTATCTTCCTTTTGTGTTACTATCTGATAAGTCTGACTTTGATTTAATCGTATTTCTTGTTTAGACAAATTGTGTGGGGACTATATAGAATATGTTTTCCGAATAAGCTCCCTTGAAGTTGAAGGTAAAAACAAACAATGATCACAATCACATGTATATAAATCAAAGTGTACAATCTCTTAATTATAAAAAAGAAATTTTGTTTAAGACCCAAACAATAAAATAATAGTTGAAGTAGATTGGGATGAGAATCATATCCAGCCAACCTTGTTTTATATAGCAATAATGGTCATATAGTCAAATTAAATAATGGAAAAATATGGACTCTCCTTTAATTAGTAGAAAATAATGCTTTTAAGACCCAGACTATGAATCCAATGGAATGGTGATAGCCCACGAGGAGTGCAAATTTTTTTACTCTTCATTCCCACGAGCTATCATGCTACCCTCTCTTTACACGTTTAATTAATGAGTTTGTCTACAGTAGTTAGGCGCTTTAAAGCCGTTTTTTCACCGGGCCGGAGTTTTTATCATTTCTCTTTAAAACACTAACAACCAAAATTCTCAAGAGCGAAGTTCCTATTCATGCTAGGGGAGGATTCCCAGCATATTTTTAGGAGATAGATCTCCTCAAGAACTCTTCAAAATCACCTCAAGAACTCCCTTCTCTCCTAAAAATGTGTAATGGAGCTTCCTCAGGCGGAATCTAGTCCTAAGGGCCTGATTCTCTAGATAAGCTTCAACTACGAACATTTTCTATAGAAATAGGTAGAAGTGTAAAAACTCAAAATATGACCAAAAAAATGGCTATAAAACTTGAACGCTTAGAATTGGGGTTAATTATTTGCATGATACGAACTTTGATTTTCAGGATTGATAATTTGACTTACCACTTTACTACGATGCAATGATAAAGATTTGAGAAGCTATTCTAAAGTTGTTGAGTGAAAATTCCTCAAAATTGGACCTTATAAATACTTGTTTTCTGATTTTCTAATTTTACCAACGAAATATGACAAAAAAGTGACTATAAAGCCAAGCCGCCAAGAATTGGGGTTAATTATTTATACGTAAGAAGCTATATTTTAAGGTTGTTGAGTGAAAATTCCTCAAAATTGGACCCTATAAATACTTGTTTTCTCATTCTCTAATTTCACCAACAAAGCACACAATAAACCAAAGCCAAACTGCACTCACAATGGCCTGCACTCAGAATGGCCTAGCTACTCAAGAGAGTCCTAGCTATCTCTCAGGTTTAGGCCTATCACGCTTAATCTGCCTTCCAATGGCACTAAGAGCAGCAATCGAGCTCAACGTGTTCGAAATCATATCCCAAGCTGGTCCAAAAGCGCAACTTTCTTCATCACAAATCCTCACAAAAATCCCCACAAAGAACCCCAATGGAGCGATAGCCTTAGAGCGCATTCTTAGACTGTTGGGTGCAAGTTCAATCCTCTCAGTCTCCACAAACTCATCAAACCAAAGAGTTTATGGCCTAACAAGTGAGTCCCGTACATTGGTGCCCAGAGCTGACCAAGTTTCTGTGGTGCCTATGTTGCTCTTCACAGCTGATAAGGCTGTTGTTGAGAGCTTTTACATGCTTAAGGATGTCGTCCTCGACGAACCAGGGTGTATACCATTTGATAAGACTCATGGGATGAATTTTTTTGAGTATGCTGGGAAGGAGCCTAGAGTGAACAAAGTGTTTAATCAAGCTATGGCTGTTGGGTCTACTATTGCTTTTGATGAAGTCTTTAAGGTGTACAATAAAGGGTTTGATGGGATGAAAGAGTTGGTTGATGTTGGAGGTGGAATTGGAACCTCCCTTAGTAGTATTGTGGCTAAGTATCCACATATTAGGGGTATTAACTTTGAGTTGGATCATGTTATTGCTGATGCACCTGCTTATCCCGGTTGGTTCTTGTCTATCTTCTTTTTTAGTTATTCATTTATAATTCTATTTCAATTTAGTATTTTTACTTATTATTTATCTCTAATGGTTGTTTTGCAGGTGTGGAACATATTGCAGGAAATATGTTTGAAGGGGTACCAAGTGCCCAAAACATTATGCTCAAGGTTGGTTGAAAGTTGTATAAAACATAGTATTACAACTCTTTAAAGAGTTTTAACATTTTACAATGGTTAAATAATAGTCTACTATGGATGTCTTTTAGATGAAACTCCACACCCAAAGCTCAAGTCTAATCTAACCCCAAGCATTGGGTGTTTTTGTGCTAACAAGTCCTCATCAAGGGACATGTTGTTTTTGTTTTTTGAACATCACTGAGTGATTGATTTAACTTGTTGATGCAGTGGGTACTTCATGACTGGGGCGATGAGCAAGGCCTTATTATACTAAAAAACTGTTGGAAGGCACTGCCAGAGAATGGAAAGGTGATTGTAATTGAGTTTGTTCTTCCTGAAGTTTTGGGAAACAATGCTGAATCCTTCAATGCATTGACGCCTGATCTGCTTATGATGGCGTTGAACCCTGGTGGTAAAGAGAGAACTATTGCTGAATTCAGTGGGCTTGCAAAGGAAGCTGGGTTTGAAGAAGTGAAGCCTTTCCCAATCTCACAGGGTCTCCATGTAATTGAATTCCACAAAACAAAAGCTTGTGCTTGAAATTCGGACAGCACTGTAGTTTGTATTTTGAGTCGTTTTCTTGTATGGTTAATGCTTGAGAATAAGTGAAGTGTAGTGCAAGTTGCAGAATGGCAGATAAAGTTGTATTTCAGTTTGTTTTTGTTTAATCAAGTATCAATTAGACCATAATTTTTATAGTACTAGTTCAAGTGGTGGAACTGGAGGACTATTTCTGCACAATAATATTAAAATCGAACCTTGCAGACAAGTTTGATTATGACTCAAACAAGGGGGCACCAAATGACTTAGTTTAAGAGGACGAATAAATCCATTTGCATATATAAATCGCCAAGACCTCTATGGTTACCAACTAGCATGTACTCATAAAATTGAGTTTACTTGCGTGACTCTGTTACAGTACATACTATTGATTCAACCCACTTACGTAATATAGCTCAATCAACATAAATGAGTAACTAGAGTACTAAAATTGCATATCATTGATTAAATTATGCACACAGTAGTGAACAGTGAGCTTTGAGTATTTACTATATTGTATCAATAAATTTTAGTTGGAAGATTGTGTTATAAAGAATATTAACAATTGGGCCATAATATTAGGAGTCGAAGAATGACAAGGATTGACATCTCCATCTGTTTAACTTATTTTAGATGGAAAATTCTTAAGTGCATGGGTGGTGTGACTCGTGTTGTGCCTGATGACTATCAGACACCGTCCATTTGCATCGAGATATGAAGCCACAGACACAGCACCAGTCACACCACCAGGCACTGTAGTAGTGCTCATTTTAGATTGTTAATACTATTGTAAACCATTTAATAATGGCATCGATTAGAAAGTAATCACACTTTATGGTCTGCTAAAGGGAGAAACAACTGTGTATGAGATCTGAGATCTGCTATAGGAATCTTTATCAGCAATCAAGCAACATGGGCTTGACTCATCAGACCACAGCTGTAACAATATAAAGCAAGTTGAAACAGATGGGGATGCCAATCCTTGTCGTTCTTTGATTCCTAATGTTATGGCCAATTGTTAATATTCTTTATAACACAATATTGCAACTAAAATTTCAGTAGAAAAAAAATAACAACAAATTTATAATAAAATTATTGATACAAAATAGTAGGGGTAGGTAGGATTCGAATCATATATTTAATTTACCTGGTCAGGTTCAACTATTGTCGTTTTGAACATTAAAACCGGACATAACTCGAACTATTTTGAACGGTCTGATTCCTACAGTTCCTTGGTATTTGAATCTCACATCTCTCATCTTCTTCTCTCAGTCTCGGCAGAAATTTGTATTATTGTTTGTAGATAGCTAAGGTCTAAGAGAAATCTGCGTGCAAGTAGGTAGAGTGGGAGGGATCTGTGTGAAGTGCAAAGCAGCGCAATCTTGGGGATTGATCCTTGGTATTTGAATCTCAAATCTCTCATCCTTATTTTGGTCATTCCTTCACCTCTTGTCTTCCTCTTCTGCTGCTCCATAAACCTGTTTACAAGTAAGATTGAGACTCTATGATAAATCCTCCATGGATTCCAGAGACGAAAATGGTGTTTGAAAAGTCGCAACTATTTGTCTCTTTGTCGATCAAATGTTGTTATATATGGGTAATAGGTATGAAGTCTTTGATGAATATGATTGGGGGAACGAAATGTGTGGGTATGTTGAGGATGTATCATAAACATATTGTGAAATTTAGTTGGAATAAAATTTATTTTCAAAAAAATTACATACTTGTTCAAACGTATAAGTCATACATGTCAATTATTTGCCTGTGTATCTCATTGAATATTGAATTTGCTAATCTGATCACGATTCCATGAAAATAAAATAAAAAATTTAACACCTGCCACAATCTTACCGACCAAACTAACACTGAATGGCTTTATATTATAGGATGTCTTCAGAGATGAGAGCATGGTCTTTGGTTTTGGGTATTTGATTTCTGGAGGAGGGGTTTAGTGAAAACAAAATTATCTAATCACATTTGGGCCTTTTGGATTTAGAGTTTTTAAGGTTAAGTGAAATTAGACGTGTTAATAGTGTTATGTATAAAAAAAAAAAAAAAAAAAAAACGGGGGTTGGCAGTGAACCATTTTAAATCAAATAATTGGAACCGGACTCAAACCGTTGTACAATAGATCCGAACTGATCCAGACCGTTTAATAATTTACACAATAAGAATTCTTAGACTCGTTTGTCCACCCCTAATGACAATATCTCTTTATTCTCCCTGTATCATATTCTCTCTTATATATTTCTGTACAAAAATGTTTTTGTTCATCTTCTTAACATATTAACGCAGACCTATTTATACATAAACAACATCTTGCACTTATTTGACACCTCATAACACTACCTAAATGGGCTTATGCCACTCCATATGACTTGAAATTTTTTGAGAAGCTTTCACAATACTCCTTCTTGGATGTTCACCGTATATTGTCTCTCCCTTGAAGTCTTGTTGGATGCGCTGCTTCATGAAAACCTTGCTGAGAAAACCCAGTGGGACAAAACCTCAGCAAATGGAAAATAGTATAGCATGCAAATTGTCCAAAGTTTTTGGCAAAATTAGATCCCTCTTATAGAATGCTCCTCTTGATGAGATTGTAAATCGTCTTAGTTTATTACCATGCAACGATTTTTGAAAGTGACATTCAAACTCACATCTCTTCTGGAGTACATGAGTATATCCTTTATGCAATGAAAATTGTATTACCACCCTTGTTGTCTTGTTGATGTTTCGTTAAAACCTTGACAGGAAAACCCAGTGGGAGAAAATCATGTCGAAGGAAAAAAAATACAGCCACCAGTTTTGTATACTTCAGAATGTTCTATGCGCATAATGTTGATTCGTTTAAACCTTGACAGGAAAACCTAGTGGGAAAAACTTTGTTAAAGGAAAAAAAGTACAATGCGCATAAATCAAATATAATATACTTATATATGATTTGAAACATACTTCTGGATACTTTCTAGCATACTTCTTGATGCACATCAGTGTTATACTTCTGGATACTCCCCCTCATAATAGTAGAACTTGAATTACTTTAATGATTAAGTCGACGCTAAACCAATTTGAAGAAATCTACAAGGTTGTCACTATACTGAATCTGTTCGACTTCAATCATATGCTTCTTCTGAAGCTCGTGTGGATAGAAATTTTTTTTATTGGAATGTGTTTCATTCAATCTTCTTAGATGAAACCTTTTTGCATTTGAACAATACATTCAACATTGTCATCATATATTGTAATCGATCGACAAATAAAATTTTTAATAGACCTCCAAGAAATAGTTGCACTGCAACTCATAAACATAAAACTTATAACTATCAAACATAAAACTTGAATCTTCATAGCCAACTAGTTGGGAATGGTTAGATTCATCACATGAATAAACTCAAATCAATCACGAAGATATAAATGTAACTTCATTCCAATATCTACAAATCGGTGCAAAACTGCACTTGGTGCCAAATACAACAATGCACCAATAATACTCACATATGGTATTTTAGGTCGAGTATCCTTTCATTGGTTGATACAAGTCCTTCTTGAGATCAAAGATTGGACGACCATGAACGTACAAAGTGGATGGGAGTTGTCCATGTTAAAAGTGTTACAATCTTGCCAATATAATTCGATAGACGGACCAATATTCTACTAGTATTTTACTCCGCCTGCAATCCAAGACAATTTTTTTTTCAAGGTCTTTAATTGCAAATTATGTCGTAAGATAACTAATAGTATTTGCAAGTCCAATAAGAGTTATATTAACATAAATTGTTAGTATGACAAAAACAGTTAACGATATCTTAAGAAAGACACATAGTCAAATTTGCATAACCTTCCTTAAACAGCTATTCTCTAAGACAGTTATACTACATTCTTCTGGATTGTTCAAATCTTATAAATTACTTTTTGGATATGAATAGCCATTTTTGGGATAACGGAGAAATTGAATTTTTTAAACATGACATTTTCTGGAATGTCATTTAATGTTGCTTCTAGAGCTTCATGACATCTTCTAGAGCATTATGTAGTGCAACTTTTTGAGCTGCGTGACCTCTTCTAGAGCGTTATGTCATGTTCTTCTAGAGCTTCATGTACAACTTTTGTGAAGCATGTACAACTTTTGCATGAGTTTCAAGCATTGCTTCTCTGTGAGCATTAGGGCATTAATTTTGCTAATTCTCATTTTTCAAGTAGTTGAATCTTTGAAACCTATAGGTCTGCCATGCTTCTGGCATGTCGTAGATTCACTAGTTACCTTATTTGAATTTTATCCTTCATAAATACAAATTCAAGCAGGTGTATTCATAGTTGATACATGTGGCTTTGTCAATTTCACTACATTATTAAATGCATCAAGTATGTAATTCATAATTGTTAGATGAGACAAAGTTGAAATATTCGATGATAATTCACACCGTTCCATACCACTACGTTGTTTTGTAAGAATTTACCTATCTCCACCTAACGGTGAGAATATAGTCTCTTAAAACTGACATCTGCAAACTAGCAGTAAAAATATCACCAGTTAAAACTGACAGTTTGCATAATGGGCTAAGGTTAAGCAGTGTCGTAGTATTCAATACTACATTTTTCCAAGCACTATGGAATAGTCTATATTGCATAAGTAAAGGTCTTCCAACAAGGTGAAAACGTGTAACTTAAATGCGCGAAAAATCCGTTTTGTCCATGCAGAATGAGATTGTGCAACAACAGTCCCTATTGATGAGCAAAAAAATAAAAAAATTGAAAATAAACTTAGTTGCATCGTCAAATTAGATAGACTAGATGTTGGGGGATGAAACTTGTGCACTGAAAAAAATAACGTGTGACACGTAAACACATATGAAATCATCTAATGAAAAGTTTACTAGGTAAACAAGGAGTACATCTGTATTTGTAAGTGAAGTGGGTGTTAAGGGTGACTTATTTAAGCTTTTAGCGTAAAATGACATGTGATATAACAAATCAGAGAGTTGTGTAATTCCAATAAATTAACAAAAAATTATCTCTAATGTAAGTTTTAGGCTTAATGCATAAATCTTCATGTAATGCATATATCTCTAATGTAAGTTGTTGGCTTCTAACATTAGATATGACGTATATATTTTGAAATTAAGCAAGTTTTTTTAAGAACTGCATAAATATAAGCATATTGGATAAATTAATGTAAATTATTTAATGATATATAATGAGACTCTTCCAGTGCTTTCAATGATTGGGATAGCCTCTGCTGGGGCCTCCAATAAATTACAAAGGTCCAACTATGATATACACCTTTGCGTTTTAAATGTCAGTGTTGAGAAAATGTTCTGACTTGTCAATACATTATGGATAGTGGCACGAACAATTAAACAAATATGATTGTCCATCATTTGCAGTTTATAAACCATACTTTCAAAGAAAATGTATGTCATAAATAAATCAAACAAATCAAAACATAATATGCTGTGTATGTTTCACAAGTAGCAACAAATATTCTCATGTAACATCATCTATAATATTTATGTTTCATAAGTAGCAATTGTTCCAGATCACTTCAGGTAGTTTATAAAATAAATATTAGACATGGTAACATTGTGGTAACCACCGTTGCTGGGGTAATTATTTTGGCTAATGACTACCTCTGCTGGAGTTGCTTCATACTTGGGGGTATTTATGTTTTGTATGTTCTCTACCTCTATCTTTTTTATAGTTAAAATTGGCACTTACTTCAGAAAATATTAGAGACCATGATTTTTCATAGATCCTTTGCATTTTTTGATGTTATAAGTATGTAAGTAACTAACTCAAAACCATGAGTAAATTAAGGTTCTTGATTTTACTGCAACGAGAGTATATTCAAATAATGAAATGAACAATGATTATTATTTTTCCATTGCATCAAATTTGTCCATTTGGTTTTAATCAAATCTCGATATTTCTCTACTACCTTTATTGGTGCACTACAAACATATGAGCAATGTCCACATTTACTAAATCTATGACAAGTGTCATCTCTAGAAGAATTCTCAGTATCCTTAGTAGGAGTTTGATCATTGTACCAGACAAGAGCTTTGAACCATGTTGTAAGTGTTGTGACTACCTTTCTGGGGTACTCACCTCTGCTGAAGTAATTGTTATAATCACCTCTGTTGGAGTAATTATTTGACTACCTTTGATGGAGTGATTACCTTAGTCACTATTTCTTGGGCCACCACTTCGAAACTTGCCATATTTGCTTAAATATGTGAGTCATTAACCCATAAAAGATGTGCCACTTGGTTAATAGAATAATTATCTATGAGGTGTGTAATGCACGTGGCATGACACTTACGAAATAAAATCTACATATAAATATATTTTACAAAATTTATATGGTAAAATGTTTAGCTTTGTTTTGCATACCAGGTCTCATTTGTTTCATAAAAGTTATTTTAAGCAAGCCCATTTTAGTGGGGTAACATGGCAAAAAAAAATGACCATTATGAACAGTCTCAAATGCAATAAATATTAAACAAATAACACTTGTGCTTAATTGCTTACCAACTTCGAAATAGCAATATTTGTCAAAAGATTCATGTCTGACAACAAAGTGGTTATAATAGATACCAATTTGGGTGAAAGCAATTATGCCCACACCTTAAGACAAATTTATGTATTCAAAATATTTTTGCCTTAATTGCTAACATTGATGCTGATGAAGAGATCAGAGACATGACTGCTGAGGAGAGGTCTTGTAGAGTGCAGCTACATCAGGAGTGGGCAACATTAACCAAAAGAGATGAGGAGTTTTGGAGGATCAGATCAGAAGTCAACTGGGTTTGTCATATGGATCAGGGGTCCAAATTCTTTCATAACTTGGCTAACAGACGCAGACTGTTTAACACCATTGAAGCTCTTAGCATGGGTCAGGAGTTGGTAGTGGATGAAGTCAGTATTAGAAAACTCTTGATATCTCACTTCAAGGAGTTGTTCTATGAAAAGGAGGAGTGACGACCTTTCTTCTCGGGAATTACCTTCAAGTCTATCTCTCAGTCTACGGCTACCGCCTTGGTAGATAATTTTTCGGAGATAGAAATTAGAGCGGCAATGGAAGAACTAAAATCTGAAGTTTCTCCAGGTCTTGATGGTTTCTCAATGGTGTTCTATTTGAAAATGTGGGAGGTAATCAAAATTGATTTTCTGAAAGTTGTTGAAGATTTTAACTCGAGAAATTTTCTTGATTGGCGGTTGAACACCACTATCATCTCACTTATTCCTAAATGTGCAGGAATGCGGACAGTCAAAGATTTTAGACCTATCAATATTTTGAATGGGGCCTATAAGATCATTGCCAATATGTTGGCTAATAGATTGAAAGTAGTTCTTCATTCAGTTATTTCTTTTTTTCAAAGTGCAGCAGGCAGTGGAAGACAGGTGGTTGATGGCCCTTTGATTGCCAATGAAATTATTGATTCTAGGAAAAAATAAGGTGTTCTAGGGCTCGTTATCAAATTAGATTTCTCTAAAGTCTTTGACAACGTCTCTTGGAGATACTTGGATTTGGTAATGGCTCGCATGGGGTTTGACTCCAAATGGATTCATTGGCTTCACACTTGCAAATCTACAGCTAATTTCTCTCTGAAGATTAATGGTCAGCTGCATGGGTTTTTCAATAGCTCGAAAGGCTTGCGCCAAGGCGATCCCTTCTCTCCTCTTCTATTAACTATAGCAGCAGAAGGTCTAACACAAATGATTCTTAAAGCGGTTAATCTGGCCTAGTGAGAGGGTTTTCTGTCGCGGAGGGTAGTCCGCCTGTTTCTATTCTCCAGTATGCGGATGATACTATCCTCTTTTGTGATGCTTCCGCTTCTCAGGTTCTTGCTCTTAAAAGAATTATGCTTTGGTTTGAAGTTATTTCAGGTCTGAAAATCAACTTTCACAAATCAAGGGTGTTGCCTATTGGAGAAGTCCCTCATCTGTACCAGTTGGCGGGTTTATTGGGTTGTTCAGCGGGTCATATTCCAGTTAAGTACTTGGGCATGCCTTTGGGTGCTAGTTTTAAAAGTAAAGCTGTGTGGGATGAGACGATCGAAAGGATGGAATCGAAACTTGCGTCTTGGAAACGCAAATTTCTCTCTAAAGCAGGCAGATTAGCTCTTGTACAATCCACATTAGCTTCTATCACGGTGTTCATTCTGTCTCTTATCAAGGTTCCCTATTCAATAGCAGCAAAGATGTAACAGATCATGCGCGATTTCCTTTGCGGTTCTACTCAAAACTATAGAAAGATGCATTTAGTGGGTTGGGAGAAAATTTGTTGCCCTAAATCTCGAGGTGCTTTAGGCATTCGTCAGGTGCTCACATTCAATATTGCATTACTTTCTAAGTGGCTTTGGCGATTTGCAGAAGAAAATGACAATTTATGGAGATCTCTCATTATGGACAAATATGGGCGCAATAGATGGGTTTGAGAAAAGAGAACTAAGTACACTTCCTACGGATGCTCTTTGTGAAAGTCCATCTCCCGGTGCGCAAGTGGCTTCCACCCTCACACCTCTCTCCAATGTGGAAATGGTGATCTCATCTCTTTCTGGCATGATTTTTGGTGTAGTAACCAATCTTTGAAGGATATGTTTCCAATGTTGTTTATCATTAACAACAATCAATATGGGAGTGTGAGCAATTTTTGGTCTAACGACAATTCTTGGGATCTTTCCTTTCGAAGACCTCTAAATACTGGGGAGCTAGAAGAGTTCGCTAATCTAATGCATTTGTTGGATAAACAGATGCTCTCAGAGGGATCTGATAGTTTGGTGTGGAAGGGTAAAAGTGTGGGCTTCTCGGTGAAAGAATTTTCGGATATGTTGGCTGCATCTCATTATGAGACCCACTCCAACCCCTTCATTTCCTCTCACAAAAATCTGGTATGGGTGAAAAACTTTTTTCTTCGGATTAATTTCTTTAGTTGGTCAGTGTTGCATGAGAAGATTTTGACTAAAGATAGGTTAAGGAAAAGAGGAATCCACACAGGGAGTCTTTGTGTGCTTTGCAATGAAATTGACGAGACGCTGGACCATTTGATACTGTAGTTTCTCCAAATCCATTTGGAGTAGATTCTTGTCAGAATTTGGTTTGAGTTTGATGTTTGAAGGCTCCATTTTAGATTGGCTAAGTTGGTGGTCTCAAGCTAATCCTTCCCGTCGGGGGGAGTGGTTATGGCGTAGGGTCCCTCACGTTCTCATGTGGTGTGTGTGGAAAGAAAGAAATAAAAGGGTATTTGAAGGACTCAACAGATCAGAGGACTCTATCTTTATCGAGATTAGAGAATTGCTGTGGAGGATGGGTTCGACTTGTAATTTGTTTAGGGATTTGGGTTTTGACACTTTCATGGTGTCCTGACATTCCTTGATATAGGAATGTTTCTCTTTGTTTTTTGTTTCCTTTTCTTTCCTTAATAAACATCTTCGTGTTTGACCAAAAAAAAATTTATTTACCACATGTAGAAAACAATTCTACCTAGGGAACCCAAAACTACATTGAGAGTATACAATATCATATTCAATACCTCAATCAATAAAAATACACGGGAACACTGATAGGAGCATATTTATACGACTTTATTAAATTATGTCTATATTTTTGGATTTTTTTTTGTTAATTTTGGTAGTAATTCATGCTTTTGTGTTAGTGTAGGTTGAAATAGTAGGAATCCAAAAGAGAAACTAGGTGGTGTAATTGAATTAGGAGGACTTATTGCAAAAGGAAGTTACTCAAAGAAGGAAACCTAGAGACAACAGTTATAAAAGGAACAATAACTGCTCTTGAGAGATCAACCCCTCCTTGCAATCATGCTGCCGCAAGCCTCCGTCCACGGTCACTCGCATAATCCCTTCACATCCGCCATTGCCCTTCACATCTCTCCATCAGATCGTCACCCCATTCTTAGACTACCCCTGCCCTTGTTCACAACCACCATCAGATCCTTTTTTAGCCAAACACAGCCGACACCATCCCTCTCACCATTTCAATTTCATCAACGCCAACTCCTCCTCGCAATCACACCAGTACCCCTCATGCAATCCCTCTATCTGTCATCTCGCCCTCAATTTATTCTTCCATTCACGCCACACACTCAAGCAACATTCACCCTCGCAACACTCAAATCACAACAGAGCCACCATTGTCCACCCTCTATCCGCCATCTCGCCTCCTGATCGCAGCCCCTCTCGCCAGTTTCGTCTAGTCCTCACACACTCTGTCTCTTCTTCAATATATATAGCCAAGGAGAAGCAACACAGAAGAAGATAAGGGAGGTTGTTATCCTCTTCACGTGCTATTTGCGCCCTAGCGATCCACTATTCACCACCATGCAAGCGGCGACAATGTTCTATTTCTTTCACTATCTTTTCTTTTTTAGTTGGATATTTAATTATGGATTGTTGTTCAAACGTGATTATTATGTCTAGCTAAACCTTTTTTAGCTAGGGGTGGATTCGAAGCCCCGAACATGTGTTTTGTGAATTAATTAAATTCAATTTTTCCTTGCTAATTAGTGATTGTGTTTTGTTTAACTACTTTATAGAGAAATTTTCATTGTATGTTAGTTAAGGTGGTAAGGTTAAGTTAAGAACAAGATGATGATCATACTTGTAATTGCCTAGTCAATAATCATATTTTTCATAGAACTTAATGATATTGGATTGTTATCTAACTTGCAATTCCTGATTAGATATGAAAAGAATAGTTCGAAACTAACGCTTAGTTTAATTCAACGAAATTTGGGAAAATAATAAGGTTAATGCAATGCGGTCACAGTTAATCTTGAGCATTGTCTTTCACGAGTTAGTGCATCAATTTTTGGCGTCATTGTCGGGGATTAGTAAAATTGTTAATTACTTTATTAGTTTTATTAATTTTTCTTTTTATTAATTTTTTTCTTTTTGTCTTTATTTCAGGTACTAGTTTATGCGCAATAGGAGATCTGGTGAGAACTTATTAGAGTACGATCTAGAGCCCGAGAAAACATTTAGGAGACGAAGGTGAAAATCAGAATAATCACAAATGTCTAGTTTCTAATTTGAATAAGAAGAGCTCGACATGGCAGGCAACAAGTCTATTAAGAAACTTTTGGCATCCACCTTGGACAATGCCTCACCCATGTGCATTCAATATTCAATAGTAGCGCAGGGCAAGACATACCTAAAATCCAGCCTATTTCACCATATTCCGAAATACCATGGCCTTTCTATGGAGGATCCGAAGAAGCATTTAAAGGAATTTTAGGTTGTTTGCTCCAGTATGACACCAATAACTATGGGTGATAGCATCCTGAAGCTAAGAAAATTTTCTTTTTCTCTGGCTGACAGGGCTAAAAATTGACTCTATGAACTACGAACCAGAACAGTGTACCCTTGGGATAGCATGAAGAAGGCGTTTCTAGATAAATTCTTTTCAACTTAAAAAACCATCTTGTTGAGGAAGAAAATTAGTGGTATTCATTAGGGTCCAAGAGAATCATATCCAACATATATGAGCATTTCAAAGCTCTCACAGCATCATGTCTGCAGCACCAGATGAAGGAGGAGCTCTTGATTTAGTACTCTTATAAAGGATTGCTTCATCTTGAATCACATTTGTTAGATGCAGTGGCAAAAGAGCTTTAGTTGACAAAAATCCAACAGCAGCAAAGACCTTGAGTACAAACAGAGCCTTGAACGCCCAACAATATGAAGGAATTGGAGAGCCTTCACGACAAGTCCATGAGGTAATTCGAAAATCGGGGCGTGACACCTTGCGACTTCAATGTCAAGGAAATATTTTAATTTTCCTTAATCTTTGAGCTTGAACTTTGTAGCCAAAAATTGTTTTGTTTCTTCAATGTATTGGAGATAATTACCTACCAATATTACATCATCAACATATACGAGAATTGCAATAAATTTGTTACCCTTGGATCGGACGAATAATGAGTAATCAGCCTTAGACTGATTGTAGGCTGCTGATATGAGAGCAGAGGATAACTTAAAGAACCATTGTCTCGAGACTTGCTTGAGATCATATAAGGACTTGTTCAACTTGCATACTCGAGTCTCCTCCTTTCGGCCGAATCCAGGAAGAAGACTCATGTACACATCCTAAAAAAAGATCACCAAAAAGAAAAACATTGTTGACATAAATGCCAACCCTGTGTGGCTGCAAGAGCAAAAAGAAAATGAACAGTAGTCAATTTAGCAACAGGAGCAAAAGTCTTTTTGTAATCAATACCTTCAACTTGATGTGTCATTTAGCCACAAAACGGGATTTGTAGCGCTCAACACTACCATCTGAATTAAGTTTGATCTGATAGACCCATTTACAACCAACTGGATGCTTGCTAAGAGAAAGAGGCTATAAAGTCCAAGTGTTATTGGTTTCTAGAGCATCAATCTCACTTCTCATGGCTTGACGCCACTTTGGATTCTGCATAGCCTGTATAAAACTGGTGGATTCTTTGACTAAAGAAGAGAAGTGGTGTAAGACTTGTGAGAGGTGGATAAATGGTCATAGGAAAGAAATCAGAAAGGGAGTAAATAATACATGTAGAAGACCCAACGTTCGAAGCAGATGCGTGAGACGATCGGGAAGGCAATCAAGCATAAAGATGATATTGTTGAAGATAAGATGGTTCATGGGTGGCACGAGTGGAGGTGAGAGAGGGGGTCTTCTAAGGGTGGAGCAAGGGAAAGGGCAGGGGCGACCACTTGGGGTTGGGGTTCCAGATTTTTCGACCGGTCAGTGACAGAGGTGTCAGATTGGGCAACCGGTCGGTGGGAGAAAATATTCTTTTTCTAATACCATGAAAAGAAAATATTCGTAGAATTGTATTGAATTGTTGTTATAATTCCTTGTTTGAATACAAGCTTATATAAGCTAACTCTGATCTAACCTTGTGAAAACAGGAAACCTAAGACTTCTTATTCTATTCTGACTTTCATAACATATTCTATACTGACTTTCCTATTCTGTAATATATGTAGACTTTATTTCTTTAAAAGTTTCTTACATCTTTGCTCAGAGGTCACCAGATTTTTTGGAAGAAAGCTTCTATGATGTTAGGTGAAATGTTTTAGCTAGAGCAATTATTAATGAGTCAGCTGTAAATGTTGCAATGCTTATTGTTGGTCGAATTTTGCTTGGTATCGGTGTCACTGCTACACCAAATTTGCACTTTTGTAACAATTCTCAAAACAGTATCATTTTTAGATGTTACAATCCACCAAACAATTTCAAATCAAAACTAAATTTAGTCAAAAAAATGAAAAACAGTAACAAAAAAAAAATAATACAATAAGTTGGATCACCATTAATAGTATCACTTTTATAACCATACTCTTCATGGTGATACTTTATTGTATCATTTTGTTTGTGGAAATGTGTAAAGTTGTTAGGTGAATTATTACACTTCAAAAATGATATTGTTTTGGGGGTTGTTACAAAAATGTCAATATGGTGTAGTGTGTGGGATTTGCTGGTCAGTTATGAATGTTTCATTTGAATAATTGTGGTATCTGCTTGCGTACTATGAACTTATATGATATTAGGCTAAAGTTTTCTACCTGATATTTTTTCTAGTCTGTACCATTTTATCTCTCTGAAATGGCACTCTACAAGTATTGCGTTTGCTTAACATAGCTTTCCAATTGATGATTACGGTTGGTATCCTTGCTGCGAATCAGATTAACTACTTCACAAACAAGATTAAGGTTGGTTGGGGATGGAGAGTGAGATTAGCTGGTGCTGCAATCTCAGCTTTGTTCATTGTAATAGGTGGCATGTTCTTACCTGACACTCCAAACTTTATTATTGAACGAAAACATACCAAAAAAAGCAAAAAGACTACTCCGAAAGATCCATGTACTGAGGACATTGAACAAGAGTATAATGACCTACTTGCTGCCAATGAAGCATCAAATAAGTAGAGGATCCATGGAGGAAACTTTTGATGAGGAAGAACAGACCTCATTTGATGATGTCCATTCTCATTCCATTTTTCCAACTGAGTACTGGCATCAAAGTGGTTATGTTCCATGCTCTCGTTCTGTTCCAGACCCTTGGTTTCGGAAATGATGCTGCCCTCATGTCTTCAGTAATAACTGGTCTAGTTAACATTCAGGCAACTTTTGTTTCAATATACCTAGTAGATAGGAAAGGAACATGATGCTTCTTCCTACAGGGTGGAATCCAAATGTTCATTTTTCAGGTAATTCCTTTCATGGAGTCCTTTAGCATTTTTGGTGCCTAATGAGATATTCCCTCTTGAAATCCAATCAACTGCAATGAGTGTCAATGTTTCGGTCAACATGTTGTTCACTTTCCTCATCGTTTAAGTCTTCCTGAAAATGCTATGTCACTTGAAGTTCGGCCTCTTCTTCTTCTTTGTTTGTTTCGTGTTTATAATGATAGTGTATATATACATGTTCCTTCCTGAAACAAATGGTGTGCCAATTGAACAAATGTCCCAAGTGTGGCAACCACGTTGCTACTGGGGAAAATTTGTACATGAAGAAGATCATATCGAATTGGAAGAGAAGCCGGTTTTGGATGTTTAACCATAGAAATGCATGATGTCATATCTACAAACCAAGAAGAAACTCGAAACGAACTCAACAACTCATTAGAAGCAATGGATAATCAAGTCTAGACTTATTTATCTCAGTTGCTATGCCTTAAATTGAGAGGAGCAGTTGAACTCAAATGTATCCGAAATTATAGATCACACTGGCACAAAATGAATTTTTTTTTCAACACAAGTGATACAAGAAAACCAAATGCCTCAATTGCTTTGAAGATTTATGTGATAACTAGGTGCAAGTTCAATTCTCTGTCTCCACAAACTCTTCAAACCAAATGTTTGGCATAACAAGTGAACCACAAATTGATTGGTTCCATGATGAATCCCCCTTGTCGATAACCTGGAACAATCATTTGAACATTCTCAATATTAATGTTGATTATGTCAATAAGTTGGTTCTATGCTGCATTGGTGTTTTAGCGCCCTACTATCCACCATAAACGAAAGAAAATGTTTCCACAGTATCTTGGTTAGTAGTCAAAGGAAGTACGGTAGGTCTGAGCTATGACAGATTTTCGTTCTTGCAATCCTAGCTAAGAGTTTCTCTCTATTCATGATATTAGTGAACACTATACCGCAATTGAAATGGGCTTGAATGGAATCAGAACTGTTGGTCCAAACAATAGGCGGTCAAATGAAAACGATAAAACTCATTCATCACTCTTTAATAGTGAGATATACTGATCAGGCAGACTGTCAAAAAATCTATCTAGCTAGCATCTCATCGCTTCATTTTAAACTATTCAAATTTACTTGAAATGAATTTAATTGGATCATCTTTGGACCATACTTATATATATAAAGACCCATTTTGATCAGTTTACCGAAGCGGCCAAGCCCTAGCAATAGCTTTTGTATCTGAGAAAGTGACTGATTTTCGTAACTTGCATTGTCCCTAGCTGATTTGGTGCGACTCTCAACTCGGCCCATTTGCATCTCTGATTCTCGATAGAAAATGATCAAAGTCCACCATCCTAGCTATAAAACTTAAAAAACTTGACCATTATCTCATGCTAAAAAAGGATAAAACACTTGTACCAATTTCATATGATTTCACTAGCTCTGTCTCTTTACTTTAGTTATGTGATTGAATATTTGTGTCAAAGCTTACATGGAGGTGACTGATCATCTTTATCATGTTACAACAATAGCACACATGATTAATGCACAATGGTTTCAATGTTACAGCGGTGGAGTTAAGAATGAAAGCTTTTGGCACTTAAATTGCAATTCATCAATGAAGTCTTCCATCCCTTATCACAAAAACATGTTTGGCTGACTGGACCCTCGCAATGCCTATCTCATATAAACTGACCAACAAATTGAAATAATAAAATATGTTACAAAGTCTACACATTCACACCATGCAATGTTGATGTTGGCTATTTTTTGTTTTTTGTTTTTATCCCTTTAACGTCTCCCACCCAATGTCGCCGGCAGGGTTGAAACCCTAAACATGCGATACCATCCGTAGCTAATTAGTAGTACCCGCTGCAATGAGATGAGTAATATCTGGTGTCCATACGTACTCTGTATGAAGAAGAAGAAAGATTTTCTCTTTTTGATAGCCAAACTCTAGTGTCTTGATGAAGGAACACCATAAAGAGAATCAAAAGTCTTCTATATTAATCCAAACCAAATCACTTCTTCTGATTTCTGACTTTTCTTTATAGAAAGCTTGACTTTCAACTTGATTAAACTCCACCTTATCTTGTGTGGTGTTTACAGGACACAAGCCTCCATCCAAATTTAAGCTTCTTTCAATGTTGAACTACCATCTGTCGTTCCTTCCATTCTCAAAGTATATCATGGGGATGAGATCCACATATGCATATCTTGGATGAGCCTCAAACCTAATCCATAAGCACCTACAATTTTCAACAAAAAAAAAAAAAAAAAAAACTTGTGGGAAATAGATTATTATTATTATTATTAATTATTATTATTATTATTAATAATTTGATCTCTATATCTCGGATATCAAACATAACATGTGTCAACGCACGATGATCATATCCGATCCTAATAAAATCTATAAAAATCAGAATATATTTATCATCAGTGGGGGTCATTGTATGGGACCTCGAGCTAAGTTTGTCTATTTTCTAGGACCACTATATATGAGTTTACAAATTTAAATTATTTCACAAGTTTAACTGTTGATGTCAGGGTAGAAGAATAAGAAGGTAAAGTAGATGGGACGAATTGAACAGAATCTCACAAACTACAAAAGAGACAAGACAAACTAAAATCTATAAAAGAGTCTCTTCTTCTTGACAAATGTGTTTCACAACTCGTTCATTCATTATTTGAATAGGGTGAGGTTACACGTCACCAAATTGATATATTTGTAATAATTTAAAAAATAGTAACACTTTTGAGTTATTATAATTTACTAAGTAATTTTAAGTCAAAATTAAATTAAGTCAACAAAATGAAAAATAACTACATAAAAAAAGTGATACAATCAATTAGATCACCATGAGTAGCATCACTTATAAACCCATAGTATTTGTGGTGATACAATTATTGAATCACTTTATTTGTGAAAATTTATAAAACTGATTTGTGAATTGTTATAGCTCAAAAGTGTTACTATTTTTTGGATTGTTACAAAAATGTCAATTTGGTGCAGTAGATGGCCATGCGTTTGCTTGACTTGTGTTAAGGTACATTACATTTAGAGTGAGTCTAGGGAGCCAAGTGGTGAAGCCCATCCTGCTTCAATGTTAAATCAGACTATATTATGTCCTCTATATGGCCAAAATTACTGAAACCTTACCATTGTTTTTCAATTATACTATTTCTTTTTGGGTGGTAATTTGATTAGTTATCGCTTTCAGTGTCTAATTCTAATATCTGGCAGTTTGACAAATAGATCGACCTTCCGTCATTTTAAACCCCTCAATAACAATCAATAAAACAAAAATGCATTAATTAACAGAAAAATCAATCTTAAGTTTTTGTATAGAGACCAAGACTTGAGAAAGACTTTTATGGTGATTTTTACAAGAATGTGAAAATGTGGATGGTTTTGGTCTTAGTTAGCGCCTTAGAGGTCATGGTTAATGAGGATGATAGATTTGAAAGGCTTATTGACAAATCATGCCATTAATTAATATTTATGATGAAGACGTTTTTGTCTTAAAAATGAAAAACAATGGGTACGACGAAATGATGTAAACCCTTTGATTTTGAACTTTATAGTTGCTTTTTTTTTTTTTTTGTGAAACCTATTAAATTTTTTTTTGTCAAGTTTGGGTGTTTTTACACTTTTACTTATTCTCTTTAAAACACAATTATAAATATTATTTATAGAATAGGTACAAGTGTATAAATCTAAAACTAATTAAAAAATAACTATAAAACATGACTGCCTAAAATTGAGAGTCAAAAGGACAATCACACATTCTTCCGGGGCTAGAAATGTCAACATCGCCAAGTACATATTAATCAGAAGATATGAGTTAAATTTTTGATATTTTTATACTGAAATTGAATAAATGTACTCTCATTGATCTCTCCGTTATTGGATAATTATAGAGACTTGTATTATATGTATTATAATTGCATAATTTATTTAACGGTGATTGTATCCTGAATTACAACCCATTATACAATATTAAATCAATACATGATTAGGCTTAACTAGGTCAACATAAAATATATTAATTACAGATTCCATTCATGTTTAATGAAGCTCTCAAATGCGAAAGAATGAACATGATGAAACTGATTTAGAATAATTTGTGAGTAATGTTGAATCATCATTAAGAAAGTATATAAATTTGACTAAAGATGAAAAGTAGCACAAGTGAAGGAATTAAATAATTCAAGTGTAAAATTAAAACAAAATCAAAAGTAAGATAGAAAAAAAATTAATATTGTTTGAAAGCGTTCCATTGGATTAGGTTCAATTTATCATTCATAACCGTTGAGAATCTGAAATGAATATGCTAGTTTTGGTCATACCTGTTTATTGGAATCGTTAATTTGAAAAATAGTTCGTTAGTTGTTATAGTTTAGAAATGATTCATAACGATATAAATTTGTCCTGAGGGTAAAGAGGTGCTCCAGGAAAAGTTCTCAGAGCATTTCAATTGTAAAAGTTAAAATGGGGATCAAACATCCCTTATTTTAATCAAAAGCTAAATTTACGGGTCTTCTTATTTCTTCATAACTCCAACCACATCCAATATTTAAACTTTTTTGTCATTATTTAAATATATTTTTCATTTTTCTATATCAATTTAATTTCGATTATACTATTATACTCTTATTAATTTCAACTTAATATAATTATATTATTATTAATTTCAATTATATTATTATTAAATATATACTATTATTAATTTTAACTTAAATATGTAATTTTATTAATTTTAATTATTCTATTATTTAGATACTTTTTAATTTAGGGGGTCCCCCTTTTGTTTTGATTTTTGGTTTTGTTTTTAATTTGGAAAATTAAAGAATTAGAATATTTTAATGTTATTTTAGATTTAGGGGATGATATGGTTGCCCGTAAATTTAGATAAAAGTTGGAAGTGAAATTAAAATAGGAAATACTTTAGGGGATCCATTGGAGCATGCAATTTCTCATATGAGCCCCCCCCGAAAGGCTATTTTAGGGGATCAACTAGATGCTCTCACATGTATGATAACTTTGTGAAGTTTGGTATGCTTGGTAAGGTTGATTGTGACTTCACCCCAAGTTTTATCAGAAACAAAAAATAAACAAATAAATTGGTCAATCTTATCTTAGTTGATCGGACATTCGTGAGACATTGGGAGTTCAAAACTAAAAACCCACTAATAAATTTTAAGTAAGTTTTTAACCAATTATTAGGAGCACTCTTATATTGGTATAAGCACACTCACATGGTGAGACATTCACAAGTTATCCATCCAAATTGGTTCCTCACCTAAACAACATTATCCATGAACCAAATAGGGGCATAGGGGTCCCTCGAGAGACTTTTCGGGATGGAAAAGGAGATGAGGATAATGACGAAAACTACTCCAACGATTTTGAAGCAATGAATGCATGTAGTGATGATATAGCGGAGCCTCAAGAGTTTTATGATATTAGAAATCGAATTGTTGGACGTGAAAAATACGAATATCTCAAGGCTCTAATAGAATAAGCTGAAGCAAATTATGTACCAAGCTCTGACTTTAATAGAAGAAGCTGAAGCAAATTATATACCAAACCCCTCGTCGATCCACTAGACATCGGAAATGTAACAAAAAGTACACAGAGTATACTCCAAAACAAAAAATGAAGTAATTAACGTACCAATGTTAGTGACTCATGAGATGTGTCAAACCTATTAGTGGTGTCTCTCCCTCTGAAGGGGTGTTGCGCTGGAATTCTTATTATTAATGTAAAGGTTAACAGGTCCTTAAAACCCTGCTTGCTTTCAAAAAAACAAAAACAAAAACAAAAAAAACCTCTCCTCCCACTCCAAATGTTGTCGACAAGATTTAAACCCTGATACAATCCGTCACTGGCATATTGCTGCGCTGTACCACATTGGCAAACAACATTATTAATATGGGTGGTCACCTCCAAATTTCCACATTTTGTGGTTGTCCACATCTCCATGATAGCCTGAACTTAGACCCAGTATATACACAATTGATGATGAACCATTGAACCCTATCTCATAATTATATGATGCATAACCTCACCAATAACACTATGCATTGGTTTGATGCTCTCCAATGACCTGGAACTTCACAAAAGCAGAAACTCATCATAAAAGCAATCACGGACCCATAAGATATGAATCACATTCCTTAATAAGAAAAGTTGAGTTTGGGTAACATGTATTCTTCATGAAGAAACCAAATTGTTCGAGGGATTCGTACAAACCACTACTTGAACTTCATGTGTTAAACGTAATATCAAAGTATTGTAGTCTTATCTACTTATCTACTTATCTACTCACTTATCCATTTGGATGGATCGAGGGAGTAAAGAAAAGGGATTCTCCAGCTTTCTCTAAAAATTTACTTCATGATGATTACGAAATTACGACCAAGTTGTTTGGCTCCTTTTATGTGTCAACACTTTCATCATCATGGGGATTGATTCTGTGTTGTAAAAAGTGAGTGAGGGAGCTAGGCTTTAAGTTGAATGGGAGCAAATAATTAGCAAGGGAGTTGTTATGTGTATTATGCTATTTAGCTCGGTTGTACCAATTTTTTGTTGCATCGGTAGTTTGGGATGTTTTGACTTTATTGCATCAATTTAATGTATATAACACCGACTTATCATTTTTTGTAATAATAAAAATCATTTGTTGCGAAAATTTCTCGTTTAGGAGCATAAATTGGCTATTGAATGAAAAAACAATAGTAACCATCATCTATAAACTATAAAAATAAAATTCAATCATGCATTCATTAAATTTCAATGTGTTCATTAACCATATATGGGTTGACAAAACCAATACATATTCAAAATAAAAAAGATAAGAAAATATAAATCAATACATAAATTTCAAAATTGTTGCAACTATTATATCAAATTCCAAAAAAATTACATTCAAAACCTTAAAAAAAATCCGACATCCAAACATTTACATTAGGAATCCACAATATGAGTAACATATTTTGTACGTTTTAACATTAACAAATTTTGGTTGGGTACACCAAACAATTTTTAAAAGCTAAATCTAAGAGATAAAGTAGGGACCATGTAACGACCCGATCCGCACAGTAAAATATTGTTCGCTTTGGACCCAACCGGCCCGCACGGCTTTAAAATGCCTCTTACTATGAGGATTCAACATCGCACATATATAGCACATCACCATCCCGCACTCAGGCGATGTGGGACTATGATCCCCATTGGTAGCTAGTCCAACCCCTCTTGGGATCCACAGGCCTGTTGGGCCTATTGGGCTCCAACCCTCACCCTCATGTCCGCCCACACAATGGTCTCATAGTCCACCCCCCTTAAGGCCCAACGTCCTCGTTGGCCACACAGGCACAACGTCCACGTTGCCCGAGGGCACACCTCCACGTGGCAGACTTTCGGCTGGGTCAGGCTCTGATACCATTCTGTAACGACCTGATCCGCACAGTAAGATATTGTCCGCTTTGGACCCAACCGGCCCGCACGACTTTAAAAGGCCTCTTACTATGGGGATACAACCTCGCACATATATAGCACATTACCATCCCGCACCCAGGCGATGTGGGACTATGATCCCCATTGGTAGCTAGTCCAATCCATCTTGGGATCCACACGCCTGTTGGGCCTATTGGGCTCCAACCCTCACCCTCAAGTCCGCCCACACAAGGGTCTCACAGTCCACCCCCTTAGTATTTGACGTCACCTCAAATTTAATAAAGCCAAAACTAAATAAAATAAATAAATAAATAAATAAATAAATTTAGTACTTGACGGATCCCAAAGAGGACAATATCTGGATGAGTAGGGCCAGAGAGGGGCCCAGTGTCTGCTGTGCATACTCTGAAAGATGCCTTTTAAAGCTGTGCGGGGCGGTTGGGCCCAAAGCGGACAATATCTTACTGTGCGGATCGGGTCGTTACAGAATGGTATCAGAGCCTGACCCAGCCGAAAGTGTGCCACATGGAGGTGGGCCCTCAGGCAACGTGGACGTTGTGCTTGTGTGGCCAACGAGGACGTTGGGCCTTAAGGGGGTGGATTGTGAGACCCTTGTGTGGGCGGACCTGAGGGGGAGGGTGAGGGTGAGGGTTGGAGCCCAACAGGCCGGGAGAGGTTGGACGAGCTACAAGGGGAATCATATTCCTACATCGCCTGGGTGCGGGATGGTGATGTGCTATATATGTGCGAGGTTGGATCCCCATAGTAAGAGGCCTGTGGAGCCCCAGTAGGTGGGTGGAAACAACAAAACCCTGAGGGGGAGGGTGAGGGTTGGTGCCCAATAGCCTGCGAATCCCAAAGATGACAATATCTGGATGAGTAGGGTCAGAGAGGGGCCCAGTGTCCACTGTGCATACTCTGAAAGAGGCCTGTGGAGCCCCAGTAGGTGGGTGGAAGCAACAAAATCCTGAGGGGGAGGGCGAGGGTTGGTGCCCAATAGCCTGCGGATCCCAAAGAGGACAATATCTGGATGAGTAGGGCCAGAGAGGGGCCCAGTGTCTGCTGTGCATACTCTAAAAGAGGCCTGTGGAGCCCCAGTAGGTAGGTGGAAGCAACAAAACCCTGAGGGGGAGGGCGAGGGTTGATGCCCAATAGCTTGCGAATTCCAAAGAGGACAATATCTGGATGAGTAGGGCCAGAGAGGGGCCCAGTGTCCGCTGTGCATACTCTGAAAAAAGCCTTTTAAAGCCGTGCGGGTCGGTTGGGCCCAAAGCAGACAATATCTTACTGTGTGGATCGGGTCGTTACAGACCATCAAGCCAAATAGTCGGGTACACATAACAACTCCCATTAGTTTATACATTATTTTTAGGCTCAATAACTACTCTTGCACACACACACACACACACACACATATACACACCTTGCTATCTGTCAATAAATATAATGAAATGAAACCTGAAACTTTTTAACAGAAGTGTTGAAAATTGTTTGGTGTTTGTTGCGTGATAACCCAAGACATTGGGGTCAAACCATCACAGCCTTAGCTAACTAACCAGGCGACCGTTGGCTTTGCCACATAATTATTATTAAAGTTCTTATTAAAAATATATGATATATGTTTGCTTAAATCATTAATTAACTAGCTAGTCTAATGGATGTTGTAATGTCAATTAAAATTCTAAAGTGTTAAATTATTAATATTACTTTAATTGGTGGACAAGTTTCGACAAAGGAAAAAATAACAACTAAGAAAGGAAAAAAAAAATATTATTTTATAAACTAAACACATAATCATTAATCAATAAAACAAAATCTAAAACTTTAGTTTTAAAATGGTTGCATTTTGCTGCTTCTTGTTTAATTGCTTTGATGTTTGATATATATCCTACCATTTAGAAAAGAACATTGCTAGGAAAAAAATTTGTGCGAAAGTAAAAAATCAAATCAATAAAGTCCATAAGAGAAACCACTTTAACGATGATAGTAAATGATAATGATTAGTTTAGAAAAAAAAATGTTTGTCTCGCTCTCTACTTAAGAGGGGTAAGGACAAAAAAAATTCTAAAAGTTAGGGGACTGAATAATAGAAAATGAGGGATAATAGTCAAATAGCTTTAAAATTTAGACGCAAAACCAGAAAACTAAGGGGTAAACGAACAAAAACCTATATATATCATGAAAATTTTAAGTTTCAGTGGTTGTAGTTGACTCCACTTGCTCCTATGTAGATTCGTTCCTGGTTATAAAGAAAAATTATTTAAAGTAAACTTTTATGCAAAGGTCATGGATTTCAAAAAAATCTTGCAAATTAATTATGAAATTAAATCATTTAAATATCGTGAGTATTTTAGGAGATCGTTTGCTTTTGCAAGAGTCTAGATTGTTTGTACTATATTAAGTAGAGTGATATATATCTATTCATAGCAAACTATTACATACATCAACTTTTTGTGGTTAATTGCAATCGGTCTAGAAAGTCAGACCCCAGTGCCAGGGGATGCTCTCTAGCACGTGTAATGGAGAAAGAGAGTAGTTAAAAAAAGTGTTCTAAAAATCGGCCTAGGCGCTAGGCGTTAGAGAAACACCCAGATTGATGGTTAGGCGGGTTTTTGGCGGTCTAGGTAGGGTTTAGACAGGTCTGGGCGGGGTCTGGCCAGTCTAGGCGGTTTGGGAGATTTTTTTTTTTTTTTTGAATAAGACTGATTGTGTATTATTTTATTTTTCTTTTCCCTTTTTTGGAAATAAACAATTTAATTGTTTTTTATTCAGTATATGTATGAATGTAGCAAATGATGATTACTTAATGGAATTCTCAAAGGATTTGCCGGTACCAATTTTAGTAATGTAGATTTTATCAAACATGAATGAAGTCATTCATGCAATTTGAAGAAAAATAAAGAGTAGGTTTGGATATTTGCCCACAAATTCAACTTTGTATAAAGTACCCGTCATGATCAACTTCAGTCATTTGACTTTTAATAAATTTTGTTCATGATTGTTAATTTTTCATGTTTTAAAATTTTGCATATGTATTTTGGCATTAAATTGAATGTAATTGATAAGGTATTATGCTTAACTTTTGTAAATTATTAAAGCTATAATATAAAACCTAAAACCGCCTAGGCGCTAGGCTAGTGGTCGCTGCCTGCCCACCGCCTAGTGCTTTTTAGAACACTGGTTAAAATATAAACCTCACTCACTGAGTCACAAAGAAGGAAGGCAACAAAACAATGGCTTTTGCTTCTCCTTTGTCATTGCCATCGTCGTGGACAACCACAACCAGATCTCCTCTAACACTCTCTTTTTCATCTTGCACAACCTCATATTTTCTTTCTCTCTCGTCGACATGAGAACAAGAAGAAGAAGAAAAAACTATCTAATTAACCTCTCTTTCGATCATAATTCTTCTTCTTCAGAGAATGTTCCCGGAACTGGAAAAGAAGAATTATTGAAGAAGAAACTGATGATCCAAGTCGGAAGAGGAGGATCATCCATGGATTCAGGAAATCAACTACATCTTCCAACTACTAAATTTTTGGCGGCTTTCTCATAATCACATGCTAGAGAACCTCCCCTTGCGATAAGGGCCTGACTCTCTAAAAATTTTTGGGTTAATTATCATTAGTAATACCAGTAGCACCAAAAAATGCACTTAATATACATTCAAGTATGGAGACAAAAAGTAGATGATTTTATATTTTTGTAAATTAAGAGATTTTATGTTTAAGTTGCAAACCAATAACAAAGTCATGATGAGGCATGAGTTGTTGCATTGACCAGGGAAAATAAAAAGATGAAAACTACGTTATAAACAAGCTCCACAACTGCTTGTTTTCCACACAAACTATGAACCAATCAAGCAACTTTTCTTTACCAAAACAGGATTATTTGCATTTGTAATGTAAATCAAAAGAATCCACGTCTTAATGGGACACATTTTCTAGTGGGTGGGCCTAATCCCGCAATTATGCGTTTTCATCGTGTACTTTATGTTTAACCATAAACTGATGCAAAGCATAGTTACTGTGAATAAATTTACCATTTTACCCTTTAAATTTATCTAAACTTGGATTAGTATTGTATTGACAGCTAATTTAATGAGTCAATTTGGCAAAGTCATCAAATAGTCTCATTTTTCTCTATAAATATAAACCTCACAATTTTTCTTCATCAACACTTGCTCTCTGTTTCCTCTGTTTCTTTCCTTTTGATCTGTTTCTTTTCTCTTCCACATCTGTGTTCATAGTTGAAAACCCCATTGGAGATCTCCATCAACAATGGCGGGTGGTGTAGCTATAGCACTCGAACCGGGTAAGGACTACCCGGGGAAGATGACAATGTTCGTCTTCTTAGCTTGTCTAGTCTCTGCATGGGGAGGTTTGATTTTCGGCTACGACCTCGGTATTTCAGGTAAAATTTATATGAGTTTATCTTGAGTTGAGTTTTCAGAAAAGATCTAATAAATGGGGTGGTGAAATTTTGGTCTAATTTTAATGGTTTTTTGTTTTTGTAGGTGGAGTGACTTTAATGGTTCCATTCTTGAAGAAATTTTTCCCATCAGTGTACAGAAAGGAAAACAGTACCAAATCAGTAAACCAGTATTGTACTTTTGATAGTGAGATCCTAACTCTCTTCACTTCATCTCTCTACCTTGCTGCCTTGGCTTCATCACTTGTTGCTTCGAAGGTCACCCGATCTTTTGGAAGAAAGCTTTCCATGATGTTGGGTGGTATTGTGTTCTTGTCTGGCGCTATAATCAATGGCGCCGCTGCTAATGTTGCAATGCTCATTATTGGTCGAATTCTGCTTGGTATTGGTGTTGGATTTGCTAATCAGGTACAAACTTTTTGGTCTTCTTTCATTAATTTCTGTAGTTTGAGTTTTGGATTTTTGTTTGTTGATGCAAAAGATGTGTATCAATCTCGATTTCTTCATTTTTTTTGATATTTTATTTCCCCTATAGTTTGTTCTTTTGCGTCTGTCCCCTGTACCTTTTTATGTGATTTAAATCGATTTTTTTTTCTTTACAGATATGTGTTTTTGATAAGTTTAAGGTCAAATTGTGTTCTTTCATTCATTCATCAGCAATATAAATACTGTAGTCAAAATACAATAGGAAACCACCATATACTAGGAAACCTCCCAAACCAAGTAAACAAATCACTAGTCATCGTAAAGTTTTCTAACCCCATAAAACTTTTAACCCCATAAAACTTGCAACACAATATGCTAAAATATATTTTCCTAACAATAGAATGTATTTCCTAATATTGGAAGATATTTTTCTAACAATAGGATGTATTTCCTAATAGTTTTGTTTCTCTGTTTGTTTGTTCTTTTGTTCTCATGGAGTTTTTCTTAAGAAAAAAGAAAAATCTGATCTGCTTTTCTTTGTGTCTTCTGTTTGGTTTTACAGAGTTTAATCTCTGCAAAATAAGTTAAAGTTCCTTTCATACATATGTTCTGTATATACTCTATTATTTGTTAGATGTTATTATTTATAAACCTTTTTCATAAAGTTTGGTACTGAAGGTAGTATTTGCTATAGCTAAAATGTTAACTAATTGGTATGAAAGCGCGTTTTCATATGTTAACAATCATCGATTTGGATCATAAATATGCTGTTATGGATATAAAATCAATGGATGTTCTTCAATCTGTCATACATGGTAGTTAGACGATTAACATTCATTTGTATTATATGGTGTTATCTTCAAAATTTTCTGATTTTTTTCTTTCTATTTTTATATACAAGTTTGGTTCAAATGTCATGAAAAATGATGAAAGCCCTGTTTTTGGTCAAAGAGAGGGTCTATTTTTTCTTCACAAAAGACGGATTTTATTTGGTGACTCACACATATCAAAATTGTTTATTTTGCCATCAACGTTGTTGATAAAAGTAACTTAAATTTGAACTTTGTTAATTTTTGATTTTATTCAAAATGTCCAAAGACGTCGTCTCTACGTAATTGATGATATAGTATTATATTGAGACCTCCTTATCTGTAACAAAAATGACGGGTATATTGTAAAATAAATACTTCCACTTGATTCCATTTGTGACTTTGATTCCTTTGTATGAATGTGTGAGTATCGTATGTCTGTATGTGTCTTATTCAGTGTATACAACGACGTATAATAATTACCAATATATTTGTTTTCAATGTATTTCTGTTTAGGAATTCATGTGATGGTCTGATATTTGCATTAAAGATTTTAGATAAGGATTATGGTTTTAGTATGTGGGTTGTGTCTCCGTCTCCTAGGTTGCGTGAGGCACAGTTGTTGCGCTTCTTCTTGTTGTGCCCCACACGTCCCACAGGATATACCCGTGTTTGTTGTTGCTCATAAATTGGAATAAGTTTTTGTTTTTGTTAAAATTCCAAATGGAACAGATGATCTGATCATGACTGGGATCACAAAGGTCCGGTAAGCTTCTAAATACAGCAATGGAGCAACTTCATGGAAAATTCATACAATGATGCCTGTGATAACCTCATGGTTATATTAACATTTTATAAATCGAAATACACTTTATTCTGTTCCAGAATTTATGATCAACATCTGTAATCTAACCTGCATTTTTCATATTGCAGTCTGTTCCGCTCTACCTCTCTGAAATGGCGCCTTACAAGTACCGTGGTGGGCTTAACATTGGTTTCCAACTCATGATTACAATTGGTATCCTTGCTGCGAATATTCTTAACTACTTCACAGCCAAGATCAAGGGTGGTTGGGGATGGAGAGTGAGTCTAGGTGGTGCTGCTGTACCAGCTTTGTTCATCATAATTGGCGGCATTTTCTTACCTGACACTCCAAATTCTGTCATTGAACGAAAGGACCCTGAAAAAGCTAGGAGAATACTCCGAAGAATCCGTGGTACTGATGACATTGAACAAGAGTACAAGGACCTACTTGCTGCAAGTGAAGCCTCAAAGAAAATTGAGGATCCATGGAGGAAAATTTTGATGAGGAAGTACAGACCTCATTTGGTGATGGCCATTCTCATTCCATTCTTCCAACAGGTTACCGGTATCAATGTGATCACGTTCTATGCTCCTGTTTTGTTCAAGACCCTTGGTTTTGGAGGCGATGCCTCTCTCATGTCTGCTGTTATAATTGGTCTAGTTAACGCTGTGGCTACTTGTGTGTCAATTTACCTTGTTGATAGAAGGGGAAGAAGATTTCTCTTCCTACAGGGTGGAACCCAAATGGTTATCTTTCAGGTAAATATCTTAACATTCATGCAGGCTAGTTGTTCATAGTTTCCTTACTGCATAATGTTGGGCTAATTGTATCCTGCGTTCTGTGTGTTACAGTGTGGAGTTGGAGCTCTAATTTGGGGCAAGTTTGGAACATCCGGTGTTGCAGATATTCCGTCAGGTTATGCGGCTGGGGTAGTTGTTTGTATATGTTTATTTGTAGCAGGATTCGCGTGGTCATGGGGTCCTTTGGGTTGGTTGGTACCCAGTGAGATATTCCCACTTGAAATTCGATCAGCTGCACAAAGTATCAATGTTTCAGTCAACATGTTCTTCACTTTCCTCATTGCTCAAATCTTCCTTAAATTGCTCTGTCACATGAAGTTCGGTCTCTTCTTCATGTTTGGCGGGTTCGTGCTTATAATGACACTATTCGTCTTCTTCTTTCTTCCGGAAACAAAGGGGATTCCCATTGAAGAGATGGGACAAGTATGGAGGCAACATTGGTACTGGGGAAGATTCGTACCTTCAGAAGAAGATATCGAGTTGGAAACTAGACCGGTAAAGGTTGTTTGATATAATTTATGTGACATCGACGAAAATATATGGTCTAAATAGATAGATTATAATCATTGTATTAGAAAATATTCTAAACATAATTCGTTTCCACCCGTATTGTGATCTTCTATACATATTTAAGTTTCTTTACAGTTGGGTACAGTTCTCTGAATTTATGTAGTAAGCATGTCTTCTACACAAATTTAATGGAATTCGAGATTCAAAGGCAAAGATTAAATATGTTACTATGTTTTAAGCAGGTTTCTAATCTCTTCAGGTGTTAGAACAATAAACTGATGCATAGATAGGAAAACTACAAGTAACTAGTAAATCTAATTAGTCCAATTTGCTTCGAGTAAATAGTACTCTCTAACCAAAGAAGTTGGCTTCTCCGTTGAATAATCTTGAGAACTGTTTCATGTACAAAGCCACAAAACATTTGTAGTCTCCTCTGGGACTCGTACATTCTTTTGTTTGCATCAGTGCGCATTGGTGCAATTACCCAGTTAGAATGAGATGACCGGCCTTCTTCCACAGCTCCCCTAGCCATCTCTTTCAACTCTTTAGCCCTCCTCATCTCTTCACCCTCTTTGTTCTTCATGAGTCAATTCACAAGCTTCCTCAACCTTCTCCTTTGTCATCGAAGCACATTCTACCTCCATTTCCCCATTCTACTTCTCAACACCCACATGCCACGACATTGAACCCAGTCTTTAGCACCTGGGTTAGCAAGGTCACATTATAAAACTGATCGGCAAACAATGGCCATTTTTTTTCCTACATTTCCAACACATTTCCCAGTCAAGGATTATCATATACACGTTGCACCTAGCATAATTGATCAAGCTGATTCACCTCTGATAGGACTCGAGATTCATATAACAAACCTCCACTAAATCACAATCACTTCCATCCAATGCAGCTAATTATCTTATATTTGAAAATCTCTGATATTTAGCAACCACAACACTTCTCAAGTACAAATAGTTTTTCATAACGATAAAAAATCTTTTTCCATGAAAATAGATAACGAAAAGATTTTCCATTTCTACACTTCACTAGCAAGTCACTTTTCTTATCCAAGGATTAATTTCAATCCATAAACAACACTAACTTCTACGAGTAAATAGGACTAGAAATTCCATTAACACTACAAACACTAAAATTCAAAAGAGTTACTTTTACTTTTTAACCCTTTGATTTTCATCCAAACTTGGATATTGGATAAGAATTTACACCTCAGTAACTATGCAGTCAAAGGGTCACAGTTTTCCTATAAATACCAAGTTTCTACCCTAAAAGTCTCTCCGTTTTCTCTTATCCTCCGTTCCATACTAGTCTGTTTACTCCTTTGATTCTTCTTCTACTTCGACTTAGTTTCGATATCTCTTTAAACAATGGTTGAAGGTGCAATGGTAGGTGTTGAGCCGGGCAAGAACTACCCAGGGAAGATGACTATGTTCGTCTTCTGGGCTTGTTTGGTTTCTGCTTGGGGTGGTTTGATCTTTGGCTACGACATCGGTATTTCAGGTAAAACATCTGCTTTTAAGTTTTTCTTTAATGAGATCTAAGTACTGGGGTTTGAAAATTTGATCTGATATTGATTGGGCTTGCTGTGTTTGTAGGTGGAGTGACATCTATGGCTCCCTTCTTGAAGAAGTTCTTCCCATCTGTCTACAGGAGGCAAAACAATGACAAGTCTGTCAATCAGTATTGTACATTTGATAGTGTAGTTCTGACTCTCTTCACTTCATCTTTGTACCTTGCTGCATTGGTTTCTTCCATTGTTGCTTCGAAGATCACCCGATCTTTTGGAAGAAAGCTTTCGATGATGTTTGGTGGCATTGTGTTCTTAGCTGGTGCAATACTCAATGGCGCTGCTGTTAATGTTGCAATGCTTATAGTTGGAAGGATTTTGCTTGGTATTGGTATTGGATTTGCTAATCAGGTAACAACTGTTTGTTATTTCTTTTTTTTCTTTTTGATTGTTAATTTTAGTTTGATATTTCTTTAGTTTTGGACTTTAGGTTTTTATTCTATGTGCATGTTTATTTTATTATTGTAAATTTGATTATCACTATTTTTCTTTGTTTCCGATCTGATTTTTAAAAAGTTCAATCTGCAAAATAAAGTTATAAAGTCCCTTGTATGCACTGTGTATTATATCTGATTTAAGTGTTTAAGTGCGTTTGTTCATCATCAATTAATATGTTTGTAATGTATCTTTGTTTAAGATAATACATACGATTTTAGTATGTATCCTTTTCTCCTTAGACCATGATTTGGTGAAACAACAACTCTTCGATCACTCTGGATAACTCTCTTTTCCTGACAATTGAGAGTTGTCTTAGCCCATATGAGATAAGATCAACTCATACTTTGTTGTGTATCTTTGCATGAATTCGAAACTTTATGTTGGTCTTATTTTGCAAAATTGTTTTTCATACAAATTAACCTTGAAAATCCACTCTTTGTGCAAATAGGCTTAATGAGTTTTTCTCCTAATTGCAGTCTGTACCACTCTACCTCTCTGAAATGGCGCCATACAAGTATCGTGGTGCACTTAACATTGGTTTCCAACTCATGATCACAATCGGCATCCTTGTTGCAAATTTTATTAATTATTTCACAGCCAAGATTGAGGGTGGTTGGGGATGGAGAGTGAGTCTAGCTGGTGCTGCTGTACCAGCTTTGTTCATCACAATCGGTGGTATTTTCTTACCTGACACTCCAAACTCTGTCATTGAACGAAAAGATCCTGAAAAAGCCAAAATATTACTCCGAAAGATTCGTGGTACTGATGACATCGAACAAGAGTACAATGACCTAGTTGCTGCTAGTGAAGCCTCAAACAAAATTGAGGATCCATGGAGGAAACTTTTGATGAGGAAGTACAGACCTCAGTTGGTGATGTCCATTCTCATTCCACTCTTCCAACAGATTACTGGAATCAATGTAGTCATGTTCTATGCGCCTGTTCTGTTCAAGACCCTCGGTTTTGGAAGCAATGCTTCTCTCATGTCCGCTGTTATAACTGGTCTAGTTAACGTTGCTGCTACTTTTGTTTCGATATACCTTGTTGATAAGAAGGGTAGAAGATTCCTCTTCCTACAGGGTGGAATCCAAATGTTTATCTTTCAGGTAATGGTTGTTAGCCTATAATATTACATTCACGCAGGCTAGCCATTTTACGGTTTCTTTACTACATAATGTTGGGCTAATTGTATCCTGCGTTTTGTGTGTTACAGTGTGGAGTTGGAGCTCTAATTTGGGGCAAGTTTGGAACTTCCGGTGTTGCAGATATTTCATCAGGTTACGCAGCTGGGGTGGTTGTTTGCATATGTTTATTTGTGGCAGGATTCGCGTGGTCATGGGGTCCTTTGGGATGGTTGGTACCTAGCGAGATATTCCCTCTTGAAATTCGGTCTGCTGCACAAAGTATCACTGTTTCTGTCAACATGTTTTTCACTTTCCTTATTGCCCAAATCTTCCTTAAGTTGCTTTGTCACATGAAGTTCGGTCTCTTCTTCATGTTTGCTGCATTCGTGCTTATAATGACACAATTCATCTACTTCCTTCTCCCGGAAACAAAGGGGATTCCCATCGAAGAGATGTCACAAGTTTGGAGGCATCATTGGTACTGGAGCAGATTCATACCTCAAGAAGATGAGATCGAGTTGGAAGACAGACCAGGGAAGGTTGTCTGATATCGACGAAAAACAAATGTCAGAATCATTAGATGTAGGAACCATTAGAAGTTGTTCATAGTTCAATTAGTAGGTGTCCTGCTAGTCTATACATATTCATGTAGCAGCAGTTGCATTTCTCTTAGAAATTTAATGGAATTTTAGTATTTAAAGGCAAATGTCTATAACTTTTCTTTTGCCTCAATTAGGCAGTACTGCACTATTTTGGAAATTTATCTGCTAGATAGTACAGAGAGAGGCCACACTGATAGAGAAATCAATCAGCTCGATCTATCTTTATTCAAACCAACATAGTAACTAAAACATCGCTAGATATATTAAGCAGACCCAACAATACAGACCCATTGACCAACAAAGAGTTCATCGCAGTTGAGTCTGGGGTTGATAGCAGCAAAGTCTTTCTCACTCAAATTGTGGCTCTTGATGATATCGAAGCAAGTATCACCTCTCTCTATCCCCAGAACGGAGACACATGCTGGGTCGAAGTTTTCCTTAGCAAGTGTGTTGGACTCAGTCATGGTGATGATGAAAAGGCAAAACAGTACCAAAACTGATGCAGTAGGTTTTTAGGATTCTTAATTTGAGTTTCTAGAGTTTCTAATTTGAGTTTCTAGGGTTCCTAATTTGCTTTTAATTTTCTTTTAGGATTAGGCTTTACCTTTTATTTTAGAAATAGAATTATTTTAGTATTGGATTTTAATTTTTCTTTTAAGAATATGCAGTTTTCTTTTTAGGATTAGGCTTTACTTTTAAGAATAGACTGCTTGTTATTTTAGTAGTTTCTTTTATTTTATCGTAATATTTCAATTATAGTTTAGGAAGTGATTCTGAACTCAATTTGGGCTAGATTCTTGACAAATTATTACTTTTATTACGTATTTCGTTTTAGCATTATTATTGGGGTTTTGCCATTTTTGGTAAAATTCTAATATTGATGAGTTTTAGTTATAAAGCCCGACTTGTGGGCTGATTTAGAGATACCTTTTATTTGAGTAATTTGATTGAGTTATTTTCTCTGTGTTTTTGGGCGAATCTCTTATATCATTCCTTGTGAATTGTCTGTCAAACTAGCCCGCAAGATAATCACTATTTTGCCCAGCGTAAAAAACTATGGTTGTTGATGGAAGCCATTTGATAGATTTCTGCTTTTTAAAAAGATGAAAATCTCTCTTGCTTCCGTGTTTTTGTGTACCTCTTGCTTATCTCACTGATTTATATATACGAATTGATCTCAAAATAGTATTCTGTAATGTGGTGATCAAAACAAAGAGGCCCGCGCTTTCTTCTGAATAGCTGAAATTGATGTCTTAGTGCACCCATTTTGGGATTTATTTAATAGAAAATTTGTGACCCTATCTTTGTTGCGTCAAGTCAAAATCTTGGAATGTTTCCCCCATATGCAGGCCAAATAGTTTTGTAGTCTACTACTAGCCGATATTGTGTTCATGAAAGTAAGAAGGGATTGCCTCTACTAGTTTGCTTCATTGGTAAAAGACTTATGGCTTATGGTATATCCAAGGATCCAGAATGTTCGTTGAGGGAAGTTATCATTGCAGAGGCTCATGATGGTGGTTTAGTAGGATACTTTGGCAAAAAGAAAACTCTATCACTGATTGAGGAACATTTTTATTGGCCGCGAATGTCTTGCGACGTTGCAAAACATGTGGCAAGGTGTAGAGTTTTTCATATTGCCAAAACTCATGGTCAAAACACCGGATTGTACACTCTACTTCCAGCGGCTCCCTGGGAAGAAGTGAACATTGACTTTGTGGTTGGACTACCGCGGACACAAAGACACAACAACTTTGTTATGGTTGTTGTGGATAAATTTTCAAAGATGACTCATTTTGTGGCATGCGAAAAGACTCTAGATGCTACATGCACTGCTGATCTATACTTTAAGGAAATTGTCAAGCTGCATGGCATTCCTAGAACTATCACATCAGATAAAGACCCTAAATTTGTGTGACACTTTTGGAGGACCTTTTGGAGAAAAATGGGAACTAAGCTACAATTCAGTTCCTCACATCATCCTCACACTGATGGTCTGACCAAAATTGTGAACCATAGTCTAGGAAATCTTCTACGAAGATTGGTGGGCAAGAACATCTGTCATTGGGATCTCACTCTACCTCAAGCAGAATTTTCCTATAATCGATCTGTAAGCCAAACAACTGGGATGAGTCCTTTCCTAACAGTCTATGGTAGGAATCCTTTGAGTCCCCTCGACTTAGCTCCACTTGCTGCAAACTATCAATTCAGTGGGGATGCCGCTGAACAAGCCAACCACATCAAGAAGCTGCATGAGCAGGTAAGAGATCACATCATGAAGCAAATTGAGAAGTACCAATGGCAAGCTAATAAGCACAGAAAATCGGCTACGTTTAAAGAAGGAGATTTGGTATGGATTCATCTTCGCCGGAAATGATTTCCTCGAGGCAAGCATGCGAAGTTAAAACCACGAGCCGACGGTCCTTTCAAAGTACTTAACCGGATAGGAGAAAATGCTTATAAGATCGAGCTTCTAGGAGATTATGGTGTGTCGGCAACATTCAATGTCGCAGATCTTTCTCCATTCGTCGATGACAAGTGTGACGAAAACTCAGAAATGAGTTCATGCAAAGTGGAAGCGTATGACACCAAATCCAGTCCATCCATATGAACATGTTTGAACTTCATTTGGTTAAGTGAAGGGCTTGATGCATTCACCTTGGAACTTGATGCATTCATGTATTTTAAAGTAATTTATGATTGTCATTAATTAAGATACATATATTAGTATTAATTAGGGATGAGCCTATTCATGGAGGGATGTTCCATGATTCCTATATAAGCTAGTCCCTAAGAATGAAATGACAACTCAGATTGTAAATTTAGAATATATTGTTAGTGAAGAGTGTTCTTCCTAATATTCTAATATATTTGGTAGATTCCATAGAGTGATGAGTTTCTATCTCTTATCTCTTCGGTGGATTTCTTAGAATGGCAAGATATCTATGATCTTCTTAATCTTATCTCTTAGTGGATTCCTTGAGTGGCGAGTATTCCTTATCATTTCGCATCTGCGAAATTACATCATAACATCCTTTCATTTGTCCGGTGTCAGGATCTTCTTGTGTCAATGTTTGGCTTTAGTCGGATTGTGAGTATGGAAAGATTTTGTGGAAGGTTTCTTAAGATCATAGATGTGCCTCTTATAGTTTGAATTTTTATTGTTTTGATATGACAGTTTTTTTTTCTCGAGTTAAGTCGTAATGTACCCCCTGACTAGTATGTATATTAATTTATTTGACAAGTAATAAAGGTCTAACATCCTATAGTTGCCCCTCCGTACCGGAGGTTATTTAAAAAAAGTGGTTAATTTTCACCAAAACAAAATTTCTGAAGAAATGTTTGTGAATTATCCTAAGAAATGTTTGTGAATTAATTTTCACAATTTTGATTGAAAACATAAAATTTAAATTCGATATGACAATAGTGGGGAGGAGGAGTTTTACATTTGTATATTGATAAAACTTTTTAATAGTCCTTATTCTTTAAAAAAATTGATTAAAGCGATCGAGCACGAGGAACACACGCGCTTGAAAGCTGGTGATTTAAAGTGTGTTTTCATTTAGTAGACATGGTTATTATCAAGATAGTTTAATAAACTTCTCATTGTCCATGCTTTAAGTTGATGTTTTACAAACTGTGAATTCTATTTACATTGTACTTGCTGAATGTGAAATGTATTGGAGCTTTGATTTGGTTGAATTTGACATCCTAAAAATTAATGCCTCCTCAAATAGGATCCATATGCTTTGTTTTAAGATTTCAGTTGTCGAATATCTATAATCTTGTATATATTTATAAACTATTATAGCGATGTAATTAGAGGTGACGCCTATAGTGCCTAGGCACCTCCACAAAATTTGTTTCTCTATGGGAAGATTTCATTGTCCATGCTTTAACATGATTTTCTCCAACTATATCAACTTCAATGCAATTAGTTCTTGCTAAATGTTGAAAGAAACTAATTTGTTCTTTTATTTTGTTGAATTTTTATTTTTTTATTTTTTTATTTTTTTATTTTTTTTTATATTTATTTTGTTGAATTTTTATCTCGGGAATGGGCTTTGATGATGATGATGATGATGATGATTTCTTTTCAATGACAACATTATACTTCGTTAGAACTACTTCGTGATTTGGAATATTGGAACAATGAGTTGGCCATGGAATTAGCCGAACTTCAAAGACAACATTGTACTTTAAAGGTTGAACTACTTCGTGATTTCTGAGTGCATTATTATTATTATTTTTTCCAGATTTCATGAAGCATCACTTTCATTATATCATCATTAATGGCTTCCAAAGTAGTACATTTTATGATCACAAAAATAAAACAATAACCGCTTGGAAGACATTATCATGATATCTTCACGAAACTCTAATATATCACTTTTGGAAGACATCGTTATGATGGTATTGGTCCAGGGAAAGTTTGTTTCTACTAGCTAGAAGCTTTAGAAATTCACTCTCAATATGATGTGATTTGCAATGCTTGCTTGGTGATAGAGTCTTGTGAAAGTAATCCTCTCCTATTTATTAACCACCACCACCAACCTGACCATCATGACGAGAACTAAATAACCACCATGCAATCACTACACTAAATTGGCATATTTGTAACAACTTAAAAAATAGTAACACTTTTGAGCTATTAATCCACCAAACAATTTCAAGTCAAAACTAAATTTAGTCAACAAAATGAAAAATAGCTACACAAAAAAAAGTGATACAATAAATTAGATCACCATGAATAACATCACTTCACTACAAAAAAAAGATGCAATAGCTACAAATACTAGAGACGGAATTAAAAAAAAGTCTCTAATTAAAAGATTTGCTACGGCAAAAAACTGTCACTAATTCTTTTAGTAACTGCCGAAACCAAAAATCATAAAAACAGTGCTTGTGACGGGAAAACAGTGGCTAAATCAGAATAAACCCTCGCTAATTAAAACTTTTGCGCCGGCATTTTAGTTGTCGCTAAGTTTTACAAATAAACTGTGATTGTGACGAGTAAACCGTGGCTAAATGTAGAACAAGCCGTAGCTAATTAAATCATTTGCGACTGTAAATTAGTTTTCACTAAGTTTTACAAATAAAAATTGGTAGATACGGTATAAGCCGTCCCTAATGGATTTTTTTGAATATATATATATATATATATATATATATATATATATATATATATATATATATATATATATATATATATATATATATATATATATATATATATAAAATTTAGCCACCGTATATTAGTTGTCGCTAAGTTTTAGAAATAAAAATTGGTAGCTACGGTATAAGTCGTCCCTAATGGATTTTTGAAATATATATATAAAATTTAGCCACGGTATATTAGTTGTCGCTAAGTTTTACAAATAAAAATTGGTAGCTACGGTATAAGCTGTCTCTAATGGATTTTTTGAAATATATATATAGAAAAAACATTTAGCCACGGTATATTAGTTGTCGCTAAGTTAGTGCAACTCATTTATTTGCAAAACAATTATCAAGGAAGGAAATATGTAGTCTTATCCTAGACAGTTTTATAATTTGTTTAAGTTTTTCTTCTATTATTTTGTGTTCTCTGAATTTTAACAACCTTTTTGCTCATTTTTTGTTTTGTTTCCTCCACTAATTTCTAGGAAGATGTGAAGAAAATGAACGTGGATACTTACAGGTTCTCCGTTTCTTGGTCAAGAATTATACCAAGTGAGTAGTAGCATAAACATAATTTTGATGTGGATGAATTGCTAATATGTCAATTTCAGAAAGTTAAAAGTGACATTGAAGACTTGGTTACTATTATGAAGGGCCTCAATTTTTACGATTATAAGGTTAAGAACAATAATTAGTTGTGACAATTGTTTTTTGGCTTTAGATGGGAACAGAAGGGATGGAGTGAACCAATAAGGCATAAATTATTACAAGATTATGTAGAAGTTTGTTTCAAGGAGTTTGGTGACAGAGTGAAGCATTGGATCACCTTGAATGAACCATGGACCTTTGCGAATTGTGCTTACAACCTGGGGATCCATGCACCTGCTAGTTGTTCTAAATTCATTGGAAACTGTACTGCTGGGGACTCCGCAACAAATGGCTATTTCAGTAAGGCAGTATATTCAATCAAAGTTGCTTAGACTATGTTGGACTCCTGATCTTCATATTTATTTTGTTCATGCTGTTGAAAGGATTGGTGGACAAGAAAGTAAGTTTTAGAATTTCTTTCATGAACATCAGCAATATTTTGATATCCATATACATCAAAGTTTCGGTATTTTCACTTAAAAGAAGAAAACATATCAGTCAGGCATTAATGGTAGAGAATAAAAGATAAATAGGATTTCTAACTCTTTATCATTTTATTTTTATTTGATTGTTGCAGAAGCAACTCCCAAATTAGTCATTCAACTAATGAATGTGAGAGGACATAACATTGTCCATGTTAAAAACCACTTGCGGGTATGAGAATGATTTAGAAATTTTTTTTAATCATCTCCTGTATCTTACCCATATTCTCATTGATATTCTTACCTCTTTCCAGTCATTTTTTTACTATTTCTAATTAGTTGAAGTGCCTTCGTTTTTCTGCAAGCCGAAAGATTGTTTGATTTCTATGAAACTTGCAGACGCTTTGAATTTGGAATGTGAGAAAATTTTATTAAAAATGAAAAGTTGGTCAGTTTTAATCCTTTTTGGATTAAAATCTTTTTGGAATGGGAAAAAAAATTTGAATCCGGATTTAGTCTGTCCTTGATTGTAAATCCATGTAAGTTTTCTGCTTATGCAGCCCCCTGAATCATATATATTTATAATTTCAATTTGAGGTTCATAGAATCTAAAGTTGTTTGGGATTGTATTTTTTTTCTATAGACAAGTTATTGATTATATGAACAAGGTTAATGTATTACTCATCATTTACGGTGAAAATTAAAATAATTGTTTTCAAGTTTGAAATGTTTCTTCTGAATGACAAAAAAAAGGCAATAAGAAATCTGAAAATTAATAGAAATAACTAATTCCATTAAAAAAATTGAATTTTCATTAGTAATTATTTTAGCTACAACAAATTAGTATTAGCAACGGCAAATGTCGTCGCTAAATTTGAAACTTAGCAATGGTTTTAAATCGTCGCTAAAAGCTCTAGTAATTCCTTTACCTACAGCAAATTAAGTATTAGCAACGGCAAACGTCGTCCCTAAATGTGCAACTTAGCAACGGTTTTAAGCCGTTGCTAAATTTGCAACTTAGCAACGGTATCAAGCCGTCGCTAAAATCTTTAGTAATTCATTTACCTACAGCAAATTAAGTATTAGCAACAGCAAATGTCGTCCCTAAATGTGCAACTTAGCAACGGTTTCAAGTCGTTGCTAAATTTGCAACTTTGCAACAGTTTTAAGCCGTCGCTAAATTTCAAACTTTGCAACGGCTTCAAGCCGTCGCTAAAAGCTTTTGTAATTCATTTACCTACAGAAAATTAGTATTAGCAACGGCAAATGCCGTCGCTAAATTTGCAACTTAGCAACAGCATATTAGCCGTTGCTAAAAGATTTATTAATTCATTTAGCTACAGCAAATTAGTATTAACAACAACAAATGCCGTCTCTAAATTTGTAAGTTAGAAACAACATATTAGCCATAGCTCATTGACCACGACGTGCGCGTCGAAAAGATCTTTCCGAATTGGGGTCGTTTGAGCGATTCTGATATTCGTAGCCAAAGTTATGGCCAAAATACTAAAACGTACCCAAAATTGCCAAATTAGAAAAAAAAGATTACGATTTCCTGCCATATTTGTGCTGATCTTCTAATTCAAGATATTTTAGTGTAAAAAACGAGCTATCTGACAACTCAACATCATCTGACTCAGATCCTCCTGCATCAGAATTCCATTGGTTATTATTGAGGCGCATCAATTGCTTGTTGAGAATTTATGGAAGGATCCCCTTAACCAGGGCAAGACCCTAAGATGTTGATATTGTTATTTTTAATAAGTAGCATCAGTAAACTAAAATATTTGTGTCAATCATCAAGAAACTTCCCGCTTTAGAAATTATCGACTTTGGCGTTGTAGATTTCAGTAAAAGTAATCATAATTAAATAGAGTATAAAGTGGGTTGGGATTGTATTTTTTGTGATTGGCAAGCTATTGATTCTATGAAAGAAGGTTAGCTAATTAAATCATTTGCGAAGGTATATTAGTTGTAGCTAAGTTTTAAAAAAACTAGTTGCTACGATTTATGCCGTCCCTAGTTGATTTTTTTGAAAAAAAAAACATATAAAAACATAAGCTTTGGGCGCGAAGAAACAAAAAAAACCCGCTGAGAGGAAAAGCACAGAAAAACCCGAATCGCTTTGAGCGTCTCCTCCTCCTCCTCCCCCTTCTTCTTCTTCTTCTTCTTCTTCTTCTAAGTTTGAGCATCTCCTTCTTCTTCTTCTTCTTCTTCATCCAAGCTGATAGGAATAGCTTTGAGCATCTCCTTCTTCATCCAAGCTGAGAGGAATTATAGCGTGAATTTGGGTCAGAGCTTTGGAAGAGCATCTCCTTTTTCATCCAAGCTTTGGCCGCGAATTAGGAAGAACATCTCCTTCTTCATCCAAGCTTTGGGCGCAAATTAGGAAGAGCATCTCCTTCTTCAACTTCACGGTGGGAGTGGGGTTTTTGTGCTCTATTCAGGGTTCAAGGTGAGTAAAAATCAAATCTCTCACTTAGGTTTATATTGTTGTGAAAATTTTACTTCAGTTGGATTCGACTATATGCCTTAAGCCGGGTAAAATGAATAAGACTACTGTGTAACAATAGCATGGCATTCCAATTCGGTATGAACATACCCATATGGTTTTTCATAACGTGAGAATTTGTATCGGGGGAGCTAGCTTAGACAAAATATCTTTCCGATCAAGGAATACCTCTGAATATCTCTCAGCAATTCATTTTAGTGTCGCAAATATTTTTGGTTTCGCGCGACAAATGATTTTGCCAAATTTATGTTATCGAAGAATACTAAAAAAAAAAGAAACTTTGGGATTGCTCGATCTCATATGAGTTAAATTCCCAAATAACCAAAGCACCGATTTTTTTTTTCACTTACTGAGGATAGACATGTTACCATGGCATGGAAGGTTGTTCAAGAGTATGTGAATGCCACACTGAAGACATCCAATTGAATGGTTTGTATGGATTTAGGATTGTTCGGAGCGGAGTCTGGAAGAAGTTTACGAAGATAACCTGGTTCAACTTGGCTTCGAATAGGGTATTTTTCAACTTCTTGATAATAATCAGCTAGGAAGCCGATCATCATGTGACCTTGCCTCCTGAACTCCTCTGTGTCTAATGGGTCCTGAACACATGGCGATATGCTTTTTAGTCATTCAACATTGAGAGTACCCATTCTGCTAGATTGCACTAATTGAAAGAACTTGGTTTAGGAAGAAAAAATAGTTTGTTTTGGAGAACAGAGAGATAGAGATGTTTGATGAGGAACTAAGAGAAGGTGAAGTTGTTTATCTGGTGTGGAGAATTCACTTCAAAGCCATCAGTTCGACAAGTACATATTGACCTTAGTCTTTGTTCAATGTGAAGGAAGGTGGAATTGAAACGTTCTTATTAACTAACAATCAAAATCGACCTCAATTTTCACTTTCTAAATACTGGCTCATGCATGGGGGATGCACTGTGACGAGTTGAATCGTTGTCAAGTTATAGCTAGGTATTAATTTATAGTTAAGTTGTGTTGGTCCTAAGTACTAGGTACCATACTAGATTAGCATAAGATAATTTTCTGGATCCTTTCATATTGGTCAGTCATTCATGAGAGAGTCCAGATTGTATACTCTGCGGCGAAGGTCAGTAGGGGTAATTAAACACACTCTGTAAGTGTAATACCAGTGTTTTTAAAAAAAAAAAAGATTTCGAGCAAGGGTGTACTCAGTAGAGGTGGTGGAGGCACATAGCCACCCACCCTTTAAGAGACAAAACGACCCCCCCCCCCTTTCTTATCCTTCCTTTTCTTTATTTTCTTTACAGTGTGCGAGGTTCCCCTTCCTCCTCTTCGTTTCCAGCGGGTTTCGTCGATGGTTTTGGTGATTTCCGTCCCCCAAAGCTCACCTCGTCCTCCTCATTTCTTCATCTCTTCATTCCCTCTTCCTTTCTCTGTAGGTTTTTCGCATGAAAAAAAAATCAGTTTACATTTGGGTTTGGTGTTGGGTTTGTTTTATTGGTTTTCATAGCTCCGATCAGCCGTGGAGGGGCCTTGGTGGCGTTCTTGGGAGCCCTTAGAACCGACATGCAAGGTTGATTTTGGGGTTGGCCGAAATTTTTTCAAAAAATCAGGGTGCATGTTCATTTTGAGGGTTCTTCGACATGAATCCGGGCTTTGGATGCGTGGGTGAGCCTCACATTCGTGACTCCGGGTGTTCTTAGACCCATTCCCGGGCTGTTGTGCGGGTTGGAGGCGATCAGACGGGAGTAGGGATGGTTTCGGCGCATTTTCGCCAAACTTTGGGTTTCGGCGGGGTGTTTGCCGAATTTTTATTGCCTGTAAGTTTTTCTTTCAGTCAAGTGCCGCTTGTAATTTATTTATTTTTTTCAGTTTTCGGTTAGTTTACTCATTTTCGAGTCCGCCTTGCAGTTTTAAAAATTTCTATGGTCCCGCATTCGTGGTTTTGCGTGTTAGGAGCTTCGACTGGTAGGAATTGGGTTTTGAAAATCCATTCCGCCCAGGTGAGTGGAATTATAATATTTATTTTAATAAATAATTATTTGTAATCCTGAATTTAATTTTTACATTATACCGTCGATTGTGTATAATTGAATCCATGTCTGAAATTCGGTGTTTTCAGATATTTCGATGATTGTGTTGGTTATTTGTGAATGAAGTATGTATTAGGTTTCCTGAAAGCATGATATACTTGAATGAAGTCGAATAGTGAATGAATTTTGGGTGTGATTAGGCTTTGGTGTAATGACATTGGACTTGTATGCTTCGTTTTCGAGTTTGCATAGCATGTCATGTTTTACCGTGGATTGCCGAGTCTTGAGCATGTATGATAATTGACTCGAATAAATTTATCGTGGTGAATTGGGTCATGTTGGGACCTTAGCATAGTCGTGGTTTTATAAAAAATTGCCGAATTGTTTGTGATTGCACGTCTGTTACCTTTGGTTATGTACAGACTCGTCATTTGTGCATGTGGATAGTAGTATAAGTGTCTTTACCCCGTTATAATGTCTGTTGTGCCTATGCTCAGGAGTTTGCTCGCATCGTGAGTTGGATGGTGCTGGAGATGACTCGCACTTGACATTGTGCACGCTATTGCATGTGGCAAGCTTGCTGAGGTGCGGTGAGCTCCCGCACGCACTTGCCACTATAGAGTGCAGTAGGACGGGTCCCGGAGGACGTGCTTTGGAGATTACTCGCTTTCCCTCCCAGCGCGCTTGAGTTTGATTCTGTTAGGTTGGCCGTGTTAGGCCAGTCGTTCGGGATGTTTGAGTTTGTATCCTGGTAGATGACACCCCATTAGGATACAAACAAGCCCGAAGTGGTACTGGTGAACGTTGGGGGATGTGTCTGGGTGAGACACATTCGTAGGGTATGCGGATACCTACGATATGTGACACTTATACATAATTTTACAGGATTTTTGGTTTCGACTTGATTGCTATACATAGGAGACTAGGAAGAATTATGACATTGTCTTTATTTCCATCGTTTGATATTTACCATGTTTGAATCGCGTGTAATGATCAGCATTTATTGTAAACTTGTAGTTATTGTGGAATCTGAAATGTTTGTGTTGTTGCTTGAACTTAGAAACATTATCCTGAGAGACACGGTGTGATTTAGACTTTAGAACTTGTTGTTTATTCATTGTTGTCTGGCATGAATTTTTATTGTATAGTATTCTGTTATTTGTATTTAGTTCGCTCGCACCAGCTAGCTTTGTGTTTTGCTGACCCCGCAAGGGGTGTGCTTCTATTGGAGTGCAGGCAGTGTTGGCGTTCCTGCTGAGCGTGGCGCGTAGGCCCCGTTTTTCGTTGTAGGCGCGTTTTGTGGTGTTTGGTCGTGTCTACCCTGTACGGGTATGTTTTGCTTCCTTTGTGTTATCAAATGTACTATATTGTTATACTAGATGCTTGTATACTGGTTTGTCTTTATGACTTTGGCGGGGCAAATAAAATATACTTATTTTGTTCAAATTTTTGTCGTAGTTTTTATTTCCATTTCCTTCTCATATCAAGAATGTGTTATATTATGATGTTGTGGCCGGTTACGATCCGCCTGTTGGCATGCTGCGATTCCTGTGGCGGGTCGGGGCGTGACAGTAAATAAATAAGGCAGGGGTGATTAACACACTCCGTAAGTAAATTAGTCGTCATTTATATTATTATTGGGAGTGCCACCGACAATTCAAATCAATAGGTTACTTTCAAGTTTAGTCTGACTTTACAGAGCAGTTACAGTAGCAGCAGAAGCAGTGATTTCATCTCAGTACAATACAATGGGTAGTCTTAATGTAGAAGATCTTGAAAACATCTCACAATGTGCTCAAAACACTTTAGACCCAGAGGAGTTCAGGAGGCAAGGTCACATGATGATTGACTCCCTAGCTGATTATTATCAACAAGTTGAGAAATACCCAGTCCAAACCAAGTTGAACCTGGTTATCTTTGTAAACTTCTCCCCGACTCCGCCCCAAACAATCCTGAATCCATAGAGACCATTCTCGAAGATGTCCTAACACAGATAATTCCTGGCATTACTCATTGGCAAAGTACAAACTACTTTGCATACTTACATTCTAGTGGGAGCGTTGCGGGCTTCCTTGGTGAAATGCTCAGTACTGCATGGGTTTAATGTTGTTGGTTTCAATTGGATGTCTTCTCCAGTTGCAACTGAGCTAGATAGCATTGTTATGGATTGGCTTGTCAAAATGCTCAAGCTTCCAGAGTCTTTTCTCTTTTCTGGTAATGGAGGTGGTGTTTTACAAGCAGGGGCAGACCTAGTTGCGACCTCTTCTTCGATTGTGTTTATTCAAGATATGTGTGGAGTTATATACTTCATTATTTAATTTACAATATAATAGGCAGATTCTGGAGTGAGATCAAGAACTTAATTAGTGCAAACAAACTTTCAATGGTATTCGCCATCGGAGAATATGTTCCGCTTACCTTTGTCGATCCTTCAAATGTACAAACTCAAAATAGAAAAGAACATTTTATTCTATCTAATAAGATGCTGATTAGTAATGTAAAAAGACATCTTAGTTGTAACATAGAGTGTCCATTTGAATGTGCAACTTTATGAGATTTGTATTACATAGCTTAAGCATTCAATACATTTCTCATGCACTACTCTTTCAAATTTTACAGATTTAGGTACTGCTAAATTGATATTGTTTTGAAGTGGAAGCTATGAAATTTTGAAGTAGAACACATTTTCTGAGATGGTTGATATGGTGTGGAAGATCACATGAATTGTTGTATGTAATGTTTTTTTTGTATGTCCCATAGACGATCACTATAATTTATTTAGTTATTTAAGTTTAAGTGAGTTATATCTCAAATTGAAATTGTATATATATATATATATAATTTCAATTTGAAGTTGTTTGGGATTGTATTTTTTGTAATGGACAAGTTATTGATTATACGAAAATTAATATAATTGTGTTCAAGTTTGAAATGTTTCTTCTGAATGACAAAAAAAATAAAATGAAAAATCTGAAAATTAATAGAAAGAACAAATTTCATTATTAAAAATGAATTTGCATTAGTAATTTAATTAGCTACAGTAACTTAGTTTAGCCACGGCAAATACCGTCACAGATTTGTCAATTTGATTTGCAGCTTAGTGATGGGAAATACCATGGCTGTTTTGTCAATTTGATTTGCAGCTTAGCGATGGCAAATACCGTGGTTGTTTTGTCAATTTGATCTGCAGCTTAGCGACGGCAAATACCATGGCTATTTTGTCAATTTTATTTGCAACTTAGCGACGGCCTCAATGTCGTCGCTAAATAGCCACGGCAAATACCGTCGCTATTTTTCATTTTGCGACAGCCTTAGCCGTCTCAAACATTTTAAAAGCCGTCGCCATTGCTTCTGTCTCAAACAATTTAAACAGCTTTAGCAACAATTTTTTTTTACTTAGCGACAGTTTTTAGCCAGTGTTCTAAAAATCGCTAGGCGCTGGGCGGGCGGCGAGCAGGTGCCTAGCGCCCAAAGGCCTAGGCGGCACCTAGGCGGTCTTAGGTTTTGTATTATTACTTTAATAATTTACAAAAGTTAAGCATAATACATTATCAATTACATCCAATTTAATGCCAATATACATATGCAAATTTTAAAAACATGAAAAATTACCAATCGTGAACAAAATTTATTAAAACTCAAATGACTGAAGTTGGTCATGATGGGTACTTATATAAATTTGAATGTGTACTTATTTATTTTTCTTCAAATTGCATGAATAACCTCAGTTATGTTTGATAAAATCTACATTAGTAAAATTGGTACCGGCAGATCATTTGAGAATTCCATTAAGTAATCATCATTTGCTACATTTAGACATATACTGAATAAAAAATAATTAAATAGTTTATTTCTAAAAAATAGGAAATAAAATAAAATAAGAACACAATCAGCCATATTAAAAATTTTAAAAAAATTAAAAAATAAAATAAAAATCGCCTAGACCCGCCCAGACTGCCCAGAACCGCCTAGACATTAATCTGGGCGGTTTTCCACCTTCTAGCGCCTAGGCGGCAGCCTAGACCAATTTTTAGAACACTGTTTTTAGCCGTTGCCAGTTAGGAAAATTTTACCATTGCTGATTCAAATAGTGACGATTGAAATAGCTACGGTATTGCGACGGTCGCTGAGCTGTTGCTGATTCATTTTAGCTACGGTTTTTTGATAATTAGTAACGGTAAAATGTCGCTGTTGAATTTACTTTTTTTTGTAGTGCTTGTAAGTCCATACTATTTGTGGTGATACAATTATTGAATCACTTTGTTTCTGAAAATATGTTAAATTGCTTTGTGAATTGTTATAGCTCAAAAGTGTTACTATTTTTTAGATTGTTACAAAAATGTCAATTTTATGTAGTGAATATCATAATTTCCCAACACACTTTGGCGCTGAATACAATTTATTGTAGTTCGTAGCTGAACTATTGGATTCATAAAAATTATGTTCAATGGACACTTTGCTGATAACTATTAAGAATTCAAAAGTTTATTTTTAAGGAAATAATTATTTGAGCATTTGCATCAAATTTTTTCTGGAAAAGAGAGTTTGAAAGATCAAAAGGCGGATATGTAGTCTAGAGATAAACTCTTAAGATGCATTATAATTGAAACTTAAAGTAAGCAACAAATTCAATGGTAGCTTTCACCAACAATTTCATGACACTAGCTACCATAACATAAAGAGAAATGCCACACTGAGAGAGAAATTAACCCATTCAGCAATTCTCTCATTTATTCAAGATATTATCGATCCCCAGTCAACTAAGCAGACCCAAGAACACAGACCCACTGTCCAACAAAGAGTTTATTACAGTTGATATTGGGGTTGATGGCTAAAAAAGATTCTAGAGTTAATCCGTTTTTGTTGGAGATTGCAGTGCAATCGTCCTTGCTCTCTACCCCTATAACAGTGGTACATGATAGGGTGGATAGTGGCTTTCCAAATGGAACTGCATGCAAAATTGACAAAGAAATTATCAGCAAAAATCAATAATTGCATTTATATTACTGTTCATGTGATATATACTTAGAATAAATGTCAAAATATCTGTAGTTGCGGTAACATACTCTCTTCAAATAGCCTGGCTTCAGACATGGAGATGATGAGAAGAACAGAGAGCAACATAACTATGGCTGTTTTGTTGTTGATTGAAGCCATTTTATTGATCTCTCCTTGTTTCCCAGAGTTGCTTGAAGCTCTTTATTGTTTGTGTGTTGATGTTGTGTACGTGCTGATGATCACTTATTTATAGAGATGAATCCAACACATGAGAGCCAGAATGGTTAATTTCTTGTATGTGAGATGAAAACAAGAGGCCAGCTTCTCTATAAATAAGGTCTTCTCTAGGAAAGTTAATTTCTTGTCTGTATATATCAGTATTATGATATCTTTGTTGGCTAAGGCCGGTTAATGGAGACAAGACCTAGGAAAGTTAATGGATTATAGTTTGTAAAAAGTATCATAAACTTTTTTGTATCTGAAAGCATGGGTGTTGATCCATAGTTGACTATGGTCACTCAAGCTTGTTTCAAAAATCCGATTGAGTGTTTTCACAAGAGACTTTTTGCCTCACATGTAATGCATATGACTCTAAAGCATAGCTAATTAATAGTCTATTTTTTATTTTTATAAAAAAATTAATTTAGTACAATTAGTAGTAGAACTTAACACTCCCAATCAAACAATATTACTACAATCAAGGTTTTTGTCAAGGAAATTTTCTTCCTTTGAAAAACAATACACTTTTAGTTGGGAATATGTAACAACAAAAAATTTGTCTTTGGATTCCTTGAATTATCCTTGTACAATATTTTTCCAAAGAAATAAAAATAATTGTTAATAAATAAATTGTTATCACATAGTCAACAAATTCCAAAGAAACAATAATGAATTAATGAGCTTTATTGAGAAAAAATTTCATAGAAATGATTATTGGTAACAAGGAAAAAAATTGTAACCAATAAGGTTGTAATTACCAACAAAATTTTATTTCTTTGTTGTAGAGATGTTACTAAAATAGATATTGTTTCTAAAAAAAATTTGTTGTCAGTAGTATACTAATTTCCAACAAAATAATGATTTGTTGATATAAAATAGTTAGTAAGCTTTAACTATATGTATTAAGAAAGAAAAAATCTACATAAATTATGGTGTGAATTTACTATTTTTTTATTATTAGTATTATTATTTTTTTATGAAAGGCAAGCCGTCGGTGGGTATAGAATCCAAAACGTGGGGGTTAAACCACCACAACCTTAACCATTCAACCAGGTTATATAAAACCTAAAACGTGAAAATTAAACCACTACAACCTTAATCATCCAACCAAGCTACCAATAACAGTTTACTATGTTGTTGTGTCCACTGCTAACCAATATATGTATTCTAGTTCCACACTACCCTTCTGCTTAATATCTGCAAAGATAAAATTTTCATCAATATCATAACCAGTGGTAAATGCGTCTGCACCTCTTCTTTACATAGGTTGTTACCTACGTGAGATTTTTTTATTAATATAAACCATAAAATAAAATAAATTTATACAGATATCTATATTATTTTTCCCTTTTACTCTACAGGATGGGCCCAAAGAATGTCAAACTGTAGCATATTAGATGAATAATCTCTACCATTGGGGCACCCATTAGATCTAAAAAATATCAGGATAACAATTCTAATATACATAGTGTAGATTTTCAAAAAATCCAGAGGAGGGCACACCACCTCCCGCACCCCGGGTTCCACCCCTGATCGCAAGTTTTTCTCTTCAACAAAAATTCAAGATTTTTAGACACTCGACTCCAAATTCTGGATTGAGGAAAAATATTCAATTTTCCGTGAAGGTGATAGGGGCCATGTAAAATATTTTGACTTTTTGAGAGCATGTTGTGTTTGGAAGGGACACATCCATTAACTTTTGGGTCATACGCACAAGTCTACTGCAAAGATATGCGTGGAACCTGAAGTTTTATGAGGATACATCTCTTGGAAAGGAGTGTTATTTGGTATTCACATTCTTTCGGGTAAACTACAACTCTTAGCTCCTTAACCATGACTTTTTTTATTTTTTTATTTTTTTAAATTGGGTCATTGACAATTTTTATTTATTTATTTATTAATCTATGTCTGAATGCTACATGACTGATTCAATAGGGCTAACCAAACCATGCTCGAATGCCACAATATTGTTGCCGCTTACTCGTCGCCTTTATCTCGCATTGAGACTTGCTTTCGCTTCGGTCCATCGTCTCCACCTTGCATAAAGACTTATTTTACCTTCGCTCCGGTCCAATCCATCTAAACAGCTGCATTCATGGTAAGAGGATAAGTGAAATATTCTTGTGGAGTCATCGTAGCTAGTGCAGGTCCAGGGTCCTCCAATTTTGGTTCAGTTGTTACATGCATGCAAGGTGTGGAGTTCGGCTTGAACCATGCACATGCCATAAACCTTCGTTCTAAATAACAAATCAGATTCACCTCAAGCTATTCTTGTACTCCAAAGAATAAGAATGATCATTATCTTCAACAACTTTGACATTATGTTCATCTATAAAGGAAAAAATAGGGTTGTTGACGACCGTGCAAACCTTGATCTGGGGTTGCTTATTTTTTGATTCAGTCCAAGTTCATTTAGGGAAGGCCTCAAATTGATTATTTCATCAATGAATTGGGTCAACTGTACGATATAGACTGTAAAGATCTTTGAGTTTGATTCATTGTTTGAGGATCCGAAAATTTAACCTCGTTTGCTCTTTAAAAAATCTAAAAAAAAAATTATGAAGGAGAGGGCCAATTTATAAAGTTTAAAAGGGTTGAATTAATTTCAAAGGTCTACTTCCATTTAATTTATTGAGAAACATTTTAACCCAATCAGTGTTAATAAAATGGGTTACAAGATTTATACCAACTAAGATCTTGGGTCGCAGTTTGTCTAATAAAAATCTAGGTCCCAAGTTTATGACTTGCTTGACTATCCAGCTTCATCTAACAAATGGATTAAGCTCACACCTAATCATTAGGCGCAGAGTGTAACCTCTAGCCCTTCTCTGCCTTGGTGCAAGAATGAATCTCTGCATGCATCAGAGGGTTGTTGGGCTAGTGATTGCCAACAACAATTCTAGGTAGCCAGGCTAATCAACCATTTTTTTTATTAGGGTTGGATCTTTTTACAATTTCATCCCTTCTATAAATAATGTTTGTGGTTGTGTTTTAAAGATAAGAAGTAGGGGTAGGCACAGGACAGGATGGGACGAGATGAACCCATCCCTATTCCATCCCGTTCATTCGGGATCGATCGGGACGGGATAGACCTCATCCCGACCTCGTCCCATCTCAAACGGGATTGGGACGGGACGAGATGGGATGGGATAAGATGAGCACGTATTAAATAATCCTCCAATAAAAAAATAACAAAAAAAGTTTTATCTCACATTACTCACACCAATAATGTCAAATTTATATACATATAACTTAAATCATAAATAATTATAGATATTAAATAAATAAATATTAAACTTTTTTTTTGGAACGCAAATAAATATTAAATTTCATTTAGAATTAATGATTCAATTCATTTAGATTTCATATATAATTTCATCTTACATACCTTAAGTCATCTAGTCTACAACAACTTGTGAAAGTGAGGTAACACCTTTGTGTGCTAATATCAATTCGTCCAGACGTCTACTTTGAGGCGATTTCAAAGGCAGGACTGGAAATCTTTTTTTGAGCTCTTTTCTTTTAATCACAGTTGTTCCAAGATTGAGGGAGTTAATTTATACCATTGACTTTAAGTGGCGGCTAGGGTAATGGCAAGGACATAGCCAGCCAAGGGGGAATCCCCTGCAGCTGGCCGGGAAGAGGAGGGAGCTGCAAAACGTTCCTTTGTGCATGTCTTAGGCACAACCATGAGGGATGATGTTGACGACAAACCGACGAATTCCACAAGCTTCAGAAAAGATGGAAACCCGGCCTTATTGTTATCCGATTCGGATGTCTCGAGGGGAGAATCTCACGTGTCTAATCATGTTGTGGTCTTGAGGTTTTCAAGTTTCCGGCCTTTGCTTGATTCGATAAAAGACTCCATTCACAAATCTTGGGGAATATCCGGTGAGTTCATTATGAGACTTATTGATCAAAGGCATGGTTTGGTTTATTTACAATGGGAAGATGAAGTTAAGAAAGTGCTTTCAAAATATTCATTCACAATTCGGTGCGTTAGATATTAAATCTTTCGTTGGCATCATGGATTTAGCCTTCGGGCGGATCTGGAATTTGCCCCAATATGGATCGAACTTCCAAATCTCCATTTCACTTTTTTTCTTCTGGCAATCATGAAGGCGATTGGGAACTTGGTTGGAAATTTTCTTAGAATCGATGATGGCACTAGATATTTTGCTCGTCCAAAAGTTGCTCGTATGTGTGTCAAGATGGAGGTAACTAAACCTTTACCTCATAAGATTTGGCTTGAGAGTCCAAAATATGGCGGATACTGGCAGCATTTAGAATACCCTGAATTTAAATACTGTGGCCATTGTTCGTTAATTGGACATGAGAAAGACTATTGCAGGAAATTTAAGGGGAAAAAGAAAGAACAATCAAATGATGATGGGGCAATTCATAAGGAAGCCAAGTAATCAAAAAATCATAATCAATCCAAGGAGACTCAAGGACAACACGTGAAGAAGCAAATGTATGTCCTGGTTACTAAAAAATTGATGGAAACAAAGGAGAAAATAGGGACTAGTGGGGCAAAAAATTCTCAAGGTGTTGAAATCACAAGTGAGCAAGAAAAATGTGATAAAGTGAAATCACGGGATGGGGAAGTAGATAAAATCAGTTTGGCCAACAAGTTCGACGTTTTAGTTGATGAAAACTCGGATGTGAATTTTGGAGAAGGTGACAAGGAAAGAATGCAAAATCAGGAAGGACAAAAGACGACGGTCAATGACAGTATTGAGGAAAATGAAAGAGATTTGGCGAAAATTGGAAATACACAAGACATTCTGAGGGGGCGAGTTATACCATTAGTGAAGTGGACAAGGCATTAGATGACATGAACGGTGATAATTCAGCGAGTAAAAATGTTGGAACAGGTGCGGATGCAAGGAGTCGCGACACTGTACCAGGGCAAGCGCACCCTGAAACAGGGCATCAATCTGAAACAAGGATTTCACACCCTGAAATAGGGTGTTTGCAACCTGTTTTGCTCAACACAGTGCAGGCGCAGGGCCATGGAGCTTCTCCCATTTTAGCGAGTTCTCGCTCGGCTTCAAACACGGCGTTACAGGAGGTGTTGATCAATGCGTCACAGGTGTTAGGCGCAAAAACAGGGATGTGTATCCCTAATAAAAATGAAATAGTTGGTCAAGTTTTTATCGAAATTTCAGGTAGTAAATTCAGGTTACAGAAGGAACAAATAGGGGATATTGTGGCTGCTCTAGTTCCCATTGTGGGAGACACGATTGGCCAAGTTGTACCTGGGGATAATACTTCTAATGCTGTGGATCAGTTGGAACAGGTGATGTCAAGTAGCGATGAAAATGGGAATCTATTGCTTGATAAGGCTACTAATTTGGTTAAAGAAGGTCGCATTTTGCGAAAAAAGAAAAAAAAAAAACATTAACACCTTCGAAAGCGCCTCGAAAGATAGTGACGACACGGAGTCGGCTTCGGAGGTAGGGTCGGAGTTTGTAGCTATCAAAGACTTGGCATTGGGGCCGCTCTCTAATGAAGAATCCAAGAAACAAACAGTCAAATTGGCGGTGCCCCCGGGCACGCGTCGTAAGACCAAGAAGAGTGTTGCTTCCTCGCGCGGTTAAGATGTTGGAAAACTTTATGTTTTGGAATGCTCGTGGGGTTGGTAATAGAGCCACGAGAAGACGGTTAGAAAACATGGTCGCGGAACACAATGTGAGAATTCTTATGATAGCATAACCTATGATTGACGCTAGTAGATACATGGAGATTCATAACAAACTTAAGCTTGCGAGTTTCGTCTCCAATGACATGGTCGGAGGAAAGATATGGATTTTTTGGGATGCCACTCTAGACCTCTCTATTGTGGATATGTTGGATCAGATCATTCACTGTCAAGTAACAGATTCTACCTCACGAGTTTTTTTAATTTCTTTTGTTTATGCTAAATGCTCAGTTGAAGAGAGAAGGGAACTCTGGACAAATATGGAAAATTTTGCTTCTAATCATGATTTACCTTGGATGGTAGGCGGGGATTTTAATACTTATTTACATTCGCATGAGAAAATTGGGGGAGTAAAGCCGTCTTTGGCTAGTATGCATAATTTCACAGATTGTATTGAAAATTGTGGCTTACAAGATTGTGGATTTATGGGGCCTCGACTCACCTGGTGTAATAATAGGCGAGGTAGAGAACGCATTTGGGCTAGACTCGACAGAAATTTTGTTAATTCTACATGGTTGACAGTTTTGACTAGTCCTAAGGTGGAACATCTCAATAGAACATTTTCTGATCACTCTCCGCTGCTGGCATCCATGCCAACTCAGTCGAGAATAAGTTTTGGTCCTTTTCGCTTCCTTAATATGTGGATAACTCATATGGGGTTTCTTTATCTGATCACGGATATCTGGATGACAGACATGAGTAGTATGAGACCTATTGACAGAATGGATGTTAAACTGAAAGTGGTGAGAAGAGCTCTTATCCAATGGAATAAGACGGTCTTTGGTAATGTATTTAGCAGAATGAGATCTTTAGAAGATGAAATGCACCAGTGGGAAACTATTCTTCAGGCTGGCTAGGAAAATATTGGTAATAATGGTCTAAATGTTGATGCAAATTGAGATGTGAATGTTTGTTGTAATCCGAGTCGCTGCCAGGCGGAGTACAAACTAGCTTTCAAACAAGAGGAACTTGATTGGATTCAGAAGTCCGGTGAAAAAGAATATAAAGAGGGGGATGCTTGTACAAAATATTTCTTTGCTTCCACTAAGTCAAAACAAAAAAGAGCCATTTTTCAGATCATCTTATCAAGTGGAAGGAGTATTTCGGACCCGGGAGAAATTCTTGATGAAGCAAATGACTTTTTCCATAATGTTTTGTCTTCCCAAGGAAATGGTGTGGTGGAGACAGAACTGCTAGATTGCATTCCGATGACCATTATTGTTGTTATGTGTGGGGCTTTGGTTAAAAGGTATTCTTTGGAGGAAGTTAAGGATGTTGTCTTTGATATTCCCAAGAATAGTGCTTCTGGCCCGGATGGATTTACAACTGGTTTTTTCCAGACATTTTGAGATTTGGTGAGTACTGATATCTGGGAAGCGGCTATACAATTTTTTCAGGGAGAGGCTCTTTCGGCGTCCTTTTTTTGCAAACTTTATGGCGTTGATCCCCAAAAAGGAGAATCCAGGTTCATTTTCTGACTTTCACCCTATTAATCTTTGCATTGTGAATTATAAAATTTTTAGTAAAATTCTTTGCAATAGATTGGCTTTGGTGTTGCCAAATATAATATCCATGGAGCAGGGGGCTTTTTTTAGAGGATGTTTTATTGGTGAAAATATTGGCCTAGCATAGGAATATTGGTCAGGGATATCCATAAAAAGGTTTTTGGAGGCAATGTTGTGTTGAAGATTGACATGGAGAAAGCTTACGACCGAATAGAATGGAACTTTTTGTTCGCGGTGCTCAAAAGGTTTGGTTTCAACAGTAGATTTTTCCATATTATTTCTAATTGTGTAGCTTCTTGTGGTTTCTCAGTTTTACTACAAGGAGTTTACAAAAGATTATTCATATCTACCAGAGGATTAAGGCAAGAGATCCCCTTTCACCGTTATTATTTATCATTGCCTTGGAGGTTCCGAGTAGGGGATTGAATTTGGCTTTCAGTACAGGAAAAATAGGGTATTATTATACACCTAGGGCATGCGTTCCGATTTCACATTTACTCTACGCATATGATACGCTAATCTTTCTGAATGGAGGAAAATCTTCAGTTTTGGGGTGCATGGAATTTCTGAAAAGCTATTGTAACGCTTCTGGTTAGAAAATGAATGAGGGAAAAAAACTCTTTTATGCTGGAGAACAATGTGGCAATGGAAAGAATTGTGGCTTTGAAGAGATTTACAAGATTTCAGTATTAAGGTTTGCCTTTGACTTATTTGGGAGGACCAATTTTTCAAGGCAAAGCAAAGATTTCTTACTTCGAAGAGATGATTAATAAATTTCAGCAACGTATCCAAGGATGGAAAGCAAAGTTGTTATCGCCAGGGGGAAGACTAATCTTGATTAAGCATGTCCTTAGTTCGATCCCGGTTTACATAATAAGCACTATGTGTGTACCCAAGAAATTTTTATCAAGAATTAATGGTTTGTTAGCTGATTTCTTTTGGGGGGGATTGTGAAGGCAGGTTGAAGAAAAATGGGTGTCATGGGACAAGATTTGTCTGCCATGGGAGGAAGAAAGGTTGGGTGTTAGAAATTTATCAGTAGTGCTGCAGGCTTTTCGTGTTAAGACTCTTTGGAACCTTATTTTTTCAGATTCTATATGGGCTACTTTTATGAGAAATAAATATTGGTTGCCTAGAGTTTCGTTGAGTGGCCAAGTTGTGAAATGTTGGGCTTCCACTTTCTTTAAGGAGATTATGCTTGGTAAATCTATAACTCTGAGCAATTCTTTTTGGCGCATTGGCAGGGGCAGTATTAGCTTCTTCGAGGAAAATTGGAGCCTTGTGGCTTCCTTCAGAAGGCTGGATGAATTGATTGTGGGGTTTGGCCCTCGATTAGAGAAGTGATTTTGGGGGATTTTGAATTGATCAACCCATGCCTCAGACAGTTTGCATGAACTCTTTTTGCAGATAGGCTGCGTGGTATGAAGGATGGCGATGATGGTTGTGTATGGGCTCCGAATCCAGATGGACTTTTCTCCATTCAGTCTGCATACAAATTGTTACGAAGTCATGGGATGCAGAATATGTTGTATAAAACGATATGGCACAACATTATTCCGTCCAAAATTTTGGTTTTTGTTTGAAAATTACTGCGTAGAGGTGTGCCAGTGGACGGGGAGCTGTACAGATGCTGTTTTAGCCTCGCCTCGAGATGTAGATGTTGCGCTGATCTGAGAATGGAATCTTTGAATCATTTATTTCTGGAGGGTGAGTTGGCGGGCAAGGTTTGGAGTCACTTTGATGGGATTTTTTATGTGCATATAAGGAAACCAATGGAGATCTCTACAGTGCTTTTGATTTGGTTCAGAAGAGACAAGATGAATTCGCAAACAGGTGTGTTTTATTTCCTTACTCCTATGTTTATCTTATGGAAAATTTGGAAACAAAGATGTAAGTGCGTCTATGAAGGTGCTGATCCAAACTATGCCTTTGTGATTTTAAACATTAGGCGTCATTTGCGATTGGCAAACACATTTATTAGGCCGACACAAATCAGTTGGAATAAGGCCCCTTTAAGGGCATTGGGGTTACATGAGATCCCGGTAAGAAGAAAGTTGGTTAGAATTGTCTATTGGTCCTCCCCGCCTGCTGATTTCGTGGCGCTTAATGTTGATGGTTCCTCTCACAAGAACAAGACAACAGGGGGTGTGATTATTAGATACCCAAGTGGTCGTTGTGTTGTGGGAAAACAATTGTTTTTTGGAGATTGATCAAATAATAAAGCGGAAGCTTTGGCTCTTGTGGAAGGTTTGTGTCTTTGTTTTTCATTGGGTTTTAGTAAAATGGTTGTCCAATCGAATTCGGAACTAGTTTGTGACTGGTTTAGAGACACATTTAAAATACCTTGGCACTTGGAGAATATTTTCAGAGAAATTAAATTACTATGGGAAAATATGACGATTGATTGTAAGCATATCTATAGAGAGGCCAATGCGGTAGCGGATGCATTAGCTGATAGAGTACAAAAAGATCTTAGAAGTGTCACATTTGGAGCCAATGACCTTCCTCGGCACTTGACAAGGTTGGTGTTGCTTGACAGGTCACACACGGTGTATGTTCGTCATGGTGATGAGTAGTCGGTTTTATGCTGATAGGCTGGATATGCAAGTTGATGTCATTGTTTTGAGGTGCAGAAGATACGAAACAACAGTCGTGTGTGCAAGGAAAGAGTGCAGTGTTGCATGGTTTTTGATAGAGTGTCTGTCTGCTGGGCAGAGGGCTCTGGTTTTGCAAGCAGTGGCGAGAACTGTTGGGGCATGTTTTTGAACCTCTATGGAGAGTGCTGAGTATTGAGTTTGACAGAGTTGTTTGTGGTCATCCTGAAGTTGTTTTCCTGCTGATTTGTGGTCCAATTCGATGTGTAGAGAGTGAATTTTAAAGGTCACTATGCTGGACAGTAGTTTTGTTGCTGCGTTGGCACGTATTACACGCTGATTTGTGGTCAGGTTACGGGATAGAATTTGTGTCGAGCAACCATGATGAGCTGGGTTGTTTGCAATTTGTTTTGATGCTGCAGAGTTTTGTTATGTTTTTGCAGGTTGGTTTCAAGTTGAAAGCTTCAAATGTTTTCGGCATAATGGCTTTGTTCGTCTTGATTGCAAATTGCAAATGGAGCTTGCAAGGTGGCATTCTTGCAAGTTGCAAGTGGTGATTTGCAAATAGCATGGTTGGAAAGTCTATGTTGTTTGCTCTGTTTTGCCAAGTGTAAAACACAGCGGCCTGTACCGATCCGATCCGCACAGTAAGATATTGTTCGCTTTGGGGCCAACCGGCCTGCACGGCTTTAAAAGGCCCCTTCCTATGGGAATCCAACCTCTCACATATATAGCACATCACCATCCCACACCCAGGCGATGTGAGACTATGATCTCCCCTTAGTAGCTAGTCCAACCCCTCTTGGGATTCACAGGCCTGTTGGGCCTATTGGGCTCCAACCCTCACCCTCAGGTCCGCCCACACAAGGGTCTCACACTGCCCCTCCCCACTGGAGGTTTATTTAAAAAAAAATTTTACATTAATTTAATTTAAACACATCCTAAACTTTAATTTAAAATAGTATTTTGATTAAAATTAATAATAATAAATATTAAATAAATAAATTCGGGATGGGACGGGATAGGCGGGATTGAAAATCTTCATCCCGATCCTATCCCACTCTAGATCGGGATTGGGATGAGTTTAATCAATCCCAAAAGGATCCAAAAAAATCGGGACGAGTTCAGGATTGCATGATGGAATGCCCACCCCTAATAAAAAGTAAAATTGTAAAAAGGCACAACCTTAACAAAAAAAAATTGCTAACTGACCTGGCTACCTAGCAAAACTAGATTGCCAAAGAAGTCAGACAGAGGACTTCTATGTGTCAGTAGGAAGCCCTCCCAAATGTTTCTAATTGCTTATTGTGGTCCTAGCCCGTATGCAAAATGTCCTATACATTAGGCTTTTTTTTTTTTTTTTTTGGGGTTAAAATCCTATACAATAGGCTTATCCCTTTCCTTTACATAATACAAGTGCTTTCAAAAACAAATATCTTAAGTGGATTTGCATTTAACAGTGGAAGCATTGATACCACCACAGAGAAAGTTCATATTATATTGAAATTCATGATGAGAAAATACATATATCATAAATAATACTACTGGTAGCATAAAGAGAGGCCACATTGATATAGAAATCACTTAGGCTAATTTCTATGTATGGTGAAAACTTGGCGAAGTCGATGTGCAGGTGGCACATCATTCAAGGAGAGTAGACGCAGGGCAACAAGCCAGATCTAGGTGGAGCGCAGGTCCTCCGAGTGAACGATCAAGGGAGCGCACGTGCCACCTATCTCTATATGTCAGTAAGAATATGAAGTTTCCTTGTACGAAAGAATAGGAAGTTTCTTTGTATGAGAGAATATGAAGTTTCCTTGTAGGATACAATAGAAAGTTTTATTGTATGATGTAATAGGAAGTTTTCTTGTATGATACAATAGAAAGTTTCTTTGTAGAAGACAATAGAAAGTTTCCTTATATAATACAATAGAAAGTTTCCTTGTATGAGAGCACATGGTTTCCTTGCATGAATCTATATGTGGATTTCTTGTGGGAGGTTTGTGTAAACCTAGAAATGAGTAAGGCTTCATTGTTGATTGTAAACCTTGATTCTCAGATTCATAGTGGATTGTGGTGCGCTCCGTGGATGTAGGCAGGTTTAGCCGAACCACATTAAAATCTTATATTCTTTATTTTTTGCTTTCTTTCGTTTATTGCATTAGTTTGGTTGCTTGCATTCGTCTATATACTTTTTTTCTTTGGTTGTTATTTGTTGCATTGAATCCCAAGATCCTAGGATTAGTAGTAGTACTAATCCGTAACAACTCTTGTTGGCACGTCGTGTACCTGCGCGCACCCCTTGGTACACTATACATAGAACCGATATTGTCCCCAACTTAAACATCACCATATTGGGCCTTCATCTGGGCCTAGGTGGTGTGAGATTTTTTTTAAAAGGCATCGTTGGTATTAGGGAGGCATCGTTGGTATTAGGGAGTGAACCACTTCCTTATAAACCTTAGTGCCAATTTCTCCTTAATTGATGTGAGACTATTCAAGCAAACATTATCCCAACACTCTCCACCTTGAATCATTTGCTTCCTCTTAGTATTTTAAAGAAATGAAGGCATTTGTCAGATGATTAAGATATAAACCTGTATAGTGCTACCACCCTCTCAGTCAGGCTCTGAACGTCTCTGATGTTGGCGGGGCTTTCATGTCGAGAAGGGTCTGAATCTATTTTGGATCAGCTTTGATTCCCTCTTATTCACTATGTAGCTTAGGAATTTTCCAGACTCAACTCCGAACGTACACTTCTGTGGATTGAGTTTCGTCTTATATTTTATGAGCTGGTTGAATGCTTCAGCGAGGTTTCTTATGTGGTCGGGACTGCGGAGGCTCTTGACCAGCATATTGTGAGACCCTGGAGTGGGCGGACCTGAGGGTGAGGGTGAGGGTTGGAGCCCAACAGGCCCAATAGGCCCGAGAGAGGTTGGACGAGCTACAAAGGGGGACATAGTCCCACATCGCCTAGGTGCGGGATGGTGATGTGCTATATATGTGCAAGGTTGGATCCCCATAGTAAGAGGCCTTTTAAAGCCGTGCGGGCCGGTTGGGCCCAAAGCGGACAATATCTTACTGTGCGGATCGGGTCGTTACAGAATGGTATCAGAGCCTGACCCAGCCAAAAGTGTGCCACGTGGAGGTGGACCTCGGGCAACGTGGACGTTGTGCCTGTGTGGCCAACGAGGACGTTATGCCTTAAGGGGGGTGGACTTTGAGACCCTGGAGTGGGCGGACCTGAGGGTGAGGGTGAGGGTTGGAGCCCAACAGGCCCAATAGGCTCGAGAGAGGTTGGACGAGCTACAAAGGGGGACATAGTCCCACATCGCCTGGGTGCGGGATGGTGATGTGCTATATATGTGCGAGGTTGGATCCCCATAGTAAGAGGCCTTTTAAAGCCGTGCAGGCCGGTTGGGCCCAAAACGGACAATATCTTACTATGCGGATCGGGTCGTTACACATATAGTCAATATAGACCTCCATATTTCTACCAATTTGTTATTTAAACATTCGGTTTACCAATCGTTGATATGTAGCACCTGTGTTCTTCAAATCGAAGAGCATCACCCTGTAACAATATATTCCTCTCTCAGTTACGAAAGATTTTTTTTCTTGATACTGGGGGTGCATTAATATGTGGTTGTAGCTTGAGTAGGCGTCCATGAAGCTTAGCAGGTTGTGCTCAGATGTGGCGTTCACGATAAACATGGGGGAGTGGGAAGCTGACCTTTGGGCAAACTTTGTTCAGGTCCGTGTAGTCTATGCATACTCTCTAGTTTCCATTTTTCTTTTTCACCAAAATAGTGTTTGCCAGCTAGTCTGGGTATCTTGTTTCCTTGATCATGTCCGCGTTGAGTAACCGCTGCACCTCCTCATTCATGATCATATTTCTCTCAGGCACCACAAGCTTTTTCTTTTGCAGTATGGTTTTCCTCATAGGGTCCACCTCTATGCGATGAGTGATTATTGACGGGTTGATTCCCACCATTTCTCGCATGGTCCAGGCAAAGACGTTTTGGTTCCGCTGTAGCAGCTATGTCAACTATTCTACCAATTCTTTGCTCAATCGGGAACCTATTTGAATAGCCTTACTGTTGAAAGGGTTGTCGAGGTAGACTGTGATTGTTTCTTCCTCCGGTTGACCGGCGTTGGGCCTACCCCGGGGGCTTACAAGAGTTTCGTCATCCGAGATGGGTTGCTCTATCTCAGCTTCTCGGGTAAGATTGAGAGACATCTTGGTCGCGGGACAAGCTGTTAATTGAGTCTCCTGGTAGCAGTGTCGTCATGTACTAACATTCTCTGGCAACTGCTTGGTTGCCTCATAATGTACCGACCGTTTGATTTATCGGGTACTTAATGCATTGGTGCAGAGTGGATACAATTGCTCCTATTTTGTGTATCCAGGGTCTCCCCAGGACAACATTATATGTGAAAGGTGCATTGATCACTATGAATTCTTGAAACAAAGTTCTTTGAGTCGGTATCTCTCCCGTGACTACTGAAATTGATCATCGGATGGTTATCAGATATCAGGGCTTCTTTCTTTAGCTGCATGTTGTGGAACGTGTGGAGGAATAGAACGTTCAACGAGCTTCCGGTGTCCACCAAGGATCTCATTACTTCCTAGCTTGCCAGGGAGATCGTTATCACCATAGTGTCATTATGTTGGACGCCCTGGAGGTCTTCGTCTGTAAAAGCTAGTGGCATGGGACAACGCGTATCGCTTAGACCCTCATATCTCTAAGATTTTTTTTTTCTGGATCTATTCGATGGTTCGAATTCGGAATGAGCCCCATGAAGTACATGTATTGTGCCTGCCGATTCACATCTTACCCTTTTGTCGAGGGATTTTTACTCGGGCTCGACTTTACTCTTGGTGGTACGTTCCTCCTTTAGGGTGATATAACTGTATGTTTCCTTCACCAAGTCTATCATATTTGTTGGTGGGTCCAGAGTTAGGAAGTTGTAGAACTTATCGTTCCTCAGACCGTCAGTGAAAGTTGAGATGGTCGTTGAGTCGTTGCACATGTTGACAAAAGAAAGATCACTACTGAAGCGCGCGACGTACGCTCTCAGTGTCTCGTCGGGCTTTTGCTTCATCGACATGAGCATCTTCATCATTAGCAGGATTTAATTTGTTGTATATAAGATGATCTTAGATCTGTTTTAGGGTTCGTCATCGCTGCTGCTATTATGGGAGTGTGAGTTTGTTGCCCATGCGTCGTTGGTACCGCTGAAAGCGGTGGAGTAGCATCGGTCTGAGCATTTGACGTGTCCCCTTGTTCTCTATTGTTGAGTGATCTGGTGGTCACCATCTTCTTATATTCTGAAGAGAGATGATGCTAGTAATTGGTCAGGAACTTTGTCGTCCCCACGAATAGTGCCAAACTGATGCAATCGATTTTCGCTCCCTGCTTTGACCTTGACCTGCTGACATGCACAAGGAATGCATGTAAGCCACGGATCACCTTTGTGGTAGCCGATGCTACTCTGATGCTAAAGTCAGACATGATCTAAAGAAGGCGTAATGTTGTAAACAGGGAATTTGTAGCGTACCTTAGCTTATCAACCTCATGTCTTATTTATAGTGCTGGAGTCCTGGTTCAACCAGGCTATCGATAGTGTAGTTTAGGGAAGAGGATCTTTGTAAAGAACATTCTCTAATTATGGGTTGTGCTATGAAAGGGAAGTTTCCATATTAGCCTTGTGCTTCTAGATATGAGGGAGATAATTCTCAATCAGAGAGTAGTCCATAGATAGAATTATCCATGTACAACGTATACTCTGATATTTGCTTCCTGATTGGAATCAAAGTGCTACTGTTTTGCTTATCCGAAACTGGTCCTCCAGATATTTGCCTTAGCCGGGCTTACGGGTATTGAGGATAGTTGTGAGACGCGTGGCTTAACAGACAGTAATGATTTGGGTCCGTCTGGCGGACTGCATTAATTGTGCGGACTTGGAACCGTTTGGACCAAAGTTGGGCTGATGCTTGGGCCTATTATTTCTCGAGATCATCATGACATATTTACGGTGTATAGCAATGTAGTTAGAGGTGACGCCTAGTGCCTTGGCCCTTCCACAAAATTTGTTTCTCTTTAGGAAGATTTCTTTGTCCATGGAACTACTTCCATAGAACTACTTCGTGATTTGTTGTATTGGAACAATGAGTTGGCCATGGAATTGGCGGAACTTCAAAGAGAACATTCACTACACCAAATTGGCACTTCTGTAACAACTCTCAAAACAGTATCACTTTTGAGATGTTACAATTCACCAAACAATTTTAAGTCAAAACTAAATTTAGTCAAAAAAATGAAAAACAGTAACACAAAAAAAATGATTCAATAAGTTGGATCACCGTGAATAGTATCACTTTTATAATCATACTCTTCATGGTGATACAATTATTGTATCATTTTGTTTGTGAAAATGTGTAAAATTTTTGGGTGGATTGTTACACTTTAAAAGTGATATTATTTTGGGGATTGTTACAAAAATACCAATTTGATGTAGTGATTGTACTTTAATGGTTGAACCACTGTGATTTCTAAGTGCATAAATTTTTTTTTTCATGAAGCACCACCAACCTTACCGTCGTGTGAGAAGTAAATAACCACCATGCAATATCATAAGTTCCCCACCACACTTTTGCGCTGAATACAATTTATTGTAGTTCTTAGCTGAACTATTGGTTTCATAAAAATTATGTTCAATGAACAATTTACTGATAATTATTAAGAATTCAAAAGTTTATTTTTAAAGAAATAACTATTTGCGCATTTGCATCAAATTTTTTCTTGTAAAGAGAGTTTGAAAGATCAAAAAGCTGATATGTAGTCTAGAGAGAAACTCTCAAGATGCATTATAATTGAAACTTAAAGTAAGCAACAAATACAATAGTAACTTTTACCAACAATTTCATGACACTAGCTACCATAACATAAAGAGAAATGCCACACTAAGAGAGAAATTAACCCATTCAGCAATTCTCTCATTTATTCAAGATATAATGGATCCCCAGTCAATTAAGCAGACCCAAGAACACAGACCCACTGTCCAACAAAGAGTTTATTACAGTTGATATTAGGGTTGAGGGCTAAAACGGATTCTAGAGTCACTACACCAAATTGGCATTTTTGTAACAACCCCCAAAATAGTATCACTTTTGAAGTGTAACAATTTTACACATTTTCACAAACAAAATGATACAATAATTGTATCACCATGAAGAGTATGGTTATAAAAGTGATACTATTCATGGTGATCCAACTTATTGTATCATTTTTTTTGTGTTACTGTTTTGTCATTTTTTTTGACTAAATTTAGTTTTGACTTGAAATTGTTTGGTGAATTGTAACATCTCAAAAGTGATACTGTTTTTAGAGTTGTTACAAAAGTGCCAATTTGGTGTAGTGAGTCAATCCATTTTCATTGGAGATTGCAGTGCAATCTTCCTTGCTCTTTACCCCTAAAACAGTGGTACATGATAGTGTGGATTGTGGCTTTCTGAATGGAACTGCATGCAAAATTGACAAAGAAATTATCAACAAAAATCAATAATTGGGTACATATATTACTGTTCATGTTAAATTTCAAAATATTTGTGTCGCGATAACATACTGCCGTCAAATAGCCTGGCTTCAGACATGGAGATGATAAGAAGAACAGAGAGCAACATAACTACGGTTGTTTTCTTGTTGATTGAAGCCATTTTATTGATCTTTCTTTGTTTCTCAGACTTGATTGAAGCTCTTTATTGTTTGTATGATGTTGTGTACGTGTTGATGATCACTTATTTATAGAGATGAATCCAACACATGAGAGACAGAATGGTTGATTTCTTGTATGTGAGATGAAAACAAGATGCCAGCTTGTCTAGAGTTAGGATTGAAGGAGTTCAACCATTTGCTTCTGTATATATGTTAGGAGATTATTTAGGTGGTTTATGCCTTTATTCTTTCATTTATTCTAGGATAGACTATATATGGGTACTTGCTTTGTTATAGGAAACTACTTCCTCGAAGAAGATTAATATTTCCTAAACTATTGTTAGGTATTATGCGAAATTAGGGAAGCTACTGTTGTGCTTCTTGTATAAATATCTTTCATTGGGTTAATGAGAAGACATAAACAATTACCCTAAATCTTTCATGGTATCAGAGCAAAATTCCTTCTTCAAAATTTTTTTTTCCTAAATCATGGCCGGCGGCGCATCTCTTGGGAAGCCGAACCCCGCTCCTGCTGCGCAACCTCTTCCAGGTTTTAATGCCGAACAGTGGGCGATGTTAGCAGCCGCATTTGGTACTCCTCACACTCCTTCTAACAGGTTGCATGGTAAGTTGGAAATAGATTCTTGGATAATTGATACTGGATGTTCTCATCATGTTACTAGTGATGAATCTTGTTTAGTGGATACTAAAGTAGTTTCGCCATGTCCCGTGGGCCTTTCGGATGGTCAAACAGTGGTTGCTACTAAGGAGGGTGTCGTGAAACTCACGGACAAAATAATACTCCAACGTGTTCTTTTTGTTCCTAAGTTAAATTGCAATTTAATTTCGGTTTCACAACTAAATGATGATCTAAATTGTTTTGTCCAATTTAATTCTAACTTGTGTGCTATACAAGACCTGCATTCGAGGGAGGTGATTGGCACGGGTGAGAGATGGGATGGACTTTACTACCTACAACAAGGATTAAAGGTGCAAGCGGTTTCGGTTGATAGTTCGAAGTCCTTGGAGCTATGGCATAGTCGATTGGGTCATCCTTCCGAGACAGTAGTGAAGTTGCTTCCTCTTTTTAATAATTCTAGGGGTCATTTGAATAAAGGATGTGAAGTTTATCATCGTGCTAAACATTCTCGAGATCGTTTTCCTTTAAGTGACAATAAATCAACTCGGATTTTTGAGTTAATACATTGTGATTTATGAGGTCCGTATGATGAAGTTTCTTCGTGTGGTGCTCGTTATTTTTTAACTTTAGTGGACGATTATTCACGTGCTGTGCAGGTTTATTTATTAATTGATAAAAGAGAAGTTTTTAAGATGTTTATGTCCTTTATTGCCATGATTGACCGTCAATTCTCTCAACAGTGGAAAATTGTACATAGTGACAATGGAACAGAGTTTAACTGCATGAAAGATTACTTTGTGACTAATGGAATTTTATTTCAAACTTCTTGTGTGGGTACCCCTCAACAAAATGGAAAAGTGGAAAGGAAACATAAACATATTCTCAATGTCGCTTGTGCATTGAGGTTTCAAGGAGGGTTGCCACTCTATTTTTGGGGAGAATGTGTTTTGGCCGCTGCTCACCTAATAAATCGGACTCCATCTAGTGTTCTCCTAAACAAAACTCCATATGAAATGCTATTTGGTTGTACACCTTCTTTTAGTGACTTGCGAGTTGTTGGTTGTTTAGCTTATGCCCATAATCAACGAGCTAAAGGTGACAAGTTTGCCAGTCAAAGCCGTAAATGTGTTTTTGTGGGATATCCGTTTGGTAACAAGGGATGAAGTTTATTTGATCTTGAGAAAAATGAGTTCTTTGTGTCGAGGGATGTGAAGTTCTATGAAAATGTATTTCCTTATTTGAATGTTGAAGTCACAAATCATACTCCTCCCCTTGACAGTGATGTGACTTATAATGAGGGAATCCAGGAGGAGTTTATTGAAGATATGGGGGATAATCGGGTGATGCACGAGGATGCCATCGTCGGTCCTCAAACGACCTTTCCCACGATTAGCGTCATGCCTAGTCATGCTGAGCCACAGTCTTCCACGTCCGTGTCGAGTCAAAATGCTCCGGATGTGCCACATGTGGTCGCTTCATCCTCGGATGTCGAGGGGGGGGGGGGGGTAGATGGTGCTCCCGACGGATGGAGGGGGGACAATTTGGGCCAAGGGTTCTGGGAGAAGCTCCCATCAGTAAAATTGAGTGATTTCGTGACACATACGGTTATCAAGAAAAGTCCATCTCTCGCTCCATTTGCTCCGCCATATCACACTCCCTCAGGTACACCTTTTCCTATAGCACATTATGTTAGTTGTGATCAATTTACTGTGAAACACCGAAATTTTCTTGCAGCTGTAACTGTAGGTGTTGAGCCACAGTCTTTTAAGGAGGCTGCAAAAGATATAAGATGGTGTACTGCTATGCAAAAAGAGATTCGTGCTTTGGAAGATAATGGCACGGACTATGGAAAAATTACCTCCTAGAAAGAAAGCTCTCGGAAGTAAATGGGTGTACAAAATTAAGTACAACTCAGATGGTAGCATTGAGAGGTTAAAAGCCAGATTAGTTGTTTTCAGTAATCATCAAGTTGAAGGAATTGATTATAATGAGACATTTGCCCCAATCGCGAAAATGGTGACAGTTAGAGCTTTTCTGACCATTGCAGCATCAAAGCATTGGGAGTTGCATCAAATGGATGTTCATAATGCCTTCCTTCACGGCGATTTAGATGAGGAGGTGTATATGAAACTTCCTCCAGGTTTTAGCTCCACTGCTTCTGATTTGGTTTGTCGTTTGCGTAAATTGCTGTATGGTTTGAGACAGACACCTCGATGTTGGTTTGCAAAGCTTGTGACAGCTTTAAAGGGGTACGGTTTTCTTCAATCCTAGTCTGATTATTCCCGCTTTACTTACTCTAAAGGGTCTATACAGATCAACGTCCTAGTATATGTTGATGATTTGATAATCTCTGGTAATGATTCCGCTGCGGTGACAGCTTTCAAAGCCTATTTGAGTCAAAATTTTTATATGAAGGATCTTGGTGTGCTTAAATATTTTCTTGGCATTGAGGTGGCTAGAAGCTCTTCAGGGTTGTTTTTATGTCAAAGGAAATATGCTCTTGATATTATTTCGGAGGCAGGACTATTGGGCTCGAAGCCGGCTTCATTCCCGATTGAACAGAATCATCAGCTGGCGCATGCCAAGGGGCCTTTTTTTACGGATCCCGAGCCCTATAGGCGTTTGCTTGGGCGTCTTATCTATTTGGTGGTTACTCGTCCTGACTTGGCATACTCAGTTCATGTCTTGTCACAATTCATGCAGGAACCGAGACAAGAACATTGGGATGCTGCATTACGGGTTGTTCGCTATTTAAAGAGATCCCCGGGTCAAGGCATTCTATTACGTTCAGACAGTGAGTTGTCTTTGACGGGTTGGTGTGACTCGGATTGGGCAGCATGTCCCCTTACTTGGCGGTCTCTCACTGGGTGGTTTGTATTTTTGGGGCATTCACCAATTTCATGGAAAACTAAGAAGCAACATATTGTAGCTCGTTCTTCGGCAGAGGCCGAATATCGCTCTATGGCTTCTGTTACTTGTGAATTAAAATGGTTGAAGGGTCTACTTTTGAGTTTGGGAATCCATCATCCAAAGGCGATTCCTCTTTTTTGTGATAGTCAGTCCGCGTTGCATATAGCGCAGAATCCGGTATTTCATGAACGCACGAAGCACATTGAGGTTGATTGTCATTTCGTGCGAGATGCAATCCAGGAAGGTCTTATTGCTCCGTCTTATGTGCCGACGACGGACCAATTGGCAAATATTTTTACCAAGGCTTTGGGGAAGAAGCAATTTGATTTTCTCCTTGACAAGTTGGGCATTTTAGACTTGCATACTCCAACTTGAAGGGGGGTGTTAGGAGATTATTTAGGTGGTTTATTCCTTTATTCTTTCCTTTATTCTAGGATAGACTATATATGGGTACTTGCTTTGTTATAGGAAACTACTTCCTCAAAGAAGTTTAATATTTCCTAAACTATTGCTAGGTATTATGCGAAATCAGGGAAGCTACTATTGTGCTTCTTGTATAAATATCTTTCATTGGGTTAACGAGAAAACAGAAACAATTACCCTAAATCTTTCAATATATCAGTATTATGATATCTTTGTTGACTAAGGCCGGTTAATGGAGACAAAACCTAGGAAAGTTAATTTCCTGATGATTATAGATGCAGGCCATGTTTCGCAATGGTTTTTATTTTGAAATTATGAAGCAATTGTTCTTATTACTTAGAATAAATTACCAACTTGCGATGACATATAAAGCAATAAAATGTAAATAAACTAGGTAAATCATTTATAGCAAAGATAAAAAGATAGAAAACTCATGGAACATTGTATAACCATTTAGTCTTTCAATCGTGTTCTTGTCTTTATAAGTCAAAACATAAACCGCAATCAACGTGGGTTAACCTTAGGATGTATTGATTCAGAGGAATTTCTATCAATAAAAATTGTGAAAAAAAAAGTTCAGTCAAAGAGTTTTCTAATGTTTTGGCTGCCTCGATTTATGAGACTCACTTTAACTCTTTCACCTCTTCCCATAATGACATGGTCTGGGTGAAATATCTTCTTCCAATGATCAATTTCTTTTGTTGATCGGTCTTGCATGGAAGAATCCTGACTAAAGATGTTTAAGGAAGAAGGGAATTTCCACGGGAAGCGTCTTCGTGCTTTGCAATGAGAATGATGAGACTACTGATCATTTTCTTTTTGTTCTTCATTCTCAATTCTCTAAGTCTATTTGGAGTATCTTTCTTATAGAATTTGGGGTGAGTATTTTGTTTCTCTAAATTGGTGGTCCCGTACCAATCCTCATCATCTCGCGGATTGTGCTGATAGAGCCCCCCATGTGGTTATGTGGTGTGTTTGGAATGAGAGAAATATGAAGGTCTTTCAGGGGATTAATAGATCGAAGCATGCCTTTATTTAGATTTTAGGGAATTATTGTGGAGAATGGGTAAGGCATATAATATTTGTAGGGATTTGTTTTTTGACACTTTCATGGTGTCGTGGCAATCCTTGCTTTAGGATTGTGCCTTGTGTAATTTTCTTTTCCTTCTTCTATTTTAATAATAATCTTTGTGTTTTACTTAAAAATAAATAAAATTAAAAAATAAATAAAAAATAATAAAAAATAAATAAATAAAATAAAATGAATTCTATCCTTTTTAGTTTGTTTTAGAGAAAATGTTTTCCTTCAGAGGGAAGACAATTTTTCCAATATAAATGGTCATGTTCACCATCAAGGTGGAAAACTCTTTCTTACTTTCTCTTCCATCTCTACCTTTTGTAGTTTTTCCAATGAAGGTTTTTCTTTCTTAGAATCAGACACACTTTAATTTTTTTTAATTTTTTCGGTCTATTTTAAAGCTCGCTTTTGTTGTCTACAATTTTGCCTAGGGTTGAACAAAAAGTCGACCAAACCGATCGAACATATCGAAACCGAACCAATCTTTGGTTTGGTTTTGGTTTTGGTTTTGGTTTTGGTTTCGGTTTTCGATTTCTATGTGATTTTAACCGACAAAATTGAACTGACCAAATATATATATAATACATTTTTATATAAAAATAATAAAATATGTTTAAAATAGTCGGTCAGTTCGATTCGGTTTTTTAATGGTTGATTTGATTTCGGTTTGAAAATTTTGAAACCGATCAAAGTCGATCCGGTCCACGATTTTAGGTGAAAAACCGAACCATCGATTCATTTAACAACCCTAATTTTGCCAATGAGGTACTAGCTCAATTGTGTAGATTGTATCACAAGTTCAGGTTTTGAGCTCCGCCGGTGGAATTTGGGGTGGGAGGGGGGTTAATGGATTTTAAAAAAAAAATCTACATAAATTATAATGTGAGTTTACTATGTTGTTGTACTCACTAGCAAAAGTTAAGTTTTCGCGATATTTCGTTGAAATTTTCAATTTTTTAAATAATGAAAAGAAAAAGGGCAAAAGAAAAATTACATTTTTTCGTTTTTTTTTTTGTAAAAATACAAATACTAGCTACCAAAAAGTACATATTTTAGAGTGTTTTTTTCAAAAAATTTCTGTCTTTTTTCTTAAAATTTGGGTTTTTCTAGTTATCGACGCTTCTATTTATTTATTGATTTTTAAAATCATACCCCTGATGTCTAATTATCATTTCTTCTACTTATATATATTGATTGTTAAAACCACCACTGATTTTCTAATTATATGTTGATTTCATGTTTGTTTCATTTCTTGGTATATTTAGGCTCTATTTAATGTGTTTGATAGAATTATTTACTTGCATCTATTTTTTTTTCACATATTTCATATATTCTCAAAATTCGTTATATATATTTCATGTCTCCTTGAAAATTTTACATTTTTTCTTTATACATTGAAATATTTCTTAAAATCAGGACACTAAAATTAACTCGAAAGGCGAAATCACAATGCTTGCCCACTTGTAACCATGAATTGAAAATTCTTGAGAGCCAGGCCCAATACCGTCCATCCTCCTATAAGTGGTCTACACATGCATTGCATGCACCTCTTCTTTACATAGGTTGTCACCTACGAGTGAAATTTTTTTTTACTAATAAAGACCATGAAATAAAATAAATTTATGTACATATCTATTAATCTATATTCTTTTTTCCTTTTTGTTCTACTAGATGGGCCAAAGGAATGTCAAACAGGAACATATTAGATAAAATTTTCATAATTATACAGTATAGATTTTCATAAATCCAGGGGGGCATGGCCCCCAATTCCACCTTTGATCATAAGTCATTCTCTTCAATAAAAATTCAAGATTTTTAGACACTCAACTCCAAATCTGGATTGAGGAAATTTTCATTTTCCTTGAAGGTTACAGGGGATATGTAAAATCTTGTGAGAGGTTGTTGTGTTTGGGAGGGACACATCTAATACAAGTCTACTGCAAAGATATGTATGGATCTTGAAGTTTTATGAGGTCACCTCTCTTGGGAAGGAGTGTTATTTGGCAGTGTTCAAAAAATCAGCTTAGGCGGGCCTAAGCGCTAGAAGGTAGAAAAATGCTCAGATTAATGGATGGGCGGGTTCTGGGCTAGTCTTGGCGGGGTCTGGGCAGTCTGGGAGAGTTTTATTTTTTATTTTTTTATTTTTTTATTTTATTTTATTTTTATTTTTAATAAGGCTGATTGTGTTTTTATTTTATTTTTCTTTCATCTTTTTTAGAAATAAACAATTTAATTATTTTTTATTCAGTATATGTCTAAATGTATCAAAAGATGATTACTTAATGGAATTCTCAAAGGATCTGCCGGTACCAATTTTAGTAATGTAGATTTTATCAAACATGACTAAGGTTATTCATGCAATTTGAAGAAAAATAAAAGAGTATGTTTGGATATTTGTCCACAAATTCAACTTTGTATAAAGTACCCATCATGACCAACTTCAGTCATTTGAGTTTTAATAAATTTTGTTCATGATTGTTAATTTTTCATGTTTTTAAATTTTGCATATGTATCTTGGCATTAAATTGGATGTAATTGATAAGGTATTATGCTTAATTTTTGTAAATTATTAAAGTTATAATACAAAACCTAAGACCGCCTAGGCTCCTTCTCGCCGCCCACCCACCACCTAGCGCTTTTTAGAACACTGTTATTTGGTATTCACACTCGTTTAGGTGAACTAAGCTCCTTAATCGGGGTTTTCCTTTTATATTATAGACAGGTGTTTTTCATGGCAAAAGGATGTGAACTATTTTTGCGGAGTCACTATAGCAAGTGCAGGTCTAGGGTCCTCCAATTTTGGTTCAGTTGTTACAATCAAGGAATGTGATTTCTCGAAAAAATGTTAAAATTTCACCGAATATTTCTCTTTTTTTAGTTACCAAAATTTCTTGCGAAATCGAAACTTTTTTTTTCATTAGGTCAATCTCAATGTCGATACATTTTGAACTGTTATAATTTTAGTATAATATTAAAATTTGGTAAGTTATTCTTATTAAATATGTAGTTTGTATGACATCACGAGTTTCGTGATACTCTTTATGCAATTTGTAAGAGTTTAAAATGTTTAACTTATATTGATAATTTCAAAATTGTAATCGAAATTTTTACAATTTTTCTATACACAACAAAATAATTCACGAAATATTTCTTAAAATACCGAAATTACCTCAAAAACGAAATCACAATCCTTGGTTACAGCAATAATGATCATTCTTATTGTTTGGACTATAGGAATAGCTTGCCAAGGTGAATCTGATTTGTTACTTAGAACGAAGGTTTATGGCATATGAAAGGTTTAAGCCCAACTCCACACCTTGCATGGTGTGGCGGATGGTATCACACATCACGGGTTCAAACCCGGCTGACAGCATGGCGGGGTGGGGAGGGTTAAGGGCAAAAAAAAAATTTGATCATTATCTTCAACCACTTTGACATAATGTTCATCTATAGGGAAAAAATAAGGTTGTTGACGACCTCGTAGGCCTTGATCCGGGGTTGCTCATTTTTTGAATTCAATCCAATCTCATTTACGGAATGCCTCAAAAAGATTATTTTCAAAAATGAACTAGGTAAATTGTACACCCTGAGGTACCAGGCACCGTAGTCGTGCTCAACTGTACGATATAGATTGTAATTATCTTTGAGTTTGATTCATTGTTCAAGGACCCTAAAATTTAACCTCGTTTGCTCTTAAAAAAATAATAAAATAATTTAGAAAAATTGTGAACTTGAGACAGGGGCAATTTATAAAGTTTAAAAGGGTTGAGTTAATCTCAAAGGTCTACTTTCATTTAATTTCTTGAGAAACATTTTAAGTCAATGAGGGTTATAAAATGGGTTACAAGATTTGCACCAACTTAGAGCTTGTCTCTGGCCCTTCTCTGCCTTGGCGCAAGAATGTATCTCTCCATGCACTACAGAGGGCCGTTGGGGGAACTATTCTAGAAAGCCAGGTCAGGCCCAATACCATCCATCATCCTAGAGATGCTCATAATGGCCCAATCGAACACAATCACACAGACAGGAAACCCCCTGTCGCTGTCCCGGCTCTCTAGATTTTTCACTGCAGGGGCTAGTGCGTGTTTGCAAAAGAAGTCAGACAGAGGACTTCTATAAATGTCTAGGACTGCTTATTGTGGATGTCAAAAGTCAACTAGCCCGTATGCAAAATGTCCTATACAATAGGCTTATTCCTTTCCTTTACATCATACAAAGTGTTTTCGAGAAACAAATATCTTAAGGTGGATTTGCATTTAACAGTGGAAGCATTGATGCCACCACAGAGAAAGTTCATATTACACTGAAATTCATGATGAGAAAATACATATATCATAAATTAATACTACCGGTAGCATAGAGAGAGGCCACATTGATATAGAAATCACTTGGGCCAATCTCTCTTTATTCAAATTAAGATACTAAGGTGGTACATTCATTCAGTTTATTAAGCAGAGCCAACAATACAGATCCATTGACCAACAAAGAGAGCATCACAGTTGAGATTAGGGTTAATAGCAGCAAAGTCTTGTGCACTCAACTTGTTGCTTTTGATGATATCAAAGCAAGTGTCACCACCCTCTACACCCTGAACAGTTCACATGATGGTGCAGGCGTGCAGCAGGGATTCTTGGCTTAGTAACGTGCCTGGCCTCAGTCATGCAAATGATGAGAAGGCGAGAGAGCACCAAAATTAAACCACTTTTTTTCTTAATGAATCAATGATAATCTGATTATATACATTGAAGAAGTAGTATGTTTAGATGAATGTGACGTCCATCATAAAAGTTCTTTGAATTGGGGTTCTGCATGCCCTTATATCCTTGTATCTTATCATTTTCATAAATCATATTTCTATTACACTGTTATTTATCAGAGTTACTAGGGACGTGTAGAAAGGTTCACTGAGTTGATGGAAACCACGTCGTATGGTTATGGTGATAATAGTGATAAGGGATAACTGGTTGGCACTATATATTATTAATTGGACAATGAGACATTAATTGGAAATTGAGACTAGAGAGTGGCTTTTGTGATTATCATGCATACCTTAAGGTCGCTGAGGTGAACACGATTGATTGACATAGTCACTGGCTCACTGCATATCTTGATCAGAGATTGAGACAGCCATTGTCGTAACTTACACTGAATATAAAATGATTGAGATAATCAATCCAAGTCTTTGCAATTTGTATGTGCTAAGGTAGGGTTGAGTGGTCATAGAAATGGCAAGACCTTGAAGCTCCTTCAAAAAAAAATAATAATAATAAAAATTAAAAAAAAAAAAAAACTGTGAAGCTAAACATGACAAACTAGAATCCATCGATACACTTCATTAGTAAGATTAACACGATTGATTGACAATTAGCTGCATCAAAGACTTGGGAAAGTCATTCCAAGTCTTTGCAATTCGTTTGAGCTACGGCAATGTTAAGTGGTTATGGAAAGGCAAGACCTTGAAACTTAACAGGACAAAACGACTAGCCTCTAATACACTTCATCAGACCAAAGAATTGGTGGCAATCAATATATTAGAGGATTGAGATAGAGTAATTATAGATATTATTTGGCTCAAGTTTTTATCATCCATGGTCAGATTAACTATCGTCCACCCAGCTTCTTCAGTTTTCACAAGTAATAGGAGACGATTGACTGATCAAGATATGCATCCCAAGTCTTTGCCATTTGTCTTGGGCAAGTCTTTGAATCTTTGGTGTTTTATATGGGGATTTGTCTGCATTCTCATTTTCATTAGACAAAGCAGGCCCTTGATAACAATGTTCCATCTCTTTCGTGACAGTTCCTTCTCAGATCCTTCTGACATTTTGTGGCTAGAAAAGGACTTATTTTCTTTAGATGGGTGAATTCAAATTCGACGGTTTGGCCTTGAATTTGAAAACTGAGGCAGCCAATGTTAACCTAATGTAAATCCCTATAATTGAATAGAGTTGAGGGAATAAATAATATGATTTTAATTTATACATGGAAAATGAAGCTTATCATGGATCTTCATTCAGTGCAAGTGCAAGTGCACAGGCAAGAAGTGAAAAAATTTCAGCTGCGAGAATGTCCCAACTCATTGACTAGTTTCTGTTTCGTAAATTTGGCAAACCTTTTAGTATGGATGTGTAGAAAGGTTCACTGGGTTGATGGCAACTACGTTATATGATTATGGTGATGATAGTGATAAGAGACAACTGGTTGGCTCTATATATTATTAATTGGAAATTGAGACTAGAGAGTGGCCAGCCTTCCATTTTTTGTTCACTTCTTTCATTTTTCCTCCCCACCAACCAATATATATTTATATATATGGTGAACATGATTGATTGGCAAGTCGCGGCAAGTCATTCCATGATCTCTGCAATTTGTTTCAGCTAGGGCAGTGTTTAGTGGTTATGAAAAAGCAAGACCTTGAAGCTTAACAGGACAAAACGACTAGCCTCTGAATTGGTGGCAGTGATCCAATTTAAATATATATATATATATATATATATATATATATATATATATATATATATTGAGTTGTTGGACCGGTTGTTCAAGTTGTCAAATGCACATGCAGTCCAACTGCTTGCAGGATCGACCATCTAAGAAACCTAAAAAAACATGGACATTCTCACTCAGAAGAATCAAAAGCTCATTGCACAAGAAACTGACACAAAGAGGAAATTGAAAAGAGCCAAGTTCCTTAGACAGATGGCAACTGCCGAGGTTACTTTGTTGGTGGAGGAAACCAGCCGATTTACAAATGAAATATATAGTTGTTGAGCAGTCATTAGTTTTTTTTTAGTAGTCTGTAGTTTGTTTTTAGCAATCTGTACCTAGAGCAATAGTGTTGGGATACACCAACATTAATTGGAAAGTCCACGGTTGAGAAGAATGTGGATGACATTAGGGGTGGGCAAGAATCCCAGTTCCGAACCGATTTAAATCGGGACCAATCGGTTTATACAAATTTTATCCCGGACTGTTTAGAACCGGGACGGAACCGATTTTCACTGATTATGTCCTGGATTGTTCCGGTCCGTCTCGATTACTCCAACAAGCCCAAGCCTAAGAGTTTTATAAGTATAAGCGCCAAGCCCAAATCCATCCTGTACTCCGATACTTATCAGTCTCTCTCTCAACAACTTTATCTACTCTTTCAATTTACAAGATCTGTGAAGTGTGAATGAAGAACTCTCTCAGATCTTCATCACTTAGCTCCCTAATCTTCAAACACCAAACAACAACCGTGATGTTTGAAGAGAAGCTCTCTCCCATTTCATTTCATTTCATCCTCCAACTAGTACAGAGTCCACCACCAGCACCAATGGCCAGTTCCGTCGTCCTCGATCCCCCACCATTGCCATCCCAACTCCCACCACCCGAAACCCTAAGACCATCTTTCTCCCTTCAGCTCTCTCACAGCCCAGTGTTGTAGAGTTGTTGCTCTTCGTCCTACTGCTGCTGCTTCTTCTCCTTGCTGAACCTTCGAGAGAAAGAGATATCAGAAAGAGAGAGAGGGGACGAGAGAAATGAGGATCAAGGCAGGAGGAGCGAGCTAGGTGGTTGCTGCTCTTCGATTTGAATTTGATAGATGGAGATAGGGTTTTAAATTTGAAGAATTAATTTTTATTTCATCTTCTCTTCTTTCTCTAGGTGGGTAACTTGATTGGATCCAAATCGAATCTAAGCTCAGCGATTACATCACATTTTTGATGTAATTTAAGAGGAGGCTTATCTGATTTCACCCATTATTGTTGATAGAAAGAGAATCTTTGGGTGGGTGTTGTGTGTTTATCTTCAGATTTAATTAGAATCTCAGTTCATTTCATTTCGCAATTTGTAGACTTGCGCAAGTCAACAAGAATGAAGACCAAAATGCCTTCTACCCATTTGGCTATTTGTTGGGCTTGGGCTTTTTTGAACCGGGATGGCATGGTCCTGACTCGGACTATTCCGGCTCAAAACAGTCTAGTACCAATCGGGTCAGCCCAAAAAATTTTGATTTCCCAACCCGTACCGTTCCCGTTTCATTGTATCGAGACCGAAACCGAGATTAGCCCAAACCCGGATCGACCCGGACCGTGCCCACCCCTAGATGACATTTTGAAGCCTTAAAGGAATCCTATGATTCATAAAATCGGCATCTATGATATGGATGGTTCTGGGAAGACAACAACCATGAAAAAAATCAACAACCTACCTGCGACCACCGAAAATGCCAACCTATAATGACTACCTGGTCTGGTAGCGCATGAGAAAGGGATGCCTGAAATGAGAACAATCTCACTTGTTCCACCCCCTCTTTTGGGAATTGACTAATAGAAATTCTAAATGTCGAGGAAGTGGGCGAGGAAATGAGCGAGGGGAGGGAGGTGGCGGGATGGGGACCGTTCACCTCCCTCGGGATGTGTGCCATTTTTTTGGTGTGCACATCCCGAGAGAAGTGAACGGCCCCCACCCTGCCACCTCCCTCCCCTCGCTCATTTCCTCGCCACGTAGAATAACTCATTGACTAATTTATCGTTTTTAAACATCTTTGGAGTTAACTATGTCTTTGGTTATATTCCTTCAGAAGTAGCAATGTAACATCTCTTTCAAGTTTGGATTCAAGGCATGACCAGCTGCGCGCGTGGTTTAATTCCTTCGAAATTGGAACATTGTCCAATCTTGGGTATCTTGATCTTTCATTTAATAAAATGGGTGGACAAGTACCTAAGCAAATAGGGGATTGCTCTAGCCTACTACACGTAGATGTGACCGCAAGCAAATATATTTTAATGGAACCATTCCTCCTCGTCTGGGTGGCTTTTTACAGACTCTACTTACCTGAGCCAGAACATTTTTATTGGAGACATACCTCCAGAACTAAGTAAACTTGAATTTGGAGAAGTTGAACCTCTAGCGTAATCTGCTACCTGATCCAAATTCATCTTCTATTAGTGGAATGTTTAATTTGTTATGTATCGGTGTGTCTTACAATGACTAGGTTGAACCACTCTCCAACGACAGAACCTTCTAAGACGGTTGGATAAATGCTTTTAAAGAACAAAGAGTTGTGTGGAGATATTGGAGGTCTGAAGATCATTCAATAGGACGGTGGGTTTTGTAGATTTAAAATCATTCAATAATGAGAATCGCATACTAGCAGAGATTCAAAGGTGGAACACTGGAACAATGTGAATTTGTACAGATTTTGTTCAAATGCTCAGACACCTTTTTTGGTTTATGAATATATGGAAATTTGGTCATGGATGAGTTGACGAGACATCTGCACGAAGATGTATCTTGGTGCATGTTATTTGCAGATGATATTGTCTTAATGGATGAGACTAGTGCAATTTTAGGTCAGAAATTAGTTAATTGGCGGGAGGCTTTAGAGAGTAAAGGTTTTAGAATTAGTCGTTCAAAGACGGAGTATCTAGTGTGCAACTTTGGTTGTGAACCACGAGGGAGAAGTAATGCAATTGAGATCGAAGGTGTAGAAGTCTCAGAGTGTGAGGCTTTTCGATATCTTGGATCTATAATTCAAAATAATGGGGCTATTGGAGAAGATGTAGACCATAAGATTAAAGCTGGTTGGTTGAAATGGAGAATGGCGTCAGGAGTATTATGCGATAAAAGGATGCCTGCAAGGCTAAAAGGGAAATGTTATAAGAAAATTGTTCGACCAACCATGCTATACGGTTCAGAATGTTGGGCTACTACGGGACAACATACGCATAGGATGGCAGTAGCAGAAATGCGTATGTTAAGGTGGATGTGTGGTAAAACTCGTAAGGATAAAATTAGAAATGAAAGAATTAGGAGATACTTAGCTGTAGCGCCCATAGAGGACAAAATTAGAGAAATACGTTTAACTTGGTTCGGTCATGTGCGGAGGAGACCAAGCACGACGCCAATTAGAAAATGTCTAGATTGGCAAGTTAATGGAGGGTGTAGACGGAGGGGACGACCGTTGAAAACTTGGATGAAGGCGGTGAATGAAGATATCATTGAGCTTGGATTAGGCGAGGATATGTGGGAAGACCGCATTGCTTTGAGAACCAAAATCCATATAGCCGACCTCGAAAATATCGAAAATGAGCTTTGATGATGATGATGAATATATGAAGACCGGGAGCCTAGCTGAGATATGAAGTAATGTTAACAGCACTCACCTGGATTCGGCCATTTTCTCCATACCTCCTCTACAATTTATGGATTCTCCGAAAATCATTATTGGAATGCCTACTCTTTGAAAGCTTAAATTGTATTGTGAAAGGACGATCACAGGGTATAATTTATATATCTAAAAAAATGAAGATTTTGAATCACAACAAAGCAAAGTTAGAAAAGCAGCAATATGAACTTAAAACACTAGAAAGTGAAAGAAGGCTTCCTTTTGTTCATTCATTCAACAGTGTTTGCATAAAATAAAGAAAAAAATCTAATGGACTTATCAAATGAGAAAGAAAGAATTACAGAGACTGCTGAATAAGTGTATGCCATCAAATGTGAGTGGGCCCATAGAAGTGTAATTAACGAGAAATGCTAGGGTTGAAACCGAATCGACAGTTTGGTTTTTCATTTAAATTGTGAATCAAACCGACTTTGATTGGTTTTAAAAATTTCAAACCGAAACCAAATGATTCTAATTGGTGCAAACCATAATCGAAACGACTAAAATCAAAATAAAACCGAATCGATCGATTATTTAAAATATATTATATTACTTTTATATAAAATATATTATTTATTATATATATTCGGTCGATTCGGTTTTGTCGGTTAAAATCACATAAAAATCAAAAATCAAAAATCAAACCGAACATAAACCGAACCGACACTTCAATTTTGAATTTTTTAAACCAAAATTGAACCGAACATAAACCGAATCAATAGTTTTGATTGGTTTTTTGTTCAACCCTAAGAAACATCTAACAAACTCCAAAAAAGTCCTGGCCCTTTTTGTCTCGAATTCCTTGTGAATATATTTGGTGCATGAAAGTAGTAACCAATACGGAATATCTAGTCTACACATACGGTACAAGGAATGGTAAAAGCTAATGATACATGATAAAACAATCAAATATGATCATCCTTGGGATAATGAGGGTTTTTATTAGGAAGATGATGACATCTTGGAACACAAGTTTCCTAACTAAAGTAGGACTAACAATTAATTTAAAAGACCTAACAATTTGTTAAAGGATAGGTTTAGTAAGTTAATTAGTTCATTGGTTGACGTGTCTGTGTTTTATCTTTTGTGGAACATATAATGATCCTTGCTCCAACAAATTGCAAAAACTTCGAAAGATTTTTAGTTAGAATTGATTGAAAATTATCATTCTTTAGATTATTGAAAGTCCAAATAAATATTTTGGAAGAACAAATTCAAAAAAGTTGGCACCCATGTTACAAAGATTTGAAAGAATGACACTTTATCAAAGTTATGTTTGAAAAGTATAATTTATTTTAGTTATTGCAAAGACTTGAAAAGTCTCTTGAGTTGGAATTGAGTGAACTCTGTTACTCCGTGGAATTTTTCATACATCTAAATGAAAATTTTGGGGACGCAAAAATAAAATTTGAAAATTGACAGCTCTGGCAAATTCCAAAAGACTCGGGAAGATTTTTGTGTTAGAGTTGACTGAGCTTTAAAATTTTTTTGAAGTTTTGAAATGTCAAAATAAATTAAATTTTGGAATGATAGACAATAAAAATAAATAAATAAATAAATAAACTGACACATTTGTGGCAAATTGTTGGATATAACTTTAGAGTTTTTGAATGTCTGAAAGATATAATTTTTATTTTTTTCTTGACTTGAAAAACAGAAAGAAAATACAACTCAGAAATCAACATTTTCCATTGAACTGAATTTGAAAAGATTTTTTCTAGATCTGGGCACCATGTTTGCTTGGTTGATATGCATGGTTGTGCTGGATATCTCAATGAAGCAATAAATTATATTGAGGAAGCAATAATCAAGAGATCTGCTCCTGCATTGCTTGGTGCATGAAAGATGCACAAGAATTTGGATCTTGGTGTGCAACTGACTAAACATCTTCTAACCTAGAACCGGAGATAATCCAAGACGGTATGTGTTACTTTCAAATATGAGCATCTTCTAATCAAATATCTGATGATAATAGTAGACTTAAATAAACAATGGGGCTATAGCTTTGATAGAGGTTGATCACATATTATCCTCATTGTCACTTTTAGTGGTGAATGAGAACATGTAAATGAGTTCACCAATTGTAGCTCAGTTGATCAGACATTCATTCTCCTTGTGAGAGGTCACGAGTTCGAGACTCACCAGTTATGATTTTGTGAGTTTTTGCCCGATTATTAGGAGCACATTTACTTCACCGTTGGTAAGTGACGCTGTGCAGAATAGCGATTATCCTGCAGGCTAGCTCTAACAGAAAATTCACAAGAAAGAACACAAGAGAATCGCCCAAAACATAAAAAAATATCTCTAATGTCAATTCAAAATTATGTAAATCAAAAGTATCTCTAAAGTCAGCCCACAAGCCGGGCTTTATAGCTAAAACTCGTGATTATTAGAATTTTACCAAAAATAGCAAAATCTCAATAATTATGTCAAAACAAAATACATAATAAAAGAAATAAACTGCCAGAAATTTGACCCAAATCGGACTCAAAATCACTTCCTAAACAATAATTGAAATATTATTATAAAAGGGAAAAAAACTACTAAGTTTATAGATTCTGAAGGGAAAACAGTGGATTTTGGCCTCAAAAAGATGTACAACGAGCTCGTTGATCATGACGTGCGTGCCGAAAATAACTTTTCGAATTGGGGCCGTTTGCGCGATTCTGATTTTCGTAGCCAAAGTTTTGGCCAAAATACTAAAACGCACCCAAAACTGCCGAGTTAGAAAAAAATTATGATTTCCTGCCATCCTTGCGCTGATCTGCTAATTCAAGATACTTATAGTTAACAACGTGCTATCTGACAGCTCAACATCATCTGACTCGGATCCTCCTGCATCAATCGTCATGGGTTGGAAAGAACTCGTCATCGAGTTCACAATAGCTTCATCGGAATCCGCAAAACAAAGACTCAAGTGCTTTACATTAAAGACATCAGAAGTCCTCAAATGACTGAGGAGGCACAGTCTGTAGGCATTATCATTGATCTTCTGCAAGATCTCACAGGGTCCAATTTTCCACTCCTTAAACTTATTATACTCTCCAACAGGAAAACGATCACGGGTTAATACTACCCAAACAAAATCACCAACATAAAAAAGTACCTGACGTCGGTGACTGTCGGCTTGAACCTTGTACTTAGAATTACTCTCGTGAATGGCATGCTTCACTTGCTCATAGATACCCCGAAGATGTTCTGTCATCGCGTCTGCTTTGTGACTCAAACGACCCACACGCGGAAAAGGGGCTAAGTCAAGCACCCCGGATGGGTTCTGACATGTTATAGGCAAATTCTGTTTGCGGAAACGCCAAATCCCATTGCTTCGGCTTAGTTCCTGTCAAACTCCGCAAAAGGTTCCCCAAACTCCGATTTACTACCTCGGTTTGACCATCCGTCTGAGGGTGATAGGCGCTACTAAAATTCAATTTCGTCTCCAGTTTCTCCCATAAACTCCGCCATAAATGACTCATGAACTTGCTTTCACGATCTGAAGTGATGGATCAGGGAACACCATGTAAACGAACAATTTCTCTGAAGTAAAAATGGGCGATCCGAGCAGCATCTATGGTTTTTCTGCAAGCTACAAAATGGACCATCTTGGAAAACCTGTCAACTACAACCAAAATAGAATCCCAGGCCCGTTGGGTACGGGGTAAGTCCAACGCAAAGTCCATACTGACATCAAACCAAGGGGCCTCAGGTACAGGTAAAGGTGTGTACAGACCCGCATTAATGAGAACCCCTTTGAACCGCTGACACACATAACAACGCTCCACATAATGAGCCACGTCATTGGTCAATTTGGGCCAATAATAGGTAGAATAGATCAAGGTCAACGTCTTATCTCACCAAAAGTCACCATCATTATGAAGTTCACGAATAATCTGCTTCCTTAGTGAACAATCTAGAATGCACAACTGTAATCCACAAAACAGATAACCACTATGCAAAATAAAGTCATGTCGTTGACCATCAGCTACCTCATGAATTATCCTCCCAAATGAAGGATCTTCAACATACATATCAGAGAAAGCCTCAAATCCTGCAACTCTTGTTCTCATGGTGGTGAGGAGTAACGTACGACGGCTCAGTGGATCTGCGACACGGTTCAGACTCCATGCTTGGTGCCTCAGTGCAAACGTGAACTCCTGCAAGTACGCCACCCACTTGGCATGCCGTCGACTCAACTTGTGTTGGCCATTGATGTACTTCAAGGCCTCATGATCAGTGACAAAAATGAACTCCCTCAATACTAGGTAGTGACACTAATGCTTCAGGGGCTGAATTAAGGCATAAAACTCCAGATCATAGGTGGAATAATTCTTCTTTGATCCTAATAGCTTCTCACTGAAAAAAAAACTATTGGGCGCCCCTCCTGACTCAGAACACCACCAATGCCAACCCCAGATGCATCACAGTTTACCTCAAACACCTTTTCAAAATCAGGAAGTGCCAAAACTGGTGCCTCTGTCATCTTCTGCTTGACGAATTGAAAACTGGCCTCCGCCTCTTCGGACCACTGAAAATCACGTCTCTTGAGGCACTCTGTGATAGGAACGATTAGAGTGCTGAAGTTTTTGATGAACCGACAGTAGAAGGACGTCAATCCAAGAAAACTTTTGACATCGTATAAGGTCTTTGGATTGGGCCACTCCAACACCGCATTTATTTTCGACTGATCTGCATTAACATCATCAGTAGACACAACAAAATCAAGAAAAGTAACAGAAGTAATGACGAAAGAACACTTCTTCTGATTGACGAACAGGCGTTTCGTCCTCAACTTATCAAAAACAGCACGAAGGTGATCAAAGTGTGGCGCCCATGTCGGACTATAAATGAGGATATCATCGAAGTAAACTACAACGAATTTCCCCATGAAAGGCCGTAAAACCATATGCATAAATCTCATAAATGTACTGGTGCATTAGACAGTCCAAAAGGCATGACCATCCACTCATACAACCAATGATGCGTCTTAAATATTGTCTTCCACTCATCTCTAGGCCTTATTCTGATCTGGTGGTATCAGCTTTTAAGGTCAATTTTTTAGAAGACCTTAGATCCGGACAGCTGGTCTAACATATCATCAAGGTGGGGAATTGAAAACCTGTATTTCACTGTAATCATGTTGATTGCCCTGCTATTAACACACATACGCCAAGAGTCATCTTTTTTCAGCACTAGCAAAATAGGTATTGCACATGGGCTCATACTCTCACGGATGTAGCCCCTCTCCAATAACTCTACCACCTATCGCTGCAACTCTTCAGATACCTTACGACCGAGGCGATAAGCAGGCCGATTAGGCAAACTGGACCCCGAAACAAGGTCGATCTGATGCTAAATATCCCGCATAGGCGGCAGCCCAGGAGGAAGATCCTCTAGCATCATGTAAGAAAACTCTACAAGCAGCTACTGCACCTCTACTGGCAAATCTGAATTCACATTGGCTGCACTATTCCCACAAGGTAGCAAAGCATAGACCACATCTCCACAATAAATCTCAATTAAAAACTTGGACATAAAAAGCAAGTTAGTATTACTGACTACCGGGGTAGGAGTGGTTCATTCCCGACGAGGTGCCAACACAATCTACTTCCCTTTAATTCTAAGGGAATATGTATTTTTTCACCCATCATGAATAACACTGTGATCATACTGCCAAGGTCTGCCTAACAATACATGACAAGCATTCATAGATACAACATCACACCAAGCATTATCAAAATATTTTCTGCCAATCGAAAAAGACACTAGGCATCGCCTATCTACTGTTACCTCACTGCCTTTATTCAGCCATGATAATTTGTACGGCTTGGGATGACGATCTGTTTTCAACTTTGATTTATGGACAACCTCTTCATACACGACGTTCTCACAACTGCCACTGTCAATGATCATCTTGCAGACTTTATCTGCAACTGTTTAGGTCATGTGGAAAATATTGGTTCTCAACCAATCGTCCTCTGAATCTCCCTTGGGAATCAATAGACTTTTACAAATGACCAGAGTCTCATGGCCATCTCCATACAACACATCTCCATCTTCATCATCGTCATACACAGGCTCTTCAAGCTCCTCAGTTTCGTCTACCACGTCTTCCTCAATCAGGAGATTGTTGCTCTTCTGAATAGCAGGCTTTCTGCACTCAGTCGCTCTATGTCCCTGTTCACCACATCTGAAACATCTAATAGTAGGATTACTCTGCAGTGGCTGTTGAGTAGGACGAGATTCTTGAGGGCGTACTGGCGGACTGTTTTGATTACTTCTGATCATAGGCCTCCTGTTTTGCTGTTTTTCCACAACAAGTGCACGCTGGTAGGCTTCAGAAATGGTCCACAGTAAGTGAAGGCTGAGGACATCCTGTAGGGGTTGTCGTAATCCCTCCAAATACCGTGCCACCATATGCTCTTCCGTCTTAGATAAGTCATTTTGGGCTATCAATTGATAAAACTCTTTCGTGTAATCATCAACCGATCTCGTGTCTTGCCTCAACGAATAAAGTCGCTGAAACAAAGTTTGAGATTAGCTGAAAGGAAGGAAGTAACCCTTCATCTTCTTCTTCATCTTTTCCCAATCAGTGATCTTGGCCTTGCCCTGCCTGTCGCGTGATCGCCTCAACTGCTCCCACCACGCAGATGTTCTACATTTGAGTTTGATGGCGACCAATTTCACTTTGAAATGATCTGGAATTTCCTTATACTTAAAAATACGTTCTACTTCATTCAACCAATTGACGAATCCTACGGCCTGTAACGTACCAGAAAACTCTGGTAGATCCACTTTGAAATCGAGATTTCCATTATGATCCTCCCGACCACGACGCTCCCAGAATCGAGCACTATTGTGATACGGATTTTTGAAACTGGAATCAGAATCGTGATCTTCCATATCACGATTACCGATATTCTGCGCCGTTACACACTGGGTTAACTCTGCAACTTGCCACTGTAAATCCTCAATCATCACATCCTGAATGCTATGATCACGGTGAGGGGATTCCTCGTTCGGAACCTACCCGCGACGACCACGACCACCAGCCATAGAAACTGGTAAAATCTCACCCCAAGAAGATGTTGAAACTCTGATACCAACTGATGTCGGGCAGAATAGCGATTATCCTGCAGGCTAGCTCTAACAAACAATTCACAGGAAAAAACACTAGAGAATCGCCCAAAACACAGAGAAATATATGTGAATTCAAAATTATGTAAATCAAAAGTATCTCTAAAGTCAGCCCACAAGTCGGGGCTTTATAGCTAAAACACGTGATTATTAGAATTTTACCAAAAATAGAAAAATCCCAATAATCATGCTAAAACAAAATACGTAATAAAATAAATAAACTGCCAGAAATCTGGCTCAAATCGGGTTCAGAATCACTTCCTAAACAATAATTGAAATATTACTATAAAAGGGAAAATATTACTAAATTTGTGAATTCGAAAGGGAAAAAGTGGATTTTGGCATCGAAAAGACGTGCAACGAGCATAGCTCGTTGAGCATGATGTGTGCGCCGAAAATAGGTTTCTGAATTGGGGTCGTTTGCGCGATTTTAATTCTCGTAGCCAAAGTTTTGGCCAAAATACTAAAACGCACCCAAAACTGCCAAATTAGAAAAAAAAATTTATGATTTCCTGCCATCTTTGCGCTGATCTGCTAATTAAAGATATCTTAGTGCTAACAACGTGCTATCTGATAGTTCAGCATCATCTGACTCGGATCCTCCTACATCAATAAGCCTTCGGGTATTGAATGCAGCTGCTTAGATGGATTAGACCAGAGCGAAACGAAATTGAGTCTTCATGCAAGGTGAAAGTGATGGACCGGAGCGAAAGCAAGTCTCTATGCGAGATGGAGGCGACGGAGATATTAAGTGGCAACAATATTGTATCCTTCAGGCCTAGTTTGGTTAACCCTATAGGGTCAGTCATGTAGCCTTTGGGTATGGATTAATAAATAAATAAAAAGGATCAACGACCCAAATTTTATTTTTATTTTAAAAAAAAGAACATGTAAATGAAAAATGTAAAACCTGTGTTAGTGGTTAAGTTGGCATTGATTGTGTCTATTCAATTCTTTCATTCAAGTCTAATTATATTACATACAAGAATTAGATAATTAAAAAGTTTTGATATAGACACGATGTTTGGTTGGAAAGTAAATGATGCAAGAGGATCCAAGTCAGATGATGCTGAGTTGTCAGATAGCACGTTGTTGGCACTGAAATACCTTGAGTTGGCAGATCAGCGCAAAGATGGCAGGAAATCGTGATCTTTTCATAATTAGAGCAGTTTCGGTATTTTTGCCATAACTTTGGCTACGGGTATCAGAATCGCGCATATGACCCCAATTTGAAAAGATATTTTCACTGCGCACGTCATGGCTACTGAGCTAAGCTCAGTGCACATCTTTTCGAGACCAAAATCCACTGCTTCCCTTTCCGAATCCACAATTTTAGTAATTTTTTTCTTTTAAGGTAATATTTCTTTTATCGTTTAGAAAGTAATTCTGAACCCGATTTGGGCCGAATTTTTGGCAGATTACTTCTTTTATTAGTATTTCAATTTGGCATGATTATTGAGATTTTGCTATTTTTGGTAAAATTCTGATAATGATGAATTTTAGCTATAAAACCCGGCTTGTAGGCTGACTTTAGAGATACTTTTGATTTGAATAATTTTAATTAAACATCAGAGGTGTTTCTCTGTGTTTTGGACGAATCTCTTGTGTCTTTCTCTGCGAATTGTCTGTTGACACTAACCTTTCAGAATAATTGCTATTATGTCTGGCCTCAGTAGGTATCAGAACATCAACATCTTCCTGGGATGAGATTTCATTAGTTTCCATGGCTGGTGGTCGTGGTCGTGGTCCGAACGAGGAAGCCCCACACCGTAATCGTAACGTTCAGGATGTGATGATTGAGGATTTACAGAGGAAGGTTGCAGAGTTAATCCAACGTCTAATGGTGCAAGATTTCGGTGATCGTGAGATGGAAGATCACGATTCTGATTTCGGCTTCGAAAACCCGTATCTCAATCATAGTCGATTCTAGGAACGCCGTGGTTGGAAGGATCGTCATGGAGACCTCAGTTTCAGAATTGATCTGCCCGAGTTTTCTGGTACGTTACAGGCCGAAGGATTCGTTGATTGGTTGAATGAAGTAGAGTGTTTTTATTTGTATAAGGAAGTTCCAGATCGTGTCATAGTGAAATTGGTTGCCATCAAACTCAAAGGCAGAACATCTGCGTGGTGGGAGCAGTTGAGGCGATCACGGGACAGGCAGGGCAAGGCCAAGATCACTGATTGGGAGAGGATGAAGAAGAAGATGAAGGGTCACTTCCTTCCTTTCGGCTACATTCAAACCTTGTTTCAAGGACTTCATTCGTTAAGGCAAGGCACAGAATCGGTTGATGATTACACGGAGGAGTTCTATCAATTAATAGCCCGAAATGACTTATCTGAGAAGGAGGAGCAGATGGTGGCACGATATTTGGGAGGATTACGATAGCCCCTGCAGGATGTCCTCAGCCTTCACTCGCTGTGGAGCATTTCTGAAGCTTACCAGCGTGCACTTGCTGTGGAAAAACAAAAGCACAAGAGGCCAATGATCAGAAGTGATCATAGCAGTCGGTCAGTTCTCCCTCAAGAATCTCGTCCTCCCCAGCAGCCACCGCAGGGTAATTCTAACTCAAATATTAGATATTTGAGATGTGGTGAACATGGACATAGAGCGACTGAGTGCAGGAAGCCTGCTATTCAGAAGGTCAACAATCTCTTGATTGGGGAAGACGTGGTAGACGAAACTGAAGAGCTTGGAAAGTCTGTGTATGACAATAATGAAGATGGAGATGTGCTGTATGGGGATGACCATGAGACTCTGGTTGTTCGTAAGAGCCTACTGACTCCCAAGGGCGATTTAGGGGATGATTGGTTGAGAACCAATATTTTCCACACGACCTGCACAGTAGTAGATAAAGTTTGTAAGATGATCATTGACAATGGTAGTTATGAGAACGTAGTGTCTGAAGTGGCTGTCCAAAAATTGTAGTTGAAGACAGATCGTCATCCCAAGCCGTACAAATTGTCGTGGCTGAATAAAAGCAGTGAGGTAACAGTATATAGGCGATGCCTAGTGTCTTTTTTTATTGTCAAAAAATATTTTGATAATGTTTGGTGTGATGTTGTGTCTATGGATGTTTGTCATGTATTGTTAGGCAAACATTGGCAGTATGATCGCAGTGTTATTCATGATGGGCCGAAAAATACATATTCCTTTAGCATCAAAAGGAAAAAGATTGTGTTGGCACCTCGTCGGGAAGGAACCATTCCTACCCCGTTAGGCAATAATACTAACCTGCTTTCTAGGTCCAGGTTTTTAGTTGAGATTGAGTGTGGAGACGTGGTCTACACTCTGCTGCCTTGTAGGAATAGCGCAGCAGATGTGAATCCAGATTTACCAACAGAGGTGCAACAACTGCTAGCAGAGTTTTCTGACCTTATATCAGAGGGTCTTCTTCCTGGGCTACCGCCTATAAGAGATATTCAACATTAGATTGACCTTGTTCCAGGGTCTAGTTTACCTAATCGACTGGCTTATCACCTCAGTCACAAAGAATCTGAAGAGTTACAGCGACAGGTGGTAGTGTTATTGGAGAGTGGCTACATCCGTGAGAGTATGAGCCCATGTGCAGTTCTTGCTCTGTTGGTGCCAAAGAAAGATGGCTCTTGGCATATGTGCGTTGATAGCAGAGAAATCAATAGGATTATAGTGAAATACAGGTTTCCAATTTCCCGCCTGGATAATATGTTAGACTAGCTATCTGGTTCTAAGGTCTTCTAAAAAATTGACCTTAAAAGCGAATACCACCATATCAGAATAAAGCCTGGAGATGAGTGGAAGACAGCGTTTAAGACGCAACATGGGTTGTATGAGTGGATGGTCATGACTTTTGAACTGTCCAATGCGCCCAACATATTTATGAGATTTATGCATAAGGTTTTATGGTCTTTCATGGGGAAATTTGTTGTAGTTTACTTCAACGACATCCTCATTTATAGCCTGACATGGGCGTCACATTTTGATCACATCCATTCTGTTTTTGATAAGTTGAGGATGGAGTGCCTATTCGTCAATCAGAAGAAGTGTTCTTTCTTCACTACTTCTATCACTTTCCTTGTATTTGTTGTGTCTACTGATGGTGTTCATGTAGGTCAGTCGAAGATAGATGCGATCTTGGAGTGGCCCAAACCAAAGACTTTACACGATGTCAGAAGTTTCCATGGATTGGCGTCCTTCTAACGTCGGTTCATCGGAAACTTCAGCACTCTGATTGCTTCTATCACAGAGTGCCTTAAGAGACGTGATTTCCAGTGGTCCGAGAAGGCGGAGGCCAATTTTCAACTGGTCAAGCAGAAGATGACAAAGGCACTAGTGTTGGCACTTCCTGATTTTGAAAAGGTGTTTGATGTAAACAGTGATCCATTTGGGGTTGGCATTGGTGGTGTTCTGAGTCAGGAGGAGCGTCAAATAGATTTTTTTAGTGAGAAGCTATCAGGATCAAAGAAGAATTATTCCACCTATGATCTGGAGTTTTATGCCATAGTTCAGTCGCTAAAACATTGGCGTCACTACCTAGTAAAGGGGAAGTTCATTCTTATCACTGATCATGAGGCCCTAAAGTACATCAATGCCCAACACAAGCTGAGTAGACGACATGCCAAGTTGGTGGCGTACTTGCAGGAGTTCACATTTGCGCTGAGGCACCAAGCAGAGAGTTTGAACCGTATCGCAGATGCACTGAGCCGTCGTACGTTACTCCTCACCACCATGAGCACTAAAACTGCAGAATTTGAGGCTTTCTTTGATATGTATGTTGCAGATCCTTCCTTCAGGAAGATAATTCAAGAGGTAACTGATGGTCAACGACATGACTTTATTTTGCATAATGGTTATCTGTTTCGTGGATTACAGTTGTGCATTCCAGATTGTTCACTAAGGCAGCAGATTATTCGTGAACTTCATAATGAGGGTCACTTTGGACGAGATAAGACGTTGGCCTTGATATCTTCTAACTATTATTGGCACAAATTGACCAGTGACGTGACTCATTATGTAGAGCGTTGTTATGTGTGTCAGCGGTCCAAGGGAGTTCTCACTAATGCGAGCTTGTACACACCTTAACCTGAAGCTCCTTGGTTTGATATCAGTATGGACTTACCCCGTACCCAACGGGCATGGGATTCTATTTTGGTTGTGGTTGTCATGTTTTCCAAGATGAGCCATTTTGTAGCTTGCAAAAAAAACAATGGATGCTGCCCGGATCGCTCATCTTTACTTAGGGAGATTGTGTGTTTACATGGTGTTTCCCGATCCATCACTTCAGATCGTGACACCAAGTTCATGAGTCATTTATGGAGGAGTTTATGGGAGAAATTGGGGACAAAATTGAATTTTAGCAGTGCCTACCACCCCCAGACGAATGGTCAGACTGAGGTGGTGAACCGGAGTTTAGGTAACCTTTTGAGGAGTTTGACAGAAACTAACCAAAGTAGTGGGATTTGGCGTTACCTCAAGCAAAATTTTCCTATAACAGGTCGAAGAACAGAACCACAGGAATGAGCCCATTTGAGATTATCTATGGTCAGAATCCATCCGGGGTGCTTGACTTAGCCCCTATTCCACGTGTGGGTCGTTTGAGTTACAAGGCAGATGCGATGGCAGAACATCTTCGGGGTATCCATGAGCAGGTGAAGCTGGCCATTCACGAGAGTAATTCCAAATACAAGGTTCAAGCCGACAGTCACTGTCGCCAGATACTTTTTGATGTTGGTGATTTTGTTTGAGTAGTATTAATCCGTGATCGTTTTTCTGTTGGAGAGTATAATAAGCTTAAAGAGTGGAAGATTGGACCCTGTGAGATCTTGCAGAAGATCAATGATAACACCTATAGACTGCGTCTCCCTAGTCATTTAAGGATTTCTGATGTCTTTAATGTAAAACACCCGAGTCCTTATTTTGTGGATCCGAGTCAGATGATGCTGAGCTGTCAGATAGCACGTTGTTAGCATTTAGATACTTTGAGTTGGCAGATCAGCGCAAAAATTGCAGAAAATCGTGATCTTTTCCTAATTGGGGCAGTTTTTTGGTGCGTTTCGGTATTTTGGCTATAACTTTGGCTACGGGTATCAGAATAACTCATATGACCCCAATTCAAAAAGATCTTTTCGGTGCACACGTCGTGACTACCGAGCTACGCTCGGTGCACATCTTTTAGAGGCAAAAAATCCATTGTTTCCATTTTCGAATACACAATTTTATTAAATTTTTTTCTTTTATGGTAATATTTCTTTTATGGTAATATTTCTTTTATCGTTTAGAAAGTAATTCTGAACCCGATTTGGGCCGAATTTTTGGCAGATTACTTCTTTTATTACGTATTTCAATTTGGCATGATTATTGAGATTTTGTTATTTTTGGTAAAATTCTGATAATGACGAATTTTAACTATAAAGCCCGGCTTGTGGCTGACTTTAGAGATACTTTTGATTTGAATAATTTTTATTAAACATCAGAGGTGTTTCTTTGTGTTTTAGGTGAATCTCTTGTGTCTTTCGCTGCGAATTGTCTGTTGACACTAACCTTTCAAAATAATTGCTATTCTGTCTGGCCTCAGTTGGTATCAGAACATCAGCATCTTCCTAGTGTGAGATTTTGGTAATATTTTAAATAATTTGAGATGAGCATCTTCTTGGGGTAAGATTTTGGTAATAGTTTAAATAATTTTGTGAAAAAGCCAATTTTGCAATAAAAACGACTTCCTTGAGGACTTGTTCTTCAGGGGGTGGAATGCGCTGGTCGAGTATATCCTTCGTGAGAATATTTTGAGACGATGAAATTGCAGAGATGAGCTCCCGTAGATGTTTTCCGTTATTATTTCCAATGATAGCACCCCAAAACTGTAGACATCACATTTTTCAGTCACCCTCAGGTGTAAGCAAGCTCTGCAAGAAGATAAAGTGTTTTCGTTTTTTGCATTTTATGTCAGTTAGATATCAGAAATTTTGGTAATAGTTTAAATAATTTCTTGTACATCTAAATTTCTATACCAATCTCTTATATGCAATACAAAAATGAAAGAAACGATAGTAGATGATAGTGGTTAGTTTGGAAAAAGTGGTTGTCTCGCTCTCTACTTAAGAGGGGTAAGGACAAAAAAACTCTAAAAGTAAGGGGGCAGAATAATAGAAAATGAGGGATAATAGTCAACTAGCTTTAAAATTTGGATGCAAAACCAGAAAACTAAGGGGTAAACAACAAAAACCTATATGTATCATGAAAATTTTAAGTTTCAGTGGTTGTAGCTGGCCCCACTTGCTCCTATGTAGATTCGTCCCTGGTTGTAAAGAACAATTATTTAAAGTAAACTTTTATGCAAAGGTCATGGATTTCAGAAAAATCTTGCAAATTAATTATGAGATTAAATCATTTAAATATCGTGAGTATTTTAGGAGATCGTTAGCTTTTGCTGGAGTATAGATTGTTTACACTATATTAAATAGAGTGATATATATCTATTCATAGCAAACTATTACATACATCAACTTTTTATGGTTAATTGCAATCAGTCTAGAAAGTCCGGCCCCAGCGCTAGGACAATGCTAGGGGAGGCTCTCTAGCATGTGTGATGGAGAGAGAGGGTACTTATATATATATATATATATATATGTTGAAAACATAGAAAAAAGTTAAAGAAGGTTGAAGAACATACCTGAAGGTTGTGTGGCAACCCTAGAACGTCATGGAGCAACAACTTGAAATTGATGAAGTCGGTAGCTGATTTCGTTAGAAAATGGTATGTCGGCAGCTGAAATTGAAAAAGAACAACCTGGATCTGAAGATATGCTTGGTTGGAACAACTGGAAGAGGGAAGAAGAAGGTGGTGGAAGGATCTTCCCTTCTTCAATAATCCTCCAATTTGATCTTGTCTGTGTTGTGTGTATTGTGTTAAGGTTTACCCTTTTGTGGTAGTGAGAGAGAAAGAAGAAAGGGGGTGAGACAGAGAGAGTATTGTTGTTTTGTTTTGTTTTGTTTTGTTTGGGTCTTGTGTTATACGCAACCAACGTATCCGTGTGGTGTCATTTAGACATTTGTATTTGTAACGTCCTTGACGTTTTGTAGCTCTCTCCATTTGTAATCTTTCACTCTCACTAGTAAAGTTGTTATTTATCATGGACGTAGGCGAGTTTGTCGAACCACGTAAATTGGTTGTCTCCAGAATCTGTTCGTATTTTGTTTGTAGCTTCGCATTTTGGCATTTGTAACGTTTCCACGCGTAACAAATTGGTATCAGAGCCAAGGGTTAGTTCTTTGGGTTCGTTTGAAGCTGCGTGGACCAATGGTTGGTGAAAAGTATGTTAGATCCGTAAACTTCTGGATCAAAAATGGTTACCGCTACAGTCGGTAAATTCAATGGAAAAAATAACTTTGGCATGTGGCAATGCAAAGTTCTGGATGTGTTAGCAAAAGAAAATTTGGATGATGCTTTGGGTGACAAGCCGGAGAAAATGAGTGAAGAAGAATGGAACAAGTTGAATCGGCAAGCTTGTCGGTCAATAAGATTGTGTTTAGTGAATGAGCAAAAATACTTCGTTATGAAGGAAACCTCCGCTAAGGCATTATGTAAAAAGTTGGAAGATAAGTACATGACGAAGAGCATCCAAAATAAGTTCTTCCTCATGAAACAACTTTTTCGGATGAATATGAGACCCGTGATTACTCTGTTTGAGCATTTGAATGAGTTCAATAGGCTTATTGCCGACCTATTGAATTTGGAAGAAGATGTTCCAGAAACTTACAAGGCATTGTGCCTTTTGAATTCCCTTCCAGAAGAGTGTGAACATCTTGTTACGACTTTGCTAACGGGAAAAGAAGAATTGAATTATGATGAGGTGGCTACGGCGTTGATCAATTATGAATTCAGGAGGAAGAATCTCAAGATCCATCGGGATGCAACGTCAGAAGTGTTGGTAGCGAGGGGAAGATCTGAAAAGCGGTATGTTGGTAATAGAAGAAGATCACAGTCAAGAAGAAAATCTGTAGACATAAGGTTTTTGCCGAAAGATGAATGTGCCTACTGTCATAAGAATGGCCATTGGAAGATTGACTGTGAGGCATTGAAAACTGCAATAGAAAAAGAAAAGAAAAAGTCAAATGTGAATGTAGTACACAATTTGGATGAAGATGAGGATGAGGGTGATGCGTATTCGTTGTCTGCAACTTCAACATTGGTGAGTCATTCGAATGAATGGCTGCTTGATTCAGGTTCTACCTATCATATGTGTTCCCGTAGGGACCGGTTCTCTAACTTTAGAAAGTTGGATGGTGGTGTTGTCTATATGGGCAACAATGATGAATGCAAAATTGCAAGAATAGGTAAAATCAAGTTGAAGTTGCGTAATGGACTTGTTCGGGTTTTGAATGATGTTCGGTATGTACCCGATTTGAAGAAGAATCTCATCTCCATTAGTGCTTTAGAGTCCAAAGGCTACAAGGTTTCGGTAAATGGTGGAGCTCTAAAGGTTGTTTCTGGTGCACTGGTGATTCTGAAAGCAAATCGGAAGGATAACTTGTACTTCTTGCAGGGGAGTACAGTTACAAGGAATCAAAAAATTGAATCTGGTAGAGCAACTTGTGTTGTTGAAAGCCCTATGGATGTTGCTTCTAGTGGAGTTACTGATAGCTCCAAAGATGTTTGTAAGGAAACCTCGAGGGTTTGGCATTTGCGTGTAGGTAGTAAAGGTGAGAAAGTTCTGCACGAGTTGTTGAAGAAACAATTGGTAGAAGATATGAAGATGTGCAGCATGGAAGTTTGTGCACATTGCGTTTCTGAAAAATCTGGTTTGAGACTCCATCCTAGTCAAGGTGGAGTTAGTTTGTTAGTTTGAGCATGTTTTGGTATATGGCGCCTATGAGCGTGTGTGGAGGGGTGAGACCCTCAATCAGTATTGGTTTGATTATGTTCGTTGGAAATCAGTTGCTTGTTTTTGTTCGTGATTGTTGTTGTCGGCTCAGATTTGTGAAATATTCACCGAGGTGGATAATTGTTGAAAACAGAGAAGAAAGTTGAAGAATGTTGAAGAACATACCTGAAGGTGGTGTCGGCAACCCTAGAACATCATGGAGCAACAGCTGGAAATTGATGAAGTCGGTAGCTGATTTCGTTGAAAATTGGTATGTTAGCCGCCGAAATTTAAGAAGAACAACCTGGATATGAAGATATGCTTGGTTAGAACAGCTCGAAGAGGGAAGATGAAGGTGGTGGAAGGATCTCCACCACCGCCTATGAAGCCTATATAAGAAGAAGGAACTTCCCTTCTTCAATAATCGTCCAATTTGATCTTGTCTGTGTTGTGTGTATTGTGTTAGGGTTTATCCCTTTGTGGTAGTGAGAGAGAAAGAAAAAGGGGGGGGGGGGGGATTCTTTCATTTAATTTCTGTAGTTTGAGTTTTGGATTTTTGTTTGTTGGTGCAAAAGTTGTGTATCAATCTCGATTTCTTCATTTTTTTTTTTGTTGGATATTTTATTTACCCTATAGTCTGTTTCTTGTCTCTGTCCCCTATACCTTTTTATGTGATTTAAATCGATTTTTTTTCTTTACAGATCTGTGTTTTGTTTCTCTGTTTGTTTGTTCTTTTGTTCTCATGGAGTTCTTAAAAAAAGTCTGATCTGCTTTTCTTTGTGTCTTCTGTTTGGTTTTACAGAGTTTAATCTCTGCAAAATAAGTTAAAGTCCCTTTCATACATATGTTCTGTATATACTCTATTATTTGTAATTTATAAAGTTTTTTTAATTTATTATTTGTTAGATGTTATTATTTATAAACCTCATGGTTATATAAACATTTTATAAATCGAAATACACTTTATTCTGTTCAAGAATTCATGATCAACATCTGTAATCACTACACCAAATTGGCACTTTTGTAACAACTCTCAAAACAGTATCACTTTTGAGATGTTGCAATTCACCAAATAATTTCAAGTCAAGACTAAATTTAGCCAAAAAAATGAAAAACAGTAACACAAAAAAATGATACAATAAGTTGGATCACCATGAATAGTATCACTTTTATAACCATACTCTTCATGGTGATACAATTATTGTATCATTTTGTTTGTGAAAATATGTAAAATTGTTAGGTGATACACTTCAAAAGTGATACTGTTTTGGGGGTTGTTACAAAAATGTTAATTTGGTGTAGTGAATCTAACCTTCATTTTTCCTATTGCAGTCTGTTCCGCTCTACCTCTCTGAAATGGCACCTTACAAGTACCGTGGTGGGCTTAACATTGGTTTCCAACTCATGATCACAATTGGTATCCTTGCTGCGAATATTCTTAACTACTTCACAGCCAAGATTGAGGGTGGTTGGGGATGGAGAGCGAGTCTAGGTGGTGCTGCTGTACCCGCTTTATTCATCACAATTGGCGGCATTTTCTTACCTGACACTCCAAACTCTGTCATTGACGAAAGGACCCTGAAAAAGCTAGGAGACTACTCCGAAGAATCCGTGGTACTGATGACATTGAACAAGAGTACAAGGACCTACTTGCTGCAAGTGAAGCCTCAAAGAAAATTGAGGATCCAATGAGGAAAATTTTGATGAGGAAGTACAGACCTCATTTGGTGATGGCCATTCTCATTCCATTCTTCCAACAGGTTACCGGTATCAATGTGATCATGTTCTACGCTCCTGTTCTGTTCAAGACCCTTGGTTTTGGAGGCGATGCCTCTCTCATGTCTGCTGTTATAACTGGTCTAGTTAACGTTGCGGCTACTTGTGTGTCAATTTACCAAGCTAATAGAAAGGGAAGAAGATGTCTCTTCCTACAGGGTGGAATCCAAATGGTTATCTTTCAGGTAAATATCTTAACATTCATGCAGGCTAGTTATTCATGGTTTCCTTACTGCATAATGTTGGGCTAATTGTATCCTGAGTTCTGTGTGTTACAGTGTGGAGTTGGAGCTCTAATTTGGAGCAAGATTGGGACATCCGGTAGTGCAGATATTCCGTCAGGTTACGCAGCTGGGGTAGTTGTTTGTATATGTTTATTTGTGGCAGGATTCGCGTGGTCATGGGGTCCTTTGGGTTGGTTGGTATCCAGTGAGATATTCCCACTTGAAATTCGATCAGCTGCACAAAGTATCAATGTTTCAGTCAACATGTTCTTCACTTTCCTCATTGCTCAAATCTTCCTTAAATTGCTCTGTAACATGAAGTTCGGTCTCTTCTTCATGTTCGGCGGGTTCGTGCTTATAATGACACTATTCATATTCTTCTTCTTTCTTCCGGAAACAAAGGGGATTCCCATTGAAGAGATGGAACAAGTATGGAGGCAACATTGGTACTGGGGAAGATTCGTACCTTCAGAAGAAGATATCGAGTTGGAAACCAGACCGGGAAAGGTTATTTGATATAATTTATTTGACATTGACGAAAATATATGGTCTAAATAGATAGATTATAATCATTGTATTAGAGCATATTCTAAACATAGTTCGTTTCCACCCGCGTTGTAATCTTCTATACATATTTAAGTTTCTTTACAGTTGGGTACAGTTCTCTGAATTTATGTAGTAAGCATGTCTTCTACACAAATTTAATGGAATTTGAGATTCAAAGGCAAAGGTTAAATATGTTACTATGTTTTAAGCAGGTTTCTAATCTCTTTAGGTGTTAGAACAATAAACTGATGCATAGATAGGAAAACTACAAGTAACTAGTAAAATCTAATTAGTCCAGTTTGCTTCAAATAAATAGTGCTCTCTAACCAAAGAAGTTGGCTTCTCCGTTGAATTATCTTGAGAACTGCTTCATGTACAAAGCCACAAAACATGTGTAGTCTCCTCTGGGACTCGTACATTCTTTCGTTTGCATCCGTGCGCAATGGTGCAATTACCCAGTCAGAATGAGATGACCGGCCTTTTCGAGATGACTGGCCTTTTCCACAGCTCCCCTAGCCATCTCTTTAGCCCTCCTCATCTCTTCACCCTCTTTGTTCTTCATGAGTCAATTCACAAGCTTCCTCAACCTTCTCCTTTGTCATCGAAGCACATTCTACCTCCATTTCCCCATTCTACTTCTCAACACCCACATTGAACCCAGTCTTTAGCACCTGAGTTACTAAGGTCACATTATAAAACTGATCGGCAAACAATAGCCATTTTTTTCCCTACATTTCCAACACATTTCCTAGTCAAGGATTATCATATACACGTTGCACCTAGCATAATTGATAAAGCCGATTCACCTCTGATAGGACTCGAGATTCAATTGACATACCTCCACTAAATCACAATCACTTCCATCCAATGCAGCTAATTATCTTAAATTTGAAAAATCTCTGATATTTAGCACAACACTTCTCAAGTACAAATAGTTTTTCATAACAATAAAAAATCTTTTTCCGTGAAAATAGATAACGAAAAGATTTTCCATTTCTACCACGATGATGTAGAGAGGGTTTCTAGGGTTCCTAATTTGCTTTTAAATTTATTTACTAAATAACTTATTTGTAGTCTTTCAATTTAATTAGGATTTTTTTTAGTTTCCTTTTAGGATTAGACTTTACTTTTTCTTTTAGAAATAAAATGTTTGTTATTTTAGTCTTTGATTCTACTTTTTCTTTTAGGAATAGACTGGTTGTTATTCAAGTTATTTGAGCATTATAAATAGAGTTCTTCCTCAATATTGTAGGTAGACTTTTAATAATTAATAAACTTGGTATATTTTCTCTGAGGAGATTATTGTGTTTTTTTTCCTACTTTTCGGATTATTGGTGCGTCAATCAACGAATTGTAGAACCCTTGTTTCCGGATTATTGGTGAGCCAATCAACGGGTTCAAGTCTATCATTTAATTTTTTTCTCATCCTTCTTTTTCTCTTTTTCGCGCTATATTAGTTGGTATCAAAGCCTAGTACGTTCTTGGATTATGGCGCCTCGTCAACCAAGGGAGGCGAGAGTTAAAAACATATATGAGAGGGATGAAAACAGGCAACGTACCAAAGCTGGTCGAATTCTTCAAGTTGAGGTGCATGTAGCACAAGTACAGGTCCAACTTGAAACCACAAACGCTAATCTTGAGATCACAAACGCTAATCTCACGGTCCTAACTGAACAAATTACGGGGCTCTTACGAATTCACCCTGATAAACAACCAAATCGGTAGCCACACGCCGAAGATGGAAATGCCCAGTTTGGTGATCACTTCGAAGGACATTTGAGGGGTCGTGGTGGGAAGCATGGCACTAGAGGATGGGGCTTCAATAACCGTCAATATCGACATGTGTATGAAGAGGACACAGATGAGGACTTCGAGAATCTTTTCGGAGGACGCGGACATCATGGAGGTGGTCAAGGTTTTGCATATAAATTGGAGTCTAGGCCATGGGAATCTGGTATGAAGATAGAAATATCGGAGTTTCATGGGAATGGTCAACCTGAAGAATTTCTGGATTGGTTGGCAGCAGTTGAAGAAGTACTCGAGTATAAGGATGTTTCAGATTATAGACGAGTGGCTCTTATTGCTACAAGGTTCCGTGGGAGAACAACGACTTGGTGGCAACAATCAAAACTCACTCGTCAACGATAAGGAAAACCGAAAATTACCTCTTGGGAAAAGATGATGAAACATATGCGCGCTCAATTCCGACCCCATAATTATTCAAAGTTGATGTATCAACAACTTCATAACTTGAAACAAGGAGCGCGAACGGTGGACGAATACACGACAAAGTTTTACAAATTGGTGGCTCGAAATGACCTCACGTAGACCAACGAACAATTGATCGCAATATACATTGGAGGGAAGATTTGTGCTGGAAAGGCTTATAGTGATTCCGATTCTCCATCTTTGACAGTTGGTCCTTGAAAGAAAGTCCTTCTTCCAGGTGCTAAGAGCGGTGGTCCTTCATCCTCCACGGATACTGTGGGAACTCCTGAAGCCGCTCTAGAAGAACACCAGGGTGAACAAGATCTTATTTCATCAGAACTTATAAGAAGTGATGTGATGGTCGAGTCTGAGGATGTAAAAGCATCTATCAGTTTACAAACCTCACATATTGTGGAGACGTCAGTGGCTAAACCATGATCTATTCCTCCACCTGGCACTGGATAGAGAATATATGAAATAGATCCATTTTTGAAAGCTCACAAAGATCATCTTGATTATCACTATACGCAATGCAAGAAAGTCCACGAGTCAATTGATAAGTATGAAAGTGGGTTAGGAGCCTTTTCTCGAGGATATGAAAAGCTTGGTTTCACCCGAAGTGCTACCGGTGTAACTTATAGGAGTGGGCTCCTGGAGCGAAGTCAGCTGCACTTATAGGAGATTTTAACAATTGGAATCTCGATATTGATGTTATGAACCAGAATGAGTTTGGTGTCTGGGAGATTTTTCTACCAAACAATGTGGACGGGTCATCACTGATTCCTCATGGCTCACTGGAAACTATACTGAGTACTTTGGGTTGGCAACAGATGTGGACATTGCGGTTTATTTTATGCTCATAACGACTATGCAAAAAGTGTTGGGTTTCGATACTTTTTCTGAGTTATATTCAACTGACCCCTTTTTTTTCTCTTATGCTTGAAGAAGTTACTGCAGGACAACGATTGGATTTTCTATTACATAAAGGTTTCTTGTTCAAAGGAACATCTTTGTGTATTCTTGACTCTAGCTTACAAGTCAAAATTGTGTATGAATTGCATAATGAGGGACACATGGGGAGGGACAAGAAGTTTCAACTCATTTCTCGAACATTCTGTAGGCCTACTTTGAGGCGAAAGGTGGAGCGTTTTGTTCGGAATTGTCGGGTGTGCCAAGTTTCAAAGGGTACTTCAACGAATGTTGGACTTTATATGCCTCTTCCTATACCTGATAAGCCTTGGGTTGATGAGAGTATGGACTTTGTTGTCGGGCTTCCTCGTACTCAGCGAGGAGTAGATTCCATTATGGTTGTGGTGGATAGATTTTCGAAGATGGCACATTTCATTGCTTGTAAGAAGACCACCGATGCTGTTAACGTTGCCCAACTGTATTTTCAAGAGGTCTATCGTTTACACGGTCTTCCATTATCTATTGTGTCTGATCACGATTCTAAGTTTCTTGGTCATTTCTAGCGATGTCTTTGGAGGTTAGTGCATACAAAACTTGATTTCAGTAGTGCTTATCATCCTCAGACAGATGGTCAAACGGAGGTAGTTAATCGTTCTCTTGGCAATCTGTTGCAGTGTTTGGTTGAAGAGAATGTGAAGACGTGGGATCAACAACTATTCCAAGCTGAATTCACTTTCAATCGTTCTGTTAATCAGAGTACGGGTAATAGTCAGTTTATTATTGTGTACGATTATCAACCACAAGCTCCAGTAGAACTAGCTCCTATTCCAGATATGAAGTGAGTTCATACAAAGGCAAAAGATTTAGTGAATAATTTGCAGCAAATTCACCAACAGACACGAACAAAGTGATGCAAGAGGATCCGAGTCAGATGATGCTGAGCTGTCAGATAGCACGTTATTAGCACTAAGATATCTTGAATTAGCAGATCAGTGCAAGGATGGCAGGAAATCATGATTCTATTTCTAATTTGGCAGTTTTTGGTGCGTTTTAGTATTTTGGCCATAACTTTGGCTACGAGTATCAAAATCGAGCAAAGGACCCCAATTCGGAAAGCTCTTTTCAATGCGCACATCATGGTCAATAGATATACTTGTTGCACATATTTTCGAGGCCAAATTCCACCGTTTTCCCTTCTGAATCCACAAATTTAGCAGTTTATTTTCCTTTATAGTAATATTTCAATTATTGTTTAGGAAGTGATTCTTAACCCAATTTGGGCCAGATTTCTGATAGTTTATTTCTTTTATTACGTATTTTGTTTTAACATGATTATTGGGGTGTTTCCATTTTTTGAAAAATTCCAATATTGATGAGTTTTAGCTATAAAGCCCGACTTGTGGGCTGATTTTAGAGATACCTTTGATTTGAATAATTTGATTAAACATTAGATCTATTTCTCTGTGTTTTGGGCTATCATCTTGTGTTCTTCCCTGTCAATTATCTGTTGCTATTAGCCTGCAGAATAATCGTTATTCTGCCCGGCGTCACAAAGTTATTGGAGTCTACGTCTCATTATATAAGTCCATAGCTGGTCAAAACCGACATGTGGTGGAATTTGAGAAAGGCAATTTAGTGTGGGCTGTTTTGACCAAGAATCGTTTTTCAGTGGGTGAGTATAATAAGCTTTCTTCTAGGAAGATTGGACCTTTGGAGATCATTAAAAAATCAATCCCAATGCTTATCGTCTCAAGCTTCCTAGTCACATCAAGACCCACGACGTGTTCAATGTCAAGCAATTTTGAGAGGCCGGACATCCCCTCTCCTTGTGAGAGGTCGTGGGTTCGAAACTCACAAGTTAATATTTTGTGAGTTTTCGCCCGATTATTAGGAGCACATTTGCTCTTTCGTTGATAAGCCTCCTGGTATTGAATGCAGCTGCTTAGATGGACTAGACCGGAGCGAAGCGAAAGTGAGTCTTCATGCAAGGTGGAGGCGATAAACCGGAGCGAAAGCAAGTCTCTATGCAAAATGGAGGCGACGAAGATATTAAGTGGCAACAATATTTTAGCCTTCGGGCCTGGTTTGGGGCCAGTCATGTAGTCTTCGGGCATGGATTAATAAATAAATAAATAAAAAGGGTCAATGACCAAATTTATAAAAAAAAAAAAGTGTTCAATGTCAAGCACCTCATTCCATATACAGATAATTCTAGCTATTCTAAAGATTCAAATTCGAGGGCGAATTCACTTCCACCCAGGGAGGATGATGTAGAGAGGGTTTTTAGGGTTCCTAATTTGCTCTCAAAGTTATTTACTAAATAACTTATTTGTAGTCTTTCAATTTAATTAGGAGTCTTTTTAGTTTCCTTTTAGGATTAGGCTTTACTTTTTCTTTTAGGAATAAACTGTTTGTCATTTTAGTATTTGATTCTACTTTTTCTTTTAGGAATAGGCTGCTTGTTATTCAAGTTATTTGAGTACTATAAATAGAGTTCTTCCTCAATATTGTAGGTAGACTTTTGATAATTAATAAACTTGGTATATTTTCTCTGAGGAGATTATTGTGTTCTTTTTTTTCCTACTTTTCAGATTATTGATGCGCCAATCAACGAATTGTAGAATCCTTGTTTCCGGATTATTGGTGAGCCAATCAACAGATTCAAGTCTAACATTTAATTTTTTTCTCATCCTTCTTTTTCTCGTTTCCACGGTACATCACACTTCACTAGCAAGTCACTTTTCTTATCCAAGGATTAATTTCAATCCATAAGTCTCTCTATTTTCTCTTATCCTTCGTTCCATACTAGTATGTTTACTCCTTTGTTTCTTCTTCTACTTCGACTTAGTTTTTATATCTCTTTAAACAATGGTTGAAGGTGCAATGGTAGGTGTTGAGCCGGGCAATAACTACCCAGGGAAGATGACTATGTTCGTCTTTTGGGCTTGTTTGGTTTCTGCTTGGGGTGGTTTGATCTTTGTCTACAACATCGATATTTCAGGTAAAACATATGTTTTTAAGTTTTTTTTAATGAGATCTAAGTACTGGGGTTTGAAAGTTTGATCTGATATTGATTGGGATTGCTATGTTTGTAGGTGGACTGACATCTATGCCTCCCTTCTTGAAGAAGTTATTCCCATCTGTCTACAGAAGGCAAAACAATGACAAGTCTGTCAATCAGTATTGTACATTTGATAGTGTAGTTCTGACTCTCTTCACTTCATCTTTGTACCTTGCTGCATTGGTTTCTTCCGTTGTTGCTTTGAAGATCACCCGATCTTTTGGAAAAAGCTTTTGATGATGTTTGGTGGCATTGTGTTCTTAGCTGGTGCAATACTCAATGGCACGACTGTTAATGTTGCAATGCTTATAGTTGGAAGGATTTTGCTTGGTATTGGTATTGGACTTGCTAATCAGGTAACAACTGTTTGTTATTTCTTTTTTTTTTATTGTTAATTTTAGTTTGATATTTCTGTAGTTTTGAACTTTAGGTTTTTATTCTATGTGCATGTTTATTTTATTACCACTATTTTTCTTTGTTTCCGATCTGATTTTTAAATAGTTATATCTGCAAAATAAAGTTATAAAGTCCCTTGTATGCACTGTGTATTATATCTGATTAAGTGTTTAAGTGCGTTTGTTCATCATCAATTAATATGTTTGTAATGTATCTTTGTTTAAGATAATACATGCGATTTTAGTATGTAGCCTTTTCTCCTTAGACCATGATTTTAGTATGGGAAGCGAAAAAATCGCTCTGCCATAGGCGATTCTGTTTCTTCAAGGGCAGTTTGGAGATTTTTAAGTCCGGATTATTGTAAACCGTCAAAGTTAAGGTTGTTGCTAGGTCTTGATTTTAGTATGATTTTAGATCTTGGTTTGATCTAATCTAAACCGTCAAAGTTAAGGTTGTTGCTAGGTTTTCCATGGCGGCTCCTCCAGCCGCAATGGTGGAAAACCCATCGGCTGGACATGGAGGCGCACAACCCGAGGTTGCAACGACGACAAGGACTTTCCTTCAAGCATTGGGGGTCGTGAAGAAGTTCACCATTGACGAAGAAACAATGAAGAGGAATCGTTTTCGCAAAGAGGGATGTCTGGCTTTGTCCATGAATATTTCTGAAGCCAAAAGATGTGAAAGGTATGTTAAATCTTCGGTCATTGTTCTTAAGTTCTCTAGTTATCGTCCTTCATTAGAAGCTATTAGATAAACGATTCATCGTTCTTGGGGGACTTTACTATGGGATTGCTAGATCCGAGGCATGTTCTTGTCAGATTTCAGGCGGTAGAGGAGGTTAAAAAAGCTTTGTTGCGGGATTCATATATGATTAGGGGTGTTCGATTTAAAGCCTTTCGATGGCATCAGGGTTTTAGACTAAGAAAAGACCCGATATTAGCCCCTTTGTGGATACATCTACCGAACCTACCTATACAATTTTTTCATCCTTTATATTTGAAAAAGGTAAGGGATTTGATTGATACTTTTCTACGGATTGATGATAGTACGCTAGGCTTTACTAGATTGAACGTAGCCAAGTTGTGGGTGGAGCTAGCGAGTGAACTTCCTAGCCGTATTTGGCTAGAGTTTTCCGAGGGTAAGGGCTTTGGGCAGAAAATTTTCTCTGGAGCAGGGGGCCTTTGTAAGAAGAAGGTTCATTGGTGAAAATATTAGACTAGCACAAGAATTGGTAAGGGATTTCCATAAAAAGGTTTTTGGAGGCAACACTCTGTTGAAGATTAACATGGAGAAAGCTTATGATCGACTTGAGTGGAATTTTATGTTCGCGATGCTCAGAAGATTTGGGTTCAACAGTAGATTTTTCCATATTATTTTCAATTGTATCGCTTTTTGTGGTTTTTCCGTTTTGCTACAGGGAACCTACAAAGGCTTTTCAAATCTACCAGAGGGTTAAGGCAAGGAGACCCTTTGTCACCATTATTATTCATTATTGCCTCTGAAGTGCTCAGTAGGGGATTGCAAGTGACTTTCAATAGAGGAAAAATTGGGTATTACTATACGCCTAGGGTCTGCAGACCTGTCTCACATCTTCTCTATGCAGACGATACTCTTATTTTTTTAAATGGTAGAAAATCATCAGTTCTGGGATGCATGGAATTTTTTAAAAGATATTATAATGCTTCAGACCAAAAAATGAATGAAGGAAAAAGTTTTTTTATGCTGGAGGATAAGGCGGCAGTGGAAAGAATTGTGGCTTTGAAAATGTATACAGGATTCTAATATAAAGGTGCTCCTTTGACATATTTGGGAGGGCCAATTTTTCAAGGGAAAGTTAGGATTTCCTACTTCGAAGTGTTGATTGTTAAAATTCAACGTCGTATTCAGGGATGAAAGCAAAATTGATATCCCCGGGGGGAAGACTGATCTTGATTAAACATGTTCTGAGCTCGATCCCTATTTATATTCTAAGTGTCATGTGTGTGCCCAAGAAAGTTTTATCAAGAATTAATGCCTTGTTAGCGGATTTCTTTTGGGGGGGATTGTGAGGGCAGGTTGAAGAAAAAATGTGTGTCATGGGACAAGATTTGTTTCCCTCGGGAGGAAGAAGGTTTGGGTGTTAGAAATTTGACAGTAGTGATGAAGGCTTTTCGAGTTAAGGCTCTTTGGAACCTAATTAATTCAAATTCTTTATGGGCTTCTTTCATGAGGAACAAATACTGGTTGCCTAGAGTTGCGTTGAGTGGTCAAGTTGTAAAATGTGGGGCGTCACCTTTTTTCAATGAGATCATGCTTTGTAAATCTGTGTTATTGAGTAATTCGTTTTGGCGCATTGAAAATGGCATTATTAGTTTTTATGAGGAAAACTGAAATATTGTGGTTTCTTTTAGAAGGTCGGATGACTTTGTTAGTCGTGGTATTTGGTCTATGGTAAGGGAAGTGAGCTTGGATAATTTTGAATTGATCAACCGCCTACTCAGAGGAAGATGACGCGTAACCTCTATGCAGATAGATTACGTGGTGAGAGATATGGCGATGATAGGTGTGTATGGGCTCCGATTTCGGATGGTCTTTTCTCTCTTCAGTCGGCGTATGAATTGTTACGAAATCATGGGGCGGTAAATGAGTTAAGTAAAAAGATATGGCAAGACATTATTCCTTCAAGAATATCAGTTTTTGTGTGAAAACTACTGCGAAGAGGTGTGCCATTTGACGAGGAGTTGCACAGATGCAGTTTTAGCCTAGCGTCAAGATGTAGGTGTTGGGCTAATCCGAATGCGAAGTCTTTGAATCACCTATTTCTTGATGGAAAGTTGGCGGTAAAGGTGTGGAGCCACTTTGAAGGGGTTTTTGACGTGCATATAAGGAAACCAGCAGAGATCTCTACGGTTTTATTGATATGGTTCAAAAGAGCCAAGATGGTGTCACAAACAGGTGTGTTATATTTCCTGACTCCTATGTTTATTTTATGGGAAATTTGGAAGCAAAGATGTAAGTGTGTCTATGAAGATGCTTCTCCAAATTCTGTTTTATGTGATATTAAACATTAGGCGCAATTTGAGGTTGGCAAACACTTTTATTATCCCGAAACAAATCAGTCAGAATAAGGCCTCATTAAGGGCTTTGGGGTTACATGAGATCCCAGTTAGAAGGAAGGGTGTTAGAATTGTTTATTGGATTTTCCCTCCTGCAGATTTTGTTGCTCTCAATGTTGATGGATCCTCTCGCAGAAACATGGCATCAGGAGGGGTAATTATTAGAGACTCAAGGGGTCTTTGTGTTGTGGGAAAACAATTGTTTTTCTGGGAAGCATCCAATAACAAAGCGGAAGCTTTGGCTCTCTGGAAGGTTTGTGCCTTTGTTTCTCATTGGGGTTTAGAAAAGTGATGGTCCAATCGGATTCGAAACTTGTTTAAGGTTGGTTTAGGGAGACATTTAAAATTCCTTGGCAGTTGGAGAACATTTTTAGAGAAATTAAATTGATGGCGGAAAAAATGTTGATAGATTGCAAACATATTGATGCAGGAGGATTTCTAGGGTTCCTAAATTTCGGTTTCTAGGGTTCATAATTTAGGTTTCTTGGGTTCCTAATTTGCTCTCAAAGTTATTTACTAAATAACTTATTCGTACAGTTTCAATTTAATTAGGAGTCTTTTAGTTTCCTTTTAGGATTAGACATTATTTTCTTTTAGGAATAGACTGCTTGTTTTGCAGGTCTATACTTATTGGAGACTGGATTTTGGATGATTCAGTTTGGTGCCGTTCGTGGGAAACGACAAGTTTTCCTTTCAAGAAGATAGTCTACAGTGGCAAACTTCCTTAGCCCTGATCGAAGATTAAGGAGCCCTTAGAAAGCGTCAAATAACATATATACGTTGTTGTTGTTGTTTGTTGATGGAGTTGCCTGTGAACTTTCTATTTTCATCAAGATTTGATTCGGTTGGTGTAAAACTTAAGGTTTGTGATTTATTTGATGAATATGAGAGTTACTGGTGATTCCTAAAGACAGTATTGAGATCAGAGGTAAATAATAAAACCATGCACATTATAACACAAACCTCGTGCAAGGAGCAAACTTAAGTCTAGTCTGTCTGAACATTCAAACTCCATGTATAGTTAGTTTACGCTATTATTTGTACTTTACAATAAGATGCGAGAAAGGAAAACATTTCTATCATTTAATTCCAATCCATAAGAACAAAGGTCATTCTAGTTTGCACCTACATACAAATTCATAAAATGCCATTAGCTAGCATAGCTAGAGAATGGCCACTTGATTAAGAAATCAATCAGGCCAATCTCTCTTTATTTGTATTACTCAGTAATAGTACATTCATTCAGTTCATTAAGCAGAACCAACGACACAGACCCATTGACCCACAAAGAGGTCATCACAGTTGAGGTTGGGGTTGATAGCAGCAAAGTCGGTTTCACTCAACTTGGCGCTCTTGATGATATCGAAGCAAGTGTTGCCACTCGCTACTCCCAGAACTGTTTCACATGAGGGTGCAGCAGAAGTTATTTCCTTAGCAACTTGCCTAGCCTCATACATGGAGGCGATGAGGAGAATTATTGAGAACACCAAAACTATGGCTACTTTGTTGTTCTTTGTGGAAGTCATTTTATTACTCCTCTTTAATTGTCTCCTTAACAGATGAAGATCTCTCTCTGTTACTTCTGTGTTGTTGGGTGCGGGTACCTTGCAAAATCTGACTTATTTATAGGTATGAATTGCCGCTATACATGGTTTCTTGTAGTGATGAATCCAATACATGAGCCAGAATGCCTGGTTTTTGTAATGTGATGTTCAAAACAAGAGGCCTGCAGCCTTTCATAATAGCTAAAATCTATATTACGTGCGTTTAATCAATTAACTATTGTATTTAAGATTTATTACTCAATCTGTCCCTGTGATATTAGAGCCATTAGGTGGGTTAGCCAAGACAAAATCTTGGAATGTTTTCCCATATGCAGGCCTGAACCAGTATTTTGGACTTTTATAATCTGTCTCCTATATACCACAAGCTTCTCCTATATCAGGTTCCTGTAAATTTTGAAGTTTGGAAAAAATACATGGCCAATCATTGTGTTGAGATTTTGTGAACTAGATTAAAATGAGACCCAAAACCAGTGTAAATCTATCTAACATTTCAAAGTGCGTTTTTACTGTTCATGAACAGTTAAATGAGTGTGTTTGTCCTACGTGGCACCACTTATGTAGTTGGCAGAAGTTAAGTAAAAAAAAAAAAACTCCCGATAGGTTTCCTCTCCCTCTCCTTTCCCCTCTCTTCCTCTACCCAAACAAGCATTGAAGAAGAAGGAAGAAGCTCCTCTTCCTCTACATCTCCTCTTCTTCTTCTTCAGATCTGAAGTTGTTTTTTTGGCAGAAGTTGTTTCTTCTTCTTCTTCTTCTTCTTCTTCCATTCTCTTCTACCTCTCGCAGCCCTCTCGCAGAGCAGCCCCTCTCGCAGCCCCTCGCAGAGATGATCTCAAGTTCTTCAGCCCCTTTCTTGGTTGTTTCTTCTTCTTCTTCTTCTTCTTCTTCTTCCATTCTCTTCTTCCTCTCGCAGCCCTCTCGCAGAGCAGCCCCTCTCGCAGCCCCTCGCAGAGAGGATCTCAAGTTCTTCAGCCCCTTTCTTGGAGATTTTTTTTCTCCCTTTTCCTTCTCATCGAATTTCCCCCAAATTATGTCCAGCTCTTCTACCGCTTCTCGCAAGGTTTCCCCAATCTCTCCCTAATTTCGCCCTAATTTCGATTCTAATCTGATCGTATTTGTGTTTTTTTGTGTTTCAGAAGGAGTTAGTGGAATGGCAGGTGAATCCCCCATCTGGATTCAAACACAAAGTCACCGATAATCTCCAAAGGTTGGTTGGTTAGGGTTTTACTTTGTTTTGGTGATTGATTCTTTTGGTTTTGCTTTGTGAAATAATTTATGAATTTGATAGTTTTTGTTTGTCATCTTAAGGTGGATTATCGAAGTGAATGGAGCAGCGGGGACTCTCTACGCGAATGAGACCTACCAGCTTCAAGTCGATTTCCCTGAACATTATCCAATGGAAGCACCGCAGGTTCAATTCTCCATTGTTTTCATCTTATTCCTTCTTCTTTTTTTTCTTTTTTTTTGTCTCTCATCAATTCTGTGTTTTGAGTTGTACAGGTTATTTTTATTCAACCTGCACGGCTGCATCCTCATATTTATAGCAACGGCCACATATGTTTAGGTAAATTTAAATGTGAATTACGGTATTTAATTTGTTTGCTTAGGTATTTGATTTGATTGTTACAATTGATGATAGTATTGATTTTAGTGGTTCGTAGGATTGATTTTTTTTTAATGGTTCTTAGGAACAAATGAGTTCCTAATGCGAAGTTATGTTGTTTTCACACTCTAATGGGCAGCCCAGACATCATTCCATTTCAACTTCTTGCACAAAAACCGGAGCCAGAAATAAGTTTGTGTGTCATTGTTATATGAGCGAAGCTACCCGCACTAAAGACATGGTTCTAACAGAGACCATTTGTATGAATTTTTTAGAGATAACCAACAAAAATACCCCTTAGTTGAAAAATGTCCTCACATGATACTTGGTTCCTCAAATAACATCATTAACCTATAGTGATTTAGCTGGGAATTGGATGCTTAATAGCTAGAGATCCTAAATACCTTACTCCACACTATGTAATCTTAATAGTACTGTCATTAATACCTTATTCAATGTTCTTTTTAGGATATAATCTTAATAGTACTGTCATTATCCTTATCCCTGACCTAAAACCTATTAGTTTGGTGGCGAGTGCGTGCAAAATATAGCCAAAATGCATCCAGCTTATTAGGCTTAAAAGAGTGATTTCTAACTTGACTGAGCCAGAACAGAGGCCTTTTTTATAAACAAATCGTGATGGGCTCTAGCAAGTGAATATACTGCAGAGCTCCACTGCAGAAACTTTGAAATTGATTAATTTTCATATGTTTCTTTGGCATGATTAATTTTCATATAGTGCGTGCCATGTTTCTTTGGCATGATTAATTTTCATTATGTCCATTTCATATTGCTTTATTACTTTGAAACAGATCGTGCATATTGCAGGTTCTCTTCCAAATTGATTCTCTCGCAACTTTACTCGCACGTGTGATTGGCATCATAGGTCCTGTTGACCAAGGCATGCTCGCTAAGGGAAGGGATACATACAAGTATTTCACTAAAAATCACATGCTCTATGAACGAAATCAGGTACTGTTTCTCAGAAAGTTGGTTAATTTTACAATATTATTTTTACGCTGTTTCCCTTTCATAAAGTTTGGTAGCAATTAGCATGTTGGACTTTTCCTGTTTGTGCATGTGTATGTGTATGTAGTAGTATATCATAAATGAAGATGAGATAAAAGAATAATTAGAAGATGGAATGAGCCTTAGATCAATTAGCATGTGTATGTGTGTGTATGGAATGTGCATGTGTATGTGTATAAATGTAAGCTTTTTTAAACTTTAACCATTGAGTCCGACTCATAACAATAGAAGTAGGCCCATTCCTGTGATCCTAATAACAGGTTATTCATTATGGTTTGTAACTTAGTATATCCAAATGAAACAAACAGCTGCTAAATACTTTAATGAAAAGTTGCCCAACTTATTTTTAGTTTTTAGGCAGGCGAGAAAAGGGCCTGATACTGTAGCAACAGGGAACACCAATTCTATTCAATATATGTACTAAGATAATATTATAGTGATAAAAATGGAATCAAGGTTTTTAAATGCAAAGGCATGGCGCAAGGCGGTCTAATGGACATACCATGAGGCGAAAGCCTTTTATAAGTGTATATTTATGTAAATTTTTATTATTAATAATTAAGAAAAATGATAGATAACTCATAATTCTTAATAAAGGTGATATAAAATTTAAATAGGCTTAACAAGGTTTATGAACGCCTGACAATTGTCAGGTGTCTTGATTATCTTTTGCAAAATGGGGTTGGCCATTGGTGGAGATAATGGATTAAGAAACATATTTCCTTTGTTGGTGCTGGTTAACGTGTCTCTAGCAGGTTTCTTTCACAGCCCATAGGCTTAACAAGGGGACCCGGTGTCCCCATTTTTGTTTAAATTAATGGTGGATGGGCTTGAGAGGATTCACTATTATCTGAACAATTTTTGGCGCGTGTCGAGTCTTTTAGAATTAGGGATAGCCGATAGGTGTTTTTTTTTTTTTTTTTTTTTTTTTTCCCCTCATTTGCAATTTGCAAACAATGCCTAGATTTAACTTGAGGAGGATAGGTTTCATTTTTTTGGTGTTTGTGATGTGCACAATTAGCAGGACTGACAGCCATCTTCGGGTTTACGGTGGGTGTTCGTACTTCCTTTTAGGTGCTTTTATCCTCTCTAAACTGGTTTGGGATCTCTTTCTGGATAGATCTGCTATCTAGAAAAACAAGTACATGCTTAAGGGGCAGACTCACTGATTAAAAAAAGCACTTTGAAAATGTAAAGGTGTATTTCTTCCCTTTGAGTTTTTGTTTACTGAAATTGATGTTTTGGGGATGGTTTGAGCTACTTGAAATTGTGTTTTTTAGATGAATTTTTTTGTTGATTATATTGAGTTTATAGTTTAGTTGGAGATGTTAATGTTGTGCTCTAAAGTTATGGAAAGTAGAAGAAAGGGGGGTGTTTTTTGTTTTTGTAGGAGAAAGGGAAATGATGGGTTGCTATAAGTTGATGTATGAGGACTGATGGGTGTGGTGGACTGCAAAAATGGGAGATATGTTTGGTGGACTCAAAGAAAAAAAGGAAAAAGATATTAGATGAAAGATTTTTTGGTTCATTTTCATAATTTTCTTATTCAGGATGTCCTTATGATAAAGTGTGGCAAGATTTCATGTTGTCTTAGTGATGTTGTTGTAGCATCTATCTTATTTGGTTACAATTAGACAAGAATCGTTGGCTTGCCATTGGGGTAATCTGAAGAAGAAGAAACAACTTATGCCAAAAAAACTTGACACTCAATTATAAAGATGGCTGTCATTATCCTTATCCCTGACCTAAAACCTATTAGTTTGGTGGCGAGTGCGTGCAAAATATAGCCAAAATGCATCCAGCTTATTAGGCTTAAAAGAGTGATTTCTAACTTGACTGAGCCAGAACAGAGGCCTTTTTTTATAAACAAATCGTGATGGGCTCTAGCAAGTGAATATACTGCAGAGCTCCACTGCAGAAACTTTCCACAGATGTGCCATGTTTCTTTGGCATGATTAATTTTCATTATGTTTCTTTGGTTCATTTTCATAATTTTCTTATTCAGGATGTCCTTATGATAAAGTGTGGCAAGATTTCACTTTGTCTTAGTGATGTTGTTGTAGCATCTATCTTATTTGGTTACAATTAGACAAGAATCGTTGGCTTTCCATTGGGGTAATCTTGACCATCTTTATAATTGAGTGTCAAGTTTCTGCATTTATTTGCGACTCAATTGCAATATGTTTGTGCTTATCCTTTTCTTTGTAACTTGCAAATTGGTTTTTATGCTTAAAAGTGTTGTGAACTTTCATAGTTCCAATTTTAGTATCAGACATTGAAGGGAAAGGTAGTGTGTTTTGTTCTCAGCATCTGCTAACCATTTGTGACATTTTTGTTAAGCAGAAGACTTATATTTACCTATCTCTCATGTATGCGAGCTTATATTGCTAGGCTATATGTCCCTAGCAGAATGTGTCACCAGCGAAAGGAGAGTTTGGCAATGTTAAGATAGCCCATGGATGATGCAATGGGGCTGTTTTGATGTTGTAGGCGACCAAACATCCGACTTTACCCTTCTAGGAGGCAAAGTGGCCACTAATGGTGTAAAATAGATAAGCCTAAGAAGGGAGTGTTGGTTGTGATGGTTTGGGAAGCTTTTCTGGGTATCAATAGAACATGATCCTTATTACAGACTATGTATGTGTAATCTTGGAATGAATATGAAACTACATATGAATGAAAATTTTGATGGTTTGTCATATTTGATTGGTAGATATAAAAAATTTTGAACCTTTTTTATTAAATATAAATAATACCCCAACTGTGAGTATTCGACATTGCGTAATCTATGATAGTGCCAACGGCACGGGTATTACACTAGCCAAGGATTTTAACATGTTATCCTTTTACTAGGAGATATTATTTGGTGTTCATGGCATTGATTGTCATTATAAATTTTTATGACAGGTTCATACAGGTTTTAATATTGAAAAATACAGGGGAAACTCTGTCGAAATTTTGGTTTTTTAATTGTTCATGACATTGATTGTCATTGTAGTCACTTATGTGAAAATAATTTCTTATGACATGTTCAGATAATATCGATGCCAACGTATATATCAAAATTTTGTATATTCAATGTGTGTGTTGGACTGTGTATTACATTCTTATAACAGTTTCAGACAGATTTCAATATTGAAAAAACAGGGGAAACTCTATCGAAATTTTGTAATTGTCCAAAGTGTGTAAGTTTCACATTCTTCAACATATTACAATTTTTTTATTCCTAATGGTATTGTGTGTGACTTATTTAATTGTGTGTGACATTGATTGCCATTATAGTCATTTTTGTGAGTATAAATTCTTATATTAGGTTCAAACAAGTTTTAATATTGAAAAATGGCGGAAGCTCTGTCGAAAATTTCATTTTTTTAATTGTTTAAAATAAAATATATATAATCTTAACTTTCTTCAAAATATGACAATTTTTTTGGTGATATAATGATTTTGTGTGCATGTCTCTTCGACTGTTCAACGCCATGTCTTATTACAAAAACTTCTTTTAATATTGAAAATGATGGTTATATGGTGCGTTGTTAGAGAGATTTTTGTGAGGTGCCATTGCCCTATTCCTTCTCTTCCCAAAAGAACAAGCAATTCATTTAACTTAAATAGGTCACATCCGTCAAGGGATCTTTCACTGAGTCAAATAGAACAAGGAGTTTTGGAGTTTTTGTGGAGTTAGCAAGACATTTCATTATCTTGAACTAGCATGCTTAAAAAAAAAATTTTGGAAGTGTTGGATGTTAGCAAGACATTGCATGTTTTGGATGAACAAGTTACTGCACCCTGGGCACCTTTCAGATTGTAAGGATTTAGATTTTGTCCAACCTCATTGAGTCCCTTGAGATTAACTTCATTGAATCACCCATCTTTCTTACATTGTTGCTCGGAAGATAGGAGGATAGATTTATGCCATCCTCGATTGTTTTTTGAAACAGCACCAGCCTGAAATTCAAGAAACGTTTTTTATATAGTCACAAAATTAATCATGGAAACCAGTCACAAGGCAAAATAATATGGATAAAAAAACAATAAAGAAAGAAAAAGAAAATTCTTCTGTAGCTCAAAAACAGTAGAGTGGTAGTGTAGATTGTATGAGAACACTCACAATAAAGTGCTTTGTCTCCAATCTCGAACTCACTTTAGCTCTCTCTCTCATTATCAGCTAATCTCTTCTATCTCTCAGCTGTGGTGGTGGTGGTGGTGGAGGTGGTAAGCAACCCTCTCCAAGCTTTAAACTTCTCTGCATTTTCATGCTTTGATTTCATTTTTGGTGTTATTTTAGCATAAGCCCTAGAGTAGATTGTTTGTTTGGAATCAATTTTAGTGATTTTGGTATCATGATGTTGCATTGATTTTGATCTTTTTATAGACAAGCATGCATTTGGAAGGAATGAAATCACTCTAGCATTGGTTCCTTTGGGTGTGCTTTATAGTTTCGATTCTCTGAATATCTAAGCCAGGTGTTGCCTGAAAATCATTAGCAATGTATGATGACTTTATTTAAAAAATGCAATTTTTTTCAATTACATTTTATTCAACTGGTAAAGTGAAAGGCACAATCAGATTTTAATGAGGCAATATTCATTAGGTGTAATATATATAAGTGAATGTTGATTTCGCGAAATTGCTTCAGCATTGGTTCCTATTGCAGTGTTTATGTTTATTATTGTTTGGTATTTTCATCTCTAAGTGAAATTTGCTTGGGGCACATTGTTTCAACTAGAGTTTGTCTAAAATCGAATTTCTTTGTTCACAAATTGCTGTAATTTTTGTGTAGTCAGGGATTTATAGTTTGTCTAATCTGTTGAATTCTCTCTAACACTGTAGTCAGGGATTTAGATTTTGTCTAGAAGAGCAACCAAAAAGAAGAAACTCAAGGTATGATTGAATTCCTCTTTGATGATTTTTGGGTATTTCTCATCTAGCTTATTTCCCTCTCTAAATCCTTGGTATTTCTCATCTAACTGATCAAACAACTTGCTGCGGGAGACGTGAATTGGGCTGTGGACTGAGGATAGCAGCATGATTTCAAGAAGTGATCCATGAACCTAGCTCTCACTCCACTTTGTCCCAGTTATGAACTTTGGTCACAAGAGGATGTCGAGTCTCTGAGTCCATCTTGCTCATAAGGTACGAGTTTTCATAATCAAACAGGAAGTCTCTCGAGTTCTCTATTACAATTCACATCGGGTTTTTGTCCTATTATGTTTTTTGGACAGATTTTGCGGTTTGATCAATGGGTTTTATAGAATTTAGTTTTTTTTTAAAAGAAAAGTTTTGGTTTTGATGAAGGGGTATCAATGTGTTTGCTGGTTGATGGAAGATTTTGGTGGTTTTATGGGTAAAGGTTGAATTTTGGATGAATTGGATTTGTGTTTGGTGGTTGATTTAGTGAACTGTGTGAGATTTTGATGAATGGGTTTTGTATGGTTTGATTGTGAGATTCGGTGATTTACTGGAATGTGATTTAGGTCAACGTACACTAAATTTTGGTTTTTTTACTGCTTTATGTGGTTTTGCTTCATGATCTATTGATTGCCTTTAGATTTTCTTTTCTTTTTTTTACTCCACTTGAGCAATGTAAACCTTCACTATTGACAGGGATTTAGAGTTTGTCTAAAATTTCGATTGTAAGCTTTTAGATTTCATTATCCTTGGCATCTTTTGATTGCCTTTAGATTTTTTTTTTTTTTTTTTGCTCTGTGTTAACCGTGATTATGTTGTACCCCCTTTGATCAAATTCTATTGGTTCTTGCTGCACAACAGGAGGCATAGTAGCTTTGGGAAAGTTTGATGCCCTTCACATTGGTCATAGAGAACTTGCAGTACAAGCATCGAAATCTGGGATCCCTTTTCTCCTTAAGAATAAAAGCTTTGATGTACTTAAATGTTTTATACTGCAATATTTTGATAATTAAATGATACTTTTGGTGTGGAGATATTATGTGGTGTTCATGGCATTGATTGCCATTGTAATTTTTTATGACAGGTTCAGACAGGTTTCAATATTTAAAAATACAGAGGAAATTCTATCAAAATTTTGATTTTTTAATTGTTCATGACATTGATTGTCATTATAGTCACTTATGTGAACTATATTTTCTTATGACATGTTCAGATAAATTACTTTATTCAAAAAATGACATTGTTTTTTGATATAATGATATTGTGTGCATGTCTCTTTGATTGTTTAATACCATGTTCTACTACCAAACCTCTTTTAATACTGAAAACGTTGATTATATATTGCGTTGAGGCAGCAATTTTTTGTGAATGCCAAATTATGTGAGGTACAAATGCTTATGACAAGTTTAAATATTGAAAAAATAGGAATCTCTGTCAAAATTTTAAATATTTTTACATTTTTGTATAAAAACATTGTTTTACTGTTCAATAGTATTAACTTTTTACAAAATTAATTCATCATACCTGTTGTAATAGACACTTATGCAAGTGTTTTTATAAATTTAAATAAAACCACAAATTTGAGTATTTAACATAGTCGTTTAAGTATGATGTAATCTGCGATAGTGCCAACGGCACGGGTATTCCACTAGTATTATACATATATAATGGATTCCCTCAAATATTTCTAATGTGAAACAAATCATTAATATGCAAATCTTATGAAATGACTTTTTACTGAGCTTTAACCTGACTTGGACAAAGACTGTGACTGTGATGTATAGAAGCCTAGCTAATTAAGACTATATAAAGCGTTAATGCTATCTTATGGAGAAAACTAATTAAGAAGAAAGGCCATTACATAAAAAAAAAAAAAAAAAAAAAAAAAAAAAAAAAATCAAGTGAACGTACATAATGTTGATTGCTTATACCAAGTAACAATCTTGCTAGCTAGTATAGAGAAAGACCAATCTATATTTTAATTAAATGAGTAACTTGATCAAGTGGGTCGTCAGTTTAAGTAGTTCCATTAACACAGACCCATTCGCCCACAAAGAGAGCACCACAGCTGAGGCCAGGATTGATATTAGCAAACCATGTATCACTCAGTTCATTGTTCTTGATGATGCAACACTTTTCACCTTGTTCTATAATAGAATGAGAATTGTGGAAGAAGTTGATTCCTTTGCTAAGCAATGTACATGAATTTATACAAGAGTTACAATGCTATTCTAAGTAAGCTAACATAATTACATGCTAATCAAGATCCAAGAATCGTGTTGATTCATATCAAGATCCAAGAATCATGCTAAATCATATTACGATCCAATAATCATTCCAATCACAATCTTTATTTACTCGAATTAGCCCAACCATAATATTGGACCAAATTCTTTCCTTTTAACACTCCCCCTCAAGTTGGAGAGTGATTCAAACACCCAACTTGCCAAGTAGAAACTGGAATTGTTGATGACCAAGGGCTTTAGTGAAAATATCGGTAGGCTTCTTTAAAGACGGAACATAAGATGTGAAAATATTCCCAGCGAGTAACTGTTCCCGGACATAGTGACAATCCACTTCGATATGCTTTGTACGCTCGTGGAAGACCGGATTTGAGGCAATGTGAAGTGCCGCCTGATTATCGCAGAAAGGGCGCATGGGTTGCGCGTGGAAAACCCCAAGAGACGACAGGAAGGATTTCATCCAAGTGAGCTCACAAGTAGTGACAGCCATGGCGCGATATTCAGCTTCCGCGGATGAGCGAGCCACAGTAGGTTGCTTCTTCGTTTTCCACGACACAGGAGAGGACCCGAGTTGGATGAAATAAGCCGTGAGTGAACGGCATGTCAGTGGGCAGGCGGCTCAGTCCGAGTCACAGAAAGCATAGAGTTGGAGAGAACTATCGGAGAGAAGTACAATACCCTGACCCGGGGTCCCTTTGAAATAGCAAAGGACTCGAAACACAGCATCGAGATGGTATTGCCGCGACTCATGCAAAAATTGGGTCAAATGTGAACAGCGTAACAGATATCCGGACGTGTGATAGATAAATAGACAAGACGTCCCACCAGTCGACGATAGCGACCCGGGTCATGAAGAAGGCGACCCGTTGCACGAGCAAGAGTATGGTTCTGCTCCATGGGTGTTGTAGCTGGCTTGGCACCCGTAAGACCCGCTTCCTTCAAAATATCAAGAGTGTACTTCCGTTGGCATAAGAAAAGACCGAAAGAGTTGCGTGCTGCCTCAATGCCAATGAAGTATTTGAGAAGCCCCAGATCTTTAAGCTGAAAACAGTCATTAAGATATTTCTTGAAAGAAATGCAAACCTGTGAATTATTGCATGCCACAATAAGATCATCAACATAGACAAGAACAGACAAAAAAATATCATCTTTACAGTAGGTAAACAGAGTATGATCAGCATGAGACTGAAGAAAACCATAAATACGAAGAATAGTGGCAAGCTTGGCGAACCAATTTCGCGGTGATTGGCGAAGACCATAAAGAGATTTTCGAAGCCGACAAACTTTATTGGGATGAGAAGAAGAGAATCTCGGTGGAAGACGGATGTAAACCTCCTCATGAAGATCACCATGAAGGAAAGCCTTTGTAACATCTAGTTGGTGTAATTCCCAACCTTTAATAACCGCAACAACAAGAAATGTTCGAACACTGACCAATTTAGCAACCGAGGCAAAAGTTTCACCATAGTCTATGCCTTCAATCCGAGTGTCCCCGTGGACCACAACGCGGGCTTTGTACCGCTCAATAGTATCATCAGAATTATATTTCAATTTGTACACCCATTTGTAGCCAATGGCCTTTTTACCTGCAGAAAGATCGGTAATGGTCCATGTACCATTGCGCTCCAAAGCATCGATTTCATATTGCATGGCCTTACGCCAATTAGAATCCTGCACAGCCTCATTAAATGATCAGGGTTCAACCCCAGCAGTTACAGCTGCCAAAATTTGTGAATGAGAAGCCGAGAAATTTGCACAGGTAATATAATTGGCTAAAGGATACCGCGTACCTGAGGACCCGGTGGAAGGAGGAGACAAAGAGGGGTGTAAAACTTGTGCAGTGTGGCATACATAATCACGGAGACGGGCAGGCGGCTGTCTAGAGCGTTGGTCGCGACCAATAGGCTGGGTGGTCACGGCCTGATCTGGTGCAACAGGAGATGGGACGGCAGGAGCTTGCTCATCCCTAGGAGGCGCCGAGGTCGTAGGCGTGACAGGAGCTGACCGAGCAGTAGTGTTGACTGGCTCAACATGGGAAGAAGAAGACCCATTGGAAGGAACACCTCCCCCTGAGTACAAACGTGGGGACACCAATATCTCAGTACTCGACTGTTCCCAAGTCCAGTCATTAGCTAGTAGTAAAGGAAATGAAGGACACGTGGGTAAGGCATTGGGTTGAGAGAAAGGAAAATTTTGCTCATCAAATATAACGTATCTTGAGACAAAAATTTTATTGGTCTCCAAATCCATAACTTTCCAACCTTTTTTTCCATGAGGATAACCCAAGAACACACATCGGCGACTACGAGGGGCAAATTTGTCTTTTGAGCGATCTTTATGATGGGCATAACACAAACAACCAAAAATCCGGAGATGGGTAAGAGAGGGTGTTTGGGAGTATAATTTTTCGAGAGGTGTAAAGCCCTGTAAAAGAGGTGTGGGTGTACGGTTAATGAGATGAGCGGCAATGAGGACACATTCACCCCAAAATTCAATAAGTAGGGATGCTTGAAATAATAGGGCTCGGGCAACATCCAAAACATGACGATGTTTTCTTTCAACTCGGCCATTTTGTTGTGGGGTATCGACTATACTAGATTGATGTATAATGCCATGTTGAGCATAAAAGGAAGTCATGGGTGTAGATGTGAACTCCAATCCGTTATCACTACGAATTATTTTGACTGATTTTCCAAATTGCGTTTTGGCAAGGGAGCAAAATTGTCTCAATAATAAACTAGCCTCACTTTTTTCATGCATCAAGTAAACTCATAGTGCACGACTGAAATCATTAATAATAGTAAAGAAATATCTTGTACCAGAAATAGTAGACTGTTGATAAGGCCCCCAAATGTCACAATGAATCAAATCAAACATGTTCGTGGCACAATTACTACTTAAAGGAAAACTAGACCGAGTTTGTTTGGCTCGACAACAAACATCACAAATAGACTATTTGGCGGACATACCGACCTTATTGCCATCAATACTTAATAACGACATAGGTTTAAAAGAAGGATGTCCCAACCGACGATGCCATGTATCATAAGATTCCGGAGCTCGGGTCGTTGATGCTGTCGCGATCACCACTGGTCGATAATGGTACACCCCTCCTCGTGACTCACCCAATCCAATCGGGCTCCTCGTGGTGCGGTCCTGTAAAATGCACAAGCGATCAGTAAACGTCACGAAGCAATTGGTGTCATAAATCAACTTACTAACAAAGATCAAATTCACGGCTAGATTAGGCACAAATAACACATGGTGAAGAGTAAGACCAGGTTGCAAGACACATGTTCCCTCTTTAACAGCAGACGTATGTTCTCCATCGGGCGACGGAGCAATGTCACGAACATTAGATAAAAATAAGAATATTATCGGTCATATGGTGCGAGGCTTCACTATCAATAAGCCAACAAACATCGAAATTTTGCTTATCGGTAAATTTTGTAGTTTCTGGACTGAGCTCGATCAAAGCCGTAAACATTGAACTTGATCATGAGAAAGGCCCGGAATCGATGCGGATGATGAGAATCCGGTTGAGGCTGTCTCAGCAGGAGCAGGGGATGACACGCCCCACTGAGAATTATCACCTTCGGGCATGGTGTTTAACTAACTTCAAGAACTGAATGAAGATGACCTTGCTGCGGCGGAATGCTCACCAAGAAAAAAAAATTATCTGCTTTGCTCTGATACCATAATAGAATGAGAATTGTGAAAGAAGTTGATTCCTTTGCTAAGCAATGTACATGAATTTATACAAGAGTTACAGTGTTATTCTAAGTAAGCTAACATAATTACATGCTAATCAAGATCCAAGAATCTTGTTAATTCATATCAAGATCCAATAATCATGCTCAATCATATTACGATCCAAGAATCATTCCAATCACAATCTTTATTTACTCGAATTAGCCCAACCATAATATTGGACCAAATTCTTTCTTTTTAACATTCTACTCCATGAACTTTCTCGCATTTTACTTTAGACTTTCCCTTTACAGATGCAACTGCAAAAAAAACAAAAAACGATGCTAGATTTTTCATTCATGCATATGCTCACTTTTGTATTTAAACTATGATCTATATATACATATATACCACCATAGCCTAGCCTCATCCTTTGCTCATCTGTGGTGTACTGGTGTACTAATTAGTAATTAATATCATTGTTGTTGCTTTAGCGGTACAGTTAAGTAATGAAAGATCAGATAACTAGTTAGCATTGTTTGCTGCAAATATTGATGCTAGGGAGAAATTAACTAAATAGGATATGCCACATTAGAAACATTCAAATTTGAAGCTAATATACACACTATGGTGATTGTCGACAAAGCAACAATTAAGCTAGTATAGAGAAAGGATCTCCATTTATTGAAACCAAGATAAACGATAGGTAACTCCACTACAGGGTCAGTTCAAGGAGTTCCACTAACACAGACTCATTCACCCGCAAAGATGGCAGCACAGTTGAGGTTGGGATTGATAATAGCAAACTCTGGTTTGCTCAATTTGTACCATAAACAATCTTACAATATTCTAGCTTGGCCTCAGTCATGGAGATTATGATAAGAAGAAGAGATAGCACCAAAATATGGCTGTTTTGTTGTTCATTGAAGCCACATTTTGTTCCTCTCCCTCTTTGGTTTTTTTTTTTTTTTTTGAAAAGTTCAGGCTGTTTAGTTATTAGCTCTTTTGGTTGTGTTTATCTTCTACAATTTGCATATATATTTATTGGGGTCAGTTTATAGTTGAATCCAAGAGAAAATGTAGTTGCCACTGCACTAAATTGGCATTTTTGTAACAATTCTCAAAACAGTATCACTTTTGAGATGTTACAATCCACCAAACAATTTCAAGTCAAAATTAAATTTAGTCAAAAAAATGAAAAACAGTAACAAAAAAAAAATGATACAAAAAGTTGGACCACCATGAATAGTATCACTTTTATAACCATACTCTTCATGGTGATACAATTATTGTATCATTTTGTTTGTGAAAATGTGTAAAATTGTTAGGTGGATTGTTACACTTCAAAAGTGATACTGTTTTGGGGGTTGTTACAAAAATGTCAATTTGGTGTAGTGTGCATAATAGTGTTCTTATGTTCTTGGGGAATTCTAAATGTCGAAGGAACCAGCGAGAGGGAGGGGGTGAAGCTGTTTATCTCCCTCAAGATGCGTGCAAGCTCGTGTCTCGAAGCACTTTCACGCATCTCGAGGGAGTGAACGGCTTCGCCCCTCTCTAGCTGGTTTCCTCGCCCATTCCCTCGCTGTTTAGACAAACCCTATGTTCTTTGACTTAACAAGGATAGGGGAGCTAGCCTAGAGAATTTTTTGGAATGCTTATTACATTGGTCAAGTGACCTTGTTGTTTAGAGTTTATCATTACTCTCTCTTGAACTAGTTTCTTTTGTGTATCTCAGGGATATTTAGATTTTGGATCCTATGATTTGTACCCCATTATATCTATAGGTGTTGAGTTTCTTTAAGTTAGAGTTTGGGTCTCAAGACCACATTAATTGTGCTATCACTTCAAATTATATTTTGTCCCCTTGACCTGTTACTCTTGGTATTTAAGTAAGACCTGTTACTCTTGGTTAACTAAGTCAATGAGGTTTAAGGGGCCAAAACATAATTTAAAGCGACAAAAATTAGACGGTTAACAAAGTCAATATGGTCTTATAACCTATCAAGGTATTCAGTCAAGGTATCATTTAAACTTCCTGTGTCTTACTTATGAATTTATACATCAAAGATTTAATTGACAAAGATTTAGTCTCCAAACACATCCCCGATAAATTTTAGACTTGAGATGTACACCTATCTCCAATTATTGGTATGTTTTGTTAGCAAATGGTATTCCGTATGCACTGAAAGGACTGAGAATGGCTACAAGGCATGTTCATTGAAGCCGTGTTTTAGGCAATATTTTCTCTTATTATGGTGACAAACCGGGCAAGTACACAGAGTCCGGATGGTGTATTCTCCATCAAGTATGCTATGTGACTAATGACGTCAATAGAGAAAGAAAACAAAGATGAGTGAGCCATACAAAAAAGTGTTGTATAAAAAACAAAGGTTTGGATCTCATTTTATAGCATGATGATGAAAGATTAGATATTTACATGTAACAACAAGCACTTCTTGAGATCACACACATCAAAATGTACCTCTCGAGTTCACATGTGATCAACCAACATTTTGCATATTTCTCAAACATGCACAAAAAGTTATATATACAAGATACTTTAAATATATCCAACCTTGCATCGCCACACACCCTCACTGACAGTCCATATTCAAGCAATCCTCCAGTTACAACACCACCGTGGTGCCCTCGGAGCATGTTCATCAATAGTCTTAATTAATTGATGCAATTAATAATTAATATAGGTTGAGAATATATACTATCAAGAACAACCATAGATTCAATAATTGGTGTTTGGTTCAATTAATTTCAAGTTTGCACCAGGAATCTAAATGAACACTTTGTTAATCAAATCATGTAGTCATGTTATAAGATCCTCTCTCATGGGAGAAACTAAATTATTTAAGAACAACTTGAAAGCAATACTATCAAAGGTAAGATCTACATTTCAAGACCATTTTTTCTCTTCAAAATTAGCCCATACCAAACTGTTTCTTTATTACCAACTTGATCCAATTTACATACTTTCTCACAAGTACTAGAATGGGAGAAAGGGATTGATATAATTAAAGTGGAAAGAAAGAACACAAAAGATGAGAAAAATCTGTGTAAAAAAGCTAGTGATTTGTTCCATTTTAGAAACAAGTAAAGTGTGATCTTCATGTGTCTTCTTCATCCAAAGCAAAACATGATAAATGAATAATCATGAATCATGATAGATCACCTGAGTGGTCTTTTGAGAAAGGGGCACCTTACTGGAAGGTCCATACATGGTTTTATCCCCTATTATTATAAGGTGCAATAAGCTTCCAAGTCAGAGATCTCGTGAAGCAAACATGCCCACTAGGCATATATAAGAAAGCCAAACTCCCATGTTTTGACAACTCAGGTTTGGGAGATGAGACAACTGACCTTATTGCTAGGTACATCTGTGCATGTCCTTGCATCCTCAAGCATTATCACACCAATTATATGATTGATGTTCTTCTTCAATATTAAACTAAATAGCCCTTCTAGGGAGCGAGGCTGGACCACCACCATTCATCATCATGAGCGCATCTCGAGGATGGTGGTAGTTCGGCCTCCCGGGGGCTCGCGAACTAGCTTCGCCCCTTAGAATCGGGGTAAACTAAATTATAAGGAACAAAAACCATGCACCTATGAGAGGATTGAGAATGTCATGGTTCCCAAAAAGTATAAAAAATGTGTTTCGAGCCAGTTCAAAGATTAAATTGACATCATAAGCTAACCTAGAAATCTATACATGGGTGTGAATTTTAGCTAAAGTCAGTGTTAATTTGCCTTTTATTTTACCAAAGGACGGGTGAGGTTGTTTTACCTTGTTATGACTTATGAAGGAATGATGGGTATTTGAACGCGCCTTAAATCCTTCGACTTCTACTACTAGACCACAAGCTTTTGTTGCATATTAAAGTGCAGACAGCCTTGGGCTTTCCATAGGTTAACTGATCTCCCAATCGGATATCAGCGAGTTGGTAGAATTGTGGCAGATGAAATCAAAGGTTCAAGGGTGAGCACGGGACGGGATGGGATGAGACAAGATAGACTCATCCCTATCCCATCTCGTTCATACGGGATCGGGACGGGATCAGCATGTTTCAAATTGACCATGAAATTTCAATAACTAAAATAGATCTTCAGCAAATTACATGTTCACACATAACCATGCTGAAAATGAAATAATAAACCAAAATGCAATCAATTAAACATAATGTAACCTATGCCATAATAAGCACATGAAGTTGTCATTGGAATCTCTCACAGAGTTTAATTTTCATGCATATATATCCTTGCAAATGAGATGATAATAGAAACCCAATAAATTGTATTATAGGTTGAGTATCCAAAGTTTTCAATGAAATTGAATGTACCATAGTTAAATACAATTAAACAAATTGGTCTTCAAATATGAGTTGATAGCCTAACGACATTGAGAATTTTAGATGCTAAAATGTTATATGCATCAGGGAATTTGTACGAGCATCCAAATATTGCAATCCTAAAATAAATAAATAAATAATAAATATTAATAATAAATATTGAAAAATTAGTTCGGAATTGGCGGGATTGAAAATCTTCATCCCATCCCATCCCATCCCATCCCATCCCATTTTAGATCGGGAAGGAATCGGGATGAAATTATTCAATCCCATTAAGACCCAAAAAAATCGGAACGGGAACGAAATCGCGGAATATAATGCCCACCCCTTGGTTCAAGTTCTAACCTCTCAAAAGCATAATTACGATGAAAGAATGATATTTACATGTAACTTTTGTACATAAGAATGACACATCATACATTGCATACAGTACTAATATATTAATCTTGTTGCTTATAATAACAGTAATAATATATTGATCTTAAACTAACTAAAATTTGAGAGTTTGGGGAAAATTCGTTAACCCTTGCATAATCAAGACATCTAACAACTCACGCTTCCAAGTCAAAACTCCCATTAATGATCTCAACTAAACCCACCACACCACCTTTCAAGAGAAAATTCAACACAAAAAACCCCACTTTGTTAAAACGCGTTGAATCTCTCATTTCAAATCCGACTCTGTTTCTTTTTCTCTGCCTTGTTCAGAACGACAAAGCAGCAACTGAGTCAACTCGGTTTCAGAACTCTCTCTCTAGACTCACGAAGTCGATGGACTCGAGTCGTCTCGATTGATGTCAATAATGAGCGAAAAGTCTTCTTCTTCAGAAGCCAAAGTCTGGGGTCTCTGTAGATTACCATTTTGGAACACTTCTACTTCACAAAATCTTCAGCAGATGGAAGGCTCAAATCCTCCTCAATCATCTTCGAACAAGGTTTCTTCTGTAGCAAGATCTCTTCTTCCCACTCGAAGAAGACTCCGCCTTGATCCCTCTACTAAGCTCTACTTCCCCTGTAAGTTCTGGGTTGCTCTGTTTTTGTGGTAGTTGATTTGGGTTTTTTTATATTGGTGGAGTTTTGAAGTATGGGTATGTTGATTTATGGCGATTTAATGAATTTGGAGGATTGGGTTTTGTTGATTATTGATTATTGATTATTTGATCGATTTTGCAGTCTGGGTATGTTTGATTTGATGGTTTGTCGATAATTTTGAAGCTTTGGTGCAGCTGGTTCATTGTTGATGGCTTTTTTTAAATTAGAAATGGTGTTTTTTGTTGACTTTTTATTTGTTAAATGATATTTTAGTTTTTTGGGTTTTGATGTTTCAGTCAATCTGGGCAGATAGATTTGTAGATTAAACCTATAAGGATAGTATTTGATCTCAATCAGCTTTTTTAGTATATGATTGTTGATTGCTTGAATTTGAGTGATTTGAAGACTTGTCTTTGTTGTTTATAAATATTGAATTGTTCCTCAACCCAAACTTTGAGAAAGCTGACCTGGGTCAACCAGCGAGGTTGCTGCCTGGGTGGGGTAAAAAGACGATTTTGCCCCCCTCTTTAAACATCTTCTTTAAAAAGGTAGTTAAGGGGGGGGGCAAAATCGTCTTGTTACCCCACCCAGGCAGCAACCTCGCTGATTGACCCAGGCCAGCTAGAATTTCGGCTTTCGAATATAGGTCTAATGTTTGCTAGCACATGACGTCCTAGGTAGTTTGGTGGCCCAAGAAATCCAACCTTGATTGAATTTGCTGAGAGTGAGCAAATTCAACATTTTTCTGCAAATTAATCCCCACCTTAAGTATTGCTAAAACATAGTTTACATTTATCTATGCGAACAAATAAAGATTGAATCATTTAAGGAGTTTGACGGTTCTCTCTGTTTAACTGTTATATATGAGATCATTTCTTTGCCTTGTTCTGGTTTGTTTATCTTTGTTTGCTTTGTGTAGATGAACCTGGTAAGCAAGTGAGGAGTGCCATAAGGATTAAGAATACAAGCAAGTCTCATACAGCTTTTAAGGTATGGAAGATGTTTGTAGCAATTTGTTCGACTCCTTTTGCATTGATGTGTCTTATAAAGCTGAGAAATATGTAATGCTAATTTATGGACTAAAGGGATTTTGTTAGTATCATATCACATATTAAATTAAGTAGCTAATGTCATCGTATTGCATTCTGTTCGACTCTTTACTATGCCCTACTTGATATTTGCAGCATATTGTTACCCAGTTTGACAATTACTTTTTTGTGTACTTAGTTTCAAACAACTGCACCAAAGAGCTGTTTTATGCGCCCACCAGGTGGTATACTTGCTCCTGGCGAAACTATCATTGCAACAGGTAATTGTTTGTTATCAGTTCTATATTTTTCTGTAAAACTCAATCAGAGTAAAAAAATTTGTATCTTCTCCTCTGAAAGACCCTAACCATGTAACGTCTTTCTGAAAAAATGCCTACTATTGCCTCATTTTGTCTTAATGGTTGAGGTTTCAACCAGCTATATTTCTTTATATTGAGTTCTTAATGTTTTAATTATTTTTAACAAAGTCAAACATCCCCAGTAATTTCGATCCACCTTATACGTATCCTTTACCTAGTCCACTTTGCAGACAAAATGACAATACTCCTCCATCTTCACTTGATTAGCAAATAAAAGAAAATAAAACATAAAATAAAGGGTCCAAATATTGTGGGTCTAAACTCAGGATTTTATGGATTGTGTGTCCAAATCTCTGATTCCTAATCTGTAAGATGATCAACTTATTACCCTGTTCTTGAGTTCGAAAATATATCCCCACATAATCGAGTACTTGAATGCCCAACATCCAAATTTCCAAACTTGCTCTGACAATCAAAAGATTCTGATAGCCATTTCACATATTACAATTTTTGGTATAACGAGTCTCATTGGCAGGCTTTCAGGGGGGTGCTCAATTTGTCATATTCAGTTAGGCTTCTTGGTTGGCTTCTGACTGTTAAATTTTTTCTTTGGAGATACTTTCAATGTGATTATCAAATAAAGAGGGAGGCTATTAATTATTGGACCCAAAGAACGTAAATATGGTTCTCTAAGAGAGAAATGCCAAATTCCATACATGTTTTCCAATTACCAAAATAGCCTGTAATTCTGAAAATAAAAATAACAACGAATAAAGTAGTACAAAAGATGATTTTCTCAAAAGTGATTATCATGTTGTTGTGTTCTGTGTTGAATGAGCAGGTTGCTGCTCTAGGGTAAATTTGGCACATTAAATACCAGTGTAGTAGGAAAAACACAATTTGTAAATTTGAGATTTTCGAAAGTTATCACAAGTTCACAGGAGAAATTGTAATTTTATGTTTGAGGTCTGTAGAATAAAAGATTTTTTTCTTTCACATGTAATTTAGATTCTTGTCAATTTGAAGTGGCTCCTTATAAGAAATGGTTTTCATGCTAGTCTTCAAGTTTGTGGAACAACCAGAAAACAATAGTGAGAAACAACAGTTTGATCAGAAGAACAAGGTTAAGTTCAAGATAATGAGTTTGAAGGTCAAAGAAGACATTATGGATTATGTACCTGAGCTGGTGAGTTTCTTTGTTGTAGTGTTATTTGCCTTCTAATTCCAACATGGTATCCTTTAGCATTAACACTAGGTGCTTACATTTTGTGCAAGATCTTTTTTTTTTTCATCTCATAATTTGTTTCAGTTTGGCCTTAACTAATTCTGTTGTGTGATTAAATTGTCAAAATGCCAGATCACCAATCTGAACGTAAAAGTGATTTCTGAGATACTCTATCATTAATATATAACATGATACGATAAAGAATTTGGCAGACAAAATATCCATCGCTTATTTTTTTTCAGAGCTCTCCTAACGTGAATTACCCGATTACTGGTCTCATATTGACATTAGTTCATGAACTAAGGAAATAATTTGATCTTCTCCTAGCAGCAGATCCATTGTTTTCATTTTATAGAGTAGAAGCACTGAAGTCAAGCTTTGGGTAAATATCTAATGCTACTGAGATTCGGAAGCTCCGTACCTATAGATTGAAATAACAACACTGGTATTGGAATGATTGTTTTAAACCACTTTAATATATGATAATATGAATCCATAGAAGGGCCAGCAATTAAAATTAATAACTTATTTTTGTGAATATATCTATAACAGAGAAGGGCCGAATTTGCATCATGTCAATAATATATTCCATTTGAAGTGATGTTCACATTAACAACTCTTCTTGTGCTTACCGCTCACTTCAATCCAGGATGACAGTCATGAAATGCCTACATAAGCGTCCATTTTTCATTGAAGTTGTAATGATCCTGGTGAACTTGGATTCTTGAATCGCCGTCATAGAACTGGAATTGGTTTATAGGGAAGATATATGATTCAATCTTTGTCATAGAACTTAAGGATAAGTGTGATATGATGTTGATAGTGGTTCTGTAATTTCTGCTGCTTGCCCATATCACGGGAGCCTTTAATAGTTATACTGAATGAACATGTTGCTTGAAATTTATGTGGGTGCAGTTTGATGAGCAAAAGGATCAAGTAGCAGTTGAACAGATTTTACGGGTTGTATTCTTAGATGCAGACCGCCCTAGCCCCGTAAGTAGCAATTTAGTGCTAATAGTAACCATCTTATGTGAGTGCAGTAAACGTTGGTCTACTGAGAAAACCACTGACTGAAAATTCAACTCCATGGTTTTATTACAGGCACTGGAAAAACTAAAACGTCAATTAGCTGAGGCCGAGGCAGCAGTTGAGGCGCGAAAGAACCCTCCGGAAGATACTGGTCCTCGGATTGTTGGGGAAGGACTCGTTATAGATGAATGGGTAAGCTAGTTATCTCTTTATGGTTTTAGCTTTTCCTAAACTTTCATTTTGCTTCCTAATTCTGATTAGCCTTTTGGTTTTCCCTCTCTTTCAGAAAGAACGAAGGGAAAGATACCTGGCTAAGCAACAGGTTGAAGGCGTTGATTCAGTTTAACGCTGTGGTTTGCCTGTTCTCTCCCCGAATGCAAGATTTCTAATGTACTATGGATGAAATGTATCATTTTGTACGTTCTTTTCTTTTCGTTTTTGTTTTATAATAGAGGTTGTATCTAAAGGTTCAGTGTCATTTTACGTGAGATGAACCTTATGGAGTTGCAGGTATTCGACGTGTAGATATTGTGATTCTTACATTAAGTAATAAAGGTGTTTCAAAGGAACCATTTCTAAATAACGTGGATTATGTCTATTTAGTTTGTGAGAAGTCAGAATCATATCTGAATCACCTCCCGGATACAAAGCTCGTCCTTGGAATGAATGTTTCACATTACACAGATGCATCAACCACCCACCCCCCATGCATGCCTGGGGTGAGTGTTCTTTTTTGGCCACCCCATGTTTTACTAAAATCATTTAATTACTAGAAGAATTCATGTTTGGGTTTGTGTTTTCTAAAGGGGGTATTGGACTAAAAGGACTAATTTAAGCTTTTACTAGTCATTTAGGTTTCAGTTAGCTAAAAGGATCATACCCAAAATAAAAATTTGTTTTATTAATTTGTTTGAGCTGGAATTTTCAGAAAAATTATGTACTAACACTAGAAATATCATGTTAATTTTCAGCTGGTTTTGATACTTTTTTTTTAGATATGTATTTAGTTCTCGGCCACTAAATATCTTGATAAACGGTCTTTATGAGTGTTTAAGGTGTTGAAGAATGATTCAAAGTCTGACTTAGTTATTATTTAGAAGTGGTAGTAGTGCCCATATTTATCTGGTCAGTTAGGAGTCATTAGTCTAGTTGTTGCTAAAATCATGTTAGGGATTGTAGTGGATCAACAAAATTCAGTTAGTTTGTAAGCCTATAAATAGGCATATTTGCTTCAGTAGTTAATAAAATAAAAAATCCTGCAAGTATTCCAAGCTTCTTTCTATTGTGAAAGTCTCTATTTTTATTTTAGTTGTTCTTTCCTTCAACAATTTTGGTATCAGAGCAAGGAGTCTCGAGTGAGTAGAGAGAGATTGGGTTGAGTGAAACACTCGGAGATAAATCATGGCTAGAAATGGCAATGCAATGAGTGTTACACAACCACTTATTCCTATCTTTAAAGGAGAGGGCTACGAATTTTGGAGTATCCGAATGAAAACTCTACTCAAATCTCAAGAGTTGTGGGACTTGGTAGAACACGGCTACGCAAATCCTGATGAAGAAACTAGATTGAAGGACAACAAAAAGAAAGATTCCAAAGCCTTGGTGGTCATTCAACAAGATGTTCATGATAGTGTCTTCTCACGCATTGCAGCAGCAACCACATCGAAGCAAGCTTGGTCCACTTTGCAGAAGGAGTTTCAAGGGGATTCAAAGGTGATCACGGTGAAGTTGCAATCACTTCGGCATGACTTTGAAACCTTGTACATGAATAGTGGAGAATCAGTTCAAGATTATTTGTCAAGAGCAATGACAATAGTCAGTCAAATGCGATCCTATGGAGAGAAGATATCTGATCCAACAATTATTGCAAAGGTATTAAGAAGTTTAACTCCAAAATTCGATCATGTAGTTGCTGCAACAGAAGAATCTAAAGATTTGTTTTGTTTATTCATTTGATGAACTAATGGGGTCTTCGCAAGCTCATAAGTCAAGAATTAATAGATCACTTGAAAAGAATGAAGAAAAGGCATTTCAAGTGAAGGAGGCAGCCACCAAAGCCGGAGAAAATGAAAGTTCATCAAGTAAAGGTCGTGAAAGATGAGGATTCTATGGTCGTGGAAGAGGACGATGTAGAGGTCGATTTGACCAACAACAATGGCATTCTGATGGGCAAAGAAATTCCAATAATGGAATTCAATGTTATCAATGCAGGAGATATGGGCATGTAAAAGTTGATTGTTGGTACAATGATCAGCAAGTGAATTATGCAGCAGAGCATGGAGAAGGCAAGCTTTTTATGGCTCATTTTGATACTAAAAAGACATCAAGCGGTGTGTGGTTTGTGGACAGCGGTTGTTCGAATCATATGACAGACACAAAATCCATGTTCAAGGAGCTTGATGAAACATAGAAGCTGAAGGTGCAACTTGGAGGAAATGCAATTTGAAGGGAAATGTACAGTGGGCATTGAAACTACCCATGGTAAAGTAAAATTCTTGCATAATGTTCAATTTGTACCTGATTTGGGATATAATTTGTTGAGTGTTGGGCAACTAATGGCTAGTGGGTATTCAGTCTCATTTGATAATGGTGCATGTGTAATCAAAGACAAACAATCAAGTACTACAAGAAATCTATCTTTTACCAACAAAATTATTGCTACGAAAATTGATTTCCTTGTTAATATTGTAGCATTGTCAACGAATAAAAAATTTCATTGAAAAAGTCATAAACTTGTTACTGTTTTCCAACAAAATATATTTTGTAGGAAACATTCCTTGTTAAATAGGTGGCGGGAAACATTCCCTCCAAACCCAATTTTTCGATAAATTGATTTAACAATGAAATTATTTTTATGGCCACAAAATACTTGTTCCTTGGTAATTATGGCATCATCTGGAATGAAATATTTTGTTGTTAAAGAAGACTAATTTTAACAACAGCTCACTTTCCTTGTTAACGAATATTAAATCTTATTCATCCCTCTTTAGTAAGGAAATATGTTTTCCTAGACAATAATCACATTATTAGTAATGATTCGGTTCGTTGATAATGATTGATAATTTTTTCCATTAGGTTTTTTCTTGTTAAAGCTCGTTTATTAATTTATAGCAACAAAGTAATATTTCGTTGAGAATTGTCACACTATTGGCAACGTTTTTTATTTTGTTGGAAACAATATCTTTTTTAATGAAATCTTTGTAGCTATGAAATAAGATTTTGTTGGTAATTATAACATTGTTCGTAACAAATTGTTTTCTAGGTAAAAACTGATAATTATTTTCATGAAAATTTGTTTCTCATTAAAGTTCACTAACTATTTTATAGCGACAAGTCATTATTTTGTTGAAAATTGGTATACTCACTACAAAAAATGTTTTATTTACTAACAAATTTTATTTTCCTTGTTAATATGTTACTATTTCTAACAAAAATAAATTTCATTGAAAAAACCATAGAGTTGTCACTTTTTGTAACAAAATCTATTTTGTTGGCAACTTTTCTTTTTAAAGAGGTGGCGAAAAATATTTATTCCAAAACCAATTTCCCACCAACATTATTTAGCAACAAAATATTTCTTTGACGTCATTTACAATAAATTATTTCATTGCTAATAAATATTAATATTATTGACAAACATTTTCTTAGTAAATGCACTATAACACTTGTTCGTGTCTCTTCAACAATGAAACTAAATTTTTCTCTAGTTAATTACCACGTTATTGCAACGATTTATTTGGTTACTTATAATGAATTTTTTTTCATGAAATTTTTTTATATTTAAAGCTCCCAGCTTCTTTATAGTGAAAAAATATCAATTCGTTGAAATTTTTTATTAGTAGCATTGATATTATTTCATCTGAAAAATCAAATAAAATTTATTTAACAATACAACATTATTTTACTGTTAATTATAATATTAATGGTAACAACTTATTTCGTTGCTAAATATTGATAAAATTTCCATGAACTTTTTTCTTATTAAGGCTCATTTTCTTATTTACAACAATTTAATTTTATTTCATTGGGGATATAACCAATTTCAATAACATATAGCATTGAAATTAGGGGTGGGCATCCGATCCCGCGATCCCGATCCCGTCCCGTCCCGTCCCGATTTTTTCGGGTCTTAATGGGATTGAATAATTTCATCCCGATCTCGTCCCGATCTAGAATGGGATGGGATGGGATGAAGATTTTCAATCCCGCCAATCCCGTCCCGTCCCGAGCTAATTTTTTTAATATTTATTATTAATATTTTATTTATTTGTTTATTTTTATTCATATAAACTTACAGATGATTGACAGAAACTCATGGTGTTTGCATTTGAATCCTTTCTGGGATCTTCATCTTTTGATGTTCAAGATTGCATTTGAATTTCATTTATTTTATTTTGGGTTTTATATATTATGTAATATCGATTTAGACTATATATGAGTGTCTCTTGAGGCTATCATTTCTGGGTTTATCTGAAGTTTCAAGGAGAAAACAGATGAAAACAAAAGCAAATTGAACTCTCCCAAACATCCCAACTAGATTAGCACTTGAGGGAGGTTTGCAATCAATCACGTGCTCGTTACATATACAATGTTATAACCATCTTGAGAGACATATTCAGACATGTCTTTTTTATCCATTATTAATTTGGTTTAAGACTAAAGCCTGCTAGGTAATATGCTACTCACCCTCGGGCAATAGGAGTTATCTTGTAGTGTCAGAGAACGTATATTCAAGAGCTGATCTGGTTTACGAGACCTTGGGTTTTCCATGGGGTCGCCTCTATATTGGTGGGTATTTTCACTGCTTAGGTGTTATTCATAACTATTTCCAGATTCATGCAATTTGCTTGTAGGTTTAAGAAAGTTATTTTTCACGCTCTATATCTAATTATAAGAAAGTTATTTTTCACGCTCTTATATGATGATAATCTTCGCAGCAGTCACAGGCAGCACGCTGATCCCGTCCCGTCCCGAACCCGTTTGGGATGGGACGAGATCGGGATGAGGTTTTTCCCATCCCGTCCCGTCCCGATCCCGTAGGAACGGGATGGGATAGGGATGGGTATATCTCGTCCCATCCCGTCCCGTGCCCACCCCTAATTGCAATGCTATTACTATTTTGTTGCTAATTATAATGGTGTTACTGTGAATTTTTTTTTTCATTGCTAAAAGTGGTAGATGTTTAACATAAATCTTATAATCATGAAAATATTTAGTTCTAATTTATAGTGACGAAATATTATATATTGGTCTCTATTATATACGTAGCAATGGTTTTTTTATTGCAAAAAATGAGTAACTTGATTTAATAAGCTATAAAGTTGTTTCACACAACACAATTATTCAAATAGCTCAATTGGTAAATATTGCAACAGATTTTACTATAGGTCAGGAGTTCGATTCCCGTTGAGCCTAAAAATAAATATATTATATATGGAATTCCATAGTGGGGTCTTATCATCAAGAGTGATGTCCTTAGAGTTTGGGAGGTAGCGGGTGGTGTCCTTAGAGTTTGGGACCTAGATTAGGTCGTCTCTTAGACAACTTTAATATATCATTTTTTATTGAAAATAATTTCCTTGGTAATTGGTAACGATACCGATGACAACTTTCGTTGATATTCATGCATTTTACCAACGAAAAAGTTCTATGATAAAGGTTGTTACCTTTTCCAACGACAATTTTCCTTGATGATTTTAAGATTTTTCGAGAAAATTTTTGTAGGTAAATAAAATAGTTCTTGCAACAAACAATTTGTTGGTAACGATATTTGATTTTTACCAACGAATTTCCTTGGTAGTTGTCAATATTACCAACAAAATATTTTCTTGACTTAGCATCCCTTTTACCAAAAAAAATTGTAATTCCTTGGCAAATACCTTTAGCTACGGGGATGCCTCCAGGAACCCACCAACGAATTTTTTTCCTTGTTAAAAGTAGTTTTCAACAAAATTTTGAGTTTTGTCAAGGACATTTTTTCTTGAAAAATGCCTTAATTGTTGTAGTAATATCAACATGACTCAAAATAAAATGTTCCCGCTGGAAGTCTCAAACATGGGGAATTTTGTTCTTGCTGCTAGTGGCAAAAATGAGTCAAAGTTATGGCATTTAAGGTATGGACATCTAAACATCAAAGGACTGAAATTGCTAGCTGAAAAAGGTATGGTTCTTGGACTACCAAAAATTGGTTCTCTTGAATTATGTGAAGGGTGCATATTGCATATATGGAAAACAAACTAAAAAGGAATTTCTAGTTGGAAAGGCCTGAAGAGCTTCCGAATGTCTTGAATTAATACATGCTAATTATGTGGGCCTATGCAAACTAAGTCTTTTGCTGGAAGCAGTTATTTCTTGCTCTTTACTGATGATTGTAGTCGTATGAGTTGGGTTTATTTTTTGGAAACTAAATCAGAAACATTTGAGAAATTCAGGCACTTCAAAGCTATGGTTGAGAAACAACATGGATCATACATCAAAGTTCTTCGCACTGATAGAGGTGGAGAGTTATTATCCAAAGAATTTGATCTTTTTTGGAAAGGAAATGGCATTCGTAGGGAGTTGACGACTCCTTACACTCCGGAGCAAAATGGAGTTGTTGAGCGGAAGAATCAGACTGTTATGGAAATGGCAAGAAGCATGTTACAAGCAAAGGGGCTATCAAACCAATTTTGGGTTGAAGCTGTGGCAACATCGGTCTATCAATTGAACCTCTCTCCTACAAGGGTTGTCATGAATCAAACTCCAGTTGAAGCTTGGCGTGGCACAAAACCACATGTAAGTCACTTAAAAGTCTTTGGGTGTATTGCTTATGCTTTGGTAGACTCTCATTTTCGTCATAAACTTGATGAAAAATCTGAAAAATGCATTTTTCTCGGTTATTGTACACAATCCAAAGCATATAGTGTAATATCTGCATTTAAAAACAAAAAAATAAAAAATTTGGGCAGGGGTGTACTCAGTAGAGGTGGTGGGGGCACATAGCCACCCATCCTTTAAAACACGACCCCCCCCCCCCCCTTTTTTCTTTCTTTCTTCTCTTTCCTTCTTCTTTTACAGTGTGCGAGGTTTCCTCGTCATCTCTTCGTCTCCAGCAGATTTTTGTCGAGTAAGGTCGATTTTTCTTCCCCCAAATCTCACCTCTTGCTCCTCATTTCTTCCTCTCTTCATTCCCTCTTCATTTCTCTGTTGATTTTTCGCAAGAAAAAAAAAATCATTTTTCATTTGGGTTTGGGGTTTGATCGGTTTCCATAGCTCCGATCAGACGTGGAGGGGCCTTGGTGGCGTCTTTGGGAGCTCTTAGAACCGACATGCAATGTTGATTTTGGGGTTGGCCGAATTTTTTTCAAAAAAATCAGGGTGCATGTTCGTTTGGAGGATTCTTCGGCATGAATCCGGGCTTTGGGTGCGTGGGTGAGCCTCACTTACGTGACTCCGAGTGTCCTTAGACTCATTTGCGGGCTGTTGTGCAGTTTGGAGGCGATCAGACCGGAGTAGGGAGGGTTTCGGCGCGTTTTCGGCAAACTTTGGGTTTCGACGGGGTGTTTGCCAAATTTTTATTGCCTGTAAGTTTTTCTTTCAGTCACGCGCCGCTTGTAATTTATTTATTTTTTCAGTTTCGGCTAGTTTACTCATTTTCGAGTCCGCCTTGCAGTTTTAAAAATTTTCGTGGTCCCGCATTCGTTGTTTTGCGTGTTAGGAGCTTCGACTGGTAGGAATTGGGTTTTGAAAATCCATTCCGCCCAAGTGAGTGGAATTTTAATATTTATTTTGAAAAATAATTAAATCCTGAATTTAATTTTTACATCATACCGTCAATTGTGTATAATTGAATCCAAGTCCAAAATCCGAGGTTTTTAAAGATTTCGATGGTTGTGTTGTTTCTTTGTGAATGAATTATGTATTAGGTTTCCTGAAAACATGATATACTTGAATGAAATCGAATAGTGAATGAATTTTGGTGTGATTAGGCTTTGGTGTAATGTCATTGGACTTGTATGCTTCGTTTTCGAGTTTGCATAGTATGTCATGTTTTACCGTGGATTTCCGAGTCTTGAGCATGTATGATAATCGACTCGAATAAATTTATTGTGGTGAATTGGGTCATGTTGGGACCCTGGCATAGTCGTGGTTTTATAAAAATTGTCGAATTGTTTATGATTGCACGTCTGTACCTTTGGTTATATACAGACTTGTCATTTGTGCATGTGGATAGTAGTATAAGTGTCTTTACCCCGCTATAATGCCTGTTGTGCCGATGCTTAGGAGCTTGCTCGCATCATGAGTTGGATGGTGCTTGAGATGACTCGCACCTGACATTGTGGACGCTATTGCATGTGGCAAGCTTGCTGAGGTGCGGTGAGCTCCCGCACGCACTTGCCACTATAAAGTGCAGTAGGACGGGTCCCGGAGGACGTGCTTTGGAGATTACTCGCTTTCCCTCCCAGCGCGCTTGAGTTTGATTGTGTTAGGTTGGCCGTGTTAGGCCAGTCGTTCGGGATGTTGGAGTTTGTATCCTGGCAGATGGCACCCCATTAGGATACAAACAAGCCCGAAGTGGTACTGGTGCACGTTGTGGGATGTGTCTGGGTGAGACACATTCGTAGAGTATGCATCCTACGATATGAGACACTTTTACATAATTTTTGGTTTCAACCTGATTGCTATACCTAGGAGACTAGGAAGAATTATGAGATTGTCTTTATTTTCATCGCTTGATATTTACCATGTTTGAATCACGTGTAATGATCAGCATATATCGTAGACTTGTAGTTATTGTTGAATCTGAAATGTTTGTGTTGTTGCTTGAACTTAGAAATATTATCTTTAGAGAGACGGTGTGATTTAGTCTTTAGAACTTGTTACTTATCATTTATTGTCTGGCATGAATTTTTCTGGTATAGTATTCTGTTATTTGTATTTAGTTCGCTCGCACCAGCTAGCTTTGTGCTTTGCTGACCCCGCAAGGGGTGTGCTTCTATTGGAGTGCAGGCAGTGTTGGCGTTCCTGCTGAGCGTGGCGCGTAGGCCCCGTTTTCCGTTGTAGGTGTGTTTTGTGGTGTTTGGTCGTGTCCACCCTGTACGGGTATGTTTTGCTTCCTCTGTGTTTCAGATGTACTATATGGTTATACTAGATGCTTGTATATTGGTTTGTCTTTATGACTCTGGCGGGGCGAATCAAATATATATTTATTTTGTTCAAATTTTATCGTAGTTTTTATTTCCGTTTCATTCTCGTATCAAGAATGTGTTATATTATGATGTTGTGTCCGATTACGATCCGCCTGTGTTACGGGTTAGTTCACGCATCGGCACGCTGCGATTCCCGTGGCGGGTCGGGGCGTGACATATAGATTATATAATCCTCTTACTGGCAAGCTTATAATAAGAAGAAATGTAGTATTCGATGAAAATGCAAGTTGGGATTGGAGTGGAAATAATGAAAAATGCAGAAACAGGTTCCTATACTCAATGGAATCTCTCTAAAAGAAAGTCAAGAGCCAACTCCTACAAATTCATCAACTGGTTCCTCTATGGCGTAGCCAAGCAGTTCAGCCTCAAGTCGAAGCCAAAATTCTTCATCCACTTCTAAAGAATCTGATGAGACTCAACCAAAGAAGTTTAGATCCTTGATTGACATATATGAGTCTTGTCAATTTGCTCTTACTGTTTTAGATCCTGTTAACTATGAAGAAGCAGTTGCCAAATAAGAGTGGAAACAAGCAATGATGGAAGAATTGACAGCAATCGAAAAGAATGGAACGTGGGAAATGGTGAACTTACCTGAAGGCAAAAATGCAATTAGCTTGAAGTGGGTATTCAAAACAAAATTTAATGTTGATGGAAGTATACAAAAATACAAAGCTCGGCTTGTGGCGAAAGGATACACGCAGCAACATGGTATTGACTACGAAGAAACTTTTGCTCCAGTAGCCCGCTTTGAAACTATAAGAACTGTTCTAGCATTGGTAGCACAATTAGGATGGCATGTTTATCAATTCGACGTCAAATCAGCATTTCTAAATGGAGATTTGCAAGAGGAAGTTTATGTAACTCAACCAGACGGTTTCATATTTAAAGGCAAGGAGACAAATGTGTACAAGCTAAGAAAGGCGTTGTATGGATTGAAGCAGGCACCACGGGCATGATATAGCAAAATTGATAAATACTTCCAACAAAACGGGTTCATGAATAGTGAAAATGAGCCCACGCTCTATTCGAAGAAGGAAGGTAAAAATGATTTCATCATTGTTTGTCTTTACGTTGATGATATCATTTACACAAGTTCCTCTAAATCTCTTGTGGCTGAGTTTAAATCACATATGATGAATGGGTTTGAAATGTCAGATATGGGTTTACTGCATTATTTTCTTGGCCTTGAAGTTCAACAAGCTGAAGGTGGAATTTTTATTTCACAAAGGAAATATGCCAAGGATCTTCTCAATAAATTTGGCATGTTAAGTTGAAAATCTGCAGCTACACCCATGAATACTAATGAAAAATTGCAGCTTGAAGATGGGGTAGAGATGTGCTAAAAGATTTAGAAGCTTGGTTGGTGGCTTAATTTATCTAAGTCACACCCGCCCCGATATTGCATTTTCTATTGGTGTAATTTCCAGGTTTATGCAACATCCTTCAAAGCTTCATTTTGGAGCAGCAAAGCGAGTCTTGCGTTACATTGCTGGAACGGTGAATTATGGAATTTGGTACTCAAAACTTCCAATTTCATATTATGTGGGTTCGCAGATAGTGATTGGGCAAATTCGTTGGATGATAGACAGAGTATTTCGACAAATGTTTTTACGCTTGGATCAAGAGTAATCACTTGGAGCTCAAAGAAACAAGCCACAGCAGCATTGTCCTCCTTGGAAGCTGAGTATGTTGCAGCTACTTCAGCAGCTTGTCAAGCTGTTTGGTTAAGGAGAATGTTAGCAGGCCTTCAACAAGGGCAAGAAGGAGCAACAGAAATTTTCTGTGACAACAAAGCCACAATCTTCATGACACAAAATCCAGCATTTCATAGCCGAACAAAACATATTGATATTCGTTTCCATTTCATCAGTGACTTGGTTACTAAGGAGGAGATAGCTTTAAAGTATTGTAGCACAAATGAGCAATTGGCCGACATCATGACGAAGGCTCTGTCAAAGGAGAAGTTTATTTACTTTAGATCCCAACTTGGTGTTTGTGACTTTGAATCAAGGGGGAGTGTTGAAAAATGATTCAAAGTCTGACTTAGTCATTATTTAGAAGTGGTAGTAGTGCCCATGTTTATCTGGTCAGTTAGGAGTCATTAGTCTAGTTGTTGCTAAAATCATGTTAGTGGTTGTAGTGGATCACAAAATTCAATTAGTTTGTAAGCCTATAAATAGGCATATTTGCTTCAGTAGTTAATAAATAAAAAATCTTGCAAGTATTCCAAGCTTATTTCTATTGTGAAAGCCTCTATTTTATTTTAGTTGTTCCTTCCTTCAACATAAGGACCATCAACACGTGGGTGGTCTTGGACAATAGGGGTTGATCCGTCTGGGTGGCCGACCTCTTTTGCACCCAATGTGGTCATTCGCTTGCTTCGTGATATTAATTGAGAAATATCTTTAACCCACTTTTTACGGATCTCGATGCACATATGTTGAAACAAACTGAAACTTTACCACGTTTGTTAACATGAATTTATAATTTTTCTTAAAATTTCAACTCAAATGAATTAATATACAATCATTTTTATTTACTATGATTTTTTAAGTAAATGAACTTGGAGGGATCCTAATGCGCAGTCAAACTACAAATTGGGCCCTTCTAGCTCAATATCTATTTCTAAAATCACCAAAACCATGCTGCAAATTAAATTAAAGATTTTTCTTTTCATTAATCTAAACCCTATCCTCAAGTAAAATCAAACCGTCGGTTCAACAATTTAAGACTAAAAACTTAAAATCTTCTCACAACACCCTCCCCCATCTCCTATGATTAGGGTTCTACAACTTGCTTTCCTCCATCTCTAACAATCTCTACTTAATTTGTTTTCCTCCTTAGGTTGATCATTTCAAGCATCAACAATTGAGTAGAGTTTAATCTTTTCAACAATGCCAAATTGACTCGGTTCATTCATTTCATAAAAATTAAAAAATTAAAAAAAAATCATAGCTTCTCATTTCGACAATAATAATTTTACAAGTTACTTATTTCGACAAGATGGTGATTTTACATCAATGAATTTTACATCTGTTTCATTCTGACAAGTGTCATGATTTGTTGTTTCATCACAGATGCCATTGGTGCCCATTTTGTATTTGAAGCTTTTTTCTTTGGCCTCATCATACCTAACGCACCAGTTGGAACTGCACTCTTAGAAAAGCTTAGAGGATTTTGTAACAACACTTCTTCTCCAGTTATTCTTTACTAGAAGTGGTTCAGATTAAATGTCTGATTTAAATTTGTTGCATGTATTTGCCTTTACACTGTCTAATATAGCGAAGGTATTTAGGCAAATTCCTCATCGGGTTATATTTTGACATGCAAATACACGACTCTTTATCTCTAGGTCTTCTCATGAACACCAAAGGCCTTATCGAAATGATTTTACTCACTCTGGGATTAGAAAAATAGATAAATAATGTCTCCTTAATCTTTATCTTTGTGTTAATTATGTATAATATGTGAAAAATGTTACCATTCAACTACTTACTGCTATTTCCTTATATTCTACCATGCACGAAGATATTTGCAACCTTACGACAGACAAAGGCGATGCCTTAATAATTGTTCATTTCCGCAAGCAACAAACTTTTGGCTTTTCGTCAAGTAAACAAGAACGTAGTAGCCAATGCACCATGTTCCATTCGTATTTTGATTGATAGAGGATTTGGTGAAAGCGCTAGCCACATTCCATTTGTATTTTGACTAGTATATTATTCGTGACATTGGCACACTATATATGTTTATTTATTTTTATAGTGAAGCTAGGAAACTAGGTTTTGCAATCAATTTTTGTAACCAGGATGATGTGGCATCGTTTAAGGAGTTTTTTACAACCTCGAGATACACATAAACACTTTGGGAAATTCATCATTCTTTCAAGATCACGCCACGTCACCATGGTTACAAAACCTGGTTGCAAAAACATGGTTTCCTAGCATTTTCGTTATTTTTAATGTTAATTAATATACACTGGACACCCACATCATCTCCACCATTGCCCTCAATCAGTTCCATAAAAATATTATAATTTAAAATACTAATTTTTTTAGAGTCAAACTCGGTTAATTGAATATTCGGAGTCTTTCTTTAAATGTTCAATAAAATGCAGTGTTCTAAAAATCGGCCTAGGCGGCCGCCTAGGCGCTAGAAGGTGGGCGGTTCTGGGCAGTCTGGGCGGGTCTAGGCGGGTCTGGGCGGGATCTAGGCGGCCTAGGCGGGGTCTAGGCGGACTCTAGGCGGACTCTAGGTGGGGTCTAGGCGATTTTAATTTTTTTTTAATTTTTTTTATTTTTTAATAAAGCTGATTGTGTTCTTATTTTATTTTTCTTTCCTATTATTTAAAAATAAACTATTTAATTTTTTTTTTATTCAGTATATGTCTAAATGTAGCAAAGAATGATTACTTAATGGAATTCTCAAATGATCTGCCGGTACCAATTTTACTAATGTAGATTTTATCAAACATAACTGAAGTTATTCATGCAATTTGAAGAAAAATAAAAGAGTACACAAATTCAAATTTATATAAAGTACCCATCATGACCAACTTCAGTCATTTGAGTTTTAATAAATTTTGTTTACGATTGTTAATTTTTCATGTTTTTAAATTTTGCATATGTATATTGGCATTAAATTGGATGTAATTGATAAGGTATTATGCTTAACTTTTGTAAATTATTAAAGTTATAATACAAAACCTAAGACCGCCTAGGCACCTGCTCGCCGCCCGCCCAGCGCCTAGCGATTTTTAGAACACTGATAAAATGTTTATCCGTTTCTTTAAAAAATATTATACTTAGGCATGAAAATATTAAAATACTTCCAAGTTTTAAAAATAAAATACATATTTTGAAATTTTAAGTGTTTGTATTGATTATTGATTTTGTTGGAAAGATCTTCAAAATTGCATTTCAATGATACCAAGTTTATCAAAATCCGACAATTACGTAAATAGTTATGATAGTTTTCATTTTGAAAAAAAAAAAAAAAAAAAAAAAGGAAAACACAATACTTTCTTTCTCCGCCACATGTACATTCCACTAACTTTTTCACAAATTTTTTTATTTGTCATTGTAGAGGAGAATGAATCTCAACCCTCAACATCTTCCTAACTCTCAACCCTAATCATTTTTTATCTCCAATTCTCATTTGATGTTTGTCTCAGTTAGCAACGAATACTAAAACATATATGAATTGTAAGTAAGGCTGAACAAAAAACCGATCAAACCAATTAAACTGACCGAACCGATTAAATTCGGTTCGGATCGGTTTCGGTTTTTAAAAATTCAAAACCGAAGTGGTCGATTCGGTTTTCAGTTTCTATGTGATTTTAACCTACCAAACCGAATCGATCGAATATATATAAATAATAAAATATGTTTAAAATATTCGGTTATGTTTTTGTTCGATTTTAGTCGGTTCGGTTGGGTTACGGTTTGCATAAATTAGAATCGGTTCGGTTTCGGATCGATTTTGTTAATGGTCGGTTCGATTTTGGTTTGAAAATTTTAAAACCGACCTAGTCGGTCCGGTTCACGGTTTAGGTGAAAAACCTAACCAACGGTTCGATTTTCAGCCCTAATTGTAAGATTGATTGATAGAGGACTTGGTGTCAACTTGATTGTTACACAATTTGTTCCGGATATGACATTAAGGAAACGATGACACCCTCAAGAGAGTTGCAGCTTGATGATGAATACATTGGTGATTACAGATTAAAACTAAGGCTAGGAATTTCAAACTGAAAAATTGGACTGAGCCAGGAACTTGCCCAGCCTAGCCTGATCAATCTGGTTTGTTTAAAATATTTTAATCTTCAGTCTGGTTTTTAGGACCATAGCGAGACTTTCAATTCATGTTTTGATTCCAGCTTTCGAAACCCATCGGTTAATCAGCCCGACCCGAATATTTTAAAAAACTAATTAAAATAAAAAAAAAAAATTAGGGTTTCAAAATTTTGGCCTAAAAAGGGCAAATATCCTGATTTGGATATGAAAAGTAATGTGTATTTTGGCCTAACAAGGCAAATATTCAAATTTGGATTTGAGAAATAATGTATATTTTTTTGCCTAAAAAGGGCAAAATTTTGAAATCGGATTTGAAAAATAATAAGGAAAAAAATTGGGCTAAAAATACTGGACTGAAATGAGTTGGAAAAACTCAATTAGACTGACTCGGCCAAACTGTCAGTTAATTGGAATTTCGGTTAACCGGCCTCACCCGATCCGGATTCGGTCTTGGAAAATCAATTTTTTTAAGGCCCGATCAGATTTTCAGTTTTGGTTGTTCGAGCCGGTTAACCAAACTAGCCCAACCCTACTAAAAACAATGGGTCACAAGGCAATTGTGTACAAATAGGAGACGGTGAATAATGCGGAGGAAACTGTGATGACCATTTTTGTAACATCCACATTTTTCTAACTATATAAATATACTTTAGCAATAAATTATTTTACTTTCCTATTTACGATAATTGATTCATTATTTACCTACACTAAAGTTTATAAAAAAAAAAAAAAAAAAAAATGGGGTTAATTTATAAATTGTTCTATTTTCTATTGGGTTGGGTTCATTTTTAGATTTGGACTTGGGCTCAATGAATTTTGCACAAGTCCAAAGTTAGGGACACTAGGAGACTTACTAGCATCATCTAGGGGTGGGCATTTCCGACCGAAAACTCGGACTGAACCGACAACCAAACCGATCGGGTCAGTTCGGATCGATTTTTTATTTATTATTAAATTTTCGGTCTTAAAACTAGGCCCGGGTATGAATAAAAAGTTAAAACCCTCAAAAACATTTACTACTCCTTTCCCTCTCCTCCTCGGCTAATCCTTTCAAGTCTCATGTGCGAGTGTGCGAATCCTCGACTCTTATCCTCCTTGACCCTGTGCGACTCCTCTCCTCCTCGACTCCCTGTGCAACATTGCGACATGGACACTGCGAGTGCGACCTGTGACTCCTCTCTGTGCTACTCCTCTGTGTAAAACGGTAATAACACAAACTATCGACATGATATCTGTTTATAAACTAAAACATGATCTCTTTTCTTCTCTGTGCGACTCCTCTGTTGCTTCTCCTTCTCCTTGTTCCGTTTTTAGTTCAATCCCTAGTTCTTCATTAATGTAATATAAATGAAAGCTCGCATCCTTTGTAGTTTTGAAAATCTGGTGGATCAGCAGGGGAGTACCTTAAGCTTCCAAACTGGCCTGGTAAGTGAGTTGGGAATATGGCCCTGTGCTTGTTGTGGAGTCCCCTGTACCGGGACTGAGAGGATGAGGATCAATGTTGTTCTGGTTGTATAATGAAGGAACCTTCTCGTTCCACATTGAGTGCATCCTATAAGAGCAGTTTGGGCATTGTCAAATTTCTAAACAGTTTGGGCATTATCAAATTTCTAAGGGCTTTGGACTGAGACCGATCCGAGATCGGCCTGGAATTCGGTTAACCGGGCCTCGATTAATCGGCCCAACTCGGTTCGATCTCGGGCCTCAGAATTACGGGCTTAAAAATATCGGGCCAATTTTTGATTTTTAATTTTCGAGCCGGTTACCCAGACCTGCCCAGCCCTAACATCATCTGACTTTGCAGGAAATGTTTCTATTTTGGTGTTGCAACAATATGTTGGTGAAAGAAGAAATGGCAACAAAATAATTCCTACATAGGCAGTCAACCAATTTTTTGTTGATATCAATAGATGATTTAAATCATTTTTGTTTAAATAAAAAAACCATATCTTTTTTTCTGAAAATAAAAAGGAATAAACATTACGGTGAGGAAAAAAACCAGTTATAAGGAAGTTCGTTAGAATTGTTTTTTGGCATCCCCCTCCGTCAGATTTTGTTGCTCTTAATGTGGATGGAACCTCCCGTAAGAACAAAGCCTCCGAAGGTGTGATCATTAGAGACTCTAGGGGTCTCTGTGTTTTGGGGAAGCAAATATTTTTTGGTGCAGGTTCCAATAATAAAGCTGAAATTTTGGCTCTAGCTGAGGGCCTTCGCCTTTGTCTCTCTTTGGGTCTTAAAAAGGTGATTGTTCAAACGGACTCAGAGCTTGTTTGTGGCTGGTTTAAGGAAAATCTTAAAATCCCTTGGCAATTGGAGAATATTTTGAAGGAAATTAAGTTGTTGGCGGCAACAATGACGTTAGATTGCCATCATATCTATAGAGAGGCCAACGCGGTGGCGGATGCGTTAGTGGATAGAGCTCAACGAGACTATAGGACTGTTTCTTTCGGTGCGAATGATTTTCCTAGAAGAGTGGCAGGTTTGATTGGGCTGGACCGACGGCATACGGCGTATATCCGCCACGGGCACAAGTAGAGGCAGCTATTAGCAACGTTGGCCTTTGCTGGGCTGAACTGGCAGAGGTGCGAGGCTTGCCTGCAGGGGTGTTTATGTCGTGAAAGCGTCTCTACAGGGGCGAGGCGAGCTTGCGGGTTGATGGACTGTTCAGTTATACAAACGTCCTTGATCGGCCAGGAACGATGCAACAAAGAGCAGCGAGGGTGTTTTTGCGGACTCTGTTTCGTCTGCTGTGCGAGACATTATTAATACAGAGTGGCTGCGGACTCTGTTTCATCATGCAACAAAGAGTTTTTATGCTCTTTACTGGACAGATTGGTGTTTGCGAGGCGGTGGACTTGGTTGTCTAGTGCTGATGCACGTAGTGGTATGTTGGCAATTTGTTCACTTATAGGCCATAACTTGTTATTAGCAAGTTTATCATGTTACAATTGACGTAAATGTGGCGAGGAGCTGGATTTTTGGCAAGGCTTGATGAGCAATTTTGAGGTAGAACTTTGTTTAGACTTTAGTGTTTGTCATTTGGATAGGCATGTGGTCCAGTCTTTTGTTGCTTGGTTTTTAATACGGGTAAAGTCGTAATGTACCCTCGTTTAATTTGTAAATCAATTTTTTTTATAAGAAATAAAGGTCTGGCATTCCATAGTTGCCCCTCCCCACCAGAGATTTAATTTTAAAAAAAAAAAAAAAAAAAAAAAACAATACGGTGAGAGAAGAAATGGAGTTAGCAAAAGTGTAAAGCTATTATGGAAATTTTCAATTCTAATAATGAAAAAAAAACCTAAAGACATTGTGGGTGTTGGTGAACAAATAAAGGTATCGCTAACATTCTCCTTCTCTTCCAAAGTCTTCTCAAAGTATTTCACATCTTCCTTTTTCACAATTGAAGAGCACCTCCATTACACGACCATAACCTTGTTTCCCAACTCTCTGGTTCCGAGATCATCTAGACTCATATTCAGCAAACTCAAGTGAAGAATTTGAAGACAAAAAATAAAATAAAAATTTAGTAAGACGTAACAAATAAACTAGTAGGTACTCATGGCCTAGCCTATAATGTTTTGACGTGTATTTTGACAAGTGTTTTTCGAAGAAGACCGAAACTTTAACACTATTTCTTATGCTATTTTGCATGTTTTAATCAAAGCCTCATTTATAAAACATGACTTGACAATAGTGTCACATGTCCCATGACACATCAAATAGTGACTCGATTACAATTATACATGTGGCATGAGTTAACCCTAGTAGGAGAAAGGCTTTAGCGCAGTTTCAAGTGAACTCATTTATAAATGGAAAATTCTAGGGGTCGAGGGAGGGGTCGAGGGAAAGGGAGCGAGGGATGGGTGTAACCACCCATCCTCCTCGCGATGAGCGCTCGCGCGCATCTCCAACACGATGCGCTCATCCCGAGGAGGATGGGTGGTTACACCCATCCCTCGCCCCTTTCCCTCGCTCCCTCCCTCGCTCTGTAGCAAAGCTCTTTATAAATTGTTGTTCAACCCATAAGTCAGGTGCCCAAACCCATGTCACGCCAGTCCAAGAGGTACGAGTCTTGGAGCTTGACCAAATGTCGAAGAGACTCACTCATGCTCAAGTAAGATCTTATGCGAGATCTTCCCCTCCATCAAGCTCTCGATCGCAAAGACAGTTGGGGAGGAAACACTCGATATAAAAGGTGATGAAAGAAAGAAGAATTGTACGCATGCACTTTGCAATTTACATATGATCTTCATTTTTCCTTGCATCGATATCTGACTTAAGCATCGAAATGTCTTCGACCACCACAACAGTAGCCCCTAACTAACCGTTGCTCATTTTTACAGGATCAAGATCAACAAGGACAGATTTGACCACATCAATATCTATACTAGAAATCTGATCACTTTGACATTGATATAGACATTTCATATATGGGATTTCATTCTCTACTCTGTGGACTATGTTCATTTATTTATCCTTATTCATATTTTTAATTATTAGTGCTATGCGTAATTTCTTCTTCTAGGTAAGATGCGAAAGCGATGGGGTTACAATTATTTTAGTATAGGTTTATGAATGAGACTTATGTGACTTTTAAAAATATGGAAAAAATAAAAACAATTAATATCAATGTATCTATCTAGAGCTTTGCTAGGGAGCGAGGGATGGGTGTAACCACCTATCCTCCTCGAGATGAGTGCATCACCCTGGAGATGCGTGTTGTCGCTCATCTCAAGGAGGATGGGTGGTTACACCCATCCCTCGCTCCCTCCCTCGACCCCTAGAATTTTCGATCTATCTATCTACAATTAGTTCTTTAATATATGATCTGCCATCTTGAAAGCTACTTTTAATAATAAATTGTAAAACTTCTTGGTCACTTTCTTGAAAAGAAACTCGTATAGCCTATAAATCTACGGCAGCAACTTTTTAACAACACGTCTGCAATTGTCATACATCACTAAATCAATTTTTTTTGTTTTTTTTTTACTTGCTAATGAACATTTCTAGAGACACAGACCAGTCCAACACCATCCATCATCCTAGAGATGCTGAAAATGGGCCAATCTCTAAGATGATGGATGGTATTGGACTGGCCTGGCGCGAGCCTAGCTCTCTAGATTTTCTGCTTGCTAACACACTTCACCAATTTAAACCACTATTTATTTCTTCTTCTTCACCTTTTCTTCTCAAGAACAACAACATGATCATGTTGTGATCGACTACTCCTGTGTGTTGTAAAGTAGTGAGGAAGGGGGTGATCGATGACCAGAGACAGTGAGAAACAACCGGCAACGACGAGAGATAAAGGAGATGAGACTGTGATGGTGGTTGTCTGTGCAAGATTAAGGTTCTGATGTGTGGCTGGAGAATGATTTGTGGCGTGGCTGATATCGTCCAGCCATCGCAGCGGCTGCCCAATTCTCAAATCATAGCCCATCCATCATCATCCAACTCTTTATTCTTCTTTCACACAACCACAGCAGCCACCGTCGCCCCTCTCCTTTTTCTGTTTTTGGTTTTTTCTTCTCGCCCTCGCGATAGCCTATGCGATGATGGCTTCCTCACTCGCAGTGGGCTGCACGAGGGCAAACAATTTGACCCTAACGGAGGCAACTGCGAGTGAAAAACTCGCAGTCACGCCATGAGGGCGAGGGGAAAAAATCAAAACAGAAAAAGGGAGAGGGGCAACTATAGTGGGAGGGATGATGAAGTGGAACGGGTTGAATGCAAGTGGAATGGGAAGGGATTGTGGAGAGAAGAAGAGGGAGTCAAATGGAGAGTGTGTGCGAAGAATAGGAAGTTGTGTGGAACAGTGAAGTGGTAGTTGGGAGGGGATAGAAAGTTTTTGATCACCTTTTAAAAAAGAAGATAAGGAAAAGGTGGAGAAAATGGATTGATTTCGAGTTTTAATTCATCTATTTTCAAACCTAAAATCACCTCGAGATTGACTTTAATAATCCAACCATTTTGCTGCATTTTATGGAGTTTGCACATGTCTTGCATGTACATTCAATGTAAGGTATTTTAGTTATTAGATCAATATTTAACGATACCTAATAGATGTGTTATAAAATAAGGGTTAGACTCAATTATATTTAAAATAAAGACTAAATTCAATTAGATATAAATTAATGAGAACAAAAAAAAAAAACTTTAGTAGCTCAAATAATGCTTCCTATGAAGCAATTTATTAAATAGATTAGATAAAGTCTGACTTCACCCACATGATTAAGATTAAATTTAGTGTAATCACCTCTTTATCCAATCTTTAAACTTGAACTCTATCCAAGTTCCATTATTGTGGTTTCATATAATAGACTAAATGGATACTCTATGAGCAAATGCCTAAATAATTGGAAACCTAGAAGTAGGGTCATTAGCAACCTAATGTTTGTAGAGTAATAATCTTATCAGGATCAAGAGGCATTGGTTCAAAGAATATGAAAATGAACCAATAATTGAAGAGATATTTATGAATAATCTGACCAAAGGACAGAATCAATAAATAGAGGAAGGTTGCTGGAAACCCACTGGCAAGCATTTGATAATTTAGGATAAAGCGATCCATCTGTCCCTCTCCTAGTGCTCCATCATTACTATCCTCTTTCATTTCACCTCACTTTCACTTCTCTTTCTCTTCTCTTCTCTTCTCTCAAATGAACGTATCAAGAGAACTACAAAGCTGAAAACGAATGCAAAAACAAGATAAGTTTGTTGTTACAGAAATTCTAAATTTGAAAGAAACTATCCTTCTTTGTTGTTATGGTCAGTGGTCACACTATCCTTCTTTGTTGCTTTCTATTTTGATAAAAGAAACTAAATTTGAAAGTTTTTTGTTTCTTTTGTGCCACATAATTAAGTACATTGGAATAATTATTATCATTTGTTTTAATCCCATGAAGTAATTTTTTAAATGTTTGAGTAATTACCATGACCTTTTTCTATACTTTTGTAGTATCTCTTATCAAAGTTTGCTATTCCTCGACGTTTAGAAAAGCTCGTTATCAAAATAGCAAACCAAGCCCAAAGAACAAAATATTTTGCTCTTTCAATACAAAAAAGTTTAAGATCGGATGTTGATTGTTGTAAAAGAAACTTTAAAGCCAATGGAAATTTCCCTGAATGGGTATATATATATATATATATATATATATATATATATATATATATATATATATATATTTGACATAGGAAACATTTAATTGGCACAAGTATAATTTCCTTGGCAAAGAAATTTTGTAATAGAACAAAAATAACATTCATCCGGAGAATATTTACTTGGCCCAAGGAAGGGTTACTTCGGTGATGACATGACACTCATATTTGATGATTTTCCACAATAGAGACCCTCTTGATTTGCTATTTCAATTTTCTACTTCTGTTATTTTTTGGTTAAATTTGCTACACCCACAGGGGATGCTCTTATCAATTTATAGTGTTCGACCCCATTTGATCCTGGGATTAAATGAAGTAAAGAATTAAATAATATTACAGACACCTGGGGTTTGGAATTAGCTTATCGTGAATGTTGTTAATGACCACGGTATTGATGGTATAATAATGAGTCATTTATAGTGTCATAAAGTGATTTTTTTTCTCACTAAGTATATGCTTGGCAAAGTTTATGTGGTTACAATTTAAAACCATTAAGTTCACTCAATGAGATATAAAAACTTTTATTTGACTTCTCAAGATGTCAAGTAACAAATAATGGTATGGTTTATACGAGGATTGTAATAAAAACAAAATTTTCTCCGTTTTCAACAATTTAATTATTCTATAAAGAATTAATAGATTCGATTTATGTACATGTTATGTAGTATTTTCATTGTTTGTTTGCTATGAGTTTTGATGTTAGGATAGAGTTGGTTTGAGTAATCTCACATCATTTAAGGAGGAGTTGTCATAAAAGAATATAATAAATGATTCACTTCCTAATAGTAATGAGGCATTTTAGAGAAAGCCCCACACCATCTAAGATCTGTGTGGTAGCATATGATTCTAAATTTTTTTTGTTAACGATTAGAAAAGCTAGATGTTTAGAGGTTTTATTTGGTTTCATGATCATTTGTAGAGTTTTTTTTTTCTTTGAAGATTTGTTGAAGAAAAATATAGAAGAAATGAGGAATTTTTTTTTTTAGGAAGATAATGATTATTACAAAAGAAAAGGGTATTTGAAGGTGGAGTGCTCTCAAACCTTTCAAGTAAACACTTACAATTTTTCAAAAGCCCCAAGTTTTTTACACCAACTTCCAATCTTTGACACCACCACCCTCATTTTTTGACCTGCTAAAGCACACCACTAATAAAAGAAGTCTTATTTTCTCAAGAACCAACAACAAAACAATAACAGAACAGCAACAACCACCCACCAGCCTCGTGTTTATTCTCCCATGTGATATCTTCTTCCCTACGATCTCTTCTCCCCTTTCTTTTCCGCCTCCTCTACAGAACGAACAACATGGCTTAGTTGTTGAATAGTCTTCAGATCGTGAATCTGAACTGATACGGTGTTCATATCATCACTTGCCAACTCCACCGACCGACCTAGTGACCTAGCAGCAATGGAGACCATGGCTAAACTAATTCAACTTCAAAATCGATGGTGCAAGCAACATCTCTTCTAGCAAATGAAGGCGTTGACGATTAGCAACATGAGTTGAAGCGACTTTTTTCTCTCCTTAGCCATCGCACATGCCTTTGCGAGTAGGAAATCCATACTCGTGGACAAGTATGTGATAGCAAATGAGAAAAAAATTGAGGGGGCAGTGCGGTGGTGATGGTCGGGGTGGGGTAGTTCCTGAAAAGTGGAAAATAAGAAGTATGGTCGGGGACAGGGCGGAGCAATGGTGGTGTTGTTATTGCCAATGACATGACAGCTCAACGGTTAGAGCTTGACAGATGGTACCACTAGCTCATGGATTCAAACCCAGCTTGCGGCATCTTTAGTGGGTTCTGAAATCCTATAAAAACCCTACTTGCCTTTCAAAAAATAAAATAAAATGGTGGTGTTGTTATTGATAGAGAAAAGAGGGGCAGAGAAAATTTTGAAATTTTGGGTTTGTATTGGTGGTGTCAAAATACAGGTGGCAATGTTGTACAGAAAGGTGATAGTGGCGAAAATTCGGGGCCTTTTTCAAAATGGGATTTTTATTTTTTTTATATTTGTAAAAAAATGAATTTTTATGAATTCCCTTCTATAATAATTTTTTTAATGGTTAAATGATATCAACTTATAGATGTAGCCCAATTAATTGCTGTTGGATCTACTCTAGCAGATTTTAAGGCAAATATTGTGAACTGAGAAGGGAACCTTCCGATGTTGATATTAGATAATAGGGATGGGCACGGGACGGGATGGGACGAGATATACCCATCCCTATCCCATCCCGTTCATACGGGATGGGAAAAAACCCATCTCGACCTCGTCCCATCCCAAACGGGTTCAGGACGGGACGGGATCAGCGTGCTAATCTGGACATATCAAATAGAAGCCTGAAACTGCTGGACTGCATTTGACAATATATTTTGAAGAAAGCCTGGACTGCTGAAAGCCTGAAACTGCTGAAAGCCTGGACTGCTGGAAGCCTGAAAGCCTAGACTGCTGGAAGCCTGGACTGCTGGAAGCCTGAAACTGCTGAAAGCCTGAAACTGCTGGAATACACTTGCAGCTGCAAAATATTGAAGGAAAGAAAGTTGCACTTGCAACTGCTGAACTACATTTGACAATATATTTTGTAAACAACACCTGAAAAAAGGAAAGAAAGTTGTTAAGTAAGTTAGCTAACAGTAGTTGCAAATGTTCTATTGAGAACACCCAAGTGCTAGGACTAATATAACCAAACTGTTACAAGAAAAGTAAGCAGTAATTAATTTATGCAAATGTTCATAAAATAAATAAATAAATAAATAAGTAAATAAAAATATTAATAATTAATATTAAAAAATTAGTTCGGGACGGGACGGGATTGGCGGGATTGAAAATCTTCATCCCATCCCATCCCATTCTAGATCGGGACGGGTCGGGATCGCGGGATGGGATGCCCACCCCTATTAGATAATCTTTATCAAAGGGAGTTGCTGTGTAATTAACTATTTGATTCGATTGTACCAACTCTTTATTGTACTGATATTTTTGGAAGTTTCGATTTTGTTGTACCAATTCAAAATATGTAACACTGACTTTCATTTTTTTTTAAATAAAAATTATTAGGTGACTAAAATTTAGGAGCACTTCTAGGGAGCCTGGGTCTACTGCCTGGGTTTGCAGTCTGGGTGGCATTTTTACACTTTTGCCCCTGCATTTTTAACTAATCTTTAAATATAACAACAACAAATGAGGGGCAACAGGATAATTTTGCCCCCCCAGGCTGCAAACCCAGGCTCCCTAGAATTATACAAAATTTAGTTTTGTCGATAACATTTTTTTTAAAGTTCCAATGTTGATATTAGAGAATCTTTATCAATGGGAGTTGCTATGTGTACTCAACTATTTGACTCGATTGCACCGATATTTTTAGAAGTTTCGGCTTTGTTGCACCAATCAAAAATATGTAACACTGACTTTCATTTTTATCAATAAAATTTATTAAGTGGTTAAATTTTCTCGTTTGTGAGCATTAATTTGCTCTTGACAAAAAAAAATTTATCGACAAAACTAAACTTTAGTAACGAATTCTTAACTTTCAAATTTGTGTATAAACATCAAAGATACATTAACCATCGTCATAAGTTCTATAATAAACAACAAACATTATGATAGGTTGTGTAAAAAAATCTAAAGTGTAAAAAAGTATGATGTGTTTATCAAACACAGAGGGGGTGATATTAAAACTCAAATTTCATCACCAAACTTTATGGTAGTATAAATTTTTAGATGTAGAATTCTTGGGATTGAATGTATTTTTTTAATAATTGCAATCACTTACGACTTTTATAATTTATTTATTGACGCTCTTAAACGAGAAAATTTCATCTGTTAAAAAGTTTTCATTTATTAAAAACAATATTAAATTAATGTTACATCTTTTAGTTTGATACAATAAAGCCAAAATATCGATGTCACAAATACCTAATGCAACCGAGTGAAATAAAAAGATACACATACCAACTCCCTATTCAAAACCCAAAAAAAACTTCTCAACATCTCACCTATTATATCAAACTTCTCTCGCTAAATTCACGAAAACAACATCTTCTCTCTCTACCCATCATTCATAACGACAAAAAAACCCTCGACTCCCCCACCAATACCTCAAACCACTTTTCAAAAACCACTTTTCAAAAACCACTCTTCACCCTTCCCTTCCCTATAAATAACCCCTCACTCTCTCCTTCAAAACCCAACCCACAAACAAACACTAAATCAGACACTTATATATTTTTGTGAAAAGAAACTTCACTTGTAAACAACCAAAGAATATAAAAGAAGAAGATGAGTTACCTTGGGCGAGTCTGGATGGTAGCGAGTGTCGCGGTGATACAAGGGAACCACACCACCACTGATGAAGGCGGCAAATCCTTTCGCCTGAGTCCGAAGAGATTGTTCTCCTTCGACAACTCTTCTGGTTTTGGCGGTGTCTTTGGTTGCAATTTTGAGAAAGGAGGAGATGATAGGAGGAAGCAGGTGGATGAGTCTGTTCAGAAGGCTATGTATTTCAACTGTTGGGGAGGACCTTGATCATTTGATGGAATCGGTGTGTTGAATCGGTTTTGTAAAGAGGAGCTGAGTTCATGAGATCTTCGGATCGGATTGGATTGGATTGGATAAGGATGCTGGCACGTGATGAGTGGATAAGATAAAGAGGGATGTGACACGTGATGTGGATAAGGAGATTGATATACATACAATACGAGCAAACAAAAGTGGTGTAAATGTAAATTGTGGAAAAGTTCAATATGATGATTTGGTTCTTCATATTGTAATGTTTTGGCCCTCTATTTCAATCCACCATTTCTTCTTATGGTTTTGTTGAATTAAGGAATAATTGATCATCATCTGATCCAATCCATCAATACCACTCATGGGTTGTTTAATCATATAATCAAAATTCAATATGACTATTAATTATATGGTTTTTAATGGTCCATCTACCCGAGACTGGGACTTAAATTCATGCAAGTCCAGCCTTGATCGAGCCCAGGTTTGAACTGGGGGACCTCTAGTGTGTGAGACTAGCAATACTACAAAGAAAGGAACATTAGTTGGACAAAAAAAATTTATGGATTTACAGTAAGTTTATTTGATCATTGATACAAATGATCAATAAGGTCCCCAACAGCTCAAATACATGACTTTCCTCAATGACTCCTCTGATTGCTTTACCTTGTCTCCATCATCATCTCTCTTTCTTATTACACTTGATGATGATGATGATGATGATGAAGGTGGTGAAGTACTAAAACATTCCTTATCGACATGTTTATTTAGAGATCTAAGTGCACAGCCCAACCTACAAAATTCTTGATCCTTTAAAGCTTCTACAACTCCAAGACTTGCCATGTCAAACCAAGCTCTAGTTGTTGAACCCATGAGTGCCTCTTTTGTTTTAAAGAAGAATTAAAGATATTTGGTTGACGAAGAGCCAATGTGAAAGTATTTAGGACAAATAGCACTTATATAGGAGACAGATATGGACTGGGATGCCAAAACAGGAGGCAGTTCAGTTCATCATGGCTGGGTGAGACAGCCTGTTGTTTTGAGAGAAAACTGGCTATCCATATATCGTACAAGATAGGATTTTTGTTCAACTTGCATGAAAAAGATGCCAAAAGTATAATGTTCTTTTGCTTGATATATGGTAACAGTACCATACAGTGACGCCGTAAAGGTTCTTAATGAAATACGTTTTGAAATACGGTTTGAAACCCCCCGTATATGTCATCTAAAATTGCAGGTAATACCAATTGATGACTGAGCATTCAAAAATTAACAGATGGATGCGAAAGGTTTCTATTCTCCTAATACCATGATAAAAGAAACTTGAACCAATCCAACACATCACACAAAAAGCACCCTCCATTGATCAAAAATCGATTCCCTTGAAGCTTCATCTGCCCTGAAGACTGCCTAAAAGGCACAACTTCAAATGACAATTACAAATTTTAACCTTGAACGACATTATTGAAAATTTATTTAACACTGTCAGATAGGAATAGGAAACACAACGCGATAGAGTATTGAGCTCTGTCCTTGTTCTAAAAATGTGCCTCAGGCAGAATAATGATCAGCACTCGATCAATTCCACGGTTGAAGGGGAGGGATGACAAGAACTGAACTTCTGTTTATGTAAATATTACGTTCATTTTGACCTACTATCACAGACCAAGGGATCTCTTCCCTAGTTTTCTGTTGATCAGTTTCCCTGATAGATCAGAAAATTGTTTTGTAGAACACCTTAAAAGTCACAACTTCAACTGAGAACAACAAATTTAACTTTGAATGACGTTGATGAAATAACCAACCATTTAACCATGTTTAGATTACAAGACACTATGTCAGAATATCGAGCTCCATCAGTAAATTACAAGAATATCGGAAAGAAACAATAAACATTCTCATTTAAATAGATGAATCAATCTCTGCAGTCAAATACAAGCAGACAACTAACCATAATGTCTTTCGATTCCGACTAAAAAGGAACACATGTTAACCAATGGTAAATTATAGCCTCCATTTAGCTATCTGTTATATTCAAAACCTTTTCAGACGGTAACATGCGTGTCTGTCCATCCTTTCTCAATCAATTCTGCTGTTGAATGGGACCGTCATGAGAACTGAACTTCTGTTTATGTAAACTATACAATAGATCAAAAGTTCAGACTGGAAAGCATCAAATAGTAATGGTTTGTCTAATCTAATATCTCATGATGCGCTACTCAGCCGTTTTTTAAGCTCCTCAACAATGCTACTTCTTGCAACTGATATCTCCTCTCTGGTATTAGTGTTCCTTAACTTGACAATGCCCTCATTAAGTTCTTTTTCACCTTGTATCACCATCCAAGGGATGCTCGACCGTTCGGCCCGAGTAATCAGTTTCATTATATCTTTTTTGTGCATCATGAATTCTGCTTTCAGTTTCGCATCCCAAAGTTCACTAACCAGCTCAGCAGCTTGAGATAGGTCCTCCCCAAGAATGCCCACCAAAACTTCTGTTTCCGTTGCTCGAACAGACTGCAAACACATAATAAGTGACTTAAATTCATTTCACTAAACATTTTAAAGTCATCCAAAAAAACAGGTAAAGTCTCTACATCTCAAACAAAAACTGAAAGATAAATGTAAATGTAAGCAAGGGTTTGCAAGGTTATCAAAATCATCAAGCTTAAATAATATTGGTTTGGGAAAAATAAACCCAAAAAGTTCAACACTCTGTTTAAAAATATGCTAACATCATTTAGACGAAACTCGATATACAAGGCACTAAGAAGTATGTAGCGTCACAAACTCCATTTGGGTATAAATTTTGAAAGGCTCTTTACCATGCTTCACTAAACGATCTTTTGAAAAGATTACACACTTCCAGATGCATACTTACAAGGCATGATAGCAAGCCTAGTCATTAATCCTACAGGTATACCCATCTACCTATGTCATTTACTTTGTACTTCTTCCTTGTGTTGCAAGAATAAAAGGGCATGTTTATGCTGACTTGACTCACTATAACACATGGTTCAACAGCAAGAGAATTGAGAATGATATTAACTTTTTTACCCTTTGGCACTTCTTTTACACTGATTTCTTGCATACAACAAGGCATTAACAGAAACTTATATTTGCTTCAATGGTAGAATCTGCATCATAAGTTGCAATGATTACACTCAAAATTCGGACAGACGATGACAAACTAGATTTCTACGTAGGAAATCCAAACTTTATGTAAGATTATTGATTGCTTGTGCAGGAAGACACAAAAATCACCTGGTTTTGGTCTTTCACAAGCTGTTCCATTATAGTAAATACTCGTTCTATCCCAAGGCTGACACCGATTGCGGGAACCTGCTTTGTACCAAACATTCCAATAAGATTGTCATAACGCCCACCAGCTGCAATGGAACCAACCTGGGAACACTTGTATATTAGTGATACAATTAAGTCGAAACCCAAACCAGATTGACTGAAGACCATTACAATTTGAAAACATAAGAACATAAAATTGTTGTTTTCTGATAATATTAACTTTACAAAAAAAACCAAATTACAGATCAGAATGTTGTGAAATCAATGAATCAATAAATATATAGGTGAATTTGTAGCTGAGGCGTGAACATCTCTAAATCATGGAGAACACTTAAAATAGAGTTCTAGCACCTTTTCAAATGTGTCTACGAAAAATGAAATACAAATGAATAAGTATAAAGGCAATCGACCATCCAGTCAAATTAGGTTTTTACCTGAGTAGCTCCTTTAAAAATGGCTTCATATATTACTCCAGTGTAGTAATCCAGACCTCTTGCAAGGCTCAAGTCAAAAACCACTCTATTTATACATCTAGATTTTTCCAGAGCTTTGAATAGAATCTCCAAGTCTTTCAATGCATCAACAGATCCTTCATTTGTCAAAAATTGGCTGCCATCTTGTTTCAACTCAGACAATATTTCCAAAGGATTCCCTCTTTTCTTCACTAAGTTGCCAATTTTATCTGCTGTTTCAACAGTTAAACCCTTCTCTTCAACCTACAGCAATAAAACATAATCTTTAACATAATATTTGGCATCTCCACCACCATAAAGAAATAAATTAAATAATATATGGGAACAGCAAGTACTAAACAATAAATAAATATATATAAATATAAATTAATTTAAAATAAAAAATCATATCTTCTGATTAATATGTGATTCAAGCAATTCACACAATACTACGACTTGAGCTAGTGCACAACGCCACAAATTCTAACATTTTACCATACAGGAAAAACTTTCCAGAAATGCGACAATTGACCACACTTTAACACACCCATATATATACTGAAATACATCGAGAACGAGAGATTAAAACAAGTTAAATAGCAGAGAGAAAATTTCATCCCAATGGAAATGAGGTCGGAAAAAGCGCTCTGTATTTGAGAATCATCCAAGAAGTGCTCCATTTCCAAACTGAAATAATATGTTTTCCCACTACCTCTATAGTGATGCATAGATATTAATCCAACAACAAGGGAAAAAAATAGCATGGCAAAGATATAGAAAATATTTAACTTTGAATCTGGAACGAGATGCATGTGTTGTTTTTAGAAAAGATTAAAATCCATTGAGAAAGAGGAAGAAAGAATGCAATTGAAAATAAATACTAATTACTAAGGATCCAGAAAGGAATCTTCCCAAGATCAACAAGTTAAACAGAGATTGAGATTAATCAATCCCAGCCACCTTACAAACATCAAACCCTCAAACTTAAAAACCTCACCTACAGACACTACTCAAGAATACACGCGTGTTATAAAAATAAATTCTCACCATTTCCTTTTTAATCTGCTCAAATGATTGCTTATCCAACTTGTCGATGCTTGAACATATCGTTCTGAATTTTTCAGGAGGTACTCCACAAATCTCCAACATTCCATCCAGCAATTTTCGATGATTCAACTTTACCTACACAAGAAAACATTTCTAAAATCTGAATACCAATGGAAGTATGAAACCTCCAAATTCATTATCATTAGTATTCCTGTTAATATTACATATAACTGAAAAACCTCAAAAGTTTGATACCATAGAGTTGAGCAACATTTGAAGTGAATCAAAATTTTCAGTACCAAACAGACATATTTTGGCCCTTATTGGGCTTCTGATAGGTGCAACAAGACAAATTCATATCGAAAACACAAACCAAGAAAAAGAGAGTACCTCATAATCACCAATGTTTAATTGATCAAGCAGTTCGGTCAAAACTCTAATGACCTCGAATTCAGGCGCCATCACTTCATATTGACCAGCAATGTCAAAGTCACATTGATAAAATTCACGATAACGCCCCTTGGATGGGTTATCCCTCCTGTATACTTTAGCTATTTGATACCTCTTGAATGTGGTAATACCATTCATGGCCACATATCTGGCAAATGGTACAGTAAGGTCATATCTCAGAGAACAAAGCTCACCACCCTGTAATCATTCATAAAACAAATTATATTCACAACCAAGCCCCAACAAATTTTATTTTTTTTAAATAAGGGTATTCTAAAACAACTTGAATATAATCAACATGCGAATAACCTAATTCAGCAGGTCAAGTTCCCATAGTGAAAATAAATGTACAGGGTATGTGTTCAAAAGAATGACAATTCTTGTAAGATTACATTGTAGCACACTTCTTGAGCAACCACATTAGAAGGCTAGAGGTCATCTATAAAGAAATCTACATTATTGAGCGTCTCTATTAGGGACTAGCGGATAGTGAAACCAGAAGTTCAGAGGCTAGAACTTCTCGTATTTTCTAATCTATATTCTTAGCAAACTCTAGTTCTTACAGGGCTCCTCTAAATCTTTTTGCCAAACCTAGAGATTAGATAAAGTGGTCAACCCTGCAATGATCACCTCTTTACGTCACAAGATATCTTAAAATTTCCAGTCTCTAGCAGCAGAACCAATTATAGAACAAAATAACACATCATATTCTTCTTCTGTTACATTTGTATGTAAAATAAGCTTTCAAAATGAAAATGGATGACAGACACTTCAAAATGAAAATGGATGATGTTAACTAAGAAGGTCGAAGAACTATGAACTATCTTTACTTCTTTAGCAATAAGTTTACAATTCAACGATAGACTCTGCCACGAGATGTTAATGTGATGCAAGTGTTTTATATCTTCACTTAAGATTAAAAACAGTGTAAGTATTGCAAGTAAGGAATGAAGGGGTGTTTCAAGATTGTGAGATTGTGACTTCGAATGAAAGAAGGTCGTCAAAGTTTTCTTTGGCATTGTTATTGGCATTGTTAACATGGCGGGGATCAAAAGCAGCAGGTACATTTAATTGGACTTGAGATTAAATGAAAGCACTTAAACATATGTTTTACCCCAAACAATTACAACAATGTGAATGCAACACAATATGAAGGCTATTTACTTCATGCGATTTATTTACAGTTACTCAATCAACTCTCTTTACATGTGAAAGTTTTAGAATTGGGAAAGAGATAGGAAGAGGGATCACACATGAAAAGGAGAATTGATTGTCTATACACTTTTAACAAATATCATTGGAGTTGTAACTAAAAAACAAATAAATAAAAGGAAAAATGTAGGTACCACGAAATCACTATTTGCCTTCATTGGCGATTTGAGTGTCCTAGGAATGGAAAATTAATTCTTCTGAATCAAACAGTATCAGATTGGCCAAATCACCAACTTACGACAAATAATTTCCAGATACTATACCTATCTAGCAATAACAATGTCGTACAAATTAAAAATATAATGATTCCAAACAACAAATTTACAAATTAAAACCAAAGTATCATAATTACGAAGTATTGAACACGTTAACCAAAAAAACACAATACGAGATACCTGTGCAGTTAAAACAGCGTTATAACGTCGATATAACGTTTAACGGGGATGAGCCATTATGTTTTGACCAAGGATGCACAGACACAATCATGTCGGATACGGGCACGCATCCTGTCGGACACGAACATGATACGCCAACTCGGCAACTTTCCAAAAACTAAGACTCGGGAACACGGTGGCACATCATTTTTTTTATAAGTCATATGAACATAAATAATAATCTAATAAAGAAATGATTTTAAGTAAAAAGACCAAGAAGTATGAAGATGAAAATGTAGTACAAATTGTGTTGGAAAAGAAAAAAAAAAAAATAGAGAAGAAGATGACACTCTGTAGCAAGAAAAGAATAAAGTATATTAGAGGAGATCCAAAAGCAAAGGAGAGAAGAAGCATAAACTACCTCTATGCTTCATCGCCCTCTTTATCTTGCATCATAATTGAAAGTTTTTTCACTTTAGATGAATTATCAATTTTCAACTTAGGTGATTATATGCGGCCATCTAAAAGTAAAAAATAAAATAAAATTGGTTGTCGAGTCTTTATTGTGTTCTAACCGAATTTTGGGTGTGTCGGAGGCATGTCCGACACGTTGACTACATTGACCATGTGTCTGACACGTGTCGAATGCGTGTTGTGTGAGTGTCAGTGTCGGACATGGGTACGACAAGTTTTTCGAAGAGTGTGTTTCCTTGGTTTTGACATTATCACGTTTTGATATCACGACTCCAATATAACGATCGTTATTGATATAACTTTTCTTCAATGACATCGTTTTAGCGTTTTGTTCTAATACATTAAAAAATAAAATCGCCTATTTCATTTTCAATCAAACAAGAACCCAGATAACCCGACATCGTCGGTTGACAGAGAATGAAAGAAAAAGGGAAGAAGACAAAGAGTCGATTGCAGTCTCTGTTGCGACTTCACTCTCTGTTGCAATCTCACTCTCATACGATGGGAAGATTTTTTTTATTAATATTTTGATGTTTTTTTAATTTAATGTTATGAACATGATTTACTTTTTTACTCTATAATACGTTAATACTTAGTGGTGTTATAAAAATATATATTAAAAAACTATTCAATTATATATTGTTATATCCCGTTATAACATATAATGCTCCTGAACCATTATGGGTCCGTTATCCGTTTTAACTGCATAGCAAGATACGCCAGTAGACACACTTCTACATTTTAGTATTATTTATTTTTCAACAATAAGTTTTTCACAGTAGTCATATTCATATTTACTCATGTACTATTATCTTGCCATGATATGCTTGTAAATTAGTATTAAATTATAACTTTTCAAAAGTTAATGACCCAAGTATGGGGTGCCAAATGGGACTTGGGAGCGCTCGTGAGTGTCGACAGGTTTTTTTTTTTTAAAAAATAGAGTGTTGTTGTTATATAGAATAAAATATGGTAGAACCCATAAATTCAATAAGATATATAATATCGACAAAACTAAAATACAGAATACCTGGTCCGCTAGGTCATATATCAATTTTGAATCCTCGCCATACTTTCCCATAAGTGTCTCTCTCAATTCAAAAGCAGGGGTGTCTAGAGCTGTGGCTCCGTGCCTCTTAAATACCTGTTCAATGATTGAAAATGCTCTTTCCCTAATGGTCATTTGTTCTTTTGCAAAATCCCGAGTACCCTGATAAATGCAGAAATGAGATGAAGGTAGCGAAAACAACCAATTCAAGCAAAAGAAAAGAAGTATCTTTAATTAACAAATATGCATTTTAAGTTGCAAGAAAGATAGAACAATTAAAAAAGATATATCTATCCTGCATTATCTCACCTTGGGAACTTTGGGAATTCTTCTAGATTCATTACTCTCTACAAGCTCTTTAATTTGCTTCAAGAAAACATCAAGTTCTACATCCTTTGGATCAAAGAACAATGAAAGGTCATGTGCCCATTTACTCAAAAGAGCCATGTCATCGACTGATTCCACAATCTCAATCCGCAACTTGTCCTTTATAAGCTGTTTTATAACAGCGGTTCCCTTGCCTAAAGCCACCTTCTTCTTCTTTTTCTCGCCACCCTTCTTTTCTGCATTCTGCTTACTCACATTTGCCTCAACCTTCGAAGAAACAACAGAAGCTTCTTTACTTTTCTCAGTCAGCTCATTTATCTCCAGTAGAAACAATGCCAATGCTCCTTCCAAAGCAATAACCTCTCTCACCCCAACCAACAAATTGAACAATTCATGCACAAATTCGAAACCATACGACGTCTGTGTAGCTTGAAGTCCATCTCTTAAACCCTCAAATTTTTTACTACAACTCTCAAACAACTCCAACACCCGCGATCGGGTATCAACATTATCAATCGAATCAATGCTCAATTTCAATCTATCCAAACTATGCTCCGCCAAAAACACTAATGAACTTCCCAAAGGCAAAAATGCCGTAACCAATGCCTTCTTAATTCCTACACTAGCATTCAAACCCAACTTTCCACCTTTCACACTAGAATTCAATTCGACCCGAATTCTCGAATGAACCAGTCTCACCACCTCTCTCAAACTACCATGAACATTCGGAATCTCCGATACCACACTAGACTCCACCTTCCCAACAAGCTTTGACCCCATAAGTAACACCTTCAAGTCACTAGCAACAGCTGCTGCATCCTTAGCAGAGAACCCATCACCAGAATCCACAAAACTAAGCGCCCCAGACACATCAGCCTTCGAAGCCTCACACGACAAGGCACCCACCGCATCCGCCACAGTCGATAATGCCGTCGAACAATAATCAAGAATTGCACAAATCCCATTGAACTCACAGCAAGAATTCTCCAAAACCACCAACTCAGCATCAGTCACTCCCATTTCCTCTAAAGTCTTCCCATTTAATCCATAAAACGACTCTAAAAACCCAATTGTGGAGCCAAAATCCAAACTTTTTGGTTCAAACCCTCGATTCAGAGTCTCACTGATGAGTGTGGGGAGAAGGGGACGGATTCCAGGAGTGGGCATGACGAGTTTGTTCAAGAGGACGAAGAGGGCAGCTCTGGATTCGATCAAGGTGAGAACTTTAGGGTTCGGGTTTGTGATTTGTGGGAAATTTGATGAAATTGGGTGCTTTGAAGAAAGCTTTTCGACGAGAGACGAATCGATTTTGACCTCAGAGAGAGCGTTGGCAATGGAGTAAACTGTGGATGGGGTGAGTGCTGAGCCTTTGCCACCGATTGTGACGACGGAGGGTTTAGGTTCCACCGCCATTGTTGGTGGTTTGGGAGCAGTTACAGTGGTTTTGCAAGCGGCAGGAGTGAGAGTAGTAAAAAGAGTTAGGGTTTTGGACAGAGATTCGGTAAATGAAGACTTGGGGGGTCGTGGATGGATGGGGCAATTGATTGTTTGGGTGCCTATAAAATTTGTCTATTTGGCAATTTTGTTCATTAAGGCCTCGGTGGAATGGGAATGGGAATGGGAATGGTAATGGTAATGGTATTGGTAATGGAAATGTGTATGTTTGGTGTACCTATGAATCACAAATGGTATGTGAATATATGGTAGGAATGGAATGGGAATGAATTGTATCTTTACCAATATGCCCTTGGTTATTATAACAATGGATTTTATGCCATCTACTATATTATATAAAGGAAATTATATATAAATTAAAATTTGGAGCACCATAAATAGAAATGCAACTGTATTACATAATAATTCCAACAAATAATAAAAACAATGGCATATACAGAAAAATATAACCATAAAATATATGCATTCAAGTGGTATATAACCATCAAAGTACTCATATGGCCCATAAGACCTGATAATAGCAAAATATATACAAGGTTACACAACCATAGACATTGTTTGGTTGGATTAAAAGTTTCAACAAAATAGCCAAAAAAGAACTACTCCTTCTAGTTCACATTATGTCCCCTTAATCACGAGAGATGATCCTTTTCACATACCCTGCCCTTACATTTGGTGCAAGACAGAAGAAGTACTCAACTCGGGTAGTATCGGACCCCAATTTCAATGCAGCTTCCTCTTTCTCCTCATCGGCCAGTCCTTCCAAGCTTTGTAATTCTGTAAAGAACTGCTTCCTCTCCTCAACAAGCAACTTGTCTGTCCCCATTGCCTGACTTAGCTCATGAGTAGCCTTTTGAATTTCAGTTCCAAAGGTCTTTGCCACTTCACGTAGAGCCAATATGACATGAGATTCATCTGAACTTTTCTTTCTCTTCTTGCACCGAAAATTAAAGTCCCCTCAGTTGGAGTGCATTTCTCTTCCTTGGCTGGGGTAACATCAGCAGTATCAAAGTGAGACATATTAGCATGTGAACCAGCCATGTCAGTAGCCAAAGTAGACATTTCAGCATTAGAGAATACAGGTATGTATGGTCCATGGGAAGACATCTCCATGTCACTGAACCAATCCACTGTTGGATTATTATAATCTCTAGTAGTCTGATCATTCCTTTCACGAGTGGCTTCATCTACTATTTCAGCGGGGTCTTGTGCATATCCTCCATTCGCACGATCCTTGCCAAATACAGTGCACAATGCATCAAAATGTTCTAGCCTTTTGTTTCTAAACCTAGCAGCCCTCTTGTGACTCTGCATATCCATATCAGTGAAATTAATATAAGAAAAATACAAATTAAAAGTAACAGAAAACACCAAAACAACAAATCATACCTTCACATACTCATCCCACACAACATTTTCAGCAACCACACATTTACGCACAGAATCTCAGCCAAATCCACTTGAGCATGAACCATAAACCATATCGTACACAACGCAAAAGTCTTTTTTCATGGTCCTCAGTCTGGACTCAATGTGTGGCTTACTCTTATGCCAGCATCAGGGATTACAACATGAATTGCTTGCTCTAAAGCAGTCAGATATCCTGGTTTGAAGCCATTATCTGCATTCAGTGTGCCTTTGTTGTACAATTCCAGCAGAGCAGCAACCAATACATCATCCTCTGCGTCGGTCCATTTATGCTTCTCATATTGAGACATCCCTACAACTTTTTTTTATAAAAAGGATACATAATCCAGATTGGTTCTGTAAACTGAAATTTTAATACAATATACAATATTCATACACAAACTTAAATATACAACAATCATAAACAAAATACACACATATTTCAATATAATAAGTCAAAGTAAACTGAAATTTAAAATTAACAAGAGCATTTTCAAACTATGACGGAGCTCCCCTTTCATTCTCATACATCTCTTGCGCCAACTGCAACCTCCAATCACTCCATGCATCACTAACTTCTATTGTTGTAATTGGTTCATGGGCTTGCTCATACTCGTTATCAACATCCTCACATCTTACAACATTCTCCAAAGGATCATAACACATTTGTTTTCTTATGAGATTATGTAGAAGACAACATGCTATGATTATGCGATTATGTGTCCTAACTGGGTAAAATGATGGACTCCTCAATATACCCCACCGCATTTTCAGCAAACCGAAACATCGTTCAATGTAGGGCTGAAAACCGAACCGACGGTTCGGTTTTTCACCTAAACCGTGAACCGAACCGACTTAGGTCGGTTTTAAAATTTTCAAACCGAAACCGAACCGACCATTAATAAAACCGATCCGAAACCGAACCGATTCTAATTTATGCAAACCGTAACCGAACCGACTAAAATCGAACCAAAACCGAAATAAAACCGAACCGACCTACTATTTTAAACTTATTGTATTATTTATATATAAAATATATATTATTTATTATATATATTCGGTCGGTTCGGTTTGGTCGGTTAAAATCGCATAGAAACCGAAAACCGAACCGACCACTTCGGTTTTGAATTTTTTGAAACCGAAACCAATCCGAACCGAATTTAAACCGAACCAATCAGTTCGGTTTAGATCGGGTCGGTCGGTTTAATCGGTTTGATCGGTTTTTTGTTCAGCCCTAGTTCAATGACATTTCTAGCAGATGAGTGCTTGTAATTGAATAACTCTTTTGGAGTGGTTGGTTGATGTCCTTCTCTCCAATCATTTAGATGATATCTCTGACCTCTAAAAGGTGCTAAGAACCCCTCACAGTTGATGTACCCCGCATCAACAAGGTAATAACAACCTATATGACAGATTCATAATTTTAGTAAAGGAAATATTATATGAATATGCTGAATTATTTCACTTTTGATGAAAAATAACACAAACTCACCGTGTGGAACTCTCAAACCATGTGATCTACTAATTGCATCACTAAGGGGGGTGTATTGTATCTGGATTCTGTGGGCAATTTAATAAATTCCATGGATTCTGAAAATCCAAGTGTATTCAATTTGGATTTTAAAAAGTCCACAAAAGTCTAGGGGTATTCAATCAGGATTTTAAAAAGTCTTTCTGAAATCCACAAAGTCCAGGGGTATTCAATATGGATTTCAAAAAGTCCACAAAAGTTTTAGGGTATTCAAAATATCATTCATATTTATGGATTTGGAAACTCATGGATTCTCATGGACTTTGTAGTGTTAGGTATAAATAACAAAGTTCAATAGTTTGCCAGCCTCCATATCAAAGATTTCAACGTGAAAAAAAAGTCTCTCAAAGTTCTTCCTTGTGCCACCCGTGAAGAGGTTGGTTCTCATCCTCTTGTTTTCTCAATTCTTTTTCTATCTTTGCATAGTGTTCATAGTTGCATCATTGATGATTTTGGATTAGGGTTTGAATTAAATTATTAGGGTTTATAAGTTGTGTTAAATTAACGTATGCTATCATAATGATAACCTCTTTTTGCTGTATGGTAAAAGGATTCTTTGATTTATCATGATGACATAATGAAATTGGTGATGATGTTTGCATTCTTCGAGAACTTCTTCCTTTCTATAGAACAGCAGGATATTTGAGCTATTCTTCCTAAAGAACGGTTTTTATGGGTGTTTTGTGCTCTTCTCATTGTGTTTTCAAGGAGTCAATTGACGGCCTTTGTATTATTGTTTTCCATGTTTTCTTGTTCATTTTCTGTATGCTGTGTGGGGGAGAGGTGTTGATGCCAGTTTTGGTTGGGTGAGTCACAGGATGGGATTAGTTACTGTAAATTGTTTTGTCTTGTTTTTTTAAAAGTGGATGACTTATTTTTCTGAGCAGTGGATAAAATATTTGTATATGGATTTAGTAGCAGATATGCCACCTTTAGGCTTTTGTACAACTATTTATTTATTTTTAGAAAAGGTCAATTGCAATAAGAGAGAAAAGGAGTACAGGGTATAGGTGTGTTGACATGTTGAAATTGCATCGGTACTCAATCACTGATTGGATAGATATTCAGGGAACTTGTGTTGTTTTTCCTAGAAAAGCAGTGATTCTCAATCACCTATTCCTGCTAGTGGGGTTGGAAATGAGAAGAAGGGTGTTGGTATTGACGATATTTAATCACAAACAGAGCATGGAAGAGTTAGAAATCCAGTGCATATAGGAATTGAGTTGTAAAGCTCATACAACAGCTGTTATGCAATCTGTGGAGCATATGGACAGCAATAAATGAAAGGTTGTTTCAAGGATGCACTCTTGAGGAAAGGGAGACCGGGATGGAGGATATTGTGTTGTTAACTTATGACATTCAGGATCAGCATGGGCAGGGGAAGGATACTCTTGGATTCTTTGACACATTGACTAATATTTTCTTGTTGTACAAGGAGAGTTTCTATTATCTTTTGATCATCTAATAAAAACATGATCTTGAAAGGATAAAGGATTACAACATCAGCCATTATGAAGATGAAATAAGTCGGCCTAAAGAGCTTCCAAGCTTTCTTTGCATTTGATCTTCGTAGGGTGGCAGTGGGCCTGGTGGTATTACCATTTATGAGTTTAGGATAGGCCTGACCCGTTACTCCAGTTAGTTAAAGTGTAGATGAAAAATGGGAACCCGACCCTTTGGCATCCCTACATTTGAGTTTTGCTTAGCTTATCCAATATGTTTTTGATGGTTAATTGGATCATAAATGCTACATATATGATATTTTGCTATAGTTGGTTGCGTATGACTAGATTTATGTAACTATGGTTTTGACTTCCATGTGTTTGGATCATGATTGGACCATATAAGTTGATCACGGTTGGATCATGTATGTTTGTATATAAACTATAATGTCTTAGAGATATCCTACTGCATGTCTTCATTAGAGGTTGAACAATAGTCATATGAATTCATTAGAGGTTAAACAATAGTCATAAAACGTTCATCCAATTCTAATTAGATATGACATATAGCATATAGGCATAACCATACATGCTTCATGTATGATAGATTAGCTTCATGCATGTAGTGATCATATAGAGGAATGAAACTACTTTCGAGTTGTGTCTGATACAGTAGCATATATTTGCTTCATAAAATACTTGTTGTAATATATAGATGGGAGATTCACAAGGTAACGGTAAACGAAAATATTATAAAACTTGGACCGCGGAAGAGAGCAATGCTTTGCTCCAGCTCATGGTTGAAGGCGCCATGCTTGGGTTCAGGGATATTAATGGTGTTATAAGTAAAACAACCATAGAGGCAAAGTTACTTCCAAAACTTAAGGAGAAAATTAGTAAGGAGATAACTTATAGCCAGTATCAAAGCCGAGTGAAATGGTTTAAGAAGCAATACAGCAATTACTCTCAGCTTATGCGCCACAATTCTGGGTTTGGATGGGACCCGATCACAAAGAGATTCACTGCGCCTGATGAAGTATGGGCAGACTATTTGAAGGTGGGTTAAATATCTTGAACTTTTATTCTATTTTACAGCTTAATTTTTTTGACTCTTTAACATATTAACTTTCTTTATATTTTGAATCTTTTTTTCAGTCACATCCAGCGCATGCGCACTTTCAGTCAGAAACTTTTGCAGACTATGAGGATTTGAAGATTGCAGTTGGTAATGGAACTGCAACTGGGATGGGGTCAATAGGTCTAGGTGATGATACAGATGCCACAACATATGATGAAGAAGGAAATGAATCTTGGGAATTTGGTGGCATGGATGACTTGGTCTTTGATCAAGACATCAATGCATTTGTGCAAACTGAAAATGCAAATGATGCACCACAAAGCAGAGCTCATGGCAAAAGAAGTAGAGCTGATTATGAACAAAGTAGCAACTCAAAAGGGGTAGCTACTCAAGCTGCAATTCTGGAAAACATATCAAGTGGCTTTGGTGAAATTGTAACCAGTTTTAAAACAATTTGTGGCATAATGGAGAAGAGAGAATCAACAAACAGCGAATGTTGGATTGCTATTCAAGAGACCCCAGGATTGAATAATGCTGCTCAGTTTTTTGCGATTAGTTTTCTTAACACTAAAACAAAGCAAGACACCTTCTTGAAGATGAGTCCAGACCAAAGACTTGATTGGATCACTTGGGCACAAAGGGATGCATAAAGCTAATAAGCTATAGGCCATTTGGATTTTTAAGTCATGTAGTTTGATACTTTTTTATATGCATAAGGCTAAATACTGTGTGTTGATTTCATTTTGCAAATGATGATTTTTAATTTGGTTGTGTTGAATGATTTGATTTTGTTGAATGTTGGATTGCGATTTTTCATGTCATTACCTGCCTGTTTATCTTTTTTTTTTTGTTAGATACATGTCTTGTTCTCTAATGTCTAATATATTTGGTTTGAATATATAATGACCTTGTTCAGGTACTTGCTTTGATAGCAATCTGTGAAATGGACATGTATGGAGTTGATGAACAGGATGAAGAGTTTTACAAGGCCATGAGAATTTTATTAACGGCAATACAAGCAGTGATTTATGTGTTATATAATCTTGTGCCCAATATAAGTGATGAACGTATTAGACATCCATTGACTCGACGACCGGTGACATCAAATGGATACATATACATGAATAAGTTATTGGATGGAGACCCACATATCTTTCGGAATGTCTACAGAATGTATCCTGAAGTGTTTCGAAAATTATGTGTCATCATACAAGAGAAAACACCTCTACGGAGTACTAGATATATTTGTGTTGAAGAAATGCTTGCGACCATTTTACTAGTTGTCGGTCAAAACAATCGATATAGTGAACCTCGAATGGTATTTGAGCGATCTCATTTCACTGTTAGCAGAAGTTTCAACAAAATCTTGAAGAGCTTGAATACAATAGCTCTAATGTTCATGGCTAAACCACCGCTACTTGATACCACACCACCTAACATAAGAGAAAGTACAAGGTTTTATCCTTTCTTTAAGGTACGCAATGTAAGTTTTATGGCAAATATTTATATCACTGTATTGCTTTAATATTGGTTCTTTTCTTCTTTTTGTACATATGTTGTAATTATTTTTCTTTTTTCTCAGGATTGTATTGGAGCTATTGATGGCACACATATTCCTGCAACGGTTGTTGGACGTGAGGTCAGTAGATTCAGGAACCGTCATGGAAAACTATCACAAAATGTTTTAGCAGCTTGCAACTTTGATTTACAATTCATATATGTGCTTAGTGGATGGGAGGGTTCTGCTCATGATTCGAAAGTGTTAAATGATGCTATTTCTAGACAAAATGGACTCAAAATACCATCAGGTATAATGTTACGTGCATTAAAAATGTAGCAAACTTATTGAATTTTATACCATATAGTATAAAGTATAAACATACTAATTGCACATTTTTTTATGATCAGGTAAATATTACCTTGGAGATTGTGGATTTCCAAACCGACGTCATTTTTTAGATCCATTTCGTGGCACTCGATATCATCTCAAAGATTTTGGCGGTCCAGGAAACCATCCTGTCAACGCAATTGAGTTATTTAATCTTCGTCATGCTTCATTGAGGAACGTAATTGAGAGAATATTTGGAATATTCAAGTCGCGGTTTACAATTTTCAAATCAGCACCACCATTTCCTTACAAGACACAAGCGGAGCTTGTTTTGGCATGTGCAGGATTGCATAATTTTCTTCGACAAGAATGTCGTTCAGATGAATTTCCTCCTGAACCAGAAAATGATCCGGTAGAGAATGATGAAGGTAATTTTGAATGGGATGATATTCAAACCCAAGAGCAGCAAAGAGAAAATGCTAATCAATGGAGAATGAGTATTGCTAATCAAATGTGGGCAGCAGCTCAAGCAAACATCAACGTTGCTAACAATGATAATGAAGAAAATGACCATAATCATGAAGGAGAAGAATGATCATATACAATTTTAATATTTATGGACGTTTACTTCTTATTTTAAAGATGCTAATTAATGACATTTTCTTTTTCTAGTTTTTTTAGCACATGTATCTCTATTTTATGGACGTTTTTTTTGTTTCATCACTATTTACCAACTTCTTTTTTATCTTGCAAATAATTAGAAATCTGTAAAAGTCGTTCATACAAAGTCCGTGGATTTTTATAAATCTCTAGAAAGTCTGTAGCAAAAGTCTATGGATTTAAGAAATCAGTAGAAGTCCGTGGACAATTTAAAGAGTCTGTGGATAATTTAAAGAGTCCGTGGACTTTTCAAATTATTTATCAATTCCATAAGAATCCATATACAATACACCCCCCTAAGTATCCTCCCATCAGTAGCAGAACCCTCCCAACCAGGTAACACATAAATAAATTGCATATCTTGTGAACAAACACCCAAGGTGTTTGTACTTATCTCATTCTTTCGATTACAGAATCTAGCCTTGTCAGCTACTGGGACTCTTATCCAGATATGAGTGTCATCTAAAGCGCCAAGACAATTCTACAACATGTATAACAGTTATGTTTAAACCAGCTAAAACATATTTTACTTTTTTCTTAGATATATGACATAAAGAAATTACCTTGAACCATTTCCATCGCTCATCATGAGAGTCATTAGGCACAGGTTCAAGCCTTTTTAACAACTCTTCATGTAAGAACATGAGGCTTGTCAACACCTTGTTGAACGACCTACTAATAGTTTCTCCCGATCGCATGAACCTAAATATAATTACTCGGTTCTTCACATGATGGGCAAGGATGTGTAAAAATATAGCAACTTGTTCTGGGATACCCATATACTTGGTTGGTTTTAGCCCACCTATGATTTCTATCATGGAACACAAATTTTCAAAGGTAGACCTATCCATCCTTAATTGTGCAATGCAAGTGCTATCACTTGCATACACCATTTGCGTAAGGTGTTGTCTTTGCAATGCAAAGTGTAAAACATATGACTTAACCTCGGGTCTAATACTATTCAAAGATACGGCAATGCAAAAATTGTAAAATAGGCTTGTCATGCTAAGTATCTGAGTCCATAAAGATGAAATAATGGCCTTCTTTCTCATCCGTTTCATTTTGATTGATGTTATACTCGATGAAGGCATGACTGCATAAAGGTAAGTTGGTAACAAATTAATACAACAAGCATAGAAGTTTAAAATATGACAGTTTCAACAGAGGAATATAATAGAATTCAAGACTTCAGATGAATTACAAGAAGCATAAACAACGAATTAATTCATCTAATATTTAGTGATTAACAACTCAAATCCTAGGATTTCATGTTAACCATTCAGAGACTCGTAACAAAAACATATATAAATCTTTTAATAGGCAAATCATTTAAAAGTTGTTCATTTTGAAAGTCATAAAGAAACCCAAAGTATTGCCTAGCCTTTGCTTACTGACAGCAAAACTGCATTCAAGGGGCGTTCAACAAAACTGCATTCAAGCAGTCAGATAGCCTTTGCTTACTGACAGCAAAACTACTAAAAACTGCATTCTGAATCTTCATCTTCATGTATTCACCATCAGGTTCTTTAAATACAATCATTCGATATCAAAGAAACAATTTTTATTATTTATTCGGATTCAGTATCACAGGAACATTCAGAATAAATTAACTTATATGCGCAAGGGGCGTTGTATTGAAATTTTAAAATGGTATGGATTTCAAGCGTATACTGCTTAAAAAAAATAAGAAAAAAGAAGAGTATAATGCTTTTCAAAAATAATTATTCTGTATCTAGAAAAAACATGACTTAAATCTGAAACCCTACTTTGGCCTAATTTGAGTCTGATAAGCAAACTATGATTAGACCATCATGTCTCCATCAAGAAATCAACGGACAAGTCAAAAATTGAAAGGAAAAATAAAAATAAAAATACCCACACGTTCATATTGGAACTTGGTTGACACCCTTCACCAATCCACATGTTATATAGATGTAAGAAATCATCAATGAATTTTATTCACACCTTTTCCTCTTCTACTCTTCTAGTCATTCTTTATGAAGAACATAACAGTATTTCTAGTTTCATCTTTGGTCTTTCCCTAATGGATGGATCTGCTCCATCAGATCAGCTCTCACTATTGGCCTTCAAGGATGGAGTAACTCAAGACCCACTTGGAGCTTTGAGTTCATGGAACTCTTATCTCCATTTCTGTAACTGGAATGGAGTCACCTGCGATCGTCAGAACCAGAGAGTAACCATCTTGAACTTACAATCCCAGAGTTTGTTTGGTACCTTAACTCCCCATATAGGAAACCTCACTTCCCTCACAAACATAAACCTTGAAAACAATAGTTTCTATGGCCAAATAACACCCAGTTCAGTTCAAAGCCCCACCATATGGATTTTACTTTAGACAACCTACCTTTCATTAATGTACTCTTTCCTCCTTAAATAACAAAGTGAGTCCAATATTGCTTTAACACAGCCATATGATCCTTTCTCTAAATATTGTGATTACCAAAAAAAAAAAGATTGATGTATATCGTACCCTGTAGCTCCAAGAAATGCAGTGGGAATCATCATCTCCCAGCTATTGATACTTTGGCTGTGACATTAACAAATCCAGACATAATGAATAATAATTAATCAGCCTCAATGGGAGGTTAGAGAGTTCTCCCATTCTACCTTTGAATAGTCACAATGCCTATGCTAAATATCTGGAAAAGTATGTCCTGCTTGATGAGGTCCCCTGGAGCCTATTTTTGCCTCTTGGTTTGAAATTAGACATTCTTAATTTTATAACATATACCCTTCAACTGAAGGCTACCTTTTCACTAACAAGAGTTGATGTTCGTACAATGTTGCTAATGTTTGTTAGGACTTACGATGGCGAAAACAAGATCGAGATAGAAATAGGATTACTGCTGATACATTAATGTACTCTTTCCTCCTTAAATAACAAAGTGAGTCCAATATTGCTTTTTGTAACACAGTCATTTTTGCAGATTCCAATGAAAACAACAACAACAAAACAGAGATAGTAAATTGATTCCAATGTAAAACAAACAGAGATAGTAAACAACAAACCAAACAGAGATGGAAAACAACAACAACAAAAAATAGGTGAATTGATTCCAATGTAAAACAAACAAAGATGGAAAACAACAACAAACAGATTCCAATGTAAAAAAAACAAACAGAGATAGAAAACAACAAACCAAACAGAGAGACATTAAAAGAATGTAAAGAGACAGTGAATTGAAGAAAATGAACAGAGATAGTGTGAATTGATGCAATTTGTGGTGTTAATTCAACATAGACACCATAGTATCAAAATAGGTTGCAATCACAATCTTTTCTCCTAATCTAATGGATGGTTTGAAGAGGAAGGAGATGGTTTTGAAGAGACTTACCTGAATCGGTGGATGTAGATGTGTTGTTCTTCCCTCTACACCTAGCCGTTCAAGCTCAAGAGGTGAGGAAGAATATGAGGTCGAATAGGGTTTTGTTGAGAGGGAGGGTAAAACAGTCTTTTCGAATTGCATTGACCAATACAATAGGGAATGTAATCTCCATTCATAAGGGTTGGGGTCGGAATGGCTATTACATTGAAATCCGTAATAGTCATTCCCATTACAACACTTTTTTGACCAACCAAACATGGGTTTGCATTTGACCATTGTATTGACCATTACAATTACAATGGTCAATGCCCAACCAAACACGCCCTAAGAGCATTCACAGTTGTTGAAAAATTGAGGTCCATCAAATTTTAAACCCTATAACACCGAAAATTGAGTAGAGATTCAAAAAGTATTCCTAAGATGGACGAAAAGACCGAGTTCGGTGGGGAGATCAATTTTAAGACTGTTCAAGGAGGGAGACGGATTCCAAGAGTCCATTACATGATGAGACGAACCTACAAAGTTTACCTCACATTGTGACATTATCTTGCAGTATGTCTAGTCTCACTGAGTATGAATGAATAAAAACATTATTTTATGTAGGACGAAATTACCAAGTTTGTCTCAACCAAAAACGAAGTTACCAACGGAGTTCCATCAAATTTTAGTAATCTCAATGTGAGAAAATCCTATCAAACCCATATTTGAACGCTCATTCTAGGGAGCGAGGGAGGGCCCTCCACCGCCCATCCTCTTCGAGATGCGCAGTGATCGAGTATTGCTCATACCATAAGGAGGATGGCCACTACACCAACGACTGCAAGAGTCTAAGGTACAAGATCGAGTACCGGATTCGCAAGGGCAAGCTAAAGGAATTATTAGGTTGGGAGAAACAGCATAACCGAACCAGGGAAAGGGGAGAGACGGATAAAGAAATTGAGAAGGAGACTCCGGGTATAATATATGTCCTTCACGGAGTCCGATCAAAAGAAGAACAATCAAACAGGTCTCGCAAGCGGACACTCCTTGAGATGCGGACATAGCCCAAAAACAAGGATAGACGTGTGTATTACTTGTGGGTGCAGAACCCCATCCCAACCTTGACCTTCATAGATAAGGACCTTGAAGGCGTCCGCGCACCGCACAATGACGCTCGTGTCATTTCGGTCTCTATTGCAAGGTGGGAAGTGAAGAGGGCCCTAGTGGACACGGGAAGCTCTCTTAACGTCCCATTCTACAATGCATTCTACAGTAGGGACCTCAATGAAGAGAACCTAACGTCTTCTGACTACCCACTGATTGGTTTCAGCGGAGAAAAATGTTTTTCGATCGGGAAGATAAGGCTAGCAGTAGTGGGAAGAGAGACACAACTAAGGAAGGTCATGTTTCTGGACTTCATGGTGGTAGATGCACCGTCTACTTATAACCTGATCTTGGCGAGACCCTGGCTTCATAAAATGGAGGCAGTAGTCTCCACCCTTCATCAGTGCGTCGGGTATACCGCCAACCACTCAGAAGGAACAATTGGCAGGAATAAACCAATGGCACAGGGCTGCCACTACGCTGCGCTAAAGTAGATAAAATGTTCCCAGATTTAGCAGAAAACCCGTTAGACAAGTTGAACATAAGCCAGACTCAGAAACTGTGAATAAGTCACTCCATCCAGATGGAGTCAAAGACTCACAACAGTGGCTCTACTTAGCGACGAAAAACATTCCAGCATTACAGGAGCAGTCAGGCCAGCGGAGAGGTCATTGCAAATGGGTGCACAACCCCGCAACTATCAGTGGGCACGAAAAAACCCTCCCACACAAGGTTTACTCTTCAGTAACCCCAACGGCGTCAGCGAAATTTGACAATTCGCCGAAGGTACTCACGATCCAAGCAAGGGCCATGCGAATTCACTTCAGGGTCGAATCAACCTCTTTCCGCCAACAATCAATCTATATAGTTGTTTAGTTTTCTTTCAGTAGTCAATTTAGAGTTTTAATTGTTAGGAGCTTATGTGATTTGCACTTTCTTAAATGAGAATTGCGCAAACACACTCTATTGATTATTGGAAAGATGTAACAACGATCACCCAGATGGCGTGTACAAAAGATTACAAACTACAAGCATCTGAATCCGATGTGACATACTGTAAAGATTTGCTTAAACAGTCCGACTTTGGAAAATGACTCAGAAGTGACAGCAAAGGTACCCTGGGTAAACTACGGTGCCCTTTAAGAGTTCCATTGTGCGACTTATCCGAAGAAAATGACTGACCTCGCAAGGTTGGCTGCTGGTGTTATCTTAGAAATTAAGCGGTCGAAGCATCGACAGAGCGCCAGCACATAAATGACAGACTCATCCCTTGAGGAAAAGTCTGTACTTCTTCTATGAAATACAAGAAGAAATTACAAGGTTTCAGCGAACCAATTGGGTGCTTACTCAGAGTAGGTGACCACGCATAATAGCAAGTCTTATTAAGATTCATCGGCGCAAATGTCAGAACATTCGAAGACTCCAGTTAAGGAGATTTTCCTTCAGCATTTGAAAAATCCAAATCATATTCTTTGAGTAAGAGCATCTAAAGAAGTGCACTCTATAGATGATAATGCCTACAACGATGAAGGAACACCATTATATAGACATAATGGCTCACCAAACAGGCGTGTCAGCATTCAATACTGTTTGGGAAACAAGGAGGTGACGGTTCCCAAGGAAATTGCATAGCAGGTCCACGTTCAATCAATTAATGATGTTGCACACAACCCCATTAATTAGAGGGAGTAACCGATACTCAACCATCTCGCGATCTAAGCCGTACGCGTGGAACCATGCAATCTACGTTAAACACGTGACACTACGATCCTGCGACATGACCTAGTTCTTCTTATATAGGCCCATCTGCTCGACCCACTATCTGAACGACACTCTACCACGTGCTCTGACGCAAGCAGTAGAGGCCTTAGTCACTTTTGACACACGGAACACACCTACATATCACCAGCTGATTTAAGGTACTTTTTTTTCTTTCTTGAAATTAGTAAAAACTAATCCGCACAATGCAATTCGTCTGCAAAAGTAGGCTCGCACACCCGTAACAGGTGGAGCCTGACCTAGCCAAGCAAGCTTAGTCAGTTTCAAATGATGACGACGGCTTATGGTTCACCGTGACGCCTAGTTCGCCGCGCGCAAATGTCGATGACTTAGGAAGTAGGAGTCTAATCAGCGCTCTTACGTCTGATGACGATAACTCGCCAGGGACCGTCACCCCCTTCGTCGACGATGGTCGCTTAACCCGATCAGGTAAGCCTAGTCAGTGACGACTGACAATGACAACTTCTGGTCAAAACTTAGACTTGTAGCCCGCTCTACACAGGTGTAGATGGTTTGGAAGGTGGGAGGCTAGTCAGTCATGACTGATGTTTACGGTTTGCCACAGAACTACTGCTCTTCTACATACCATGATCGCTGAAAACTCTCAAATTTGTAGCTCGATGCGCACGAGTGTAGATGATTTGGAAGGTGGGAGCCTAGTCAAATCCAACTGATGCTGACGGTTTGCCACGGAACCACTGGTCTTCTACAAACCATGGTCGCGAAATTTTCTCATCCCAAAACTGTAGCCCGCTCCGCGCGGGTGTAAACGATTTGGAAGGTGTGAGTCTAGTCAACTTCGACTGATGTCGACGGATCACAAGGATCATTGCTCTCCTACAGACCATGATCGTCAAATTCTCTCATCCCAAACCTGTATCCCGCTCCGTGTGGGTATAGATGGTTTGAAAGGTGGGAGCCCAGTCAACCCCAACTAATGTCAATGGCTCGCCATGGGACCGTTTCTCTTTCTCAGGACATCAATCGCCGAATCCGATTACAACTCAAGCAACGTCTTTACGCCCACACAGGCTGAAATCTCATTATCAACAATGGCCACTTGAGCCGACTTAAGAATCAACTCGTTAAGGGCGGACGAATGTTGCGCGGGATACTAGCCCGAGCTTACAAAACTTGACTCGGTCCAAGCGCCCTTGCTCAACTACAAACAACAACGTATGTGCTCGGCTACAACAATTCACTCATGCCAACGACCGTAACCGACGGTCAGATACATAACTTGAGTCTCCAACGGCTTACCTCAAGGATGAGTTGTTGCCTGGGTAGTGTAACTCACTGCCAAACCATCTGCAGAATGTTCACTATTGGATATAACCACGCGATAACAACTCTGAGACCTCACGAAGAACATGTCAGAAGTATTCGCAGCATAAACGGTCGAACTCTCAACAACATACAGATCACTCAGCTTCCTACTAACCCAACCAAACATACGTCAAAATAAAACGACAAGATAAAATGAAAAGCGTGCAACAGGGAGACCAAACATAATACGAGTACAAAACATACTCAAATATAAACATGTTTTCATTAATAGTTGAAACAAAAGGTACATATGTACGGAATTTACTCCTCATCAGAAGGAGGTACAATTATAGGAGAACTAAGCTTAACAGGAGAAGAAGCAGGAGTTGCGTCCGCGCGTGCCTCAGCTTGTGTGTCATGATTCAGATTGCCCTCTTCCTCTGACAACTCAGAGACCACTCCGAAGTCTGCATAGGACACCTTCTTGTAATAAGCAAAGTCTCATTCCGGATGTTCTTCCTTCATCAGAGCCAACGGTTCTAACCTTCCATCACTACAAGAAATCTATCATTTATCAACAAAAAAATTTGTACGAAAATTAATTTCCTGGTTAATATGGTATCATTGTCAACGAAAAAAAATTCCTTGAAAAAGCCATAAACTTATTACTTTTTTTCCAACAAAATATATTTTGTTAGACACTTTCCTTGTTAAATAGGTGGCGAAAGCATTCCCTTCGAAACTAATTTCCCGCCAAATTGACTTAACAGCGAAATATATTTTATGGCCACAAAATACTAGTTCCTTGGTAATTATGACATTATCTGGAATGAAATATTTTTTTGCTAAAGAATATTAATTTTAACAACAAATCACTTTCCTTGTTAATGGAATATTAACACTTATTCATCTCTCTTTAATAAGAAAATGAAAATTTATTTTCCTAGATAATAATCATATTATTAGTAATGATTTGATTCGTTGATAATAATTAATAATTTTTCCATTAGTTTTTTTCTTATTAAAGCTCGTTTACTAATTTATAGCAACAAAGTAATATTTCGTTGAAAATTGTTACACTATTGGCAACTTTGTTTTTGTTGGAAACAATATTTTTTTTAATGAAATCTATGTAGCAAGGAAAAAAAATTGTTGGTAATTATCACCTTATTGGTAACAAATTGTTTTCGCTGGTAAAAGTGATAATTACTTTCATGTAAATCTATTTCTCATTAAAGCTCATTAACTATTTTATACCGACAAATTATTATTTTGTTGAAAATTGGTATACTATTGGCAACAAATTTTTTTAGAAACAATATCTATTTTAATAACATCTCTACAACAAGGAAATAATTTTTTGTTGTAATTACAACCATATTGGTAACAACTTTTTTTCTTGTTAAAAACCAATAATCATTTACATGAAAATTTATTTCTCAATAAAGCTTATTAATTCATTATTGTTTCTTTGAAAATTCTTGAACTATGTGACAACAAATTTATTTATTGGAAATTATTTTATTTCATTGCAAAAATATTGTGAAAGGATAACTCAAGGAATCCAGTGACAAATATTTTGTTGGTACATATTGTTTCCAACTAAAAGTGTATTTTTTTCAAATGAAAAAAATTTCGATGACAAAAGCCTGGACTATAGTAGTGTTGTTTGATTTGGAGATTAAGTTCAACTACTAATTGTAAAATTAAATTCTCTTATGGAGATAAAAAAAAAAGACTATTAATTAGTTATGCTTCAAAGTCATGCATTACTTGCGACGCAAAAAGTCTCTTGTGAAAAAACTCAATTGAAATTTTGAAACAAGCTTGAGTGATGATAGTCAACTATCAACCAACACCCATGCTTTCAGATAGAAAATATTATGATATTTTTTACAAAACCTTTTTTTATTCAGATTTAGTAGAAGAATAATCTCTTGGGAAAAGAGTAAAAAAAGAGAAGAATGAGAGAACGGTTTGTTTGGTTACTTATAATGGAATTTGTTTCCACGAAATTTATTTATATTTAAACCTCCAAACTTTTTTACAATGGCAAAATATTATTTCGTTGAAATTTTTTATTAATAGCGCTGATATTATGTCATCTGAAAAATCGAATAGCATTTCTTTAATAATAAAATATTATTTTATTGTTAATTATAATATTATAGGCAACAATTTTTCATTGCTAAAGATTGATAAAATTTTACATGAATTTGTTTTTCTTTCTAAGGATCATTTTTTATTTACAATATTTTTTTTTCTTTGGAGATATAACCAATTTCAATAATATATCTAGCAATGAAATGCTATTAGTTTTCATTGCTAAAGGTTGATAAAATTTTCATTGAAATTTTTTTTTTCTTTCTAAAGCTCTTTTTTTATTTACAATAAATTTTTTTTTCTTTGGAGATATAACCAATTTCAATAATATATCTAGCAATGAAATGCTATTAGTATTTTGATGCTAATTATAATGGTGTTATTGTGAATTTCTCTTCATTGCTAAAAGTGGTAAATATTTCACATAAAACTTGTAGTCATTAAAATATTTAGTCTGAGTTTATAGTGATGAAATAATATTTATAGGTTCCTATTATATACGTAGCAATGTTTTTTTTTTTTGCAAAAGAAGAGTAATTTGATTTAATAAACTATAAAATTGCTTCACACAACACAATTATTTAAATAGCTCAACTGGTAAAGATTGCAATAGCTGTTGAACTTAAAAATAAATAAATAAGTTACGCCGTCATATACATATTTTCATAGTGTTGTATCTATAGAGTTTGGGGGAAGATTGTGGGGGTCTTATATGTGTTTCCATAGTGTTGTATCCATAGAGTTTGGGAGGTAGATTGTGGGGTCTTATAGGTGTTATAAGAGACGAGAATGATGAATCATTTTAATATATAGATGATTTTTTCATTAGAAATAATTTCATTGGTAATTGTTGACGGTACCTATGACAACTATAGTTAATATATATGCATTTTACCAACGAAAAAGTTCTAAGATAAAAATAATTACCATTTCCCACAACAATTTTCCTTAATGATTCTAAACTTTTTTCGAGAAAAAAATCATATGTACTTAAAAGTTTTTTTTGCAACAAAACAGTTTGTTGGTAAAGATATTTGATTTTTACCAACGAATTTTCTTGGTAGTTGTCAGTATTACCAACATCATGTTTCCTTGACTTATCATCCGTTTTACCAACAAAAAATAAAATTCTTAGTAAAAACCTTTCGCTATGAGGATGCCTTCGCGAACCTGGTAACAAATTCTTTCCTTGTTAAATGTATTTTTTCAACAAAAAATTGATTTTTTTCAAGAAATTTTTTTATTGAAAAATGCCTTAATTGTTGTAGTGCATGCACGACCCTGCGGAATTCGCATGTGCCTCGCACCTTGAGAAGCGCTTCCTCATGCGCATTTGCTTCCACAAGTTCACGATCAAGCAGCTCCGGCTTGCCTACCAACACATCAACCCGAGACTGCTCAGTAATTAGGTTACTTTTAGCTGCGCTAAGTTCATGTTGCTCCAGGAGAAGTTGGTCCCCAACTTTCCCTGCTTTCCGAGTGTTGAACTCCATATCAGCCTCTAACTGCTGCCTCTGGACAACCCACTCGGATTTCGTCATGGTATTCTCCTCAACAAGATATTGCAACTCAGAGTGCATCTTAGCCGCAACTTCCTGCGCAAATTCTAGATCAAGGCGGAAACAGTGTTCTTCTCTGGATCTGCCCCTTGCGGACATCGCCTCTGCTAAATTAGACTCAAGGGCTTCCAAAGGAACCCTTTGAGCCTCAGCATCAACGGCTGACTGTTCCAACCTCCTCTCTTCAATTTGCTTTATCCGTGATTCAATCTCAAAAAGTGCATTGGAATACGACTTCTGCATATTTGAGAAGACATGCTCCATGGTGTATACCCTCTCACGAGCCGCTTCAACTTTCGTCACAGCGAAGGCTATTTGGCTTAGATGTGACATCCACAGCATAAGACGTTTCATCTTCTTATTTATACGTTTTTCAGCACATCCTTCTCGGGCTTCGGAGCACAGTTCGCCAACTATAACGTCTGCTTATATGCTTATTTGAAACATAATCAATGTCAACTACCTGGTGTTAGGTCTGGTTGCTCATTTCACTACGTCTGAAACAAACAAACTCATCCGAGCATCTGGATGAAACTCTCCCGGATGTGGAGTTATGCAGCACTGCTCTTTGTAGTCTCCATTGCACATGTCCAGCAGCCGACCCTTTATTGCGAGTTGGCTCAGTAGAATCTGAAGGGAGAGAAGGAAATGAATAGTCTGGCGGACTCTCAATTATCTTGATGTACGGTCTAGAGCGAGACGGAGGGCAATGTGGACTATAAGAGGGATGATCTACACTGCAACGACCACTGTCAGACGATCCATCAGTGGGAAGACTGACTTTCGGGACCACAAGCAAATCTTCATTAGCGCTTTCCAGTAAAACATGTCTGGATTGGCCAGCACCAGTAGAAGTCGCCACAACAGCCAACATTAGCTTCTTGTTCAAAGCTTCAGCCTGCTCGGTACTCAGTTCCGAGACATCATCAACCCCTGCTAACCATAGGCGGTCCTTCTCCAAGCCAGATGCTACAACCTTTGCCTCAGTGGACAGGTTAGAATCACGCTCCTCCCTCAACGGAGCGGGCTGTTTGAAAACCAACTCAGCCCCAGCGCAAAACCTCTTCGAGCTTATGAAGAAGAAAAACATCACAGAAAGCCCCTCGGTGTCTGGCAGGGCGGGAGCCTTCACTTTGGAGGCATTCATTTTCTTTAAAGGGCCCCACCTTTGGACTGAACCTTCGGTGCTCTGAAGAGAGTGGGAGCCACGTGCCAGTGGGCCCACAATCCACTACGACTAAAATTGGAAGGGCATATAACTTCCTCCACACTCATTTTAGGCATGACACGGAATGCCTTCATAGCGACCTCTTCCTCCTGAGAAAGAGGAGTAGTGAGGAGCCTTCTACAAAGAACACACGTGACGATCAACATACAATCAACACAACGGAATCAAAGGGCAAAACTATGTTTACGAAGTGGCTTGAACTGTCGCTCAAGCGGAAAACTATTGAACTTGAAATACTTTGAATTCAAAAAAGCCAAGAAGCAGAATTTCTGCCAGAATTTAAAGTCATCCGACAGTTTTCCAAAGCAAGCCGGCGACGTCATTTTGCACACAGCGTGATCGTTCAGTCGAGGAGAAGTCAGTAACTGGATCACCATCAGAGTCACGCGAACACCCGCATCATTTGCCCTGATCAATATAAGAAGAATAATCCTATACCCATTCGGTACCAACTAGGCATAAAGGATTTCAAAATTTTTTAGAAAGCCCCAGATCTCGTCAAGCACGGAAAAATGGACACCAGTTTGAAGCATGCCGCAGTGCAAACAGATGAATCCTTCCGGATGAAACATTGGTGTCTGATCATCATTCAAAGTGTAAAGTGGCAGGTCTTCAGGGACCCCATATGTCTTCCGAATTTCAGCAAGGCTCATTTCGGAAGCCGATCTATCTTCGAAAAACTGGAGGCCCTTGGCAAGAAGCTCATTGTCAAGGTGATTTTGGCGAGCCTGAAAAAAGTGAATAAGTTTTCAGTAAAAAACTAAGCAAAACGGAGTCTCTAGAAACGAAAAAATGAAAGAGTTTATCTCTGTAGAAAGGAAGATCTAAATAGGGATCGACTTCCTACCTTTTCTCCACTAAACTGGCTCACGCTTAATTAATGAAGTGCGCCGCTCAAGTAACGGTTCAGACTCAATCATCATGAGAGGCATGTCTTTTCAAAAAATGACTTAGTGAAACGATACGATGACCCACTAACTCGGGGGGAGCAGCTGACGATACACCGAAACGTCATCTTCTACACCGTACACGTGTCATGATGATCTTAAGGAATAACAAGCCCAAGCATCAGCCCAACACTGATCCGGCTCAAGCGGCTTCATGCTCGCATAGTGCAGTCCGCCAGATGGACCCAAATTACTACAGTCAACTAAGCCCACACGTCTCACAACCATTTCCAATACCCGTAAGACCTATTAAGGCAAGTATCTCGGGGATCATCTTCGGACAGACAATTTAGCAACACCTTTTTTTCAACTAGGAAACAAATACCAAAGTATACATCGTACATGAAAGCTTCCATCTATGGACAACACTCCGATTGGGAACTATCTCCGGCGTATCTAGGAGCACAAGTCTAACAAGGAAACTTCCCTCCATAGCACGACTCCTAATTAGAAAATGATCTCCACTAAGATCCCATTCCCTAAACTACGTCATCAATGGCCTGGTCGAACCAGAACTCCAGCACTATAAATAAGACATGAGGTTGGTAAGCTAAGATACGCTACAAATTCCTTGTTTATAGCATTAAACATTTCTTAGATCCCTATCTGACTTTAGCGGATCTGACTTTAGTATCGGAGTTTCATCAGCCACCACAACAGTGGTCCATGGCTCACGTGGGTTCCTTGTGTAGGTCAGCAGGTCAAAGTCAAGTAGGGAGTGAAAATCGACTGCATTTGACATCACTCTATCTTTTGTGGATCAAAGACCCTCACAAAAGTTACATAAACAATTCATAATGTCAGTCCTTGCTCCAGAAAAATTAACAAAAAATCAAGTATTCGACCGAATCAAGATCTTTAGCACGTGAATTTAATTGGGTCCCCAACAATTCATATACATGACTTTTTTCTCAAGGACTCGACTGATTGTTTCACCTTTTCTTCATTCAATCTTTTTACAATTGCAGAAGCAGAGGCTGAAGTAGACACTCTCTTAGCTTGTAAATAATATCTAAGATTGGTCTTGGCATGTTGGTTGAGTGATCTGTTGAAAAAAATGAGTTTGAATTTTAAAACAAAAATGGTTTCTTAACTTTGAAACTCTCTATTGTTTAGTCTCATATCTTCCATGTAACTCACCGTGGAGGAGTTAATAAGGATACTATTTGGACTTGGGCTTGGACCTCAAGGGGTACCCACAGTTTTGTGAATGAGGGGCGAGTTAGACCAATGTTGGTCCACTCCACGCGCGCGCCACCGCTGCCATTCTTTTTGCTGAAATTTTTATTTGAAAAATAAAAAATAAAATATCTGCAGAGAAAAAGACTGGGTCAGAGAAGACCTAGTCTTTTCTCCCACATTTTGTTTCTGTGATTTCCGCCACCATAACAGGCACGTTTTCTCTCAAAAAGATCATCTTTCAGCCTATAAATACAATCGAACTCTGGGATAACAGATATATCGAAAACACTTTCACAATTTAGTCTTTTAATTCTCAGAGAGTTTATGCAATAGCTTCCAGAGTTTTGTTTTTAGTAAACACTTATATTTCAGAGAGTTTACGCAATAGCTTCCAGAGTTTCTATTTAAATAGAGTTTTATTTTTAGTAAACACTTCATATTTCATAGAGTTGTTTTTTATTCATTGCTTTTCGTGATTCCGAGCAAAAGGAAATAAATGGTGAATAGAATTACGTTCGTCAAACAGTGCATGTGATTGAACGAGACAGATACAAAATTCTGGGCTGTTTTATCCTGGGGACGACGGGGCTATCAGATTGCTTGCACAATCTTGGGCAGAGCCGCGAAACGTCTTAAAGAAAGCAACCTAGTCCGCGACTGAACCCAAGAAAATTGGTAACTTCGTTCCTGTTTTAATTTGCAGCATTTCTATTTTCAACAATTTTTAAGACGATCCATATCTGCCATGTCTACTATTACTGAACTTGCTGCTAAGGACCTAAACACGCCCTTTCGTTTTGAGGGTCAACACTTTAAAAGATGGAGACAAAAAATGTTGTCTTTCTTAACTACACAAAAAGTCGCTTATATCTGTAATGCTGAAAAACCTGAATTGCCGGCTGAACCTGATGAAACTCGTACTAAGGAATTAGATTGCTGGATTGAAAATGACTTCTTGTGTAAGAATTTTATTCTGAATGGTCTGTCTGATGAATTGTATGATTATTACTGTTCTGAAAAATCTGCTAAGGATACTTGGGAAGCCCTTAGGAAAAAATATGACACTGAGGAGGCTAACACAAAGAAATATGCCGTCAGTCGTTATCTAAAATATCAAATGACTGATGACAAGTCTGTGGAAACCCAATCTCATGAGCTACAGAAAATTGCTCATGAAATCATATCTGGAGGCATGACCTTAGATGAGCAATTTCAAGTAGCTGTTGTGATAGATAAATTGCCCCCTAGCTGGAAAGATTTTAAGAATGCACTTAGGCATAAAACCAGAGAGTTCTCTCTAGAAAGTTTGATTACCCGACTTCGGATTGAGGAGGAAGCCTGGAAACAAAATCAAAAAGATGAAATTCTAATTATTTCTAACCCAAAGAAATTCACCCCTGTGGCTCTGAAACCCGGTGGAAAGACTATGAAAAGTCAGAGTCACAATAAAAATTGAAACAATCAGAATCAGAACTATCAGAACCGGAACAACCAGAATCAGAATCCTTCGCGAAATTAGAATGGACAAAAACACCCCTCTAGAAATGAATCAACACAGTTCCTATGTTATACCTGTAACAGGCCAGGGCATATGGCAAGGAACTGTCGGAATGGATCGCGACCTGCTCCGCAGGCGAACCTAACCGAAGACCAACTTATTGCCATGGTCTCTGAGATCAACTTTGGTGGTGGATCCGAGGGATGGTGGAGTGACACTGGTGCTTCTCGACATGTCTGCTATGATCGAGAAATGTTCAAGTCCTATTCTGAAGCTGAGGATAGGAAAGTGTTGTTGGGTGATTCCCACTCCACTATCGTTGCTGGAACTGGCGAAGTAGAGCTGAAGTTTTCCTCTGAAAAGACTGTCATCCTAAAGGATGTCATGCATACTCCAGAGATGAGGAAGAACTTAGTTTCTGGTTACCTTCTGAACAAGGCTGGGTTTACTCAAATAATAGGGACTGATTTGTATACCATCACTAAGAACAATGTATTTGTGGGGAAATGGTATGCCACTGATGGTACGTTTAAATTGAATGTTGATACTAATAAAATTTATAGTTCTGCTTACATGTTGTGTTCTTTTAATACTTGGCATTCTAGACTTTGTCATATTAATAAACGAATAATTAAAAACATAAGTAACTTAGGACTAATTCCAAAATTGTCCTTAAATGACTTTGAAAAATGCAACTATTGTAGCCAAGCTAAAATAACCAAAACACCACATAAATATGTTGTTAGAGAGCCTGAACCCTTAGATTTAATACATTCAGATATATGTGAACTTGATGGTGTTTTGACTAGAAATGGAAAACGTTATTTCATTACTTTTATTGATGATTGCTCCGATTATACCTTCGTTTACCTGATGAAAAATAAGAGTGAAGCATTTGACATGTTCAAAATATTTTTAACGGAAGTTGAAAATTAGTTTAATAGAAAGATAAAGAGGCTTAGGAGTGATAGAGGCACTGAATATGACAACAGTAATTTCATAGAGTTTTATAATTCTCATGAAATTATTCATTTAAAAACTGCACCGTACTCTCCTGAGATGAATGGCAAAGCTGAAAGGAAAAATAGAACTCTTACTGAGTCAGTAGTTGCCATTCTACTTAACTCCGGTGCTGCATCGCACTGGTGGGGAGAGATTATTTTGACGGTGTGTTATGTGCTAAACAGAGTCCCTAAATCAAAAAGTAAAACTTCTCTTTATGAGATTTTGAAAAATAGACAACCAAATTTGTCATACTTCAAAACTTGGGGTTGTGTTAGCTTATGTTAGAATTCCTGATCCTAAAAGGAACAAGCTTGCCAATAGGGTATATGAGTGTGTATTCATAGGATATGCCGTTAACAGCAAAGCCTATAGATTCTATAACCTAAGTGATCACGTTATCAAAGAATCGAACGATGTTGATTTCTATGAACATAGATTTCCTTTTATCTCGAGGAATAGTGGGGGTACACCCTCTAGTAACGTGCCTATGATCAGGATGAATGAAAACGATAAAGCCACAGAATCTGAGTCTAGAAGAAGTAAACGGAACTGAACTTCTAAAAACTATGGCCCCGATTTCTATGCATTTACAGTCGAGGAGGATCCCCTTAGCTTTCAAGAAGCCTTATCCTCTATAGATACCAACTTTTGGGAAGAGGCTATTGATGATGAAATGGACCCTCTTGAGTCTAATAGAATCTGACATTTAGTTGACTTGCCACCGGGTTGCAAGACAATAGGTTGTAAGTGGGTATTTAAGAAGAAATTGAAACCCGATGGAAATGTTGAAAAGTTTAAGGCGCGTCTTGTAGCCAAAGGGTTTAGACAGAGAGAAAATGTTGAATTTTTTTACACATATTCTCATGTTACTAGAATTACATCTATTTGAGTGCTAATTTCTCTTGCTGCAATACACGATCTAGTATTGCACCAAATGGATGTTAAGACTGCGTTTCTTAATGGTGATTTAGAAGAATAAATTTACATGGACCAACCTGAAGGTCTTGTAATTTCAGGGCAAGAAAATAAAGTTTGCAAACTAGATAAATCTCTTTATGATTTGAAACAAGCTCCAAAACAATGACATGAAAATTTTGATAATTTTATTATCTCACATGACTTTAAGGTGAACAAAAGTGACAAATGCATTTATTATAAGTCTGAAAATGGCATTTGCACTATTATATGTCTATATGTGGATGATCTGCTTATCTTTGGTTCTAATATTCATGTCGTGAATAAAGTGAAATCTTTATTGCGTGCGAACTTTGATATGAAAAATCTTGGAGATACGAGTGTAATCCTTGGTATTAAGATTACTAGGTCTGAAAAGGGAATTCTTTGGATCAATCACACTATAATGAGAAGATCCTAAAGAAATATAATTACTCTGACTATAAACCTGCATGTACTCCTAATGATCCTAGTGTAAAGTTGTTTAAGAACAACGGTAATGGTGTTAGACAATCTGAGTATGCGAGCATCATTGGTAGCCTACGATATGCTACCGATTGCACTAGGCCCGACATAGCTTATGTTGTGGGACTACTATGCAGATTTACCAGTAGACCTAGTGTAAAACATTGGCATGCTATTGAAAGAGTCATGAGGTACCTAAAGAGGACTAAGAACCTCAAATTACACTATCAGAAGTTTCCCGCTGTCCTTGAAGGATATAGCGATGCTGATTGGAACACACTCTCAGATGACTCCAAAGCCACCAATGGCTATATTTTCAGTATAGCTAGTAGAGTTGTCTCTTGGAAATCAAAGAAACAAACTATTCTGACACGGTCCATGATGGAGTCAGAGATAATAGCACTAGCCACGGCTAGTGAGGAGGCAGGTTGGTTATTTAAGACATTTGCTAGCAGAGATCCCCCTATGGGAAAGACCGATACCTGCTGTCTTGATCCATTGCGATTGTACCGCGGCTATTGCAAAGATACAAAACCGTTATTATAACGGCAAAAGACGACAAATACGTCGTAAGCACAATACAGTTAGAGAGTTTCAATCTACTGGTGCTGTGAAAGTGGATCATGTACGTACTGATGAGAACTTGGCTGATCCTTTGACGAAAGAATTAGCTAGAGAGAAGGTTTTCAAAACCTTGAAAGGAATGGGACTTATGCCCGTAGATTGATGAGTTATTCATGATGGTAACCCGACCTATAGACTAGAGATCCCAAGAAATAGGTTCAATGGGTAATAACAAGTCGTGAATGATATGAAGTAAATCATGATGACCTTATAATAATTCCATTTCTAGATTGAAGCATGAGTTCCTGAAACGATAGTAGGATGAGTTGAAAACTCTTAATGAGAACTATACTCTATGTGGAGTGGAGTACTTAGCTACATGAATACTCTTGATAGACTCACCTAAGTGATTGTAGAAGTATGGCCGCTTCCTATGAAATTTGTGGGCAAAATTCCTATACTGGGATATACGTGCATGGCCTTAAAGCACAGACTTTTTTAGACTTCACCCTGGTAAGGTTGTGCGTGTAATGTTGTTAGAGATAGCGTTCAAAACTACGAGTTACTCTAGTATAATCTAAAACATGAACATTACGCAAGAGTTCAAGTTGAAAGACACTTTTGTTTATGCACAATCTTATATTTATAGATTGCTCGATGAAGAAATGTTTTATTTTTTAAATTCAAGTGAGGGATTGTTGAAAAAAATGAGTTTGAATTTTAAAACAAAAATGGTTTCTTAACTTTGAAACTCTCTCTCTATTGTTTAGTCTCATATCTCCTATGTAACTCACTGTGGAGGAGTTAATAAGGATATTGTTTGGACCCCAAGGGGTACCCACACTTTTGTGAAGGAGGGGAGAGTTAGACCAATGTTGGTCCACTCCGCACGTGCGCGCCGCCGCCATGCGTCCGACCGAGTCAGGTCGTTTCGAAATGAAACCATTCTTTTTGCTGAAATTTTTATTTGAAAAATAAAAAATAAAATATCTGCAGAGAACAAAACTGAGTAAGAGAAGACCCAGTCTTTTCTCCCACGTTCCCCACGTTTTGTTTCCCTGATTTTCGCCGCCACAACAGGCACGTTTTCTCTAAAAAACGATTATCTCTCAGCCTATAAATATAATCGAACTCTGGGATAATAGATATATCGAAAACACTTTCACAGTTTAGTCTTACAATTCTCAGAGAGTTTATGCAATAACTTCCAGAGTTTTGTTTTTTAGTAAACACTTCATATTTCAGAGAGTTGTTTTTTATTCATTGCTTTTCGTGGTTCCGAGCAAAAGGAAGTAAAGGGTGAATAAAATTTCGTTCGTCAAACAGTGCATGTGATTGAACGAGACAGATACAGAATTCTAGGCTGTTTTATCCTGGGGACGACGAGGCTATCAGACTGCTTGCACAATCTTGGGCAGAGTCGCGAAACGTCTTAAATAGAGTGACCTAGTCCGCGAATCAACTCAAGAAAATTGGTAACTTCGTTCCTATTTTAATTTGCAACGTTTATATTTCCAACAATCTGAGAATGTAATTCCATCTGCAAATACCTTGATCTTTCAATGCTTCCACAACCCCAACACTTTCTGCCACCACCCAGTATGTTTTACCTGCTGAACTCATCTTTGCTTAAAGGATTGTTCTAGTGTTTCTTGTTTCAGCTTTTCTAAACGTCGAGGAAACGTGCGAGGGAGATCCATCCCCTTCAAGATACGCGCTGTTGCTCATCTCGAGGGGGATGAGTGGTTACACCAATTCCTCGCTCTCTCTCCTCGCGGGTGTCCTCGACGTTTAGAAAAACCCTTCTTGTTTATATGGAATGATATAAACTCGTATAGGAGATTATGTTTGATGTGCCGTTGGTCAAAATAAGCAAAATTTTTTTAAAGAATAATTAGAAATTAAAATATAAAATATAAATCTTTGAAATTTTTTGAGAAACCATTCGATGTATAGGAAACAATGGGTCCTCATGATGGGTTGGACAACAAGGCCTATAGAAAAATAGAAATATGGTTGATAAATCTAGGCGGTGGTTTTTCAGCACACAATGGTACACATGGTTATGCGAAGTGGTAGCCACTTTCCTGGGTTTCTGCTGTGAGTACCACCACATCATGACACATGCTGAGCTCAAGACACGTGCACATGGATTTGGGACAAATACTTTGCATGTAACCAATGTTGTTGTATTGTACATGTACTGAATCCATATGACACAAAAAAGTGCCCACCTCATAGGGATAGACACTTTACAACGACAGCATAGTTAAACCATTGGCTGTTTAAGCAGATTTTCCAAAAACCATCAAATAAAGAAAAACCATTGGCCATACTATATGCAAAAGCCCATTCTCACTCCAATAGATACATCTGATAACTTCAAGTGATCATCAAAAACATTCGCAATCTCGAAGAAACATACAACGGGAAAATTCAGAAGAAGGAATTAAGATGAGTTCATCAACTGGTAAAGCTTGTTGGATGGTGGCAGCAAGTGTTGGAGTTGTGGAGGCATTGAAAGATCAAGGTATTTGCAGATGGAATTATGTGCTCAGATCAGTCAATCAACATGCAAAGACCAATCTCAGATCCTATTTACAAGCTAAAAAAATGTCTACTTCAGCCTCTGCCTCGGCAATTGGGAAGAAATTGAGTCCAGAGAAGATGAAGCAATCAGAGGAGTCTTTGAGAAAAGTTATGTACTTGAGTTGCTGGGGTCCTAATTGATTATAACATTTGATTGTATATACAAAAATTTTGATGATGTAATGAAATCAGCAATTACTATTGGTGCATAACCTTTGTGTACTGGAAAATTTGGATCCCTTGCATACTTTGGTGGTATACTGGTATTCTACAAGTGATTTCTTTGGTCCAGTAATCACCAACAGACTAACAAATCAAATTACAACACCCTCTTAACTTTGTATCGGACTGATCATTTCACACTCGACAGATTTGAGGTCATTGTTTAATGAATTGCTAAGCCAAAGCTTTAGTGTTACATGACTACAACATAATTTGTTTCCACTTAGTTTTGTATATGCATGCCTCATCACAACCAAAAGAAGTAAAGAACACAAAGAAAGTAAGTCAACAAGTCGGGTTACCATATCAGTGAAACTTGACATCAGTAGCAAATCTATATATCATGAATAGAGATGAGAGATTGGCTCTTAAGAGGCTTGATAAGGCACTTGTGTGAGAAGAATTAAACATCTTATAAGGCATCTCAAACCACAATTTACTATCCAGTGGGCTCTGATCAATTCATATCCATTGACATTCTCAATGAATTCCTTTCCAAACTTCAAATTAATCAGCTGGTTCACACACTTTCTATCTATGCATAACCTTTTCCTATGCTGCATAATATTCCCTAATCCTGGATTTATATTTTTGTGGACATTTTCATTTTATAAACAAAATACCTTTATTTCAATGCAAGGAACAAGTGCAATGGAAAATGACTGATTCATCAAACAAGGAGATAACATTTCTGAATGTTTCTAAAAATTTGAGTATATGATTAATTACAATTCTGGACAGATGTCAGATAGGCATCCATAGGCACATATCTCTCTCTTTTGTGAATCAAAGACCCTTACAAAAGCTGCAAAGACAACTAAAAAATTCAGTCCTTGCTCCACAAAGTCATTGGACCCAGTCGAGATCTCTAGCTGTTCTATAATCACCTGGGACTTGAATGGATTTAATTGGGTCCCCAGCAATTCATGTACATGGCTTTCTTCTGCTTTTTCAATTGAAAATTCTAGGGGTCGAGGGAGGGAGCGAGGGAAATGGTGTTTATTCTCGAGATGAGCGATAACGTGCATCTCTAAGGTGATGCACTCTCGCTCCCTAGCTTGTTCTAGGCGGCAAGGAAACGAGCGAGAAAACGGGCGATGGTGGGGGTTTGACCCATCCTCTTCGAGATTCACACAAGCGCGCATCTTGAGGGGGATGGAGGGTCACACCCCCTCCCTCGCCCGTTTCCTCGCCATTTAGAATCACCGCTTTTTCAATTAATAGATCCTTGCATCCAGTAATTACTGCGGTAGAACAAACAGCATTTGTTTCCAACATCTCATCGAATACTAGCCCTTATATTCAACCTTCCCATTCTTCACATACTAGTCAATATGAGCTGTATAAAGAACATGGTCAATTTCAACATATGTAAATTTTCGAATTAGACCAATTGATTTTTCAACTTTTCCAATTCCGTGCTTGAGGTACCCTCCAATCATGGAATTATAAGAGGGGATAGTTGGTTTCGGCATTTGATCAAAGATCTGGTGTGCATAGGATAAGCAGTTGGATCTAAGATAGAGTATGAGGAGTTTAATTGAGATGTTGGTATTGGGTTTGAATCAAGTCTTGAGGAAGTGTGAATGGATATTCGGGACAAAAGAAGGGCAATCGGATTGAATATAATGTTGCAGGGTTGTCGGGTGAAAAACCGAACCGATGATATGGCATTATTAGAGGATTTTTTTACAACCTTGACATACACATGAACATTTAGGACACATAAACATTTTGTAAGATCACTGATTACAAAACATGATTGCAGAAACTTGATTTCCTAATTTTTTTTTTATTTCTCATCCCATTTGTTCACTTACATAATAACTAGGATGACGTGGCGTAATTTCAAAAGAATAATGAAATTCTCAAAATATGTATATGTATCTCAAGGTTGTAAACAAACCTCCGATGATGATACATAATCCTGTTACAAAACCTGATTTCTTAGCCTTTCTCGCATCCGGCCATGACCGAGTCTCTATAGCACTTGGATCTATTTGAAACCCACGCCTTGCGCTTTTTGGCCCTAAGCAAACCAATCAAATGAAATGAGCTGAGGTATCTTAAAAGATCAGATCTGCAACTATAATTGCAAGTCCATTCAAGGTATTGCTAGCTCCAATGAAAGTGTTATACCTTTACAAAGGTGTGGAACTAGATTCATGTTTTGTTGATCTTGAATGTATTCAATGTCAATAATCTCAATAACTGAGAGTATTATCTGCCCATGATCCATTTTGATCTTATCAAAACCAACAGTCACTTCATTGATATAGATAGTACATCAATCCATGAGACTAGCCCTGATGTTGGCTTTGAATGCCAAACCTAGAACAAAAATTAGCATGTAAAATGGATCTAAAGTTTCCAATACATAAAGATTATGCATCATTACTAATCACTGATTTGATTAATCCATCAAAATTTGTTGTATTTGCAATTACTACAATTTAATCAATTAGGACCCCAGCAACTCGAATACATGACTTTCCAACGGATTTTGTTGGATTTGCATAAACTATGGCTTTGTGTACTTCTTTAGTCATTTTCTTCATTTGATGGTTTTGGTGCAACTCCTGAAACAGCCGATGGTTTTGCTATGTTGTAATTTGTATACTGCCCATCACTATCGGTGGTCACTTATTTATCTTGTACTATCCCACAAAACTAGCAAAAGGTTGAAAAGACAACATATCCTGTTCAAGCAAATTTGGTCCCATGTCTATGTTCATTGCGTACTGAAAACGGAAAACCACACCACACTTTATCTATTGGCTGAAAGTTGCTATTGGCTTTGTTCTCCAAACCATCAGGATGACCCACTGTTTCCAAAACAGCCAATGGTTTTTATTCATCCAAGACCTCGCTCCCTCACTCACTCTCTTTCCTCTCTTTATAAATACACTTTCTTTCACCACTGATCAACACATCAAACACCAATCTCTCTTTACCAAGATCCAAAACACAGAACAAATCCATCCTTTTTTCTTACATATTAATTAAAACATAGCAAAGATGAGTTCAGCAGGCAAAGCATGTTGGGTGGTGGCAGCAAGTGTTGGAGTTGTGGAGGCATTGAAAGATCAAGGTATTTGCAGATGGAATTATGTGCTCAGATCAGTCAACCAACATGCAAAGACCAATCTCAGATCTTATTTACAAGCTAAAAGAGTGTCTACTTCAGCCTCTACTTCTGCAATTGGGAAGAAATTGAGTCAAGAGAAGATTAAGCAATCAGAGGAGTCTTTGAGAAAAGTTATGTATTTGAGTTGTTGGGGTCCTAATTGATCTAAGAAATGTTAGTTGTAATTTGTAAATACAGAACAAAATTTATGAACTAGTCAAAAATCTTTTGTCCCATCATCTTGTCTATTCTACCCCTTGATAGTATAGTTTTGATTCTTTAGCCCACACTCAATGGCTACCATAATCTAATAAAATTAGAACTCCCAAAACAATCAACAGACTTCTATAGTGCATGTAACTTTGTATTTAATATAGAAGTACACCACATTTACCATGATGATCCCAGGTCATCAATAGCAAGCAACCTGACGGCAATTGTTCACTCCCCTCCCAGATTCCAAGCTTGAACCTTTGATAGGCGGATGGTATAATTAGGTCACAGGTCGAACCTAGCAGGCGACATCGGGGGTGGGAGGGGGAAAGGGTTAAAAAAAAGTTTAACAAAAAATAGGAAAAAAAAGAAAGGTGAAGGAGCAGTCAGTGCCTTAACAAACAAACAAACAAACCCACCCCATACTCCATTTTCTCAAGGCATCACTTCTCCATTCTCCCCCAAGTGCTCATAGCATATATACTACATTGAGTGACCCATTCGTTAGGCTAGAAGCCCTTGAGGGAGAGTGGACAACCAATGCCTTGTACAATTTTCTCAAGGCATCACTTCTCCATTCCCTCGATAATTAGACGGGTTCATAAGAATGTCTTGGTTCAATGTAAAACAGAAATTCTAAATGTCGAGGAAGTGGGCGAGGGGAGGGAGGTGGAGGAGGGGGGACCGTTCACCCTCTTCGGAATGCGTGCCGTCATTTTTCGAGTGCACATCCCGAGGGGGTGAACGGTCCCCTCCACCTCCATCCCCTCGCTGTTTTCCTCGCCCATTACCTCGACAGGTAAAAGGATGAGCAAGACCAAGTGAATGATTGGTTAGATTTTTTGCATTTTTATGAACCGTCTAATTGTCGAGGAAATGGGCGAGGAAAACAGCGAGGGAGGGGGAACCGTTCATCCCCCTCGGAATGCGCGCATCACAGCACTAACCGTAAGAGCGATTAGTGCCTTGATCAAACAAACAAACCCACCCATACTCCATTTTCTCAAGGCATCACTTCTCCATTCTCCCCCAAGTGCTCATAGCATATATACTACATTGAGTGACCCATTGGTTAGGCTAGAAGCCCTTGAGGGAGAGTGGACAACCACTGCCTTAAACAATTTTCACATCTAACCAATCATTCATTTGGTCTTGGTCATTTTACATTGGACCTAAGACATTCTTATATACCGAAACCCAGCGAGGTTGCTGCTTGGGAGAATTTACACTTTTACCCCCTCTCTTATATAAGACCCTTATCACAGCACTAAAAGTAGAGCCCGTCTAAATGGTGAGGAAACTAGCGAGGGAGGGGGTGCAACCCTCCATCCTGCTCGGGATGCGCGAAGGGATGGAAGGCACGCATCCCGAGGGAGTGGAGGGCTGCTCCCTCGCTGGTTTCCTCGCCATTTAGAATTTCTGCTAAAAGTAAGAGCGAAGAACAAAAGAAAGCAAGTCAACAGGTAGTAGGGATATCATATCTGTGACAATTGACATCAGTGGTAAATCAAGACCTCAATAGTAGAGTTAATTTGGCCCTTGAAAGTTTGATAAGTCACTTGTGTGAGAAGAAAAAAATATCTTATGGGCATCTCATGAACTATATCCAAATCACATTACGGATCTTACCACCCAGTGGTCTCTGATCACACCATATCCATTCACATTCTCAGGAGAATTTTTTTTTGGCATTCTTCAATCCTTCTTCCAGTGGAAATAGCATCAATGGCAAATGGGTCACAATCTAGGGATCACAAACAAGGAAGGAAAGATGTTGAAAATAAATAAACAAAACACAACCAACCAGAGAAGAAGTTATAGAAGAAGAACCATGTCATGTAGTGATGTTCATAAACACCAACTTCATAAAGAAGAAGGAAAGATAAAGATAAGATAATAATTTAGACATGGATGTAACAAATAATTAATCTATCCTAGCTACAAGAAACCAAAATTAGACCGTCCATCCAACAAGCTGGCAAAGAGAAATTAAAGAGGTTTTCAGTTGTTAGCACCTTTGGTGAGAAATTGTTTGTACCTAATGAGAGAATCCAACCTCTGCAACTTCAATTGCTGCTTGAACCTGTTGATAAAATCATCTGCTTTTGCATCCACCTCTTGGTCTTCCCCAAACGTCTGCAAATCGGTACTCACTTTCTTCTTGCTGTCTCTGGCAGTAGAGGGTCTCCTCTTTTCAACCTTGTTCATCTCTTCTCCTTCGTCTGCTAATTCTTCGAATTCAAAGTGCCCAAATGCAGACTTGGTACTAGCAGATTTCATCATCTTCTGTGGCAAACTCACTGGCATGTCTCCTGATGTAGGTCTTGTGTCAGATTTGGTTCTGCTCACATGGTGCTCCAGAATATCGTATGGGTTTTTGTAAAGATCAGGGTGCTCTTGTTCTTGTGTTGTTGTTGTTGTTTCTGAAGCTTGAATTTCTGAAGATGGAATGAGTTGGGGTTGTTGTGATTGTTGTGATTGTGGGGGTGGTTGAGTTGTGGTGGTGGATGGGTTGAAGTCTTGGGATCTGAAACGGTAGAGGTTGATGGATTTGAGGCGCTCTAAGGTAGATGAAGGAGCTCGAGCAAGGAAGGGTTGGTGTTGCTGTTGATTATCTGTTTCCTGTTGCTGGTTGTGAGTTTGAGAGGAGGTTCCAAACTTGGAAGCAATGGCGATCGTTCCTATCACAATGTTTAAGAGGACAAAGAGGAGTGTTGGAGTGAACCAACTGTTCACAGAAGCCAGACAGTCTTCAAGCATCATATCTACCCACCCACTTATCACAGAATCAGCTTTTCCTTTCTTTCTTTCTTTCTTTTACAGAGAACAATAGAGCTCTAGATGAGAATGAAGAGACGAACTCTCTGTAGATTGTTCTCACCTGCTCAGAACGTATCAACAGGGCGACTTACAGGTCAACACTTTAAAGAAAGTAGTCATGCCACAGATTGGATTCAAAACTAAAACGTGAAAGACAAATTCACACAACCCTAATCACTAAGCCACACCCTTAGCTATTTTCATTATATTAGATTTAACAAAACTCAAATTCAATCTGATAATCAATTTGAATTAGATATTTACATGTGAATAAAAAAAATTCAAATCCAAATTCGATTATATCATTATCAAACGAGTTTTCAGATAAAATCCAATCCGTAAACAACCTATATAAGTGTGAGGTTTTGCCTCAGGCACACTAGCTATTTGCATAGATGAGCTTGAGAAATCAATTCCAAAAAATCACTTCTATATATCAAAAAATAAATAAATAAACAAAAACATGGAACAAGGATTCTAAGAATTTCAAAAACTTTGTTATATATGATTACAAATTGTGGAAGAGGAGATAATTCTCCTTGGCCATGCTCTACAAAATTAATCCGATCAAGCAATCACTTGGTGCTTCAATCTAATTAGGACCCTAGCAGCTCAAGTACATGACTTTCCTCAAAGACTCCTCCGATTGTTTCATTTTCTCTTGAGTACTCAATTTCTTCCCAATTGCAGAAGTAGAGACTCTTTCAGCTTGCAAATAAGATCTGAGATTGGTCTTTGCATGTTGGTTAACTGATCTGAACACATAATTCCACCTGCAGATACCTTGATCTTTGAAAGCCTCCACCACTCCAACACTTGCTGCCACCATCCAACATGCTTTACCTGCTGATGAACTCATCTTTGCTGTGCTAGCCCAAAATTTATGAAAAGAAATTATGGGTTTACTAATGTGCTATTTGCTTTGTTTTTTGATTAAGAGAAATTGAAATTTACACTGAATTGTGCTCATCTGTTGGGGAGAAGGAGAATGATATATTTATGGGAAATTCTAAGTGTCGAGGAAACCAGCGAGGAAATGCGCGAGGGAGGGAGGGACCTCCATCCCCCTCGCAATACGTGCCTTCCCCTCCCGTGCACGCATCGCGAGGGGATGGAGGGTCGCGCGTTTCCTCGCTGGTTCCCTCGACAGGTAGAATCACTCTATATTTATAGAGTAGAGACCGGTGAGAGTTTATGAGTTGGATAGATAAAACCATTGGCTGGTTTGGAAACAGTGAGATGCCCTCATATCATGGTTTGGAAAATAAATCCAACAGATACAAAAAATAGTTGCTAGTGGTTTTTCCTTAAACACTCCATCCATGCATGTATCTCTGATGTCCAATTGTTTAATGGTGCCTAGCATGCTTTCCTATACTAGGCGTATCTCCAACACACACTACAAAAAAAAGGCCTTTAGAGACGTAGTCAAAATTGTCGCTATAGACAATATTTCGTCACCATAAATATTAGGTGACAAAATATTTGTCACGCAAAGGTTGTCGCCACAGCTCTGTCTCGCAAGCGTTTGTGCGACGCAACTAAATCTTCGTCGCTACAGAATCCTTTTGCGCGACGACACCAAAGATCGTTGCGAAAGGGTGCGTCGCGTAATACTTTTTTGCGCGACGCTAATTTCGTCGCAAGAAATAGAATGGTTCTTCATGCAAAATATACTTACGCGATTAACCATTTCGTCACATTAAACTTTATCGGCATATATAACTCAATCGTGGCGATCCCTTTCGTCGCGTTAGACTATGTCGGCTTAACTCAATGGTGACGAACCTTTCATCGTGCAAGATATTCTTTACGCGACAACAATATTCATCACTCTAATGTTGTCACACAAGTTCCGTCTATCCAAACACGCTTGATCTATTCTTATGCGACGAAAATTTTTGTCGCTTAAAATTCTGTTTAATAATTTTGAAATATTTTAATTCAAATATTTATTTTAATTAAATTTGAAATATTTATTAATTGAGTCGTCTCACGCATAGAGGGGTTTTGCTAATTTAGTTAAATACTATTAACTTTACAAATTAATAATGTAAAATCGTAATGTATCCATTACAAATTAAAATTTTTAAACCGTACTGTATCAGTTACAAATTAAAAAAACAAATCAGTACATTTTTTAGGGATGTGGTGGCTGATGGTTTGTCGACAGTAGCGGGAGGCTCGACAAATTAATCCCCGACTGCTGGAGAGCCCCTAATAACATACTCCACCTACTTGCCTCTTGTGCTTATCGTTCCCCCTCCCGAGCCTCCCTATCCACCTCACGCCTTTTGGCAACATTTAACTCATTCTGTAATTCCTCCACTTTCAACTGTAATGATGAAACAGTTCTGACTGACCGCTGCGAAGCTGAATATGAGGTGTTGACCTCACGAACTTTAGCTTTCTCCATCCCCCGAACAAGCTTTCGGGGTCTTGGACCTAGCGATTCCAATGTCTCCGTCAAAATATGTAATCCTGCATCAGGATCGTCCATTGTGAGTTGTTCCAACGGAGTTTCCGGAGGATGCTGCGAGGCCATTCGCTCCATGTAGGCATCCCGCCTCTCCACCATCGTTTCCTTGATTAAAAAAATTATTAAAAATTAATAACTTTAAAAACAACAGAAGTGACAACATGCAAAAAATGCAAAGAATAAAACTTACATGCAACTTCACAGCCACCTCATTGCCAGGTAGTGCATAAACATCCTTGAACATGTCGATTTCTGGGAATTTTGAACCCTCCTACAAAACATTGTTAAAATAATAAATCAACTAATATACATTTAATTGAATGTATTGATTAAAAATAAAATAATGAAATGAAACATATGAGTTCACTTACTAGAGTTTAAGAGTTCAACAACAGTCTGCACAATTATAAGAAACAAAGAGACCAAAGATTTGGAGAACAAAGACGATCAATTCGGAAAACACAGAAGAAAATCCTTACAAAATAATATGATACTGACAATTTCAGTTACTTAACATGAAAATATCACAACTCCAGTTTTTTTACTTTTCTTTCTTTGGCTACCTAGAAATAATCTGAACTCTGTCAAACTATCTCTGCAACGATGAATTTAGATACATGAAAATCCAAAGAAAAGAGAAACAACCCTCGGGCAAATCTCATAGGAGACAACCAACACAAGAAGAAAGAGCAAGACAAAGCTCAAAACCCGAACCTTTATAGTAATAATATCCCTGAAGAGACAGTATCATTATCACCTTTACAATGAAGAACAACATGGCTTCTTTGTGTTGGTATCTGATCCTGAAACATCGATTGTCTTCCCTTCTTTAATACTGGTGGGTGCAGGTTCCTCTGTGGACTGGGATTTCTTACTAATTATTCGGTACATTTCTCCTAAGATCATCTGGAAAGCCTTTTCAACATTTATTGCTTCAAGCGCAGATGTTTCAATGAAAGATATCATCATATAAGAGCGTGAAAAATAACTTTCTTATAATTAGATATAGAGCGTGAAAAATAACTTTCTTAAACCTACAAGCAAATTGCAGGAATCTGGAAATAGTTATGGATAACACCTAAGCAGTGAAATACCCACCAATATAGAGGCGACCCCATGGAAAACCCAAGGTCTCTTAAACCAGATCAGCTCTTGAATATACGTTCTCTGACACTACAAGATAACTCCTATTGCCCGAGGGTGAGTAGCATATTACCTAGCAGACTTTAGTCTTAAACCAAATTAATAATGGATAAAAAAGACATGTCTAAATATGTCTCTCAAGATGCTTATAACATTGTATACGTAACGAGCACGTGATTGATTGCAAACCTCCCTCAAGTGCTAATCTAGTTGGGATGTTTGGGAGAGTTCAATTTGCTTTTGTTTTCATCTATTTTCTCCTTGAAACTTCAGATAAACCCAAAAATGATAGCCTCAAGAGACACTCATATATAATCTAAATCGATATTACATAATATATAAAACCCAAAATAAAATAAATGAAATTCAAATGCAATCTTGAACATCAAAAGATGAAGATCCCAGAAAGGATTCAAATGCAAACACCATGAGTTTCTGTCAGTCATCTTTAAGTTTATATGAATAAAAATAAATAAATAAATAAAATATTAATAATAAATTAGCTCGGGACGGGACGGGATTGGCGGGATTGAAAATCTTCATCCCATCCCATTCTAGATCGGGACGGGACGAGATCGGGATGAAATTATTCAATCCCATTAAGACCCGGAAAAATCGGGACGGGACGGGACGGGATCGGGATCGCGGGATGGGATGCCCACCCCTAGTTGCGACCCCACGGAGGTGCTTCAAGTCAGTCTTGTTTCCGATTAGCATAATCACAATGTTGGAATCGGCATGGTCCCGGAGCTCCTTAAGCCATCGACTGACATTCTCAAATGTTGTTGGTTTTGTCACATCATAGACTAGAAGAGCCCCAAGAGCACCTCTATAGTAAGCACTAGTAATTGCCCTGTACCTTTCCTGCCCTGCTGTGTCCCATATCTGTGCTTTCATAGTCTTCCCCTCAACCTGAATCAAAATGACAAATCGGGTGGACAGGGATAAGATACAATTTGTTAGTTTGAAGTATGCTCAGAGAAACATTTTTGCACTCAACATAATAAAGACCTCAAAATTCCTAAACTGCAATGGTACATGCAACTGTCACATAATTATTGAATATCAAACCACACAAGCTAAGCAAAATATAAGCTAAAATACAACGACTGCGATATGAAAATCTGGCTACAACCAGAGTTTAAGAGTTCAACAACAGTCTGCAACAACTTCTCTTGGTTGGAAAAAAGAAGATAAACTTGTACCTTAAAAAAAAACCAATATAAACTTAAAGCCTTTCTTCAATGGCTGCGAGTTCCTTGTATAATTAATGACACCATTCAAAATCAGAGGTACTACTTACAGTAATCACTTTAGCAAAAACTGAAATCATATAGCAATCAGAGGTACTACTTGAACAAATATTTTTGCAATCAAAACCACCAGCAAAGATAATTTAGCAATAACTGAAATCATATAGCAATCAGAAGTACTACTTCCCAGTCAGATTTGATTCTCATTGCCTATGTAGAAAAATAATTTAGCTACACATCAAAATAACCCATAGGCTTCCAAGCTAATGACGCAGATCTTCCATATAGCAATAACTGAAATCATATAACAATAACTGAAGATTGAAATGATGATTGTATAATTAATGACACCATTCAAAATCAGAGGTACTACTTACAGTAATCACTTTAGCAAAAACTGAAATCATATAGCAATCAGAGGTACTACTTGAACAAAGAATTTTGCAATCAAAACCACCAACAAAGATAATTTAGCAATAACTGAAATCATATAGCAATCAGAGGTACTACTTCCCAGTCAGATTTGATTCTCATTGCCTATGTAGAAAATAATTTAGCAATCAAAAATAATTTAGCTACACATCAAAATAACCGATAGGCTTCCAAGCTAATGACGCAGATCTTCCATATAGCAATAACTGAAATCATTTAACAATCATATAGCAATAACTGAAATCATATAACAATAACTGAAGATTGAAATGATGATTGTATAATTAATGACACCATTCAAAAATCAAAGGTACTACTTACAGTAATCATTTTAGCAATTAATGATTTGCTCTCTGTCACAACTATCCTGTAAATGACATGCACAGAGATCAATGAAGTTGGGCTCATGTACTTGCAGTTCTTAATCTGGCATTATTATTGTTCATGTTACTTGAAGCCGATCACAACAAACAGTAGATTTGTAGTAAATAATTTTTTTTGATAAAACGTATTAAAATTTGACAGCAACCCTAGTTGTCAACAAGTAGGTTGGTTACAGTGATTGAAATTCTGTCAAGCATATACATAATTAGAACATAGAACTTTTGCTCATTGAACAATGAGACAATTGATTAGTGTTTCAAAAGGACATCTTGGATGATCACGACCAAGTTCCCTATTCTAAACCGACATCTGGCGTACAAATGCAGCAACAAACTGCAGGGGATGTCAATTGTCAAAATGTAAGATAGCACAGTAATTTGAGAAACCAACGACCTGGAGAAAAAAATTTGCACACAATCAAAGAAAAAGGGCTCCTCTGGTTAGCTATTCATCCTTTGCTTCAACATGGAAAGTATCCATGACTGCTGTTATTGATTCCAACAATTGTGCCACTCCACCTTTGCAACATCTTTAATAGTTCTACTACCACTCAGAGGAACATGTTTTATTGGCGTAGAAAAGCAAAAATGCACTGAGAGAATGTTTTAACTACAAATGCTTGTCAAAGAGATAACTAAAAGGAGTTGTTGGTTTTGCCCTGGACTTATCTTCCCCGCAAATGTGTAGGATTTACAAGTGTATATTAGAGAAAAGTATGGATCCAAAAACCTCAATTACACCAGGAAAGTTAGTATTATCAAATATTATGAAAGTATCTCCTCATTTCCGATTCAATCCAAACAAACAAAAATAAATAAATCTCTTCACACTATTATGACATTGCCTGTAGGTGCAGCTCATGATACTCACCATGAGGGATGATCTTCGGAAGAAATCAACCCACCGTTCTGAAATTGATAACTGTAACGAATACGAACTTATATATGGTGAGTAGCTGGTGCATCTCCTCGACCTGTCATAAACTATTCAAAAGGCCAGTTATGTCAGTATGGAATGAAATTGGAGATGATTAGCTCCTTTCAACTAATGATTTGCTCTCTGTGCATGTCATTTACAGGATAGTTGTGACAGAAAGAAAATCATTAAATGATGATAGTAACACACACCGTACAGGAGCTTGATAGGAGTATATAACAGTCTCCCCCTTTATATAAAAATCAAATTCTTCAACAAAAATCAGTGATTGTGGTAACTGAGACAGAGTATGAAGGCACTAACACCCCTGGAAATGCTTATTGAATTGGCAATCCAACTGACAGAACTTGAACAAAGATTATATTGGCAATAACTCAGCGGAAATGACAATAACTCTATCTAAAACGGGTATGTTATTGACCAAAGAATATCATTGTCAGGAAACCCGACAAACCCACCAAGAGGAAAAGCTCTAAGAGAGTATTCTACATTATTTGCATTGAATTTAGCTAAAATAGGACCAAAACCAACTGCAAATTTACTTACATGAACAACAATAATCCCTGCTAACACTGCTACAGCCTCTATTACAGATTGGGCGTTCTCCAGATTTCCACTTTCAAATCCAGGAAAGGCAAAAAAAGTACTTACCATTCTATTATAATCTTTAAAGGGTGAAGCTTATACAATAATCATTCAAGGGTGAAGCTTATACAATAATAATTTTAATGTATTTACCATTTTATTATAATCATTAAAAGGTGAAGCTAATACAATAATAATTCAAGGGTGAAGCTTCTCCCATCAATCGACATTTTACTCATTTAATTTTATTTGATCTATTTTATCACCCCCACAAACCCAAACCCCCTCACCCATCTCCTCTAGAACAGAAACCCAAAATCATAACTAAACAACAAAACTTCAAATACTATCAAAACCCAATCCATCAAATAAACAGAAATTACCAATCTAATTAACGTAACCCACACAGATCCTTCCCCTTCGTACCACCTCCCACCTCAAAGAAACCCAATATCATGATTAGCCAACCAAACAATCAAAGCTTCAATTTTTATGAAAACCCATTGTAGAAACGATGTAAATCACAAAACTCCATGAAACAAGAGAGGAAATGAGATCTTACCTTCTCTGCCAAGAGAGAAACTCAGAGATCGATGAGAAGCAATCACGTAACTCAAAGAGAGAAACTAAAAAATGTTGAATCTGAGATTGATGAAAAGCAATCACGAACTCAGAGATCTGGTCGTTTGTAACAAGAGAGATTGAATGAAGAGAAAAGCAACGAAAAAATAGAGGAAATGAGATCTTACCTTCTCTGCCAACTACCTTCAACCAGTGATTTGGGGACTACAGACTGAGAGGAGACGATGGGTTTGAGATTTGATAAAATGGGTTTGAGTTTGCGCGACGAACCCTTCGTCGCTATATATCAGATAATTCGTCGCATTAGGTTTCAAAATTTCACGCGAAATGTTTTGCCGCCAGAAGCTAGCGCCATGATTTTTAAGGAGGGAGCATTTTGTGCGACGAAATATTCTAATTTCGTCGCGCAAACATCAAATTTGTTTATTTTAGGGAAAAAAATTTATATCACTATTTAGTTTATTAATTGAACTTCGACATTCATTTAACAAATTTATGGTAAAAAAATCATAGTACATTAACAAATTTAATTAAATGAACTAACAAAATACATAATATTAACATCTTGTAAACGACCTAACAAATTATATTCCTTCAAATGTATTTAATCTGAATCAGTAGAGTAATCACTTCCGACTTCTTCTTCAAGTTCATCTGACATGGTTGCCTCAGATTCTCCAAAAACTCCATCTTTTGCAGGTGATACCTCAACATCATATTCGTCATCAATCGGAGGAAGTTCGACAAATAAATCAAATGGTTGTTGGATAATGGGAATGCTTGAAGATGAATTCTCTTGATCAGCGGTGTCGTTATCACTGTGGTCATCGGAAGCCTTTTCAGGAATGTCCCATATATTTTTGTGTTAGATCGTCTGGACTACTTTCCATCCACCACCGACTTTAGGATCATCTAGATAAAAAAATTTGTTTTGCCATAGTTTCCAAAATAAAAGGATCATGCTCGTACCAAAGTGCGTTCGTGTTCACACTTACTAGACCATATTCTCGTTTAATACTCCCTATTTTATGTGGGTTTGTATCAAACCAACGACACTTGAATAAAATCACTTGGCAACGGTCTTTGTACAGTAATTGAATTACAGATGTCAGTTTACCATAAAAATCAACATCGGCGGTATCGCCGTCCCCAGGTACTGATACGCCGCTATTTTGAGTGCTTAAATTGTTATCTCGCTCGATAACCAGAAACTTAACACCATTCACATAACAACCCAAAAATGTTTCAGATCGAATAGGACCTCTTGCCAGTTTTGATAATTCATCATTGTAAAGAGGCGAATTTACTTCCTTCAATTGTAACATCTATTAAAATAATATATATATATATATATATATATATATATATATATATATATATATATATATATATATATATTCAGAATATGTTGAATACCAATTATAAAAAAAAAATATATGCAATATTATCAAATTTTCTTATAGTTATCAACTTACGTGTTTGCGAAACCATTCAGGAAATAATTGACGGTGCTTCTCGGCCCGTAAATGTGCAGGATACTTATGCCTAAGTAGTTTTTCATGCTCCTCCAAAAATGGCAAGACCTCGTCACAATTGTTGAGTATGAACCAGTGCGCAACTTCCATGTCGTTATCGCTAAACTGATCATTTGTTGGTGGCTCGCCAAAAGGTCGTGCGAGTTGCGCAAAAACAGAAAGTGTCGCACTTCTAGTACCACCGTCATTATTTCGTTGAGTTCTGTTGAAGGACGTCTCAACATTATGGAGATACATTGCACAATAAGTAAGTGATTCATTTTCAATATATGCCTCCACTATGGATACTTCGGGTCTTGCCCTGTTCTATACGTACCTTTTGTATGTGCCTAGTATTTTGTAAAATATAAAAGATGTCAGACTCGTTATAATAAATGAAGAATATTTAGAAAACAAGCATATGAGTTACCTTTCTATTGGGTACATCCACCGATAATTGACCGGCCCACCAAGCTTTGCCTCACCCGGTAAATGTATCATCAAGTGAATCACGCAAGTAAAAAATGTCGGAGGAAATATCTATTCGAATTTGCATAAGATGTTCATAATATCGTCTTGCAACCTTTCTAAATCCGATTTGCGCAGAGACTTTGCGCATAGCTGCTGGAAGAATCTCGACAATTCTGTAATAGGGCCAACAACACCCGATGGCAAAAATCCTCGAATAGCGACCGGAAGAACCAAATTCTCGTTGCTCGCCATGATAAATCCACCTCGTATAATTCTGAATCATCCCATACCTCGCCAAATGATATCGAACCATATTGAATGTCTGTCACAAACAATAGTTACAACATTGACACAGACACTTGATATGATTCGTCATACCAATGACATGTGCCCTTGCAAACTCAATGAAGCTCTCAATCCCATTTAAATATTCATCACAACATTTGTCCTGATTTTGTATCCACTGTCTTTCCATTATGCCTGTTTTCAGTTTAGAAACAAAACATGAGAATTCAAGAGAGTTAACGACACTAATGCGATTAGGTTTCAATGTGGAAAATTTTCGGCAGCATCTCAATTACAATTCTTCAAGTGGACGATGTAGATATTATTAATTAATAAATATCTAGTATGCACTCGAAAAACAATGTGAGACACTCCCAAAAATCCACACGATAGCAACCTAATTTCATGAAATTTCAAAAAAAAAATTAGTAATTTCCTCACTATTCTCCAAGTGAAAGAGAGAGACATTTGGAGGTGTGGCCGGCGACGCAGAGAGAGGACGAAGCCTAATTAACTGTTGGAAGCTTCTAGTATATAGTGAGAGAAATCAATTGTGTAGAGAAAAAGAATAAAACGAGAGGAGAAAATAGTGAAAAATGCAAATCTGATTATTCTAATTTGCGGAGAAGATGAACAGGTCAGAGCTTGTGCGACGACACCGTTCGTTGCCATGGGATGTTTTACGCGACGAACCTGCTCGCTTTAAGCGACGATATTGTCATGAATACTTTATGCGATGACGGTTTCCAGTTCGTCGCGTAAGATATATTTCGGCGACGAAAAAGTTTGTCGCCCGAGAATGTTCAAGTTCGACGTTAAAAGTAGTCGACACGTAGCCCTAGGTATTTTAGGGTGACAAAAAATTTGTTTTAAGCGACAACACGTTGTCGCATTAGTTATGCGACGAAAGCTTTAACTTCGTCGCGAAAGAGGTTTTTACGCGACGAAACAGTTCGTCGCGTTAAATAGTTAGCTATTTTTTGTAATAGCGTGACGATATTAAATATGTCATCGCGCCAAGGTAATTTTGAGCGACAAAACCTCCCTCGTTGCGCTACGAGTCATCGCAAAAAGGGATTTTTTTAGTAGTGACACCAGTGACTTTGGTGTATTGTTTAAATGCTATATTTAAACTTAGGTGCTCATTAATCAAACAGTTTATGTGTGAGTGAGGCTGGATTATGGAAGAAACAACACTTGAAAACTAAAACCACACCAGTGTTTAAGATGTTCTCTAATTAATGGGCGGCCTCATTGCTCAGATTCTTTGCATTTGATATCTCTAAACTATTCACTCCAGTGGCGGTCGACAAAATTGCTTGTATAAATTTGATATCTTTACAAAAGAGTACAAATTAAGTCCCAGTAAAGCAAAGTCTGTGCAAACCAACGTAATCATTTTCCTTTATCAGTTTATCCAAAACTACTGCAAGTACAACTCATTGTTTTGTAAAGCATTAGGGAAAGCACAGAAACGATGATAAGTCTATGGTCCATGGTTAAACTCGTGAAAATATATTTTCAGAAAGAGCAGAGGCGGATCCAGGATTACAAACAAAGGGGGGCAAAAAAATCATAGATAATTTAATTCTTAAAATAAATAGATAAATATGATTAAAATAGAGTTTTAAAAGTATTACAAGAGAAACATACATAATGAGTCAATGTAGACGCACAGTAGATTTAGGTAAAAGCTCTCTACGGGTTCTCATGTTCTGGTAATGCTGCATAATCACCTCGTCATCGATGCCATTAAATATATCTTTCTCAACGTATGTAATCAAACTATCTGCCATCCATTGATCTCCCATTCGATTACGTAATCGATTCTTGATAATCTTCATAGCAGAAAAAGCTCTCTCAACACTAGCAGAAAAAGTAATAAGCCTATAGATCAAAGGATACAAAATGTTTTTTTTTGTCCTTACCATCTTCTCAGCAAGATTGCTAATTCCTGTCAAATTCAAGAACTCGCTATTCGACCTTACATCAATGATAAATGTCTCCAACTGATTATCAAGAGCATCAAGTTGTACTTCTGAGAAATCATTTGGATAAAACCGAGCAAAACGAATCAATTTTTCCTTATCAAAATCCGAGAAGGAATCATTTGGACTCAGGCATGAAAGACATAAAAGCAATTCAGTATTCACTTCATTGAAACGGTTGTTGAGCTCTTGAAGTTGCAAATCAATAACAACATTAAATAACTGAACCCGATAACGATGCATGTCTGTCACCTTTTCAACATTACGTTGTGACCGTCCCCGAGCAACATAAAATTCATCAAGGTTAGGCATTTCTATAGCATGTTTGCTACAAAATAAGGAAACTTCATCTAGCAAATTGTTCCATCCATCATCTCGCATCAACTGTAAGCGTTTCTTAGCTACTATGACCAAACTCATGGCATTCACAATATCTTGGTCCTTTCTTTGCAATGCTTGTGACAATTCATTCGTGATTCCTAATGTACTTTTCATCAAATGAAGTCCAAATGCAATATCAAAAGATAGTAGTGAATCTAATAAAGTGCACGCTTCAACTCTTTGCTCAGCATATTTTGAGGTCTCCTTAATGCACTCGAGCACATCGATGATAGAATTGAACAACTTAATCAAGCTTATCAAAGTATTGTAATGTGAGCCCCAACGTGTATCTCCGGCTCTTTTAAGAGTTGATTGTTGATTTTGGCCACTTCCACTTGCAAGTTCACCACTTTCAAGTGCTTTTAGAGTGTTAATAGATTGTGCTTCTAAAAGAATATCATGACGCTTACATGAGCCACCAACCACATTCACAACACTCGTGACCAAAGAGAATAATAAAACAATGGAATCTTCATTCTTTGCAACGGCAATAAGTGCTAATTGAAGTTGATGTGCAAAGCAGTGAATATAGAATGCACTTCCATTCTCCTTTAAGATTAATGCTTTAAGACCGTTGAACTCACCTTGCATATTACTTTCCCCATCATACCCTTGGCCACGTAGTCTTGAGATGCTTAACTTATGCTTTGAAAATAAAGCGTCAATTGATGCCTTTAGGGATAGAGCAGAAGTGTCAGAAACGTGTACAATACCTAAAAGTCTCTCAATCACATGCCAGTGTTTGTCCACATAACGGATCACGGAAGCCATTTGCTCTTTAATTGATATATCACGAGCTTCATCAACTAATATGGAAAACAAAGAATCTCCAAGGTCTTGAATGATAACATTTATGGTTTCGGTTGCACAAGCATTTACAATATCTTTTTGAATTTCCGGTGCTATTAATTTAAGATTCCCAGGACATTTATCCAAAGTTACCCTTTTGATGTCTTTACTGTGGTCACCAAGAAAATGTAACATTTCCAAGAAATTTCCTCGGTTGTTTGAATCACAAGATTCATCATGACCACGGAAAGCTAATCCTTGTCGGAGTAAGAATCGAATACAAACGACATAAGCATTTAGACGAACCTTGTAATCACTTCGAGCTTCATTTGTTTGCTTATTCACAACAGTTCGAAGATGTTGTTGTTGATTCATTAAAGCTTCACAATTACTCCAAGCTTGATTATGATCACTGTTAGACCCTCCAACATGTGTTTGTAACTTATCCTTTTTCTTCCAATTGGTAAATCCTTCAACGACAAAAGCATCACAAGTACCCACATGCTCTTTACTCTCAGATCTAAAAAGGTAGCAACACAAGCAGTATGCAGCCTCTTTCTCTATGCTATATTCTAACCATGTAGGAAATTCATCAAACCAAGAAGGATTGAAACGCCGTAAGACTTTTCCTTGCAAAGTTTGCTTAAAATTATGTGTCCGAGGTTGGCAAGGACCTTTTTGCAAGTATGTTCTTCGAATTTCATCCCTTATGTTGGAATGATACTCCTTGATTGGCTTACGTAATCCAGGATCTGCTAGAAGAGTTTCTGGATCAAACTCAGTCTCAATACAACTCCTTTTGGAACTAGGAAGTTCCTTATCAGACCTATCAGTGACAGCCCGAGCAGTAGAACTAGAACTCACATCATTTATTCTTTTAAAGTATCTATCCATTACTCGTAAGCACAAGTGCACAACTATTTAACTACACAAATACAACAGATAATCCCAATATTCATATTAAAAAATGCTATCACAGGTTCTCAAATTATCAAATTTGTAATGTAAATAAATAATAAACATATGAAAGAGAAGAAACCTCACCAAATACCAAGAACTTGAGATAATGGCCTTTTCAGCGGATGAAATTAAATACCCACTTAAGCTTCAAGGATCAAATACCCACTTTATTAAAGCCTAAACAAATAAACAAATTAAATTAAATTAAATATCAAATATAAAACTCTCCTTTATAAATAAAGATGATAAATCAAATACTAAAACAAACATAAAATACCCTATCAAAACTTAAACAAATATAAAATTCATCTAAAATTTAAACAACTAAATAAATACTCACCAATCTAAACATAAAGGTGATTAATAAAGTATGAATTTTTTTTATCTCTTTGTTAAAAAAAACTTACATTGATCAATAATTACAGTAAAATAATTTTGATGTCTTTTATGTCTCCCTTATTTTTTCAATCATTAAAATAAATTGTTTGATGTATAAATGAAAGATGGAGAAATGTGAATTCTTTATTCTCTCCTCTTTTCATATCTCTTTCTTCTCTTCTCTTCTCTTTTCATAAATCTCTTTTCTTCTTTGACTTCTATCACTGAGAGACTGAGAGTGAGAAACACAGAAAAGCAGGGAGATCGACTTCATCAGAAGAGAGATCGATCTCTTCACAGAGATCTCCATCAGAGTTCATCAGAGATCATCACTGATCGAGCTCCATCAGAAGATCACTGATCGATCTCCATCAGAAGAGAGTTCACAGTCATCTGAGTTCAACACTGATGGAGAAGAGAGTTCACAGAGATCTCCATCTGAGTTGAGTTCAACACTGATCGATCTCTCTCAGAGAGTTCACAGAAGAAGAGAGTTCACAGAGATCTCTGTTCGATCTCCATCAGAAGAGATCTCTGTTCGATATCTGTTCGATCTCCATCAGAGATCTCTGTTCAATCTCTGTTCGATATCTGTTCGATCTCCATCAGAGATCTCTGTTCAATCTCTATTCGATCTCCATCAGAACTTCAGAAGAGAGTTCACAGAGATCTCTGTTCGATCTCCATCAGAAGAGATCTCTGTTCGATCTCCATCAGAGATCTCTGTTCGATCTCCATCAGAAGAGAGTTCACAGAGATCTCTGTTCGATCTCTCTCCATCTCTCTCTGATTTTTCTCTCGAGTTTCTGATTTAGGTTTTCGATTCATCAGAGAAATCCAAGGTAAGAAGAGATGTTAAGATTAAATGTGATTTTGTTGTTCAATTGTCGTTGATTTCATTTAGAACCTTATAATCAAATAAACTTACCTTGTTTTACAGGGATGGAGAAGAAGACATTGTTGAGGACTGAAGGCGTGGAGGCGGAGATTAGAAGCAACTCAATTGTTTTTGTTTTCTTCAATTGTAATCTGTAATTAGGGATTGTAAATATGATATGTGAACTGCAATTGCGATTCTTGTTATTATAAGAGGGGCAAAATAAAATTTCTAAGGGGGGCAAGATTGAAGTTTTATATACTTTGGTAGAGTTTTTTCAAAACCTAAGGGGGTCAATTGACCCCCTTACCCATGCTGTAGATCCGCCCCTGAGAAAGAGCCAAGTGTAGATAGAGAGCTTTTTGCCTACTCAGTGTGGGTGACAAGAAAAGCAGTTTGCATGAAATTGTTGGCGAGGCAATGGTTTGCGAGGGTTGAGAAGAATGGGAATGCATGTAACTATAATCAGTGTCGGTCCTAGGGGTTTAATTACAGGCTCTGTGCAAGGACTAAAATGGGGCTTTTTTTACACAATGAAAATTATATATTTTATTTAATGTATGTATATGTTTACTAAAAGAAATTAAATTTTATAGCACTTCGAATTTGGCAGCTCTTTTACATGAAAGGAAAACTAAACACATATATGTGTTTTAAAAAATAACAATTGTTTCATCTTGGATTATGGAGTAACTTAAACCTATGAATTTTTCTAAAACTAAATAAATAAAAAGTATACCATAGGAAGTAACTTAATACAAGAGCATCTTCCTTTAGTGGTTGATTAAGAAAAATTTCCTATTTGGATAAGGATATCATAATTAATTAGGATAATGGAAATTTTTTTGTAGGAAAAAGAGTTCCTTGTTGAAAAGTTTATAATTTGAATTAGCTTTCCTTGTTAAACTAAGACAAAGAAAATTTCTTAAATCAATTATGAAATTGAAATAAGGAAAGTTTCTCCTTCAGAGACAAGGAAAGTAATATGAAAACATTTTCCTATTAGGAGTTGGTTTTTCTTATTTAGTTAAAATAATTCTCGTTAAGGTAGAAGAAAAGTAATACAGAAATATTTTCCTATTAGGAGTAGGCTTTCTTCCTATTACAAGTAGGCTTTCCAGGAGGCATCAAAAAGTCCAGGATCAATGAGCAAAGTCGGAGATGTAGACTAAGAACTTGTTTAGCAAACTCTCAAGAGAGTTATTAGAGAGAGCCTTAAGAGTTTGTTCTCAAATAAATATTGGAGTCTTTATTAATTAATAAGATAGCAAAGGTTAGAGCTTTAGAGAGTTTATTCTTGAGAAGTTAGAGCATCAACAAAAAAAAAAAAAAATTAGAGGTTGGAGCTCGAGTTTTTGTTCTCTAGAGTATTGTAATATTTGTAAGATGACAAATGTTGGAGCCTCAAGAGATTTTCACTACTGAGACGTTGAAACCTTTGTTCTATTATAATTTAGTGGAAAAATTAGAAAAACTTTGATTGTGTTGTAGTTTTCTTTTATAGTTGTTTCCGTACTTTAATTCCAAATCGCTTTATTGCATATCAAAGTAACTTGAATCTATGACTTTCTCTAAAGGCTATTGGCATAACCCTATTCTACTTTTTAATACAAACATAAAAAATTGAATATTCCTTAATTTTTTATTGTGGCAGACCATTAACTTTTCAATTTCACGGTTAGGTCACCTGTATACCTGTGAAAACAACGGTTTGAGCCAACCATGTGACTACAAGAAGTATTCTCCAAAAAGTGAGGTGTGTTATAATACTCGCAAAGAGTACACTGACACTGGGCTAATATCGACTAGAGAGGGGTGAATATTCACTTTTCGAAAATCGAATTTGTTTTAAAAAGTATTCAACTTCGAAGTTCTTCGTATATACTTATCGAAGGTTTATGGTGTGACTTAAGCTAAATTAATACCACAAGGTTAACAAGTTTAATTGATTCACCTAAACTGAACATCCAGTTAAAAACTTTTGAAAATCCTCGAAAATGTCGTAGGCATGCAAGTAAATAGAGTCTTTTTCGGCTAATTTCATGGCTTTGATTCCTAAAACTGAGAATCCAGGTGCTTTTTCTGAATTTCGCCCAATAAGTCTGTGTAATGTGATTTATAAAATTTTCAGTAAAATCCTTTGCAATAGACTGGTAGATCTCTTGCCGGTGCTGATTTCTCAAGAGTAGGGGGCTTTTGTTAAAGGCAGGTTCATTGGTGAAAATATTGGCCTGGCGCAGAAATTGATCAGGGACATTAACAGGAAGGTTTTTGGAGGAAATGTGGTGATGAAAATTGATATGGAGAAAGCGTATGATAGAATGGAATGGAATTTTTTTGTTCGCGGTGCTAAAAAAATTTAGCTTTACTGGTAGATTTTGCCATCTTATCTCCAACTGTATAGCTTCCTATGGCTTTTCAGATTTGCTTCAGGGAGCCTACAAAGGCTTTTTTCGATCCACTAGGGGCTTAAGGCAAGGCGATCCTCTTTCTCCATTTCTATTTATTATTGCCTCTGAAGTGTTGAGTAGGGGTTTGAAAGAGGCATTCGCTAACGAAAAAATTGGGTATTATTATACGCCCAGGGCCTGCAGTCCTATTTCCCACCTTCTATATGCAGATGACACTCTCATTTTTTTAAATGGAAGATAGTCATCAATTAGGAGATGCGTGGACTTCTTAAAACGTTACTGTAGGACTTCGGGACAGAAAATAAATGAGGGCAAAAGTTCTTTTACTTCGGATGACAAGGCAGCCGCGGAAAGAATTGTGGTGTTAAAAAGTTGCACAGGATTCCTGTTTAAAGAGGCTCCTTTGAAATATTTGGGTGGGCAGTGTTCCAAGGGAGAGTTAAAATTTCATATTTTGAAGATTTGATTGCTAAAATTCAATTTCGAATTCCGGGATGGAAGGCAAAATTGTTATCTCCGAGCGGAAGAATAATCTTGACTAAACATGTCCTTAGCTCGATGCCAGTTTACATTCTTAGTACCATGTGTGTACCTAGGAAAGTTTTATCACGGATTAATAGTTTGTTGGCGGACTTCTTTTGGGGGGATTGTGAAGGAAGACTGAAGAAAAAATGGGTGTCTTGGGATAATATCTGTCTACCACAGGAGGAAAAATGTTTGGGAGTGAGAGACTTGATGGTGGTGATGAAGGCTTTTAGAATCAAGGCTCTCTAGAAACTTATTAATTCGGACTCTTTATGGGCTACTTTTATGAGGAGCAAATACTGGTTGCATGGAGTTGCGTTGAATAGCCAACTTGTGAAAGGTGGGTCTTCACCTTTTTTCAAAGAGATCATGCTTGGCAAATCTTTTCTTTTGAGTAATTCTCTTTGGCGTATTGGCTCGGGAAATATTAGTTTTTTTGAGGAAAATTGGAACACGACAGTTTCTTTCAGGAGGTTGAAGACATTGGCTGGTCAAGGTCTTTGGCCTTCGTTTAGCGAGGTGATTTTAACAGATTTTGAATTGGTCCATCCAAATCTCAAAAGTTTGGCCCGTAGTCTTTTTGCTGAAAGATTACGTGGTGAGGAATATGGAGATGACAAGTGTGTATGGGTACCAAACTCGAATGGGCTCTTTTCCCTTCAGTCGGCTTATGACATGTTACGGAGACAAGGGACGGTTAATGCTCTATATCAGAAGATTTGGCATGACATTCTTCCTTCCAGAATATCAGTTTTTGTGTGGAAGGTACTCCGTCGAGGGGTGCCAGTGGATGGAGAGTTATACAGATGTGGTTTGAGTCTAGCCTCTAGATGTAGTTGTTGCAACTCGCCAAAGAGCAAATCTTTGAACCATCTCTTTCTGGACGGAGATTTGGCGATGCAGGTGTGGCGCCACTTTGAACGGATTTTTGATGTTCATGTAAGGAAACCAGCAGAAATTTCCACTGTTCTCGTAATTTGGTTCAAGAGAGTCAATCGGAATTCGCAAACAGGTGTGTTATTCCTTCTTACTCCTGTGTTCATTTTATGGGAAATTTGGAAACAAATATGTAAATGTGTCTATGAAAATACTTCCCCAAATCCTGCTTTTGTGATTTTGAACGTTAGGCGTAATCTGCGATTGGCAAACAATTTTATCACTCCTAAACTAGTTAGCCGCAACAAGGCACCATTAAGGGCTTTGGGGTTACAGGTGATCCCAGTTAGAAGGCAGTTAGTCAGAATTTTTTATTGGCATCCCCCTCAGTTAAATTTTGTTGCTCTTAATGTGGATGGATCCTCCCGTAAGAACAAGGCATCTGGCGGCTTGATCATTAGAGACTCTAGGGGACTCAGTGTTGTGGGCAAGCAATTATTTTTCGGTGCAGGCTCCAATAATAAAGCGGAACTTTTGGCTCTAGCTGAGGGCCTTCGCCTTTGTCTTTCATTGGGTTTTACTAAGGTGGTAGTTCAAACGGATTCGGAACTTGTTTGTGGCTGGTTTAAGGACATTTTGAAAATCCCGTGGCAATTGGAAAATGTTTTGAAGGAAATTAAGTTGTTGGCGGCTACAATGACGTTAGATTGCCAACATATCTATAGAGAGGCCAACGCGGTGGCGGATGCGTTAGCGGATAGAGCACAACGAGATCATAGGACTATTTCTTTCGGTGCGACTGAACTTCCTAGGAGAGTGGCAGGTTTGCTTGTGCTGGACCAATGGCATACGGCGTACATTCGCCACGGGGAAGAGTAGATGAGTTTTCATCTGATCTTTTTAGCGACAATGTCTGAATTCTGCAACGCAAAACAAGATCTTGAACAGTTGCGAAGAGCAGGGGCAGTCTGTTCAGCTGGGGGGAGGGGCTGTCTTGCTGTTTGATGGATTGCTTTGCGATCAAGCTCGGTGAGGAAGGTTGCAGTCAGGCGCACTCATGTTGTCTGGGCTCGAGGAGCTTTCTGCAGGAGCATTGGAGCTGCTCTGTTGCTTTTGCACTCTGCTTTTTGAGCAGGGAGTGACATTGGGCAGAGCTTGGCACTGGAGCAGCTGCTAGGAACGCCTGCAGGGCCACTCTGTGGTGCGTGAAGCGGTGTTGTCTGGCTGAGGCAAGCGTGTTGTCTGGTTACAGGAAATGAGAGTGGTGTTTGGTGCATTATATTCATGTACCGAGGCTGTGGAAATGAGAGTGGTTTGCTGTTTCAACAGGGTACTAACAATATGTGAGCTTGTTGCTGTTTGGTGTGGAAATGAGAGTGGTGTTTGGTGCTGCAGGAGCGAGGCTGCGGAATGAGCAGGGAGGTGCAATTTTTTTGGTGTTTCTTTATGCCAAAATGCTTGTTTTTGGTTTGTTTTAAGTGATTGTGAGTGGGCTATTAGTCTTCAAGTCTTATCAGCCAGCTTGTGGTTGGGGTAGCGGTAATTTTGTTTGGGCAAGGTTTTTTGTCAATTTTTGTTCGGTTTTTATACGGGTAAAGTCGTAATGTACCCCCGTTTTGGTTGTAAATCAATTTTTTGATAAGTAATAAAGGTCTGGCATCCCATAGCTGCCCCTCCCCACTGGAGGTTTAAATTAAAAAAAAAATAGAGTCATGGGGATAAAAAAACAAATCAAACAAAGAACATCAATAAAACGAGCTTCATATAAGCCCGAGTTTGATTAACTCAGACTAGTTACTTCCTTGGTGGAAAGGGCTCACAAGCCTCAAGTATTTATTCCTCAATCAAATGAAAACTTCACTCTCAATCAACGTTTCATAACCTCGCAAAGTTCAATCGTCGCGCTCCTATGATACGTACCGACATAAACCAACTAACATTTAATGGGCCCCCAACTCTCTGGGTAGGTTTTTTTCCAACTAACATTTAATGGGTCCCACTATAAAATATATAATAGCATGAATAAATTGATTGAGTTACAGGAGGCCACCACCATTTTAACAAATCTCATCTTATTAAAATACATGGAACGAGCCACACTTAGGAAAGAAATGACTATGTTTTATTACATCTAAATTGAATGGTATAATGAGAGTTTCCCAAATGAGCAGAAAATGTGTATATCTTCAACTCTAACTTTCATTTATTGTTTTGCTTTCGCCTATATTTTGTTCTTTCCACCGTATTCCCATCATACCCTGCAAAATCAACAATCTCTCTTATCCTCCAACCCAATTCCAAGTTCATCTCCTCCATCCTCTGAAGATCCCGAAAGCTCATTCCTGCAAGTGCATCATCAGATTCTTCTTCTTCTTCAAAACCATTTCTTTCAACCCCTACACCTCTTGAAGAAGTTGGGTTCACTAGAGAAGAAAGGGTTCCTTTGGAAGGGGTGATTCAATTCGACAAACCTGAATTTTCGGCTCAATTGAACAAATAGGGATAATTCAAGACTTTTCTTTTTCTTTTTCTTATTTTGTTGTTCTTCTTCATCGATTTTATCTTCAACTAATGACACCTTCTTCTCTAGATTTCATTTCTTTTTTCTCTCCTTATTAGAATTCCGTTCCTGTGGTGGACTATCTGCTTGTTTCTTTCCAAATTCTTCCACTCCTTCAAACTGTTGAACTAGATCTACTTTTTGCTGCTTCTCATTCTCTCGTAGCATTCTACCAAAAAACTACGCCACAAATATATCATTGGGAAGAACAACCCTCAGAGGCTCGGCTTCAACATACTCATGTTCCTTACGCTTCTTACGAACCATTCTTTCAACTATAAACATTTCTATGGTTTAATGCAAAAACAAAACAAATAACAAATTCAAACTCTACAACTCTAAATCTCCGGGCAAAATCAGGTTTTTTTTTTTTCAAATAAACAACAGAATGCAAAGCAAAGAAAAAATCATTTAAAACCCATTAACCTCAAACACAAAAGCAAGAGGATTTCTTGTCAGTTTGATATCCACCTAAGGTCGTCGTGTTCCTTGCGATGGCTTGAACTAAGTCGGAAGACAACTTCGAATGGGTCGGCACCGGTGCTCCTCGATGTTGGCAGTGAGTGGTTCGCGAGAGTGAGAAACCAAATGTCTAAATTTTTTAATTTAGGGTGAAATGAGAAGTTGGGGAGTTCAAACAAAAAAGGTAACTTATTGGGAACAACAATTTTAGGTAGTCAGAGCTGCTAGCCACTTTTGGATCAGGGTTGGACTTTTGTACCATTCTATCCCTTCTATTTAAAACACAATCACAAACATTATGTAGAAAATGGGTAAAAGGATAAAAAAGCCCAACCCTAATCCAAAAAAGGCTAGCAGCCCTGACTGCATAAAATTGTTCTATTGGGAATTTGATTAACATATTACTTTTCTTATCACCTTTTTCATTAACTCTAATTAATTTTTGTGAAATGGCAAAAAGAGAAAAGGGAGGTGGTTAGACATAAAATAATGGGTTGTTTACTTGTTTTATAGATATTTCCAATCAAATTATCCAACCAATGGCTTGTACTTTGCACTTTTGCAGTGGTTTTTAATAATCAACTTACAAAATTTGCTTGATTTCAACAAAACCATGGTATCTATTCCTTTGCTTTATCTTACCTTATCATTACAGATTTACCAATCATAGGTTGTTTTGTGTAAAATAGCTATTTGAACTGATTGACATCACTTTTTTCCAGAAATTCCAGAATCATCATTTTTGTTTACATCCACCTGTCAGTCCATGTAGAACGCAGACAACACATGTCTAAAAATCTAACTTCTCTAGAGAGCTAGGCCAGGCAATTATTTTGTACTTAGAAGTTCAATCTAGTTTGAGAAGAAATATAATATATAAAAGGGAAGGTTGAAGAGAAAGAGGAATAAAGAGAGGGACCCGGGGCAGAGGCGGATTTAGGATTACAGACAAAGGGGACAAACAATACACAACTATTTTACTATACAACTAGACAAATATACATGGCATGATTAATTCAACTATAGCTAGCAAATGAAGAGCTTACCTTTTTGAATTAGAGAAAACATAATTAAGCATGGTGGTATAAGATGAGAGTTGGCGAGAAACATACCTCTGCTTTCTTTCTAACTTTTTGGCGTTGAGGCAAACATAACAGTACAATCTAAGTCCAAGTAGTAGTAGCAGCAATAGCCTAGGTAGTGTCTATTCTCTGGACTAGACTGGATGGAGAGCTTTCTCCTTTTGGGCTAGCTCAGACGAAGTAGACAAACAACAACTTTTGAAATCTTAAATTTATAATTGTTTAATCTAAAATAAAGAGATTAAATTGATAGAAATTAAAAAAAAATCTTTGAAATGTATAATTTCCCTTTCCTCGATCCCCAACTCAATTAATGGTGGGAATTAAAATAGAGAGAAATTAAAAAAAGAAAAAGAGAGATGGTGGGTGAATAGATGAGAATTAGAAAAGGAGAGAGAGAGATTAAATAAAAGAGAAAGAGATGGTGTAGGATTGAGATTGGTGAATGTGGAGTTTAAAAAATAGAAAACAAAACCCTTTATTTTAAAATGATCTGGAGGTAATACTCAAGATTGTATATAAAGAGGGGCAATCTAAAAATTTTAAGGGGGGCAAGATAAAACATACAAGTGACTTAACGAGATTTTTCAAAAATATAAGGGGGTCAATTGACCCCCTTATCCAACACATACATCCGCCCCTGCCCGGGTGGGGGGGGCTCCTGAGCACAAATCACAGTCCTAGGATTTGATCCAACGGTCCAGATCGATGGACATAAAAAAAAATTATTTCACACTTTTTTTATCGCTTTATTGGGACTTAATTTTTTTTTTAATTGACCCCCCCGGGTCCCACTTCTTCCATCTCCTCTCTCCGAATCTGATTTTTTCCATAGCATTTAAAGAAGAAAACCTTTGTACCTTTATCATCTCATCTAATCTCACATCGAAATTTGTTCCCAGCCTTTCATAAACGAACACCACGACTACCACCTTCTCACCATTCAACATTTTTTCTTTTTCTTTCTTTCTTTATAGATAGAGAGAGACTTAGTCGGTGTGCTTGATGTTGTTCTCTTATCTGTTTATCTCCGCCGATTTCATTCCATTCCAACTCCAACCCAATCCGATAAATTTGAATTTGGGTTATGGTCGCAGGTGAGTTTTCTTCCATTTCCTATCTGGTTTTTTTTTTTCGAGCTCAAACGTTGAATTTTTTTGGGTTCCAATTTTGTTTTGTCTCTTTTCAGCTCTTTTCTTTTTCGTCTGCTTCAGCTATTCTTCTTCTTCAGCTCTCTGCAAAGCATGGGTGCTTGGATAAAAAGGAAATTTTTAGAAGGAAACCTCTTCGACACAGGTAGTAAGATAGAGGGAGAGAGACTTGGCCTGTGTCGAAGGAGAGAGACATGCATGCACGGATCTAGGTGAGGGCAAGTGCGGGCAACCCCTTCTTGATGCATCCAGGTGATAGAGGAAGAGAGACTTGGCGCTGGTGGTTGTGGAATCTTTTGGTGGCGCTTGCAGATGCGGATTTGAGGAGATGGTGGGTCTGGTTGAACTGGGTTTTTGAGAGAGGAGATGGAACCCTTTCTTCCAAGTTTGGAAAGAGGAGATGGAAGAAGTGGGACCTGGGGGGTCAATTAAAAAAAAATTTAAAGTCCCAATAAAGCGATAAAAAAAGTGTGAAATAATTTTTTTTTAAGTCCATCGATCTGGACCGTTGGATCAAATCCTAGGGCTGTGATTTGTGCGCAGGACCCCCCCGGGTCCCAAAAAGAGAAGATCGAGTAACTGAAAATGTTGTGCATGGAAGGATGGGTAATTTCATTAGTACTTCTGAATCAGTAAGAGTACCAGTCAGATCACCAGAATCTGGTGGTTTTGCTCATAAAAAAACGGGAAATTCTAAATGACGAGGAAAGGAGCGAGGGAGGGGGTGAAGTCGTTCGCCCCCCTCGAGATGCGTGAAAGTGTGTATCTCGATACCCTTTCACGCATCTCAAAGGGGTGAACCCCCTCCCTCGCCCCTTTCCTCGCTGTGTAGACAAACCCTAAAAAAACATGGGCTTATTCTTCTAGTGCTGATAGGGGTGGTGTTGATTCTGCAAATCTGGGAACCAACTTGGAGAAGAGGAAAACTAGAAGAGAAGCTGAGAAGGCTGAGAGACTCATGCATCTCGTCTTTTGGGGACCCAATTTCATTCGTGCACTACACCAAATTGGCATATTTGTAACAACTTAAAAAACAGTAATACTTTTGAGTTATTACAATCCACCAAACAATTTCAAGTCAAAACTAAATTTAATCAACAAAATGAAAAATAGCTACAAAAAAAAAAGTGATATAATAAATTAGATCACCATGAATAGCATCACTTGTAAGCCCATACTATTTGTGGTGATACAATTATTGAATCACTTTGTTTGTGCTAATGGCATGACAGCTCAACGGTTAGAGCTTGGCGGATGGTACCACTAGGTCATGGGTTCAAACCCAACTTGCGGCATCTTTAGTGGGTTCTGGGATCCTATAAAAACCTTGCTTGCCTTTCAAAAAAAAAAATCACTTTGTTTGTGAAAATGTGTAAAATTGCTTTGTGGATTGTTATAGCTCAAAAGTGTTACTATTTTTTGAGTTGTTACAAAAATGTCAATTTGATGTAGTGATGGATGATGAAGAATTTCTAATTCCCCCCTTTTTTTTGTAAAATAATATGCTTGTGTTTCTCAATCAGACTACTACTACCAGTGGCATACATATTTTGTAGGAGTTTTTGTCAATTGTTGGTATTAATTAGTGTGCATGACTTTAGTAGGAATGATATATGGTTTCTTGTGGTTGCATACATGCAGTAGAGAATTTTTTTTTTCAATCTTTAAAAGGAAAAATGAATATCCCCACCAGTTCCTTTTAATGAATATTTTCTCCTATAAATAAATTGTATTGTAATGTTATTATATTTGTTGTAATATCATTGTCTGAATACAAGCTTATAAAGCTAACTATGACTTAACCTTGTGGAGATAGGAAACCTAAGATTTCTATTCTATTTTGATTTTCCTAACATATCCTATACTGTAACACTTTCCTATTCTGTAACATAGGTAGACTTCTTTTCTTTAGCACTCCCATGCAAGCTGGACAAGTAGACGCAGACGGAATGTGCAGCTTGGAGGAAACTTTGAAGTCCTATTTGGTGATGCAATCATTACTGTCGAGTGATTGTCGAATTCTGAAAAATTCTGGATGATTCATGTATGAAGAAATCATGACGCAATTCGAGTCTTGGTATTGCTCAATTCGAGTCAATTCAGTATGAAGAAATGATGACTCAATTCGAGTCTTGGTATTGCTCAATTTGAGTCAACACAGATTTTGGATGATTCTTGTATGAGAAATCGTGACTCAATTCGAGTCTTGGTATTGCTCAATTCGAGTCAACACAGAGTCTTGGTATTGCTCAATTCGAGTCAACACAGATTTTGGTAGTGATTCCTGTATGAAGAAATCATGACTCAATTCGAGTCAACACAGATTTTGGTAGTGACCAAAGATGGTGGGTGTGAATAGTGGAGTGAAAGAGATTCAAATTTCTTTATTTTCCCTCCGTTTCTTCTTCTTCTTCTCCGTTTCTTCCCTGCTGTGTGATATGATGTGTGATCAAACTTGTGACATGGATAGAGAGAGGACGAGTGAAAGATCGCGTGGTCTACATTTGTCTGGGTGTTGTTGTGTGCGCCAGAGAGAGACGTTGTTGCTGTTATTTGTTGAGTCGAGAACTTTTTTTGTGGTAGTACTAAAAAAATCCAGGGGTGCAAATAGTGACTGGGTAAAGAGAAAATAACGCCTTTCTCTTCTTGCTTCTCCTTCTTCGTCGATCTCTTCATCCCCTTCTTCTGCTTGCTGACTGTCAGAGGAAGAAGGGTTGCATCTGGGAGCTGATTGCTTGCGCTCGATTGGCGATGAACAGATAGAGAGATGGCGAGACTGTGACAGAGATGGGAGGTGACGATGGCTTGCGCTCGATCGGTGTTAGAGTTGTTGGCTGGTGTGATTCTTCTGTGAGAAGAAAGGAACGATGGGTCCGAGATCAATTGGTTGATTGATGATGTTCGATTTATGGGTTGATTATGTTATGATTGTTGTGATGGGGGTTGAAGTGATTCGAACAATGATGATGAGATCTGATGATGATGATTGATCAGTGTTGATGATGATCGATGATGACGAGATCTGATTATTGATGATTGATTAATGGTTCCGACGATATTGATCGGTGATTGAGATGTTGATGGATCTGATGATCGGTTCGATTGCACCGGTTGATCGGTTCGATTGCAACATTCTGAGATTGTAAAGAAACAGAGATTGATGAAGATTGCTTAACGATGATGATTGATCAGTGATTGATCTTTGTTGATGATGATGATGATGTTCGATTGATGATGGTCTGATGATGATCTTCTGAGAGTGTTATGCACACTACAAGAAATCTATCAATTACCAACAAAAAAATTTCTACGAAATTTAATTTCCTTGTTAATATGGTATCATTGGCAACGAAAAAAAAAAATTCCTTGCAACAACCATAAACTTGCTACTTTTTTTCAACAAAATATATTTCGTGGGAACCTTTCCTTGTTAAATAGGTGGCGGGAAGCATTCCCTCCAAATCTAATTTCCTGCCGAATTGATTTACCAACAAAAAAAATTTTATAGCCACAAAATACTAGTTCCTCGGTAATTATGACATCATCTAAAATGAAACATTTTGTTGCTAAAGAAGACTAATTTTAACAACAAATTACATTCCTTGCTAACGAATATTAACACTTATTTAGTAAGGAAATATGTTTTCCTAGATAATAATCACATTATTTGTAATGTTTCGTTTCGTTGATAATGATTGAGAATTATTTCCATTAATTTTTTCCTTGTTAAAACTCGTTTACTAATTTATAGCAACAAAGTAATATTTCGTTGAAAATTGTTATACTATTGGCAACTTTTTTATTTTGTTGAAACAATATCTTTTTTTAATGAAATCTCTGTAGCAAGGAAATTAAATTTCATTGATAATTATAACCTTGTTAGTAACAAATTATTTTCGTTGGTAAAAAGTAATAATTACAATCATGAAAATTTATTTCTTGTTAAAATTCACTAACTATTTTACAGCGACAAATCATTATTTTGTTGGAAATTGATATACTAATAGCAACGAATAATCAATCATTATTACATAACCCTTTCAGATAGTCGTTTACTAATTTTTCCTTGTTAAATTAATTACATCTTTACAACAACAAAAAAATACAATTTTGTTGGTAATTGCAACCTTATTGGTAACAAATTTTTTCTTGTTAAAAACTAATAATCATTTCCATGAAAATTTATTTCTCACTAAACTTCATTAATTCATTATTGTTTCTTTGGAAATTGGTGTACTATGGCCAACAAATTTATTTATTGGCAATTGTTTTTTTGTTTCATTACAAAATATTGTACAAGGATAATTCAAGAAATCTAGAGACAAATGTTTTGTTGGTACAAGTTTTTCTCAACAAAAAATGTATTATTTTCAAATGAAGTAAATTTCGTTGATAAAAGCCTTGACTGTAGAATTGTTTAATTGAGGGCATTAAGTTCAAATAAATTAAATTATTTTATAAAGATAAAAAAATACACTATTAATTAGCTATATGCTTCAGAGTCATTTGTATTAAATGCAAGGCAAAAAGTCTTTTGTGAAAAAACTCAATTGGATTTTAAAAACAAGTTTGAGTGATGATAGTCGTCAACACTACACCCATGCTTTCAAATAGAAAAAAATTATGATACTTTTTACATAACCTTTTTTATTGAGGATTAGTACAATTAGTTTGATAGGTTTATTATAATTAGAGAGGAATGAGAAAACACTTCTCTGAATAATAGTTTGATTGAAATAATTCCTTGAACAATACATGAAAGCTTCGATACTACCGCCTTCTTAACTCTCACAGATCCCGAAATATTTAGGGAGATGGTGGATACATGGTTTCAAGTTCGAATCATGTATCCAATGGAACAGGTGCTTCCCTTTTCAGAAGGTAATAATGTGGCGTGTTAGTTGTTGAACACGTACCCTTGGTCAATCTGTCATGGCCGGCGGAACAACTCACCAGTAGGCATGCCTGAGTGTGGCCGTCTAGGAGTCAAGCTCGAGGGAGTGGTCAAGGTATCGATCAAAATATTTAATAAACTCTTTCAATACTGATCAGTAGCGATCAAAATATTTCCAAAATTTACACCACCATTTATTTGAGACCTAACACCATAAGCAATGGAATGAATTAATTAGAAATTAATTAAAATACATAATAGTTGTATTTTTTTAACTACTATGCAGTTAAAAAACCATAAAATAAGTTTTTTAATTTAATTTAAATAATAATATGGTAAGAAAATAGGTTATTAAAAGTGCCAAAATCTAAAATGATATCAGGTCATTAGTAAATAATAGACATAATTTTATTGATAAATAAAAATAAAACTATATAAATATATAAAGAAAATATTCTCTCAAATTTTATTGGGGAAAACAAACTTCTCTCGTTCCCAAACACTTTCTCAAACACTTTCTCAAAATTGAGAAGTCTCCCAATTTTCTCAAACACTTTCTCAAACACGTTCTCTCATTCCCAATTTTCTCAAACACTTTCTCAAAATTGAGAAGTCTCCCAAATCGTGAAGACACCCAGAGACTCCCAAATCATGAAGACTCCCAACATCAAAATATTTCTCAAACTTTTGAAGACTCCCAAATCGTGAAGACTCCCCAAATTGTGCAAATTGGCAAATCGTGAATGCCTCTTGCAGATCCTCTCATTCCCGCTCGATTTTCCCTCCTTTTTCTCACGAATCAACCTTTATACACTTCCTAAAATATGGGGTACCTCAGTAGATATAACCCTAAACGTCTACATCTTTCCTTCCTTGCCTATTGCTTAATTGGAGGAAGAACTTGGAGAAGAAGAGACGTGTTGCTGCTGCACTTGTTGGAGAACGATACAACTAGGTATCTATTATTTCTTATTAATCAATTTGATGACTCTTTGAGAACTCTCGATAATGTTGCTGTAGAACTATTACTGTTTTTTTTTTTTTTTTTTTTAACGATACCAAGTTGAACTGTTGGTGTTCTTGATCATTTTATGGTGTTGTTCATGTTCTTCTTATTGGAATTTGATTAATTGGATTGGTGGTAAATGGTTTTGTGAGATTGTGTTCCATTTATCAATGTAGCTTAGCTATTTGAAGAAATGTCTAGCTGGGATTTGTTGTCTGTGCCTGTAGCTTTTTTTTTAGTGCCATTGGTTTGCTAATACTGAAGGTATTTATTGGTTCGATCCAGATAATAACAATCCAGTACTGGAAGGTACCTGGATTAAGTGACTGATGATGGATTTTATTTTAGACAATTTACAATTGTTTTGTATGTTTGTAGTTCTTGGTTTAAAATAAATTATGAAGACATATTTGTCGATGTTTTGATGTATACCGTTTCCCGTTAATAATATTGTTTGTTTAAAAAAAAAAGTAGTATTAAAGAGGAAATCATGCCAGATGGAATATCATTGCTTTTATTTGGCAAGGAGTGATTCTTGGAGTGCTTCTATGGTTTTTTTAATCACATTAGCCTGGATTTGGCAAGATAATGGGAGTTTTCATGAAGAGAAGATAATATTAAAAAAAAAAAAAGATTATAATTATTGTGGCTGATTCTATTAAACTAAATGAAGAAAGTGAGCAAACATGAAAATAGATATCCATATAAAGTTCGTAACCTTGCTGGTTTTTATCGTACACCATTTGGAGAAAGGATATGATCCTCTTATTCTTTTTATTTTTTATTTTTTTTCTTGCACTACTTATTTTCACTATGTTGACATACACATAATGAGTATTTTTTTCAACTGACAGAATTGACATTAAAAAAAATACCTTGGCCACATTCAGTTTGTTGGAGGACAAGCTCAAACAAATGAATGGATACTTCATTGTGCAATGATTTAATCAACTTATATTGAAACATGCTTTTACGGTCTGGGAAAACATCAATGATCCTTGTACGATAGTATGTGCCTTTTGGACGCTGTCAACTTTAGATGTGTTGCACTCCCAGGCTGAAGTAGAAATAAACCACAGTTGCTATGATATAGTTGCTATGATATACAGATCATGTAGTGTAAGCTATTAGATTGAGTTTTGTTTATCAACTATAAAATGGTATGATGATGTGTTTTGGATTATTGAATAATAGTTATCTGATAAGGCGTATCTATCGTATATCAAATGTTGGACCTGTAGACAATGGGGATCAACTTTAATCTCAATAGTTGATATACTTCTTATGATGTAGAAGTTGTGGGGATTCTCTTGGTCCTCCTTTTCATCCTTGCAGCTTGTTTATCCTGTCTAACAATGTCTATCCTGTCTAACAACCTGATATCTATCTTACATATGACTTTGTTGAAAACTATGTAAATATTCTACTTTCAATCGTCAAGTTGTTTAAGACAAATTCAGGCAATTTTCGACTATCCACATGTGTGTTGATCACACATTGTCTTTCAATAGAATAAACTTTTCCCCATATTATCATATTTATGCGAAGAAAACTCTCCCCTTCTCCCCCCCCCCATTATCCTATTTATGCGTGTGACAGAAGTTGCACGTGAAAATAGACAGGAAGCGAAAATTAGAATCCAAACATTCATAAAAATGCAAAAGCAAAAGGAATATATTTCCTGCCTTATGGTAGTTGGGATGCCTTTGGATGAAGCTTTTGTTTTCAAATCACATGAGTTCAAAAGCAAAGGATTGGAGATTGGGGGTGCATGGATCTTGGGTGGTCAAGAAGAATATAGTGATGATCTGACCCTGCCAAATCAAAGAGATTCTTGGAACAGTCCAAAATGATCAATCCAATCTGTAGGAGACAAACCTATCCAGCGTGCAAATGGTGTGTGTGTGGTGTCGGGTGTTTCTATCGTTTACCAGGCAAATCTACTCCCTTTTAGAACAAAATCCACCAAAGCAAAGTCATTGATAAAGGAGTTGAAGTTTCTGATGTGAGCAGACCTACTATTTTTTTATTTTTTTTGAAACCAAAACATAACATAAATAAAGGTTCAAAATCAATTATGTGGTTTGAACTAGATCTCTAACATTACAAACTCTGTCCTACAACTCAAGTCATGCTACAAGCTACAATTTCGGTGCAAAAAACTGATGAATCTGCGCTGAACAATGCAGGCCAATTTGTCCTTCATCAATTTTAAAACATATTCTCTTCAGTAACTATCCCAATACATCAATGACCAGGTAGTTTTGCACTATTTTCTGCCAGAAACATGGATTCAATGATAAACAAGCCTAAATTCAGTTTTCCACCTAGGACGATAATCTTATAAGCATCAAAGAAGTCCATTATTTCACCTCTTCTTTTTCTCTGTCACCAAACCATCAGACTGCGATTTTGCATCTTTCTTTGATACCTTCTTACTTGAATGAAAATTTGCATCTTTCTTTGATACATTTTCACTGGATGGTTCTTGGATAAGTGGAGTGGATGGTTTTTCAACCTTTCTTTTATTTGAGCGAACTAAGGATGAGAGTTCGAGCTTTTGTTTCTTTTTGGAAAAATCATTAAGCTTCAAGGATGTATTTTTCTCAGATGAAATTTGTACTTGCTGAGCCTTTTTCTTAATTGACCGAACCAATGACGAGAGTTCATACTTCTCTTTCTTTGAAGATCCGTTGTCTGGCTGCAATTGGTCATCTCTCTTTGGTATGGTGTCCTCTGTTGACAATGGAGCTTGCCCAGCCATATTTATTGGTTCACTATGGGTGGTTTCTTCCCAGACACCATTACGTTGTTTTCGCCGAGCAAAAGCTGCACTACTCTTGTATTGTGGATCGGTGGGGTCCAATGCATAGAGAGATGACTTGTTCATAGCTGCAAATCGCGGGTCATCTTCATAATCAACAGCAGGTAGTTTGTCCTCAATTGGTTCCTCTGTCCCCTTTTTACTTTTACTCTTTTTAGGTTTCATGTTATATCCTTTCAGATTGCTTTCAGCAGCTTGGTCATCAGCAAACAGTAACTCAAGTTCTGCTCTACTCGCTTCTTGTTCTTTTGTCAGCTTTTTGTTCCTGTTTGTTTCTACGATCACTCTTCCCAGCTTTACTGCTTTTGACAGAAGGTTCTTCCATAAAGAAGTCATCAGGTTGTTCAGGTGCTTCGATATCACTATTGCCACTCTCATCCTCAGACAAGTCCTTACCCCTATTCTTCTTCATCTTCCTCTTCTCTTATAATTATTTTTATTGTATTTTGTTCATTTGTTGTTGAAAACATATATTGGTATTGAATTTGTTGTTTATTACTTTGCAGGATAAGTTTGAAATTGATACAAGTGATCCTCATGTTATTCTCACTATTGATGACATGATTCAACATCGCCTATCTGATTATCGGTCAGACTTATACAAACATTATAAGAAGTTTGATACACGTGAGGAAGCACTTCAGAATGCACCATTAGAAGTTACGATTGATGAATGGAAAGTCCTCTGTGAACGATTTAGTTCAGAGAAATTTCAGGTAATCTACATATCTGTATATAAATTATCAATTTTAAATGATAAAGCTAAATATGCATATTCTTATAGACTACAAATCCTTACATATAATTCCATTATATTGTTTAACGTTGTACACAGAAAAGAAGCAAAATAAATCCTCAAAATAAGAAAAATGGTGAATTGCCTCATACCTTAGGTTCCAAGTCATTTGTTCGAAATCTATATGATAAGGTAAGATTCTTAATTGCGTTAATTTTTATCATATCTTATATCACATATCATTCATTACAATGTGTTATAATTGCGCAGCAAAATCCAGAGACTGGCCAAGTGCCTAGTGAGATAGATCATTACAAGAATGTACATTGTCGAAAAACGGGAGAATGGGTTCACATGTCAGCGGAGGCTAATTGGGTAAGAAATTGACTAGAAATTAAATTATATAGGCGCTTAAGTTGTATCTTATCAGCTTTTAATTGTGTTATCACAGCAAAATATGGAGCTAATGCGCAATGAACCAACACCAGATGGTACTAAAAGGAGTGAATTGGAGATCATGACTGAGGTCCTTGGGACAAAATCAGGATATGTATGTGGGCTAGGGCATGGAGCCAAGCTCATGGTAACCGCTAAATCAAGCTCCAAACGTAGTTTAATAGAGGTGAGTGCTAGTCGTAGAGCTGAGAATGCTGAAAAAGAGAATCAACAATTACGTAAACGAGTAGATGAGTTGACAGATGAAATAAGGATGAAACAAACTATGTTTCAGAATTTCATGTCAGGACATACGCAGCTGTCTGGAGCTTCACGTCATTCACGGTAATGTTTATTTTTTCCAAGTCAAGTAAATTTTTTTTTTCATTATGTTTTGCTTCTTAATATTTGTTTGTCAAGAACATGGCAAACAAATACTATGAAGCATTTGAGTAGTTTAATTGTGAAACATCTAAGTAGTATTTGTTAGTCGTTTAATTGTGAAGCATTTGAGTAGTTTAATTGTGAAGCATTTGAGTAGTATCTAAGTAGTATGAGTAGTATCTGTTCGAATCTGAGTGTGAAGCCACCTTTGCTCTCTTGTGTGGTAGTATTTGACAAGGTGGGACTCAAAGATTGAAAGGGTTCTTGAACCCATCTTTCGTGTTAGCTTTATTTCCTAGAATTATGGAATGGGATTCTCAATGAGATATAGATTACAAGATATAGACAGATTGAAAGGAGGCTGAGACTATTTTCCCCGAAAATAACACCAACAAAAGATACTATCTCAAACAAAAAGAACCTCCTCTCAACAGCTTACATAACCCTTGAATCGGACACCTTGGCACTCCATAAACACCCTACACCAGCTGAATAACAAACTTTTGATTTCTAAGATACAAACATGCATGTAACTCTCTTTTTTCTCAATGAGTTTTCTATCCCATTCCAACAATAGTTTCACTGCACTGCAAAATATTCTTTGTTAAAATTCTAGGAAAAACTTATCAGATGTCTGGAACCAGTTAGCCAAAGATTAATGGTATGCCAAGGGTCATCTATTTGGCAATCCATTGGCTAGGTGCTGGATAAAGGGGTCTGTACTTTTTCAACTGTTACAGGAGAATGGAAGACTGTCTTGTGCTTTACTGCTTTTACATCACAAATTTTCAGTTTGCTTTTCTAGGTTATTTCTTGCTGATGCAAGCAACTCATTCCTGCAGCAATTCTTTATGTCTGTTGCGCAGTGCAGATATATCTGGTTTCATTCATGCATAAGATGCTTGCTTTGGATTCATATACTTATTCCGTGCAGATATATACTTATTCATGCATAAGATGCTTATTCATGCATATATATCTGGTTTCATATACTTATTCCGTGCAGATATATATCTGGATTCATATACTTATTCCGTGCAGATATATATCTGGTTTCATTCAGTGCAGATATATACTTATTCATGCATAAGATGCTTGCTGATTTGTGTGCTATTGTGTGCTGATTTGTGTGCTATTGTGTACTGATTTGTGTGCTGATCTCTGAAGCATAGTCTTGTTGTTGTATGACAAGACTATTGTGTGCTGATTTGTGGAGTATGACATCATAGTCTTATGCTATTTGTGTGCTGATTGTGTGCTGTATTGTGTGCTGATTTGTGAAGCATAGTCTTGTTGTTGTATGACAACAACTTTGACAGTGGGCTAGGCTACCAACATCCATGTCAAACCTATAGTCACAATCATATACTTAATGAATACAGTCGTTTCTTATAACCTATAGCCAGAGTAATTTAAGCGTAGTCATATAACCTATATGGTTGTGTCCTATATAGTTGAAAAAGAACACTATAAGAGTATTATATAATGTCCTATAAGAGTATTATAGAGTGTCCTATATGAATACTACCATAACTATAAGAGTATTCATACTATATGGTAGTATTCATATATGGTACTATATAGTGTTCTATATACTAATTTAAGCGTGTCCTATATAGTGTTCATATATATATGTATATACAATGCATAAGGATATATGGTAGGGTTCTATATATATGGTAGTGTTCTATATACTATGCATAAGGATATATATGGTAGTGTTCAGGACATTTTTAGTTATAATACTATGCATAAGGATATAGTCTTATGTAATCCAACATGCTTACAATATGATTGCCATATCTTTTGGCTGATTGAAAGATTGTTTTATTTTCAGAGATGAGAGCAATATTAATGGAGTCGAGGAGAGCGACAATGATGAGAACCACTAGAAAGATATTATTGTTTCAAGAAAGTACACCTCGAAGTCACCTGGCTACTCAACCAAGTTGTGGGTGTTGTTTAGCATGCATATGCCGAAGAACTTTTGAATTCCACTATGACGGAATTAATATTTACTTGATTTTTAGAAATTTTATTGAATTTTAATTGATACGAAGTTTGTAGGATTGTTAGTGGAGCTTAAAGATTGTTTTGATGATTATATTGTTAGACTTAATTTTCAAGATTTGTTCTATGACATATTCGGTTAATTTTTGCATAAGATTGTTGATAAAATATCTAATGTTGGTTGAAGAGTAGTCAAAAATTTGGCAACAAAAAATTGAAGGAAAATTTATAACCAAATCATTCCTTGATTAAAGTAGTTTAACATGTTATTTAAAGACAATTTTCCTGGGTATAAAACCAACAATTTGTCATGGTATTAAACTATTTCTGACGAAAACTATGTTGGTATTCATTAAATTTTCCTAAATAAATTTCTTGGAAAATGTTCAACTATTTGTTGTTTATCCTAAGCCTTTTTCAAGGAACATTTCATGGTTAAATATATTATACATTTATCAAGGAATAATGTTTTCTTGATGAAAATATATTGTTTAGCTACAAAATTGTGTTTCCTTGGTATATATGCTTATGTGTTTATCAACAAAATTTTTTTCTTGGTATAGGTAAATACCTCTTCCCACAAAAATCACCCTTGGATTTACGAACCCTTTTCTGCAACAAAATGAATCGTTGGTAAAGAAGTTTGATTTTTAACAACGAATTTCCTTGGTAATTACTAACGATACCTATGAAAACTTTCGTTGATATACATGCATTTTACCAACGAAAAAGCTCTATGATAAAGGTTGTTACCTTTGCCAACGCCAATTTTCCTTGATGATTTTAAGATTTTTCAAGAAAAAATTCATAGGTAAATAAAATAGTTTTTGCAACAAACAATTTGTTGGTAAATACATTTGATTTTTACCAACGAATTTCCTTGGTAGTTGTTAGTATTACCAACAAAATATTTCCTTGACTTAGCATCCCTTTTACCAACAAAAACTGTAATTCCTTGGCAAATACCTTTAACTACGGGGATGCCTCCAGGAACCCACCAACGAATTTTTTCCTTGTTAAAAATATTTTTCAACAAAATTTTGAGCTTTGTCAAGGATATTTTTTCTTGAAAAATGCCTTAATTGTTGTAGTGGCATTTGAAAGTAGAAAAAGTTAAATTTTCTATGCAAACAGTCCTTTAGGAAGAAAACCATTTAATCATCATCTGCGGTTGTTTCTTCTTCACATCGAAAGCCTTTGATCCAGTGCAAGACCTACGAGGCCTCGGACCAATCGCAGCCGATCGATCCGAGCATGGAACAAGCCGCAAAATCTGCGGCTGCTCAGAAGCTCAAGATCAGCATCTACTTCGCTACTTGGTGGGCTCTGAATGTTGTGGTCAACATCTACAACAAGAAGGTTTTGAACGTGTTTCCGTTCCCATGGCTCACTTTGACTATGTCGCTCGCTTGTGAATCGCTCATGATGTTGATCTCCTGGGCCACCAGGATCGTTGAATCCCCGAAGGCCGATTTGGAGTTCTGGAAGACTTTGTTCTCTGTTGCAATTGCTCATATTATAGGTCATGTAGCGGCAACAGAGCTCAATTTCGACATGGTTGGGTTTATGGGAGCTATTATTTCACCAATTGTTGATGAAGGTTTGATGATTTTACCAATTATTGATTGGTGATTTTACCAATCGTTGATGATGAGCTGATCGGTGACGATGATGTTGATTGTGCTATGACAATTGTTTTGCTGTTGTCGCGTGTGATGGCGAGAGAGTCTTACCACTGCTGGTAGCGGTGACGTTGATTGGTGATGATGAGTTTGTTTGCGAAAGCGGTGGCGAACGAGGTTGTTGCTCGCAATGTGGTCTGCTATGATGTTGTTGAATTGATTGAAGTAGGCTATTACTACTGTCTTCCCTTCCCCGCCTCTTGCGTCTAAGTAGTCGTCGGAGGCAAGGAAGAACTTGATTCCCCGGAGTTTTAGGTCACCTACTTGCTCTGATACCATGTAAGGAAATTGTATTGTAATATTATTGTATTTGTTGTAATATCATTGTCTGAATACAAGCTTATAAAGCTAACTCTGACCTAACCTTGTGGAGATAGGAAACCTAAGACTTTTATTCTATTCTGACTTTCCTAACATATCCTATTCTGTAAAACTTTCCTATTCTGTAACATAGGTAGACTTTTTTTCTTTAACACCTCCTGTCTCAAAATTCAATTAAAAATGAAAGTTTAGAAAGAAAGAAAAAAAAAAGAACAATTTATGAACAAAAGTCTTGTAATAATTTGGTGACACCATGGTCGCAACATTTCCCCAATGCAACTTTTGTTTTTTCAAAAAATTAAGTTTGTGTAGCTTTGGCTCTTCTGGTGTGAAAGATTGATTATCGTTAAGTTAATTTTTGCTTAAAATTAATTATTTCTTCATGTTGATTCTCGCATCCATGATCCATTTACATCATTTGGCATAAAACCTCTGTGGTTGTTGGGATTTGCAAGTGTTGATAAGAAGGATTCAATCTTTGAAGTTGTTGTCATCAAGTCGTAAGATATTATTGAAGAGTGATCCAATTGGTTTCTCAAAAATGTTTGGGGTTGATCCGATCAAGCTTGAGAATTAATCGAAACAAGAACTAGTCCCAACAAAGACAACTAGCTCTAATTATATGAGTAAGTCTAACCAGCTATGTTAGCTAGCAATTTTTGGTATTTTTTTAAATGTTTTTACACTTTTTACCTGTTCTCTTTAAAAAATAACCACAAACACTATCTATAGAAGGGGTGATTACGCCCAAACAATACACGCGGTCAATTGCAGTAAAGAATGGGGTGTCGATCCCACGAGGAAAAACGATCTACAAAATAAGGTTAAGGAAGACAAACTATGCGAAACTAAAATAAATTCTAACAAATTTAAAATACGAAATTGAATTTAATTTAAAGAAAACTAAGTTTGAGAAAAGCACAAGGTTCCAAGGATCCCTCCTAGACTTCACACGCCAATTAATATTGATTCGCTATGATGACTCAACTACGTGTTTCACATCCCAAACGACGTAATCGGAAAAATAATCTTTTAATCATTAGAAAACCCTAATGTAAATGAAGTTCAGATTTCACTTTTTCTAAGAAAACACAAAGGTTTGTCATATGTGATATCTTAAACTTACGATATATCCGGAGACGATACCGTAATAAATGACGATCACATATAACCAACCTACCGGAATCAATTAATTCTTAAACATTCCACACATAAGAAAAGCGTGACTAAGCTTATATGGAGAAGTAAAAATAATCACCGGAGTACTAAAAATCTACGAAGAAATCTATGGAATCTCTGTCACTAAAATAACATACATTTCTATATTAAATAAAAGTGAGAATCATCAAACATCATTATTCATCGTGAACACTTAAAGCGAATCAATTACTAATTTAGTGCGTTACATCTAGGAGTTCACCTCTTCACCTTGCGTGGGGTTTAGTGACTCATGGTGGTGGTAGTCACAGCATCAATGGAGGAGTCCATCACTTCCTGTCCGCGCACGAATCCCGAGGAAAAGAGCTCAGATTGTCTGTGGTGGCTCTTAGTAAATTCCGGGGTGCAAATTAGCTCCAACCGTTTTTCAAATTGAAAAACGGTTTTTTTCCCGCGCGAAAAGTCGCTCTGCAACTTCTTCGTCTTCTCCAGCGAGACGTGCCTGATCCGCCGCTCGTCGCGAGCTCCTCGCGGCCTTCCTCGCCTCCTGAACGGTTCCTGTACCTGCAAGAAGAGAGAGAGAGGTTGAGGAAACAAGGTTCACAACCAAAACGGCGAAGGAGGACAAGAACAGGGACTCCCTGTTGCGGCTGATGTCTCGCGGGGTGGTAGCGACTCTGTCGCGGAAGTGGTGGCTCCAAAGGAGGGTGGTGACGAGGTCTCGGTGGTGGTGGAGTGAGATGGAAGAGGAAGGAGGGCGGCTGCGAGGGAGAGAAACAGGGAGGAGTTCCCTGTTTCGCGGCTTCACTGTACGCGCGGTGGTGGCAATGAACTCGGGTGATGGTTGCGGCGAGACAGAGGGAAGAGGAGGGATGCTGGACGGTGGCGAGACAGAGAGAGAGAGAGGTGGAACGATGTTGTGCGAGGTGGTGGAACAGGGAGCGAAACAGGGAGGTGCCCTGTCTCGCACGGTGTTGTGCGAGGTGGTGGTCAGTGACGGGTGCGAGGTGGTGGTCGGTTAGTGGCGAGAGAGCTCGGTCTCTGCCCAGTGGAGGTTAGTGATGGTGGCTGGAAAAGAGAGGGAGAAGAGAAAACGTGGAATAGAGAGGATCCTCCCAAGAGAAGGCAAGAGAGAAACCTAAATAGGGTTTCCCTATTTCCTTGTTAGGCTGGGCTTAGGTTTCTAGTTTTCTGGGCTTGGGCTTAGATGTGTGAACCACTCTTTTGTACCACCACTAGAATCAATAAATCGACAATTCTATCAAATTGTCGCCTTAAATGCGATTTTATCGTTCACTGCGCGCCGATTCCTACAAAAACATAAAAAATGAAATAATTAGAATAAAATATATTAATTGAAACACTAACATATATAAATTAAGGGATATATCTCGTAATAATTACGTGTATATCAAGGGGTAAAAGTGTAAAAAAAACCCAAAACAATATTAGAAAATATGGCTGGCTAGAATTGTTGAATTATATTCTAGCTATTTTAGTTGGAACCAAAAGCAAACCCATTAAGAACCAAACCCGTAGATCTAGAAATTTAGCTCAAGCACGGCCCGAACCCGTTACACTTACATAGGTCAAATTTTTGTTTTACGACCTTGAGCTGTGTTAACCCATTTAACCCGTGTCAACCCGTTTGACAAGTTAACTTTTGGTCAACATGTAATTTTATGCTGGAATAATAAGTGAGTTTCTGATTAACATATGGATTTGAGCATTACGGGCTCGGTTAAAAGATGTTTTCATGTAAAACAGATCAGGTCGTGTCAACCCATTTCATGGTAAGTCGTGTTTGGATTTTTTTTAATTTTTTAATTTTATTTTTATTTTTTAATTTTTAAATCCAACAGTGAAACATGTCATGTATAAATGACTTGCAACCCATTTAACCCGGTTCAAAATGACATGACTCGACTTGTTACAAAGTCTAAGAATCCATATCCCTGGACCTTTGAACTGTTGGGAACCACCATTAGAGGTGGGCATCTCATCCCGTGATCCCGATCTTGTCCCGGTTCCATCCTATCCCGATTTTTTTCGGGTCTTTTTGGGATTAATCAAACTATTATAATTCCGTCCCATCCCAATGTAGAGTGAGATGAGATCAAAATGAAGATTTTTAATCTCGCCCATCCCGTCCCGAACTTATGAATTTATTATTTATTATTATTGATTAACTACTTCATAAATTAGTTTCAAGAAATAGTCATGGTTTTGTTACATCATTTGAATGAGAAAGTCTAGGGAGCCAGGCCCGGTGCGCAGATTTGTGCTACCATTCCACATTCTCAAGATGCAAGATTATACGCATCTCGAGAATATTAGATGGTAGAGAGCTAGGCTCGGCACTGATCTGGCGCACCAGGCCCGACTCTCTAGAATTGGGGCATTTGAATACAACACCCTTTCTGACGCTCTGCAAGCTAAAATAGGGAAATTACTAGAAAAAAAACAAACATCATTCAGGCAATGATAAATAAAATGGATAGCAACCTCATACCAACAACTCTGAATCTCAATCTTGCCTAAATGGGTATTTTCCAATTGCTGGTAGCAGCTGAAACTAAGCATTACATTTTTCAAATCGCAACATACTTATATATAATAATAGAATCCATATTCCATGGAGAAGATTTCCTAGCAATAAAGAAACTTCTTCGCCAACCTCAACTTACCTGAATAGGTATTTCCCAATTACTGTCACATGTTTTTATAAGTGTGAAGGTATGCAAATTTGACAACATCAAAAGCTTTTATCCTGCAATTATACCAAGAAATTTCTTCGCCAACCTCAACTTTACCTATTTCCTCACTGGACTAGTTTGTATCTTTAGTTTGTTTAGTTGTGGCCAGAGATTTCCCATGGAATTGAAAACCTCAAACATGATTTTGTTGACAAAATGAAATTATGTGGATATGTCGAAATGGATAAAGAGCTAAATGTGTACGTGTGTTCCATGTTATGCTCATCCGTCCTGTCCTAATTGGGATGACGAGATCGGAATGAGATTTATCCCATCCTAATATTCTCATTCTAATCCAGAAGGAATGGAAAGAGATCGAGACGAAGTCCCGTACCCGGTTTTACATTGTCATATTGCTTGTTAGAATATTGGCTTATATTACAGTAGGCAAAAAAGTTGATATTGTTCAATACCTTCAGAGCATTGAGTGGGGGGCGATTTGAGGGGTACTCTAGGTAAAATTGAAAGATTTTACATCTTGTTATCTCAGCCGTCCCAATAACTGTGGAGCCCATCTAATCCGTTGATTAGGAGGGTTTGTTATCATTAGCAGCCGCCGCCACAATTGACTCCTAGGTAGATCGGCCGCCGTCCTGCTTGGCAGCCGCCATACTGGTCGTCTTGGTCGCCCTGCTTGGTCATCTTGGTCATGTTTGGCTTCTCGGTCTGTTCTATTCTGGGCATCAAGTCTCTGACTGGACGAATCTAACTCTGCCTAGACTGCCTGGCCGCTGCTAGTCGCCATTGCTTGGCTGATTCTAGGCGTTATCTTTGCCTGGCCGTCACTTCTAGGACGTTTCTAGTCGCCCTCTCTGACTGGTGATTTTCTTGGTCATCTAAAGGGCTGGCGAGATTACTTCTCTCTGTAGTATGACGGCTCCCCTAGCCGTCAACACTTCCTTTCCCCCATTGGGGGGTAAGGAACCCGCGGAAGAGGCTCCAAAGCCTTCTTTCGCCCAAATAATTGGAAAAATTCTTGTGGATGATGTTAAGGAGACACATGTGGAGGGAACGAGATTCCGGAAAGAAGGAGAGCCAGCCGTTGGGATAACGGCATCTGATGAAACCCGTGGGGAGGCTTTCATGGAACGACACGTGATAGTTTTAAAGTTTTCTAGCTACAGGCCAACATTGGTAGATATTCGAGATTCGATCCATCGAACTTGGGGGATACTAGGTGACTTTTCTCTAGGTCTTCTTGATCAACGTCACGTTCTCGTCCGGCTTCAATCTGAGGCGGAAGCAAAGAAAGTATTGTCAAGGGACTCGTTCTTGATTCGAGGAGTGCGCTTCAAAGCCTTTCGCTGGCATGATGGTTTCAGTCTAAAAGCAGATCCGGTCTCAGTTCCACTATGGGTAGAGGTGCCTAACTTGCCTTTACATTTATTTCATCCTCCTCTATTAAAAGCTATTGTGAATTCTTTTGGTGGTTTTTTACGCATGGATGACCATACTCGTTGTTTATCACGCCCGGGTTCTGCCCGTGTTTGCGTGGAGATGACTTTGGCAGAAAAGTTACCGAATAGGATCTGGATTGATAGGGCAAATAATAGGGGACTCTGGCAAAAAATTGAATACCCGGGGTTCAAATATTGTGACTATAATTCTTTGCTAGGACATCATGAAGAATTTTGCAGGAAAAAACTAGGCCTCAAGGGCTATGTGAAAACAACCCATGTGGGGAAAGAAGAAAAGAACGAGAAACATAAGGTGGAATCCAAGGTTATCAAGCAACAATATGTTCCAGTAGCCAATAAAAACAAAGTTGCAAAATCTGATGTGGGCACGAGTGGTGCAAAAAATAATATGGGGGAGGAGATCAAGGAGGGAATGAGTACGAAAAAAGTATTGACCAAAGAACCGGTAGTGTTGACAAACAAATTTGAGAATCTTACGGAGGATGTGGATGAAGAGGAGAATAATCAAAAAATAATTCTTTCGGCTAATAAGGAAAAGGATAGCGCCAATGATATAGTAGCGCATGAAACGACGGAAGAAGGTTTACAAGAGGTGGGGTATACAATTAGTGAGATTGCAAATGCTATGCAAGGAGATCCAATGGTAAGTGTTGGTGTTGGCAACCCGGGGAAGCCAATTCCTGGGCTGGATCGTGTGGACAAAAAGGGTGAATTGAGTCAAATTAAGGTTCTAAAAAGAGATGATTCTCGAGCATTTCAGTGTGATGAAGTAGGCGCTCATGCTGCCCCAGGAAGCTGTCCTGGTCTCGCTGAATGCCGGGGTTTTCTACCCGAGTCAGGGAGCCAAATGGATGAGAAAGTTTTGTTGAATTCGGATCAGGAAATAGATGCAGAGCAGCAGTTAAACAATCCTAAAGCAGCGACGCCAACAACAGATCAGCAGCTAAATGACACGCCAATAATAGAGCTTGCACGCCCTGTTTCAGCAGGGAACAAAGCAGCAAGTGCACGCTCTGTTTCAGCAGTGCACAAGTCAGTATTTGCACGCTATGTTTCAGCAGGGAACATCGATGGTTGTGAGCTCAAATCGCACCAATTAGGAGGCGCTGGCGAAGGGGTAGAATGTCTACAATCAGCGGTGAACTTGGGCCTCGCTGAAACAAATCAAATTGTGCATGAATCTAGTAGCAGTTCTAGGCCGAATGGAGAGCCCGGGGATGTTGGAAGTCAGCCGGACCAATTGGTTTCAGTCACTCAAGAGGAAATGAGGTTGCTAATTGATAATGCTATCAATTTGGTTGAGGAAAGACGCGCTAAGCGGAAAAAGAAGAAAACAAGGAATATCAATACTTTTGAAAACGCCTCAGAAGATAGTGATGCGACTGAGTCAGCTTCGGAGGTAGGGCCAGACATTGTAGCTATCAAGGATTTAGAGTTGGGGAAGCAATCAGGTGACGAAACTCATAAACCTAAAGTCAAAATGGTGGTGCCTCCGGTAACACGTCGTAAGACAAAGAAAGGTGCCTCCTCCTCCCGCGTTTAAGATGATTGAAAACTTTTTTGTTTTGGAATGCTCGTGGGGTCGGTAATAGAGCCACGAGAAGACGGTTAAACAATATGGTGACGGAAAATAATGTTAGAATTCTTATGATAGCAGAGCCTATGATTGAAGCTAGCAGATATATGGAGGTTGGCAATAAACTTAAGCTTGCGGGTTTCGCCTCTAATGACACAATTGGTGAAAAAATATGGATCTTTTGGGATGCTGCACTGGACCTCTCAATTGTGGATATGTCAGATCAGATCATTCACTGTCAGGTAACGGATTCTAATTCAAGAGTTTACTTAATTTCTTTTGTTTATGCTAAATGCTCGGTTGAAGAGAGAAGGGAACTTTGGTTAAATATGGTTACTCATGCTTCTAACCATGACCATCCATGGATGGTTGGTGGGGATTTCAACACCCTTCTAAATTCACAAGAAAAGATTGGGGGAGTGGAGCCATCCTTGTCTAGTATGTCTAATTTCTCGAATTGTATTGAAAATTGTGGATTGATTGACTGTGACTTCACGGGACCTAGACTCACCTGGTGCAACAATAGGCGAGGAAGAGACCGTATATGGGCTAGACTTGATAGAATTTTTGTTAATTCGGCATGGTTGACAGTATTGGCAAACCCGAAAGTGGAACACCTCAGCAAAACTTTTTATGATCACTCTCCCCTGCTGGCATCCATGCCTACTCAGGTGCGAACAGGTTCTAGCCCATTTAGATTCCTTAATATGTGGATGACACATCCTGGGTTTCTACCTTTGGTCAGAGAAATATGGCGGTCTGAGTTAGATGAAATGAGACCTATTGACAAAAATGATGTTAAGCTTAAAATGGTGAGAAGGGCTTTTATACAGTGGAACAAGACGGTATTTGGTAATGTGTTTAGCAGACTGAGATCTCTAGAGGATGAAATGCAACAATGGGAGACTATTCTTCTTGCGGGCTGGAAAAATAGTGGTAATAATGGCCTTAATGTTGCTGCAAACTGGGACACTAATGCTTGTTGTAATCTGAGTCGTTGTCAGGCGGAGTACAGATTAGCTCTAAAATAAGAGGAGCTTTACTGGATTCAGAAGTCTGGAGAAAAAGAATTCAGTGAGAGGGATGCTTGTACTAAATATTTCTTTGCTTCCACTAAAGCCAAACAAAAAAGAAGGGCTATCTCTCAGATCACTTTATCATATGGTAGGACCATTTCGGATCCGGGGGAAATCCTTGAAGAAGCAAATAATTTTTTTCATGGACTTTTGTCTACCCAAGGAGACTGTGTGCTGGATTCAGAATTGTTAGATTGCATTCCGACGATCATTACGGCAGTTAGGTGTGATGCATTGGTTAAAAGGCCTTCTTTGGAAGAAGTTAAGGATGCGGTATTTGATATTCCAAAAAATAGTGCCCCTGGCCCGGATGGATTTACGGCTGGCTTTTTTTAGACATGTTGGGACTTGGTGAGTATTGATTTATGGAAAGTGGCTATACAGTTTTTTGAGGGGGAGGCTCTTCCGGCGTCTTTTTTTGCAAACTTCATGGCCTTGATACCGAAACAGGAAAATCCAAGTTAGTTCTCTGATTTTCGCCCCATTAGTCTTTGCAATGTAATCTATAAAAATTTTAGTAAAATTCTTTGCAATAGATTGGCATTGGTGTTACCAGAAATGATCTCCCTGGAGCAAGGGTCTTTTGTTAGAGGAAGGTTTATTGGGGAAAATATTGCCCTTACACAGGAATTGGTAAGAGATATCCATAAAAAGGTATTTGGAGGTAATGTGGTGTTGAAGATTGACATGGAAAAAATGTATGACAGACTTGAATGGAATTTTATCTTCGCGGTGCTCAAAAGATTTGGTTTCAATACCAGATTTTGCCATATTATTTTCAACTGTATAGCTTCTTGTGGTTTTTCAATTTTGCTACAGGGAGCTTACAGAGGATTTTTTAAGTCCACAAGAGGCTTAAGACAAGGGGACCCTCTCTCACCACTTTTATTTATCATCGCCGCGAAGGTTCTGAGTAGGTAATTGCAAAGGGCTTTCAGTATAGGAAAAATAGGGTATTATTATACGCCTAGGGCCTGCAGTCCTGTTTTCGCATCTACTCTATGCAGATAACACTTTAATTTTTCTAAATGGGAGGAAATCTTCAGTTCAATGTGGCAGTGGAAAGAATTGTGGCTTTGAAGAGGTTTACAGGATTCCAATATAAGGGTTCTCCTTTGATTTATTTGGGAGGGCCTATTTTTCAAAGGAAAGCAAAATTATCTTACTTTTCAAGGACGTGATTGTCAAAATTCAAAGACGTATTCAAGGATGGAAAGCAAAATTGTTATCACCTGAGGGGAGAATGGTCTTAATTAAGCATGTTCTAAGCTCAATTCCTGTTTACATTCTAAGCGCTATATATGTACCCAAGAAAGTTATAACAAGAATTAATAGTTTGTTAGCAGATTTCTTTTGAGGGGATTGTGAAGGTAGGTTGAAGAAAAAATGGGTGTCATGGGACAAGATTTGTCTGCCGCAGAAGGAAGGAGGATTGGGTGTCAGAAACCTGTCAGTAGTTATGAAGGCTTTTCGTGCTAAAGCTTTATGGAAATTTATTTCTTGCGATACCCTATGGGCTTCTTTTATGAGAAAAAAATATTGGTTGCCTAGAACTCCGTTGAGTGGCCAAGTTGTGAAGTGTGGGGCCTCCCCATTTTTTAAGGAGCTCATGTCTTGTAAACCCATAACTTTGAGCAATTCTTTCTGGCGTATTAGCAGGGGTAACATTAGCTTCTTCGAAGAAAATTGGAATCATGTGATCTCTTTCAAAAGATCGGAGGAGTTTATCAATCGGGGGATCTGGCCTACAGTTAGGGAAGTGATAATGGGAGATTACGAATTGGTCAATTCAGACCTCAGACAACTGGCATGTGGCTTATTTGCAGATAGGTTGCGGGCTAAGGAGTATGATGATGATGGGTGTGTTTGGGCGCCGAATCCGGATAGTCGTTTTTCCATTCATTCTGCTTATGAATTGCTACGAAAGCAGGAGGTGAAAAATGAGCTAAATAAAAAAATTTGGCAAAACATTATCCAGTCAAGAATTTCAGTTTTTGTTTGGAAACTTTTGCGCAGAGGAGTGCCAGTGGACAGGGAGTTGTATAGGTGCGGTTTTAGCCTCGCCTCAAGATGTAGGTGCTGCGCTAATCCAAGGACGGAATCTTTGAATCACTTATTTCTGGAGGGCAAATTGGCGGTAAAAGTATGGAGTCATTTTGATGGGATTTTTGATGTGCATGTAAGGAAACCAGCAGAGATCTCCACAGTTCTTCAAATTTGGTTCAAAAGAGAAAAGATGACCTCGCAAACAGGTGTGTTATACTTTCCTCACTCCTATGTTTATCCTATGGGAAATCTGGAAGCAAAGATGTAAGGGTGTCTATGAAGGTATTACTCCAAATTACGCTTTTGTGATTTTAAACATTAGGCGTAATTTGAGGTTAGCTAATACCTTTATCTCTCCGAAACAAATTAGCCGGAACAAGAATCCTTTAAGAGCGCTTGGGTTAAATGAGATTCCGGTTAGAAGAACTTTTGCTAGAATTGTATATTGGATCCCTTCTCCTGCAGATTTTGTGGCGTTTAATGTTGATGGTTCCTCTCGGAAAAATAAGGCAACAGGAGGTGTGATTATAAGAGACCCTAGGGGTCGTTGTGTGGTTGGAAAGCAATTGTTCTTCGGGGAGGGAACAAACAATAAAGCTGAAGCGTTGACCCTTGTGGAAGGTTTGCGTCTTTACTCCTCATTAGGGTTGAGAAAAGTAATGGTCCAATCGGATTCAGACCTTATTTGTTGTTGGTTTAGGGAGACCTTCAAAATTTCGTGGCATTTAGAGAACATTTTCAGAGAAATTACTCCGTTGGCGGAAAGAATGTTGATAGAATGCACACATATTTATTGAGAGGCCAATGCGGGCGCAGATGCACTAGTTGATAGAGCGCAAAAAAACTGCAGGACTATCACCTTTGGAGCGACTGATTTACCTAGGCGACTTGCGGGGTTGGTTTTGCTTGACAGTTGCCACACGGCTTATGTTCATCATGGGTAGGAATAGTGGAATCTCTGATGTTAAAATGCAGGGTTTTGTTATTGAAATGGAGTGTCGTGGACGTGTAACAACGGTGGCTGACTTGCCGTATGTTGCTTGGAGCTGCTGAGGGCTGGACAGGGTGTTCTGTTTTTACAGAGTGCTCTGTCCGGATGCACCCTGAAATTTGCTGACTCGCTGTCCTCGGAAGATTGACTATGCAGATCAGCGTTTTTGAATTTTGCCAGGCTATTTGGTGGCTGACTGGCTGGCTGAATTTGCTTGGTGTCAGGCTGGAATGTGTGTTGCATTCCTTGCAGCGAACTGGTCAGGATGCTGATTTAATTTGTGTATTTGCTGTCTGGAATTTGAATGGTTTGCTCGTTATAAGGATTTTGCAGGTTATGGCTGCAAATTGGTATATTGGCAAGTTGCATTGTGCAGTTGCAAGTTTGGATAGAGGAGTGCATGTTGTGCAAGTTGCAAGATTGACAGGTTAGTACAAGTTTTGTTAGGAATGCAATGTTAGGAACGCAAGGCTGGATTTGTGCGCAATGTGCATGTTCGGTTTTATCAAGTTGCAAGATTCATATGGTTACACCCTCAAGAACGGCTGGGCCACTCAGCTAGTTACACAGGAGGGTCTGATGAATTTCTTCGTTGTGTTACACGGGCGAGTCTCTATGATTGCAGGTTTCGGGGTAGTTATTTTACGTGGAGTAACAAGCAAATGGGAAGTGACAGAATTGTTTCAAAAATTGACAGGGTCCTTGTGAATGGGATGTGGGTGCAAGACCTTCCTAATGCAGAGGCTGAATTCATGAACCCAGGCGTGTCTGATCATTCTCCTATGGTACTCACTCTCTATGATAACAACAACAGAGGCCCAATGCCTTTCAAATTCTTCAACTATTGGGTGTATGAGAAGGACTTCTTCAAGACTGTGGAAGATGCATGGAATATTCAGGTCTATGGTAATCCCATGTTCCAAGTTGTACATAAGCTCAAACAAGTGAAATCTGCAGTTACAGCCTGGCGCAAAAACAGCTTCAATAAGGCCTGCTCTAATGTTGAACAGGCTAGGCAACGTATGCATGCTGCTCAACAAGCTAGACAACGACCTCCCGTATCCGATACTGCTATTCAAACTGAGAAAGCTGCTGTCAAAGACTATGCGTATGCTGCGAGGAATGAGGAGTCTGAGGCTAAGCAAAAGTCTAGATCCATGGCCTTCACGTTGGGGGATCAAAACACTACCTACTTTCATGGCCTTATCAGGGAGCGTCACGCTCAAAATAGAATTATGAGCATATACGACAGTGCTGGTACTAAACTGGAGGACCCTGTGCAAATTGAAACAGAATGCTTACAATACTTCGGAGGGGTATTCACCGGTGAACATGCTACGCCGTATGACCCGAGTATCATTAATTCACTGGAATTCCAGGGCCTTCTTACTGAGGATTTGCGTCTAGGCCTTGTTGAGCAGGTAACCAGAAAGGAAATAGTGGAGACATTAGCTGATATTGACTCCCATAAGGCCCCAGGACCCGATGGGTTTTCTGCTTTCTTTTTCAAAGCTGCTTGGAGGATAGTTGGAGATGACTTTGTTCGGGCCATGCTTAATTTCTTCAGGAGCTCTAAACTTCTTGGCCAGGTAAATGCTACTGTAGTTGCTTTAGTGCCTAAAATTACTAATGCATCTTACTTTAGTGACTACAGACCCATAGCTTGCTGCAATGTTCTCTACAAATGCATCACCAAGTTGTTGACAAACAGAATGAAAGCTGCGGTACAACGAGTTGTCAGTAATTCGCAATCCGCCTTTATAAAAGGAAGGCACATTCAGGATAACATTATGCTGGCTCATGAACTTGTCCGTAATTATCATCGAGACCACGGCCCACCTAGGTGTGCAGCTAAGATTGATCTCCGCAAAGCTTTTGACATGGTGCGGTGGGAGGCTATATTACACCTACTAGAGAGACTTCAGTTTCCTATGCGATTTATAGGGTGGGTGAAGGAGTGCATCACCACCCCCAAATTTTCTATTAATCTCAATGGGTCTCCCAGAGGCTATATATATGCTTCACGTGGTATTCGTCAAGGATGTCCTCTATCACCATACTTGTTTGTGATGGTCATGGAGATACTTCATGTGTTACTACGCAGGAAGGTGCAGGAAGGCAGTTACAAACTCCATTATCGTTGCGATGACCCGGTTGTCACACACCTCGGTTTTGCAGACGATCTTATTGCCTTTTTTCATGGTGATGGTACTTCTGCAAAGGCCTTAGCTGATGTCTTACGCGAGTTCAAGATTTGCACAGGACTCGAAGTCAACAATCACAAAAGTTCTCTGTTCCTAGCTGGAGTTTCTAGTCATGAGCAGTTGCAGATTGGTACTCACTTACGATTCCAAGTTGAACCCTTACCTGTTAAATATCTTGGTTTGCCCATGATATCATCTACTCTCTCTCACTTACAATGTTCCCCTCTCCTTGAAAGGATAAGGAAAAGAGTGAATTCATGGAAGAACAAATCTCTTTCTTATGCTGGAAGATTGGTCCTGGTCAAATCTGTGCTAGCTAGCATGCATGTGTACTGGACTTCCTGTTATAGCCTCCCTAAGAAAACCATTGGTTGTATCAATGCTATTATGCGTAGCTTCTTATGGTCTAGTAGTGATGCACTACAGAAAAAGGCGAAAGTCAGCTGGGCCACCATCTGTTTTCCTGAATGTGAAGGAGGACTGGGTGTTCGTGATATCAATGCAGGGAACGAGGTGACCAACTTGAAGCATATCTGGAACCTTGTATCCAAACAAGATACACTCTGGGTTCAATGGACTTGGAAGCATCTTGTTAAACGTCGCGACTTTTGGTTGATGCCTACTCCTCGTGAGGCGTCATGGTGTTGGCGACGAATCCTAGCCTGCAGGGATACGGCAGCCACTTTACTACATCATTCGATAGGGAATGGTGAGGGTATTCTGTTTTGGAAGGATCCATGGCACCCTATGGGTATCTTGAGTAATCATTTCCCACAAGGCCTGCTATATGACTCCATCATTCATAAGAATGCAAAGGTTGCAGCAGTTATTCGAGATAATCAATGGTGGGTACCTCCAAGAATAGCGCACAGAATCCCAGATATTGTGCACCAGCTAGGTGGTATTGAACTCAACTGCTCCACTGTCGATGCAGTGTTATGGAGGGCCAGCTCTGATGGCAATTTTCAGACTAAAGCCACTTATCATGCTATCAAGAAGAGGAAGGACACCGTTCCATGGGCTGCTGTGATCTGGTTTAAACACAATATTCCTCGCCACAGTTTTATAACATGGTTACTAACCAATAAAGCTATAACTACATTGAGCGAGCTGAAATTCTAGGGCAAGTCCCAACAAGATGTCTGTCCTCTGTGTGGTTGCGAAGCTGAAACTGAGTCCCATTTGTTCTTTCTATGTAGTTTTTCAAGTGTTGTTTGGGGTCAGATTCTTACCTACATGAACTACTCTAAACTGATCCAAGGCTGGGAGGAGGAACTTCAGTGGTGTGTCCTGCAGTTTCGAGGAGCTGGAACTGCTGTAACACTGAAAAAGATTGCTTTGAACGCCACAGTTTATCATAATTGGATGGAACGTAATACTCGTCTGTATGAGCATAAGTCCAGAACTGTGGCAGCGCTTGCTACGCGTATTCAGCTGGACGTTAGACTCAAATTCAGTACGGGCACGTGGAAAGCTGAGGATACGATGCAAACTCGACAGTTATTGAGTCGCTGGAATGTTGAGGTTCAGCTGAGTAGTACATTACCTAGGCAGTGTTCCTGGCAGAAGCCACCATTGGGATGGCACAAGCTTAACTCTGATGGTTCCCTTCGCAGCGATGATTCATTGCATGGATCCAAAGGGGGTTACGGTGCCATACTGCGGGATGATACAGGAGATGCGCTGGCAGGTTGTGCAGGGGATTGCCCTGGCCTATCAGTCCTTAAACATGAACTTCAGGCAGTTCTTGCGGGTCTGCGTCTAGCAAAGCGGTTTAACATCAAGAAACTCGAGATAAGCACTGATTCTATGGCTGTTTTCACTTATATCACCACTACCAAGCCAGCTCCTTGGACTGTTAGACACGTACTCTGGAACATACGAGCTGAATTATCTACATTAGAAGACTTTTCCTGCAAACACGACTATAGGGAAACTAATCGAGCGGCTGACCTCCTAGCAAGCACACTCCCTAGCTCCGAATTTATTGAGATCACGCCTAGCTCCTTTGCTGAAGATCTTAAAAAGATTGTTTTTGAAGATAAGATAGGAAAAATTTACCTCAGAATGTAATCTTCTATCATTGTTCGCGGTTTGGGGTCCGCTTTAACCCCCGCTCAATTTCCAAAAAAAAAGATTCATATGGTTACTATGTTCAAAGTCTTTGTTACCTATCTATTTGTTTTGTTTATGAGGCCTAGGGTCAAGTAGTTAGGATAATATATTGCATGGACTGGTTTTATTTATTTGTTTTATTTCCAATTGTTTTTATTTCTCGGGTAAAGTCGTCATGTACCCCCGACATGTGTAAAAGAATTTTTCTCGAATAATAAAGGTCTGGCATTCCATAGCTGCCCCTCCCCACTGGAGGTTTAATTAAAAAAAAAAGTCCCGTACCCACCCCTAACCACACACCCTCGACACCCATACCTAAAATACAACAAATAATAATAACATTGTTCGGAATAATACATCTAATTGAGTTTAGAAGAGCTTTACCATAAAATAATAATAATAATAATAATAATAAATAAATTTTAAAAAAAAAACACCTAAACTTTTCTCGAAGGAATCACTGATTTGATTGATTCATCAAAATTACTTTTTGTATTTACAAAATTTATACAATTGACTCAATTATTAGGACCCTAGCTAGTAGGGTTGGGCATCCCATCCCGCGATCCCGATCCCATCCCGATCTCGTCCCGTCCCGTCCCGTCCCGATTTTTCTGGGTCTTAATGGGATTGAATAATTTCATCTCGATCCCGTCCCGTTCTAGAATGGGATGGGATGGGATGAAGATTTTCAATCCCGCCAGTCCCGTCCCGAGCAATTTTTTTAATATTTATTATTAATACTTTTATTTATTTATTTATTTTTATTCATATAAACTTACAGATGACTGACAGAAACTCATGGTAAACTATTATGAATATGTTAGAGCATCACCAATAGGTCTATATTTCTTCCCTAACAAAAGATGAAATTTCATTTTGTCAAGGAACCATGAATTTTCTTTCCCACAGTAATGAAATTGTAAAAATCAGTTGGGAGGCCATCACAGCGACACAATACTCTTAGTGGGACCCATTTATCATGTCATTTTCTAAAAGTCAAGCACACTCGACTTCATTGTTAGGGGATTTAGTGGCTACCCTTATATTTGCATGCCACATCTATACTAATTATAAGAAAGTTATTTTTCACACTCTTATATGATGATAATTTTTCGCGGCAGTCACAGGCAGTACGCTGATCCTGTCCCGTCCCGAACCCGTATGGGTGGGACGATGGTCGGGATGGAGTTTTTCCATCCCGTCCCGTCCCGATCCCTTATAAACGGGATGGGATAGGGATGGGTATATCTCGTCCCATCCCGTCCCGTGCCCACCCCTACCAGCAAGTCAAATACATAACTTTTCTCAAGACTCCCTCTGATTGCTTCATCTTCTCTTGACTGAATTTCTTTCCAATTGCAGAAGTAGAGGCTGAAGTAGACACTCTTTTAGCTTGTAAATAGATCGAGGTTGATTTTTACATGTTGGTTGAGTGATCTAAGCACATAATTCCATCTGCAAATACCTTAGATCTTTCAATGCCTCTACAACTCCAACACTTGCTGCCACCATCCAACAAGCTTCACCACCTGATGCATTCATTTTCCTATCCAAAAACACTAATTAAATTGATTGATCTTTTTCTTCTTGAAGGAGAGCAATAATTGCTATTTGGGAATTGTTTAGATTAGCACTTTGGCCGAACATGAATATATCCCCAATTCTAATTGTCGAGAAAATCAGCGAGGGAGGGACGCATGTATCGCGAGGGGGATGGAGGGTCCCCCTCCCTCCTCGCTGTTTTCCTCGCCAGTTAGATGGGTTCTGAATATATATATGAACCCGTCTAATCGTCGAGGGAAGCAGCGAGGGACCCCACAGGGGGAGGGGGAGCCGTCCATTCCCCCCGAAATACGTGCGTTGAAAATTCAAACGCACATCCCAGAAAAAATGGACGACTCCCCCTCCCCCTGTGGGGTCCCTCGCTGTTTTCCTCACTGCTTCCCTCGACAATTAGAATTTTACTAAATATATAGAGCCTTGTTTCATGAGGTTTGTCAAAACCATGGCTTGTACTTTGCACTTTTGCAGTGGTTTTCAATAAACCAACTGACACAGTTTACTGGTTTTTTGTTTTATCTTTACCTTATCATTACAGATTTACCATTCATAAATTTTTTATTTTTTTTTTTTGTGTAAAATAGAATAGGTAAAGTTTATTTTTTTTTTGGCTTACATCCACGTGTTAATCTATCTAGAACACAGAAAACACATGTCTCAAAATTATCTACTCTTTTGGCCCCATTCAATTATTTTGCCCCAATTCTAGCTTACCTGGGAAATGGGCGAGGTTGTTGTTTGGGGGTAAATGTATACTTTTGCCCCCACTTTTTAACCATTTTTTTTATAAGTGTTTAAAGAGAAAGGGTATAAGTGTATTTTCGCCCCAGGCCAGCAAGAATTACTCATTATTTTGGACTTATTATTTGGAAGTTTGAGTTGAGTTTGAGATGAAATATATTATATAAAAGGGGAGGTTGATGAGAGAGGAACTAAAAGAGGAGTAACTGAAAAAGTTGTGCACGGAAGGATGGCTAGTTTTATTAGTTCTTCTGAATCAGTAAGAGTACCAGTCAGGTCAGCAGAATCTGGTGGTTTAGCTCATCAAAAAATATGGGCTTCTTCTTCTAGTGGTGTTGGTGGTGGTGGTGATTCTGCAAAGCAGGGAACCAACATGGAGATGAGGAAAACTAGAAGAGAAGCTGAGAAGGCTGAGAGACTCATGCATATTGTCTTTTGGGGACCCAATTCCATGCATGGATGATGAAGAGTGTTCTAAAAATCACTAGGGGGTGGGCGGGCGGCCAGCAGGTGTCTAGCGCTTAGGCGGTTTTAGATTTTGTATTATAATTTTCATAATTTACAAAAATTTAGCATAATACATTAATATTTTATCAATTACTTCCAATTTAATGCCAGAATAGTAATACATATGAAAATTTTATAAACATGAAAAATTAAGCTTACATTAAAATTTATAATAGCATAAGTTGCATAACATAGAGTTTCAACAATATAGAGGAAAAAAAAACATACTTGAAAGTTGATAGTTGAACTTGAAATGCTAGGCCTCTATCTCTTCTTCATATCCTTTCATTTCAACAACTCTCTCCGTGTCAGACTCAAACTCAACATCCTCCTCCCCTTCTCCTTCCCTTTCAGTGTCCTCATCAGATACAAAATCTTCTTCATGAAGTTCTCTTACTTCAACATTTCTAGAACTTCTCCTAGGCTCTAGAATATTATCCGCCTCCGATACCTCTCCAACTATTTCCAAGGGGACAACTTCTTCATCGCCACCATCAACAATCCATCCTTGCGCTTGACTAGTTTCACTAGCAAGTAGTACATCTACTCCCTTCTCCCTCTCCCTTTTGTTCTTGTTTATAATCTTCCTTCAACCGGTCTCTCAACCTCTTCTTTTCTCTTTGTTTTGCAAAACCTAAAAATTTTGATGGGTATTTGGTCGATTGGTTTTGGTTATTTGCAACTAGAGAAGAAAAAAAAAAACGCCCAGAACCCGTCTAGGCGCCCTGACCAATTTTTCCCTCCGCCCAGCAACTAGTCTAAGCGTCTCTCTACCTACTAGCGCCTAGGCGGCCGCCCAGGCCGCTTTTTAGAACACTGCTAATCACTCATTTGATTAATCCATGTATTCATGTTTTGTTGATCTTGAATGTATAGTGTGAATAATCTCAATAAAGTATTATCAGCCCTTGATCATCTTATCAAAACAACCATTGTCATTTCATTGATATAGATAGTACATCAATCCATGAGACTAGCCCTGATGTTGGCTTTGAATGCCAAACCTAGAACAAAAATTAGCATGTAAAATGGATCTAAAGTTTCCAATACATAAAGATTATGCATCATTACTAATCACTCATTTGATTAATCCATCAAAATTTGTTGTATTTACAATTACTACAAATTACAACCAATATTTCTTAGATCAATTAGGACCCCAGCAACTCAAATACATGACTTTCCTCAAGGACTCCTCAGATTGTTTCATCTTCTCTTGACTCAATTTCTTCCCAATTGCTGAAGCAGAGGCTGAAGTAGACACTCTTTTAGCTTGTAAATAGGATCTGAGGTTGGTCTTTGCATGTTGGTTGACTGATCTAAACACATAATTCCATCTGCAAATCCCTTGATCTTTCAATGCCTCCACAACCCCAACACTTGCTGCCACCATCCAACAAGCTTTACTTGCTGATGAATTCATCTTTCTTCTGATATACTTTACTACTCTTTGTATCGGTGAAATATGTTTCTTCTTTGACAGTGAGAAAATGGTTTTTGTGTTTTGCTTGTGATATTGGAAGGAGTGATTGCAATATATAGAGAAAACGGATTTTGTTGGATTTGCATAAACTATGGCTTTGTGTACTTTAGTCATTTTCTTCATTTGATGGTTTTGGTGCAACTCCTGAAACAGCCGATGGTTTTGCTATGTTGTAGTTGTAGTTTGTAATTTGTATACTGCCCATCACTATCAGGTGGTCACTCATTTCTCTTGTACTATCCCACATGACAAAACTAGCAAAAGGTAAAAGACAACATATTCTGTTCGAAGCAAATTTGGTCCCATGTCTATGTTCATTGTGTACTGAAAACCACACCACACTACACTTTATCTATTGGCTTTGTTCTCCAAACCATCAGGATGACCCACTGTTTCCAAAACAGCCAATGGTTTTTATTCATCACTCACTCTCTTTCCTCTCTTTATATCTAATAATTGTCGAGGGACGCAGCGAGGAAAACAGCAAGGGACCCCACATGGGGGGAGAGAGCCGTCCATTTCCTCCGGGATGCGCGTTTGAATTCTCGACATGCGTGCGTTGAAAATTCATGCGCGCATCCCGGGGGAGATGGACGGCTCTCTCCTCCCCCTGTGGGTCCCTCGCTGTTTTCCTCGCTGCTTCCCTCGACAATTAGAATTTTTCCTTTATAAATACACTTTCTTTCACCATTGATCAAGACATCAAACACCAATCTCTTTTTACCAAGATCCAAAACACAGAACAAACCCATCATTTTTTCTTACATATTAACTAAAACATAGCAAAGATGAGTTCAGCAGGCAAAGCATGTTGGGTGGTGGCAGCAAGTGTTGGAGTTGTGGAGGCATTGAAAGATCAAGGTATTTGCAGATGAAATTATGTGCTCAGATCAGTCAACCAACATGCAAAGACCAACCTCAGATCCTATTTACAAGCTAAAAGAGTGTCTACTTCAGCCTCTACTTCTGCAATTGGGAAGAAATTGAGTCAAGAGAAAATGAAGCAATCTGAGGATTCTTTTAGAAAAGTTATGTATTTGAGTTGTTGGGGTCCTAATTGACTATAACATTTGATTGAATATACAAATTTTTTGATGATCTAATGAAATCAGCAATTACTATTGTGGCATAACCTTTGTGTACTGGAAAATTTGGATCCCTTGCATACTTTGGTGGTATACTAGTATTCTACAAGTGATTTCTTTGGTCCAGTAATCAGCAACAGACTAACAAATCAAATTACAACACCCTCTTAACTTTGTATCGGACTGATCATTTCACACTCAGACAGATTTGAGGTCATTGTTTAATGAATTGCTAAGCCAAAGCTTTAGTGTTACATGACTACAACATAATTTGTTTCCACTTGGTTTTGTATATGCATGCCTCATCACAACCAAAAGAAGTAAAGAACACAGAAAGTAAGTCAACAAGTCGGGTTACCATATCAGTGAAAGTTGACATCAGTAGCAAATCTATATATCATGAATAGAGATGAGAGATTGGCTCTTAAGAGGCTTGACAAGGCACTTGTGTGAGAAGAATTAAATATCTTATAAGGCATCTCAAACCATAATTTACTATCCAGTGTGCTCTGATCAATTCATATCCATTCCCTACATAATACTAGCAATACATTTTATCACCTTATTAATAGAATGTATTCCAAATTTCAAATTAATCAGCTAGTTCACACACTTTCTATCTATGCATAACCTTTTTCTATGCTGCATAATATTTCCTAATCCTGGATTTATATTTTTGTGGACATTTTCATTTTGTAAACAAAAGACCTTTATTTCAATGCAAGGAACAAGTGCAATGGAAAATGACTGACTCTTCAAACAAGGAGATAACAATTCTGAATGTTTCTAAAAACTTGAGTATATGATTAATTACAATTCTGGACAGATAGGCATCCATAGGCACATCTCTCTCTCTTTTGTGAATCAAAGACCCTTACAAAAGCTGCAAAGACAACTTAAAAATTCAGTCCTTGCTCTCCAAAGTCATTGGTCCCAGTCGAGATCTCTAGCCGTTCTTTAATCACTTGGGACTTGAATGGATTTAATTGGGTCCCCAGCAATTCATGTACATGGCTTTCTTCAAAGACTCATCTGATTGCTTCACATTTTCTTCATTCAATCTCTTCACAATTGCTGAAGCAGAGGGAGTGTAAGATGACAGTCTCTTGGCTTGCAAATAAGATCTGAGATTGGTTTTGGCATGTTGGTTGAGAGATCTGAATACATAGTTCCATCTGCAGATACCTTGATCTTTCAAAGCCTCCACAACTCCAACACTTGCTGCCACCACCCAACAAGCTTTACCAGTTGCTGAAGTCATCTTTGCTGTGCCTTAGTAGTGAAATAGACAATGCTGGTTTTGGATGTTTTGGTTCTTGAAGATGAACATAAAACTGAGTGCTTACAATTGGGGAGGAGTTTGTCTAGCAGCCAGGGAAGTGAGACTTAGAAAGAATAAAACCATTGGCTGCTTTGGAAACAGTGGGCGGTCCTGAGGTTTTGGGAAACAAAGCCAACAGAAATGGGTAGGTGGTGGATTTTCAGCACACAAAGCATACGTGCTTATCTCGTGCACTAGCCACTTCATCTGGCTTAGACTGATGAGTTGAGCAATCTCCAGCTGATGACACGTGCACACGATTGTAGGACAACATTTGCCTGAAAAAAAAAATGATATCTTTCATCGATTTTTGTGGGTATGTAATCAATTGAATTCTAAATTATATAATTGTTTAAGACAAAAATATATATATTAAAATTATTTTAAAAGTTGAGGGGCAGCTCACCCTTATTAGGTCCACCCATGTTAATACTGGTATCCTACAAGTTTTCAAATGCTGATAACGAAGAGCAAGCTGAAATCATACTCACAAAAGTTGAGATTGTTGGTTGAAAACCCAACCGCAACATGTCAATATAAATGTCAACAATAGATCTGAGCAATTTCAACTGATTTACTATACCCCTCTATCATGACATTGAAGACAGCCACATCTTTATCACATGGTTCTCTCGAATATTTCTTCTGCTTTTTCAATTGAAAATTCTAGGAGTGGAGGGAGGGAGCTAATTAGGGGTCGGTACGGGATGGGATGGGACGAGATAGACTCATCTCTATCCCATCCCGTTCATACGGGATCGAGACGGGACGGGATTAACGTGTTTCAAATTGACCATACAATTTCAATAATTAAAATAGATCTTCAGGAAATTGCATGTTCACACATAACCATGTTGAAAATGAAATAATAAACCAAAATACAATCAACTAAACATAATATAACCTATGCCATAATAAGCACATGAAGCTATCATTGGAATCTCTCACAGAGTTTAATTTTCATGCATATCTATCCTTGCAAATGAGATGATACTAGGAACCCATTAAATTGTATTATAGGTTGAGTATCCAAAGTTTTCAATGAAATTGAATGTACCCTAGTTAAATACAATTAAACAAATTGGTCTTCAAATATGAGTTGATAGCCTAACGACATTGAGAATTTTAGATGCTAAAATGTTATATGCATCAAGAAATTTGTATGGATATCCAAATATTGCAATCCTAAAATAAATAAATAAATAATAAATATTGAAAAATTAGTTCGGGACGGGATTGGCGGGATTGAAAATCTTCATTTCATCCCATCCCATTCTAGATCGGGACGGGACGGGATCGAAATGAAATTATTCAATCCCATTAAGACCCGAAAAAATCGGGACGGAACGGGATCGGGACGGAAACGGAATCGCGGGATGGGATGTCCACCCCTAAAGCTAACCATCATTCCTTCTTGAGATGAGCAATAACGTGCATCTCCAAGAAGATGCGCTCATCTTGAAGAAGATGGGTCACCCATCCCTTGCTCCCTAACTCGTTCTAGGCGGTGAGGAAACGGGCGAGGGAGGGGGTTTGACCCATCCTCCTCGAGATTCACATGAGCGCACATCTCGAGGGAATGGAGGATCACACCCCCTCCCTCGCCCGTTTCCTCGCCATTTAGAATCACCGCTTTTTCAATAGATCCTTGTATCCAGTAATCACTGCGGTAGAACAAACAACATTTGTTTCCAACATCTCATCGAATACTACCCTTTATATTCAACCGTCCCATTCTTCACATACTAGTCAATAAGAGCTGTATAAAGAACATGGTCAATTTCAACATATGTGAATTTTCGGATTAGACCAATTGATTTTTCAACTTTTCCAATTCCGTGCTTGAGGAACCCTCCAATCATGGAATTATAAGAGGGGATAGTTGGTTTCGGCATTTGATCAAAGATCTGGTGTGCATAGGATAAGCAGTTGGATCTAAGATAAGAGTATGAGGAGTTTAATTGAGATGTTGGTATTGGGTTTGAATCAAGTCTTGAGGAAGTGTGAATGGATATTCGGAACAAAAGAAGGGCAATCGGATTGAATATAATGTTGCAGGGTTGTCGGGTGAAAAACCGAACTGAAAATCGAATTTCTAGTTTGGTTTCATTTTGGCATAGTTTTAAACTAACCGAATTGATTAATATATCCATTTCTCATCAAGTAAGGCTAGGAAATTAGGTTTTACAATTCGATTATGCAATCAAGATAATATGGCATTATTAGAGGATTTTTTTACAACATTGAGATACACATGAACATGAACATTTAGGAGAAACTATACGCATAAACATTTAGATATTTCATCATTTTGTAAGATCACTGATTACAAAACATGATTAAACATGATTGCAGAAACTTGATTTGATTTCCTAATATTTTTTTTATTTCTCATCCCATTTGTTCACTTATATAACAACTAGGATGACGTGGTGTAATCTCGAAAGAATAATGAAATTCTCAAAATATGTATATGTATCTCGAGGTTGTAAACAAACCTCCGATGATGATACATAATCCTGTTACAAAACCTGATTTCTTAGCCTTTCTCGCATCCGGCCATGACCGAGTCTCTATAGCACTTGGATCTATTTGAAACCCACGCCTTGCGCTTTTTGGCCCTAAGCAAACCAATCAAATGAAATGAGCTGAGGTAACTTAAAAGATCAGATCTGCAACTATAATTGCAAGTCCTTTACAAAGGTGTGGAACTAGATTCATGTTTTGTTGTTGATCTTGAATGTATTTAATAGAGACCTTGACCTTTTGATTGGAGATCAAACCACCTAGATCCTTTGATTGGGGATCAACCACCAAATAAATTAAATAAAACTTGTATTGCTTACCTAAACTCTATTACATCATATGTATTTATAACTGAAAGCAAAATAATATTTCCTAATTGAATTCAAACCTAATTCTAATCAAACAATAACTCCTAATTCAAAAATAGAACTAAGACATTCTAATCTCAAGTAACTACTAAATAGGATTGGTATCCTAACATCCCACGCCGCCTGAAACAAGGCTTGTCCTCAAGCCTGAAAATCTGGAAAACGGACACGAAACTGCTCGTAGTCTTCCCAAGTAGCTTCCTCCACAGGACGGTTGGTCCACTTGATAAGCCAGCGTGTAACGGGCTTATTATTGCGTTCAAATAATCCTCGATCAAGCAGTTTCTCCGGGACCCACGAGGGTTCATTGGCAAGAATAGGTAAAGTAGGGTCTGGAGTAATACCATTACCTAACTTCTGCTTTAAAAGAGAAACATGGAAAATGGGGTGGATACGAGACGCAGCCGGAAGATCAAGTTTGTAAGCCACAGAACCGATCTTTTCAAGGATGCGAAAAGGCCCATGAAACTTAGGAGAAAGCTTAGAGTAAGTCTGAGATGCAGCCGTGGATTGACGATATGGTTGCAGGCGTAAGAAAACCCAATCATTAACTTCAAAATGGCGCTCAGTGCGCTTACCATCAGCATATATTTTCATACGTGCCTGAGCCTGATGAAGGTTATCCTTGAGAACTTGCAGAGTGCGATCACGGTCCCGTAAAGCAAGGTCAACGGCATGAACCGCGGTGCTACCAGGTATATAGGTTGAGATCGTCGGAGGGGCCCGACTATAAACAGCTTCGAAGGGAGTCATTTTGATGGCACTATGATATGTAGTATTGTACCACCATTCAGCCCAAGGTAACCATTTTGTCCAACGACTAGGATGATGACTAGCAAAACAGCGAAGATAACACTCTAAGGTACGATTGGTAACTTCAGTTTGACCATCAGTTTGGGGATGATAGGCGGAACTACGACATAATTGAGTATCTTGCATCTCAAAAAAGGCCTCCCAAAAATTACTTAAGAAAACCGGATCACGATCGCTCACAATAGAACGAGGCATACCATGGAGGCGAGTGATGTCCCGCACAAAGACTTCGGCAACTGATGACGCGGTGTAAGGATGAGCCAAAGAACTGAAGTGCGCATACTTGGAAAGACGATCAACAACTACCAAAATCGTCGATTTGCGATTAGATATTGGTAATCCATCAATAAAATCCATAGAAATATCTAACCAAATATCATCGGGTATTGGTAAGGGATTAAGTAACCCAGGAGGAGAAAGAGCTTCACTCTTATTCCGTTGGCAGATATCACAATGAGAAATAAACAACTTGACAGCAGCTTTCATACCAGGCTAGTAAAAATTATGGTGAAGACGTTTATATGTGCGGAGAAAACCGGAATGGCCGCCAGATGGCGAGGAATGGAACTCATGTAAAAGTTTGGAACACCAAGACGATGATGGAACTACCACAAGGCGACCTTTATAGCGAAGAATACCAAGCTCATATGAATAATGTAGTCGAGGACATGATTGTTGACAACTATCAATAATAGTACGCATGGAAGGATCGAGATGACACTCCTGGCTAATTTCATCAACACTGAAAAATGCCGGGGAAGATAGAGCCAACAAGGAACCGCCGGAAGGCAAACGAGAAAGTGCATCTGCAGCTTGATTGACGGAACCAAAGCGATAAATGATTTCATAGTCATAGCCAAGTAATTTAGAGAGCCACTTTTGTTGTTCAAGAGATGAGAGTCGTTGGTCCAGAAAATATTTGAGACTACGATGATCTGTATAGATTTTGAAGTGCCGACCCAGGAGATAAGGCCGCCATTTCTGTACGGCAGCAACAATAGTCAACATTTCCTTATCATAAATGGACATGTTCAAATTGCGTCCAGAAAGACCTTTACTGAAATACGCAAGGGGACGACCGCTTTGCATAAGTACCGCACCAATGCCACCATGAGAGGCGTCACATTCAATATAAAATTCAGCATTGAAATCAGGGAGAGCCAGTACGGGGGTAGAAGTCAAGGCGGTTTTAAGAGCAGAAAAGGACTTGGAGGCATCATCACTCCAGATAAAAGAATCCTTCTTTAATAACTGGGTCAAAGTTGCACTAATCTTACCATAATCGCGAACAAATTTACGGTAGTACCAGGTGAGGCCAAGAAACCCACGAAGATCCGTCAAAGAAGAAGGACACGGCCAGTTGACAACACTCGCAATTTTATCATCGTCAACTGCAACACCAAGACCAGAAATAATATGTCCAAGATACCCAATAGAAGATTGAGCAAAAGAACACTTGGACGCCTTCGCAAAAAGCTTATGAGTGCGCAATAGCCCAAAAACAATAGAAAGATGGTGTAGGTGATCAGAGAGTGAGGCACTATACACCAATATATCATCAAAGAACACGAGGACAAAGCTACGCAAGTGAGGACGAAAAATGTCATTCATCAAACTCTGAAAAGTGGCTGGGGCATTGCTTAACCCGAACGGCATAACCAAAAACTCATAATGACCATCGTGTGTGCGAAAAGCCGTCTTGGAAATATCTGGTTCATGAACCCGAATTTGGTGATAACCTGAGCGTAAATCAAGCTTAGAAAACACCGATGCGCCGTGCAATTCGTCCAATAATTCATCCACAATCGGAATCGAAAAGCGGTCCTTAATAGTGATTTTATTAAGGGCTCGATAGTCAACACACATGCGCCAAGAACCATCCTTCTTTCGAACCAAAAGAACAGGTGAAGAATAAGGGCTGGTGCTGGGACGAATAAGGCCTGCGGCTTCAATTCAGATTGCAAGAGCAGGTCAATGATCTTACTGCTCAAGTTGCTGGGCTTTCTTCCCATCTCCACTCACTTGAGACCACCAATGCCACTATTCTCGAGGCATTACGGAATCTCCAACCAGGTCGGCCAGCACCATACGTTCCACCGGATCCACAACGGCCAATTATTCCTATTTCGGGCAAGGGCCAATAAATGAGCGAACCGATGAAGCTGGATCGGCTAAAGAAGAAGCTGAGTCGCGATGAACCGATGAACCTGGAAGAAGAAGCTGGATCTGGAACCGAAGAACCTTGAATCAGTTCAAGCTCGATGATACCCGATGAAGCTGGAACTGTGGAAGAAGAAGAGGCGCTGAAACGGGGAGCCTGCAATTGGACGAAGCTCGGAAGGGAGGATGAACAAAGCTCTGGCGAAGGGGGCGGATGCGATGGCGGAGTGGTGCTGTTGCGAGGGCGAAGGGGAGCTGTTGCGAGGGCGATGGGTGCTGTGGCGAGGGCGAGGGGAGCTGTTGCGAAGCGGTGCTGCGGTGAAGAGGAGCTGTTGCGAGGCGGATCTGTTGGTGACGGCGGTTGCTGCGAAGGGTGGTGCTGTTGCGAGGTAAATTTTTTTTTTTTTTTTGAATGAAGATCTGGGAGATCGTAGGTTGTGGTGGAGGGTGAAGAACGAAGTAACAAGAAAAAAAAATTGGCTCAGAATCGATGATGCTCTGATACCAGATAATAGAGACCTTAACCTTTTGATTGGAGATCAAACCACCTACATCCTTTGATTAGGGATCAACCACCAAATAAATTAAATAAAACTTGTATTGCTTACCTAAACTCTATTACATCATATGTATTTATAACTGAAAGCAAAATAATACTTCCTAATTGAATTCAAACCTAATTCTAAAAATAATACTTCCTAATTGAATTCAACCTAATTTTAATCAAACAATAACTCCTAATTCAAAAATAGAACTAAGACATTCTAATCTCAAGTAACTACTAAATAGGATTGGTATCCTAACAGTATTCAGTGTCAATAATCTCAATAACTGAGAGTATTATCAGCCCTTGATCCATTTTGATCTTATCAAAACCAACATTGTCATTTCTGTTCATTGATATCTAGCCCTGATGTTGGCTTTGAATGCCAAACCTAGAACAAAAATTAGCATGTAAAATGGATCTAAAGTTTCCAATACATAAAGATTATGCATCATTACTAATCACTCATTTGATTAATCCATCAAAATTTGTTGTATTTACAATTACTACAAATTACAACCAATATTTCTTAGATCAATTAGGACCCCAGCAACTCAAATACATGACTTTCCGCAAGGACTCCTCAGATTGTTTCGTCTTCTCTTGACTCAATTTCTTCCCAATTGCTGAAGCAGAGGCTGAAGTAGACACTCTTTTAGCTTGTAAATAGGATCTGAGGTTGGTCTTTGCATGTTGGTTGACTGATCTAAACACATAATTCCATCTGCAAATCCCTTGATCTTTCAATGCCTCCACAACCCCAACACTTGCTGCCACCATCCAACAAGCTTTACTTGCTGATGAATTCATCTTTCTTCTGATATACTTTACTACTCTTTGTATCGGTGAAATATGTTTCTTCTTTGACAGTGAGAAAATGGTTTTTGTGTTTTGCTTGTGATATTGGAAGGAGTGATTGCAATATATAGAGAAAACGGATTTTGTTGGATTTGCATAAACTATGGCTTTGTGTACTTTAGTCATTTTCTTCATTTGATGGTTTTGGTGCAACTCCTGAAACAGCCGATGGTTTTGCAATGTTGTAGTTGTAGTTTGTAATTTGTATACTGCCCATCACTATCAGGTGGTCACTCATTTCTCTTGTACTATCCCACATGACAAAACTAGCAAAAGGTAAAAGACAACATATAATGTTCGAAGCAAATTTGGTCCCATGTCTATGTTCATTGTGCACTGAAAACCACACCACACTTTATCTATTGGCTTTGTTCTCCAAACCATCAGGATGACCCACTGTTTGCAAAACAGCCAATGGTTTTTATTCATCCAAGACCTCGCTCCCTCACTCACTCTCTTTCCTCTCTTTATAAATACACTTTCTTTCACCATTGATCAACGCATCAAACACCAATATTCTTTACCAAGATCCAAAACACATAACAAATCCATCCTTTTTTCTTACATATTAACTAAAACATAGCAAAGATGAGTTCAGCAGGCAAAGCATGTTGGGTGGTGGCAGCAAGTGTTGGAGTTGTGGAGGCATTGAAAGATCAAGGTATTTGCAGATGGAATTATGTGCTCAGATCAGTCAACCAACATGCAAAGACCAACCTCAGATCCTATTTACAAGCTAAAAGAGTGTCTACTTCAGCCTCTACTTCTGCAATTGGGAAGAAATTGAGTGAGAAGATGAAGCAATCTGAGGAGTCTTTGAGAAAAGTTATGTATTTGAGTTGTTGGGGTCCTAATTGACTATAACATTTGATTGTATATACAAATTTTTTGATGATCTAATTAAATCAGCAATTACTATTGTGGCATAACCTTTGTGTACTGGAAAATTTGGATCCCTTGCATACTTTGGTGGTATACTAGTATTCTACAAGTGATTTCTTTGGTCCAGTAATCAGCAACAGACTAACAAATCAAATTACAACACCCTCTTAACTTTGTATCGGACTGATCATTTCACACTCAGACAGATTTGAGGTCATTGTTTAATGAATTGCTAAGCCAAAGCTTTAGTGTTACATGACTACAACATAATTTGTTTCCACTTGGTTTTGTATATGCATGCCTCATCACAACCAAAAGAAGTAAAGAACACAGAAAGTAAGTCAACAAGTCGGGTTACCATATCAGTGAAAGTTGACATCAGTAGCAAATCTATATATCATGAATAGAGATGAGAGATTGGCTCTTAAGAGGCTTGACAAGGCACTTGTGTGAGAAGAATTAAATATCTTATAAGGCATCTCAAACCATAATTTACTATCCAGTGTGCTCTGATCAATTCATATCCATTCCCTACATAATACTAGCAATACATTTTATCACCTTATTAATAGAATGTATTCCAAATTTCAAATTAATCAGCTAGTTCACACACTTTCTATCTATGCATAACCTTTTTCTATGCTGCATAATATTTCCTAATCCTGGATTTATATTTTTGTGGACATTTTCATTTTGTAAACAAAAGACCTTTATTTCAATGCAAGGAACAAGTGCAATGGAAAATGACTGACTCTTCAAACAAGGAGATAACAATTCTGAATGTTTCTAAAAACTTGAGTATATGATTAATTACAATTCTGGACAGATAGGCATCCATAGGCACATCTCTCTCTCTTTTGTGAATCAAAGACCCTTACAAAAGCTGCAAAGACAACTAAAAAATTCAGTCCTTGCTCCACAAAGTCATTGGTCCCAGTCGAGATCTCTAGCCGTTCTATAATCACTTGGGACTTGAATGGAATTAATTGGGTCCCCAGCAATTCATGTACATGGCTTTCTTCAAAGACTCCTCTGATTGCTTCACATTTTCTTCATTCAATCTCTTCACAATTGCTGAAGCAGAGGGAGTGTAAGATGATAGTCTCTTGGCTTGCAAATAAGATCTGAGATTGGTTTTGGCATGTTGGTTGAGAGATCTGAATACATAGTTCCATCAGCAGATACCTTGATCTTTCAAAGCCTCCACAACTCCAACACTTGCTGCCACCACCCAACAAGCTTTACTAGTTGCTGAAGTCATCTTTGCTGTGCCTTAGTAGTGAAATAGACAAGGCTGATTTTGGATGTTTTGGTTCTTGAAGATGAACATAAAACTGAGTGCTTACAATTGGGGAGGAGTTTGTCTAAGCAGCCAGGCTTTGCTTTTAAAATAGAGAGGTGAGACTTAGAATGAATAAAACCATTGGCTGCTTGGAAACGGTGGGTGATCCTGAGGTTTTGGGAAACAAAGCCAACAGAAATGGGTAGGTGGTGGATTTTCAGCACACAATGTATACGTGCTTATCTCATGCACTAGCCACTTCATCTGGCTTAGACTGTTGAGCATCTCCAGCTGATGACACGTGCTGGAGCTGATGACACGTGCACATGATTGTAGGACAACATTTGCCTGCAAAAAAAAATGATATCTTTTACCGATTTTTGTGGGTATGTATAACCTATGCTGTAGACAAAATAGTTGAAGTCACCGCATAGCTTTCAAACATACCAAACCATTGGCTGTTTCAGGAGTTGCACCAAACCATCAAACCAAGAAAACCACTGGAAGTAGAAACCATAGTTTTAGTTTAGGAACATCCACCAAACCCATTCTCACTCACTCCAATATATATGTTACATCTGACCCCTTCAAGTTCTTATCAAAAAAACAAAACGCAAAAACAATATTCTCAGTCAAGAAAGTATTTGATCAATACGACTAGTATAAGAAGAAAGATGAGTTCAGCAACTGGTAAAGCTTGTTGGATGGTGGCAGCAAGTGTTGGGGTTGTAGAGGCATTGAAAGATCAAGGTATTTGCAGATGGAATTACGTGCTCAGATCAGTCAACCAACATGCCAAGACCAATCTCAGATCTTATTTACAAGCTAAGAGAGTGTCTACTTCAGCATCTGCTTCTTCAATTGGGAATAAATTGAGTAAAGAAAAGATGAAGCAATCAGAGGAGTCATTGAGGAAAGTCATGTATTTGAGCTGTTGGGGTCCAAATTGATTATACCATTTGATTGTATATACAAGAATTTTGACATGAACTAATGAAATCAGCAATTACCATTGTGGTATACTGGCATTCTACAAGTTTTCAAATGCTGATAACGAAGAGCACGCTGAAATCATACTCACAAAAGTTGAGATTGTTGGTTGAAAACCCAACCGCAACATGTCAATATAAATGTCAACAATAGATGTGAGCAATTTTAACTGATTTAAGGTAAGCAGGGTTTTTTTTATAGGATCCCACGATCCATGTGGCAAGTTGGGTTTGAACTCGGTACCTAGTGGTACCATCCGTCAAATTCTAACCGTTGAGCTGTCATGTCATTGGCTTTTTATTATTATTTTTCATTTTTATTATTATTTTTCAATAGATCCTTGTATCCAGTGATCATTGCGGTAGAACAAACAGCATTTGTTTGCAACATCTCATCGAATACTTGCCTTTATATTCAACCTTCCCATTCTTTACATACTAGTCAATAAGAGCTGTATAAAGAACATGGTCAATTTCAACATTAATTTTCATCAGACAATGTGAATTTTCGAATTAGACCAATTGATTCTTCAACTTTTCCAATTCCGTGCTTGAGGTACCTCGCAATCATGGAATTATAAGAGGGGATAGTTGGTTTCGGCATTTGATCAAAGATCTGGTGTGCATAGGTAAGCAGTTGGATCTAAGATAGAGAATGAGGAGTTTAATTGAGATGCTGGCATTGGGTTTGAATCAAGTCTTGAGGAAGTGTGAATGTATATTCGGGACAAAAGAAGGGCAATCGGATTTAATATAATGTTGCAGGGTTGTGGGGGTGAAAAACCGAACCGAAAACCGAATTTCTATTTCGGTTTCATTTTGGCATAATTTTAAACTAATCGAACCGATTAATATATCTATTTCTCGTCGAGGGAGGTTAGGGAACTAGGTTTTGCAACCGGAATGATCTAACATAGTTAGAGAATTTTTTTACAAACATTTAGGGATTTTATCATAGATCGTGATTAAAAAATATGGTTTCTTAGCATTTTTTAGTTCTCATCTCATTTGTTCACTTATATAACTAGCAAGAATAATAGAAAATCAGGTTTTGTAATCAGAGTGATGTGGTGTAATCTCGAAAGAATGATAAAATTCTCAAAGTGTTTATATATATCTCGAGCGAGGGGGATGGGTGCACTCGCTCCCTAGAATTTGCGATATCTCGAGGTTGTAAACAAATCTCCAAATGCCACATCATTCTGATTGCAAAACCTTATTTCTTAGCCTTACTCTATAGCAAGTGTTTTGCTTTTTTTACTGACCCCATTCTGGTCATGGCCGAGTCTCTCGTGGCACTTGTATCTGTTTGAAACCCAATTCTTCTTGATTATATCAAGAGCTGTGCAAATGCAGAAATTCTAGCTGACCTGGGAAAACCAGCCTGGTTACTGTCTGGGGGACCCCTCCTTAAACACACACTCCAAAAAAAGTGTTTAAAGAGGCAGCAAACCAGGCTAGTTTTTCCAGACCAGCTAGAATTGCTCGTGCAAATGTTATGCCTTGCGCTTTTTGGCCCATAAGCAAACCAATCAAATAAAATGAGCTCTCAGGTAACTTAAAAGATCAGATCTGCAACTATAATTGCAAGTCCATTCAAGGTATTGCTAGCTCCAATGAACAGGGTTGGCAGTGGGGCGGATTTTTACAGATATTCGCCTCACCCAATCAGTATGGGGCGGATTTGGATATGGCTGAATGAGTTTTCGAGTGGTTTTGGGTATCCAAAAAATATCCGTTTACTATTCGGGGCGAATACGGTTTTAGCCATATCCGCCCCGCAGACCCCGCGGATATCCGTTTATACTGCTCAAATTACTATAATACCCTTATCCCTAAAGTAAGTATTAACTAAACCTAACTAAACCCTGAAATCCACTTCTCATTTCATTTCTCATTTCTCACAAGTCACAAAGGGGTCTCCCGTCTCACTCACTCTCACAGCGAGCCAGCGAGGTCGAAGGCTGCCTCAAGGGCTGTCGCAGGCAGGGTGGTCGAAGGGTGGTTGCAGGCAGGGTGGTCGAAGGGTGGATGGTGGTGGCTCGATCTGATGGATGGTGGTCTGATGCGATCTGATGGATGGTGGTGGCTCGATCTGATGGAGGGTGGTGGTGGTGGTGGTGGCTCGATCTGATGGATGGGGGTGGCTCAATCTGATGGCTCGATCTGATGGTGGTGGATGGCTCGATCTGTGGATCGATCGATCTGGATGGCTTGATCTGATGGTGGTGGATGGCTCGATCTGATGGATGGTTTTGGCTCGATCTAGTTGTGTGATTTGTTGTTGGCTGAGGCCTGAGATCTGTTTTTAATATGTGTTTTTGATATTTGTTTATGATATTTGATATCTATATTCGATCTATTTATGATATTTGAAATGACTTAATTTTTTTTTCTTCGGGTATTTAGGGCGGGGCGGATATCCACCAATCCGTCTGGTTCGGAGAAGGTTTTTACAAAATATGGTAAACGAATATTCGGGGCGAATTTGGATATCCGTGAATTCTAGCGGAACGGAGATGAATTTGTCCAAATCCGCTCAGTTGCCATCCCTACCAATGAAAGTGTTATACCTTTACAAAGGTGTGGAACTAGATTCATGTTTTGTTGATCTTGAATGTATTCAGTGTCGATGATCTCAATAACTGAGAGTTTTATCTGCCCTTGATCCATTTTGATCTTATCAAAACCAACAGTCACTTCATTGAAATAGACAGTACATCAATCCATGAGACTAGCCCTGATGTTGGCTTTGAATGCCAAACCTAGAACAAAAATTAGCATGTAAAATGGATCTAAAGTTTCCAATACATAAAGATTATGCATCATTACTAATCACTGATTTGATTAATCCATCAAAATTTGTTGTATTTGCAATTCCTACAATTTAATCAATTAGGACCCCAGCAACTCGAATACATGACTTTCCAACGGATTTTGTTGGATTTGCATAAACTATGGCTTTGTGTACTTCTTTAGTCATTTTCTTCATTTGATGGTTTTGGTGCAACTCCTGAAACAGCCGATGGTTTTGCTATGTTGTAATTTGTATACTGCCCATCACTATCGGTGGTCACTTATTTATCTTGTACTATCCCACAAAACTAGCAAAAGGTTGAAAAGACAACATATCCTGTTCAAGCAAATTTGGTCCCATGTCTATGTTCATTGTGTACTGAAAACCACACGACACTTTATCTATTGGCTGAAAGTTGCTATTGGCTTTGTTCTCCAAACCATCAGGATGACCCACTGTTTCCAAAACAGCCAATGGTTTTTATTCATCACTCACTCTCTTTCCTCTCTTTATAAATACACTTTCTTTCACCATTGATTAACACATCAAACACCAATCTCTCTTTACCAAGATTCAAAACACAGAACAAATCCATCCTTTTTTCTTACATATTAACTAAAACATAGCAAAGATGAGTTCAGCAGGCAAAGCATGTTGGGTGGTGGCAGCAAGTGTTGGAGTTGTGGAGGCATTGAAAGATCAAGGTATTTGCAGATGGAATTATGTGCTCAGATCAGTCAACCAACATGCAAAGACCAATCTCAGATCTTATTTACAAGCTAAAAGAGTGTCTACTTCAGCCTCTACTTCTGCAATTGGGAAGAAATTGAGTCAAGAGAAGATTAAGCACTCAGAGGAGTCTTTGAGAAAAGTTATGTATTTGAGTTGTTGGGGTCCTAATTGATCTAAGAAATGTTAGTTGTAATTTGTAAATACAGAACAAAATTTATGAACTAGTCAAAAATTTTTGTTGTCCCATAATCTTGTCTATTCTACCCCTTGATAGTATAGTTTTGATTCTTTAGCCCGCACTCAATGGATACCATAATCTAATAAAATTAGAACTCCCAAAACAATCAACAGAATTAGAACTTCTATAGTGCATATAACTTTGTATTTATGTAGAAGTACACCACATTTACCATGATGATCCCAGGTCATCAATAGCAAGCAACCTGACAGCAATTGTTCACTCCCCTCCAAGATTCCAAGCTTGAACCTTTGATAGGCGGATGGTATAATTAGATCACAGGTCGAACCTAGCAGGCGACATCTGGGGTGGTAGGGGTTAAGGGTTAAAAAAATTTTAACAAAAAATAGGACAAAAAAGAAAGGTGAAGGAGCGATTAGTGCCTTGATCAAACAAACAAACCCACCCATACTCCATTTTCTCAAGGCATCACTTCTCCATTCTCCCCCAAGTGCTCATAGCATATATACTACATTGAGTGACCCATTGGTTAGGCTAGAAGCCCTTGAGGGAGAGTGGACAACCACTGCCTTGTACAATTTTCACATCTAACCAATCATTCATTTGGTCTTGGTCATTTTACATTGGACCTAAGACATTCTTATATACCGAAACCCAGCGAGGTTGCTGCCTCGGAGAATTTACACTTTTGCCCCCTCTCTTATATGAGACCCTTATCACAGCACTAAAAGTAGAGCCCGTCTAAATGGTGAGGAAACCAGCGAGGGAGGGGGTGCAACCCTCCATCCTGCTCGGGATGCGCGAAGGGATGGAAGGCACGCATCCCGAGGGAGTGGAGGGCTGCACCCCCTCCCTCGCTGGTTTCCTCGCCATTTAGAATTTCTGCTAAAAGTAAGAGCGAAGAACAAAAGAAAGCAAGTCAACAGGTAGTAGGGATATCATATCTGTGACAATTGACATCAGTGGTAAATCAAGACCTCAATAGTAGAGTTAATTTGGCCCTTGAAAGTTTGATAAGTCACTTGTGTGAGAAGAAAAAAATATCTTATGGGCATCTCATGAACTATATCCAAATCACATTACGGATCTTACCACCCAGTGGTCTCTGATCACACCATATCCATTCACATTCTCAGGAGAATTTTTTTTTGGCATTCTTCAATCCTTCTTCCAGTGGAAATAGCATCAATGGCAAATGGGTCACAATCTAGGGATCACAAACAAGGAAGGAAAGATGTTGAAAATAAATAAACAAAACACAACCAACCAGAGAAGAAATTATAGAAGAAGAACCATGTCATGTAGTGATGTTCATAAACACCAACTTCATAAAGAAGAAGGAAAGATAAAGATAAGATAATAATTTAGAGAAGGATGTAACAAATAATTAATCTATCCTAGCTACAAGAAACCAAAATTAGACCGTCCATCCAACAAGCTGGCAAAGAGAAATTAAAGAGGTTTTCAGTTGTTAGCACCTTTGGTGAGAAATTGTTTGTACCTAATGAGAGAATCCAACCTCTGCAACTTCAATTGCTGCTTGAACCTGTTGATAAAATCATCTGCTTTTGCATCCACCTCTTGGTCTTCCCCAAACGTCTGCAAATCGGTGCTCACTTTCTTCTTGCTGTCTCTGGCAGTAGAGGGTCTCCTCTTTTCAACCTTGTTCATCTCTTCTCCTTCGTCTGCTAATTCTTCGAATTCAAAGTGCCCAAATGCAGACTTGGTACTAGCAGATTTCATCATCTTCTGTGGTAAACTCACTGGCATGTCTCCTGATGTAGGTCTTGTGTCAGATTTGGTTCTGCTCACATGGTGCTCCAGAATATCGTATGGGTTTTTGTAAAGATCAGGGTGCTCTTGTTCTTGTGTTGTTGTTGTTGTTTCTGAAGCTTGAATTTCTGAAGATGGAATGAGTTGGGGTTGTTGTGATTGTTGTGATTGTGGGGGTGGTTGAGTTGTGGTGGTGGATGGGTTGAAGTCTTGGGATCTGAAACGGTAGAGGTTGATGGATTTGAGGCGCTCTAAGGTAGATGAAGGAGCTCGAGCAAGGAAGGGTTGGTGTTGCTGTTGATTCTCTGTTTCCTGTTGCTGGTTGTGAGTTTGAGAGGAGGTTCCAAACTTGGAAGCAATGGCGATCGTTCCTATCACAATGTTTAAGAGGACAAAGAGGAGTGTTGGAGTGAACCAACTGTTCACAGAAGCCAGACAGTGTTCAAGCATCCTATCTACCCACTTATCACAGAACCAGCTTTTCCTTTCTTTCTTTCTTTCTTTCTTTCTTTTACAGAGAACAATAGAGCTCTAGATGAGAATGAAGAGACGAACTCTCTGTAGGTTGTTCTCACGTGCTCAGAACCTATCAACATGGCGACCTACAGGTCAACACCTTAAAGAAAGTAATCAGGTGGGATTCGAAACTAGGACGTTGAAAACAAACCCACACAATCCTAATCACTAAGGCCTCGTTTGGTTACTCGATGAAATGGGAATGGGAATGAGAATGACTGCGGTAATGGGAATGTAATGGGAATGGTAATAGGAATGTGTATGTTTGGTATACCTATGAATGGCAATTGTAATAGTGTATGACATTGTTTAGTATGTGAATTTATGGTAGGAATGGAATGGGAATGACTTGTGCATTTCCCAAAATACCCTCAATTATTATAACTAGGGGTTATTACAGGGAGGGTGAGGAGGGCAAACAAGTCATTACACTTATCTTGACCATTACAGTGGGAATCGTAATCGCCATTCATAGGGTGGGAGGTATGAATGGTCAATATAACGAAATCTGTAATGGGAATGACCATTACACGATGGTTTTATGTGATACCAAATGCAGAAATGCCTTTGACCCATTACATTACAATGGTCAATCATTACATTACGACGGTCAATGGGGTAACCAAACACGCCCAAAGCCATAACACCATTAGCTATTTTCATTATATTATATTTAACAAAACTCAAATTCAATCTGATAACCAATTTGAATTAGATATTTACATGTGAATAAAAAAAATTCAAATCCAAATCCGATTATATCATTATCAAACGAGTTTTCAGATAAAATCCAATCCGTAAACAACCTCTATAAGTGTGAGGTTTTGCCTCGGGCACACTAGCTATTTGCATAGATGAGCTTGAGAAATCGATTCCAAAAAATCACTTCTATATATCAAAAAATAAATAAATAAACAAAAACATGGAACAAGGATTCTAACAATTTCAAAAACTTTGTTATATACAATTACAAATTGTGGAAGAGGAGATAATTCTCCTTGGCCATGCTCTACAAAATTAATCTGATCAAGCAATCACTTGGTGCTTCAATCTAATAAGGACCCCAGCAGCTCAAATACATGACTTTCCTCAAAGACTCCTCCGATTGTTTCATTTTCTCTTGAGTACTCAATTTCTTCCCAATTGCAGAAGTAGAGACTCTTTCAGCTTGCAAATAAAATCGGAGATTGGTCTTTGCATGTTGGTTAACTGATCTGAACACATAATTCCACCTGCAGATACCTTGATCTTTCAAAGCCTCCACCACTCCAACACTTGCTGCCACCATCCAACATGCTTTACCTGCTGATGAACTCATCTTTGCTGTGCTAGCCCAAAATTTATGAAAAGAAATTATGGGTTTACTAATGTGCTATTTGCTTTGTTTTTTGATTAAGAGAAATTGAAATTTACACTGACTTGTGCTTATCTGTTGGGGAGAATGATATATTTATAGAGAGTAGAGACTAGTGAGAGTTTATGAGTTGGATAGATAAAACCATTGGCTAGTTTGGAAACAGTGAGATGCCCTCATCATGGTTTGGAAAATAAATCCAACAGATACAAAAAATAGTTGCTAGTGCCTAGCTAGTGGTTTTTCCTTAAACACTCCATCCATGCATGTATCTCTGATGTCCAATTGTTTAATGGTGCCTAGCATGCTTTCCTATACTAGGCGTATCTCCAACACACCAGTGACTTTGGTGTATTGTTTAAATGCTATATTTAAACTTAGGTGCTCATTAATCAAACAGTTTGAGTGAGTGAGGCTGGATTATGAAAGAAACAACACTTGAAAACTAAAACCACACCAGTGTTTAAGATGTTCTCTAATTAATGGGCGGCCCCATTGCTCAGATTCTTTGCATTTGATATCTCTAAACTATTCACTCCAGTGGTGGTTGACAAAATTGCTTGTATAAATTTGATATCTTTTCAAAAGAGTACAAATTAAGTCCCAGTAAAGCAAAGTATGTGCAAACCAACGTAATCACTCTCCTTTATCAGTTTATCCAAAACTACTGCAAGTACAACTCATTGTTTTGTAAAGCATTAGGGAAAGCACAGAAACGATGATAAGTCTATGGTCCATGGTTGAACTCGTGAAAATGTATTTTCAGAAAGAGCCAAGTGTAGATAGAGAGCTTTTTGCCTACTCAGTGTGGGTGACAAGAAAAGCAGTTTGCATGAAATTGTTGGCGAGGCAATGGTTTGCGAGGGTTGAGAAGAATGGGAATGCATGTAACTATAATCAGTGTCGGTCCTAGGGGTTTAATTACAGGCTCTGTGCAAGGACTAAAATGGGTTTTTTTTTACACAATGAGAATTATATATTTTATTTAATGTATGTATATGTTTACTAAAAGAAATTAAATTTTATAGCACTTCGAATTTGGCAGCTCTTTTTACATGAAAGGAAAGCTAAACACATATATGTGTTTTAAAAAATAACAATTGTTTCATCTTGGATTATGGAGTAACTTAAACCTATGAATTTTTCTAAAACTAAATAAATAAAAAGTATATCATAGAAAGTAACTTAATACAAGAGCATCTTCCTTCAGTATATCACCTTCTTCTCTAGATTTCATTTCTTTTTTCTCTCCTTTTTAGACTTCCCTTCCTGTGGTGGACTATCTGCTTGTTTCTTTTCAAATTCTTCCACTCCTTTAGACTGTTGAACTAGATCTACTTTTTGCTGCTTCTCCTTCTCTCGTAGCATTCTACCAAAAAACTACGCCACAAATATATCATTGGGAAGAACAACCCTGAGAGGCTCGGCTTCAACATACTCATGTTCCTTACGCTTCTTGCGAACCGTTCTTTCAACTATAAACATTTCTAGGGTTTAATGCAAAAACAAAACAAATAACAAATTCAAACTCTATATCTACAACTCTAAATCTCCGGGCAAAATCAGATTTTTTTTTTTCCAGATAAACAACAAAATGCAAAGCAAAGAAAAAATCTTTTAAAACCCATTAACCTAGAACACAAAAGCAAGAGGATTTCTTGTCAGTTTGATATCCACCTAAGGTCGCCGTGTTCCTTGCGATGGCTTGAACTAAGTCGGAAGACGACTTTGAATGGGTCGGCACCGGTGCTCCTCGATGTTGGCAGTGAGTGGTTCGCGAGAGTGAGAAACCAAATGTCTAAATTTTTTAATTTAGGGTGAAATGTAGGGCTGAAAACCGAACCGACTTAGGTCGGTTTTAAAATTTTCAAACCGAAACCAAACCGACCATTAACAAAACCGATCTGAAACCGAACAGATTCTAATTTATGCAAACCGTAACCGAACCGAACCGACTAAAATCGAACCAAAACCGAAATAAAACCGAACCGACCGACTATTTTAAACATATTGTATTATTTATATATAAAATATATATTATTTATTACATATATTTGGTCGGTTAAAATCACATAGAAACCGAAAACTGAACTGACCACTCGGTTTTGAGTTTTTTAAAACCGAAACCGATCCGAACCGAATTTAAACCGAACCAATCGGTTCGGTTTAGATCGGTTCGGTCGATTTAATCTCTTTGATCGGTTTTTTGTTCAGCCCTAGTGAAATGAGAAGTTGGGGAGTTCAAACAGAAAAGGTAACTTATTGGGAACAACAATTTTAGGTAGCCAGAGCTGCTAGCCACTTTTGGACCAGGGTTGGGCTTTTGTACCATTCTACCCCTTCTGTTTAAAGCACAACTACAAACATTATGTAGAGAAGGAGTAAAAAGGTAAAAAAAAGCCCAACCCTAACCCAAAAAAGGCTAGCAGCCCTGACTGCATAAAATTGTTCTATTGGGAATTTGATTAACAAATTACTTTTCTTATCACCTTTTTCATTAACTCTAATTAATTTTTGTGAAATGGCAAAAAGAGAAAAGGGGGGTGGTTAGGCATAAAATAATGGGTTGTTTACTTGTTTTATAGATATTTCCAATCAAATTATCCAAACAATGGCTTGTACTTTGCACTTTTGCAGTGGTTTTTAATAATCAAACTTACAAAATTTGCTTGATTTCAACAAAACCATGGCATCTATTCCTTTGCTTTATCTTTACCTTATCATTACAGATTTACCAATCATAGGTTGTTTTGTGTAAAATAGCTACATTGAAGTTGAACTGATTGACATCACTTTTTTCCAGAAATTCCAGAATCATCATTTTTGTTTACATCCACCTGTCAGTCTATGTAGAACGCAGATAACACATGTCTAAAAAGGGGTAGGAAACGATTCCCTCGGCCCTTTAGACAAACCCGTCCAAAAATCGAACTTTTCTAGAGAGCTAGGCCAGGCAATTAATTTGTACTTCAGAAATTCTAAATGACGAGGAAATGGGCGAGGGGGTGGGTGTGACCGTTTATCCCCCTTGAGATGCATGCATGTGTTCTTGAGATACGCATCTTCACAAATCTCGAGGGGGGTGAGTGGTGATACCCACCCCCTTGCCCCTTTCCTCGACGCCTAGAAGGGTTGTTTTGTACTTAGAAGTTCAGTGTAGTTTGAGATGAAATATAATATATAAATGGGGAGGTTGAAGGGAAAGAGGAATAAAAAGAGAAGATCGAGTAACTGAAAATGTTGTGCATGGAAGGATGGCTAAATTTAATGGTACTTCTGAATCAGTAACAGTACCAGTCAGATCACCAGAATCTGGTGGTTTTGCTTATAAAAAAACATGGGCTTATTCTTCTAGTGCTGATGGGGGTGGTGTTGATTCTGCAAATCTGGGAACCAACATGGAGAAGAGGAAAACCAGAAGAAAAGCTGAGAAGGCTGAGAGACTCATGCATCTCGTTTTTTGGGGACCCAATTTCATTCATGCACTACATCAAATTGGCATATTTGTAACAACTTAAAAAACAGTAATACTTTTGAGCTATTATAATCCACCAAACAATTTCAAGTCAAAGCTAAATTTAGTCAACAAAATGAAAAATAGCTACAAAAAAAAAGTGATGCAATAAATTAGATCATCATGAATAACATCACTTGTAAGCCCATACTATTTGTGGTGATACAATTATTGAATCACTTTGTTTGTGAAAATGTGTAAAATTGCTTTGTGGATTGTTATAGCTCAAAAGTGTTACTATTTTTCGAGTTGTTACAAAAATGCCAATTTGGTGTAGTGGTGGATGATGAAGAATTTGTAATTCTCCTCTTTTTTTGTAAAATAATATGCTTGTGTTTCTCAATCAGAATACTACTACTAGTGGCATACATATTTTGTAGGAGTTTTTGTCAATTGTTGGTATTAGTGTGCATGACTTTAGTAGGAATGATATATGGTTTCTTGTGGTTGCATACATGCAATAGAGATTTTTTTTTTCCAATCTTTAAAAGGAAAAATGAAAATCCCCACCAATTCCCTTTAATGAATATTTCCTCCTATAAAGAAATTATATTGTAATATTATTGTATTTGTTGTAATATCATTGTCTGAATACAAGCTTATAAATCTAACTCTGACTTAACCTTGTGGAGATAGGAAACCTAAGTTTTATATTCTATTCTGATTTTCCTAATATATCCTATACTGTAACATTTTCCTATTCTGTAACATAGGTAGACTTCTTTTCTTTAACACTCCCATGCAAGCTGGACATGTAGACCCAGACGGAATGTGCAGCTTGGAGGAAACTTTAAAGTCCTATTTGGTGATGCAATCATTACTGTCGAGTGATTGTCGAATTCTAAAAAATTATGGATGATTCATGTATGAAGAAATCATGACTCAATTCGAGTCTTGGTATTGCTCAATTTGAGTCTATCTAGTATAAAGAAATCATGACTCAATTCGAGTATTGGTATTGCTCAATTTGAGTCAACACAGATTTTGGATGATTCTTGTATGAGAAATCGTGACTCAATTCGAGTCTTGGTATTGCTCAATTCGAGTCAACACAAATTTTGGTAGTGATTCCTGTATGAAGAAATCATGACTCAATTCGAGTCAACACAGATTTTGGTAGTGACCAAAGATGGTGGGTGTGAATAGTGGAATGAAAGAGATTCAAATTTCTTTATTTTCCCTCCGTTTCTTCTTCTTCTTCTCCGTTTCTTCCCTGCTGTGCGATATGATGTGTGATCAAACTTGTGACAGGGATAGAGAGAGGATGAGTGAAAGATCGTGTGGTCTACATCTGTCTGGGTGTTGTTGTGTGCGCCGGAGAGAGACATTGTTGTTGTTATTTGTTGAGTTGAGAACTTTTTTTGTGGTAGTACTAAAAAAATCCGAGGGTGCAAATAGTGCCTGGGTAAAGAGAAAATCACGCCTTTCTCTTCTTGCTTCTCATTCTTCGTCGATCTCGTCATCCCCTTCTTCTGCTTGCTGTCTGTCAGAGGAAGAAGGGTTGCATCTGGGAGCTGATAGCTTGCGCTCGATTGGCGATGAACAGATAGAGAGATGGCGAGACTGTGACAGAGATGGGAGGTGAAGATGGCTTGCGCTCGATCGATGTTAGGGTTGTTGGCTGGTGTGATTCTTCTGTGAGAAAAAAGGAACGATGGGTCCGAGATCAATTGGTTGATTGATGATGTTCAATTTATGGGTTGATTATGTTATGATTGTTGTGATGGGGGTTGAAGTGATTCGAACGATGATGATGATTGATCAGTGTTGATGATGATCGATGATGACGAGATTTGATTATTGATGATTGATTAATGGTTCCGACGATATTGATCGGTGATTGAGATGTTGATGGATTTGATGATCGGTTCGATTGCACCGGTTGATCAATTCGATTGCAACGTTCTGAGATTGTAAAAAACAGAGATTGATGAAGATTGCTTAACGATGATGATTGATCAGTGATTGATCTTTGTTGATGATGATGATGATGATGGTGATGTTCGATTGATGATGGTCTGATGATGATCTTCTGAGAGTGTTATGCATTTGAAAGTAGAAAAAGTTAAATTTTCTACGCAAATAGTCCTTTAGGAAGCAAACCATTGGATCATCATCTGCGACAGTTTCTTCTTCACATCGAAAGCCTTTGATCCAGTGCAAGGCCTCGGACCAATCGCAGCCGATCGATCTGAGCATGGAACAAGCCGCAAAATCTGCGGCTGCTCAGAAGCTCAAGATCAGCATCTACTTCGCTATTTGGTGGGCTCTGAATGTTGTGTTCAACATCTACAACAAGAAGGTTTTGAACGTGTTTCCGTTCCCATGGCTCACTTCAACTATGTCGCTCGTTTGTGGATCGCTCATGATGTTGATCTCCTGGGCCACCGGGATCGTTGAAGCCCCGAAGACCGATTTGGAGTTCTGGAAGACTCTGTTCCCTGTTGCAATTGCTCATATTATAGGTCATGTAGCGGCAACAGAGCTCAATTTAGACATGGTTGGGTTTATGGGAGCTATGATTTCATCAATTGTTGATGAAGGTTTGATGATTTTACCAATTGTTGATTGGTGATTTTACCAATCGTTAATGATGAACTGATCGGTGACGATGATGTTGATTGTGCTGTGACAATTGTTTTGTTGTTGTCGCATGTGATGGCGAGAGAGTCTTACCACTGCTGGTAGCGGTGACGTTGATTGGTGATGATGAGTTTGTTTGCGAAAGCGGTGGCGAACGAGGTTGTTGCTCGCAAGGTGGTCTGTTATGATGTTGTTGAATTGATTGAAGTAGGCTATTACTATTGTCTTCCCTTCCCCGCCTCTTGCGTCTAGGTAGTCGTCGGAGGCGAGTAAGAGCTTGATTCCCCGGAGTTTTAGGTCACCTACTTGCTCTGATACCATGTAAGGAAATTGTATTGTAATATTATTGAATTTGTTGTAATATCATTGTCTGAATACAAGCATATAAAGTTAACTCTGACCTAACCTTGTAGAGATAGGAAACCTAAGACTTTTATTCTATTTTGACTTTCCTAACATATCTTATTCTGTAACACTTTCCTATTCTGTAACATAGGTAGACTTCTTTTCTTTAACACCTCATGTCTCGAAATTCAATTAAAAATGAAAGTTTACAAAAGAAAGAAAAAAAAAAGAACAATTTATGAACAAAAGTCTTGTAATAATTTGGTGTCACCATGGTCGCAACCTTTCCCCAATGCTACCTTTGTTTTTTTTTTTAAATTAAGTTTGTGTAGCTTTGGCTCTTCTGGTGTGAAAGATTGATTATCGTTAAGTTAATTTTTGCTTAAAATTAATTATTTCTTCATGTTGATTCTCGCATCCATGATCCATTTACATCATTTGGCATAAAACCTCTGTGGTTGTTGGGATTTGCAAGTGTTGATAAAAAGGATTCAATCTTTGAAGTTGTTGTCATCAAGTCGTAAGATATTATTGAAGAGTGATCCAATTGGTTTCTCAAAAATGTTTGGGGTTGCTCCGATCAAGCTTGAGAATTAATCGAAACAAGAACTAGTCCCAACAAAGATAGCTAGCTCTAATTCTTTCTAATTATATGAGTAAGTCTAACCAGCTATGTTAGCTAGCAATTTTTGGTATTTTTTTTTTAATGTTTTTACACTTTTTACCCATTTTCTTTAAAACACAACCACAAACACTATCTATAAAGGGGTAGAAGTGTAAAAACCCCAAAAAATACTAGCAAATATGGCTAGCTAGAATTGTTGAATTATATTCTAGCTATTTTAGTTGGAACCAAAAGCAAACCCATTAAGAACCAAACCCCGTAGATCTAGAAATTTAGCTCAAGCACGGCCCGAACCCGTTACACTTACATAGGTCAAATTCTTGTTTTACGACCTTGAGGTGTGTTAACTCATTTAACCCGTGTCAACCCGTTTGACCAGTTAACTTTGGGTCAACATGTAATTTTATGCTGGAATAATAAGTGAGTTTCTAATTAACATATGGATTTGAGCATTACGGGCTGGGTTAAAAGATGTTTTCGTGTAAAACAGATCAGGTCGTGTCAACCCATTTCATGGTAAGTCATGTTTGGATTTTTTAAAATTTTTAATTTTTAAATCCAACAGTGAAACATGTCATGTATAAATGACTTGCAACCCATTTAACCCGGTTCAAAATGACATGACTCGACTTGTTACAAAGTCTAAGAATCCATATCCCTGGACCTTTGAACTGATGGGAACCACCATTAGGGGTGGGTATCTCATTCCGTGATCCCGATCTTGTCCCGGTTCCATCCTATCCCGATTTTTTTCGGGCATTTTTGGGATTAATAAAACTATTATGATTCTGTCTCATCCCAATGTAGAGTGAGATGAGATCAAAATGAAGATTTTTTATCTCTCCCATCCCGTCCCGAACTTATGAATTTATTATTTATTATTATTAATTAACTACTTCATAAATTAGTTTCAAGAAATAGTCATGGTTTTGTTACTTCATTTGAATGAGAAAGTCTAGGGAGCCGGGCCTGGTGCGCAGATTTGTGCTAGGCCTAGCGCTTTACCATTCCACATTCTCAAGATGCAAGATTATACGCATCTCGAGAATGTTAGATTGTAGAGAGCTAGGCTTGGCGCACCGGGCCTGACTCTCTAGAATTGGGGCATTTGAATACAATTCAAAACCCTTTCTGACGCTCTGCAAGCTAAAATAGGGAAATTACTAGAAAAACAACAAACATCATTCAGGCACAGATAAATAAAATGGATAGCAACCTCATACCAACAACTCTGAATCTCAATCTTACCTGAATGGGTATTTCCCAATTGCTGGTAGCAGCTGAAACTAAGCATTACATTTTTCAAATCGCAACATACGTATATATAATAATAGAATCCATATTCCATGGAGAAGATTTCCTAGCAATAAAGAAACTTCTTCGCCAACCTCAACTTACCTGAACAGGTATTTCCCAATTACTGTCACATGTTTTTATAAGTGTGAAGGTATGCAAATTTGACAACATCAAAAGCTTTTATCCTGCAATTATACCAAGAAATTTCTTCGCCAACCTCAACTTTACCTTTTTCCTCACTGGACTAGTTTGTATCTTCAGTTTGTTCAGTTGTGGCCTGAGATTTCCCAAGGAATTGAAAAGCCTCAAACATGATTATGTTGATATGTCGAAATGGATAAAGAGCTCAATGCGTACGTGTGTTCTATGTTATGCTCATCCGTCCCGTCGAGATCGGAATGAGATTTACCCCATCCTAATATTCTCATCCTAATCCGGGAGGAATGGAAAGAGATCGAGATGAAGTCCCGTACCCACCCCTAACCACACACCCTCGACACCCGTACCTAAAATACAACAAATAATAAGAACATTGTTCGGAATAATACATCTAATTGAGTTTACAAGAGCTTTACCGTAAAAAAAAAAAAATAATAATAATAATTTAAACAAAAAAAAAAAACAAAAAAACAAAATCCAAAACTTTTCTCGAAGGAATCACTGATTTGAATGATTCATCAAAACTTTTTGTATTTACAAAATTTATACAATTGACTCAATTATTAGGACCCCAGCAACTCAAATACATAACTTTTCTCAAAGACTCCTCTGATTGCTTCATCTTCTCTTGACTGAATTTCTTTCCAATTCCAGAAGTAGAGGCTGAAGTAGACACTCTTTTAGCTTGTAAATAAGATCGAGGTTGGTTTTTACATGTTGGTTGAGTGATCTAAGCACATAATTCCATCTGCAAATACCTTAGATCTTTCAATGCCTCTACAACTCCAACACTTGCTGCCACCATCCAACAAGCTTTACCACCGGATGCATTCATTTTCCTATCCAAAAACACTAATTAAATTGATTGATCTTTTTCTTCTTGAAGGAGAGCAATAATTGCTATTTGGGATTTGTTTAGATTAGCACTTTGGCCGAACATGAATATATATAGAGCCTTGTTTCATGAGGTTTGTCAAAACCATGGCTTGTACTTTGCACTTTTGCAGTGGTTTTCAATAAACCAACTGACACAGTTTACTGGTTTTCAACAAAACCATGGCTTCTATTCCTTTGTTTTATCAGATTTACCATTCATAATTTTTTTTTTTTTTTGTGTAAAATAGAAAAGGTAAAGTTTTTTTTTTTTTTTTTTTGCTTACATCCACGTGTTAACCTATCTAGAACACAGATAACACATGTCTCAAAATTATCTACTCTCTTATGGCCCCATTCAATTATTTTGGACTTATTATTTGGAAGTTTGAGTTGAGTTTGAGATGAAATATATTATATAAAAGGGGAGGTTGAAGAGAGAGGAACTAAAAGAGGAGTAACTGAAAAAGTTGTGCACGGAAGGATGGCTAGTTTTATTAGTTCTTCTGAATCAGTAAGAGTACCAGTCAGGTCAGCAGAATCTGGTGGTTTAGCTCATCAAAAAATATGGGCTTCTTCTTCTAGTGGTGTTGGTGGTGATTCTGCAAAGCAGGGAACCAACATGGAGATGAGGAAAACTAGAAGAGAAGCTGAGAAGGCTGAGAGACTCATGCATATTGTCTTTTGGGGACCCAATTCCATGCATGGATGAGAAGAATTTGTAATTCCCCTTTTTTGTTGTAAAATAAGATGCTTGTGTTTCTCAATCTGAAATCAAGAGAACTATGTACTACTAGTGGCTTACATATTATCTAGGAGTTTTGTCAATTGTTGGTTTTAGTGTGCACGATTTTAGTAGGGATGATATGTGGTTTCTTGTGGGTGCAAACTTGCAGTAGAGATTTTCCTTTTTCAATCTTTAAAAGAAAAAAATGAAAATCCCCACTAGCCCTACCTTACTTTTGATTCTCTCTCTCTCTCTCTTTTTTTTTTTTTTTTTTTTTTCCAAGTGTAGATTTCACTGAATACCCTAATGATGAACTTCCTCCTGTCTTGAAAATCGATTAAAAAAGAAAGTTTAGAAAAGATTAAAAATAAAAAATAAAAACAAAAGAATGAATAATTTATGAACAAAAGTCTTGTAATCATATTGGTAGTGGAAACTAAAAAGGAAATTGTGCATTTCCAATCAGAAGGTGATTTGTTCTCAATCTCTAAATAGAGTTATAACAACTTATGAGTCGACTTTTAATGAGATAAGTGGTCCAATCAACATGAGATTATGTTTGTTACTTGTTTCTAACATGTAATTAGAATGAAAACAATAAGGCCATTGTTAAATAACATCACAATTTCTACTGAAGGATATTACCACTCCATTTTTTTATCTGTTGAAGAATACCATCACTCACTTTTGCCTTTTCTTTTATTTTCACAGGAGCAACACCCTGGCCAACCCCACCACCACCTCGCGCTGCCATCGCCGGCTTACAGTGGTGGTGTTTGAGAGAAGAAAGAGAGAAGAAGAAGAAGAAAAAGAGGTAAGGGAGAAAAAGAAAATAGGAGGAAAGGTGGCAGTGATGGTGGCAGTGGTGATTAATGGAGAAGAAGAAGATGAAGAAGACAAAGAGGAGGATGAGGATAGGTGGCGGTAGCAGATTGGTGGTGGTGAATGGGAGGAGGATAGGTGGTGATGGTAGGGTTAATGGAGAAGAAAGGGAGAGATGAGAAGAGAAGATGAATTTATTTTTATATTGGTAATATCCTTCGGTGGATGGTGGTGTCGTTCAGAAAGTAAAAATTTGATAGTATTCTTGAACAGAAATGACAATATTATTTAGCAACAACCAAACAATAAATAAGAGGTGATTAATCAAAGGGAATTGTCATTCTGTAATTAGACTTACAATAAGAGGTTCATTAAAATAGGATTAATTTTTTTTTATTCTGGTCAACCTTTCTTCCTCTCATAAAGTGATACTGGTTGTGGATGACAATACCCTTCCACTATAACCATTGGCTTGGAACTTTTTTTTTTTTTTTTTTTTTTTTTTTTTTTTTTTTTTTTTTTAACGGTAAGGTTCAAACCTTTGGCTTGGAACTCTTTGTATTTTATTTTTATTTAAATCCTTTAAATCATGTCATCGATAAGGTTAAAATCATTGATTCAAATTTTAGACTTGTGATTCCATTTACTACAAATCTACCGTTGAACCGATACCTATTAGCTCTTGAAATTCCTTATCAACCTGCTACTCAGCTCCTTTTTGACAGAAAACACAGCCACAAACACACAATCCTAAATACCCCAAAAAGGGGTTGCCTACAATTACTAGATCAATAATATCAAGTTAAAGAAAAAGAGACATGACCCCACCTTTAAGAATAATAATATTGCCCATTGCACATCAAGGTGCCAATGGAGTGCTAACAAGGGCATCAATTATTGGATGTCACCATCGCAACATTTCTCCAATGCTACCTTTGTGTTTTTCAAAAAAATGGATCTCTAAAGTCTAAATAGAGGCCCCTTTTCCAATAATTAAGAGGTAACATGGCCCATCAGTCACTAAAAAAATCAGATATTCCTCATGAAAAAAAAAAGCACAAAATCTTTAAGCATTAATCCAATTAACAATCTTTATAATCTACTTTAATCAAAAAAAAAAAAAAAATCTTTATCTATATAAGAATTCAGAGTTGTAAGTCAAATCAAAAAAATTAGAGATAAAAGAGGATTATGATTGAAAGTTGGAAAATGTATTGAATTTGAGGGTTGAGATTTATTTCCTATGATGACATATTTGTAATATAAAATATGTATAAGGGCAAAAACTATGAAAAATCTTTTGAAAAAAGGTGGAAAGTACATGTGGCGGAAAGAGAAAATATAATGAAAAACTTTTGAAAAAAGGTTGTGGAATGTACATGTGGTGAAGAGGGAAAATATTTTGTTTTCCTTTTAGCAAAATGAAAATTATCATAACTATCTACATCATTGTCGAATTTTGATAAACTTATTATCGTTGAAATGCATTTTTGAAGATTTTTCGAACAAAATTAATGATCAATACAAGGACCAACATAATAAAAATACATATTTAACAATTAATAAAACGTATAATGTATTACACGTCTTTAATATTTTCAATATTTTTAAAAGCAATGAGATGGACCGATCATAAAAAAAAAATGAGTCGGGCATCTTAATGCAAATTTAAACAAAAATCCTAAATTTTCATGTTTTGGCGGATTCAAAGATTGGGGGAGAACTCATTCTCGGTGTTTAAAATTTCTCCAATTGATTCAAATTTGATTGAATAGGCTTACACTTCAATACTGATTGAAAAACAAAAATAGGGATAGTGACGAAGGTGTTCAGTAAAAATAAAATTATGTGGAGTGCCAACGGCACGGGGCGTACTCTAATATATATACAAGTAGCCTAAAACATCAATTTGGACCCAGCAGCTCAAATACATGACAGTCCTATGCAACTCCTCGGCCTCTTTTAGTTTATGCTCACCATTCGATGTCGTATCGAGGACAACACACGAAAATCTCCTTGATTGTTTAGAACAAGAAGTGGTGGAATCTTTAAGAGATCTAACGATTGTTGAATCACACTTTGATTCTTGTTTCTTAATCCTCTGCATCCCTTTGTATGCTCACTTGGTACAAGATTGATTTTATTGTGGGGTGCAAATAACACTTTTTTTTCCTTTCTACAAGATTGGAGGAGAGAATAAGAGCTAATTCTTATTGACGAGGAAATAAGCGCGCATCTCGAGGGAGATGGAGGGTTGACCCCCTCCCTCGCCCGTTTCCTCGCTAATAAGACAAACTCGAGAATAAGTTGAGGTGATTTGATTTGATTGATTTTTATATAGAGGAGAGAAAAAGGTGAGCTAAAAATAATCGGCTGACCACTGTATTCAGTATCGATTTTTCTAGGTATCAAGGGAGGGAGCGAGGGAGCCTCCCTCGCACGTGCTTTTCTAGTGTAAAACAAGGGATATAAAAAAAATTGAAAAGAAGTGAACAGAGAACAAAACAGCAATTGCTCCCTCCAAAACATTTTCGTTTTCCCTCCAAAATCACAATTACTTTTTTCTTTCCCCCAAAAATAGTGTTGTGGGTTTAACCGGCCTAAATAAACAGGCTAATTTGACCCACTTGTAATAACCGCAAGTGCACGGTGTCTAACTGGTAGACAACGGCAAGTACGGGTCGATCCCACGAGGAAGGTGGATGCAATTCAATTTTAGAATTTATCTAAACTAATTTACAGAAAAATGAGGTTACAGTGTTTTTAAAACTAAACTAAAAATAAATTAAAAATAAGAAAAATAAAAGGAAATGAAATATATGGATGAGATGGATTTTGTGGGGTTTGGACTCACCAATGAGTTAGCAAATATATTTAAATCTAAATTACTGAAATTATAAACGAGAAGCTTTAGGGATGATAATCCCTTGCTTAAACCGAAGATGTGATCATTAAAATCAAATTTCAATCATATCAAGTTTCTGTAAAACATGAATAATTTATCTCAAGCAAATAAACTCTTACCAAACATTAAGTGTCTTTTTAAGGCACATTTAATCAAAGTTCAAGCTCAATATTTGTTTTTATTTTTTATTTTTTATTTTTTATTTTTTATTTTTTATTTTTTATTTTTTATTTTTTATTTTTTATTTTTTATTTTTTATTTTTTATTTTTTATTTTTTTTTATTATTTTTTTTTTTAAAATTGGGTCGTTGACCCTTTTTTTATTTATTAATCAATGCCCGAAGGCTACAATATTGTTGCCACTTAATATCCTCATCGTCTCCATCTCGCATAGAGACTTGCTTTCACTCCGATCCATCGCTCCGATTTAGTCCATCTAAGCAGATGCATTCAATACCCGAAGGCTTATCAACGGTGGAGCACATGTGCTCCTAATAATCGGGCGAAAACTCACAAATCCTAACTGGTAAGTCTCGAACCCGCGACCTCTCACAAAGAGAGTGGATGTCCAACCAACTGAGAGTGGATGTCCAACCAACGGTGGAGCTCAATATTTGTTAGCACAAGCTTTGAATGTTGATAAAATGTGAATCTAACTACCCAACATATCAAGTTTTAATCGAACATGAAAGGTGAAAACAATTTATCAAATTTCTGAAATAAAATTGTACTTAACAATTAAGCATTTAAGTCAATAAAATAAATTAAAATAAATTATGCAACCCTTCACAAATCCTAACTGGTAAGTCTCGAACCCGCGACCTCTCACAAAGAGAGTGGATGTCCAACCAACTGAGAGTGGATGTCCAACCAACGGTGGAGCTCAATATTTGTTAGCACAAGCTTTGAATGTTGATAAAATGTGAATCTAACTACCCAACATATCAAGTTTTAATCGAACATGAAAGGTGAAAACAATTTATCAAATTTCTGAAATAAAATTGTACTTAACAATTAAGCATTTAAGTCAGTAAAATAAATTAAAATAAATTATGCAACCCTTTTGGTTTGTCGCCGCTTCGGTGCTGTGGTACTCAGCAGATCAACAGGTTGCAAACAGCGCCAGCCCTTTCTTCTTCGATTTGAACAGAGAGTGGTGGCTCTTACAGGATCTTGAGGTGCCAATAGCGGAACTATTTGAAAAACAATTATTTCCCGCTAAAAATTGCGCATCTTCGTCTCCAGCGAGATTCGCTCCTCGCAAGCTCTTTCTTCCTCCGAACGACTCCGGTACCTGCAAGAAGAGAGAGAGAGAGATACAATGAGAAAAAAAAAGAAAAAAGATGGAAGCACTGCCCCTGTTTCTGCTCCTGTATTAGTGGTGGTGTGCGAGCTGATGCGCCGCTTGCGACGGTGGTCGTGAGAGAGGGAGACAGGAAGGAGGGCTGAGAGATGGCGGTGATGGCGAAGCTCGGTGGTGTGGACGGTCTGTCTGGCTCTGTCGCGAGGTGGAACTGAGTGGTGGCGGTTGTTGTTGGGCGTGCGAAACAGAGGACGAAGTGATGGAGTGGTGTGCGTGGTTGTTTGCGACAGGGACAGGGTGTGGCGTGATGTTGGTTTTGTGCGTGGTTCGTTGCGATGGAGGAAAACAGAGACGTGCTTCCTGTTTCTCCTGTGTTTTGTGCGCGAAATGGTGAGGAGGTGGTGTCTGATGGTGGTGGCGGCTGTGGTTGTTGGACGGTGGCGAGGTGAAGTGAAACAGGGTTGTCACGCCCCTGTTTCAGTGGAGTGAAGAAGAGAAAACCGAGATTTGCTTGGTTGGGATGGTGATGAGAATCACTTTGTGAAGGAAGAGGTTTGGATTTTCTGTAATGTTTTCTTTTCCCTTCTCTTCCTCCCATTTCTCATTCAATTCTCTTGTATTTATAGAGAATTAAGAAAATGAATATGGACAAGTTAAAGGGAGGGTTCAATGAGTGATTTAAGGCTTAAATAATCAAATCAGAATCTTGGATAATTGAGAGAATATGCCTTGGGTTTGATTGGGCTTGGCATTGGGTTTGGGTTTATGGGTTTGGTTTTGGGTTTAAGGGTTTGATTTTGGGTTTGGTTTTGAGTTTAGGTTATGGGCTTAGGCTATTTTCACCTCCACTTCCTCTGAAGTCACCGTCTGAGATTTGTTCATTGCATTTTTCTCTGATTTCTTCATTACAGCTCCACATTCTACAAAAACACAAAAATTTAATAATTAATCTAAAATAAGATAAAAATAAGGATTAACAAAAATATAATAAGAGGTAATAATGTTATAATTATGTGATTATCAAATACCCCCAAACCTATATTTTGCTAGTGCTCGAACAAAACAAAGAAGAAAACCGAAAAGAAAATCCTAACTCACTTTCGCAGGCATCGTCGATTGCACTTACCTTTGAAAACGTGCAACAAGGCTTTGAACTCCTAGATTACCTCTAGGGGACGAGTTATAGTCTCGTGAGGGTTTCCAGAAAATGTTACCCACAAACATTACTGACTCAACAAAACTTGGTCAAACAGTGTTTATTTTAAAACTTCAAGAAATGCAAGAAACCAACAGTGTCATTTTCGTGTATCAACAAATCTCCAAATAATTTAATATTCTCCAAAAAGTTAGAAAAAAATTAATAATGAACCTCAACTCAATGTGTGTGTGTGAAAAGCACTATCAACATAATTTTTCATTTCAAAGTAAAATAATGACTAAATCTCCTGTAGAAAGTTTGTTTTGACTTCAAACCTCTCATGTCACTCACGATAAAGCACTCAGAGATTTGGTATTTCACTCAGTTTATATGTGAGGAAAGAGTAAATAATGGAAAACAATCATCTCACATATAGTATTATGAAGAACGGATTTTTCAATAATGGAATGAACATGATCTCATGGACAGGAATATCAATTACTTTTGGGAATGTTGAATCAAACACCATAGGTCTTGGTTATTAAATCTCCACATCTACGGAACCAACCTTTACCTAAGATCAACTAGGACTTTGTTGGGTTGTAACGGGGCTTGGGTAATGGTTAATAAGGAATGTCAAAGGATTCTAACAAAAATTTCTAGGAATGTATACACCCATTCAACGAACAATTAGGGTTGTCAAGAATAAACCAATGTTGCGCACCATCAATTTTTTCTTCATTCTCACATCTTTATCCTCATTGAAGAATAATTCATTTTTTATTTTTTATTTTTTATTTTTTTTCATATAGAGGATTTATGAAATATCTCATATTTTGCTATTTAATGCCCTTTTTACACCAAATATATTTATCCATACACATTCCCAGAAAAGTTGGGTAAAGATTAATGGGTTAACAAATAAAAGTTATTCTAAGGCTCAAAAGGCTACAAAAAGGTTAATGTTATGGGTAAGTTAAAAAGCTAGTTAATGGTCTAAAGAAAGAAAAAGAAAAAAATGCCTAGATCATTTCCTAAGTTCGGGTCAGTATTATGACATCTCAATTGAATAAGCCAAAAAGTTCTAGTGTAATAATTCAATTTTGATGTCATTCCCAAAGCAATTGATCAGAAAAATGAGAATAATGAGATCATCAACGAGATAATACGGACTCAAGAAAAATCAGAGTTTATGTATAACCCTCGAAAAAATAGAAAGATTCAAAAACTTTCAGAGTTAAGTCTCCACTATTATTCTAAGGTTTTCTAGTATATACTTCACTCATCAACTTCAAGTTATGCTAACATGGCTCATAGTGCAAAGATAATCGAGTTGAAAAATCTTATGAGCTAGATCTAACTTAAGGATCATACTAAACTTTCAGTCATTTATCAATATACCAATTTGTCAAGTTGACTTGTATTTTCTTGAGCATAAAACATTTAAAATCCATTTTCATAATCGCAAAAGACCAAGTTTTCTTGACAGAAAAACACAATTTTAGTTATTTAAATTTTTTTAAGAATAAGAAAAGAAAACACTACGAAAAATTCACCGACTCATAAACCCTACCCCCAAACCTAATCCAAACATTGTCCTCAATGTTTAACAAAATAATTTTGACAAATGAATGAAATAAGTACATGAGAGGAGGTTAGAACAATATTACCGCGGTGAAGATTTTACCAATTCTCACAAGTAATCCACCGATGAGAGCTCAGAGACAAAAGAATTGTGGATTAGTTAATAGAGATAGATAAAATACACACTCAACATGCACCTTTACAACAAAAGTTGGGCTGCCTCCCAGTAGCGCTTGGTTTAACGTCATCAGCCCGACAAATATTCTTCCTAAAAAATGGTGTATCGAAAAGTGGAGAGGAAGAACATGACAAACACTTAGTCCATGGTCGTATATCAACAACCTGAACAGTTGAGGATCAGTTCACCCAAATATAGCAATCACATGGGGCACCAAATACACTAGGACATCCCAAAAGTGACCAGTAATCATACACAACAGAGGATTCTTGCGTGCTCCAAAAAGGGAACATCCTAGGTCTGGTTCCAAATCAGAAGATTAAATAATTTTTACAACAGGATGGTGAAAACTGAAATCCTCACTACAGAACAAGGGATCGGTGAAAGTAGCCTCAGTAAATGGGAATGTGATGCAAGTAGATGAGACGATGGATATATCAGGTGGTACAGGCTCATCACATGAATCACATAGAGATATTGGTCTAGACAACTCAATGACACCCATATCAGGCATTTGTACCTGATTTCAACCATTTTTTCATTTTTAAGGGTAGTAATGCATTGGACATCTTCATCATCTGGCTCAAATGTTCCACTAATTTTGAATTGACCATTTTGATTAAAAATAGGTTTATTAGGGAATTTTTATGACTCTATCTCAGGAAGTGACTCAGTTATCTGACTCACAGTCATCTCAAGTTTTCGGATAGCTTGGGAGTTTTGTTGAGAAATAACTGTCAATTCTGTAATATCCTGAAAATTTTGCTCAAGCATTTCTCATGTTCGCTCTATAAAAAGGTTCAAAATATCCTCTAACCTTGATATGTTGGATGGAGGAACAACTTGATGAAATTGAGACTCATTATCAGGAATGAAAGCTTGAGGAGTGTCTAGAGGGCCTTCATGGTACTGACCATGAGCCCATGAGAAGTCAGGATGATAGGCTAAATCTGAGTTGTAATAATCTAAATATGGATCATAATCAGGTCGTCGCATGTCATAAAATGAATTGACTTGCTCGAAAAAATAGGCTGGATAATCCCTTGTGTAAATTTTTTTTTAATTTTTTAATTTTTTAATTTTTTAATTTTTTAATTTTTTAATTTTTTAATTTTTTAATTTTTTAATTTTTTTTTGAAATCACTAACTCTAAAAATATACACAGACTCACACGCAATCATCAACCAATAAATGCACAAGAAACATGCCTCCCTAAGCAATCAACGTTTTTGAGATCAATTATCTTTTTATCTTTGGGGGACAATTACAGAAGTTAAACAACCAATCACACAATTTCAAACAATTATACAAAGCACCCGGGTCACTAATACATTGCGTGTGATAGAAGTACTTACAGTGTGCGTATTCCGTTCTGCACAAAAAGTTAGCACAATTCAAAAAAAATGTCCAACTTCTTTTTATCCGTTTCACTCAACATACAAGCACATGCAAATAAATTTACTGGTCTTGGTCTTAGAAGTCGGATTTCTAAATCACAAGAAATTATTGGGTAACAATTAAAATTGTTTCCCTATATTTTTTCTTGATTTAGAGAATTTTGGGTTTTTTTTAGGTGATTAAAAATGGAAAACAATAGAGTTTACAAAAATTATTACACCACACACTTGTAAAACGGGGTGAAAATAAAATTAAAACTCTCCTCACAAAATAAAAACTTGATGTTTGAAGGATCGTCCAATTTCCTTGAGAAGCGTGTATTCTGCAAAATCAAACAAATAACACGAAATGAGTGTAAAAAGAACTTAACAAAATAAAAATAAAAATTGTTTTTTTTCTGATTTTTTTTTTAATTAGTGAAAATAAATCTTAAATTCAATTACACCGCTACCTTCCCCAGCAACGACCTCAAAAACTTATTGCGGGTTTAACCAGCCTAAATAAACAGGCTAATTTGACCCACTTATAATAACTGCAAGTGCACGGTGTCTAACTGGTAGACAACGACAAGTACAGGTCGATCCCATGAGGAAGGTGGATGCAATTGAATTTTAGAATTTATCTAAACTAATTTACAGAAAAATGGGGTTACAGTGTTTTTAAAACTAAACTAAAAATAAATTAAAAATAAGAAAAATAAAATAAAATGAAAAGATTGATGAGATGGATTTTGTGGGGTTTGGACTCACCGATGAGTTAGCAAATATATTTAAATCTAAATTACTGAAATTATAAACGAGAAGCTTTAGGGATGAGGATCCCTTGATTACACCGAAGATGTGATCATTAAAATTCAATTCCAATCATATCAAGTTTCTGTCAAACATGAACAATTTATCTCAAACAAATAAACTCTTACCAAACATTAAGTTTCTTTTTAGGGCACACTTAATCAAAGTTCAAGCTCAATATTTGTTAGCACAAGCTTTGAATATTGATAAAATGTGAATCTAACTACCCAACATATCAAGTTTTAATTGAACATGAAAGGTGCAAGCAATTTATCAAATTTCTAAAATAAAATTGTACTTAACAATTAAGCATTTAAGTCAGTAAAATAAATTAAAATAAATTATGCAACCCTTTTGGTTTGTCACCGCCTCGGTGTTGTGGTACTTAGCAGATCAGCAGGTTGCAAACAGCGCCAGCCCTTTCTTTTTCGATTTGAACAGAGAGTGGTGGCTCTTACAGGATCTCAGGGTGCCAATAGTGGAACTGTTTGAAAAATAGTTATTTCCCGCTAAAAATCGCGCATCTTCGTCTCCAACGAGATTCATTCCTCGCGCTGCTTCGTCTTCGCAGCTCGCGAGCTCTTTCTTCCTCTGAACGGCTCCGGTACCTGCAAGAAGAGAGAAAGAGAGAGAGATGGAAGAACTGAGAGAGAGATGCGATGAGAAAAAAATAAGAAGAGATAGATGGAAGCACTGCCCCTGTTTCTGCTTCTGTAGTAGTGGTGGTGAGCGAGCTGATGCGTCGCTTGCGATGGTGGTATTGAGAGAGGGAGACAGGAAGGAGGGCCGAGAGATGGCGGTGATGGCAAAGCTCGGTGGTGTGGAGGGTCTGTCTGGCTCTGTCGCGAGGTGGAATAGAGAGGTGGCGGCTGTTGTTGGGCGTGCGAAACAGAGGACGAAGTGATGGAGTGGTGTGCGTGGTTGTTTGCGACTGGGACAGGGTGTGGCGTGATGTTGGTTTTGTGCGTGGTTGGTTGCGAGGGAGGGAGGAAAACAGGGACGTGCTTCCTGTTTCTCCTCTGTTTTGTGCGCGAGATGGTGAGGAGGTGGTGTCTGATGGTGGTGGAGGCTGTGGTTGTTGGACGATGGCGAGGTGAAGTGAAACAGGGTTGTCACGCCCCTGTTTCGGTGGAGTGAAGAAGAGAAAACCGAGATTTGCTTGGTTGGGAGTGTGATGATAATCACTTTGTGAAGGAAGAGGTTTGGATTTTCTGTAATGTTTTCTTTTCCCTTCTCTTCCTCCCATTTCTCATTAAATTCTCTTCTATTTATAGAGAATTAAGAAAATGAATATGGACAAGTTAAGGGGAGGGTTCAATGAGTCATTTAAGGCTTAAATCAAATCAGAATCTTGGATAATTGAGAGAATATGCCTTGGGTTTGATTGGGCTTGGCATTGGGTTTGGGTTTATGGGTTTGGTTTTGGGTTTAAGGGTTTGATTTTGGGTTTGGTTTTGAGTTTGGGTTATGGGCTTAGGCTATTTTCACCTCCACTTCCTCTGAAGTCACCGTCTGAGATTTGTTTATTGCATTTTTCTCTAATTTCTTCATTACAGCTCCACATTCTACAAAACACACAAAAAATTAATAATTAATCTAAAATAAGATAAAAAAAAAGGATTAACAAAAATATAATAAGAGGTAATAATGTTATAATTATGTGATTATCACAGAGCTGCGAGGTTCTTCACTTTCTTCATTTCAGATTTCAAACAAAACAGATTAAAGCTCCCTCCCAACAGTGTTGTATCTTCGTCTCCAATGAGCTGTTGTTTCTTCTTCACCATGCTGAACCTACGAGAGAAATATAGATCAAAGAGAGAGAAGGGCAAATGAGGAATAGGGTAGGACGAGCGAGGTTGCTGCTGGTATGCTCCCCTGTTGCTGGCTCATTGGCGAGGTGGTTAATTTCCCTGCGTCTTGCTGCTAGTTTGCTCCCCTGTTGCTGCTCGCTAGTCACCTTCAAGATATAGAAGCAGAGAAGGAGAGACGAGAGAGAGAGATAAGCAGAAGGGTGAGAGCGTGAGAAGGTGGTGTTTGGCGTGGTGGAACAGGGAGGAGAAAGAGAGATGAGTAGGGGGTTGTGATAATATTCTCCAATGGAAGAAGACCAGCAGGAAGTCCATACTTGACAATCTCTCCAATCATCCTATTTTTCGCAAGAAAATTTCTTGTTAAGCATGGAAACACCAAGACATAACATACAATATGTATGTTTTGGCATTGAAATTCATGTTTTTTAGTGTTATGATTTGTGAATGGTTTGCAAGTTAAAGTGCCCTCAGTGATCTGAATTCAGAAATTATCAGAATGCATATTTTTTATTAAAGCAAAATAAAATAACATGATCTACTTTTGATTCAGTACCCAATATCTAGCTCCATTAAACAAAAGAGAGAAGCCGACTTAGTAATAAAATTATACGTAACTTGTTAGCACTAAAAAGACATTCACTAAGTGAATTTAAGTATTAAACTCTTTGTAATAGTGGGTTATGAGCATGACAAGAGTAGGTTCCATTGAAGTTAAACTACAAGTTTTTTGTTTAACAACTCATACAACCAGAGTCCATGAACATGAGTGCAGTGTGATGTGAGCTATTTGGCTATGGAGGTTTATGGTGGTGTTTATGGATGGTGAGGTGGTCAGCCAAAGTGGAGTCCCACACCCAAGAAGCCACCAACAAGGCATCAACAACTATGTTCTAGAGAATAAATAAAAGTCGAGAAAAATAAATATATGTAAAGCATAATAGGTTGCTTTGTTTTGCTTTGGTGAGTTTTATCAAACCGCCATTATCATTATAAAGTTTGCCTATGACCACGCCTGCAAGGACTTGAACAACTCATTATAATGCATTTAGACAAAACAGAGAGTTTGGATGATCATTCCAAAATTCTTTGGTTTCCTCCGCCCGATTTCGTTATACATTTGTTCACTCTATCTCATACACTATATATGAGAAACCTCACTTCCCTATAACTTCACCCAACACCGAAAATAATTAACTCTCTGTTAGTAAAAATGGTTGAAAAGGAAGGAGGAGTTGTGAAGAAGGGTCATGAGGAGGGCTTAAAAATGGCCACTGCATGGACTTCCTGCTGGTCTTCTTCCTTTGGAGAATATTATCACAACCCCCTGCTCATCTCTCTTTCTCCTCCCTGTTCCACCACGCCAAACACCACCTTCTCACGCCCTCACCCTTCTGTTTATCTCTCTCTTTCATCTCCCCTTCTTTGCTTATATATCTTGAAGGTGACTAGCGAGCACGAATCTGTAGCAACAAGACGCAGGGAAATTAACCACCTCGCTCGTCCTGCCCTGTTCCTCATTCGCCCCTTTCTCTCTCTCTCTTTGATCTCTATTTCTCTCGCAGGTTCAGCATGGAGAAAAAGAAACAACAGCTCATTGGAGACGAAGATACAACACTGTTGGGAGGGAGCTTTAATCTGTTTTGTTTGAAATCAGAAATGAAGAAAGTGAAGAACCTCGCAGCTCTGTTTTTGGGGGAAAGAAAAAAGCAATTGTGATTTTGGAGAGAAAACGAAAACGTTTTGGAGGGAGCAATTGTTGTTTCGTTCTCTGTTCACTTCTTTTCAAAAAGCATGTGTGAGGGAGGCTCCCTTGCTCGCTCCCTCGATACCTAGAAAAACTGATTCAGTATTATCGATTGGCGAAAAAATTGGGGCGATGTTGTCGGGTAAACGGAGAGTGACACGTGTTGGTTTCACTTTTGGATAAGTATGGTCACATATATTTCCGGATCTGTCACTTGGGATGCACGTGAGTCGAGTAGCTTCAGTTGTCAAAGGATGTGAACATGGAATGGTCATTGAGAAGTCATGTTTGAGTTTAGCCAATGGAGGATATGTTATGTTATGGAAAATTAAGTATGATTGACCTTTCAATTCTGAATCTTTCTAGGGAGCGAGGGACGCCCCCAACCGCCCATCCTCCTCGAGATGAGGGGGTGCGCATCTCGAAAAGGATGGGCGGTGGGGGGCATCCCTCGCTCCCTAAAATTTCACTTCAATTATAGAGTTGTTGTAATTTGTAAATGAAGTCATCTTTATCTACTTCAATCATACATTATTAAGTAGCAAAGGTTAGAGCTTTAAGATAGTTTGTTCTTGAAAAGTGAGAGCCTCAACAAAAAAAATTTTTAGAGGTTGGAGCCTCATGAGATTTTCGCTATTGAGATGTTGGAACCTTTGTTCTATACTAATTTAGTGGAAAGATTAGAAAAAACTATGATTGTGTTGTCGTTTTCTTTTATAGTTGTTTTCGTACTTTAATTCCAAATCGTTTTATTACATATCAAAGTAACTTGAATCTATGACCTTCTCTAAAGGCTATTGGCAGAACCCTATTTTACTTTTTAATACAAACATAAAAAATGGAATATTCCTTAATTTTTAATTTTGGCAGACCATTCACTTTTCAATTTCACGGTTAGATCACCTGTACAACGATTTGAGCCAACCATGTGACTACAAGCATGGGCGGATCTACCTTGAAGCTAAGGGGGGCAATTGCCCCCCTTAACTGTTTAAGAAATTTCACCAAGCTAACAATATTTGCAATTTTGCTCCCCTTTAAAATTTTAGATTGCCCTCTCTCATAGACAATAAAATACAAATGTACACAAAATCGCAAACCCTTCGCAAGTTCGCAAACCTTCGCAAGTTCACTTCTCCGCCTTCTCAATTGCCCAAAATGATTTTGACAAAGATCGATTTTCTCCAATCTCCTCCAATCACACAAGACGATTTCAACGGAGATTGATTTCTCCAATCACACAATAAGATTTCGATTAGACATAGATTGATTTATGGAGGTGGTCTTACTCTCTCTTGCTTGTTTGCTCCTCATCGACACTCTTCAGTCTTCACAGTAGTCTGCTTCAACTAAGCAATTGGACGGTAACATTCTTAATATTAATAGTTGTCCACCAATTGAAGCTCAGTTGATCGAACATCAACTCTCCTTTTAAGAGGTCGCAGGTTCGAGACTCACCAGTTAAGATTTTGTGAGTTTTCACCTGATTATTAGAAGCACATGTGCTTCGCCGTGGATAAGCCGTCTTCATGCAAGGTGGAGACAACGGACCGGAGCGAAAGCAAGTCTCCCTACGAGATAGAGGCGACGAGGATATTAAGTGGCAACAATATTGTAGCCTTCGAGCCTGGTTTGGTAAATCCTATAGGGTCAGTTATATAGCCTTCGGGCATGGATTATAACGCAAAGGATATTAAGTGACAACAATATTGTAGCATTCAGGTCTTGTTTGGTAAACCCTATGAACATGAGAACTCGCAGAGAATTTTTACTAAAATCCAATGTGCAACAACATTGACACATAAAATATGTTTCTCTTGTACTACTTTTGAAACTTTGTTTTAATCATATTTATTTATTTATTTTAAGAATTAAATTATCTGTGATTTATTTTTTTGCCCCCCTTTGTCTGCAATCCTGGCTCCGCCCCTGACTACAAGAAGTATTCTCCAAAAAGTGAGGTATGTCATAATACTCACAGAGAGTACACTGGCACTAGGCTAATATCGACTAGAGAGGGGTGAATAGTCACTTTTCGAAAATCGGATTTATTTTAAATAACAAGCAGAAGTATTCAACTTCGAAGTTCTTCGCATAAACTTATCTAAGGTTTATGGTGTGACTCAAGTTAAATTAATACCACAAGGTTAACAATTTTAATTCACCTAAAAGTTTTAGTTAAAAACTTTTGAAAATCCCCCAAAAAGTCTTAGGCATGCAAGTTGAACATACAAGCAATATAACAATGTAAAGACAATTTAACTAAGCATGCAAGGTATAAAGTAAATAGAGTCATGAGGATAAGAAAGCAAACCAAACAAAGAACACCAATAAACGAGGTTTATATAAGCCGGAGTTTGATTGACTCGGACTAGTTACTTCCTCGGTGGAAAGGGCTCACAAGCCGCAAGTATTTATTTCTCAATCAAACGAAAACTTCATTCTCAATCAACATTTCACAACCTCGCACAGTCCAATCGCCACGCTCCTATGATACTTACCGACATAAACCAACTAACATTTAATGGCCCCCAACTCTCTGGGTAGTTTTTTTCCAACTAACATTTAATGGTCCCACTATAAAATATATAATAGCATGAATAAATTGACTGAGTTACAGGAGGCCACCACCATTTTAACAAATCTCATCTTATTAAAACACATCGAACGAGCCACACTTAGGAAAGAAATGACTATGTTTTATTTACATCTAGATCTGAATGGTATAATGAGAGTTTCCCAAGTGAGTAGAAAATGTGTATATCTTCGACTCTAACTTTCATTTATTGTATTGCCTTTGCCCATATTTCATTTTTTCCACCGTATCCCCATCATACCCTGCTAAATCAACAATCTCTCTTATCTTACCCAAATCCAAGTTCCTCTCCTCCATCCTCTGAAGATCCCGAAAGCTCATTGTTGCAAATGCATCATTAGATTATTCCTCTTCTTCAAAACCATCTCTTTCAACCCCTACACCTCTTGAAGAAGCTGGGTTCACTAGAGAAGAAAGGGTTCCTTTGGAAGGGGTGATTTAATTCGACAAACCTGACTTTTCGGCTCAATTGAACAAATGGGAATAATTCAAGACTTTTTATTTTTCTTATTTTGTTGTTGTTCTTCATCGATTTTATCTTCAACAAATGACACCTTCTTCTTTAGATTTCATTTCTTTTTTCTCTCCTTTTTAGACTTCCCTTCCTGTGGTGGACTATCTGCTTGTTTCTCTCCAGATTCTTCCACTCCTTCAGACCGTTGAACTGGATCTACTTTTTGCTGCTTTCCCTCATTCTCTCGTAGCATTCTACCAAAAAAAACTACGCCACAAATATATCACTGGGAAGAACAACCTTGAGAGGCTCGACTTCAACATACTCATGTTCCTTATGCTTCTTACAAACCATTCTTTCAACTATAAACATTTCTAGGGTTTAATGCAAAAACAAAACAAATAACAAATTCAAACTCTACAACTCTAAATCTCCGGGCAAAATCAGATTTTTTTTTTCCAGATAAACAACAAAATGCAAAGCAAAGAAAAAATCTTTTAAAACCCATTAACCTAGAACACAAAAGCAAGAGGATTTCTTGTCAGTTTGATATCCACCTAAGGTCGTCGTGCTCCTTGCGATGGCTTGAACTAAGTCGGAAGACGACTTCGAATGGGTCGACACCGATGCTCCTCGATGTCGGCAATGGGTGGTTCACGGGAGTGAGAAACCAAATGTCTAAATTTTTTAATTTAGGGTGAAATGAGAAGTTGGGGAGTTCAAACAGAAAAGGTAACTTATTGGGACCAACAATTCTAGGCAGCGAGAACTGCTAGCCACTTTTGGGTTAGGGTTGGGCTTTTATACCCTTCTACTCATTCTCTTTAAAATACAACCACAAACATTATGTATAGAAGGGGTAAAAGGATATAAAAGCCCTGCCCTAAACTAAAAGAGGCTATGAGCCCAGCTGCCTAGAATTGTTCTATTGGGAATTTGATTAACAAATTACTTTTCTTATCACCTTTTTCATTAACTCTAATTAATTTTTGTGAAACGGCAAAAAGAGAAAAGGGTGGTGGTTAATGGGTTGTTTTATAGATATTTCCAATCAAATTATCCAAACAATGGCGTGTACTTTGCACTTTTGCAGTGGTTTTTAATAATCAACTTACAAAATTTGCTAGATTTCAACAAAACCATGGCATCTATTCCTTTGCTTTATCTTACCTTATCATTACAGATTTACCAATCATGGTTGTTTTTGGGTAAAATAGCAACAGTGAACTTGAACTAATTGACATCACTTTCTCCCAGAATCATCATTTTTGTTTACATCCACCTGTCAGTCTATGTAGAACGCAGACAACACATGTCTAAAAATCAACTTTTCTAGCCAGGCCAGGCAATTATTTTGTACTTAGAAGTTCAGTCTATTTTGAGATGAAATATAATATATAAAAAGAGACGTTGAAGAAAGAGAAAGAGATGAACAAAAAGAGAAGAACGAGTAACTGAAAAAGTTGTGCATGGAAGGATGGCTAATTTCATTAGTATTCTGAATTAGCAAGAGTACTGATCATCAGAATTTGGTAGGGATGGTAGTGGGGCAGATTTTTACGGATATCTGTATCATTCAATTCTTATGGAGCGGATTTAGATATGGCTAAATGGATTTTGGGGCGAATACGGATATCCAAACAACATCCGTCGAATATTCGGGGCGGATACAGATTTGGCCATATCCGCCCCACGAATATTCGTTTAAGTACGCAAATTTATATAAATACCCCTGACCCTTAAAAAAAAAACAAGTGTAGTGAAAGCTGGCTTTCTTCAAAAACAGTGCAAAAAGCTCTCCACCAGTTCCATCACAAGCTTTTGGGTTCATCCTCGCCACTTCTGTGACTGGTAGAAGATATGGATCATTCGATGGGTTTTGAGATTTACAAGATTTTGATCTAGAGAAGGATCAGTGGAGAGAAGCTAGTAAAGCTTCTTCTTATCATCTCTCTGGTACTTGCAGATGATCCACCGTGCTAAAAAAAGAGGGGCCTCAGTTCTGTCATCGTCTAGGCACCCTCCCTTCGATTCTTCGGATGAAATCTCCGTTTTCCTCCACTACCTCCTCCATTCATCATCCTCGTCTTCTCCGTCTCCTCACTTGATCTACAAATCGCCTCCATTAGGTTCGCCACCGCAACCGCCATTGAACCTTGTGTTCTCAAGTGATCACCATCAAATCTGAGGTGGAGGTCAAGTGAATCGGGTTCTTGACTCGGACAGCCGAGTAAGGGACGAAACGTCCGTTTCGACAATTGAGAATAGGGGTTCCATACTTCCATTCTTCTTCTTCTTTCTCAGATCTCAAAAAAAAATCCGGGTTAAATGGGGCGGGGCGGATATCCGCCTATCCGTCTGGGGCGGGGATGGTTTTAAAAAAATGATAAACGGATATGCAGGGTGGTTTTGGGACCCGAAATCTCCAGCTGGGCGGGGATGAGTTTGCTCAAATCCGCCCCGTTGCCATCCCTAAAATCTGGTGGTTTTGCTCATAAAAAACATGGGCTTCTTCTTCTAGTGCTGTTGGTGGTGGTGTTGATTTTGCAAATCTGGAAACCAACATGGAGACGAGGAAAACCAGAAGAGAAGCTGAAAAGGCTGAGAGACTCATGCATCTCGTCTTTTGGGGACCCAATTCCATGCATGGATGATGAAGAATTTGTAATTCCCCCTTTTTTTGTAAAATAATATGCTTGTGTTTCTCAATCAGAATACTACTACTACTAGTGCCATATACATATTTTGTAGGAGTTTTTGTCGATTGTTGGTATTAGTGTGGATGACTTGAGTAGGAATGATATGTCGTTTCTTGTGGTTGCATACTGCAGTAGAGATCTTTTTTTTTCAATCTTTAAAAGGAAAATTGAATATCCCCACCAGCCCTACCTTACTTTTGATCCTTTTTTCCCTTTAATGAATATTTCCTCCTGTCTCGAAATTCAATTAAAAATGCAAGTTTAGAAAAGAAAGAAAAAAAAATGAACTATTTATGAACAAAAGTCTTGTAATCATCAAAATATATGTTGGTAGTAGGGACGTCAACGTGGCGGATTTGAACAAATCCATCCCCACCCCACATATTCGTTTGTTCTATTTTTTAAAACCCACCCCGCACCGAACGGGTTAGCGGATATCTGCCCCGACCCGGATATCCGTTTAAGACTGGATTCATGGTTGGTGATGGATCCCCACCCGACCCGAATTTTCCAGCAAACAGTAACCTGTAGTGCTGTAATTTTTCCAGCAACTACAACCTGTAATGTTGTCTGTTTTAACAGCAAATTTTAATCTGTAATTGCAAACCTTAATGCTATAAACCTGTATAATTCAATGTAAACTAAATTATTAAGTGTTTACATTCTGTATGTGTTTACAAACCTGTATAATTATAATACGTAATGTTTTTATGACAAAGTAACAAACTACTAAGTGTTACAAGTATTACACATTCTGTTGTCACGATAGTCTAACAAAACAAGTTAATATATTTGACAACAAGTTAAATTATAATGTTGTACAAGCAAAACAAACAACAAAACATGACCACCAAAAATCCCTCATCATGCTTTGCTTTATTGTTTTCACAAAAACTTGCACAACCTGAAAAAAAAAATTTCCAAGTTAGTTTCTATAAGAAAAAAGAAGCTATATGAGAACAAATAGAAAAAAAATAAAATTTCTAAGTTAGTTTCCCAAATCACCTGTAGTGCTAAATGAACTAGAAAAGATGAATACATACCTTCAACCACAGAACATGTCCCAATCTTGAGCTTCGTAACACTGAACCAGCGTGAAATAAGATTATGGGTTATAACATTAAACAAAAAAAAAAAACATTGGGTTTCAAGTACTAATTTAGTAACAAAAGAAGTTACACAGTAAACATAATGGATGAAAAACACAAGTTTCAAGTCCAACAAATATACCTTGAGAGTACCTTTACAGTGACAGCAACGAAAACAAGCCTTGTGATAGACCTTGTTATCAGCAGTAAGCTGATCCACCAAGTAGATTGTCTTCTCACAGGACTTGCATTTTTGGGTTGTCCCTGCATAAGTCGCCATTGGAGATAGATAACAAACATATAAACCTCCGTCCCAAAGCAAACACTAAACAAATATAACCCAGATTAATTAAAAAAAAAAAACCAAAATTTCCCCAACCAATTCATGTCAGGGAAACTCAATTATTTTCCTACAAACAAAACACTAGCAAGAACAAATTATGGAATCAAAGAGGGTCAAATTATGGAAGAAAAGAAGAAGAAGAAGAAGAAGAAGAAAAAGAAAAAGAAAACCCTAAAACGAATTTGAAATGAACAGAAAAATGAAGAAGATAGCAGAGAGGAGCCATTGCCTTGCTTCTTTGTGTCTGGATGTGGAAGAGATGAGTGACTGAGAGAGCAGTGAGTGCGGCGGAAAACCCTAAAAGAAGAAGATTAGAAGATGAGAAGAAGAAGAAAAACAAAACCATAAAACGAATTTGAAAATTGAAAAGAAAAAAATGAAGAAGAGAGCAGTAAGAGCCATTACCTTGCTTGTTGCTTCTTTGTGTCTGGAGGTGGAAGAGAGAAGGGACGAAAACAGTGTGGCAGACGTTTTCCTCTTAGCTTCTTAGGTTTTTTAGTTACTTTAGGGGTTTTTTTTTTACTAACTTAAGGGGTGAAGGGTATTATAGTAAATAAACAATATAAACGGATATCCGTGGGGTGGATATGACCATATCCGTATCCGCCCCGAGTATTCAACGGATATCGTTTGGATCCCCGAAACCACCCGAAAACCCATTCAGCCATATCCAAATCCGCCCCATACGGATTGGGTGGGGCGGATATCCGTGAAAATCTGCCCCACTGCCAACCCTAGTTGGTAGTGGAAACTAAAAAGAAAATTGTGCATTTCCAATCAGAAGGTGATTTGTTCTCAATCTCTAGATAGAGTTATAACGTATCAGTTGATATTTGATGAGATAAGTGGTTCAACCAACCTAAAGATTATGTTTGTTGGTTCTGGAGATTGGTCCACTCCATATAGCCATCAGGATGTTCATTATACGCTCATGGAGACCGTTCTTAGAGGAAGATGCTACTGCTCGTAGCTCGATACCAAATTGGATTTGTTTAAGGAACATTCCACTCATATTCTGGAATCCGAAAGGTTTGGAAGCTATTGCAAGTGCAATTGGCATTCCATTGCTGCTTGATAAAACTACAGAGGACAAGGTAAGAATGAGCTTTGCAAAGGAGTGTGTTGAAATCAATGTCTCCTCCCCATTACCGAATCAAATTCCTATTGTGGTTGATGGAGAAAAAAACTATTCTATTGGGTTCACACATGGAAACTTGTCAAGTGCAAACATTGTAATGTATTTGGGCACAATTCAAAGGGATGCAGCATGATGGGCATTAAAAAACTTGTCATCAAAGCTTACAAGATTGTGAAGAACAACAATAATGACAATCTTAAAGATGGCTGGGAAGTACCAAAGAGAAAGCACACTTCTATGGACAACAAGAGGATGAACCATGAAACCTCTGGTCATAGTGACAAAGAGAAGAAGATAGTGGAGCAAGCAAATGAATCTGAGGGCTGGACTATGGCAAGCGGACGCCACACTTTCAATCCCAAGAAGATCGGTAGCGGAGATGAGGGCAACAATGGTAAGAACGGATATGGAGTTGAAATCAGCCCAGAGATCTCGGCAGAGAAGATTGACCCAAATTGTGGATATGCCCATGAACAACATTTGTCGGATACTATACTCAAAAGCTTTGCTCATACTGTGCAAGCCATCAATATCGTTGTATCAGAAGGAAATCAGGCAACAACTATGATAGAAGAAGCTCGGGAAGCATAAACGAATTGCAAGAAGTTGGGGGAAAAGCAGGGAAGTCAGCATTCAAATGAAATTGCACCCAACTCAATTGAGGAATATGAAGCCGGGAAAGTCAATAGTATGCTAGCTGCCAATAGTTCAGGTGCAAAGAAAGACCATACCAATGTTGTTGTTGATAGATTATTCCAACACAATGTGAAAGATCTCGTTGCAACGGCCGGTCCCAAGCCCGGCCGGTCCCAAGCCCGTTGCAACGGCCGGTCCCAAGCCCGGATAAAGGAGGAGGGTTGGTGTTAGGCTTGTGATAGCCAACCGTAAAAAACCCATCACATCCCTTTTCATGGATATTGGTTCAAAAAGATTAATGCAGAAGGATAGGGCGTCCCCCGCTATAAGCGACGCGCTGCACCTACGCTCGGGTGTAGTGACAAATGAGCAAGGCGCGCTACAGCGGCGCCCGGCTGTAGTGTTAAATAGGCAAGGGTTCTCGCACCTTTCTGGACGGGGGCGAGTAAAGAAGCTAGTCCAGGTTAGAGCTAGAGATAGAATGATTAGATTAGCCTCTTGGAACATAGGAACCTTGACGAGAAAGACAATAGAATTAGTGGATGTCATGCGTAGGAGGAAAGTAAACATAGTTTGTCTTCAAGAGACAAAATGGAAGGGGAACAAGGCTAAAGATTTAGGAGGAGGGTTCAAACTCTTCTATTCTGGTAAAGATGGCACTAGGAACGGGGTGGGAATAGTGGTAGATAAAGTTTTTAAAGATGCAGTAGTCGACGTTAGGAGGTTTGGGGATAGAATCATAAGTATTAAATTAGCTTTAGAACTAGAGATAGTGCATGTTATTAGTGTGTATGCACCCCAAGTGGGTTTGGACGAGGAGACTAAGAAGGATTTTTGGGACTCTTTAGAGGAGTTAGTTTTTGGAATTCCCTCTTCCGATAGGGTTTTTCTAGGCGGGGATTTGAATGGCCATGTCGGTAAGGATAGAGTTGGGTATGAGAGGGTACATGGAGGTCAAGGCTTTGGGGATCGAAACACTGCGGGGATTTCTATTCTAGATTTTGCTTTAGCTCAGGATTTTGGGATCATAAATACTTTTTATAAGAAGAGGGCAGATCACTTGGTGACCTTTGCGAGTGGGCATAATAGAAGTCAAATTGATTATTTTCTTGTGAAGAGACACGATTTAGGTAGGTGTAAAAATTGTAAGGTTATACCAGGAGAGTGTCTGACATCCCAACATAGGCTGTTAGTTCTCGATTTTTGTCTTAAGAGTAGGGGTCGTATTGCTATAGAACAGGTTAGACCGAGAATTAAGTGGTGGACCTTACAGGGAGATGTGTGCCAAAGATTTCGAAAGAGGATTTTGGGTGGCCAGTCAGTTTCAGAGGGTGGGGAGAATCTAGAACCAAAGGATAAGACTAGTAGCGCGGATCTTTTCGAACATTTGGCAAACCGAATAAGAAGATGTGCGAAGGAAGAGTTAGGACAGGCCAAAAGAGGAGGTTTCTATGGTAAGGAGACATGGTGGTGGAACGCGGATGTGCAACAAACCATTGCGGAAAAGAAAAAATGCTTTAAGGCGTGGCAAAAAGATAGGTGCCTAGAGTCCTATGAGCTTTATAAGCAGGCTAAGAAGTTGAGTAGTAGAGCAGTAGGGGAAGCTAAGAAGAGAGCGTATGATGCTCTTTATAATAGGCTAGGTACGAAGGAAGGGGAGAAGGATATTTTCAAGATAGCGAAGGCTAGAGAACGAAAAACTAGGGACTTGAGTCATGTTAAGTGTGTTAAGCATGAGGATGGAAGAGTCTTAATGCAGGATAAAGCTATTTTAGATAGATGGAAGGATTACTTTTGGAACCTACTCAATGGAACACATGTAGGGGAGTTAAACTTGGAGGGGTATGCTTCACAGGAAGGGAGAGATCGCGTGTTCCATCGCAGAGTTAGTGCCACAGAAGTGAGAGAAGCTTTAAAAAGAATGAAGACAGGGAAGGCCGTTGGACCGGATGATATACCAATTGAAGCATGGAAATGTCTGGGAGAAGTTGGGATTCAATGGCTAACTAAGCTATTTAATAGGATTTTGGAAACTAGAAAAATGCCAGATTCATGGAGGCATAGCATTGTGGTACCAATTTATAAGAACAAAGGGGATATCCAGAATTGCTCGAACTATAGAGGGATAAAGCTTATGAGTCATACGATGAAACTTTGGGAGAGGGTTATAGAACAAAGACTTAGGAGTTTAACCACGATTTCGGAGAATCAATTTGGATTTATGCCAGGTAGGTCTACTACGGAGGCCATCTTCCTGCTTAGGCAAACTGTAGAAAAATATCGAGAGGCACGTAAGAGTTTGCATATGGTTTTTATTGATCTGGAGAAAGCATATGATAGGGTCCCCAGGGAGTTAATTTGGTGGGTGCTTGAAAGGAAGAAAGTGTCTCAATGTTATGTCGATATCATTAAGGATATGTATGAAGGGGTTGTAACAAGTGTTCGCTCAGTAGGTGGGATGTCTAGTGAATTTTCAGTGACAGTAGGACTACATCAAGGGTCGGCGTTAAGTCCATATCTCTTTGCTTTGGTCATGAATGAGTTGACGAGACATCTGCAAGAAGATGTACCTTGGTGCATGTTATTTGCAGATGATATTGTCTTAATGGATGAGACTAGTGCAGGTTTAGGTCAGAAATTAGTTAAGTGGCAGGAGGCTTTAGAGAGTAAAGGTTTTAGAATTAGCCGTTCGAAGACGGAGTATCTAGTGTGCAACTTTGGGTGTGAACCAAGAGGGAGAAGTCATGCAATTGAGATCGAAGGTGTCGAGGTCCCAGAGTGTGAGGCTTTTCGATATCTAGGGTCTATAATTCAAAAGAATGGGGCTATTGGAGCAGATGTAGACCACAGGATTAAAGCTGGTTGGTTGAAATGGCGAATGGCGTCAGGAGTATTGTGCGATAGAAGGATGCCTGCAAGGCTAAAAGGGAAATGCTATAAGACAATTGTTCGACCAGCCATGCTATATGGTTCAGAATGTTGGGCTACTACGAGACAACATACGCATAGGATGGCAGTAGCAGAAATGCGTATGTTAAGGTGGATGTGTGGTAAAACTCGTAAGGATAAGATTAGAAATGAAAGAATTAGGAGATACTTAGGTGTAGCGCCCATAGAGGAAAAAATTAGAGAAAGACGTTTAACTTGGTTTGGTCATGTGCGGAGGAGACTGAGCACGGCGCCAATTAGAAAATGTTTAGATTGGCAAGTTAATGGAGGGTGTAGACGGAGGGGACGACCGTTGAAAACTTGGATGAAGACGGTGAATGAAGATATCATTGAGCTTGGATTAGGTGAGGAAATGTGGGAAGATCGCATTGCTTGGAGAACCAAAATTCATGTAGCCGACCCCGAAAATCTCGGGAATGGGCTTTGATGATGATGATGATGATGAATGTGAAAGATCTCACCAAAGAAGAATTGAATGCATTGACAGACAAAGTCTCTCTTGCTGAGATTGAAAGTGCCTTAATGATGATATATGAATACGATAAGGGAAATGAAGTTCCCTTGGCAACTCAAGAACCGATTGCGGAACGTGGCAGGGATGCAGTGATAGCAGAATGCATGTGGGTAAAAGATGTATTGGAAGAGGTCAAGAACCGCACAGGCAATAAGTTGAGACAAGGAAATTGTCAAGCTTCTGAAGAAAAGCATGAGCCATACCTATCTAGTGATGATGTGATTATTGAATCGGTTGCAAAGAAGTTTCCTAATGCCTACACCAAAGACTTTAGCCTCTGCCCCCGAAGATCCGATAAACCTTTGAAAGCAAACAGACGGTACAAAGAATGATTTTGTCTATAGTTTAGGCTTGTATTGGTAAATACTCTCTCTTGTGAGAGTTTGTTTATGTATTTTCTCATGTACATTGTATATGAGGATAGCACAGGGAATGTCTATACTAGACTATAATCCGATTTATTTTATTTAGGTTTGGAGATCCAAACATGTATATAATTAGAATGAAAACAATAGGTGGTGATTGATGAAAGGGAGTTGTCCTTCTCTAATAAGAGGTTCATAAGATAATGATTAAAACTCTTTATTCTGGTCACCCTTTCTTGATCTGATACATCGATTCAGGTTGTGGATGACAATCCCCTTTCATTATAACCACTAGCTTGGAACTCTTTGTCATCGAATGTTAAATGATCAATAAGATCAAGTTAATGAAGATAGCCATTACCCACCTTTAAGAATAATATTGCCCATTGCACGTCAAGGTGCCCATAGAGTGCTAACAAAGGCATCAATAATTTGGTGTCACCATCGTCGCAACATTTCTCCAATGCTACCTTTGTTTTTTCTAAAAAATTAAGTTTGTGTAGCTTTGGCTCTTCTCGTGTGAAAGATTGATTATCGTTAAGTTAATTTTTGCTTAAAATTAATTATTTCTTCATGTTGATTCTCGCATCCATGATCCATTTACATCATTTGGCATAAAACCTTTGTGGTTGTTGGGATTTGCAAGTGTTGATAAAAAGGATTCAATCTTTGAAGTTGTTGTCATCAAGTCGTAAGATATTATTGAAGAGTGATCCAATTGGTTTTTCAAAAATGTTTGGGGTTGATCCGATCAAGCTTGAGAATTGTCGAAACAAGAACTGATCCCAACAAAGACAGCTAGCTCTAATTCTTTTTAATTATATAAGTAAGTCTAATCAGCCATGTTAGGTAGCATTTTTTAATGTTTTTACATTTTTACCCCTTATCTTTAAAACACAACCACTATCTATAGAAGGGGTAGAAGTGTAAAAAAAAACCCAAAAAAAGACTAGCAAATATGGCTGGCTAGAATTGTTGAATTATATTCTAGCTATATTAGTTGGAACCAAAAGCAAACCCATTAAGAACCAAACCCGTAGATCTAGAAATTTAGCTCAAGCACAGCCCGAACCCGTTACAATTACATAGGTCAAATTCTTCAAAAATAGACTTGTTCCATGACCAATCATTGACGCCAGAAGAGCTTACTGGCACACTTGCAGATGACGCATGAGATTGAGCAAAAGGAAACACTTGTTCATCAAAAATAACATCCCGAGACAAATATTTTCTGGGTCTCTAAATCCATGACCTTCCACCCTTTTTTTCCATGAGGGTATCCCAAGAAAACACAACGACGACTTCGAGGAGCAAATTTGTCCTTAGACCGGTCTTTATAATGAGCATAACATAAGCACCCAAAGACTCTAAGGTGAGTGAGAGAAGGTGATTTGGAAAATAATTTGTCCTGAGGGGTGAGACCGTTTAAAAGAGGGGTAGGAGTTCGATTAATAAGATGAGCGGCAGCGAGAACACACTCCCCCCAAAACTCAATTGGAAGTGACGATTGGAAAAAGAGAGCACGGGCTACATCTAAAATATGGCGATGTTTTAAAATACCATGTTGGGCATAAAATAATATCATGGGTTTAGATATAAATTCTATATCATTGTCACTCCGAATCACTTTAACGGATTTTGTGAATTGAGTTTTGGCCATATAACAAAATTGTTGTAATAACATGTTTGCTTCACTTTTTTCATGCATTAAATATACCCAAACCGCATGGCTAAAATCATCAATGATCGTAAGAAAATATTTAGCACCAAAATTAATAGAATGACGATAAGGACCCCAAATATCACAATGAATTAATTCAAACATGTCCATAGCACAATGATTACTCAAAGGGAAACTAGAGCGAATTTGTTTGGCTCGACAGCAAATATCACAAATAGAGTTTTTATCAGAAGAATCAACCTTATTGCCATTAATGTTCAAAAAGGACATCGGTTTAGACGAGGGATGACCCAACTGACGATGCCATAAATCAAAAGATTCCGGCGCCCGTGTTGCTGAAGCAGTCGCGATCATCACAGGCTTGAAACGGTACACCCCTCCTCGTGACTCACCCAGACCAATCGGGCTCCTCGTGGTGCGGTCCTGTAAGATACACATACGATCAGTAAGTGTCACGAGACAATTGGTGTCACAAATTAATTTGTTCACTGAAATCAAGTTCACTTGTAAGTTTAGCACAAATAACACATGTTTCAAGATAAGGCCAGGGTGTAGAATACAAATCCCTTCTTTGACCGTGGAAGCTTGGTCACCGTCGGGTAGACAAACCGGAGATGGAGCAATATCATGAACATAAGTCAACAAAGATAAATCACCCCATCATGTGATGAGACGCCCCACTATCAATGAGACAATAATGATCACAATTTTGCTTACCAGACATGGAATCACCCTCGGGGCTAGACTCGATCAAAGCCAATAAACGTTGCACCTGCTCACTGGAAAAATCGGGAATGGTGGCTGAAGCAGAACTAGTTGCAGCGTACTGGGTGAGGTCTGACTTCCCTCCTGAATAGTATGGTGATGTGGGATTAGTGAGGTCTGACTTCCCTCCTGAATTATCTGGACTGCTCACCATGACTGAAAAGAGGATGCAACAGCAGCGGCGCGGCAGAAGAAGGAAAGAAAAAAAAAATTTGCCCTAGGGCTCTGATACCATAATAAGTTTAGAATATGGAGAAGAACTTTATTGAATGGATGTTTTACAAGAGACCCTAAGCTGAGTTTATATAGCCTACACTAGAATTACATTTAGAATCATATCAAGTAAAATAAACACATAATAGAAAAGTATCATAGCAAATGTTATGTGGACTGATTCTTCATATCTTCATATCAAGTAAGATACTTCACATCTTGTATGTGGACTGATTCTTCATATTTGCATATCTTCAAATCATATCTGCATATTCTGGAACATATTTACTTGGGTAAAATAAAGATATTCTTAATAGATAGCAACCTCATACCAACAACTCTGAATCTCAATCTTACCTGAATGGGTATTTCCCAATTGCTGGTAGCAGCTGAAACTAAGCATTACTTTTTTCAAATCGCAACATACATACATATAATAATAGAATCCATATTCCATGGAGAAGATTTCCTAGCAATAAAGAAACTTCTTCGCCAACCTCAACTTTGAAAACATCAAAACCTCAACTTACCTGAATAGGTATTTCCTAATTACTGTCACATGTTTTTACAAGCGTGAAGGTATGCAAATTTGACAATATCAAAAGCTTTCATCCTGCAATTATACCAAGAAACTTCTTCGCCAACCTCAACTTTACCTATTTCCTCACTGGACTAGTTTGTATCTTCAGTTTGTTCAATTGTGGCCTGAGATTTCCCAAGGAATTGAAAAGCCTCAAACATGACCATCTTGTTGACAAGATGAGGTGACTAAATGAAATTATATTGATATTTCGAAATGGATAAAGAGCTGATTGCGTATGTGTGTTCCATGTTATGATCATCGTCCCGTCTTAATTGGGATATGACGAGGTCCGAATGAGATTTATGTCCACTCCTAACCACACACCCTCGACACCCGTACCAAAAATACAACAAATAATAATAACATTGTTCGGAATAATACACATCTAATTGAGTTCACAAGAGCTTTAACATAAAAATAAATAAATAATTTCTCAAAGGAATCACTGATTTGATTGATTCATCAAAATTTTTTGTATTTACAAAACAGAATTTATACAATTGACTCAATTAGGACCCCAGCAGCTCAAATACATGACTTTCCTCAAAGACTCCTCTGATTGCTTCATCTTCTCTTGACTCAATTTCTTCCCAATTGCAGAAGTGGAGGCTGAAGTAGACGCTCTTTTAGCTTGTAAATAAGATCTGAGGTTGGTCTTTGCATGTTGGTTGACTGATCTGAGCACATAATTCCATCTGCAAATACCTTGATCTTTCAATGCCTCTACAACTCCAACCCTTGCTGCCACCACCCAACAAGCTTTTCCTGTTGAACTCATCTTTGCTATGTCTTAGTTAATATGTAAGAAAAAAGAATGGGTTTGTTCTGTGTTTTGGATCTTGGTAAAGAGAAATTGGCGTTTGACGTGTTGATCAATGGTGAAAGAAAGTGTATTTATAAAGAAAGGGGAGAGAGTGAGTGAGGAAGGAAGGTCCTGTTAATTGGATGAATAAAAACCATTGGCTGTTTTGGAAACAGTGGGTCATCCTGATGGTTTGGAGAACAAAGCCAATAGATGAAGTGAAGTGTGGCGTGGTTTTCAGTACACAATGAACATAGACATGGGACCAAATTTGCTTGAACAGAATATTTTGGCTTTTCAACCTTTTGCTAGTTTTGTGGGATAGTACAAGAGAAATGAGTGACCACCGATAGTGATGGGCAGTATACAAATTACAAACTACAACTACAACATAGCAAAACCATCGGCTGTTTCAGGAGTTGCACCAAAACCATCAAATGAAGAAAATGACTAAAGTACACAAAGCCATAGTTTATGCAAATCCAACAAAATCCTTTTTCTCTATATATTGCAATCACTCCTAGTTTGAGATGAAATATAATATATAAAAGGGGAGGTTGAAGAGAAAGAGAGGAACAAAAAGAGAAGATCGAGTAACTAAAAAAGTTGTGCATGGAAGGATGGCTAGTTTCATTAGTACTTCTGAATCAGTAAGAGTACCAGTCAGGTCACCAGAATCTGGTGGTTTTGCTCATCAAAAAATATGGGCTTCCTCTTCTAGTGGTGGTGGTGATTCTGCAAAGCAGGGAACCAACATGGAGAAGAGGAAAACCAGAAGAGAAGCTGAGAAGGCTGAGAGACTCATGCATCTCGTCTTTTGGGGACCCAATTCCATGCATGGATGATGAAGAATTTGTAATTCCCCCTTTTTTTTTTTGTAAAATAATATGCTTGTGTTTCTCAATCAGAATACTACTACTACTAGTGGCATACATATTTTGTAGGAGTTTTTGTCAATTGTTGGTATTAGTGTGCATGATTTTAGTAGGGATGATTGTGTGGTTTCTTGTGGTTGCAAACTTGTAGTAGAGATTTTCTTTTTTAAATGAAAATCCCCACTAGCCCTACCCAGTGACGGAGCCAGGATTTATGTTGAAGGGGGGCAAAGTAATGAGTCATAATTAATTAATGATACTATAGTAATTAATTATTGTAACAAAAAAATTTTAATTTGAACAATACATAAATAACTATACAACACATCAATTGCTAAACAAAACTTCATCTAATTTACGGGGAAGAAAATGAATCCAACAAGCTACTTTGTAGGAGCACAAAAGATAAATATATGAGAGACAAATCAAATTGGTATATAAAATTAATTTCAAATGTAAAATTAAATGTGGACAAAAAAATTGGGTTATTGCGATTTGCCACCTATCATAAATAGCTAATTAGAGGTTACCCTATCATTGAACACTATTACAATCTCCCCCCAGGACTAGCAATCAACGTTCATTAATTGTCAAAATGCTCACGTTGATTACCAAAATGTCCTCAAACAATAACCCACAGATGAACCTCGAGATACAAACATATATCTTGAGAAAAAATTTAATGGATCAACATTTTCATGTATCTCCAGAAAAATCCTATGAATAAAATACAAAACTAGATCTCGAGATACGAATTCATCGAGAAAATACATTTTTTTTTAAAACTTCTTCCTCAAAGAAGGAAATATGTTGTTGTGGTTGCTGGTTGTTGATGGCGATGATGGGAAAAACAACTAAGTCAAGCAAAAAAGGGTGATTGTCGGTGTCACAGTAAACAGATAGAGGAAGCAAATGAGAACAGAGGGGCAGAGCAGGGAGGGAGAACAAATAGAGAGGAAGGGGTGGGACAGGACGGATTTTTCGGCAAAAGTGGCCATATTAAAAAATATATATATATATATTTGAAGTCAATGCCCCCATGTGGCTCCGTCCCTGGCCCTACCTTACTTTTGATTTTTTTTTTTTCCCCCTTTTTAAGTGTAGATTTTTTTAAATACAATTTTGATTTGCTCAACCCCTCAATAGTTCAAATCCCCCAAATCTCTCCAATAATCTGTCATTATCACTTTTTCGGGAAAGGAGTTTCAGAAGTATAGTGAAATTCACTGTGTTCGTCTTCACAAGATGAGAAATCTTCTCTACTACTCCCTCATCACTCAAACATAAAAATCTCGTGTTCTTGGTAAACCCCCAAATTTCAACTTTTTGGTGTCGGCGATTGGAGTATTGGTGGCGGTCATTCGTTCATCTTCTGCTTCGTACCCACCATCCCAACGAGCTTCGCATTGAACATAGTTCCAATTTATAGGAAAACAATGATCTACCACCTCCAACAAAAATAAGGATGACCATGATTTATCAGATCCAATCTCAAAGAAAAGTCATATAGAGGTTGACCTATCAAATCTTCTAATAGAACCTAGCTTAATACTTCGTATTTCTTATTACCATCCGAATGATTAAGAGATTGTTAGAAGAATTTATTTGCAAAAGGGTCATTGTTAGCCGATGAACTACACATTTTCACAGGAAAAAAAGGAGATGCGCTGCGACGTTTTAATGTAGGTTGGTTCACAAGTATAAGAGTTGGCTAGAGTATAGCAAAACAAATGATGTCGCTTTTTGTTTTCATTGCTATCTTTTTAGAAGTGTCGGAAAGCAAAGGGATGGTAATTATTTTCTTGTTGAAGTAATTTAAAAAAATAAAAAATCTTGAAACTCATGTAGGAAAGCCTAATAGTTTGCACACTCAAGCCTATATGAAGAGTTGAAGTTTAATGAATCAAAACTTCATATCCAATCATTTTATTTTCAAGCAATCTAATCGGCTTATGTTGATTGCAGTCAGTGTTTTACATAGTTATTCATGTATTGTTTAAATTAAAAAATTATGATAAAGTAATTAATTATTATATTATCTTTAATTAATTATGACTCATCACTTTGCCCCCTTCAATAAAAATCCTGGCTCCTTCACTGGTCTTGTAATCATGTTGGTAGTGGAAACTAAAAAGGAAATTGTGCATTTCCAATCAGAAGGTGATTTGTCATCAATCTCTAAATAGAGTTATAACATATTATGAGTCGACTTTTAATGAGATAAGTGGTCCAACCAACATAAGATTATGTTTGTTGTTTCTAACATGTAATAGAATGAAATCAATAAGGCCCTTGTTAAATAACATCACCACTTTTACTGAATGATATCACCACCTCATTTTTTTTATCTGTTGAAGAATACCATTACCCACCCTCACCTTTTCGTTTCTTTTCACAGGAGCAACACCCCGGCCAGCCCCACCACCACCTCGCACTGCCACTGCCGGCTGATAGTGGTGGTGCTTGAGAGAAGAAAGAGAGAGAAGAAGAAGAAGAGGAAGAAGAAGAGGTGTGGGAGAAGAAAAAGAAGATGGGAGGAGGAGGAGAGGTGGCAGTGGTGATTGATGGAGAAGAAGAAGATGAAGAAGAAAACAAAGAGGAGGATGATGAGAGGTGACAGTAGCAGGTTGGTGATAGTGAATGGAAGGAGAATAGGTGGCGGTAGTGGGGTTGATGGAGAAGAAAGGGAGAGATGATAAGAGAATATGAGTTTAACTTTTATATTGGTAATATCCTTCAGTAGGTGGTGATGTCATTCAAAAAATGGAAAATTAATGATTTTTCAGCAGAAATGACAATATTATTTAGCAACATCCAAACAATAAATAAGTGGTGATTAATCAAAGGGAGTTGTCCTTCTTTGATTAGACTTACAATAAGTTGTTCATAAAATAGGATTAAAATTTTTTATTCTGGTCAACCTTTCTTCCTCTCATAAATTGATTCAGGTTGTGGATGACAATCCCTTTCCACTATAACCATTGGCTTGGAATTCCTTGTATTTGTTTTATTTATTTATTTTAACGGCCAGGTTTAAACCATTGGCTTGGAACTCCTTGTATTTTATTTTATTTATTTATTTAAATCCTTTAAATATGGTTTGGTTTAAATCTTGGGGAATTCTAATTGGTGAGGAATCGAGCGAGGAAACGGGCGAGGGAGGGGGGTGCAACCCTTCATCTCCTTTGAGATGTGTGCCTTTGCGCATTTCAAGGGAGATGGAGGGTTACACCCCCCCTCCCTCGCCCGATTCCTCGCCAATTAGACAAGCTCTTAAATCTTAGACTTGTCATTCCACCCGCTACAAGTTTATGGATGAACCGATACTCATTAGCTCTTGTAATACTATACAACTCCTATTTTGACAAAAAAAAAACACAACGACAAACACACAATCCTAAAGGACCCCAAAAAGGGATTGCGTACCATTACTAGATCAATAATATCAAGTTAAAGAAAAGACATGACCCACCTTTAAGAATAATGATATTGCCCATTGCACATCAAGGTGCCCATGGAGTGCTAACAAAGGCATCAATTATTGGGTGTCACCGTCGTCGCAACATTTCTCCGTCCAATGCTACCTTTGTTTTTTTCAAAAAAATGGATCTCTAAAGTCTAAGTAGTGGCCCCTTTTCTAATAATTAAGAGGTAATATGGCCCATCAGTCACTAAAAAAAATCAGATATTCCTCTTGAAAAAAAAAAAGGCACAAAATCTTTAAGCACTAATCCAATTAACAATTCTTTATATGTATACAAGTAGCCTAAAACATCAATTTGGACCCCAGCAGCTCAAATACATGACAGTCCTGAGCGACTCCTCGGCCTCTTTTAGTTTCTGCTCACCATTCGATGTCGTATCGAGGACAGCACAGGAAAATCTCCTTGATTGTTTAGAACAAGAAGTGGTGGAATCTTTAAGAGATCTAACGGTTGTTGAATCACACTTTGATGCTTGTTCCTTGATCCTCTGCATCCCTTTGTATGCTCACTCGGTACAAGATTGATTTTGTTGTGGGGTGCAAATAACACTTTTTTTTTCCTTTCTACAAGAGTGGAGAAGAGAATAAGTTGAGTTGGTTTGATTTGATTTATATAGAGGAGAGAAAAAGGTGGGAAAATTCTAGGGGTCGAGGGAGGGGTCGAGGGAAAGGGAGCGAGGGATGGGTGTAACCACCCATCTTCTTCGCGATGAGCGCTCGCGCGTATCTCCAACACGATGCGCTCATCCCGAAGAGGATGAGTCCTCGCCCCTTTCCCTCGCTCCCTCCCTCGCTCTGTAGCAAAGCTAAAAAGGTGAGCTAAAAACAACCGGCTGACCACTGTTTTCAGTATTATCGATTGGCGGAAAAACTGGGGCGATGTTGTCGGGTCAGTGGAGAGTGACACGTGTCGGTTTCACCTTTGGATAAGTATGGTCACATATATTTCCGGATCTGTCACTTGGGATGCACGTGAGTCGAGTAGCTTCAGTTGTCAAAGGATACGAACATGGAATGGTCATTGACAAGTCATATTTGAGTTTAGCCAATGGAGGATATGTTATGCAGAAATTCTTAATGGCCTGGAAAATTAAGTATGATTGACCTTTCAATTCTAGAGTTGTTATAATTTGTAAATGAAGTCATCTTTATCTACTTCAATCATACATCATTAGGTATGATTAAGCGGACTTAATCTAATATAGGGTTAAACTTCTTTATCATCTCGAGTTGGTATTCGGTCTTCCTCAACTCCATGTTGATTATCATTAGGATCTAAAGTCTAAATATCCCCCAACTTCTACCATTAAATTGTCCTTCATGCTCATTTAACAGTTTTTAGCAGGGGTGGGCAATTTCGGTTTGGTTCGGTTTTGAGCACCAAACCGATTTCATTCGATTTGCCCAAAATTCAAATCGAAATCGAATTTTATATTTGTAAATCGATGAAATTTGTTGAACCAAATTTCGGATCCGTCCGGTTCAGTTGGGTCGAAATTTCAGGCTCAAGCACTTGAAAGGTTTTTTTTAAAACATGCCCAAACTTTTGACATGCCTAATTTTTTGACAGACCCCAAAAATTGAAAACTGAGAGAGAAAGTGGTGATTTAGTGGAACAAGGTACACGCAGTGCATTTGTTGCACCAATAAGGTATTGACACCTATCTGTTATTTATTTATTTATATATATCTAATTAATCGGTTGATTCGATTTGGTTCGATTAAATTTTTTTTCTTTCTACTCATATTTCAGTTCGGTTACCAAACCGAATTTGAAAACCGGTTTGATCAATTAACTGAATTTAAATCAATTTTTGCCAACCCCTAGTTTTAGTTATTACGGGTAATTCTAATGTAAGATGCTCTACTAATTTTGTTTACAAGAGAACTAATTTTATGACACTATAACTCCTAAGAATGTGAATGGGCTGGAAATTGGTTTAATATTCTAAATGAAAAACCCGACCATTGTCATCCCTAACATTTATTACAGTAGACATTTCTTCTAATCTGAGTAAACTCTACATGAAAGACGTGAAAACAAGAAAGATCTATATTGAGAAATAGTTTTTGTGGTGCATTCCACATTCAAAAGCATTAGAGCGTCTGCAAGAGTTAACAATCCAATCAAGCACTTCATGCAGATCAGTTTCTATACAGATCCCGGGAGAAGGGGAAATAGTTTGAAAAATGCTAACAAGTCACTATAAATACTATGATGTTTAACCAATGATTGTTCACTGTAAGGTAAAAACTTGATGACAAGTTCAAATCTATAATTGCAGAACTAGGCTATTTGCAGGGTTTAATAAACTTGTTCTAGTTGGAATGGACAAGATGTTGGGAACCTAAGTGAGAGTTGCAATGTCAACCTCATCTGGTATTTTGAAAGTATCTGCTGCACCGAACTTCCTTCGCTCTTCCAAGTGATGGTCTACGTAATCTTCCTCTGAACTATCATAATCTTCTTCTGGATGACTACTAGTAGGAGAGGCAGGATCATGAACACTCTTGGATCGGCATTCTGCAGTGGCAAGCATGTTGACTTGTCCAAGGTGAGAGATCTCAACTACAACAGTGTCATCATCATCTGGGAGCGGCTGCTTCCATGGTTCGCCATCAATTCTCATGAAAGTATGGTCAACCGCACCTTTGTGAAACTCAAACCGGATTCGATGAGCCTAATCACACAAAAGTTGACAACAGTTAACAGATTGTACATTTCCATTATACAAGGTGAAATTGGATGCGTTTTTTTTTTTTTTTTTTTTTTGGGGTGGGGTAGGGAAATTGGATGCTAAACTGCTCTTCAATCTTGTGCCATATTTGTTGCAATGATCTTTCCTAATAGTTAGCTGCCATTTTCCAAAAATTCTATGAAAGAAATATCATTACTCATCCTACAAAAAATAGGCGGAACCATTACAGAAAACATGATAGCTCTGGTGCTTGCATTCATGCAATCGGTCAGCATTTACCTAGATAATATCCTACGAGACCTATTTAACTGTGAACACAAATAATCAGCAGTTAACAGGGGATGGAGGGTACTTTGACTCCTGTATCCAATCCATTTCTGATGGGAATTTAAACTTAAGGATGCTAACCTGTGCAAGACGAGTTCCATGTCCTTTTCCCTTGGGGGCATACAGAAGAAGCCCATGCCAAGCATCCCTAAAACCGACAACCTCAAGTAGACCATCATCCACAAATGGTGCAGTCAAGTCCCTCTGTAGATCCACAGCGCACCAAATTAAAATCATAAAGATGCATCGGCAAAAACAGGTTGCAAAGATAATAATGGAAACTATCCATAGGTAGAATAATGTTTTCTGCTAATATTCTCCAAGACAGATATTCGAAAATGAAAGTTGCTAATATGACTCACATCTCGTGTTTTCCTCGGATTTGGTGTACCCCAGGGATTTAGTCCACCGGAAAAGCTGGGGAGGTTCAGACAAACAATTGACCTGATACTGTAATGAAAGAGATCTAATGTTACTAGGAGACAAAATAAGAAACAACTGTAAAGGAAATAGCAGTGAAGAAAGTAAATTTTGAGCCAAAAACTGATTAAATCAAAATGATTTTGCACTACTTTTTTGACAATCCGCAGAAAATGTGGCTTATGCTAATGAATAATTCTAGGAATGTGCTCAATGAGATGGTATGGCAACGGCCAGAAACCCATCCATCTCTTTAGAGAAATAGCAGCTCAGATCGTCAACTTGAGAAACATTTTCCACCATGGACATGGTTTATAACATTATGTTCTAAGCCTTTTACACTGGCTTCATTGCAGTCAAAGGAACTGCATGAGAATACTGGGTAGTGGAATGAACCACACAGAATTGCTAATTTGAAGAAACAACCATGCACTTTACTACATAAGCTTGAAACTATATTTCGTAACTTCAAAGAAACTACATTAGATATAGTTTTATTGATCACTTTCCATTGCTCGTCTTAATCCTTATGCTCTCTATGATTCAGTACATGTGCTCAGTATGTAACATAAAAGAAATAAAATTTTCTTCTCAAGAATCCATGTTAACATCCAAGATGCACCTAAAAGGGCCATCCGAACCAGTTACCATGCACAAGCTTCTAGCTAATGCACAGTAAACAGCATGAAGCTTAAAATGATGAAGCTATATGTAACTCAATGAAATAAAGTTGTTAGTCTCACCTGCGAGGTATGACAAGGTCTTTCCATTTACCAGATTTTTTCATGACCTTAACTTTTGCAAGTTGAAGTATGTTCCTGTTCAAACAAGGAAAAATTTTGAAAACAATCAGGCATGGACATGATTGTTAAGAAAAACAACATAAAGTTGTCAAGAATAAATGTGAGTAGGTTCATGCATCATGTGTCTGTTGCATGGTCTTGGAAAAGGTTTCCAATCCGAACAAGTCTAATATATTGTCTCAGATTGATTGCCCAGAAATAAATTATTAGACATGTTAACTGTGTGATATACTTGTAGAATCAAAACAGGTGGATGGTGGCTGTAAAGTAATTGGTTGATGATTTGAACAGGCAGCCTATGTTATTTTAACATAGGGTTTCCTTGACTTAACTGAAAGTTTTTTTTTTCTCTTTAACTAATTCAGCTTTTTATAATTACTGCAATTTCTTTTACTCTTTTTAAAATTCAGTTATTTGAGTCACAATCTTTGCCAACTACTAAAGATATTGGGAACTCAGCAACACTGCAAACGAACGTACTCACCGAGACGAAGGATGTAAAAGAGAAGCAGAAAACCATCCTTGTGTACAGACAAGCTTTGCATAAGTACTCTGGCCAAGTAAAATAGACTATTAGTATTACCGTTAAAGTATTTCATAAATCACAAAAGTCACACTGACAATGTTATCAGTGAACCATATACTGGGCAGAGTGGTATAAACCCACTTTTCATAAACCAAATAGTAAGACAGATAACTCAATGTACAATAACAATCCATGATTACTTTCTGCGACCTATAACTAAAAAAAAATCAAAAGCGTGTCAAATTGGCAATTCCAATTTCCACAAATTTATTCAGTAAGAAAAAAAGAAGAAATGCAGGGCATAAGAAGAGGAAGAGAGAGAGAAACATAAATAGAGTGCTAACAAACCATCAGTAAGAGCACCCACTATTAACTACAGTCCACATATTACTACCTAGATCACATCTTAATTGAAAATCGTAGATAGGACTGTTGCACAGTGTAGTGAGTCTGGCCAAAATATGAAAGAAACGGTATTACTACAACTTAGATGCTTCTTCATTATATAATATGATAAATTTCCATTTGGGTTTATCAACTCCAATCACTATAATACATAGAAGAGACTTATTACCGTGTGATGAGAACAGAGTACTCTGTTTTTTCTAAGTTCATAAATTCCAGATAAAGATAAATGGAAAATGATAATCAAAAGATTTATCTCTGTGATAATGATACGATTTTCGATCTCGTACAGCCATACTTTAAGATTCTATAGACACCCAATACCCAAAAAGATATTGTAATAAGGATGATTTTCCAACACATCCAGACTTGCTTTGAGATTCTATAGACATCCAATGCTAAAATAAAAGTTTTGATCTAACAATTGCATCATAACTGCTGAGATTATGTGCTACAGAAGAGAGGGATAAATCATTACCTGGTTAGCTAACTGATTTTTGAATTTTTCTGGATGCAGCTTCCTCTCAGAATGAAATGCATATGATACTTGAGCATCCATACCTGAAACAAAGATAAAATTGATTGTTTCGTATTCCGTAGTCCACTTAGACATATAGCAATTTTACATGCTATTTCTCACGACTTCTTTTTATGTTCCCTAAGATGTTTGCATGTATTTGAGATTAAAAATTATACGAGCCTGTAAAACTATGTTCATTGTGAAGAAGAAGAAGATAATGAAGCTTCTCCACCAGTTTAAACATCCTGAAACATAAACATGAAGTGCCTTTCCGTTTATTCTGCATAAACTAGGCTTTTATTCTGCATCTGTAGTATTACTATGCACAAAATTTACTGTCTCCCTTAGAGGAGAGCTAGTTTAGAGAACCAATCAAAGCTCCACAACCCAATAATTTGATTATTTGAACAGGAACATTAACTTGAAAACTGTAAAAATTCATGCTTCATGTGTTCTCATAAACATGAAAGTTATAAAATGTCATTCCAGAAAGAATGGTATTCTTTTATGTGAAACATAAGATTACTTTAGGAATCAGGATTTGAATTGCTTGATATAGACGTGTCTAGTATTTTTTGTGAGGAAATATTTAATTAATTTTGATGTGCTCACTTTAAGACATTAGGAAATAATGCACAGATATAGTTTACCATTGTATATATGAAGTTTAGCTCTATAATTTTTCTCAGAGTCAAACAGAATTTGGAAATTATCATGCCACTATACCAGAGGAACTAACATCAATATGGAGAATATGTGGCTGCAACTTCTTACATTATTCCTAAGCAGCCATGAATCACTAGATGATTCAAGTATTCAAATGCAATAGCATGTATTTGATGCTCAACCACTAAATAGAGGTTTGAAAAACATATAAATATAGGACGAGGAATACTATAGTGAAAATCAAGCAGCCATAACAACTAAATTACTAATAGTAATTTTGGTTGATGACAAACCTATAATTTCTTGCAAAAAAAAAACAATGAATAAATACTAGAGCACAGAAAAAGCACTTACCCATGCTGAAGTAGTTCCAAAATCCTCCACGAAATGTGTGGAAACCTTCCTGAGAAAAATTGATGTAAAATGTACCCATAAGCGGTAGCACAATTCATATCAACAAGGATGATCAGAAATAGTAGCAGTGCACTGTGCCACTGTGTACTAGTTATTAGCGTCGTCATATTTACCTTAATCATATCTTTTGCCGTTGCAGGAAAGTTTGACTCAATAAGCTAAGTTTCCAGTAGAATTACCAGAGATGGTATTGTATATGTAATTTTGTTTTCTGTTACTCTATTAAGTCAATTGGAAATAGATTTTCTCACAAGAAATACAACCGGTGATACAATAAATCATGCCAAATGGTCCCAAGTATTAAAGTCACATTTGTCACACACAATCAGGGAGTTCCTCTTTCAAGAGCTCTTCCTCAAAGGTATGGTACCAAGATACTTCATTACTATAATCAATTGTGGCCTACATAACTTATTTGTTTATTAATCCCTCAACCCCTCCCACCCCAAATGCCGCTGGCAGGGTTCGAACCCTGGACAGTGATTCCATCTGCCACAGGCCTACTGGTACCCCATTGGCAAACTATATCTATGCAGGATATTGCATGGACATTCCATATCCTTACAAATATTTTCTTGGAACTTCGTACCTTAAAAATTATTTTGTCAGGAGCAGATAACACTATCACAAAAGTTACTTCATATAAATTGAAAATATGTTACTGCTGAGTACTAACCATATTCTTTGAGAACTTGATTGTTAATTGGGGTGTTTTAGTCTTGGGACCTTCACACTTCAAGGTTCCCGTATTGTAATACAGCGACTATTGCTCAATAAATATTTTAACCTTTCAAAAAAAAAAGTACTAACCATATTCATTGAGTCTGTTTGGGAGACACGTTGAAATGCATGCATAGAATGCGGTAACTCCAGTGGTGCAATGGGGTCACAAGCGCCTCCTTTGGGGACTTTCATCCTCATAAGAATGTGCCAGCTGAAAAACTTATTAGGCATTAGTATTATAAAAAAAATTAAAAAAAAAAAAAAAAGTAGGACAGAAGGGAAACAAGATAATACATGAGAACTCAACTTGGTCAGCTCATCTATTGTCTGCTTATAGAACGTCATAAAACATGTGTAGACGGAATATTCCTATGCTAAAGTAATTATCAGAAACCTAGATTTTCATTTGCTGTTTCCACAGGTTTTGAACAAATACCATTCTTCCTACATTCTCATACTTGTATGCTATGCATTTGATGAAAACCTAGATTATCCTTGAATAAGTATTTATCAAGCCTAGAGAACAAACCTCAAACCATTTTTCTTCTCTTATTATTGATAGACATGATGAACAAAAGGAATGAATGAATGACTAAGGCGCCCCCCATGTAATCTCTTGCAACCATGGATGTAATTGGTGAGAAAGGACTCCACAAATAATGACATGATGTGTATTTTGGCATGTCAGCATTATTGGGGAATTGTGTGCTTAAAGGGTTACGTGATTAACATGAATGTTGATTTATGTGTTATGGTTTATGAATTTAAAATTATGTTGGGATGCATCGAAATTATTGAGCAGTACATATGGATGTAACAGTGTTGTGTTATTTGAAAGGTTAGAAAATGTGACATACAAATGGCATGCTGATCAGTTCTGTGGCATATGCATGCCATTCACGCCTTTTCTTGGTGGTACTCTTGGTGAGTTTGGTGATTGCCAGTTTTCATCTATTATAGTGCCGTTGTGGCTATAACTCTGATTTTAGTGGATGTCTCGCATGTTTGTTACAGGTTCATAGTTTGTTCCCTGTTTCTTAGTTTGTGCACTAGCTATCTTAGTCGTTGGCATCAACATTTCATCATGAATTCTTTATTGGATAGGAAACTGGCTCATAAGTCCACAACATTCATCTCCTGTATCTTCGAGCCAGTATTTCAACAAAAGAAACAATACAAGAAGAGAAGAAACTAATACATAGAATCAAACGATATAACTTTTAAAAGTTTAATAGTAATCCAAAGAATTTATCGGAATCAAGAGAAGCCTATACATAGATTGTATCAACCCAAACAGAGAAATTACAATACCTGTCTATCTTCATTTCTTTAGCCTTCTTTACTTGATCCAAGAACAACTTCACAGATTGAGTATCTGTTCCAGGATTCTTTTTACCCTGCAATTCAACAAGTCATGTTATGGACTCAACATTTTAAAACCAATTCTTTCAGTACTGAATTTTGCAAATACAAGAACACAATATCTTAGACCTTTTTCATGTTAAGCGTGATAACCCATAGAAATAGAACCAGAAAGTGCATGCTAACACTAACAGAACCCTTGAATTTCTGATTGCGCAATGTGCATGCAAGCAAGGAAAAGCGGAGGGAAGGGGGTGGAGAGAGACGACATGATGTGGTGAGCAATCTATTACTAATAAATACATTTGCCATTTGATTTTCTCAAATTTGGTGCATAAAATTATGTTTTCATTAAATTCTTCCGGATCTTGTTTATAAAAGATAAAATTTAGATAAGTAATTTGTTTTACAATACTTGTGTAGAGATATGTCAACGTATCGATTTCTGAATGTTTTGTGCCTGAGTATGTCCTTGTTATACAGAATCTATTAAAATTGATGTTTCTGACCCACATATCGGACAGAGACACCAGCTCACTCAAAGCCAAAGAAGTGCCTAATCTCAGTAGAAGTTCTTGGTAATAAAAATACCCAAAAACACAAGACATGGAAAAATAAAACAAACATGCAAGAGGTAATGAAGTGCATCAAAGAGGAAAGACGTTTTTCCATGTGAAAGTTACATGTATGATTGCTGGTGCATCATAACAAAGAACAATCAAGGGAAAGCACATCAAAGAAATAAGATGTCTAAATTGCCGAGTTGAGAAGTGTGGCATATAAAATTTTGAATACGGGAAAACTTTTAAGTGAAGAGGAATAAGGTAATTGGTGAATCACCCTTAGGGCTAAAAGCTTAAGTTGTGATCTATACTTCAAGCAGTTGATGCCTGACAGTCGGCCGTTGATTTCAATCTTAGTACTCCCCCCTCAGTGCAAGCACTGGAAAATACTAGAAAATGCCTCAGCAAGTATGATAGGCGAGAATCGAACCCACGGCCTCTCACTAAGAATACTCTGATATCATGTTGAATCACTCTTTACTCAAAAAGCTAAAGTTGTTAGTAAGGGCATAAATATATCATGTAGTCAGACCCATAGACAACGAGAGTGAACTAGACCCATAGACAACGAGTGTGAACTTTGGTGTCAATAGTGATTCTAGTAAGCAAATGGCTGGTGCACTATATCAAAGAAATCAAACTAAACACAACCACGATGCGTTCATTAATAGTTAAATGCTTCGTACTTCCATATAAAATTGCTATAAAAGAAGTAGAATGTGTCATACCCAGCCAAAGGAAAAAGGAAGGTTGTTTCCAGTACCCAACGGCACCGTGGCAATTGGAGGTGGATGTGGTAATTTCAGATCAGAGACAACTCCAAGCAGCCAGCTAGCTGTACCATCCCCACCTGCAACCTAATCAGCTAACCATGTATTAAATTATTGCTCGAAAAGTTACTAGGCAACATCGTCCATATGAAGTTAACCATCAACAAGAACGAACATAGCCTAATTCTACAATTTCATAATCAACTCACAATAAATCTCAACGTCTTGTAAATTTCTGATGCCAAGTCATTTCTACTGAGCTTAAGCTTTTCCAAATTGATATAAATTCTCTTAAGCACCTTCTCAGGAGCCTCTTCCCCCAAATCAAAAACCTGAAAACCAATCACCCTAAAGTAAGACCCAGGAAAAGGAAAAGATATTAAAAAAAAACATGTATCAGATAATCAGGAAAAAAAAAAAACTTTTGCACTGGATCTTAAGCATAGGATCCTTAAAGATATATAAGTCCCTTCTGTAGATTGACAAGGCTACCTGATTTTTGTTGAGGAGAGCACGGTATGATGTCAAAAGATCCCCACCTAGCTGACCACCACTTTTGGAATTGATGAACACTAGTACAGGACAAGCGCCTGTGTAAGGATTTTCATCACACTTTGAATCCCCCAGAAGTATATAATCAGGGATGTAAAATTCCCTCAGGAAACGGTTATTTTCAGAAATGTCACCCATTACTGTGTCCCAACTGCAAATGAGAACAACTATATGCATTACAAAACTCAGTTGCTTTCACTAATAACAATCAATAGACAAGTGACCTCCCAAATCAGCACAGCACACCATTTTCTTTTGATGAAGGATCAACCATATAGTGTATGCATCACACATACTTGTATTATACTCTTACATACAATTTTTTGTAAAATCCACTTAAAAATTTTTTTGCATCAAAATCAAAGCATGAAAACTTCCTGATAGATTGATTATCCATGAGAGGAGAAATCCATCCAAAACAATCAACTTTCAACATTACTTTACTCTGTCAGAAATCCATCAGAATAAGCATGAATCACACCAATCTTGACTGGAATATAGACTTTATTAGAAAATTGCCAAGCGAAACTAAATTCCAGAAGTGATTCTACTTACTTTTGTGTTAAAACAAATTCAATCAAACATACAAAACAGATACTGAAGAGCTTGGTCGCCAATGAGCTACAAAACCACCACGGCTCAACTTTTTCTTCTTTACAAATGATATACTATAATAATATATACCGCGTATCAATGGCAGACACATACATATAATTACTTGTGTCCTATTTGCACAAAATTGTAAAACACAAATTGAAGAAGATTTTTAGATCAAAATCGCAAAACTTTTTGATAATTTAATCAGAAAGAAGACATATCAGTCCAAATGAATAATCATGAAAACTACATTACTCTATTTTATCTAATATTGATCTGATCACATTGACTTGATTGAGTAATTCAATCAAACAAGTTGAACGCCTAGAAGATCGAAATTTGAAGAAATTAATTAAATAAACAATAAAAGTGATGATGACCTAGAAGATCTGATACTCCTTTGATCGCCTGAACCTTTCGCAGAGAGGTTTCAGAACAAGGAGGTTCAGATCATATATCACAGTTAGCGAAATGGACGACATGAAAGCCATCAAAGAACGAAAGAAACAAGAATTCGAGTTGTTGAATTGAATGAGAAAGGATGTATTGTTACCTTATAGAATTGTAGCGATGATAATGTTTATGTGATTCAATTCTTTCTCCAGATCTCTATTTAACCTCCGAAAAAAAAGCGTTTGAAATTCAATAACGAATGAAAAAACGCGTGACGAACAAGACGAGAAAGAGAGAGCATGTGATGTATATTGTGATGTAGGAGGGAGGCAAGACAGCGTGAATGGAAGGATAGAAATGGAATTTTTTGAAAACCTAGTTGTTGATGAAGAAACAGAGACGAAGAAGCTGATGAAAGGGATGGGTAGACCTGCTTCTTCTTCTTCTTTTTTTTATTCGAATGTTTTTATTGCAAATTTGAAACTTTCTTCTTCTCTTCCCCTAAGTGGCGGTCATCTCAATGTCAAACAAATTTCTGTTTTGACCTCTTGAGATATGTGTGGATCTGGGACTTGGAATTGGAAGCAATGAGACCGTTTTTTTAAAGTTTCGGGATTGGACTGACCCACACGAAATACATTCATTACACGTTTGGTTTGATGGATGGTGAAAATTTATGTTTTTAAATTTGGCTTAGGTCCACCAACTACAAAGTAATACGTAAATTTGGTACATCTTAATGACAAGATGACAAAAAATGGCATGATAAATGCCTTGCTTCTCCACCTACGTTTTTTAAATTTTAGTCTGGGTGAAGGAATGTGATTTCTCGAAATATGTTAAAATTTTATTGAGAAAATAAATAATTATTTTAATCTTTGTAATTTTAATATTTATAATGTTATTTTAGTATCAAAAGTTTGTTATATGATTGATTCTTAAGTAATATTCAGTGTGTATGACACTATGAATTGTGTGAGATTTTTTTATGTAGTATTTAAGAGATTAAAATGCATAATTTATATTGTTATATTTGAAATCCCGATCGAAATTTTACGTTTTTTCTACACAAAGCGAAATATTTCTTAAAGTCAGGAATATGAAATTAACTCGAAAAACGAAATCACAATCCTTGGTCTGGGTCGTCTTCCATAGAAAAGACTCTATTCTAACTTTCAAAATCTTCATTATTTTGATATATTGGTTGAAGTGAGGTTGGGTCTTTCCGATGGGTTAACTTTTTGAAAAATTAATAGGTATAAGCTGGTGAAGGCAATGTTATGTCAACTAATGTTAAAATGAATATAAATTTTGATTTTTGAATGTTGGAGTAAAAACATATTGAAAATTAAATATAAACGCATCAAGTTTGATTTGTATACAATTTTCTATAGGAAAGATCAACATACAAGAAAGCCTGACTTTTAAATCAAAGTATTGTATTCTAAAAATCTTAGTAAGGGAAAAACAACAATTTAATATAAAACAATGATAGCAGGACAGTCAAAAGCATTAGTTATTTCACAATCACTTTTTTCATTGTTTACACTTATTGACAAAGAAAAAGATAGCAAATCTTCGTAATGACTCACAGAACCCCCAATATTCGTCATCATCTTCGTTACCCTTATCAGTATATAATAAGTGTAAATGAAAACAATGTTTAACACAAGGTCATAAAGATATAGAACAAGCAGTATAATATATATAATGAATCTCAACATACTTTCATCTCAAACTTTTCTTTTCTACTTGATGATTTAGATAATTGTACAAATAAAAACTTCAAATTTAGTGCAAAGGTTACGAGAGATTAGGGATTTGTACAAAAAGAATGAGAGGATATACAAAATTTGATAACTAATAATAACAGTTTTGTTAGAATATTAAGCTCACTTCAGTTATCCATGATCTGGAGAACCTTTCAAATATCACAAAATATGAACTACAGCCTCAAAGTGAGGAATACTCAACGTGCGCATAAAATGAGATATTACACTCACATCATATGAAATGTCTGGTCGTGTGATAGTAGCATAAATAAATTTGCACTACACCAAATTAGCACTTTTGTAACAACTCTCAAAACAGTATCATTTTTAAGATGTTACAATCCACCAAACAATTTCAAATCAAAACTAAATTTAATCAAAAAAATGAAAAACAGTAACAAAAAAAAAATGATACAATAAGTTGGATCACCATGAATAGTATGACTTTTATAACCATACTCTTCATGGTGATATTATTATTGTATCATTTTGTTTGTGAAAATGTGTAAATTTGTTAGGTGGATTGTTACACTTAAAAAGTGATATGTTTTGGGGGTTGTTAAAAAAATGTCAATTTGGTGTAGTGTTGTCAACCAATCTTCGATATCTTTCAACATCTGAAAATACTCCTCCCCCGTCTAACTGGAGTTTGTTATTTGGATCTATAGGAGTGTCCAATGAGCGTGGCGCCGAATAACATGTCTTTGTGAGCTAATCAATCACACATTTTCTTTGTCAAATATGTATCTTTCCAGTTAACCACACTATCTCAATACCCAAGAAATACTTAAGGTCTTTTGTCTTAAAATGTTTAGACAAATTATCCTTGAGAATGACAATACCTTGTGAATCTGATCCTGCAGATCAACATACACTACCAAGAGAACAATGCCCTGTGTAGTTTAAGAGCTCATTTGATTGACAATTTTTTAAATTTCAAATTTGTAGAGCAATGCCTTGAGTAGTCTAAAAGCTCATTTGATTGTCATATTTTTTTAAAAGCTTTGAAGTTGTAGAGAGGGCAAATTTAATCACATAACTAGCAGAAGCGAGAGTGGAGGCGTGAGAATACAAGTCTACAACATTCCTCTCAGCGCAAAGCACGAAGAAAATAGTGAAAGTTCTCGTAGAGATTGCGCAGGACAAGACTTGAACCCAAACCTCTTATGACCAATGCTCTAATACCATAATAAATTCTCAATTATTTAAAAGCTTGAATTTGTAGAAAAGGCGAGTTTAATTACATATCGAGTGGAAGAAAGAGTGGATGCATGAGACTATAATATACATCAGCGGGTACCAATAGTACAACGACACTATAAACTAACAAGTTACCAAGGATTTGGCCCATCGATAAGTAGAATGGACTGAATATCCCAACAAGTTTCATCTTTAGAATTGCTAACATAATTAAATAATCATTAGAGTAAAAAATCTCAAACACAATGTATGTTGAGTCAAGTCTAAATAACCAAATTTTGTTTATAAACTCTATTACAAAAATAACTTTGTCGAAATGAAAAGACATGTATGATTATAATTCATTCTTTCACATCCAATTGCATTTTATGTAGGCTTGCATGTGTATTCACATGAAGTAGTCTTCTTGAATTTTTTTATCTTTTAACTTAGTTATTGTTTTATAACCTAAATTTAACCCAACCTTAGAATTTTGGAGAATGGTGGTAATGTATTGGTGATATTAGTCATTGCATGGAGTTTTAGAACTTCAAATGCTTAAAAGCTAAGGAAATAACAAATTGTAGAATCCTTGTTTTAATTCCTTTGAATTTATCATTTTATAATGACCATTATGTGGAGCCTATATGACATACCCAATGGGAATCAATTTTGTTGGATTAGTTGAAGTCAAATTAATTAGTGACAAAGTATTTGTTGTCTAATTTGGACTCTGGTAAAAAAAATTCTTGGAATATAATATAAATTAATAACACATGTCAATATAATTCTATTTTTAAAATGTCATCAAAGACTTTGAATGTTTGACCTTAATGTATTTTATTAGTTAATTATATTTAAAACCCGATTCTTATCGCATTTGAAATTTTGAAATATTCAAAATTAAAATGGAAAAATAAAAAAGGTTGTTGCTAAATAACATCACCACTTCTCAAGATGGACACTACCAATACCCTACTTTCTGAAGGACACCACCACAACTGAAGGACAGTACCTATAAAATGAAAAAAAAAAAACCTAACTCCTCTATTCTTCCTCTCTCCATCTCTTCTCCTGTCATCAATAACCATCACCACCGTACCACCACCCCGCCACCATCAACTGAACCATCACATCGTTGGCCGACCTCCTTTCACCCTCTCACTTTCTCTTCTCCTTTCCCCTCTCATATTCTCTTCTCCTCACCCTCTCTTTTCCGTCAAGAACCATCACACCACCCCGCCGACCTCATACACCACCTCATCATTTATCTCTCTCTTTCTTATGTGTTTTTTTTTTCTTTTCGCCTCTTATTTTCTTCACAATACAAATTGGAATTAACAAACACAAATTGAAAGTTTAGAAATACAAACAAAATTTACAATACAAAAACACAAAAAAAAAAAAAAAAAAAACATTAAACAATAAATTTTCATTGATATGTAAAAATATTACAAAACAAATACAAAAAAAATACATTATTTGTCTTGGACACGATCAAAAAAGTCTTTGAGGGGATGTCTTTCGTGGCCCTCTTCGTCGGAGGAGTAGTAGTCCATTAACGCAGCACTATCACCATCATCATCGTCCTCAGCAGAGGACGATGATGATTCATTGTCTTCTTCCTGATCTGACAGTTTTCCTCATCATCTGAAGACGATGATGAGTGGGGGTCCTCATACCAAACAGAGTCGCCTTCGGGATCTCCAATTTCATCTCATTCTTCGTCGGAGGATTCTTCTTTGAACATTGGCCTTCTTTTCTTCTTTATCTTGAATTGGTTATGAATACTAATAGACTACTCCCCTTTAATAATGTTCAACTTAAATGACAACTTAAATGAATTGGTTATGAATTCGTCTTCCCAACCAATTCTATTTGTCATCTTAAGCAATTCTATTTGTCTTTCCAATGAATTCTATTTGTCTTCTCAAGCAATTCTATTTGTCTTCTCAAGTAATTTTCTTATGGTTATGCAACCATGGTGATTTTCCCAAGTATGCTTGAATGTCATAGACAAAGGAAAAAGTGAAAAATTCCTCGAGATACTCAAAATGCAACGCAAAACCGAGCCCAATAATAACAATCGCAGCAAATGGATGCGAATGTGATCTTACAAATTGTAGAAATTCAGCAATTGTATGAAACAGAGTCAGGTTTTTTTTCCAAAACGCAGCGGCTCGGGCGAGGATAAGACACATCCTCGCCGGAGCCGCTACGTTTGGACAGAAACCAAACTCTGTTTTTTTCCTAAACGCAGTGAATCATGCGAGTTGTGTTCATATCCTCGCAGCTACCACTGCATTTGGACAGAAAACATACTCTGTCTATTTTTTAAGATTTTTTATATTTGAATTTTTTTTTCCAGGTCCTATGGGTTTGATATAGTATTGACATATTTGATTTATTGTTAAACCCCACTTTTGAACACCCAAACTTGAGGTAGTCAAAAGTGGAGTTTAGCAATAAATCAAATATGTAAATATTGTAGCAAACCAAAAGGAATTGAAAAAATGAAAAAAAAATTCAAATACAAAAAAAAAAGGACAAAATTTGTTTTCTGTCCAAACGCAACATACAACGCGGGGATATGAACACAACTCGCATGATCCACTGCGTTTTGGGCAAAAAACAGAGTCTGGTTTCTGTCCAAACGCAGTGGTAGCTGCGAAATGTATTGAAATACTTGCAGTGTTCGCTTCGTTTGGACAGAAAACAAACTGTCCATTTTTTGTTTTTTTGTATTTGAATATGTTTTTCATTTTTTTCAATTCCTATGGGTTTTATACAGTATTGACATATTTGATTTATTGCTAAACCCACTTTTGAACACCCCAACTTGAGATGGTCAAAAGTTGGGTTTAACAATAAATTAATTATGTAAATATTGTAGCAAACCCATAGGAATTAAGAAAAAAATGAAAAAAAGATCCAAATACAAAAATTCAAAAAAATGGACAGAGTCTGTTTTTTGTCCAAACACAGTGGTAGTGGCGAGGATATGTATGTTATTTGCAGCGGCCGTTGTGTTGGACAGAATCCAGACTCTGACTTTTGCCTAAAACGCAGCAATCGTGCGATTGTTTTTCTTGGGCTCGCACATTCTGCGGCATTTGGTTCTTTGTAGGCATTTTGGAAAATTTCACATGTGCCGCTGCGGTTTTCTTTATTTTGTTCGCATTAGCCGCTGTGAATGGCTTGCACGTGTCGTTGTGTTTGGGTACAAACTCTTACTACTCGATTATGTTTCAGGGCACTTACAATAGGGTTTTTTCAAATCTTCGAGAGGTCTTACACAGGGATACCCCCTCTCCCCTTGTTATTCATTCAAGTAGCTGAAGTTTTGAGCAGGAATTAAAAAACCAAATTTTATTTTTTGAATTTGATGGAAAAAATTAAAATATTTTGCGAAGCGAATCTACAAATGAAAGTGTTTTTTTTTTTTTTTTTGTGCTTTTGTTGCGTTTTTATATACTATGCATGCAAATATTATAAGCAATGAAAATACAATTGCAAATAATCACAAAGTTCCTAACTGCATTATATAACCAACATCCCAAATTTTTTTATATATAAACATATGGGCATCTCGGATCAACAAGATCAACATTTACAATTGGCTAACAAGATCAACATATGGGCATCTCGTCCTCCTCAACATTTACACCCGAAAATAGTGTCTTATGTTTTTTTTGCATTTTATTTACAACTGAGGCGGTAACTGTGTTCTTGTGGCACCATTTATATGAGAAATCCGAGTGCACCTTGCATATTTTTTTATAAACCGAGGCAGTAACTTTGTTCTTGTTGCTCCATCAACAAATTGTTTTGCCCTCGCGGAGGTTCTGACGAGTGTGGGTTCTCCACTCGTAGGAACCGCCGGCGAAGGAGAAAAAAACAGGGGAAAAAAAAACCCAGAGAAGAAGAAGATGGGAGGAGGTGGGATGTGCGGTGGCGGTTGTGAAGTTGTGGTGGTAAAGCAAAAGAGAATGAGGAGGAGAGGTGGCGAGATTGTGGTGGTGAAGGGAAGGAGGAGGAGAGGTGGTGGGTTGAAGGGGTAAAGGGGTGGAGGAGGAGAAGTGGTGGGGTGAAGGGGATGATGAGGAGAGGTGGTGAGGTAAAGGGGGGGAGCACGACGACGACGAGGTGGTGGTGGTGAAGGGGAGGAGGATGAGAGGTGGCAGTGGTGGGGTGAAGGGGATGAGGTGGTGGGGTGAAAGGGAGGAGGAGGAGAGGTGGTGGGGTGAAGGGGAGGAGAGGAGGAAGAGGAGGCGGTTGAGGAGAAGAAAGGGAGAGAGGAGAATATGAGGGTTAGGGTAAGGATTTTTTTCTTTATATAGTGGTGGTGTCCTTCAGTAAATTCAAAAAAAAAAATTTGTGGTGGTGGTGTCCTTCAGGAGAAGTGGTGGTATTATTTAGCAGGTGCCAATAGAAAATGGGATTTGTTATATGATAGCCTAACCGATTTGCATTTGCAGGCAAAAATATGCAAACGAAATAGTATTTTGCCAACAACAAACATATATACATATGTATCAGCCATATGTGGTATATATGTCATCTGATATGTTTTTTTTCAAGAACGTATTGTGATGTACATTCACTTTTGTTGTTTACGGTTGTAAGTTGTGAGCCTGTGCTGGATCTTGTAGTGGGCAAAGCATGAAAGTTTACTATTAATATCTTGTTTCTGCCATATTTACAACTACGTAGTCTTCTTTCTCGTCTCAAACATTATTCCACTTGAAGACAACTTATCTTTTGAAGACTCGTCAACATTTAGACTCTCAAATATTCTTCCATGTGTCAGCCATATGTGGTATATCATCAAATATCTCGTTTGCTTAAGACGTATTGTGGATGTACATTCACTTTTGTTGGTTATGCAGTAAGTTGTAAGCCTATTCTGGATTTTGTAGCAGGCAAAACACTGAAGTTTAATCTTAATATCTTGTTTTTGTCGTATTTTGTAACTAAGTAGTATTCTTTTTGTCTCAAATATTCTTCCAGTTGAGGACAACTTATCTTTTAAAAACTCAACAAAATTTAGACTCTGAAATATTTTTTCCACGTGTCAGCCATATGTGGTATGCGATCTAATATCTCAATTTTTTAAGAGTGTACTATGGATGTACATTCACTTTTGTTGCTTACATTTGTACTTGTGAGCCTATACTGGATATTGTAGCGGGTAAAACACAGAAGTTTACTCTTAATATCTTGTTTTTTCCATTTTACAACTATGTAGTACTCTTTCTTGTCTCAAATATTCTTCCACTTGAGGACAACTTATCTTTTGAAGACTCATCAATATTTAAAGTAATTCCTCCATTTCCACGTGAGAAGCTTAATCCAAGCAACCATGGTAGGAATACTATTTGTGAATCATACTAAGAGAAAAAAAAAATATAGAAAAGTGGCTCCACCGCTAATGGATCTCAACATACTTTCTTCTCAAACTTTTCTGTTATACTTGATGATTAAGATATTTGTACAAATAAACACTTCAAATTTATTACGAAAGGTCATGTGAGATTGGGGATCCATATAAAAACATAAGAGGCAATATATAATTTGATAACTAATAACATATTTGTTTGAATAATAAGCTCACTCTAGTTATCCATGACCTGGAGAACCTTTCAGATGTCGTAAAATAAACGAATGACGACCTAAAAGTGAGGAACATGCGGAGTGTGCATACACTAAGATACTACATTCACAGTGCAGTAATGTTTGGTTATGTATTAGTAGCATAAATAAGTTTGCCAACCAATCTGAAAATATTTCTCCCTCATCTAACTGGAGTTTGTTATTCGGATCTATTGGCGTGTCCAACAAACGCGATGCCAAATGACTTGTCTCTATAAGCATATCAATAACATATTTTCTTTGTGAAAAGGTGAATCTTTCCAGGTAACCGTACTACCTCAATACCCCATAAATATTTAGGATATCCAAGGTCTTTTGTCTTAAAATGTGTGGACAAATTATCTTTGAGAATTGACAATACCTTGTGAATCTGATCATGTAGCGATAATATCATTAACATATACCAGTAAGAGAACAATGTCCTGAAAAGTTCGTTTGATTGTCAATTCTCTAAAAACTCACTCCCTTTAACGCAAGCGTGAGGAAAATACTGTAAATTCTCACAGAGTTTGCACTGGTAAAGACTTGATCCCACAACCAATGCTATAATATCATGGTAAATTATTGATTATCTAAAATCTCGAACTTATAAAGAGGGAGAATCTAATCACATATCTAGCGAATGTGTGAGACACACAACAAACTCACAATACTATTGTCGATAAACACATAAAAAAATTTTGCCCATGGATAACTAGAATAAACTTAATATTGCAACAAGTTTAATCTTTAGAATTGCTAACATAATTAAATAATAATTAGGGCCTCAAATAGAAGGTATGTTGAGTCACATCTAAATAGCCAAATTTGTTTACAAACTCAATTACGAAAGTAACTTTATTGAAATGATCGAAGACATGTGTGGTTATAATTCATTCTTTCACATCCAATTGCATTTCATGTAGGTTTGCATGTGCATTCGCATGAAGTGGTTTTTTTGAATTTTGAATTTTGAATTTTTGAATTTAATCATTTTTTAAATCTAAATTAAACCCAACCTTAGAATTTTGGAGAATATTGGTAATGTATTGGTGATATTAGTCCTTGCATGGAGTTTATAACTTCAAAAGCTTAAAAGTTAAGGAAATAACAAATTGTAGAATTCTTTCTTTAACTTCTTTGAATTTTTAATTTTAGAATGACCATTACGCAAAGCCTATCTACTAAACCCAATAGGAATCAATTTTATTGAATCAGTTGAAGTCAAATTAATTATAGACAAAGTATTTGTTGTCTTATTTGGACCCTCGTAAAAAAAATTCTTGAATATAATATAAAAAATAAAACATGTCAATATATAATTCTACTTCTACAAAGTCACCAAAAACCTTAAATGTTTGACTTTAATTTGTTTAATTCGTTAATCATATTTAAAGCAGATTTGAACCGCATTTAAAATTGTGAAATATACAAAATTAAAATCAAATATGGGATTTGTTATATGATAGCCTATCCAATTTGCTTTAGTATGCAAAAAAAAAAATGCAAATGAGATGATATTTTGCTAACAATAACACATATACGTACATGTCAGTCATATGAGGTATGCCATCAAATATGCTATTGTTTTAAGAGCGCATTACATTTACTCTTGTTGCTTACGCTTGTAAGTTGTGAGCCAATACTGGATTTTGTAGTAGGTAGAACACGAAAGTTTACTTTTAATATCTGGTTTCTGCTATATTACAACTATGTAGTCTCATTTCTCGTCTAAAATATTATTGCACTTGAGGACAACTTATATTTTGAAGACTCATAAACATTTAGAGCGATCCACCTCTCACCTCGTGAGAAACATAAGCCAAACAACCATGGTAGGACTATTAATTGTGAATCATACTAAGATAAAGGATAAAAATGATAGAAAAGTGGCACAATCGCTAATGCGTTGATGGATAAAATTATGGTTGAATAAAAACCGAACCGAATCGACCGACTAAATCGATCGAACCGACTGATTCAGTTCGGTTTCAATTTTAGAAAATAAAAAACGATATGGTCGGTTCAGTTTTTGACTTTTATGTGATTTTAACCGACAAAACCGAACTGACCAAATATATAAAATAAACAATATATATTTTATATAAAAATAATATAATATGTTTAATTTAGTCGGTCGATTCGAATTTATTTCAATTTTGGTCGGCCGGTTCAGTTTATGGTATACATAAATTAAAATCGATTCGATTATCTTAATGTTCGGTTTGGTTTCAGTTTGAAAATTTTGAAACCGATATAAATCGGTTTGGTTCTCGGTTTGCGTGAAGAACTGAACAGTCGGTTCGGTTTTCAACCCTAGAGATTATGTGAAATATATAGTATACTTGGTTGATTTATAAAACCAATTATATTGTGTGACTATGATGAGTGACTTAAGTGTGATGATGATCGTTCAAGTCAATGTGGTGTGTCACACTATGGAAAGCTTTACACATATTTTGATTTTTGAGGAACCTATCATCATCCCAAAGTGTACCACAACATCCTGGTTGCAAAATCGTATTAAAACATTTTGGTTCTCAATTATTTTTGTTAGTTCATAGCTTGTTCTCATCTATAGTAAATGTTAAGTACCTAAGCAATTTTCAAAAGGGAACATTGAACAAACAATTGACTAGATTGACTTTGGTGTCAGACCTATTAAGGGACTAGGGTGGGGGGCAGTTGCCCCCCTCAACTTCCAAAATAGTTTGAGTATATATCTAGCATTCAAAAAACTTTAATATATAATACACAATTAGGTCATTAAAAACATTTACAAAAGTTTACCATGTATGTCTATTTGGCCTAGTGTTTAGTTATTTAACCTTTTTGCTAATTGATCTATGTTCGATCCTCTTGGAGCGATAGTTTTTTTAGTATATTTCACTGTTTCTTAGTAACGTCGTTGATATTACTATTTTTTCTTATTGTAACATGTCCTTGATTTGTAATGACCTTCAACGAAAGAAACAAGAATTTGAGTTGTTGAATAAGAAGGGACGTGTTACCTTGTAGAATTGTTGTAAATAAGAATTGATGCAGTCAATTTTCGCTCCCTGCTTTGACCCTGTTCGTGCTGACCTGTTGACCTACACATGCAATGCACGTGAGCCACATACCACCATGGGGTGGCCGATGGCACTCCGATGCTAAAGTCAGACAGGGATCTGAGAAAGGTGTAATGATGTAATAGGAAATTTGTAACGTACCTTAGCTTACCAACCTCATGTCTTATAGATAGTGCAAGGAGTCCTGATTCAACCAGACCAACGTAGGCGTAGTTTAGGGAGGAAATCTTCGTGGAGATCCATCTCTAATTAAAAGTCGTATTGTAGGAGGGAAGTTCCTTGTTAGCTCTGCACTCCTAGATATACGGGAGATAGTTCCCAATCCAAGAGCAATCTATAGAAAGAATTTTTCGTGTGTGGAAGATACTCTGGTGTTTGCTTCCTAGTTGGAAACTGAAAACAGCTGTAATTGTCCGTCCGAAGCTGATCCTCGAGATACTTGCCTAAAGAGGGTTTATGGGTATTGAGGATAGCTGTGAGACGTGTGGGTCTAGCATGCTTGTGAGAGTCCGGATTCGCTTGGCGGACTGAAGTTGAGCGGGCTTAGATCCGCTTGTGCTGGATCTGTATTGGGCCGATGCTTGAGACCGTAGTTCTTCGAGATCATCATGACACGTGTTCGGCTCGAGAGTGTGAGCATTTTTATGTATCATCAACTACTCCCCCGAGTTAGTGGGTCGTCACATCAGTCTAATAAGTCATCTCTTGAAGGGATGCGGCGCTCATGATGATTGAGTCTGAATCGTTGCTTGAGCCGCACACTGCATTAATTGGGGATGCGTTGATTCCTTGGAACAAAGGCGAAAACCTATCCTCTATATAGGTCATCTGCAGTGTTGAGTCTGACCCTTCTGTTTTACTTACTTTTGAAGATATTTTTTTGAAAGGTTCGTTTGTCTTCTTCATGACTCAAGAAAACCTTCTTGATGATGTTGTTCTGGCTAAGGGCCTAAAGTTTTTTGAGGATAGGTTTTTGTCTGAGCTTGGTCTTGCTGAAATTCGTACAAAGTTTGGAGTTCCTGAAGACTTGTCGTTGTACTTTCTGACGGGTGACCAGACACTAATGTCACCTCTTGCAGGTTTTATCTGTTTACATTAGGGGATGCTTCAAACTGGGGTGCGTTTCCCAGTTCTGGACATGATTTGGGAGTTCTTGGATCTCTTAGGGATTCCTCCAGCTCAGTTGGGATCCAATAAATACAGGATCATCCTCATGATTCTGCTTAGTGCTAAGGAGGCCGATGCTAGTGTGACCCCGCAGGTGATTCAGTTGTTGATCGTTCCTCGACTGCAGAACAATGTTGTTTGCAAGATGAAGTCACTGAATTGCTTCGTTAACCTGCCAGATGACTTCAAGTTCTGGCAGAAATACTGCTTTTTGGCCCCTGCAGATTCGAAACATTTTTTATGCAAAATTTGAAATATGTCAAAATTTTACTGAGAAAAGAAATAATTATTTTAATCTCTGTAATTTTAACATGTTATAATATTATTTTAGTAGTTTGTTATGTGATTGTTTCTTATGTAATATTCAGTTTGTATGACACTATGAGTCATGTGAGATTTTTTATGTAGTATTTAAGAGATTAAAATGCATAATTTATATTGTTATATTTGAAATCACGAACGAAATTTTATGTTTTTTCTACACAAAGCGAAATATTTCTTAAAATCAGGGGTCCGAAATTAACTCAAAAAACGAAATCACAATCCTTGGTCCAGGTCATCTTCCATAGAAAATACTCTATTCTAACTTTCAAAATCTTCGTTATTTTGATATATTGGTTGAGGTGAGGTTGGGTCTTTCCGATGGGTAACTTTTTGAAAAATTAATAGGTATAAGCCGATGAGGGCAATGCCATGTCAACCAATGTTAAAATGAATATAGATTTTGATTTTTGAACGCTGGAATAAAAGCATATTTGAAAATTAAATATAAACACATCAAGTTTGATTTGTATATAATTTTCTATAGGAAAGATCAACATACAATAAAGCCTGACTTTTAAATCAAAGTATTGTATTCTAAATATCTTAGCAAGGGAAAAACAACAATTTAATATAAAACAATGATCATAATATGACAGTCAAAAGTATTAGTTATTTCACAATCACTTTTTTCATTGTTTATATTTATTGACAAAGACAAAGTTAGCAAATCTTCATAACGACTCACAAAATCCTAAATATTCATCATCATCTGCGTTACCCTCATCTAAGTATATAATAAGTGTAAATGAAAACAATGTTTAGTACTAGGGTTATAAAGATATAGAACAAGCAATAGAATATATATAATGAATCTCGACATACTTGCATCTCAAACTTTTCCATTCTACTTGATGATTTAAATAATTGTACAAATAAACACTTCAAATTTAGTGCAAATGTTACAAGAGATTAGGGATCTATACAAAAAGAATGAGAGGATATACAAAATTTGATAACTAATAATAACAGTTTGGTTGGAATATTAAGCTCACTTCAGTTATCCATGATCTGGAGAGCTTTTCAGATATCACAAAATACGAACTACATCCTAAAAGTGAGGAATACTCAGCGTGTGCATAAAATGAGATATTACACTCACAACATACGAAATGTAGGGTCATGTGCTAGTAGCATAAATAAATTTGTCAACCAATCTTCGATATCTTTCAACATCTGAAAATATTCCTCCCCCATCTAACTCGAGTTTGTTATTCGGATCCATATATAGGAGTGTCTAACGAGCGTGGCGCCAAATGATATGTCTTTGTGAGCTAATCAATCACACATTTTCTTTGTCAAAGATGTATCTTTCCAGTTAACCACACTATCCCAGTACCCAAGAAATACTTAAGGTCTTTTGTCTTAAAATGTTTAGACAAATTATCCTTGAGAATGACAATACCTTGTGAATCTGATCGTGCAGTGATAATATCATCAACCTACACTACTAAGAGAACAATGCCCTGAGTAGTTAAGAGCTCATTTGATTGTCAATTTTTTAAAGTTCGAATTTGTAAAGCAATGCCCTGAGTAGTTTAAAAGCTCATTTGATTGTCATAGTTTTAAAAGTTCGAAGTTGTAGAGCGGCAAATTTAATCACATAACTAGCAGAAGCGAGAGTGGAGGCGTGAGACTACAAGTCTACAACACTCCTCTCAGCGCAAAGCACGACGAAAATAATGAAAGTTCTCATAGAGATTGCGCAAGACAAGACTTGAACCCAAACCTCAGATGACCAATGCTCTAATATCATAATAAATTGTCAATTATTTAAAAGCTCGAACTTGTAGAAAAGGCGAGCCTAATTACATATCGAGTGGAAGAGAAAGCGTATGCATGAGACTATAATATACATTGGCGGGTACCAATCGTACAACGACACTTCAAACTAACACGCTACCAAGGATTTGGCCCATCGATAAGTAGAATGGACTGAATATCCCAACAAGTTTCATATTTAGAATTGCTAACATAATTAAACAATAATTAGGGTCAAAAATCTCAAACACAATGTATGTTGAATCAAGTCTAAATAACCAACTTTTGTTTATAAACTCTATTACAAAATAACTTTGTCGAAATGAAAAGACATGTATGATTATAATTCATTCTTTCACATCCAATTGCATTTCATGTAGGCTTGCATGTGTATTCACATGAAGTAGTTTTCTTGAATTTTTAATTCATGAAGTATTTTTCTTGAATTTTTAATCTTTTAACTTTGTTATTGTTTTATAACCTAAATTTAACCCAACCTTAGAATTTTGGAGAACGGTGGTAATGTATTGGTGATATTAGTCATTGCATGGAGTTTAGAACTTCAAATACTTAAAAGCTAAGGAAATAACAAATTGTAGAATCTTTGCTTTAATTCCTTTGAGTTTATCACTTTAGAATGACCATTACGCGGAGCCTATATGACTAACCTAACAGGAATCAATTTTGTTGGATTAGTTGAAGTCAAATTAATTATTGACAAATTATTTGTTGTCTTATTTGGACTCTGGTAAAAAAAAAATCTTGGAAGATAATATAAATTAATAACACATGTCAATATAATTCTATTTTTAAAATGTCATCAAAGACTTTGAATGTTTGACCTTAATGTATTTTATTAGTTAATTATATTTAAAACCCGATTCTTATCGCATTTGAAATTTTGAAATATTCAAAATTAAAATGGAAAAATAAAAAGGTTGTTGTTAAATAACACCACTACTTCTCCTGATGGACACCACCAATACCCTACTTTCTGAAGGACATCATCTCCTTTCTGAAGGACACCACCACAACTGAAGGACACTACCTATAAAAGGAAAAAAAAAAAAAACCCCTAACTCCTATATTCTTCCTCTCTCCCTCTTTTCTCCTGTCATCAATAACCATCACCACGGCACCACCACCCTGCCACCATCAACTGAACCACCACACTGCTGGCCGACCTCCATTCACCATCTGTTCTCCTCTTTCCCTCTCATCTTCTCTTCTCATCTCCCTCTCTTCTCCGTCAAGAACCATCAACACCCCGCCGGCCTCCTACACCACCTCATCATTATGTGTTTTTTTTCTTCTCCTCTCTTATTTTTCTTCTTCTTATCTTATTTTCTTCACAATACAAATTTGAATTAACAAACACAAATTGAAAGTTTAGAAATACAAACAAAATTTACAATAAAAAAAACATTAAACAGTAATTTTTTCATTAATATTTAAAAATATTACAAAACAAATAAAAAAATAATACATTATTTGTCTTGGACACGGTCAACAAAGTCTTTGAGGGGATGTCGTTCGTGGCCCTCTTCGTCGGAGAAGTAGTAGTCCATTAACGCACTATCACCATCAGAGGACGATGATGATTCATTGTCCTCTTCCTGATCTAACAGTTTTCCTCATCATCTGAAGACGATGATGAGTGGGGTCCTCATACCAAACAGAGTCGTCTTCGGGATCTCCAACTTCATCTCATTCTTCGTCGGAGGATTCTTCTCTAAACAATGACCTTTTTTTTTTATTTCTCTTGAATTGGTTATGAATACTAATAGACTACTCCCTTTTTATAATGCTAAACTTAAACTACAACTTAAATGAATTGGTTATGAATTTGTCTTCCCAACCAATTATATTTGTCATCTCAATGAATTCTATTTGTCTTCCCAATGAATTGTATTTCCAATTCTATTTGTCTTCTCAAGTAATTTTCTTATGGTTATGCAACCATGGTGGTTTTCCCAAGTATGCTTGAATGTTATAGATAAAGGAAAAAGTGGAAAAAAACAGAGTCTGGTTTTGTCCAAACGCAGTGGTAGCTGCAAAATGTATTGATATACTCGCGATGTTCGCTTCGTTTGGACAGAAAACAAATTGTCCATTTTTTGTTTTATTTTTTTTGTATTTGACTATGTTTTTCATTTTTTTCAATTCCTATGGGTTTTATACAGTATTGACATATTTGATTTATTGCTAAACCCATTTCTAAACACCCCAACTTGAGATGGTCAAAAGTGGGGTTTAGCAATAAATTAAATATGTAAATATTGTAGCAAACCCATAGGAATTAAGAAAAAATGAAAAAAAAAAATCCAAATACAAAAATTCAAAAAAATGGACAGATTCTGTTTTCTGTCCAAACGTAGCGGTAGCGGCGAGGATATGTATGTTATTCGCAATGGCCACTGCATTGGACAAAATCGAGACTCTGTCTTTTGCCTAAAACGCAGTGGATCATGCGATTAATTTTCTTGGGCTCGCACGTTCCGCTGCATTTGGTTCTCTGTAGGCATTTTGGACAATTTCACATGTGCCGCTGCAATTTTCTTTATTTTGTTCGCATTAGCCGCTACGAATTTATGTGAATGGCTCGCACGCATCGTTGTGTTTTGGTACAAACTCTTACTACTCAATTATGTTTCAGGTCAATTACAATAGTTTTTTTTCAAATCCTCGAGAGGTCTTAGACAGGGATACCCCCTCTCCCCTTGTTATTCATTCTGGCAGCTGAGGTTTTGAGTAGGAATTAAAAAACTGAATTTATTTTTTGAATTTGATGGAAAAAATTAAAATATTTTGCGAAGCGAATCTATAAATGGAAGTGTTTTTGTTTGTATTTTTGTTGCGTTTTTTATATACTATGTATGCAAATATTATAAGCAATGAAAAAACAATTGCAAATAATCACAAAGTTCCTAACTGCATTATATAACCATCATCCCAAATTTTTTATACATAAACATATGGGCATCTTGGATCAACAAGATCAACATTTACAATTGGCTAACAAGATCAACATATGGGCATCTCGTCCTCCTCAACATTTACACCCGAAAATAGTGTCTTATGTTTTTTTGCATTTTATTTACAACTGAGGTGGTAACTGTGTTCTTGTGGCACCATTAATATGAGAAATCTGAGTGCACCTTGCATATTTTTTTATAAACCGAGGCGGTAACTCTGTTCTTGTTGCTCCATCAACAAATTGTTTTGCCCTCGCGGAGGTTCCGACGAGTGTGGGTTCCCCACTCGCACGAACCGCCGGCGAAGGAGAAAAAACAGGGCGAAAAAAACCAAAGATGAATAAGATGGGAATAGGTGGGATGTGTGGTGGCGATTGCGAAGAGGTGGTGGTGAAGTGAAGGAGAAGAAGGAGGAGAGGTGGTGAGGTTGTAGTGGTGAAGGGAAGGAGGAGGAAAGATGGTGGGTTCAAGGGGTAAATGGGTGGAGGAGGAGAGGTGGTGGGGTGAAGCGGATGAGGAGAAGAGGTAGTGAGGTAAAAGGGGGGAGGAGAACGACGATGAGGTGGTGGTGGTGGTGAAAGGGACGAGGATGAGAGGTGGCAGGGGCGAGGTGGTGGGGTGAAAGGGAAGAGGAGAAGGATGAGGTGGTGGGGTAAAAGGGAGGAAGATGAGAGGTGGTGGTGGTGGTAGGTGGCGAGGTGGGGGGATGAAGGGGAGGAAAGGAGGAGGCGGTTGTGGAGAAGAAAGGGAGAGAGGAGAAGATGAGGGTTAGGGTTAGGATTTTTTTTCTTTATATAGTGGTGGTGTCCTTCAGTAATTTAAAAAACAAATTGGTGGTGGTGGTGTCCTTCAGGAGAAGTGGTGGTGTTACTTAGTAGGTGCCAATATAAATTGGGATTTGTTATATGATAGCCTAATCTATTTGCATTTGCAAGCAAAAAAATGCAAACGAAATAGTATTTTGTTAACAACAAACATATATACATGTGTATCAGCCATATGTGGTATATATGTCATCCGATATGTCTTTTTTTTAAGAACGTATTGTGATGTACATTCACTTTTGTTGTTTATTGTTGTAAGTTGTGAGCGTATGTTGGATCTTGTAGCAGGCAAAACACGAAAGTTTACTCTTAATATCTTGTTTCTGCCATATTTACAACTACGTAGTCTTCTTTCTCGTCTCAAATATTATTCCACTTGAAGACAACTTATCTTTTGAAGACTTGTCAACTTTTAGACTCTCAAATATTCTTCCACGTGTTAGCCATATGTGGTATATCATCCGATATTTCATTTGTTTAAGACATACTGTGGTTCTACATTCACTTTTGTTGGTTATGCAGTAAGTTGTAAGCCTATTCTGGATTTTGTAGCAGGCAAAACACTGAAGTTTACTCTTAATATCTTGTTTTTGTCGTATTTTGTAACTATGTAGTATTCTTCTCGTCTCAAATATTCTTCCAGTTGAGGAAAACTTATCTTTTAAAGACTAAACAAAATTTAGACTCTGAAATATTTTTTCCACGTGTCAGCCAAATGTGGTATGCCATCCGATATCTCAATTTTTTAAGAGCGTACTATGAATGTACATTCACTTTTGTTGCTTATGTTTGTACTTGTGAGCCTATGTTGGATATTGTAGCAGGTAAAACACAGAATTACTCTTAATATCTTGTTTTTTCCATTTTACAACTATGTAGTACTCTTTCTTGTCTCAAATATTCTTCCACTTGAGGACAACTTATCTTTTGAAGACTCATCAATATTTAAAGCAATTCATCCATTTCCTCATGAGAAGCTTAATCCAAGCAACCATGGTAGGAATACTATTTGTGAATCATACTAAGAGAAGAAAAAAAAAATGATAGAAAAGTGGCTCCACCGCTAATGGATCTCAACATACTTTCTTCTCAAACTTTTCTATTATACTTGATGATTTAGATATTTGTACAAATAAACACTTCAAATTTATTACGAAAGGTCATGTGAGATCAAGGATTCATATAGAAACAGAAGAGGAAATAGATAATTTGATAACTAATAACATATTTGTTTCAATATTAAGCTCACTCTAGTTATCCGTGACCTGGAGAACCTTTCAGATGTCGTAAAATATACGAATGACGAACTAAAAGTGAGAAACACGCTGTCTAAGATACTACATTCACAATGCAGTAATGTTTGGTTATGTATTAGTAGCATAAATAAGTTTGCCAACCAATCTGAAAATATTTCTCCCTCATCTAACTGGAGTTTGTTATCCAGATCTATAGGCGTGTCCAACGAACGTGATGCCAAATGACTTGTCTCTGTAAGCATATCAATAGCATATTTTCTTTGTGAAAAGGTGAATATTTCCAGGTAACCGCACTACCTCAATATCCCATAAATATTTAGAATGTCCAAGGTCTTTTGTCTTAAAATGTGTGGACAAATTATCTTTGAGAATTGACAATACCTTGTGAATTTGATCATGTAGCGATAGTATCATTAACATATACTAGTAAGAGAACAATGTCCTAAGTAGTCTAAAAGCTAGTTTGATTGTCAATTCTCTAAAACTCACTCCCCTTAACGCAAGCGTGAGGAAAATACTGTAAATTCTCACAGAGATTGCGCTGGAAAAGACTTGAAGAACCCACAACCAATGCTATAATATCATGGTAAATTGTCGATTCTCTAAAATCTCGAACGTATAGAGAGGGAGAATCTAATCACATATCTAGCGAATGTGTGAGACACACAACAAACTCACAATACTATCATCGATAAACACATGAAATGTTTTTGCCCATGGATAACTAGAGTGGACTTAATATTCCAAGTTTCATCTTTAGGATTGCTAACATAATTAAATAATAATTAGAGCCTCAAATAGAAGGTATGTTGAATCAAGTCTAAATTGCCAAATTTTGTTTATAAACTCAATTACGAAAGTAACTTTATTGAAATGAGAAGACGTGTGGTTATAATTCATTCTTTCACATCCAATTGCATTTCATGTAGGTTTGCATGTGCATTCGCATGAAGTGGTTTTTTTTATTTTGAATTTAATCATTTTTAAATCTAAATTAAACCCAACCTTAGAATTTTGGAGAATATTGGTAATGTATTGGTGATATTAGTCCTTGCATGGAGTTTATAACTTCAAAGGCTTAAAATTAAAGGAAATAACAAATTGTAGAATTCTTTCTTTAACTTCTTCAAATTTATAATTTTAGAATACCATTACGCATATAGCCTATCTACCAAACCCAATAGGAATCAATTTTATTGAATTGGTTGAAGTCAAATTATTTATAGACAAAGTATTTGTTGTCTTATTTGGACCCTCGTAAATTTTTTTTTTTGAATATAATATAAAAAATAAACATTTCAATATAATTCTACTTCTACAAAGTCACCAAAAACCTTAAATGTTTGACTTTAATGTGTTTTATTCGTTAATCATATTTAAAGCCGATCTAAATCGCATTTAAAATTGTGAATATATAAAATTAAAATGAAATATAGGATTTGTTATATGATAGACTATCCTGTTTGCTTTAGTATGCAAAAAAATGCAAATGAGATGATGTTTTGCTAACAATAACACATATACATACATGTCAGTCATATGTGGTATGCAATCCGATACGCTATTGTTTTAAGAGCGCATTACATTCACTCTTGTTGCTTACGCTTGTAAGTTGTGAGCCTATACTGGATTTCGTGGTAGGTGGAACATGGAAGTTTACTTTTAATATCTTGTTTCGGCTATATTACAACTATGTTATCTCATTTCTCATCTAAAATATTATTGCACTTGAGGACAACTTATATTTTGAAGACTCATAAACATTTAGAGCAATCCACCTCTCACCTCGTGAGAAAATCCAAACAATCATGGTAGGACTATTAATTGTGAGTCATAAAGTAAAAAAAATGATAGAAAAGTGGCTCAATCGCTAATGCGTTGATGGATAAAAATATGGTTGAATAAAAAATCGACTAAATCGATCGAACCAATCGATTCGGTTCGGTTTCGATTTTAGAAAAATTAAAAAACGATATGGTCGGTTAAGTTTTTGATTTTTATGTGATTTTAACCGACAAAACCGAACCGTCCGAATATATAAAATAAACAATATATATTTTATGTAAAAATAATATAATATGTTTAATTTAATTGGTCGGTTCAATTTTATTTTAGTTTTAGTTGGCCGGTTCGTTTTACGGTATACATAAATTAAAATCGGTTTGATTATCTTAATGTTTGGTTTGGTTTCAGTTTGAAAATTTTGAAACCGATATAAATCGGTTTGGTTCTCGGTTTGGGTGAAGAATCAAACTGTCGATTTGGTTTTCAACCCTAGAAATTATGTGAAATATATGGTATACTTGGTTGATTTATAAAACCAATTATATTGTGTGACTATGATGAGTGACTTAAGTGTGATGATGACCGTTCAAGTTAATGTGATGTCACACTATGGAAAGCTTTACACATATTTTGATTTTTGAGGAATCTATCATCCTCCCAGATTGTACCACAACATCCTGGTTGCAAAATCTGATTAAAACGTTTTGGTTCTCAATTATTTTTGTTAGTTCATAGCTTGTTCTCATCTATAGTAGATGTTAAGTACCTAAGCAATTTTCAAAAGGGAACATTGAACGAATGATTGATTAGATTGACTTTGGTGTCGGGCCTACTAAGGGACTAGGGTGGGGGGGGGGGGGGGGGGGGGGGGGGGGCAGCTGCCCCCCTCAACTTTCAAAATAGTTTGAGTATATATCTAGCGTTCCAAAAAACTTTAATAAATAATACAAAATTAGGTCATTAAAAAGATTTACAAAAGTTTTACCATGTATGTCTATTTGGCCTAGCGTTTAGTTATTTAACCTTTTTGCTAATTGATCTATGTTCGATCCTCTTGGAGCGATAGTTTTTTTTGGTATATTTCACTGTTTCTTAGTAACACCGTTGATATTACTATTTTATCTTATTGTAACATGTCCTTGATTTGTAATGACCATCAATGAAAACCATCAACTTAAGAAACAAGAATTTGAGTTGTTGAATAAGAAGGGATGTGTCACCTTTTAGAATTGATGTAAATAGGAATTGATGAATTCAATTTTCGCTCCCTGCTTTGATCCTGTTCTTGCTAATGTGTTGACCTGCACAAGCAACATACGTGAGCCACAAACCACCGTGGGGTGGCTGATGAGACTCCGATGCTAAAGTCAGACAGGGATCTAAGGAAGGTGTGATGCTGTAACAGGACATTTATAACATACCTTAGCTTACCAACCTCATGTCTTATTTATAGTGCAAGGAGTCCTGATTCAACCAGGCCATCATAGGCGTAGTTTAAGGAGGAGATCTTCGTGGAGATCCCTCTCTAATTAAGAGTAGTGTTGTAGGAGGGAATTTTCTTGTTAGCTCTGCACTCCTAGATACGCGGGAGATAGTTCCCAATCCAAGAACAATTCGTAGAAAGGAGTTTCCTTGTGTGAAAGATACTTTGGTGTTTGCTTCCTAGTTGGAAGCAGAGAGCAGCTGTAATTGCCCGTCCGAAGCTGATCCACGAGATACTTGCCTGAAGAGGGTTTATGGGTATTGAAGATAGCTGTGAGACATGTGGGTCTAGCATGCTTGTGAGAGTCCGGGTTCGCTTAGCAGACTGAAGTTGAGCGGGCTTATATCCGCTTGGGCTGGATCTGTACTGGGCCGATGCTTGAGACCGTAGTTCCTCAAGATCATCATGACACATTTTCAGCGCGGGGATGTGACCATTTTTATGTATCATCAGCTACTCCCCTGAGTTAGTGGGTCGTCACATCGGTTCAATAAGTCATCTCTTGAAGGGATGCAATGTTCATGATGATTGAGTCTGAATCGTTGATTGAGCCGCACGCTGCATTAATTGGGCGTACGTTGATTTGGCGGAACAAAGGCGAAAACCTATCCTCTATATAGGTCATCCGTAGTGTTGAGTCTGATGCTTCTGTTTTACTTACTTTTACAGATATTGTTATGAAATGTTCGTTTGTCTTCTTCATGGCTCGACAAAACCTTCTTGATGATGCTGTCTGGCTAAGGACCTAGAGTTTTTTGAAGACAGGTTGTTATCTGAGCTTGGTCTTGGTGAAATTCGTACAAAGTTTGGAGTTCCTGAAGACTTGCCGTTTTACCTTCTGACGGGCGACCAGACGCCAATGTCGCCTCCTGCCGATTTATCTGTTTACATTGGGGGATGCTTCAAACTGGGGTGTGTTTCCTGGTTCTGGACATGATTTGGGAGTTCTTGGATCTCTTAGGGATTCCTCCAACTCAGTTGGGATCCAATGGATACAGGATCATCCTCATGATTCTGCTTAGTGCTAAGGAGGTCGGCGCCTTGTCGTCTTATTTTGGCATAGGCTGGTTGAATTAATAGGACGTTGTTCGGTCTGTTTGCGGTAGAGAGTTTGACCGCTTTGTATTGTGAACGACTTGGAGTCATTGCTGCATAGTTATGTCCAATAGTGGGCATGTTGCGAACAATTTAATTGGGGGTTGAGTTATCCGAGTTGTGTCATGTTCCTTAGGTAAGCTGCTTGAAGTTTACCTTGTTTGCCTGACTAGTCGGTTGTAGCTGTTGCCGTGGGATAGCTGTGGTAGCCGAATGTACGCGTCAGCGCTTGTGCTGAGTCAGGTGCCATAAGCTCGGGTTGGCATCCTAATTAGCTTTTATCCGGGCATCGGCTGTACTATCTTTGTACCAGCACAAATGGAATTTTCTAATGTTAGAATGTCAATCCGTTTGAGTGTGAAGATGCTGACTCACTTGAATTCATGTTTGCACCCGCTGTCTTGGAGGAAAGCGGAGGTTGTGTGGAGAGCTACTTGAGATTCCCACCTTCCGAGTCATTTATGTTTGAGCTATGTGGACTACAGATTCGGCGAGTAAAGCCAGGCTGAAGAGCAGTGGCCCCGTGGCATGCCATCGGAATCAGTTCGGGACTGACTATGCTCCCACATTTCGAATCATTTATGTCCGAGCGAGGCAGACTACAGATTCGAGGAGTAAAGGTTTGGCGACCAGGCTGAAGAGCAATGGTTCCGTTGCAAGCCATCGGAATCAATCCGGGACTGACTAGGCTCCCACCTTTCAAACCGTTGACACCTTCCCCTCGCAGTGGGGGGCTACGTATTCGAGAGGGGTTTGGCAACCATGCTGAAGAGCAGTGGTCTCGTGGCAAACTGTCAAAATCAATTCGGGATTGACTAGGCTTTCACCATCCAAATTATCTACACCTGAGTGCACCAAGCTACAAATTTGGGAGGGTTCGGCAGCCACGCTGAAAAGCGGCAGTTCCATGACAAACCGTAAGAATCGTGGCTGACTGGGTTCCCACCTTCTAGACTATCTACACCCTCACAACGCGGGCTACAAGTCCAGGTTTGGTGATTTGGCGGCCACGCTAAAAAGCAATAATCTTGTGGCGAGCCATCGGAATCAGTTCGGGACTAACTAGGCTCCCACCTTCCGAATTATCTACACCCTCGCAATGGGGCTACAAGTCCAGATTTTGATCAGAAGTTTTCATTGCTAGTCGTCACTAGCTAGGCTTACTTGATTAGGTTCGGCGATCATTAGCCGCAAGGAGAGGCAATGATCCCTGGCGAGTCAACGTTACCAGGCGTGATAGCGCTGATTAGACTCCCACTTCCTAAACCGTCAATGCCCACGCTGAGCAGACTAGGTGTCGAGTTGAACCAGAAGTTGTCGTCATCAGCTTTGGCTGACTAAGCTTGCATGGTTTGAAAAAAAGTTCCATCTTCTAAGGGGCGCGCGAACCTAGCGGTTCATGGTATAGACGAAGTTACCTTAACTCATCGAGTGGTAAATTTCATATGTCAGGGTTGGCTAGGATCTCTTAATGCTTGTGCCAAGCATGCGACAGAATGTTGTTTGAATAATGGGCCGAGCCCATGGGACCGCAGAGGAGGGACTGGGGAGTAGTGTGCTGCGTGTATGGCGTAAATCACATGGTAATATGTGGATGGCATAGGCTGTGTGACGTTGAGTATCAGTTATTCCCTCTAAATTGATGGGGTTGTGTGCAGCGCCATTAATTTGAATGGCGTAGTCTGCGCAGTTTCCTTAGGAACCGTCGTCTACTCATTTTTATACCGCATTGAATGCTTGACATTTAATGCTGAAGTACCCGCTTGGTGAACCATCATGTCTATATAATGGTGTTTTTAAATCATTGTAGGCACTATCTTTCGCAAAGTTTATCTTCTATAATGTTATCACTTGAAGAGAGTGTTTTGGGTTTTCAAAAAGCTGAAGAAAACGCTTTGGGTTTTTCAAAGGCTGAAGGTGGATCTCACTCTTTGGAGTCTCCGAATGTTCTAACATTTGCAAAGGTCTAGCACAGTAATAGTTGTCGTTGTGCATCGTCACCTGCTATGGGTGAGCATGTAGTTTATCTGCTAAAGTCTCGTAATCTCTTTTCATATCACGGAGAAGTAGTATGGATTGTTTCCCAAGGGAAGAGTTTGCCTTTTATGTGCAGGTGCCTTATCGTTGTTCCTGAATGTTTGATCTCAGAGATAAAATTTGCATCTTACTCCGTGGTGGTTGCCTTTGCCACTTCTCGATTAACACCGTCGCTCCCTTGGGTTGGAAGTCGGCATCCGGGTTGAAAGTGGAGTTGGAAATGGCCTGTTGGAGTGGACCATTGATTCCCAAATATTCCAGTCCCCCTTGCGCGGGAGGGTGTATGCATTCCGAGTTCACTTGATACTTGTCCCAAGTTCACGAAGTGTTGGAATTGGGCCTGAGTTTTCGCCGGTGCTTCTGGTTGTCGATTTTGTACCCCCGCAGACCATATTTGATGGCGGTGTTCCGTGGAGCATTCTTTCGCTTGTAGGTAGCTTGCCCTGGATTGTTTGTGTCGCTTACAAGGTCAGACAGTTTGAGCAAATCCTCATTCCATGTATACCGGATGCCTGCAATATGTAGTCTTTTGTATCCGCCTCATAGCGTTCGTAGTATGTAGTCTTTTGTATCCGCCTCATAGCGTTCGTAGTATGTAGTCTTTTGTTACATCTTTCAAATAATCAATAGAGTTTATTTTTGAAATTCTTTTTTGTTTTCTTTTCTTAAATGATTGTGAATCACATAAGTCTATTTAAGAACTCTAAACTCAATATTGACTATGGAAAGGAAAACAAACAACTTAAAACAAACTAACTATTGACGGAGATAAACTGATCTTAGCTTCGAAGTGAATTCGGATAGCTCTCGCAGATCTTTTGGCGGACTGTTGAGGCGTCATACAGGCTACTGAAGATCAAACCTTGTAAAGGTGCGAATCTTCGTTATGACAGAATGTCGGGAGGATGCACATCTTTTTGCCACAGTCCTATTGTCTCGTCGAGCGGAAGAGCTTGTTGCTCCTGTACCGCTTGAAAGTAATGTAGCCGTCGTCGTTTGGCCTGGCACTGGTTCGGGCTGCTCTGCAAGATGTAGTTGAATCTAGGAACACTCTATTTGTTTCATTGCGGCATAGTGGCGGCCTCGTGCCGCAGGTTGGTCTCCACGTATTGCTTATTCGGAGTGGTTAGCAATATACTTAACACATTGATGAAGGGTGGAGATCACTACTTCCATTTGGTGGAGCCACGGTGTTCCCAAGATAAGGTTGTAGGACGACAGCGCGTCCACCATCATGAAGTCCAGAAGAAGACTTCTTCATTCGCAGTTCTCCAGCCACCGTAGCTAATTTTATCTTTTCGAGGGAAAAACATGTTTCCCCACTGAATCCAATCAGCGGGTGCTCCGATGGTGCTAGGCTTTCCTCTTTGACGTCCATGTTGAGGAAAGCATTGTAAAACAGAACGTTGAGCGAGCTTCCTGTGTTGACGAGAGCTCTTTTCACTTCCCACTTTGCGATGGAAACAAAGATGACCAAGGCTTCATTGTGAGGCGCTCAGACTCCATCGAGGTCCTTGTCCGTGAAAGTCAAAGTGGGAATGGGGTTCTGAATTCTTGAATAGCAAACGCATTTGTCATCATCCGCGGGTCGTGTCCGCATATCCAGTAAGAGGACCTGTACGACTGGTCTTCATTCGGTCCGACTTCATGAAAGACGTATATTATCCCAGGAGTCTCCTTCTTTATCTTTTTAACTGACTCCCCCCAGTCTTTGGTCTATTCTAATTACTTCTCAGACTTCAGGAAGTTTTTAAATTTGCCTTTGCGGATCCAGTACTCCACTTCATACCTCAGACTTTTGCAGTCGTTGGTGTTGTGGCCGCCTTCCTTGTGGTACGCACAATGTTTGTCGTTGTTCTGCTTGGCAGGGTCTCCGTGTTGTGTCTTCGGGGGCCACTTCAATTCCTCCAAATTTTTCATGGAGTTGAGTACATCCGACAAACTAGCATTTAGGGGTGTCATGATTCTGGATCCAATGAAGTTGGATGATTTCTCCAGCCTGGGTCGACTAGGGTCAAGTCTGTTGTCGTTGCGCTTCCTTTTGCTTTGTTCATCATCCTCACATCTCTTTCCCTCCTTATTGTCTCTAGAAGCGGAGGGCTTCCTATCGCCTTCGATCTCCCTCTTAGTGGTCCTTGACTCCTCTAGGGTGATGTGTCTCTCGACGCTCTTGAAAAGTTTTGCCATGTCCAGAGGGGGCTCCAATGTGAGGTCCTCGAAGAGTTTTCCCTCTCCGAGGCCCACAGTGAATGTCGTCACAGTTGTATCGTCGATGCACTCGTCAATGAGGGTTAGCTCGTTGTTGAAGCATGTGACATACTCTCGGAGCGTCACGCCATACCTTTGCCTTAAAGAGAGTATGTAGTGCGGGCCTTTTCTGAAACGTTGGCTTCGGACGTAACGTGTCAGAAACTCCTTTGCCAATGTTTTGAATGAGTCGATTGACTTCGGTGGAAGGCTGTGGAACTACGTCAATGCAGAGCCTTTAAGACTGGTGGAAAAGGTTTTGCACATAACGGACTCGGATCCTTCCTTGAGTGCCATTATGTGCTGGTAATGGCACAGATGATCGAAAGGATCGGTGGTCCCGTCATAGGAATTGAGCTTCAGGGGAGTGAACTTCCTCGAAAGTGTTTCGCTCATGATCCGGTCCACAAAGGGTGGGACGGTGAGACGATATAGTACGTTCGGGTCATGCGTTCCTCTGCAGAGGGGGTTCTCGGGACCTAGCCTCTCTGTCATGGCAGCGAGCTCAGCGTTAGCCGCGCAATCTCCATTAGTCCAATGGGAATTGGCTGGGGCCTGGCTCTTCTGCGCTTGCTCCCTATCATCCACTAAAGGTGGAGGCCTGTGTTGTTCCTGGTGTCCATTAGTAGTGGGTGAATTTTGTCGTGTAAGCGTCTCCACTGCCTTGATGACCTACTATATTTGAAACTTTTTTCTTTTCTTTGGGAAGTGGCGGTAATGTCAAACAATTCTCTGTTTTGAGAAGTCTGTAGGCTTGAGGGGAATGGAAAGCCAATGAGACTGTCTTTTCAAGTTTCGGAATTGGAGTGACCCACACGACCATAAACTTTTCACATAGCGTGTATCCATGCCGTTGGTATGGGTACAGTCCATGCATTCGGCATGTCACCCTAGTCTTTGGGTCGTGCCTTCGGCACTCACCAAATATGTTACTAAATTACCAATTATGGAAAGAAATTATCTAACCTTGATAACATAATTCACTTGTTCTCGTTATAAAGTAGATATTGTTTAAAACAAAAGAAATGTGGAGACCTATAAAGAAATGTAGGGTGTAAATAGGATGACGATGTTTGTTAAAATCTAATGAGTTGGATCATATGGTAATGGGCTATTGAGATCGTTGGGTTAAGTGGAGTTGTTGGGCTTAATAAGTTGATATGGTTGACTTTAAAGTGGACGGGGAATGGCATTTTCAGAATTGACGAATGGGGAGAGCATTTTCATAATTTTGAGAATTGAGAGCATTTTCATAATTTGGTGAATGGGATGAGCATTTTTATAATTTAGCTAATGAGGAGGGGCATTTTCAAAATTTGGCGAATGGGGACGGGAGGGGCATTTTTGGTATTTGACGAATGGAAGGGGCATTCTTGTAATTTGACAAATGGAGGACTTTTTCGTAATTTGATGAATGGGAGCGTGTTTTCGTAATTTAGCAAATGTGCATGGCATTTTCGTAATTGGAAAGTGGGATAAGATGGGCACTTTCGAAAACCTTTAAGTTTGGTGAGGGCATTTTGGAAATTTTAAAAGGACAGATTGACACACATTGAACAATGATTGCCAATTGTCGTTAGAGATACGAATATTGGTTGAGGGGAAGTGGGGTCTTTCCGATGGCTAACTTTTGAAAAATTAATAGGTATAAGCCAATAAGGGCATGCCATGTCAACCAATGTTAAATGAATATAGATTATGATTTTTGAATGTTGGAGTAGAAGCACATTGAAAATTAAATATAAATACATCAAGTTTGATTTGTATATTATTTTCTATATCAGCATACAAGAAAGCCCTATTTTTAAATCAAAGTATTGTATTCTAAAAATCTTATCAAGGGAAAATCAACATTTTAATATAAAACAATGATAACTGGATAGTCAAAGTATTAGTTTTTTCACAATCACTTTCTTCATTGTTTATATTTATCGACAAAGATGAAGATAGCAAATTTTCATAACGATTGAGATATCCCTAATATTCATCATCTTCTCTTTGTCACCCTTATCTAAGTATATAATAAGTGTAAATGAAAATAATATTTCGAAATAGGGTCATAAAGATATATAGAATAAGCAGTTTAAAATATATAATGGATCTCAACATACTTTCATCTCAAACTTTTTTGTTCTACTTGATTATTTAGATAATTGCACAAATAAATACTTCAAATTTAGTGCAAAGATCACAATAGATTAGGGATCCGTACAAAAAGAGTGAGAAGAAATAGAGGAGAATTTGACAACTAATAATAGCAGTTTTATTGGAATATTAAGCTCACTTTAGTTATTCATAATCTGAAGAACCTTTCGGATATCACAAATTACCAACTACAGCCTGAAAAATGAGGAACACTCAGCGTGTGCATAAACTGAGATATTACACTCACAACATATGAAATGTTTGGTCGTGTGATAATAGAATGAATAAGTTTGCCAACCAATCTTCGTATCTTTCAACATCTTAAAATACTTCTCCCTCATCTAACTAGAGTTTGTTATTCGGATCCATAGGAGCGTCGAACGAGCATGACGCCGAATGACATGTCTCTGTAAGTTGATAAATCACATATTTTCTTTGTCAAAGATGAATCTTTCCAGGTAACCACACTATCTCAATACCCATGAAATACTTAAAATCTTCAAGGTCTTTTATCTTAAAATGTTCAGACAAATTATCCTTGAGAATGACAACACCTTGTTTGATCATGTAATGATAATATCATCGACATACACTACCAATAGAACAGTGCCCTAAGTAGTCTAAGAGTTCATTTGATTGTCAATTTTTTGAAATCTCGAATTTGTAAAACAATGCTCTGAGTAGTCTTAAAGCTCGTTTGATTGTCAATATCTTTTGAAAATCGAATTTGTAGAGCAATATCCTGAGTAGTCTAAAAGCTTGTTTGATTGTCAAATTTTAAAAAGCTCAATTTTGTAGAGAGGGAAATCTAATCATATATTTAGCGGAGTCATGAAACTACAACATACATTGGTGGGAGCCAATAGAACAACGACACCACAAGTTCACATGGTACTACCATGGATAAACCTGTGGAAAATTTTGGCCCATGGATAATTGGAGTGGGCCGTGGGCTTAATATTTCAACTCCATTCAACGTAAGCGCAATGAAAATATCAAAATTTTCTCAGAGATTACGCAAGACGAGACTTGAACCCACGACCTCTGACTACTAATGCTCTAATACCATGATAAATTGTCAATTATCTAAAAGTTTGAACTTGTAGCGAAGAATCTAATCACATATCGAGTAGAAGATAAAGCGGATGCATGAGACTATAATATATATCGGTAGGTACTAATAGTACGACACCGTAAACTAACATGATACTACCGTGGATAAATACATGAAAATTTTAGCCTATGGATAACTACAATGGACTTAATATTTCAACAAGTGTCATCTATAGAATTGCTAACATAATTAAATAATAATAAGGGTCTATAATTTGAAACACAAAGTATGTTGAGTCAAGTCTAAATAACCAAACTTTATTTATAAACTCCATTACGAAAATAACTTTGTTGAAATGAGAAGATATATAGGTTACAATTCATTCTTCCACATCCAATTGCATGTCATGTAGGCTTGCATGTGCATTTACATCAAGTAGTTTTTTTTTTGAATTTTTAATCTTTTAACTTAAATTATTTTTTATAATCTAAATTAAACCCAACCTTAGAATTTTGAATAATGATGGTAATGTATTGGTTATATTAGTGATTGCATGGCGTTTAGAATTTTAAATGCTTAAAAGTTGAGGAAATAATAAATTGTAGAATCTTTGCTTTTAACTTTTTTGAATTTATCATTTTAGAATACCATTATGTGGAGCATATATGACAAATCCAATAGGAATCAATTTTGATGGATTCATTGAAGTGAAATTAATTATAGACAAATATTTGTTGTCTTATTTGGACTCTCGAAAAAAAAAATCTTGGCCTATGATATAAATTAATAACATATGTTGATATAATTCTATTTCTACAAAGTTATCAAAGACCTTGAATGTTTGACCTTAATGTATTTTATTAGTTAAACATATTTAAAACCTGATCCGTATCACATTTAATTTTATTTGAAATATACAAAATTAAAATGGGAAATTAAATAAAAAAATTATTTGTTATATGTTAGCCTAACCTATTTGCATTAGCAGGCAAAAAATTGCAAACGAGTTGGTATTTTGCTAAAAATAAACACATATATGTACATGTCAGCCATATGTGGTATTTCATCCGATATGTCTTTTTTTTTTTTTTTTTTTTAAGAATGTACTATAGGTGTACATTCACTTTTGTTGTTTACGCTTATAAGTTGTAACCCTGTGCTGGATCTTGTAGCGAGCAAAACACGGGAGTTTACTCTTAATATCTTGTTTCTGCCATATTTACAACTATGTAGTCTTTTTTTTTTTTTTTTTTTTTTTTCTCATTTCTAATATTCTTCCACTTGAGGACAATTTATATTTTGAAGACTCATCAATATTTAGACTCTCAAATATTCTTCCACGTGTCATCCATATGTGGTATATCATCCAATATCTCATTTTTTTAAGAGCGTATGATGGATGTACATTCACTTTTGTTGCTTACGTAGCCTATGCCGCATGAAAGTTTACCCTTAATATTTTATTTTTGCCATATTTACAACTATGTAGCCTTCTTATCATTTCAAATATTCTTCCACTTGAGGATAACTTATCTTTCGAAGACTCATCAATATTTAGAGCAATCCACCCTCTCCTTGTGAGAAGCTTAATCCACATAGCCATGTTTGGAATATTAATTGTGAATCATACTAACATAAAATAAAAAGATGATTGAAAAGTGGCTCCACTGCTAATGGATCATATACTTTCATCTAAAACTTTTCCGTTCTACTTGATAATTTAGATAATTACACAAATAAACAATTCAAATTTATTGCAAAGGTTATGAAAGATTAGCGATCTATACAGAAAGAAAGAGAGGAAATAAAGACTATGATAACTGATAACAGTTGTTGGAATATTAAGCTCACTCTATTTATCCATGACCTGAAGAACCTTTCAAATATTGCAAAATACAAATTACGACCTAAAAGTTAGAAACACACGACGTGTGCATAAACTAAGACACTACACTCACGACATATGAAATGTCTAGTCGTGTGATAGTAGCATAAATAAACTTGCCAACCAATGTGGAAATACTTCTCCCTCATCTAACTGGAATTTGTTATTTAGATTCCTAGGAGTGTCCAACAAGCATGATATCAATTGACATGCCTTTGTAAGCATGACAATAACATATTTTCTTTGTAAAAGGTGAACTTTCTAGGTAACCACACACAAATTATTCTTGAGAATGACAATATCTTGTGAATATGATCCGGTGGTGATAATATCAGTAACATACACTACGAATAAAACAATGCCCTGAGTAGTCTAAAAGGTTATTTGATTGTCAATTATCTAAATGTTCATTTCCCCTCACCATAAGCGCGAGGAAAATACTGAAAATTCTAACAAAGATTGCGCTGGACAAGACTTGAACCCACGACCTGCGATGACTAATGCTCTAATACCATGTAAATTATCAATTTTCTAAAAGCTCGAACTTGTAGAGGATGAATTTAATAACATATCTAGCTGAAACGAGAGCAGAGGTGTGAGACTAAAACATAAATTGATGGGTACCAATCGTACAATGACACAACAAACTCACACTATACTACATTCGATAAAAACATGAAAAATTGTTGCCCATGGATAACTAGAATGGACTTAATATTGGAACAAGTTTCATTTTTAGAATTGCTAACATAATCAAATAATAATTAGGGTCTAAAATCTAAAACACAAAGTATGTTGAAGTCAATTCTAAATAGCCAATTTTTTTTATAAACTCCATCACGAAAATAACTTTGTTGAAATGAGAAGACGTGTGATTATAATTCATTCTTCCACATCCAATTGCATTTCATATAAGTTTTTATGTGCATTTACATGAAGTAGTTTTTTTTTTTTTTTTTGAATTTTTAATCTTTTAACTTATTTTTTTAATTCTAAATTAAACCCATTCTTAGAATTTTGGAGAATGGTGGTAATGTAATGGTGATATTATAGTCATTGGATGGAGTTTATAACTTCAAATGCTTAAAAGCTAAGGAAATAACAAATTGCATAATCTTTGCTTTAACTTCTTTGAATTATTATTTTAGAATGACCATTAGGGGAGAGCCTATTTAACAAACCCAATCGAAATCAAATTTATTGGATTAGTTGAAGTCAAATTAATTATAGACAAAGTATTTGTTGTCTTATTTAGATTTTCTTCAAAAAAAAGTTCTTTGACTATAATATAAATTAATAACACATGTCAATATAATTCTATTTCTACAAAAGTCACCAAAGATCTTGAATGTTTGATCTTAATGTATTTTACTTTGTTAATCATATTTAAAGCGCGATTCGAATCACATTTAAAATTGTGGAATATACAAAATGAAAATGAAAAATCAAAATATGAGATTTGTTATATGATAGTCGTTCCTATTTTCATTATTAGGTAAAAAAGTGCAAACAAGATGGTATTTTTCTAACAATAAACACATGTACGTATGTGTCAGTCATACGTAGTATGTCATCCGATATATCATTTTCTTAAGAGTGTTGTGGATGTACATTCACTCTTGTTGCTTACGCTTATATGTTGTGAATCCACGCTGAATTTTGTAGCAAGCAGAACATGGAAGTTTACTCTTAATGTCTTGTTTCTGTCATATTTACAACTATATAGTCTTCTTTCTCATTTCAAATATTCTTAACACTCGAGGACAACTTATCTTTTGAAGACTCATCAGCATTTAAAGCAATCCACCTCTCTCCTCGTAAGAAGCTTAATCTAACAACCATGTTAGAAATATTAATTGTGATTCATACTAAGACAAAGTTAAAATGATAGAAAACGGCTCAACCGCTAATGTGTTGATAACATTTTTGTGAATTATGGAAAAAAAATGTATATAACCTGTATAACTACTATTGGGTTATTATAAAATCAATATAGTCAATATGTGAAATATAAAACATACTTGGTTGATTTATAAAACCAATTACATTGAGTGACTTGGATGAGTGACTTAAGTGTGAGGATGATCATTCAAGTCAACATGCTATGTACAATCTAGAAAGCTTTACACGTACTTTGATAAATCTGTCATCCTCCCATATTGTACCGCGACATCCTGATTGCACAATCTGATTATAAAATTTTGATTCCCAATTATTTTTGTTAGTTCGTAGATCCTTAGTAGATGTTAGGCAATTAAGCAATTTGCAAAAGCGAATGTTGAATGAACGATTTACCAGATTGACTTTAGTTAACCCTAACCTCAATCAATGGTGAACCTACTAAGGGACTGGGGGTAGGGGGACAGCTGCCCCCTCCCACCTTCCTCAACTTTCAAAATAGTTTGAGTATATATGTATCATTTCTAAAATTATAATATATAATACAAAATTAGGTCATTAGAAACATTTATAATTTTTTTTCTACCATCTATGCCTATTTGGCCTAGTGTTTGGTTATTTTACCTTTTTGCTATTGATATATGTTTAATTCTCTTGGAAGGATATATTTCACCGCCTCTCAGTAGCGTCATTAATATTACTATTCTATCTTATTGTTACATGTTCTTGATTTTTTCATGATATTTATATGCATTATGATAGCTAATTAATTGAAAATAAAAAAAAGATTTTGTTTGCAGGTGGTATAAAACCCACAACAAAAAACCAATATTATAAACACACAACAAAAAATATGTTTGAAATAAATATCTAAATAATAACTGTAGAGCTCAATGAAAATATACCATTAGTCCATACAAAATTTGAGGGTTAGATTGAATCGTAAAAACTATTTTTTCCTATAAATTGTTTAAGATCTTATTACGTTTGCACATTTCATATATATTTTTTAGTTTAAACTTGCATACTTATTTAATTATATTATATTTTTATTTATGTATTCTAGTTATTATCCTCATTTGTCTTTGCTATGTTTGTCAACGAAATGACTTTATGACTTAAAATAGAACTATAGGCAGTGGCGGATCCAAGATTTTTATCTAGAATGGGCAAAGTATACCACATTAATTTAGTTGAGCCGATAACATTTTAAATTATATATGCACACAAATTTTGAGTTTTGAAAATTAAGAAATTTAAGTTTTTATTGATAAAAATGGCGAGACATCTTTTAAATGCACCCCATAAGAACTGGTTTCTAATGACAAATTATATGATTTGTACATAATAACAAAAAATTAGAAGAAATAAAAGACATTACAAAAAATAAAGAGATCAACGTTTACGAAAATTTACTGAAATTATATTATAGGAATTAATTTTACATGTAAAACAGATAGACATAAACCTAGAAAAAATGGTGAACTATAAAACCATAATTTATGTATGAGGGAGCATTTTTTATTTTGATAATAATTTGAGGGAGTCATTTATGGCTTAATAATTATTCTATGTAGTTGAGGGAGCAATTTAGACTTTGATAATAGTATGTTTAGTTTTCTAGGGGCTAAAATACAATATTTCAAGTTTAAGGGGGCAAAATTTTGCTTAATCATAATATGCTTAATTTTGAAGGGGGGGGGGGGGGGGGGGGGGGGCAATAGTTAAGTGATCTTCTCAGGGACCCATCATTCTCTATGTTGTTTGAATACACTTGGAAGATTGAGAGGGGGCAACTGCGGCACTACCCCTCTTCCTCTATACTGACTATACTATAGGGTTGAATCGGATATATACAATGCATTTGTACATTTTTTTTATAGTTGTACTTATTAGATAAATGTACAATACTAAATTACAATTAATATTTTCTGATTTTTATGTCTACTTGTGGATGTTATTTGAAGTTTGTTATTAAATTATCAACCTAAGCAGGAAAATTCCTAGCTCCGCTTTGGATAATAATTACTATCACGGGTCAATAATGTACTACATTCCGGAGTCTGCCACTGACTATAATCGATTAAACTACCACGTGAGACATAGGAGCCAAGCCTTACATTTCCAAAGACAAAATGGATGCTCTAATCAATCTGGTGGTATAATGTCTAAGACATTTTCCAGAATCCGCCATTAAAAGCACACTCTATAATCTCTTCAAACCCTAAGTCCATTCCCGCCATGGTCATCTTACACTCCTCAATCAACCAATCATCTTCTCCACTCAACACGAATTCACACTTCTTCTCGATTTCATTTCACCGTAAGTGATCTTCTCAGGGACCCATCATTCTCTATGTTGTTTGAATACACTTGGAAGATTGAGAGGGGGCAACTGCGGCACTACCCCTCTTCCTCTATACTGACTATACTATAGGGTTGAATCGGATATATACAATGCATTTGTATATTTTTTTTTATAGTTGTACTTATTAGATAAATGTACAATACTAAATTACAATTAATATTTTCTGATTTTTATGTCTACTTGTGGATGTTATTTGAAGTTTGTTATTAAATTATCAACCTAAGCAGGAAAATTCCTAGCTCCGCTTTGGATAATAATTACTATCACGGGTCAATAATGTACTACATTCCGGAGTCTGCCACTGACTATAATCGATTAAACTACCACGTGAGACATAGGAGCCAAGCCTTACATTTCCAAAGACAAAATGGATGCTCTAATCAATCTGGTGGTATAATGTCTAAGACATTTTCCAGAATCCGCCATTAAAAGCACACTCTATAATCTCTTCAAACCCTAAGTCCATTCCCGCCATGGTCATCTTACACTCCTCAATCAACCAATCATCTTCTCCACTCAACACGAATTCACACTTCTTCTCGATTTCATTTCACCGTAAGTGATCTTCTCAGGGACCCATCATTCTCTATGTTGTTTGAATACACTTGGAAGATTGAGAGGGGGCAACTGCGGCACTACCCCTCTTCCTCTATACTGACTATACTATAGGGTTGAATCGGATATATACAATGCATTTGTACATTTTTTTTATAGTTGTACTTATTAGATAAATGTACAATACTAAATTACAATTAATATTTTCTGATTTTTATGTCTACTTGTGGATGTTATTTGAAGTTTGTTATTAAATTATCAACCTAAGCAGGAAAATTCCTAGCTCCGCTTTGGATAATAATTACTATCACGGGTCAATAATGTACTACATTCCGGAGTCTGCCACTGACTATAATCGATTAAACTACCACGTGAGACATAGGAGCCAAGCCTTACATTTCCAAAGACAAAATGGATGCTCTAATCAATCTGGTGGTATAATGTCTAGACATTTTCCAGAATCCGCCATTAAAAGCACACTCTATAATCTCTTCAAACCCTAAGTCCATTCCCGCCATGGTCATCTTACACTCCTCAATCAACCAATCATCTTCTCTACTCAACACGAATTCACACTTCTTCTCGATTTCATTTCACTGTAAGGTCTTTCCCTACACACCTCTGCATTCACTTTCCCCAATTTAAATTAATCAATTTCTCCCAAATTCTAGGTTTTGAACATTTCTTTGTCACAATTCAGGTTGAAAGCCTGCCGCCTCTGTCCTGATGCAATTAACTTTTACACATTGTTGATAGAATTCGAAATTTTGGAACTAAAATGGTTGGTTTTAGGTCAAGAAATCTCGGTTCTTAAGAAGAATTACCAAACGCCCATCACTGTTATTACTGATTTCAGCGTGCAGGCGTTGATCAACTTGGGTAATTCTTGTTTCTGACTTCATTGTGCCGAATTTCTGCTCGAATTTTAACTTGAAGTTCATTTTTTTTATTAAGTTCAATTTTTATGTTTTTTAAGAGCTTGGAAGATTGTTTCCGTCGATTCCATTGGTGGCCGAAGAGGATTTGGCCTTCTTGAGATCAAATAATTGAGTTAGTGCTGTAAATGATATAACGGAACCTGGGAGTAGATTATTCACTGAAGATGATGTATTGCAAGCTATTGACTGAAGAGGGAAATATGCATTTGGTTTTGGACCTAAGCCAGCAACATATTGGTGAGTTCGAAAAAGCATTGTGACAGTCGAACTCCATATACTGAATTCTTACATGCTAGAAATTAATCTTTGTCATGATTGTAGTTATATAGTACATTCACTGGGGTTTAAGCTTTTGGAGGATTGTCAGAAGCACCATATCAAGCACCTTGTACCCTTGTTAAATATTGATGCACATATCATAAGCCTCTTTATTATTGTAAACAAAAGATACTTCATTTAAAAAACTTTCTGGTATCAGATACATATTGGACACTAAGTGTAGAGATCATTAATTTTTTGACATATCTTTCAAAAGTTACATTTTTACAAATGTTGGCAAGTTAGTAACACATATTGATCTACAAATGAAAGAAAATGATGATAATTTAAAACTTATTGCTGAAAATGTAATTAGTATTACAATATACATGTTTGTTCCTCCCCACCCCCCAAAAAAATAAAATAAAATAAAAATAAACGTAAAATAATAATAATAATAATAATAAAAATAAATAAATAAATAATTAATTAAAAATAAAAATAAAACCGAAAACTAAAAGATTTATGTACTTCCTATCTGCTCGCTGACCAAGTTTATTTACATGATACAGATACTTGATCCAATTGATGGCACACATGGTTTTCTGAAAGGTATCTCGGCCTTGTACGTGGTATGTTTCTGTATTCTTCCTCTCTTTTTTAGTACTTTTACTAAACATAAGGAATAAAAAACTAGTGTCTTCCTCCATAATCTCTTGAGCGTGTGAGGTTATGTAGGCAATTGACGTACGGGATGAACAAGATAGTATTAAATGAATTGGCCAGATGACTAAGTGCACGTACTTTAGTCTGATAATGCGCTGAGCCACTTTCATGTTGTTCTGTTAGAACTTAGAAACAATGATGTGTGTGGGTTTATCAACAAATTTGTATGGGATTACTAAAAAACATCACACTAGATCAAGGGAACTAAACTTCGAAGCTGAAGAACTGGCCATTATCAGTTCATGTGTTTTCTTCTATAGTAGACTCTGAAAGATAATATTTGGTATTAGAAGTAATTATTAAAGTATTTTACTAGCCATAATTTAGTGTTTCGTCTTTGGCTGTGCTATGCAATTTTCAGGTAAGCTTAGCTTTTACTGTGGAAGGAGATATTGCAGTAGGTGTCATGGGATGTCCTAATGGGCATGTAGATTCTACTGACAACCCAGCAGCCAAGATTTGGAAAATGGTCTTTCTGGACCAGGAGTCATTATGGTTGCACATACTGGCTGTGGAACCTGGATTAAGAGGTTATCAAACATGATTTGTAGAATGGATGGAGTGCATAATGGTTGGGCTCGATGTTCTGCGGATAGCTGTGGGTTGGTGCGTGATGCACGCTTCTGCATTCCCGATAGTCAAACCTGGGACTCTTTACCAGTATCAGCTTTATTGAAGTCATCTATTAAGGCTGACAACATTAGCGATGAACAAGTTCAACTTTTGCCAGCTTGTTGTGGCAGGTTTTTTGTTCTTAATCCTTCCTGTTAGAAGTATATCTCATTTGAAACTTTACTTCATACATGTAAATTCCTATCCACAGACACACAGAACATTACACAAGCATACATATATTCCATTTGACTCATTACATATTCTCACGATATAGTTATCATTCTGAATTTCCTTTGCTACTTGGATGAACCTTACAAACTAGCAGTTTAGGACCAGTTCAGATGTTTCCTTTTATGGAATCTCTGTAAAAAGGCATTTGGGTTGTGTCTCTTTTCTTAACCTTGTCTGTCTTTAAAAGTATTTTGTATCTTGCCTTATTCACTTTAACTATTGTGATCCATTCATAGCTAGCTTAGGCAGACACTTGAATCATTATCTACTTGTACCTTCTTTATCCCCACGTCATTGAGAGTTATTTACATGTTTACCAACCATGGGCACTCTCCTGTAACAACCAAGACTTTGGGGCTTTTCAGCTTCTGTTCATTTGTAACTGACGACGTCTCTCCTCTCAGGATTTACCTTGATTTGCCTATGAAACGTATATGTGGAAATAAATCAATGCCGAAGATTCATGAAATGAAACAAAATTGGTTGAGGTAAATATAGGCAGAATGATGAAGTGGGAAGATGGAAGAGATAAAGAAGTGGTAGGGGATGCAAAAGAAAAAGAATTTAAACTGCCATGTGATGAGATCATTGGTCATTGCATGAAAAATATTGGTAGGGAGCCGTGTTATTTTCATACTTGATTTTCACTTTGCTATGTATGATTTGAGTTTTAGCATTCTTGTGACTGTCAATGTACAGGATGATCACTGGATATGTTTTCATTTTAAAGCTTTCCACATTGTTGTATTTATATCTTCCTTTACATCTATTAATGACTCAGTTTTTCGTCAACCTATGAATTCTGCATATCCTAGTCAATGCAACTTTTTAGTGGGGTTTGATTGTTTTCTCTTGAACTAAAATATGTGATAGTTGCTAAATTCAGGATGGATGGTACACTGTGGATTGTTTCTTCCGCTGTTCTACATGTCTTCTTCTATTGTAGCGACATTCATAATTTTACTGGCTTTGTGATATACTGTTATTTATTTTATTGCACTACGTTTTTTCTTTATGCAGTTTGTGCAAATACTTGGTATGGGCTTCAGGTAAGGCTTCCGTCTTTCATTCAACAATCCAGGACGCCAAAAAGTAATCAAGGTATTTCACGGTTTTGGTTAATATGGAGCAATAATAGTGCATGTTTGCATGCCTGACATTTTTAATTGAATCAACATAGGCTTGGGACCGTGCTATTGGAATTGTATGTGTGTATGAAGCAGGAGGACAGGTATGTTTCCTCTTCTATTTGTGCTATCTTCTTAGATTGCTACATCTCGAAATTTGAACTTTTTGAGAATGTTCTGTTTGGATAAAATTTCATGCTAAAAGCATCCCTGCTGTCTAGACAAAGTCACTATTGTATGATGCTTGTGAAAAAGAGAAGAAACAAAAAATAAGGAAAAAAAATCCCGTGTGAATGCAGTTCAAGGGGTGAATAAAATGTCGAAAAATGAATTTTAAGGCCTACTTCTTCACAAAATAGACTATTTAGATATCGTAGTTGATGTAATGGATAATTTGTGCCTACTTTTATACTTTAATGACTAACAATGACTCTTTTATTGACCCAAATTAACTCATAAAGTTATAGGACATATTTACCCTTCCTAAACAAATAGAAAACCTAATTTTATACTTTTATGACCAATAAGGACTCTTTTATTAATAATTCTAATTTTTATTTTATTTTTTACCCTTAACCCCTCCCACTCCATGCCATTGGTAGGTACTCGATATTAATGATTCTAATTATGAGCAACCAATTATAAGTTTTTATAAGTTTTCATTGATTGACAAATTAATTAAATTATTATGGTAAACCTTAGCATAAATTTATCATAATGTAGTTTATGATGATTAGAAATTTAGTTTTAATTATTTAATAAATTCAATTTAATTAACTTGTCATAAATTTGATTAGAAAAGTTTACAGGTACCCGTGCATTACCTTTCTTAAAGATTATTAGAAATTTGGTTTTAATTATCATTGTTTCTTATTCCATAATATAGTTAATAAAATTAATTTTCCCACTATCGAAATTTGATTTCCTACTCTTCAATGCATGGGTACCTGTAAAGTAATATATTTTATTCTCTGCCGCTATTTAGTCACAAGCTATCTACCACAAAGTATGATCATAGCCTCAGAGGTAAAATGGGAACCAATATTGAATAAAATAATTTAAAATTGAAGCGACCATTAATTGAAACAAAAAAAAATTGCTATTCAAACTCAGATTTACCTTCACAACTAGTCAAATCAAACACATTCAAAGTGACGAAACAATCAAGAATGAAAAAAAAAATGCTAACATGAAAATATTAATATAGTCATTTGTAGTTAACAAATGTCATAAAATAATTGCTCAAATTGCAATTAAATAACAAGATAACATAAAAAATGACTAATAGGGTGGAGGGGGTTAAGGGTTTAAAAAAAAAGTAAAAATAACAAAAAACAAAATTAGAATCATTAATAAAAGAGTCATTGTTGTTTACAAAAGTATAAAATTAGGTTTTCTATTTGTTTAGGAAGGGTAAATATGTCCTATAAGTTTATGAGTTAACATGGGTTAATGAAATAGTCCTTGTTATTCATAAAAGTATACACAAATTAGCCATTACATTAACTACGGTATCTAAATTGTCTATGTTGTGAAAAAGTAAGACTTAAAGTCATTTTCCGATAAAATGTTACTTACTGGTTAACTTACAATTTACAAGTATTTCTGGTGTATAACTCGTCTTGTCATAATAAGTGTTCGAAGTGCCTAAAACATGCAAAAACATTTTTGGTGATCGGATTAGCAAATGTTCTATACAGATACATACATTCTTTGAATTTTACATTTTATTCTATTTTGTGCTTTCCTTATGGAGATTTTGGATGTTGCGTTTTCTTTGGTTTGAGTGCTCTTGTTGAGGCTCTATTGTAGTTTGTTTCCTTGGGGTGTGGTTATGTCTTCCCTTATTTCATTTTCCCTTGACTATATATATATATATATATTTTTTTTTTTTTGGGGGGAGGGGGTAGGTAGACATTTTTCCTGTAAGCTGTTTTACTTTTCTTTGATTATTACTACTTTTAATTAGGGGTGGGCATTTCAGACCGAAAACCCGGACCGAACCGACAATCAGACCGATCGAGTCGGTTTGGTTTTTTATTTATTATTAAATTTTCGGTTTTAAAACCCGACCCGATGTTTTTGGTCCGGGACTCGGTTACCCTTTTTGAAACCCGTCGGGTAACCGGCCTGGCCTGAGTATGAATAAATACTTATATAATTTCTAAATAGTTTGGGCTTTATCAAATTTCTAAACAGTTTTCTATGCCTGTTTTCTAAACAGTTTGGGCTTCATAGAAAATCAAATTTCTAAAATAGTTTGGGCTTCATAGAAAATCATTTCTAAATAGTTTGGGCTTTATCAAATTTCTAAACAGTTTGGGCTTTGGACCGAGACCGGCCCGGAATTCGGTTAACCGGCCCAACTCGGTCCGGCCTCGGGCCTCAGAATTGCGGGCTTAAAAATATCATGCCGGTTTTCATTTTTTAATTTTCAGGCCGGTTACCCGGACCTGCCCAACCCTACTTTTAATAATGATGGGTTTGTGGTTGATAATTGAATGACAATGGTGACAGATCGTAATAGATGGTTATAGGACCTAAACATACCTCAAGCTTTGTGAGGGAAAAGAGAAGGGAAACAAAATAGAGAGTGCAAGGAAAAACAAATTCACTCGAAAATGGTTAAAAATTTGTATTTGGGGCTCCTTATATTAGCTCCACCATACCCCTAAAAATTGAAAACAAAGGATCAAAACTTATCTGTAATATAAAAATAGCTTCCATAACCTATTATATCTAAATTTAGGCACTTTGTAAAGTATCTAAATCGATGTATAGTTGTCAAACATACAACTATACATCGATTAAAAGTGAATTCTAGAAATCCTAATCAAAAGAAGATTCTAACAAATCGTATTTTTAGTTTTTTTTTTACAGTAAATAAGTAAATTGTGATTTACTATAAATAGTTGATTGCTTATTTACTAAAATACTAACAATCTGAATTTTCTTAAAAACAAAATATTGATCTTTTGCATCTCTTTCATCATGCATTACATACCAAAAAAAAAAAAAGAACAACAACAACAAAAGAACTCTAGAAAACAATATCTATATTTCTTGCTTATCCTAATTAGAAATAGGATCAAGATGTTTTTATTACATTTAAAATACTATATTAGACATGCTAAAAGTTAAAACTACCCGCATTTCTTATAAGTCACGTCTGTTAAAAAGTAAGCACTTATCCTCAGGTTACTGATTAGCAAGGAGTCAACTTGATCTTGTTGCAGACCAAAGTGAAAGGAGGATCATTTTCCCTTTAGGTGGTGTTCTTGTGATAAATGGTAACTTGCATAACCAGATATTACAAATGATCTCAGCCAATTAATGAGGGGATAATTGAGGCTTTCTATCTTTTGTTTTGTATTGTCTCGTTTGGAAAGTATTCAATTTAATTTACATACCCTCATTTCTTATTCTTCCATGTACATTTTAGACATGAACTTGTCTTGCTGATATGCATACGGATAAGATAATTCAGTTTTAAACTAGGTTATGGGTTAAAGTGAGAAAACAAATAACACAGTATGTTGTTTGTCCCCAATTAAGCATAGTGATTGTTGAAACAATGCTAAAGTTACTTTAGCTATTTAGACATTTTACTTGCTTGAAGTAAACCTAGTTTATTGTATGAGAATAAAATGGTATTATTCTTTTTAATTTTTAATTGTACATAGACGCTCATTTTCTCTATTGCCAAATTATGTATCTCCGTATAAGGAAAAACCCTCTTAGAACCATCATAAATATTTTTTTTTTATCAATAAAACAAGAAGTCTTCATCAATATGTAAACCTAGCAGTCCGATTTAGAGTTTAAATGTGTCTATCTAGGACTATTTCTCCAGAGTCAAACATACAAGAGAGAAGAAATTTATATCTTTGAAACAAGGCCGGCCCTCAGATTTGGGGTGCCCTAGGCGAATTTAAATGTGTCTATCTAGGACTATTTCTCCAGAGTCAACATACAAGAGAGAAGAAATTTATATCTTTGAAACAAGACCGGCCCTCAGATTTGGGGTGCCCTAGGCGAAAGTTTTCAGATGGTGCCCCCTTATATTAAAAAATAAAAATAAATCCACACATAGTTGAATGACAAATTTGTGTGTGAGAAATCTCCTCTGGAGTATTTCACTTTCTACTTTGAAACCTAAAAAAGTTAGATTAAAAAAATATATATGACTAATTCACCAACTATCTTGAACATGCAAAAAATAAAACATTGGAACTACGTGGGTTTGATCCTAGGACCTATCAAGAAAAACATAACATATTAACCAATCCACAAACCCCTAAACATACTATTAAAACTCAAAATACAAAAATACAATAAAAAAAAAATATATTTTTTCAAGAAATTTGGGTGCCCCTAAAAATAGTTTTTTTTGTGGGGGCCCAAGGCGCGGGCCTCTTAGGCCTATACTCATGGTCGACCATGCTTTGAAAACCCTAGATAACAGGTTTCTCTATGAATGCGATGGCTTCAACGTTCAAGGTTTCAATTTGATTACATTTGAATTGTAATATGAAGTTGATAAACTTCATGCAATTGTCAAACACTCCTTGATCTGCATTCCAGGTGGAAACAAATCCACATTGCTCATTTGAAGGACCTCTAGCTTCCTCCTTCAAACTCACAACTTTGGAAACATATTTGGGTTCTCATCTTCCAAGAGCTTTCTAAGCTTTGGTGTCTAATCGATTTTTGTGAGGGTCATATGGGTCACTGGCGGGTTTCTCACTTACAAGCGAGCTCATGTTATCCTCAATAGAAATATTCCTTCTAAGGAGTCTCCCATTACTTGCCATAAAAAAAAAATTTCATGTTCCATGTTCTGTGAAGTTGCCATCACAATATCATCACGACACGTGGCTTCGAATCCTTACATTAGGGGTGGTGGTTGTAAATCAAAGGAAAATTCAAGTAAAAAACTGCAATAACTACCCGATAGTTGTGCCACGTGTCATGATCCTATTGGAAAATAACACAATCAGCAAAATTCCAAGCGATAGATCTTTTTTTCACCCCAAACTCTCTTTCAACCATCTTTGGTTGACATTTTCATTTTCATGTTTTTTTGTCCATAGTAATGATTGTTTAAAGATATTGGCTTCAATTTTAGTAGAAACCTAAACGTGAGGGAGTGCTCATAATCAAAGGTACAACATTTGTACATCATAACCATTCAAACCATGTTAAATAATATACCATGCTAGAAAGGGTTGGTATTTTAAACTTGAATCTGATTGAAGGGGGTTATTACATTTGTACTAGCTATCAATGTGCATGATTTTATTTTTATATTTTATTTTTTTAAGTTTTACTAGAAAACAAAAGCAATATGTAAACCAATGTTTTAAAAAACATAAGAGGCTTACACCTCGAGGCTCATCTTAAGGCGAGGCATAGTTGGAACACGTCAAACATTATTTCAAAGCTTAATTACAACAAGGCCTTACGCCTCATGACCGAAGACTTGCGCCTTTCTGCCTTTTGTAGGCTTCAACAATCAGAAGTGCAACTTTGTTGTGTTAGCGTATTTAATTGTTTCAATTAGGAAATGATTCGTTAACTTAATAACTTGTATTAAATCAATCAATAGTAAACTCAATTTGAAATGCTGAAAGAACCACAAGATAATTGTAGGATTGGCCTTCTTTCTTCAATCAAAATTTTTAGTAACTTTGCAACTCGTTATTTCTAACATTTCTATTTAAACACGACAATCACACCCAACATTTAACTCGTTAATATCTAAGCAATGACGCGTGAAGATGTGATTAGATTTGGTTTGGATGTGAAATTATGAGTTATAATGGATAATATTTTTATTTTTATTTTTGATTAATACTTACTATTCTATATTAGGGATGGCAGTGGGGCGGATTTTTTACAGATATCCGCCCCACCCAATCCGTTTAGGGTGGTTTTGGGTATGCTTAAATGGATTTCGGAGCGGATTCGGGGATTCAAATGATATCCATTATAAATTCGTGGCAGATGCGGATTTGGCCATATTCGCCCCACAGATATCCGTTTATATATAATTAACCTTGGGAGTACAAACTTCATAAACATTATTAGCCTTTCAATGGTTAAGGAGTAGAAACTCCTCAGGTGATCACATTTTTTCTCTTCTCAAAGCAAGTATTAGTAAAGCAAACATATTAGCCTTCTCTCTTCTTAAAGCAAGTGTCACATCTTTATAAAAACAAAAAAGAAAGTGTCACATCTTCTCTCTTCTCCAGAAATTTATTAGCCTTCAATGGTGTTATTGGTTGAGGAGTAGAAACCCTAAGCAATGAAGGAGAACAAAAATTAGCAAAACAAAGTCTCAGTAGAAATTAAAGAACTAACAAGAAAAAAAAACAAGGGGGAGAAGAACAAGCAAATCACATCCTTGCTGGTACTTTTCTTCTCTTCAATTCATCTCTTCCCCTCGTCTTCTTCTTCTCTGCTCCTCCTCCACCATTAGTTCTTGTGTCTTCATCTCTTCTTCTTGTTGTACATAAGAAGGGACAATGAAATCAGGTTAAACACCATCACTGTACTCGTAAAGCTACCTCCGGTCATTGTGAACAACCTTCCTCAATCAAGCATGGATCTTCAAAGTTGAAGATGTTATGTATTAGGTCAAGAGTATAGGTGGAAGCCACTACAGGAACAACTTCAGTTTGGTTTTTTTTTTTATTTAATTTTTTTTAATTTTTTTATAAAAAGTTTGGTGTTGTTATGTATTAGACTATAGCTTTCACTTGACAGTGGATGCTTTATACTATTGTCCTTGTAAACTAACAGTTTGTATCTCAATTTTTGTTAAAGGGTAATTTTGAAGTTCAGATCTTTTTTCAGATCTGAATTTCCAACAAGATCTTCTTCTTCAGTTTTTTTTTTAATAGACCTCGGGGGGGGGGGGGGGGGGGGGATATCCGCCAATCCGTCTGGATCGGAGATGGTTTTTAAAAATATATATAAATATACGGATTTTCGGGGCGGATTCGGGGATCCACAATCTACGACGGAGCGGGGATGGATTTGCCCAAATCCGTCCCGTAGCCATCCCTATTCTATATATTTATTTATGATGATTGTCCTTAGTTAGGATAATCATATGCAAAAAAGGCCTATGTGAGTGAGAAATTCGTAGAGCTAGAGAGAAAACGTTTGCACCTAGCTATTTAGGTGTCATAAACACTCCATTTGGATCATTGGATGTTTGTGTTAGATGCTCCCTTTGACGTGACACTTGTTGGGCGTTGGTGGGACCTGTGTTGGACTCGGCTTCTCAAGTGTCATGGGTTAACATGCCTCAGACATTTCTTGGGCGCTCCTCGGACACTTCCCCAAAACCATTTTCTTGAAACAAAAGAACCATAGACTAGACACTCCTCGCATAATCTTTTTTACTTATGTATGTAAGAAAGTTGTATTTACATGATGAACATGTCTATGCTTCTTTTGGTTATTCAACATAATAAGCAAATATAGTTGAATGAATGAAGAAGACTATGGATGCTAGTATAGTACGATTTATGACTTGTTATTTTAAACACTGATTTTTCTCATTTGAATAATTTGATTTTTAATAATTAAGTATTTATTTATTTTAACAATAAAGTCTATAGAGGCCGTTTAGGTAAAATTGAAGATATAGCCAAAGGTTGCTTGCTCAGTTGGTAAGACTTATTGCGGATACTGAACGATGTCACAAGACCAGGGTTCGGACCCTACCAAAGGAGTTAAAATGGTTTTGGGAACCGATAGAAAACCTAACTTGTAATCGAAGCAAATAAAAATTAAAAAAGGACAGATAGATATATGGTAAACATCAAATAGTCGTTTATTTATCCATACCTGTGCGACTGTTTGTTTTTTTTTTTTGAAATTTTTGGTGCTGTGTGCTTCCTAGCTTATGAGCTCATTGTGTCTCCGATGTATTGTAAGATTTAATGCTTGAATTTGAATTTGGATTTAATGACTGCACTATTGGCTTCTTAATCCATATTAGTAGTTATTTATTTTTATGTGATATGAACTAAATGGTGCAAATACTAATGACATAATTATTGTGTTCATTGTATTACTTAACAAAAAACACACATACACACATATATACATATAATGCCATGTCCTAGTTTTTCCAAAATTTGTCATGTAACATAGCTAGCCACTGAAGCCCGTGGCCCAGTTAAAAATAACAATCATATTTTATTTTTTGATTTTAAAAAATATCTATTTATTCTGTTGTGTGATCGCGTATTTGCAGTAATTTTTATATTATTTATTAATAAAATTCGAATCGTGAGCAAAATCAACATGACCTTGAGCTTTGAGGATGTCATGGTAACCAGCTTTGTTTTACAGAATTAGTTGGAAAGTTCTCTATGGTCACGACAGGTGTTCTCTTGTCTGAATAAATTCAGTATAAGTTGCTTTCATGTTTCAGAGTATTATCGTTGAATCTTAAATTTGCTGTGACAATTTGACTATTTTGCATGGCTTTGAGCAATAATGCCTATTTATGCATTCGATTCCCCTGACTACAATTTCTGAAAATCGTTGCTGTCTTTTTATGCACTAATATCTTTTTATCAGTTAAGTTGCTGTTGGCTAAGTTATTGATATAAGCATAGGCTGGTATAGCATACATATTACTTTGATTCTTAGACTTGCTTTGCGTTAATGCATGATTGTCTATTTCGAATCCTATTTCTTCTTGCTTTATATGTTATTTAGATCATCTCACAATCTGTCTTTCAAACTCGTTAACCACGCGTCTCGCCTGACATAGGTGAGAGAAGAAATTTAATTTACACAGAATTAGTATTTCAGGAAAAGTTCTAGATGGCTGATTGCAGCCAGATGTTTCCTCCTGTATATAATTATAATACAAGGATCTGTTATCCTTTAATAGAGTATTAGTCCGTGGACTCGATCTATCATATACGATCACGTTCTTCAAAATTATTGTGCATGGCTTGAATATACTACTAATTACCCTAATATAGAATAGTAATAACTATTCCATAGTCACATATCCGTTGACATATTGTCAACAAATTTTAAGGTATGTGAACTCCCCCACACCAGGATTCAATGTTTGTTAGAGCTAGAAGACACCAACACTATTTAGATAATCTACCAAATGTTTTGTACCTTTCTCCAAGTCAACTCTATGACCTGGGCAGCTTTTTCAAATGCTCTATATACATTCTGGATTCGTGTTTACCCCATCAAGTATATAAGATTACATTATCTTAGTTGAATTGTAAACTCAAACCATCTTAAAACAAATGGCGTGTTAGGTGTTTCCATAATATTGAACATGGAGACATAATTCTAAGAATTTGTTAGCATCTATTTAATTAATCTTGATGCATGGGTTAAATATCTAAGCTTATAGTGTATTGTTAGAAATCAATATCATTTTCATGGATCCTTATTTTATATAGTTAGTATAAGGTTCGAAAGTTTCCTCAGAATGGTAATGTGATGGTGGGTGAGAAACTGGAATGTTAAACTAAGCAAGCAATACAGATAGGCTGATAAAACAGGAAAAATCTCAGAGTAGGTTTAGTTAAATAACAATTTGGATGAACTTTTATTTAAAGGTGGATGAGATATGAGAGTATGAGATGCTTTACACATTGTTTAATTTGTTTTCAATGGTTTGAACAGTGCTTTTGAAACTTATTTTCTCTTTTCTTATGATTATTAATATTGCATAAATATAATAACAAAAGAGGAGCCTATTAGAGGCATGTGAGTTGGGAAAAAATAAGAGCACGAATCAAAGTTGTTGACATGGTTAGCTGTTAGTGGCTGATTAGGGTAGAGCTTTTCCATAGTGTGGTCCCCAGTTTGGATGTACGTGGCATTGTGGCCTAGTTTTGGGACACGTAGAGTTTGAGATTCCATGTCAACAAATTAAAAAAGTTAATTATGGGGACTTGTGCATGGAATTCTCATCCAATATTTGATGGAGTAAGGCGAGGATAGCAAGTAGTTCTTATTTTCATTTTTTAGATAAAGCTGAAATGGGAAAACATAAGGACAATCCATATTAGTAGGAAAATAGGAGATGACCTGAAATAACGTAGTAAGATAAATAAAGACACACCACGAGTGAAAATGTATCTGGAAACCAAATTGTTAAACAGGATAAAATATGTTCGAGTAAATACTTCCGACAAGGCCCATCTGATAATATGTATAGAAGGTTATTAGTGATTATGTAACCACAAAATATAAATCAGAACCTGTTAAGTATAAATAGCTAGATGCTAGATAGGTTAATAGCCAGATGCTAGATAGGTTGATATATAGGTAGTTAGCACTAATGCTGATGCTGTTAGTTTGTTATGACAGCTATTCATTCATTCACTTGAGATGTCTACAAGAGCTGCCTATATAAGCAATGTCTAATGTACATTTACTGATATGAAAAATACAGAACAAAACTATTATTAATAACTTCTCTTATAAGCTAACATGGTATCAGAGCCATTTCATTTCCCATTTCCTTCTCTTCTTCATTTCAATCTTCCTTTTCATTTCAAGCTTTCTCAATAGTATCAATGGCGGATTCAACCTCTTCAAATGCTGCATCACTCACCAACTCTGTTTTGACAAAGTCAAAACCAGTGATGCTTACACATGCCTTATCTGTAAAACTGGATGAACACAACTATTTGTTGTGGAAACAACAAGTAATGACAACAATCAGAGGTCACAAACTTCAGAAGTTCATCGAAAAACCTCATCTCCATCAAGATTTCTATCAGCTGAAGATCAAGCAAACAACAATGTCAATCCAGAGTTTATCAACTGGGAACAGCAAGATCAACTCCTGTTTTCATGGCTTCTTTCTTCTATGACCGAATCATTGCTCACAAGGTTAGTAAGTTGTGAAACATCTGAGCATATTTGGAAGATTCTTGAAACCTTCTTCAACTCTCAAACTGTTGCCAAAATCTCCCAGTTTAGGACTCAGTTACAGAACTTCAAGAAAGGAGATATTTTTGTCAATGACTATCTACTGAAACGGAAGTCTATCATCGATCAATTAGCATCTGTAGGGCATCCACTTTCTCCAAAAGATCATATTAATGCAATTTTTGATGGATTACCACAGTCATATGATACATTTGTAGTATCAGTGAGCTCTAGATCAGATGCCTATAGTGTAGCAGAGGTTGAGTCACTCTTGCTTGCTCAAGAATCAAGAATTGAAAGACATATGAAGGATCTTGATGTATCTAGTTCTATAAATATGGCTCACACCTCATATAAACCCTCTCCTAGATCTTTTGTGTCTAACTCACATGGTTGGAGACCTCAGTTCAGATCTCCATTTAATCCCTTCTCACCAAGAGGTGCAAGATCTGGATCTGGGAGATGTTTTAGGCCATCTGGTTATCAATCCAATCGACTTCAGTGTCAAATTTGTGGCAAACTTGGACACCTTGCATTCAAATGCTATATTAGGTTTGACAATAATGTTCCAAATCCATGGAGCTCCACTCCACAGACCTCATCTTCAGGCACACCTTCTCAGACAACAAGTTCAACTCCTCGTCATGCCTTCTCCGCTTCTTCCAGTCAGTCTACTTATCCCAGTTGGGGAGCTAAATCTCAATCTCAGATGCAAACATGTGTTGCTTCTTCTACACCATCTGATCGCAGGTGGTATTCTGATTCTGGGGCAACAGATCACTGCACTCCATATACTCAAAATTTGACGTCTTCAGTCCCTTATCATGGCAATGAACAACTCTTTGTTGGGGATGGTACTGCATTACAAATTCAAAACATTGGTCAGTCTACTTTACAATCATCAACTTCTTCAAGAATATTGCTTCTTAAGAATGTTCTTCAAGTTCCTAAACTAACTAAGAATCTGTTAAGTGTTTCAAAATTTTGCAAGGGATAATGGTGTTTTCTTTGAATTTCACCCTGATCTATGTTTTGTTAAGGATCAGGTCACCAATCAAATCCTCTTGGAAAGGAAGCTTAACAGAGGGCTCTATGTCTTCCCATCCATGTCTATTGTTGCTTCAAAGTCAGAGTCTTCCAGTTTCAATCAAGGCATTCCAACCAATACAAATTCTTCCAGTTTCAATCAAAACATTTCAGTCAATACTAATTCTTATGTTTCAGCCAATACAACTACCTCTAAGTCATCTTCTTCTTTGTATCTTTGGCATGCTCGATTAGGTCATCCTTCATTACCACTTGTGCAGAAAATACTTACCAGATGTAACATTTTTGTTCCTACTACTGCCAATGTGGATTTATGTTCCTCGTGTTGTTTAGGAAAAATACACAAATTTCCTTTTTCTAGTTCTTCTACTGTATACAATAAACCTTTATAACTCATTCATATGGATCTATGGAGTTCTGCATCCACCGTGTCTTCATCTGGTTACAAGTATTATATTCACTTTATTGATGCATATAGTCGATTCACTTGGGTGTATCTTTTACAAAACAAATAAGATGCTTATCCTACTTAATTCAAATCACAGGTTGAATTAGAATTTGGTATTCCCATTAAATGTATTCAATCTGACTGGGGTGGAGAATATCGATCTTTTTCCAATTTCTTAGCTCAACATGGTGTCTGTCATCGACAGACTTTCCCTACCACACACCAGCAAAATGGTGTTGCTGAGAGAAAGCATAGACATATTATTGAATCTGCTTTAACTCTTTTTGCTCATGCTTCTCTTCCCGTGAAATTCTGGGATGAAGCAGTAAAGACTTCAGTCTTTCTTCTCGATCGGGTTCCTTCTTCTGTTCTTAAAGGTCTTTCTCCATATGAGACACTTTATCACAAGGTCCCTGATTATCATACTCTCAAAGTCTTTGGTTGTTCATGTTTTCCTAATACAAGACCTTATAATTCTCATAAACTTCAATTCAGGTCAGTTGAGTGTATTTTTCTTGGTTATAGTTTACAACATAAAGGGTACAAGTGCCTATCTCCTACTGGCCGTATCTACATCTCCAGAGATGTTCTGTTAAATGAGAACTTCTTTCCACATACAAGATTGAGTACCAATTCTTCAATTTCTACTCCTCCTTCCAATGCACATACTCCTGCATCTATCTCTTTTTCTCCTACACCTAATGTCAGCAATACACCCAATTATAGTAGTATTTGTCCTCTTAGTCCAGTGGTTACTTCTCCTAACCTAGTGCTAAGCTCAAATGATGCTCCTACTTCTGCTCCTACTACTGCTCCTACTAATGCTCCTACTACTACTACTAATGCTCCCAGTCATCCAATGGTAACCAGGTCGAAAGCTGGTGTCTACAAGCCCAAGGTGTATATAGCTTCAGCTGAACCTTCCAGTTTGAATGAGGCTTTAGACACTCCCCATTGGTTTTCTGTTATGCAAAAAGATTATATGGCATTGATGAGAAATAATACTTGGTCACTGGTAGATCTTCCCCAGGATAGGTCTATTGTTGGTTGTAGATGGATTTTCAAGATCAAGGAAAATTCATATGGCACGGTTCACAAATACAAAGCTCGCTTGGTGGCTAGGGGATTCCAACAAGTTGTTGGTTTTGACTATGAAGAGACATTTAGTCCAGTTGTTAAACCCACTACAATCAGAGTTATGCTCTCAGGGCTGTCACGTATGGTTGGCCAGTGTTTCAGCTAGATGTCAACAATGCATTTTTAAATGGAGATCTACAAGAAGAGGTTTACATGATGCAACCTCCTGGCTTTATTGATCCTTCCCGTCCCAATGCTGTTTGCAAGCTTACCAAGGCTCTGTATGGTTTAAAACAGACTCCTAGAGCTTGGTTTGACAAACTGAGACATACCCTTCTCATGTTTGGTTTTACTCCTACTAAGTCAGACTCGTCACTCTTCATTAGGCACTCTCCATCTCCTATTTTTCTTCTGGTGTATGTAGATGACATTCTAGTCACTGGTGCAAACTCATCTGACGTCTCCCAGTTAATTCAGCAACTAAATTCTCAGTTCTCTTTGAAAGACTTGGGTCTTGTTCATTACTTTCTTGGCATTCACGTTCAACATACTGCCAATGGTCTATTCCTGTCTCAATCCAAGTACACTAATGATCTTCTTTGTCGTGCCAAGATGCAGTTTGCTAATGGCTTGCCTACTCCTATGAGTGGTGGTGAGAAATTGTTTGCTACAGGTAGTGACCCTGTCCAAAATGTTCAGTTATATCGCAGTATAGTTGGCGCTTTGCAATATGTCACCATAACCAGACCAGAAATTGCATACTCAGTCAATCGAGTCTGCCAATTCATGCAGAATCCTCTTGAATCTCATTGGTGAGTGGTGAAAAGGATTTTAAGGTATCTAAAAGCTACAACTACTTTTGGACTTCAGCTAGCACCCGCTCCTCATTTTCATTTGACTGGCTACTGTGATGCTGATTGGGCATCTGACCCTAATGACAGACGCTCTACCTCTGGTTATTGTGTATATTTGGGCTCTAATCTCATTTCGTGGTATCCAAGAAGCAAAGTGTTGTCTCTAGAAGTAGTACTGAGGCTGGATATGGGAGCTTAGCTTCAGTCACAGCTGAGCTAACATGGCTACAATCACTCTTTTATGAGCTAAAGATTGCCTGTGCTTCTCCTACTATCTGGTGTGATAACAAGAGCACGGTCATGCTGAGTGCTAATCCTGTTCTTCATTCCAGAACCAAACATATTGAGTTAGACATCTACTTTGTGCGTGAGAAGGTTGTTCGCAAACTTATTATTGTCCATCACATTTCAGCGGTTGATCAGGTTGCTGATCTATTTACAAAGGCCCTTGGTACTTCCCGATTTCTATTGCTGCGAGACAAACTAAGTGTTGTTGATGGATCTACACTTAGTTTGAGGGGGGCTGTTAAGTATAAATAGCTAGATGCTAGATAGGTTAATAGCCAGATGCTAGATAGGTTGATATATAGGTAGTTAGCACTAATGCTGATGCTGTTAGTTTTCTATGATGCTGTTAGTTTGTTATGAAAGCTATTCATTCATTCACTTGAGATGTCTACAAGAGCTGCCTATATAAGCAATGTCTAATGTACATTTACTGATATGAAAAATACAGAACAGAACTATTATTCATAACTTCTCTTAGAAGCTAACAGAGCCTAATGTCTAAAAACTTGTAATTTCATGGAGTGCAAAGTCTATAGACCATGAACCGAGTTCAATATCTTTGGGGTATTCTACAGACCCTTTTCTAGGGCTGATATCTTTAATATTCAAATGTGAATTAGGGTAATTGTATTGCAGATATGCTTTCCTCCTTGGCTGAAGATTAGAAAGCATTATCATCTTTTGAGATCTGATATGATGTCTTATTTCCTGTATGGTCTCAGTTTAGATTAGTTAATGACCCATCTTTTAAATATGACCATCCACGTAGCAAGCCGTACATTCTGAGAAAGTAGTTTTAGAGAACCAACATTCAAGGAAAGTTCTTGAAGACTGGGGGAAAGCTCTTGAAGGCCAGGTCTTATCGTCTGAATAATTATAATACAAGTGTGTTGTCATGCAGGTGAGTATTATCCCTTTAGACTCGGTATATATACACGTTAAATTTGCAATTAGTTTGTGTGGCTAACTCTAAATACTCATGTATAGTTATGTATTTGATGTCCCCGACTGCAGTTTTTGCTGATAAAAAAATATAGTCTTCTGATCAATTCAGTTTTCTGTTTACCAACTTACTGACACAAGTGTTGCTGCATATCTGTGATTGTGTTGTAGACTTGCTTTTAGTTTCTGAATATAAGAAAATGTTGCATGCATGATTATTGTCTTTCAAATGTCATTTCTTCCTACTTCCTGTTTATGCTGCTTAGATCATGTTTTGACCGGTCTTTCAAACATAATCCTGTTAACCACGTGTCTTACCAGCCATCACGAGTCAAGAATTCTTGATAAGCCTTCAAGCTAGGTGTTTCCCTTGTGCCTTTTATAATATACATTGGTGTGTTATTTTTATTAGAGAATTACCTTGTATACTCTATATATGACTATGTACTTCAAATAATTGTGCATGTCTTACTATTCTATATCCAGATCTCCCTGAATTTCATATTGTCAACAAATCCTAAAGTATATGAATTCCCCACACCCAAACCCCTTGAGATCACCAGGATTCAGTGTTTGTTAGAGCTAGAAGACACCTCAACAAACACCAACACTATTTAGATAATCTACCAAATGTTATATACCTTTCTCTCAGTCAACTTGATGATCTGGGCAGCTTATTCAAGTGCTCTATATACACTTTGGATTAATGTTTACCCCATCAAGTATAAAGAGATTTGATTATCTTATTTAATCATGAACCCAAACCTTCTCAAAACAAATGGCGCATTAGGTGTCCCCCTGATATTGTACATGGGGACATCTATTTATTTAATATTGATGTATGGATTAAATATCTAAGCTTATAATATTATTAGAAATCATTATCATTTGCATGGATTCATATTTTATATAGTTTATAAGGTTCTAGAGTTTCCTTAGGATGGTAATATGATGGTGGGTGAGAAACTTGAATGTTAAATGAAGCAAGCAACCGAGATAGGTTGATCAAAATAGGAAAAATCTCAGTAGGTTGATTAAAATAACATTTGGCTAAACTTTTATTTTAAAGGTCAATGAGAGCATGAGATGCTTATCACGTTGTTTTCAATGAATTGAACAGTGCTTTTGACACTTATTTCTCTTTTCTTAAGTTTATTTAATATTCTAAATATATATAATAACAGATGAACCTATCACAGTTGTTGACGTGGTTGGCTGTTAGTGGTCGACGAGCATTGAGCTATTCCCTGGTGTGGTCCCCGTTTGGGATGTGCAGAGCGTGGTTCTGGAACACGTAGAATTCGAAGTTCCATGGCAACAAATTAGAACAGTTTAAGGGGATATGTGCTTGGAGTCATCATCTAATACTCTATTGTGGAGAGGTTAAAGGTTAAAGGTCATCATTGGAGTCATCATTTAAGCGTGGAGAGGTTAAAGGTCTATTGAGTATTGAGCATGAGAGGTTAAAGGTCTATTGAGTATGGAGAGGATAAGAAAGTGTTTACTTTTATTAGACAACTAAAACCAGAAAACTTGAGGATAAAACAGCCTTCTCAAATGTGCCTTTACTAGTGGGAAATAGGAAATGACCTGAAAGAAAGTAGTAAGATAAATAGAAACAGATTTTTTAAACAGGATTTGGTGTGTTCAAATAAATATTTCAGACAAGGTCCATCTGATGATATGAAGTCATTAGTGATTACCGCAAAATGCAAAACAAAAACTCATGACCAAACTTTGTATTCCAGGGAGTGTGAAGTCTGTGTGTTAGATCAAAACTAGGAACCAACTTAGGGGGTAATCTGTAGAGCCTTTTCTAGGGTTGATATCTTGGATATTTCATTGTGAATTACGATATGTATAAACCTAATTGTGTTGCAGATGTGTTTTTCGTTGGCTGTAGATTATAGAAAGCATGATAATCTTTTGAGATCTGTCTGATACGATTTCTTGTTTTCTGTATAGTCTCACTTAGATCAGGTGATGACCTGTCTTTTAAACTCATAACAGCATCAACCGCGTGTCTAGCAAGCAATACACTAGTAGAAAGTAAACTTACATAACCATTGTTTGAGGAAAGTTCTTCAATTCCAGGTGTGTTCTCGTCTGAATAATTATAATGACTGTTGTCACGCAGTCGAGTATTTTCCTTCTAGACTCAATATATGCACTCTAAGTTTTTTAAAAGTTAGTTTACACATGGCTAACTTTGTGTACTCATGTCTAGTTTATGCATTTGATAACCCTGACTGCGATTTTTGCTGATCAAACAATAGTCTTCTTATCAATTCCATTTTCTGTTGGCCAACTTACTGACATAGGTGTAGCCATATCTCTGAATGCGTCCTAGACTTGCTGTTAGTTTCTAAATATAAGAAACCATGCATGCGTGATTTATATTTTTCAAATATCATTTCTTCCTACTTCTTGTTTAGGTTGCTTAGATCATGAAATGACCAGTCTTTCAGACATAATCCCGTTAACCATGTGTCCTGCCAATTGTCAGGAGTCAAGAAATGCAATTTTTACAGAATAAGTATTCAAGGAAAGTTCTCGATTAGCCATCGAGCCAAGTGTTTCCTCATCTTTATTATATAATATACATTGTATTATCCTTTATTAGAGTATTACCCTGTAAAGGCGATATAATGACTACGTACTACAAATAATTGTGCATGGTTTACATATAATACTTATTATCGTAATGACTATTCCGTAGCCACTCATCCCTAGATCTCATATCGTCAACAAATCCTAAACTATGCAAACTCTTCACACAAAAAACCCTTTAAGATCACCAGGATTTCAATGCTTGTTACAGCCCAAGGACACCTCAACAAACACTAACAATATTTAGATAATCTACCAAATGTTATATATATTTATATATCTTTTGTAAGTCAACTCTATGATCTGGGCAGCTTATTCTATCACATTTTAGGGCCATTGCCTACCCATCCAAGTATGAATGATTCGATTTTCTTGTTCTAATCCAACCCTGAATTAGTAACCTTCCGAAAACATATGGGGTGTCCCCATGATATTGAACACGGTGGGACATAAAAATTCGCTACCACCTTAAGCCTGGATGCTTATGGTCAAATAATCCATAAGCTTATACTATAATCAGAACCTAATATATAATTTGCATGGGTGCTTATATTATATGGTTGGTGAGGATGGTAATTTGAATGATTTGATGACAGTGGGTGAGAGAAAGTCGGAATGTTATCAAGGAAAGCAAGCAACATAGATAGGCTGATGAGACACGATGAAAATCTAAGTAGAGAGATTGAATAAACTATTATTTGACCAAACCTTTATAGTTAAAAGTTTGATGAAGAAGAGAGACACTTTATCACATTGGGTGTTTTCTTCTGCAACACATACATTTTCCTCGTGGTGTATTTTAATGGCTGAAGAAACTCAGAGGCCTTGTTGCTTTCAAGAAGACAGGAGAAGAGAGCACATGTCAGAGTGGTTGACGTGGTGAGCTGGGAGTGGATAGGCTCTGGTCCCCACTTTTGGATGTGTCGAGTTTTGCATGGGGACACGTAGCAGTAAGGGCTCCACGTCGACCTATTAGAAGTGTTGATTTAGAGGGATATGTGCATTGGGGGTCGTCATGCAAATATTTTATTTGTAGAGAAGGACAGGGGAGTGAATTTTTATGAAGCCGGCTATTCTCATCTCCTGTCTGCTACTACTATGCAAGCCGGCTCAGAGTCGATTTGGTCTTGTACCAATTATTATGAAATTTCTATGTATTAATGCTATTTAGGGTGTATTTGATTACAAGGAAATGATTTCTACGGAAATGTGCTTCCCGATAGTAATTCATTCCCGAGAAAACACAACATGGTACCCAACATTTTTCTGGTGGAAAATTGTTCAATTTTGAGTGTCATTGCCTACATTGAAAATAAACATAGAAATTGAAATCATTTTCGTGAATTCGATTTTGAGACCTTCCTGTTGGACTTGAATTCTCATGAGTAGTGGGAAAACATTCTTATATAGAATCAATTTCCTATCAATAAATAGACAAAAATGGCTAACCAAACATACCTGAAGTAATTTTCTTTTCATTGGTGTTGTATACATTGAATATCGATAAAATTGTTTGAACGTCATCCCCTTATGAACACGATTACAAAATAAAACACAAATTTCTCCTCACCAAAGAAAAAGAAATTTTCGTTAATCGTACAATGACAATTATTATGCATGGTATCGAAAATGGCCTTTGATGATGATGATGATCATCATCATCATTTTCAGTAATCTGTTTAAGATGTAAAATAAGAGCAATGCCAACAGGTACTCTAGTTTGAAAATTTTCTTTGAAACTATAGGAGTGCATTTACACAGGTTCAACCTCAAGTATTGAAAAATGTCCAACCTATAGAAACCAATAACTGCATGAATACCATCCACAGAGTTTTTAGTGTACGACATTCAGGAACCCCTATAATCAATCAATGGGTCGTACACCAAACAACATCAATTTTGATATTTGGAGCCTCCTGCTACATCCACTTGCATGTAGGTAGAGGTCCTTTTCGTAAAAATAAAAAATAAAAAATTTTGGGCAGCTAGGGCTACCGGCCTTTTTTTGGCAAGTTGGGTTCTTTTATACTTTTATCCTTTATATAAATAATGTTTGTGATTGTGTTTTAAAGAAAACGAGTAAAAGTGTAAAAGAATTCAACCCTGACAAAAAAAATGGTTGGTAATCAGCCTTGTTTAGTAGCATTTTTTGGCATTTTTTTTTTTTGTGTTTTTACATTTTTTACTCATTCTCTTTAAAACACTATCTATAAAAGGGGTAGAAGTGTAAAACAAATCTTAAAAAGACCAAGAAAATACTAGCAAATAAAGCTGGCTAGAATTGTTAAAAGATATTCCTCGTTCAAGTCCATTTAAGGGATTAAAGCCCAAATTAATTGCTTGAGAGTCGCAAATGTAGAATTTCTCACCAACTTTCACCATCAGGTTGTAAAGTCAACAAAATTAAGAGTTTCTAGAAGATTTTTCTTGACAACAATAAATGGTTGACCAAATGGGTGATTGATTAACCAAAATCTATGTCATCAAGATGGATCAATCTATGAGGAAGGAGGCTTGGTTCAATGCTCTAATTAATCACATCAATAATATACGGCCAATATATGATCATACACTGTCATCAAATTGTCTATATGGACGAAGTTGGTAAAAGAACATGGATGATAATCTATCGACGGAGTTGGTAGTATCAGAACACGGATGAGAAGCTATGATTTAGGTTAAGCACATATGTGGTTCATATCTGATCTGTTGATTAGCCTCTGAAAGATTAAGATGAGTCAAAGTGGATTGAAATAAATACACATGACACCACAATAGATCTAACACTTGCAAGTCTTGCAATCTTTTTGACTTTTGATGGAAAAATTAGAAAAAAGAAACTTAAACATCACTAAAATATCGCTTTAAACAAGAACAACTTTATTTTTATTGACTATAAAGTTTGATTACTTTCAATAAACTTATTTTTTATAACTAAGATAAAATTACTTCCTACCTTCAAGTACTTCAAAGGAATAAGAATTTGGTTAATTACAGTAATCTTGTCAAAGGTGTGATGTTCAGTGGTTGAGCATGGGCAGATGGTATCATTAAGTCACAGGATCGAATTCAACCAGCAATATTTGGGATGAGAGGGGTTACGGGATAAAAAAAAAATAATTACAGTACTAATCTTCAATAGTAAATCTCATGTGCAGTTCTTATAATATCACATCAAACCATTAATCAAGTATTGGTGGAATAAGGGTTACTTCCAGTCTACCTTATCCTGATAATATGTTTATGGTCCCATAACTAGGCCAGTACCAAACCCTGTTATTGTAGTTGTGGAGTTAATGCTCAACACCTGATCATTTCAAGTTGAAACGACTCTGAATCATTAGCGCGATACTAGTCAGTTTGAAACACTACCAATTATTTGTAGCCGTGGAGTTAATGCTCAACCCCTGATAATTTGGAGCTGGGAAACCTGCCTGGGGTGAAAATACAATTTTACCCCTCCCCTCTCCTTTTTAGATTTGAGTGCTGTAGAAGGCCAGGCCCTGTAGAAGTGCTGAAAACTAAAAGCAAAGAGCCATCCCATTTACAGAAAGAGAAAAGTAATTGGATTTGAGTCAAAAGTTATAACTTTAGAAAATGCCGCTGTACCATGAAACATAAAATCACTCCCTCATCATTTTTCTTCGTTCTCTGATTCTTTAAGATGCTATGTATAAAGTCTAATGCAGGATAATTTGAGTCAGATGATACTGAGCTGTCAGATAGCATGTTGTTGGTACTGAGATACTTTGAGTTGACAGATCAGTGTAAAGATTGCAGAAAATCATGATATTTTCCTAATTTGTGCAGTTTCTGAGTTTCAGTATTTTGGCCATAACTTTGGTTACGGGTATCAGAATCGCGCATATGATCCCAATCCGGAAAGCTCTTTTCGGTGCGCACGTCGTGGCCACAGAACTTCGCTCGGTGCACATCTTTTCGAGGCCAAAATCCACTGTTTTCCCTTTCAAATTCACAATTTTAGTAATTTTTTTTCTTTTATGGTAATATTTCTTTTATCATTTAGGAAGTGATTCTGAACCCGATTTGGGGCAGATTTTTGGCAGATTATTTCTTTTATTACGTATTTTGTTTTATTATGATTATTGAGATTTTGCTATTTTTGGTAAAATTCTAATAATAACAAATATTAACTATAAAGCTCGGCTTGTGGGCTGATTTTAGAGATACTTTTGATTTGAATAATTTTAATTGAACATCAGAGGTGTTTCTCTGTGTTTTGGGCGAATCTCTTGTGTATTTTCCTTGTGAATTGTCTATTGAAACTAGTTTGCAGAGTAATCGCTATTCTGTCAAGCGTCAAAGTCCTTGCCATGTTTAATCTTCGGGGACTCACTCATGCTCCTCCTTATTGAGGCAACAACTCGATGATATTTGAACCTGCAACCTTCTGCTAGAAGAACTCGAGAAAGTTTTTATTTTTACATATATTGTTGCCTAAATAATAGATTAATACACCAAAAACTGGTTGCAAAAGCAAAACTAGAATAGTTGGACAAGAAAACAGAGCCGACTAACATCCAAAACTCAGCTTGTGTTTTGTAGCCATGCAAAACCAATAAAGACTTCTTGAAGTCACTGTTATAAAAATGTAAGTCTTGAAAGCGTCACTTCCTTGTTAACAATGGGCTAGAAAAGGGGTGTACGTGGCATCAAAACTGGTTGAAGACAGCTAATGTGAATTGAGAAAGCAAGGAGAAGCCTTGAATTGCATGTGTTGAGTAACACATAACAAAATAAAGAAAAAACTTTTCATCTCATCATCAAAGATAGATTTTGTAGAGTGATTGATCTCCCAAAATGGGGACACGTATGTTGTTTGATTAACAAAGGCCGGTACCGAATTTTATTGACTTCTCCATCCTAAAAGTTTACCTCCTCTTTATATACCTTCCTAGTTCATGACCTTCCTTACATACTTTTCCTTTCTTTCCCCACAGCACACAAAACAGAACTTACTCTTTTTTTCTCTCATACTACCATGGGTAGAGCACCTTGTTGTGACAAGAATGGACTCAAGAAAGGACCATGGACACCAGAAGAAGATCAAAAGCTCATTGATTATATCCAGAAACATGGACACGGGAGCTGGCGAACTCTCCCGAAGAATGCTGGTATGTTCAAGTTCAATTAGAACAAATATCTTTCATGGTCTGAAAATTATTGAGTTCTTGGTGTGTTTTAGTGAGATTTATGATGATGACTGAAGAAATGGGTTTTTGATTGTGCAGGATTACAGAGGTGTGGAAAGAGTTGTCGTCTTCGCTGGACAAATTACCTGAGACCTGATATCAAGAGAGGAAGATTTTCATTTGATGAAGAAGAGACTATAATTCAACTTCATAGTGTCTTGGGCAACAAGTATGTTTCCATGTTTTTCTTATTTCATTTCTTGTTAATAAAATTCAATTATGTTAGAATAGTTGTTGAGCTTTGTTTACTTGTGTTATTAACCAAAATATTTGTTTGGTTCACTTAGGTGGTCTGCAATTGCTGCTCGCTTGCCTGGAAGAACTGATAATGAAATCAAGAACTACTGGAACACTCACATTAGAAAGAGACTTCTCCGAATGGGAATCGACCCAGTTACTCATAGCCCACGCCTTGATCTTCTCGACATCTCTTCACTTCTCAGTTCATCACTCTACAATTCGTCTCAACTCAATGTTTCAAGAATGCTTGGGATTCAGTCTCTAGTTAACCCAGAGCTACTAAGACTTGCTACTTCTCTCTTATCATCTCAGCGCGACAATCCTGACTTTGCTCTACAAAATCTTCAAGACAATCAGCTATATAACACCCCACAATTCCAAGACCAAAACCAATTCCATTCTTTCCAATCCAACCAACTCCAAAACTCACTTCAAGACATACAAACAGCTTGCACTACAACATCAGATGTTCCATGTGGACCATTTTTAAATGAACCTCAACTCATGCAAGCCAATGTGGAGCAACTTCAAACAGATGGAACCAACTTTAGCTACCAGGATTCACAACCAAATGTGTGGAAAGACAACAGTGTCATGATGCCTAATTTAACCGAAAACTTTGTTTCCGTTCCAAACTTTACCTATGATCAATCTTCTGTCATGGATTCTCAGAATTTCCAATCCAACAACATTGACAACCAAAATTTCAGCTTTAATACTTCTGTTATGTCTACACCTTCATCAAGTCCGACTCCATTGAACTCATGTTCTACATACATCACCAACAGCGCCACCGAAGATGAGAAGGATAGCTACTGCAGCAACCAGTTGAAGTTTGAAATCTCAGATATTTGGGACATGAATGAGTTCATGTAAATGAAGAATCAGTAATTAAGAGTTTTACCATTTTTTTTTTCTTTTCTTTGGGTGTTGTTATTGATACTGTAAATTCCCTGTGAACCTGTGCTAGTTTTCTAGAGATCATTGTATCAAAACAAATCACTTTGTTTTCTTCTCTTACCCTTTTGATCGAGTTTGCATTTTGATATATTTATACATTTGTTAATTGTTTTTATTATATAAATCAAAGATTATTGTTGTCAAATGGATTGACAGACAAGAACAATGGTTTTAACACAGATCATCCCATTCTATACAGCATAAGACACTGATGATTCAATTCATTCAAGAATAATTATCAAATTAAATAAGTGTAAGCATTGCGAGGTCTCAAGTTTTTTTTTTTTTAACATGAATCGTAAACCGGTTTCTTTTCAACAGGACAGGCAAAATCAAGGAAAATTGATGGATAATCATGTTATGATAAATATTCAAAAGAGAAAAAGTTGCCTTATTTGGAAGTATGCTGAAGTTTAGTCCAAGAACTTATGACTAATTGTATTTAATTAATGATTACTTATCTTTAATTAATGATTACTTAAGTGACTAGGCACTAAGTAATAGACAGTGTAGACTAATGGTTACAATCGATCAACTTCTATCTATTCATTGCAGCTGATGTCGTGATTTTGAAATTTTTTTAGAGATTGTAAATTAAATGATCTGCATATACTCGGATAAAATTTTCTACAAAATCTCTATGTATTCATTTTCTTTCTATTTTTAGTAAGGGTTTTTAAGGATCCTTGAACATCATACTAATTACATTTCATAGTTCTCTTCTTACTTGTGAGACTCGAATCCATAACCCTCTTATTACAACTAATCAGTTGATTAATGAAAAAAATAAATAACAAAAATGAAAAAAAAAAAAAAATAGTGAAAGGGATTGTTGATCATTTTACTAGAGAAATTTTCAAATGATTCATCAATTACACCATTAATTGAATTTTAATATATTATCCCGAGTGAAATTTGCAAATATTTTCTCTAGTCATTCTCTATCGACAAATTATGCTTAAAAGCCATATTGTTGCTATGTAAAATCATTCCTATTCACTTCATAGGCATTTTTCCCCCTCATAGCATTGTGTAACAAGACATAAACAAATCTCACCCTTAATTTTAGCAAACTTTGCCTCATATGATCTTGAAAATGAACTAGTTGGTAATTTACACTATATATCAATGTTTGAAAGATCTTAATGGTTAGAAAACTCATCGAACCAAGACCAAATCAAATAATATTTTCCAAAATTCATGTTATATATTTGTACAACCTTTCTAGGCAGTCTTGGGAGAGAACATTGATTAGTGTCAGGGAGATGGTGTTCAGTACATGAGTGACAATTCTACCCCTTTCCATATTCTCCAAAACTCATAAAGAAAATGGTGGAATTGACACTCACATGCTGAACACCCTCCGAAAGTACTAACCCGGCACAATGACAAGGCTAAGTAGAATTTTTCTATATTTCTAATTAAGAGTTTTTTTTTTTTTTGCAATAACAGGATATTTTTTTACATTATATGGTCACTCACAGGTGGTGAAATCTGATGAAAAAAACATACAGACAGGTGTCCAAGTCCACCAATAAGTGAGAGATGCCTTTCACATGTTTGAATAAAATAATGAAGGTTTTCATTGACTTCTGTGGACACGCGTCAACGTGGAAAAGGTGTTTCACTGAAGGGACCACCTTATAAAAGAGGTGCTTTTTTTGAAAATCATGGCGAGCCTCTTGTGAGAACCATTTATTGCTGCGCACGGTCAAACACCCTCGCTCATGTCAGCTTGCTTGACACGTGGCCACAATCATACACCATTGCGAGGTTGACAAACCCGGTCGACCGGTAACATGAACACGGAGTTTTCCAACACGTGACGCGGAGAAACGGGGAGGCCGTACTGTTGGATACAAAAGGCAATAAGCGCGGCTGTTAGTTAATCGTCGATTATTTGCTGTATGAGTCTTATTGATTCCGTATCACCGACTAATGCGTAATAATCGTTGGATGTACTTCGATATACACACTTTATTTTTTTATATTTTTTAAGAATACTAGGGTTTTTATTACTTGAAAAAGTCTTTTACATCAGTCGGGAGTACATGACTACTTCGATATACACACAACAAGCATTGAACTAAAGATCTATATTGAATAGGGAGAGGTTTTTATTGGATCACATAATTATTATAAAATTCAAATAATGAATTTGTGATATCAATTGTCACAAGACAAGTCAAGTAACTGAACAAGTATTACACAAGGAATGTGATTTCTAAAAAAATGTTATTATTTTATAAATATTTTTTTTCTTTGAGTTAATGAATTTTTTTTCGAAATTCGAAATATTCATTATTTCGTCGGTCAATCTCAGTTTTCCTACATTTTAATTCATTAGTATTAAGATTTTGTTGTATAAGTGATTTTTATGCAATATATTGTGTATATGACATTATGAGTCTTGTTGTCCTCTTTTATGCGGTGTATAAGAGTTTAATAACTTCAAAATTACAATCGAAATTTATGCATTGTTTCTATACAAAACGAAATATTTATTAAAATTAACTTATCAAAATTATCTCAAAAAACAAAACAACAATCCTTGGTACTACATCAATAGGTTTGTGGAATTTGTTAGTTAAAAAATGCTTATTTATTGAGTAAAGTCGCAATGTACCACCAAATAAATTTATTAATAAACAATAAAGATCTGACATCTCATAACTGCCCTTTTCCCTCCGGAGGTTTAATTAAAAAAAAAAAACCTCAATATTCACACGTCTAGAGAAAAAAAATGGTGAACGCAAGAAAATTATGTGAGCCTGCCAACGCCAGTTGTTTTATTTAGAAATTCTGTTGCTTAGAAACAACGGCAAGTACCTTTACAAAGTGTTTCCTTGTCTCTACAGTTAGACGGAAATTTAAGTACCGATTAATCGCCGAGGAAATGCAGCACAAAAAAGTCTGCGTGTGACTTCTATCGCAACTTTATCTGCTTGGCTACAGTTTCTACAGGTTACAATGATTCCCCATAGTGTCAGAAGCATGTCATTTGTGCGTAAAAAATTCTCTATTTTTTAAAATAAATAAATAAAACACAAAGGAAGGGCATTTATTTCTATTTGGTTCATGTTTTGTAATAAGAAAAATATGATAAGAATTTGACATAATTGATCAAAACAAATTCACTTTATTTCAATAAGAACCTTTCTACATAGTTCGAGGAGAGAACACTGATTAGTATTTGGACAGGGTATTTAGCATGTGAGTGTTAATTTTATCCCTCTCTATATCTTCTTCAAACTCGTGGAGATAGGATAGAGTTGACACTCACGTACTAGATATCATTCTCAGACACTAATCAGACACAACAACTAGGTTTAGTAGATTTTTTGATTTCAATAAACAAAGATTGTGGTTCCTATGATACCACCAAGTGTTCTAAGATGTATGAACAATTAATTCACCATCTGTATATTTTTGCATATGTTTATGAGTTATGGTAAACTACTTACTTACATGCCCATATTGTAATAACTGATAGGATTAGTCATTTTATAAGTAGCCTTCAAAGAAACTTTTTAATCTTTTTGTAGACTAATATAGATTCGTCAGCTCCTCCAATTCATTCTGGTATGCTAATTATTAAAATCTCTTAGCTTACTAATTTACCTTTTTTTTTTTGAAAGGTGAGGTGGGGTTTTTAGGATCTCCGAACCTTATATTAATAAAAAAAAGTTGACGTCTTGGGTTCAAACCCAGCTTGCAGCATCTTTATGGGTTCTGGGATCCTATAAAAATCATGCTTGCCTTTCAGAAAACGATCAGTGTTCGATATTCTTGAAACTCTTTTTTGCCAATGGCATGACAACTCAACGGTTAGAGTTTGGCAGATGGTACCACTAGGTCATGAGTTCAAACCCAACTTGCAGCATCTTTATGGTTCTGAGATCCTATAAAAATCTTACTTGCCTTTCAAAAAATAATTTACCTATTTTTAGTTATTTTAGTAATGTATTTTTACTTTTATTCTGTTCAATAATTAAGTAGACGATGTTGCATTTAATGTAAACCCTCGAGTTTTTACTATATATTGTCTTGAAGTAAATATTGACCACGATAACAAGACATTTAACCTTTGATGCAAATCTAAACTCGAGTAAGTAATAAACTCGATCAAGTATCATGTCTCGAAAAATTCAAGTCTCAATTGAAAGTCAAATTTCAAAATGGTTGGAATACTCGGTGATCGAGTCTGTTTGGTCAACCATTTTATTTGAAAAATGGAACTCGCTTCCATTGTTATGCATATTTTTGTTGTTTGGTTGTTTATTTACTGACAGGAAATCGATTTTTCATAAGACTGTTTTCTCACTACTCATGCGAATCCAAATCCGAATGTAAGGCTTCAAAATCAGATTCACGAAAACGATTTCAATTTCCATGTCTATTTTCCGTGAAACCAAAAAAAAAAAAAAAAAAAAACTTGAAAATCTTGCAAATTATCATATTGGACTAGCTATGAATCTTTCCCTATCCATTTTAAGACCTACCAATATGTATGACATAAGGAGGTCGTCATTAACCTCATTATAATATTGGTGGACTTTTGTAATAATTGTAATTTTGTATGGTAACATGGCTACGCCCCATCCTTGACCAAAAGCCGACCATATCTATCTATATACACAGTGAAAGAGAGAGTGACAGAGACAAATAAACTCATCGATCACCACCTTCTCTTTCATCCTCCTTTCTTTCTTCCACTCAAAACACACAAAAACAAACAGCTCTTGAGAAGGTGAAGGAAGGAACGAAGAGACACCTTTCAATTTCATCTATTTTTCTCCTCTCAACCGACCACCCAAACATCATCATCTTTGAATTCTTCATGCTTGCTCTCAAAAAGCTTTGTTTTGGCACTACATTCAACTTTGTTTTACCTCTTTTTTTGGTTTTGAGTATAAAGACCCTTGTTTTCCTTATATGGTAATCTTGGTGACCCAAATGTAAAACATACTCTTTGTTTTCTTAGATTCTTATTACAATCAATGTAGGAAAGAAAAACAAAAGTGTGAAAAGGGTTTAGAAAAAGAGAACTGTAAAGTGATGTAGTGTGAAACCTTATGAAGGAGAACAAGAAGATGTCATTATAACCATTATTTAATTTTTGTTGTATATTTTATTAAGTGCTATGTATTTAACCAGCATTAGTACAAGAGATAACTTGGAATGACATCAGGTAACAAATACATCATAATCACACACTAAGACATGTTAATATTTTTACCATTTATTATTATTATTATTATGGAAATTTAATCCTCATGCAGACCTTCTTCATTTAGTTAATTGTCATGATCTTCAGTGGAAGGTCGTAAGGGTACATGAATCTAAATGGCTACTATACGTAGTTATGAAGTCATCGATGTATCCTACATAACCTCCATATGTTTCAGATAAGCCTAGATTTATGATGACGAATTTGATAAAGAGAAAAGAAAGGTATTTTAGTGAAGTAAATTTATTTTCATCTGCAATATTGATGCCATCAAGATTGAATTATTATAACAATTGTTCACATCATATCTTACTCTTAACCTTCCGACAAAATCTCTTTGGCCTCCAAATCTTATGACTCATAAATTCAACCACTCGTTTCGATGTCATAGTTATATACATGTTAATCTTCCATTGGCAGCGCTTCATCAATCTATGTATTGCACCTATCTTGTAGTTTAAGATGACAAAATTATATTGGATTTTGATTTCTTTACAATACTTTTCACTTATGTTGATATGTTTGACTCTAAAATGCTTTATGTCTGTATAGATTTTGACACAAATTGGAATCAACTCAATTAAACTTTTGGTGTTTAGAAGTCTGAGTGGTCGATCTCAGCACTTCCAATGACTCATCTACAATGAAAGAAACTTTCAGAAACAAGTAGCTATAGCTACTACTGTTTGAGATCATTTGATCGACTACAGAGCAAGTATTGTCTTTGACAATAGATTTCATTTTATGAATGAGAGATTTTGATAGAACTTAAGTGCTTTGGAATCATTTAATTTGGAGTAGAGTTCAAATGTTTCTTTTTGACACTGAACTAGTGTTTTAATTATTCAAACTTGTAAGAAGAGTTTCAAGAGGGTAATGTTTTATTAAACATGGTTTTTTTTTTGTTGGATGCTAATGTGAAAAGATGGTTTACTTGAAAATATACCTTTATTTAGAAATCATTCCATTGGAAAATATAACTTGACGTTAAATTTTATATCTTAATAATTAGCCTTCTGATTTCTTGTTTTTAGTTTTGATAAGAAGTTGAAGTTCTAATTGGAGTAAGCACCATGGGGGCGGTGCTGATCACTTAGCATTGAGTACTTAATAAAAATTAATTTCAATAATAACCTCACAATAAATTCGTAATGATTACTACTACTATATCCTTTACCAGCCATCCCCTCTTTATCATGCGAGCATTGTCGCCACCATTACCACCACCCTCCCTGACCCCCTCCTCCTCATTTTCTTCCTTCTATTCCTCTTTCTTTATTCTTCCTCTCTATTTAAGATTGTATGAGGACTGGAGATGGATATAGGGTGGTTACTGATCATAGTGGTGGAAAAAGATATTAATGGTATTTGGAGGAGAAAAAACATGTGGAGAATGAAGTTAATGCTGGTGATTTGTGGTGTGCGGTGGAGGGTAAAAATGTAAAAAAAAAATATTCAAGTCAACATCTAAAAACAAATACCATTAATTTTACAATTCTAATCAACAACTTATTCAAAACAAAAACAAACAGTTATTTAGAAGCTTCTAAATAATTTATTAATTTATTTAGAACCATTAATAAACAATTATTTAGAACCATTAATTTAGAAGTTAGAAGCTTCTAAGTTCTAACTTCCGGTTAGAACTTAACTTCTAACCACCTAAAAAACAAACACCACCTTAGTTATTAATTACCTAACAAAACTTTTATTGACTAATATACACTACTAAAAAATCCCCTTTTGCGACGACTCTTAGCGCGATGAGGGAAGTTTTGTCGCTCAACATTATCCTGGCACGACGACATATTTAATTTCGTCACGCAATTACAAAAATAACTAACTAATTCGTCGCGTCAAAACCTCTTGTGCGACGAAGTTAAAGCCTTCGTTGCATACCTAATATGCGACAACGTGTCGTCGCTTAAAACCACATATTTTGTCACCCTAAAATACCTAGGGCTACGTGTCGACCACTTTGAACAACCAACTTGAATATCCTCGGGCGACACATTGTTTGGTCGCATAAAAATATCTTACGCGACGACCTGGAAACCCTCGTCGCATCAAATATCTTACGCGACGAACTGGAAACCTTCGTCACATCAAATATCTTACGCGATGAACAAAAAACCTTCGTCTACAAATATCTTACGCGACGAACAGGAAGCCTTCGTCGCCTAAAATGTAAACGACAAAGTATTGTCGCTTAAACCGAAATATTTCGTCGCCCTAAAATACCTATTGCTATGTGTCGGCCACTTTGAACGACCAACTTGAACATCCTAGGGCGATAAACGTTGTCGTTGCCTAAAAATATCTTATGCTACGAAATGGAAACCTTCGTCGCATAAAGTATTCACAACCAAGATTCGTCGCGTAAAGCGAGTAGGTTCATCGCCTAAAACATCCCAGGGCGACGAACGATGTCGTCGCACAAGCTCTAACCTGTTCATCTTCTCCACGAATTAGAATAATCAGATCTGCGTTTTTCACTATTTTCTCCTCTCATTTTATTCTTTTTCTCTGCTCGATTGATTTCTCTCACTATATACTCCAAGCTTCCAGCACTTAATTAGGCTTCGTTTTCTCTTTGCATCGCCGGCGTCGGCCACACCTCCAATCGTCTCTCTCTTTCACTTGGAGAACGGTGAGGAAATTGCTAATTTTTTTTATTTTTTGAAATTTCATGAAATTAGGTTGCTATCATGTGGATTTTTGGAAGTGTCTCACATTGTTTTATGAGTGCATACTAGATATTTATTAATTAATAATATCTACATCGTCCACTTGAAGAATTGTAATTGAGATGCTGCTGAAAATTTTCCACATTGAAACTTAATCGCATTAGTGTCGTTAACTCTCTTGAATTCTCATGTTTTGTTTATAACTGAAAACAGGCGTAATGGAAAGACAGTGGATACAAAATCAGGACAAATGCTGTGATGAATATTTAAATGGGATCGAGAGCTTCATTGAGTTTGCAAGGGCACAAGTCACTGGTACGACGAATCATATCAAGTGTCCGTGTCAATGTTGTAACAATTGTTTGTGGCAAACATTCAATATGGTTCGATATCATTTGGCGAGGTATGGGATGATTCATAATTATACGAGGTGGATTTATCATGGTGAGCAACGAGAATTTGGTTCGACTTCATCGAATTCCCAGCCACTTGTGCCGCACATTGAAGAAACATCCATGAATGATAATGACCAAGTTATGGGTATAATAAATGACGCTTATCCATATGCATCGATGAACGAAGATGGCATTGATGATATGGTAGGAGATACCGTACCTCCCAACATGCTGCAAAGTGAAGAGTTAGAAAACTATGAAAAACTGTTGAAACAAGCCCAACAAGCATTATACCCCAGTTGCACAGAGTTCTCCCTACTTACTGCCATTGTGGAGTTGATGCATTACAAAGTGAAACATCATATGTCGAATAAGTGTTTTTCTCATTTAATGGAAATTATGAAGCGGATGCTTCCGAAGGAAAACGTTTTGCCTGAGGATTATTGTTGAATGGTCTTGGTTTGGGGTATCAAAAGATTCATGCTTGCAAATACAACTGTGCATTATTTTATAAGGAAATTGAAGGGATGGATGGATGCCCTGTGTGCAATGAGCCAAGATATAAGCTTAATTCTGGAAATAAAACGAAGAAAATTCCACAAAAGGTTTTGCGTTATCTTCCACTGAAGCCCAGATTGCAGCGACTGTACATGTCGACGCACACTGCGAGTCATATGAGATGGCACAAGGAAGGAAGGGTTGATGATGATTTTTTGAGACATCCTGCTGATGGATGGAAAGTAGTCCAGACGATCCAACACAGAAGTATATGGGACATTCCTGAAATGGCTTCTGATGACCACAGTGATGACGACACGGCTGATCAAGAGAATTCATCTTCAAGCATTCCCATTATCCAACAACCATTTGAGTTATTTGTCGAATTTTCTCCGATTGATGACGAAAATGATGTTGAGGTGTCGTCGCACAAAAAAGATTCTGTAGCGACAAAGATTTATTTTCGTCGCGCAAAGGCTTGCGAGACAGAGCTGTGGCGACAACCTTTGCGCGACTAATATTTTGTCGCTCAATATTTATGGCGACGAAATGTTGTCTATAGCGACAATTTTGACTACATCCCTAAAGGCCTTTTTGTTGTAGTGATAACAACTAAAAGAAGTTTAGGACAACACCAACATCTATTAGTACCATTCAAGGATTGTGATTTCGCAAAATAACACAAAATTTTCATTATTTTGAAATTACGAAAAGAAAAATGGCGAAAGAAAAAGTTACATTTTTTCGGATTTTTTTTTCGTAAATTTCAAAGTTTTTTCATAAATTTCATTTATTCATAAAAATATAAAAACCAGCTACTAAAAATTACATTTTTTCAAAAATTTTCAAGGTTTTTTCATAAATTTTGAGTTTTTTCAATTATTATTTATTCTAATTATTTATTGATTTTTGAAGCCACCCCCTAATTTTCCAATTATCACTTATTCTACTTATATATTGATTTTGAAACTACCTCCTAATTTTGTTATTAAGGCATTTTGATTTCATTTAATGTTTTAATACATTCATTTATTTGCTTCTTATTTTTGTACATATTTAATGTACCCTCGAAATTAATTATATATATTACATATATCTTCGAAATATTTAGGTTTTTTCTTTACACACTGAAAAGTATTTCTCAAAATATTTTTTAAAATTAGGATATCGAAATTAACTCGAAAAACGAAATCACAATCCTTGGTACTACCAAGACTACAATTTGACAGAGTTCTTGTATTGTGGTTAACATTAAGAAAACATCAACTGGCCAGGTCTACATTGACATTAGAAATCAAACTTAAGGAGCAGAAGAAAGTTCATCAATGGATTTTGATAGGTAGTGGAAAAGTCAGTTTCTGTCTTTGTAATATGAATATCATGATTGTATTCAGATCAAAAACCCGCAAAGAAACTTGTCCCAGAAAATTTGTTGCTTCTAATCTAAGTGATGTCCATCTCCAGCAAGTGCCTTAACGAAAACATAAAGGTTGACACAATCAGCACTGCACAATTTCTTAGAAGTATTTCTACGAGTACTAGGCATTTCAGCTTATTCAACGAACCATCTCGCAATGTTGCACAATTTCTTTTTAATGACTATCGTAAATGATTAATTACTACAAAAACTCAAATCAGAAACACAATTTTTTTTTTAAATGGTGATAACATCATTTTATTTTTGGTTGTTAATGATAAACAACCATTAAACCAAATTTTTTTTAAATGTCTTCGAAAGGAAAGATCCCAAGAATCGCCATTAAACCAAAAAATGCTAACTCTCCCATGTTTTTGGTTGTTCATGATAAACAACATTGGAAACAAATCCTTAAGAGGTTCATTGTTACACCAAGAATCTTGCCAGAAAGAGATGAAATCACCATTGCCACATCGAAAATAGGTGTGGGGGTAGAAAACACTTGCGCACCGAGAGATGGACTTCCACAAAGAGCATCCATAGGGAGAGTACTTAGTTATCTTATTCCACTCCCATCTATTGCACTCATATTTATCAATGATGAGTGATCTCCATAAATTGCCATATTCTTCTGCAAATCGCCAAAGCCACTTGGAAAGTAAAACAAAATTGAAAGTGATCACTTGGCGAATGCCCAATCCATCAAGAGATTTGGGACAACAAATTTTTTCCCAACCCACTAAATGCATATTTTTAGAGTTTTGAGAGGAATCCCAGAGGAAGTCGCGCATGATCTGTTCCATCTTGGCTGCTATTGAAGAGAGAACCTTGATAAGAGACAAAATGAACACAGGGATAGAAGCTAAAGTGGATTGGACAAGAGCTAATCTGTTTGCTTTTGAGAGGAATTTACGCTTCCAAGACGCTAGTCTCGATTCCATCTTTTCGATCGTTTCATCCCACACAGTTTTACTTTTAAAACTAGCACCCAAAGGCATGCCCAAGTACTTAACTAAAAACTGACCCGTTGCACAACCAAATAAATCTGCCAATTGCTGCAGATGATGGATGTCTGTAATAGGCAACACCACTGATTTGTGAAAGTTGATTTTCAGATATGAAATAACTTCAAACTAAAGCATAATTCTTTTTAGAGCAATAACCTGAGTAGCAGAGACATCACAAAAAAGGATAGCATCATCCGCATACTGAAAAATAGAAATAGACAGACTACCCTCTGCGACAGAGAAACCTCTCACTAGGTCAGCATCAACCATTTTAAGAATCATTTGGGTTAGGCCTTCTGCTGCTAAAGTAAAGAGAATAGGAGACATAGGATCTTCTTGACGCAAGCCTTTAGAGCTATTGAAAAACCCATGCAGCTGACCATTAATCTTCAGTGAGAAATTGGCTGTAGATCTGCAAGTGTGAAGCCAATGAATCCATTTGGAGTCAAACCCCATGTGAGCCATTACCAAATCCAAGTATCTCCAAGAAACATTATCAAAAGCTTTAGAAAAATCTAATTTGATAACAAACCCTGGAAATATTTTTTTTTTTTCCTGAAATCAATAATTTCATTGGCAATCAAATGGCCATCAACCACCTGTTTTCCACTGACTGCTGCACTCTGAAAAGGAAAAATGACTAAATGAAGAACTTTTTTCAATCTATCAACCAACACCTTAGCAATGATCTTATAGGCCTCATTCAAAATACTAATAGGTCTGAAATTCTTGACTGTCTGCAATCCCGCACATTTAGGAATAAGCGAGATGATAGTGGTGTTCAACCGCCAATCCAAAAAATTTCTAGAGTTAAAATCTTCAATAACTTTCAGAAAATCAACTTTGATTATCTGCCACATTTTCAAATAGAACATCATTGAGAAACCATCAAGACCTGGAGAAACTTCAAATTTGAGCTCTTGCATTGCCGCTCTAATTTCCATCTCTGACTTAAAGGTAATTGTTGCAGGCTTAACCGGTCTAAATAAACAGGCTAATTTGACTCACTTGTAATAACTGCAAGTGCACGGTGTCTAACTGGTAAACAACGGCAAGTACGGGTCGATCCCACGAGGAAAGTGGATGCAATTGAATTTAATAATTTATCTAAACTAATTTACAGAAAAATGAGGTTACAATGTTTTTAAAACTAAACTAAAAATAAATCAAAAGTAAGAAAAATAAAATAAAAGGAAAAGATGGATGAGATGGATTTGTGGGGTTTGGACTCACCGATGAGTTAGCAAATATATTTAAATCTAAATTACTGAAATTATAAACGAGAAGCTTTAGGGATGAGGATCCCTTGCTTACACCGAAGATGTGATCATTAAAATCCAATTCCAATCATATCAAATTTCTGTCAAACATTAACAATTTATCTCAAGCAAATAAACTCTTACCAAACATCAAGTGTCTTTTTAGGGCACACTTAATCAAAGTTCAAACTCAATATTTGTTAGCACGTGCTTTGAATATTGATAAAATGTGAATCTAACTACCAAACATATCAAGTTTTAATCGAACATGAAAGGTGAAAACAATTTATCAAATTTCTGAAATAAAATTATAATTATCAATTAAGCATTTAAGTCAGTAAAATAAATTATACAACCCTTTAAGTTTGTCGTCGCCTCGGTGTGGTAGAACACAACAGATCATGGTGGTGGTCACAGCATCAATGGAGGTAGAATTCATCTCTGCACGAACACGAATCCCGAGGAGAGGTTACAAACGCTCTGTGGCTGCTCTCACAGAATCTCAGGGTGCTAATAATGAAATTGTTTGAAGAACAGTTATTTCCCGCCAAAAATTGCGCGGCTGTCTCTGATCTTCGTCTCCAGCGAGATTCGCTCCTCGCGAGCTCTTTCTTCCTCCAAACGGCTCCGGTACTTGCAAAAGAGAGAGAGGGGTGGAAGAACAGAGAGAGAGACGCGAAAGAGAACGAAAACGGGCGAGAGAAACATGGGCGGTGCTCCCTGTTTGCTACTCTTGTCTCTGTGGTGGTGCGCGAACTGGTCTGAGGTTGATCAGAGGAGAGGGATTAGGGAGATATGGAGGAGTAACGTGAGAGAGATATCTCCGGTGATGATGGTGGTGTGTGTGGGTTGTTAGTCGGCTCCGAGGGAGGAAAACAGGGACGTGCTCCCTGTTTCTCAACTGTTTTGTGCGCGAGGTGGTGATGGTGGTGCTCAGTGGTTATGGCGTTGACAGGGAAGGTGGTGGAGTGAAGACTGACGTGAAACAGGGTTGTCATGCCCCTGTTTCGGTGGATGATGGTGGTGTGCGGTGGTTGACTGATGGAGATTTGATGTGAAACAGGGTTGTCACACCCCTGTTTTGTGGTGGGTGATGGCGGTGAGAGGTGGCTTTGGTGGCGATGATGGCGAAGTGATCTGGACAGAGAGGGAGTGAGAGATGGATGGTGATGAGATGGGTGTGATGAAAATCACTTTGTGAAGGAAGAGAGTTTGATTTTGGCTATTGAGGCTTGATTCCCTTCTCCTCTTCCCCTTTCTCATTCATTTATCTTGTATTTATAGAGAATTCAGAAAAATGAATATGGACAAGTTAAGGGGAGGGTTTAATGAGTGATTTAAGGCAAAAATAAATCAGAATCTTGGATAATTGAGAGAATATGCCTAGGGTTTGATTGGGCTTAGCATTGGGTTTGGGTTTATGGGTTTGGGTTTGGTTTTGGGTTTAAGTTATTGGCTTAGGCTATTTTCACCTCCACTTCCTTTGAAGTCATCGTCTGAGATTTGTTCATGGCATTTTTCTCTGATTTCTTCATTACAGCTCCACATTCTACAAAAACACAAAAATTTAATAATTAATCTAAAATAAGATAAAACAAGGATTAACAAAATTATAATAAGAGGTAATAATGTTATAATTATTTAATTATCAGTAATTCCTGAGAAGAAAGGTCGTCACTCCTCCTTTTCATAGAAACACTCCTTGAAATGAGAGATCATGAGTTCTATGATTCTGACTTCATCTACTACCAACTCCTGCCCCATGCAAGAGCTTCGATAGAGTTAAAAAGTCTGCATCTGTTAGCCAAGTTATGAAAAAATTTAGACCCTTGATCCATATTACAAACCCAGTTGACCCCAGATCTGATCCTCCAAAGCTCCTCATCTCGTTTGGTTAATGTTGCCCACTCCTGATGCAGCTGCACTCTACAAGACCTCTCCTCTGCAATCAGGTCTCGGATCTCTTCCTCAGCATCAATGTTAGCAATTAAAGCATAAATATTTTGAATACATAAATTTGTCTTACCCCAAACTTTAGTCCTCCAATTTTTAAGGTTGCATCTAATCGCCTTAAGTTTCCACCATAAGCAGTAGCCAGGGTGGCCAGGGATTATTGAGTTGTTCCACCAAGATTTCATGTTCTTTGGCAAATTTGGGTGATCAAACTAACCGTTAACAAAGGAAAAAAGGCGAGTGTTGCCACCGATAGACGAGTTCGCAAGCAAAATTGCGTGATGGTCAGAACCTGCTGCACCCTTGAGCCATTCGACTTTATCACCAAATTTATCAATCCAATCCACCGAAGCCAAAAATCGATTAAGCCGACAAAGAATAGGACGATCTCTTCGATTTGACTGGTGAACTTTCCCCCTTTTAGACTGAAATCAGCGAGTTCCACCTCATTAATGAACTGATTGAATTTTTGCATACTCATGGACCTCCTTTTGCAACATTTTTTTTCTCATTCATATGACGGACAACATTGAAGTCTCCTGCTAACACCCATGGCGATTGCACCCAACCAGCAGTGTCATAAAGCTTTTCCCAGAAATGATTTCTAAGCGAAGGATCACACAGACAATATATGTTAGTTCCTGACCAACAAGAGTTGTCCGAGATCATTTGAAATTGAATAGAAAGCGATAAAACCCCTTTCAACACTTTCCTCATCTGCAAAAGATCAGCATCCCAGATGGCTAAAAGGCCTCCTGAGCTGCCAGTGGATTCCACCATAGCCCAATCAAAAGAACTATCACACCACAATTTTCTGATAAATTCTCTAGAACATCTCTTCAATTTCGATACCTGAATGAAAACAAGATCTGGACGATTATCCGAAATCAAACTATGACAACCTCTTTGCCTCTCAGTATGCCCGAGCCCCTTATAGTTCTACGAAAGAATTTTGAGGTTCATGAAGGACCTTCAACCCCGAGGTTGCTGCACCTGTCCATTGCTTTGTCAGATACTGAACCTTGTGTCGCCGCTAGAACCATACCTAGAGCCCTTTCTTCATTCTGACTGAGGTCCACTCCCACTGCCAAACCAATTTTTTTGAAAGCCGAACAATCTGATGCCTCTTCTTGAGCCGAATGGCAGTCAGAGACAGAGAGCTCCACGCTGTCATTGACCCTAGAAAACACCCCTAAAGACTAGGGGTGGGCACGGGACGGGATGGGACGAGATATACCCATCCCTATCCCATCCCGTTCATACGGGATCGGGACGGGACGGGATGGGAAAAACCTCATCCCGACCTCGTCCCATCCCAAACGGGTTCGGGACGGGACGGGATCAGCATGCTAGAGTTAAGGCAAGGTATAAGGCAAGGTGACCCAATGGCACGTCGTGTGTTTTTATAATCATTCTAGAGTTATTTGATGTTATGAATAACTTATGTAAGACCTTCTTATGGTCTAGTCTTAACATGGTGCAATCTCATTCCCTTATCAGTTTGGAGGACATCTGTTTTCCTTACCATGAAGGTTGTTTGGGAATTCAAAGTTAATGGATGAATAATCATGCAGCTAATTTGTGGCTAAGGAGTGCTTCTAATTTGTTTTGTAACTGGGATACACTTTGGGTTCATTTGATATAGCAGAATCTCATTAGAGATAAATATTTTTGGTAAATGAGCTATTCCTTACTACTTTTCATGGATCTATAGGATGATACTTTAGGATAGGAAAAGAGTTGGATCAATGTTATTCTATACAATTAGAACAGAAGAAGATACATTTGTTTAGTAAGATCCTTGGCACCAATTATCATAGTTTATCCTTATTTTCAGCAGCATTTCACTTATGATTCAAGACTCATTAAGTTTGATAATGAAATTGGCCTCAATTTTATTTGTTTCTTAGTTATCTTTCTTTTCTCTCTTTTATGATCTATTCTTCTAAAGACATTTCAGTACATGAGAGCGATTAATGTGGCAAACTTCATTGGACGTGGAACCCTTCAAGATCTTAAAAAGTTTTGTTTGAACAGGCATATTGCAAATTTGATATTAGAATCAAAATGGACTTTACAGAGCATGAGGTTGATGACTCTCCTATCAACTCTGTTGAATTTATTGAACTCCAATTTACACAATGGAAAAGACCTTAAAATGGATGAGAGAGATTATGATGACTCACTAAATGGGAAAATGGGTGGATTTGGAGTTGTATTTATGTTGCAATTGCAGTTTGACTCATCAGCAGTTGAAAACCATTGCATACCATACAAGAGGTAGCTTTGTGACCTTGTTTGGTCAAAAGATTAATCTAGAGATATGTGTGAGAGAAAAATTGAGATGCTAAAAATGTTATATACATCAGTGAATTTGTATGGGCATCCACAATCCTAAAATAAATAAATAAATAAAAATATTAATAATTAATAATTCATCATCATCAAAGCCCATTCCCGAGATTTTCGGGGTCGGCTACATGAATTTTGGTTCTCCAAGCAATGCGATCTTCCCACATTTCCTCACCTAATCCAAGCTCAATGATATCTTCATTCACCGTCTTCATCCAAGTTTTCAACGGTCGTCCCCTCCGTCTACACCCTCCATTAACTTGCCAATCTAAACATTTTCTAATTGGCGCCGTGCTTGATCTCCTCCGCACATGACCAAACCAAGTTAAACGTCTTTCTCTAATTTTTTTCTCTATGGGCGCTACACCTAAGTATCTCCTAATTCTTTCATTTCTAATCTTATCCTTACGAGTTTTACCACACATACACCTTAACATACGCATTTCTGCTACTGCCATCCTATGCGTATGTTGTCCCGTAGTAGCCCAACATTCTGAACCGTATAGCATGGCTGGTCGAACAATTGTCTTATAGCATTTCCCTTTTAGCCTTGCAGGCATCCTTCTATCGCACAATACTCCTGACGCCATTCGCCATTTCAACCAACCAGTTTTAATCCTGTGGTCTACATCTGCTCCAATAGCCCCATTCTTTTGAATTATAGACCCTAGATATCGAAAAGCCTCACACTCCGGGACCTCAACACCTTCGATCTCAATTGAATGACTTCTCCCTCGTGGTTCACACCCAAAGTTGCACACTAGATACTCCGTCTTCGAACGGCTAATTCTAAAACCTTTACTCTCTAAAGCCTCCTGCCACTTAACTAATTTCTGACCTAAACCTGCACTAGTCTCATCCATTAAGACAATATCATCTGCAAATAACATGCACCAAGGTACATCTTCTTGCAGATGTCTCGTCAACTCATCCATGACCAAAGCAAAGAGATATGGACTTAACGCCGACCCTTGATGTAGTCCTACTGTCACTGGAAATTCACTAGACATCCCACCTACTGAGCGAACACTTGTTACAACCCCTTCATACATATCCTTAATGATATCGACATAACATTGAGACACTTTCTTCCTTTCAAGCACCCACCAAATTAACTCCCTGGGGACCCTATCATATGCTTTCTCCAGATCAATAAAAACCATATGCAAACTCTTACGTGCCTCTCGATATTTTTCTACAGTTTGCCTAAGCAGGAAGATGGCCTCCGTAGTAGACCTACCTGGCATAAATCCAAATTGATTCTCCGAAATCGTGGTTAAACTCCTAAGTCTTTGTTCTATAACCCTCTCCCAAAGTTTCATCGTATGACTCATAAGCTTTATCCCTCTATAGTTCGAGCAATTCTGGATATCCCCTTTGTTCTTATAAATTGGTACCACAATGCTATGCCTCCATGAATCTGGCATTTTTCTAGTTTCCAAAATCCTATTAAAGAGCTTAGTTAGCCATTGAATCCCAACTTCTCCCAGACATTTCCATGCTTCAATTGGTATATCATCCGGTCCAACGGCCTTCCCTGTCTTCATTCTTTTTAAAGCTTCTCTCACTTCTGTGGCACTAACTCTGCGATGGAACACGCGATCTCTCCCTTCCTGTGAAGCATACCCCTCCAAGTTTAACTCCCCTACATGTGTTCCATTGAGTAGGTTCCAAAAGTAATCCTTCCATCTATCTAAAATAGTTTTATCCTGCATTAAGACTCTTCCATCCTCATGCTTAACACACTTAACATGACTCAAGTCCCTAGTTTTTCGTTCTCTAGCCTTCGCTATCTTGAAAATATCCTTCTCCCCTTCCTTCGTACCTAGCCTATTATAAAGAGCATCATACGCTCTCTTCTTAGCTTCCCCTACTGCTCTACTACTCAACTTCTTAGCCTGCTTATAAAGCTCATACGACTCTAGGCACCTATCATTTTGCCACGCCTTAATAATTAATAATTAATATTAAAAAATTAGTTCGGGACGGGACGAGATTGGCGGGATTGAAAATCTTCATCCCATCCCATCCCATCCCATTCTAGATCGGGACGGGACGGGATCGGGATGAAATTATTCAATCCCATTAAGACCCGAAAAAATCGGGACGGGACGGGTCGGGATCGCGGGATGGGATGCCCACCCCTACTAAAGACTGCCCAAAAGTCTGTTCGCCAGAGAGAACAAGACCAAGATTGTTCGTCCAAAGGACCTCGAAGCCTGGGGGAGCACCTACATGGTCTGGTGTAGACGAGCAACTCTCCAAATGAGAGACACTGTGTTCTGCTGGTGGCTCAAAACCATGGACTCCAACACTGTGTTCTGCTGGTGGCTAGAAACCCGGTGGGTAAGTAAGAGATAACGAACACTCCTGTGTTTGGTTTGAAGACTTGTTTTTTATCAGCCCAGCACGGGCGCTACAACCCTTAAGTTTTACCCACCCTCCTTTGTTGGTTGTGCCTGATTTGGTGGATCTCTGTTTGAGTATGAACATGGATCTGGTTGGAAAAACTGAAAAATTAGCCCATTCAGCAGCGCTGTCACATTGGGCCTTTCTAGCCAGCTTGAGATCCCTGTTGGTCTGCATAGACATCTTGGTCAATAAGGGGTCCAAGTTGAAGACATATTCTTCCACAGCTTCTAAAACCTTCCAATAATTGCCAGAAGTCTGTTGATCATTTGACTTGGCCAAATTACACTTCAAATTGGACGTGGGCCCTTGGCAATGCGAAAGCCCAACAATACCCTTGCCTTTATCCTACTGAGTTGGGCGAGACGACTCGAACACCGGGTTGCCTATTGTACCCACTGAGCCAGCAAGAAAAGCAGGATAATGGGAAAGAACTGGGTCTTGCTGGAGAGACTGATTACTCAGTATCGGAAACCTAGGAGACGACTCCTTCTCTTCGCAAGAGAACACACGTGGAGAGTTGGCGAAGACTAGGAAAGCTGTGTGGCCAAACTGAAGACTAGGAGATGACTCATGCTCTTCGCAAGAGAACACATGTGGAGAGTTGGCGAAGACCAGGAAAGCTGTGTGGCCAAACGGAAGAGCAGCAGGTGTCCATTGAATCACCGAATCAGGCAACTCTATCAACGATCTCGCACCATTCTTTCTTGCAACGGGATCTGGAAGAAGATGATTTCCCCATACTTGAGACAAGAAATCAATGGGGGAATCCCGATGGATAGAGGTTGCTGCAAAATGGCCCTTACTGGCAGCAGAAGTAGGGCTCACACTTGAAAGATCGGTGGTCACTACCTCAACAAAAGTTTTGTTGCACAAGGGTGTGACAACACTAGCTCCTGGCAAAGGTGAACCCCCATTTCTTCTAACTTGCTGCTTAGGCCAAGGTTGAGACACCTTATTTAAAATTACCTCCTTCATAGCTTGGGTGAGCTGTTTCCAACCCGTCCCTTCTACATCAGCTGGCACCCTTGGACTTTTGGACCCTGAACCCCAACCCACCATAATAGAAAGGAAGATTCCTCTTTTATTGACTTTTTTCACCACCATAACCCATCTATTGTTGATTTTCCAACTGGTTGAGAAGGCGTTAGAGCCTGATTCCATCGTTTTCTTAAGCTGAAACCCAATTCAACAAAAACTTTGATTCTAACCATCGAGCTCGATTCAAAGAACAACAAACCTTCTCTTGACCTTCGGATCCCAAATTATTTCCCATCAATTTTCAACAAACGAAGATTTCCATCTTTGAACTCCATCTCTCACAAGATTAAGCACAATTTCACAAGCATACAAGCACAATTTCACCCGCATACAAGCATCATAGCAATATATAAGATTAAAAAAATAGAAAGGTATTACCCATTGCTGAAAAAACTCCGGACAACAAGTTAGAACAGGCTGAGAACCCCTCTCTGAAGATCAGGCTGAGAATCCCTCTCTGGCTGAGAACCCCTCTCTGAAGATCAGAAACCCTCTTTGGGGATCAGGCTGAGAACCCCTATCTGTCACAAGCTTTCACCCTTCTACTGAAGAGAATCCCCCTCTCTATCTCAAGCTTTCACCCCTCCATTGAAGATAAACCCTCTCTGTCTCAAGTTTTCGGAACCCTATCTATCTCAAGCTTTCGAAACCTTTTCTGTCTCAAACTTTCACCCCCTCCACTGAAGAGAACCCCTCCCTGTCTCAAGCTTTCACCCTTCCTCTCATTTTATTTCATACTCATTTCATGTCTCAAGCTTTCACATCATTTTATTTCATACTCATTAAATGAACTCGGAGATGGTGCAATATTTGGATTGAATTTCTATCAAATTCTAAATAGTCATGATTTCAAAAAAGTGATAGTTCCCGCCAATAAAGTTGTGTTGCGACATCACACCAATTGTCGAGCGAAAACACCATCATTTACTCGATGCAACTGCTATCTGTTTTCGAGCATTAGGGTTTAAAACCGAATCGTCGGTTCGGTTTTTCACCTAATAGTGAACTGAACCGACTTAGGTCGGTTTTAAAATTTCCAAAACCTGAGCAACTCAAAAAACACGAGGAACTAAGACAGTCTATAATTCCATTGACACTAAAATTCCTAAGGGTGTGTTTGATTTTTATATTATTTTCAATTTTCCCCCCATAAAAAACTATAAAAATAGTGGAAATGAGATAGCAACTGAGACAAATTTTCATCAAATGACATTGAAGATAATTACGTTTCTAGAAATTTCTATGAAAAAATATTCTTAGGCCCTCCTAAAAAGTTCTTTTCCATGATTTTAAGAGAAGATATGTTCGTGGGAGGCTACAAATTTCATGCTGACTCCCCTCTCTTCCTTTCTCCCCTCAATTCCATGATCTTCTTACTAGTTTTATGTTCTCCGTGAAAAACATAAGTCAAACACATGGAGGGTTTTTTAGAAATTCGAGCAACCCAAAGAAATCATCCTCGGATTGAGTTTGGGTTGCTATACTCGGATTCAAGTTCAAATTAAGCGAGCTAAGGCTCACCCATATAAGGATTCGTATTGAGCTCCTAGCTCACCCAACCCGCCCAAGTTTTCCACATGTCACAACCACCATACATGACCACTTGTCATCTCCACCACCTCGTCCAAAAATGCACCACCATCAACTACCTCAAGCAAATCCATGCTCACCTCACCACCACCGGACTCCTCCACATTGACTCTCGTCTCCTCGGCTACCTCCTCTCTTCTTCGGCCGCCACCGTGGGCTTGCCTTACACCCTCCCCCTTCTCCCTACTCCACTATTCAACGAGCAGGCCATCAAGTTCGCTTTAGCTTCGTTTATTTATATTAACAATTCTCTTATTCATTTTTACTCAGTAAATGTACATGTTGAAGATGCAAGGAAACTGTTTGATACTAGTGATGACTTAGATATTGTTTATTGGAACTCTATGATGAGTGGGTATATAAGAGTTGGCGATACCGCTTTTGCTTGTAATCTTTTTAAAGAAATGCCTCACAGAAAGTGCTTTGATTTCTGGGTATATTCACTGTGGGTTGTCTAAGGAGGCTTTGGGTGTGTTTTCAAGAATGCAGATTGAGTTAGCTAAGCCAAATGAAGTCACTTTTGTGAGTGTTCTCTCTGCTTGGCAAGGCAAATGGGTGCATTCTTTACTTGAAGAGTAATGCCATGGATGTGACTGTTTTTAGGTACTTCGTTGGTTGATGTGTATGATATGTGTGGGGAAGTAGAGTTAGCTTTAGAGGTGTTTAATGGGATTAAAGGACTTGCAATGCACTGTAGTGGTCAAGAAGCACTTGATCTCTTTTCGAATATGGCGAAGGCAGGTGTGATCCCTGATGATATTACATTTATAGGTGCACTTTGTGCTTGTACTCATGCTGGTTTAGTTGATGAAGGGCTTAGAATTTCCGATGTGATGACTAAGAAATATATGGCATTACGCCCAACATTGCCAACATTGAGCATTATTGTTGAATGGTTGATCTTTTGTTGCGTGGTGGAATGTTAAATGATGCGAAAAGTCTCGTAGAGAGTATGCCAATGGAGCCTGATGCCCTTATCTGGGGTGCATTGTTGACTGGGTATAGGTATAGGAATGTTCAGCTAGCAGAGTACGTAGTGAAGAACTTGGTTCAAATGGAGCCAGAAAACAATGGGGTTTATGTGTTGTTATCCAATATTGATGCAGGGTCTGGTAGGCTAGAGGATGCTAGAAAAGTGAGAGGATTGATGGAAAGCAAAGGGGCTTCAAAGACAGTTGGGTGTAGCTTAATTGAGATCAGAGGAACCATTCATCAATTCATTGTGGGCGACAAAGCACACCCGCAAATCAGAGATATACAAATGAAATAGACAGCTTGAGAGATCGTTGTACTCAGAAGAATACGTCCCTAATAAAACAGTTTTGCTTGACATTTATGAAGAAGATGGGGAAGAAGCACTTGCTCGATACAGTGATAAGTTGGCAATTACTTTTGGATTGATTAGTATAGTGGAGGTTGCTATTAGCATAGTGAAGAATCTATGAGTGTGTAAGGATTGCCATCATGTTACTAAGTTAATATCAAAGATATATGGTTGAGAAATAATTGTTCGAGATCAAACTCAATTTCATGTGTTTAAGGACGGGCAGTGCAACTGCAAAGATTATTGGTGATACATTGAGACATTTGTTTGTCTTTTTTTTTTTTGGTTCAAACACGAAGATGTTTATTAAAGAAAGAGAGGGAGACAAATTATAAAGGAAATCATTCCTATATCAAGGAATGCCAAGACACCATGAAAGTGTCAAAAACCAAATCCCTAAACAGATTACAAGCCGAACCCATCCTCAATCTCGACACCATGAAAGTGTCAAAAACCAAATTATTGTTGCTTTCATGTTTCTTCAAGTGTGTGTGTGTGTTTTGTATTTTTTGAACTCAATAATTGAATTTTGGTGAACCTTGTTCACCTATTTCATTATATTGCCGGAAACTCTTACATGTTCCTAGTTGTTTTTGCAGCTATTTTCAAGTGGCAGATATAGGGTACTGAGGCGTTTCAGTGAACGAGCATTGAATCCGGTGAGTACTGCTTCTTGGAATCTTTATTATTGTAGTTATTTATTCAGTTTGAAATGTTCTTGTTGAGTAGAAATTTGTACATAGTTTTTGCAATTACTAGTAACTTCGTTCTTAGTTGATGATCATCAATCTACTTTGGCTTCGAAGATTGCCTTCTTTAAACACAACTACTAATGAATTTTCCAATAAGTTCACAGCCTGCTATATTTCAGTTTTATGCTTGCATACAAGTCTCTATCATTTTAGAATAAATCCTTAACTATCTAGCTTCTACCATTGTAACTGTTACATGGTTTACCGAACATGATTCTTGTTTGCCTGAAGTTGAGTCTGCCTTAATGTGAGATCTATCAAAACAAAATCCAGGTTGTTTTGGCTGTGGCAACTTTGTAGTGTCAGAACTTAGCATCATAACCACAGAAGACATTATCGGTCTATCTTTGGCATGTTGTTGAACGCATTGAAGGCCTATGTGTATACTTCTCATTGCTTCATTTGGTACACATGAATCTTTCACTGTTTCGTCAATCAATTCCAAAGCACGACCTTCTTTCCATAGTCTCCATGCCTAAGATTATGAGTTTATTAATTAATAAATTTAGGATTAGATCACAATATATTGTTAGAGTTCATAGAGAAGATAGTCTTTTACTTACATATTCGAGTAGGGTTAGTTGGTCGTCCGAGGATAAAAATCCTCTGTTCTTCTTCCCGCTGATTATCTCCAACACTAGAACTCCGAAGCTAAAAACATCAGATTTCATAGAGAATATACCATTCACGATGTACTCAGGAGACATATAACCACTGCAATACCATAGCGAACAAATAGTTATTGAATGTGCTTTATCATATTGTGCAACTACAGGGCATAATATTGGGACTTACTATGTTCCCACTACTCGCTTTGTTTCTCCTTCAGTATCATCACCTCCAAAGATCCTTGCCATTCCAAAATCCGAGATTTTTTGGTTCATTTCACCATCTAGAAGGACATTGCTTGTTTTGAGATCCCTATGAATAATTCTAAATCTAGAATCTTGGTGCAGATAAAGTAATCCTCGACTGATCCCCAATATGATAGCAAAGTGCTTTGGCCAATCCAATATGAAGTTGTTTGCCTTATCTGTAAATAAAAGAACAATCCCTTTAACAACACATTTTATGAAAAATAATTTCTCCCATGAAATCTTCTTAGTCATGTCAGATAATTATATTGGGGTGTATTGTCATCAGTACATTACTTCATCATTTAAGTGATAGGTGGCTATAAATTCAGGAACTACCAGTTTACCATTGCATGGAGATGTACATAGTTCCATCTGAAATGAAATCAACAGAATAGAAGAAAACAATATTCTTGACATGACTATGATAACTGACCGAAAAGGATGGCATCCAAGCCTTTGTTCTCCATGTGTTCATACACCAAAATCTTCTCGTCCCCTTCAACGCAGAGACCCAAAAGCCTAACAAGATTCCTATGTTGAAGCCTTGCAATTAACATAACTTCATTTTTAAACTCCTCCACTCCTTGTCTTGAATTCTTCGATAGTCTCTTCACAGCTATCTCTTGTCCATCTTCCTGCGTTCCCTATTGAATACAAAAGAATGATATTAACTTCCAGAATATGCACTTTAATCGTAAAAATGTACAGTTGCGAATTTTATACCCGATAAACACATCCAAAACCACCTTTTCCGAGCATGTTTATATTTGAGAAGTTGAATGTCGCCCTTACGATGGTATCCCTATCAAAGAGTTTCAACTCTAGATCATCTGTCTTCTGGAAAAATGGTGGACCTGGGATTTTTGTCATGTGAAATGGTTTAAAGATAATTCACTTCAGTTAGCAAGGTTGCATGGTCATGCTCCTTTTAAGGTGCGTAAAATATATGTTACCTCTTTTTGATGAATTATTTTGTGTTTTCTGCAATATCTTCCTCCTCCATATGAAACAGACACCAATCCCCAAGAGTAGAACTAACGAAACAACAGAAATAGTGATAATCCTATTTTGGGTTTTCGCACTTTCTGGGACAGTTTTGCTTTCCTTGTGCACATCTACTCCAGAAAATAATTCAAAAGATCAGTGAATATAATTGAGAAAATAGAGCTAACTCAAGTGGTTCTGCATTCATATTATATTATATGATATTTATATTAGTTTTATTTTGTTTGTATAATATATCTATGTGCTTCATGTTGCATGGAGAAGGAAAGTTGTAAAAGTACAAAAACTTCCAAATTTATAGACTGAAATTATATTGTCCATGCCCTTAGTAATCCCTCATACGAAGTTTCTACAAGGAAATTAATTAAAGAAAAAAATGAAATTTGTACCTAACTCAGAAGCTGCCATGCGAATATACAGATCCTGTCCAGCACCAAGTACCTTTCTTGTGTCGATCAGATCTCCAAACCACATCACACAACCATTCCCATTTCCACGAATATCGGTGTTAGCATAAGCCATACAAGAACAATTCCTCAAACACTTGACCCTGCATGCCTCAAGACTCAGACTCATATTCATCCAAGTTCTTGACGTATCGGGCAATTTGACCTCTGTAAACTTTACGAACCCATTCCCGTTAGCACAATCTAACGGCTTCTTGCGTTCACATCCCCTAGACCAATACATCTCATTCCAGTCAGCTGGTGATGCAGGCTTGAACCCCTCCAAACAACGGCAAGCTGGTACGAGGTTTATATCACAAATACTGCCAACGCCACAACGATCATACTCATCACAACTATCTCTTGGAAGTTGATAATGAAGGAGCCAATTCTGGCTCCGGTTAACCACCCATATAAGGCGCTGAAGTTCTCCATGATTACCATTTTGTGTGAGAACCAACCTTTGTAAGAACATATTGCTTAGCAATCTGGAAACTGAAAAAAGCTTTGATATCATTGCCTACAACCTGGTAGATGAAAGTTATGTTGTAATTTAGTTCAGCTTGGCCACTGCTACGAAGTCCGTTCCATGGCCCACTTCGATAACTCTTATTAGCTCCATTTCTTACAACTGGTTCAGAATACGAAGTAAGATCAATCCCATAGGTAAAGTCCCCAAGGGAAGGATCATCCAAACTCTTCCACGACGTTAGATGCCTATTCAGTCCTGTACTCGAGTCCCAACCATTCTTCATATCTGGCAGCATCGTATCTGATGGATGATCAAAGCTTTGCCATAGATACTCATCTGAATTTTGGTCTCTCAAAACCAGATTTCCAGACTCTAGGAACTCTACAATTGGATTTGCTGCTGTTTTAGATGAATCTGTAGACCAAATGGAACGGTTTGTTTTATTAAGAATAACAAGATTGCCCTCTGTGGATAACGTAAGGACTCCTGATGAATCATTCAATGGAGAATCTCTATTAGCTACCCATACTACTGTTTGAACTGGAATTTTCTTGTACCACATTCCTAAGTATCGGTTTTTGGAATTGCGTGATGGGCTGAAGAACCCAAGCTCAAACGTTTCAGATTGGGAAGTTAAGGTCTCCCCATCCTTGATTGATTGTGATGGAGTAAGGGTGTATGCCAAGACGGAGGAAATTTGGTCTTGATTGAGAAGAGCGAGTAAAAATGAGTAGAAAAGGATTAAACAAAAGCTTTTCATTTTGAGCTCAGTTGCTAATATCTCCTCGAACTTGGCACCAAATCGCTTAATTCCAGTTACTCAGCAATATATGAACCATGTCCTCGAATGGTAGTTATGTAATAGTAGTATGAATTTGTTGACTAAAAGACCAAAGAAGCCAACGGAATAATGTGTGTTGTTCCCATTAAAACATGGAAGAGCTTGGCTAACTGGTGAGGAAACCAGCGAGGGAGGGAGGGAGGACCCTCCATGTGTATGGGTCAAGTACGTACCCACATGTTTATGGGTCAAGTGAAAATGGGTAGGGAGGAGACATTACATTTAAGGTACTGAAAGAACTGACAATGTAGTATGCTGAGGTTTAAGTCAACATGCATCCCTATGCCTTTCACGGTTCTAATTATTGTGCAATGTGTTTTCCATGGATTGCTAGAACTAGTGCTGCCGTGGAATACTCGCCTTCGAAAAACGCGGCCCATGTCCTTTTTTGATTTTCCATGAATCATTTATATGCTAAAGGATGCTAAATAATTTATATGAATCATTTTTTTAGTTTGTATGCTGAGGTTATGTATGTTAAATGTGCGGCGGAAGTAGAGTTAGGTTTTGAGGTGTTTAATAGGATGAAGCAAAGGAATTTGTTGGCTTGGACTACTATGATTGAAGGACTTAGAATGCACAGTCGTGGACTCGTGGTCAAGAAGCAGTAGATATGTTTTCGGATATGGTGAAGCCGGGTGTGATCCCTGATGTAATTATATTTACTAGGTTGTGGATGCAGTCTACGTGTGCGTATATTTAATATTTTTGTTTATTCTAAAAAATTAACAATAACTAAAAATTAAAATTTTAGGAGATTTAACTAAAGATTTCTAAGTAAACTAATCATAAAAATTATTTATACTTTTAATTAATTAAAAAGGTCACAAAATATTATCGAGTCCAGAGATACACTATCACTATTGTAAGGACCTATTTATAGATTATAGATAATTAAGAGCTTAATTAATCAATGTTTGTGAGAGTCGGGTTTTGATTGAAAAAATATGAAATATAGATGGCAAAATGGAAATAAAAAATAAATACAAGGGCCTATTTATAGTTTATAGATATTGGAGGCTTCAAATAAATTATATTAGAGACTTAGTTATAATTAATCAGTATTTGAGAGAGTTGGTTTTAATTTTAAATAGCATGAATTTGGAAAAGCAAAATGGTAAATTAGAAGTTAGAGTTGAATAGCGGCACTTTGTGCTTCTACTCATGCTGGATCTTTTAGAGACGTGGTGGGATGCTCAATGATGTAAAGATCTAGTAGAGATTGGAGACAAATGCTCTTATATGGGGGTGCATTGTTGGCTGGGTGTAGGTTTTGTAGGAACGTTGAGTTGCAAATTACGAAGCAAAGCACCTGATTTAACTAGTGCCAGAAAACAACGGGGTTTATGTGTTGATTCGATTAATGCCAAAAAATATTGGGGTTTATGTGCTTTTGTAAACCATTTATGCAGCGTGTGGTAGGCTAGAGGATGCAAGAAAGCAAGAGGATTTGATGCGTCCAAATCTGGTCTCCTAGAAATCTTACCTACAAAACAAGGGTTAGATTGCCAAAAACCACCTTTTTGGTGGCCGAAGGCACTCGATGCTTAAGTCAGTAAATCTGTAGGAGATAGAGCTTAATCTGAACATAAATTAGTTAAAATTGCATACCTTAGTTGAATGTTCCCTTTACCTTATATAATGGTCGTTATTAATTCTCTGCATGACTTAAGCATGTGAGGCTTGACGAGGGGAGACGTTCTTTGTAACAGTCTCCTCTTTTATGAAGTTACGTCATTGGGGGATTAACTCCCGCCATGACTCGTTTCCTCTGTAACTTTTATCCTTTTTAAATGAGAGATTCATTGGGCCAGGATTTGGGCCTCTGACTATGATCTGTTCTGAATGGTCCTTTTGGGCTTTAATGGTTGGATCTGCCTTTTTGGGCTTTGCGAGTCAGCCAAGAATTGAAATACTTTGTTCTCATGATAAGTGATATTCGCCACATGTATGATCATGATGATAGTCTTATTTGATGTATCATCAACTACACCCCCTTAGTTAGTGGACATGCTGACATGGGCACTAGCTCTACGAAAGTTGAATTTTTGACTTCGTCATTGCATTGCATTGCATTTAATGTTGTTGACAGTTGTTGCTACGTTTGTTATTCTGATGTCTCATCAGCCTGTTCGTTTTGGTGCGATACTTGGGATTTCGTGCAGCCATCGTACCTCGCACATTTTCCCATTAGCGGTCTTTTTGTTGCTCAACCCTATAAAAGGGGGACGTGAGAGCTATATTTCTTTCTTTACGTCATCTTCATTCCTAGAATTTGATTTTTCTCTCTTTCTTCGTTTTTGTCTTTGCACAATGTCTAGTTTCAGTAGTGAATCTCTCGATACTTGTGAGGCTTTTTTCGGCCCAAGCAGGCGACACAAGCGACTATAGATAGTGTTCGCTATGATTATTCATTGTCGGCTGACCTCGAGATCATGTTGCATATTAACAACTTAAATCTTTGGTGAACATTGACTTGATCGATATATATATATATATATGGTTTTCCTCTATTTAGAGAGAACGAATGCACAAAATTGGTTACAACGATGCTTAATTTTAATGGCTAAACCACTTTGAAAAAAGCTTCCAAGTGGTGAAAAAACTTATTTGCCTAAAGTTCAAAGGATATGAGTTAGTATGATGACTCATTAGGGGAAAAAAAGTTAGCATGCATGTTTTAGGTCATTGTAAAATGAATTAGATAGTTGCATTTAGATCAGTGTGTACCATGCTGCTCGATTTCGCAATTTATGTTCCTCCATCTTATCCATTGGAAGTGTTTCATATTGTATGTATGCTAGGATTGGAGTCGTCCAGTTGTTTTCCTACCCGTTGCACATGCTTCTTGTACTTGATTTTCTAGTATGGAACTTTCCTGTATTGTGACGAGCGGATTATCATTTTCTTCAGCTTGTGATGCTTCCTTGGCCAACCTGTCAGCTCTTTCGTTCTCTGCTCTTGCACATCGTTGAATGGTTGCAGCTTGAAAATTTTCCATCAACTAGATAGTTTTTTGGTGATAGGCTTTCATCCAAACATTTTTAAATTGGAATTCGTCGTTCAGTTGATTAACCAGCAGTTTGGAGTCAGTGAAGACGATGATTTCTCTCACACCTAAGTGCTTGTCCAACTGCAATCCAACTAGCACTACTTCGTACTCGGCTTCATTGTTTGAGGCTTTGAAGTTGAATTTTACTGCCTTTCAAGTTACGCCTTCTGACTAATACATGATTATTCCAGCTCCACTTCCCATTTTGTTGGATGCTTCATCACAACGCAGGATCCATTCAATAACAGCTCGTTTGGTTTGCTCTTCTTCTTAATTGTTGTTTGGTTGATGTTTGTTGATGCCCATGAATTCAACAATGAAGTATGCTAATGCTTGAGTTTTTATTGCAGTTTTAGGAGTGTAACTGATGTCAAACTGCCCGAGCTATATTGTTCATTTCACCATCCTTCCAGATAGTTCTAGTTTGTGCAGCACTAACCGGAATGGTTGTTCAGTCATGACAATGATGGGATGAGCTTGAAAATATGGTCGTAGCTTTCTTGAAGATACGATCAGGGTGAGTGCCAGCTTCTCCAAAGCCGGGTAGTTAATCTCTGCATTTGCAAATGTTTTGCTGACGTAGTAGACTGGCTTTTGTGCGCCATTCTCCTATCGTATCAATGTTGACCTAACCGCATGTTTGGACACTGACAGGTATAAATACAGTGTTTCTCTTGTGCTTGGTTTTGACAACAGTTCAATGCTTCCCAAGTACGCTTTCAGGCTTTGGAAAGCTTTTTCGCATTCTTCATTCCACTTGAATGTCTTGTTTCCTTTCAAAATTTTGAAGAAATGAAGACATTTATCTAACGACTTGGAAATGAATCTGTTCAAAGTTGTTATTCTACATTGAGGCTTTGCATACCCTTGATGTTTTGGTGACTACATGTTGAGGAGTGTTTGTATCTGTTTTGGATCGGCTTCAATTCCCCTTTGATTGACCATGTATCCAAGGAACTTTCCCGATTCTACTCTGAATGTGCATTTCTCTGGATACAACTTCATTTTGTATCTTCGGAGCTGAGAGAAGGCACACGAGGTTTTTTATATGGTCTTTTTTGTGTAAGCTCTTGATTAACATATCATCAATGTACACCATCATGGTCTTGCCTATCTGATATTTGAACATCCTGTTGACAAAATGTTGGTACATAGCTCCTATGTTCTTCTGTCCGAATGACATCACTTGGTAGCAGTGCATACCTCTTTCTATTATGAAATATATTTTTCTTTGTTGGGCGAGTGCATTTGTATCTGGTTGTAGCCAGAGTATGCATCCATGAAGCTCAGGAGTTTGTGTCCGGCAGTGGCATCCACTATTTGATCTATAAGTGGGAGTGGGAAATTATCCTTTGGACATGCCTTGTTCAAATTCGTATAGTCTACACATACTCTTCACTTGTCATTCTTATCATTTACCAAGACTATGTTAGCCAGCTAGTCTGGGTAATGAGATTCCTTGATCATGCATGCAGTCAACAGACAATGCACCTCCTCATTTATTGTTTGGTTGCATTATGGGGCAACTGGCCTTTTTTTTAATGGCGAACTAGCTTCCTATCTGGATTGACTTGCAATCTATGAGTAATGACGGAGGGATCGATACCCACCATGTCTTTCATCATCCAGGAGAAAATGTCTTGGTTATCTTTCAGCAGTTGGATTAGCTTTATTGCTAGTTCTAGGTGGATTTTTGTGCCAATCCGAACTATTTTTCTTCCCTCTTCACCGTCCAAGTGGACTATAGTTGTTTCATCTTCTGGTTGTCCAGTATTTGGTCAATCTTTCGAACTGGTTGGAATTTTAATTTCGTCTGGGAGGTCGAAGTCTATTTGACTAGGTCACTGCGGTGGCTCCTCTAGCCGTTGCGGTTATTGCTATCTCTGCGAAACTTTCATTGTTGCGTAGTGGCATTTACGTGCAACTGACTGATCTCCTTCGATTTTCCCAATGTCATCGTCAATGTGATACTTTGGACATTGATGCATGGTGGACACTGCACCCATCTCGTGTATCCAAAGTCGTTCGAGAAGCAAGTTGTATGCAGATGGAACATCGACAACAAGAAAATCCGTTAACAAGATTCATTATCCACTGGTTCTCCCGCTTCAACTAGTAATCGGATAATTTCGAGTGGATGACATTGTTCTCCGCTGAAACCTAACATTGGATGATCGTTGGGTGTGAGCATTTCTTCAGTGAATTGCATCTTGCATAACGATGTTCGATACAAAAGGTTGGCCTAGCTACCCGTGTCGACCGATACTCTTTTGATCTCCCATTTGGCTATCAGTACTAAAATCACCAGAGCGTCATTATGAGGGAAGTAGACTCCCTTCGCATCCTCTTCAGAGAAGGTCAAAGTTCGCTGGGTCGTTCTAGCGCATTGTACAGAAGGCTCTGGATATCGAATCCTTGTCTGTAAATCCTGGATCGATCACTTCTGTGATTGATTGGATAGCTTTTTCTCTCCAACTACACCATGCAAGACGTATATCAGTTATCTTGTTTGCTCATTTGACCCGGTAGTAGCGTCCGCCTTCTCTTTCCCTTTAGACTGTTTATTTTTCTGCCTAATGAACTCTCTGAGTCGTCTTTTCTGGATATTTTGCTCAATTTCGTCCTTCAAGATGTAGCAGTCCTCGGTGTTGTGCCCTTGATCTTTGTGAAAAAAACAATATTTGTTCTTATCTCGCCCATCTGTATCTCCCCTCATCTTGGGCGGCCATTTGATGTCATCCTACTTCGCTGTGGCCTTCAGGGCCTCAGTTGTGTTGATTGCATTTGTTGACCGTTCATGCCTGGATCTTCCAGATTCTTATCTGTTGAACTTGGACCTACCACTTGTCCGATGCCTTTTCGACTGACCATTCTCTTGTGGAGGCATGTAGTTTTTTCATCTTTCTTTTCTCCTCTCTTGACTTGCTGAGAAATGTTTTTTCTCAGATTCGTTCTTCTTCTTAGCAACCAACATTTCCTCGACAGTGATGTATTATTGGGCGGTCTTCAATAGAGTTGTCATATTCTTTGGGGGTCCAAATTTTAGAGAGTTGTAGAACGACCCTCTTCTCAACCCGGAAGTGAAGGTGGTTATGGCCATGTCACCACTGCATCCGTCGATCATAGTTAACTCGTTAGTAAACGAGTAACGTACTCTCTGATGGTTTTCTTAGATTTCTACTTAATGTGTAGCAAGTAGCGTGGACCCTTTCTCATCCGTTGGCTGCTAATGAATCTTGTGATGAAGGCGGTGGCTAACACCTGGAAGGAGTCTATCAACCTGGGCGATAGACTGTTGAACCAGCTCATCGCCATAGATGTGAGGCTGGTCGGAAAGGTTCGACACAAAATAGACTATGTGCTTTCTTTCAGGGCCATCATGTGATGGAAAGTCCCTGGCGATCTGTTGGATCGGAAGTTTTGAACTTTGAAGGAACAAACTTTTTTGGCAAAGGGGTTCTCATGAGTGCGTCGGAGAATGATGGTCTAGCCAATTCATAAAGCACATTGGGGTCTGTAACTCCAATTTGGAATGAAACTGGTGGGAGAATTTCATTGTTGTGGGATCCATCTCCCAGTGGTTCACTACCTTCGAGGTTTGGTTGTTGAAGTTCTGCAGGAACTTCATTGTTCTCTTGGACATGGTTGGCAGAGTTTTGTTGCGGTGGTGTTTGGATGTAGTCGGCAGATTGAGCACACTCCTGGGTGAGTTTGTTCACAACTTTAATCAAATGATTCATATGGGCCAAGAGTTGATCCACGCGGGGATATGTTACTGTACCGCCAGATGTTTAAGACGATTGGGCCACCACTCCATGTTGTAATATTGTGTTACCTAGCATAGTTAAACCGGTTGTCGCTGGATTTGGAGCATGCATTATTGGTAACTCAGCTTCACCAGTGGAAGGGTTGCCTTGATTATTGCTGAATTGAGGGTTTGTAGAATATTTCATTTGCTCTAACTTTTTTGTTACTAATTTGAACTAAGGAAATTTCCAACTACAAACCTTAACAACGAAACCCGATAGGACTTAGTATGGTTTTTATGCACTTCAAGGACAAGATACATAATTTTACAGGTTCAGAACATGTATCCTTGACTCAAAACCAATTTATCGACGGTGTAACCTTAAATGTGTGCATATGTGGATTTATTTAGTTTCAATAATGACCACCATCCCAATGTACAGGTGTTAGTTTAAAAAAACTTGAAGATTGTTTTTTGAATTGAGTTTAAATTAATACACATGATTGGTTGCTAATTTGCTATCACCAATTCACACAGTTCCTTAAGTTTTTAGCTCAAAATGGGACCAATGAAAGACATAACAATGATTGAAATTCACACAGTTCCTTAAGTTTTTATCCTTGTTCACATTTCATTTGAACATTAATTGATTTTTTTTTTTTTAATTTGTATTGTCACTAACTTCCAAAATTGTTCAAGTTACGAGTCTTGCAACTAAGCTCTACTGCATGCACTAACTGATTACCAAATCTATATCAATTCAGATTAGTGTTTTACTATTCATTGCTGATTGAGACAAACATCAAATTATAAGGATTGGAGATAAAAAATGTCTATGATTGAAAATTGGAAAATGTGTTGAGGGTTGAGATTCATTTCGTATGATGACATGTTTGTAAATATAAAACATGTAGAAGGGCAATGGAAATGAAAATTTTGTGAAAACAATTGGTGGAATGTACATGCAGTGGAGAGAAATTATTGTGTTTTCGTAAGTATAATATTTTTCAAAGAAACGAACGAGCATTTTAATGAATATTCAAACAATGACCCTTGACTAAAAAAAAATTAATATTTTTACCTAAAAAAGTTAGTTCACATCATAAAATGGGATTTTTATGGAACTGATTGAGGACAATAGTGGGGATGGTGGTGAGGGTGTACACTATACAGACAGTTTGTTGTCTTGCGTGGCATAAGTTATCTTTTGGCCACAACTTAAGTGAAAATTAAAAGCTCGATAACTTTCTTTGTCTTTTCTTCTCTCTAACTTGATACCAATTTGCTATGCACAGACTCTGTGCGAACTCTCCTCCTTTGTCATCTCTTCTCACTATCTTCATCTCCCTCCCTCCCCTTCCCCTCTCTCGCCACCAGTTCCCCCTCTTCCTACAATTCACCACCACCCACTGCCAGATCCCCTTCCCTATCTCCAACCACCATTGGCCACACCCTTTTTCTCCCAATGTTTAAACTCATCAAACCCACCATCCCCAATTCAGATGAGCAAGGGCTCAAAACTTTTAAGGGATTTGGTTTAGATTTGCTGCAATTAACTAACAATTCCACCACAACTCAGCTGACCAACTAAAAACTAAGTAGAAAGAAGGAAAGAAATAGCAGTAGCAGTGATGGCTAGCTTTGTGAGCATCTCAGTTTTACCACTCAACTCTCGAACTCACTACCTCTCAGCTCCCCACTCTCCATTCTCAACCAATGTCGATTCAAGGTTTCAAACCAAACCCTTATCTCCTCTTTTATTTATTCATTAATGTTAGAATGACCAAAATTTATGTGCAAAAAGTTCCCTTGTAAGTTGCTTACCAGCACCGACGCCTGGAATTCCAATTGAGCCACCAGAAGTTGAGATGGCCCCTTCGTCTTCTACTTCTTCTTAGTCGAGCATTTCTACATACAATTGGTTTGCGGGGCTTAGACTCGTGGGGTTTATTTGGGGACTATGGAAGAAAAATAGGTATATGAAATTTGTGAAAAAATTTGGGGAGGAGAAGAAGAAGGCGTGGATATCTTCATATCGGCTCAACAAGTACATTCTCTTCCATTCTCTACATCTTCTTCTCATGGGAGGGTTCTCTTAACACTTCATGTGTCAAATTCCTCTTCGTGCTCCTCTCACTTATCCCATTGAAAATTTAAGAAAGATCTGATAAATTGAAGAATGTTATGATTAATTGTGAGGAAGAGAAACCCCACTGATTAATTGAAGAAGGAACTGAAGAAAGTGAAGTTTGAAACTTTATCTTGATCTGCTTATGGGTGAAAAAAAACATATTTAAGTGTGTTAAAATAAAAAAAGCCAATGGTCACTAGAACCTTGGCATTATGGAGAAAAAATTGGAGGCCAACCTAATGTTGATTTCAATATTTTGGAGGATTAGCATTTTTTAACAGAGTTAAAGTAAAATCTTATACTACAATTAAAAAAATATATATGCATTATAAAATTCTAAGTAATACGACGTTTGGAAACTATTGCATTGTCATCTCAAGTGCATGGTAGTGTATCTTAATAAAAATATTTTATTTTGTGTGTGACACAGTGCAAGTGTAGAAAGCACGAACAAGGGTGACATGCCAAAGATATTTTTTAATGTCAGCATTAGTTGCAGCCAAAACTTACTTGAGACAAATATGAGATATTTTTTAATGTTGAATCCATTCATTCTTATTTTTAGTTAATTTGAAATTTGGTGCATATTGAATTCCTGATCACATTGGTTGCGTTGATCGGTATTATTAACATTATTTGCATTAATGAGTATTGACCATTTTTAAAGATAATATTCATCATAATTGTTATAACATACAATTGAGCAAGTGTTTTTTTAAAAATGAACTAAAAACCCATGTTGCAAGTATTTTACATATTTACATAGCCATGAAGGTACAATATACTTTATGGTAGTGTCAACGACACGTGTATTATACTAGTCTACTAATATAACAAAATGAAACTAAGTCTAAAGTGCGTTATTCTTAAATTACAACTGATTATAAAAAAAATAGTTCCTGATCCCAACTAAGATGTTCAGTATTGCCATTCAGAGTTTTCACCTTATCCATCAAATCCAACTAAATGTTCTCCAATATGAATGTATATTGCTTCCTATAAACAAATATTTAGAAAACCGTATCCCTCCCCAAGGATTGTGATTTCATTTTTTCAAATTAATTTTGTTCCCCTTATTTTTTAAGAAATATTTCGTTTTAAGTAGAAAAATGCAAAAAAAAAAAAAAAATCATAATTTCTAATTTCACAATATAAGTTATGCAGTTTAAACTATATAAAAAGTTTCACATGACTCATAATCAAGGAATGTGATTTCGCGAAATCTCAAGAAAATTTCATTATTTTGATATTACGAAAAGAAAAAGAGCGAAATTAAAAGTTACATTTTTTCAAGGGTTTTTTCGAAAATTTTTGAGATTTTTTCATTAATGTAAATTTAGTTTTTTTCCATAAAAATACAAAACCCATCTACCAAAAATTACATTATTTTGAGGTGTTTTTCAAATTTTTTAAAAGTATTTTCATAAATTTTAGGGTTTTTTCGTATTATCAATTCTTTTAATTATTTATTGATTTTTAAAACCACCCTCTGATTATCCCCTGATTTTCTAATTATATATGAATTTCATGTTTGTTTCATTTCTTGATATTTAGGCTTCATTTAATATGTTTAATAGATTTATTTACTTGCATCTACTTTCTTCACATTTTCATATACCCTCATAATTCATTATATATATTTTTATGTATCCTCGAAATTCTTTCGTTTTTTCTTTACACACCGAAATATTTCTTAAAATCAGAATACTGAAATTAACTAAAAAAATGAAATCACAATCCTTGCTCATAATGTCATACAGACTACTTATGTATCATATATTATCTTATTTCTTAGTGCATAAGTAGGTCACGATGGGAAAAAAATTTAAATGATATGTGTTTATCTTTATCGATTTCAAACTTTAAATATCCAAAAAATAAAAAAATTTATGTTCAAATTTTTTTTTTTTTTAATTAAACCTCCAGTGGGGAGGGGCACCTCTGGAATGCCAGACCTTTATTACTTGTCAAAAAAAAACTTGTTTTACAATCAATACGCGGGGGGTACATGACGACTTTACCCGTGATATAACCAAAACAAAAATTGGGCCGCAACCGTAAACCAAAATACATAAAAGCAAATCCAACCTATCACCAATGCTGAAAGAAGGACCATAAATCATAACAAAGCCAGCATGAACATAAGACATCCCAGCAGATAATCCCAGCATGAACATAATAACGAGCATTCCAAAACATAAAATTTTCCATCATCTTAAGCGCGGGAGGAAGATTTACCCCTCTTAGTCTTACGACGATTGCCTGGAAGGACCGCCGATTTGACTTTTTTCTGTAGAGCCTTATCGGAGTGCGCCCCCAAATTTAAATCATTATTATCATGTGATTCCGGCCCCAACTCCGATTTCGATGCAGCCTCGTCACTATCATCTGTGGCGTTATCAAGTGTATTAGTGGTCATTGATTGTTTCTTTCTTCGCAAAACACGGTTCTCCTCAAACAGCTGGATGACGACATCAAACAAGCTCCCATCCTTGTCGTTCCTTGCTGCCGCGGGCACTGAAAAATTACCAGTTACCGTTGATTGAGCTCGCTTGGCCATAACTTCTGTCAACTGTTCCATCACTGTCGGCTTCACCGTGGCAGCCCCTACTTCCTTTATGTTCAGTTACCAGGTGACCAACGTGCATCTGACATTCATATTGGTACAATCGTTATTTTCACCTCAATTCATCGTATATAATATTTTCCACATCGTATCTCTTAATTTTAATATGTTATTAATATCTCAACTTAGTTTTGATTTATGGCTTGACATAATTTTCTCTAAGATCAAAATATCAATATTAGGTCCAATTGATAAATACAGTGATTGGTCAAGGTGACTCCAAGGATGGCCTACATTAATTTCCTTAATTCGGCTTTGTTTTAACTATTTTCCAAATGAATAAATTAGACAATAAGTTTGATCTTTGGCATTGATGCGTAAGCCACCCCTTTTAGGATGTTTTAAAATTGTAAATCGAATTATATTGAGTCTTATTCTAATTTCGGTTTTTGTAATGTTTGCCCGACGAGCCAAGCAAACTTGGTTATGCTTTGCTAGAAGTATTTCTACGAGTACTAGGCATTTCAGCTTATTCAACGAACCATCTCACCATGTTGTGCAATTTCTTTTTTCGACTATCGTAGATGATTACTACAAAAACTCAAATCAGAAACACAATTTATTTAAATGTGTTTCTTTTTTTAAATGGTGCAACATCAATTTATTTCATACTCATTAAATTAACTCGGAAATGGTGCAATATTTAGATTGAATTTCTATCAAACTCTAAATAGCCATGATTTCACAAAAATGATATTTCCCACAAATTTCACTCTCATCCCTTCACTCCTCTCTTTCATCATCTTTCACTAGTTTTATATTTTTCAGGGAAAACCAAAATCAAACATATCGAGCGTTTTTTAGAATTTATTTTAGAAAAATTAGCAACTCTTTGGTAATTCAAGCAGGCCAAAGAAATCATGCTTGAATTGAGCTTGGTTGCTATACTCCGATTCAAGTTCAAATTAAGTGGGTACGAGCTCACCTATAAGGATTTGTATGAGCTCCTACCTCGCCCACCCCGCGCAAGTTGTCCACATTGACATCATGGGCGGATCCATGTGTTAGTTAGGTAAGGGAGTCAATTGTCCCCCTTATCTTTTTAAAAAATTTTACTAAATTACTCATATTTTTTACATTGCCCTTTTTATGAAATCTTGACTTCTAACTCCACTAAAAATTAAATCAACAAATTTTTTTCTTAACTCCACCATCACCAATCACAATCCCAATCCCACTCAATCTCTCTATTTTTTTAATATCTCTATTTTTTTTTAATTCTCATCCTCTTTTTTTTTTTAATCTCTCCCTCTTTCTTAATTCCTACCAACTCATTTTAATCCGTTCACCCCCTACACACGCAGAGAGAAACAAAGAAACCAGAAGAGATGTACCATACATGATGGGTTTGCTTCCCATGTGATTATATTCATATTAAAAATTTTAATTGGGCTGAGGACCGGCCGAGGAAATTTTACATCGTCATCGACATTTGTTTTCTTTTGTTTTGTTAAAAAAAATAAAGAAAAGAAAGAATTAGGATTATCTTACCTCTGACTCAGCTAGCATATGGTGGTAAGAATGATAAAAGATTGGTTAACACATTAGATTAATTGGGAGTTGGGATCTGATCTGCTTTGTTTTCTCTTTGATCTTTCAAAATTAAAAGTAATCATTTGGGTTTGGGGCGGTTGGAAAAACACGATGGTCGTAAGTCGATTCAGTTAAGTTGTTGTTTGTATGCTTCACCTGAGGTAGCCCAAAAGGATAAAGCTCTCTCTCTCTCTATACACACATATATTTCCCTTCCGAGAAGACATACAAGAATAAGAAGACAAAAGAGAGTGGGTTGGTTGTGTAAGTGTTATCCTCGGAGGCTCTGACTCAGGAGTGAGTTTCAAAGAAGAGGAGACAGACGGACAGATAAAGCAGGAGAAAAGGAAGGAGGATTCCAAAAATAAAATTGTTGTCCGACAAATTCACTTGAATTCATCCAGTCCAGTCAAGCTACAGCTGCTACTACTCCTTGGACTTGGACTATACCATCCTGCTACCTCAAAGCCAGAAAGAAAGTCAGAGGTCTGCTCCTCGCCAGCTCTCATCTTATACCACTATGTCTGCTTCTGTTTTCTTCAAGTAAAAAGGGAAACTCGTAATTAGCTAGCTACAATTGAATTAATCATGTCATGTATATTGTTTGTATGGTTGAATTAATCATAATTTTTTCACGATCACGCCATGTCACCCTGATTGCAAAATATGATTGTAAAAATCCAATTTTTTAATATTTTCATAAATAGTTATGTACTGTTTGCCCTCCTTTATCTGCAATCCTGGCTCCACCCCTGATGGACATACACCCTTCCTCCACATGTCACCACCGCCATACATGACCACTTGTCATCTCCACCACCTCATCCAAAAATACACCACCATCAACCACCTCAAGCAAATCCATGTTCGTGACAGCTTTTATACCCTTGTGTGGGCAGACCTGAGGGGGAGGGTGGGGGAGAAATTCAAGAGCCCATGAATTCCGAGAGTATTGTTGGCAAGCTACAAAGGGAGATCATAGTTCTACATCACCTGTGCGAGAGAGTGATGTGTTATATATGTACGAATTTAAATCTACAAAATACTACGCGTTTCAAAACCGTGCATGCTTTGGCCCAAAGCGAATAATATAGTATTTTGTGAAGGTCGTTACAGCCTCCTTCCCAATATCTACGCCAATATCTACACCTTCCCCAATATCTACACCTTCCCTATTCTTCTCCAAGCCTGCTCTTCTCAAGTCCCCTCAGCCTTCCAACAAGGTTGTTCGGTCCACGGGCAGGCCATCAAGTTCGCTTTAGCTTTGTTTATTTATGTTAACAATTCTCTTATTCATTTTTACTCGGTAAATGAACATGTTGAAGATGCAAGGAAACTGTTTGATACTAGTGATGACTTAGATATTTTTTCTTGGAACTCTATGATGAGTGGGTATATAAGAGTTGGCGATATCGCTTTTGCTTGTAATCTGTTTAAAGAAATGCCTCACAGAAATGCAATCTCATGCAGTGCTTTGATTTCAGGGTATGTTCACTGTGGGTTGTCTAAGGAGGCTTTGGGTGTTTTCAAGAATGCAGATTGAGTTAGTTAAGCCAAATGAAGTCACTTTTGTGAGTGTGCTCTCTGCTTGTGCTCATTTTGGGTGCACTTGAGCAAGGCAAATGGGTGCATTCTTACTTGAAGAGTAATGCGATGGATGTGACAGTGTTTTTAGATACTTCGTTGGTTGATATGTGTACTAACTGTGGGGAAGTAGAGTTAGCTTTAGAGGTGTTTAATGGGATGAAGGAAAGGAATTTATTGGCTTGGACTACTATGATTAAAGGACTTGCAATGCATGGTCGTGGTCAAGAAGCACTTGTCTGTTTTCGAATATGGTGAAGGCAGGTGTGATCCCTGATGATATTAAATTTATAGGTGCACTTTGTGCTTGTACTCATGCTGGTTTAGTTGATGAAGGTCTTAGAATTTTCGATGTGATGACTAAGAACTATGGTATTACGCCCATGATTGAGCATTATGGTTGCATGGTGGATCTTTTGTTGCGTGTGGGATGATGCGAAAAGTCTCATAGAGAGTATGCCAATGGAGCTTGATGCCCTTATCTGGGATGCATTGTTGGCTGGGTGTAGGTTCTATAGGAATGTTCAGCTTGTAGAGTACATCGCGAAGCACTTAATTCAAATGGAGCCAGAAAACAGTGGGGTTTATATGCTGTTATCCAACATTTATGCAGGGTCTGGTAGGCTGGTGAGAGGATTAATTGAAAGCAAAAAGGGGCTTCAAAGACAGCTGGGTGTAGCTTATTGAGATCAGAGGAACCATTCACCAACTCATTGCGGGCAACAAAGCACACCCACAAATCAGAGATATACAAACGAAATGGACAGAGATTGAGAGATCGTTGCACTTAGAAGAATACTTCCCTAATAAAAAAAGTTTTGCTTGACATTGATGAAGAATATAAGGAAGAAGCACATGCTCGATACAGTGAGAAGTTGGCAATTACTTTTGGATTGATTAGTACAGTGGATGGGGTTGCCATTAGCATAGTGAAGAATCTCTGAGTGTGTAAGGATTGCCATCATGTTACTAAGTTAATATCCAAGATATATGGTCGATAAATAATTGTTCGAGATCAAACTCGATTTCATCTGTTTAAGGACGGGCAGTGCAGCTGCAAAGATTATTGGTGATACATTGAAACATTTGTTTGTCCTCAAAGGCAACAAAATCAGGTATTTCATTTAAAGATGCATGGTTTTTATTTTAGGGTATGTTTGGTTGCATGATTTAAAAAACATCAATCAGTTGTAATTCGAATTAGAAGTTCAACTGATGTAGTGGTTGGAAGATGACATACATTTGGTGATTTTTATTGTTGCTTTCACTTCTGTTGGACATGTTTCTTCAGGGTTGTGTGTGTCTGTGTTTTTTGCATTTTTTTTGTTCTCAATAATTGAATTATGGTGAACCTGTGTTCATCTATTTTGTTACAATGCCAGAAACTCGTACATGTTCCTAGTTTTTTTTCAGCTATTTTTCAAGTGGACAGATATAGGCTACATAGGCGTCTCAGTGAACGAACATTAAATCCGGTGAGTACTGTTTCATGGAATCTTTATTATTGTAGATTCAGTTTGAAATGTTCTCTTTGAGTAGAAATTTCTACATTGTTTTTGCAATTACCAGTAACTTCATTCTTAGTTGATGACCATCAATGTACTTTGCTTCGAAGATTGCCTTCTTTAAACACAACCACTAATGAATTTTCCAATAAGTTCATAGCCTACTATACGTCATTTTTATGCTAGCATACAAGTCTCAATCATTTTAGAATAACAAAAAAAAAAGTCCTTAACTATCTAGCTTCTACCATTGTAACTGTTACATGGTTTGCCGAACTTGATTCTTGGTTGCCTGAAGTTGAGTCTGCCTTAATGAGAGATCTATCAAAACAAAATCCAGGTTGTTTTGGCTGTGGCAACTTTGTAGTGTCAGAACTTAGCATCAAAACCACAGAAGACATTATCGGTCTATCTTTGGCATGCTCTTGAACGCATAGAAGGCCTATGTGTATACATCTCAATGCTTCATTTGGTAGACATGAATCTTTCACTGTTTTGTCAATCAATTCCAAAACACGACATTCTTTCCATAGTCTCCATGCCTAAGATTATGAATTTATTAACTAATAAATTTAGGAGTAAATCACAATAACTTGTTACTTATTAGAGTTCATAGAGAAGATAAGAGTCTTTTACTTACATATTCAAGTAGGGTCAGTTGGTCGTCTGAAGATAAAAAACTTGTGTTCTTCTTCCCGCTGATTATCTCCAACACTAGAACTCCGAAGCTAAAAACATCAGATTTCACAGAGAATATACCATTCATGATGTACTCAGGAGACATATAACCACTGCAATACCATTAGTGAACAAATAGTTATTGAATGCGCGTTAACATATTGTGCAACTACAGGGCATAATATTGGGACTTACAATGTTCCCACTACTCGCTCTGTTTTTCCTCGAGTATCATCACCTCCAAAAATCCTCGCCATTCCAAAATCCGAGATTTTTGGGTTCATTTCACCATCTAGAAGGACATTGCTTGTTTTGAGATCTCTGTGAATAATTCTAAATCTAGAATCTTGGTGCAGATAAAGTAATCCTCGACTGATCCCCAAGATGATAGCAAAGCGCTTTGGCCAATCCAATATGAAGTTGTTTGCCTTGTCTGTAAATAAACGAACAATCCATTTTACAACACATTTGAGGAAAAATAATTTCTCCCATGAAATCTTCTTAGTCATCGTACATAATTATATTGGGGTGTATTGACATCATCAGTGCATTACTTTGTCATTCAAATGCTCATTCTCAAAACTTAAAGTGATAGATGACTATAACTTCAGGAACTACCAGTTTACCATTTCATGGAGATGTACATAGTTCCTTCTAAAAAGAAATCAACAAAATAAAATAAAACAATATTTATTAACACCTTGTCAAGTGCAATGCTCCTAATCCAAACTGAAAATATGACCTAAAAGCATCGAAAAAGTGGAGATAACATGACAATGGGAACTGACCGAAAAGGATGGCATCCAAGCCTTTGTTCTCCATGTGTTCATACACCAAAATCTTCTCGTCCCCTTCAACGCAGAGACCCAAGAGCCTAACAAGATTCCTATGTTGAAGCCTTGCAATTAACATAACTTCATTTTTAAACTCCTCCACTCCTTGTCTTGAATTCTTCGATAGTCTCTTCACAGCTATCTCTTGTCCATCTACCAATGTTCCCTATTGAATACAAAAGAATGATATTTACTTCCAGCATATGCACTTCAATCATAAAAATTTACATTTGCAAATTTGTACCTGATAAACACATCCAAAACCACCTTTTCCGAGAATGTTTGCTTTTGAGAAGTTGCATGTCGCCCTTACGATGTATCCCTATCAAAGAGATTTAACTCTAGATCATCGGTCTTCTGGCAAAATGGTGGACCTTGGATTTTTGTTATGTTAACTGGTTAAAAGATAATTCACTTCAGTTAGCAAGGATGCATGGTCATGCTCCTTTTAAGGTGCGTAAAATATCTTACCTCTTTTTGATGAATTTTTTTGTGTTTTCTGCAATATCTTTCTCCTCCATATGAAACAGACACCGGTTCCCAAGAGTAGAGCCGAAGAAACCATGGATATAATGATAATCCTATTTTGGGTTTTCACACTTTCTGGGACAGTTTTGCTTTCCTTGTGCACATCTACTTCTGAAAATAATTTCAGAAGATCAGTGAATATAATTGAATGAATAGAGCTAAAGAAATGGTTTTACATTCAGTTAAGTACCACGACATTCATATTATATTATATGTTATTATATTAGTTTTTATTTTTATTTTTTATAATAGAACTAAGGGTGTGTTTGGTTGGATGGAATTCTATGCCATGAGAATCCATGAGAGGACCCATATATTTTAGGCTAAATTGATGTATCACTCCACATTCACCATTTGACTTTGTGATCAATGGTGGGAATGGAAATCCCATGAACATGGGAATTCCACTCATTGGTCACCCAATGCATGTGATTCTCATGTTCATGGGACTTTCATTCCCACCATTGATCACAAAGTCAAATGGTGGATGTGGATGTGGGTGTGGATGTGGAGTGATACATCAATTTAGCCTAAAATATAAGGGTCCCCTCATGAATTTCCATGACATAGGATTCCATGCAACCAAATACACCCGAAATGTTTCATGTTGCATGGAGGGGGAGAGTTTTAGAAGTACAAAAACTTCCAAATTGTGAATGCCCTTAGTAATCCCACATAAGAAGTTTCTACTATAAGGAAATTAATTAAAGAAAAAAAATGGAATTTGTACCTAACTCAGAAGCTGCCATGCGAATATACAGATCCTGTCCAGCACCAAGTACCTTTCTTATGTCGATCAAATCTCCAAACCACATCACACAACCACTCCCATTTCCACGAATATCGGTATTAGCATAAGCCATACAAGAACAATTCTTCAAACACTTGACCCTGCATTCCTCAAGACTGAGACTCATATTCATCCAAGTTTTTGTTGTATCAGGCAATTTGACCTCTGTATACTTCAGGAACCCATCCCCGTTAGCACAATCTAACGGCTTCTTACGTTCACATCCCCTGGACCAATCCATCTCATTCCAGTCAGCTGGTGATGCAGGCTTGTACCCCTCCAAACACCGGCAACCTGGTACCTCATTTATATCACAAATACTGCCAACACCACAACGATCATACTCATCACAACGATCTCTTGGAATTGGATACTGAAGGAGCCAATTCTGGCTCCGATTAACCACCCATGTAAGGCGTTGAAGTTCTCCATGATTACCATTTTGCCTCAGAATCAACCTTGTAAGAACATATTGCTTAGCAAGCTGGAAACTGAAAGAAGCTTTGCTTTCATTGCCTACAACCTGGTGGACGAAAGTTATTCTGTTATTTAGTTCAGTTTGGCCACTGTTACGAAGTCCATTCCATGGGCCACTTCGAGCATACTTATTAGTTCCATTTTTGACAACTGGTTCAGGATACGGAGTGAGATCAATTCCATAGGTAAACTCCCCGAGGGAAGGATCATCCAAACTCTTCCACGATGTCAGATGCCTATTCAGTCCTGTACTTGAGTCCCAACCAATCTTCATATCTGGCAGCAACGTATCTGATGGATGATCAAAGCTTTGCCATAGATACTCATCTGAATTTTGGTCTCTCAAAACCAGATTTCCAGACTCTAGGAACTCTACAATTGGATTTGCTGCTGTTTTAGATGAATCTGTAGACCAAATGAAACGGTTTGTTTTATTAAGAATAACAAGATTACCCTCTGTGGATAACATAAGGACTCCTGATGAATCATTCAATGGAGAATCTCTATTAGCTACCCATACTACTGTTTGAACTGGAATTTTCTTGTACCACATTCCTAAGTATCGGTTTTTGGAATTGGGTGATGGGCTGAAGAACCCAAGCTCAAACGTTTCAGATTGGGAAGTTAAGGTCTCCCCATCCTTGATTGATTGTGATGGAGTAAGGGTGTAAGCCAAGACGGAGGAAACTTGGTCTTGATTGAGAAGAGTGAGTAAAAATGAGTAGAAAAGGATTAAACGAAAGCTTTTCATTTTGAGCTCAGTTACTCAGCAATATTTGAACCATGTCTCTGAATTGTAGTATATAGTAGTATGAATTTGTTGACTAAAAGGCCAAAGAAGCGAAAGGAATAGGTTATGTTGTTCCCATTAAAACATGGGAGACAGTTACGTTGCACCTACCCACATGTTTATGGCGTGACCTAAATAAAATTAGAGTCCAAGATTCTCCGTAAAATTAACACAAGTTTTTCTAGTGAAGATAGGTAGGAAGGAGACATTTAAGGTACTGAAAGACAGACTATGTAGTAAGTATGGTGAAGTTTAAGTCAACATGCACCCTTATGCGGTCTTCTTATATATGTCTTTCACAGTTCTAATGACTATGCAACGTGTTTTCCATGGATTGCTAGAACTAGTGCTACCGTGGAATCTGCAATCACACGAGTACCTCGCCTTGGAAAAACGCGGCTGCTAATTGGCAATGATGCAAGAGTAATTCTTGCTGGCCTGGGCCCCGCTGCCTTGTTGCTGCCTGGGGGGCGAAAATACACTTTTGCCCCCCCCCCCTCTTTAAACACCTTTTTCAAAAAAAAGTGGTTAAAGAGGGGGGTGGGGGCAAAAGTGTACATCCCCCCCCCCCCGAGAGCTCAATCGAAGAAATAAATAGAAATATACGGCCAACTCTTCTAGTCAGGGGCGGACCCAGGATTTTAGTCGAGGGGGGGTGAAATGAAAAATACTTATTAGTTGATAATAGTAGTTATCAATGGTAAAGCCAAATTTTTTTCCTACCTGAGCTAGTAACTAATAAAAAAATACAACTATCAAAAATACATTGTATATACCAAATTGGATCCAATTTTAAGCCAAAAAAAGGTCACTATCGATAACCTTAGCAAGGAACAAACGAGCATAATAACTAGAATATATAACTAATATCGCAAAATAATTAGGATAAGTATCTAGGTGAAGTTAATGTTTTTTTGAAATTTGCAAACCTAATATGATCATGATACAATTTCATAGAAAAAATAGTTTAAATGAGGCTCAAATTTTGTAGGAGTTGACTAATGGTATATATTTTCATTGAATTCTATAGTTATTATTTTAGATATTAATTTTAAATATTTTTTTGTTGGAGGTTTTATACAATTATATACCACTTGTGAAAAACAATTCATTTCTTTAATGTTAATAAATTTTTATTAAACTAAACATTTTTTAATGTTTACAATTACTAATAAAAATGCATTGAAAATAAAATAAAAATGCACTTGAAGTGTATCAAACTCAAGTCTTTTACCAAAAATAGTAAACTTACAACCACTACACCAACAAGGACATATTAAAATATTTGTATAACCAATTTTGATATTGTATTCTACATTATATAATTGATTTTTATAAGACTAAAATATATATACTAAAAATATTTTAAAAGTTGAGGGGGACAGCTGCTCCCCCTCGCCCCTTAGTAGGTCCGCCCATGCTTCTAGTTGCGCCGAGACACGCTGATGTCCCATGTCCTTTTTGTGATTTTCCAATGAGTCATTTATCAGATGTAAAGTTCACATCTCTACTCCTGAGTGTTTGATGATCCAAAGTCATCTAGGTAATGGCTTTGCCTTTCAATTCCCTAAAATTCTCAATTTTAGGTACTTTTTGTGGTTGATATGTATGTCAAATGTGGGGAAGTAGGGTTAGGTTCGGAGGTGTTTACTAGGATGAAGAGGAATTTGTTGGCTCGGACTACTATGATTAAAGTACTTGGAATGCACAGTCGTGGTCAAGAAGCAGCAGATCTGTTTTCGGATATGGTGAAGCCGGGTGTGATCCCTGATGAAATTATATTTACTAGGGTTCGGACTCGTTTTATGTGCGCGTACATTCAATATTTTATTTTATTTTATTCTAAATATTTAGTAATAAGTAAAAATTAAATGTTTTGGAGATTTGACTTGATTTCTAAGCAAAAAAAAAAAAATTGTTTATACTTCTAGTTTAATTAATTAAGAAGATTAAAGAATATTATGGAGTAAAATATTATAACCAAATATTACAATCTCGTTATTGTAAGGGTCTATTTATAGTTTATAGATAATTGAAGAGCTTAATTAATCAATTTTTTAGAGGGACTGGTTTTGATTATGAAAAATATGAAATGTGGAGGGCAAAATGAGAATCCAAAAGTTAAATATTTTGACCAAAGATTATACTCTCACTGTTGTAAGGGTCTATAAGAGTCAATTTATAGTTTATAGATAATTGGGGTCTCAAATAAATTACATTAGGGACTTAGGTATAATTAACCACTATTTGAGAGAGTATAGTTTTGATTGTAAATAGTAGGGGTGGGCACGGGACTAGATGAACCTCATCCCCAGGGACGGACCTACTAAGGGTCGAGGGGGGCAGCTGCCCCCTCAACTTTCAAAATATTTTTACTATGAATTAGTCTTAAAAAAATTTAATTAAATAATGTATAATACAATAGTAAAATTGTTCATACAACTTTTTGAACATATCTTTGTTGGTATGATGGTTGGAAGTTTTTAGTTTTGGTAAACAACCTGAGTTCAATACTCTTCCAAGATTTCCTTTGATTTTTTTTTTTTTTTTAAATTTTCAATGCAACTTTATTAGTAATTGCAAACATTAAAAATTATTTAGTTTAATACAAACTTATTTTTGATCCTATGGTACTTATGATTTTTTTTACTATTCACAATTTTGTCATTGTGACATGCCCCTTTTTTTGTTTTCAACGCAATTTTATGTAATTGCAAATAGTAAATAAATAAATTGTTTGCTCACAAGTTGTATAAAACCTCCAACAAAAAAAAAATTGAAATTAATATCTAAAATAATAACTATAGAATTCAATGAAAATATATACCATTAGCAAACTCGTACAAAATTTGAGCCTTATATAAACCATTTTTCCTATGAAATTGTATTAGGATCATATTATATTCTCAAATTTCAGATTTTTGTTAGCTTCAACTAAATACTTATCCTAATTATTTTGTGATTTCAATTATATATTTTAGTTATTACGCTTATTGCTAAGGTTATCAATATTGCGACTTTATTATAGCTTAAAATTGGATTACACTAGATTCAATTTGGTATATGCAATGTATTTTTGACAGTTGTATTTTTTATTAATTACTAACTTAGGTAGGAAAAAAAATTTGCTTCACCCTTGATAATTACTATTATCAACTAATAATTATTTGCTATTTTGTCCCCCCCCCCCCTTCACTAAATTCCTGGGTCTGCCACTGCTCATCCCTATCCCATCCCGTTCATTCGAAATCGAGTTGGGATTGGGACGAGATAGACCTCATCCCGATCTCGTCCCATCCCAAACGGGTTCAGGACGGGACAGGATGAGCATGAATACTCCTAGGAGCTTCCTTTTGAACTATATGGACTTAGAAGGGCTACATACCAGAGAGTTTATTTAACTAAGTTTTTAATTTTTTTTCAAAATCTTGTTTAATTTGTTGTCCTTAATTGATAATGCAATTTTAGTTCATACATAAAATCGGTTAAGAATTCATTTGCTACTTAAATGAATTTGAGTTTGTAGTTTTGTCCATAAATATATTGTGTGTGTGTGTGTGTGTGTTTAGCAATGTACTTTTTTCTATTCCAAGTTCTAATTCCCAATTCACCATGTTGATATGCCATGCCATTAAATGAGTAGAATATAAGAATATTTGAATATGTTAATTTATATAATTATAACCAAAGGCAATTAGTAGAATACATGAATATTTTTTTATTGAACAACACTAATGATTTGAGAGTAACATACTAACCTAATTTCGAGTCGAGATTGAAAATCCTCATCCCACTCTAGATCGGGACAGAAATGAATCGAGATGAGTTTGATTATCCCAAAAGCACTTGGGACGGGACGAGATGTGTCCATGACGAGATCAGGATCGTGAGATATGATGCTCACCCCTAGTAAATAAACATAAATTTGAGAGAGTAAAATGAAAAATTCAAAAGTTAGAGTTGAAAACACTTCACTGTTAATCCCACCTTATTGTCATTATAATATTCTAGACAGGGGCACTTTGTGCTTGTACTCATGATGGATCTTTTAGCACGTGATGAGATGCTAAATGATGTGAAGAATCTGGTAGAGTACGCCAATGGAGCCTTATGCCCTTATATGGTGTGCAGATTACAAAGCAAAACACCTGATTTGACTAATGCCATACAATAACAGGGTTTGTGTGTTGATTAGTGCTGGGGATGGGTCGTATTGTAATATTGTCTTCATGTCACTAAGCTAATATCAAAGATATATGGTTGAGAAATAATTGTCAGAGATCGAAGTTGATTTCATCTGTGTAAGGATTAGGGTGTTTTTCGTGCCGTTGGCACGATAATAATTTAAATTTTTCAAAACATGATCACTCTTAAGTTTTCATCATTCATACTTATATGCCTAATCACTACCATCAACAATTGAAGAAAAATAAATAAATATCAAAATGTTAGGTATGAGAATTGAACCCATACACTCTTGGTGCTTTAAGTTTAATGTAATCCGTTAGATTCTTATATTTGAGTAAATCTCAACTATCTTTTATCTCCCACCTTAAACACCATCCAATTCTGTAATATAGATTAGGGTATTCCCCGTGCCGTTGGCACGATAAAAGTTTAACATAATAAATAAAGTTTATTCTACTTTAAATATCAAAATAAATAAATATTAAAATATTGGATATGAGAATCGAACTCATGCGTTTTTATTAGGAATTGATTGAAGGTAAGACATAAATACTAACTTTAAGCCTCAACCATTAGATGAAAGGAATCTTAACCGTCTTTTATCTCTAACCTCAAACACTATTCTAATTTGTAACAGAAGATGGTAGTGTCAGGACTAGTACCGTTGGGCCTTTAAAGACTTTCCTAATGGTCTCAAAACTCAATGTTCCCTTTTGAAAAGTGCCCAAATGCTTAGCATCTATATTATAGGGGGAAGGTTTGAGCTCTTGACTGTGAGGACGAGTTGCCTCCATTGCATATTCGGGCCAGACTGTACCGCTAGCATTTTTATTGTTTTCTTTGCATTGCTTTTCAACTTCAAACTTGTATTTCCATCGATCGATAGCATCGAACTAGTCTTGAGCAACGTCCTTCCGAACGTTCCTCCCCATTGTAATCTATTGAATGTTAATGAGAGCTTTTGCTGACTATTGTGCATTGTTATATTGTCTACAGATTTATATTGTGCATTCTCAAGTTAATATTTGTGCCCGTCAAAGTAACTACTCATAGACTTACTAGTGAATTGGATAGCTAGTGCCGCACGGATTGCTAGTCCGTGACAGTTGGTATCAGAGCCAGAGCTTGTTGAATGCAAACCAGGATGCATGAACTAAATGAGCGCCTTACTGCTATGGAGGAACGACAGGCTAGTCGAATGCATAAACTAGAAAGCAGAATGGACCAGTTGAACACTTTGGGAGAACAGATTAGTCGGTTGGATGGACTCTTTTCACTGGCAGACAGAGTGGATTCGCTGGCTGAGCACGTTGATAATTTAGAGGGACGGACAGTCGCTATGGAAGAGTCACCTCACCCCACAGCTCAGGTGATGAGTGACTTCCAATTACAACTGGAGGACTTATTTGCAAGGGTTGGCTTGCTGACCAAGGCCACAGGGACGACTGATCACCTTAGGATGAAAGTGCCTGAGCCAAAGTCATATGCTGGGGTACGAGATGGGAAGGAGTTAGAGAACTTCTTGTTTGATCTGGAGCAGTATTTTCGGGCGGTGAACCCCGAATCAAAAGAAGCCAAGGTCACCATGGCGACCATGTACTTAGCAGGTGATGCGAAACTATGGTGGAGAACCAAATATGCAGATATGGAAGAAGGTCGCATCCTTATTAGAACTTGGGCAGACCTCAAGAAGGAACTCAGAAATCAATTCTTGCCTGAGAACACTGATTTCTTAGCAAGGAGGAAGCTCCACACCATCAAACAGACAGGCAATATTCGAGACCATGTCCGACAATTCTCAACTTGCTTGCTAGATATTCGAGACATGTCTGAGAAGGACAAAGTTTTCTGCTTCATGAAACAAGCTCAGCCGCTTCTACAAGCAGAATTGCAAAGGCAGAAGGTGACAGATATTACAAGTGCTATTGCGACAGCAGAAAGGTTTAGCGATTATATGCCCATGGCTGGATCCACTTCGCTCAATCACTCCACAGCTAGAACTGGCAATACCAATTCAAGCTCAGGGTCGAATGCTCGATCACCTCACCAAAACTGGAGAAACTCAAGTCAGAACCGAGGAAACTACAATTCCCGGCCGTCCAACCAGAATTGGAATTCCAACAAAAATTGGAATGCCAGCTCTAGCAACTCAAATTACAACAACAAATGAGGGCAAAACTACTCTGGGCAGTGGAGACCATCTGCACCCGCCCCATGCATTTTTTGCAATAGCAGGGATCACCCAACATGCAAATGTCCATCCAAACCAGCTCTACACTCATTAATGTCCTTGCTTCAAGCAGAACCTTCTAACTCGACCGCATCGAGCTCGAACTCCACCAACAGTGAGACCTCCCAGATGGGAGCTCTACGCAAGCTCAATGCTGTCAAAGGAGAAATGTATGAGCACCCACACAAGAAGGCTTTGCAATACATCGACATCACTATCAATGGGTTCCCTTCCCAAGCATTGTTGGATTCAGGAGCGAAAGACAATTTTATTGCCCCAGATGAAGCTAGACGTGTGGGTCTGAACTTAGAAGGAGATGTGGGTAAGTTGAAAGCTGTCAACTCTGAGGCAATCTCTATTAATGGTATGGCTAGAGCTGTGCCACTACAGGTTGGTCCATGGGAAGGAAGATCAAACTTCTTGGCCGTTCCACTTGATGATTTTAAGGTGATTCTTGGCCAAGAATTCTTTCGAGGTGCTGCAGCAGGACCATTACCTTTCATGGACTCCTTGGGGTTTTTCGGACCCAGACTACGCATTGTACCAACCTCAATTCTACCCACAACTCATGATAGAATATTGTCGGCGCTCCAAGTCAAGAGAGGCTTGGCCAAAGGAGAAGATACATACTTAGCCGTGGCAAAGCTAGAGATGGAAGATGATACTAGCAAAATCCCTGAGGAAGTTGCCCAAGTTATTGCTGACTTCAGCGAAGTGATGCCGAATGAATTGCCAAAGAATCTACCTCCCAGAAGGCTCATTGATCACGAAATTGAGTTAGTGCCTGGTGCCAAGCCACCCGCACGTAGTCCATATCGCATGAGCCCTCCAGAGCTGACTGAATTGAGAACACAACTAGATGGCTTGTTGGAGTCGGGATTCATTCGGCCCTCTAAAGCACCTTATGGGGCACCTGTTCTTTTTCAGCGGAAACATGATGGCAGTCTTCGCCTTTGTGTTGATTATAGAGCCTTGAACAAAGTCACTATAAAGAACAAATACCCGCTGCCACTCATTGCAGACTTATTCAACCAACTTGGATCCGCCAGATACTTCACAAAACTCGACTTGAGATCAGGTTACCATCAGGTCTGCATTGCTGCTGGTGACGAACCCAAAACTGCTTGTTCTACTAGATATGGGTCATATGAGTTCCTAGTAATGCCCTTCGGCTTGACCAATGCTCCAGCTACATTTTGCACCCTTATGAATGGCATGTTCCGTCACCTTCTGGACAAGTCTGTGGTTGTTTATCTTGACGACATTGTGGTTTATAGTGGGACTATAGAAGAACACCTACATCATTTGCGAGAAGTGTTCCAAATCCTTAGGGATAATCATCTCTTTGTCAAGAAGGAGAAGTGCTCATTCGGCCAGACCCAGATCAATTTCTTGGGTCATGTTATTGGCAATGGCAAGATTCGGATGGACATGGAGAAAGTCAAGGCAATCCATGATTGGAACTCTTCTAAGAACGTGTCTCAACTACGTTCTTTCCTTGGACTCGCAAACTATTATCGTCGCTTCATAAGGGACTACTCTAAGAGAGCTGTTGCACTGACAAATTTGTTGAAACAAGACCGAACATGGGAATGGGATAGGCAGTGTGAAGCTTCATTCCAAGACTTAAAATTGGCCGTGATGAAAGATCCAGTATTGGCCTTGCCAGACATCACCAAGCCCTTTGAAGTACAAACAGATGCATCTGATTATGCCTTAGGGGGAGTTTTACTTCAAGATGGTCACCCGGTAGCATATGAGAGTCGAAAGTTGAATGATACAGAGTCTCGTTACTCAGCTCAGGAAAAGGAATTGCTAGCCATTGTACATTGTTTACGGGTGTGGAGACACTACCTCTTGGGATCTCAAGTCCTTGTTAAAACGGATAATGCTGCAGCAAGCCATTTTCTTACTCAGAAGATGCTAACCTCCAAGCAATCTCGATGGCAGGAAAAATTAGCAGAATTTGACTTAGTATTGGAATACAAGCCAGGGCGCACTAACAATGTAGCTGATGCACTCAGTAGAAGGGCAGACCTTGCAGTGCTAACCCATACTGGTCCGAGTCACACCATCTTGGAGTAGATCAAAGTAGGCCTACAGACAGATCCACAAGCGAAGGCGATTACAGAGTTGATCAAGCAGGGCAAAACTCGACGGTTCTGGATAAAAGATGGCGCATTACTCACAACTGGTAATCGCCTCTATGTTCCAATAACTTCTGGTCTGAGGAAAGAACTTTTGAGAGAATGCCATGACACCCATTGGGCGGGACATCCAGGTTGGCGACGAACACTTGCATTGCTATAGAGGGGGTACTATTGGCCGCAGATACAGGAGGATGTAATGGCCTATGTTCGAACATGTCTTATTTGCCAGCAAGATAAGGTTGAAAGAGATCGACCAGTATGCTTACTAGAGCCCCTGCCTGTTCCAACTCGTCCTTGGGAAAGTGTTTCCATGGACTTCATTACTGGGTTACCGAAAGTGGAGGATTTCAGGAGTATCCTTGTAGTTGTTGACCGATTCTCAAAGTATGTGACCTTTGTGCCGACCGGACTGACTTGCACAGCCGAAGATACGGCGCAATTGTTCCTCAAGCATGTAGTGAAGTATTGGGGACTGCCCGAAAACATTGTTAGCGACTGTGATGCTCGCTTCACAGGAAAGTTCTGGAAGGAGTTGTTCAAGCTCTTGGGATCCAAACTTAATATGTCGACAAGCCAACATCCCCAATTTGACGGACAGACTGAGCGCTTTAACTCTATGCTTGAAGAATACCTTCGTCATTTTGTAAGTGCAAACCAGAAAAATTGGGTGGGACTACTTGATGTTGCACAATTCTGTTTCAACTTACAAAAGAGCTCAGCTACTCACTCCAGTCCCTTTCAGTTAGTCACTGGTCAGCAACCATTGACACCACATACAGTGCTGACCGGATACCAAGGACCCAGCCCAAGAGCTCTTGAATTTGTCAAAGCCTGGCAGAAAAACATTGAAGTTGCTCGAGCCTATCTTGAGAAAGCCTCCCGTCACATGAAGAAATGGGCCGACAAGAAACGACGGATTGATCCTTTTAAAGTCGGGGACTTGGTATTGGTGAAGCTAGATATGTTCAACAAGTATAAACGGAAAGCTAGAGCACACAACAATCTATTTCGCAAGTATGAGGGACCGGTACAGATTATTGAGAAAGTAGGCAAAGTATCCTATCGCGTCAAGTTACCACATTGGCTCCGTTTCACCCATCCTGTCTTCCATGCAAGTAACTTGAAGTCCTACCATGCAGATGCCGCTGATCCCACAAGAAATGTATCTACCCGAGCATTGCCTAAGCATCCTACTAAGCCCGATCGAGAAGTGGAGGAAATCTTAGCTGACCGCCTCATCAACAACACAGGCCCGGATAGAGAGTATTTGGTTCAGTGGCGAGATGAGCCTCCTTCAGAGATTAGTTGGGAGCCAGTCGAGCATCTACTACCGTACCTCTCAAAGTTGGAAGAGTACTTGGAAAAGTTCGCTGCAAGGGCGTCAGCGAATTGAGTGTGGGAGAGTGTCAGGACTAGTACCGTTGGACCTTTAAAGACTTTCCTAATGGTCTCAAAACTCAATGTTCCCTTTTGAAAAGTGCCAAAATGCTTAGCATCTATATTATAGGGGGAAGGTTTGAGCTCTTGATTGTGAGGACGAGTTGCCTCCATTGCATAGTCGGGCCAGACTGTACCGCTAGCATTTTTATTGTTTTCTTTGCATTGTTTTTCAACTTCAAACTTGTATTTCCATCGATCGATAGCATCGAACTAGTCTTGAGCAACGTCCTTCCGAACGTTCCTCCCCATTGTAATCTATTGAATGTTAATGAGAGCTTTTGCTGACTATTGTGCATTGTTATATTGTCTACAGATTGATATTGTGCATTCTCAAGTTAATATTTGTGCCCGTCAAAGTAACTACTCATAGACTTACTAGTGAATTGGATAGCTAGTGCCGCACGGATTGCTAGTCCGTGACAGCAGTGCAGTTGCAAATACTATTGGTGATACATTGATCCGTAAACAATGTAATTTATCATTTATTCTTTTTTCATAAACTAAATAACTCTCGCCTAAAAAGGATTTCATATAGATCAAATTCCACCTTGAATACTTATAAAAATTGTTCATTACATTGGCTGATGTGGTGGTATGAATTGCTTTTTTTTTTTTTTTTTTTTTGTCACAATTACTTCAAGTGATTCACGTGTGTTTTAGTTGTCCATCCATTTTGCAAACCAACCACTTTTTTTTTTTTTACCACTAAAGCAATCAAAACTTGATTGGTTCTGTGCCACACAGCGTCACGACATTTATGACCACTAAAGCATACACACTATTTGTTGTTCTATATCTTATGCAAGGTGTTATTTTTATGAAATTTACGTGCTTACCATGAAGTGAAAATAATAGGATTCAGGTCTTCCAAACCTTAACAACAAAACCCGATAGGACCTAGTATGGTTTTTATGCACTTCAATGACAAGATACATAATTTTACAGGTTCGGAACATGTATCCTCGACTCAAATCCAATTTATCGACCGGTGTAACCTTAAATGTGTACATATGTGGATTTATTTAGTTTCAATAATGACCACCATCCCAATGTACAGGTTTCAGTTTAAGAAAAACTTGAAGATTTTTTGTTGAATTGATTTTGATACACATGAGTGGCTGCTATCACCAACAATAACTCTAGGCAGCTAGGCTGGGCAATCATTTTTTTGGTGAAGATTAGATTTTTTTTTTACAATTTTACTTTTATAGATTATGTTTGTAGTTGTGTTTTAAAGAGAATGAATAAACTCATAAAAAAAGTTCAATCCGAATAAAAAAAATGGCTGCCTAGACTCACTGCTATCACCATTTCACAGTTCCTCAAGTTTTTAGCTCAAAACGGACCAATGAAAGACATAACCGGCGATTCAAATCTATGAGATTTTGGATATGTTATCCTTGTCCACAATTTCATTTGAACATTTTATTAACTTTTTTTTTTGTTTTTTAATTTTATTTTATTGTCACTAACTACCAAAATCGTTGAAGTTAGGCTCTTGCTAAAGCGCTGCTACTGCATGCACTAATTGATTGCCAAATCTACTAATATAACAAAATGAAAGTAAGTTTATAGCGCGTAATTCTTAAAATTGCAACTGATCATTTAAAAAAAAATAGTATTGTCATTCAGAGCTTTCATCTTATCCATCAAATCCAACAAAATGTTTTGTTCTCCAATATGGATCATGTCAAGGAATGTGATTTTTCGAAAATGGTCAAAATTTCACGAAATACCTTTTTTTTAGTTACATAATTTTTTTTCAAAATTTAAAATATTTATTTATTTATCAGGCCAATCTCAATATCAATACATTTTAACCCATTATAGCATTAGTATTTTCAAAATTTTGTTATATAAGTGATTTATGCAATATTCAGCTTATATAACATTATTAGTTTTATTTTGTGTGATCTTAAAATGTTTGAATTATATTAATAATTTCAAAATTGCAACCAAAGTTTTTACATTTTCTTTATACGAAATATTTTACGAAAGAGTGAGGTTAGAAAATTAGGTTTTACAGCCAGAATGATGTAGCATTATTAGAGGAGATTTTTTACAATCTCTAAATATAAATAAATACTTTAAAAATTTCATTATTCTTTCAAAATCAGACGACCCGGCACCGAAACCCAATTTCATATTATTTTCGTTCACGAAATTTTCTTGAAATCAACATACCCAAATTAAGTAAAAAAAACTAAATCACAATCCTTGGATCAGACTACTTTATGTTTGTAGCGTCATAACTCCAAAGAGAGAAACGGAGACGAGGAGGAATCACATTACGCTTCAATAACTATCACAGTGACTTCTTCTTCTTCTTTGATGAAACGAAGACGAGACGACGCAACACAAGATGTTGTTTATTTCCAATTTTGATGAGTGAAAATGACGGAGAGAGACACCATTTCACCCCAGCGTATTTTAGCAGGAACCACGTTTCTCAGCTTTCAATCCAATCGCCATGTTCAGGTACTTTTTTGCTCTTCTTTGATTTTCTAAGATTTTTTTTCCCAAGTCTATTATGGGGTTTGTTAGATTTGGGGTATTTAGATTGATTTGATCGGATATTGTTGTAGAGTTTGAGTTATTAATATTCATCATGTTCAGTTTGAGAGATTTTTTTATTATTTTTCCAGTTTAAATCGATTCAATTACTTCTTATTGCACCTCTAATTGATGAAAGCTCGAGTCTTTGATAGTGGGTTAATTAGATTTATGGAATGGGAAATAAATTTTATATCTTTGAAAAAGTGAGAGCTTTATAGACGAATATTTTGGTCCATAGGCCATTCTATGGTTGTGTGGTATATCTTACTTGTAATGGTTAAGGAGATCCTACTCGAATTATTAGGGGAAGTATGATCCTATTCATCATTCATTCATCATGTTCAGTTTGAGAAATTTATTTATTTATTTATTTTAATTTTTCTAGTTGAAATTGATTCAATTATTTCTTATTGCAACTCTAATTGATGAAAGCTGGAGTGTTTGATAGTGGGTTAATTAGATTTATTGAAATGGGGAATAAATTTTTTATCTTTTGAAAAATCAAGAGCTTGATAGACAAATATTTTGGTCCATAGACCATTGTATGGTTGTGTGGTATACTTACTTGTACTGGTTAAGGAGATCCTAATTGAACCAATATAGGGTTTTTTATTGATTACACTGAATGTATTTGGGTCTGGGATAAATGTGTAGGCACAGGGTGTTAGGATCTAGTCCAGTGAGCACTCTAAATTGCCTTCCATAGTGGTAGAATTGCCTTCATTCGAAGCGCTTTAACTTTCCAATCTGTTATATGTCAATTTCTATAATGCCTAAATCAGTGTCCCAAAAGCTTGAATATTGGTGAGAATTTTATTTGGTATGCTCGTGGGGATGTTAAAAGGTTTTTTGTGCTCTTAATTGGGACCTTGTATGCACTCTTAATTATGCCAGTGGCTTGGATATCTGCTTGCTTCAAATTGAAATGAAGTCTTTTATGTAAGTGGCTTCAGAGGTATGGGTAGGAGGGGGACAATTGTTTCCGATGGTTTTATTAGGGGAAGTATGATCCTCAACTTATATATTGGCTTCCCACGCATCCAGTGCATTCGTATGACACTAACATTTAGGAGCATTTCCATCCTTATCTATATATATATATATTGATTGAGAAATGGGATAAGTTAAAAGTTTGGGATAATGCGTGGATTGGTTATGAGAATTTCAAAGATTGTTTCCCAAGGCTTTATGCTCTTTGTTTGAAAAAATATGGGAGGGTGATGGAGTTTGGTTGTGTTGCTATCATATCCTTTGCCTAGTCTCCATCTTCATAGGGCAGCTTTGTTCTCTGGTGAAGTGGTTGAGTGGATCTTCCCAGGTTGTTGAATGGTTCTCAATTGGGACTTAGGAGTATCAAAGACAATTGGGTGTGGAAAGAGGACAAGAAGAATGAGTTTTAAGTGTGTTTCCTCATTTCTAACAGGGTTTGTCTCATCAACCTGCCAATACCTTCACCAACTTTTTGGTCAAGGTAGTTTGGAAAAGGGCGTTCCTTTTGGGTATCTTTCCCCATTTGGACTTTAGTTTGGGATAAAATTCCTTCAATAGTGGCTGTTGTTGATAAGGGCATGGAGATTGATGTGGATTGCTCTTTCTGTATGTGAATTTGCAAAGCTCACCCCACGTGTTTTTTTTTTTAATGCTTTGTGGGCTAGCAAGATTTTGATCACTGTTGGCGGTTTCTGGTGTCAGTTAGGTCTTACAGGATCTGTAGAGGTGCTTTTGAGAGGTTGGGTTGCATCACCACCTTTCCTCAAAGGGGGTGATTCTTTGGAGATTTACCCCTTCTGGTATTTGTTGGATCATTTGGAAGGACAGAAATCAAGGATCATCAACATTTAAGCAGTGTTTAAAAAACATTCTTTTAGCTTAGTATTGGGGCCTCCGTGAGAGGAGTCGTAATCAAGGCGCAAGAAAGCACGAGAGAAGCATGCAAAGTGAAGCCTTGATATTTCAGAAAAAAATGAAAAAAAACAATATGAAACAATCTTCCATGCAAGAGATAACATCTATTAATCGTTAGAGTAATTTGGGCGTTAGAATATCACCTCATCACTGCCGTCTGCGAATTTGTATTTTTTTCATTGGTAAGAAGTTGTTTGTTGTAGAATGAAAAATTAATATTCACATTTTAATTATGACAGTCAAATAAGGGAAATTAGGGCAGTTGACATATCCATTAGATCTCATCAAAACCTAAAGTAGGCCAACTTTGTAATTGTACACCTCATGGTGCTCTCCGTGAGCCTTTTTGGGGACTGTGGCACTGGCAGATTTTTGGATCTCAAACAATTATCAACGAGGATGAAAGTTCCATTTCAAAAGGGATTTCAATGAATGGGAAATGGAGTACTTGAAGAATATGTTGTCCTTCATTCAAGAGCAGCATATTTCTCTTGAAGAAGATAGCTTAGGTTGTGTTTGACGAAAGAATGCACTTCCACATAATCATGCTCATTTTCTCGGGTAGGGAATCCGTGGAAGAGTTTATGAGGGAAATATACGACTCTTCTGTTTGATTTTTGTTTTACAGCATAATAACCAGAGCCTTGTTCACAATCAGTTGAAACCATCATCAACATGACCCAATCATCAAACTGATCATGCATCAACCACTACAAAACTCATTGGTAAACAAGATCTTGAGAGAGTGCAAACTATAGATGGTGAGGGCTTTGAGTTGAAGACTCCAATTTCAAGGGTGTAAACCCACAATCAACCCAGATCTGATGGTATAAACCTAGAATCACTTGATATCGATTTGCATATCTTGTAAAAGATCAACTGGACGATTTAAAATATCATCAATTAATATCGATTTTGTAAACCTTGTACCCAATATGAACAGCAGAAAGAGGGTTTCGATTGCTTCTAAAACAAGAAGAAATGCCCAATGAACAAAGGGAGATAGAGGGATAGAGAGACCAGAGGAGGAGATATGGGTTTTTACCAAGGTTGAAGATGAGCCCTTAAGAAATTCGAAGTTCCATCAAACAGCGGAAATCACCTTAATTCCATGGAACTTGCTGTAATCAAGCACAAACTTATGAAACAAGGATTCTCAGTTAGCATAATTTTTTAGATTATCAACAATAGTGTTTTTCAAGAGCATGAACACTCCTTTATTGCTGAGTACTAGAAGAACATCTGGGTGAAGAAATGCTCTCCTAAGTCCAATTTTTTCTCGTGGACAATTATTCAAGGAAGAACTCTCCCGGTTGACAATCTAAACATAAGAGGCATTCAAATCCCCCAACATTATGTGTTGTGCAACCAAGCGGGAGGTTTGGACTGCCTTTCTTAATGAGTTCAGAGTGAATTGGCAAGTTCAGGGTTCTAGCACCCAATAAAATGGGAAAATGGATATATGGAGAAAATAATCGACTTTGTTTCGGGCCTTTTGGAAGGAAAGAAAAAGAAAAATATTTGAAGGGAAAGAGCTTTGCCCTAGTAATTGTTTCTTTTTTCTGAAGGAAGACATATGGCTTTGGGCATCAGTCCACAAGATCATTGAGAACTGTTATTTTGATCTGTTTATGTTTTGGTTGGGTAATTTCATATTTTTGTAATGTTTCTTGTCTTTTTTTTTTGTGTGTGTGTGTGTGAGTGTTCCGTATATGGTGAGTTTTTCACTCACATTTGTCTTTCTCTTCGATCAATAAAATTCTGGTTTGTGCTTGACTCAAAAAAAGAAGAAAGAAAGCTTTTTGGGACTGCCTCGCCTTGAGGCATAAACCTCAATTGCCTGTTTAAACAATGACATTAGAGGTTTAGTGATGGAGGTCTTCATTACCCTTTGGCATTGGACTTCAACTTACCCAAGTTTTCACATACTCTTCTTTGATTATTGTATGCAAATAAAAAACATGATTGTTTTTGGGACCTTAATTCTTCTAAGGTTACCTTCTTTTTTAATCATTTACCCATTCTAATACATTTTTACCTTTGAAAAAAAAAATCCTCCAAACAATTTAAATCAAAATTTTATTTGAAGAAGCAAGATCATCTGAAAAGTATAATTTTTTTAATGGAAGTGCAAAGTATATTTAGATCCATGTATTTTATTAGTTCAATGTTGCAGTGTATAAGCTTAAGTAAAAATAATTACAGAAAGTTGTGGGTTTTGCAACTTCCATTAATTTCTAATTTCATCCCAACCCTCTTCCTATCAACAACTCAAATGTTGTAAGAAATGCTGAATTTAAGATTCTACCCTAGTATTCTCCACTTGGAGGAAATTTCATAGTGAACTCTGGTTATTCTATTCTTGATTCCATTGATTTATGCAATACCACACTCTAGTACCATCATTACAATCCTGGTTGATTCACCCCATGTGTGGGGTTTCAGCTCAAAGCAATAAATTAGTGTTGGTTAGATTCGAACCCACACTTTTGTTTCATGGACCCAAAGTCTGACTATTTGAGTTCAAAAGGCCTTGATCTGAGGCAAGGAACGAGTTAAATTTCCCCAAATAAAATTTTCATTTTCTTAAGGTACTGACTCGGAAACACCCCTAAAGAACAGGGTTACTTTTTTGCCACAATTTTTTTTTTTTTTTTTTTTTTTTTGACTTTTCCAGAAAATTTTCTTTTTTGACTCGAAATAGTTACACTTGCTTAATAAAATCACGCTTTTATGGGGAAAAAATGCAAAACATTTTCAGCCACAATTTTTCTTTGAAAAAATAAAGTCCTCACAGAAGGCTGCTCCAATACTTTACTCCTGAAAGCTTCATCAAAGCAAACTTAGCCTTACCTGAGTTCTAACAAAATAAATTTTTTTTTTTTTGACAAAATATAGGAATCGCATTCCCATGATATTCTCATGAAATGTGAGGATTGGCTTTGATTTGGGCCAGAAACTTGAAGATAACTTCACTGCTGGCTGGGCTGTTCCTCGCTCTGTGGTGCTTTCCTTTGCATGCTTACAATGCATCTAGCTAGTTTTTAATTTTTAAATTTTATTGCAGTGTTTGCTTACGCTTGATAGTTGATTGATTGATTTATGCTGATGAGGAGTTTAGGTTAATGATATATTTATTTCAGGTCTTCTATTTTAGAAATTTCACTCTTAAGTTTATCAATAGAAAGTGACTACCTACATATGCTTATTGGACTTATTTCCTTTTCTTCTTCTTTATATCTATATATATTTCATTCAGTTGGATTGGATTCTCATTTTTATGATAATGTTTGCTCAACATAAGCAGGGCTCACTGGTGATAAAGCTTCTTATGCCTTACATCTTGTAGACATGTTTCCTGGTTCACAGCTCATGAACTTTTATATCGTCACTTTACTCGCTTGGAAAACTCATGTTTTTGTTCAGCTCTTCCCCTTAGAGCCAATATCTTTGTATAGTCTCTTCTTTTATTACTTTCACCTAAGATGATTTCTGTAAAAATGCAGTTTACTGTTAGTTGGAAACATTAGAAGGGCTTCATATCTCTTTCGAGGAAATCAGAGGATTGATCATTCAGTGCGTAAGCAGCATGGGATATTTATTACGGTTGAACTGCCATTTTACCTATATAGAATTTCTGGCAGAGGACACTCTTCAACCGCAGTGTATAAAGCGAAAGCGAAGGAGAGCATTCGCAGCTTCTCCGAGAACTTCTCCTTCCTTTATGCTGGTAAGAGAATGACAGAACATGCTCAACAGGCTTGGAAAGGGCTTTCTCATTTTTGTCCTTACAGCGGCCCAGTGTTTCCACCTATAAGTAGGATCGCTTGTGCTGTTAGCTTGGCATTGACTAGATCACAGTTGATAGCTCCTGGTGTTATTGGACTCATTATTGGTGAGTTGGCATGGAAAAGGACAACTTTGGCAGAAGCAGAACCCTTACCAGCAGGGAGTACTCTGTATATGTGTGCACAAAATGGTCAAACTTATTTAACCTCATTTGCTTTTTCTGTCGTTGAGGGTTTTATCTTGCTTTTGAGAGCAGTCTATTTAGCAGTTCTGTTTTCTCCCTCCGTAATGATGGCTCCTTTCGCGGATCATTTTGGCGGTCAGTTTAGGAAAACATGGCTCCATCTCGTCCATCTTACATTAGAAAAGGCAGGCCCAGCATTCATAAAGTGGGGTCAATGGGCAGCTACACGGCCTGACCTCTTCCCTAGTGATATGTGCACTGAGCTCTCAAAGCTTCACAGTAAAGCGCCGTCACATAGCTTTGCTTATACAAAGAGAACTATAGAGAAGGCTTTTAATGGCAAGCTTTTTGAACTTTTTGAAGATTTTGATGAGCAGCCTGTGGCATCTGGAAGTATTGCTCAAGTGCACCGAGCTACTTTGAGATTTCGATACCCTGATCAGCAGGTCAAGAAGCCCACTGTAGTAGCTGTAAAGGTGAGGCACCCTGGAGTTGGAGAAGTAATTAGGAGGGATTTTGTACTTATCAATTTGGTTGCTAGTATTTCAAGGTTCATACCCACATTGAAGTGGTTGAGATTGGATGAAAGCGTACAGCAGTTTGCTGTTTTCATGATGTCTCAAGTTGATCTTGCAAGGGAAGCTGCTCATCTGAGCCGGTTTATTTATAATTTCCGAAGATGGAAGGATGTATCTTTTCCAAAGCCTTTGTATCCACTTGTGCATCCCGCTGTGTTGGTGGAGACTTATGAGCAAGGAGAAAATGTTCTACAATTCATTGATGAACTTGAAGACAATGATCGAGTCAGAAGCGCCCTTGCTCACATTGGAACTCATGCACTTTTAAAGATGCTTCTGGTGAAGTTTACTTTTACTTTTACTGCTACCAGGATGTAGATCTAGTTCTTTTAGTCTAATAAAAAAATATTTTATATGTTAATGAGAATGAAGCTTGGCATTGCCATGCCTCAATAATTTATCAGCTTTCTAAGGCATGAATGCCCCCAAAGGTTTTATAACGCGCTTGACTAGGCAAGCTTATGTATGTGTGTGTGTGCATATGAACAACCTTAGGCCTTACGATTATTTTGTTTGAGTGTATGTGGGTGTGTCAGTGAACTGATGTTTACATCAAACATGGATTGATAAAATTTCACTTTAGAAATCTCATCAGGTTTGCTTAAAAAGTGTTGGGCACACTTAACCCTGCGGCCTATATATGTCGCACAAAATTAAATTGATGTGTGGATTAGAAATGTAGGAGACACGATGGTGTCTTTCGAATTTGTGGGAATAAAATCTTTTATATGAAGTATCTAAATTATTCTCACAAACCATACTGAAGATTCTATTACCAAAGAAGTGAAATTTAGTACTGAAGAACCAGAGAGGCAGATATTTCATTATCTTGATCTAACTATATTGTGCATGGAGTATAATACTGTAGTTGTAGTATGTTTAGATGTTGAAAATTGTATTTTCTTTCCTCTGTCAACATGTCCTTGGTGTGTGTAACTATTGTTTGGCATCATTGCCAACTGTACTTTCTTCCCAACCCATTAGTCTGATTTATAGTCTTGTTATTTCAGAAAACTATTTGATTATTAGCTAATGTATTGTCTATCTTCAGGTGGATAATTTTATACATGCAGACATGCATCCTGGGAATATCCTTGTTCGACAGGCTCAGTCTAAGTTATCACGTAAAAGCTTCTTTAAATCCAAGCCTCATGTAGTTTTCCTTGATGTTGGCATGACTGCTGAGCTCTCAAAAATTGATCGAGTGAATCTATTGGAATTCTTTAAAGCTGTTGCCCTTCGAGATGGACGCACTGCTGCAGAGTGCACATTGAGATTATCAAAGCAACAGAATTGCCCGAATCCAGAAGCATTTGTTAAGGTAATAATTTGGTAGACTCATGGAATTTTTATCTTTGGGGCATATTTATATAAGAGATTTGGGTTAACATCCATAGACTTGTGAAAATTACTCATTCTTACTAATGCTCTATGTAATCCACCAAGAGTTTCCAAATCACATTAATTTTGGTGCTTATAATCTCCCTAAACATAGATCAAACAGTCACAAAAGCTTAGCAATTCTGAAACTTTTTTCGCTCTATAAAATGGTATAGAATTTTATTTATTTTAAGCAAATATTGTCTAGAAATGAACGGTGAGAAATATACGTTCTACAATGTACTATCTACGTGTGTGTATGTGTGTGTATCATTAATGATACAACACAACAATTACAACTGAGGCCCAAATGGTTTCCCCTAGGAGAAGCTTACATACACCATTGTACCACACCCCCTTCCCACCCAACAGATTGTTCATCCAGATCAACAATTCGACCTCTGGTGCAGCGGATGTTGAAAGGAAGAAGGAGATTCAAAGATCTCAAAGGGAGAATAGAAAAAGGGAAGAATTTAATAGAACAAGGAAAATCATTTAGGGTGAATTGTAGAAGACGAAATAATAAAGAGGACTGGGTTGATGTTCAAATGAGTTTGGGGACTGATTCCGGTTGGCATTGTGAGATTGAGGTTGGATTTGCGATGGCAGAATCGAAGAAGGGATGCATTGTTGGTTGCACAAATGTTGGGGTTTCGGTTTGGGAGATTGAGGTTGGGGCGAAGGGTGTGATCAGTGATGGGTGTTGAAAAACGATGGGTTGGGAGTTTTTTCTTTTTTTTTTCTCTACAGATTAATGAGGAAGAAGATGAGGAGGAAGGGGGAGTTGTGGAACAAATTGATGATGACGAATAACACGATGGGATAGGAGTTTTTTTTTTTTTTTTTTCCAAATAAAATTGGAGGCGAAAGGAGTGGTGGTGGGTAAAAATGAAGAACATGATGAACGTGATGAAAATAATGGAGATAAATAATTGGCTCTCATACTAATTGGCGTAACGGGTTGAAAAGAAGGAGATTTGGAGATCTCGAAGGGAGAATAGAAGAAAGGGAAGAATTTAATAGAAGGAGAATAAATTAGGGAGAATCGTAGAAATACCTAATCATGCTAAAACAATAATATGTCCTACATCAACCTCTGTATCCTTCAAGTTTTCTACCTCATAATCAAATCCCAGAACATCTTGCAGAGACAGGCTGAATCCCCCCCTTGCAAGTCAGGCTCTACAGCTGAGATACAAGCCTCATTAGAACCTAGAAAGTCGTTTCCAGGGAATTGTGCGTGACCATCTTTCCTTCCTCTAACATTACTATGTTAGTCCCTAAACGGTTACCCACCCTCGTTAAGTAGAAACATCTGCATCACATACTTGAGGTCAACATTCTTCAGCCCGCTATTCTTATATCAAACTTCTCATATGTCTTACCAGATCTGTGAACCACAATATTATTAAACTGGGCGTGGTCTGCAGCTCTGCACTCGAGCCAAGTTGGCTCAAAATCATCCTACCACTTGGCTAGAAAATGGCCCGTCTTCGTAACATACAAATCCAAATCCTCAAATTGGGCCCCTCTGCTCCACCTCTTACCACAACCGATATTACGTCATGGGATGTCACTTGAGGGTCTACCTCTTTGAGCTCATAAAATCTTTTGCAGTGTGACTTTTGTCACGCAAATCTCGTTGTCCAATATGAAAACTCCCTGTTTTGGGAAGAGAGTGCACCTTTCCCATATGCAACACAGTAGCATCAACATATTTTCGTTCTTCACAAATAACTAGATTTTTTCACTAAAACTGAATTCCCAACCTCTATTCTTCAAAATATAAAATCATCAAGGGGACTAAAATAATTAAAGTTTAAAACTACATTTTTTGTTTGTTTGTTTGTATGCTATGCAATTTCATTCATTGTCAAGTTAGTCATTGGCCTTGATTGGTAATCCATGATAATCCTATGCTAGCTACTTATTCAATTTATGGTGTTTTAGCAGGAAGTAGAAAAAACATTCGACTTCTGGGGGACCCCGGAAGGTGATATTTTCCATCCTGCTGAGTGCATTCAGCAATTGCTTGAGAAAGTCCGACGTCATAAAGTTAACATTGATGGCAACGTTTGCACTGTGATGGTGACAACTTTGGTTCTTGAGGTAATTTCTTGCTTCTTTTAACTTCTCAACAATAGAACTGAATGCACTCTGGAATGCTTCCGATTAACCAACAGTAACTATGTTTAGTTAGCTAACCACTTGCAAGTGTTGTTCACCTGTTCTTAATAATGTCTTTCTGCCTTGCTATAAAGATCACACCTGAGTCATCTGTGTTTTAAGTATTGGAAAATTCCAGCCCATGTGTGAGTTTAATCTCTTACATATTTAAATCTCAAATCATGATTTAATATATCCATTTTTTCTATTTGTTCAAAAATAGAAATAGACCAGAGTCATCTAACTTAGTCATTTAAGTCAATTATGTTAAATAGAAGCATTTGATGTCTATTCCTTTCTGGAGCTGTCAACCCAACCCACTCTCCAACGTGTAAACCAAGGTTTTTAAACGCGAAGGCATGACGTGAGGCCTAAGCTTTTTAGAACTGTATATTCTAAGTACAGAAAATATACAGTATTGAATAACTCACAACTCCTTGTTCAATATAATGATAATTGCATATAATCATATTTCAAATTTCAAATTTCAAGTTAAATCACTAAATTTTAAGTCAGAAGTAGTCAACTAATAGTCTAATACATACCCTCAAAACGCATACTTCAAAGACATAACAATAAAATCATCCCTTTGATGAAGATTTTGATCTTCCCATGTGAAATCCAAGTCGTTTCCCATTTAGGATTCTTATATGTCGGGCAGGGAAAAAAACACAAAAGCTAAAGTAAAATATATTACGAAAAAATGACATTGTCAGAGTTTCGAAGCGTGAAACGTAGGTTTCATTAGGTTTTCATGAAGTTTCAATTTCACTCTCATGATTTGACACATTTTTTCGCGAGTAAGTTTGATATGTTATTAAAGCCCTGGTCTAAACCAAAACAAGGTTTATGATCTAAACAGAGTACCTGCCTTGTCTAGGATTATTGACATGCACATTGACATTTGACCCATGTCAATATGTGGAAATCTGAATCTTAAAGAGTCATGTTCTTTTGACATAGGTAATGATGGCTTTTAACATACAGGCCTACATGCCAACAGGTGCATAAGTCCTGCCAAAAACATTTAAATGGTTCTCGGATCCATTAAAAACACACGTCACCCTAAAAAAAAGCATACATGTTGACCAAGCATAAATTTAATAAGATGGTGTGTTTGTAGTTTACCGAAATGGAAGAAAATGCTTCTAGTGCTTATAAACTTTGAACGGTTTTGTCCTTTTTGTAGGGTTGGCAGCGGAAGCTCGATCCAGATTACGATGTCATGGAAACACTAAAGACACTGTTATTTAAAGCCAATTGGGCGGAGTCCCTCTCCTACACAATCGAAGGACTCATGGCTCCATGAAAGGTGCTTGCGGCTCTTTCCTGCAATTTTGCCATGTGGAAATTTATACAGAATACGTTACAACCCTCAGGGGTAATAAGTGAGTTACACCTTCAATCAGTTCCTGCATCTCCTTGGGTGTTTTTTATTTGATTTGTGAAATATCCTTACTAGAATAGCTATAACTTGTATGATTTTGTTTTATTATTTTTATTTATCAGTGCAAATTCATTAAGCCTAACAACCTTATTGGGCGCAAGAACAAAAAAAGCAATAAAGTCGTTGCACTCGCATTAAGCAATGATCATTTTTTTTAGTGCTTGTAGTCAAGTTCTAGAGCCCTGGTCATTGTCTTTTCCTCCTATATTAACATTCAAACTGTTATTTCTTTAACACACTATTTTGTGATGCCTTCTGTTGTTGGCATGCTCACACTGGGTTACCCAGTACTTTTATGAAAGAAAAGCTAATACTTGTTTGATAGCTGTTAGCAGCACTCTATTTATACATTTAACAGAATAACAAACCAAGTTTTTGGCATACCTTTTTGTGGGAGTTTATCTGCTTCAAGGGTTCCTTTTTTTCCCCTGGCGGATAATTCTATCCTCAAATGCTGAAACTTTGATGTTGATGAAAAGTTGAAAACCCTCATCAAGATCCAGCACTCCACACATCATTTGATCCTTAGGAAACTGCTGGGCAAGTTTTAAATTTAGCTATATTCCAAAGAAAACATTACAAAGAGGAGAGGGAAAAAATAACAGTCATTCTCATGTTTTCTTTCAAAAATTGTTGAAGTAGTCATTTAGTTCTTTAACTTCAACAAACATCACTAATGAATTGCGATGTGAGCTGTAAGAAGGCGGACTGGGAGGGGAAACACAGGGTGTCTGGTCAGCCTAGATGGTAAAAGGCCAAGACATAAGTTGATTTCTGCCTGTCTTAATGTGGGGATTGTTCATCGTCTTTTTTGCAATGGCTGTTGATACACAAGTGTTAATGATATTGATTCTCTAATGACACGACATTGAGAAATTTTTTTTAAGTAAGATTCTGAACTAAAATGGAAACATTTCATATTGATTGGCACCTTCATCCTTAATGGACACAATTAACGGCATTTTATTTTTATTTTTGGCATATGGAAATGTTCTGCTCACCTGAAGCGTAAGGATCTGCACGCTTGTGCTATGATAGTCAAAGAAAAATACTTCAATTTGGAATGGAAAATGTTGCGAATAGAATTTATACTGTCTGCCCCCTTCCAGAAAAACAAACTAGTGCTGAATGTAAGTAGAATCAAATAAGAGGAAACCCTGATTCGTTGTTCTTCGGAATCTCTTGCTATATTGTAACCATTAGAGCTGAAAACATGATTGAATGCAGCGCTGGCGAAGTCAAACCCAACAATAACAGTAACTAAACCAAAATGGTAGATGTGATTGGGATTTCTTCATCAACGCTGCACTCAATGATGTTTTCTTGATCCGGGTGTATGTATCTATCTGCATCGACTTTTTTTTCCTTGTATTTTGATTTCAATGAATGATCCATTTTCTCTGATTATCCATCTATTATATCAGTGAGATTTGGCTTAGAGACTAAGTACAACGAATGCGATGTACTACTGCTATTGCAGTTGTACTTCCAAAAGTTTGAGGTCAATTTACATCTTTTATTAGAACTAGTCAGATGGTTTAGGGTCAGAATTAAAAAATTTATTCTTAATTCCCTTTATTCAGTTTGCAAAGCTTTGAGAATCGATGGAGTCATGGTTCGGTGGATCTACCAATATAGAGAGGTGGTTTTATATACACACATGCATAATTATATACATATATTAAGATTCCAACAGAGATTAGAAGAAAACTGGAAATAAATGGACTAGGAATCGAATAGATTTTTAGGTTTTGGTAAAAACAAGAATTCAAGTTTTCTGACTATCAGTTACATTCAGAATGACGATCGTATTATAATATGGTTTGAAATATATTTGAAATCATGTATATTCTGCAAGTGGCAATTCAAGTATGTCATTCAGTGGCGATGTAAATGAAAAAGAAATTGTGGACAATACCATTTGTAGTCAATAGTTCTACACTGCCTTGTTTGAGTGTCTCTCTGGTTTTATTTTTACACTTCTATCCTTTCTGTGGATGATATATGTGGTTGTGTTTTTAAAGAGAATGAGTAAAAAATGTAAAAAAAAATACTCAAAAGCCATACAAAAGAAGCACTCAAACAAGGCATCAGCAGTGTAGAATTACTCCAATTGTAGTAGTACCATTCAACATCTCATTTGAGGTACTACTAAAATCTGCCTTGAGCATATTTGAGAGTACAACTGTACTACTGCTTGGAAGTTGGATTTCGATCCACAACTAAAATAGGAAGGTACCTATGTATTATCTCATCCTGGAATTTTAAACAAAAAATCGTATGATAATAAAGAAAATTTGCGCAACAATAGGGGAGATAGCTCGCATCTTGACTAAAATGCCATTATTTCTCTCTAAAACGAAAAATTATACTGACCAAAGAATACATCTCCGTGAAAGTAGAATGCTTAGGAGAGTAGAGTATTACATGGCAACTAGGTTGGCACTTGAACCCCTTGAAACAACTAAAGCTTTCTAACTCTTACAAAACATACGGTTGTTGAAAACATTAGTTGTTAGAGCATCCGCTGTAGAAGTTGTCGTAGATTAGAAGACACTTGCATTATTCTACTACACCATGGAACAAAATATTGCAAACTCAATTCTCTTGACATTGTTTTTATATACATAGTCAACACAAACTTACTTTTAATAGGAAATTGTAGTGTACAAAGTACATTATCGAATCTAAGAACTTTGATGTCTTAACAAACAATTCACGCTAAAAACCTATCATAACTTTAGACAACGAAACGATATGGTTAGGACTTTCGCAGTTTAATTAATCCAAACATGTATATAAAAGAAAATATATATCCAAGATTTTTCAAGACAGCAAAAAGATAACATTTATAAAGCAGTCCAACTTTTAAAGTTCTTATTAGTATACATTGCTATAGATTTCAACCAAAAACATTTTTTGAAGAAGGCATTACTATAGATTTCAACCAAATATATTTTTTTTTTCATGTGACAAGTGAAAACAAGCAATACCTACTAAGTTGAAGCATTATAGATGGTCTCAATAACAAACCAAGTTTTTGGCATACCTTTTTGTGGGAGTTTATGTTTATCTGCTTTAAGGGTTCCTTTTTTTCCCCTGGCGGATAATTCTATCCTAAAAGGCTGAAACTTTGATGTTGATGAAAAGTTGAAAACCCTCATCCAGATCCAGTACTCAACACATCATTTGATCCTTAGGAAACTGCTGGGCAAGTTTTAAATTTAGCTATATTCCAAAGAAAACATTAAATAACCTTCAGTCTCATGTTTTTTTTCAAAATTGTTGAAGTAGTCATTTAGTTCTTTAACTTTAACAAACATCACTAAAGAATTTGTTGAAAAATTAGTTTGAATTTTAAAACAAAATGTTTATTAATTTTTGAAACTCTCCCTATATTGTTTAGTCTCATATCCTTTATGTAATTCACTGTGGAGGTGTTATTAAGTTAATAAGGATAATATTTGGAATTGGGCTTGAACCCCAAGGGGTGTCCACTTTAGTGAAGGAGGGAAGAGTTAAACCAATGTTGGTCCGCGCGCGCCGCCTTTGTCGGACCGAGTCGGATTGGATAGGATAGAGATGAAACATTTCTTTTTGCTGAAATTTTATTTGAAAAATAAAATAAAATATCTTTATTTACTGCAGAGAACAAGATTGAGTATGATAAGACCGTCTTTTCTCCAACGTTCCCCACATTTTTTCCTGATTCTCTCCATGATTTTCGCCGCTTTTAAATGCACGTTTTCTCTCAGAACGATACTCTCTTTAGTTCTGTAAAAACAACAATAGTTTCCAAAGTTTCTATTTCAGAGTTTTTTTTTTAAACAGTTCATATTTCAGATAGTGTTTTATTCATTGTTTTTCGTGATTCTGAGCAAAAGAAAGTAAAGGGTGAATAGATTTTCGTTCATCGATCTGTGCATGTGATTGAACGAGATAGATACAAAATTCTGGGCTGTTTTATCCTGAGGAGGACGGGGCTATCAGACTGCTTGCACAATCTTGGGCAGAGCCGCGAAACATCTTAAAGAGACCGACCTAGTCCGCGACTCAACCCAAGAAAATTGGTAACTTCGTTCCTGTTTTAATTTGCAGCAATTATATTTTCAACAATTTTAAGACGATACATATCTGCCATGTCTACTACTACTGAACTTGCTGCTAATGACCTAAACAAGCCCTTTTCGTTTTGAGGGTCAACACTTTAAAAGATGGAGACAAAAAATGTTGTTTTTCTTAACTACACAAAAAAAAGTAGTTTATATCTGTAATGCTGAGAAACCCGAGTTGCATGCTGAACCTGATGAAACCCGCACTAAGGAACTAGATTGCTGGATAGAAAATGATTTTTTGTGTAAGAATTTTATTCTGAATGGCCCGTCTGATGAATTGTATGATTATTACTGTTCTGAAAAACCTGCTAAGGATATTTGGGAAGCCCTTAGGAAAAAATATGACACTGAGGAGGCTGGCACAAAGAAATATGTCGTCAGTCATTATCTGAAATTCCAAATGACTGATGACAAATCTGTAGAAACTTAATCCCACGAGCTACAGAAAATTGCTCAAGAAATCATATATGAAGGCATGATCTTAGATGAACAATTTCAAGTAGTTGTTGTGATAGATAAATTGCCCCCTAGCTAGAAAGACTTTAAGAATGCACTTTGACATAAAACCAAAGAGTTCTCACTAGAAAGTTTGATCATCCGACTTCGGATTGAGGAGGAAGCCCGGAAACAAGATCAGAAAGATGAAATTCTGATTATTTCTAACCCGAAGAAATCCACCCCTGTGGCTCTGAAACCCGGTGGGAAGACTATGAAAAATCAGAGTCACAATAAAAACCGAAACAATCAGAATCGGAATTATCAAAACCGGAATAACCTGAATCGCAACCAACAGAATCAGAATCCTCCGCGAAATCAGAATGGACAAAAACACCCCTTAAGAAACGAATCAGCAGTTCCTATGTTGTACCTATAACAGGCCAAGACATATGGCCAGGAATTGTCAGAATGGGTCTCGTCCTACTCCGCAGGCGAACCTAACCGAATACCAACTTATTCATATTGCCTCTGAAATCAACTTTGTTGGTGGATCTGAGGAATGGTGGGTTGACACTGGTGCTTCTCGACATTTCTGCTATGATCGAGAAATGTTCAAGTCCTATTTTGAAATTGAGGACAAGAAAGTGTTGTTGGGTGATTCTCACTCCACTATTGTTGCTGGAACTAGCGAAATAGAGTTGAAGTTTTCCTCTGGAAAGATTGTCATCCTGAAAGATGTCCTGCATACTCCGGAGATGGGGAAGAACTTAGCTTATTGTTACATTCTTAACAAGGTTGGGTTTACTCAAATAATAGGGGTTGATTTGTATATCATCACTAAGAACAATGTATTTGTGGGGAAAGGGTATGCCACTGATGGTATGTTTAAATTGAACGTGGATGCTAATAAAATTTCTAATTCTGCTTACATGTTGTGTTCCTTTAATACTGAGCATGTCAAACTCTGTCATGTTAATAAGCAAATAATTAAAAACATAAGTAACTTAGGACTAATTCCAAAATTGTCCTTAAATGACTTTAAAAAATGCAACTATTGTAGCCCAGCTAAAATAACCAAAACACAACATAAATGTGTTGTTAGAGAATCTGAACCTTTAGATTTAATACATTTAGATATATGTGAACTTGATGGTGTTTTGACTAGAAATGGAAAACGTTACTTTATTACGTTCATTGATGATTGCTCCGATTATACCTTCGTCTATCTAATGAAAAATAAGAGTGAAGCTTTTGACATGTTCAACATATTTTTAACAAAAGTTGAAAATCAGTTTAATAGAAAAATAAAGAGGCTTAGGAGTGATAGAGACACTGAATATGACAACAGTAATTTCATAGAGTTTATAATTCTCATGGAATTATTCATGAAAAAACTGCACCGTACTCTCCTGAGATGAATGGCAAAGCTGAAAGGAAAAATAGAACTCTTATTGAGTCAGTAGTTGTCATTCTACTTAACTCCGGTGCTGCATCCACACTGGTGGGGAGAGATTATTTTGACAATCTGTTATGTGCTAAATAGACTACCTAAATCGAAAAGTAAAACTTCTTGACAAATAGACAACCAAACTTGTCATACTTTAAAATTTGGGGTTGTTTAGCTTATGTTAGAATTCCTGATCCTAAAATGAACAAGCTTGCCAGTAGGGCATATGAGTGTGTTTTCATAGGCTATGCCGTTAACAGCAAAGCCTACAGATTCTATAACCTTAGTGATCACGTTATCATAGAATCAAACGATGTTGATTTCTATGAACATATATTTCCTTTTATCTCGAGGAATAGTGGGGGTACACCCTATAATAACGTGTCTATGATCATGATGAATGAAAACGATAAAACAACAAAATCTGAGTCGAGGAGAAGTAAACGGAACTGAACTTCTAAAAACTATGGCCCCGATTTCTATGCCTTTACAGCAGAGGAGGATCCCCTTAACATCCAAGAAGCCTTGTCTATTTTAGATGCCAACTTTAGGGAAGAGGCTATTGATGATGAAATGGGCTCTCTTGAGTCTAATAGAACCCGACATTTAGTTGACTTGCCACTAGGTTGCAAGACAATAGGTTGTAAGTGGGTATTTAAGAAGAAAATGAAACCCGATGGAAATGTTGAAAAGTTTAAGGCTCGTCATGTAGCCAAAGGTTTTAGACAGAGAGAAAATGTTGACTTCTTTGACACATATTCTCCTGTTACTAGAATTACATCTATTCGAGTGTTAATTTCTCTTGCTGCAATACACGATCTAGTATTGCACCAAGTGGACGTTAAGACTGTTTTTCTTAATGGTGATTTAGAAGAAGAAATTTACATGGACCAGCCTAAAAGTTTTGTAATTCTAGGGCAAGAAAATAAAGTTTCAAACTAGATAAATCTCTTTACGATTTGAAACAAGCTCCAAAACAATAGCATGAAAAATTTGATAATCTTATTATCTCACATGGCTTTAAAGTGAACGAAAGTGACAAATGCATTTATTATAAATCTGAAAATGACATTTGCATTATTATATGTCTATATGTGGATGATTTGCTCATCTTTGGTTATAATATTCATGTCGTGAATAAAGTGAAATCTTTATTGCGTGCGAACTTTGATATGAAAAACCTTGGATAGGCGAGTGTAATCATTGGTATTAAGATTACTAGGTCTGAAAAGGGAATTTATTTAAATCAATCACACTATATTGAGAAGATCCTAAAGAAATATAATTATTCTGACTGTAAACCTGCATGTACTCCTAATAGTGTAAAGTTGTTTAAGAACACTTGTAATGGTGTTAGACAATCTGAGTATGCGAGCATCATTGGTAGCCTACGATATGCTACCCATTGCACTAGGCCCGACATAACTTATGCTGTGGGACTACTATGCAGATTTACCAGTAGACCTAGTATAAAACATTGACATGCTATTGAAATGGTCATGAGGTACCTGAAGAGGACTAAGAACCTCTGATTACACTATCAGAAGTTTCCCGCTGTCCTTGAAGGATATAGTAATGCTATTTGGAACACCCTCTCAGATGACTCCAAAGCCACCAGTGACTATATTTTCAGTATAACTTGTGCAACTGTTTCTTGAAAATCAAATAAACAGACTATTTTGGCACAGTCCATGATGGAGTCAGAGATGATAGCACTAGCCACAGCTAGTGAGGAAGCAGGTTGGTTAAGAAACCTGCTAGCAGAAATCCCTCTATGGGAAAGACCGATACCAGCTGTCTTGATCCATTGCGATAGTACCACGGCTATTGCAAAGATACAAACCGTTATTATAACGGCAAGAGACAACAAATACGTTGTAAGCACAGTACGGTTAGAGTGTTTCTAAAAAAACATTAAAAAAAGGAGAGGAAAAAAAATAACCTTCAGTTTTATGTTTGCTTTCAAAATTGTTGAAGCAGTCATTTAGTTCTTTAACTTCAACAAACATCACTAAGAATTTGTTAAAAAATTAGTTTGAATTTTAAAACAAAATGGTTTCTTAATTTTTGAAACTCTTCTTATATTGTTTAGTCTCATATCCTTTATGTAACTCACTGTGGATGAGTTATTAAGTTAATATGGATAGTGTTTGGACTTGGGCTTGGACCCCAAGGGGTACCCACTTTAGTGAAGGAGGGATCAAATAACCCAATGTTGGTCCACGCACGCGCCGCTGCCGTCCGATCGAGTCGAATTGGATCGGATAGAGATGAAACCTTTTGTTTTTGCTGAAATTTTATTTGAAAAATAAAATAAAATATTTTTATTTGCTCCAGAGAACAAGACTGAGTCTGAGAAGACCGTTTTTTTTCCCAACGTTTCCCACGTTTTCCCTGATTCTCTCCGTGATTTCCATCGCCTTTAAAAGCACGTTTTCTTTCAAAATGATACTCTCATTAGTTCTGTAAAAACAACAATAGTTTCTAGAGTTTTTATTTCAGAGTTTTTATTTTTAAATAGTTCATATTTCATAGAGTGTTTTTATTCATTATTTTCTGTGATTCCGAGCAAAAGAAAGTGAAGGGTGAATAGATTTTCGTTCATCGATCTGTGCATGTGATTGAACGAGACAGATACAGAATTCTGGGTTGTTTTATCCTGGGGACGTTGGGGCTATCAGACTGCTTGCACAATCTTGGGCAGAGCCACGAAACATCTTAAAGAGAGCGATCTAGTCCGTGACTCAACACAAGAAAATTTGTAACTTCGTTCTTGTTTTAATTTGAATCAATTATATTTCTAACAATTTTAAGATGATACATATCTGCTATGTATACTACTACTGAACTTGTTGCTAAGGACCTAACCAAGCTATTTCCTTTTGAGGGTCAACACTTTTAAAGATGAAGACAAAAAATGATGTTTTTCTTAACTACGCAAAAAGTAGCTTATATTTGTAATGCTGAGAAACCCGAGTTGCTTGCCAAACTTGATGAAACTCGCATTAAGGAACTAGATTGCTGGATAGAAAATGATTTTTTGTGTAAGAATTTTATTCTTAATGGTATGTCTGATGAATTGTATGATTATTACTTTTATGAAAAAACTGCTAAGGATAATTGGGAAACCCTTAGAAATAAACATGACACTGAGGAGGTTGGCACAAAGAAATATGCCTTCAGTCATTATCTGAAATACCAAATGACTGATGAAAAATCTGTGGAAACCCAATCCCACGAGCTACAGAAAATTTCTCATGAAATCATATCTGAAGACATGATCTTAGATGAGCAATTTCAAGTAGCTGTTGTGATAGATTAATTGCCCCCTAGCTGGAAAGACTTTAAGAATGCACTTAGACATAAAACCAAAGAGTTCCCACTAGAAAGTTTGATCACCCAACTTCGGATTGAGGAGGAAGCCCGAAAAACAAGATCAGAAAGATGAAATTCTGATTATTTCTAACCCAAAAAAACCACCCCTGTGGCTCTGAAACCCGGTGGAAAGACTATGAAAAATCAGAGTCACAATAAAAACCGAAACAATCAAAATTGAAACTATCAAAACCAGAACAACCAGAACCGCAACCAACAGAATCAGAATCCTCCGCGAAATCAGAATTTACAAAAACACCCCTCAAGAAATGAATCAGTACAGTTCCTATGTTATACCTGTAACAAGCCAGGGCATATGGCCAGGAACTGTCGGAATGGGTCTCGTCCTGCTCCACAGGCGAACCTAACCGAAGACCAACTTATTGCCATGGTCTCTGAAATCAACTTTGTTGGTGGATCCGAGGAATGGTGGGTTGACACTGGTGTTTCTCGACATGTCTGCTATGATCAAAAAATGTTTAAGTCCTATTCTAAAGCCAAGGACAAGAAAGTGTTGTTGGGTGGTTCCTACTCCACTATCGTTGCTGGAACTAGCGAAGTAGAGTTGAAGTTTTCCTTTGGAAAAACCGTCATCCTGAAGGATGTTCTGCATACTCCGGAGATGAGGAAAAACTTAGTTTCTGGTTACTTTTTGAACAAGGCTGGGTATACTCAAATAATAGGGGCTGATTTGTATATCATCACCAAGAACAATGTATTGGTGGGGAAAGGGTATGCCACTGATGGTATGTTTAAATTGAACGTGGATGCTAATAAAATTTCTAGTTCTGCTTACATGTTGTGTTCTTTAAATACTTGACATGCTATACTTTGTCATGTTAATAAGCGAATAATTAAAAACATGAGTAACTTAGGACTAATTCCAAAATTGTCCCTAAATGACTTTAAAAAGTGCAACTATTGTAGCCAAGCTAAAATAACAAAAACACCACATAAATTCGTTGTTAGAGAATCTAAACCTTTAGATTTAATACATTCAAATATATGTGAACTTGATGGTGTTTTGACTAGAAATGAAAAACGTTACTTTATCACGTTCATTGATGATTGCTCTGATTATACCTTCGTCTATCTAATGAAAAATAAGAGTGAAGCTTTTGACATGTTCAAAATATTTTTAACGGAAGTTGAAAATCAGTTTAATAGAAAGATAAAAAGGCTTAGGAGTGATAGAGGCACTGAATATGACAACAGTAATTTCATAGAGTTTTATAATTCTCATGGAATTATTCATGAAAAAACTGCACTATACTCTGCTGAGATGAATGGAAAAGCTGAAAGGAAAAATAGAACTCTTATTGAGTCAGTAGTTGCCATTCTACTTAACTCCGGTGCTGCATCACACTGGTGGAGAGAGATTATTTTGACGGTCTATTATATGCTAAATAGACTACCTAAATCGAAAAGTAAAATTTCTCCTTATGAGGTTTTGAAAAATAGATAACCAAACTTGTCATACTTCAAAACTTGGGGTTGTTTAGCTTATGTTAGAATTCCCGATCTTAAAAGGAACAAAGTTTCCAGTAAGGCATATGATTGTGTTTTCATAGGCTATGCCGTTCACAGTAAAGCCTATAGATTCTATAACCTTAGTGATCACGTTATCATAAAATTAAACGATGTTGATTTCTATGAACATAGATTTCCTTTTATCTCGAGGAATAGTGGGGGTACACCCTCTAATAACTTGCCTATGATCAGGATTAATGAAAACGATGAAGCAACAGAATTTGAGCCTAGGAGAAGTAAACGGAACTGAACTTCTAAAAACTATGGCCTCGATTTCTATGCCTTTACAGTAGAGGAGGATCCCCTTAACTTCCGAGAAGCCTTGTCTTCTTTAGATGCAAACTTTTGGGAAGAAGCTATTGATGATGAAATGGACTCTCTTGAGTCTAATAGAACCTAGCATTTAGTTGACTTGCCACCAGGTTGCAAGACAATAGGTTGTAAGTGGGTATTTAAGAAGAAAATGAAACCCCATGGAAATGTTGAAAAGTTTAAGGCTCGTCTTGTAGCCAAAGGTTTTAGACAAAGAGAAGATGTTGACTTCTTTGACACATATTCTCCTGTTACTAGAATTGCATCTATTCGAGTGTTAATTTCTCTTGTTGCAATACACGATCTAGTATTGCACCAAATGGATGTTAAGACTGCTTTTCTTAATGGTGATTTAGAAGAAGAAATTTACATGAAACAACCTGAAGTTTTTGTAATTCCAGAGCAAGAAAAGAAAGTTTGCAAACTAGATAAATCTCTTTACGATTTGAAACAAGCTCCAAAACAATGACATGAAAATTTTTATAATCTTATTATCTCACATGACTTTAAAGTGAACGAAAGTGACAAATGCATTTATTATAAATCTGAAAATGACATTTGCACTATTATTTGTCTATATGTGGATGGTTTGCTTATATTTGGTTCTAATATTCATGTTGTGAATAAAGTAAAATCTTTATTGCGTGCGAACTTTGATATGAAAAACCTTGGAGAGGCGAGTGTAATCCTTGGTATTAAGATTACTAGGTCTGAAAGGGAATTTCTTTAGATCAATCACACTATATTGAGAAGATCTTAAAGAAATATAATTATTCTGACTGTAGACCTGCATGTACTCCTAATGATTCTAGTGTAAAGTTGTTCAAGAACACCGGTAATGGTGTTAGACAATCTGAGTATGTGAGCATCATTGGTAGCCTACGATATGCTAATGATTGCAGTAGGTCCGACATAGCTTATGATGTGGGACTACTATGCAGATTTACCAGTAGACCTAGTATAAAACATTGGCATGCTATTGAAAGGGTCATGAGGTACCTGAAGAGGACTAAGAACCTCGGATTACATTATCAAAAGTTTCCCGCTGTCCTTGAAGGATATAGGGATGCTGATTGGAACACCCTCTCAGATGACTCCAAAGCCACCAGTGGCTATATTTTCAGTATTGCTGGGAAGCTGTTTATTGGAAATCAAATAAACAGACTATTTTGGCACAGTCCACGATGGATTCAGAGATGATAGCACTAGCCACGGCTAGTGAAGAAGAAGATTGGTTAAGAAACCTGCTAGCAGATATCCCTCCTTTGAGAAATACCGATATCAGCTGTCTTGATCCATTGCGATAGTACCGCGGCTATTGCAAAGATACATAACCGTTATTATAACGGCAAGAGACGACAAATACGTCGTAAGCACAGTACGGTTAGAGAGTTTCTATCTATTGGACCTGTTAGAGTGGATCATGTACGAACTGATGAGAACTTGGCTGATCCTTTGACGAATGGATTAGCTAGAGAGAAGGTTTTCAAAACCTCGAAAGGAATGAGACTTATGCCCTTAGATTGATGAGTTATTCATGATGGTAACCCAACATATAGACTGGAGATCCCAAGAAATAGGTTCAATTGTTAATAACAAGTCGTGAATGATATGAAGTGAATCATGCTGACCTTATAGTAATTCCATTCTTAGATTGAAGCATGAGTTCTTGAAGCGATAGTAGGATGAGTTACAGTTCTTGAAGTGAATCTATACTCTATGTGGAGTGGAGTATCTAGCTACATGAGTACTCTTGATAGACTCACCTAAGTGATTGTGGAAGTATGAACGCTTCCTATGGAATTTCTGAGCAAAATTCCTAGAGCCTTCACTATACTGGGATATAGGTGCATGGCCTTAAAGCACATGCTTTTTAGACTTCACCCTGGTAAGGTTGTGCGTGTAATGTTGTTAGAGATAGAGTTCAAAATTACAAGTTACTCTAGTATAATCTAAATCATTAACACTACGCAAGAGTTAAAGTTGAAACACATTTTTGTTTATGCACAATCTTATATTTATAGATTGCTCGATGAAGAAATGTTTTTTTTTTAAATTCAAGTGGGGGATTGTTGAAAAATTAGTTTGAATTTTAAGACAAAATGGTTTCTTAATTTTTGAAACTCTCCCTATATTGTTTAGTCTCATATTCTTTATGTAACTCACTGTGGGAAGTTAATAAGGATAGTGTTTGGACTTGGGCTTGGACCCCAATGGGTACCCACTTTAGTGAAGGAGGGAAGAGTTAGATCAATGTTGGTCCACTCCACACGCGTGCGCCACCGCTGCCGGCCGAGCTGAGCCGGGTCGGGTCGGATAGAGATGAAACCTTTCTTTTGCTGAAATTTTATTTGAAAAATAAAATATCTTTATTTGCTGCAGAGAACAAGACTGAGTCAAAGAAGACCCAGTCTTTTCTCCCAACGTTCCCCACATTTTCCCCTGATTCTCTCTGTGATTTTCGTCGCCATTAAAGGCACGTTTTCTCTCAAAACGATACTCTCTCAGCTTATAAATACCAGCCCTCTCTGGGATAACATATATCGAAAAACATTTTCAGAGTTTATTTCTTTAATTCACAGAGAGTCTTTAGTTCTGTAAAAACAACAACAGTTTCCAGAGTTTTGTTTTTTTTGTAAACCGTTCATATTTTAGAGAGTTTTTATTCATTGTTTTCCGTGATTCCGAGCAAAATAGAGTAAAGGGTGAATAGATTTCCGTTCATCGATCTGTGCATGTTATTGAACGAGACAGATACAAAATTCTAGGCTATTTTATCCTGGGGACGAGTGGGCTATCAGACTGCTTGCACAATCTTGGGCAGAGCCGCGAAACATCTTAAAGAAAACGACCTATTCCGCGACTCAACCCAAAAAAAATCGATAACTTCATTCCTATTTTAATTTGCAACAATTATATTTCCAACAGAATTGCAATGTGAGCTCTAAGAAAGAAGACTGGGAGGGGAAATGCAGGGGGTCTGGTCAGCCTAGATGGTAAAAGGTCAAGACATAAGTTGATTTCTGCCTGTCTTAATGTGGGGATTGTTCATTGTCTTTTTTGCAATGGCTGTTGATACACAATTGTTAATGATATCTCTAATGACACGACATTGAGAAAAAATTATCAAGTAAAATTCTGAACTAAAATGGAAACATTTCATATTGATTGGTACCTTCATCCTTAATGGACACAATTAACAGCATTTTATTTTTATTTTTTGGCATATGGAAATGTTATGCTCACCTGAAGCGTAAGGATCTGCATGCTTGTGATATGATAGACAAAGAAAAATACTTCAATTTGGAATGGAAAATGTAGCGAATAGAATTTAAACTGTCTGCTCCCTCCCAGAAAAACAAACTAGTGCTGAATGTAAGTAGAATCAAATAAGAGGAAACCCTGATTCGTTGTTCTTCGGAATCTCTTGCTATATTGTAACCATTAGAGCTGAAAACATGATTGAATGCAGCGCTGGCAAAGTCAAACCCAACAATAACAGTAACTAAACCAAAATGGTTGATGTGATTGGGATTTCTTCATCAACGCTGCACTCAATGATGTTTTCTTGATCCGGCTGTATGTATCTATTTGCATCGACTTTTTTTCCTTGTATTTTGATTTCAATGAATGATCCATTTTCTCTGATTATTCATCTATTATATCAGTGAGATTTGGTTTAGAGACAAAGTACAACGAATGCGATGTACTACTGCTATTGCAGTTGTACTACCAAAAGTTTGAGGTCAATTTTAGTCAGATGGTTTAGGGTCAGAATTAAAAATTGTCTTCTTAATTCCCTTTGTTCAGTTTGCAAAGCTTTGAGATCCGATGGAGTCATGGTTCGGTGGATCTACCAATATGGAGAGGTGGTTTTATATACACACATTTATTTATATATTTCTCTCTAAAATTTTGCTTTACATGTAATAAGATTCCAACAGAGATTAGAAGAAAACTGGAAATAAATGGACTAGGAATCGAATATATTTTTAGGTTTTGGTAAATCAAGAATTCAAGTTTTCTTACTATCAGCTACATTCAGAATGATAATCGCATTATAATATGGTTTGAAATATATTTGAAATCATGTATATTCTGCAAGTGCCAATTCAAGTATGTCATTCAGTGGCGATATGTAAATGAAAAAGAAATTGTGGAAAATACCAATTGTAGTCAATAGTTCTACGCTGCCTTGTTTGGGTCTCTCTCGTTTTTTTACACTTCTATCCTTTCTGTGGATGATGTATGTGGTTGTGTTTTAAAGAGAATGACTAAAAAATGTAAAAAATCCAAAAAATACTCAAACAAGGCAGCGTAGAATTACTCCAATTGTAATAGTACCATTCAACATCTCATTTGAGGTACTACTAAAATCTGCCTCGAGCATATTTGAGAGTACAACTGTACTACTGCTTGGATGTTGGATTTCGATCCAAAACTAAAATAGGAAGGTACCTATGTACTACCTCATCCTGGAATTTTTAACAAAACATCATATGATAATAAAGAAAATTTGCACAACAATAGGGGAGATAGCTCGTATTTTGACTAAAATGCCATTATTTCTCTCGAAAACGAAAATTTATACTGATCAAAGGATACATCTCCGTGAAAGTAGAATGCTTAGGAGAGTAGACATCGCAACTTAGGAGAGTAGAGTATTACATCGCAACTAGGTTGGCACTTGAACCCCTTGAAACAACTAAAGCTTTCTATCTCTTACAAAACATACGGTTGTTGACATTCTCACTAAACCAAAAGTGGCCTGGTTGCTCGGTTGTGAAAACATTAGTTGTTAAAGCATCAGTTGTCGTAGATTAGAAGACACTTGCATTATTCTACTACACCATGGAACAAAATATTGCAAACTCAATTCTCTTGACATTGTTTTATATACATAGTCAACACAAACTTACTTTTAATAGGAAATTGTAGTGTACAAAGTACATTATCGAATCTAAGAACCTTGATGTCTTAACAAACAATCGACGCTAAATACCTATCATAAGTTTAGACAACGCAACGATATGGATTAGGACTTTCGCAGTGTAATTAATCCAAACATGTATATAAAAGAAAATATATATCCAAGATTTTTCAAGACAGCAAAAACATAACATTTTTAAAGCAGTCCAATTTTTAAAGTTCTTATTAGTATACATTGCTATAGATTTCAACCAAAAACATTTTTTGAAGAAGGCATTACTATAGATTTCAACCAAATACATTTTTTTTTTCATGTGACAAGTGAAAACAAGCAATACCTACTAAGTTGAAGCATTATAGATGGTCTCAATAACAAGCCAAGTTTTTGGCTTACCTTTTTGTGGGAGTTTATGTTTATCTGCTTTAAGGGTTCCTTTTTTTCCCCTGGCGGATAATTCTATCCTGAAAGGCTGAAACTTTGATGTTGATGAAAAGTTGAAAACCCTCATCCAGATCCAGTACTCAACACATCATTTGATCCTTAGGAAACTGCTGGGCAAGTTTTAATTTTAGCTATATTCCAAAGAAAACATTAAAAAGAGGAGAGGGAAAAAAATAACCTTCAGTCTCGTGATTTTTTTTCAAAATTGTTGAAGCAATCATTTAGTTCTTTAACTTTAACATCACTAAAGAATTTGTTGAAAAATTAGTTTGAATTTTAAAACAAAATGTTTATTAATTTTTGAAACTTTCCCTATATTGTTTAGTCTCATATCCTTTATGTAATTCACTGTGGAGGAGTTATTAAGTTAATAATGATAGTGTTTGGACTTGGGCTTGAGCCCCAAGGGGTATCCACTTTAGTGAAGGAGGGAAGAGTTACACGCGCGCGCCGCTGTTGTCGGACCGAGTCGGATTGGATCATATAGAGATGAAACATTTCTTTTTGTTGAAATTTTATTTGAAAAATAAAATAAAATATCTTTATTTGCTGCAAAGAACAAGACTGAGTCTGAGAAGACCGTCTTTTCTCCCAACTTTCCCCACGTTTTTTTCCTGATTCTCTCCGTGATTTCCACCTCCTTTAAAGGCACGTTTTCTCTCAAAACGATACTCTCTTTAGTTCTGTAAAAACAACAATAGTTTCCAGAGTTTCTGTTTCAGACTTTTATATTTTTTTTAAACAGTTCATATTTCAGAGAGTGTTTTTATTCATTGTTTTCCGTGATTCTGAGCAAAAGAAAATAAAGGGTGAATAGATTTTCGTTCATCGATCTGTGCATGTGATTGAACGAGACAGATACAAAATTCTGGGTTGTTTTATCCTGGGGACAACGAGGCTATCAGACTGTTTGCACATTAATGGGCAGAGCCGCGAAAAATCTTAAAGAGACCGACCTAAACAAGTACTTTTCGTTTTGAGGGTCAACATTTTAAAAGATGGAGACAAAAAATGTTGTTTTTCTTAACTACGCAAAAATGTAGCTTATATTTGTAATGCTGAGAAACCCGAGTTGTCTGCTGAACCTGATGAAACCCACACTAAGGAACTAGATTGCTGGATAGAAAATGATTTTTTGTGTAAGATATTTATTATGAATGGCATGTCTGATGAATTGTATGATTATTACTATTCTGAAAAAACTGCGAAGGATATTTGGGAAGCCCTTAGAAAAAAAATATGACACTGAGGAGGCTGGCACAGAGAAATATGTCATCAGTCATTATCTGAAATACCAAATGACTGATGACAAATCTATAGAAACCTAATCCCACGAGCTACAGAAAATTGCTCATGAAATCATATCTGAAGGCATAATCTTAGATGAACAATTTCAAGTAACTGTTGTGATAGATAAATTGCCCCCTAGCTAGAAAGACTTTAAAAATGCACTTAGGCATAAAACCAAAGAGTTCCCACTAGAAAGTTTGATCACCCGACTTCGGAGTGAGGTGGAAGCCCGAAAATAAGATCAGAAAGATGAAATTCTGATTATTTCTAGCCCGAAAAAATCCACCCCTGTGGCTCTGAAACCCGGTGGGAAGACTATGAAAAATCAGAGTCACAATATAAACCGAAACAATCAGAATCGGAACTATCAAAATCGGAACAACCAAAACTGCAACCAACATAATCAGAATCCTCCGCAAAATCAGAATGGACAAAAACACCCCTCAAGAAATGAATCAGCACAGTTCCTATGTTATACCTATAACATGCAAGGACATATGGCAAGAATTGTCAAAATGGGTCTCGTCCTACTCCGCAGGCGAACCTAACCGAAGACCAACTTATTGCCATGTTCTCTGAGATCAACTTTGTTGGTGGATCTGAGAAATGGTGGGTTGACATTGGTGCTTCTCGACATGTCTGCTATGATCGAGAAATGTTCAAGTCCTATTCTGAAGCTGAAGACAAGAAAGTGTTGTTGGGTGATTCTCACTCCACTATCGTTGCTGGAGCTAGGGAAATAGAGTTGAAGTTTTCCTCTGGAAAGACTGTCATCCTGAAATATGTCCTGCATACTCCGGAGACGAGGAAGAACTTAGTTTATGGTTACCTTTTGAACAAGGCTGGGTTTACTCAAATAATAGGGGCTGATTTGTATATCATCACTAAGAACAACATATTTGTGGGGAAAGGGTATGCCACTAATGGTATGTTTAAATTGAACGTGGATGTTAATAAAATTTCTAATTATGCTTACATGTTGTGTTCTTTTAATACTTAGCATGCTAGACTATGTCATGTTAATAAGCGAATAATTAGAAACATGAGTAACTTAAGACTAATTCCAAAATTATCCTTAAATGACTTTAAAAAATGCAACTATGGTAGCCAAGCTAAAATAACCAAAACACCACATAAATCTGTTGTTAGATAATCTGAACCTTTAGATTTAATACATTAAGATATATGTGAACTTGATGATGTTTTGACTAGAAATGAAAAACGTTACTTTATTACGTTCATAGATGATTGCTCCGATTATACTTTCGTCTATCTAATGAAAAATAAGAGTGAAGCATTTGACATGTTCAAAATATTTTTAACAAAAGTTGAAAATCAGTTTAATAGAAAGATAAAGAGGCTTAGGAGTGATAGAGGCACTGAATATGACAATAGTAATTTCATAGAGTTTTATAATCCTCATGGAATTATTTATGAAAAAGCTGCACTGTACTCTCCTGAGATGAAAGGCAAAGTTGAAAGGAAAAATAGAAATCTTATTGAGTCAGTAGTTGCCATTCTACTTAACTCCGGTGCTGCATCACACTGGTGGGGAGAGATTATTTTGACGATCTGTTATGTGCTAAATAGACTACCTAAATCGAAAAGTAAAACTTCTCCTTATGAGATTTTAAAAAATAGACAACCAAACTTGTCATACTTTAAAATAGGGGTGGGCAAGCAGGTTGAGGAACCGCGGATCTAAACCGAAGTGGACCGTTTTACTCCAAACGGTTCGGTTTTTATTTTTAAAATTATGAGACGATTCGGTTTGGTTCCGGTTCCTAAATTTTTGTTCAAAACGCTTCGGTTCTGATCCGATAATTAAATAGTTAGATAATAAATTTAAAATCAAAGCAAGTCTCACAATAAGTTGATATGTCCTAGTGGTTAAGGAGACAAATTTGAAATTTGTTTGGCGCAGATTCGAACCCGATCAACGTTTTCATTTTTTACTTTTTTTTTCTTCATTTTACAGAAGCCATGCATTTTGGTTTTTTGCATCTTCCATTGAAACTGAAAGACTCCTTCACAAGTAATTTTTTTCTTCCTTTAACAGAAGCCATGCATTTTGGTTTTTTGCATCTTCCATTGAAACTGAAAGACACCTTCACAAGTAATGGATTAGTCGCAGGACTAAGAGGGTTACAATTATGCCCAAAGACATCCAACTTGCTCGACGAATCAGGGGTGAACGTGTTTGATTGCTTGTAAAATGGGCTATGTATTGTTAAGATGTTATTAAGTTTGATTCACGTTAAGAATTACATGTAACTTTGTCCCATTGAGATAGATAAATATCTATTAATGAATTCTTGTTCATCGAATTTGACATTTTCTATCTTTCACACGTTGTGTGAGATGAATGAGTTGTTGTTTATCAAATTTGACACTTCACTACTTGTGCAATTGTGCTTGGGTGGCCGAATAATGAAACCTTCTACATCTAGTGGGGGAATAGAAATGGTCTTTAGTTTATAACCAACTCTTACTCACAGTGGGATGCATCTTCAAGGTTGCATAATATTATACAGGAATCGTTTGGAACCGAACCATTGTAAACGGTTCGAGTTAGGTTCGGTTCCAACGTTCAAAATGGAGGAACCGATCCGAATCGGAACCATTAAAATTTAAAAGGTTCGAGTTGGGTTCCTCAAAATTTGGAACCGATCCGAATCGTGCCCACCCCTACTTTAAAACTTGGGGTTGTTTAGCTCATGTTAGAATTCCTGATCCTAAAATGAACAAGCTTGCCAGTAGGGCATATGAGTGTGTTTTCATAGGCTATGTCGTTAACAACAAAGCCTATAGATTCTATAACCTTAGTGATCACGTTATCATAGAATCAAACGATGTTGATTTCTATGAGCATATAGATTTCTTTTTATCTCGAGGAATAGTGGGGGTACACCCTCTAATAACGTGCCTATGATCAAGATAATTGAAAACGATAAAGCAAGAAAATCTGAGCCTAGGAGAAGTAAACGGAACTGAACTTCTGAAAAGTATGGCCCCGGTTTCTATGCCTTTACAGTAGAGAAGGATCCCCTTAACACTACACCAAAAGGCCTGTTTAGCTACACGGAGATGGCCACGGCTCTAAACCGTTGGTTTATTTGCCACGGCAAAAAACCGTGGATAGCGTGGCCAACGGCCTAAAATCATGGCTATAAAAATAACTGGCCACGGCAAAAAATCGTGGCTATAATTGGCAACGGCAAAAAACCGTTGCTAAACAAAACAGTTTTGCACGTGCCGCGCTCTGGCGATTGATTTGGAGAGTGGAGTTTCGCGCTCTGGCGAAAACGGGTTTCGCGCTTTGGCGAAAAAAATTGGGGAAAAAGAATTTGGCGCTGTCATTGCGAAAACGAATTTGCTATTTCGACCTAAATCAGTTTGCGCGGTCATTGCGAAAAAGAATTTCGACCTAAATCAGAGTCAGAGAGAGGTTTGGCGCAGAGGAGAGATCAAGGAGCTTGAGAGAGCTTCGGAGAGAGTTAATGGAAGATAGCAAGTGATTTCAATCCAGTACCGTAGAGGAGAAGAGAAGATTAGCCACAATGGTTCTCAAGTGAGTTCATTTTCGATTCTTGATATGGGTTTTTCCTTCTATCTCTCACTGTTCTCTTTTTGGTGTGTTAGTTTTCTGTTTTATAGTTGGTTTTAACATTTATCATCGAGTTTCTGATCTGATTTGATATGTAGAGTTGAATGAAATCGTTTTATACTGAAGTGGGGTTTGAAAAATCATAATTGTTCGTAATGGGTATTCGTTATTTTTCATGGGTTTTGGCTTGTTAGATCTGATTGGATGTTAGGGTTCATTTTGATTGGGTATATGACTTGTTTTCTGAGATTTATGTGTTCTGTTTCGAGAATGTATATCTTAGTTTTCTGAGATCGTTGTCCCATGGAAACTAGTAGGCTTAACCATAGGACTTGTTTAATTTATTGCAAGTACATTATGTATGCACTTGATGTGTAGGACTTGAAACTGTGTGTACATTATGTATCGCGGGAATGTCAAATATTTTGTTGTATGAGCATACCATATAAAATTTTGTGTGTGAGATATGGGATACTTATCTCTTGTTTATGATTTCAACTTTCAGAAAGTTTTGAATTGAATGATTCTTTATTGTCTGTTCTTCAGAACTGAACTCTGCCGTTTTAGTGGTCAAAAGATTTACCCTGGAAAGGGTATAAGATTTATTCGATCCGATTCACAGGTACCATATGAACTATTTGTTTCCCAATACAAGAGTGATGTAGTTTTCTAATATGTTCGCATCATAACAATATGAAACTCTAAATAATTTCATAAATGTAGGTTTTCCTCTTTGCAAACTCAAAATGCAATAGGTACTTCCACAACCGACTCAAGCCATCGAAGCTTACATGGTCTGCCATGTATAGAAAGCAACATAAGAAGGTGCTTATCTCTTATAGTTGTCACCTATTCAAGTTGAACGTCATTTTTTATGTGGCATTTTATTTCTCTTTAATTTATGTAATTGGATTGAACTTGTGATGTTTGCAGGACATTGCTGCAGAGGCTGTGAAGAAGAGGCACAGGGCTACCAAGAAGCTTATTCAAGGTCTATTGTTGGCGCTACCTTGGAAGTTATCCAGAAGAGGAGAACTGAGAAGGCTGAAGTTTGAGATGCCGCTCGTGAAGCTACTCTTCGGTATGTTCACTGTCCACCTTTGTTCCATAATCATTTTATGGATGGTACCTATTTTCTGGGAGTGAAAGTGCTGAAATAGGTGTGTGTAAGTGGCTTTCCAGATACTAGCATTACTTTTACTTGACGCATGGTGATCATGGATTTTGTCTTAGAGATATTGGTCTAGCTTCCCCTAAATAAAGAATCAATGTAGGCTGATATTAGATCTCACTGCTTTTATACACAGGTTTACCACCCAAACATCAACTCCAATGGCAACATCTGTCTTGACATCCTCAAGGAGCAGTGGAGCCCTGCTCTAACCATCTAAAAGGTTCTCCTTTCAATCTGTTATCTTCTCACGGATCCCAATCCGAATCAACAACTGATATAATCATTGACTTATCGAAGATGCAAAATGACATTGTGGAGATTGCATCAACGTCAGAATGCTCAGTATCAACATCACAGTGCTCGGTTACAAGTTATACACCTGTTGTTGTAAGTTTATTTGTTTTCTATGTTTTTGATGGTTTTATACTTTGTTAGTTTAGTAACATGTGATTGGGTTAATTCGCATGATGATGACACAAGAGATCAAGTTGAACCTTCTATGCAGGTCATAGAATTGGAGGACTCAGAATCAGGTACAATTAACAAAATATCTGAGACAAAACAAAACAATATGGTGCTTCTGTCTTGCAAACAGTGCACTCCTGTTTCTGTGAGTATTTGTTATCTCTTTTCCACTTTGGATTAATTTGTACAGGATGATGATGACATAAGAGATCAGTTTTAACCTTTTAAGCAGACAATATGGACCCTCTGTCTTGCAGACAATGCACTTGTGTCAATCATACACCTGATTATGTGAGGATTGTTTATTTTCTTGTTTTTATTTGTTTTACGTACTTCATTTTGTTTGGGCTATGACTATCTTTAAAATTTTTCATGCAGGAACATTATTTAAGAGCCCAAAGGAGGTTAGAAGAACATATTGTGGAGCTACGAAAGAAAGAAGGAGGTTAGAAATTATTTCATGGAGGAAATTTTTTACTGATATCATGTTTGTAAACTGAACTTTTTGAAACTTCATCCCTGAATGTTCATTTTATGTTTGCAAGGAGCCACAATCTGTTGCCATGTCCTCTGGTGAAGTGAATGATGAGCATAATGATAGGGTAGGTAATGATAATGTTCAATTTCTAACAGTAAATTTTCTGGATCAATTTCTAACAGTAAATTTCTGAAAATGCTGCAATTCACAATATTGCTGCTTCCTTTAGTTCTTCCTGAACTTCATCGTAGAGATTTACATTTGCATATAAAATGCTAGACATGTACATTTATTTCTCCTCTACATTTGCTGTTGAAATTAAATTTTTTTTTGTTCTTCTTCCCCATTTATCCAGTTTTCTTCTCGAACCTTATGAAATTCAAGTTTTTTCCTTCATTATATATTGTATAGTTAATGTATTGTTTTATAAGATCTTCCACTGATTGCATCTATTTACTTTGTTTTCATGTTACTTTGTAATTGTTGTGCTGTGTTTTTATTATTTTGGTTCAGATGGCTTCTTTGATAACAAGAAAACGTAGATTCGTAATTGTTGCTGATAGTAGTTCGGTCGCCGCTCCTCCGCCCAACGTAGCTCATTCCACCATTAATGCTCCCGCTACAAGGGCTGCTTCTATCAATACTCCACCAGCACATGGATCAAATGTTCCGGTATTTGATCAATCTTCATCATCTGGATTAGTTCCTCAAGTTCTCACTCGACGAAGCGTCAGATGAACAAACCATCGATCAGCGTCTCCTGAGATTGCACTCAAGACTGTAACCATACCTGGGGATGTAAACCCCTCCCCCCAAGGAGATGGAGAGCTCCCTAGAGGTAATAAACTTAAGTTTTCCTCATCATATTCGGCAAATTGGATTTTTTTTCTTTTTTACAACAGCAAAGAAAATGAGGGGGCCCTGTAGATAACTAAAATCCCAAAGGATCACACGAACCACTGACACATGCATTCCCGTAGTGTGGGATCCTAGTCATCATCGCTCGCAATCGGCGAAGATTAATAGCTTGTTGGTGCATGACATCGGTGCAATCATTTTCGAACTCCCACATTTCTGGTAAGCATTAACGTTTTATTTAATTAGGCAAAACATATTTATTTTTATATATGTAATAATGCATATGTTTAATATATATTTTGAATAATTATACAAAAAAGATCTGAAGCGAACAAGGCGAAACGACGTCAAAAGAAAATTTTACATCACTCTGGTTCATTGCCCTTCTCTTACAGGGTGGAGGAACGACGTCTAGTAAGTGAACTCATGTTTCATTTCATTATTTTATTTTTAGTCAATACATTCAATTAAATGTTTATATTAGTTTGTTTATTATTTTAACAATGTTTTGTAGGAGGGTTCAAAATTCTCAGAAATCGACATGTTCAAGGATGTTTATGCACTACCTGGCAATGAGGTGGCCGTGAAGTTGCATGTATGTTTTATTCTTTGCATTTTTTGCATGTTGTCACTTCTGTTGTTTTAAAAGTTATTAATTTTTAATAATTTTTTTAATCAAGGAAACGATGGTGGAGAGGCGGGAAGTCTACATGGAGCGAGTGGCCTCGCAGCATCTTCCGGGAACTCCGTTGGAACAGCTCACAATGGACAATCCTGATGCAGGATTACATATTTTGACGGAGACATTGGAATCGCTAGGTCCAAGACTCGGAAAGATTGTTCGGGGGATGGGAAAAGCTAAAGTTTTGTGAGGTCAACACCTCATCTTCAGCTTCGCAGCACTCAGTCGGAATCGTTTCATCATTACGGTCGAAAGTGGAGGAATTACAAAATGAGTTAAATGCTGCCAAAGCGCGTGAGGCGGAGAGGGAGGCCCGAGAGGGGGAACAACAAACACAAGAGGCAACTAGGTGGAGTATGTTATTAGCGGCTCTCCAGCAGTTAGGGATTAATCTGTCGAGCCTCCCGCTACTGTCGACAAACCATCACCAGCCACCACATCCGTAAAAAATGTAATGATGTGTTTTTTAATTTGTAACTATACAGTACGGTTTGAAAATTTTAATTTGTAATGGATACATTATGATTTTACATTATTAATTTGTAAAGTTAATAGTATTTAAATAAATTAGCCAAACCTTTCTATGCATGAGACGATTCAATTAATAAATATTTCAAATTTAATTAAAATAAATATTTGAATTAAAAGATTTCAAAACTATTAAACAGAACTTTAAGCGACAAAAATTTTCGTCGCATAAGAATAGATCAAGCGTGTTTGGATCGACGTAACCTATGTGACAACATTAGAGTGATGAATAATGTTGTCGCGTAAAGAATATCTTGTGCGATGAAAGGTTCGTCACCATTGAGTTACGCCGACAAAGTCTAACGCGACGAAAGGGAACGTTACGATTGAGTTATTCCGACAAAGTTTAATGCGACGAAAGGGTTCGTCGCGTAAGTATATTTTGCACGAAGAACAATTATATTTCTTGCGACGAAATTAGCGACGCGCAAAATAGTATTACGCGATGCACCCTTATGCAACGATCTTTGGTGTCGTCGCGCAAAAGGATTTCATAGCGACGAAGATTTATTTTCGTCGCGCAAAGATTTGCGAGAGTGTCGTCACGCAAAAAGGATTTTGTAGCGTCGAAGATTTAGTTGCGTCGCGCAAAGACTTGCGAGACAGAGCTGTGGTGTTGTCGCGCAAAAAGGCATTTGTAGCGACGAAGATTATTTTCGTCGCGCAAAGACTTGTGCGACGGAGCTGTGGTGTCGTCGCGCAAAGAGGCATTTGTAGCGACGAAGATTATTTTTCGTCGCGCAAAGGCTTGCGAGACAGAGCTGTGGTGACAACCTTTGCGCGACAAATATTTTGTCGCCCAATATTTATGGCGACAAAATGTTGTCTATAGCGACAATTTTGACTACGTCCCTAAAGGCCTTTTTTTTGTAATGTACAACAATCATCCATACTTGATATGCCATCTTCTTCTGATCCTCCAAAAGATATAACCTCTTCCCAACAATTTATTTGTGAAATTAACCAAGTTACTCATCAGCGTTGGTTTTGCCACATCAATCTTGTTATCAATAAAGAGATTACAATCCCTTGTAAAGCTCTTATTGATTTCGGAGCTGATATGAACTGTGTTGCGGAAGGTCTTATACCTACCAAATATTTTGAATTAACAAAACAAAAATTGTATATTGTTACCAACTCAAGTTTAGCTATACAATACAAATTAACCAATGCTCACATATGTCAGGATAAAGTCTGTATCAAACAGATTTTCTTGCTTGTGCAAAATATAGCCCAAAAGATGATCCTTGGCACTCCTTTTATTGCTGCAAGTTATCCTTTTTCGGTTACAACTATGGGCATAAAAACCCAAATCCTTGGAACAAATGTTGAGTTCCCGTTCATTTACAAACCTGAAATTATTGAGATTAACAATATCCAAAGTGATATGTGTTTCCTTAGTTTCATTACACAAAAACAACAACATTTGCAAACACTGAAAACAGAAATTGCATTTAGACGAATTGATGAACAGGTTCAAGACCCTAAACTCCAAACTCAAATTGTTCATTTCCAAGAACATTTGAAGAAGGATTTATGTTCTGACCTACCCAATGCCTTTTGGCATCGCCGTCGTCATGTTGTTCGACTTCCATATGAACATTCATTCCAAGATTCAATGATTCCTACCAAGGCTCGTCCAATTCAAATGAATTCCGAGCTTATGGAACATTGTAAAAAGGAAATCAAGGGTTTGCTTTCCAAACAACTTATTAGGCATTCCAAATCTCCTTGGAGTTGTGCAGCCTTCTATGTTAACAAAGCAACCGAATTAGAACGAGGAAGTCCTCGCTTAGTCATCAACTATAAGCCCTTGAACCAAGCTTTGCAATGGATTAGGTATCCTATTCCAAACAAGAAAGATCTTCTCAAAAGATTACACTCAGCTAGTGTATTCTCTAAGTTTGATCTCAAATCGGGATTTTGGCAAGTTCAGATCCACCCTTTCGACCGATACAAAACTGCATTTAATGTTCCATTTGGCCACTATGAATGGAATGTTATGCTCTTCGGTCTCAAGAACGCTCCTAGTGAGTTCCAGAATATCATAAATGATATTCTATCCCCTTTTCACTTTTTACAATTGTGTATATCGATGATATATTAATCTTCTCCGAATCAATTCCAGCTCACTGGAAACACTTGTACCAATTTGAAAGAATAATCAAAGAAAGTGGACTTGTCCTTTCTCCTACCAAAATCAGTCTTTTCCAAACAAATGTTCGATTTCTTGGACACAAGATTTTTCATGGAACTATTACACCAATCTCTAGGGCAATTGATTTTGCAGACAAATTTCCAGATGAACTAAAAGATAAAAACCAATTACAAAGGTTTTTGGGTTCTCTTAATTATGTAGCAGATTTCTACAAAGGCCTCCGTGTTTTACTTAAACCACTATTTGCTAGACTTAAGAAAAACCCAGGCCCATGGACAGAAGCCCATTCCCAGATTGTCCGTCATGTTAAGTCCAAAGTCAAGCATCTTCCTTGTCTTGGCATCTCCAATCCCGATGCTTTCAAAAAGTAGAAACAAATGCGTCCAATTTAGGGTACGGTGGTATTCTTAAATAGCATCTTCCTGATTCTACTATCCAATTGGTTCGATACCATTCTGGTATTTGGAATCCAGTCCAGTTCAATTATTCTACTGTCAAGAAAGAAGTCCTTTCCATTGTTTTATGCATCATGAAATTTCAAGATGATTTAACAAATCAAAGATTTCTTTTTCAAGTCGATTGCCAATCTGCCAAAGAGATTTTAACAAAAGATGTTTTAAATCTCGTGTCAAAACAGATCTTCGCCAGGTGGCAAGGTATTTTGTCAGCTTTTGATTTTGAAATCAAGTTTATAAAAGGATCTGACAATTCCCTTGCTGATTTCTTAACCAGAGAGTTTCTAAAGAGATGAGTTCTTCTAACTCATCTTCTTCTAGGCCCCCTCCTTTCACCAAACCAAAATTAAAATCCCAATATGCTATGACGTCTTCTGCGTCTAAGCATCAAGCCCCTCTTTCCTACGCCCTTTCCCTTTCTCAAAAGTTCACCCCGTTGAACCAAAAAGAAGAAGTTACTGGTTCCTCAATGACTTGTTTTACAAAGCCGCAGACTTCGGCACCAAGTCCATACATTCCAAAGGCTTGCTTGGAATACCTTTGTATTCTTGAGCCTTCTATGTATGACCTTATCAAAGAGCCCCAGCTTATCGCCAAGAATCTGTTTCCTCCACAACTGTAGTTTGAAGAAGCAGATACCTACAAATCCCAAGAATTCTACAAGTTCATCCTTGTAGACTCAGACTCTATCATAGTCACTCATCACTATGACAAGACCAACTCAGAAAGGATTGCATTCTCCAAATGCCAGATACTCAAAGTTCTCTTTGAATCTGATTGGAACCAGCTTCCCCACTACCACAAGAAGTTCTCAGTGAACTATGTTCCACAAACCTACAATTATCTTGACTATAAATTAGCATGGTCAAGAGCATTCTTCATCCAATCTCAGAACTGTGGCCATTCATGGTTCTTCCTGTTCTGCCAAAAGTTCAGACAGAAAACCGTTCCTTTATGGTTCCAACATACTTGGTGGAGCTATTTTGGTCCGATTCAAGACATTCTTCCTCCTGCAGTTCAAGAAGGATGGAAGATTTTCCAAGCAAAGTACCAGCCTCCAATTCCTCCAACATAACAGGTTTTGTCACTCTGGTTCTTTATCAGATTTGGTTTGTCATGGATTTTATGCAGGGATTATCGTTGCTCAGAATTATCCAAGCCTTACCAATCCAAGAATGCCCCAAAGTGGTTCTGTCGCCGTTTTAAAGTAAAATGGTGGGCACAGTTTGACCACTCCAAGGTTACAAAGGAAGGAGTTCTCCGCTTCTTCTCCGACAAAGCCCCTTCACCTGCTCCCTAGGTGAACCCCATTGAACCTCTGTCTGATGCCAAGCTTCTCCGCAAGCATATTCGGCAGCAGTTCAAAGGTAAACTTACAAATACTCAGCTTTTTGAGACACTCTCCAAGATCTGCTCAGAAGAGTCCGATGAAGAAGATGAACCAACAGTACCCCTTAACGAGGATGACTGTTATAACGTCTTCTCCCCAACAGACTAATGGACATCTATCCATTATTCATCAAAGGCATCATCTGCCAGCACCACTATAAGACAAAGAACTTTCGGTCCAGACAGCTAGACAGCATCTTTCAAAGGCATCACATGACGCCACTGTTCAATCGAAGACTTTTGCATCTACTGTTCCACCTACCGACAGTCACATGCATCTGTTTCACAAAGGACGAATAGTCCAATCTTATCCTTATCTTCCAGCGAGGCCTTTCCTCGATTGGAATTAAGCTATATATATATATGTATTAGTTTTCATAGGTTGGGTAAGCGAGTTACGCCTTTTCTTTTAAGTCTTTAAGTTTTCCTCTCTTGTATTTCCTCGACAGGTGAAACTCGCTTACCCAACCTATGAAAACTAATACATATATATAGCTTAATTCCAATCGAGGAGAGGCCTTACTGGAAGATAAGGATAAGATTGGACTATTCGTCCTTTGTGAAACAGATGCATGTGACTGTCGGTAGGTGGAACAGTAGATGCAAAAGTCTTCGATTGAACAGTGGCGTCATGTGATGCCTTTGAAAGATGCTGTCGGGCTGTCTGGACCGAAAGTTCTTTGTCTTATAGTGGTGCTGGCAGATGATGCCTTTGATGAATAATGGATAGATGTCCATTAGTCTGTTGGGGAGAAGACGTTATAACAGTCATCCTCGTTAAGGGGTACTGTTGGTTCATCTTCTTCATCGAACTCTTCTGAGCAGATCTTGGAGAGTGTCTCAAAAAGCTGAGTATTTGTAAGTTTACCTTTGAACTATTGCCGAATATGCTTGCGGAGAAGCTTGGCATCAGACAGAGGTTCAATGGGGTTCACCTAGGGAGTAGGTGAAGGGGCTTTGCCGGAGAAGAAGCGGAAAACTCCTTCTTTTGTAACTTTGGAGTGGTCAAACTGTGCCCACCATTTTACTTTAAAACGGCGACAGAACCACTTTGGGGCATTCTTGGATTGGTAAGGCTTGGATAATTCTGAGCAATGGTAATCCCAACATAAAATCCAGGACAAACCAAATCTAATAAAGAACCAGAGTGACAAAACCTGTTTAGTTGGAGGTATTGGAGGCTGGTACTTGGCTTGAAAAAGCTTCCATCCTTCTTGAACTACAGGAGGAATAATGTCTTGAATCGGACCAAAATAGCTCCACCATGTATGCTGGAACCATAAAGGAACGGTTTTTTGTCTGAACTTTTGGAAGAACAGGAAGAACCACGAATGGCCACAGTTCTGAGATTGGATGAAGAATGCTCTTGACCATGCTAATTTGTAGTCAAGATAATTGTAAGTTTGTGGAACAGAGTTCACTGAGAACTTCTTGTGGTACTGGGGAATCTGGTTCCAATCAGCTTCAGAGAGAACTTTGAGGATCTGGCATTTGGAGAATGCAATCCTTTCTGAGTTGGCCTTGTCATAGTGATGAGTGACTATGACAGAGTCTGAGTCTACAAGGATGAACTCTTAGAATTCTTGGGATTTGTAGGTATCTGCTTCTTCAAACTGTTGTTGTTGAGGAAACAAATTATTAGCGATGAGCTGGGGCTCTTTGACTAGATCATACATAGAAGGTCCAAGAATACAGATGTACTCTAAGCAAGCCTTGGGAATGTATGGATTTGGTGCCGAACTCTGCGGCTTTGTAAAACTGGTCATTGAGGAACCGGTAACTTCTTCTTCTTGGTTCAACGGGGTGAACTTTTGAGAAAGAGAAAGTGCGTAAGAAAGAGGGGCTTGATGCTTAGACGCAGAAGGCACCGTAGCATATTGGGATTTTGATTTTGGTTTGGTGAAAGGAGGGGGCCGAGAAGAAGATGAGTGAGAAGAACTCATTTCTGCAGGAACTCTCTGGTTATGAAATCAGCTAGAGAATTATCAGACCCTTTTATAAACTTAATTTCAAAATCAAAAGCTGACAAAAGACCTTGCCACCTAGCAAATATCTGTTTTGACACGAGATTTAAAACATCTTTTGTTAAGAATACCATCGTACCCTAAATTGGACGCATCTGTTTAAGAATCAGGAAGACGTTGTTTAAGAATACCATCGTACCCTAAATTGGACGCATCTGTTTCTACTATTTTGAAAGCATCGGGATTGGAGATGCCAAGACAAGGAAGATGCTTGACTTTGGACTTAACATGACGGACAATCTGGGAATGATCTTCTGTCCATGGGCCTGGGTTTTTCTTAAGTCTAGCAAATAGTGGTTTAAGTAAAATATGGAGGCCTTTGTAGAAATCTGCTACATAATTAAGAGAACCCAAAAACCTTTATAATTGGTTTTTATCTTTTAGTTCATCTGGAAATTTGTCTGCAAAATCAATTGCCTTAGAGATTGGTGTAATAGTTCCATGAAAAATCTTGTGTCCAAGAAATCAAAGATTGATTTTGGTAGGAGAAAGGACAAGTCCACTTTCTTTGATTATTCTTTCAAATTGGTACAAGTGTTTCCAGTGAGCTGGAATTGATTCGGAGATGATCAGAATGTGAGAAGGGGGATAGAATATCATTCATGATATTCTGGAACTCACTAGGAGCGTTCTTGAGACCGAAGGACATAACATTCCATTCATAGTGGCCAAATGGAACATTAAATGCAGTTTTGTATCGGTCGAAAGGGTGGATCTGAACTTGCCAAAATCCAGATTTGAGATCAAACTTAGAGAATACAGTAGCTGAGTGTAATCTTTTGAGAAGATCTTTCTTTTTTGGAATAGGATACCTAATCCATTGCAAAGCCTGGTTCAAGGGCTTATAGTTGATGACTAAGTAAGGACTTCCTCGTTCTAATTCGGTTGCTTTATTAACATAAAAGGCTGCACAATTCCAAGGAGATTTGGAATGCCTAATAAGTTGTTTGAAAAGCAAACCCTTGATTTCCTTTTTACAATGTTCCATAAGCTCGAAATTCATTTGAATTGGACGAGCCTTGGTAGGAATCATTGAATCTTGGAATGAAGGTTCATATGGAAGTCGAACAACATGACTACGGCGATGCCAAAAGGCATTGGGTAGGTCAGAACATAAATCCTTTTTCAAATGTTCTTGGAAATGAACAATTTAAGTTTGGAGTTTAGGGTCTTGAACCTGTTCATCAATTCGTCTAAATGCAATTTCTATTTTTAGTGTTTGCAAATGTTGTTGTTTTTGTGTAATGAAATTAAGGAAACACATATCACCTTGGATATTGTTAATCTCAATAATTTCAGGTTTGTAAATGAAAGGGAACTCAACATTTGTTCCAAGGATTTGGGTTTTTATGCCCATAGTTGTAACCTAAAAAGGATAAATTGCAGCAATAAAAGGAGTGCCAAGGATTATCTTTTGGGCTATATTTTGCACAAGCAAGAAAATCTGTTAGATACAGACTTTATCCTGACATATGTGAGCATTGGTTAATTTGTATTGTATAGCTAAACTTGAGTTGGTATAGCAATATACAATTTTTGTTTTGTTAATTCAAAATATTTGGTAGGTATAAGACCTTCCGCAACACAGTTCATATCAGCTCCGGAATCAATAAGAGCTTTACAAGGGATTGTAATCTCTTTATTGATAACAAAGATTGATGTGGCAAAACCAACGCTGATGAGTAACTTGGTTAATTTCACAAAGAAATTGTTGGGACGAGGTTATATCTTTTGGAGGATCAGAAGAAGATGGCATATCAAGTATGGATGATTGTTGTAATCCATTGATACGGAGATCAAGGAGGGAATGATTCCATTTTAAAATCATAATCTCCTTTTTGATATGATTAACTTCTTGCTGAAGATCAGCAATATTGACAGGGATAGAAGATGACGAAGATCTCTTAAATCTATCAATAATTTGTTTGTGATCATAAAATGGATTTACGATATCTGGAGTTGGTTTTGTAGTTAGATTTGTGTTGAAGACATTCAATTTTTAACTTAGGGTCTTCAATACGATCAACAAAGTCTAAAAGAAGACTAGATTCTTTTGTTTTTGATAGCATATTGATGTTTTGGATATTGTGACAATGGCATGCTTCTGCACATGCACCAGTATCGTCTGGTTCAGATTGATCAGTGTCTGAAGAATTGTTCAGATTGAATATCTAAAAATCTTCATCTGAATGTTCTGAATCAGAATTCATAAGAACTTGTAAAAACATGTTCTTGATGTCATCAGGGGCTTGAAGCTCTTGAATCTTTTGGGCCGTTCTGCAATTTTTTGCATAATGGCTTGGACGTCAACATTTAAAGCATACGGGCTTTGAATGGGATTGATTTGGGTATTTTGTAAAAGGTTTGGTAGGCTTGGTTTTGTGCGTACCGTGTTTCTTAAACTGCCTAGCAGGATGAGACCTATAAAGGGCTTTGGAATGGGATGACTTTTGATGAGGATATTTGAAATCATCAAAGCCATATTGTTGGCAGAAGTCACCAAGCTCTTTTGGTCCATTAATGTTTTGCTTATTGAGTTGGTTTTTTAACCTAATGTCATTGCAAAGATGCAAAGCACATTTGTTAATAAAACTGATAATATCACCAAATGTTAATTTATCATAAGAGATATCACCATTGTAGGTTGCTTGTAACCGTTCTCTAACGGTTTCAGCAAAGATTGGTGGAAGACCAGAAATGAACTTTCTCTTCCAGAAAGGGTTGTTAGCATCAGCTTGATGCATAACCTTTTTAAGGAAGATATCTTTGTAAAACCTGAAATCGCTCAAAGTCGGACATTTATGAATCATCAACAAATCTTTGTATTTGTTTTGGAACTCACTAGGATCTCCCATAAAATTCTTAAGAATGCAGAACATAAGTGTATGAACTGCATCAGGAATCATAAAACCATTTGGTTAAGTCTTAATGGGGTTTCCTAATAGATCAACCTTAACAGAGTCAAGGATTGCTTGTTGTTCCGTAGTTGTGAGATAATTATCCCACCATCCTTTGAGTAATCCAGAGAAACCAACAATGATAAGTCCTGCAATTGTACTATCATTCTTGCCTTCGCTACGATGTGCCGAAGCCATCATAACCATTTCTTGGGTTAATTCAATAATATTTTCTTCAGTCAAACCATCTATATTCCAAGTATAGAGGTGATTTGTAGAAAATGATCCATAGACCTGAAGGGATTTTTCTTCAAATTGCATGTCTGGGAAAGATGGTCTAGGATAAAAATTTCTAGTTGTTGGAAGTGGATTTTGATTTTTACCATAAGCTTTAGCATGCTTAAGGGGATTGATTTCATAATGGATGTAATTCATACGATCCAACTCAACCATGGGATCAAAATCACTTTCGGACATGTCTATAGCAAATAGTGTATTAACATGGGGTGTGTTAATATTAAGAGCTGCTAATTTGAGATCAATTTCTTTGATGATTTGGTGTTGTGTTGTTAAAACATTACGTTCCACTGTAGTAGGTACGAAATACGCTACTGGTTTTGGAACATTGGAGGATTGTTTCTGAGCCAATTGGGTGCTAGCAAATTGATCTTGACAAGCCTGATCTTGAATCAGTTTATCACCAATCTCATGTAATAATAAATTAGTGTAGTTATTTTGTTGGATAACTCGACTAATTCCTCGAAATGTATTATCAACTTGATGATATTTGAATGGTGATGCAAGGACATCATTACTTAGAGTGGAAAACTTGATTTCCTCTAGAGGTGGTACGATGGATTCTTTCACCGAATTTGTTTCTGTTGTATGCCACGGTTTTGAATTAGTTTTAATAACATTTATGCTAGGCAGAAAATCAGAGAAATACCATTCTAAGAATGATAAGTTTTGTTTCATTTCTTCGCAACAAGCATAAAATTGCTTACCTAATTCCATTCTTTTGTCGTCAGTGGTTTGAGCATACAATAGATATCTTTTTTCTTTATTGTATGGTTGATTAAACTCTTTCTTGACCTTTTCTTTGTCGAGAATGAATTCAGCTTGTAAAACGTACAATTGAGGATGAGAAAGAGGACGATCTTCCATCTCAGACTGAGTAGGTGACTCAGGATTGTAGATTGCTTGCGGGATCTGAGGAAACTGGGAGTTGTTTCTCAGACTAGCAAGATCAAGATGAGGAAGGACCTCAGGAGGGGTCTGTGTCCTCGGGATATGTGTTTGAACAGTCTTGAAAGAAGATACTGATCTTCTTCCTGAGTCTGGTAGTCTCAAACTCATATTTCTAGAATCAGAGAATCATAGTTGAACCGTTCCATCTTCAAGAGTCAAGATCTGACTTAATTGATTTGGAATGGGTCTATGATTTTCAGTTGGAATTTGCCAAGTGTCTGGAAGTGTGATTTGATTCCAGTGAATTGTTTTTGGAACAATTACACTTGTCTTTTCTTTGTTAGCCTGGAAGAGGATAGTGTATCCTTTCGCAGACTCCGGGAGTGCCTTGGGACTCAGTTGAGTCTTCATGGCTTTGAAGGTAATTTTGTAGATCAAAGCCAAAGGTTTTGATCCAGGAAGCATATCAAATCCAGAACTCTGGATGTTCAGGGTCAGTGTCTCTAAGATATTTGGATCTGTAAGAGAAACTGAGAAATTGGGGTAACAATAAAAATAGATTGGACCCATTGCAAGGGTTGACTCTGCGATTCCTAAGAGCGAGTCATCGAACCTATTGTGCCTACAATCGCGAAGAGCGATAAGAACACGGTGTCTAACCCTGTTCTTGTGAGGGGTTTTATCAGGATTTGAATCAATCCAATATGGATATATTTGTATTCATTGTTTTGAAGGAATTCCAAAGTTTGATTTGAAAACAATTGTTTTGATTCCATAGAACCATCAAAAGATATGGTTTGTTCAACCATATCAATCAGATCCTCTGTTTTTTGGGAAAACAAGGATTTTGAAACATTGTAAATGTTCTTGTAAGGAATTTCTGGTATTGACCATTTTTGCAAATTCTTTTCTACTTCAGAAATTCTACATTCCATATGATTTGCATAATCAGGAATCTGTCTTGACCTAGAGCTAGAAGCTCGGGTAAATTTTGAAAGCAAAGACATGATTCAAAATCTTTTGGGGTTGGGAGTTGGGAACACTGTATCCGGACCACCTACAACTGGAACACCCCTATGGGACCACCTAACCCATAACCTCTGCGCTCAACTTGGCGACTTACACAGGGCTCTGAACGGCTGACCAACAAAGATTTACTGGCTTACCAACGCTATCAACGGCTGACCAATGATACCTAGGACTCATCAACTATTTCCCCCGAAGAAACTGAGACATGACTCTGATACCAATTCTACCCAAGACTGCTAAACAAATGGTAAGATAGACAAGAGAGATGATAAATAGTTTGGAAATGCAGGAAATCAGAATAGAGTTGAATAAACAGAAATAGATAAATACATAAATTCTATCTTTAATCTGTTCAAATATAATATAAAAATTAGTTATTTTAACAAAAAGGGGAGTACAACAAAGACAGTCATTGAAGATGATTACTACTATATTCATTGAAGATTATTACTACTTCTAGAAACACAATACAAGAAAAGGGTTTGAATCGTTGATTACTACTACATGAAGAAAATGAGGAGATTGGGTTGCTTACGATTTTTTTGTAGAGATGACCAACATAGTGATTAATGAAGGCACCTGGTACATTGAAAAATAAGAATAAGGTGATTTGGACCCTGTTGGATCTTGTGAAGATGAGCTCAAATAACTCAATAGTTATAGATCTTTGAAGATGATAAAATATGGGGGTTTCCCTCATCTTATCCAATCGATGGAGTGTGAAGAAGAAACTGTGGATTTTGGTTTCTTGGAGAGATTTAAGGGATTTAACCTGTATCTCTAATTCTAAAGTAGAGTTTGGATTTGATATGCACATGATTTGAAGGATGAAGTCCTGGAAGTGAAAAGTGAAATTAGGGGGCAAATAAAAAAAAAAACTAATTGGGGAAATTTTTTTTCTCTCAAAAGTCGTGAATCCATGCCTGCTTATGAATGTCCTAGAATTTCGACTTTGGTTGGTGAAACATTATGTAAGAAGTGTGATTATATCACAGAGTGGAGTTATTATAAATAATATATATTTTATATATAAATAATACAATGTATTTAAAATAGTCGGTCGGTTCGGTTTTATTTCGGTGTTGATTCGATTTTAGTCAGTTCGGTTTGGTTACGGTATGCATAAATTAGATTCGGTTCGGTTGCGGATCAGTTTTGGTTTGTAAATTTTAAAACCGACCTAAGTCGATTCAGTTCACGGTTTAGGTGAAAAACCAAACCGTTGATTCGGTTTTCAAACCTAAGAACTAGTCAAATGGTTTAGGGTCAGAATTAAAAATTGTCTTCTTAATTCCCTTTATTCAGTTTGCAAAGGTTTGAGATCCGATGGAGTCATGGTTCGGTGGATCTACCAATATAGAGAGGTGGTTTTATATACACACATGCATAATTGTATACATATATTAAGATTCCAACAGAGATTAGAAGAAAACTGGAAATAAATGGACTAGGAATCGAATAGATTTTTAGGTTTTGGTAAATCAAGAATTCAAGTTTTCTTACTATCAGCTACATTCAGAATGACGATCGCATTATAATATGGTTTGAAATATATTTGAAATCATGTATATTCAGCAAATGGCAATTCAAGTAGAGTGATTCTACGTGGCGAGGAAACCAGCGAGGGGAGGGAGGTGGAGGGGGGAACCGTTCACCTCCCTCGGGATGCAAGGGTGAAAAATGGCGGCACGCAACCCGAGGGGGTGAACGGTTCCCCCTCCCCTCGCTGGTTTCCTCGCCCCACTTCCTCGACATTTAGAATTTTTGATTCAAGTATGTCATTCAGTGGCGATGTAAATGAAAAAGAAATTGTGGACAATACCATTTGTAGTCAATAGTTCTACACTGCCTTGTTTAGGTGTCTCTCTGATTTTTTTTTACACTTTTATTCTTTTGATATATATGGTTGTGTTTTAGAAGACACTTGCATTATTCTACTACACCATGGAACAAAATATTGCAAACTCAATTCTCTTGACATTGTTTTTATATACATAGTCAACACAAACTTATTTTTACTAGAAAATTGTAGCGTACAAAGTACATTATCGAATTTAAGAACTTTGATGTCTTAACAAACAATCCACGCTAAGTACCTATCATAAGGTTAGACCACGCAACGATATAGATTAGGACTTTCGCAGTTTAATTAATCCAAGATTTTTCAAGACAGCAAAAATATAACATTTATAAAGCAGTCCAACTTTTAAGATTTATTTTGTTTTTGTTTTCCTTGACTAATAACATACTGGGAACACTACAAACCATTCCTATTCTAAAACCGAAACGTTTATTATGTATCTTGCACAAACCTAATCTCATTTGGAATGGCTTATGAACAGTGACGGAACCAGGATTTTTATTGGGGGGGCAGTGATATCATAATTAATTAAATATAATATAAAAAAATTAGTTATTTTAACATGAATTTTTTTTAAATACAACAAAAAGGAGGGTACAACAAAGACAGTCATTGAAGATGATTACTACTATATTCATTGAAAATTATTACTACTTCTAGAAAAACAATACAAGAAAAGGGTTTGAATCGTTGATTACTACTACATGAAGAAAATGAGGAGGAGATTTGGTTGCTTACGATTTTTTTGTAAAGATGACCAACACAGTGATTAATGAAGGCACCTGGTACATAGAAAAAGAAGAATAAGGTGATTTGGACCATGTTGGATCTTGTGAAGATGAGCTCAAATAACTCAATAGTTATAAATCTTCGAAGATGATGAAATATGGGGGTTTCCCTCATCTTATCCAATCGATGGAGTGTGAAGAAGAAACTGTGGATTTTGGTTTCTTGGAGAGACTTGAGGGATTTAACCTCTATCTCTAACTCTAAAGTAGAGTTTGGGTTTGATATGTACATGATTTGAAGGATGAAGTCCTGAAAGTGAAAAGTGAGAATTAGGGGGCAAATAAAAAAAACTAATTGGGGAAAAAAAAATTCTCAAAAGTCGTGAATCCATGCCTGCATATGAACGTCCTAGAATTTCGACTTTGGTTGGTGAAACATTATGTAAGAAGTGTGATAATATCACAGAGTGGAGTTATTATAAATAATATATATTATATATATAAATAATACAATGTATCTAAATTAGTCGGTCGGTTCGGTTTTATTTCGGTGCTGGTTCGATTTTAGTCGGTTCGGTTTCGGTTTGTGAATTTTAAAACCGACATAAGTCGGTTCAGTTCACGGTTTAGGTAAAAAACCGAACCATCAATTCGATTTTCAACCCTAAAAACTAGTCAGATGGTTTAGCGTCAGAATTAAAAATTGTCTTCTTAATTCCCTTTATTCAGTTTGCAAAGCTTTGAGATCCGATGGGGTCATGGTTCGGTGGATCTACCAATATAGAGAGGTAGTTTTATATACACACATGCATAATTATATTTTTTTTTTCCCTTTTTTTTTTTTTTTTTAATTGAACCTCCAGTGGGGAGGGGCAACTATGGGATGCCAGACCTTTATTACTTATCAAAAAATTGATTTACAAACTAAACGGGGGTACTTTACGACTTTACCCGTGGAAAATCCAAGTCTTGGAAAGGAACCGAATGTGGTATCCATTCCAAAATCAACAAAAAAAAAAAAAAAAAAAACCGGGCACAAAAACTGCTTAGCTAGCCTAGAATTCAAGTTTTCTTACTATCAGCTACATTCAGAATGACGATCGTATTATAATATGGTTTGAAATCATGTATATTCTGCAAGTGGCAATTCAAGTATGTCATTCAGTGGCGATGTAAATGAAAAAGAAATTGTGGACAATACCATTTGTCGTCAATAGTTGTACACTGCCTTGTTTAGGTGTCTCTCTGATTTTTTTTCACTTCTATTCTTTTGATATATATGGTTGTGTTTTAGAAGACACTTGCATTATTCTACTACACGGAGTCATTCTACATGGCGAGGAAACGAGCAAGGGGAGAGGTGGCCGGGTGGGGACTGTTCACCTCCCTTGAGATGTGTCGTCTATTTTGTGCGTGTATCCCGAGAGAAAAATAAAAAAACTAACTGGAAGAAAAATATAAAAAATATAAAAAATTATAAAATTATAAAAATAAAAAATAAAAAAATTTCTCAAAAGTCGTGAATCTGTGCCTGCTTATGAACGTCCTAGAATTTCGACTTTGGTTGGTGAAACATTAGGTAAGAAGTGTGATAATGTCACAGAGTGGAGTTATTATACCAATGTTTTTTTTGGAAATTGAGCGGGGGTTAAAGCGGACCCCAAACCGCGAACAATGATAGAAGATTACATTCTGAGATTAAATTTTCCTATCTTATCTTCAAAAACAATCTTTTTAAGATCTTCAGCAAAGGAGCTAGGCGTGATCTCAATAAATTCGGAGCTAGGGAATGTGCTTGCTAGGAGGTCAGCCGCTCGATTAGTTTCCCTATAGTCGTGTTTGCAGGAAAAGTCTTCTAATGTAGATAATTCAGCTCGTATGTTCCAGAGTACGTGTCTAACAGTCCAAGGAGCTGGCTTGGTAGTGGTGATATAAGTGAAAACAGCCATAGAATCAGTGCTTATCTCGAGTTTCTTGATGTTAAACCGCTTTACTAGACGCAGACCCGCAAGAACTGCCTGAAGTTCATGTTTAAGGACTGATAGGCCAGGGCAATCCCCTACACAACCTGCCAGCGCATCTCCTGTATCATCCCGCAGTATGGCACCGTAACCCCCTTTGGATCCATTCAATGAATCATCGCTGCGAAGGGAACCATCAGAGTTAAGCTTGTGCCATCCCAATGGTGGCTTCTGCCAGGAACACTGCCTAGGTAATGTACTACTCAGCTGAACCTCAACATTCCAGCGACTCAATAACTGTCGAGTTTGCATCGTATCCTCAGCTTTCCATGTGCCCGTACTGAATTTGAGTCTAACGTCCAGCTGAATACGCGTAACAAGCGCTGCCACAGTTCTAGATTTATGCTCATACAGACGAGTATTACGTTCCATCCAAATATGATAAATTGTGGCGTTCAAAGCAATCTTTTTCAGTGTTACAGCAATTCCAGTTCCTCGAAATTGCAGGACACACCACTGAAGTTCCTCCTCCCAGCCTTGGATCAGTTTAGAGTAGTTCATGTAGGTAAGAATCTGACCCCAAACAGCACTTGAAAAACTACATAGAAAGAACAAATGGGACTCAGTTTCAGCTTCGCAACCACACAGAGGACAGACATCTTGTTGGGACTTGCCCCAGAATTTCAGCTTGCTCAATGTAGTTATAGCTTTATTGGTTAGTAACCATGTTATAAAACTGTGGCGAGGAATATTGTGTTTAAACCAGATCACAGCAGCCCATGGAACGGTGTCCTTCCTCTTCCTGATAGCATGATAAGTGGCTTTAGTCTGAAAATTGCCATCAGAGCTGGCCCTCCATAACACTGCATCGACAGTGGAGCAGTTGAGTTCAATACCACCTAGCTGGTGCACAATTCTGGGATTCTGTGCGCTATTCTTGGAGATACCCACCATTGATTATCTCGAATAACTGCTGCAACCTTTGCATTCTTATGAATGATGGAGTCATATAGCAGGCCTTGTAGGAAATGATTACTCAAGATACCCATAGGGTGCCATGGATCCTTCCAAAACAGAGTACCCTCACCATTCCCTATCGAATGATGTAGTAAAGTGGCTGCCGTATCCCTGCAAGCTAGGATTCGGCGCCAACACCATGACGCCTCACGAGGAGTAGGCATCAACCAGAAGTCGCGACGTTTAACAAGATGCTTCCAAGTCCATTGAACCCAGAGTGTATCTTGTTTGGATACAAGGTTCCAGATATGCTTCAAGTTGGCCACCTCATTCCCTGCATTGATATCACGAACACCCAGTCCTCCTTCACATTCAGGAAAACAGATGGTGGCCCAGCTGACTTTCGCCTTTTTCTGTAGTGAATCACTACTAGACCATAAGAAGCTACGCATAATAGCATTGATACAACCAATGGTTTTCTTAGGGAGGCTATAACAGGAAGTCCAGTACACATGCATGCTAGCTAGCACAGATTTGACCAGGACCAATCTTCCAGCATAAGAAAGAGATTTGTTCTTCCATGAATTCACTCTTTTCCTTATCCTTTCAAGGAGAGGGGAACATTGTAAGTGAGAGAGAGTAGATGATATCATGGGCAAACCAAGATATTTAACAGGTAAGGGTTCAACTTGGAATCGTAAGTGAGTACCAATCTGCAACTGCTCATGACTAGAAACTCCAGCTAGGAACAGAGAACTTTTGTGATTGTTGACTTCGAGACCTGTGCAAATCTTGAACTCGCGTAAGACATCAGCTAAGGCCTTTGCAGAAGTACCATCACCATGAAAAAAGGCAATAAGATCGTCTGCAAAACCGAGGTGTGTGACAACCGGGTCATCGCAACGATAATGGAGTTTGTAACTGCCTTCCTGCACCTTCCTGCGTAGTAACACATGAAGTATCTCCATGACCATCACAAACAAGTATGGTGATAGAGGACATCCTTGACGAATACCACGGGAAGCATATATATAGCCTCTGGGAGACCCATTGAGATTAATAGAAAATTTGGGGGTGGTGATGCACTCCTTCACCCACCCTATAAATCGCATAGGAAACTGAAGTCTCTCTAGTAGGTGTAATATAGCCTCCCACCGCACCATGTCAAAAGCTTTGCGGAGATCAATCTTAGCTGCACACCTAGGTGGGCCGTGGTCTCGATGATAATTACGGACAAGTTCATGAGCCAGCATAATGTTATCCTGAATGTGCCTTCCTTTTATAAAGGCGGATTGCGAATTACTGACAACTCGTTGTACCGCAGCTTTCATTCTGTTTGTCAACAATTTGGTGATGCATTTGTAGAGAACATTGCAACAAGCTATGGGTCTGTAGTCACTAAAGTAAGATGCATTAGTAATTTTAGGCACTAAAGCAACTACAGTAGCATTTACCTGGCCAAGAAGTTTAGAGCTCCTGAAGAAATTAAGCATGGCCCGAACAAAGTCATCTCCAACTATCCTCCAAGCAGCTTTGAAAAAGAAAGCAGAAAACCCATCGGGTCCTGGGGCCTTATGGGAGTCAATATCAGCTAATGTCTCCACTATTTCCTTTCTGGTTACCTGCTCAACAAGGCCTAGACGCAAATCCTCAGTAAGAAGGCCCTAGAATTCCAGTGAATTAATGATACTCGGGTCATACGGCGTAGCATGTTCACCGGTGAATACCCCTCCGAAGTATTGTAAGCATTCTATTTCAATTTGCACAGGGTCCTCCAGTTTAGTACCAGCACTGTCGTATATGCTCATAATTCTATTTTGAGCGTGACGCTCCCTGATAAGGCCATGAAAGTAGGTAGTGTTTTGATCCCCCAACGTGAAAGCCATGGATCTAGACTTTTGCTTAGCCTCAGACTCCTCATTCCTCGCAGCACACGCATAGTCTTTGACAGCAGCTTTCTCAGTTTGAATAAGCATTGTGTACGTATAATAAGCATTGTAGATCGACTCTATATATAGCATGTTATTATTGTAGAAGAAATGCATGTGACGAGGACTACGTATTCGTCTTCATCTTGTCGTCAATTTGGACATGTCAATTTGGAGTTTTAACCATATAAGCCCAAGTAAATAGCATTCAGGAGGCAGAGATGTTAATTGAGCAATTTAGTGCCTAAGTGGTAGCCAGGTAACTTAGTTACAAGTCGTTGAGGTCCTTCCAAGAACTAGTTTTCTAAATAGCATTAGGGAGGAAGAGATGTTATTGATGCAGTTTTTTTTCGCTCATGTCTTATTTATAGTGCAAGGAGTTCTGGTTCTACCATGCCATCGTAGGCGTAGTTTAAGAAGGAGATCTTCATGGAGATCCTTATCTAATTAGGAGTCGTGGTGTAGGAGGGAAGTTTCATGTTAGTTATGTGCTCCTAGATACGTAGGGATAGTTCCCAATCCAAGAGCAATCGGTAGAAGGGAGTTTCCCTGTGTGGAAGGTACTCTGGTATTTGCTTTCTAGTTGGAAGCAGAGAGCAGCTGTAGTTGCTCGTTCGAAGCTGATTCTCGAGATACTTGCTTTAGGAGGGCTTATGGGTATTGAAGATAGTTGTGAGACTAGCATGCTATGAGAGTTCGGGTCCGCCTGACAAACTGCAGTTGAATGGGCTTAGAACCGCTTGGACCAGATCAGTGTTAGGCTGACGCTTGAGGCCGTAATCCTTCAAGATTATCATGACACGTGTACGGCTCAAGGGTGTGACTGTTTTTATGTATCATCAGCTACTCACCCAGAGTTAGTGGGTCGTCACATTGGTCTGCTAAGTCATCTTTTGAAGGGATGCACCATTCATGATGATTGAGTCTGAATCATTGTTTGAGTCGCGCGCTACATTAATTGATCGTGTGTTGGTTCAGCGGAAAAGATGGGAGAACCCAACCTCTATATAGGTCATATGCAGTATATAGTCTGACTCTTCTACTTTATTTGCTTTCGAAGATATCGCATTGATTAGAAAAGATTGTTTATCTTCTTCATGGCTCAACAAAACCTTCTTAAAGACGTTATCTTGGCCAAGGGCCTGGAGTTTTTCGAAGACAGGTTGTTGTCCGAACCTGGTCTTGCCGAAATCTGTACGAAGTTTGGGGTCTTTGAGGGCCTGTCGTTGCATCTCCTGACGGGTGACCAGACGCCAATGTCACCTTCGACTGGTTTAATCTGTTTACATTGTGGAATGCTTCAAACTAGAGTGTGCTTCCTGGTCCTGAACGTGATTTGGGAGTAGGGATGGCAGTGGGGCGGATTTTCACGGATATCTGCCCCACTCGCCTCGTTTGGGGCGGATTTGGTAAAGGGTCCCTGAATTTTGGGGCGGATACGGATTTCTGATCTGTATCCGTTTATTAATCAGGGCAGATACGAATTTGGCCATATCTGCCCCACGGATATCCGTTTAACCGGTAAATTTACAAAAATATCCTTTAGTTATATAAAGGGATTAACCCTTTCACTCACACACATTCGCTTCCTCACACCGCCCCTCCCTCCATCCCACAGAGAAATCGATCTCTCTCCCTCCCCTCCCTTCCTCCCCTGCCTCATCCTACAGAGAGCTCGATCTCTCTCCTTCCCTCACACCGCCTCTCCCTCCCTCCCACAGAGACATCTCTCTCCCTCCCATAGAGAGATCTCGCTCCCTCACACCGCCTCTCCCTCCCACAGATCTCCATCCCGTCTCACAGAGAGATCTCCCTCCCTCATACTAGAGCCTCTCCCTCTCACACACAGATCCTCACTCGAAGACGAAGGTTGAAGCCTCTCACAGCCAAGGGTTTCGCCTCTCACGGCCAAGATCAGATTCTCAGTCAAAATCGAAGCTTCCCACCTCCATATCCGCCTTCCTCTCCCAATCAGATATCAGATCTTAGATCTCAGATCTGATCGAATGTTTTTTTGTAAGTTGTTGTAAATTTTTTTTAGATCTAAACTTTTTGTGTTGTAATTTGTTGTAAAATTTTTTTTAGATTCTAGATCGATTTTTTTTGTGTAATTTGTTTAATTTTTTTTAGATCTCAGATCAGAGATCTAAACTTTAGATCGAATTTTTTGTTTTTGTAATTTGTTTAGATAGATCTCAGATCTGACCTTTAGATCGAATTTTTTTTTAATTTGTTGTATGGTTTTTTGTAATTTTTTTTATTTATAAATGATCTTTTTTTACTGTATGTATGAATGAATGTAATTTTTAACGGATATTTTGGGCGGGGCGGATATCCTTCAATCCGTGTGGGACAGAGGCGGTTTTTTAATAAATTTATAAACAGATTGGTGGGGCGGATTTGAGGATCCGTTATTCTTGACGGATCGGAGATGGATTTGCTAAAATCCGCCCCGTTGCCATCCCTATTTGGGAATTCTTGGATCTCCTAGGGATTCCTCCGGCTCAGTTGGGGCCTAACGGATATAGGATCATCCTCGTGATTCTGATCAGTGCGAAGGAAGCGGGTGATTCAGTTGTTGACCCTCTCATCGGCTGAAGAGTAATGTTGTTTGTAAGATGAAGTTGTCAAATTGCTTCATTAATTTTCCTGATGATTTCAAGTTCTGGCACAAGTACTGCTTCTTGGCCCCTGCGGACTCGAAGTATTTTCAATGCAAGGGTCATCCGCTCGAGCGACGGTTCAGGCCACTTCGTAAGTTCAACTCCTTCCTTGTGACTTTGATATGCTTGATAGTGGGTTGATTAATCATTTCTCGCGTTTTTCCGTAGGAAGGTTTCATACTACTCCTCTTACCTTAGAGGGGAAAAACACCATGGAGATGTTTCGTGTATTGCCGAAAAGAAAGGCGATTGATGTCATAAGAGTTTCCAACTTCATCTATAGTGGGTTGTGGGACAACTGGCACGTCGCCCCCACTTTGTATAGAGAGTCACACATTAAGTTGGAAGATGGGGCCACTTCCAGGAAGAGGAAGGCTACTGAGGCCAAAGCTCTCGTTCTATCCGATGTGGAGGAGCCGTCTTAGACGCTTGCCTCCTTTGTGAGGAAGAGGTCTCGCGTTAGAATTGGGTCGTCTTCGGCACGATCTGCTCCAGTGAGAAAGGAGCACAAATCTGCTAGGCCCATGGGGGCGGAGATTGATGTTCTCGGCTTGGAGAAAGATTACTCGCGGTTAGCAGGAGTTGTAGACATGTCGAATCTTAGTGATGCACAGGTCGAAGCTTTGAATGAACAACTGGTACGGGTTGCAATGGCAGCTTCCACTGGTGCTGATTCGCGTGGGGTCGTTCCGATAAAACGTTCTCGTGAAGATTCACCTGAGGTGGTGGAATCTGATCGCCCCATTGTTGTTTCGCCTGAAAGTGGGTGCGGTACCGGCCATGTCTCTTGTAGTTCGCATTGTTCACCGTCTCGCTCTAGGCCACAGCTAGAAGTGTTGGAGGGTCCTTTAGATACTTCGTTTCCTTCTCTCCTTCCGGATCTCGTTGAGCCGTCTCGCACAAAAGGGTCTAGTGTTGTTGACAAAGGAAAGGCCACGAAGGAGAGCCTGAGGATGGTGGCAACCGTGAAGGGCGGTGCTGGTGTAGTTCCTAATAAGGGAAAGCTTCATCCGGATGCACGAATAAGCCTATTTGCACCGGATTTGGTGAAGATGAGTGCACAAGTCTGGCACCAAGAGGTGGATGTAGAGTATGCTTCGAGGAAACATATAAGTAGGCGTCACAGCTGGCTGATGGATCACGCTCTAAAAATTGATGAGGGTTTTTTAGAAGGGTGCATGGATAAGGGTTTGAAGTACCTTATGATGGGTATGTCCCATTTGAGCCACGCAGCCGTTGCTGGGATCGAAGTCGAGGCGGCTCGCGAGAGAGTATACACCTTGGAGCATGTTTTCTCGCACATGCAGGTGTTGTATTATGATGCGTTCCATGAAATTGAGTGGCTGAAGAAGTAGGCCGAGGAGAAACGGTTGGATCAGTCAACCGTAGCCGCCGAGGCTCAAAGGACTTGTTTGGAGGACCTTGAGCGTAATTTGACAGAGGCGGTGTCCGAAAGGGACGGACTTAGGCATGAGTTAAGCCGAATTCGCCGAGAAGTTGAGCTTGCGTAGGAAGCTACGGCTAAGGCGTGTTCTGAGCTGTCGTCGTTCGCTGAAGAGAGCACTTCGAATGAAGCCGACTGGGCTATTGAAAAGCAACTGTTGGAATCTGATGTGGAGTTCTATGCTCGAGAAGCGAGGAAGGCCGAAGACCAGCTCGAATTGGGGTGGCATGAACTTAGTGTCTTGAAGAACAGTCTGGCCTCAGGTCGACGCGCTGACTAGCAGGTTGGAGCTACTGGAGCGTGAACTTATTGATGCAAAGGTGCGAGAGGAAGAGCTTTTCCAGGAACAAGGCAAATGTGAGTTTTGCTGGGTTGTACATGGCCGAATGGAGTTGTTGGCACTGATGAAAGAGGAACATCCGGAGTGGGATCTCGGCCGTTATAAAAAGATGTTGTATGTAAACCTCTGTTACCTCAACGTCATCGAAATATGAAGATAGTATGAGCCCCGATGTTCAGGTTGCGGCGCTTGTGGACGCAACTCCGGCTACTTCTTACACTAGGCTTAGCTCTTCTTTTTCTATACCCTCTCCTGATAAGGAGTAAACCTTGTGTGCTTGTACTCTTTTTCTTCTTGACCATTAATGGAAATGATTTCATCCGTTCCATGCTTGTTGTCTCTATTGCATATTTTTCATTTCACTTTGTCATCTTGCTTTGGCATAGGCTAATTGAATCAATAAGACGTTGACTAGTCTACCTAGGGTAGAGAGCTTGACCGCTATGTGTTGTGAATAACTCGGGGTCATCGCGGTGTAGTCATGTCCGGTAGTGGGCATGTTACGAACAGTTTAGATAGGGGTTGAGTCGCCCAAGCTGTGTCATGTCTCTAAGGTAATCTGCTTGAGATTTTCCTTGCTTGTTTGACCGGTCAGCTATAGCTGCTTCTATAAGCGAGTTGTGATGCCCGAGCGTGCGTGTCAGAGCGTTCGTGTCGAGCTAGGCGTCGTAAGCTCGGGTTGACATCCTAAGTAGCTTTTATCTGGGCACTAGCCATACGATCTTTATATCGGCGCGAGTAGCCTTCGCTTAACATTAGAATGCCAATTTGTTTGAGCGTGAAGACACTGACTCAGCTAGATTCATGTTTGCGTCCACTGTTTTGAAGGAAAGCGGAGGTCGTGTGGCGAGCTGCTTGAGACTCCCACCTTCCTAATGATTTATGTCAGAGCTACTTGGACTACAGATTCGGGGAGTAATGTTTGGCGACTAGGCTGAAGAGCAGTGGTCTCGTGGCAAGCCATCGGAATTAATTTTGGACTGACTAGGCTCCCACTTTCCGAATCATTTATGACCAAGCAAAGCGAACTACATATTTGGGGAGTAAAGGTTTGGCGACCAGGCTGAAAAGCAGTGATCTCGTGCAAGCCGACGGAATCAGTTCAGGACTGACTAGGCTCCCACCTTTCGAACCATGTATACCCTCCCCGCGCAGTGAGGGATACAAATTTGAGAGGGGTTTGGTGATCAGGCTGAAAAGCAGTGGTCCAGTGGCAAACCATCGAAATCAGTTCAGGACTGACTAGGCTCCCACCATCAAAATTATCTACACTTGTGCTCATCAAACTACAAATTTGGGAGTTTTTCGACGGCCACATTGAAAAGCAATGGTCCCGTGGCGACCCATCGGAATCAGGACAAGGCTAATTAGGTATCCACCTTCTAGACTATCTACACCCTCGCAGTGGGGGCTACAAGTCCAAGGTTGGCGATTCGGCGAGCTGTCGGAATCAGTTCGGGACTGACTGGGCTCCCACCTTCCAAACCACCTATACCTGCGCAATGGGTGCTACAGGTCTAGGCTTTGATCAAAAGATTTCGTTGCTAATCGTCACCAGCCAAGCTTACCTAATTGGGTTCGGCAATCACTAACCGCGAAGGGGGCAAAGATCCCTGGCAAGTCGTCGTCACCAGACGTGATAGCGCCAGTGTTCTAAAAATCGCTAGGCGCTGGGCGGGCGGCGAGCAGGTGCCTAGCGCCCAGGGGCCTAGGCGGTCTTAGGTTTTGTATTATAACTTTAATAATTTACAAAAGTTAAGCATAATACCTTATCAATTACATCCAATTTAATGCCAATATACATATGCAAAATATAAAAACATGAAAAATTAACAATCATGAACAAAATTTATTAAAACTCAAATGATTGAAGTTGGTCATGATGAGTACTTTATATAAATTTGAATTTGTGTATTATTTTATTTTTCTTCAAATTGCATGAATAACATCAGCTATGTTTGATAAAATCTACATTAGTAAAATTGGTACTCGCAGATCCTTTGAGAATTCCATTAAGTAATCATCATTTGCTATATTTAGACATATACTGAATAAAAAATAATTAAATAGTTTATTTCTAAAAAAATAGGAAAGAAAAATAAAATAAGAACACAATCAGCCTTATTAAAAAATAAAAAAATAAAAATCGCCCAGACCTCCTAGACCCCGCCTAGATCCCGCCCAGACTGCCCGCCCAGCCATTAATCTGGGCGGTTTTCCACCTTCTAGCGCCTAGGCGCCGCCTTGGCCGATTTTTAGAACACTGGATAGCGCTGATTAGACTTTCACTTCCTAAACCGTCAATGCCCCACTAAGCGAACTAGGTATCGGGATGAACCAGAAGCCATCGTTATCAGACTTGGCTGACTAAGCTTGCCTAGTTTGAAAAGAGGTTTCGCCTGCTAGGGGGCGTGCGAACCTAGTCCATCAGCCTGGTGTAAACGAAGTTACCTTAAACAAGCTAGTGATCTGTAGGTACAATCCGTATGTTAGGTTTGACTAGGATCTCTAGTGCTCGTGCCGATCATGCGGCAAAGTGTTGTTTGAATAATAGCTGAACCCAAGGGTCCGCGGAGGAAGGGTTATGGTTTCCTGCACAGTGCGTTGTGTGTATGGTGTAGATCGCGTGGTAACACATGTACGACGTAGGCTGTGTGATGGTTGAGTATTTGTTACTCTTCTTCAATTAATGGGGTTTGCTTGCAGGCCATTAATTGATTGATGTGGTCTGCGCAATTTCCCTGGGAATCGCCGTCTTCTCGTTTTCCATACGGTATTCAATGCTCGGCAGTTAATGCTGGAGCGCCTGTTTTGTGAATCATCATGTCTATATAATGATGTTTTCCAGTCGTTGTAGGCACTATCTTTCGCATATCTTATCTCTTATAATGTTCTTTCTTGAAGAGAATGTTTTAGGTTTTCTAAAGGCTAAGGAAAATGTTTTTGGTTTTTAAAAGGTTGAAGTTGAATTTCCATCTCCGGAGTCTCTAAATGTTTAGATATTTATATCAATCAGGCATGGTGATAGTTGTTGTTATGCGTGGTCACCTGATATGGGTGGGGACGTAGTTGATCCGTTAAGGTCTCGTAATTTCTTCTCACATCACATAGAAGTAGTATGGGTTCTTTACCAAGGGAGATGCCTTGGTGCTACACCATACCACTTGTGTTTTCGTGTGCTCGGATCCCACTGCTAACCAATGGCCGATCGAAGTGTTGGTTGATGTGCGATGTTTTTGGGTGTAGTAGCTCTCAGTCACTTCGGACATCGCATATGCGGAAAAGGCTCTCTCTTGATAGCATTGTGAGACCGTGACTACATCGTTGCTCGTGGCCGTCCTCATATGCCTTCTTCTAAGCCCTTTGAGGAAGTTGGATAGTAGGTAAGATGTTTCTTGAGGAAATCAACAGCCCGTTGCAAGGTCTACAATGTTGTAATAAGAGCGTATTCCTGGAGTGATTTGACAGAGCAATCTGAGTTCTCAGTCCTTTCAATCCCTTCTTACACTTCATCCTTATCTTTGGAAGGGGTCGAGCAACTTTCGTTCGCGTATTTTTGCTATCAGTTGTGGATTGCTTGCAGTATGTAGTCTTTTGTATCTGCAAGATGTAGTTGAATCTAGGAGCACTCGATCTATTTCAGTGTGGCATAGTGGCAGCCTCGTGCCGTAGGTTGGTCTCCACGTATTTTTCCTTCGGAGCGGTTAGCAGTATACTTAACACACTAATGAAGCGTGGAGACATTGCATCCATCTGGTGGAACCATGGTCTTCCCAGGATAAGATTGTAGGAGGATGGTGCGTCTACCACCATGAAGTCCAGAAATAGGACCTTCCTAAGCTGCGATTCTTTTGCCACCGTAGCCAGTCTTATCTTTCCAAGGGGGAAACATTTCTCCCCGTTGAAGCCAATCAGCGGGTGCTCTGAAGGCGTTAGGCTTTCCTCCTTGAGGTCCATGCTATAGAAAGCATTGTAGAACAGAATGTTGAGTGAGCTTCCTTTGTCCACTAGAGCTCTCTTCACTTCCCACTTTGCGATGGAAACAGAGATGACCAAGGCGTCGTTGTGCAGCCCTTGGACTCCATCGAGATCCCTGTTTGTAAAGGTCAAAGTGGGAATGGGGTGTTGCACTTTTGAATGGCAAACACATATGTCCTCGTTTGCGGGTTGTGTCTGCATCTCCAAATCCCTGATCTGTTCTGATTGCTTCTCAGATTTCAGGAACTCTTTCAACTTACCTTTGCGGATCCAGTACTCAACTTCATACATCAAACTCTTGCAGTCGTTGGTGTTGTGGTCGCCCTCCTTGTGGTACACACAGTACTTGCCGTTATCACGGTTGGAGTCTCGCGTGTCTTTGGGGGCCATTTCAGTTCCTCCTAGCTTTTCATCGAATTGAGTATGTCTGACAGGCTAGTATTCAGGGGTGTCATAGCTCTGATTACATGTTTCATTCATGATCCGGTCCACAAATGGCGGGACGGAATGGCGATATAGTTCGTCCGGGTCGTGCGATCCTCTGCGGAAGGGGTTCTGGGGGCCAAGCTCTCTATTCTGGCGGCAAGCTCAGCGTTAGCCGCGAAACCTCCCTTAGTCCAATGAGAACTAGCGTGGTCCTGGCTCTCCTGCGCTAGCTCCTTAGTGTCTTCTGGAGGTGGAGGTTTGTGCTGGTCCTGGTCTCCGTTAGCAGGTGGTTGATTTTGTCGCGTAAGAGTCTCCACCGCCTTGGCGATCTACTGTATCTGAGATGTCAGCACATCAATTCTGGGTCCACCGTTACTGCTGTTGAAGCGGGAGCGTGAGTTGGCTGCTCGTGCATGACAAGAACTGCTAAATGAGATGGTATAGGGACAACCTGAGCGTTGGACATATCCCCTGGTTCTCCGTTGTTGCGTGACCTGGTGGTGACCATCTCTCTGGATTTTGAAAGGAGACAACGCTTAATGTAAAGTTAAGAAATATGTCGTCACCACGGACGACGCCAAACTGATGCAGTCTTTTTTCGTTCCCTACTTTGACCTAGTCTTGTTGACCTGCACAAGTAACGCATCTGAGCCACAGACCACGTGGGGTGGCCGATGGCACTCTAATGCTAAAGTCATACAGGGATTTGAGGAATGTGTAATGTTATAACAGGGAATTTGTAGCGTACCTTAGCTTACCAACCTCATGTCTTATTTATAGTGCAAGAAGTCTCAGTTCTATCAGGCCATTGTAGATGTAGTTTAAGAATGAGATCTTCATGGAAATCCTTCTCTATTATAAGTCATGTTGTAGGAGGGAAGTTCTCTGTTAGCTCAGTGATCCTAGATACGCGTGGGATAATTCTCAATCCAAGAGCAATCTGTAGAAGGGAGTTTCCCTATGTGGAAGATACTCTGGTATTTGCTTCCTAGTTGGAAGCAGAGAGTAGCTGTGTAATTACCCGTCCGAAACTGATCCTCGAGATATTTGCCTTAGGAGAGCTTATGGGTATTAAGGATAGTTGTGAGACGTATGGGCCTAACATGTTGTGATTTTTCAGGTCCGCCTGGCGGACTGCAGTTGAGCGAGCGTAGAACCGCTTGAGCCGAATCAGTGTTGGGCTGACGTTTGAGACCGTAATTCCTCCAGATTATCATGACACATGTATGGCTTCGGAGTGTGACCGTTTTTATGTATCATCAGCTATAATACACTTTTAAAATGAAATTTAGGGATAGAAGAAAAGTTTTGCTGATGTACGACTCTATATACATGCTCTAATTAGGGGTGGGCACGGGACGGGATGGGACGAGATATGCCCATCCCTATCCCATCCCGTTCATACGGGATCGGGACGGGACGGGATGGGAAAAACCTCATCCCGACCTCGTCCCATCCCAAACGGGTTCAGGACGGGACGGGACGGGACGGGATCAGCGGGAAGCCTGGACTGCTGGAAGCCTGCTGCTGCTGCTGGAAGCCTGGAAGGCCTGCTGGAACCCTGCTGGGCCTGCTGAAATCCTGCTGGGCCTGCTGAAAACCTGAACATTTTATGCAAATTTGTACCTCTTGGCTGGGCTTTTCTCTGGGCCTGAGCCTGATCAATTGAATTGGACCATAGCTAGCTGTTCTGGACCAGGTTGAACATCTGTGGGCTTATTAAAGGTCTACTACTCGTGACTGCACAAATCTTAGGCTATTAAAATGGTGTGAACTCGTCTCCAACTGAATATCACTCTTAAATCAAAATTATTCAAGGAAAATTCAGGAAATGGTGGTGTGGTGTTTCAGTGACGCAGAGAGGCAAGTAAAGCGTACCAATCTAACTCGAGGGCCAATGATGTAACAATGTGCGGTGTGTGCCTTTGAGTCATTACAACGCGATTCTTTAAATATATTTTAAAAAAAAAATTGTACTTTTCCCCTGTCTAGATTTGTAGTTATTTCGACTTCCAGAAAAAGCCATTCCAGACTTTACCTTACCAAGAACTTCTTAATAATTTATTTTAAGGTGGGTGCCTGTCAATCAAATACCTATCATCAAAATCCTAAATAATATTAAATTCTAGGATTATCAAAGCTAAAAAGTTTCAGCAAATCTTGGTAAATTGATGCACAAACATCTTTTCCTTTTCCAAATGGGCCGGAACATCTGGGCCCATGGATAAGGAGAAATACCATATATAATCATCATTAGGCAGAAATGTTTGAATAAAACACTTGAATGTCAAAAAAATTCTCCTCCCTTCCTAATGCATTCCCAAATTCTTGAAGTCTTCCCGTTCATAAAATAAATAAATAAGTAAATAAAAATATTAATAATTAATATTAAAAATTAGTTCGGGACGGGACAGGATTGGCGGGATTGAAAATCTTCATCCCATCCCATCCCATTCTAGATCGGGACGGGACGGGATCGGGATGAAATTATTCAATCCCATTAAGACCCGGAAAAATCGGGACGGGACGGGACGGGATCGGGACGGGAACGGGATCGCGGGATGGGATGCCCACCCCTAGCTCTAATTAGTGGAAACTAACTTAAATAGAAAATCCAATTGATTACTAATATTCACAAAATATGTGACTATATAGTCTCATGTGTACGTAGTATGTACAAGATCTTCGTAAGGAGGGTTTTTATTTTTATTTTTTTTATACATTAACTCATCCCACTCCAGATGCCGCATGCACGGTTTGAACCTGGACTAGTGATTCCATCCGCCAAAGGCTTATCACTAAGCTGGTACCCCATTAGCTCTTCATGAAGAGTAAAGTTGTAGCTTATGTCGAGAAAATGTTTATCATATTTATCTCCAAATCTTAATGGCCTGGGTTTTGCTGCCTGGGGGGCGAAAATACACTTGTACCCCCTCCCCCCTTTTTAACAACTTTTTGAAAAAAAGGCATTTAAAAAGTGGGAGAGGGGGGGGGGGGGGGGGGGGGAGGGGGGCAAAAGTGTATAACCCCTCCCAAGTAGTCAACCAGGCTGTGGGACCCAGACGAGGAAGAATCACTCCATATTTATATACATGGCAGACAAACTTATTAATCACTAATTAAGACCAAATGTGTTACACGTAAGAGCTGATATGTTCCGCATGCCTTTTGACCTATTGCACACGACACCCTTCCAATTCTAGCCTCGAAGTATCTTGTACCAATTTGCCACCTTCGCCAACATTTCTTCTATATAAAACCTACCACCTCTATTACTTTCTCGTCAAAGCCTTCACACCTTCAACACCCCAAAACAACATTTCCACTGCTTCCGCTACCGTTCCCATTTGGATTCTGACGAGTATGTCTTCCAGCCATATCCTTCAATAAAAATGGAAATGATTAGACACTCCATAAGATTCACAAAACACTCTACAGCTTACCCATAACCACATTTCGAGGATCCCCTAGACTCTCCATTGCCTAGGGTAAACTGTGTTCTGATACCATTCTGTAACGACCCGATCCGCACAGTAAGATATTGTCCACTATGGGCCCAACCGGCCCGCACGGCTTTAAAACGCGTCGATACAATGGGGAGCTGACCCCGCACATATAAGGATCATCCTCCTCCCCTACCCAGGCGATGTGGGACTATGATTCCCCTTGTAGTTCGTCCAACCATTCTCGGCCTATTGGGTCTGTTGGGCTCCAACCCCAACCCTCACCCTCACCTCAGGTCCGCCTCCTCAGGGTCTCACAATCCACCCCCTTAAAGCCCAACGTCCTCGTTGGCTACACAGGCACAACGTCCACGTTGCCCGAGGGCCCACCTCCACGTGGCACACTTCCGGTTGGGTCACTTCCGTTTCCTAAAAAATCGGGACATGAATTGTCATTCACTAAAAGTAACAGTTGGCATCTACGAGAAATAATAAATTGCACAATTTACCAAAATTAGAGGAAAATAAAACAACTGATCTAAAAGCCCATCAAAAGAAAGAAAAATTTAAAGCTCGTAGAGCCAGCACTAACAAGTTCAACAAATCACTTTGTATCTCTCCCAGTAAATAATCAATAAACTCCAAGTTTTATTACACAGAATTAAACTGTCACCTACAAATAAAAATAACCTAATCTCTCAAACAACGCGCAACTCCCAGCAATGCTCGTCACGTACGAAACGAATTGCTCTAAGCTCACCCGAGGTTACTAAATCCTAAAAATAAGCTAGTTAGCTACATTTCCGAAGGAATGTACCCCAGAAGCCAAAGCCCACTTGGATCAGCAATAAACCTGGTGTGAAATTCTTTGTTCCCCCAAAAATCAATAAAAGAAATAGCATGACATGACAGAACAATAAAATGCGACAAAATAATCAAAACAAAATAGGTAGTTCCTCCACGAGGCCATTATGTAAACCTAATAAGTAAAAATGCATTTACGTACACTTATACTGAAGGAGTTGACTATGGCAAGTCTGTCCTGTAGAAATATTAGTGGACTTGCCATCCTGCATAAAAAGGGTTGGAAACAATATACGCATAATTTACTTGTTTTTATTTAAATTGTGGTTCATCTTTGAACGGATTGATCACTTAGACGATACCACATTCGCACCACCTCCATGCCGAACATACATGCACGTATGCCTCTCTCATATAAAGGAGGACTTCTCCGTCATTCATGCCCAAGTGGGGACATCACATACAGGCATGCATCGGATACTCCTAACTATATGAGTACCAAAAGCCACTCTTGGGCTATCAATGCGCATAAACTCACGTCACATTTTTTACGGATTAATATCAAAGCCTATTTTAGGCATACAAATTCACCTCATTTCCGCAAGACTAACCCAAAGGTTATTTTAGTTTCTCTAGTAGGAAATAGGCACCCCATCTCCGCAAGACGACCCGCTGGTCATTTAGTTTCTCTAGTAGGAGAGGGAAAATAATAAACAAAAGAGGTGTGGTAGTTCTAATTGATACAATTCCAGGTGATTTAAATTTTCAGAAATCAAAATTTATCAATATCATTTATTTTTGATATTTCAATTTTCTCTCACAATGACACCTTGTCATTTATTAATCAATCCACCCATTCTTTCGGGGAAGCATAGCATATTCATAAATCATACTTTATATCAACATGGTGACCAAACCCATAGAATCATGACTCAGATACATCTCTTGATCAAAACCCATAGAATCATACTTTATATCGCTTGATCAAAACAAAATTTCCTAGTAGAATCATGACTCAGATATATTGTCATACATACATGGGTAGTATATTTGACTCAGAAAGAGACCACATCAAATAGGCATGGAGGTTGTCATAATTGCATCTTTGCAATGAATGCAGGGTCCACATCAGATGCATAGATGCCTAAACCTATTTGTCATCAATGCATGGGCAACATCAAATGTAAGGATGTAGTCATAAATGTGACTCAGGTCCACATCCTAATCATCTTGTGCGAACAGATGCCTTAAAAATGCATTTCAACTTCTCACATTTCTCGATAACACAGGTATGCGATAAAAATAATTAACAATAATCGAGCAATTGTATGTTATATAAAAAAAACAATATAAAATAGCATAAAGTCAAGATGGAAGTACATACTATTGAGCAAAGCAAGACAGTCATAAAAATTTCTACAAAATAGCGGGGATATCTGACACAAAGAGGACAATACCCTTCTACCCATATTTCAAAATGACATTCAAAACAAGGATAACAGTAAGACATGAGATTTATTTAGGGAAAACGAGAACTCACAATCTTTTTTTTTTTTTTTTTTTTTTTTTTTTTTTTTTTTTTGTGTAGCGAGAGTAACAAAACCCAAACCCCTATTTAATCCCACTAAAGACAAAACCCTTACCTGTTAGGGTTTTGCTCAAGGTTAGTGACACCCTCTTATTACTTGACGTCACCTCAAATTTAATAAATTCAAAACTAAATAAAATAAATAAACAATTAATTAAAATTATAATGTGTTAAAGTAGGGTCGTTACAAGAACCACTTGGACCGAATCAGTGTTGGGCTGACGTTTGAGACCGTAGTTTCTCCAGATTATCATGACACGTGTACGACTCCGGAGTGTGACCGTTTTTATGTATCATCAGTTATAATACGCTTTTAAAATGAAATTTAGGGATAGAAGAAATTTTTTTGCTGACCTACAACTGTATATACATGCTCAAATTAGTGGAAACTAACTTAAATAGAATATCCAATTGATTACTAATATTCACAAAATATGTGACTATATAGTCTCATGTGTATGTAGTATGTACAAGATCTTCGTAAGGAGGGTTTTTTTTTATTATTTTTTTATACATTAACTCATTCCACTCCAGATGCCGCATGCAGAGTTTGAACCCTAGACTAGTAATTCCATCCGCCAAAGGCTTATCACTAAGCTGGTACCACATTGGCTCTTCATGAAGAGTAAAGTTGTAGCTTGTGTCGAGAAAATGTTTATCATATTTATATACATGGCAGACCACTTATTAATCACTAATGAGTTAAACTTCATATAGATAGTGAGACCAAATGTGTTACACGTAAGAGCTGATATGTTCCACATGCCTTTTGACCTATTGCACACGACACCCTTCAAATTCTAGCCTCGAAGTATCTTGTACCAATTTGCCACCTTCGCCAAAATTTCTTCTATATAAAACCTACCACCTTTTATTACTTTCTCGTCAAAGCCTTCACACCTTCAACACCCCAAAACATCATTCCAAAATGGGCAGTTTAGATGCCAATAACCTCACCGAATCCCTCGAATTCAACCCATTAGATCTTGAAGAATTTCGCAAACAAGCTTACAAAACCATTGATTTCATCGTCGACTACTACAAGAACATTGAGTCCTACCCAGTTCTCAGCCAAGTCCAACCGGGGGTACCTCCGTAACAGTCTACCCGAACATGCACCATATAAACCTGAATCATTCGATACCATACTAAATGATGTTAGTAAGGATATTCTCCCCGGTATGACCCATTGGTTAAGCCCGAATTTCTTCGCATATTTTCCAGCTACGGTGAGTACCGCGGCTTTTACTGGAGAAATGCTTTGCACTGCATTCAATTCCGTAGGGTTCAACTGGATCGCCTCACCCGCCTCGACCGAGTTGGAGACCGTAGTCCATGGATTGGCTAGCTAGAATGCTCAAGTTACCAAACTCCTTCATGTTTTCAGGTTCAGGTGGTGGAGTACTCCAAGGTACCACTAGTGAAGCCATCTTGTGCACCCTAATCGCATCGAGAGATCGAGCACTGAAAAGAGAAGGAAATATTAATAAGGCTCGTCGTGTATGGTTCCGATCAAACGCACTCGACATTGGCGAAAGGATGCAAGATTGCCGGAATACTACCACAAAACATACGAGCAATTCCAACATCGAAGGTAGACGATTTTGCTCTTTCGCCTACACTTGTCCGTACGACTATTGAACGTGACTTGCATGCTGGATTGGTTCCGATTTATATTTGTGCCACGGTGGGAACCACGTCATCCACAGCAGTGGACCCTGTGGGTCCACTTGCTGACTTGGCAAATAATTATAATATGTGGATACACGTGGACGCGGCCCATGCAGGTAGCGCGTGTATTTGCCCCGAGTTTCGACACTACTTAGATGGGATCGAGCGAGTCGACTCGCTTAGCATGAGTCCTCATAAGTGGTTCCTCACTTACTTGGATTGTTGTTGCTTGTGGATTAAAGAACCTAGCTTGATTGTTAAGGCCTTGAGTACTGACCCGGAGTACTTGAAGAACAAACAGAGCGAATCAAACTCGGTCATCGATTACAAGGATTGGCAAGTTGGATTTGGCCGAAGATTCAGAGCGCTTCGACTATGGTTCGTGCTTCGGAGCTATGGTGTTGCGAACCTCCAAAGTCACATTCGGTCAGATGTTAATATGGCGAAAATGTTCGAAGGGTTCGTCAAAGCGGACATGCGATTCGAGGTCGTTGTGCCAAGGACGTTTGCGTTGGTGTGCTTTAGGCTAAAACCAAATGATGGTTTGGAAGTTAAATCGGAATCGGTTGAGTTGTTGAATCGGAAACTGCTTGACCGGGTCAACTCAACTGGTCAACTGTACATGACACACACAGTCATTGGTGGGGTCTATGTGTTGAGATTTGCTGTGGGGACCACATTGACCAAAGAGCACCACGTGGTTGCTGCATGGAAGCTGATAAAAGAAAACGCTGATGCTTTGTTGGAAGGAAATTGATTGGAGAAGAGTTTTCTTTTGAAAATTATTTTTCAAAATAATAACTTTTTCAAAAATTGGTAAATTGAAAAAAGAAGCATTTTCAGTAACTTGAAATTTATCTTTTTTAGATTGAAAATCGCTTGGAAATACTAATAGTGAATTGAGATCGACGCAACGTTGGTGTTGATTGCAAAGTTATTTGTGGTCAGATACATCTCGATTTATTAATGTTAAGTGTTTAGTGGGTTCAAGTACAATTAATATCTCGAAATGGTGAAGTCATTATATATATATCAATGTTAATTTCATAAGCATTGTACTTGGATCGACTCTATATTTTGTCAAGGACGTTTTCGTTTTGTACTATACGATTTACTTGATTAAACACTAGAGTCAAATAACCACAACAATTCCAAAATGAACTCTCTACAAAGGTGGTACACATTTTGTTTTTCACATTCTCAAATGGACTTGTTCATTTTCAGTAAGCAAGTTTTGATTTTTGAGCACTCTTAGCGTGAAGAAGACCATTTCGTTTCTTCACCTTTCCATGTTGAATGCCGTAGTATCTTTTATCATGCATTCTTTGAAAAACCTTTTTATTGCAATCATATATCATTGAAGTCGTTTAAGATAACTACAAGTTGAAATCATATATCATTGAAGTTGTTTAAGATAACTACAAGAAATTTCAAGACGCCAGTATTGAATTAGTGAAGTTGTATGTACTACCGGACCTGCAAGACAATGACTTGACATTATTTGTTGTTTGATGTGTACTTAATTAGCTCAAAACTTTTTATTTCGTTACCCTTTCAGGGAGGGGAGGGGCGGATCTACTGTTTGGTTAAACCCCCTTAGGTTTTTTAAAAAATTCATCAAAGTAGCTATAATTTCAATATTGCACCCTTAGAAATTTTATATTGCCCCTCTTTGAAATTTTATGTTGCCCCCTCTTATAAAAAAAAGTCACATATCACAAAATCGAAGAAGAAAATGAGCCTCCGCCTCCAGTCCTCCACGCCTTCGGCGTTGTGTACAACAAGGGAAACGCCTTCACTTGCGATATCTTCTTTTCCATCACCGTCTTGCGAAACAAGGTGAGTTTGTTTGATTATGGATTTCCAAATGCTGTAGTAGAATCCTTGAAGAGAGATTTCATGTTCTTGTTGCGCCGCAAAAACAACATTATTCCACGTTCCTTTATTTAATAAGAAAGTTAAGTCTCTATCTTTATCTTTCGCACATTGCAGCTAGCTATAACATCTTCTTGGAAAATTTTCTTCTCTTCCTAGATTCTGATTTCTAATTTCATTCACCTTGATAATCGAAATCGACAAAGTAAATTCAACATTGATAACGATTCTCTCTGTGGATGTTATTAACTAATGTTATGATGTTGTCTAGGTATTGAGAATCTAATAGATGTTGGAGGCACCAAATCAATGTCTTATCATTTTTGTATATAGTGGTTCGAGGTACATATTTAAAAATATTACATAAGAAAGACCAAACATTGAGAGAGTTTTTTTTTCTGCTATGAAGATTGTCAAGAATTGATTACTAATCGCATGGGATATCAATGGATGGCAGATAGTTTGATTGCATATGTTGATAAAGATATATTTAATGGTATCGATGATGAGGTGATTATGCAACATTACCAGAACATGAGAACCCGCAGAGAGTTTCTACCTAAATCTACTGTGAATCTATATTGACTCATTAAGTATGTTTCTATTGTATTACTTTTGAAACTATGTTTTAATCATATTTCTCTCTTTATTTTAAAAATTAAATTATCTATAATTTATTTATTGTTTTGCCCTCCTTTGTTTGCAATCCTGGATCCGCCCCTGCTTTCACGCGTAGATAAAATGATAACCTAATTGTTACCGATTTCGATTGAAAATATGATAAGAAACACTTATACAAGGACAACACATTGATAGGTACATATATACGTTGATATAAACAAGTCTTACCAAAGAGCTTTAATATGCAAGGATTTCATGTGGATACCCTTATGAATAGACAGTGTTGTTTTCATGTGGATACCCTTATGAAGGACAACGAATAGACAGGGTTGTTTTCATCTTGAAACATATAATTGGGGGTGCTTCACATTTTCCTGATCGATGAACATGCATGAATAGCGTGTTGCAAATGGCATTTAGACTGAAATTATTGAAGTATCAGAGAAGTAGTAGGTAAGGGTGCTGAAAGCCTTGACGTGGGAAACTTGGCTACCATGTGTAGATGAGAATACCAACTCAATTGGTTAACTAAGAAATAAAGTAACTCCATGATTATAGTAGGTTTTGTCCGTCTCGAAACTGCTTGATTACATGTGTAGTCTGATAATCACGAGTTGAAATTGATTGATAATGAGATCCATTATGTGAAGTGCTCGGATATAAGTTTTGATTTGAAAGGTCCTTAATATGTGGTGAGATGTACCATTCATAAGCAGACCTTTCAATATTAGCAATGTTTTTTTTTTCTTTCACAGAAAATGGCATTTTTCATGTTCATGTTTTCTTCATTGGAGAATGATAGTTAAGCCCAAGTTTGTCTCTACCATCTTGGACTAGGATTTCTGATCTCCAAGTTAAAATGAACTGATGGTAGGCATGAATGCTTCTACATCATGTCACACACTTAAACCATTGGTGTTGTTTTTTGTTGCATATTGTTTGTGAAATTATTGTGTGTAATATATACTAGCCAGTGTGGTAGGCAAGACCTCACACTCCAACCATGTGTTACTCAAGGCATGACATCTCATCTCAATGAACCATAAGGTTTGGGAAATTTCCGGAGATTCATTGTTATTCCAACTGATGTACAAAATTGGTCCAACACATATTGATGTGTCTAAATCTCGTTTTCCTGAGAGTTTCACCTGCAAAACAAATGTTAGACTGCCAAAAACCACTTTTTTTTATGGTCGAAGGCATTCCGATACTTAAGTCAGTGACTCTGTCTGAAGAAGAAAATAAATCTAAACAAAACTCACTTAAAGTTGCATACCTTTGTCGAATGTTCCATTTACCTTTTATAATGGTCGGGGTTAATTCTTTACGTGACTTAAGCATGTGAGGCGCAACGGAAGGAGATATTTCTCGAAATGATCTCCTCCTTTATGGAGATGCGTCCGTAGAGGCGTAACTCCCTCCACGACTCTTTTTTATGCAACGTTCCTCTTATTTATGAGAGAACTCGTGTCGGGCCTAGATTTGGGTTTTGATTCATTTGGGCTTCGATTATGCCTTATTATAGTGGACATTATTTGCGCCTTTATGATCGGTTTTAACCTTCTTGAGTTTTACGAGTTGTCCTAGTAGATGAGATGTCAAATCCCCGTGATGAATGTTCTCTGCCACATATATAACTTTGATGACAATCTATTTTGATGTATCATCACATATAACAAAAACTTGAAAGCAAAATCATTAAAATTTAAGAACAAATATGAATTGCAATAAATTGGTTAAAAAGAGAGAAATTAAGATGAGATCCATCTTATAGTCCTTGGCAAGTTTGAATCAACTTTCCCATTGCAACAGTCATTGTGACATCCTATGATCAATACTGCTTTTCTAAACGTCGAGGAAACCAACGAGGGAGAGGGGGCGAGGGATGGGTGGTTATATGTGATGATCAATAATGCTTTTCTAAACCCATCCCTCGCCCCTCTCCCTCGCTGGTTTCCTCGACGTTTAGAAAAACCCGATCAATATTGAAATTCTGAACAGATATAATTAGTTCATAATGTCTAAAGTCGTCCAACACGTCTAACGTTTAGTGTGAAACAAAAGATAAAAGGAAATCATCTTCTAGTTTCGTCTATATCCGAATCAAGTTGCAATAAACAAGGAAAAAAATTAACTTTTTGAGATTATTAATTTCTAACGGTTTTACATGTCAAGTAATTATTCACGGGTGTGATTAATTAAAATAAAGTTGACATATCTAACCTGATGCGTCCAAAATCCGTTCTCCTGTAACTTTGACCTGTAAAACAAATGTTAGGTTGCCAAAGACCACCTTTTTGGTAGCCGAAGGTACTTCGATGCTTAAGTCAGTAACTCGGTTGGATATGAAGATAAATCTAGACAGAGTTCAGTTAAAGTTGCATACGTTTGTCGAATGTTCCCTTTACCTTTTATAATGGTCGTTGTTAATTCTTTCCATGACTTAAGCATGTGAGGCGCAATGAGGGGAGACATTCTCTGTACCAGTCTCCTCCTTTATGAAGATACGTCCTCGGAAGCGTAACTCCCTCCACAACTATTTTTCTTTGTAACGTTCCTTCCCCTTGAGGGAGAACTTTATCGGGCCCATATTTGGGCCTCTAATTATGATTTATTCTGAAGGCCCCTATTTGGGCAGATGGGTCCTGAGACTCGAAATAGAGTTCGGGGCTATGGAAATTGTGTGACTTCTGATTTGGTGCCTTATTCCTTGGGTAGCTAGTAGTTCATCAAAGAGAGCATCAAAGACTAGAGATGCCTTCTTGGAGTCTCACTGCCTAGAAATGAGGACTAAACATAAGGTCGTGCATAAGGAAATGGAGGAATTATGGGCTCAGCAACAACAACAACAGATGATGATGATGTTCATGCATGTTGTGCAGTCGCGGCGAACCATGCAGAGCTCTCAGCCATCACACCAGTCGGGACAAAGTCAACCATTTCAGCCTCCTTACCCAATGTATCTGATGCATCTTATTGGACATATGCCTTTCATGCCACCGTCACATCATTCTTCTAATGACTCTCATCATTCTAACAGTGTTCCATTAGGTGGATCAAGCAAACTTCTTTCTAGTAATATGTCTGATGCAGATATAATTAGGCTTATTAGAACATCTGGAGGATCAGGGACACATTTGAGTTCTAGTTCGGGTAGTTGATTGGAGTTTTCTGCTTATATTTACTAGCAGATGTACGATGTGTTTTTTAGTTATTTGTTTTGTGTTCATGGCGGAGATGTATGACAATACTAAATTTCATGGCAGTTATAAATTCTGATGCAGTCATTTTCTGCTCCCTGCTTTGACCTTGACCTGCAAACCTATTGACCTGCATCAGGAACGCACGTGAGCCACGGACCATGGTTGTGGTGGCCGATGGCACTCCGATGCTAAAGTCAGACAGGGATCTGAGGAAGGTGTAATGTTGTAAATATAGAATTTATAACGTACCTTAGCTTACCAACCTTATGTCTTATTTATAATGGAGGAGTCTCGGTTCAACCAGACCATCGATGGTGTAGTTTAGGGAAGAAGACCTTTGTGGAGATCTTTATCTAATTAGGAGTCGTGATGCGGAGGGAAGTTTCCCTGTTAGCCATGTGCTCCTAGATACGAGGGAAATAGTTCCCGTTCTGAGAGTATTTTATAGGTGAAAGTCTCCATATGTGATACGTACTCTGGAATATGCTTCCTAGTTTGAAGCAAAGAACCGCTGTAATTGCCTGTCCGAAGCTAATCCTCGAGATACTTGCCTCAACAGGGCTTACGAATATTGAAGATAGTTGTGAGAAATGTGGGGCTAGCAGGCTCTAAGAATTAAGGTTCGTTTGGCGAACTGCATTGGGCGGGTTTAGAACAGCGCGAGCCGGATTAGTGTTGGGCTGATGTTAGGGCATATCTTTCTCTTTTCCTCGAGATCATCATGACAAGTGTACGGCATAGAGCTGAGACCATTTTGGTGTATCACATCGATTTGCTAAGTTATCTCTTGAAAAGATACGCCGCTCATGATGATTGAATCTGAATCGTTTGCTTGAGCCGCACACTTCATTAATTGAATGTGCATCGGTTAAGTGGAGAAGAGGCGGGAACCCAATCCCTATTTAGGTTTTTCTTTGTGTGGAGACTAACTCTTATATTTTCTTGCTCTTAGAGATTGTTCATCTTTTTCATGGCTCAACAAAACCTTCTTGATGACGCAACTCTGGCCAAGGGGCTTGAGTTTTTTTAAGACAGACTGTTTTCCAAATCGGATCTTGCTGAAATTCGAACAAAGTTCGGGATCCCTGAGGACCTGCCGTTATATACTCTGAAGGATGACCAAACGTCAATGTTGCCACAAACAGGGTTCATCTGTTTGCATCGCGGGATGCTACAAAGCGGAATCTGTTTTTCTGTCCTGGATGCGATTTGGGACTTTCTTGAAATTGCCCCGGCCCAGTTGGGGCCTAATGGGTACATGATCATTCTTCTCATTTTGATTAGGGCGAAGGAAGCAAGTTTCCACGTGACTCCACGAGTGTTCCAGTTACTGACTTCTCCTCAGTTGAAGAATAACGCCATCGGTTTGCTTTGCGAGTCTGCTTGATGACTCCAAGTTCTAGCAGAAATATTGCTTCTTAGCCCCTACGAATTCAAAGTACTTCCAGTTCAAGGGTCGTCCGATTGAGCGAGAGTTCAAGCCACTTTGTAAGTATAACTTTTTCTTCGAATCTGTGGTGCTTGATTATATGCTAATCGTTGCTCGTGTTTCTTCGCAGGATGGTTTCCCACTACTCCTTTTACCCCATAAGAGCAAAACACTATGGAGACATTCCACAGCTTGTCAATGCAGAATGTGTTGGACGTCATATGTGTCGCCAATTTTATCCTCACTAGGCTGTGCGACAACTGGCATGTGGCCCCCACTCTTTATCGATCATCGCGAGTTAAGACTGATGGTGGGACCCTTTCTAGGAAAATGAAGACCATCGGAGCCAAGGCACCTGCCTTGTCTAACACGGAGGAGTCGTCTGATGCTTGCCTCCTTTGTGAGCTCGAAGAAGTCATGCATTAGGACTGGGTCATCTACAAAACAGTCTGTTCCAGTAAGTGAAGAGCGCAAGTCTGATCGGTCAGTCATGGTAGAGACCGTTGTATCTGGCTGAGAGAATGATCACCTACAGTTAGCAAGGGTTGAAGATATTTCAAATCTTAGTACTGCGTAGGCAGAAGTACTGAGCGAGCAGTTGATGCTAGCTGCAATGGCGACTTTTGCTGGTGTCGACCAGCCTGAGACCCTTCCAAGAAAATGCTCCTGTGAGGATCTACCCAAGGTTCTGGAAGTCGATCGTCCCATTGGTGGGCGGACCGGTAGTGGTCGTGGTGACACAGGCCAAGTTTCTCACAGTCTGCATTGTTCCCCGTCACGCTCAAGGCCGCATCTCAAAGTGTTGGAGGGTCCGTTGGACAACTCGCTCCCCTATCTTCCTCCAGATCCTGCTAAGCCATCTCGTTCTAAGGGGTCAGTTGCTGATGGCAAAGGAAAGGCTCCAGAATAAGGTCTAAGAGCTGTGGTGACTACGAAATGTGGTGCTGGCGTGATTCCTTTTCCGGGAGAGCTTCATCCAGATCCGCAAATAAGCTTGTTTGCACAGGACTTAGTAAAAATGAGTACTCAGGTCTGGCACCGGGAGGTTGATGTGGACTATGCTTCAAAGAAGCATATAAGCAGGCATCATAGCTGGCCGATGGACCACGCTCTAAACCCGAGGAGGATACCCTAGAGGGGCGTATGGACAAGGGTTTAAAGTACCTTATGCTTGGAATGTCTCACTTGAGCCAGTGGCCATTGTTGGGACGGAAGTCGAGGTGGCCCGTGAGAGGGTGTACACCATGGAGCGTGTCTTCTCGCACATAAAGACATTGTATTTAAACGCAATTTATGAGATTGAGCGGCTGAAGAAGCAGGCCGAGGAGGGAAGGCTGGAGCAGTGGTCCGTTGATGCTGAGGCTTAAAGGGCTCGTCTGGACGCCCTTAAGTATGATCTAGTAAAAGCGAGGTCCGCGAGAAATAAATTTTAGCAGGAGTTGGATCTGGCCCGCCGTGATTTGAAGGCTGCACAGGATGCTACGGCTGAGGCGCATTTTGAACGACGATCCTTTACTGAGGAGAATGCCTTGAAAGAGGCCGATTGGACTGTTCAGAAGCAGCAATTGGAATCCAATGTGGAGTTCAATGCTTGGGAGGCAAGGAAGGCCCAAGACCAACTGGAATTAGAGAAACATGGGCTTAGTATTGTGAAGAGCAGTTTAACTATGAAGCAATTTCAGGTTGTTGCACTGATAGGCAGGTTGTAGCTGATGGAACGTGAACTTGCCGATGCGAAAGCGCAAGGAAGAGCTTCTCCAGGAACAAGGCAAGTGTGAATTCTATTGGATTGTACATGGTAGATTGGAGCTGTTGGCGCTGATGATGGAGAAGAATCTGGAATCGAACCTTGATCGTTATAAAAAGATGTCGTATGTGGATTTGTCAGTTGCCTTTGCATCGTCAAACGAATAGGGTGATTCGGACCAGGGTATCCAAACTGCGGCGCATACGGGTACGACTCGCTTCATTCTCCATATTCTTTTGTTTCGAACTTCGTGTATTCGTTTTGTGATCGGTGTGTTGGTTGCTCCAGTAGGTCTTGATTTGTATGTCAATGTGTTTTATGTTCCTAAATATTGGCTGGACGGTTTGTGAGCGAATTGGCTCGTACCTTTTTTCTTTTAAGTCCGTCGTGGTTGTCGAAGTAAGTTGTCTTGCATGTCTTCACTTCTTGGTTCGATACTTTGATCAGCCAGAAGATATCTATAACTACGTCTTGATTTATATGTCCGGACATTCTGATATGAGATATAGTGTTGAATGAGTTGGCTTGCTTGTCCCAACTTCGTTGGTCTGGCGTATTAATCAACCCAAAGTTTACCCGAGTAAGTTGACTCGTTCTTTTCAACTTTTACTTCATTCGTCTAACGCGTTGGTCGATCCGAAGTTTATTTGAGTAAGTTGACTTATTTGTCCCCACTTTTACTTCGTTGGCCTGATGTGTTGGTCGACTCGAAGTTTATTTGAGTAAGTTGACTTATCTGTCCCCACTTTTACTTCGTTGGTGTGTTGCATCGATCGACCCGAAGTTTATTTGAGTAAGTTGACTTTATCTGTCCCAACTTTTACTTCGTTGGTCTGACGCGTCAGTTGACCCAAAGTTTATTTGAGTAAGTTGACTTTATCTGTCCTAACATTTATGTCGTTGGTCTGACGTGGCAGTTGACCCAAAGTTTATTTGAGTAAGTTGACTTTATCCATCCCAACTTATACTTCGTTTGTCTGACTCACTGGTCGACCCGAAGTTAATTTGAGTAAGTTGACTTTATCCGTCCCAACTTTTACTTCATGGTTGATCAGACCAGAAGTTTTGCGCCTAACTTATACGTCCTGACCTTTTGTTTGTGGCTTGATATGCCAATTGCTTCTCATTGTCTAGCTGTAATGCCTCAATTTTGGGCGTAATATGGAGAGTTTTGAACTCGGAATTTTATTGATAACCCCATTTCGGGTGTTTAACAATCTATAGTAGTAGTAGTCATTCCTTTATCATAAAGTTACACTATGTTGTGGGGTCTGCATTGTATCTTTCTAACTGTTGCTCGATTCATTCTGCCTTGAGTGGTCTTAACTTTTTCATTGTAACTTCTTCTTCCATGATTATCTATAGTTTTGTTGTTCGTATATTGTTAGCATGAGGTAGCTAATAAACTCGGAATGCTTCTTGATTGAATTACTGGGTGTGTGCCATTGACGGGTTGGTTTGGATGAGCAGAATAGAATGTGGCCCCGAATTGTCTAATCTTGCTCACATCAATACCTGTTGTCAAGGCTTCATTCGTCGATTCATAGAATTTTTTTGCGTCATCTTCATTGTCAATAATGTAGAAGGCGTTGTTGGCTTTGTCATGGATAATGTGGGTCAAACTTGTAAGTTCTTTGAATTATGTCAGTTGGTTGGCCCCTAATCAAAGTGCCAATTTTTTTTGCACTTCTTGTTGTGAGTTCTCATATTGATTTAGCTGGTCTCGTTTGATGGCGTTGGCAATCCTACTTCGATATATATCAGCTCAAGTGAGAGATGTTACTGGTTGTCTCTTCAGTTGGCTTGACTGTTTGTTTCCTCCAACTGTGCAATGTAAGGCTTATATCAATTCTTTGGGTTGTTCTTTTGATCCTGTAGTGGTGTCCGTCTTCTTTTTCCCCTTGGATTGTTTATCAGGTGGCCCGACGAATTCGTTGACTCGTCCTCTTTGGACATAGTGCACGATTTTATTTTTCAGATTGTAGCAATCTTCAGTGTCGTGTCCGTGATCCTTGTTGAAAGAGCTGTATTTTCTCTTGTCTCGCCCCTCTGGGTCTCCTCTCATGTTGAGTGGCAATTTGACATCTTCCCATTTCTCCATGGATTTCAGCATGTTCGTTCGGCTTGTCTTTAGGGCCGTGTATGGTTTGCATGCCTTTTTCACCACATTGTTACTCACTCATGCTTGGGCCTTGCTAATTGTAGTTTTTCAGATTCTTGCTGGTTGAATTCAGGCCTGTCATTTGTCTGGTGTCACTTTGACTAAATGTTTTCCTCCCGAGGTCTGTCGTCTCTCATTATTTCCTCCCTACTTTCTAGCCTCTTCGAGTTGGCTTCTCTCTCAGATTCGTTCTTTTTCTTGGCGGCTATCATCTCCTCGAAAGTGATGTGCTTTTGAGCGGTCTTTAATAGAATTGTCATGCTTTTTAGAGGTTCTAGGTTCAGAGCATCGAAAAAGGGTCATCTTTTCAACCCGACGGTGAAAGTTGTGATGGGCATGTCGTCGTTGCATCCGTCGATCATTGTCAACTCATTAGTAAAACGAACGACGTACTCCCTTATTGTCTCATCGGGCTTCTGTTAATATGAAGCAAGTAGTGTGGATCCTTCATCAACCGTTGACTACCGATGAACCTCGTGATAAAGGCAGTAGTTAGCACCTGGAATGAATCTATTGACCTTAGTGGTAGGCTATTGAACCAATTCATCGTTGTGGAGGTGAAACTAGTTGTGAACGTTTTGCATAAGATGGATTATGTGATTTCCTTCAACGCCATAATGTGGTGAAAGTGTCAAAGATGTTCTATCAGATCGATGGTGCCATCATATGCTTCAAACATTGGTGGAATGAACTTCTTTGGTATAGAAGTCACCATGAGTACGTCGGAAAATGGTGGTTTGGCTAGTTCGTACAGTACATTAGAATATGTGACTTTGATCCTGAATGGGATTTCAGCAGGTGTCCCATCGCTTTAGGGGGGCCATTTTGAAGTGGTTCGCTGCTTTTGAGATTCGCCTGTTGGGGTTCTACAGGAACTTCATTGGCAGAGTTTTGTTGGGGTGGCGCTTGGACTGGATCGACGGACTAAGCATGCTCTTGGGTGAATTTTTCTACCATTTTGATCATATAGTCCATCTGGGTCATGAGTAGGTTTACACGAGGATCAATGGCAGCATCGCCAGACGTCTGTGATGTTTGGGCTATTGCGTGTTGTGGCTCTCCGTTGTCGGGCATGATCGATCTGACGTTTGTTGCTAGGTTTGAAGCATGCACTACCGGCAGCATGCACTAAGCATGATCGGTCTGACGTTTGTTGCTAGGTTTGAATGGCGTCGGGTTAAAGGTTTGTAGAGCATTCCATCTGTTCTAAGGGTATCTCGATCATCGATTAGAGTTGAGGAAATTTGCTACTGTAGATTCACTTCTTGAAAGGAAAACTTGTCGTTCCCCACGGACAGCACCAAACTGATGCATCCAAAATCCATTCTCTTGTAAGTTTGACCTGCAAAACAAATGTTAGGTTGCCAAATACCACTTTTTTGGTGGCCGAATGCACTCCGATGCTTAAGTCGGTAACTGGAGATGTAGATAAATCTGGACAGAACTCGGTTAAAGTTCCATACCTTTGTCAAATGTTCCCTTTACCTTTTATAATGGTCATTGTTAATTCTCGACGTGACTTAAGCATGTGAGGCACAACGGCGGGAGACGTTATTTGTAACGGTCACCTCCTTTATGAAGATACGGTCTCGGAGGCGTAACTCTCTCCACGACTCTTTTTCTTTATAACGTCCCCCCCCCCCCCCCCCCCCCTCCCTTAAGGGATAACTTTTTCGGGCTCGTATTTGGGCCTCTGATTATGAATTATTTTGAAGGGCCATGTTTGGGCTTTCATGACTGGATTTGTCCTCTTTGGGCTTTATGAATTGGCTTGGTCTTGGAATACTTGATCCTTGTGATGGATGACACTCGTATTTGATGTATCATCATAACCCAACAAATTTCTTTCTCTAGAGGAATTTTACTTTAAGCGGAGTAGTTACTCCAAAATCAATGATTTACACCCTATCAAATCCCTAACCTCCATTTCTTTTCTCGCCTCAAAACTCTTTCTCTCTCAATCACTCCCTATCTCTTATGGCAACGACTTTTTAACACCACCATTTACCCTTTTTGACACCACCACCTCCAAAATGTTTACATTTTCTAAATCTACTATGTGACACCACTACTAAAATTGTTTTTTACTCGTCTCTTGTTTTTTCTCCCTTTGCGATGGAAACCAACAGGCCAACAAACAGAGCTTCGCCAACCGCCTACCTTCTTCTCACCTTCACTCTTAGCACCCTCCTCTCAGTTCCATCCAATGAATTTCCTTCTACACAAAACAGTAGCAACAACAAGAGCACAACACCTACGTCACTGTAGGTCAACGCCTATTCTCACTCGCCTCGCAGTTGATGCCCTTGCCCCGCCATTGGCCGTCGCTCCATCCTACCTCATTTCTTTTATCTTCCTTTTTAGGTTGTGAATCACAACCTTGTAGGGGTTCCGGTGAGATTCGAACCCAATCTCACTCTCGTCGGAACCCCTATGAGATTGTGACCTAATCCTGCAATCGGAAAGGGAGAGAAGATAAAAAAGAAAGAAAAAAAACGGTGGTGGGTGACGACAACAAGGTGTGATGTGTTGTTCTCTGGAGAAGAAAAAAAATGGTGATGTAAAAAAGTAGATGGTGGTGTTGAATAAAAAGGTGATTGTTTTAGATAGAAACGAGGGTAGTGGTGGTGTCAAAGAAGGAAAATGACGGTGTCTTTAAGTCATTGCCATCTCTAAACTAATTTTCCCTCTGCAAAATCTGACAATCTCTCACCTTCGTGCGAATTTCTATCCGAGAATAATGAGGGGATACCACTTTCACATCAAAACGAATCAGAGACAATGGAATCGCCCCTTTGTTTGCCTACTTGGGGAGGATAAGCAAGGTAAACGGAGCGGATTTGGAGCAGTCTATTTGATGTTATGGATGATTGAGGTTTGAAAACTTTGTATTGATTAATATTTAAGGCTTAGTTCTCTTTTTATCATGGTTTACATTCAATTTCTTCATCTTTGTTAATAAAATTGGAAGCTACTAATTCTGGCACATCTATCATTGCACAAAATTGTGGGAAACCAATGGCATCGTAATGTACCATGTGCATACCAGCCTACTGCGGACCTTCTGAGGGATCAGGAGGGCTTCTAAATTTTTTTATTATTATATACCTAGCATTTCCAACAAGTATATATATAAGCCCATTCAACATTGTCTAATTTGTCATTCAATAGTGATGCGTTCAAATCTGGTCTCCTAGAAACCTGTTCTGTAAAATAAAGGTTAGATTGTCAAAGATCGTCTTTTTGGTAATCGAAGACACTCTGATGCTTAAGTCAGTAAATTTGTAAGAGAGAACTTAATTTAGACACAGTTCAGTTAAACTTGCATACCTTTGTCGAATGTTCCTTTTACCTTATATAGTGATCGTTATTAATTATTTGCGCGAATTAAGCATGTGAGGCTTGACTAGGGGAGACGTTTTCTGTAACAGTCTCCTCTTTTATGGAGATACATTATTGGGCGAGTAACTCTCGCCATGACTCGTTTCCTTCGTAATGTTTCTCCTATTTAAGGGAGATATTCGTTGAGTCTGAATTTGGGCCTCTAACTATGATCAGTTCTGAAAGGCCTTTTTGGGCTTTAACGGCTCAATCTGCCTTTTTGGGCTTTGTGAGTCGATCGTGAATAGAAATATTTGATGCTCGTGATAAGTGATTTTTGCCACATGTACGATCGTGATAATAGTCTTATTTGATGTATCATCAAATAATATTGTCAACTGACCCAGGTGTGATCCTCATGGAACACAACATTTTTGTTAATTAATATATTTCTCTCCCTAGCATTGTTAGCAATAGATCAAGTTTAAGACGAATAAAACTGCAATTTTTATATTTTTCATTTGAGTGTCTACGTGATGTTAGGAGAAACTTCTTGTCAAAATACAATATATATAATTTTGAGTGTCTACTTGATGTTAGTAGAAACTTGTTATTAAATTATCTGCCTGAAGTAGGAAAAGTTTTGGCAATGCCATCCCACCACCCTCGCGACTAAAATCATGGGTCCGCCACTGTGCATCTGATATCATTTTCTAATGGGTCAATTGTAATGTGTCCCTATAATAAATAGCTAATTACAAGTTCCTAGGACTAGTGATCATTCTTTCAAAATGTCCAGATTTAGAAAGCCAAACCACCACCACACGTCTCTATTTCACAACCCATCATGCTTGTTTCACAACCAACGAACAACCATTTCAGCCCATGTTTCAACCACCAATTGTACAACCATAATCCCATGTTCAACAACTAAAACAGACAGCTTACAGCCATGTTTCACAGCCCACAATCATTTTTTTTGCAACCTTGTTTTGCAGCCACAAACCACCACCCCGTTGCCCTATTAGGGTTGAAGTAGAAAGCACGAATGATCACAAGTGTAAGGGATCTGGCAGTAGTGATTCGCAGGGAGGGAAAGAGGGGAAAGGGTGGGGAAAGATGGTGGGGTTGGTGGAGGCAACGGGGTGTTGAAACAAGGGCTGAAACATAGAGGTGGGGAGGAGGACGATAGTGGTGGGGATTCAAACAGAAGAGGTGAAGGATGAAGAGGGGGATGAGTGGGCTGGGGAAGAAGATAAATTTTTTATTTAATAACTGTTAGATTTTTTTTTCGAGATACATTTATCATTTCTAATTGCACCCTTTGATCTTCTTTGAGATATAAAACAATCAATTTCAACCTATGATTTGTTAACGGTATTTTGGTATTCTAAATACGTATAATTTGAAAACAGACTGTCAACACACGTTGACTGCTAGTCCTGGGGCAAATTGGTATAGTGATTTATTCTAAGGGTGACATCTAATTAGCTATTTATTATAAGGGGCGAATCACAAATGATCATTTTCTAATTTATCACTTGAAGTACTTAAATCCCAACTTTCATGAAAGATTCAAGCCGCCTCTTAATTTCATTAAAGACTCGAGAAAAGATTCTCCAAAAAAGATGTAACTGGCCAACGGCGTCATCTTGAGGATCATGTCGATCCGGTCCGGTTGGAGGTTGTGGCCCTTAATCTCCTCACATAAGTGGGAAACGACTCATCTGGCTTTTGATGCAAGAGATCCCACTCGTGGCGTGTTGGGGCAACATCGACTTCTCTCTTCCGATTTCCAACTGATTGATAGCACAGAAAGCAGGGGAAGGATATAGTGATTTTAGATTTGTAGTTTGATTTGTATCTATACTAGGTATTCCCAGTGTCGTTGGCACGATAAAAGTTTACTTTAAATATCAAGATAAATAAATATCAAAATGTTGGGTATGAGAATCGAACTCATGCACTCTTGGTGTTTTAGGTTCTATGTGATCCGTTACATTCTTATAATTGGGTAAATCTGAGTCGTCTTTTATCTCCAACCCCAAACACCATTCTGATTTGTAATATAGATTAGGGTATTCCCGTGCCGTTGGCACGATAAAAGGTTCACATGATAAAATATAATTTATTCTACTTTAAATATCAAGATAAATAGAATTTATAGACTAGGGTATTCCCTGTGTCGTTGGCACGATAAAAGTTTAAAACTTTTCAAAACATGATAACCATTAAGTTTTCATCCTTCATACTTATATGCCTAATCGCCACAATCAACAATTGAAGCAAAATAAATAAATATCAAAATGTTGGGTATGGGAATCAAACCCATGCACTATTGGTATTTTTAGTTTTATGTAATCTGTTAGATTCTTATATTTGGGTAAATCTCAGTCGTCTTTTATCTCCCACCCCAAACACCATCATGTTTTGTATATTTAACTAGGGTATTCCCCGTGTCATTGGCACGATAAAAGTTTAACATGATAAATATAGTTTAGTCTACTTTAAATATCAAAATATTGGGTATGAGAATTGAACCCATGTACTCTTGGTGCTTTAAGTTCTATGTGATCCGTTAGATTTATATATTTGGATAAATCTCAGCCGTCTTTTATCTTCAACCTCATACACCATCCTGATTTGTAATATAGACTAGGGTATTCCCCGTGCCTTCGACACTCAACTTTGGTCAGGGGTATTTTAGTCCTACGTGAACATAAATTTTAGCCAAACACCCTTCCTTCCTCTTTATGTGATCCGTTAAATATTTATATTTTCAATGTGTCTTAATATTGAAAATACTTATGTGAAGTGCATTAAATTACAGTTATTTTTTGAAAAAAAAACATATGGCGTGAAATGCATATTTAAAACTTTAAGTGTTTGTATTAATTATTGGTTTCATTGAAAAGATGTTCAAAAATGTATTTCAATCGTACCAAGTTTAGTAAAATCTGACAACTAAATAGATAGCTATGACGATTTACATTTAAAATGAAACACAAAATTTTTATTTTCGCCACATGCATTCCACCAACTTTTTTTTATACCTTTTTGTACATTTTCTTTGCTCTTCTACTTGCAACTTATTTACAAAAATGTCATTGTTGATAATGAATCTCTACCATCAAAAATGTTTTGCACCCAATTATCATTCATATTACAATTTTCCTCTAAGACTAACAGTCAATGTACCTTGACTGTCAAAGCACATGCTAATTTAAAAAAATGTCATAATTTACTGTCCAAATACCCTTTAATGATCTAAAGGATAAGATTCAACGTTGATGCTCCTCTAAAATCTCAATCTCAGTTCTGAAAGTCTTGGCATCTCCAATACCCAATCTGTCCATAAACACGGCATGAAGCTCCACCAGATCCGGAACCCGTCCTTGCTCGAATTCATCAAGGAATGCGAACAATCGATTCCTTAAGGCCTCATCTTTCTGATCAATAAACAACTTTCTTCTCCTAGATTGCTTATGAAGCAGCTCAATTTGCTCCCTTATATATTGACTCAATTCAAGTTCTTTCAAAGAGAAAACATCTTGAAGTGTTGAAATCTCCTGATTAAGATCATGAAAATGACCAGAAATCAAAGCATTCTGAAGCAGCAATACAATCTACTGGATTGCACGTAGTAATCAAGATCAGTACAAAAACTTGAACAGAAGAACAAAAATTTCAATCTTTCTAATCAAATATCTGGAATTTCTCCTTTGTAAACTGAAGGAATGATGGGAGAATGAAGAGATGAATTCAGCTGAAACAAAATCTAGGGTTGTTCATTGAGATGAACTGGGGCCAAAAAGGCCTCCAAAGATGGAGGGGATCTTCTACTTCTCAAAGAGGAGAATATAGCAGCTGAAGCCATCAAGAATCCAAACTTAAGATCTGCGTTTTGTTCTAGGGTGTAAAAAGGTTCAGTCTTTACAGAAATCAAACAACAAGAACTATTCAATCTGTTACTCTAGTGTTTGTCCAAATTATTCGATTTTAGGGTTTTTGTTTGGTGAATTTATGTAGTTATCTTTGTCCTTATGAGTTAATGGAAAGAGGAACAAGAAGAGAATCAAGGATCAGTAGTAGAAAGTAGTGGTGTTATTGAAGGACGATCGTCAAAGCAGTAGAAAGTAGTTTTGGTCTTGGTGGAGGTTTTGTATCCCAATGTAACTAGCTTTTTCCACTGAACCTTCTGAACCATTGACTAAATTGAAAGTTTTGTTCTTTTTTCCCTTCATTCAAATAGGTGATCCAAACTTGAATAGTAGCATTGTATTTTAATCAAATATTAATTTCAGTGTTCTAAAAATCAACATAGGCGTTAGAGAAATGCCCAGATTAATGGCTAGATTGGGTCTGGGCGGTCTAGGCAAATTTTTTTAGTTTTTTAATAAGGCTAATTGTGTTCTTATTTGATTTTTATTTCATCTTTTTTGGAAATAAACAATTTAATTATTTTTTATTCAGTATATGTCTGAATGTAGCCAAGGATGATTAGTTAATGGAATTCTCAAAGGATCTGCCGATATCAATTTTAGTAATGTAGATTTTATCAACTGAGGTCATTCATGCAATTTGAAGAAAAATAAAAGAGTAAGTTTGAATATTTGTCTACAAATTCAACTTTGTATAAAGTACTCATCATGACCAACTTTAGTCATTTGAGTTTTAATAAATTTTGTTCATGATTATTAATTTTTCATGTTTTTAAATTTTACATATGTATCTTGGCATCAAATTGGATGTAATTGATAAGGTATTATGCTTAACTTTTGTAAATTATTAAAATTATAATACAAAACCTAAGCTCGCCTAGGCCCCTGGGGGCTAGGCACCTGCTCGCCACCCGCCCACCGCCTAGCGCTTTTTAGAACACTGATTAATTTGAAATTTAATTGAATAAACTTATGGTTCGAACCAACTATTCTTTATTGACATACTTTTGAGTAGCTTTCTTTCTTGAGTTTAGTACAAAATTTAGTTTAATGCAGACTTTCTACTTGTTGGAAAAGAGATAATGGTATGTTACACTAAATGATACACTTGTGTTGGTTGCAAGTTATGTTAAATGGATTGCATTTTAGGTTGGTATGGTATTGAATGCTTATTTGTATGGTATGGTATTTAATGTTTGGTTGTTAGGTACTGAATGGTATTGAACGCTTGTAAATTTATGTTGATTTTGTGCAAGGATGTCTGACTTATTGATGCTTGTAAATTCAGGTTTTTTGCAAGGATGTTGTGTTAGGTTGTAAATCAGGTTGTTTATTGAGGCTTGTAAATTCAGGTTTTTGCAATGATGTTGTGTCAGGTTGTAAATGCAGATTGTTTATTGATGCTTGAAAATGACATTGCTATGTCAGGTTTTGAATTGCAAGGAAGTTGTGTCATTTGAATTGCATTGTGTTATATCAGGTTTTTACAAGGATGTTAAAACATTTGATTATAATGTGATATTAACATCCAATGAATATCAAACGAATTAACATTGTTGCAAGAACATCCAATGAACATCAAATGAATTTATATTGTGTTTTAACATCCAATGTACATGTACACCTTCAAAATTTTGCCTGCTTCAAACCTCATATTCACTTTTTGATTGTGTTTGTGACACCATGGGATCTGCAAAAAAATCAATTAAGTGTTGTTAATTAGCAGTAACTTAACCCTTTAAAATAAATTACTAGCAGTAACTTAACCCCTTAAAATAAATTTGAATTTAACTTTGCCCCCTGCAACAGAACTGACGTAACAGATGAGCTGCAACTCAAGCTTGCCATCAAAACTTGGCAAGCTTTTCCACTTATTGATGCTTGAATATTTAATTTATAGTGGAATAACATGTAGATGTAGTAGTAGAAGCAGAGGTGAGAGTTATTGGTGGTGAAGTGAAGATTGTAGTAGTGAATGAGGAGTTGGCGGATTATCCCAACGTCTTAGTGAAACTTTGAATCTCAACCATCGATTTTAATTGCACCAACTTTGAATCTCGACTTTCAGATCACTAAAGAGTATTTTGGACAGTAAAATATGACATTTTTGAAGCTAGCATGTGCCTTGATAGTCAAGGCACATTGACTGATAGTCTTAGGGGGAAAGTGCAAATGAATGTTAATTGGGGGTAAAACTGAATAAACTATATATTATGGGGGAAAATTGCAATTAACCCAATAATAAATTATATAATAATTTGGATAACAATTGACCTTCAACAAATAGAATACTTCTATCAAATCTTTAGCCTTATTACGCTCTCCACTGTTATTTATCTATATGACTAAAGATTCAAAGAAAAATAATTATAAAAATTATTTATACTTTTAATTTAATTAATTAAAAAGGTCAAAGAATATTATGGAGTAAAATCTTGTAACCAAGATATCACTCTCACTATTGCAATGGCCTATTATGGTTTATAGATAATTTATGGTCTCAAATAAATTATGTTAGAAACTTAGGTATAATTAATCAATGTTTGAGAATGGTTGTTTTGATTATAAAATGTATGAAATGTAGAGGGCAAAATGGAAAATCCAAAAGTAGATGCAAGAGCATATTTATAATTTATATATAATTGGGGGCTTCAAATAAATTATATTAGAGACTTAAGTATAATTAATCAATGTTTAATGGGGGTTGGTTTTGCTTGTAAATATTAAGAAATTTGGAGCATAAAAAGGAAAATTCAAAAATAAGAGTTTAAGACATTTCACCATTCATCCAAGGCTTCTGTCATTATAATAGTACAAATAAACAATGCCACAAAACAAAGGTATTGCTATGTAACACCAACACCTAATTGTAACACCATTAAAAATTGGCTAAAAATCTATTTTTTTTTCTCCTCTCATTTACTCCCCTTTTCTTGCTCTCTGCGATCTCTCTTCCTCACATCCTGTAACTTCTCTTCATGTAACCTCCTCATGCGAGAACCTCATCCTCCTATAATCACCTTCCTCTTCATTCAACAACCATCCTCATCTTCGACCTCCTCCAATAACCCCCACTTCCTCTTCCAACAACCCTCCTATACCACCCTCCCTCGCTGCCACGACTTCGATCACATCTACCACCTCCCTCAAGCTCGCAGGGAATGAAAAAAATAAAATAAAAATGAATTAACAAAAAACTCTCGAAACTCCGAATATTGTGAGTTTTATGCAAAATCTCACAGCATATGTTGCGAATTTCAGCTATATTCTCATAGCCTATGAGGCGAGATTTAGCATAAATTTCAAAAATATTATGAAATTTTGTGAAATTTATGCAAAATCTCACAACATAGGCTGCGAGATTTTGATTGAAACGAGCAATATATGCTGCGAAGTTTTGTTGAAATTTCAAAAAAATTCTGAAGGGTGATGATATTACTCATTGGATTATTAGATTACGATAGATTTTGGATGGTGATGTAACAGAATGGAAATGGTGATGTTACAAAGCAACACCCAAACAGATTACTTGTATAACTACTTTGCTCAAATTGGTTAGATTCACTTTAATAAACTTTTATGTTCAGTGTTTATGCAATCGCATCATTGCTCCCAATTTCCAAGCTTTATTTGCCAATTTTATCGTGACAAAGTGGTTTATTTTGCAAGTCTTGGTGGTGCCAATACTTTGGTTGGAGAAATGGAGCTAACTATTAGTACTTCGCATTGATCCCATGTTGCATCATCATGTTGGAATTTAATAGATCCTAAACCAAGACCTTATGTCAACAATCAATGAAGAAAAATTTTAATCAATGCGTACCTGAAGTCGCCATTGATAAAAAAAAATCCTCGTTGCAATCCTCACGTACTAGCAACACGCATTGGAGTGATCTTTCACCTCTCTTGTGTTTCTCAAACCTCACCTCATGGCAAAAGTACGAGATAGAGAATTAGGTTTGGAGTGGAGACCTCAACCATACGTATAAAACCCTAATTATATTATTAGTCCATTATCAATAATAGAATTATAATAGAACTTAAATTGATATCTACACATAAATAATCTCCATATTCAATTTAGTAATACATAGGGGTGGGCATCCCATCTCGTGATCCCGATTTCGACCCGTCCCAATTTTTTTGGGTTCTATTGGGATTGATCAATCCCATCACATCCTGATCTAGAGTGAGATGAGATTGGGATGAAGATTTTCAATCCCGTTCATCCCGTCCCAAACAGATTTTTTTAATATTTAAATGACTATGTAGTATGAATATATGAAACTATTTGTTGACATGACTATTTTATTTGTTGTTTTATTTATTGACACGTCTATTTTATTCTCGCAAGCTTCCATGTGACTCACCTAGATAATGATTCTAACTCAAATGCTCTATCTTCTTTTATTCTCTTCATAACTCTTGACAACAACAATGTGTGCTACTTGTAGTTTTTAAATGACAAATCCATTGACCATTTTCGTTGGCAATGTACAAAAAAATGGCTATCTTCAATAGTAATTCTAAAAGAAAATAAGTAAAAGCTAATGAAATTGGAAAATAACAATCAATGGTTTAAAGTTATATAGTTGTTCTTTGAGTTGTGTATTTGGTAAATCCAAAATTTAGTACATTCTCATCCCTTCCCGTCCCATTCCGAACCCGTTTGGGATGGGACGAGATCGGGATGAGGTTTATCCCGTCCCGACCCCTCCCAATCCCGAACAAATGGGATAGAATAGGGACAAAGTCCATCCCGTCCCATCCCACCCCGTGCCCACCCCTAGTAGTAATACATGTCAAGACATAAAATATGTAATTAAAAACGTGCTTATGATCTTAATCTTGTTTCTTAATTATCACAACTAATTAGATCTAATCAAATAACACTTACCTATAAATTAACAGTCTACGGCCTATAATAATTTGAACATGTAGATCCACCTTAAAGAGAGTTACTAACACTTCATGATTTGTGGCTGGGTAATCAACTCAGCAGGGCATGGAAAGGTGATTGAAATTACGCATCTTAGATCACAAGGAACTGGTGTGGTAAGGTAAACATAATGGGCCCTTTAATTTTTATTTTTATTTTCTTGTTCTAAGTAGTAAATGTGAACTTAGTAATTCTTCTTGTTCAACTAAACTAATTATGCACTAGTATTCATTGATCCGGAAAAATAAAAATAAATGAAAAAGAAAATTGTCTATCTAGTCACTTAACTCTACAACTTGAAATATCCAAGCAAAGACTTCTTTCAAGTTTCAACCAGCTTGATTAAAGCATATATTCCTTCAATCTACGGCTTTGCTAAATAGGGGCACCTTGCATTGTTATGATTCCAACATTTTCAATAAGACATTATTCTTGCCATTTAATTTACAAGTAACTGAACACTTTTCTACTTTATTTGTTTATTTGTGTTTACAATTTTACTTAGGGGTGTTTGTTTTAGCAAACTTCTAGATCAAAGTACTTTGATCCATTAAGAACGTTTGCTTCGTGCTTTTGATTGAATTTTAATTGAAAGCAAAATTTCTAACTCCATTAAGCAAAAACAAAGTTTTTACTAAAAAGTTTTGACTTCTTATGGGAGCTAGATGTTAAACTTCTTACTTTTTAATGGAAAAAAAAGGCCAAGTTTTTGTCAAAATGCTAAAAACCTTCATAACACAACAGTTGATGACACTCCAAATGTTCTTCATCCTATGCAAGCAACCAAGCTATATACTTTCTGTAGAATTCATGAAAACTCACTTATTTTCTTTTCATGTTGGTTTTGACAAGACTGGCAGGTTGACTATGCGCGGATTAATTCTTAATCACATACACGCTAGGTATTATTGCTGGAGTTAATAAGGAAAATTTTCAAAAACTAATCAAATTGACCTTTGAGGCATAGTTTTGGTTAGTGTCATGCCATTTTTTATTTTTTTTGACACTTCTGGCATGACTTGCCACCTTGACTAGGTATTATTGCTAGCCCTTGCCTAGAATTGTTGTTTGCGAGTAAGTCTAGACAACCAAGTTTGGTAGTCATTTTTTGATTAAGTTTTAATTTTTTACATTTTTTATCTATTTTCTTTCAACGATTCTAGCCAGTCAGGTTTAGTAGCCACTTTTGAGCTAAGTTTTGATTATTTTACACTTCTACCCTTTCTATAGATGATGTTTGTAATTATGTTTTAAAGAAAAAGTGTAAAAAAAAATCAAAACTTGGCCCAAAAGTGGCTACCAAACCTGGCTGGCTAGACTTACTCCTTTTCTTTAAAATGAATAAGTCTAGACAATCAAGTTTGGTAGCCATTTTTGGGCCAAGTTTTGGTTTTTTATATTTTTTACCCATTCTCTTTAAAACACAACTACAAACACCATCTATAGAAGGGGTAGAAGTGTAAACAAACCAAAACTTGGTCCAAAAATGGTTACTAAACTTGGCTAGCTAGAATTGTTGCTTCAAAACACAACCACAAACAACATTTATAAAAGGGATAAAAGTGTAAAAAAACCAAAACTTTGCCCAAAAATGGCTGCCTAGAATTGTTGCTCGCCCTATGACGATCCAAAATAGTCGAGAAAGTCATTTTTTGATTGTTTTCGATAGGGGTGGGCATCCCATCCCGCGATCCCAATCTCGTCTCGTCCCCCTTTTTTGGGTCCTATTGGGATTGATCAATCTCATCCTGATCCTGTCCCGTCCCAATCTATGGGATGGGATGAGATCGGGATGAAGATTTTCAATCCTGCCCATCACGTCCAGTCCTGAACCGATTTTTTTAATATTTAATATGAAATATGTAGTAGGAAACTATGAAACTATTTGTTGACCTGACTTTTATTCGTTCTTTTATTTATTGACATGACTTTATTCTCACAAGCTTTAATGCAACTCACCTAGATAATATATCTAACTCAAACTCTTGACAACAACAATGTGTGCTCCTCGTAATTTTTAAATGTCAAACCCATTGATCATTTTCGTTAACAATGTATAAAAAAAATGGCTATCTTCAATAGTGGTTCTAAAAAAAATCGGAGTAAAAGCTATTGAAATGTATAAATAAGAATCAATGGCTTAAAGTTATATAGTTGTTATTAGAGTTGCGTGTTTGGTAAATCTAAAATTTTTCAATGTTGCATGTTAAATTTTCAATCCAAATTTTAGTACATGCTCATCTTGTCCCGTCCCAAACCTGTTTGGGATGGACGTGGTGGGGCTGAGGTCTATCTCGTTCCATTCCGTCCCGATTCCGAACAAACGGGATGAGGTCTATCCCGTTCCGTGCCTACCCCTAATTTTCGACAGTAAAAAAATGATGAGTTTGACGAAGTGGAAGCCGTTGTGTACAAGATATGCATAAAACGCATATCAAGTAATGTCAAGTGCCAATGGTGTTATGGCCTAGTGGTTAGGGCTGTGTGGGTTTGTCCCCCACGTCCTAGCTTCGAATTCCACCTGCGGCATGGTTACTTTCTAATGTGTGTTGACCTATAGGTTGCCCAGTTAATAGGTTATGGGATCCTTAAAAAACCCAACTCACCTTCCAAAAAAAAAAATAATAATGTCAAGTCACACACCCGCAAAAGAACTTCGACATCCAATGTTAATTTTCAAGCTACGGTAAACTTGGCCTGTGGGTTGTGGAGATATTGGTTTGCATTTTGGACGTGAATAGAATGTGGCTCAGAATTGGCCCATGGATTGAGAAATCATTTTGAATTGGATCTTACAAGAATATGGGTTTCCATTTACCAACGATGTTGGGTTTACCAAAAGCCATTCTTTAAAGTTGGTAAGATAGTTGGAACTTTAAACATTGGAGTGGAGAAATGATAAAGAATCATGCCATACAATTCACCCTGTCCAAAAATCCTAGTTGTAACCAAACTTTTAATCCATGCCTCCTCGTTCTCTATATACCGTAATATTTTCATTTTTTTTTTCATTTAAATATTTATGTAATGGTCACGTGTGGAGAAGACCAAGCACGACGTTAATTAAAAAATGTTTAGATTGGAAAGTTAGTGGAGGGTGTGTAGGGGAAAGAAACGACCGTTGAAAACTTGAATGAAAGCGGTGAGGAAGACATCCTTCGAGGATATATGAGAAGCCGCATTGCTTGGAGAACTAAAATACATGTAACCGACCCCAAAAGTATCAAAAATGAGCTTTGATGATAATGATGATGATGAAATATTTATGCTATGCTTAAACTATTACCATTTACTGTTTTTGAAATGCTTAGGAGAAGGACAAACTTCTACCTTTTAACATCTACATGAATTGTATGTGGAGAGGGAGAAGAGATGAAAGGAAAAGAGAAAAGAGAAAAGCAAAAGGTAAGTATTCTTCTTCTTCTCTCCATGTGTGAAAGGAAATAGATATGTTATTCTTTTTAAGCCTTTTGGCTTTCTCTTGTCTCAATGAGAATGAAAGAATAAAACACAAAACTCCGTGAAGTTGAGAAGAAAGGAAGGAAGAGAATGCAAACAAGGGAAACATTCAAAGAAGTGAAAAATAAAGTCATTTTGTTTACATCTCTATTGTTGTGTATAGTTGGGCCTTCACTTATGAGAATGACTTATCATTTCTCCTTTTTTTTTTTCCCTTTATCCCACATCAAACCCTACCATACATTTGCATGCCTATACTTTAATTTTCCTTTTTTATTTTTTGTCTAATTGTTTGTTACTTAGGAATCTAGCTTGAATTACATTTGGGAATTGGTAGACATGTACATATAAATAATTGAAAAGTATATAGATTTATGCAATAATATGAACACTTGTGATATAATTAAACTAATTTTTTTTAGCTTTACCTTGAGGAATGTGTTTCTCATGGAAGTGGTCTTTATCATAAGGGGGGTTGATTGAATGATTGTTGGACCTTTCTCAAAATCCTTTTTCTGGTATCTTCATTCATTAGCTTATTCAGATATTATTAGCAATACCTAAAAAATGTAGAAGATTTGGAGTTTGATTAAGAGACAAAAGTGATGAACTAAATAATTAATATAAATGAATGAAACTTTTGAAACAGTCATCTATGCAAATTCAAACATTTTTTTCCAAAATTTGACTTACATAATCTACTTAAGCGACCCATGATATATTACATGTTTAAGAGTCCTCGCAATCTACCTAAATGACACAATATAATTAAGCCACATGTCACGTGCTGACCTTTTTCCCTCGGCTAACACGCTGCCCACTAGTGTCACACTCCCGTCGGACTAACTAGTCAAGACACTTCGATGCTTGGCTAATGCTAAGTGATGCTACGAAAGCTTAAGTGAGGAAAATGCTAAGGCACAAATGTTTAGGCTTTTTGAAAGAATGCTTTGTATTGCTTGAGAGAGTTGTACAAGTGTTTTCTCTATGATCTCTACAAATGAATGCCAAGGCCTATTTATAGGCCCTTAAAGTCCTAGAGGCTTCTAGCCTAGAACCTTCCACAATCCTCCTTCAAAGGAGTATTCTCTATGCATCTAGAAAGTTCTCACCTCCAAAGGAACCAAAAATTACAAGGAGGCTTCTAGAAAATACTACACAAATCTATACAAGGGTGTTCTAGACTCATCCATGCTAGAACACTCTAGAGAAAGCTAAGCTAGAATGTCCAAGAGCACTCTAGAACCTTCCGGAGGCATCTAGAGAAAGCTAAGCTAGAGTGTCCAAGAGCACTCTAGAACCTTCCGGAGGCATCTCGAAAAGCTTGCTGCACCATCGGGCCTTTGCGGGCCTACTGCAAGTGCCCATATGATGCCTTGGATGCCTTGTTGCCTTGGTGAGGGATATTTTTAGAGATGGCTCGTGACATTCTCCCCCACCCAAGTCCTTGACGACCCCGTCAAGGTCGTGCCTCGAACTCCGCGATCTTGCCCTGGAATTGCCATAGGTCGCCCTCTTTCTCCCATGAGGCCTCACTGTTCGGTAGTCCCTTCCATCGAATGAGATACTCATTATAGCTTGGCACACCCCTCCGTCGGATGAGCCTCTTTGCCTCGATGCTCTCGATCTTTCGATCAAAGGAAGTCACGACCGCGGTTGGTGCCCGATGTGACTCGCCCCTCGTTGGATCTTCTTTATCACCATGGTAGGGCTTGAGCATGCTCACATGGAACACCGGATGAATTTTGAGTTTGGGCGGCAACTCAAGCTTGTAAGAAACTCTCCCGACCTTCCGTAGGACGGGAAATGGCCCTTCGTACTTCCGCACTAGTCCCTTGTGCACCGAGCGGAAGACCTTGAACTGTTGTGGCAGCAACTTGACCATGACCATGTCGCCCACTTGGAACTCGAGAGGGCGTCTATGCTTGTCTGCCCACTTCTTCATCTTCTTAGACGCCTTGTCCAAGTACGCCTTCGTTATATCAAGCTGCTCATGCCACCCTCGTGCAAGCTTGTACGCAGCGGGGCTGCTACCCGTGTAGCCCGACGCAACGGCTTGTGGAGTCAAGGGCTGCTGGCCCATGACGATCTCGAACGGACTTTGTTGCGTTGATTCGGACCGCTGCAAGTTGAATGAGAATTGAGCCACATCCATCAACCTGGCCCAATTCTTCTGGTTGGCACCCACAAAGTGCCTCAAGTATAACTCCAACAAGGCATTCACCCTCTCTGTTTGCCCATCGCTTTGCGGGTGAAAGCTTGTTGAGAAGTGTAGACCCGAACCCAAGAGCTTGAATAACTCTGTCCAGAATTTTGCTGTGAACCTTGGGTCCCGATCACTTATGATGCTCCGAGGCAAGCCCCAATACTTCACCACATGCTGAAAGAACAACTTGGCGGCTTGCTCGGCTGTGCAATCACGTGGGGCAGGTATGAAAGTCCCATACTTGGAAAAGCGATCAACCACCACCATAATAGAGCCATACCCATCAGACTTGGGCAAGGCCGATATGAAATCCATCGATACACTCTCCCATGGCCTTTCTGGAATCGGCAAAGGCTGCAATAGTCCTGCCGGTACACGTTGCTCTATCTTGTCTTGTTGGCACACAAGACAAGTCTTCACATAGGCCTCGATATCGTCCCGCATATGAGGCCAATAGTAGTTCACCTCCAAGAGTGCCAATGTCCGCTGCATCCCCGGATGGCCAGCCCACATTGAATCGTGGCACTCCTTCATGATGTCTCGCCTAAGATTATCCCACTTAGGCACATAAATGCGACAACCGACGGTGTAGAGCACCCCATCCTCTACCCAAAACTGTCGAGTCTTCCCCTCCTTGGCCATCTCCATGAGTCCCTTGGCCAAGGGGTCTTGAGAAGTCCCCTCCTTGATCCGATCAAGAAGGTTGCTAGCGGCGCTGCTTGCGCTAGCGAGCATGGCCTTTCGGCTGAGAGCATCAGCAACAACATTAACTTTGCCCGGCTTGTACTCCATGACATAATCGAACTCTGCTAAGAAATCTTGCCACCGAGCTTGCTTGGGGCTGATCTTCTTCTGATTTTGAAAATAACTCGTAGCCACATTGTCGGTCATGATGGTAAACCGACTCCCAAGCAAATAGTGCCTCCAAGTCCGCAAGCAATGAATGATGGCTGTCATCTCCTTGTCATGCACTGGATACCGTCTCTCGGTATCATTGAGCTTGCGAGACTCATAGGCTATGGGATGCCCCTCTTGCATAAGCACCCCTCCGATGGCAAAGTCTGATGCATCGGTGTGAAGTTCGAACGACTTAGCATAATCGGGCAAGGCCAAGACAGGTTTCTCGGTGACTGCCTTCTTCAAATCATCGAACGCCTCTTGGCATTTCTCACTCCAATGCCACTGCACCTTCTTCTTCAGCAAGTCGGTCAGTGGGGCTGCTCTCGCCGAGTAGCTCAAAATGAATCTCCGATAATAATTGGCCAGCCCAAGGAAAGAACGTAGCTCCGAAACGTTCTTGGGTGGCTCCCATTCATTGATGGCCTGCACTTTGTCCCGTTCCATCATGATCTTTCCAACCTTGATGCGGTGCCCCAAGAAAGACACCTCGTCTTGGGCGAACGAGCACTTCTCCAATTTCACGTACAGCTCGCTCTCCCGTAATGCTTGGAAAACCTGTCGCAAGTGATGCACATGTTCTTCCAAGTTGTCGCTATACACGACGATATCGTCGAGATAGACGACTACAAATTTATCCAAGAAAGGCTGAAAGATTTTGTTCATTAAAGTGCAGAAAGTAGCCGGGGCATTGGTGAGACCAAAAGGCATCACCAAGAACTCATAAGACCCATAGCGAGTGACGCATGCCGTCTTTGGCTCATCTCCTTTGGCTATGCGCACTTGCCAATACCCCGATCGGAGATCAAGTTTAGAAAAGTACCTGGCTTTACCGAGCCTATCGAAAAGATCGGCAACCAAAGGAATTGGATACTTGTTCTTGATGGTTACTTTGTTAAGTGCTCGGTAATTGATGCACATACGCAAGGACCCGTCGTGCTTGCGTTGGAACAATACTGGTGCACCGAATGGGGCCTTGGATGGCCGAATGAACCCCGCGTCCAGCAGCTCCTTGAGTTGCTTGCGTAGCTCTTCCAACTCTGGCGGTGCCATCCGATAAGGCGCCATGGCTGGAGGCCTAGCCCCTGGCTCCAGCTCGATCATATGATCGACTTCCCTTCTTGGAGGAAGTCTCTTGGGTAGCTCTGGAGGCATGACATCTTTGTACTCTTTCAAAACCGCAGCTACCTCCTTCGGAACCTCGCTGGGTTGAGGCCCATCTTCGATCAACGTGGCCACAAATGTTGCTTGCCCCTTTTGCACGCCTTTCTTCACTTGAATGGCTGACAACATCTTGGCCTCCACGATCTCCCAAGTGACAGGGACAGAGCATGCTTCTCGATCATTTGCAATAGTCATCGACCCGTCCCTTTCTAATGTCCATGGCTTCACCGTATCCATGAACTTCATGCCCAGCACCAATGAGAAGTCGTCCATCGTGACGACAGTCAGGTCCACCGTCCCCTTCCATTCGCCCAAATGAAGGGAGACGCCTCGTGCTACACCATGGATAGGCACCGGTGCTGTGTTGACAGTCTTCAAGGTGCCTGGCTCCTTGGTGTACTGCACGCCCAGCCTTGTTGCCTCCTTCAAAGCAACAAAGTTGTGCGTTGCACCCGTGTCGACGAGTGCCTTTGAAGCCTTGCCATTTACCTTGGCTTCCACAAACATAAGAGCGGATTTCTTCGAACGGGGCAGCGTACTTACCTTAGCCACGTTGCTTTGCTCTACCGTAGCCTTAACGCTGCTTAGCAAGCGCAAAGTCCCCATTTGCGCCTCGTCCCCCGATGATTCCCCGGACGATCCACTCTTGCCAGCGATCATCGCATTGAGCTTCTGTCGCTATGGGAACTCCCTAGCCTAGTGCGGCCCTCCGCACAAGAAGCAGTCGCGGTTTTTCACCTTGCTATCCGAAAAGGACTGCTTGGCTTTGTCCTTCCTCTCGAATTGCTTGCCGCTGCTGCTACTGCTGCTTCTTTCGGTAGGTTTTGCTCCCCCACCTTTTCCCTTGCTGCCGCCCTTGTGGCTTTTCGAATCAGCCTTGTATTCGAACAAGGATTCGGCAACTGCGATGGCATCCGCAAGTGATTGAACGTTGCGTCTCTTTAACTCTTGCTCAGCCCATCGTTGTAGTCCATCCATGAAGTAGACGAGTTGAGTCTTCTCCGGCATGTCCGAGACTTCAAGCATAAGAGAAGTGAACTGCTTGACGTACTCTTTGATCGACCCTGTATGCTTCAGTCCACGCAGCCTCTTCATAGCAACTTCCTCCGCATTCTCCGGATAGAATTGCCGCTTGAAATCCACCTTGAACTCGTCCCAAGTCTTAAGCGAGCAAAGACCCTTCTTGATATCCGACTCACGCCTCCTCCACCAAAGGATGGCATCATCACCCAAGTACATGGTGACGGTGGTGATCTTGGACTCATCGTCGTCCAAGCGCATCGCGTCGAAATATTTTTCAACACTCCATAGGAAGTTGTCGAGCTCCCTAGCATCGCGCTTCCCATGGTACCTTGGCGGCTCGGGCACCTTCATCCTTGGTCCCTCTCGTACAGTAGCACTACCTGCCACAACCGCCTTGCATAGGTTGACGTCCGATTGCAAGGACTCAACCTGCTCCCGGATGGCTTGGAGCTGCCCCATCAGCGTGTCCTTGAGCTGGCCCATCTCGTTGCGCATGGCATCCGCAACTTGGTTGACGAGAAGTTGAGTCTCGTCCTTGGCTTCTACAGTGCCAAGCTCAAGGTCATGGACGCGGCTATCGAGTTGCTCGACATCCATAGTGACGCTTGCCAACGTCCCATTGAAGGACTCAACCTTCTGTTCCATCTCCCTGACGCTGTCTTGGAGATCGCCCACGGTCAGCTCCACCTTGGCCATACGATCCTCAAGCATGCTGGTCCGACTAGTCTTTCTTCCAGTCTCCTCGACCACGGACCCTCCAACAGCACTCTCTTTGTTTCCCAACATGATCAGATTGCTCCGCACCTAACCTTCGTACACACAGCAGCTAGCACAACGCAACTTCAGCAAGACCGCCCCTACGATCGTCGCTGCTCTGATACCACGTGTCACGTGCTGACCTTTTTCCCTCGGCTAACACGCTGCCCACTAGTGTCACACTCCCGTCGGACTAACTAGTCAAGGCACTTCGATGCTTGGCTAATGCTAAGTGATGCTACGAAAGCTTAAGTGAGGAAAATGCTAAGGCACAAATGTTTAGGCTTTTTGAAAGAATGCTTTGTATTGCTTGAGAGAGTTGTACAAGTGTTTTCTCTATGATCTCTACAAATGAATGCCAAGGCCTATTTATAGGCCCTTAAAGTCCTAGAGGCTTCTAGCCTAGAACCTTCCACAATCCTCCTTCAAAGGAGTATTCTCTATGCATCTAGAAAGTTCCCACCTCCAAAGGAACCAGAAATTACAAGGAGGCTTCTAGAAAATACTACACAAATCTATACAAGGGTGTTCTAGACTCATCCATGCTAGAACACTCTAGAGAAAGCTAAGCTAGAATGTCCAAGAGCACTCTAGAACCTTCCGGAGGCATCTAGAGAAAGCTAAGCTAGAGTGTCCAAGAGCACTCTAGAACCTTCCGGAGGCATCTCGAAAAGCTTGCTGCACCATCGGGCCTTTGCGGGCCTACTGCCAGTGCCCATATGATGCCTTGGATGCCTTGTTGCCTTGGTGAGGGATATTTTTAGAGATGGCTCGTGACACACAGCTACCATCCCTGCCATAAGAAAAAACCTATTGATATTGCCAATTGTTTCTGATCCAGGAGGCAAGTTAACACCATATATGAATTTGGACCTTTCTCAAAATCCTTTTTCTGGTATCTTCATTCATTAGCTTATTCAGATATTATTAGCAATACCTAAAAAATGTAGAAGATTTGGAGTTTGATTAAGAGACAAAAGTGATGAACTAAATAATTAATATAAATGAATGAAACTTTTGAAACAGTCATCTATGCAAATTCAAACATTTTTTCCAAAATTTGACTTACATAATCTACTTAAGCGACCCATGATATATCACATGTTTAAGAGTCCCCGCAATCTACCTAAATGACACAATATAATTAAGCCACAGCTACCATCCCTGCCATAAGAAAAAACCTATTGATATTGCCAATTGTTTCTGATCCAGGAGGCAAGTTAACACCATATATGAATTTGGAGACTTGCTTATCCTGATGCCAAACATATCGTACTCATCATTATCATGGCAAAATAGTACAACATTTATCATAGTTGAGTCTACTAGATAATCCCATTTCGATATTCATTAACTAGTATTTGAGTTTTGGTTGGTAAGTTTGAGTGAGGAAGATCTAGTCATGATTAGTAGTTTACCCATGGTTCCTCCAGAAGTTTCACGCTTATCAAACTTCAGGTTTGGCATGGGCTGACTCCTCAAGCAATGTGCTCGAGTTGCACCCCTAGATTTAAAAATTTGTGATTACATGTTATAAATTAACAACGGAAATGTTTTGGGAAGAGGAATGTAATTAGGGGGAGAGGTATCGAAAACCTGTGCTCCATGTGTGACCATTTTGAGCACAGCAGGTAGGGTGTTTTTCACACAAAACATTAAGAAAGGAAGGTTAGGTTCGTCAGTGGACAGTGTGTGTGCACCACCACCCCATGCAAGTTGTGAATTTCATCTTCTATATGGAGGAATCTCTACAGCGCCAATCTCGGGCCAAAAAACAAAACAAAATAGTTGTCTGTACTCACTCCCGTTCGTGTGGAAAGGGTGTAGAACAATTCTTACAAAATAAAAGGCAATGGAAATGTTGCAATAGCTTGATCGAAAAAAAAAAATGGGGTTGAGTATGGCCCTACGACCATCCACCTGGTCCTGCAGTTTCCAAACAAAATGAGCAATTAAAGAGGATGGCCCAAATGCAGTGTTCTTTCCTGGCATCCAAACATATATAGGCTAATTATAAGAAAAAAATTCTGAGTTTTACATTAGACACTAAAAGGGAAGCTTTCATAGTTGTGGGGAGTCTAGGAGATGATTATTAAGACATTGGTAAAATGTTTTGCCTGATCTCTTTGCTGGTTATAAGAGTTCAAGAACCAAAAAAAAATTGACAGTATTAGTTAAGTTTAATTTCGATGTGCTACCAAACAGTAAAATTTGTAAATGCTATTGACTTACACTGAAAGAGATGAACAACGATATGAAGACGTAGCAAACATCATGCATTACATATGTACAAATGAAACAAACAAGTAAATTAATTTCACCCATCCATCCATCTCCCCCATTCTGGCCATTGAGAGTTTGCAGAGTTTTTCCTCTACTTTATATTATTCCAATTTCCCTTCCCAATAAAATGGAGGGAAAAAGAAAAGAAAACAAAGCAAGAGCAATAGAGATAGAGATGTCCTTCATGGAAAACCAAGACTCCTATAAGATAAGAATGCAATAGAGTCTCTCTTCTAAGCCTCCATCCACTTCTTTTTAAACTAACAAGCTCTTCCTCTACCATTGTCTTTCCTCTTCATCTTCTTCTTCTAAAATCTACAAATGACACTAGCAATGGAGGAGAAATTTGATCTTCGAAACCCAGTAATAGACATAGAAGTAGACCATCAATCTTATATAGTTCATTCTCTATTTGCCTCTGAGTCGGACCATATGCCATGTAACAACTATGTTTCAATCTACAAAACTAAAGACTTGGACATATCTATTCGCCGGGAAGCAATATCACTCATTCTCAAGGTTGGCTAGATAAACATCACTAAATCAAATCCTCATGTTTTGATTGAATTCTTCTCGGTTTGTATGGTTTTCTCATGTGTTTTTAGTTCATTACAGTTACAGTTCTCCTGCAAGTTCGATTCATGTGTTCAGTATCTAGCTGTGAATTACCTTGATCGGTTTATCTCCACACAAGAAATTACGGTAAATATTGAAGCGGATTGAGTGAGAGTTCTTTGTTTTTTCAGTTTCAATAGATTTACTAAAGTTGATGTTTTTTAGCAAGGAAAGGCATGGATGTTGAAGCTCATTTCGATCTCTTGCATTTCTCTAGCTGCAAAAATGTATCAAATAGATTTCTCCATTACTGATTTTCAGGTGAGACTTTGAGAGAAGATAAGATTTTTGTTCATTCTCTATTGTGTTTGAGATCTTGATTGACTGATTGATATCTCAGAGTGAAGAAGGATTCATCTTTGATGGCCGAACCATTCACAGAATGGAGCTGCTGATTCTGGGATCTCTCAACTGGAGAATGCGATCAATCACGCCTTTCTCATTCATTGATTTCTTCATTTCTGCGCTTAAACTAGAACAAGATCCACCACTAATACAAACTCTTAAATCTCGCACTGAAGAGATCATTTTTAAATCTCAACACGGTAAAACAAAGCATCTTCACTCTCATTATTGGATCTCAATAGCATTAGTTCATTTATTGAAATGTCGTTTTGGTTATTACAGAAATCAAATTGTTAGAGTTCAAGCCATCAATCCTTGCTGCTTCAGCTGTTCTCTCAGTTTCTCGCGAAGTCCTTCCATCACAATTTGCTTACCTTCAATCGGAGATTTCCTCTTGTGCACATGTAAATAAGGTACACAAAACCTACACTAAAACCCCTCATAAATCTCAACCCCTTTTTTTAAATCTTTAATTTGATGGTTTTTGTTGGTGTTGCAGGAGAAGTTATTATTGTGTTGTAATGTAATGCAAGAAATAGTGATGGATGGGTTTAATGCACCACCAATGCTAGATATGGTTTCGAGCTCAAGAACACCAGATAATGTGCTTGATCTTCGCTACTCATCAACATGCTCCTCAACAGTGGTAAGAACATCAGATCAACGAGGAGACATGAAAAGGAGAAAGATTGGAGAGGATTACAAGAGTAGTACTTGGCAGTTTTCGCAAATTCAACATTATTAATTGCCCAATCAATATGAATGGTTGCATGAATATTAGCAGCGAAGAAGCAGAGCAGTGACGTTGAAAAGAAATAAGAATAGACATTGAGAGTCGGACCAAATCACTGATGCCTAATCTCGTACGATCTCTCTCTTTTTGTGTTTGAAAAATGGTCCCAAGACAAACATGGACAGGAAGAACAACTTTGGAAAAGATGGGAGTAATGATAATTGAGGGTTAAGTGGGAAATTTTGTGTTTATTGTTTTAGGCTGAGATGGGGGTTTGGTAATAAGATCATGAGATTCTGGTAATGGTAAGTATGAATATATGATCAAATATAAATGAGTTTTCAGTTCAACTGATGGCCAATTCTAATATTATGATTGTTGTATTTATTTCAAGATACCAAAATAATCTACATATAAGTGAATGTTGTAACTTGAGAATAAGAATATGGAGGGGTTGTGTGATGTAGCAATGTGCAAACAACCAAGGTCTACTGATAAAAATGTCGATAATCTTGCAAAAGCACAGGTATATCAAAGAGTAGAAAAAACTGATTCAATTTATCAACTATACACTAAATATTAATATAACAACAGTTGGATGGTTGTGGTTTGTTTTTCATTATTGTTAGAACGAACAATTTGCTAGCCCATGATACAGAGCATCCATATACACTAAATATTGGCAATGATGGTTTAGATGGTAGAAGCAGGATAACAGGTTGTACGATGAACTTCAGGTTTTTTGATTAATAAATTTGCCGATGGTTTCTAAGAAAAGAAAAAAAATGGTTATGATGAAAAGAACTTTGATTAAAACCACAAATTGTGTTGTAGGAATGGATTGCTTCATCATTACATGTTCCATGATGACTTAAGAAAATAATCAGTCTGGACCTTGCACCATATTGCAGTGTTCATCTATACTCAAATAGAAAGCAGGGTGTTCAATACATTTTAAAGCGTCGCAACAAAGACAATCTGGATTCAAGGATGGGACGGGGTGCCAATTTTCTAGTAATGCCTCCAAGGTAACAACCGATGTGAACTGACTACCAACTCACCGTCTAGTAATGTTCCATCCCCTGAATATTATTGTAGGTGAAGAAACTTAAGACTGGAAAATTATAAATACATGATCAACAACTTCGAGTTTTCTATTTACTGTTTTTTTATGGAATTTAACTTGGACTTGAAATACATTAGAAACTGAGAGACAACTTTGAAGATGGTAATTAACACAGCCTTTTGGGTGGAAATACACAAATATCAACATTTTTTTGTCCCAAAACATGTACAGCAAGAAAACAGTCTCCGAACTTTCAATGAAGTTGTCAAGGAACTGAATTAACTCCAAACAGATATGAAAAAGACCATTTTACATAAATATATTCATGATTTTTCTCTAGCTAGCAAGGGACCATTTGATGGTCCCCCAACAAATAAAATATCGCAAATCGATCCAAGGATCTTATAGTAGGGTTGATGATGGGTATCTTACCTTACCTTACCAATACATAGTTCAATTTAATTTTGTCTGTTCTAGAAGAAAAGCGAATGTAATTATTGGTTTCGATCAGACACGGTTAAATTTTGTAAGTCTGAGTATCGGGATGTTGGTTTGGATCAATGGTTCATATAGTTAGATGGTAAAGTTTAGGTGAAGATTGATATTATTGCCTCTGTGGTACCAACTGAACATATGTATTTGATCAAGTGGTTTCAGTAACCTCATCTGAATATCTTTTGAGAATGAATATGTCTTTGATATTGGGACTATTTAGATAGTGTGGTCCAGGTCTGGGTTTTCTTGTTTGTCATCAATGGTGTAGATATAAAATTTTCTTAATGTTGTAGTTGTTGTTTTTTCCATTTTCTTTTTAAGGTTATAGGCCTGAACCTTGGTCTTCCCACCCTGAAACTTGTGGTTATATAGCGAAGTGAGTGAGTCTGTGTGTGCCGAGCATGAGTGAGGTGTCTAAGTTTATATTGATTATTGAAAATTCTAGGTCAGATTCATAGTGGAATCTGCCGCACATAATGAAGATACCCCATGTGAAAGTCTGAGTCAAACAATGGAAGAAGAAGAATGGTTCCCTAGGGAGGCCAATGACCCAAGTGTAATTGCTTCAACTCAAAAGTACACATTTCCTTTAGGGTAGGGAATCCAGTGTCAACCTTTTATCTTGTCATCAATGAGACCCGGAAAATTAAGTTCACAAAGAAAAAAAGAAAGAAAGAAAGAAAACCATTAAGAGTGATTTAGTGTGTTGTGGGGAAATGAGAGCTTTGATTTCAGGGAGAATGCAATGCAGTTTGATCAGAGCAGAGCAGAGCAATTAAGCTGTAGGGTCTGTGCAGGAGGAGAGTCACATGGAAGCCGAGATACTCGTAATGGGAGCTGCAGGACTGATGTATTAACCATGTTTTTCAGTTTCGTACATTGGTCGAGCTGTTCATCTCAGTTTTCGCACTCTAACCAATGTCTGCTGTTCTGCAAACTCATCATTCGCGCATTTATGACTATATGATTCGTGTTGATGGAGTAATGATAGAACAACCTATGCTTTTATTAAGAGTTGTGCAACTATCTCTTGAGTTGAATGTCTTTTAACCATGTTAAGTGTGAGTGTTCAGTTGAAACAGGAAAGTTTTCATTAGATCAACCTCGAATAATTTACATGTTATGGTCATTTGCCTATACAGTCAGACTACTTGAGTTAGGAGTTGGCTCACTGTTATCCTTTCAAACTGATCATGAGAAGGTGATCTACAAGTTGATAACTCCCGAGATATAATTTTCATGGTGGGACGACATTCTGGACTGATATCTAAGCATGAAAATGCCAATTTTGCAACAAAAATGAGTTTGCTGAGTACTTCTGCAGTTGGGGTTGGAAGGCGTTGGTCCAATATATCCTTTATGAAGATATTTCCGTAATTGATTCCAGATGAGGGAAGAGAATAAGATGACGATGTAATGTAGGAGATGAGTTCACCCGGATGTCTTCCCATCATTATTTCTAACAGAAATTCTAAATGGCGAGGAAGTGGGCGAGGAAATCAGCGAGGGAGAGAGGGGACCACCCATCCCCCTCGGGATGCGCACACGAAAAATGATGGCACACATCCCAAGGGGGATGGGCGGTCCCTTCTCTCCCTCTCTCCCTCCCTCGCTGATTTCCTCGCCCGCTTCCTCGCTGTGTAGAACAGCTCTATTTCTAATGCTAACACTCCAAAGCTATAGACATCGCACTTTTCAATCACCTTTACTGTGTAAGCAAGCTCTGCAACAAATATAAATGTGCATGTGTTTCAAATTTATGTTAGTTTCGCAATGGGAGTAGTATAGAACAAAAGATATTGTGGCTAACCTGATTAAAATGTATGTCCGAGACAAATTGCCAAGACTTTATGAACATTTTGGTTGGGGGCTAGTCCTCAGCCCTTGAGATGAATACATCTGTTGATTTGAAATCATAGGATCGGTAGATATTATAGATAATAAATTCATTTTTTACTTATGTAACTTGATCTTTGTTAGTATCGTTTATAATGAAAATAAATAATGATTGAAAAATAAAAATAAAAAAACTTTCAATTCCATTGAGACAGAGAAGAAAATTTTTCTTGAACCAAGCTAGTCAGGAATGGAAACAGAGGTGGTGTTTGTTTTCATTCTGATAATTGGAGTCCTTGAGGTGACTTTGGATGATTATATGAAAGATGTTTTGCCTATTTTATTTTCACCAATTGGACTTGAAAGAAGAAAATTTTCTTGAGGTGACCTTGTTTCCATTCTAATAATTGGAATCAGAAAGCTAGATCTAGAACAAGTCTCTTGATGCTCACTTTTTGAAACATCTGTCTCTACAAGCACAAAGCTGGTGCTTGGAGAAGAATAAGTTTTGAAATAGAACTAAAATGTTCTGAAATTTTGTTTCATACTAGAAAAAACACCTTTAAAAAAAAATTTGTAGCTCAAAACAACCGTAACACTTTGGTGAGAAGCTTGCCTCTGGTTCAAAAAGGAAGGGGGCGGAAGCAAACCCCTAGCCAGAGACGAAGCTGCAGCACTTCCGATCAAGAAATTATTGAGAAGCTTGCCTTGGTCAGAGACGTAAGCAAACAAAGTATTCATCGATTAACAGACCAACGCCCTTTTTAAACCATCTGAAACCTTGGAAAAACACTGAATCGCTATGATTTTTTAATATGCAGTTTTCATTCTTTTTGGATGTGGTAGGAGGCAGTCACATCACCTGAGAGAACCAAAATGCAAACAATACCACGACATGGCCAACATTTGACAATAGAGGGTCCTATAACCATATCTGCAATTACCATGATCATCCAGTCTACAAAAAGTGAACAGGCATGCAAATAACAATTCTGTTTTAAAGATCTAGATCTGAGGTTCAGCTAAAATGGGGACCTATGACTGTTAGTTGATAACAAAATCCGTTTATACAAAAAACGAGCTCCAAACAAATAAAAGAATGATAGTTTCACGATTCCAAGAGCTCTGCACTAGCAATGACTTGTGACCTCAGTAAGCATTAAGAGAAAAACACCTCGTCAATAAAGACGACCAGGATATAGCCATGATGAGAGAAGTGTTTCAGTCTATTTGTATATACTGCTGCTGCTCTTTTAGCTGTCTATTCTTTCAAAGAAATACAAGTAGCCCATATCCTTAGGAGGATTAATGGATGCGCCAACCTTGTCATCGTTGAAGATCACCCATCTACCATCTTTGAACACATGCGCCACATAGTGCCCGCATTGTGTAGATGTGCCAATGTGACTAATAAGCCCGATAAGCTTGTACTCTGCATAAACAAAGGCAAAGAGACATCAATGGATTGTCTTATGGACATCAGACCACATCTGAAGGTCAAGGAATAAAGGTCCTAATTAGGTTAATCTTGTTAACCATAGACATATAGACACCAGTCATTCAAGGGGTGGCCTTCCTCACTGGGTATTGTAGATCATGCATGATATTAAAGGGCTAAGAGTTCATGTTAACTAAACAAATATTGAAAATCAAAGGTCAAACAGTGCCAATTGTGTGCCTGATTAGAAAATATAAAGTGAGAGGAACTAACTTCCACTTCCATCAGGCAATGCTGCATCTGCAGCAGTATTTGTACCGCTTGACGTAGCATCCATATCTGTTGGTTCAGAGACAGCAGGCTGACTAAATATCCAATCTGTCGCTTTCTCAATATCACCACCCTGTTTGTAAAAGAATTAAAAACAGTTGGTTTAGTGTTTGTTTGGGTCATTTCTTTTGTATAATAATTTTTCAATAAATTTCAGATATTTAAAAACGTTTAAACAAATATAAGAATCTTACAGATGCTCTTAATGCTTTTTGAGCAACCTCTTCTTGAAATCCAAAAGAAACCAAAGTATCGACTTTTGATTGGTCAACTGCAGATGGCTCATCTTGAGATATAGGATCATCTATATCTGGGAAACAGAAAAAAATGCACGTTGTCATTGAAAACCTTGCTGACACCCAGGAAAATGCTTGCTTTTTCACATGAAGATAAATCAAGAAATCAGATGATCTTTTCGAGTTAAAATGTATCATTAGGTTATAATACCAGGATCTTCCATGTGAGATAGCAACCAATTCATTGCTTCCTCTACTCCAACATTGGAGGTGTTAATTGCAGCTTTCTGACAATGAAGATAGTTGAATCCCATGCCTGCGAGCTGAGAAACAATGTCTTCATTGGCTGTTGGCTTACTTGATTCAGCCTTCTGGCCTTCAGTTACTGCAAAATAGAAACAAGAATATTACCAATTAATGTCCTTTTCACAATAGTGGTGCAGTGGTTCCCCTTGCCCTACCAGGCTACCAGCACAACCAAAGGCATATTTGTGTTGAAATGTGAAGATAAATGTGCTGCATTTTGAGTATTGCAAGAATATCCAGCATATGCACCTAATGTTGCTTTTGGACCTTACCCACTTGGATAAGGCTTTTTTTAAACTTAAGAAAAGCAACTTAGTTATAAACCACAAAGACCGTGAGGAACTTACCAGCTTCTGGTAATAGATCTTCCCCTGGCTGAAGACCCTTACTGCGCATGTGACTAATATCTATGACATCGGGCACATCAATATAGACATCTGGAGAATCACATAGAAGATAATATCCAACATTAAAAATTAGATCCAGACTAATGAGAGATGGAGAGAGAGACAGAGAGCAACATACCAAGCTTTTTGGGGACCCAACCTTCCTCCATAACAAATTTACGCATGTGCAATACCAGATAATCTGGGAATGACGTCAAGCCAGCAGTTCTGCAGGAAAGTGAGCCAAATGAAAATTGTACAACTGTCTCAGGTTACTGTAATTAAAGACATAGCTAGATAACAATAAGCTAGCAACAGTTGACGTACTAATTCAATGTGCAAATACATGTCACCAAGATGCATGAGAACAATGCTAACATTCTGAGGGTGGAGTCAGCACCTCAAGGTCAGTTAAGGGTGGTGATGGTGAGCTAATGTAGACGTTGATGGTCGTCAAGAAAGGTGTGGAAGATCCTGTGGTAGGAAGAGATCCATGCCGCAGGCTAGAGGAGGGAGATCTAGTGTGCATGGGAGCGCTAGCATCAAGGAGAGAGTCAGTTGTAAGTTTTCATTAGGAAGAAGATTATTCAAACCTGAATACAGAAGGTTAGTGTCAGCAGTAGCGAGAAAATAGAGGGCTACTATTCTGACTCACAGGTTGGAAGTGGAGTTCTGCACCCTATCTTCTAATCCTCGTTGTTCCAAGTTTGGCTTGTGCCAAGTAGGTGGGGCATAGTTAAAAAGTAATCTGTTTCGGGTTTGAAGCCGTTGTGGTAATCTCTGGGTTGGGGCTGGATCAAGTATGCCCATTACTCATTCTTTTATGAGGTCCAATCCAAGGATTCAGCTCTTCTTCTTTGGGCTCCAAATAGAAAAGAAACAATCTATGGGAGAAAGCAAGCTACCACTGCTATCATTGGTATTTCTAGGGGTGGGCACGATCCGGGATTGGGTTTGTCCTGGTCCCGGTCCAGTGAAATGAGACGGAACAGTCCGAGATAAGAGGATTTTTTTGGGCAGAACCAGTTAGTTCCAACCAAACCATGCCATCCCGATTCAAAATGTTCACTTCCTCTCCCAAGTTGGCTCAAGCACAAGTCCTTGTCGTCTCCGCCATTGTTCGAAAGGGGGAGAATTACGAGGAGCTGATTGGGAAAAATGAAGAGGGGAAAAAATTCCATGAAGAGAAGAATAATTATCCAATGATGATAAAGGATAATCAAGAAGGGTAAGAAACATGAGTTGATCATCATCAAAATACATGAAAAGATGAGAAGTAGAAGAGGTACCAACCCCAAACCCATCAGCAGAAAAAGTGGGATGATCAAAGATAAATGGGAGGGGGTTAGGATCAAAGATCTTTATCTCGATCTCGTCACTCTACTCCACTCACTACTTCTTTTAACTTGCTAATCTCACCTTTAGGGCTAACAAGGCCAGTGATCCAATGATTTCCGAAGCACACAGAATACACAACTATGGTTGGAATTGAAGAAAAACGAAGATCAGATCGGCAAATTGGAGGATCTAACGAAAAAGAAGAAAAACATAGAGGTTTTGTCATAGTAAGTGACGTCTCCGTCAAAGTAAGTGACGTGTGCGCCGCCCTCGACTAGGGTTTTTACCTTTGCAGTGTCACGAGATTCGCTGCCTCACATAACTATTGCTCCGCCTCCATGTTTGAACAGTTTGGAAACCAAACTCACTTGCAGAATTCATTTTACGGGTGGAGAATTGGGCTTGGACTTCATAACATCAGTTGGGCTTAAGTTAGAATTTTGATTTCCCTAGGTTGAGGTTGCTACAATAACCAGGACCGCCTGAGATTTAATTTGTGGAACCAGTTCCGTCCCGGTTCCAACCAATCCGGGATCGGGATGAAAATGGTAGAAAACCGGCTGGTTCTGGTCTGGAAAGGGTTGGAACCATACCAGTTCGAACCGGTATTCTTGCTCAACCGTAGGTATTTCAGTCTAATCATTTGGAGCAAATCACTTAGGTCCCACGTGGTCGTCATGGCTGCGCTAAGGAAACATAGGGTGCAGTTTCATAAGATTGAAACAAGTCCAGCATGAAAGGAATTGGCGGTGGGAGGTTGCTTTGGTTTGTCAATCTCTGAGGAAGATATGGTGATTAATAGATGACTGAATAAAGTGCCTTGTGATCCAAAATCCAAAAGGTTCGGAAGTATCGGGACTCTCGCTTCTCAAATGAGAAAACCTCAAAAGAGATGGTGGATGGATGGTGCGGAGGGGGTTGGACAAGACCATGGATCTACAAGCTTTGGATTATATACATACAGTGGAATTTCGATAATTTAATACCAGATAAATTAATAAACTCGGTTACATAATATTTTTTGCTAGTTCCGACTTGGGGATAATGTGCTAAATTAATAATTTATTAAATTTATAAATAATACATTATAAAAAATCATACAGGTCCCAATTAACAAACTAATAATTTCTTGATACATAGTACTTATGAGCAGTGTTCTAAAAATCGGCCTAGGCGGCCGCCTAGCGCTAGAAGGTAGAAAAACGCCCAAATTAATGACTGGGCGGGTTTTGGGCAGTCTGGGCGGGTCTGGGCGGTCTAGGCGGTGTCTCGGCGGTCTGAGCGAGTTTTTTTTTTTTTTTTTTAAATAAGGCTATGTGTTCTTATTTTATTTTTCTTTCCTCTTTTTTAGAAATAAACAATTTAATTGTTTTTTATTCAGTATATGTCTAAACGTAGCAAATGATGATTACTTAATGGAATTCTCAAAAGATCTGCTAGTACCAATTTTAGTAATGTAGATTTTATCAAACATAACTGAGGTTATTCATGCAAGTTGAAGAAAAATAAAAGAGTAGGTTTGGATATTCGTCCACAAATTCAACTTTGTATAAAGTACCCTTCATAACCAACTTCAGTCATTTGAGTTTTAATAAATTTTGTTCATGATTGTTAATTTTTCATGTTTTTAAATTTTGCATATGTATCTTGGCATTAAATTGGATGTAATTGTTAAGGTATTATGCTTAAATTTTGTAAATTATTAAAATTATAATACAAAACCTAAGACCGCCTAGGCACCTGCTCGCCGTTCCCGCCCACCCACCGCCTAGCGCTTTTTAGAACACTGCTTAAGAGAAGTCATCGTTAATTTCTTTCACTTTGAGATGAGAAGTCATTGATGTATATATGATGTGTTGTGTTACTACGGCTTTTGTTTATTTAAATAGATTTTTTGCTAGGTTAAATGTTCATAAAATAGAATATTGTACACTGAATAATGCAATCTATTTTTGAAAAAATATGTTAGTTTATAAAAATAGAATTGTTAGTTTATAAAACGAGAAACTAAATACAATGCACAATATTTAAGAAAATAAGGAATGCCTTAATAAATTAATAAGTTATTAATAAATCGATAAATTATTAATTTATCGATTATTTAATATTCGCTAAATTAATAGATTTCCTTGGTTCCAAGACTATGAGTTTATAGATGTTAACTGTATAATACTTTAAGGCAAGTGAAATGTGGTAGGAGCATGCAAAATCAGTGTCAAATTGTCAATGGCACGGGATTCTACATTCCATGTATCGGAATGCCATATGCAATACAACATATGTTGAAGGCATATGACTGCCACGCCAAAGGCATACTGCAATACATGCAACTTTGTCCATTCCAGACAAGTAAAAGTGAATGGAGCTTTTATCGCATCTCAAGAATTGTTTCAGTTCAAAATGCTTACTTGATTGCCATTGTCTTGGCATTCAAAGCGGTGCTGTAAAACTCTTGCACCTCTTCTGGAGCAGAAAAAGTTGCTAAACATGCTTCTAGAGGGACTCTAGGCCTTACAATTTCATCACCTGACCTGCTAGAAGCAAATATTTTGAGTAGCTTACTCGACAATAATTGACTAAATATTTGAAGTAAACTTTTACTACTCACACTTCTTTCCCTTCCAAGCTCTTTTCCGCTTTCAACTTGTGAAACGCCTCTAGCTGTTCTGAATACACGTATCATAGAATCAATAGGTATCATCTTCAAAAGCATATCAAAGAACATAAGCGGCCAGAAATTTACCTTTGTTAGTAGCTTCATGCAATGGGATATTTAAAGAAAGGATGTAATCAACTCTTTTATTATAGGCAACTTTTCCAGATGAACAGAGGATGCGTTCTTCGATACCAAACTTGAAACTCCTCGATGGGTCCAATTCATGTTTCCCAGAATTGGCTCGTTCTACTTGGTCAAGAAAATGTAGGAAAAACTCCAAAGCATCCTAGAAATAAAACAAGATGTGAGAGCACATTATGTACAATGCTATAAATACAGTTATATAATTAGTGAAATATCATAAATTTCAATACTAAGAGGATGTTGCATATATTGATAAATGGGTGCTCACATAACACAAGCAAGTGTGGAATTCTTCATGACAAAGTAGAACCAAGGGCAAAAGATGCAGAAATTTTAGACCAACACTTACTAAGAAAATATAACTAATACATAAAAACAAAGAAGAAAAAGATACTATTCACTGTGTTCTTTGTGTTTCAAAATGGGTACGCTGACCACAGGCACCAAGTAAGAGAAATAAACTGGCAAATGTAACATAAGACGAAAACCTAAACCCATCTGTTCAAGGCTTTAGGAGCAGGGTGGTTGTTAATTGGATACTGTCTTCAAAATATTGGAATCGTCATTAGTTGTTTGTATGGAATAAAAAGGTAAGTTAACAAGGAATTCTGGGATTGCCATAAAATTCTTTAAGTAGAGGTTCTTATGAGCATCAGGCTAAGTAACAGGTAACTTGCATCCAATTTTTAGTTTCCTAGACTTGTGGTAATTTAAACTTCACACAAGGTTGAAGAATTTCTGAAATGTTTTTCATTATTGGAGATACCATAACTTAGCAAACTTTACACAAGGTTGAAGGATTTCCAAAGTGTTTTTATTATTTGAGATACCTATACAACCCCAATAGCAGAGTAATGGTTAATAAATAAAGAAAAAAAAAATATATATATATATATATATATATATATATATATATAATTTTTCGTTTTTAAGAATATAAGTTTTTATTTTATTTTTAAAGGACAAAATATATAAATAAAACATTATAGGATCTAAAATTAGTAGACTCATGGATTTTGTTTGTATCAAAAGATTACAGATGATATTCATATAGAGAAAAGAGACGCTACCTGCTGCCTCATACTAGAAAATTCGGGATGGCTAGCAGCAATAACCGCCTTGAACATACGAGGGGGTATACCTTCCTGCTTCTATACAACAAACGAATAGAACAAGTATTCAATGCAAAATAAATAAACAGAAAATGCTAGCTTAAAACAGTAAAGGACAATTCTTTTTCTTGAAAAGTAGGTATGGTACAAAATTTATGCCAAATCAAAAGAAGACATAGGCAGGGCAATAAAGAAGACATCATTGTGGAATCATCTTCCTACCCATGGTGTCTTGTCTTGACAAGTAGGGGTGTGGAGATTGAGGAGTGTGTGGATTGAGGCACTAAATTTCCGGGACCAACTATCCTCAGAGTGCAAGTCAGTACAAAGATATCACTTTATAGGAAGATTTGATTTTCACTGGGTCTAGTTGAATGTACCAAGCTGTTTCCCCGGGTAAAAATGAGTGATTTGGATTCTAGGGTGTATTTGATTCCGATGAAAATTTTCCCATGAAAATTTGGCAAAAGTGAGAAGGGCGAGGAAGGAAAAGAGGAAGAGAGAACAAAGAACTTGAATTTTATGATCACTATCGTTTTGGTAACAAAATTGTAAATGTTTTCTTAGGAGGGGGGTGATACAAAAGTTTTTGCCAAAAATAGATTCATCTTTAACATCAAGACGTAGAACTTTTTTCTCACTTCCTCTCCTATTTCTTCTTCTTTTTTTTTTTTGTACTTTTCCCATGGCAAATTTTCCTTGGAATCACACACCCATGGAGGGGTGGAGGTCTCATGTCAAGCTTGATGTCTCGCATCAGAATATGAGTTTCATTATCTTCATAAGAGTTGTCCAATAATACTACTTTCATTAAATTTCAAGTTGCTGAGAAAGTTTTTTTAAGTTGCTGCTAAAGTAAGAACATAAGGAATATCAAAAATAAATAAAATAGAACGAAAAAAGAAGTTTACTTCTAAACCGAATACTCTAACTCATAATATTTGGGAAGTATTAGCAAGTATGCTAGTTAGTGGAACAGACTTTACATTTGTGCAAATTAAGTAACCACAAATATGCGTAGAAATAAACTGGTCCATATCAAGTATCAGAACATAAAGAAGATCTGAAATGAAAAATAACGGAGCCCAAAGAAAGAAGTTTGCTTCTACACCATACTCTTGGTAATATTTGGTTAGTCTTGGTGAAGTTGAAAAGATTTTACTTTTGAATATGCATAAAAGGATAGCGTATAATAAATTGATTCACATCCAAGTATCCCTTAGAAAACCAAAACCATATTAAAGGTGTTGACATTAGTAATGGGAAAGAATGGTAGCAGGCTATAAGTCAGAGAACTTACAATACTTGCAGTAGGAGTAACAGAATTTGTAAGATCGACATTCTGGAATCAAAAGAATACATCAAATACCTTGGAATTTGAAGTCAAACGCATAAAGTAAAAGTCGACTTTAATGAAATATATACCTCTTGTGCTGGAACTGAATACTTCCCAGACAGTAAACCATGACCCAATTTTGTCCTATAATACAAAAGAAATGGATCATGAAGTTTCTGAAAGAAGACCAAAACCCTCTAAATTAATGCTCTTAAACAATCTATGTATTCAAGTACTAAAGAGCATTGAAAGAAACAAAAACAAAAAGTAACAGGTATCATTTCAGCAAACGACAGAAGATAGGGAATAACTGGTGAAACCAGAGCTTATAAACTCCATATAAAAAATTATGGCACAAAAACTACAGAGCATGCATGCAGTAGTGTCCAAAAAGTATGGTGTACCTTAACACTACCAGTTTAACAATCATTGGCTGATAGACAGAGTTGGGAATCATATGAATCCAAAATAAACTAGAGACGCATCTAATACAGTTGCTTATAAGGGAACAGATTGACTATGAAAGCAGTTTTACCCTGTTCTAAATATAGTCTGTTACAACTAATCATAGATGAACCTGAACTATTTGTTATACAAACACTACTAGTTGGATCAGATCTCAAAAAAAAAAAAAAAAGGAATTATATTTAAATTGTTAACTGAGAGATTAAATATTTTAAAATTTTTACAACCTTATCATATACATATTAGTTGGATCAGACCTTGTGTGTTTTTGTGTGTGTTACAAATAGGCCCCAATGCTAATTTTAATTGCTTTTTTTTATCCAATAATAGTCCTATGGCTGTGCCCGCTTTTAATTTTATTTCCTATGTTACCAAATAAGTCCCACAAATTTTCTAACTCCGAAGAGTCCTGACAAATGATGATTCAGGAGAGATTCGGCATTTTTTGAACCATGAATGCTTGGTTTCCATTTCGGTTGTAGACGTAACCAACCCGCTATTGGATACAGATTTATGGATGGAATCAAATATGCAGTATTTACAGACAAAAGTATTCGGTTATTGGGGAACAATCCATGGGAATCACAGCACCAGGCGCCAACAGTATGATGCAAATCCTGGCAACCATCACGCATACTCTAACAATATATACATATATCAGTTTTGCTAAGTAGCCAGGTCAGCCAACCATTTTTTGGCCAGGGTTGAGCATTTTTACAATTTTACCCCTTCTCTTTAAAACACAATAACAAACATCATTTATAGATGGGGTAAAATTGTAAAAAGGCCCAACCCTGACCAAAAAATGGCTGGCTGGCCTGACTACCTAGAATTGTTGATACATATATAAATAAAATAAGATATGGGCAAGGTCAAACAACAAGCACACCAAAAATAACAAAAAAGACTTTTGGACAGGATAAATAACACCAAGAATATCTCTATCAAATTTTACTTACAACTGTGTGTTCAAGTCTACAGTGGGATCAGCAGGGGCACATTCAAAGGCCATTTTCAAATTCTGGTTCTTGAAGTATCTGATTAAAGAACAAAAGGCAGCTATATTAAAATAGTCTTAACATCATGCAATTCTTGCAGAGCTTCATCAAAAGAAATATTGTACTAACCGTGAACAAAAAGAATGAGTTGAGAACACAACTTGCATCGTCGATGCCAAATAGCAGCTGTAAAGAAAAAGGAAGAAAATTCAAATGAGCAATAAACTAAACAAGTGGAATTAGCAAGCAATCCCTGTACAGATATGCTCATTCACTACTCTCTTGGCAACACGTCCCACAATATGATCACTGCCTCACGACTTGTCCATCACATCCCAATTTGGAAATCGTCTCTCAGCTACCACCACCCAGCTCTTCGGATAAAAAACTCCAACAACCTTCAAAACTCTACTCACTTCAAACCCCTTTTTTTGAACTTGAAACAACTCTTCTCAACAATCTCCACTTTCAACTTAAATTCTTACAAACTCTTAATGGCAGGGGAGTTTGGTTTGGAGTAGTTAAGAGGGTGAATGTGAAAGGGAAAGCCTTTCCTACCACGATTTTCACCACTTCCCAGCATCTGCCACTCGGACCTTGACACAACTATGAGCGCCATTTCACTACTCATGTGATTTTTCTTGATACCAAAATCAAAACCCTTCCCTCCTCTTCCACAATTACCTTTTAGCTGCCTAGTGGAGGGCACAGGGGTTGAATGGGAGGTGAAGGAAATAGACACTAGTAGCATGCCACAATGCCTTGAAGTGTTTACGCTTTGCACGTAAAGAACAGTAAATTTCCATAAAGTCACAACATAAAGCAATACTCAGGCATCCAATTACCTGTTTCCAAGATTGACAAGTCCGGTGTAACCTGGTCCAAATAATGGTTCTACTTCCTGACCACTTTCTTGTATGCGGTTCCAGTCAAAATTGGTATTCTGGTCAAGCTCCCTTTCAGCTGTTGTCAGTTCAGTCTGAAGATAAAATTTGTTTCCTTGTCAGTGTGACATGCATACACCAATTTAACACTGGCTAATCTGCTCCTTTTTGCTAAAGACCCAGTAAAACATGCTTAACAACAAATTAGTGAATCACATCTCACAAAATTTAGGGAAAATGAATAAATAATTCCAGATACTTCCTTTTTGTTTACATTGAGACTTTCTAGTGCATAAGAAAAATGTAGCACTCAAATATAATGAAAAATGCCAGAAACCAAGAAAACATGATAATCATCAGTATAGTCAAAGTAGTCAAAATGAGCCAAAGCGACCAGTTAAAGTGAGAAACGAGGCAAAGCGGTGGCAACTCGCTTCGCTTTGGGCAAAGCCATCAAAACTAAAAAGCGAGGAAAAGCAGACAACTGAAAGATAAGTTGTCTTTCAAGTACTGAAAGATGATGTATACCTCACATATCATGGGCTCATCTTTCAAGTACTGGAAAGATGATGTAGACCTCATTTATCATGGGGAAAGAGGTTGAAGATCAAGTCAACACATCAAATCATGCCAAAAGCTCTAAATTTAGTCGGGCAGAAGTGATGTAAAGGTAAAAAAAATTATTACTTAATATGATTTTGGATCAACATGGTGCCTTGAGAACATTAAGCCCCAACATAAAAATTCTCCAATTAGCATAAAAAGAATAAAAATACCCTTCTACTATCACCTGATCAATAGTTGCTACTATGTTGTTGAAGATTCTAGTGTTCTGCTTCTTCCATGCAGTCCAACATAGGGGTGGGCATGGGACGAGATGGACTTCATCCCTATCCCATCCCGTATGTTCGGGATCGGGACGGGACGACATAGACCTCATCCCGACCTCGTCTCATCCCAAACGGGTTCAGGACGAGATGAGCATGTACTAAATTTTGGATTGAAAATTTATCATGCAAGATTGAAAATTTTGGATTTACCAAATACATAACCTAAGAACAACTATATAACTTTAAGCCATTGATTATTATTTTCCCATTCATTAGCTTTTACTCCTTTTTTTAGAACCACCATTGAAGATAGTCATTTTTTGTACATTGCTAATGAAAATGATCAATGAGTTTGTCATTTAAAAACTACGAGGAGCACACATTGTTGTTGTCAAGAGTTAAGAAGAGGAAAAAAATAAGGAAGAGGGTTTGAGTTAAATTCATTATCTAGGTGAGTCGCATGGAAACTTGTGAATAAAATAGTCATGTCAATAAATAAAATAACAAATAAAATAGTCCTGTCAACAAATAGTTTCATAGTTTCATACTACATAGTATATTTTAAATAAATAAAAAATCGGTTCGGGACGGACGGATGGGATTGAAAATCTTAATCTCAATCTCATCCCACTCTAGATCGGGACGGGAAGAGATCGAGATGGGATTGATCAATCCCAATAGGATCCAAAAAATCGAGAAGGGACGGGATGCCCACCCCCTAGACTCCAACACAAAGCAAAATTAACAAATTTTCACAGAACTGTTCCTTTTGTCGTGAAATGACTTTGTGTCTCCCACAGAGTCAATTTCGTCAATTAATTAAGGGTATTTAACATGTTCACCCGCCCCGAGACATACTAACAAAAATAAGTCACATTGATGGAGCTTCATTGACCAAAGGGAGACATTTGTATGTTTTTTATAGAGCCCAATTTGGCTTAACTACTGTGGCAACAAAAGCTAGGGTCAACCTGGTCTTCTCTATAAGAGAAGCTTGGAACATTCTTCATTTTGCTTCTAGGGGATGGGGTTTGACCAATTGAGAGACAATAGACGAAACCATTCTAGTAGAAGATCAAGCAGTCCAACATGGATGTGGGTAAACGGCTTGGGCTCAACATAAACCATAGGAAGGATCGATGGTTGAACTCTTCAAAGAAGGTGATGCGAAGGACTTTGTGCAGAACTCAAATGATGGGTAAACGGTTCAATAGGTGTGTATGACCTTATGGAAGAGCCAAAACTTGACTCCAGAGAAGATCCTGGCAATCTGGAGGGATTGAGTCGTACAATGCATGTCACCAAATCAATTTCATTTTTTTTAATAAACTGACATGAAACTCAATAAATCGTTGTCTATTTCTATTAATCATACCTCCAAGGAAAAGTCACATGATACTTAAATTGTTAAAGTTAAATTTGAATCGCTATTATTGAATTTAAGAATAAGACTTAAAGAGTATGTAGGCAAATATATATAGGCATCCAGACATTTTTTTTTCAAAGAACCGAAAGTGAGACTTTTGGGCAAACTTGGGTAACGTTTGCAACATCGTTGCCATGCCTCGCTAGTACCTCAAAGCAAGAAGCAGCCAAATCTTAAGTTCTTCCCTCTTGATGGTGTGTAGGATTCATCACATGATTATTTCTTTACACACATATAAAGAAGGGCATATCACCATAATACTTCAATTTATTTCTTTTCATTAAATCTGAAAAGATAGTACAAGTTCATTCATAAAAAGAACAAACTCAATTATGGAAAAATGGATAACTGAACTAACCTTTTGCAATGACGAAAAATCAATGCCAAAAAATGCTAAATGTTGCGCTAAAAGCGGGTCCTCCACACTTTCATCCTCCGGATATGAGAAAACATCTGAGCTGCCACAATAGATGTGTCATAACTAAGTTATGTTAAATTGCAAGAAAGAGAATATATGGATGACTTGAGGTGAGAACAACCCCACCCAAAGGAGGTTTATTCATATATATGTCAAAAGGAAAAGTTTTAACATAACAAACAATGAACAAGTTACCATTAATAATAATAACAATATTAATATATAAAAATAATAGTAATCCTAGTAAAATAGGAAACAATATTGGGTTTCCAGAATAAGGAATGGTCAGTAATTGACTATAGAGTGCAATCTGGATCTTGCATGATCTAGTCCAGACTTTGATCCTATGTCAAGACCCTGAAGATATTTTAGTTGATACTCCCTCACAAGTTGTACTTGAAGACTTTGAATAAACAAAAAACTTTAAATAGAAAAACGGCATAGTTCACTCTTCACTTCAGCGGTGTGACAACCTTCAATTATGTGTGATACGATATTTGAGAATCTTAGTCGTCGATGATGAGTATTGACCTTGATTTCACGACGAAAAGTTTGATTTATGTAGATCTATTGGGTATTAGAACATAAAATATTCATTAATAGTTACAAACTCATATTAACAAATCTGATAAGCAATACAGATAATTTCATAGACAAAATGCTCCTCCCGCGAGTGAGAAACTCATGGAAAGAAAAACAGGGGATGCACAAAGAGGAAAGCATTACCAAGTGGCAATGCTGTTAAAGATACAAGAAGAAAAGCTATAATCTCTTAGTACCACCAAAGCATAGGCCCAATACCATATTCGAAATCTTGATCTCTCTCAAACAGTTAGGATTTAATGATGCATTTCTGAAAATTCTCCTATTCCTCTCCTTCCATAGGGCTGCTATTGGAGACCTCTCCCAGAACTGGGAGAAAGAGGTAGGCACAGAGATCTGTCTCAATTGACTAATTCTCTCAAGAGGGAAGAGGCTGCTGGTATGATCACATCTATATTGCATTGAACACTAGTGCCCTCCACTGTGAAGACCCTTTAGCTAGATTGTCATATCTGATGGCTGAAAGTCCCATGCCTATCGGAATTTATCTAAGATATCTTGAACAGTGGTCAAAAGCAATTCGAAAACATGTAGCAAGATCCAACCACTTCACATCACCAACAAAAATTTAAATGTTTACATTTCTCTTATTGATACGAATATTAATCATCAGTTATAAACTACAAAATCCAGGAGAAATACAAGAAAATCACAGAACTAACATATTGAAGAATCAATATTTTTAATCAGAAAAAGAAATTCCATTGAAAAATGTAAGATGGCATCACCTGCAGCTTCCAAATCAGCAGTGATAGTTCCAAGCTTTACAGCGAGGGGGTAGTTTGTTTCTTTGTAGTGTTCAATAGCATGGTTGTTTCCACCACTTCCGTCCCAGTTTTTTCTTCCACAAAAAATCTTTCCATCAGTAAGGTTTAACCAAAGGTTATCAGTTTTGTCACATTTGCAGCATTTCCAGCCAGATGGAGGCACAGATACACCATTGTCGATCTGCTGCAGGTCCATGGCATATAAACTGACTTGCTTCTTATCAGCTGTCCAAGCTGCTAGCTGCTCTTTCCTCTCAGCACCCTCCGCCGCTAAAATGCTATCAACAGCCAATCTAACCTGCAAACAGGTAAAAATTACAAAATGAAAAGTAAGTAACATAATGAAGCAAGCATCTTCCTTGATATAACAACCACGGATACACAGGAGTACCTTTTCTGGCAATTCTACGGAAGGGAAAGGCAGTGACACAAAACTGGGTAAAATGACAATGTTAAAAGTTTCTTCATACTCAAGTTCATGTTTCTCAAATCCTCCTTCAACACCTGTAACTCAAATTCAAATAAGACATACTTCATTCATAGACAATGACAATAAGTATGGCATACACTTCATGATTAATGTAACTTTAAACTGCTAAAATGGGTTAACCATTGATGCCTGGTATTTTTTTTTTTTTTTTTTAAATCAATAAAACAGAGCAATTGATTGAGAAAAACAAAGAGAGCTAGTAACTGAGCTTGTTATCTAGAAAACATAAGTAATAACAATATAACTAAAACTAATGCCAGGTGAATCGCTGAAGAAACCAGTAATAGCTGAACTGACTTCAAAATTAATAATAATATATTAAAAAACATATGTGGAAAAAAGAAAACCGATTATTCAAAACTTCTTTAATGGTTGGTTGCAGGGTAGAGAGAAAACCTGAAATAAATATTTCACTTTCTTTTCTACCTTATTTGATCCAACAAGTCTTGGTTACTTTTAACTCTCATCTCCTACTAAAACTTAAATCTTCTATTCATGTGCTAGATAGATATACAATATGCTCACATCTTGATAAATGATAGTATAAAGCCTCAATTCAATTAGGAATAAACCGGAAACCTAAAAACAAGCTTCCCATATCTTCTCCAGAGAAACAAAATAGCCAAATATACTCACTATTACAACGGCAGACTAAACAACCTAATCCTTGAAAAAAAATCTTAAACAAAATAGAGTAACTTGCAAGAGACTAGTTTGGGTGTTCTTGGACCTGGAAATGTCACCCACAGACCACGTGCTTGGCAAGTCATGCCCCGATTTGGTGTATCAAAAATCGGGGCGTGACATGGCGGGTGTTGCTATAGCAGCCTTTCTGAAACTTCCAAAAACACAGTAATAAAAAATCCATTGTTCTTCCCCAAGTAGAACATGCAGTGAACAAGCATATAAAGCTCCATAACCATCATGTAGGCCACAATGAATGTGAAACCCAAACTTGTGATGCCTTAGAAATGTGAATTTTGGATCACAAGGACAATATAAAACATGTATTGTGATGTGTAACCTCGCACTTGAGTGAAAGAGGATCCTCATGGCAAGATGAAAGAGAGACGGAGATCCATGAGAAGGGGGATGAAGATATAGAAGGTATAAAAATAGGGATGAATATAAGAAAAAAATTCATCAATGAAATTAAGGCAATATATTAAAACAAAAAGGAAATAAAGTACAAAGAGTGACCTGAGGAAATTACCAAGATAAAAATAGATAGACAGAATAAGAAACGAAATTAGATAGAAGGACTAAGAGAATAAAGACACTAAAGTGAAACACCATCATCACTAGCTAAAATAAATGGCAATCTAAAGGTATCTATGATGTAAAAGCAACTTTTTATAACCTATTAGGACTCCTTGTGGCCTAAATGATAAAAAAGGATTTTTTAATATATTTATTGTACCATATATATAATAAGAAAAATCTATTTGGAGGGGTATAATGATAGAGGGTTTCACTATGTATTGTATACCTGAGACGGCCATACACTCGCAATGTTTTCCAAACTAAACATAAAAAATTCATATTCAAACCCCTCAACATATCCGGTACATCACCCCAAGACCATATGAGGGACTTGATAAAAGATTTTCTCCCAAGATTTTTGCTCCTACTTAAACTTTTGATGGTTTCTTTTCTTCCACAAACACCAATAGTCGCATGCGTGAGTCTATTCCAAACTCATTTGCCCACCGAGGTTAGGTTACCCATATTCCAATTACCTAACAAATCCACGAGGCTCCCTCCTACTATCTTTCAACTTTTGATTCTGCAATAAAGCCCACCCAAACTAATTTAACAAGAGGGCAATTCACAATCACAAAAAGATGATCAATTAACTCCTCGTGTTCACAAAAAGATGATCAATTACACCTCATATGACTGGCAAACATACCCCTGTTTCTTAAGATTGTCCACTATAAGGGTTCTACTCTGAATGGTGACCCATAAGAGAAAGCAAATCTTTGGAGGAACCTTTAGATTGTCCACTATAAGGGTTCTATTCTGAATGGTGGCCCATAAGAGAAAGCAAATCTTTGGAGGAACCTGTTTTAACCAGACTTTGGAAAACATCCTTGATAAGGGATTATATGATGGAAATTTCTAATTGAAAAGAAATGAGTAGTATGAGTTGACATTGAAATCAGGTCTTCCATCCATCAACCATTGTTCATCGTCACCATCTGTGTAGTTAAAATGGCATTATAACGCCGATATAACGCTTAACATTGGTGAACCGTTACGTTATGATACTATCACATTTTGGTATTACGGCTCCGATATAAAGGTCTTTATTGAGATAACGTTTTGTTCTAATACATAAAAATAAAAAAATAAAAAATCACCCATTTCATTCTCGATCGAACTAGAACCCTAAACTCATAGGAAAGAAGGACCAGAGCTCGTCGTGACCGATTGACAGAGTACCAGTCTACCGAACATCGTCGATTGACACAAAACGAGAGAAGGAAAGAAGACGAAGAGTCAATCGCACTCTCTGTTGTGATCTCACTTCATACGAATGAAAGATGTTTTTCTAAATGTTTTGATGTTCTTGAGTTTAATATTATAAACATGATTTACTTTTTTGACTCTATGATACATTAATACTTTGTGGGGATATTAGAATTATATTTAAAAAAACTATTCCATAATATTCCGTTATAACCTATAACGCTCCTAGACCGTTATGGGTCCATTATCCGTTTTAACTGCATAGATCATCATTCAGAATTTTATCACTCAACAACTCCAACAACTTGTGACCTGCTCTTTTTCCCAATCATTTATCCCTTTTCAAATGATAAATCCCAACTCTGCATGTCTCCCACTTTCACACAAGTGGCAACGGTACCTAGTTGGTTATCCAATAGGTTGTGAGCACGAGAAAACATTTGTTTCAATGGTGAATCAGCAGTCCCTATGTCATTTCGGAAACTACACTTGAGCCTGAATTAATTTTGTTTCTTTTGAACCTCCAGTTTGCCCTTCATAAAACTTTTCCAAAGACTACACCCATTGGTCGTGTTTACATCATTAAGTACCAACCACCAATATCTTCTCCATATTTGTGCAAAATAATTTGTCTCCAAAAAGCATCTTTCTCATTACCAAATCTCCATAGCCAACTCCCAATTAACGCCTCGTTCATAATTTTGATTCTTTGTATTCCGAAACACCCTTCCCCTTTACCCTTGCACACCTTGTCCTAAGCAATTAGGTGATACTTTCTTTTTTCTCTTTTTTCTTGAGCTGATCCCCAAAGAATTCCCTTATTTTTCTTTCAAGTTTGATTGCAATAGAGTTTGGGATTGTAATAGGATTTGAATATAACTCCAAAAAGGAATAACTTAAAACAAGTAAATAACAATTAAATTAAATTTAAGAAATTGTGTAGACATAGAAATATGATGTCCTATATCAGTCTGAAATTACTCTCACTATGGGTATACATTTGAGAAAAACAAACACCGTCGTCACAAGATGACAAAACCCTTTGATCTTTCTCACATGGTTGCACCTTTCTTTTTTGGTGGCCTTTGAAAAATTTAAGAACTTGTGATGACTTTTCTCAAATTTGGGAGAGAGATTTGGCGAAGGTGATGAATAAGAGCATATGGTGAATAACTTAGCTGATATCTGTGGTAGATGAGTGGGAAGTAATTAACATGTAATCTATAATGCATCATTTCTCTGATACCCCACCCAAAATATGAAATTAAGTAATTGGCCATTAAAAGGAGGAAATTCAATTGGATCACGACCATAATTATTCTACAGTTCATACTGCCATGTTTGTGGATCCCAAAACTCATAATAAGGCGAACAAGATAATGGATAGAGAATTCAATGAGCACACACAAGCAAGCCCTACAGTTCAGAGGACGAATAGGATTGCATATTTGTATGGGACTAAGGACCAAGGAAATGGATGGGGCAAAGAATAATCACATTTCTAGAACTGAGATCTAATTTTCAGCTAAGGGTGTGATTTTTTTCCATGGAATATCATAAAAATGGTGATGGTGGAGATAAAAGGGCAAGTGAGAAAAGTTTTCATCCCTTGATTTTGAAGATAGCCATGTTTTTTGAGTTTTCCATGGATAAATATCCCCCCACCCTAAAAAAAATTGTTTTTCTCCATGATTTTGAGTGAAGATAGGAGTTGGGAGGCCACAAATTTTAAACTCACTCCCCTCCTTTCTCTCTTCTCTTCCAAGATCTCTTCACTAGTTTTATGTTTTTTATGGAAAAAAAAAATCAAACCCACCCGTTTTGACTTGTATCTGTCTCTATAAATTGCCCTTTCATTCATCGCTATTCTCTGCTTTAATTAAATTATGTCTCCCATATCAACAAAATAAACTTGCTATGTCCAATAGGAGTGGATTAGGGCTTGCTTTCCTCCCAAATTGGATGTACAATCTCTTTCGAGCATCCTCGGTTTGGAAGTTAAAAGCTCCATCAGCTCTTAGAAATTGACTTAGCTTATGCTTGAAAGTACCTTCTCTATAGGTCCAAAGCCTTTCACCCACACTCCTTAGCTCAAACGATAGAATTGGGTTGGCACATGACCTCGTCCCAGCAAACTAAGTTATTGATTGTATCTCCTTCTTCACCCTCATCTCCATAACTCTCATTTCCATCCATTAACTCGACCTTCTCCCAGGACCCATTTAACACCTCATGATTCACAATTATAATAAGACACCTTCTCACAATATCCATTTTCCTAGTCTCCTGAATCTCACCCTTTATTGCAGTTTTAAATAGCATTTCAACAAAGGCCCTAACAATTTCCACTATTTCTTCAAGATGTCCATTAAACATAATTTGCTGACAACTCCAGCAAACATAAATATTCAATTAAACTATTAAAACCCCATTTATCAAAAAACTTAACAATTTTCAATTGCTACTACAAACATTTCAACACAAACCATTCATGCATCAAGTAAAAATACCTATCGCCAACAGTGTTGGTTTCTTGAGAGGCCTATCTTCAGAAACAGTTTTCCTGTTCTGCTTGATATGCAAGTAAACCGGATTCCCAGTCTTCTCGTAGTTCCAAAGAACAAAATCCTTCCCAAACGCAAGAAACGAGTTCATATCGACGAACAACCCACCTTCAGATTTCTGAAACTCACACAAACAAAACATTATAAAATGGAGAACACTTGAGAACATCGATTGAACAAAGGTGAAAAAACGAGAACGAAGATTTACCGGAGAATCGAAAGAGATGCAACACTCTTGCTTGTAAATTCGATTAGTGGGCTCAGGGATTCGAACCCGGGAGAGATTCAATCGTAGAAGGTCCATCACGTTAGGATTTGGGGAAATTTTTAGAAAACAATGGGGTTTTAGAGTTTGCGAGAGAGGAGATGAAAGGGTTTTAGTGACTGAGGCGAGAATCTGTTCTTTGCTTTGCCCCAAGGAAAAGGAAGTCAAGGAGTGGAGTCGTCGGCCTTTTGTTTACTTCACTTTGCTGGTTTTGGTATATGTTGGGTTGGGAATAGAGTGGTATTACAATGCACTGGTATCTTGCCTGGTGTCATCAGGCACTGTAGGATTGCATTGAGATAAGTGTTATTACTTATCTCGATACAATCCTACGGTATCTGGTAGCTACCAGTCAAGATACCAGGCACTTTACCGGTGCACTTAAGAAAAAATGGTGTATTGAAAAGGAAGATAGCGTTTGTTTTTTGTTTTTTTTAAGTGTTTAGAAGCTAATTCTGAACCAGCTTCTAAATGATTGTTTTGCTTCTAAATGAATTATCGATTAGAAGTTGTAAAATTAAAAGGTATTTGTTTTAAGGTGTTGAATGAGAATTGTTTGTCAATTTTGCCCCATTAAGCTGAAAAAATTTATGATATAAATATTGTGCTTAAAATCATACCCAATAATTATTCAAATCTTTAGGATGATGGATGGTATTGGGCTGGCCTGGCTCTCTAGAATTAGTGATAAATATGAGAGAGAGAATTGGAGAGATGAAGAAAAATTTGAAAATACAAGTAAAGAAAACAACGATGAAGGGGAACCACAATGCTTAATGAAGATGTGCTGTCAAAATTTAGCCCTACTTATTTTTAAGAAGATTGGGCATCAATTATAATTACAAAATTATGTTAAGGTTATTATTGGAATAATTTTTAACTAAGCACTTGGTGTTAAGTGATCAGCACCTCCCTGTTGCTTACTCCAATCAGAAGTATAACTTCTTATCAGAACTAAAAACAACACTCTAAACAAGGTGGTCCACTTCTTATTGAGACTTCTTACTCCATTCAGAAGCAAAAACAAACACCCTCGAAGACTAGAGACCAAAGGCAAGGGTTAGTAAATGAGGAGTGACAACTATTTTAACCCAAGTCTAGGGAGCCAATGGAGTACTAGCTGAGATCGTAGCATTGTGGCGGATGGTATTACAAATTCAGGGTTGGACTCTATTGACTGCATTTGAAATCGGAGGTGTTAAGGGATAAAAAAAATTCGAAGTCTAGCATGCAATTGGCTCCAAATTGGAATAGTTTTGTGGGATATACAGAGATAATAACCCTCCATTATTAGTCTTGAATTCAAAGTACCCCAAGTTAAGAAAAATTTAGTAACATTTCCAATGACTCACAATCTTTCTAAACTTTCAAAATACTTGAAGTAAGCCTACCCTGAGTTGCATCTCAACAAAAAATTTTGCAATCAATTATGTGCTCTCCACCACCACAAATACCAACAACCCCTCCCCTCTATTATCCTTATCTATGTTGAATTCACCAACCATGACCGTTGTCGCCCCTTGCCCTTCTTTCTTTGTCTGATTGAAGTTCCTCATTACCACCACCACAACCATCGATAACATGCCTCCCTCCATTTTGTCTCTCTTTGTCTAAATTCATCCACATCCACCACCGTTATATCTCTCTCTTTGCCTAGATTGAGCTCTACATGACCACCACGATAACCTACCTCATTCCCTATTCTCTTTTTGTTTGAATACATCCACGTCCCCACCTCTCTTTCTGCCTAATTTGAGCGCCACATGACCACCACCATCACCGGTTGTCCCTACCTCTTGTTAATAGACGTGTCCCCCACTATTAATATAAATTTTAGACACGACCCCATTTTGTCAATAAATTAGTTAGTGGTGCCCTCATTCATGCCATCCATGGAAATAAATTCAAAACCTTCCCAACTGAAAATAAGTCAAATTTATAAACCTTTGAATAAACGGTTGGTATCTCCAACAATCTAGGGTTTCAATTCTAGAGAATGTACATAACTTGATGAGATGGAGGAGATGTTTATGGTATAAATAGGGGGATTTAGGGGAAAGAGATAATGTGGTTTAAGGTTTTAGGGAGGTGAATAAGAAAAGGTTTGTGGGAAAGAGAAATGCAATTTAGGGCTTTAGGGAAGAAAGATTGGCTTCTTCCCCTCTAATTTTTTGGTGTAAGCAAATTTGTATCCAATGTGTGCAATGTAAGGCAAATTGACGGTTTTGAAATAGCATAAAATAAAATAAAATAAAAACCTGTAATTAAACATCAACATTCTATAAATCCTCATGGGCGGTGCGGCCTAGACGCTAGGCGGGTTTTTAATTTTTTTATTTTCAGTTTGAAAAATATTAAAATGAAGACTATTTTTTTTAATACATTTTGCATATGTATCTTGGCATTGAACTGAAAGTAATTTAGATGTTATTATGCTTAACTTTTATAAATTATAATTTATAATACAAAAAAAAACACCCAGGCCTCTGGACGCTAGTCCTCTGCTCGCCACCCACCCAACGATTTTTAGAACACTGTTAAATGTCATTATTCACACTTCAGTCACATGATCATATGTCAATTTTCTAGCAATGTTGAATCTTTTTGGCTTACTCACCGATCTAATTGTCATTAGTCACGCACTTACTAAATTTCCTTTATCATTTTATTTAAAAATTCACAAAACTATGTGCATCACAACAATTTTATATTTGAAAACCATATCTAAATCCGTTATTTGACGAGAAAACCCAATACATATATGATGGGTTCCCTAATCAACTAAAAGTTGTTTTGTACAAGTTAGTCTAATTAATGGTTTGTTACCTCTTTGATAAACTCTCCCAACTCCAAAGTTTCATTATTATTATCCATCACATAGAGGAGATGAGTTTTCAACCACTAGAGTGTGAGGAGTTATCCACCTTCACACCTTGTTCATCAATGGACTTTTAGGTTTTTTTTTTTTTTTTATGGTTTTGTACGACGGTGTTTAACTAATTTACGGGCATGGGGTTTGTATTGGGTTTAAGCAAGATTTATGGAGACACGCGTGGATGATTGGATTTTTTGGGTTGAGGCTCGAAACATAAAAGGTGGGACTTGAATAAGATCATCCTTTTAAAAAAAATTATTTGTTTATTTATCTCTACTATTATAAAGAGCCTAAAGTTATTTAAGTTCAACACTATGCAACTTTCTACGACCATGACACATGTCTAATGAAAAATCTGATGGTCATTCTTAGGGCTGAACAAAAAATCGATCAAATCGATTAAACCGACCGAACCAATCTAAACCAAATCGATTGGTTCAGTTTAAATTCGGTTCGGATCGGTTTCGATTTTAAAAAATTCAAAACCGAAGCGGTCGGTTCGGTTTTCGGCTATGTGATTTTTAACCAACCAAACCGAATATATATAATAAATAATATATATTTTATATATAAATAATACAATATGTTTAAAATAATCGGTTGGTTTGATTTTATTTCGGCTCTGGTTCGATTTCAATCGGTTCGGTTTGCATAAATTAGAATCGGATCGGTTTTGTTAATGGTTGGTTCGGTTTGAAAATTTTAAAACCGACCTAAGTCGATTCGGTTTTCAGCCCTAGTCATTCTTTGAAAAGGAAGTTTTTGTCTTTCTTTTTTCGTCTTCTTCTAGCAAATAAATACAAAACCTCTCAATTCATCATCGCATACTCTCTAAAACTACGATAACTACTTAACAATATTCATTTTCTTCCTTTTTTTGCATATCGAGGCTTACCCAATCCAACTCCCTCATTAGGTTTGATGATGGAATAGAATGAGAAGATGACCTAGAGTTGAGAAAACATAAAATATAAGAAAGTGTGAGGTATGTTGTAATACTCACAAGAATGCACTGGCACTAGGCTAATATCAACTATAGTTGGTGAATAGTCACTTTTTGAAAATCGAATTTATTTTGAAAAACAAGCAAATGTAGTGCATGACAAGATTCTTAGAATTATTGATGACCCCAGTATTGTCACAATACGATGATATGCAATACTGATCAATGTGATAGTCACGTAACTTCTGCTTCATCCACAAGAGCTTAGTACATCCACTGCCAGCAGCGATATATTTGGCTTCGACTATTCAAAATGAGATAAATTTTTGTTTCTTACAATGCTATGCAACTAGATAATTCCCATTATAGAAGCAACCTCTACTGTTTTTTTTTATTCACATTTTTTACTTAATCGACATCAATATATCCCTCAAGATGAAAAGTGGTCTCGCAAGGGTACCAAATTCCATTATTTGTTATACCACTCACACATTTGATAATATGTTTAACAACAACGAGATGAGATTCTTTGTGGTCTGTCTGAAAGCGAGCTCATACTCTAACACTATAAGAAATGTCAGGGCTACTAGCAGTAAGATACAACATACTACCATACTACAACACATCGTTTTATCAACCCTCTTACCATTTTCATTTTTAAAAAGCGTAGTACTAGTGGACAACGGAGTAAAACAGGCTTACATGAATCAATATTGAACTTTTTAACAATATCATGTGCCTATTTGGTTTGAGATAGAAAATTTTTCTTTGTGATTTGCAATCTAAGGAAAAAAGTTGAGCTATCATTTCATATTCATTTCCAACTCCTGCTTCATCATCTCAGCAAATTCTTGCACTGTAGATTTGTTAGTAGAACCAAATACAATAGCATCAACATACATTTGAACGATGAAAGTATCTTTATCCATATTCTTGATGAAGAATGTCTTGTGCACACTACCACGAGTAAATCAAATGCAATTAGAAAAGATGATAATCTATCATACCAAGCACACAGTGTTTGCTTCAAACAGTAGGGAGCTTTCTTGAGTTCATACACATGACTAAGAAATTATGGATTCAATAAAAACTTGTTATCGTTGATTTTGTTCATAAATGCACTTTTGACATCCATTTGTGAAGCTATACAAAACCAATAACATTCTTGACTGGAGTCTTACGATATAAGCAAATATCACTTTAAAGTCAACACCCTCAATCTGGGAAAATCCCTTGAGCTACCAGTCTTGCATTATTGCGCACAATATTCCAAACTCATCAACTTTGTTTTTGTAGATCCATTTGGTTCCAATCACAACTTTACTTATAGATCTCTCCATAAGTTTATAGACATCATATCTTTTGAACTGATTCAACTCTTCCTGCATAATGTTAATCCATATCTCATCAGTCAATGCTTCATTAACATTTTGCGGTTCAACTTGTGAAGAGAATCACAAGTGAGAAACTTGCAGATTCACTGTTTTTCTACTCGTAGTCCATTTCAACGGATCTCCAATAATCTGATCACGAGTAATACTATCTGTCTATCTTGGAAACTTCAAAATTGAAGGAGGCATCTGGAAAGAGGTTGATCTGCCATGGTTTTTGTTGGATCTTCTGCTTCTACATTCTCTGTAGGATGAACTTTAGTTGATGAATTATCCATGTTTGTATCTTTGGGAACGTTCTGAACAATCGAAGACTTGTATACATCCAGATTGTTTGCAACAACTTGTTCCATCATGTTAGATTTATGAAATTTGACATAGACCGACTCTTGCATACATTTGAAGTTAAGATTATATATCAGATATGTTTTGCTACGAGGAGAGTATCCAAGAAATATTCCTCCATATGTTTTTGTCTTGAACTTCGTCCTTTAGTCTCGATCTTTGTAGATGCAACACAAACTTCCAAAAATCTTGAAGTGTTTGACTAACAAAGGTTTGTTTCTCCAGAGTTCATACAGGGTGTTATGAATTTGTTTTATCAAGTAAACTCGATTAGAAATATATGTTGTGTTCACTGCTTCGACCCAAAAACACTTGGACAATCTTTTGTCGTACAACATTACATTAGCCATTTCTTGAAGAATTTTGTTCTTTCTTTATGCAATTTCATTCTATTATGGGGTCTTCGGAGCTGAGAACTAATGTTTGATGATGCGTTTGTCACAGAGCTTTGCACACTTCTCATTCTCAAATCTCCACCATGATTACTTTTAACACATATGATAAAGACATCTTTCTCATTCATGATTAATCTGCAAATTTTCTTGAAATTTTCATAGGCTTTCTGACTTTTGTCTCAGAAAGGAAATCCAAGTATATCTACAGAAGTATGATTTTCTTCCTAGGTTTTTTGTGTCAATAGGACCAACCAAATCCATGTGGATTAGTTCAAGTGGCCTAGAAGTGTTGATAACTCTCTTTTTCTTGTGTAAGCATCTAATCTGTTACCTATCTGGTAGACATCACACACAGTCGCATATGTATTCAACTTTGGTAGATCTCTAATACATTCCTTGTAGCTAATCCTTACAAGATCTCGATAGTTAATGTGTCCAAGCCTATGATGCCACAATTCACAAAGATCATATTTCACAAGAAAACATTTGGATGTTTTGTCATATATCACATAGCAATGTTGATCGAGGAACAATGAAGATGACATTGTCTTTTCATCCATTACTTTGTAATCCTTATCAATAAAAGTACAAGTCTTACCTTAATCACACGATTGATTGATACTTAGGAGATTATGTTTGAGTCTATCCACTGAACAACTCTGTTGATTATTGGAACTTTTGGATTCAACATATTCAATGCCAATAATCTTAGCTCTGGCTCGATCTTCAAACGTAACATCACTATAGAGAATTCTTTCCAATTAAGGTTTCTTTAATCTGCAGTCATGTATCGAGAACAACCACTATCTAAGTATCATATCGAGGAAACACTAGCTTTGAAGGCGCTGGTTGTAACCAAACATTTCCAATAACCTTTTGCTTCCCAAGCTATCCTTGAATAATGATTATGATTGTTATTGATATAGACATAGGAGTTGTTCTAGACGAACAAACCTTCAACTCACGATTCCTTGTCCTTTGAATCTCTAATGTATCACATGAGAAATCAATGTCAATTTGACCATCACGCTCAACCTTTATGTTTTTCTTTGACAACTTCTTACATTTCAACCCATGAGCTTTAGCATGTTCTAAAATATCATCATAAGAATCCAATAACGCATCATATGCAACATGACGCTCATTAGTACAATAATTATGACAAGTAAATGGAATGATAGATTCAGTAGGATGATTGTAATGAACATTACTAAATTTGAGATGATCTAAGCAGGTGGACCTTGTTTCCTATTTATATAACCAATTTGGTATAGTGTAGTTGACTTCAGTGTCTCCACCACCTGCTTTTCAAAACAACTACTGCTAAAATGTTCTATCAAGGGGTGAACTCGACTAAGCTTTTCAATTTCTGTAGATTTGGATTTATTTTTTAATTATTCGTACTGTTATGATTTACATTCAGGCATGACTTAGTATTTTTTTTTAAAGACTATTTGTGAATTTGGGTATAACAATTAAAACAGGTGAGCGCATGCAACGCATGTGCTTGAAAGCTAGTTATTTTCAAGATAACCACCAACCAAGTTAGGAATCAAGGTGAGGTGGAGTCCACCATCGTATCCCCAGGATTTCACTAATCCATCATATTTTCCAAGTCAAAAGTCAAATATGAGTTTTATTTGAGCTTTGAGGGTGGATGTTCAATTGTTCATCCTCCAACGGAAAGCTCGAAACTCAATGGGTTTGAGGGTTCAGCCCAAACATTTGTCGGAGAAAGGGTATTGGCCAGTTAAATTGGCCGGTTAGTTGCACCCAAATTTTTTTTTTTTTTGAGATTTTCCGGAATGCCATTACACCCACCCTCAACCTCAAATTGGTACACCTTCCCGCTCTCCATTGTAGATGCTCTAACCCCGTCAAAACAAACATGGGTTTGAATAAACTACACCAATTTTGTGTTGTATTTTGTTCCTCAGGTTTGAATTTGCACTTCTCCATTCCATTAGATGTTGATCATGCCTCTTCTAACTCCCTGGAACTCAAGAACCATAGGCCCAAATCTTTGCACATTTCCGCCTTCCACCAAGTATCGTGCCCATCAATATTCAATCTGCTTGCACCGTGAATTAATTCCGCAATCACACCCTTTGGTGTCTCTTGAATCTGATCCAGCCACTATAACAACAACCCAGATGCAAATAATTTCCATTTCTTCAGCATTCTGTATGCATTTGATGAAATGGCTCCATAAGCATCATATGAAAACATTAACAAGAAGAGCATTACAACATCTTCGTGTTTGACCAAAAACAAGAAGAGCATTACAACATGTTGACCTAAAAATCAGTAGTTCGGGGAAGGGCCGGCCCTAAGAAATTGGGTGCCCTAGGCAAAATTTCAAAAATGGTGCCCTTTTATGCATAAATGTTATAATAAATATCTTTACAAAATTATGACATTCAATATTAAAAAATTTCAATTTATTTTCAAGCCTAAAAACCATAGAGGAGAACAAAAAAAAATGGACCAGTTCAACATGCATGATGAACTAATAAAATGAAGAAACTAAAATTGCGGTCACATGAGTTCGACCTGTAAGACCTATCAAAACAAGTTTCAAATGACTAAAACACCAAAGCCAAATATATAGGAAATAGAAACAAAAGACAATATAGATAAACATATATATAATATATATTTTTTCCAAAATTTGGTGCCTATGAAAACTTTAATTTCATGGTGCCCTAGGCCAGGGCCGGCCTTGTATGGGGACACGGCTGTATATTATGGTATTATATGTTTTAAGCTATAAACTTTGTTGGAAGAGTCATATTATTTACCTGTAAAACTATTCTTATATATGTAATACTAAATTTATAAATAATTGAAGTCTTCGAAAGATAAGTGAAAAAGTTGACGATCACGAGGTATACTCTGTGTGTTTCTACCATCTGAAAAGAGTGAAGATTGCTTCTTGTGTGCTCTCTTTTCCCTTGACAAGGTAACTTTTTTAATTTTAATTACTTACCAAGAGTCAGGAATGTTCTCATGGAGTTCACAAATTACGCACAGATGCATAGGACACAACTTGTTTACTTGAGAAATGGACGCTTGGTTCATCTTTCGTTCTTCTGAAAAGTTAGACAAGTAAGTCGATCATTCTTCAGTTTCAGGACTAAATTTATAATACAATGTCCTTAGAGACATTTTCCCATTCCTTTGTTGCTTACTTGAATAACCCCGCTGGTGTTAGCTACTCCTAAGTAGTTTTATCTCCAAATCCAGCATTAACCATGCGACTGATTGTAGGCGGTGCTTGGCATATATATAGCTTAAATCACGAGTAGCTTTTCTCTCTATTATTTATAGCATTTGCCTATTTACACAATTCTTAAAAATGATTTAAAACAGTGAAATGAAAGACAATTTCTTTTCCTCATTTATTTGGATCAAATTATATACCTTTCAAACACGGTATTGCATTTCCTTAATAATTATGCACGTACATATATAAATATGAGAAAGGTCAGGAAATCATACAGAATAAATTAACAGTAAGTACTTAAGGTTTAATGGTAAGCACCCAGTGGTAATCACTTATTCTCTGATCGGCTTTGTATGATAGAAACATAGGGATGCCTCAACATTCAATACACAAGCTCCTTATTCTGCAAATTAGGGGTTTATCCAGCCAGTGATCAGTGAATGTCTGTTCTTCCTGTTAAATCCCCAAATGAAACTTTAAACTAGATTGGTAAATTGTACAAAGCATTTTGTAATTGAAAATAGTAGTCTGGGTTCAGAAACAGAGCAATGTTACCGAACTCATGGTCTAGAAAAAAGGGGAAGAAATAGTTGTCCTATTCCTGCAGGCAAATATTCCAGAGCATCACATGCTACAACATTCAAGCTAATCAGCTTTTCCATGTATCTTGCAATCTTTTTAGATGACGGCAATCAAGGAGTTCCAAAATTTGAAGGTTGCCTATAGAATCTGGGAGTTCATCCAATGTAGAATTCGTTATCCGAAGACAAACAAGGTGGGGTGCTAATTGTAGTCCATTCAACCATTGAAAAAGGAGTGTATTTAGTGGTTGCCCTTGCCCATTCCCAAATTTGAATGATAAGCTCAAAACTCTAAGCCATTTCATTTTGGGCAGTGTTTTTTTTTTTTTTTTTTTGGAAAGCGAGCGGGGGTTATTTAGGATCCCCAAACCTGAAAAAAAAATAGCTGGAAGTTACATTCGTATATAGGTTTTCCCTGATTTATCGTCATGTACAATATCTTTCAAGTCTTGAGCAAATGAGCTCGGCGTAACTTCCACATAGACCGAGCCTGGGTTTAGACTTGCAAGTCTGTCCGTAAGCCTGTTTGCTTCTTTGTAGTCATGCCTTATTGTATATTCTTCTAGAGCTCCGAGCATTCTCCTGATTCTATTGATCGTATGTCATAAGTCCCATGCTGAATGTCCAGAATTTGTCAGATAGTCACGCACTGTAATTGAACGAAAATTCTAAACAGCACTGCTCATTTACCTGGGATTTCGCCTGGATGGTGCTAGGCACGTGCCCATCCAAGCGTGCCAGGCACGTGCGATTAAGGTGAGCAAAAAAAAAAAAAAAAAAAATCTAGAACTCAAATCGCAGAGAAGAAGTTTTACTCCAAAATTAGAGAAATAAAGACACCCATTTTGGTTTTGGAATCTGAGGTCTGGGTGTTTCTCTCCATCTCCAAATCTACAAAACCCATTGAGGGTGATCAATGCATGTTTCTATGAGAGAAGGCGATGTGGCCATGTACTTGTCTAACAAGCCAACCCCAATTGATTTCTAAAGAAGAAGAAGAGAGCAGAGACTTGGGTTCATGAGGAAACTAAATGTCTGATCAATCTTCGGATTGAAATGGATAGTTTGTTTAATACTTCTAAGTCTAACAAGCATCTTTGGGAGCAAATCTCTTCCAAATCACTTCATGAGCAAATCTCTTGGGTTCATGAGCAAATCTTGGGTTCATGAGCAAATCTCTTCAAAATCACTTCATGAGCAAATCTTTGGGTTCACTTGGGTTCATGAGCAAATCTCTTCGATCGGCCTCCGACAATTGCAATTCCTTCTCACAAACAGTCACGCATCCCCAACCACTCCACCATTACAGATCATCTCCCAAACCATTACAGATCATCTCCCAAAGCATGAGTCGATTGGGGAGGATGAGGATGAGCTTCTCCTTCTGTTTTTTTTTTTTTTTGTCCGCTTTAGTTACACGTGCCTGGCACGCCTGGATGGGCACGTGCCTAGCACCATCCAGGCGAAATCCCAGGTAAAAATCAGGTGCGCCCTAGCTTTGCTCGTAATTGAATCAGTGGTTATTTCCAGTTTCAGTATACTTCTCGAGCTAGCTAGGCGAAGTCCTGCCTCAACTCCTTGTAATTCATGCAGTAGTATTGTCTGACCTGGTATTGAACCCGCACAAGCAGCTACAATATCACCTTAATCATCCCGTATGACAGCACCATAGCCTCCAATGGCTCCTCGTAATGAGCCATCAGTGTTGAGCTTACTCCATCCAGTGGGGGGCTTGTTCCAAGAGCACAGAATTGTGGTTCTGGTCCTGAATTTTGGTTCTAGTCGCCATCTCCCAACCAGTTGTCTATTGGCAGCATTGTCTTCGATAGTGAACTCTTCAACACTGAACTTGAGCCTGATATCATTGTAAATACATTTGGCTAATTCAATATTGGAGCGTTGTCGCTGTTGGTACAGCTTGGTGTTCCTTTCAGTCCATATGTAGTATATTGTAGCATTCAATGTTACCTTCTTAATTTGAGCACTGCTTCCATTACCCATGAGGTTTCGAGCACACCATCTGAGCTCCTCGTCCCAGCCTGCAATCTGCCTGGAATAGCCCAGATAGTCCAACATCTTGCCCCAAACAATTTGAGAATAGGAGCATTTAAAGAATAAGTGAGTTTCAGTCTCACTTTCCAGGTTACATAATGGGCAAGTATCCTGTTGGGTTGTCCCCCATTGCTTGAGTTTACTAAGCGTTTTAAGAGCTCCATGACAGAGTATCCAAGTTATAAACGAATGCCTTGGAATGCAACCTTTAAACCAGACAATGTGTGCCCAGTCCACTATCCTGTTACGACCAAACTCCAAACTCTCGTCTATTTCTACACCAGTTACTGTCCGTAACACTTTCGAATTGGTGGCACCAAAAATATCTGTATCAGCAATCCTTGGTAAGTTGACCCGGCGTGCTACAGCAGTAGGTTGATCATTGCTTTCTGCAAAATTCATGAAATTTTCTTCGTTTGTGATTTTTAAAATCATGTCTCTTACCATGTCATGGACTCTACACCACAAAAACCTTATTTCAAACATGTCTTCATGAACACCCAGCAAGGCAGCAACAAACAACGGCTAATTAACTCATTTAAATATTCTATTCCAACTTCAAAAGCTGTCCTTCCATTTCTTCCTTGAACAAAAAGCCCTCACCTATCCACCAAAAAACTATGTCATTCAAATATATCTCGTGATCTTCAGGAAATGCCCCAAAACATAAAAAAAAAAAAAAAAAAACAAGGTTTGAGATGGGTAGGGAGCTCTTCATAGCTTAGCTCAATTGTCGAGATGACTACTTCATATTTCTCATGGATTGTAACCCCTTCCTGTAAATGCTCATATATTCTTTTCCACTCATAGATAGAATCTCCTTTGCCTAATATCAATCCAGCAATGACCTTAATCATCAAAGGAAGTCCACATTTGGCAACGATATCTTTGCCAATTGTCTCAAGGTTTGTATTTGGACAGTGTCCACCTTCTCTTGTAAATGCAATTCTGGTGAACAATGACCAGCTGTCATTTTCAGAAAGAATTTCTAGATTGTGTATGAACAATATTGCCCCCATTTTTTTGTGCTACCATCTCATTCCTAGAAGTAACAATGACGCAGCTGCCATTGTTCTTCGTCGTTTTTGGAAAGGCTGACTTCAAGCTCTCCCACCATTGCCCTGCATCTACTTCCCATACATCATCTAATATAAGCAACTGTTTTTTCTCCTCCATCTGTTGATGTAGTTCCTGCAGCAGATCTCGCACATCTCCTTTTAACAAGCTTTCATCCACATTCAATTTTCTCAATACACATTTGACCAAATCTGCAAAATCAAAGTTACGGGAAACAGTGACAAGACAGACTTGATCAAAGCATTCTTTCACACTACTACTGTTGCGTATCTTATCAGCAAGAGTTGTGATACCGGGATCGGTATAATTAACTGGAATATCTCAAAAGAGACACTCGAATATGAAAGACACTTGCCACTCAAATGAACCCAAGGGATACAGAGACACCACCCAAGGAAACTTCACTAAAGGGGTAAGAGTTTAGAAGGGAGTTCTCAAAAGAACAATAGATTTCACTCTGCAATCTGCTCTTACATTCTCCACAAAGGAGCTTATATAGAATACTTGGGACATCCCCCCAAGACTAGGTAATTAAGACTTAACTCATAAAAACTTGTCTGAATACAATATAACTCTTAGAAAACAGAAATGGACAGAAACAAGAGGAGAATTTAATGAACCCGGATTGAACTGCCAGCCTGAACACCTTGTAGTAAAAGAGGCATAACTTTTTCTAGAGAACTCCAAATGATGCAAGGTTTGATACATTGGAAACTAGAGAGGTGGAGCTTTCCAATGATGTATGGCAATCATTCAAGGGCACTCTGGATCGTTCCAGATATGGCTTAGAATTTGGCCCTATGATGTCCTCTGGATTCAGCCCTGTATCAAGCTCCCCTTGTTGCAGAAGACTTGTCCTCAAGTCTAGTTGGTCATCTTCACTGCCGTAGTAAGGTGAAAGATCAGAGATATTAAAAGTGGTTGAAATCCCATAATCTTGAGGAAGTTCAATCTTGTAAGCATTCTCCCCAATGCGTTGTAGAACTTTAAAGGGTCCATCAGCTTTAGGCATAAGTTTAGAATGACGTTTTGCTGGAAAACGACCCTTTCTAAGATGAATCCATACGAAATCACCTTCCTTAAAAACAGCGGGCTTACGATGTTTATCTGCTTGCTTCTTGTACTTCTCGGTCTTTTTGAGAATATTTTTTCGTACCTGTTCATGTAAATTCTTTATAAATTTCACCCTTTCCTCTGCATCTCCACTGAAATGAGTATCAGTAGGAAGCGGTACCAAATCCAAAGGACTAATGGGATTCATGCCATAGACAACCTCAAATGGACTAGAACCAGTACTCTGACTGATGGATCGATTATAAGCAAATTCTGCTTGGGCTAAGAGCATATCCCACTGTCGAATATTTTTTCCAACCAAACTCCTTAATAAATTTCCTAAGCTTCGATTCACAACTTCAGTTTGACCATCTGTTTGAGGATGGCTAGTAGTGCTGAACTGAAGATGGGTACCGAGTTTCTTCCAAAGGGTGCGCCAAAAATGGCTTAAAATTTTAGCATCCCGATCAGAGGTAATAGTTTTAGGAATACCATGAAGCCGGACAATCTCTCGAAAATAGAGATCAGCTATAAGAGAAGCATCAAGAGTCTTGTTGCAAGCAACAAAATGTGCCATCTTCGAGAAACGATCGACTACCACCATAATTGAGTCTTTATTTCTTTGAGTTTTTGGAAGTCCCACCACAAAATCCATACTAACATCTTCCCAAGGAGACGTAGGAACTGGAAGTGGTATGTAAAGTCCAGTATTTTGACCATGACTCTTGGCAATGTGGCAGGTTCGACAACGGTGAATATGTCTTGCAACATCTTGCTCCATTTTCGGCCAATAAAATTTTTCTTTGATAATAGCAAGGGTTTTATCCCTTCCGAAATGACCTGCCAGTCCTCCTGCATGAGCTTCAATAATAATGGAATTCCTTAGAGAGCATTTTGGGATACAAAGCTGATTTCCCCTGAATAAGTAACCATCCTGTAGCAAGAAGTCTTTGAATGGAGCCACTAATAAGACTTTAGAAAAATAAGAATCATCCTTATACAATTCTTTTAGTACCTCGAATCCCATGACATTTATTTGCATAGTGGAGAGCAAAGAATATCTTCGACTCAAAGCATCCGCTACTTGATTTTGAGCTCCCGCTTTATGCTTGAGGAGGAAGGAAAACGATTGCAAATACTCACTCCACTTTGCATGTCTAATATTGAGCTTTTGCTGGCTGTTTAAGTACTTCAAAGCCTCGTGATCTGAGAACAAAATAAATTCTTTTGGAAGAAGATAATGGCTCCAATGATGCAAAGCGCGAACAATGGCATAGAATTCTTTATCATAAGTTGAATATTTCCGTCGAGCTTCATTCAATTTTTCACTGAAGAATGCCACCGGTCTTCCGTCTTGGCTTAGAACACCACCAATTCCCATATTCGAAGCATCGCATTCAACCTCGAACAACTTATCAAAGTTTGGTAAAGAAAGAATAGGAGCTTCAGTCACCTTCCCTTTTAGCACTTCAAAACTTTTTTCTGCTTCACTAGTCCACTTGAATGTGCCTCCTTTCAAGCACTCAGTGATAGGAGCAATGATACTACTAAATCCCCTTATGAATCTCCTATAAAATGAGGCAAGACCATGAAAGCTTCGAATTTCATGAAGGGACTTCGGACTGGGCCAGCTAGTGATTGCTTCTACCTTACTTGGATCCATTTTGATTCCTTCACTGGATACAACATAACCCAAAAAGATAAGACTATTAGTGAAGAAATGACACTTCTTCAAATTTGCAAAAAGCTTCTCTCTTCTTAAGGTCTCGAACACTTGACGAAGATGTTCCATGTGCTGCTCCTTATTTTTGCTGTAAATTAGTATGTCGTCGAAGTAGACAACCAGAAAATGTCCTATAAAAGGTCTGAAGACATGGTTCATTAACCGCATAAAAGTGCTAGGAGCATTGGATAAGCCAAAAGGCATGACCCTCCATTCATATAAGCCATCTCTTGTCTTGAAAGCGGTCTTCCATTCGTCTCCTTCCCTCATCCGTATTTGATGGTAGCCGCTTCTAAGATCCATTTTTGAAAAGATAGAGGCACCATGAAGTTGGTCAAGAAGATCATCAAGTCGAGGGATCGGGAAACGATACTTGATGGTGATCTTGTTTACGGCTCTACTATCGATGCACATCCGCCACGTTCCATCCTTCTTGGGCACGATGAGAGCGGGCACAGCACATGGACTCTTGCTTTCCTTCACCAATCCTTTAGCCAATAGTTCTTCGACTTGTTTTTGCAATTCTTCATTTTCTTTTGGGCTCATCCGATACGCTGGTTTATTGGGAATCACAGCACCTGGAACAAGGTCAATGCAATGTTGTATGTCCCTCATGGGTGGAAGACCAAAAGGAATCTCCTCTGGAACAACATCCCTGAATTCTTCAAGAAGCGGTTGCATGATTAACGGGACATGGCTGTATTTCTCATTCTCCTCAAGTACTACAAGAAAACAAATATTTTCTGAAGTTTTTAAGGCCCTTTGAATCTCAGAGAATGAGAGTAAGTTATTGTCTTTCCTCTTGACGAGCTTTGGAGGATTCTCCAATGGCATGGGTCCCAAAATAATCTTCATTCCATCCTTCTCAAATGCATAAGTGTTCTTGAACCCATCGTGTATAGCTTTCCGATCATATTGCCATGGCCTTCCCAAGAGTAAGTGACAAGCGTCCATAGGGACAACGTCACAAAGCACCTTATCCTTGTACATTTTTCCAATCGAAAATTCAATGAGGCAACGTTTGTTGACATTGACCGAATTTCCTTTTCGAAACCAAGTTAGCTTGTAAGGATGAGGGTGTGGTTCCGTCTTGAGACTCAATTTCTCCACCATATTTTCAGCAACAACGTTCTCGCAACTTCCGCCGTCAATTATAACATCGCAGACTTTGCCATGCGAGGTACATCTCGTATGAAAGATGTTATTTCGAAGCCATTCACTGTCTCGTTCTTGAGATAGATTCAAACTTCTCTGAAGAACAAGTGATTCACCAACATCAGCATGTGTGATTTCTTCGTCCACCTCATCATATATTGGTGCTTCTAACAAATTGTCATCATTTTCTTCATTAAGTTCTTCTTCAATAATAGTCACCACCTTACGGTTTGGACAATCCGAAGCAATGTGTCCAAATCCTTGACATTTGAAACACTTTCGAGAACTAGAACTTGGCCGATTGGCTCCCCCTTCATCCTTTGAAGTTCTAGGAATGGAGGGCGTAGAAGTTGACACTGGTTTGGAAGATGAAGCACTCCCCTTGTTGAACTTGTCACCTGGTCCTTTGCCAAAATGTCTTTGATTAGCTCCACGAGACTCCCTTAGCTGTTCTTCTACCTTCAATGCTAACTTGACAACATCACTGTAAGTCCAGTAAGGTTGAAGTTGGACAACATTAGCTATTTCCCGTCGTAATCCTCCGAGATAACGGGCTATAGTTTGCTCCTCTGGTTCGAAAATGTCACACTTAATCATAAGATGATCAAACTCTACTGTGTATTCTTCCACACCAAGATTTGCTTGCTTGAAATTGTGGAACTTGAGGAACATATTTTGTCGATAATCTGCCGGTAAGAATTTTCGCTTAAGCTCTTTCTTCATTTTTTCCCAAGTAACAATCTTACTTCTTCCCTCTCGAGCTCGCTGTCTCTTTAGGTTCTCCCACCACAAGGAAGCATACTTCTTCAATTTGAGAACTGCTAGTTTCACCTTCTTGTGGTCATCCACATCTTTGTATTCAAAAACTCGTTCAACAGAGAACAACCAGTCAATAAACTCATCAGGTTGCATCCGTCCTTCAAATTCTGGAATGTCCACCTTCACATTTAACCCATCCCGTTGAGATCTAGAATTTCGGCGACCACGCTGGTTAGGGATGACTTCTTCACTAGAAGTATCACTTTTGGAATGATAAAATGGATTGGAGGCCCTCTCATCTCCAGAGATAGAATCAATTTCCAAATCAGGGTCAGATTGTTCACGGTTAATGTTCTCATATTGTTGAAGACGTTGTTGGAGTTGTTCCACTTGTTGTCTTAATTCCGCCACCTCCATATCATGCACTTCTCGTTGACGTGTGGTAGAATTTCTCACCCCTGTGCCACGACCACGACCTCGACCACGACCAGCCATGATAACCTTGCGCTCTGATACCAATTGATACCGGGATCGGTATAATTAACTGGAATATCTCAAAAGAGACACTCGAATATGAAAGACACTTGCCACTCAAATGAACCCAAGGGATACAGAGACACCACCCAAGGAAACTTCACTAAAGGGGTAAGAGTTTAGAAGGGAGTTCTCAAAAGAACAATAGATTTCACTCTGCAATCTGCTCTTACATTCTCCACAAAGGAGCTTATATAGAATACTTGGGACATCCCCCCAAGCCTAGGTAATTAAGACTTAACTCATAAAAACTTGTCTGAATACAATATAACTCTTAGAAAACAGAAATGGACAGAAACAAGAGGAGAATTTAATGAACCCGGATTGAACTGCCAGCCTGAACACCTTGTAGTAAAAGAGGCATAACTTTTTCTAGAGAACTCCAAATGATGCAAGGTTTGATACATTGGAAACTAGAGAGGTGGAGCTTTCCAATGATGTATGGCAATCATTCAAGGGCACTCTGGATCGTTCCAGATATGGCTTAGAATTTGGCCCTATGATGTCCTCTGGATTCAGCCCTGTATCAAGTTGTTTTGCCAATATGCCTCCCATCCCGACAATCCCAATAACTGTTAGTGACCCATATGCTCCTAAGATCCATTCCTTGATCTTCAGAGCATCATTCTCTAGGCCAACTACATCATTGTCATTCGTTAGCACTGGGCATCTTTCTGGCTGATTAGTTCTATCACGTTCCTTGTTTGGGAGGGTGCTCAAGTAAGATGCCATCCACTCTCTATGATTTTTTATTTCTTGATTTATCGCCTGCAACCTATTCCCGATTCTATAATGCAATCTTAATCGTGAAGGAGAACAGTAACTTGTGTACTTGGATGCCCTTCTTCTTCCTTGTCGTTTCAAAAACAATTCACAATCTGCTATTACATCTTCCGCCTCGTACAACAGTTCTTTCAATCCTTCTGTAGCAGTTTTTTGAATTTATTTTCTGTCCTTCATCCTCACTCTGTCGAAGTGTAACGACCCGGTCCACATGACACAATATCGTCTTCAGATAACGAATTCTACATTGTTTGTCTTCAGATATTTTCCAATTCTACTCCTTCCGCTTATTATTACCTTTTGATAAAAGAGATCACTGTACTACCTAATGACAAATTTCCTGACGAAGCCCTCGCCAATGTCTATTTGGTGACATGCCCTGGTGGTTATTTGTTGTATGTCACTGACTAATTTTTTGTATTTGTTCACAGTAATGGTACATGGTTCATTTCACTCTTCATGTGTATGATATCCTAATCTGTGATATGATATAAACTGCATACAATTATTTTTGTCTCCTCTTTCTTTTAGTCTTTTTTTCTTTTGCTTTTGTTGTTTATTTTGGTTTATTTTCGGTTAGTAAACGCCTTACCATATATGAAGTAATGTACAATGGTTCGTGATCTATAGCAAGTTGGCAACGATGAGTTATCATATAGAAAATTAAATTTTACTAACATGTATACTTTTTAATGTCAATTGCAGGTTTTTATGGCAACTACAATGCAATCAGGTCGTATCAACAATGTTTCCTCCCGCCACGATCCAACGGTTCTAATGGTATGATGTACATCCAAATGATCTTTATTTTGATGAGCTTAGTGACCATGATGGTGATGAAGAATGATTCAAAGAAGTTGTGGGTATGAATAGTAGATGAGTTAAGGAGCTTAATGTTACTAGAGTAGACTCGGTTATTTTTTGGACATCAAAATGATGTAACTTGGTATCATTATTCAATTATGTGACTTTGCATATGCAATGAAAGAATGCAATATTTTTTTATGAATGAAAATTTTACTATTTTAATTTAGATTGTGCATTACACAAAAAATAGGTAGTGTTATTTAAGAGTATGTGCTAGTAGACAACTATAATAAATGGGTGAATAATGAGTTGTCACAAATATAATAAAAGTGTGACAAAAAATTCGTCACAGGTAGATAATTTAAATGTATGAAATCACTACCGTGACAAACTGTTCCTAACGTATAAATTATATAAGTGAGGAAAGATTCGTCACAGAAAGTTCATAGTAGATATTTAAATCACTATCGTGACAAACTGTTCCTCACATATAAATCACATAAGTAAATAACGATTCGTTATAGAAAGTCACCACACGTGACGCCAGATTTTTGTTATGTATAACACTCTACAATGGCGACATTTTCGTCACCCATGTTGTAATTGTATATTCGCGCTCTAAGTTTATGTGATGAACCACTCGCCATGTAAACAGATTGTCCGTGACAAATTGTAAATTCGTCACCTAATACATTTCTTAACGCCCCTTATGTGAGTGACGCTGTGACGACTGAAATTCGTCACCGTTGCTGAACAGTGACGAATTAACATATTTCAGCGAGGAACAACGTTCTTCACCAAAGCCCAAATTTTTTGTAGTGTCCGCACATATTTGTAACCTAAAACACATGTATAATAGTTTACAGATATAGAAAATCAAGGGTGGTTAAACCAACTTCACACATTGCAATATCTGTGAGGACATTATGTAGATAGTTTTTCCCGCAAAGAAAAATGAAAACTTGACAGAATACCAAATGCCACCTTTAAGCTACAGTTGGCAAAACAAAAGCAGATTCTTCAGCTGACATCGTAGGAATTTCTCTTCCATTGTAACTATCTGCAACCTTTTCCGCATAAAATCACACAGGGATGCAGTTTCTTGCCATTCGGTTCAAGAATTCCCGATTCTGGAAATGCGGTGGAAAACTTTATGCAACAAGTGATCTGCGAATATTGCGCTTTTCCCTTCCCGTTAAACCTACCACAAAAATGTTAAGCTAGTGGTGAATAGTTCATTAGGAAGCCCAAATTTATCATGGACTAGGAAAAAGGTAAAAATAAAAATAAAATAGAAATATATTTACCAGAAGGAGTGAAAATTTGTTGCCTATGAGCTTGTTCCGGTGACCTCCTTGTCAGTTTTTTCTTCTCCAAACTTTGTAAATGCCCTTCGGTTTCATGTTGCTAGGGAATGACTTCAGCTTGTCACATCTACGCATTTTCAGCAATCTCAAGGATGGCATTGCAGTTTGAATACTTGGCCACTCCAGCTCTTCCAAGTTCCTCATATCCGCTAAACATAAGACTTCCAGTTTTGAAAATTTGCTTCCTTGCCTCGTCCCGAAGAACCTGTGACTTAAGTGAGTGATGTTTCCATCAATAATGGAAAGAAACCGTAAATTAGGAACGCAAGCTGGATTGAGCCAAGCAGGTGTCGTTTTCCCATGATAGTGCTTGAGGTGAAGCTCTTGAAGTTGCTCAAGAGGAGCAAGCTTACAATCTACTGTTGTCTCGCTGATTCCGTCATCCATAGACATGGTTAAGCTATTTAATTTCTTGAGCCCTCGCAAAACATTTAGATCTCCTGCTTCTATTTGATCTTCCGATCTTATCTCAAAGAAAAGGTCTTGAAGGTTTGTCAAATTCCTCAAATTTGGAATCCGGAATCCATCCTTGATAGCTGAACTTGCAGGCTTAAACCCCACCAACCTTTGTAGGTTGAAGAGTTGTGTTATCCCAGCAGGCAAATATTCTAGAGCGTCACAACTGAAAACATTCAAGCTGGTTAGTTTCTCCAAGGATGTTACACTTTCTGGTAATCTCTTTAGTTTACGACAACCACAGAGATCCAAAATTTGAAGGTTGTGAAGGTTTCTAAAAATATCTGGCAGTTCAACCAACACAGAATTGATTATCTGAAGAGAAACAAGGTGTGGGACTGATTGCAATCCCTTCAACCAGTCATAAAAGCTATCATTCGGAGGTTGCTCATCCTCTCTTTTGAATGATATACTCAAAACACGCAGCCACTTCATTTCTGATACTTTTAGCCCCATATCATGATCAAACACCACACTTCCATGTACTTCTACTCCCGTTATTGTCCTCGTTTTTGAACTTGTGGAACTAAAGAAATCTGTACTCACATTGCTTGTTAAGTTCACCCGACGAGGTGGAGTCGTACTAGCTAGACCATGGCTTTGACCGAAACTCATGAACTTTTCTTCTTTTGCAATCTTTAAAATCATGTCTCGCACCATATCATGAACTCGACACGACATATAAGATCTTTCAAATATGTCCATATCTACACCCAACAACAAACATCGGCTAATTAATTCATTAAAACATTCTTTTCCCATTTGATAAGCTGTCCTTCCATCCCTTCCTTGAACAAAGCCCTCACCAATCCACCAAAAAATTATGTCTTCTAAGTATATCTTGGAATCTTCAGGAAATGCTCCAAAACTCAACAAACAAGGTTTGAGATGCATAGGAAGCTCTTCATAACTTACCTTTAGTGAAGCTATCACTGGTTCACAACTCTGAAATCTGAGCCCTTGCTGTATTCTTTTCCATTCATCGATATATTCTCCTTTGCCTAACATCAGCCCAGCCACTATCTTAATTGCTAAAGGAAGTCCTCCACATCTGCTGACGACATCTCTACCAATAGTCTCAAGGTTTGAATTTGAACAGCTCCCATTTCCCCTTGCAAATGCGATTTTGGTAAACAATTTCCAACTTTCCACTTCAGTAAGAACTTTTGGTTTGTGTATATAGGAGGCCCCCATTTTCTGTGCTACTTCCTCATCTCTAGTTGTAACGAGGACACAACTACCATTGTTCTTTATCGTTTGGGGAAAAGTCGACTTCAAGCTCTCCCACCATTGCCCTACCCTCCAGACATCATCTAAGACAAGCAAGTGCTTCTCGTCCCGGAGCTTGTTTTGTAGTGTCTCAAGTAAGTCATTTGGATCTCCTTTCAGCAATTGTTTATCCACACTCAACTTCCTCAATATCGCCTTAATTAGCTCTGTAAAATCAACATGTTGGGAAACAACAACCATTAAGACTTGATCAAAGCTTTTTATCACATTGCTACGGTGCCTTATCTTTTCAGCAAGAGCTGTTTTGCCAATACCTCCCATCCCAACAACAGCGATAACTGTGAGGGGCCAGTGTGGTTTTAAGATCCGTTCTTCGATCATCTGAGCACAATTGTCTAAGCCAACCATGTCTTCGTCATTTGGTAGGACTGGGTATATCTCTGGCCGACTGTCCCTCCTATGTTCTTTGTTTGGGAAGGTGCTCAAGTAAGCTGCGATCCGCTCTCTCTGAGATTTGATATCTGTGTTAATCTTCTTCAACCGCTTCCCGATCTTATGATGAGATTTCATATATGCCGGAGAGAAGTACTTGGTTTTCCTTCTTATTCTGTCTCCTTTTAAGAAGAATTCACAATCTGCTATCACGTCTTCTGCATCATACAATAGTTCTCTCAGTTGTTCTACACCTATTCTTAGAGTTTCTGGTCGGTCTCTTATTCTCACTTTATCAATGTCATTCATGTAACTTTTCAACAAGTCGAGCTCTTTCATGGTTGTCTGAAATTCGTTGTGGAAATGATGAATTTCACGACCTTCTTGCATGAGAATCTCAAGCACTTTTTGTAGGATAACTTGGGTAATAGCATCCACCATTTTCCTGCACAATTTTATTGCCAAGTTAATATTCCTTCTAAATCCTTCATATTCACCGGCTTTTCTTACACTTGATAGGAAGATAAAGGTCATTTTCCTGATAAGACGACCATGACTACAATATGACACTTCACAAAATACGTTGGATTAAACTGATCTAGATAAATTGGTTAAACCGAGAAAATGAAAAAAATAGTTTTCTAAAATATGGATTTAGATGCTTGGTAGGTTTTAATTATAAACACCATTCCCCTCTTCTTCTTCCTATTTCATCACATAAATTCCATGAATTCCCCTTGTCTTATCTTCCTCGACATTGATTTTATTCTATTCTTTTTATTAACATTTGACAATGAAGCAGTGAAAAAAAAAAAACTTAAGCAATTTATGGTTAATATTAAAAAAATATTTGGCAATTTGTTATTCATAATCAAGGACACCCATCTCTTCCCTTTTAACAAACATGGAATAAACATGCAACAATAAGAACAAGCTTTGAAAATCCATATTTGTATTAAGAAGTTAGAAGAGACGTTCACTTTAAACTAAACATATTGTTTACTAATTATATTTATTTAAAGAAGAAGAAAGAAACAACCTGACAAAGATTTTATTTTTGATTTGAATAGAAGATAATGGAATTGTTAAATGCCTAAAATTAAGGGAGTTGTGATTTTACAGGAAACTAATAAATCTTTTCATTTTTTTCGTTTTAACAATTTACTCTAAAATTAGCTAATCCGATTAGGGGCAGGCATTTAGGACCGAAAACCAAGACCGAACCGACAACAGGACCAATCGGGTCGGTTCGGATTGGTTTTAATTAATTAAAAAAATTTCGATTGTAAAAGTCCGGCCCGACCCGAAGTTTCTGATCCGGGCCTCGGTTTCCATTTCTGAAGCCCGTTGGGTAACCGGCCCGGCCCGATTCCTCGACTCCCTATAAACTGCCTCGGTTTCCATTTCTTTGCCCAAGTCCACATTGTTTCCGTTGAAGTGATGAACTCCAACCTTGGTCAACATGGCCTTCTTCTCCTTCTCTCCAAGAACTTCTCTGAACGTTTGTTTTTCATTTGTAAACCTGTTGAGAGAAGAGGAGTCGTGTGGCCTTCTTCTCCTTCTCTGAACTTCTCTGTCGGTTGTACCAAGCTCATCAGCGCTTCAACTACGAAGCAATTCTGTTCTTCTTACAAACCGTTCATTAGCCGTGACGAGTGTTGAATCGTTGAACATCATCGGAAAGAAGAATAAGAGCAGAGTTTCGTGTAGTTGTTATGCGAGCTCTGCTGCGAAGAGACCGATAGAAAACAAGTTTTTCGGTACTCGATTGGGTCATCAGATCTGATCTCAGATCTTTGATCAGATCAGATCTCAGAGCAGACTTGGAGCTTGATCAGATCTGAATGATAGAAGCATCGACCGAACGAACGCCGCCTCCCTCTCCTTTCCCTCTCACAGCGAAGCATCGACCGAACGAGATCGACCGCCTCCCTCTCCCCTCCCTTCCCCGCCTTTCCCTAGATTTGATCTCGGATCTTCATCAGATCTGATCTCGGATCTTTGATCAGATCTGATCTCGGATCTGATCTGATCTTTGATCTCGGATCTGATCAGATCTGATCTTTGATCTCGGATCGGATCTGATCTGATCAGATCTGATCGTCTGTAAGGTAGAAGTGGAACAAGATCACGATCGTTGGACAGGTGAAACAAGATCTTGATCAGATTTGATCGTCTGTAACCGGGTCGAAGTCGAAGATCACGATTTTTTTTTTTTTTTTTTTTTGTAATTTGTTGTATGGTTTTTTTTTTGTAATTTTTTTATATAATTTTCGTACGTATGATGAATGAATTTTTTTTTTTTTTTTTTTTTACTGTAGAAGTATTTTTTTGCTCTTAGGACCAAGATCGGCCCATAAATCGGTTAACCGGGACCTCGATTACCCGGTCAACTCGGTCCGGTTTCGGTTCTCATAAACACGGGCCCAAATTTTTCAGGCCGATTTTCGATTTTTAGCTTTTGGGCCGATTACCCGTACTTGCCCAGCCCTAAATCCGACTGTCAAGAGGCGTGCCCTCCTGAAGTGACTGTGAGGATAACCTCATTGAATCCCCACTCATTAAAAAATGTGTTTATACTAAGCAACGTGTGACCCCTAGGCTATGATTACCTTTTAGCAACATCATCCTACATATATTTATTTTGATATGATGCTTATATAAAAAAATATACAACATACTTTTGCAAAGTAAGATTTCACTTAAAAAAACACGTCTCAATAGTGACTTTCTAATTCATCGAATTGTTTGGACCATAAATTAGATGAGTTTAAAATGAAATATTTGATTGACTGTATTGAGTTTAAGAAATTTATAAAAATTGGTATGGAAAATAGTTTTCAAGATTAAATGGGGCACTAACTTAAATATTAAACCTTGGGACCGACTTTTTTTTTTTTTTTATAGGTTAAAAGAAAAAGGTAAATTTGAAACGTGCATTAAATATATTACTGAATTTTGAACAAGGATATGTTAAAGCGAACCTGTCTAACTATCGAGGAAACCAGCGAGGGAGGGGGGTGTGACCACTCATCGAATCTCGAGGGGGATGAGTGGTCACACCCCTCCCTCGCTGGTTTCCTCGCCATTTAGAATTTCTGTAAAGCATTAGACTCTGGGCTCTACTACTCAGTCTCCTTAGATTTTGAAAACTCAAAATTAGAGAGGCAGAAAAGAATTTGTAGTTTTTGAAGGGGACAATGAACTATTACAAACATCAAATCTCACCCAATTTCCGTACTTATCTATAGCTTTATAAAGAGATCTGAAAGTTGAAGGGGGCTATGGCCCCCCTTATGTTGTATGTGGCTCCGTCCTTGGTTATAACTTCAGAGGTAGGAGCAAAGTTTAAGATTCTCATTGTTAGGGCTGAACAAAAAATTGATCAAACCGACCAAATCGATCAAAATCGGATCGATTGGTTCGGTTTAAATTCGGTTCGGATCGATTTTGGTTTTAAAAAATTCAAAACCAAAGTGGTCGGTTCGGTTTTCGGTTTCTATGTGATTTTAACCGACAAAACCGAACTGATCGAATATATATAATAAATAATATATATTATATATATAAATAATATAATATGTTTAAAATATTCGGTTCGATTTCGGATCGATTTTGTTAATGGTCGGTTCGGTTCACGGTTTAGGTGAAAAACCAAACCGACGGTTTGGTTTTTAACCCTACTCATGGTAAGAGGTTTTAGTTTAGTTTATGATTATTTTTCTTATAAGAAAAGGAAATTGAATTCAAAATTTGAAAATATACACGTAGACATATTTTCAAATATTTTCTGTAAAAAAGTTCCATCTGGCAAACAATTAAAAACAGTTGGGAACTTTTTATAAAGTTTGGTATTTTTCTATTTTTTATTGTATTCATAATTTTGGCTATTTACTTTTTTTTTTCCTTATTTCCAAAATTTAATGGAATAGAATTGATTAGTATGATTATGAAGAAGCCTACATGGTAGGATCGTGGGTAAATGTGAGAATTTAGATTAGGCTCATATCTAAACATTATCAGTAAGGGTGATTAGTTAAAAGGGTTTTTTTGAGTTTGACCCTCATTAGTTTATATCCAATTGAGTTTAGTCCTCGTTTAAAATTTTAATTGAGTTTAACCCTTATTTTATAACAGATCTGTTAGGTCAACCATGTTGACCGGTAAATATTGATTTAATAATTAAAATACCCTACATTAAATGCATATGCCTTGTATGTGCAAACTCCATAAAATGCAGTAAAAGACTTGGATTGTTAATGCATATTTGAGTTTGCATAGTTTGTTTAGATGGTGTTTAGGAAGATGAGTCAAGATAGAAAGGTCTAAATGATATACTTGCTATGGAGAAGCATAGGTGAAGATTTGACATCAAATGATTAATGAATGTATCATCTTGTTTTGGAACAAAGCATCTTTGATTAGTGATAACTAGCACTCTGATCTGTGTGACACATCGTGGTGGTCTAGAAGACGACCTCAATCCAGGCATGGGTTGGAGATGGTGGTGTTTTACAAATAGAAAAGAAATAAAAATAAATAAACAAGGAAAAGGTGGAGAAGATGGATAGATATTGCGTTTTTAATTCTTCAATTTTCAGACCTAGGATTACCTCGAGATTGACATTAATAATTCAAGTCTTTTATTGCATTTTAAGGAATTTGCACATGCAAGGGTATTTTTTCATTAAATCAATATTTACCGATCAATATAGTTGACCTAACAGATCTGTTAAAAAATGAGGGTTAGACTCAATTAAAATTTAAAAAGAGGGTTAAATTCAATTAGATATAAACTAATGATTAGGGTTGAACAAAAAACCGATCAAACCGACTGAACCGATCAGTTTGGTTTAGGACAAAACCGAACCAATGGAATATATATAATAAATAATATATATTTTATGTACAAACATTATAATATGTTTAAAATAGTCTGTTGGTTCGGTTTTATTCCGATTTAAGTCGGTTCGGTTACGATTTGTATAAATTAGAATCAGTTTGATTTTGTTAATAGTCGGTTTGGTTTCAATTTGAAATTTTTGAAACCGACCAAAGTCGGTTCGATTCATGGTTTAGATGAAAAACTGAACCATCGATTCGATTTTCAACTCTACTAATGAGAGCAAAAAAAAACACAAAATGATAACGTAACTTAGTTGCAATAAAAAACAAAATTTATGGTTCTTCATGTAAGTGATAAGGTCATGGAGTCCATCAAGTCAAGCTTGATGATACTTCCCTTCCGGAAAATTCTAAATGGCGAGGAAATGGGCGAGGGGGTGAGTGTGACCGCTCATCCCCCTCGAGATACGTGCATGTGCCCTTGAGATGCACAGCTGCGCGAATTTCGAGGGGGATGAGTGGTAATACCCACCCCCTCGCTCCTTTCCTCGACAGCTAGAACGACTCCTTCCCTTCCTCCCGACACATCGTTGGAAGAGGATGAAGATTTTCCACAAGGTTCTTATGAACCTAAAAACTCCTTCGGTCCTCCTATAACTAATGAAGAGGAGCAAATCTTTTTGATGAACCAAAACTTCTCAAGCGACTATTTAAAATGTAAAAAGACTAAAATGCCCATATCTTGTAGACAAATAAAATAGAGAAAACCCTCAATTTATTATTTTCTACCTAACTATAATGATGCCAATGGAATTTTTAAAGTAAGAAATTAATGAAAACCTTTTCTACATAATAATAGTTATAAAACCAAGGCCTTTTCACTACACCAAATTAACATTTTTGTAACAGCACCCAAAATAATATCACTTTTGAAGTGTAACAATCTACCTAACAATTTTACACATTATTATAAACAAAGTGATATAATAGTTGTATCACTATGAAGCGTATGGTTATAAAAGTGATACTATTCATGGTGATCCAACTTATTGTATCATTTTTTTTGTTACTGTTTTTCATTTTTTTTAACTAAATTTAATTTTGACTTGAAATTGCTTGGTGAATTGTAACATCTCAAAAGTGATACTGTTTTGACGTAGTGTTTTTGGAGGGAAAGAATCCAATTGAAAACTTTTTCTACTTAATAATAGTTGTAAAACCAAGGCCCTTTTGGGGAAAGAATCCAATTGGAATAGTTACAATTACATACATCATATTATATATGCAAAAATCTAAGATTGTCAAAGTAAATAATGACGGAAAATTCTAAGTGGCAAGGAAATGGGCGAAGAAACGGGCGAGGGGGTGAGTGTGATCGCTCATCCCCTCGAGATGCGTGCATGTGCTTTTGAGATGCACAACTGCACGAATCTCGAGGGGGGGATGAGTGGTAATACGTACCCACCCCCCTCATCCCTTTCCTCGACAGCTAGAATCACTCAAATAATGACTTACCTGTGGTGGGATTCCTTGACTTATTATCTCCTCTTTTCCAAGCTTTGTCTGCACAGAAATGAAAACAAAGTTTGTACAAGGAAACAAAGTATCAACCGATATTATACATTTGGTTGCTTTATTGAAACAAAAAACTTACAGTAATCAAGAATGCTCACTAATAAGTGAAAAAACAAGCTATATAACGCTAAGTCTAGCAAGAGAGCAAGCTGTGTAGGTCATGAAACTGATCAAGTTGTCTCCGGTCGACCAAGTCTTTCTTCCAATAAGGTTAAGCCGCGTGGCCAGTTTACTTTTCAGTTATATTTTAGAAAACATTTTTTTTGTTAAAGATGAAGACTTGTACAATTATATGACTCAACCGTGTATCTGTGTTGACGACTTTTTTTTCTGGTAGGTCTAGCAAAAGACACGCTATATAATGCGAGGTCGTCAACCAAGTCTTTCTTCCAATAAGGTTAAGCCAAGGCCAGATTATTTTTCAAATTATATTTTTTGGATCTATATTAAATTGACTTTAGGAGAGTAGTCTTTTCTTTGAAACTTTCCGATACCATTTAATAGAAAAATTAATGGGATTTTCTTCGACGAAGATTTCTACAATTATATAACTAAAATTGACAGACTTTTTCAAATGATGTTGCAGCAATATGCAGAGTTTCTTGGTTGGTGGCAAACCGTGTAGCTGTAGTTATCAAGATGGAAACATTTCAATCTCTAGTTGGAGATAAATATTTATTTAGGTTATTGTAACAAGTAGTTCAGCAGGCATCTTGGCAACATCCATTTTATAAGATTTAATTTCTTTTTCTTAACACAGATTTCACTTTCGCCTTGATAAGTAGTTCAGAAGGCATCTGGCATTTGAGACATTTGTGGTTACCTCATTTTTCTTCCTCGACTGTTAATGTATTGAAGAAAGCTAAAACCTTAATCTGAAAATATTTTCTTCATTCTTATGTCAAAAACAATTAATGGTGATGTGTACTAAGGATGCCAATTAGACCCGCTGTGAATGCCTCCCCAGGATTGAAACCCAAGTCGGCTGATCACTGCTACCTGGCCAACCCCCCTCCTGGAAACTGTGAAGGTCATTGCCTTGGTATATTGGTAATTCCCCAGAGCGGATATTGTTACTTGTATCAACAACGTTTTTATGGGGAATTCTAAATGTCGAGGAAATGAGCGAGGAAACCAGCGAGGGGAGTGAGGTGGAGGGAGGGGAACCATTCCCTCCCCTCGGGATGCGTGCAAGAAAATTCAACGCGCGCATCCCGAGGGGCGGGAATGGTTCCCCTCCCTCCACCTCACTCCCCTCGCTGGTTTCCTCACTCATTTCCTCGCTATCTAGCCTTACTCCGTTTTTATTGTCTCTTTCTATCTAAACTCAAGTACTTACCAGTTACCCGTAGTAATAAGTTTGGATCCCTTTCATGGGATTCAGTGTTAAATTTTACACTAAAAAGTTTATAGATGGGATCGGAAAGACAGTGCTCCGAGTGAAAACCTGTGAAATGGTATAAGAAGCTAAGAAAAGAAAGCAAGCTTTGCATGTGAATTATGAGGTAGAATGTCACCTATGTGAACTTGCTGCATATATGTGAGATTAAGATTTCTAAGAAATTGTTTTTCTTAAAAATGAAGTCTTATACAATTTTATGTCAAAGTCAACCCAGTCTTTTGGTATTATATTTGTAAGCCCTTTTCCTATGAATCGACATTTTTGGCGCGATTGAGTTTTCCTATAATGCTGCATGTAAAGTTTGTTGCTCCATAATTTCTCCAACTAGTTATCACTACAACAGTTAAGACATTTTTCAAGAAAAATTTTCCTTGACAAAAATTAAAATTTTGTTGGAAAAAACTTTTAACAAGGAAAAAATTCGTTATTGGGCTCGTCGAGGCATCCCCGTAGCTAAAGGTTTTTACCAAGGAATTACATTTTTGTTGGTAAAACAATTGATAAGTCAAGAAAACGCGGTGTTGGTAATACTGACAGCTACCAAGGAAATTCGTTGGTAAAAATCAAATAGTTTTACCAACAAATTGTTTTGTTGCAAGAAAACTTTTGTTTACCTATGAATTTTTTTCTCGAAAAAACTTAGAATCTTCAAAGAAAATTGTTGTGCAAAAATGTAATTACCTTTATCATAGAAATTTTTCGTTTGTAAAATGAATGTATATCAATGAAAGTTGTCATAGGTACTGTTAACAATTACTAAGGAAATTATTTTCAATAAAAAAATTATATATTAAAACAATCATTCTCGGCTCTTAGACGACCTAATCTAGGTCCCAATCTCTAAGGACACCACTCTTGATGATAAGATCCCACTATGGAATTCCATATATAATATATTTATTTTTAGGATCAACGGGAATCGAACTACTAACCTATAGTAAAATCTGTTGCAATATTTACCAATTGAGCTATTTGAATAATTGTGTAGTATGAAGCAACTTTATAGCTTATTAAATCAAACTAATCATTTTTTGCAATAAAAAAATCATGGCTACGTATATAATAGAGACCAATATATAATATTCCGCCACTATAAATTAGAACTAAATATTTTCACGATTATAAGATTTATGTTAAATATCTACCACTTTTAGCAATGAAAAAAAATTCAATTGTTGTAAATAAGAAAATGAGCCTTAATAAGAAAAAAGTTCATGGTAATTTGATCAATATTTTGCAACGAAATAAATTGTTACCATTAACATTACAAGTAACCGTAAAATAATGTTGTATTGTTAAATAAATTTTATTTGATTTTTCAGATGAAATAATATCAATGCTACTAATAAAAAATTTCATCGAATTGATATTTTTCCACAATAAAGAAGCTAGGAGCTTTAAATATAGATAAATTTCATGAAATTTTTTTCATTATAAGTAACCAAATAAATCGTTGCAATGACGTGGTAATTAACTAGAGAAAATTTAGTTTCATTGTTGAAGAGACACAAATAAGTGTTATAGTGCATTTACTAAGAAAATGTTTGTCAATAATATTAATATTTATTAGCAATGAAATAATTTATTGTAAATGACGTCATTATAACTAATAAACTAAAATTTCGTTGAAATAGAAATATTTTGTTGCTAAATAATGTTGGTGGAAAATTGGTTTTGGAATGAATATTTTTCGCCACCTCTTTACAAAGAAAAGTTGCCAACAAAATAGATTTTGTTACAAAAAGTACAACTCTATGGTTTTTTCAATGAAATTTATTTTTGTTAGAAATAGTAACATATTAACAAGGAAAATAAAATTTGTTAGTAAATAAAACATTTTTTGTAGTGAGTATACCAATTTCCAACAAAATAATGACTTGTCACTATAAAATAGTTAGTGAACTTTAATGAGAAACAAATTTTCATGAAAATAATTATAAATTTTTACCTAGAAAACAATTTGTTACGAACAAGGTTATAATTACCAACAAAATCTTATTTCATAGCTACAAAGATTTCATTAAAAAAGATATTGTTTCCAACAAAATAAAAAATGTTGCCAATAGTGTGACAATTCTCAACGAAATATTACTTTGTTGCTATAAATTAATAAACGAGCTTTAACAAGAAAAAACCTAATGGAAAAAATTATCAATCATTATCAATGAACTGAATCATTACTAATAATGTGATTATTGTCTATGAAAACATATTTCCTTACTAAAGAGAGATGAATAAGATTTAATATTCGTTAACAAGGAAAATGATTTGTTGTTAAAATTAGTCTTCTTTAGCAACAAAATATTTCATTCCAGATGATGCCATAATTACCAAAGAACAAGTATTTTGTGGCCATAAAAATAACTTCGTTGTTAAATCAATTTGACGAGAAATTGGGTTTGGAGGGAATGTTTCCCGCCACCTATTTAACAAAGAATGTTTCCTATAAAATATATTTTGTTGAAAAATAGTAACAAGTTCATGGCTTTTTCAAGGAAATTTTTTAGTCGTTGACAATGCTACAATATTAACAAGGAAATCAATTTCCGTAGCAATAATTTTGTTGGTAAAAGATACATTTCTTATAGTGTATCATTTCTTGTCATTCTATGACTTTGTAACCAATATTATAGGCTGTATTTGGAGTCAAAACATGCATCTTAGTTTTTTCGAAATAGCGAATTATCAATTTTGAGTTATTTATTATCTTAACAAACAAGTAGTTCTGTAAACATCTGAGCTACATGCATTTATAAAATTTATGTTTTACTATGATACATTTCGCACTGACACAAAGTATCACTTCTCCTTTGTTATCTTAATCTCCCAGTTTTCTAGTGATCTTTTAATTGGTCTCTCAAGAAGTGTCAATTATTAGAAAATTCTCTTAAGGTGATCTACATAGTTCATATTATTATACGTTGTAGACTGTCGAACTATAGGTGCGTGGTGTTTGATTAGACCCGATTAGTTGTAAACATTAAAAAACAAGACTAGGGTCATAAACACTTTTCTAATTATATGATTTATATCCTGACATGTATTACTAAATTAAGTACAGAGGTTATTTATTTGTAGATAACAATTTAAGTCCTACTATAATTCTATTATTGATGATGACCTAATAATATAATTAAGGTTATATATATAAAGTTGAGGTCCCCACTCCAAACTTAATTATCTATTTCCTACTTTTCCTATCTGGTTTAAGAAACACAAGAGAAATGTTTTGGAGGTGGAAGATCTCTCTGCTGCATGTTGCTTGTTTATGAGGATTGCTACGAGAATACTCTTCATCAATGACGACTTCAGGTACGCATTGATTAAAGTTTTTTTTCATTGATTATTGACATGAGGTCTTAGTTTATGATCTGTTAGATTCCAATATCAACCACTTGGATGATCTATAAGCATCGATTGTCCTCTTCACTTCTAAAGCAAGTTTAGAAGCTACACAAGTAAGTCAATTTTTCTTCAATTAAATTTAACTTATTCCATCTATAATCTCCAATTAGGGGTGGGCGCGAAACGTCCCATCATTTGGGGTGGGCACGGGATAGGATGGACCTCATCCCTATCCCAGCCTGTTCTTTCGAGATCGGGACAAGATAGACCTCATCCCGACCTTGTGCCATACCAAACGGGTTTGGAACGAGTTGAGCATGTACTAAATAGTTCTCCAACAAAAAATAACAAAAGAATTTCAACTCACATGCCCACACACCAAAAATGTCAATTTTATGTCCATATAACTTTCATCATAACAATATTGAATGTCATATAAAATTTGTGGATGGTTACCTAACAATGGAATTAAGTTTGTCAAGTGAAAGATGAGAGATGGAAAGAACCCCTCCATAGATCTGTCTTGCATATTTCTGCAAGAGTTGAAATATCATTAATACAATATACAATTGCGAGCAATGTGCTCCAACTACATAACTCATAGTGCAAAACTTACCCAAACCATAATTTGCCTTTATTTTCTATAAGAATAATTGTCCTATAACCTATTTAAAATGTGAAAATAAGCATATATTTTCATGGGTTCTATTTGACCTAAAATATCCAAATTGATGTTTTTACCTAAACAAAGAGTACTGAATCAAGTAAGTTTTTTAGTTTGACACTCATTAATTTATACCTATAAGAGTTTTACACTCATTTTGAAAACTATTTGAGTTTAACCCTCATTTTCTAACGAAACCATTAAGTCCACGTCATTAATCGGTCAAAATTAATTTTCAGACCCTTTTGCTCTTAACTTAGGTTAAACTAATGAATGCGATTTCACCTAAATTGTAAAAGCATTTTTTGAAACCTCCTCCTCCTCTTTGCGACCCAACTCATTCTTCCCCTTCGCGACAATCTCCTTCCTCCCTGTTTCGACGAAGACGTTCCTCCGGTGACGAAGATGCACCTCCGCTCCTCCTCAGTTGATAGGTTTAATTTTTAACATATTTTTTAAAGCATGGAAAGCTATTCAATGATAAAAGAAAGTTTTTGGGGTCTGGCCAGCGTGGGGATTGCAAACATCATCATTTCGTCTTTTCTTTCTTTTGTCTTTGTTTATGAGTAGAGTGTAGTGAGTGAGTGTATGCCCATCATCATCTTTGTGACTAATCTCTCTTTATTAGCTCTTACATTCTTTCCCTTTTAATCTCCCCCTTTTCCTATTTTTCTCCTACCCTCATTATGAGGTTTCTTCTTATATGTTTTGACAATCATTATATCTACAGTAGTTTCACTAACAGAGGCATCGCCAAATTGGTTCTCCAGCTCTTGCAAGGCTTTTGCTAATTTTTCTTCTAATTCCAACTGTGATTTTGCATTACCAACGCGAGGAGGCTTTTCCTCCTTATCTGGATCTTGTATCTGCCTGCTACTTTGTTCACTGTTCACGTTAGGAACAATACTTCCAGAAGCTTTCGCTCTCTCAATCACACCATTTGCTTGGAGTGATTGGTATACACTCTCCTATAGAATCATCAGCTCAAGCATATTCAATAAATCTTAATAACAAAAAGTTAAGAAATGCTTTCTTATAGGTTGAAAGAAAGTGACATTGTTCTATACCCACCGGCAGCACGCTCACCTAAAAAAAAAGTGACATTATCCACCCGATCTTGGAGAATCTCTTCAACGGAATAATCGTTGGGTCCAAGAAAATACTCCTCAATGTTCTCTTCTATTATGTGAGGGGTGCCACCATTTACATAATGAATTTCCACTTGCCTCCTTCCCGTAGTTTCAAAAATTGACCTCATAGTGATCACTGGTCAATCTTCTATATTTCCTCTGTTATTGATTCAAATAACCCTTTAAATCCTCTCCTGGGCTTAGGAGCATCAAAAGTCAGTCAACAATAAATAATTAAATAAAAAAACTAACCAATTACCAAAGCAACCCACTGAGCAATCACCTAATCACATCTTTTGGGTCTTCTTTCTACATCTTTTCTTTTTTATTAGTTGATGAATTGACAAGTCTTAAGTAGAGATGACTTTACAATCACCCCTATCCATCTCAATCATTGATGCAGATACTGATTTGAACAGTAATTCAACACAACCATGAAGTTACCATAACAAACTATGTAGAACTAAGCATGCAAAGATAAATTAGCATGTAAACAGATGCCACACAAATGGCTGGCTAAAGAGAGGTTTTGTCTAACGTGGACTACAAAGCTCTATATAGCAACTTGAATAACAGAGAGATCTTTTCTTATATAAGACTGGAAACAAAACAGAAGATTCAACTGACATTTATAGCTTGAAGAAAGCACGTGACATTTGAACTTTGCCTTTCACTCACCAGCTGTACAAATAATGTAAAGAAGTCAACTGATATGAAGAAAAATATTACAGGGGGCAACAGCCAATAGATGACATAGTTGTTGGCAGGGCAATTTGATTGAAATAGATCATGACAGTAGGCACGAGGTAAAATATTTTGACAGCACAAAGACAAAAACAAATGGTGTTGTGTACAAAGCATATGAAAAATATAGACTCCATCATGTTGTTAGATACCAGTATACCACCATATCCTTCTGGAAACCAGAAGCAACCTCTATATGAAAAGTTGAAAACTGATTATGCAGCTACAATCAGAAGACCATATCAAAGCTCACCTACAAATTCCTATCTTACAAATAGTTGCCATGCGCATAATTATTGAAATTCAGCCTTGTGACACGAGGAGCCATGGGGGCAACCCGAATCTGGGATCGCATTCATTGCCCTCTTGTATAAACTGAGCCCAAACCCATTGTTCATAAGAGAGCTCAGTCTAGCCACAATGGAACACTGGTATTCACATCTCCAAGATTTCTCTACGCCACCAATATATTCAATGCCTCTTTGTCGAAATCTATTAGTGCCCAAAATGAGTTTTTAGCTATTTCAATAGAGGATATCGGGTAGCACTTATCTAACTATTTTATCTCATTTACAAACAAATGAGATGGATGCAAGTTGTGAATGTAATAAAATTATAAAAAGTATAATTTGTCCATATAATAACTAAGAAAGGGGATTCCAATGTGGTACTCGCATGAACATTTCAGTGCATTACTTATATATTCATTTTAAGAAATTTGCCCACATACTCAAGCATCATATAGTAATGATATAATGGTCATGCAGAACAGAGGTTTTTAAAAGTCAAATCTACCTGAGAACCTGAACCAATGCATAGATCACTTCCTCTTAATCCATCTACAAGCTCGGTGTACAATTGTTCTTTTGGAGTTGCTGTAGGTGCACCAAAATACGAGAACTCCACAACATCCACATCACACCAAACACCATGGTCCCTATTCATCAAGGATGCACCGACTCTCCGAAAAACCTCCATATCACGCGTCAAATGCGTGTCGGACACGGATTCATGCCCGACACACATTGGACACGTATTGGACACGGGGTCAACGATCAAAATTTGTTGACTGGTTTGGACACGGCCTGGATACGGTCCGGAACTGTCCAGACACGGTCCAGACATGGTCAAAATTCGTTGACTGTAAATTTTGCAAATAAATCAGATGATATTGATCGATCGGCGATCGATCCTTCCTCCCACACAGGCAAACCCTAACTCCCACAAACCCACACAGAGAACATCGATCGAGAGACGGAGGTAGAGAGATCGAGAGACAGAGGTAGAGAGAACTCAGAATAGAGAATTGATCGATCAATTTCGACTGACACGAAGAGATCGATTTCGACAGAGAGGAGAAATTGGTTTCGAAAGAGAGGGATAGATCGATCGACAAGATCTATGGCATCCTTATCAACACCAGGTACATTCGATCGATCGATCGATTCCTGCGGTTTCATTTGTTTTTTGTTTTCCTGCGATTCCTTTTTTTGCTGCGATTTCTTTTTTTGTATTTCGTTTCCTTTTTTTTTCCTGCGATTCCATTTTTTTTTCCTGCGATTCCTTTTTTTGCTGTTTTTTCTCTTTTCTTTCTCTGCATATATATGAAAGCATGCATGAAATACTTCAAATACCCCATATTTGAGCTTGCACCTATTGGCTGAAAAGTTTGAAAACTAAAGAAGAAACTAAAACTGGTTTTAGGCCAAGTAACTGGAGATGGACTTTGGAAGCATGTGACAATAATAAGAAGACCAAGTGAAGGTGGGGGAAACCTTAAATGGCGGTGTAACTTTTGTCAGAAAGAGTATACGTGATCTCTTACTAGATTGAAGGATCACTTGTTGAAGATAACAGGCCGTGGGATAGCTATTTGTGCCAAAATCTCCCCCATACAACTTAGAGAGGTGCGACAATTTGTTGATGAAGCTGCATTGAGAGCAAAAAGTTCAAGGGCGCGAAGTGTTCATTTACCTCATTCAGTGGGCTCAAGTAGTGGGGGGTTGGTCCTTCAGTTCCATACAATGAACAAAGGAAGAGGAGAGCCACTAATAATCCTATTGCAAATGCTTTCAATACGAGTGAGCGACAAGAGTTGGATGCTTGGATTACAAGGGCGTTCTACTCAGCTGCATTGCCATTCAACCTTGCAAGGAATCCGTATTTTCAGGAGGCTTTCACCTATGCAACGAATAAAGCAAAGTCCATTAGTGGTTACAAGATCCCCGGGTATAATGCATTGAGGACGACATTGCTTCAAAATGAAAGGGGCAACATTCAGAGGTTGTTGGAGGCAACAAAGTTCACATGGGTTACTAAATGGGCAACCATTGTTTGTGATGGGTGGACTGATTCTCAAAGGAAGCCTCTCATTAATTTCATAGTGATTAATTAGGGTGGTCCAATGTTCTTGAAGGCTGTGAACTGTGAAGGGGAATACAAAGACAAGTTCTTTATTGCTGATTTGATCAAGGAAGTCGTACGTGACGATGGGCCACGTAATGTGGTTCAAGTTATAACCGACAATGTTCCAGTTTGTAAGGCTGCAGGTTTACTTGTTGAGAGCTAGTATCCTGAGGTTTTTTAGACACCTTGTGTAGTCCACACTCTCAACCTTGCCTTGAAGAACATATGCGCTCCAAAGAACACGCCTGCAAATGAAAAGGCCTACAGTTTGTGTAGTTGGATTATTGATGTTGTTGGGGATGGGGTGCTGATCAAGAACTTTATCATGAACCATTCCATGAGGTTGCATATGTTTAATGAGCATTCAAGATTGAAGTTGCTTTCCATAGCAGAGACACGCTTTGCTTCAAGCATAATTATGCTCAAGAGGTTGAAAGACATTAAAAGTAGCATCCAAAGTATGGTGATTGGAGATCAGTGGGATTCCTATAGGGAAGATGATGTTGAGAAAGCACGGATTGTGAATGGAAAACTATTGGATGACTTGTGGTGGGACAAAGTGGACTATGTACTTCGTTTCACAGAGCCTATTTATTCAATGTTGCGGAGGGCTAATACAGATAAGTCTTGTCTTCACTTGGTGTATGAGATGTGGGATGTTATGATTGAGAAAGTGAAACAAGTTATTTACCGCCATGAAGGAAAGGAAAATAGTGAGGAGTCAGAGTTTTTTTCAGTGTTGCATCAGATATTGGTAGATCGATGGGAGAAAAACAACACACCACTGCATTGCTTAGCACATTCCTTGAATCCAAGGTAAATAATTACTTTGTTTTAAACTTTTATTCTACTTATTCTTGAGTCTTGACTAGAAGACTAGAATTCATGAGTTATACACTTAATGTTTATATATTAATTTGTGATTGACATTGCTTATATATAGGTATTATAGTAGAGAATGGCTTGAAGAGGATCCTAATCGTATTTCGCCACACAGAGATCCTGAGATTACAAAGGAGAGAGATAAGTGTTTCAAGAGATACTTTTCTAATATTGAAGAAAGAAGATTGGTTATTACAGAGTATGCTAGGTTTTCAATGGGTACTGGACAGTTTGCAGAAGGTGATGCTCTACAGAATAGAGCATACCTAGAACCTGATGTGTGGTGGGTTTCTCATGGTACCTGTACACCATTACTCCTGAATATTGTTTTGAAGTTACTTGGGCAACCTTATTCTTCCTCATGTTGTGAAAGGAATTGGAGCACGTATAACAACATCCACTCATTAAAAAGGAACAAATTGACCCCACAACGAGCTAAAGATTTAGTGTATGTGCATTCCAACCTTCATCTTTTGTCAAGAAGAAAACAAGAGTACAAAGAAGGTGAGACAAGGATGTGGGATATCGCAGGAGATACTATTGATTCGTTGGATTTGGATGCTACTGGAATGCTTGAGATTGCCAGTCTTTCACTTGATGAACCTGAGCTAGAGGTTGGGTTGTTGAATGAAGAAAATGCGACAATTGATCCTCTAGTTAATGAAGAAGAAGAGATGTAGCCGCCTCGCTGGTGAGTTTTTGAAATTATCAATTTACATTTTATTGACATTATCAAGTTAATGAAATTATATTGCTTATGCTTTATGAGTATGACTTGAGCAGTTGAGCTTGACTTTATGATGCATTTGTAAATTTGAATGAATGAATTTGAATGTTTTATTGATATGTTTGGATTGTTTAATAGTATTATTAATTTATTTATGATTTTATGTTCTTATGAGTTACAAAAAAAATATATTAAAAAATTAAGTTTGACCGTGTCGCCGAGTCCTATTTTTTTGAAAACTGCCGAGTCGCCGTGTCGTATCCGTGTCCAAGTCCGAGTCCGTGCATCCTTGCTATTCATTAACTCGAAATTTACTACTACTTCAGAATAAAGAATATGGAAGCCCTACTATTCTATCAAGATCTCAAGGTAGGAAGATCCAGTAGAAATAAACATAAAATGAAAAAGAAAGATCATAAGGACTATTACATCTCACTCACCTCAAGGGCATAGGGAAGACACTGTATGTGATTGAGCCATTGCCTGTGAACTTTTTGAGCAACAAAAACAAGAATTACAAGTATATCCGTCAAATTACCACGGCGGATGCGAAACCCAATTGTTGTACCTAGATTGTAACGACGCAAAATCTGCCTGTGAAATGCCCTTATCGTCATCAGCTCAATTAAAGTGGTCGCTTGCATCCCCGTTGGCAACCGATCAAGAGTTTCAGGCAACACTCCTTTCTGAAGATTGCCAAAATAATTAGCCTGATCTTCAACAGCCTTGTAAAGAGAACATTCGACAAAGTTGTTCGTTTATGGTTAAGGTCGAAAGGACAGTAACAAGTCATAGTAGTGAAAGTGCCATAGGTAGAAAAGTGGACGACAACATTGAGATCTACTTACTCTTTGACAAGCTTGCACAATGTCAGATTCTGTGCCATTCACACCACATCGGAGTTCCTGGCAGAAAAAAAACACGACACCTAAGCATAATGAAAAATCATTTCATTGGGGGAATACAATCCGACAAGTATTAAGAAAAACAAGTATCTTACTAAAGTAATGCTGAAGAAGGCACTCCTTGAATGAGACACATACCATAGAAGTGTTATTTACATGGTGAATGTTGGGTGGGTTTCTCGATAATAGCTTTTCATTTTCATCAAACATCATCAAATCCGACAAAAGAAATAGTAATTATTAGATGGGTATTTTACACCCACCTATAATTGTTCCACTCAATAAACACTCAAACCCAATCAGAAGGCAAATTCAGTGTTGATCACTATAAAATCAGTCGAAATGCCAATAAACAATAACAAAAAACCAAAGTTTCGTCAACTACTTACACTAACCAAAGACTGAAAACCTAATTAGAATTTGACAGTTGAGCATTTCTTCAAATCAATTTCAGTGTATGAATAGTGAAAACCTCATTGACAGTAAAATGCAAACTGGTTTCCGATCAAATACAATTCTTAGTCTATTTGGCACAAAATGTTCAAATCTCACTAAACCCTACCAACATTAATCAAGAACCAACTCATCAAAGTTCCAAGAAAACGTGAATAACAAGAATCGAAACTTTGAAATGAATTGGGCGAGGCAAATGAAGATTACCTTTGCACGAGCAAGAACGAATACGAGATGGTTGTCAAAATCGGGGAACTGACTGTGCGGAAGCTGCTGCTAAATCTGGGGTTTATTGGATGTGGGAGAGATGCGCTATCTCAGCAAGCCACATTTTTCTCTCAGACCGTCTTCTTGAGGTTGCCAGATTGCAGAGGCGGTCATAGCCATGGATGATTGAAGAACAAGAAGGAATCTAGGGTTTTGGTAATGAGTATTGTTAGGTTTTGCTAAGAACAAAATGGAGAGGGAGGGATGAAGAGAGAGAGATAAGAAGCGAAGACATGGTGACGTGAGAGCGATTATGAGAGAGAGGCAGGATGTGAATGTGAATGTACAGGAACACAACACACGACCTGCTGCTCCGGTGAATGGGGAAGAAATAAAAGAATTAGATAAAAAATATGATTTTTTTATAACGACGGTAAAACCGTCGCCATTAACTACAACCGTCGTTAAATGATTTATTCTGCAACGTCTATTCAACCGTCGTTGAATAAAGTATGTAGCGGCGGTTTTTCTCAACCGTCGCTATATAACCGCCGTAAAATTGCCAATTTCTTGTAGTGAATATTACCATAAGTGGTAAATCATGTATACTCCATATCATTGTTGTTCTCAACGTAAAATTGTGTTGGTAGACTTATTAAAGGTACGTACACCATTTTCCCACAAGTCTTTTAACTCATCAACCAACGGTTGCAAATAAACATCAATATCTTTTTCGGGATGACTGAGAATTAATAGTCATCATTGTTGATGTTGTTGATTTTTGCACTCCTTCCTCGCCTTAACATAAACCTGCACAGGGAACACACGTGAGCTAAAGGCCACCTTGTGGTGGTCGATGACATTTTGATGCTTAGGTTAGATAAGGCTTACAACTGTAAATTGGGTTTATAGCATGATCTCTTTGGTGGTGTAGTTTAGGGAAAGAGATCATGCTATAAATCATTTCCTTGTTGGGAGTTGTCCATGTAGAGAAGTTTTCGTACACGACTTGGGCTCCTAGATCTGCGGGAGAGGTTTCCATTTCGGATTGTTTTCCATGCCCAACTTATACTCCAGTATTTGTTTCCTAGTTGGAACCAATGCATTGCTGGTATGCCCCTCTTGGGTCAATCCCCCAGATACTTGCCTTATCAAGGCTTACGAGTATTGGGCTTGATCGCGTGATGTGTGGGCTTATTGCGCGTTACAATTTGGGTCCAACCTTCTGGATCCTGCTAATAGTGGGCTTAATGTTGTCTGGTTCTTGCTAAATTTGGCGTGCAATCAGGCTTGCTTTGTTCTGTTGATGAGATTATCATGACACACATACAGTGTTGATCAGAGGACGGTTTGATGTACCATCAGCTACTCCCCCCGAGTTGGTGGGTGCAAGGAAGTCAAAACGTGAAGCAAAGGCGAAATGATTTGTCATGGCTTGGCTTTAAGCGAAAAGCGAAGCGCAAAGCGATGGCTTTACGCAAGTAAAACAGCCCTATGAAATGATTTTAATATTATATAAAATGTAAATATATGCATTTTGCTTCTATCTAACTTTATACATATATGCATTATACTTTTCTACTAGATTTAGAGGTGTTAGCTCAAGTTAATGTAAGTGTTCGTATTGCTTCCTATGTTATGATGTTTATTAATGCATAGACAATCAATGTATAGATGCGGGTTCCTTCTTCGGAGTCATGATGGTGGAAATTTCGTTGAAGCTCTGTTAAAGGTAAGAAGATTCGTATCTCGAGCAAGATCTCCAACTCCTACTCTATTGAAGCTATCTGATTAAGCCGTAAAACTCTAAAGAGAAAATGAGAAAGAGAAGAAAAAAGACAAAAAAACAAAAAAAATTGTTTTTGTTTAATGAAGCCATGGTTTTGGTGGCTTCACGCTTCAACAAAAAAAAGCAAAATTTGCATGGACAACGATCGCCGAACCCGACCGAAGTTTAGTCAATGGCCACTGATAACGATAACTTTTTGTCCGCTCAAAGCCTAGTCCAAAAAGAACTGATTATGATGACAGAAAGTGGGAGCTTAGTAAGTGCTCATGTAGCCTGGTGAAGACGGGTTGCTAGGGATCATTGTCCAACTATAGATAATGATCGCCGAACCTTGTCACTCTAACACCTAGTTTGCAAATAGCGGACGATGATGGGTAAGAAAGTCGAAGCTTAGTCAATGCTCGTGTAGCCTAGTGAAGACGGCTTGCCAGGGATCATTGTCCTTCTGCAGATAGTGATCGTTGAACCTTGTCACTCTAACACCTAGTTTACAAATAACGGATGACGATGGGTTAGAAAGCGAGAGCTTAGTCAGTGTTCATGTAGCTTAGTAAAAATGGCTTGCCAGGGATCATAGTTCTTCCGTTGACAGTGATCGCCGAACCCTATCACTCTGACACCTAGTCTGCAAATAGCAGACGACGATGGGTTAGAAACAAAGAGCTTAGTCAATGCTCATATAGCCTAGTGATGATGGCTTGCCAGGGATCATTGTCCAACTATAGATAATAATCGTCGAACCTTGTCACTCTAACACCTAGTTTATGAATAGCGGACGACGATGGGTTAGAAAGTGAAAGCTTAGTCAGTGCTCATGTAGCCTGGTGATGACGGCTTGCCAGGGATCATTGTCCTTCCCTAGACAGTGATGGCCGAACCTTGTCACTCTAACACATAGTCTGCAAATAGCAGATGATGATGGGTAAGAAAGTGGGAGCTTAGTCAGTGCTCATGTAGCCTGGTGAAGACGGTTTGCCAGGGATCATTGTCCTTCTGCAAACAGTGATCACCGAACGATATCACTCTAACACCTAGTCTACAAATAACAGATGACGATGGGTTAGAAAGTTGGAGCTCAGTTAGTGTTCATGCAACCTGATAAAGACGGCTTGCCAGGGATAATCGTACTTCCACACAATGATCCCTAAACCTGATCAAAGCTTAATCGGCTTCGACTGACAACGATGGCTCCATACCAAACCTACAGCCCAGTACGACATAATCAGATTAAGGTCGTCTAAGGGATAAACAGGTACAATGACTTCAGAATCTATTATGCAAGTAACAGACCGATGCAATGGCCTGATAACAAAGTACAAGTACGAAACACTACTTAACAAACTTTCATTAAGTCACATTCAGAGGATTACATATGCTTTGGAGAATTCGCTCCAGAGACCGAAAAACCAATTACATCACCCGAAGCTTGTCTTGAGATGTTGATTGGGGACACAAGATCGGAAGCTTTTATCTCGTCAATCCTCCAGTAAGCAGTCTTCCTGTATCGTGCAAAGTCAAGCTCAAGGTCAGGGTTCTCTTTTCGATCAGGCCTAGTAGTTCTAGCCTACCCCAGACGATATCAGGAAATTCTACTATAGACTCCACTAAGCTCGCCTCCGCCTTTGTCAGCCAATGAGAAATTGCAGCCACAATAGATTGTTCTTCCGCCGATCGCTGTCTTAGCGCATAGACGTAGCCTAAGTCTCTACGTCATGGATACTCCGATGACCGTCGGCCAGCTCAAATTCATACTCCGGACGGAAAGCAATCGACTCTGACTCAGCTCACTCTTGTTCAACGACTCAGGTTTGTAGATCAGCCTGCAACTTGCCCGCCACCTCTTCCACGCGCTTCAGTTCCTCACAAGTGCGCCCCAACTTCGCTTTAGCGGACGCCAAGCCAAGCTTGGTCAGATTCAGCTAGGCCTCCGAGGTGTTCAATTTGGCCTTGAGATTAGACCGAGCGGCCTGCAGCGATTCAGAGTTCGTCCCAGTGCCATACTCCACTAACGCTCGCTTAAGAGGTGTGACTGATAGAGTGCATCCGATTATGACTTACACAAGTCAGCAAAAGCCTTTTCCAAAGCACTGACTTTACTATGAGCATCAGAATGCAGCTCACCCTGAATCAACAACGCTAATCTGATAAGACCTTTCGAAGATTTTGGCTCCACATCCAAGGACTTTTCAACTGAAAGTTCAACCCGACGCTCTGCACTGGGTCCTAAGGGCGGGAGATAAGATCAGCTCTCCAAAACAGCAGCTTCAGCAGAACAACGAACATCAGTAGATTTGGTGGCAGTTTTGACTTTGTCGGGGTTCACCAACTCTGAACAACCCCCTTCCAAGGCAACTAAGGAAGCTCAAGACAAACACCCTTATCCCCTAGAACAATTTCTTGAGCAGACTGATTGGACCCGGACTCCTCGACACTCACTTCATGCTCCAGTGAAATCAGCTTAGAAGAAAAACCAGTTGTGTCGCTAGCTCGCTTCCTCTTAGGCCGACAATTGGGTGACATGACAGCCTCCAACTCAGCCTGCCTTGTAGGGCTAGGTATCATGAGCATCCTCTTTTTGGAACAACCACTATCAGTCTCTTTCAGCAATGGCCTAAGCGAAATAGTTGCTACGTGGAAGTACTCGAACAACACACTCCGTACGATATCGTTCGAAGCCATAACCTTCTCAATGGTGATCAAAGGAAGCTTATTAAACACCCTCCTCACTGACTCCTCCTCCTCAGTAAGAGTTGGAGTTACAAATTTACCTGGAAGAAATAATAGGACGACATGTCAGTGTCCGCGGAAGCACAAAAAGAATAAAATTGAGGAGGGACATTACTAAGATAGAATTTGAACTATCTGATAGGCGGCCACCCTCCAATTTAAAGTATTGTGAGTTTGAAGAAGCCAAAAAACAATGCTTCTGCCAAAAATTGAAATCATCCAACAGAGAGCCCAAACAGTTCGGAGTACTCAGCCAGCAGACTTCGTGACCATTTAGCCGAGGAAAAGTGAGCAAGTGGATCACCTGCGGAGTTGACCGAAGGCCAACATCATTTGCCCTGATAAGGACAACAATCAAGGTTCTGAATCCATTCGGCACCATCTGAGTAGACGAAATACGAAGGTGTGCCAAAAATGCCAAATATCCCCCGAAATTGAAAGCGAAGCCTAACAGAAAGTGATGAACCCTTGCGGAGGCATCAACGAACTGTGGGTGGCGCCCAATCGGGTAAGTTCAAGATCTTCAAGAATCTGATAGTTGTCTTGGAGCTTAGCCAAATCGAAGCCCTTTTGCTCAAAGTAAAAGTTAAGCAGACATGAGAAAACTTCTACCCAATAGTGAGTTTGACGTTGTCCGCCATGAAAGAAAGTTTGAACTTTCAAATGCACTTGCAGCAAGCACGCAGAGGCAAAATAAAAATAAAAAGGAGTGGCAGAAAAGATACAAAAGTAAATAAACTCTCCCTTGCAGAGGCGACGACTTGTATGAGTACCAAGGAGTCGTGCCCCCTCCTTTATTGAGCAATCATGTACTCATTTAATGACATGCGCCGCTCAAGGCAATGTTTCAGGTTCAGTCATCATGACTGTACAAATCCTATCAAAATGACTTAGTGGACCGACGTGATGACACACTAACTCAGGGGAGCGACTGATGATACACCAAACCGTCCTATGATCCGCACCATATGCGTGTCATGATAATCTCGTCAACAGAACAAAGTAGGCCCAATTGCATGCCCAAGCCAACAAGGCTCAGACAGCACTAAACCCACTATTGGCAGGATCCAGAAGGTCGGACCCAAATTGCAAAACACCACTAAGCCCACACGTCACACGGTCAAACCTAGTACTCATAAGCCCTATAAGGCAAGTATCTGAGGGATCGACCCAAGACAGACATGCCAACAATACATTGGTTCCGACTAGGAAACATGTACTCGAGTATAAGTCGAGCAATGAAACTTCCGACAACACTTCGAAAGGGAAACCTCTCCCACAGATCTATGAGCACAAGTCGTGTACGAAAACTTTTCTACATTGACAGGCCCCAACTAGGAAAGGATCTCTAGTAAGATCTCATTCCTAAACTACATCACCAAATGCCTAGCCGAACAAGGACTCTCGTACTATAAATAAGAGATAAAGTCGATGAACAAAAGCATGCTACAGAAACTCAATTTAAAACTTTAAGCATCTCTAAGCCTTATCTAATTTAAGCATCAGAGTGTCATCGGCCGCCACACAGTGGTCTTTGGCTTGCTGCATTTCCTGTGCAGGTCTAGGTTAAGGCCAGGAATGAGAACAGGAATCGACTACATCAGAGGCCAACCAAGCTTTTACACTCTCAAAGAAAATATTTCTAAGTCAATGGACTAAATAATAAGATATGTATTCTAAACTGAATTATATTCGTAAAAATGACAACAAATTTAATATGTGGGGCGTATTGATGATAGTACGATGGGTAAGAAAGTGGGAGCTTAGTCAGTGCTCATGTAGCCTAGTGAAGACGGCTTGCCAGGGATCATTGTCCTTCCGCAAATAGTGATCACCGAAAGCTATCACTCTAACACCTAGTCTGCAAATAACAGATGACGATCGGTTAGAAAGTGGGAGCTTAGTCAGTGCTCATGCAACCTGATAAAGACGGCTTGCCAGGGATCATCGTACTTCCGCACAATGATCCCTGAACCTGATCAAAGCTTAGTCAGCTTCGGCTGACGACAATGGCTCCATACCAAACCTACAACCCAGTACGACATAAGCAGATTAAGGTGGTCTAAGGGATAAAGAGGTACAATGACTTCAGAATCTATTATGCAAGTAAAAGACCGACGCAATGGCATGATAAAAAAATACAAGTATGAAACACTACTTAACAAACTTTCTTTAAGTCACATTCAGAGGATTATAACTGCTTTGGAGAATTCGCTCCAGAGGCCGTAGAACCAGTTACATCGCCTGAAGCTTGTCTTGAGTTGTTGATCGAGGACACAAGATTGGAAGCTTCTATCTCATCAATCCTCCAGTAAGCAGTCTTCCTGTATCGCGCAAAGTCAAGCTCAAGGTCGGGGCTATCTTCTTCGATCAGGCCTAGCAGTTCTAGCCTACCCCGGACGATATCAGGAAATTCTACTTTAGACTCCACTAAGCTCGTCTTCACCTTTGTCAGCATATGTGAAAGTGTAGCCACAATAGATTGCTCTTTCGTCGATCGCTATCTTAGCGAACTTAGCTCAGCCAACATAGACGCAACCTGAGTCTCCGCTTCATGGATACGCCGCCGACCATCGGCCAGCTCAGATTCTTACTCCCGACACAAAGCAATCGACTCTGACTCAGCTCGCTCTTGTTCAGCGACTCAGGCTTGCAGATCAGCCAGCAACTTGCCCGCCACCTATTCCACGCGCTTCAGTTTCTCATAAGTGTGCCCCAACTCCGCCTTAGCGGACGCCAAGCCAAGCTTGGTCAGATTCAGCAAGGCCTCTAAGGTGTTCAATTTGGCCTTGAGATCAGCCCGAGCAGCCCGCAGTGAATTAGAGTTTCTCCCAACACCATACTCCACTAACCGCTCGCTTAAGAGGTGTGATCGATAGAGTGCATCTAAATATGACTTACGCAGGTCAGCAAAAGCCTTTTCCAAAGCATTGACTTTACTATGAGCTTCAGAATGAAGCTCACCCTGAATCAACAACGCTAATCCGAGGGGACATTTCGAAGATTTTGACTCCACATCCGAGGCCTTCTCAACTGAAAGTTCAACCCAACGCTCCGCACTGGGTCCTAAGGGCAGGAGAGAAGATCCCCTCTCCAAAATCGCAGCTTCAACAGAACAAAGAACATCAGTAGATTTGGTGGCAGTTTTGACTTTGTCGGGGTCCACCAACTCTGAACAACCCCCTTCTAGGACAACTAAGGAAGCTCAAAACAAACACCCTTATCCCCTAGAATAATTTCTCGAGCAGACTGATTGGCCCCGGACTCCGCAACACTCACTTCATGTTCCAGCGGAATCGGCTTAGAAGAAAAACCAGTTGTGTCACTAGCTCGCTTCATCTTGGGCTGACCAATGGGCGACATGGACGCCTCCAACTCAGTTTGCCTTATAGGGCTAGGTATCATGAGCTTCCTCTTCTTGGAACGACCAATATCAGTCTCTTTTGGCGATGGCCTAAGCGAAGTAGGAGCTACGTGGAAGTACTCGAACAACACACTCCGCACGATGTCGTCCGAAGCCATAACATTCTCAATGGTGATCAAAGGAAGCTTATTAAACACTCTCCTTACTGACTCCTCCTCAGTAAGAGTTGAAGTTACAAATTTACCTGCAAGAAATAATAGGACGACATGTCAGTGTCCACAAAAGCACAAAAAAATGAGGAGGGACATTACTAAGATCGAATTTGAAATATCTGACAGGCGGCCACCCTCCAACTTAAAGTATGGTGAGTCCGAAGAAGCCAAAAAACAATGCTTCTGCCAAAAATTGAAATAATCTGGCAGAAAGCCCAAACAGTTCGGAATACCCAGCCAGTAGACTTTGTGACCATTTAGCCGAGGAAAAGTGAGCAAGTGGATCACCTACGGAGTTAACCAAAGGCCAGCATCCTTCGCCCTGATAAGGACAACAATCAAGGTTCTGAATCCGTTCGATACCATCTGAGCAGAGGGAATACGAAGGTGTGCCAAAAAGTGCCAAATATCCTCCAGAATTGAAAGCTAAGCCTGCAGAAAGTGATGAACCCTTGCGGAGGCATCAATGGACTGTGGGTGGCGCTGATTCGGGTAAGTTCAAGATCTTAAAGAATCCGATAGTTTTCTTGGAGCTTAGTCAAATCGGAGCCCTTCTGCTCCCAGTAAAAGTTAAGGCAGACATGGGAAAGCTTCTGCCAGGAGTGAGTTTGACGTTGTCCACCATGAAAGAAAGTTTGAACTTTCAAATGCAGCTGCAGCAAGAACGCAGAAGCAAAAAAAAAGGAGTCGCAGAAAAGATACAAAAGTAAATAAACTCTCCCTTGCAGCGGCGGCGACTTATATAAGCACCAGAGAGTCGTGCCCCCTCCTTTACTGAACAGTCACGTACTCATTTAATGACATGCGCTGCTCAAGACAATGTTTCAGGTTCAATCATCATGACTGTACAAATCCTATCAAAATGACTTAGTGGACCGACGTGATTACACACTAACTCGAGGGGAACAACTGATGATACACCAAACCGTCCTATGATCCGCACCATATGCGTGTCATGATAATCTCATCAACAAAACAAAGTAGGCCCAATTGCACGCCCAAACCAACAAGGCCCAGACAACACTAAGCCCACTATTTGCAAAATCCAGAAGGTTGGACCCAAATTGCAACACACCACTATGCCCACACGTCACACGGTCAAGCCCAATACTCGTAAGCCCTGTAAGGCAAGTATCTGAGGGATCAACCAAAGATAGGTAGACCAACAATACATTGGTTCTGACTAGGAAACAAGTACTGGAGTATAAGTCGGGTAGTGAAACTTCCTCGCATGGACAACACTCCAAAAAGGAAACCTCTCCCACATATCTATGAGCACAAGTCGTGTAGGGAAATTTTCTACATTGACAGCTCCCTACTAGGAAAGGATCTCCAGTAAGATCTCTTTCCTAAACTACATCACCAAATGCCTAGCCGAACAAGGACTCTCATACTATGAATAAGAGATAAGGTCGATGAACAAAAGCATGCTACATAAACTCAATTTACAACTTTAAGCATCAGAGTGTCATCGGCCGCCACACGGTGGTATTTGGCTCACTGCATTCCCTGTGCAGGTCTAGGTCAAGGCCATGAAGGAAAACATGAATCGACTACATCAGAGACCAACCAAGCTTTTACGCTCTCAATGAAAATATTTCTAAGTCAGTAAACTAAATGCAAAGTTGAATGAAATGCAACATTACTTCAACATAAGTTCGATAAAAGGGTCAGCAGACCAACCAACATACACAAAGTTTGGGGATCATAAAAGCAAAGAAGACCACTACTTGACATGAAGTCACCATCAACTCCAAAATAAATTCAAAGTCTCACTAGTAGATCAACATCTTTGGATCAATTCTTGAGTAGATCAACAGACAAATCCAGGAGAGGACATGTACATCTACTTGGTAGTTTCAAATGTAGCAGTTAATTCAGTTCTCATCAGCGAAGAGCTGGGGGCACAACTTCCTCCTGGATGCTTGTCAAAATCTCATGAAATGAGTGGTAGAGCTGAACCAAGCCTTAGCCGATTTCATAGCAAAATTTGCTATAAAGCCTCAAGCCTTAGCCGATTTCATAGCAAAATTTGCTCCCTCCCCAACCGAAAAACAAAGTCAGCCAGCATATCAGTGTCACATCCTTACACATGAAGACTCCTTTTCTCATGTTGAAACATGGGTAGGTCAGCCCAAAGATATGTGGCATTTATATGTGGATGGGTACTCAAATTACAAGGATGATGAAGCACGACCTGTTTTATTTACACTCAATGGAATCATGGTAGAGTAAGTCATCAAACTTGGTTCCAAAGCTTCCAATAATGAAACAAAATATGAGACCTTGTTTGCTGGTCTATGGCTAGCAATGAATTGTCAATTAAAAAGTTAGCCATCTATTATGATTCTTAGTTTATAATCAGTCAAACATCCAGTGAATATGTGACAAAGCACCTAAGGATGATCATCTACTTAGACAAAGTCCAAGAGCCTCTACACTTGTTATGTGTGACTCAACAAGTAAATCACTTCATCTTCAACAGAAGACTCTACATGCAGATAATTTTGACTTCAACAGACTCCATTTCAATAGCAGAAGAAACTCTTAGTCTCGCAGATGGCTTCTTCATGACCAAGGAGGCCAATCCAAGAAGTTTTTTTTTTTTTCCTTTTTAAGAGATATTTCCTCCCCAACAGAGGAGTCGACCTTAACTCTAGCAGATTTCTTGGAATTTCACTTTATCTTTAAAAAAACACTCGAAAGAAGCTTCATTAATAGAGTTGGAACCAAGATCAAGGCATTCTACTTCTATTTTTGGCCGGGCTTCTCAATGAAAATGCGTCCCCTCTACTGCTTTTAAGTAAGAAGGAAAAGGAAAAACGGTCAGCTCAAAAGCAATGGAGATGAGGGGCATTTTTGAAAACAAAAAATGATAGAGAAATAAAGAAAAAGCGCTTGAAAGCTAGTGAGTGTTAAAATCATAGAGAAGGAAAGAAAATGTGATTGTCCTTTCCATAGATGCATCTTTGATGCAGGAGGATCCGAGTCAGATGATGCTAAGCTGTCAGATAGCATGTTATTAGCACTTAGATATCTTCTTGAAATAGCAGATCAGTGCAAGGATGGCAGGAAATCATAATTCTATTTCTAATTTGGCAGTTTTGGGTGCGTTTTAGTATTTTAGCCATAACTTTGGCTACAAGTATCAGAATCGCACAAACGACCCCAATTCGGAAAGTTCTTTTCAACGCGCACATCATGGTCAACAACTACACTCGTTGCAAATCTTTTTGAGGACAAATTCAACCATTTTCCCTTTGAATCCACAAATTTAGCAGTTTATTTCTCTTTATAGTAATATTTCAATTATTGTTTAGGAAGTGATTCTGAACCCAATTTGGGTCAGATTTCTGGCAGTTTATTTATTTTATTAAGTATTTTGTTTTAGCATGATTATTGGCGTTTTGCTAATTTTGGTAAAATTATAATAATCACGAGTTTTAGCTATAAAGCCCGGCTTGTGGGCTGATTTTAGAGATATCTTTGATTTGAGTAATTTGATTGAACATTATAGCTATTTCTCTGTGTTTTGGGCTATCCTCTTGTGTTTTTCCCTGTCAATTATCTGTTGCTATTAGCTTGCAGAATAATCGTTATTCTGCCCGGCGTCAGTTGGTATCAGAGCTTCAACATCTTCTTGGGATGAGATTTTATCAGTTTCTATGGCTGGTGGTCGTGGTCGTCGCGGGCAGGTTCGAACAAGGAAGCCTCTCACCGTGATCGTAGCGTTCAGGATGTGATGATTGAGGATTTACAGAGGCAAGTTGCAGAGCTAACCCAGCATCTAACGACACAAGATTTCGGTAATCGTGAGATGGAAAATCACGATTTTGATTTCAGTTTCAAAAATTTGTATCACAATCGTGCTCGATTCTGGGAGCGCCGTGGTCGGGAGGATCGTCATGAAAATCTCGATTTCAATGTAGATCTACCCGAATTTTCTAGGACGTTACAGGCAGAAGAATTCGTGGATTGGTTGAATGCAGTAGAGCGTATTTTTTAGTATAAAGAAGTTCCAGATCATGTCAAAGTGAAATTGGTTGCCATCAAATTCAAAGGCAGAGCATCTGCGTGGTGGGTGCAGTTGAAGCGATCACGCAACAGGAAGGGCCAGGCCAAAATCACTGATTGGGAAAAGATGAAGAAGAAGATGAAGGGTCACTTCCTTCCTTTCGGCTACACTCAAACTTTGTTTCAACGACTTCATTCATTGAGGCAAGGCATGAGATCAGTTGATGATTACACGGAGGAGTTCTATCAATTGATAGTCCGTAATGACTTATCTGAGACGGAAGAACAGATGGTGGTACGATATTTGGGGGGATTACGACAACCCCTGCATGATGTCCTCAGCCTTCACTCACTGTGGACTGTTTCTGAAGCCTACCAGTGTGCACTTGCTGTGGAAAAACAACAGAACGGGAGGCCTATGATCAGAAGTGATCAAAGTAGTCGGCCAGTTCGCCCTCAAGAATCTTGTCCTACCCAACAGCCACCGCAGAGTAACTCTACTATTAGATGTTTTAGATGTGGTGAACAGGGACATAGAGCGACTGAGTGCAGGAAGCCTGCTATTCAGAAGGGCAACAATCTCCTTATTGAGGAAGACGTGGTAGACGAAATTGAGGACCTTGGAAAGCCTGTTTATGACGATGATGAAGATGGAGATGTGTTGTATGGAGATGGCCATGAGACTCTGGTTGTTTGTAAGAGTCTACTGACTCCCAAGGATGATTCAGGGGACGATTGGTTAAGAACCAATATTTTCCACACGACATGCACAGTTGCAGATAAAGTCTGCAAGATGATCATTGACAGTGACAGTTGTGAGAACGTCGTGTCTAAAGAGGTTGTCCAGAAATTCCAGTTAAAGACGGATCGTCATCCCAAGCCATACAAATTATCATGGCTGAATAAAGGCAGTGAGATAACAATAGATAGGCGATTCCTAGTGTTTTTTTCAATTGGCAGGAAATATTTTGATAATGTTTGGTGTGATGTTGTATCTATGGATGCTTGTCATGTATTGTTAGGCAGACCTTGGCAGTATGATCGCAGTGTTATTCATGATGGGCGGAAAAATACATACTCCCTTAGTATTAAAGGGAAGAAGATTGTGTTGGCACCTCGTCAGGAAGGAACCACTCCTACACTGGTAGCTAATAATACTAACATGCTTTTTAGGTCCAGATTTTTAGTTGAGATTGATCGTGGCGATGTGGTTTATGCCTTGTTACCTTGTGGGAATAGTGCAGCCAATGTGAATTTAGATTTGCCAGCAGAGGTGCAACAACTTCTTGCAGAGTTTTCTGACCTGATGCCAGAGGATCTTCCTCCTGGGCTGCTGCCTATGCGGGATATTCAACATCAGATCAACCTTGTTCCGGGGTCCAGTTTGCCTAATCGGCTGGCTTATTGCCTCAGTCCTAAGGAATCTGAAGAGTTGCAGTGACAGGTGGTAGAGTTATTAGAAAGGGGCTACATCCATGAGAGTATGAGCCCATGTGTAGTACCTGCTCTGCTAGTGCCAAAAAAAGATGGCTCTTGGCGTATATGTGTTGATAACAGGGCAATCAACAAGATTACAGTGAAATACAGGTTTCCAATTCCCCGCCTGGATGATATGTTAGACCAGCTGTCCGAATCTAAGGTTTTCTCAAAAATTGACCTTAAAAGCGGATACCACCATATTAGAATAAGGCCTAGAGATGAGTAGAAGACGGCGTTTAAGACGCATCATGGGTTGTATGAGTGGATGGTCATGCCTTTTGGCCTGTCCAATGCGCCCAGTACATTTATGAGATTTGTGCATCATATTTTACGGCCTTTCATGGGGAAATTCATTGTAGTTTACTTCGACGACATCCTCATTTATAGTCCGACATGGGCGTCACATTTTGATCACCTTCGTGCTGTTTTGATGAGTTGAGGACGGAGCGCCTATTCGTCAATCAGAAGAAGTGTTCTTTTTTCATTACTTCTGTTAATTTTCCTATCACAGAGTGCCTCAAGGGACGTGATTTCCAGTGGTTCGAGGAGGCGGAGGCCAGTTTTCAATTGGTCAAGCAGAAGATGACAGAAGCACCAGTTTTGGCACTTCCTGATTTTGAAAATATGTTTGAGGTAAATTGTGATGCATCTGAGGTTGGCATTGGTGGTGTTTTGAGTCAGGAAGGGCGCCCAATAACTTTTTTCAGTGAGAAGCTATCCGGATCAAAGAAAAATTATTCCACCTATGATCTGAAGTTTTATGCCATAGTTCAGTCCCTGAAGCATTGGCGTCACTACCTAGTACAGATGGAGTTTATTCTTGTCACTGGTCATGAGGCCATGAAGTACATAAATGGCCAACACAAGCTGAGTCGACGGCATGCCAAGTGGGTGGTGTACTTACAGGAGTTCACGTTTGCGCTGAGGCACCAAGCAGAGAGTCTGAACCGTGTCGCAGATGCACTGAGCCGTCGTACGTTACTCCTCACCACCATGAGCACTAGAGTTGCAGGATTTGAGGCTTTCTCTGATATGTATACTGCAGATCCTTCATTCGGAAGGATAATTCAAGAGGTAACTGATGGTCAAAGACATGACTTTATTTTGCATAATGGTTATCTGTTTCGTGGATTACAGTTGTACATTCAAGATTGTTCACTAAGGCAGCAGATTATTTGTGAACTTCATAATGAAGGTCACTTTGGGCGAGATAAGACGTTGGACTTGATCTCTTCTTCCTATTATTGGCCAAATTGACCAGTGATGTGGCTCATTATGTGGAGCGTTGTTATGTGTGTCAGCGGTCCAAGGGAGTTCTCACTAATGCGGGTCAGTACACACCTTTACCTGTACCTGAGGCCCCTTGGTTTGATGTCAGTATGGACTTTGTGTTGGGCTTACACTACACCAAAAGGCCTGATTAGCTACACAGAGGTGGCCACGGCTCTAAACCGTTGGTGTATTTGCCACGGCAAAAAATCGTGGCTATAATGGCCAACGGCTTAAAACCGTGGCTAAAAAAAGGCTTGGCCACGGTTCTAAACCGTTGGTGTGTTGGCTATAGTGCCCAACGGCTTAAAACCGTTGCTACATTGAACGTGTGTTGCACGTGATAATGTGTGGAGAAGTCTATTTGATTTCTCGGCGAAAAAAATTTGGGTTCCCGCTTTGAGTTCCCGCTCCATCTCCCCCCAACTCTCGCGAGCGGGAGGGCGACCTTGCGTTTTTGGCTCACGATTTCATCTCCTCCCTCAAACCCAACTCTCCCTCACACAAACGCAACGCAGCCCTCACAAACGCAGCTCTCCCACCTCGCCTCTCCTCTCGCCGTCACCTCGCCTCGCCTGATTTCTATCGCTCTTCTCTCACCATCACCTCTCCTCTCGCCGTCACCTCGCCTCGCCTGATTTCTATGCACAAGAGCATAGTGTTTGTATTTGATGATTTTGTTAAATCTTTGATGTGTTTTATCTTCTGATCTAGGGTTTTGGAGGTTTGGGGTTTACTAATTCTACTAAGTTGGGTGCTTCAGGAGTTGGGATTGGAAACTTTGAAGAAGTTGGTCCATTGGATACTGATTTGAAGGCCAGAAATTCAACTTGGTTGCAAAAAGCTGATCTCTTGTTTGTGGTAAGTGCATTCAATTTACTGATTCTCTACTTTTTTGTTTCCCCTTCACGGTGGGTGTGTTTGTGTTGATTTGTTATATTTTGTGGTGTTTATTTGTGTTTCAAGTGTACCTGTGAGACCTGCGGTTTAAAAAAAAAAAAAAAAAAAAAAAAAAAAGTTTCTTTAGGCGGGTGTACTCAGCAAAGGTGGTGGGGGCACATAGCCACCCACCCCTTTAAAACAGCACGACCCCTCCCCTCCCCCCCTTTCTTCTTCTCTTTCTTTCTTTCTTTTCTTTTTTGGTTTCTGTTCGATCCAGCAGCGAGCAAGCTGCGACCTCGTCGCCTCCTCCAACCAATTTTTGGCGATTTAGGTGGAATTTCGTCCCCAAGTTCACCTCCTCCTCCTCCTAGGTTCGTCCTCTCCCCTTTCCCCTATTTATTTCTCAGTTGTTTTTTTTTCAAAAAAAAAAAAAAAAATCAGTTTTCATTTGGATTGGGGTTTGATCGGTGTTCATAACTCCGATCAGCCGTGTTGGGGCCTTGGTGGCGTCCTTGGGAGCCCTTAGAACCGACATGCAAGACTGTTTTGGGGTTGGCCAAAATTTTTTCAAAAAATCAGGGTGCATGTTTGTTTGGAGGGTTCCTCGGCGTGAAACCGGGCTTTGGGTGCGTGGGTGAGCCACCTTTTCGTGACTCTGAGTGTCCTTAGACCCTTTTACGTGCTGTGGTGCAGTTTGGTAGCGATCAGACCGGTGGAGGGAGGGTTTCGGCGCGTTTTCGCCCTACTTTGGGTTTCGGCGGAGTGGTTGCCGAATTTTTTTAGTGCCTGTAAGTTTTCCTTTCAGTCACGCGCCACTCGTATTTATTTATTTATTTCAGTTTTCGGCTAGTTTACTCATTTTCGAGTCCGCCTTGCAGTTTTCGAATTTTCGTGGTCTCGCATTTGTGATTTTGCGTGTTTGGAGCTTCGACCGGTAGGAATTGGGTTTTGAAAATCCATTCCGCCAGGTGAGTAGAATTATATTGTGAGACCCTTGTGTGGGCGGACTTGAGGGGGAGGGTGAGGGTGAGGGTTGGAGCCCAATAGGCCCAACAGGCCTGTGGATCCCAAGAGGAGTTGGGCTAGCTACCAAGGGGAAACATAGTCTCATATCGCCTGGGTAGGGAAGGATGATGATCTTTATATGTGCAGGGTCATCTCCCCATTGTATAGAGGCCTTTTAAAGCCGTGAGGGCCGGATGGTAGCCCAAAGCGGACAGTATCTGTACAGTGCGGGAGGGGGGTCGTCACAGTTTGGTATCAGAGCCTGACCCAGCCGGAAGTGTGCCACATGGAGGTGGGCCCTCGGGCAACGTGGACGTTGTGCCTGTGTGGCCAACGAGGACGTTGGGCCTTAAGGGGGGTGGATTGTGAGACCCTTGTGTGGGCGGACTTGAGGGGGAGGGTGAGGGTGAGGGTTGGAGCCCAATAGGCCCAACAGGCCTGTGGATCCCAAGAGGAGTTGGGCTAGCTACCAAGGGGAAACATAGTCCCATATCGCCTGGGTAGGGAAGGATGATGATCTTTATATGTGCAGGGTCATCTCCCCATTGTATAGAGGCCTTTTAAAGCCGTGAGGGCCGGATGGTAGCCCAAAGCGGACAGTATCTGTACAGTGCGGGAGGGGGGTCGTCACAGTACCCATGCTTATATTTGTTGGATTTGAGATGGGTTTTTTGAAAATAGAGATCTGGGTATTGAAAAATAGTTTAGATGAAGTCAATTGTCTATGCAAGCAATCAATGTCTGTGTGTGTATGTGATCTTCACTGTGACATTGGTATGTATTTCTTTTGATCTAATGGACTCAGTTCTGAAGGAAGTTGAAGTCAATGAAGTATGTAGCTGCTTTGAATCATTTTGCTATTTCAATCTTGATTTGGGAATTTTGATGGATGTTGATTCGATATTGAAGTTGGTTTTAGATAAGAATCAAGAATAATATTAGAAAGTCGTTTGATGAAATGGCCGAGGACAAGTCAGTCTGAATGAAATAGGATAACTGAATATAAATAAGATTAATAGGAACAAATTACAGTAGTTCCCTTAGGAGCTTTCTTACCTGTGCACTCAATATCTGTTTGTGTCTATAATCTTCATTGTGGCATTGATATATGTTTTTTCTGATCTATAGACTCTGTTTTGATAATCACTGAAGTATGGAACTGCTCTGAATCACTTTGCCAAATCTTGATTTGGGAAACTCGATAGAAATGATTTGATGTTGAAGTTGGTATTGAATAAGAAGAATCGAGAATGACATTAGGAAGGTGTTTCATGAAATGGGTCTAGGAGTACTATCAGTGTGACAAATGAAAGGAGATCACATAAACTTCGAAGTGTATCCTGAATAAAATAGAATAATAGAAATATGATTAATGTGAACAAATTATGGTAGTTCCCTTAGGAGCTCTGGTTTCAATTGGTAAATCTCTTACAAACTGCATTCCCTTTCTTTTTTCAGTCGTTTCTTATTGATCTTAGGAAAATGCATTTACCATTTAGGAAGATCCATTTGTCTCTTTGAAGTTCACAAACACATGAAAGGTATGGTATTTGAACAATTTGATGGTCACAGCTGACACATTTGTGATAAATTTGAAATTTATTTTCCAGGTACCATAGAATTGACACTTCTGTAAAGTTATCTAACATCGTGATTCACAGATATGGGCTTTGGGGACTGGTTTAAGACAGTTATTAGCCTAAAGAAAGCGAAGGGAGGTGAAGCAAAACAAATTAAGGTAAACAGATATTTGAATGGTTTTATGTTACACTACTGATTTACCCTTTTGATGCATAGTTTTTTTGGCAATCAGCTTTAGATCTAAGCTTTCCAGTTTTGCTCAAAATTGTTGCACTACATGCTCAAGAATAAAAAGGAATTATTTTTAAGAAGTTGAAACATTTTAACGAGTTAATTTTGTTTTGAGAGAATCAAGCATTTTAATGACGCATTCCAATGCCTTAAAAAAGCTTTAGGATCTCAACATTCCATCATATGCTTAGTTAGTTAAGATGTCTTTTCCATCATATGCAAACTGCCTTGTCATAATAGTTATGCTTGTTCAATACTTGATGATGATGATGATGATGATGATGTATGCTAATTCTTATATAACTATAATGCTATATTTGGAATTTGGTGCCTGTTATGTTCACATGAAATTTTTTGGGAACCACTTGATTAAGAGTTCAATCTAAATATTTTGTTGTTGTCTTCTAGGTTGTGAAGAACACGAAGGAGTTGAAACGACAGCTAAAGGATATGATCTGTGAGAAGGGTGATTTATTCAAACATGGTGGATTATTGACAGACAAGGTCTGTGCTTTCACTTTTTGAATTTCTCGTGTATGTAATAGTGAAGTACTTCCTGCTTCATGTATACAGAGTACTGCTCTGAAAGGATGAAAATAATTCTAATTTGTAAATCTGAGAGGTTGTTTGCACATATTTTATGCAGGTCAGATTGGGTTTACATGGATGGAGGGAAAGGTACTACAAGAAGAAATTCAAAGCAGAAGGCTCGGAGAAAATGGAAATCATTCGCAAAGAAATAGTACGTCTTATTTTTGCAACGAATTTCAGATGCTGAACTCAGACATCTCTAAGTAAGTCATTTTTTCTTCCTTTTATGGTTCTTGTTTTACGCTTTCTTTGAGTCTTGAAAAAAGTGAGTTTTGCGAAACTCAAACCCCATATTAGATTGTTATCTTGCATTTCAGCTTCTTTCGCGATTCTCAGCTCTCCAATGATCACCAATATGGGAATTTATTGCCACTCTCAACTTTAGAATCTTCCCAAACTCTTACCTCTCTACAAAGCCCAGGTTCGATAAAAACCATATTTATTTATGTCATAATGATTGTTATGAAGATTTCAGTTTAGACCACATTTCTCTAATGGCAAGAAACCTTTTTTGTTTCTTCTTTGTTCTTTGTTCTTTGTTCCTTGAATATTGATTGTTTGGCAAGCTTCATCACACTTTCTATTAAAGTTTTCTTCTTCAAAACTGATATATGCATTTGTTTGTGGATAATCTAATTATCAGAATCTGATGCATTTATGTGAATCACAGGTTAAATACAGAGTATCCCTTATGCAACATGTTCAAATTGTTCATGTGTGCGGTTTGTCAAGTAGAAATAAAACCGAACAAGGGAACATCGGTGCATGCTGGTTCATCAAATCCAGGAAAAGCGCGTCCTTCGAATGGCCCATTCTTATGCTCTGACTGTCAAGCGAAAAAAGAAGCCATGGAAGGGAAAAGACGTTAGTACAAAAAATATCTTTTGCCTGATTATTCAGAGTCTGAAATTCAGATCCTTCATAAAGTTATCTGATCTCTCCTTATTTATATTTTTCAGATGCAAGAACAGTAGTGATAGTGACTAGCCAAATTACCAGTGCAGCATCACCATGATCGGGCAATGATCTTACCACTAACAGATTGTTCCAGGTGATGTCCTCTTTTAAGGAAGGAGAGGATGCTCTAAAAAAGATTGGAGAAGCACTGAAGCACAAATCCCTTCAGGCCTCATATCCTCCTGTGTTGCTACTTTGCTCATGATACAGGTATATAGGAACCCATACTTACAACATGTGCTGAATATGGTTGAATTATCTGTCCTGTGCATTTTTCAGTCAGTTCCATTTAGGTTCTGTGACATGTGTGCGTGTGTACCTTAAATGCATGCATGCATAATCCAAAAGCTGAAAAGAGTCGAGAGCAACAGCTTTTTGTATATTTTTAAATAGTTCTGTTCTGACATGTTACTTGTTATTTAAACGGAACAGGCGTGTTCTGAGAGACAATATCCACCAACTGAAGCGGCCCAGATATTAGATTCTGCCATGTCCAATATATCTCATTGGTGAATCCATTGGAGGATGTCTTGCAATGGCCATAGCAGCTCGCAATCCTGACATTGATCTTTTGTTAATATTGGTAAATCCAGGTGAAGTTTCATTTATTTGTTGCAATGTGTTTGTGGATGAAATCATGTTGTTTAGGAATCACATAGTCATGAGTACGATTTCAAAGTGAAAGTTACTATGACTCAATTACTGTTTTAAAGTGCATAATCATGATTTTAAGTAATATCCATTCTCATTGTACTTTTGTTGGCAGCTACTTCATTCAGCAACTCGCGGCTGCAACCTCTTGCCTACTTATTAGAAATTACACCGCAAAATCTCCACGTGGGTGTTCCTTCTATCCTGAGTCTTCTGATAGGTTTGATACTCACGCTCTTTTGCACATCAGTGGTCTTGTTTCAGTCATATCTTTATTTCTATCAGTGTGGTTTTTCAAGAACTCCACTGTGTGGCAAGGAGGCAGAGCATGTTGAAGCTTCCTTTTCCCTTTTTTTTTTTTTTAAAAAAACTTTTTATATATTTCAAATAATTTGAAGTTTCTCAAGTTTGTGCACTCTATCAAATTACCAGGTGATCCCTTGAGGATAGCAATGGCTAGTGTAGAAAAGGGAAATTCTCCTCAAAAGACTGTTCAACAGCTATCAGAAAATGTTGCTGCATTGTTACCCTCCTTTAACGTAAGTTGGTCATAAGAAAATTTTGTATGCATTTCTTCGTAGAAAATACCTTGGCCTGATTTACTAGTCAAGTGCTTCAAAACAATCTGATAGGAGCTTGTAAATTCTGCACTCAATAGTCAATACCGCCCACATAAGTAGCTGAAATTTATGTGGGGAGGCAGAAAAATGTTATTCTAGTATATATCATTCAAAATGATCAAATATAAGTTCTATATGTTAATAAACACTCGTACAATTTTGATTATCAGCTCTTGGCTGACATTTTACCTGGAGAGTCAATTCTGTGGAAGCTTCAGATGCTTCGATCAGCTTCATCCTATGTCAACTTCCGTTTGCGTAAGGTCAAAGCTGAAGTTTTGATCCTTGCCAGGTGATTGACTACTAGCTTCTCTATTTTTTATTTTTAATAATTAGAAATTATGTGATCCAGCAAGAATCAAAATCAACGTAACATCCACGGCCAGATAAATTTATATATAGAAAATCTTAAAAGCTGACCTCCTAATCAACTAGCAAAATTTCTATGATCAGTTGAGAGTATATGAGTGCACAAGCATTGTCTCACTCCCCTCCAAGTATAACCTTGCCATATCTGCATCCCAGTATGTGTTGTTGTTTTTTTTTTTTTTAATTTAGATCTAAATTAATTATATGTCAGCGGAAGAGATCTTCTATTTCCAAGCGAAGAAGAAGCCAAACGACTTAATGATTTGTTGCCACATTGCCAAATCCGCAATTTCAAGGATAGTGGTCACACGCTTCTAATGGTATGGAGTGCCAGTTTTCTTGCAGAATACTTCTCATAGTATTTTTTTTTTTTTTAATCTTGTTTTCTATATCTTAGCATTGAAATCTTGAACATAAGCAATGCATGAGGGTTTTGGTGTTTCCTTGTGCTCGTCATTTTAATTGTTTTTAATTTGAACTCTTCCTGCATCAAGCTTCCAAGTCCCAACATGCTACAAAATTTATGTCCAGCAACTGTAACAGCAAGTTTTTGAATCCATTGGAAGAAGTTGTTCTAGCATTGACTCTTATGTAACGTACTACCAATTTATAGTTTCTTTGGTGTTACCAGGAAGCTTGTTAAGAATCTTAAGATCCATGAAACATAATCCCTGTGGCGTGCTTAGTTTTTGTGCTACATTAGTATTGGCATGAACTTAATTAATTATAAGATGAAGTTTTAAAATAAAACTAGTATAAACAGGGCATTTGCTGAGCATGGCCAGGGCATACGATTGTTGCTCAAATGAACATGTAGTTAAACTATTCAGGCGCCTATTTTTGTGACTACTTAATACTAGCTGTAAACTTAAAATTTGCTGGTTCTGTTAACATGAACCAGGAAGACGGCATTGACTTGGTAACTGTCATTAAAGGTGCTGGTTTTTATCGTCGCACAAGGAGCATGGATTACGTTTTGGATTTCATGCCACCAACCTATTCGGAGTTCCAAAAAGGAACTGAATTAGTCAGGTAATTTATTCATCCTGATTAGGAGATTATACTTGATTGAGTCATATTTTTTTTTATCTCATTGGTCCTTATAACTGCCTTAATCTTCATATTCCTTAGATTGGTTGACAAAGTTGTTAGTCCTGTGATGCTTTCAACTTTAGAGGATGGAACCATAGTGAGGGGCCTTGAAGGGATTCCTTGCGAAGGGCCGGTATTATTCGTAGGCTATCACATGTTGATGGGGCTGGATATGTTTCCACTTGTGTATCGCATTCTGGCTGAGAAAAAGATTATGTTGTGGGGGATGGCACATCCATTATTTTTTGCAAAGGAAGCTGAGCGTGATTTATTGGATCCATCTTCTGGCGACATTTTCAGAATAATGGGTGTGGTTCCTGTCTCAGGAAAAAATCTATTTAAGCTTCTTGCAAGAAAATCTCATGTTTTTTTGTACCCTGGAGGGATACGTGAGGCTTTTCATCACATATCCTCCTTGGTCTATATAAATCCATCTTGTTTGAGTTGGCTTCCAATTTATTATTCCCTGTTAAGTCTTCTGCTTGACCACTTTGTTATTCTCCAAAGTTAAAACAGCTAATGTAAGTGAATGTTATTCTTTCTTGTGAAGTTGAGTTTCCTAATTTCTAAAATTGATGAGTTGTATACTTGTTTTGCTAATTTCGGACTCTTCAGGCTGATGCTGTTGTTTTTTCTGCAGCAGAAGAACAACTCTTACCTCAAATGGAGCTGATTTGCTAGGTACTCTTTATAACTACATTAACTGTCAGTATGTACATAGAATTGATTAACAGTAGCAAACACTCTGGAAGTCGATGCTTCCCTCTGTTGATCTCGATCCCATAGACATTGCATATGAATTTCATGTAAGAAATTTTAAACTCAAGTTTTATGATTTGCAGGGTTTGGTCGGATTTGGTATTGGTCTAGCAGCAATGGTGTGTTTCATCTTTCTACTTATAATTGCATTTTCACTTTTTTCCATTACACTGATTTAGACTATTGGGTTTACTTAATGAGACAGGGGAACCGAGCTATTGCAGAGATTCAGTTTGCAGATTATATTTTTCCTGCTTTCGATCAGGCAAGCTTATTGTCTGCACTTAAATACTTACAAAGTAGTTCTACAAATGTGTTTTACCACTGCTCCTTTACGGTTTTAGATTCGCTAAATATGGAGTTCCTTTTCAGGCTCGATATGCTGCGTTTAGTAATTCTGAAACTAGCAAAATACATTTTCCAGTGGTGTTACCATTCAAGCACTAAAACTATACAACATGTGTATTCTCTTTCATATCTTGTCCTTGTGAACTATTTCATACACTCTAATTCTGATTCTGAATTGATGAGAAATGATGTAGGACTAATGATTTTGATGGTCAGAACTGCCAACTTGTCATCTAAAATGCCTGGTCTTCACAACCTTTACTATGTTAATGCAAGATTTATTATTGATTCTTGGATTGACAGCTTTCTCATCCTGGGTCTCTTAATGCAACAGCTAATAGATTACTCTTTCTTGGATTCAGAATTCAGATTACTCTTTGTCATTTCATTCTTGAGTGTTTGAATGATCTTTTTTTTTTTTTTTCTTCTGTTTTTTAAGTCATTATTTCTTATTTCTCAATCCCCAAGTGGCTTCTCTTGTTGCTTTTGTACCATGTTTGATGAAATTATTCCTATAGGGTCTTGAACACTTCATATTCCTTCTTCATTCTCTTGCATGGTTCTTCAAATTTCTGAAGTGGGATGGAGTTGTCTGTGATGATTGTTAATGTAGTCGGGTTTTCGTTGTTGCTTGTATGGATGTTAATAGAGCTTCTGAAACAAAGTAGACATGTAGAGGATGGTGAACTGAAACAACCAACAAAGAGGAAGTTTGAAGCTTTTATGAAGATTACTATTGTTTCTAGCATTCTAATCTCAGTTTCATACTTGGGTTTTTGTTTTTATGAGGTTTGGGTGCTCAAAAAAATCTCTATTGAGTCAATTTTTAAGGCAGTAACTTGGGGTCTAGCAACAATGTTTGCAGTCTACTTCAAGAGTAGACCTATTAGAGAAGACAAGAGATGGCCTTTGGTTCTTATTTTCTGGTGGCTATTTTCAAGCATTCTCAACATGGTATCTATCTTCGTTTATGTCCTTGCCTATTTTGAATCGAAATGGTTCCGGCACTTGCTCCTCAAGGCTAACTTTTCGGATTTTGTTTCAGTTCCCTTGTCTATACTGCTTTGTTTGAATGCTTTGCATTTCAATTATGCGGAAAATGTTCTAGAAATTGAGCACCCATTACTTCAGAAGGAAGATGAAGGTGTCAATGAGGATGTGGATGCATTATCGAAAGCCACAGTGTGGAGCTTACTTACTTTCAGGTGGCTAAACTCTCTATTTGAAAAGGGTCGGCATCAGAAACTTGAATTTGCCCATGTTCCTCCAGTATGTGAATCTGAAACGGCAGAGAAATCTTTTGCCTCTTTTCAAGAATCATTTCGCAGGCAGAAAACTGAAACATTTTCTCTACCGAAAGCTATAATTTATGCTATATGGAGACCTCTCGCCGTTAATGCAATCTTTGCAGGTATAACTCCTCAATTTACTTTGCCTATTGTAATCAAACTGTGTTTATAGCAAATGTTTTTGTTCTTTACATTTATTATTTCGAAATTTTCAGGTACAAACACAATTGCTTCCTATATGGGTCCCTACTTAATCACGAACTTTGTGAATATCCTATCGGAAAAACAAGATGATTCAAGCCACAGATATGGACTTATTCTTGCATTCATTTTCTTATTCTCAAAGACTGTTGAATCATTGTCACAACGACAATGGTACTTTGGAGCTCACAGGATAGGCATTTGAGTAAGAGCAGCTCTTATAGTCTCAATATACAAGAAAACTCTGTCAATCAAGAATTTTGGTTCAAGCACTGGGAAAATCACAAATTTCATCAATGTAGATGTTGAGAGGATCGGTGACTTCTTTTGGTATATCCATGGAATCTGGTTATTGCCGGTTCAGGTCTTTCTGGCACTAATGATACTGTACAAGAATCTTGGCGGGGCTCCCTCGCTTGCAGCCCTCATTGCCACGATTTTTGTGATGGTGAGCAACACCCCTCTTGCTAATTTGCAAGAAAGACTTCACTCCAAGATCATGGAAGCTAAGGACTCGAGAATCAAAACTACTTCTGAGACTCTACACAGCATGAGAGTGTTGAAGCTGCATTCTTGGGAGACTGCCTACTTGAAGAATATCTTAAAACTCAGAGAGGTTGAAAGAGGTTGGTTGAAAAGGTATCTCTACACTTGTGCAGCTGTCGCCTTTCTCTTTTGGACTTCACCGACTTTGGTTTCAGTGATCACCTTCGGTGTCTGCTAATGATGCATTGCTGAATGATAATGCAGAAGAATGCCTTCGACATCTCATCTATGAGACTGTTCAGCTAATAGATGTATTGCATGGGTGCTTTCAAGCTTTCTCTTCGGGCAAGTCCATGAGAATAAATGTATTGCATATTCTTTGACCATTTGATGTAATTGTATAATCTGGTCAACTGACAAATGACAAAACGTGCACAGCATGAAACAAAGTTTGGCACATTTGATGTAATTGTATAATCTTATTAATTACATTACTTTGCCTCTATTCGTTTAAGTTTGGCACATTAAAATTTTTATTTTCTAGAAATAAAACTTATAAGATGTAATAAAAAGTCATTTGATAGCAAAAAAAAAAAAAAATTTGCCACGGCTTAAAACCGTGGCTGACTATTGCAACGGCTCAGAGCCGTGGCCATGACTTGCCACGGCTTATAACCGTGGCTAAAACCTTTGCAACGGCTTATAACCGTGGCTAGGATTTGCCACGGTTTTAAGCCGTGGCTATTCCTGACCACGGCTTAAAACCGTGGCTAACATATATTTTGCCACGGTTTTTAGCCGTTACTGAGGATTTAACGACGCCCCTACAGCCCACGGTTCTAAGCCGTGCCAATGGGTTACCCCCACGATTTAAAACCGTTGGTAATGGCCATTTTTGGTGTAGTGTTACCCCGTACCCAATGGGCCTAGGATTCTATTTTGGTTATGGTTGACAGGTTTTCCAAGATGGCCCATTTTGTAACTTGCAGAAAAATAATGGATTCTGCCCGGATCGCTCATCTTTATTACAGAGAAATTGTGCGTTTACATGATGTTCCCCGATCCATTACTTCAGATCGTGACACCAAGTTCATGAGTCATTTCTGGCGGAGTTTATGGGAGAAACTGGGGACGAACTTGAATTTTAGCAGCACCTACCACCTCAGACAGATGGACAGACCGAGGTGGTGAACCGCAGTTTGGGGAACCTTTTGAAGAGTTTGGCAAGCGCTAAACCAAAACAGTGGGATTTGGCGTTACCTCAAACAGAATTTGCCTATAACAGGTCGAAGAACATAACCACAGGAATGAGCCCATTTGAGATTGTCTATGGCCAGAATCCATCCGGGGTGCTCGACATAGCCCCTATTCCACGTGTGGGACGTTTGAGTCATAAGACAGATGCGATGGCAGAACATATTCGGGGTATAATTCCAAGTACAAGGTTCAAGCCGACAGTCACCGTCGTCAGGTACTTTTTGATGTTGGTGATTTTGTTTGGGCAGTATTAACACGTGATCGTTTTCCTGTTGGAGAGTATAATAAGCTTAAGGAGCGGAAGATTGGACCCTGTGAGGTCTTGCAGAAGATCAATGATAATGCCTACAGACTGCGCCTCCCCGGTCATTTGAGGACTTCTGATGTCTTTAATGTAAAGCACCTGAGTCCTTGTTTTGTAGATCCCGATGATGCTATTGTGAACTCGATGACGAGTTCTTTCCAACCCGGGGCGACTGATGCAGGAGGATCCGAGTCAGATGATGTTGAGCTGTCAGATAGCACGTTATTAGCACTAAGATATCTTGAAATAGCATATCAAGGCAAGGATGGCAGGAAATCATAATTCTATTTCTAATTTGGTAGTTTTGGGTGCGTTTTAGTATTTTGGCCATAACTTTGGCTGCAAGTATCAGAATCGCGCAAACAACCTCAATTCGGAAAGTTTTTTTCAACGCGCACGTCATGGTCAACAGCTATGCTTGTTGCACATCTTTTCAAGGCCAAATTTCACCGTTTTCCCTTCTGAATCCACAAATTTAGCAGTTTATTTTCCTTTATAGTAATATTTCAATTATTGTTTAGGAAGTGATTCTGAACCCAATTTGGGCCAGATTTCTGGCAGTTTATTTCTTTTATTACGTATTTTGTTTTAGTATTATCATTGGGGTTTTGCTAATTTTGGTAAAATTCTAATAATCAAGATGTATCTATTTATATGTATTCATGCATACTTTCAGTTTAGAACACTAAAAAAGTATTGTTAACAACTGTGTCAATGTGGTTGACACGAGGCAGCCCATTGCCCATTGCCCATTGCCACCAGTACATTCGGTCGTATTAGCTCTGTTATCGAATACACTTCGGTGGAAATTGATCTGCTATATGCTAATGTTTGAGAAACCTTTCACTTAAACAACTTATAAATCTTTTTAGGCGTCTCGCCCTCTTTGATTGGGATGAACAAATCCTTTTTATCTTCAAATAACTTAAAAAGCCTTTGTTTTAACTTCGTGAAGCTAAGGTATTCTAATCCATTGTTTACCCAAGGTCCTTGAGAAAAATTCTAGGAAAGCCTTGTAACCTTTTATGAGACTAAACATTCTTCTATAAGAATTTTGAAGGTTGAACATCCTGAACACTTTTTCCGAGGTTATACGGTGCCATGGCATATGCAACAGAAATTCTAAATGTCGAGGGAATGAGCGAGGGAAATGAGGTGGCGAGGTGGAAGCCGTCCATTTCCCTCAAGGTGCGCGCGCAAAAAGTCAACGCATGCATTCCGAGGGAAATGAACGGCTTCCACCTCGCCACCTCATTTCCCTCGCCCGTTTCCTCGCCCGTTCCCTCGACGTGTAGACTTACTCCATATGCAATGAGGCTCTATGAAAAGTCTGGGGAAATTCTAAATGTCGAGGGAACCAACGAGGGAGGGGGGTGAAGCCGTTTATCCCCCTCGAGATGCGTGCAAACCCGTGTTTCGAGGCACTTTCACGCATCTCGAGAGGGTGAAAGGCTTCACCCCCCTCCCTCGCTGGTTCCCTCGCTGTTTAGACAAGCCCGAAAAGTCTGTGATCAAGTATGCATTCATAGTCCCACGACCTATCTTGTCACTATAACTGTTTTTTGTCTTGCATAATCCTGTATTCAACTTGGACGTAAGACTTCTTGGACTTGTGTTACCCTGTGGGCATCCACACCAATAACACTCAACACTCCGCAATTTCGTGTCAAAATTTATTGTTCCATTAATTTAAAAAAAAACATCTTCCACTGACCGTACTCATCCACTCAAAGAATTGACGCATTATTTTTTTGTTTTCTTTTTCTGAACGGCAAGTGTGCTGTCGGTGGGAAAAGAATCAAGACATAAGGGATTAAACCACCACAGCCTTAACCATCCGACCAGGTTGCCATTGACATATTTTTAAGTTTAATACTAATTCGTCCAACTAGCTACTTCTTCCTTTTTATACCTTCTTAACAAACAACTCATTCGTCCATCCATGATCACAACTACAATGAAATCCAAAGCATCACAAACCACTAATCTACTTATATGTCTTCTCCTCTGTCATTTAACTTTCACCGCTAAAGCACAAGATCCACCACCATGGTCTGTTTGTAACCCTGTTCCTAGTATCCCTCGTCCGTTTTACACTCAAGGAAGTACGTTCCAATCCAATCTAAACCTCAACCTCCCTTCTCTAGTTTCAAACATTTCTTCAAATGGCTTCTCTAGCAGAACTACAGGTAATAACCCGGATGCTGTCTACAGCCAAGTTCAATGCAGGGGAGACGTTTCTAACCAAGATTGTAGTCGTTGTGCCAACGCCTCTTCATCAGAGATTGTCAGAAGATGTCCAACTCAAAGGGAAGCTGTGATATTTTCTGATACTTGCATGTTACACTATGCTGACTACGAATTCTCAACACCAAGTGTCCTTCCAGCATATACTACTTCTTACCCACAAAACGTATCGAACCCAGATTTGTTTAACAGACAGCTGCTAGTGTTGATGAATAATCTTTCTTCCCAGGCAGCTGCTAATGCTTCCAAGTTCGCTACAGGGAGTACTAATTATACTGCCTTTAACAATATATATGGGTTGGCGCAGTGCATTAATGACTGGGCTGAGAGTCAGTGTTCACAATGCTTGAATGCTATGATTAGGAATATATCATCTTGTTGCAGTAATAAACAAGCTGCTAGGATTTTATCGACAAGCTGTTACATACAGTATGATATTAATCCCTTCTATAAGGATTCAACCCCATCGACTTCTGCAGCACCACCCGGCATAGGGTCAACCAACTCAACAAGCAACTCAGGAGGTAAAGTTTTTCTCTTTGTTAATCTTACTTCATTGATATCCTAAAAATAACCAAAAATCAGTATTCAGGTAATTGAATCTGTATGTTTAGCTAATATCGTCCATCGATTTAAATCATAAGATAAGTATTCTGAACTGAATTATATTCGTAAAAACGACAACGAATTTAATATGTGGGGCGTATTGATGATAGTGCATTATACACATCATTTTCTGATGGTCTTCTTGTCCAAAATACATTGTCCAGTTGTTATTGATAACTTGTCTTATTGTGGTGTATTAAGACAAGGCTGTCAAAAAAGGCCACCGAGCGGGCTGTGTAGCTCTACTGTACTGCATTGGTCCAAAAGTTTAATACACCACAGTAAGACAAGTTATCAATAACAACTCAGTAGAGCTACACAGCCCGCTTTGATGGCCTTTTTTGACAGCTTGGGGGGCGAAAATACAATTTTGCCCCCCCCCCTCTTTAAAACATTTTTTTGAGAATGTGGTTAAAAAGGGGGACAAAATTGTATTTTCGCCCCCCAAGGCTGTCAAAAAAGGCCATCAAAGCGGGCTGCCTAGAATTATACAATGCCGTATGTTATCCAAGTATGATGTTATTAGTCAAACGAACTAATGCGCGAATCACGCTAGATGTAATTGAAAAATCGGATCTCTACTTGAAAAGTATGATTAGGTAAACCAAACAAATTTGAAGTTTGCTTAATTTAATTAATAACACAATAATAATAAATTTAATGCTTTCATTATCACATCCTGTAAATTTCAAAGTTGGAGGGGACGGATATCATTATCACCAGTCATGAAGGAATCCGATAAGGACAACTTTGTTTTTAAAGTTTCAATTCATGGAAGGAAGATTCAACCTTCTACGTCTCTGTCAATAGGTAGGAACTCTAATGTTTTTATAAAGGATTAATGATGAGAAATTGTAGGCAGATTATGGTAACGCTGAGCCATTGAAAATTCTAAATTATGCCATTTTCCTTAAATCTTACCAAGTATGAATTGTTTCAATAACTTATACACTAATTGGTGCAGGAAAATGGAACAGCTTGAGGTACGCAGGGATTATAGTGAGTTCGGCTGCCATTTCAACAGTTTTAACGTCAACTGTATTCATTTACTATCAGTGGAAATATCGTGTTAGAAAAGATGGTAAGTTTCCCCTCTCCTAATTGATCATACATCCATCATTCTGTCAAAACTTCAAACTTCTCTTGCTGTGAAAGTTTTGAATTCTAAAATGCAGCTAATATAATGTTGCTCGTTATGTTGCTTCGGACCTCCCTAGGAATAGGACCAACAAACAAACATAAATATTATTTTCCTATGCAAAAATTCTTAAGAGCCAGACCCGTAGCGCTAGATCCGCGCCAGGGGAGGCGCCCCTACATGTTTTTAGGAGAGAGATCTCCTCAAGATCTCAAGATCTCCTCAAGAACTCCTCAAAATCTCATCTCTCTCTCCTAAAAATGTGCAGGGGAGCCTCTGCTGGCGCGGATCTAGCCCTAGGGGCTTGGCTCTCTAGATAAGCTCTTTCCTATGATATGCGCGCCAGAGATAAAAGTTGAAACGCCTTGAAATAAACTCATGCCTCTTGAGAATTTCCATTTCATGGTATTTTGTTGAGCAATTTATTTAAATTTTACACATTATTTAAATACATGAGCTACATTTTCTAGAATCGCTTGGGTGCCATGCACAGACCTCCCTGCATTGACATTTTAATTGGATCTTAGATGCAGATGTCGAAGAAGATGATGAGATTGGAAGCAACGAATCATTAATATTTGATCTTGCTACTCTAAGATTAGCAACAAATAACTTTAATGATGCTTATAAGCTTGGGCAAGGAGGATTTGGACCAGTTTACAAGGTAATAATGTACGGCCTTCGAAATTACAAAACTACGACCTTCATTTTCCTTTTGACAAGTTCTTCCAAAAAATGCATACAAATACGTAGTAAGTACATTAATTCCTCTATATTAATGCTTACAAACTAAAATACAGGGAAAGTTACCGAATGGTAGAAAAATAGCGGTGAAGAGGCTTGCTCGAAAATCAGGGCAAGGGTTAGAAGAGTTAAAGAATGAAGTAGTTTTGGTTGCTAAACTTTTGCATAGAAATCTAGTACGATTGGTAGGTTTCTGCATAGAAGAAGAAGAAAAGTTACTTGTTTATGAATTCCTTCCTAATGGGAGCTTGGACAAAATCTTATTTAGTATGTCCTCTTTGCCACTACTATTTCAGTTTCACATTTGAATCTTGATTTTGCATTTTATTTGTTTTGGTACTATGTAATGATTATTGACTCTTGTAGTTTAATTTTGATAATGTAATGTAGATGAGAGCAAGCGCGGATTATTAGATTGGGACAAACGATACAACATTATAACTGGAATTGCGCGAGGAATGCTATATCTTCATCAAGATTCTCAAATTAGAATTATACACCGAGATCTAAAAGCGAGCAATATTCTGTTGGATAAGGACATGAATCCCAAAATTTCAGATTTTGGTCTGGCAAGGCTTTTCTCTGAAAGTTATGCTGAAGTACAAACAAACCGGCTTGCCGGTACATAGTAAGTTAAATTCTTCATCCCCATTCTTTCTAGTTTCTACAGTTCTAATGCTAATTGTTAACTAACTAGTGTATTATCTTTGCCTACAACATTCAATCTTAATTTCATTCATTTGATAGAAAAAAAAAAAAAAAAAAAAAAAAACTTATTGCAATACATATCTAAGCAGGTGTTCACATCAAATAAATTTCAGAACTAAGCAAATGCACTGATACTATAAATTTTTTTTTAATAATAATGTTGAATTGTTGCAGTGGATATATGGCTCCAGAGTATACCAGGCTGGGACAATTTTCAATAAAATCAGATGTGTTTAGCTTTGGAGTTCTCGTTTTGGAGATTGTCACTGGTCAAAAAAATTCTAGCTTCCAAGATTCCATGAACCTTCTAACCTATGTAAGTACTTACATTGAACCTGTTTTTATTTTTTTACGTTTAATCCTATAATTCACATTCAATGATGGAAACAGGCATGGCAACTATGGAACGATGGAAAAGCATTAGAGCTAGTAGATCCAGTCTTAGGCGATCAATCACAGCAAAGCGAAATTCTGAAATGCATACAGTTAGGTTTATTATGTGTTCAACAAGATGCATCTGATAGACCTACCATGTCTGAAGTCCTCCTCTTGCTCAATACTTACAGTGTTGAATGCCCAACACCTTCTCGACCTGCATATTTTATGAAGTCAGCAATATCAAAATCAAATACGACCAGCGATAGTTCCGCCATTCACGAGACAAGAGAATCTTCAGTGGCGAGCTCACGACACTCAGTGAATTTGGTGACAATTAGTAATTTAGATCCTCGTTAAAATATAATGTTGTTTAGCGCAACTGTGTGATCCATTAGAGCCTGTGTGATAGTAGTGCACAACCATTTGCTTTGCTTTTATTTCTCTGTGTTTGTGTTTTGGTTCCACTAACTATAACGAAAATGAGTGGGAGGCAGGGGCGGACTCGCTAAGGGGCGAGGGGGCAGCTGCCCCTTCAACTTTTAAAATAATTTTATTATATACTTAACATTTAAAATTTTAATTTATAATATATAATACAATATGAAAATTATTCATTCAAATATTTTTGCATCTTGGTATAGTAGTTGAAGTTTGTAATTTTTGTAAACAACCCGAGTTCGATACTCTTCGAGCGCATATTTTTTTTATGGCTATATATTAACTATACATTTTTAAGGTTATTGATAATTACTGTTTTTCATCAATTTTACTCACCTAATTTTCTTTTATTTTCAATACAATTTAATTAGTAACTGCAAACATTAAAAAAATTGTTTAGTTTAATAAAATTTTATTTTTGGTCCTCTCAGAGCATATGATTTCTTTATGTATATACAATTTTGTCATTATGACATTTCCCTACTTTTTTGTTTTTAACGCAATTTTATATGTACTTGCAAATATTAAAGAAATGAATTACATGTTCACAAGTGGTGTAAAATCTCCAACCAAAAAAATATTTGAAATTAATATATAAAATTCAATGAAAATATATGTCATTAGCCAACTCATACAAAATTTTAGACTCATATAAACCATTTTTCGATGAAATTGTATTAGGATCTTATTATGTTCGTAAATTTCCAATTTTTTTAGCTTCAACTAGATACTTATCCTAATTATTTTGTGATTTTAGTTATATATTATAGTTATTTCACTCGTTTGCCCCTTGTTAAGGTTTTTTTTTTTTTTTTTTTTTTTTGAAAGGCAAGCCGGTTTTTTAGCATAGGATCCGTAACCTAGTCCCGAGATGCGACCTACGGGTCGAACACCACCCCGAAATAAAGATGCCTCCAGTGGGTCTCGAAGCAAGGATCTGTGGAACAAGTCCACAACGCCTTAACCAATCGACCACAGCCCCTTTGGCCCCCTTGTTAAGGTTATTGATATTGTGACCTTATTTTGGCTTAAAATTGGATTATACTTTATTCAATTTGGTATATGCAATGTATTTTTCTTGTTTTACTAGCTTGGGTTGAAATTTTTTTTTTTGTTTGGCATTTCGCCTCCCCTTGACTAAAATCCTGGGTTCGCCACTGGTGGGAGGAACAGTAAAAGTAAAGTCGTGTCACTGTTACTAATCCTGCTAAAGAATGTAAATTATACAAAAATCCCTTCATGAATTTAGCACACTCTTTATTTAAATAGAAATTTTAATTTGAATATTTTAGATTAAATAGAATTCATGAAAATTTATGCTTTTTCACATTTTAAATTGGTTGTACAACAATTTTTCTTGTATCACATAGACGATGTTTAACATAAAAAACTGTAAATTCATTGGACCATAAATTTTATATGATATTTAATATTGTTATAATGAAAATTATATGTAAAGAAATTAGGTATTATTTGTGTGAGAATGTTAGATGAATTTTTTTGTTATTTTTCATTGGAAGACTATTTAGTACATGTTTATCCCATTCCGAACCCGTTTGAGATGGGGACAAGGTCAGGATGAGGTCTATCTCATCCTAATACCGATCCCGATCCCGATCCCAACGGGATAGAATAGGGATGAGGTTCATCCCGTCCTATACCCACCCCTAGTTGTAGATATGCATTTTTTTCTACACCTGTTTTACAACAATTCTAGGCATTCAGGGAATACAGCCAATTTTTTTGTCATGTTTGGGTTTTTTTACACTTCTACCCATTCCATAAATGATGTTTATGATTGTGTTTTAAAATGAACGAGTAAAAGTGTAAAAAAAAAACATAGCCAAAAAAAATAGTTGTGTTTCCTAGCTGCCTGTTTTAAGATCCATACTTTGTATCGTGGGTAAAAGGCCATTTTGCTGGCTTCTCCTTACAGTTCTTATCTCCTTCTCTCTAACTGATTCCATTCTAAACTGTCTTTTTTCGTAATAAGCTTCTTCTTTATTTTTTAATACAAAATCTACCATAAATGGGAGATCCATAGTCATATATACAAAATAATTGTAGGAAAGAAACAAGTATTACATAGTTAGCAATAGTTCATAAGTGAGGAAGACCGATAAGGTCGTAATAAACATATATTTACAAAAACAGTCTTGGCTGGGGAAAGTCTTCCAAAGTGCCAAAGACATCACCCCCTAGTTGTGGAAAAAGTCACCAAACAACTTGAGTTAGTGGAAGAAAGAAGTACTAGCAATAATATTCTTTGATATGATCTCTGGCCTCCTTGCCATAGTGCTTGTATGGTCCTAACTTAATCTGGTCACATTTGAAAACAAACCTCGCTGTAGTGCTTGTATGGAAGTATTTTTCAATATGGTCCCAACTTTATCTAGTCAGATCTGAAAACTAACCTCGTGGTAGGGAAATATTTATGATTATGGTCCTAACTTTATCTTGACCACATCCGGATTTTTGTTTCCACTAGCCCTTTGATCCAGAGTTTTTCCAGGAAATTTCTCCATCTGTCAAAGTTTCAAAGGCTGGGAACATTCAAAAGGTGCTCTCTTGCCAGGCATGCTCAGTACAGACAAATATACAATCCACGCGGGAGACCCACATAATGAAAGGAACACAATAAAGAAAGATGAACCATTCATAACAAGACTTCCATCTCTATTAATGACTTTTTAAATGCACAATTTGAAGAATTCATCATCTGTCATTCTCAACTCTCAATTACAGATCTTCCAGTAACAAGAGGTCAAGCAAGTATACTAGTCTCCATTCATACTTAACACGCTACCACCTAGAGGACAAGCAAGTCAAACTCAAACAAAGACTGAAAACTATACTGTATTCTAAACTTGCATTCTATCTTAAGTTGGGTTAAATGACGAGCTGGTTCAAATATGAAATGAACCCATTGCTTCGTTTATTTCCTCCAATAAGACTCACAAACTTAACTCACCGTTTTGTTAAATTGGGTCTCTATCCAAGTCTATCATTGACTTAGAAAGGGAAAACTGTACAAGTCAACTCAACTCAAATGTATAAATCACTGCGTCTGCTATGATGGTACGATCATCCAATATTTTGTCTATTTTTCATCTCTATGATTCAGCCAGTCTTACAATTTGCAATCCTTCCTTTGCTTTGATCCTGAATTTATAGGTCATTAATGGTATTCTCTATTCATTATCTTCTCTGTTTCTTCCAACTCATTCTTGTTCAACAATTTTTGGCCAATGCTCAGACTGGTCGAAATGTAAGTTTAGGTTCCTCACTCACAGCTCTTGACAACAACTTGTCATGGCCTTCACCTTCAGGTGATTTTGCTTTTGGGTTCCGGCCCAGGGGTGGAGACACTTTCCTACTTTCCATATGGTTCGATAAAATACCTGAGAAGACCATTGTTTGGTCTGCTAATGAAGGCAAGACAGTGCAAAGAGGATCGAAAATTGAGTTAACAAATACTGGTAAACTTGTGTTGACTGATCCACGAGGAAACGAAATATGGAAGAAGCCTGAAAATCAAAGTGTTTTATCCGCGGCCATGCTCGACACTGGAAACTTCGTGCTTACGAATGGGAGTTCGGCTTACCCATGGGAGAGCTTTGGCGGTCCTCGTCCTAGTGACACCATGTTGCCTACACAGACTCGTAATCCAGGTCCCTTGCTTGTGTCTCATCTAACAGAAACAAATTACACAAATGGAAAGTTCGAATTATGGCTACTGGATGATGGGGCTCTAACCTTTTACTTGATGGCCTATCCAACTACGGATCGCAATGATCACTATTCGGAAACCAATCCAACATCCAAAGAGCCAAACTCTCAGTTGGTCTTTGACCAGCCCGGAAGTATTTATATTGCACGACGAGCAAATAGAACTAAAATCATGGACCTCAGTAGGCAAGATGATTTTCCCACAAGCCGGTTTTACCATAGAGCGACACTCGACTATGATGGAGTTCTCAGGCACTATGTGCACCCAAGAGCTGCACAAACAAACAGCACAGGGTGGTCTATGAAGTGGTTTGCGCCTGTCAATATTTGCCAGGCAGCTAGACCTCTCACTGGAAGCGGGGTGTGTGGATATAACAGCTATTGCAGACAAAATGATAGCAGCCCAGTATGTGAGTGCCCTACTGGTTTTTCCTTCTTGGATCCAATTAACAAGTACAAGGGATGCAAACGGGACTTCGATTTACAAACCTGTGGCCAGGATTTACAAGAGAATTCTGGATTCAACATGATTGAAATCCCTAACACTGACTGGACATCATCAGACTTCGAACAATATCAAAACATGAACGAGGACAATTGTACGCAAGCTTGCCAGAGTGATTGTTTCTGCCCAGTTGCAGTTTTTCAGAATGGAATATGCTCGTTGAAGAGGTTCCCGCTTTCAAATGGGAGAACGGGTGCCAGTGAGGTAGGGAAAACTCTAGTCAAGGTACGCATAGACAACAATCAAGATTCATGTTCAAAGAAGAAAGATTGGTCGGATTTGGTAATCATTGTGTCGGTCCTATTAGGCAGCTCGTGTTTTCTTAACTTGGTGATTTCCTTGTGCATTTTCGGGTCATTCCGTAAGAGATCCAAAAAAATTAACCGAGATCAGATCACACCAGGGGTAAACTTACAACAATTTACCTACAAAGAACTAGAAAATGCAACAAATGGGTTCAAAGAAGAAGTTGGTAGTGGCGCTTTTGCAACAGTATATAAAGGAGCCTTAGGATCAGATGGGAAAGTTCTGTTGGCAGTTAAGAAGTTGGAGCAGGTTAGTGAAAGCGGGGAAGAATTCAGGACAGAAGTGAATGCTATTGGCCGAACCAATCACAAGAATCTAGTCCAACTATTGGGCTTCTGCAATGAGGGTTCACACCGACTTTTAGTATATGAGTTCATGAGCAATGGGTCTTTGGCAAGTTTCCTCTTTGCAACTCCAAAGCCTAACTGGTTCCAGAGGACGCAGATTGCATTAGGAATCGCTAGAGGACTCAAGTACCTACATGAAGGGTGCCTCATCCAAACCATTCATTGTGATATCAAGCCACAGAACATACTTTTGGATAACTCATTTAATGCTAAAATTTCTGATTTTGGTCTAGCCAAGCTTTTGAAAACAGACCAATCCCAAACTAGTACAGACATTCGAGGGACCAAAGGGTATGTCGCTCCTGAGTGGTTCAGGAGCATGGGTATCACAACAAAAGTCGACGTTTACAGCTTTGGTGTGATATTGTTGGAGATCATTTGTTGCCGGAGGAATGTTGAATCAAATAATGCAGATGATTTCACAGTGATACTAACAGAATGGGCCTATGATTGTTATAAAGATGGAAGACTGGATTTATTACTGGAAAGCGACAAGGAGGCAATGGGTGATATGAAGAAGGTGGAGAAGCTGGTGATGATTGCAATTTGGTGTATTCAAGAAGAACCATCACTAAGACCTACAATGAAAAAAGTTACCCAGATGATGGAAGGAGATCTCCATACTATTCCTACACCCCCGGACCCTACTTCCACCATAAGTTCAATCAGTTCTATATAGGTATGTGAGGATTGATTGAATCCAATGTCTTTTTGCAGGCTATACAGTCAGTAAGTAGAGTTACTAGGATGATTTGAGTCAATAATTAAATAATTTACTATTGTATTGTATTGTATTGTATGAAGGCTCAATGTGCTGTAGACAAAAAGTTATCGATATTTATTGACTTGGAAACTGCCCACGGATCCCTTATTTTGTTAGTAATTATTTTATACATATTGTTTCAGAAAACTTCATTGCATTACGTACTTGTTCATTCAAGGCTTAGATTTCCAGAAAAGTTCATTGTGTGTCAACACACAAAATATTTACCCTCCAAGAGGCAAAAAAAAGGTAATAGAATGCATGGACATGGTGCTTCAGTAACTGAACTTCAAAATTTTCATCATTCCTCCATCCTCCAAATATTTACCATAAAATCATTTCAACCAATTCAATATTTCCTCAATAAATTACACTTCTTTGAGATACCTTTCTTGTGTAGATAATTGCCACCAACAATAAGGGATATTCTGAATGTGAGAGAGAGAGAGAGAGAATATCAAATGGCACGGGCACCATTGCGGGAAAAAAATTGTGCAAGGCCAGGATCATAAAAGTGTAAAACCCATACAAAATCAAATTGAGCCATGGGTACTGTAAAACAAAAATTGCAGAGAGAAAATTACTTGCATCCGAATATGACAAAACCAATAATAAAATAATAATAATAATAATATTGTAATTTTCTTTCATCCTAAGTTTCATGAATAATAGTTGTCAGTTGTCACTATATGTGTGGCGCAATCCCAATGCATAGTTGGTGGTAATTTTTCAAGGAAATGTTTTTTTCATATACAATTCTATCCAATGGATGGGAATGAATGAGGAGTGGATAGAAGGAAATAGGAAAGGATAAGCCAAGTGACATCGAAGCTAACATTACTATTCCCATTTGTGTGGGAATCATACTCCATGCTACTCCTAAAAGTTCAATTCCAATATTTGTGACAAGCTTTGGAATGTAGAGTTGTTAATCGGTTCAAACGGTTTAAAATTATGCTAAAATCGAAATAGAATCGAGTTCAGGTTCGATTCGATTTTTCAATTTTCAAATATAAAAACCAAAACCGAACCAAATCGTGCGGATCGGATTGGTTTGATTTTTATTCGGATTTTCATAATAAGTTGTTCACTTTGTTTTCAGTTGTTCATGATTTCACTGTAGGATAAAAAAAAAAGTAGATGAAAATTAAAAAAGAGAATGAGATTAAAATAAAGAGAAATAGTTGTGAGAATTAAAAATGAGAAAGAGAAATGGTGGTTAAAAATTGATTTAAAAAGAGAAAGAGTTAAAATCAAAATAGAGAGGGAGAGTTAAAAAAGAGAAAGAAAGAGAGGGAAATAAAATTGAATTAAAAATGAAAAGTATGTTATGGGTAGGGTGCATTGAAAATTTTAAGGGGTGGGAAGAGAGAGATAATTGAATTAAAAAAATGAGAGAGAATGTAGAAATTGAATTAAAAATTAAAGGTATGGTCATGAGTAGGGTGCATTGAAAATTGGAATGAGTGGGAAATGAGTATTAAAATTAGAAAAAAAAACTCACTTCAATTCGATTTGGTTTTTTCGAGTGTTAAAAAAACTAAAACCGCAAATGAACCAAATGCATTCGATTTGATTCGATTTTCTACTATTAGTTTCGGTTTTGCTTTCGGTTCGGTTTGTTTCGATTTGATTCGATCGATTCAGCCAAGTTTTAGAAAATCAATTAACACCCCTATTGGAATGTGATTCTTATATTTTGTAAATATAGATAAATAAAACTAAATTAATTACGGTTGATCATAATCACTCTTGCAAAAGCGGTTAAGAGAGTCTACTCGAACAAGCATATCTAAACTACTCTGTGTGAATGACACTCACAATACGTTGGGAGACTCACTTGTCATCAATAGCCCCTTCCACGACGTTAAAGAAAGGAACGCAACAAGAAAGAAAGAAATTTTGTGTTTTTAGTGTAATATGGCAAAAACAGAAATATAGCAAAGCAGAGAAAGAGAATGCACCAGAAAATGAGCTTGTCCAGAGAGAAAGGGCAGGCCCCATGCCGTCCATCATTTTTGAAATGCGCATATCTAGGAGGATTTGGGCCTGGCTTGGCTCTTAAGAATTTTCACCAGCAAATACCATAAACATTTGAAAATACGCATCTCGAGAGTGATGGAAACATTAGAGTAGAAACATTTGAAAATTCTTAAGACGACATTTGGCCAGGCCGGGCTCTCTAGACAAGCTCCAGAAACATTAGAGTAGAAGATGTGATTGAAATAACGAACCAGTCTCACCTGTCAATGTCCAAAGTCCAATGCCTTTCTTTACCTTTCTCTACATAAAAGCCAAAGGAATCTTCTCTACATTAATAATGCACATATTTATTATCCAAAGTCTTCAATAAGAATAGGTCAAGCAAGCATATTAATCTTCATTCAAATCTGAGGCACCGTGAATAAGAGGGCAAGCAAGTCAAACTCCAGCAAAGACTGAAAACTACATTAATGTCTTTTATAATGTATTCTAAAGTTTGGTAAATGTCATCATCAATCACTTAAACAATGGCCCTCTCATCCTGCCAATACAATGGATGTCTCCGAACAGATGGTGCAATCCCAACTTGTCAAGAGTGACCGAAACGTTGTTGACTTGTAGCGAAGGCTCAGGTCGCTCGTCAACCAATCTGTCTCACCCAACCTTTATAGGGAGCAAGGGGGCGTCCCTCGCTCCCTAGAATTTCACCTGTCTCACCGTATAGAAAGGAATGCAACTAGACATATAGATAGAATTTCACCTATCTCACCATATAGAAAAACACCAAAACAAAGCCAAAAAAATGCCACCAAAATAGGTTGGCTAAAATTACTCTTGTTTTGGTGTTCTATAAACAGAAGCAAAGAAAAGCATAGTGTGTCACTAGAAAAAGTATCTCAATTAGTTATTTAACATGCACTACACATAATTTTATTTTTGCTAAATATTGTGTACTGAACACCTCCGTCACTATTTCCATTTTCGCTCTCAATTGGTATTGACTTGTAAGCCTATTTTAAGGTAAAAATATATATTATAAATTTTAGGGTTGGACTCAGTCAAATTTGAATTAGTTCTCCCCAAATCTTTGAATTCGCCAAAACATAAAGTTTAGGATTTTTGTTAAAATGTGCATTAAGATGCCCAAATCATTTTTTTTGTATGATCGGTCGGTTTTATTGCTTTGAAAAATATTTAAGACATGAAGTATATTATACGTTTTTTAATTATAAAATATATATTTTTTAAATTTTAGCGCTTGTATTGATCATTGATTTTGTTTGAAAGATCTTCAAAAATACATTTCAACGATACTAAGTTTACCAAAATCTGAAAACGATTTAGATAGTTATGATAAGTTTCATTTTGCTAAAAGGAATATACATTATTTTCTCTCTCCGCCACATATAAATTCCACCAACTTTTTTCAAAATTTTTCTTTATTTTTACTATTCTACATATTTTATATTTACAAATATGCCAGCATAGGAAATGAATTTCAACCCTCAAATTCAATACATTTTCCAACTTTCAATCTTAACCATCTTTTATCTCTAATCCTTTTAATTTGACTTTGTCCCAGTCAACAATTAATAGTAAAAACCACTCTGAATTATAATATAGATAATTCAGAATTTGAATAATTCATAGGACTCGTTCATCCTTCATTTTTTTTTTTTTTTTTTTTTTTTTTGTTAAAAGACATAGCATTAATATATAAATGAAATACCCTACTTAAATATTACAATCAAAACTCATGTCACTGGTAATTCATTATGCTCATTTTCACTACAGACCTTTCAGTAACAGGAGCTTCCCCCAGAGGACAAGCAAGTCAAACTCCGGGAAAGACTGAAAACTATATTAGTTGTCGTTCTTACTGTATTCTAAACTTATATTAAGTTGGGTTAATGAGCCAAGCTGATTAGTTGGTACCCATTGCTTTGTTTATTTCCTGATTCAACAAGACAAACAACTTGGATAAGTCTTGAATCTCACCATCATATATTGCAAACTTAATTAATAAAGGACATTTTTTGTAAGATTGGGTCTCTATCCAAATCTATCATCGACTTAGAAAGGGAAAACTATACAAGTAAACTCAACTTAACAGTATAAATCCCCAAGATGGCATTAATAGTATGATCATCCAAGAATCAGTTTCTTTTACATCTCTATAATTCAGCTACCCTTACAATTTGCAGCCCTTTCTATGTTGATCTATTGACTTTCTGGGTCACCAATGGTTTTCAGTATTCGATATCTTCTCTATTTCTTCCAACTCATTCTTCTTCAACAGCTTTTGGCCAAAGCTCAGACTGGCCGAAATGTAACCATAGGTTCATCACTCTCAGCTCTTGACAACAGTTTTCGATGGGTTTCACCTTCAGGTGATTTTGCTTTTGGGTTCCGACCCATGGGTGCAGACGCTTTCCTACTTGCCATCTGGTTTGACAAAATACCTGAGAAGACCATTGTTTGGTCTGCTAATGGAGGCAAGACTGTGCAGCGAGGATCAAAAATTGAGTTAACAAATACTGGCCAACTAGTGCTGAATGATCCACGAGGAAATGCAATATGGAAACCTGATGTTAGTCAAAGTGGTGTTGCCTATGCAGCAATGCTCAATACTGGGAACTTCGTGCTTGTAAACAGAAGATCAGTTAACGTATGGGAAACCTTCAAAAATCCTACCGATACCATGATGCCCACACAGGCTCATAATCCAGGCACTGTACTTGCATCCCATCTAACAGAGACAAACTACACAAGCGGAAGGTTCCAATTGCGGTTACAAAATGATAATGGGGCTCTAGAACTTCACACGGTAACCTATCAGAATACTGGTGTCGATGATCTTATCTGGAAAAACATTCCCACATCGAATGACACAGGTGCCCAATTGGTCTTTGACCAACTTGGAGAAATTTTCCTAGTCCGAACAAATGGAAGCCGAATCATGAACCTCAGTTCAGCAGATACGTTTCCTACAAGCAAGTTTTACCATAGAGCGACACTCGACTACGATGGAGTTTTCAGGCACTATTGGTACCCAAGAGACACACAAACAAACAACACTGGGTGGTCTAATTCCTGGTCTACCATCGTACCTCCAAATATTTGCGAGACTGGGGGAGAATCTGCGGGCGGAGGGCTCACTGGAGGCGGGCCGTGTGGATATAACAGCTATTGTAGAATAGGTGATAACCGGAGACCAGTGTGTGAATGCCCTCCTGGGTTTTCCTACTTGGATCCAAATAACAGGTTCGGTGGTTGCAAAATGGACTTCCTGCCACAAAACTGTGATAAGGATTCAAAGGAGGATTCTCTATTCGATTTTCAGGAAATAAATGGCACTGACTGGGGACCGTATGAGTCTGAATTTTATCAAGGGGTGCAGGAGGACTACTGTAGGCAAGCTTGCATGCGTGATTGTAACTGCCCAGTTGCCGTTTTTACACCAACACCTGAAAACGCAACCATAGGAAAGTGTGTGTTCAAGAGGTTCCCGCTTTCAAATGGGAGGATGAATGTCAGTATGGCAGTGAAAGCTCTAATCAAGGTAAGAAAAGACAACTCAGGAGGAAAACCTCTAATCAAGCTAAGGAGAGATTTCTCTTCAAGTTTAGCAGGTGTATGTTTGAAGAAGCGAGATCAGTCGAATTTGCTACTCATTGTGTCAGTGCTATTAGGCATCTCTTGCTGTCTGACCTTAGCGGTTTCTTTGTTCATGTTCTGGTCATTCCGCAAGCGATCCAAGAAAGTTCTACGAGACCAGATCAAGCCAGGTATAAACTTACAAAATTTTACCTATAAAGAGCTAGAAAATGCAACAAATGGGTTTAAAGAGGAAATTGGTAGTGGTGCTTTTGCAACAGTCTATAAAGGAGTCCTAGGATCAAATGGGAAAACTTTGTTGGCAGTTAAAAAGTTGGAGCAGGTGAGTGAAAGCGGGGAAGAATTTAGGACAGAAGTGAATGCAATTGGCCGAACCTATCACAAGAACCTAGTCCAACTATTGGGCTTCTGCAACGAGGATTCTCACCGAATTCTAGTATATGAGTTCATGAGCAATGGCACTTTGGCAAATTTCCTCTTTGCAAGTCCAAGGCCCAACTGGTTCCAAAGGACGCAGATTGCACTCGGAATCGCCACAGGACTCATGTACCTACATGAAGAGTGCAACATCCAAATCATTCATTGTGATATCAAGCCACAGAACATACTTTTGGACGACACATTTACAGCCAGAGTTTCTGACTTTGGTCTAGCCAAGCTTTTGAAAACTGACCAATCTCAAACTACCACAGGCATTAGAGGGACCAGAGGCTATCAAGCTCCTGAGTGGTTCGGGAACATGGGTATCACAATGAAAGTCGATGTTTACAGCTTTGGTGTTATGTTGTTGGAGATAATTTGTTGCCGAAGGATTGTCGAATCAAATCATGAAGATGAGTACAAAGTGATACTAACAGACTGGGCTTACAATTGTTATAAAGATGAAAGATTGGATTTATTGTTGAAGAGTGATGAGGATGCAATGGATGATATGAAGAACGTGGAGAAGCTGGTTATGATTGCTATTTGGTGTATTCAAGAAGAACCATCACTAAGACCTACCATGAAAACAGTTACCCAGATGATGGAAGGAGATGTCCTAGTTTCTGCACCGCCAGACCCCTCTTCCATCATAAGTTCAATCAGTTGAAACTGTAAACAAACATATTACACTACTATGTATGGGTGGTACGAATCCAAGGTCATTAAATAAGTTACTATTGCAGGAAGCACAGTAATGCAGATTTTTTGTACAATGTATTGTCAAATATGCAATATGACTCCAGGAGATCTATTTTAGTTTAAGTACCAAAATCTAGCCAATTGAAAGTGTTTAGAATGGATTGAATGGAAACAAAACACCAAGAAAGCGAGCTACAAAAGAGTGTCTCAAGTTAATCTGAAGGCTCAATGCGTCGTAGGCAATATGTTATTGAAAAAATATGAATATACCAAGTCTAAGCTATACTTCCATGTGAATCCATAGCATGAAATAAACTAATCTTAAGAATATCAAAGGGAGGATAAAATTGAGAAACCTAGAAAGGTTGCCCCGGCATCAACAATAAAAACTATGCATGATACATTCAGAAGAGTTGTGGTCAATTACCGGACCAGTGAACGGATTGCTGGATCTGATGCCCCAAATATTCTTAAAGGCACTGTTCTTTCTGAGAGATTGTTCAGCCGCTCTATCACCATTAGTCCTAAAAAGTAATGTCAAATTGGAACAGTCCAGATGATATCAAATTCACTCTAATATTGTGTACCTCCAACTCCAGAAGCATCACCTGTTTTTACCATAAATAAATTTGAATATTCAATGAGAAAACACATTCAAAATGAAGTTTTCTTTTAAGGGTGCATTATTTGTTGGCTAAAATCTCAAGTTTGTTAAATATTCATTCCAAGAACATGCAAGCTTATTTACACCCCAAAATAGTTTTTGAAAAGTAACTTGAGAAAAAAGAAAAGAAAATAAATATATACAAATAACTTATATAGCAGCCTAATATATTTGACACTTCAACATGATACAAAAACAAAATCAAGTCCAAATGTAAAAGTTATACCCTTTAAATAAGGCTCTACAATGATGCCCCGAGGCCTTGACAACATAGGCTTTGATAGTTTATTCTTGCCTTGGGGGATCCCTATGATTGTGCTTTCGTTTTTCGAGTTCATTTTAGTATCCTGATTTTAAGAAATATTTCGGAATGTAAAGAAAAAACGTAAAAATTTCGAGGATACAGGAAAAAAATATATAATGAATTTCGAGGGTATATGAAAATGTGAAAAACAATAGATGCAAGTAAATAAATTATTAAATATATTAAATAAAGCCTAAATACCAAGAACTGAAACAAACATAAAATCAACATATAATTAGAAAATCAGATAGTGGTTTCAAAAATCAATATATAAGTAGAAGAAATGATAACTATAAAATCAGGGGATGGCTTTAAAAATCAATAAATAATTAGAAGAATTGATAATACGAAAAAACCCCGAAATTTACGAAAAAACTCCGAAAATTTTCGACAAAACCCTCGAAAACATGTAACTTTTTATTTCGCCCTTTTTCTTTTTGTAATTTCAAAAAACGAAATTTTTGTTGAAATTTCACGAGATTTCACAAAATCACATTCCTTCTAGTAGGTTGTATGTAGTTTTTCGGTTTGTTCTCTTATTGGCTTACTTTGTTGTTCTTTTACCCCCCCACCCCACACCCAAAAAAAAGGAGGGCCCTGAAAACATAAATAAAGGCTCAATACAATGTTGTAACAGGAGTCTTGGAGGACCATGTTTAATTAGCACGACCAGTGGACATGTGCTATAGAGGCAAACCATCTCTTTTGATTGCAAAATTGATCTCATGAGAAGTAATGGGGACTGTAACATTTTTCATTTTTTTCTTATTGACCGAGGAATAACAAGCTATAATCAAGAACATCGAGAATGATATGCCATACGATGCCCCACAATATAATTTTTACACAGTATCATCTGCTTTTTTTTTTAGAAAAATCGTAACAAGTGGGAAGAATCATTCATAGAAAAGGGAAAAAGGAGTTCATGATGATGAGTGAGAGACTTATCCAAGAAAAAAGAAAATGCAGTAGCACCCAACAAGAGTAAACCAATTGAACATAAAAGAATCAAAAGATACATCTCTAATTAGTCTCCATGAGTTGCCCATGTCCAAAAACACTCCCTTATCCCCATGAAAAGTTAGTGAACTGAACTCAATTTACCCTTGAATATAATAGCGTGAATGCCACTGTACCATATCTAGTCCCCTAGCATTGATAATGATAGATTAACGAATTTCCAGCAGATGATCAAGTCTCTCCACTCCAACCTAATGATAAACAAAGGTTAGTGACACCACTTGAACCCCAATTTAACACTATTTTTACACCCATTATGCTAATTGAAGGGTAGTGGTATAACTATAGTTACCTGGTACAGAAAACAAAAGGGTACGTGGACGGAAACGGATTCGGAGTACGTCGGGCTCCATGGTACAAAATTCGAAGAGATAGTCAGAGTCGGTACACTATTTGGGGTCGCAATTCACATAGTTTTTTAATTTGGTATGGTATTTAGGTACGATAATTATTACAATAAAATATATAGAAAAAAAGGTATGATATATGAACATGGACTCTACATGATATTTTATGAAGTGACTTAATTATGATAATTTGTTGAAAATTTAAAGGTGTTTTGGAAAACACCAATTCTTTAACAAGTGAATAAAATAAAAAAATTTAATTCTAAAAGGCCCCGACTACCCTCGTTTTAGGCATGATATTCTCGTCCTCTTCTGAACTGAATGAGTTGTTGATATCCATCGATCCTGGTCACGAATCGTGCCATGAATCGACATGCGCAACGATTCGCGGGGTTGAGCGAACCAGGTATCTATGGGTACAACACCATTTAAACACCTCTCAATTCAAGGGTGCCACTTGAAATTGACTGCTTGTTTAACTACTACCACCCCTCAATAAAAGGACGTCATCAGGACACCACCACTTGAACTGAGATTGAATTACAATTACTTTTGATCACTCTGACAAGAATTTCTCAGTGGTTTGTGGAATCACAAAACCAAACACCTCCCCCCCACCCCCCCCAAAAAAAAAGGTAAATCATAAACGCTTAGCCCTAAACCTGCACAACACTGCCTTGAGCTAGTTGAATCATAATCATACATTATGAATAAATCTATCTCTAACTTTCAAATATGGCTTAAAATGTGATTCCTAATATTCTATGGAAGTTTTGCCTCAACCTTATTATCAAAAGGCCTCCAACCAAACATTATATAACAAGTTTCAGCATGTACCTGAGTTGTTAATGATAAACCACAAAAAATGAAATAAAATAAATAGTGCACGGTTCTGGGGACTTGACCTATACTAGTACATTCAATTTACTCTGCGTGACCAAAACGATCAAGCTAAGGGAGCACGGAGCAGAATCCTAGAGTTGAAACCTCATAACGAGCATGTCCATTCCATCTTGGCTCTCTTCACCTCTCTTACTCTTACCAAATTGAACTCTTCTCACCCTCATTCTGCTTTAACCATTACACCATAGTATAATAATTTCACAAGTTGGAATAAACTATTTTCAACAATAACAAACCCCAAACCAGACTGTTGACAACCTAAATCACTATCACTAAACTAGACAAACCTTACATAGTTCATCAATTAGGGCAAATGAAAAAACAAATTAAACATCACAATAGCCAAAAAAAACAAATTAAAAAGCATGCTTTGTAACTTCAACTGATAAAGTTCAGTCAATTACCTCCAACCCCAAACAGCATTGTTAACCAAACCATCCATTCAATGGTACCAACCACATGATCCCACACCTTCTTCTTCACAGATGCTTCAATCAAAGACTCACCACAACAGATCGCCAACTCTCTCTATGCACTTTCTGTGAATCCACTCTAACAATGTTTGCGTGCTTCGAATCTACTCAAACTACAAAGGTAAGGTATGGATGAGTTTTCTTTCTCACTAACTGACTCAACAATGCCTTCTACATATTTGATGAAATGTCTCCATGAGAGGCTACAACATTGCACATGCCTTCCACATATTTGATGAAATGTCTCCATGAGAGGCTACAACATTGCATAAGTAAATTATTTCGATGGTGGTGCCTACTGTGGTGAAATCTATTTCAATCGTGGTCATTAAATGTTTGTGCGTTCTCTTTTTATGATGGTAAATTGCAGCTACAGATTTAATCATGACGAAAAGAACTCACGTTTCACAAATGCATCATGTCCGGAGAGATTATTATTCAATTTCATTGATTAATGGCATAAATGTGTGTGATCAGGAAACACTGACATGGTATCAAGTACTGGGAAAGAAAATGTAATATATGGTGTTGGCGCGATCTACATGCGCAGATATTCAATATTTTTTTATTGAAACATTTCAATGATAAGAAAAAAAAAATTTTAACGCCTTACAATTATTTTGAAGCCTTATGTATAGTTTATAAATAAGGGCTTCAAACAAATTATGTTAGGACATGTGTATCATTAATCAATGTTTGAGAGTGACTGGTTTTTATTGTAATAGTATGAAATCTGGAGAGCAAAATGAAAAATATAATTGGAGGCCTTCAAGTAATTATATTAGGAGTTTATATATAATTAATGAATATTTATGAGGGTTATTTTTATTTGTGAATAATTTAAATTTGGAAGGATATAGTAGTAAAACTGAGTAATAATGTTTTTCATTTGAATGACATAAATTCCCTCTCTCACTTTTTACCTGCCTTTTGATTTTTTCTTGTAAATATTACAAAGTTAGAAGGGCAAAATGGAAATAAAAAGTTAGGTTAAAGACAAATCATTGTTCATCCAATACCTACCTTGTTTCTGCCCCGCTTTTGGCAGACTAGGCTGTAACGGAGACCAAAAGTTGTTATCTTCAGTTATAACTAACTAAACATTGATCAGGTTTGACGATCATGTCTGTAGTTGGAAAATGATCACTGGCAAATTATCGTCATTGGGTTGCATAAACACTGGCTAGACTCCCACTTTCTAATCCAGCGTCATATGTGGTCGGCAGACTAGGTTTAGAGTGATAGGGTTCGGCGATCATTGTCTATAGTTGGACGATGATCCCTGATAAGTCGTTGTGATCAGGCGTCGAAAACACTACTAGACTTACACTTTCTAAGCCACCATAATCCGTGCTCGACGGACTAGGCTTAGAGCAGACCAGAAGCTATCGTCATCAGTGGCCACTGACTAAACTTTTGTTGGATTCTGCGATCATCGACAAGCCCTAGGGTAAGCCCAATCGGGTTCAATGAGTTTAGTTCCAAGTGAGTAATTCCTAAGTCTAGTCCATCGATTTTCACTTCCAATCGATACCCAACCAATAATTCAGTTTATCGAGTGACCTCTTAGAGGGTATTTATTTTTGCTTCTGATTTGTTTTTAGTTATGATTACTTTTAATTGGATTAAGCAACGGGAGCGGCTGATCACTTAACACTGAGTGGCTGAGTTAAACACAATTTTCTCTTTATCAAACATTAGGATTCTACCTGCCTTCGGTTCACGAGGACTCTGAAAGAACTATATCTCTTTTCTCTCGTTGAATTTTTTTTTTCTTTCACTTTATTTTCAAGTTATTCTTCATCTATATCTTTGGGTATATTTCGGTTAGAAGGCTTTAAAAAAAAAAAAAAAAAAAAAAAAAACAACGTCGTCTCAGTTTGTAGCTCATCAGCCATGGCTACCAAGCTAGTAGTTCGAACTCTCCCTTTAGCCATCTTCACTGCAAATCGATTCTTCAAAAAACCCTTTTTACTTCTCCGAAGACCCTACCACCCCTCTCTCTTCTCCACGATTTCTTCATCTCTAGCCCTCTCTTTCGACCACGACTTGACTTATGGCCCCTCTCTCAACAAAGGCAAAAACCCCTCACAATCTCTTCCTTCTCAACCTCCTCTAAACTTCCCCAACACACCCAAACAAGCAGAAGAGGCAGAAGAGGGTGTAATTGATAAGGAGAGCTTCACAAGGGTGTTTGACATTGCTGCAATTAGAGTCCCTGCAGAGGAATGCTTCACCCTAGAGAACAAGCTCAGAGGCCATCTCTTGAACTGGCCTCGTGTTCATAACGTCGCCCGAGTTCCGGGAGACGAAATGGAGGATAGGTTTAAGAGCATTTTGAGAGAAGACAATGTGGGGGGTGATAAAGGAGAGAACTTGGAATCATTGGATAGGAGGGTTTATGGGAAAGCTGAGGGGGATGGAGGGGAGTATTTGAGTCCGGTTTTATATAGAGATGAGCTTGTGAAATCATTTAATTCTCGTGGGTATCTAAATTTTAAGAACCTTGCTAAAATGTCAAGGCCGGAGAAGAGGAAGAAGAAGGTGAAGGAGGTGGAAGGTTCAGAAGGGGGGAAGAGAAGTGGGAAGAGTGATTTTGCAAAGGTGGAAGTTGTTGGGGATGGAAACGATGAAGAGAATGATATGGCTGGATTGCTTGGAGAGGAGTTTAGTGGAGGGAGGTGGAGAGGTTCGACAAGGTTACTCCTTTTGGATGAACGATACTGCGATAGAGGTGTTGATGAGCTGCCTGAGGCTATCAAGGTGTTTGTTCCAACATTATGAGTTGCCTTGATTTGTTTTTCTTCAACTTGTTGTGCTTTATGTTCATATGTTGTCATGTTTGTACTAGAAATAGAACTAACTTACAATTAAATGTAAACATTTTTAATGTTTTGGATTGAAAGTAACTATCTTGTGTTGGAATTTCCTAACCATATATAAAATAATTTCCGCTGAAACAAACATGCCTAAACCTAAAAGAAACCCTCTGTTAAGGTTTTTTGTGCAAATTACGAGTTTGTAATTGATTTATCCACTCTCTCCTCTGGTTTAGTTGGCAATCTACTTAACATGTTAATCTTCTTGCAGGCATTGCTAAAAGAAAATGTCAGTCGAAGTAGGACTTTTGTGCTTGTAAAGTGCAAGTTGACCTTGTTTTATAATTATTGGCAGATGAATGAGGTACGTGACGACATGTTGAATTGATTCCATTTGTTACCTTTTTATGGTGTCATTTATTTTAAGACATTATGGAGGAGGCAGAACTTTAATTAGTTTTTTTTTTCCCTTTTGCAATCGAGTGAACACGTGGAACCACATTTTGAGTTTGATAACTTGGTTAGGAATGCACTCTAAAGGCTCTAATTTTTATTCATAGCACCTTCCCCCAACCTTAGAGGCCACAGGTACTTACATTAGTTAAAGTATGGGGAGAGGGAAATACTAAGATCTCTACCCTTTCAAAAAGGCTCTGCCACAGCACCGCCTCGCTTCACCAAGGCTCTTGTGCCTGGCCTTGGCACCTCAAGCTCTCGCCTCGCCCTTGATAACATAGATCACTCTCTGCTCTTGGCAAGTGGCTGTGGACTGTTCTCCTTCACTCTATTTGTTAAGCATTGTGGAAGAAAGGATAGAGCAGAGCCTTTCATAACATGGCAAAGTCAAAAGAGCATCTTATTATAGCCATTAAGGCTTTGATGTGGAACTAGGTTATAACAGAGGAGTAATCTCATTTTATAGGTTCATGTTTAGTTGGGAGAGCTTGATTTGTAATAGCTAATTCATTGTATTCTTCTAGTGAATTCATTTCTGGTCGTCGTTGTAGCTCTATCTTAGTGATATTCTCATTTACTAAACTGAGCATTTCCCATATAATAATGAAATTGAGCTATTGTTATTTTATTTTATTTATTGGTATGGTAGTTCTCATTGTGTTAGTGTGCTGATGAACTTTGATTTCCAGTGGAACTTTCATAGGCTGCTGATTATTGCACATATGTTACTGTTTGATTTCATCTTCTGTGTATGTTCTTTGTATTGCTCCACAAATACAAATGATATTGATTTTCATACACTTGTTGCAGATTTTAGAGGGCTTGCTGCCCCAGGGTATTACTATTCCTACAGCTTATGAAGTAGTTGGACATATTGCACACCTGAATCTGAAGGATGAACACCTACCTTACAAGAAGCTTATTGCTCAGGTGCTTAGTTACAATGATATAAGTCGGTCTTGTTAATTCAATTCACGAGAAAAGGTTCACTTTCTCTTATGTTGCATCTAAAACAAAAATAATATCTCCCCTTCTTTTTTCAGGTAATCTTGGATAAAAACAATCAAAAGATCCAGACAGTTGTCAACAAAACTGATGCCATTCAAAATGATTATAGGACAATGCAGCTTGAAGTTCTAGCTGGCAACCATTCCCTTCAAACAACTATTCTGGAGAATGGAATTCGTTTCCATATCGATTTAGCATCAGTGTATGTCATCTTTTACCAGAAAAATTTATAGGCAGTTAAGCTGAAACATTTTAGCTGTTGCTCGTCCAAACAGAGTGATTCTCGCAACATGGAAACAGTTTTCTAATCATTCATAGTTCTTGGGTATTGAATTTTTAGGAAAATATACAGTCTTGCATGCCGAAAACTAATAGCAGATTTAGATGAGGCGTATCCTCCACTGTAATTGTTCAAGGATTTTAGGGAGTCTCAACTCAATTTCCAGAAACTCGTCCTGAGAAAGTGTGATGATTGATTCAACAATTAAATCCTGGATAGGGCCTATGATATCAAGAGTCAGAATCCTTGGACAATCATGTTTACTTATTAATGTGGTAAGATCTAATTAATAGAATAGATTATAAACATCACAAAATAAAAATTGTGAGAGAGACAGGTCTAAAAATCTTGAAATGCCAACTAAATCAGAATATACAATGCTCCTATCAGCTCGGTTCAACTATGACGTGGATGCCATTAATGAAAGGCATGCACATCACACATTTAGAGGCAGCCAAGGATGCACGGAATCGTATACGCGCGTCGTGTTGGACACGAACACGACACGCCGACTCGACAATTTTCAAAACGACTCGACGACACGGTAACACATCATACCTTTTTTCAATAAAACTAAATGAAGATAAACAACAATTCAATAAAAAAAAGTTTAAATAGAAAAAAACGATGCATCCATATTCTATTGCAAGTAGGAAAAATAAATATAATAGAAGCATGAAGAAAGAACAGTAGAGAAAAATAAAAAAGTGGAGAAGAAAATAACATTCTATCAGAAATAAAAACAAAGTGAAATAACGAAGTAGAGGAGAGAAAAATCAACAAAGATTAAGAAGAAGCATAGACGTCTATGCTTTAGTGGCTTTTCATCGCCCTTCTATCTTGACTATTAAATCGAAATTTGAAGTTTCTCACTTCTGATGGACTAACAACCTTCTAATTAGGTGGTTATATGAGTCCAATTAAAAATAAAAATAAAATAAATTTGGTTGTCGAGTCTTGAATGTCTCCTAACCGAGTTTTGGGTGTGTCAGAGGCATGTCTGACATGTTGACTACATTGACCATGTGTCTGATCCCGCCGACACATTGACCAAGTGTTTGATACGTGTCGAAGGTGTGTCGAGTGAGTGTCGGTGTCAGATACGTGTTAGACATGGGTGCGGCAAGATTTTCGAAGAGTCTATGCATCCTTGGAGGCAGCCAATCTACTTTTCTAAATATTTTCCCTAGCATTGTTACAAGGTTTTGTAGACTGCTCAACTGTTATATACCATGTAACTATGACACTTCATTTTCAAAAAAAATTCCATATCGAACACTTATTGACACTTGCAAACACTTGTTGAATACTCCCATCCTATGTAATTAAATATTTAATCAGTCCCTAATTGGTTAATGAGAGATATGAGATTATCGGAATTATTCAAAATTAATCAGCCTATGTTTATACACATATTTTCTCTATTCTTCTATAATGTGTTCACTACATTTTTTTAAAAATTAATGTATATTGAAGTAGTAGACATCATATATCACAATTTAAGGCTAAACAAAATAAAAAATTCAAATGTTAGATAAAAGGTGCCTTTCCATACTCTTTAGCTTAGTTTGTTATTTTCATTTGGTCGTTTTTCCCTCTTCTTAGATATTATATATAGCAATATTTGACCTACAAGAAAAAGAATATGCTAATAATGCAAAACCAATGATTCACGAACACGCGTGTCGTGTCGGACACGAACACGACATGGCGACTCGACAATTTTTTTAAAAAATGACTCGATGTTACGGCGAAACGGTCAAACTTTACTTTTTATTAATTTTTATTTTTTTTATAACTCATATGAACATAAACAACTTAAAGCTTAAAATTGTTTAAAATTTTTACTTTTGAAGCTGGAAGAGGAGAGCTTAACAATAGAGATAGAAAAATTTACAGAGATGCTCGGATAGTCAAAATTTATTGGGGAGTATATCTAATTTACAAATTGTTTCAAAATAATGTGTAATTGTGTATCTAAGAGCAAATTAGTCATCAGAAACAGATAAATCAAATTACAGAAAAATTATATAGCAAAATACCCTTTTTTGTGTGTATTGTATCTAATTTAGAGCGAGGGAAGAAACGACCTTGATGACGTCTGATGTACCATCAAATGAAAATGTCAGTCAAGAACCCTCAGATTGAGTACGGCGTGAAGATGTGCTCTAATTGAGGCAATCCCTCTTCCTAACTGAAGGAATCGAAGAATTGGCGATTGCAATTGAGTGCAATAGAAATAGTGTTTCTTCAAGAACTACTTCCAAAAACCAGCAGAGAAAAATAGGAAAAAAGAAAAAAACCAAGAAAAACAAGAAAAAAAACTGGCCGTGTCAGTCTTAGTCAACATATCTTGACCGTTGACCGCCGTGCCGGAGTCGTGTCCTGGCCGTGTCAGTCTTAGTCAACGTGTCTTGACCGTTGATCGCGTGTCGGATACGTGTCGGGCGCGTGTCGGGCGCTTGTCAGACGCGAATCCGTCTCCGACACGTATCCGACTCTCGAAACGGGGGTTTTCCGAAGAGTCCATGCATCCTTATACAAAACTCATTACTGAAAAGCTAAATAAAACTAAGATGTACATGCGTGTCTTTGCTTTTTTTTTTTTTTTTGCTGACATGTCCGTCACCCATGCCCATGTCGTTATTTCACAGTTATATGTAATATTGCCTTAGAAATAGGCCTTTTGAGTTTTCCTTGAATACGAAACAAATTTCAAAGAAGACTAATAGTTTGACATTTGAAATTTATGTTGGTGTTGTTATTCATGTTCTTTATACTGCTGTTTAAGTCCGAGAAATGAATATTCATCCTCCCAAAGCATGGCTTGAAATTCTAGAAGAGGGCAGCTTTTTTAAAACAGGGTCTCACTCTTAGGTATTTACATTTGTGATACTCTTAGGTCTTTACATTTGTGATGACTCTGATCTACTTATTCTTCTATGCAGATATTGGAGTTCTAGGCTAGCAACTGAAAGGCAAAGGCTTTTGAGCCTCTTTACGAGCCATGATGTTGTTTGTATGTTAATCAATCTGCCACTCTTGATTACTTATTGCATAATTTACATTTGTACACTAGATTGAATATGCATTGTTTTTTGGGACATTATGATAATTAACGTGATTCTGATTTTCTGAGTTTGAAAGCTTGCAATTTTTGTCATTAAAAACTGTCCATGAGCTGGTAAAATTATCAATTCCTCATCTTCTATCTTTGAGGTTGTCTCTATCACAACACAAAAGAAAAGAAGAGGTTAACAATAACCAAAGTGAAAATTTGAGAGCTGATACAATTTTAGATAATTTAGAAGTTCCATTGCAAAATAAGAGATAAAGTACAATGAATAAGAATGGTAAAAAACATATGAAAGATTCAAAATCCTCATTGTAGTTAAGGCGTTGAGGCGGAGATGAGGCGAGGCGGACGGGCCTGAAAACGCTTGAGGCGTGAGGCGAGGCAGACCCCTCAGTGTAGTGAGGCGGTCTTAACATTTTTTAAAGATTGTTTTATAATAAATTGAAACATATCATTTTTTGGTAAGTATCATAAGCAAATATGTATAAAAAGTGACATAATTACCTAGAATCGAAATCGAAATATAATATAGAATTGTATAGTATAGCAAAAAGATGCACTACATAAGTGTCAAGTAACTTGCTAACATTCACTAAATTATTAAAAATCAATAATCTTTAAAAATAAAAACTTGAGAATATTGAACATTTGTTAGAAGAAATGTTAGAATGGTTGGTAAAAATCTACAAGTATGATCACCATTAGTATTCCAAAAGCATAAAAATCATTGAACTATATTATAAAAAATCAGATTGATGTTGATCACAGATTGATCAAAACATGAAAAGTTTCTCCAAAAATAATAAAGAAAAAATTATGACAAATTTATCAAAACTTAAAAACGTTTTATATTGCTTTTATCAAATTTATTAAATATTACACCAAGAAACATAAAACCCTATTATATAGTGGGGCGCAATCTCTTTTTGCTGCAATTGGGTTGGCTACAACCATTTTTGGGCTGAGGCGAGGCAAGGCGGACGCCTCATTCACTGCACCGCATCCTCACTTTGAGGCGGAATTATGTCAAAACACCTTGAGGCGAGCCTCAGGTGTGCCTAGGCAGTCGCCTTGAAACCTTGGCACTACCAAGGTGACGTTAAGAGCTCCCAAAAACATAACTGACACTTAGATAATGATTTATTCTTTTCTTAGAAATAATTGATTCTTTTCTTAGATAATGTAAAATTCCATTGCAGAAGAAGAAAATAAGAAGGGTTAAAAAGATGAAGTTAGAGTATGCCTCACATCTCCTTCTCTAGTGTTATATCTTCTTTTTAGAAATGTGAGAATTGAGAATGGGAATCCCAAATTATTTAGCCATCACATAAACATACCATGGAGAAAAACTTTCTCCTTCAGATAGAGGCAGTGAAGGATGGTGGCGTAGGATTTTGAGTTTCAAATAAAAACAAATGTTAAATTAGAAGAAAATCTGGGAATACCGTTAAAAAAGAGTTGAGGCAAAATTAAAACAAACGGATATAACCTTACAAAGTAGTAGAGTCATTCGTTCTCCACAAAACTCCAGGAATTATCCTCCTTTTCTGGATCATCGAATAAAGAAATGCCAAAAAAGGGTCGCCAAAAACGTTTTAGGACTTGGAAAGTTAAGTGTGTAAGCTAAGAAAATCGGGCGAAGTATAAGACGAAGACTTGGAAGCCAATGCAATCATACCAATATCATTAACTCGGGATGTGGTAGTATTGGTGACATTAGCAAATGATGTGAGGGTGTTACCATTAATGTTATCGAGTATGGTAGATTTATGTGTCATTTGGCACCCTGCTCAATGACCTAAGTTATGGAACAATCGGCGGAGAATGGGACAGATAGTGTTTTATCATTCATGGTATTTTGCAGTGTAATATTATATTTTTCTAATCAAACACACCAAAATTTGCAATGGAATAATCAAACAAATAAAACATAAACTCTAACAACGTAGGGTTCATTTGGCAAAGCCTTAATCCCACAAATAAATCAAAGAACTACATCTCTTAATCAACTTGAGTTCAACCCTAAAATTTAACTATTTCAATGGCCTTTATTTATGATTAACATAAGCTTGCTAATCAAGCAACTAGTTCCCAAACAAGATAGAAACCTTCAATCCTAATTGAATTGAAATCCCTAATTCTAATTGCAAAAGCAAAAGTCATAATTCTAGTTGTTGGGTCCAAGTCCACTTATTCATTAAAATTAAAATTAAAATTAAAATGATATTAATATTCCTAAGTTTATCAGACACGATAGAAAAATGGAGATCCTAGATCAACACTCACCTTTCTACCTCTTCTATCCAACTTAATGGGTCCTCGGAGCCCTGGGGCTTCTTTAAATGTTCCAAAGGGTTAAGGTTGTTGAAATTCTAAATGCCACGACCTTCCAAGTTCAATCTATAGGGTTGATCAAAGGTTTCTTTCACTGAAGATATTGTTGAAATCCTTATATATAAGTGATGGATATAGGAATATTAGTAATATATTTATTATATTGTTATTCCGTTGAATAAGTGAGCTTGGATTAAAAGTAGAGTTAGAGTTTTGTTTTCAATTAGATTTAGGGGTTTGTATTTCAGCTAGAATTAGGGTTTTTGTCACGTTCGTGATTCAATTACTAGAAATTGGAAATAGAAATTGTATTAATCAAGGAACTGGAAAGATTACACTCCTGTTTGCACAAGAGCCAAGCCTTCTTCTACTTCTTGCATACTTTGTTCTTCTATCCTTTCCCTATTTAAAGAAAATCATCTAACAAACTTTTGATATTGGCGGATCAGAGATGGTCACGTGTGTGTGCCATGTGATTACTTAACTAACATAAAGCTGCCCCAACTCCTTGGCTACATGCATCAGTCTCTATTATGAATGGAATGTTGAAATTAGGAAGTGCTAGTACAGGGGAGTGACACATGGCCTGTTTCAGCTGTTGGAAGGCCTTAGTTTGAGTTGAAGTCCACTGAAATGAGTCTTTCTTGAGAAGTTCAGTCAATGCTGAGCAAGGTGTCCATATCCCTTGATAAACTTCCTATAATACCATGTCAAACCCAAGAAACCCCTCAGTTGTTTGATGTTGGAGGGTGTTGGCCAATCTTGCATTGCTTCAACTTTTTTTGGATCAGCCTCCACACCTTGTACACTAATAATATGCCCCAAATATTCTAGCCGAGCTTGAGCAAATGAACACTTGGACATCTTGGCATATAGTTGATGCTCTCTTAGTGTAGATAGTACCACATGAAGGTGGGTGAGGTGTTGGTCCATAGTGTTACTATAGATGAGTATGTCATCAAAGAAAACTAATACAAATTTTCTGAGTTGATCTTGAAATACTTGATTCATCAAGGCTTCAAATGTTGCGGGGGCATTGGTGAGGCTAAAAAGCATGTCCCTAAACTCAAAATGGCCATGGTGTGTTTTGAAAGCAGTTTTCTAGATGTCATTTGGGTGGACGAGTAATTGGTGGTACCCTGATCTCAGATCTAACTTTGTGAATATAGAGGCCCCATGCAATTCATCTAGTAACTCATCTATTAAATCCGCCCCACTGCCATTCCTACAGCCAATCGCCCTCTAACACCATATCATACCCACCTAAGGGTAGTAATCTTACACTGCCTTGGAAAGGAAGACCTTGCATTGTCCACTGTAAAGAGCTGCATATTGCATTGATGTGTAGTTGATGTCTGTTTGCCACCCTTACTATCATATGGGGAGTTAATGTAGTTGGCCATTTGGTGTCTTTGACAACCCTTGGGTCTATAAAAGAGTGAGTACTCCCTGTGTCAATTAGGATTGAGATAGGCCTCTTCCTAAGTATCCCCTTCAGTAGGATGGCATTGCTAGTCATGCTGCCATGAATAACATGGAGAGATATCTCCATGTCTAACTGTATCTCCTCTATCAAATTCTCTGTTTCTATAGAATTTTCCATCTCATCACCACCCGTGTCTTATTCAGGAACTAACATATAGAGGTGTCGCTGCTTGCACAAATGGCCAGGCCTGTACTGCTCGTCGCAGTTGTAATATAATCCCTTCTCACGCCTGATCTTCATTTGGGATGGAGTCAACCTCTTGATGGGTGGAGTACTAAGAGTGGTCTTGAAGGTAGGGTTATGTGTGGTGAAGGTTATGTGTGGTGAAGCTGATAGCATGGTAGTTGGGGTTCCTGCGTGTAAATGAAGAGTGGTTAGGCCCTTTATTAGTGGAGTATTTCTGAATCATGGAGGCTTCATGCATCCGTGCTAATGCATAAGCTTGACTCACATTGCTTGGTTTGAACAATTGGACTAGGGATTTTATGTCGGGGTTGAGGCCGTTCAAAAAACTCAGTACAAAATATGTGTCGTCCAAGTGCTGGTTGTGTAAGAGCATGATGGACTTAAGCTTTTCGAAACGATCGTAATAATCCGTGACAGATGATTCTTGTTTCAACTTGTTGAACACATCCACATAGTCGTCCAGGGCTACGTTTTCAATCCTGTCGCATACATCATGTACAAATCGTCCCCAATGTAGAGTGCTTCTCCCCACTTGGTAATCTAAAAACCAAGAATCTGCCCTTCCACTGAAGTGGATTGAAGCCATTGCAACTTTATTTTCTTCCACAATATTGTAGAAAGTGAAATATCTTTCACATTTCTTTAGCAAACCTAGGGTCTGAACCATCAAAAGGGGGAAAATTCAATTCGGGAAATTTCGAGTACATACCAGTATTCTCCCAATGAGTCTGAGAGATAGATCGGTGGATCTGATCTTCTGAAGTTGGATTATGAACAATTGGAGACGCATTAGAACTCGACATACCTCCAGCTCCCTGAGTTCCTTGAGTAGGTTGCAGAAGCTTCAGTAATTGCTCAAATTCGACCTCGATCCTCTTCTCCAAGGTCTCCTGAGACTGGCTCATCTTTTTCAGCTCCTATTTGATTGATTCTATCTGTCCCGTGTTCTCCACTTGATAACTTTTCGTCTCCCTCATGAAGATTTCGATTTCTTTTGCCCTCGTTTCCATCTCTATTCAGTTTTGTTTGCTCGATTTGTCCACAACTCTGATACCAATTGTCACGTTCGTGACTCAATTACTAGAAAATGGAAATAGAAATTGTATTGACTAAGGAACTGGAAAGATTACACTCCTCTTAGCTCAATAGCCAAGCCTTCTTCTACTTCTTGCATACTCTGTTCTTCTATCCTTTCCCTATTTAAAGAAAATCATCTAACAAACTTTTGATATTGGCGAATCAGAGATGGCCACGTGTGTGTGCCATGTGATTACTTAACTAACATAAAGCAAAATTACAATGTTGTCCCTCCTTCTAGTATTTGAATTTGGCACCATTGTTCCCGCCTATTCTCATCTCTTTTCTTCTTAATTCAGATCGTGACAGTTTCCTTTTTGAATTAAGAATTATGTTGCTTTCTTGCAAGTTGTTTGATTTTATAAGTAAAGGTCGTTTCCAATGTTAGTTAGGTTTTAGATTCTTTGCATAGTTAGGGTTTTGCTATTAATAACAGCTAGCTTTCAAACACATGCCTTGCACGTGTTGGTCTTTGGTACAAATATAATTCTGGATCAGATCAATTTCCTCAAGAATTGATTGGCATGTAGCGTGTTTGCAGCCCATCCATCCTTAAGATCTGAGGCAGTTGTCTTCTATTGTACCACTATTTTCATGTTTTTAATATATGTGCAAAACACCACTTGAATGTTGCAGTTCCTCTACCGTAATGGATGGATCTGCATGATAAATCAAGATCTTTGATTTAATGAAAGTTGTTGAGGATTGCAACAAAATCAAGAGCATGGAGTGGGAAAAAGTGATCTCCGACTATTTAATTTCCACAGCCCTTATCCTCTCATATTGAGTGTTTGAACTCAAACTTTGCTGGAAAAACAAACTCACTACCCCCTTGATTTCACTAAACCACGTCGAAATTCAACCAATCTGCTCCCTTGATTGAGAACTTGTCTTCAATGGTGTTCAATGTTTACTATAAAATAAAAAAGTAAGAAAACAATTTAATTGCTATTTTCTAATTACAACTCACGATCGCTGCAATGAACTCGATAAAAAATAATCCAGGACAAAAACATTAATATAAAACACCAAACATAGTCATTTTAGTGTCAATTACAAAAGAACAAATAGTCTTGAAAATTTCAATTAACGTGGAACTTACTGATTACAAATAGTAGAAGAGAATTTTGTTGGAGGATGTGTAGAAGCGACATATTGCCCTCAGGTATGTCTCCAACCAAATAAGAGAGAAATCCCTCATCAGGCTATGTTTGATGAGGAGATGAGAAGGAGAGTGTGTATAACTCAAAACTCTTGGATTGTTTAACCAAAATCAAGAGAATCCATCATGGCTGGCAGCGAACTACTGCAGATTTAATCATATGGAGAAAGGGTTATTGTGTAGAGAAGACATTATTTTTATGCTCTGTTTATTCTCATGTCTATTCTCATTCTATAACGACTTATTCTCATGTTTATTCTCATTCTATAACGACTGGCATCATCAAACTATTGAGGGTAGAGAAGACTCCACTTTCATGCTTCCCTTTATTCTTTTTCTACAGATAGGATTTTCTCTTCCCTATTCTTCATGCATTTCACGGATTAGAGTTTCAAACTGACGAACGAAATTTGTTAGGAAAGAGATGTCATGTGTGTTGGACTTCTATTATGTCTCTATGAGAGTGAGAAAGAGAGACGCGAGTAGTTGCAATTGTAGAGATGGATTTCAATCATTTCTCTAGTTGCAATTGTATTAAAGGGTGTATTTATAAGTGACTCTTTAGAGGGTGTGTTAACCCTTTCGAAATGATACCCAAATCACAACCATAGAATCTATATCTAACGATTGAGACGAAAAGGTGCATATTAGCCAATGGAGTACCAACTTAGCAGGCCTATGGCAGATGGAATCACAGGTTCAGGATTCGAACCCTGCCGCCGGTATCTGGGGGTGAGGGATTAAGGGATTAAAAATAGGGTTTTTTTTAGTTTGACTCTCATTAGTTTTTACCTATTAGAGTTTGGCTCTCATTTTGAAAACTAATTGAGACTAACACTCGTTTTCTCACAGAATCGTTAAATCTACGGCATTATTTTTGGATCATTTTGCCCTTACCTTGATTAATTTAGTCTAAGTTTTTTATAATAGACTCTAATTTTTTAAAATCTAAAACCCAAAATTGCTCCCACCCCTCCTTTCTTCACTCCTTTTTCTCCCTGCAGCTCTTCTTCTCTCTACCAGCAGGAACCCCACCTCAAAATCCCAACCCCCATTGCCACCACCACCTCCACTCATGGAGACAACCCAAAGATCACAGCAGGTCGGAGGAGCTCACCCCAGATTCATTGCCCCCTCACTTTAAGAAGATGAACAGCAGATCCTCCGCCTGCTCACAAGAGACGTAGATCCTCCGCCGTGTCTGTGTGAATGCATCTATAACCCAAACTATCAGTCCTATGCTTGATGATCATCACATCCTATGCTTGATGATCATCACAGAGTTGCACAACATCCAGCTCTAGCACATTGAACTACATTTGATCAGAGTTGGATCACACCAACCCGCTTTGAGCTGATGACCCCGATGTTATAAGTGGTCATACTGACAACAAGGTTGTTTATATATGTATAGAATTGGAAGAAACAGAGAACTAGAGTGACAACAAGCTTAGATAACACTTAATGGATAAACAACCTGCAACAGGCACAAGACCCCTTGATGAAGGCAAACAATGACCAAACTAAGTTGGCAAGTTCGAGTGAGATCTGGTCTTAACATTTCTCAACCTATGGAACCCTTGGAGCATGAAAAGTCAAAAGAATATGCAGATGTATTAGCTGTATGCTGGAGCTGAGCCAACCTTAGTTTGTAAATGACCTTCATTATGAGCTACAAGCCTATAAGAAATTCAGCTCAAAGGATCCACAAATATGATATTAAAAAAATAATTTAAGTTAAACTTCATTCTTGTACAACACCCCATCACAAAACATTTTCAATAAAGTACATAACTTTAAACCGTGATGATAAGACTAGACTGTAAAATGTTCAATCATCTTATTTATTAGAGTGAAGATTTTGGGTGTCCCCGTGCGTGGAGCTAGTGGTGGCAATCGGGGTTGGGATTTGAGGGTGGGAGAAAAAAGAGAGAAGAAAGGAAGGGTGGGGGCAATTTTGGATATTAGGGTTAAAAAATTAGAGGCAATTATTAAAAAAATTAGACTCAATTAACCAAGGTAAGGGAAAAATATTCAAAAAATTATTATTGACCAGTCAATGAGTTGGACTTAACAATTCTGTCAAAAACTAGTGTTAAACGTAATTAGTTTTTAAAACGATGGTCAAACTCTAATAAGTATAAACTAAGGAGTGTCAAACTAAAAAAAACCCTTAAAAAAACAAAAAACAAAAAAAGGTGCATATTAAGTTAAGCTGGTTCGGGTGAAACACAACTCAAAGTACTGAATTGTTTTATAGTATAGATATGATATTTTTGTTTGATTATTCCGTTGCATTTCCCATCAATAACAATAGGATCTATATTTGATGGTTACCATGTTGACACCAATGCATGTGACGCCTTCAACTTCCTGTTAAATATGGTTTCGAGCTATTTCAGGCCTCAACTCAACCCCCACAAGTAGGTTGCCTATTTAGTAAAAGTTTTTTTCCATTCTGTCGAAGTTATCTAGTCTAGGAATACTTTTATAAGCACAAATGATATTAGGAAAGTCTTAGGTTAAGTCCTTTTCTTTTAAGGTCAAGTAATTGCCTATGTCAGCGCATTATATTTTTTAGTATTTTCATATTTTTCCCCTAAATTTATTGGGTCTACAACATACTGATATGAAACTTAAACTATGTTGTCGTACCTTGTTATTGACCAGAGTCCAGACCTCTTCGGGAGGATAATCTATGTGAATATCTTGAAAATTATTGTTTATGAATTAGTTTGGCTCTTACATCTTGTAGACATATTTTCCCAATGGCAAGCAACACCAGTGGTAGTCTAAGCGGGCTAAAGCAATCGCTTAAAGTGAAAAGCGAAATGAGGTGGTAACAACTCACTTCGCTTTGGCCTATAGCTAAAACAAAAACAAGAAGCAGTCATTTTTTTGTGTTTTTTTTTGCTAAACCGCAAAGTAGCTAAAGTGACCACTTTATTAAAAATTGATTGAAGATTATGGGTGAAATTATAATAATTAAATAGTGCAAATCATATAGGGAATTACTAGATTTTGCTAACACTATAACTAAATTTTGCTAGATATAAGCAAAATGCATTTATTGTCTTAATGGATGATATTGTCTTGGGGCGCTACACCTAAGACAATATCATCTGCGTGTTATTTGCAGATGATATTGTCATAATGGATGAGACTAGTGCAGGTTTATGTCAGAAATTAGTTAAGTGGCGGGAGACTTTAGAGAGTAAAGGTTTTAGAATTAGCCGTTCGAAGACGGAGTATCTAGTGTGCAACTTTGGTTGTGAACCACGAGGGAGAAGTAATGCAATTGAGATCGAAGGTGTAGAGGTCCCAGAGTGTGAGGCTTTTCGATATCTTGGATCTATAATTCAAAAGAATGGGGCTATTGGAGAAGATGTAGACCATAGGATTAAAGCTGGTTGGTTGAAATGGAGAATGGTGTCAGGAGTATTATGTGATAGAAGGATGTCTGCAAGGCTAAAAGGGAAATGCTATAAAACAATTGTTCGACCAGCCATGCTATACGGTTCAGAATGTTGGGCTACTACGGGACAACATACGCATAGGATGGCAGTAGCAGAAATGCGTATGTTAAGGTGGATGTGTGGTAAAACTGGTAAGGATAAAATTAGAAATGAAAGAATTAGGAGATACTTAGATGTAGCACCCATAGAGGACAAAATTAGAGAAAGACGTTTAACTTGGTTTGGTCATGTGCGGAGGAGACCAAGCACGACGCTAATTAGAAAATGTCTAGATTGGCAAGTTAATGGAGGGTGTAGACGGAGGGAACGACCGTTGAAAACTTGGATGAAGGCGGTGAATGGAGATATCATTGAGCTTGGATTAGGCGAGGATATGTGGGAAGACCGCATTGCTTGGAGGTCCAAAATCCATGTAGCCGACCTCGAAAATATCGGGAATGGACTTTGATGATGATGATGATGATAAGCAAAATGCATTTATATTGGCATTTTATTTGTAAACAAATTTTCGGCTTTTTTACAATCGATTTCGCTAGCAGTAAAGGGGGAATAGGGGGTACTCGCTTCGCCTTTACCTTCGCCTCAACATTTTGGGTATCTTGAGCAAGACAACTTTCATGCCTTGTTCCTGTTTACTTCTTGTCCATAGTGGTATTTCTAGTGTGCATAAAAAATCTATATTGTTCAGGTGATTGTGAAGTACAATGTTTGTCTATATTGTTCATGGTGAAGTACAGTTTTTTTTTATTATTAGTCTTTGTCTCTTTGCACTCTGGAGTTCCTATTATATTATCTCAATTTTGTTTGCATGGACATAAAATTACTCTTGCCTTGTCTTATTTCTCTAGTTTATTGTTTCTACTTTGATAAATGGACTTCTACCTAAATCATGTCATTTTCCTTTCCTGAATATTTCCAATCTTCTTGATGTCAAGGTGTAACAGTTCTTCAAATGTGAATAGGTGATGTTTTTGCTGGTGTGGGTCCAATAGCTATAGCTGCTGCAAAGAAAGTAAAGCGTGTATATGCTAATGATTTAAACCCTACTGCAAAGGAATATCTAGAAAGAAATACCATTCTCAACAAACTGGAGAGAAAAATCAAGGTATGGACTTCATAAACGCATCCGAGGTCTTTGATTTCGTATGCGGCAACAGTGTTGGGATTGCATGCGAGTCTTTCCCTTTTTTTGTTTTAATCAAATCCGCGATCCTCTAAACTGATATATCGTGCTGATTGAGCAATATTTTAATACCTGTAGTCATCTAAGGTTGTGGACAATTGAACTGGAATGAACTGATTGATTTGTTATTAAATCACAGATATTTAACATGGATGGAAGAAGGTTCATCAATGCTTTATTTGCAAGTGACAGAGCTAGTTATATCACACAAGTTGTGATGAATTTGCCAAATGACGCTGCAGAGTTTCTTGGTTTGTAACCAACTCTATGCACTTCACATAACTAATTCTAGTTGTTAATTGTTATTCTATGGCTACAACCAACTCTACAAACCGTATTGAGACTTGGGAGTCAAAACTTGCTCATTTTTTAATGACATTTTAAGTAAGTAAATAAAATTTTATAAGTACTTATGAAAACTTCTTTGAACCATAAATCTTATGGCATTTCCTGTTTGTTCTATTATACGATATGCTTAATATGAATGATATATTCTCTGTCATCAATGTAATAACCTTTGGTTTTCTGCAGAATCCCCTTAGTCTCCTAAAATGTCAATGAAATTTTGGTGACAGATGTATTTATTGGCATATTCAGAAAGAGACCCAGAAAAAACGGCGCCCACATGCCCATGATCCATGTCTATGGATTCTCCAAAGCTCAAGATCCTGAGTTCGACTTTCACCAAGTCTGTTTCTACAATTCAATCAGAGAAGTTGACATTCCCTGTGTGCCTCCTTACCCTTCTGATAGTTATTCATTCTCAATACTTGCAGAGAATTAGGATTGCACTCATGGAATCTGCAGTCGAGGTACATATGCACAGGGTACGTCTTGTTGCACCTGGGAAATGGATGCTCTGTGCATCTTTTACCCTCCCGGAAAGTGTAGCTTATGCAAAGCAAGTTTAGTACAGGCAAGTCAAATAATCTTCAAGTACTTTTATTTATTGTAACAGTTTCCACAGACTGTGTTGTTAAGACACCTTCCTATTCGGCTTTTGCCCGACTCAATATTTACTATGTTGCTACACTACAGCCAACCCGTGGAGTCTGTAGCTCAGCTCAAGGTGCATAGCGTAAATCAAGGTCATGCTCATGACATCCAAGATACTGCAATGTTCACCACGCCCAGTGCCAAACACGACTATGCTGTATGCACAAATGTTGGTAAAAGAAGAGCCATTGATCGAGACCAGAGTTGTCAGTGAATCCTAGACATTGTAACCTGAAAGCCCCAAACAATATGGAATTTGCTCAAAGACTCTGGAGAAGTTCATTCTTCATTGTGTGTCGTGTTTTCAGTGCTAAATGGAATTTGCTGCCAATGATGCAAAGTTGCAAACATTATCCGTTTATTCCAATGAAAGCCGCAGCACTATACTTGTTTACCAGCATCCTGGCGAGTCCATTCCAACTGATAATCGACATTCCTCCAAATCCCCACCACTGAAGTAGCAAGAATTGAGAAATGAAAATGCAATGTAAAGATACGAAAGTTTTAATCACAAGTTATTAGCAACAGAAAAAAAAAATGATTAATAAACTCCAATAATGAAAATGAAAAAGCGTGGACGGCAGGATTCGAACCTGCGCGGGCAAAGCCCACATGATTTCTAGTCATGCCCGATAACCACTCCGGCACGTCCACTTTGTGTCTATGGTTTCCATTTTAATATATAGTATAAAACGTTTCTAAAACCTTATAGCGAGTTCAAGACCCAAACCAGTTGTGTTGGAAATTCTTTTTTATTTTTTTATTTTTTTATATTTTTATATCAAATATATCCATTATGCCCCTACTTCGAATTCTTCATTAACAAATACAAACTAGAGATAATTGATTGAGTTAATCTTCATTTATTCACTAAAATTCATATTAGAAGCTCCTTATAGAGATAACTCCACAAATACAAACTAGAAACCTAACATGGAAAATAACATTTCTAACTTTTATAGTGTATAATAGGAACTTTTCGTAAGATTGTTTGATCTAGAAATATAAATTGAAAATATCATATTTTCTAATACTATTTGACCTAAACCGAAGAATGAAAGTATGAGAGAATACTTCTTGCATTCCGGTTAACTTACAAGAAAAATAATGAATGAAAGCAGATTAAGCCCTTGCTAAATGCTAACTAGTATTAATGAAAAAATGCTAAACTCTAATTTTCATTACTTGAGGAGTAAGTCTACAGTGCCTGGTAGCTTGCCTGGTGGCTACATAATTCATATCTCGATGCAAATGGACGGTGCCTTGTAGCCACCAGGCACAACACCAGTGCACTTAAGAATTTCTGCTTGAGAAGAATAATTAGATAGTTGAAAAAGATTGTTGGCTTATTATAAAGCAGGTCTAAACCATATGGGGGGTAGCAGAGACCAGAATAAATTTTATTATATATTCAGTTTTTAAAACTCGCACATTTGGAAGTTTGATGTGAGCCTTTGTGAAAAGGATTAAATATAGACATTGTTTTAGTATTGCCATCTTTTTCCAAACTTAAAAGACACAACCATCCCTATGAAGATCCGAAACATCCACTATACCAATGTCCTGTAAACAATTTTACACATTTTTACAGACAAAATGATACAATAATTGTATCACAATGAAGAGTATGGTATTACAAGTGATATATTCACGGTGATCCAATTATTGTATCACTTTTTTTGTAAGACTGTTTTTCATTTTTTTAACTGAATTTAGTTTTGATTTAAAATTGTTTGGTAGACTCTTACAGCTCAAAAGTGTTACTGTTTTGGAGGTTGTTACAAAAATGTCAATTTGGTGTAATGATCCTTTACCCATAGCTCGAGTAAATTTGTATGATGAACCTTATTGTCCACAAGACTCAAGAAGTTGCCTCTATATCCCTTCTTGGATGAAAACATCAATCGTGGGAATTGACATATAGTTGGTGTTGTAGAGGTATCTTGGGTAGAGCACATCTCCAGTGTCTAAAAACTTCTACGGAGTTTCCTCCCTTTCACCATTAATTTCACCACTTTGTAGGAACATGGAAACTACTGCAAGTTTTGTGCAGGTGTTAACGATCAAAGCTGACTACTTATTTATGGAAAATAGCATAAGCTACTACTTCCTGAATAATTCGACTTTCTAAGGAGACATGTTTCTATAACTATACTCCTAAATCAATTAACCAAGCAAATAAATAGACTTTCTAAACAAGTAGGTTTTGATATAACTATACTCCTAAATCAATTAAGCAAGCAGATAGATAAATAGTTTAAGCAAACAGGTTTCTGATATAACTATACTCCTAAGTCAATTACGCAAGCAGATAAATAGACTTTTTAAGCAAATAGGTTTATGATATAACTATAGCGTTAAATTAAAAATAGATTTCTATAACTATATTTCCTAAACTAATTTTGGTTTACATGAGCAGAATCTCCAACATGGATTAGTATCGGTCAAGGTCAAGTTTGTCAAGGAGTTTTGGAGCACGCACAACCTTAGTAGTCAGTTCAGCTGGATGAGATTAAAAACGACAACTTATCTAGGATGAATTGGAGCATTCTAATATTATGGTCGAAACTGTGATTTTCTTCTAAGTAATAAATATGGAATATTGTTTTCTTAGAGTCAAGCTTCCTCTAAAACAATGCTGGGGATTAAATAGGATGATTTGTTTCTTCGTTTTATTGTTCATTTTTTTTTCATTTTCAATTATATAACTAATTACCGGTGGTGGATTTATTTTTCTTCAACATTTGATGTTAAACCCCTTCTTTTACTAGGCATAAATTTATCAAGAAATTTGCTAATGACCTAAATATTTTCTAGGCATCATTGTGACCAAAAGCAAGAAACAAATCAAACAAGCACTAATTACAACAAGAAAGAAATACAAATTACAACAACAAAGGGTTTATGAATTAGTACAAAATCGACTGATAAGAGACCCCCTAATTTCACAAATCAATTTTGGACTCACTATACTAGATTCCACAACTTTGTCCTCTGCAAACATCCAAACAAAACAATACAAATAAATATAATTAAAAACTACCAGTACTAACTAATATTTGTTCAAAAATATTAAAAATTTATTATATAATCTCTCTTACCCTTTCTCTTTCTTTAGTAATGGCATTTTCTTTCTTCTCACGTCAACTCTATTCAAATCCACAAAGACAAATGACTTTCTTTACGAATCACAGAATATAAGATGAAGTTTGATTTATCGAATCAGAACAAGGTTTAATCGTTTAGAATTAGAGAGAATAAAGAAAAATAATAATTAGATAGAGAAGAGGAGAGGCGGATTGCGTGCAGAAGAAAAAGAAGAGTCACAATCATTAATGCGCGTGTTTTCTATAGTGTTTAATCGTTTATGTAAAGTAATGTGTGTTTTATCTATTTGTATTCTAAATAAATGGGATTTTTAGATTATAATTTAATTTTGAGATAATATAAATATATATAAAAAAAAAAAAAAAAAAATTTAATATGGGGCCCTGAGCAACCCCCCAAGTCGCCCATGCCTACGGACGCCCTTGGATGAGACTAGAATGTCATTCGTTTGGCTGCATTGACGAATGTTCTACACTTCCATCTCCTCGTAAGTAAAAAATGCCTACACAACACACCCTTGAGTCGTCCGAACTGAAACACATGATGTTAGGCTTACACATTCCTTTTGGGATGACTGAAAAGAAAACTGAGGAAGTCGTGCCCACAAACAACGCGTAATCACCCAAGCTTGTCACTGTAGATCATCCACTTCCTAGATCCTTCTGTTGTGACCTTATGAACTTCAAACGATGTGGTTTGTTCAACTCCTTCAAATGGATCATAAACCAAGAGTCAATTGCCAACATAAGTCACCACATACTTCAACAAAATACCTCCTATTCCTAGCCCTATGAGTAACATGTGATAAATTGGCAATTCTTTTAAAAATGGAACTTGTAGAGAGGCGAATCCAATCATATATCAAGTGTAAGTAAGAGTGGAGTCGTGGGACTACAATATACATCAATGGGTACCAATTGTATAATTACACCGTAAATTTACAGATCCTACCATGGATAAGCACATGGGCAATTTAGCTCGTGGATAATTAGAGTTGATCTTAATATTCCGACACTCCCCTCAACGCAAGCGCGAGAAAACAACTAAAAATTTTCGCAGCACTTGTACTAGACGAGACTCGAACCCACGACCTCCAATGACCAATGCTCTGATACAATAAATTCCAATACCATGTTAAATTTTCAATTATCTAAAAGTTCGATCTTGTAGAGAAGGCGAATCCAATCATATATCAAGTGAAAGCGATAACAGTGTCGTGGAACTACAATATACATTGGTGAGTACCAATCATACAACTACATCGTAAATTCACACGGTACTACCATGGATAAGCACATAGGAAATTTAGGCCCATGAATAATTGGAGTGGGCTTAATACTCCAATAACATGAGCGCGATTGCCCCTACAATTGCGCTCGACTACTTAGTATCTCCGGTTCTACAAAATGCAAATTCCTTCTGTAAACGATCCTTTTGTAAACTATCATAGCAACCTAGCCGTTGGGTGTAGGATTTTCGGATAAAATTAATTTATGAAATATATAACAACATTTCTTTGGGACTAAGTTTGCATTCAGGGCTCCTACTCTGAATGGAAATTTTTTTAATAACATCTGAACCTTTTTTAAAGGATTGAACAGAAAACATTGATGTAGTAATAATATCACCTTCCTTTTCGAAACTAGAAGTCAAGATCCCAGATATTTCGTCCATGAACTTTGGGTAAATCAATATGATAAACCTTCTTCTCCATGAGACTCAAAAAGTTTCCACCAAACTCATCATATTCATCTTTCTGTTTACATGGAAGCATCAGCCATGAGACTTGACATGGCAGGCAGCATAGAGGTGCCTTGGGTGGAGCACATCTCCAATCTCTATAAACTGCTGCAATCCTCAACATAATCATCATTATCAAAGACTCCATGCGCCATCTTCAATCTCTATATATATTTTTTTCAAAAATATAAAAATGGTTTGATAATTACAAAAAGGTAGAAATGCATACAGTTCCTACCACGTTGATCCAGTTTATGAGCTGCAAAAATAGCAGTGTTCTAAAAATCGGTCAAGGCGCTAAAAGGTAGAAAAATGCCCAGATTAATGGCTGGGCAGGTTCTGGACAGTCTGGGCGGTCTGGGCGGCCTAGGCGGGGTCTGGGCGGCCTAGGAGGTCTGGGCGAGGGTTTTTTTTTTTAATAAGGCTGATTGTGTTTTTATTTTATTTTTTTTACTTTTTTTAGAAATAAATAATTTAATTATTTTTTATTCAGTATATGTCTAAATGTAGCAAATGATGATTATTTAATGAAATTCTCATAAGATCTGACAATACCAATTTTAGTAATGTAGATTTTATCAAACATGACTGAAGTTATTCATGCAATTTGAAGAAAAAATAAAAAAGTAGATTTGAATATGGGAAATTCTAAATGTCGAGGGAAAGAGCGAGGAAACCAGCGAGGAAAAGGAGGTGGCGGGGGGTGAACCGTTCACCCCCCTCGAGAAGTGTGCCCATGTTTTTGGCGCGCGCATCTCGAGGGGGGTGAACGGTTCACCCCCCGCCACTTCCTTTTCCTCGCTGGTTTCCTCGCCCTTTCCCTCGACACATAGAATCACTCTTTGAATATTTATCCACAAATTCAACTTTATATAAAGTACACATCATGATCAACTTCAGTCATTCGAGTTTTAATAAATTTTATTCATGATTGTTAATTTTTCATGTTTTTAAATTTTGCATATGTATCTTGACATTAGATTGGATGTAATTGAAAGGGTATTATACTTAACTTTTAAAAATTATTAAAGTTATAATACAAAACCTAAGACCGCCTAGGTGCTGCCTAGGCCTTGGGGGCTAGGCACCTGCTCGCCGCCTAACGCTTTTTAGAACATTGAAAAATAGATAGATGAAATAAATCATGACACATGCTCGCTTAATTTTCAAATTCCATCCACTTTTCTATTACATAACAATTGCAGTTGAAACAAACAAAGGAGGAAATGAAAAAGGCGTTCAGCAAGTTTAAAACTGAATCCACCAAGATTGGATTCAGGTCTTTGCTGCAGGTCTCACCAGTCCCAATCCTGAACCACTCCCCAAATGTTTAAAATCTGTTGCCTGCAGATTATCATCGTGTCCAGCAAACCCTGTCCCTCCTTTTGCCAAGGGCACCAAATTTCGCTCCTTGCATCCCTTGTTGCATACCAAACAGACCTTGTCAACAGCCATGAACCTGTCTGCACACTTCTTGCAAAAGACATGCCCACACGTGTTGAGTGCCACAAGCGGAAGTGTATTAGTAAGGGTGGTTTTGCAGCTAGGGCAGATGTAGGTATTACTTAAAGACTTGGAACTTTTCTGCTCGTTACTGTCTTCAGTGTAGTAAATAGGGAAAAGGGTCTTCAGCTTCAGCTTCTCTTTGCCTTCTGGACAAACAGTACAGGTGGATGGAGCCTCAACTTTTACTGGAGCTTCTGGTGTTGCAGAGGGCAGCCAAAATGCTTTCATGTTTCTAAGAGCTTCCTCTTCATACGATGTTACCTTAACACTGTTTGCACCATGGAAGCCATTCTTGTCTCTAGCGTAATTTCTGTCACTGTACTGAGGCACTGCACCATGGTTTTGTTGATCAAAGGCATCAAGCTCTCTGGCTTTCTGCAGCATTAACTTCTCTTCTTCCTCCTCTTTCTCTTGTTTCTGTTGGGTAGCATGAGCAGCTAGTTTCCTGTCGGGCCAAGCAATAAACCTTTTCAGAGAAATGTACGACTTCAAGTCTTGAAAATGGAATACATGATACAAATAATTACATCTGTGGCAATATATAGAAAATTGTATTGAATCGCGTCACAAGTCTACAAGCCTTTCTCATTCTGGTGTGCAACTTCCAGAGAATGTATTAAAAAAATGCATTAATAATCCTTTTCTTTCTTCATAAGATCATTGTACTCTTGCTATTACATTATACATTATAAACGACAAGTGGATAATAGCTAGGAGTGGGCACGGTTCGGATCGGTTCCAAATTTTGAGGAACCTAACTCGAACCGTTTAAATTTTAACGGTTTCGATTCGGATCGGTTCCTCCATTTTGAACGTTGGAACCGAACCTAACTCGAACCGTTTACAACGGTTCGGTTCCAAACGGTTCCTGTATAATATTATGCAACCTTGAATATGCATCCCACTGTGAGTAAGAGTTGGTGATAAACTAAAAATCATTTCTATTCCCCCACTAGATGTGGAAGGTTTCAATATTAGGCCACCCAAGCACAACTGCACAAGTAGTGAAGTGTCAAATTTGATAAACAACTCATTCATCTCACACAACATGTGAAAGATAGAAAATGTCAAATTCGACAAACAACAATTCATTAATAGATATCTATCTATCTCAATAGGACAAAGTTACATATAATTCTTAAAGTGAAATCAAACTTAATAACATCTTAACAATACATAGCCCATTTTACAAACAATCAAGCACGTGCATTCTTGATTCGACGAGCAAGTTGGATGTCTTTGGGCATAATTGTAACCCTCTTAGTCCTGCGGCTAATCCATTGCTTGTGAGGGTGTATTTCAGTTTCAATGGAAGATGCAAAAAACTAAAATGCATGGCTTCTGTAAAATGAAGAAAAAAAAAGTAAAAAATGAAAACGTCCGACTGGGTTCGAACCTGCGCGGGTGCAGCCCGATAGATTTTAAGTCTCTCACTTTAACCAATTGGACATATAAACATTACTGAAAAATGGGATCTAGTTTTAAATGTATTATCTAACTGTTTAATTATCGGATCGGAACCGAACCGTTTAAAAACGGTTCCGGAACCGAACTGAATCGTTTCATAATTTTAAAAATAAAAACCGAACCGTTTGGAGTAAAACGGTCCGGTTCGGTTTGAATCCGCAGTTCCTCAACCCGTTTGCCCACCCCTAATAATAGCTATTAAATTAAATTCTAGAGGTTGTCTGGCTAAACCATATCAAGAATCTTCGTCTTTAGCTTCCCCTAATCCCTCAAGTTCTTCCTCTTGGACATCTCATCCATTCATAGTTCCCCCAAGTCATCCTTAAGAAACAAACCCAAGTCCTCTCATGGTTCCTCTATTGTAGTAATCCTCCATACTCTAAGAATGAACCAACTTTAGTTCTTGATTGATGTTCACTGAGACCTGTTTGTTGCAAACTCTACTTTCTTCATTGGATCGACTCAACTCTTAGATTTTCCTCAGAAAGTTTGATATTGGTCACTTCATTGGGACGAATTGACTTAAAGCCATTACTTTTAAATGGTCAAAATTCTCCATTTAGTATAAGTCATATGATATAAATAAAGACAAAATATGGTTTGGGTACATATTTTTTTCTTTTTTAACTCGGGGGTTGCACTGAGCAACTTCCAAGTAAAGCTCGTGTATACAACAGAACTTAGAGGATTGCAATGAAAAACTGAAAAGCTTTCTTTGCATTGTTACTCGACTTCACAATACAGTCAATATGATGTGAAATAAAACTATGCCAGAAAATAGAATCCCTCCACACTCTTGTGACCTCATGGAGAAAAACTGTCTCGTGTGTACAACAAAACTATGGGGATTGCATTGAAAAACTGAAAAGTTTTCTTTGCACTGTTACTTGACTTCACAATACAGTCAATATGATGTGAAATAAAACCATGCCAGTGCCAAAAAATAGAATCCATCCACACTCTTGTGACCTCATGGAGAAAAATTGTAGTTGAAAAATATGGTGTTCTCCTCAAGGTTGGTTCCTCGTACAGGTGTGACCTGTATAGGCCCATCATGAACCTAAAACCAAAACTCTATGACAATATCTCGTTCGAAGTGGGCAGGGGAAACAAAATCCAGTGTTTCAAAAAGCAATTTTTAGTACCGTGGCATTCGGACTTTTGTAAGGTAAAGCGCCACCTGAAGGCGTAATGCAGCGTGTGCCTCATTATGAGATTGAGATATGTATCAGAAATCCTAAACGATAAATAAAACCTATAAACTCATATGCCTCAGGGGCTCAGAGATTTTTTAAGAGCTTCGCATCGAGGCACGTTGATGCGTATGCCTCAACCACATTTTAAAACATCGACAAAATCAAGTTTGGATGAATAAGTCAGAAGCTCACCTAAATCCTCATTCTCATCCATATATACCATGTCGAGCTTCCACTAAGACTTAAGTGACCGATTCCAATCTCTCTCTTAGCACGGAGTTCAATGGGAGTTATGCATCTAGGCCTTGAAGGAAGGGGATGATGAATGGGTATGGCAAGACAAAACGACATACTCTATCACAAGTAACTAGGATCATCTATTCTCTTTGTTAGTCCACCCATAGGCTCCAACTGTTGATTTCACTCATAGAGCAGTAGTGCAAGTCTTATGGATGAAGCAAATTCTCCCATGTTGTGGACCACTGAATCTCTCTCACAAGGACATTCTTAGTTAATCCCTTCTCTGATTTTTCATGAATCTTTAGTCTTGTTTTGCTGATAAAAAATACTATAGATGACTTATGCACACTTTCAACCTCTATGTCTAACGACTTATGCACCTACACACTTGATGGAAAGATATAAGAGGTTATCACTTTCATCATTTTTTGTACCTATAAATTGATTTCCAGTTAAATTTATGTTTTAGGAAGTAAACCACCTCAGTTAGTTGCGACTGTTCCCAATCCAGACCAAATCCAGTCCTGACCAATGCGAAAGCCAAAAATCAACTGGAAGCCCTGAGTCCTGACTACTCATTATTGATTATCAAAATCCTAGTCTACTCTATACGACACTGCCACGGCACAATCTTAGTAATATCCCCTCAATTATATAGAGGCCATCTGAGACGAACTAACCATATCATTGCATCACTAATACTATGATCTCTAGACCAAATAACACCAACCCATGAGACCGCTTTCCTACCTCTCCATCATTCCACCATAACATCACCTAAAATTTGCAATTTCACCAAAACCCAAACAACATCAATGATCCCAAACCCACTTCCAATCCCCCAATTTCTCTTCTCCTTATCCCCCTTACTCAGGCCACTAGTTGCATCAATCAAACATAAAAAAAAAATCCAATCTTTATCAAAATCCATGTTCTCTAACTAAACATCCAAACTTCTCGACCTCTAAAACACAAAACCCCTAAACAACAATCAAATTAAAACAAACCTTTTCAATCAAATAAAAAAAAAATCAGATAACTGAAAACAAAACGAACCTCTGTATGTCTTTCTTCTGAGACAACAAGCATTCGAGGATGCACTCCTTGCAAAATACGTGACCCTTCTGGCAACAGTGAGGATCAATGAAATGCTTCAAGCAGAGACAGCAAGCATCGAAGGGTTTGATTGAATCCTTCCCGAGCCTCTCCCTCTGCGTTCCGTACCCTAGCTTCCGCTTCTCATCGTAGGTGAAGAAGGCGAGATCGTTGTTGTTCTTCGAGTGTCGCTGAGGCATATTTGCTGATCTCTCTCTCTCTCTCTCAAGAAGAAACCCTAATTGAGACTTTTGATTTGGTAGAGAATAGAAAAACGAAGATGCAGAGGGATTGAGGGGTTTAAATAGCACCACTACTTGTTTCTACCTTGTCCCACCACACAAGTTTAGATGGCACCACAATCTAAAAATATTAGATAAGGAGTTTTTTGGTTGGCAGAGATTATTTAACACCGCATATTATATTATCTCATGCCATAATCCCCTACTTTTCTCCCCCCACACCACTAATTAAAATAAAACAACAACACATCTCTTTCTCTTCGTCCTTCTCTTCTCTCCATCAAGCACTACCACAACACATTTCTCTTCTTCCCTCGGTTGTAAAAGTTCGGCCTGGCCCGAAGTTTCTGGTTCGGGCCTCGGTTTTCAATTCTGAAGTCCGTCAGGTAACCGGGCCGCTTCGGTATGAATAAAAAACCTCAAAAGGCTCTCTCTCCTGTTTTCTTCACTTCCACATAGGGATGGCAGTGAGGCGGATTTTCACGGATATCTGCCCCACCCAATCCGTATGGGGCGGATTTGGATATAGCTAAATGGGTTTCGGGGCGGATACGGATATCTAAACAATATCCGTCGAATATTCGGGGCGGATACGAATTTGGCCATATCCGCCCCACGGATATCCGTTTAAGTATTGAATTTACATAAATACCCCTGACCCTTTAAAAGGAAAAAAAACAAAACAAAACCTACCCATTCGATCTCTTAAATCTCTCTCTCTCAGACTTACTCTCGAAGAAGAAAAAAACAACCCAGACCTCACTCTCATACTCACTCGAAGAAAAGAAACCCCCTCTCCACTTGAAGAAAAGAAACCCCTCTCCACTCGAAGAAGAGAAACCCCTATCCACTCGAAGAAACCCCTCTCCTTAGAGAAACCCCTCTTCACTCGAAGAAGAGAAACCCCCACTTAGACTCACTCGAAGAAGAGAAACCCCCTCTCAAACTCACTCAAAGAAGAGAAAAAACACCCAGACTCTCACTCTCAGAGTCAAACTCTCACTTTGCGTGGCGAAGGCGGATCTGGTGATGGAACGAGTGACGATTTTGAAACGAGGAGAAGATCCGGTGGAGTTCAAGAAGAAGAACCAGGCGGTGGTTAGATCAGAGCCGAGTGAGTAGGTGGACGACTCTCACAGCGAAAGCGGAGGCCGAAGGGTCGTCCCTTCGTCTCCTTCTCACGGACATTGGTGGTCATCTCTGTCTCCTCCCTTCCCCGATCAAAGATTTTCACAGCGAAGGCGGAAGTCGAAAGATTTTCCTTGGGTCGTCCCTTCACATTCTACCGGCCGCCTCCCTCTCCCCTCCCTTCCCCGATCAAAGATCAGATCTGATCTCAGATCTGAACAAATGTTTTTGGGTTGGTCCTTGGAGATGCTCAAACTTTAGATTCGTGATCTCAGATCTGTGCGATCGAATTTTTTTTTTTTTTTAAATCAAAATATCAGATCTATCAGAGATCAAAATTTTATTTTCTTTGTTAATTTTTGTTATAATTTTCGTATGGATTCTTTGTAATTTCTGTAATTTCTTTGTTAATTTTTATTTCTTTTGTTAATTTTTGTAGTTAGATGGATAACAATAAACGAATTGGCGGGGCGGAGCAGATATCCGCCAATCTGCACGGGTTGTATGCTATGAGTCGCTCACCACTGTCGATGCTTCTTTCTTACTCGAGAGGATAAAGAAAGAACTACGACAATGTTATTGGCAAAATGTACACCGTCCGATTAAAGATGGGGGCCTCGTGCACAAAAATGTGTGATTTTCCAATACAACACGATGTGCAAAAGGAACCATTGTTGTTTGTTAACAAGGCTGGAAACGATGCGCTCAAACACGAGGTGCAAAATATTGTAGAGCAAATGGCTCGTGAATTTACAAGTCTCTCACTAGCCATCATCGTAGACTCGTAGTAGGCATGGGTAATGAGAAATGATTATGATGTCAGATTGTGAAGGCTAGTAGTGAAGGACCTACAAAGCTCACTTACGGATATTGTAGGTATGGAAGATGATGTGTTTAGGCTTTTAAATTTAATTACAATCGTTGAGAAATGATAAAGTGCAAAAATGCTTTTTGTTCACCTGGATTGTTTCTCGAGGATAATGCAATTAGATTTAAGAAACCAATTTCTTATTACATAGCCGAGAATTTTGATAATGGAAAATGGAGATTTGGAAACCAAAATGGATGAGGGTTTCAAGATTCTAAAAAGGCTAGTAGATACATGCATGATTGAGTGTATACCTTTACCTCATAATGAATATGATCTAGTTTTTTTAATGGTGTATTGCGATTGTACCGAAGTAAATGATTGTATAAGAGATTTAGAGAAAATACCATCACTAGCCAAGCTTGAGACCTTCAAGTATTGAATCACGGCTATTAAGATATTGCCACATGGAATGGATAGGTTGACTAGCTTCAGGTAATTTGTCATGTGATACACAAATCAATTGAAGAATTGTGTGATCCCCAAACAGCCTATTTGAGAAGTTGGACATGAAGGAAAGCAAAATATGTAAGATGAACTCATTACATGTTCATCCAATGTATTAACACTCAAGCTTTATGCATAGAAAATCTTGCGATTGAAGGAGTATTTGCACTCTTATGTTTATGAGTTTGAGATTCCCACAACAGTTTGAAATCATGAATTGTTCCTTAGTGTTAGTTTTCAAGGGATAGTTTGGTATCAAGGGATGAGGAGCTTGAAATTATGAATTTTTTTAACATATATGCTTTTCACGTTTGACAAGGCGGGGTATAAATTACAATTTTCAAATTTTATGTGTAATAAAAATAAAATGTGTGATTTTCAATACACTTTCTACTACATCTCTATTGATGAGTTATTAGAGTCGCAACATTGAAAAATACTTGTATAGAATTAACAAACAACCTTAATTTTGATTTTTCAAAATCGATTTTCAACCATTTATTAAACATTACCAAAGGAGTGCTTGATTATTCTATCTTGATCATGGTGATTTGATATCATCAACATTCTAACAATTTCCTTAGCTTAAATAATTGACAACTAACTTTATAAAAATAAATAAAAATAAAAATTTGACAACCAAACTTAATATATGCTCAAAACTTTTTAAATGATTAAATGTATCATCAACGAATATGTTATATTTATTCGAACTTATATATATATTGAATATTACAAAATTAGCAAGCGCAACACTTTAACTTTTCGTCAACTATTGAATCATCTTCATTTTCACCCCCTAGGATGACCACCACCTTTATTGAAGATGAAGAAGATTAAAGAAAATTTGACTAACTAAAAGACATAGTTATGGAACCTGATGATACATGAATTGTCACCCAATCATGGCCATACATGTGGCTTAAGTCACCATAAATGCTGGAGAACCGTTACGAAGACTTAAGTCATTATAAACATTGATGGATTGTTATGAAGGAGACAGAGGGAATCACTCCCATCTCAATGAAGGAGGAGACCGTTACAATAAACGTCCCCCTTCAATACGCCAATTGAGCTTAAGTCACATACACAAATGAATGCAGTCATCAATTCAATCATTACATAAGGTAAATAAAAAGGTATAACAAGGGGCTGAAAAGGGGATTCAAATGGACTCAATTGGCTCTCAACTCAGATCTCAATTCGATTCGAGGGAGGTCGATTTGACTATCCTATCTACACGATGAAACTTTAACTGAGTTTTGTCCAGATTTTCATCCTTTTTCCAATAGAGATACTGACTTAAGCATCGGAGCGCCTTCGACCACAAAAAAGGTGGTCCTTGGCAATCTAACCATTGTTTTGCAGGTCAAACTCACCGGAGGACGATTTTTTGATGCATCAGTTTGGCGCCAGGAACGACAATTTCCTTTGTATAAAAAAAGAAAAGCCTTATGTTTGTTCACAACTGAGCAACAAGACGGGAGAATGTTACGATCATCCAGAGTCGTTTCTAATATCAATGGTAACAAAAATTTCAATATTCTATTTTGGTTAAAATGACTAAAATTGTGTCCTGTGAGGTAGACAAGTAATCCGGCCACATCTGGATATAATGACACAGAACTAAATATTTCATCAAAGGAGCATCAGTAGATTTGGTAAATGTTTTGTTTAGAAGACCTCAGGTCATGGGTTCAAATCCGGCTTGTTGGCTCCTTCTATTCTTTGGCAAGTCTGCAAGCCCGCGTGTCCACGGGCCTGAATGGAGAACGAGCTCGAACTAACTCGAATAAAAAAAAATAGAATCTGGAGGACGGGCCCGTGGAGGACGAGCCCGAGTGAAAAGTGAACCCGAAGTACGGGCCCGAGTAGAACCTAGCCTGTAGAGGACAAGTCCAAATGAAGAATGAATTCGAAGGACTGGCCCGAATAGAAGCCGACATGGACAGGAAACATATCCGACAGGCCCAAGTAGAATCAGGTCCAACAGGAGACGAATCCGACAAGGATCAGGTCCACATGCCCGACTTAAGACTAGTCAAGCTGACTTCATCTGGCTCGGACTCATGTAGTTTGATCGCGCTGACTTCATCTGGTCCGGACTCATGAAATTGACTAAGAAGATTACATCTCCTAGTAAACACAATTGACTACGATGTCATGAACGACATCTGGTCTGGATTCACCTGGTAACGAACTCGCGTAGTCGACTACGATACAACATCTGGTTAGAACTTACGAAGTTCGAGTACAACAACTCGTCACAAAAAAATCTTCGTCCAGTCAGAATACATGCAGCCCCATCATGGTCATACACGTGGCTCAAGTCACCATAAATGCTGGAGAGTCGTTGGGAAGGCTTAAGTCATCATAAATATTGATATACTGTTACGAAGGAGATGGAGGGAATCACTCCCATCTCTATGAAGGAGGAAACCGTTACAATAAACTTCTCCCTTCATTGCACCAACCGAGCTTAAGTCACGCACACAACTGAATGCAATCATCAATTCACTCATTATATAAGGTTAAAAAAATTTTATGAACAAGGGACTCAATTGGACCTCTACTCAATTCAACTTTAACTAAGTTTGACTATCATATTTTCACAGTTTGACTTTAACTAAGTTTTGTCCAAATTTACATATTTCTTCCAACAAAGTTACTGACTTAAGCATCGGAGTGCCTTCGGCCAAAAAGGTGATCATTAGCAGTCTAACAATTGTTTTGTAGGTCAAACTCACATGACGACGATTTTTGGACGCATCAGAAGCATTAGGGATCATTGCTCTGTAGTAGCAAATACTTTGATTTGCACTCTCAACTTGCCGGCCAAATTCATCAATATCAGGTAATGATTGTTCAATTTAAATTTCTTTATTAATTGTTGTTCGTCAAATTATTAAATTCTTATGAGACAAACCTGTTACGGTGTCGCACACCCTTTGGTCCACTATACATAGCAACGATATTGTCTTCAACTTAAACACCACCTATCGGGTCTTCCATCTAGGCCTAGGTGGTGTGAGTTTTTCCCAAAAGACTTCGTTGCTATTAGGGAGTGGATGTCCTTATAAACCTTAGTGACAATTCATCCTTACTTGATGTGAGACTATTCAAGCCAACACTATCTCAACAATCTCCACATTTGGTGTGAATCATCACACATCCTACAATCCATCCATCTCGAAGTACACTTCTTCCTCGAGTGTCATATGCGACCGCGATCCTGTGGGTAGCACTCGGTATACGAGCTTGACTATTCCAAAAAACCATTAACTACACCATTAATATTATGGTGTAACTGTTTTATAAGAAATAAAAATAATAGTATCACGACTGAACCCATATTGATCATGTTGATTCTAATTTTTGTTTCGCAAGACAAGTGACACAATTATTATAACAACATCTCCATAATTGATACTGAATTTGTTTATACACGCCCTGGAAAATGATATTGTATTCTGTGATGCATCATTTGAGAAATGACATTGTATCCTTAGTGCATCGCTTGAAAAATCGAATTATATCACTTTTATAAAAAGAAAGAAATAAATAAAATAAAAATTTGCAATGAAAAATGTATTTAAATTTAAGCTACACAAAGAAAAGGCCCTCAACATCCAAAATTTTCATTGACTCACAAAGAATGCCAAATATTGCATTGTTTTTAACTACAAAGTACATACAATAACAAACAAGTTTATGTAGAGAAACAAAAGCAAATCCATTAAATCATATACATCTTCATTAGTCCAAGCAAACTGATCAAACACATAAAAATTCTAATATATCAAATTTATCATTGCCTTCAAGTTTCATAGTCTCAGAGGGTGTTTGTTTGAGTTAGATGTCGAATCTCTAACTAAAGGTAAATATCTAATTAGAGACATTAACAGATAAATAAATTTCTAATTATATACTTGTCTTCTCAGATTCAATTCCAGCTCATTGGAAACATTTGTATCAATTTGAAAGAATTATCAAAGAAAATGGTTTAGTTTTTTCTCCAACCAAAATCATTCTTTTTCAAACAAATGTTCGATTTCTTGGACATAAAATTTTTCATGGAACTATCACACCCATATCTAGGGCAATTGATTTTGCAAATAAATTTCCAGATGAGTTAAAAGATAAAAACCAGCTACAAAGGTTTTTAGGATCTCTTAACTATGTTGTAGATTTTTACAAAGGCCTTAGGGTTTTGCTTAAACCTCTGTTTGCCAGACTTAAGAAAAACCCAGGTCCGTGAACTGAAGCCCATTCCCAGGTTGTCTGCCAAGTCAAGTCCAAAGTCAAGCATCTTCCTTGTCTAGGGTTTCCAATCCAGATGCCTTCAAGATTGTTGAAACCGATGCATCCAATTTAGGACACGGAGGTATTCTTAAACAGAGACTTTCAGATTCTACAATCCAATTGGTCCGATACCGTTCTGGTATTCGAAATCCAGTCCAATTCAATTATTCCACAGTCAAGAAAGAAGTTTTAGCAATTGTTTTATGCATCATGAAATTTCAAGATGATTTAACAAAACAAAAATTTCTTTTACAAGTTGATTGTCAATCTGCCAAAGAGATTGTAACAAAAGATGTTTTAAATTTTGTGTCAAAACAGATCTTCGCCAGGTGGCAAGGTCTTCTTTCAGCCTTTGAATTTGAAATTAAGTTTATAAAAGGAGCTAACAATTCCTTTGTAGATTTCTTAACCAGAGAGTTCCTCCAAAGATGAGTTCTTCTAACTCATTTTCCTCTCGTCCTCCTCCTTTTTCAAAACCCAAATCAAAATCCCAATATGCTATGGCGCCTTCTACGTCAAAGCATCAAGCCCCTCTTTCTTATGCACTTTCTCTTTCTCAAAAGTTCACCCCGTTGAACCAAGAAGAAGCAACTGGTTCCACCATGACCAGTTTTACAAAGTCGCAGTCTTCGGCTCCAAATCCATACATCCCTAAAGCATGCCTTGAGTATCTCACTATGATTGAGCCCTCCATGTATGCTTTAATCAAAGAGCCCCATCTCATTGCCAAGAATATGTTTCCTCAACAATAGCAGTTTGAAGAAGCAGATAGTCAAAAATCTCAAGAATTCTATGAGTTCATCCTCGTAGACTCAGATTCAGTGATAGTCACTCATCACTATGACAAAGACAACCAAGAAAGGATCGCATTCTCTAAGTGTCAGATCCTCAAAGTTCTCTCAGAAGCTGACTGGAATCAGCTTCCTCATTACCACAAGAAGTTCTCAGTGAACTATGTTCCCTAGACCTACAATTACCTTGACTACAAGCTAGCATGATCAAGAGCTTTCTTCATACAATCGCAGAATTGTGGCCATTCTTGGTTCTTCCTGTTCTGCCAAAAGTTCAAACAAAAATTTGTTCCTCTATGGTTCTAGCACATTTGGTGGAGTCATTTTGGTCTGATTCAAGATATTCTTCCTCCTGTTGTTCAAGAAGGTTGGGAGATTTTCCAAGAAAAGTACCAACCTCCAATTCCTGTAACTGAACAGGTATTGTCACTTTGGTTCTTCATCCGGTTTGGCTTGTCCTGGATTCTATGCTGGGATTATACTTGCTCAGCCCTGTGCAAACCATATCAGCCCAAGAATGCTCCTATGTGGTTCTGTCGCCGTTTTAAAGTTAAATGGTGGGCACAATTTGACCACTCCAGAGTTACAAAAGAAGGAGTTCTCCGCTTCTTCTCAGGCAAAGATCATTCTCCTGCTCCTCAGGTGAATCCTATTGAACCTTTCTCCGACGCAAAGCTTCTTCGCCGACATATCAGGAAGCAGCTCCGAGGAAAACCTACAAAAGCTCAATTATTTGAGACACTATCCAAGATCTGCTCAGAAGAGTCAAATGAAGAAGACGAACCAACAATCCCTCTTAATGAAGATGACTGTTATAACGTTTTCTCTCCAATCGATTAATGGACCCACTGTCCATTATCTCAAAGAGGCAGTATCTGCCAGCACTACTACAAGACAAAAGACTTTCGGTCCAGACAACCCGACAACATCTTTTAAAGGCATCCACGTGAAGCCACTGTTCATCCAAAGCAGCTACAGTCGAAGCAGCTTTAACAGTATCTATCGACAATCACATGCAAATAGTATTTGCATCTCAATCAATTACAAAGGACAAATAGTCCACCAACCCTATCCTCCAGCGAGGCTTATCTTCGCTTGGACTCTGTCTATATAAGTGTGTTAGTTCTCAATAATATGGTAAGCGAATTTCGAGTTTGAAAATCCTTACGCCTTGTCATGTAAGCTTCAATCTTTTCTCTTTATTTTGTAAATTATTTATCTATCTATCTATTAAATTCTTATCTTTTCATTTATCATCTACGAACATCTCGTTCTAATTCTGCTGCTTTGTTAACATAAAAGGCTGCACAACTCCAAAGGGATTTGGAATGCCTAATAAGTTGTTTGGAAAGCAAGGCTTTGATTTTTTTTATACAATGTTTCATAAGCTCTGAATTCATTTGAATTGGGCGAGCTTTGGTTGGAATCATTGAGTCATTGAAAGAGGCTTCATAGGGAAGACGAACAACATGACGACGACGATGCAAAAAAGCATTTGGTAGTTCATAACATAATTCCTTTGTCAAATGTTCTTGGTAGTGAACGATTTGATTATGGAGTTTAGGATCTTGAACTTGTTGATCAATGTGTCGAAATGCAATTTCCATTTTAAGATATTGCAAATGTTGTTGTTTTTGAGAAATGAAATTAAGGAAACTTATATCATTGCTGATATTGTTAATTTCAATAATTTCAGGTTTGTAAATGAAAGGGAATTCAATGTTTGTCCCAAGTATTTGGGTTGTTATGCCTAAAAATGTAACTGAGAATGGATAAATTGCTCCAAAAAATGGTGTTCCAAGAATCATCTTCTGGGCCATGTTTTGAACAAGCAAGAAATCTTGTTTGATACATACTTTATCTTGGCATATATGAGCATTGGTTAATTTTTATTGTATAGCTAGTGTGGAGTTAGTGGCTGTATACAACTTTTGTTTTGTAAGTTCAAAATATTTGGTAGGAATTAATCTTTCCGCAACACAGTTAAGATCAACGCCAGAATCAATAAGAGCTTTACATGGAATAGTAATCTCTTTATTGATAACAAGGTTTACTTGACAAAACCATCGCTGATGAGTAACTTGATTGATTTCATTAAGAAATAATGGAGGAGTAATTTCTATAGGTGGTTCAGAAGAAGAGGGCATATCAGATAAAGATGATTTTTGCAGTCCATTGATTCGAAGATCAAGGAGAGAATGATTTTGTTTTAAAATCATAATATCTTTTTTGATATGATTAACTTCTTGCTGAAGATCTGATAAATTGACAGGAACAGAAGAAGCGGGTCTTCTAAATCTGTCAATGATTTGTTTATGGTCATAGAATGGGTTTATGACTTCCGGGGTTGGTTTTGTAGTTAAATTTGTTTTGATATATTGAAGATATTCTGTTTTGAGTTTTGGTTCTTCAATACAATCAACAAAATCTAAAAGAATACTAGATTCTTTTGTTTTGGAAATCATATTGATGCTTTGAATATTGTGACAATGGCATGCTTCTGCACATACCTCATTATCTTCTGGTACAGATTGATCAGAGTCTGAGGAATAATTCATATTGAAAATCTAAAATTCTTCATCTGAATTATCTGATTCAGAATTCATAAGAACTTGTAAGAACATGTTTTTGATGTCTTCAGGAGCTTGAAGTTCTTGAATATTTTGGGCCGTTCTGCAATTCTTTGCATAATGACCAGTACGACCACATTTAAAGCAAATGGGCTTTGAATGGGTATGGGCTAGATACTTCTTAAATGGCTTGGGCTTTATGCGTACCATGTTTCTTGGGTTGACTATAATACTAGTCTTTGGGCTGAAGTTGTTTAGGTCCATATTGTTTTTTAGACTTAAATTGTCTAGCAGGATGAGACCTGTAGTGAAACTTTGATTGGGAAGGCTTTTGATGAGGAAGTTTAAAATCATCATAGTCATATTGTTGACAGAAATCACTAAGTTCTCTTGGGCCATTGATGTTCTGTTTTTTGAGTTGGTGTTTAAGTCTAAGATCATTACAAATGTGCAAAGCACATTTATTAATGAAACCAATAATATCGCCAAATGTAATACGTTCATAAGGAATGTCTTCAGTGTAGATATTTTGTAATTTTTCTCTAACTGTTTCTGCAAAGATCGGTGGAATACCAGAAATGAACTTTTTCTTCCAAAAAGGATTATTGGCATCAGCCTGAAATATAACATTTTTAAGGAAGATATCTTTGTACCATCGGAAATGGCTCAAAGTTGGACATTTGTGGATCATCAAAAGATCTTTGGATTTGTTTTGGAACTCACTAGGATCTTCCATAAAATGCTTTAAGATACAAAAGATTAGAGTATGAACCGAATCAGGTATATCTAATCCTTGTTATGTTTTTATTGGATTTCCTAATAAATCAACTTTAACTTAGTTAAAAATTGATTGTTGTTCTTCGGTTGTTAGGTAATTATCTCACCATCCTTTGAGTAACCCAAAAAAGCCAACAACGATAAGAGAGGCAATAGTCCTATCGTTTTTGCCTCCGCTACGATGAGCAGAAGCCATCATAACCATTTCTTGGGTTAATTCAATAATATTTTCTTCAGTTAGACCGTCTATATTCCAAGTATAGATGTTACTGGTAGAGAATGACCCATAGACTTGAAGAGGTTTCTCTTCATATTGCATGTCAGGGAGTGATGGTCTTGGATAAAAATTCCTAGTTGTAGGAAGATGATTTTGATTTTTCCCATAAGTTCTAACATACTTAATGAGATTGGCTTCATAATGGATGTAATTTAAACGATCCAATTCAGCCATAGGATCAAAATCACTATCTGAATTTATGTCTTTGGAAGACAATGTGTTGATTTGAAGATTATTATTTAAATTGAGGGCAGCTAATTTGAGATCAATTTCTTTGATCAATTGATTTGGTGTTGTCAACACATTTTGTTCAACCGATGTAGGAACAAAATATGTTGCTGGTTTGGACACATTAAAGGCTTGCTTCTGAGCTAATTGGGTGCTAGCCAATAAATCTTGGTGGATTTGATCTTGGATCAATTTTTCACCAATCTCATGAAGCAATAAATTGGTGTAATTATTTTGTTGAATAACTCTGCCAAGTACTTTAAATGTATTGTTGACTAAGGGTTCTTTGAATGGTGATGCTAAGACATCTAACCTAAAGTAGAAAATTTAATTTCTTCTAAAGGTGGCAAAATTGATTCTTTAACTGAATTTGTTTCAGTTGTGTGCCAAAATTTTGAATTAGTTTTGATAACATTTATGCTAGGAAGATAATCAGAAAAATACCAATCTAAAAATGATAAGTTCTGTTTCATTTATTCACAACATGCATAAAATTGTTTTCCTAATTCATTTATTTGTTCTTCAGTGGTTTGAGCATACAATTGCTCTTTTTTTTTTTTTTTTGTTGTATGGTTTTACAAATTCTTGTTTAATCCATTATTTGTTTAGAATAAACTCTGTTTGTAAAACATGTAATTGAGGATGAGAAGGAGGATGATCTTCCATCTCAGACTGAGTAGGGGACTCAGGATTGTAGATTGGTTGCGGGATCTGAGGAAATTGTGGCTTATTTATCAGATTAGCAAGATCAAGATGAGGAAGGACATCAGGAGGTGTCTGAGCCCTTGGGATTTGGGACGGTGCTGTTTTGAAAGAAGATACTGATCTTCTGCCTGAGTCAGACAATTTTAAACTTGTCTTTCTGAACTCTGAGAATTGTAATTCGACCGTTCCATCTTCAAGAGTCAAAATTTGATTTATCTACTTGGAGCAGGTCGTCTAGGTTCAGTGGGAACCTGCCAAGTTACTGGAAGGGTAATTTGATTCCAGTGAATTGTCTTTGGGACAATAACACTTGTTTTTAGTTGTTTGCCTGAAAAAGGATGGTGTATCCTTTTGCAGACTCCATTAATGCCTTAGGACTCAACTGAGTCTTCATGGCCTTGTATGTAATTTTGTAGATCAAAGCCAATGGTTTTGATCCAGGGAGCATATCATATCCAGATGTCTGGATATTGAGAGTCAGTGTCTCTAGGATATGTGGATCCGTAAGAGATACTGAATAATTGGGGTAACAATCAAAATAGATTGGACCCATAGCAAGGGTTGACTCTGCAATTCCTAGGAGCGAGTCATCGAACCTATTGTGTCGACAATCGCGAAGAGCAATCAAAGCACAATTATCTAACCCTGTTCTTGTAAGGGGTTTTATCTCGATTTGGATCAATCCAATATGGATATATTTGTACTCATGACTTTGAAGAAATTCCAAAGTTTCATTTGAAAACAGTTGTATTGATTCCATAGATCCATCGAAAGATATGGTTTGTTCAACCATGTCAATTAGATCTTCTGTTTTTTGGGAAAACAGGGATTTGGAAATATTGTAAATGTTTTTGTAAGAAGTTTCTGGTATTGACCACTTTTGTAAATTCTTTTCTACTTCAGAAATTCTACATTCCATATGATTTACATCATCTGGAATATGTCTTGACCTAGAGCTAGAAGCTCGGGTAAATTTTGAAAGCAAAGACATACTTCAAAATCTTTGGGGTTTGAGGATTGGGAACACTGTATCCGGACCACCTACAGTTGGAACACCAGTATGGGACCACCTAACCCGTAACCACTGCGCTCAACTTGGCGACTTACACATGACTCTGAATGGCTGACCAACATACTTTACAGGCTTACCAACGCTATCAACGGCTGACCAATGATACCTAGGACTCACCAACTATTTCCCCCCGAAGAAACTGAGATCTGGCTCTGATACCAATTTTTACCCAGGACTACTAACAAAAGACACAGATACAAAGATGATAAACGGATGATATGCAGAAATTAAAACAGAAAAGAATTAAAAGTTTGAATACAAGAAATTCTTCTTTGAACTATTCAAGAGAACGGTGCCGATACTAGGATTAACTAGTATAACGAGATGTTCAACCAAGAGTAGTTTGTAGAGGATAAATGAAAAGAAATGAAAAGATAAGAATTTAATAGATAGATAGATAAATAATTTACAAAATAAAGATGAAGAATTTTTTTTCTCATAGTCCAATAAAACTCAATACATTCAATCATTGTTATTATGACTAACGCGAGCACTATCAATATATTTGTTTCTTTTCAGGGCAACCAAAACTTGATGATGTAGTCACGAATTTGAATTGTTGCAAGACTAATCCCTAAAAACATAATTAGTTTATATGACTTGACATGGATAAGAACTTTGCCGAACACTTGGTTATTAAGGCTCATTATCATTGGATAAGAACTTTCCACATCCTTTGAATTCTAGACTCCAGTGGCCAATTGTAGTATATGACATTGTTGTGCTTATAATTTTTTATTTGTTCATTGCAAGCTATGTGTATGCATCTAGTTCTTCTATAAATTTTTTGAGTTAGATGTCGAATCTCTAACTAAAGGTAAGTATCTAATTAGAGACATTAACTGATAAATAAATTTCTAATTATATGCAGAATTGAATGTCTAGTTGGACACACACAAAAAATAAAAAATAAAAAATAAATTAAAATAATAATAATAATAAAATTTCTAAGTTGGAATGTGACAAATGTGACCTAAGATTTGCTAAGGAGCGAGGGATGAGTGTAACCACCCATCCTCATCGGGATGAGCACATCGCGTTGGAGATGCGCGCGGGCGCTCATCGTGAGGAGGATGGGTGGTTACTCGCTCCCATTCCCTCGACCCCTAGAATTTTCGCCTAAGATGATAGGGATTGAAAAGTGCTTGACACCCATAAGATGGGAAGAAAAGAGATTTGGGAAGAAAAAAGAGGTGCTAATAGAAGTCTCTTTTCTTCCCTTTCCCCACGAAACCCTCCTCACTCTGTCTGAACTGAAGAAGTCTACCTTTCTCTCCCAAAAGTCTCTGCTAATTCCCCCATCCTTTCAGACAACTTTCCATTCCTCAAAACCCATCAATCACTCTTCAATCCCACTTTCAACAAATCCCTTTACATCATTTCTCGCCATGCAACCAGCACAACAACAAAACACCGAGCTTCCACCACCACCACCATCCATCATCACCAACAAAGCCATCCAACCCTCTTCACCGCGCATGCTCACTCCAACGGCGTCTGGGTCTCACAGGAGGATCGCCATAGCCGTCGATCTTAGCGATGAGAGCGCTTATGCTGTGAAATGGGCAGTTCAGAACTACCTGAGACCAGGTGACACAGTGATACTGCTGCACGTGCGCCCCACGAGCGTGCTCTACGGCGCTGACTGGGGTTCTATAGGACATACTTTCGACCCCAATGAAGAGTCCCAGCAGAAGCTTGAAGATGATTTTGATGCGTTTACGAGTGCGAAGGCGGGTGCTCTGGCTCAGCCCTTGGTGGAATCTGAGATACCCTTTAAGATACATATTGTGAAGGACCATGACCTGAAGGAGAGGCTGTGTTTGGAGGTGGAGAGGTTGGGGTTGAGTGCTGTGATCATGGGGAGTAGAGGGTTTGGGGCGGGGAAGAGGAATGCCAAGGGGAGGTTGGGGAGTGTTAGTGATTATTGTGTGCGTCATTGTGTTTGTCCCGTGGTGGTTGTGAGAGTTCCTGATGAGGAGAGTGGGGCTGGTGAAGGGGTGGTGCGGGTGAAGGATGTTGTGGTTGAGCTGCATCCCGTGCCCGAAGAGGATCAAGAGTTCCATGATGCTGATGATGAGCAGAAAGGTTTGAGCTTTGTGATTTTGTTGAAGTGATTTTTATTGTTTGGTTGAGATGGTAGTTTTAGTCTAATTAGATGCAAACTTATGGTAGAAGCTGAACTTTTATTTCTATGTTTAGTGGTTTTCTAATTGAGCACCTGTCAAATTATGTCTTAGGTTGGGGGTTGATGTTTCTTAGTGGTTGTCTTATTGAGTGCTTATGAGGTTATGCCTTTGTTAGGTTGAGGTTTGTTCTTAATTATCGAAAGAGGGTCATCATTGGAAGTTGACCCCCTTTGATAGGATCAAGGAGGTTGGGGTTTGAATGTTTCCCAAGTAATGAAATGTTTCCCAATAATGAAATGTCCCCAAGTAATGAAATGTTTCCCAAGTAGAATTTTACTTCAGATATGGCTTACAATTTGGGGTTTTCCTCGCAAGAGTAGCCTTGGTGCAATCCAAGACTAAACCCCTTGGGGTTGCATGGCCGTTTAGAATGTTTGAGCTATTCTTGGTTATTGTAGTTGCAGGTAGTTAAAACGAAACCAAAGTTAATATGTTTTTTCGTCTGGGTAATGTCGGTACCGATTCCCCATAATGGAGTTGTCGCCTTGTTGGCCACTTGGCATTTGCGATTTTTTTTCTTCACTGAAAAGGCTTTAGCCTACCAAAATCTGCCTCACCGTTGAATAAGTTTGTCAGATGTTTAATGGTTCTAGATGAACCATGTTGGAAGCATAAATCCAATCCTTTTATACAAACAATTTTGTTACAGGAGCACAACTTATTTGTTCAGCATAGTCAAAGCTTCTCTTATTCGGCTTCTCATTGTTCGAACCCTAAAATGTCATACCGTAAACGGCTAAATGTTGCATTCATCCACAATTTTGGATTGGACTGCACAAGAGAAAGTTGATAGAGCTGCCACTGTCTCTCTCTAAAATCATGCCATTTTTTTCTTTGTTCAAAATCACAATGATAAATTCTAACCGGTATTCCCTTCACTATCCTTACTTTTATTTATGTTTTCTGATGCACAACTCTTATTTTGCACGAGTTATTATTTAACTTTTAAGTTTTGATTATCAAGGCAATAAAATAGATTGTGTTGATATAGGCAAGAGTGGTGGTGGGAACGATTTTCTCACTGACTGCAGGGGCATGCAAACCGATGAGCAATTATCTTGTTACAACACCACCCCACCAACATAAGACCTTCTAGTGTTCTGTCTTTTAAGACCCTATCCAGTCTAGACTCCTGCTTTAATTTTGGAGGCAAGGTGGTCCTTATACAGACCACAATAACTAAAGATCCGGTTGTCATGCTCACTTCTCTAACAGACAGGACATAATGTTAGAACAAGGATATTCGATTCATGTACTACTGAGTCTAACAAGCATATTGTTGACACATCTCGAGGTGAATGAACCTAGGAAAACATCAGATGGGAGTATGCAGCATACTGGAAGGTTGGCTAATGGACAAGTTACAACGTCATGTACTCATGGCTCCCTGACATGACTGATGATACTGTGACGACCTTATAAAAGAGCAGAGAAAACCTCATTTCAAGTGCCACGGGCCTATCCCTGTGGGCAACACTGTCACAACAACTATTAGCAAGGATATAACAGATGTTTCCAAGACCACAATGGGGTACGTGGCAATTTCCCTGAACTAAAGAAGGGATAATCCAGCCTTTCTCCATCTCCATTATCAAGCATCCGCCCTGGTTCCAAAAATACCCAATACGGCATTGTCGCCTTTTATACTCCTAAGACTGTATCCACCTTGGTACATCTGAAAGTATAAACATTTTTAGGCATGCCTAAGGGAAAAAAATTGCATGCCGTTGGTTTAAATTTACTTCAAGTTCAGGTGGTGGTGCTTTACATCATTTCACATGTCACACTGGGTCTCGCTTGACTAAGGTGCACTTACCTATTGGCTACGTATCAATAGTCTTATCCGTTTTTTTAAAAGGTGCTATGTGTTATTACTTGGGCATTTGAAAGAAGGACTCTTTGGGAGAGAATCCAGGTTTAATTTGGGAGCTTATATGGCTATATTGCGAGATTAGTTCTGTTTATGTCCCTGTGCTTTTATTTATTTATTTATTTATTTCTATCTTCCTTGTGAGCCCCTCTTATCTGCTTTCCGCGAAAAGACTTGGATTATTTGGAGTATTGGTTAAAATTTGTGTGTTAACCACCAACTGGAAAAAGCATACTCTTAGGAAGGTTGATATGAAAGCCAGAGCTTAGCACCAATGTAAGCCATCTTAAAGGATTTGGTTCACTTGCTCCGATGAGCTCTATCTTCAGTAAGTTTAATTTCTAGTGATGGAAGGATAAAATAAAAAAAAAGGTGATAGGGAGTCGAGCAAAGACTATAGAGACAAATGACAAAGAGACCCATGAAAAGAGATATTTGTTTATCTTTGGAGTTAAATCATGGTTAATAGTGTTAAGGGATAAATCCATAGGATGAAAATGACGTAGGGCAATGTTGATCCGGGCGCTAGGCAAGGTGAGGCAGTATTTAGGGCTTGGCCTTGGCACCTAGCACATGGGCAATATGTAGGGCTTCAAATCAAAAGGATTAGAAGGGTGGATGATGGTGGGAGAAGAGGAGGGTGGCCGGCTGGTCGATCGGAGGAGGTGGTCGTCTTTGCTGCTGCTGTATTGCTATGTCTTTGATCTTGTGATCGGGGGAAGGAGGTTTTAGGGTTTACTTATCAAAAAGAGTCAAATTTTGACTCGTTACTTTCATTGTTAAATATATATATTGCAGTCCTAGCAAGTGCTCAAGACTACAACCGAAACTTGCCTCGTGGTGAAGGTCTCTCTCACACTCCTAGTGTGCCTACGTGAGCTAGTCGACTGCCCAAGACTACATATTGTAGGGATGAACAAATTAAAAAATAAAAATATTCCCCTCGTGGTTATGTGGCGGGTTTTTATTTTTATTTTTTGGTAATTTACCTTTTGTTGTTGTTACTAGCTTACTACCAAGTACCAAGCAATCCCATACTAAAGGGTTGGAAACTCGTGCATATGCAAAGTTGTGTGTTTGCGTTAGTTTTCCAAACAAATCATTTTACAATGTCTGAATCAAAGCTTAGTACGTGTTCTTCAATGCAGCTAATGTCTAGTACTTTCCTACCAAATCTTCCTTTAAATGCCTTAGTGTGTGTGTCTTGAAGACAAGTCTTTTGAAAGCCATGGGGATTGATGCAGCAATGCATGGGCATGTGACCCATCTCCTTATGGATACTCCTATTCCAAGACCATTTTCTTTTAAATTGTTTTGCAGCAATTGCTTGACAGAAATACACTGGCTATTGGTTTGTATATGGGTTATTTTCCTCAAAATAACTTTCTTGTGAACAAATGTGAGTTAACATCAATTTTTGCATTTGATTTGTAATTAACATTCAAGACCTTAGGATGAAGCCGTGAATAAGGCAATCACATCCTGGATTTGAATTCCCTCATCATTTGATCTTTTCGTGGGGAAGAGATTCCAGGATTCATCTCCCTCAGAATTAACGAAGAGTTCTATCCCCAGCGTACTTTTGTTACTGATTTGTTTTATGCTCGAGGGGAATATTTTTTGAGTGTCATGCATGCATATGGTCAATATTGACAATCCCTAGCTAGTTTCTAAATTACTTCCTTGGATAGTTATATAACTAGTTACATTTAGATACATTAGAGTTCAATTGTTTTGCAGCAGTTAACAGAAGCACACTGGTACATGGAGTCATGGTGCAAATCAAGATTACTGGGCTCATTCTCTTCAAAATGATTTGTGCATCTAGTTATTAATCGACTTAGCAGTTTTGTTCATGCTAATTTGCATTCTACTGAGCAGGAGTCCATAGTTATATATAGATAAACTTGGGTTAGGCTAGTTATGTAACCTCAATTCACTTTTAATGTTTTTCCTAGTATACTGAAATCCGTTTTAACATGCTTAATTGCTTCTCATATAGTTTTATCTTGTTACCATGTTTCTTCCATATCTAATGTGTTCCATTCAAAAGCTGAAGTGGGATTTGAATTCTACTGTCTTGCAGGAAATGACAAAGGTGTTTGAAGCATTGATCGAAGGCCTAGTGACTTGGCATGTATGTTAGACTTACGAGATATTGGTGGGAAAGGATTTGTACCATGTTTTATTGAACAATGTTGTTGTACTTAATAATTGTTTTTATCACTTCACTCTCTTGTGGACTTTCTCTAGCACTGTTGGGTGTTTGGTGATGCTCTTGTATAATTGATTAGGTTACTCAGGTTCCCATAGGTGTTTAATGATGCTCTATAAGCTAAAATTATTGGTTCTTAGACTTGGTATTGAGATTATCAATTTATCATGGTTTTTATCTTGTGTCATTGTATAAATTTTGGATAGTTATTATCCAAATATTGTCTTGGTTGGTTTGGTTTGTTTGGATTCTGGGTAACCATGTTTGTCATTAGATATCGTTTGAGACTACTACATTGGGAAATTGCAATAGTTCACAAACAGGCTCACATTAAAGTTCAGTTACCTATGCTGTTGAACATTACATGGTTAAATGATGTAGGACAGATCATTTAGGTTTCCAAAACTTTTTGGAATAGAATTTAAGTTTTTGACCTTAGTTTCTATTTTCTAATAAAGTTTTTAGTTTCTATTTTACAGATAGTACTTTATTTCTAATAGTACTTTATTATTTCCCATTAGTTCACAATAAGGCACACATTAAAGTTCAGTTACCTATGCTGTTGAACATTACACGCTTAAAATGTTAAATGATGTAGGACATGATACAAGGTTAATGATGTAGGACAGATCATTTAGGTTTCCAAAACTTTTTGGAGTAGAATTTAAGTTTCTATTAACCTTAGTTTCTATTTTCCAATAGGTTTTTAGTTTCTATTTTACAGATAATACTTTATTTTTAATAGTATTATAGTCTATTTTTCAATAGATATTCGATTTCCAAATGCTTCTAGGACGGTCCAACGTTGAGTTAGTTCTTTAAATAGCTCTCATGTATTGTCCAATGAATTATTCAAATAGTCTTTGTGTTTTTAGCTTTGTTGGTGGATTTCAATTATTTTTCTAGTGGATTCAAGATTGTTTTATTTTATGCTGCATCATTAAATATGATAATATACTTTAATACTATCAGCACTGAAATATGAGTGTGCTATCTGAGTAAGGCAATTTCGACCAACTGATTCTTGACCAGCAGCATCATGCTGCATTCTGTGCTGTCCTTTGTTCCGTCGGTTGTGAACATCATTGACCCAGGTGTATGAGAAATCATACTCCGGCTTTTATGCGGGATAACAAGTGCTATGTTGCTACTGATAATTCTGAGTTCCTAGATTATCATCATCATAAGCTAACTTAAAAATTTCTTTGTTTGTTCCATGGATGAACGGTTAGAGCTTGGCGGATGGTATCACTAGGTCATGAGTTCAAACCCAGCTTGCGACATCTTTATGAGTTCTGAGATCCTATAAAATTCCTGCTTGCATTTCAAAAAAATAAAAAAATAAAATCCTGTGGATGTATGTTCAACACTTGTTAATAAACGTTGTTATGCATTGAACACAGCGTTCCGGTCCGTGTTCATGCAAGCCCAACACGATCTCTCTTCTTCTTCTTCTTCTCGTCTCTTCTCTTTCACATCGTTTCCTGCCTTTCGACCTCTCTCTCTCTCTCTCAAAACACATCTCTGCTCTGCAACTGAACCTGATTTCAATTGATGGCTTATTATCTGTCTTCTTCTTCAAGACGATTAGCGAGAACCCTTTCAACGTTAAACACCTCTTCTTCGTTTTCTTTCCTTTGTCGTAGTACAACTTCTTCTTCATCTCCAATCCCTTCACATCTCCACCCTCTAACCCCCACTGAAAACCTTCTAACACATCTAATAACAACCCCTTTCAAGGGCTTTTGCTCTGGTCCTTTGAATCTCGATGAAGCTCAAGTACCAGCCCCTATAGACTACCGGTATGTTGTCCCTTAGTGAGTATTTCGTACTAAGTGGGTATGTTATTATGTTAATTAATGTGTAATTTTGTGTAATTGCAGATCTGTTTTGGAAGAAGACGAGTATCATGAGTTGGCTGATTCTACTATTGAAGACCTTCAAGAGAAATTTGAGGTATTTTATTTTGTGCTTGGTTAAAAATTTTAGGGCTTTGTTTAGGGTTCATTACAAGAAAAATATCCTCTTTGGGGTGAAAAGGACATTTGGGTGTAACACCATACTGATTTTTACATTTGGATCGAAAGCTTATTTTAGTGTTGTTGCTGTTGCTAATGAATTTTGGGATTGTTTTAGGAGTATGGGGATCATGTGCAAATTGATGGTTTCGACATAGACTACGGGGTAAGAAGAATTAACTAGTTTATCAAGTCGTTGAGTTTTCATGAAGGTGTAATTAAGTTTTTTTCATTTGAGTTTTCATGAAGGTGTGATTAAGTTTTTTTCATGTGATTATGTATGGGGATGTGCAGAACCAAGTGTTAACTTTGAAGCTTGGGAACTTGGGCACCTATGTGTTGAACAAGCAAACACCTAATAGACAGATATGGTTATCATCTCCTGTGAGGTACTATACTATACCATTAATTTTCATTTTTTACGATAGGAAGTTGGCAGCTCGGTTTCACTTAATTATACTCCTATACATTTTGTTAAATATTATCTAGACTTTCAAGTGTTTTTTTTTTTTTTAATCGGAAAAACAAGGTGTTGTATTGATATATCCAAAAAGATGGTTAGAGAAGACAGTAATTAGTACAAAAACTATGCAATGTCATGTGCATCATGTCACCTCATCACTATACGGTCCCAGTTAAGCATATAAGAAGAAAAATGAATGTCTCTAAATTTGTCACAATTGGAGGCCCACAACCAAAAAGTGATTTTGACATCTATCCATAGATTGGCCACTTCCTTTCAGACCTCCATAAAGATTTTGTTGTTTCTCTCCCTCCAAACCACCCATATGAAAGCATAAAGTAGGCTCTTCCAAGCAATGTTTTAAAAAACGTTTTAAGTGCTAAGGCGGTTAGGCTTTTCTCAATGCGAAGCATCGCATTGATGTGTAACAAGGTTTAATGAGGCATACGCATTCACTTTTCAGAAGAAAAAAAAAAGATGGAAAAAAAATTTATAAACTAATTTAAAAAATATGAAACAATCATCAATGAAATAGATACATGAACCGATCATAAAAGTAGTCGAGGTGTTAAAGAATAAGAACAATCACGTGAAAGTAGTCGAGGTGTTAAAGAATAAGAACAATCACGTGGGCATTATAGTTAACATTCAACTCGCATGTATTGAGGCGATATTTGGTTGCTTCGTATCAATGTGCGCATTGATGCGCAATCGCCTTTTAAAACAGTGTTTTCAAGCCCATTTTTCAAATAGGGTAGATTGGAAGGTGTGATTAGTGGAGTGCCATAGCTCTGCCCATTCAAGGAAAGAAACAAAAAAAAAAGCTTGAACATGAAAATCAGATAAGGACATCCCTCAAAGCTACCTCAAGACTTGACAAGAAAGGAACAAGTGATCCATCATAACTTTTGTGATTAGGAGATGCGAGCCCCTTATATTAATATTATCAACAACGAGAACTCTTCCATGAAGAATGATCCACATTAGAAAGGTAGCTCTATCCATCCAGATGAAAGAGATGAGCTTGTTAATTCTCTCTTGACTATTATAGTCAGAAAGGGATGGAGTCGGGTATTAGTCAGAGTAGGCACTATATGTTTGTTAGAATCAAGAGCATTGTTTCTTGTTGTCAAGTAGTTGTTTTATTGGTTTGGTTCCTAGCTCTTAGTTATTCACAATTCCTATCTGTAAGAGAAATCTATAACGGCATTTTTCTCACTAGTTGCATGTCACCCACTATTGGTGATTATCTGCTTTTGGTAGATGTTGGATTGAGCTTTCCATATCTCTCCAGTCTCCACGGTTTTATGGATTGATCATTTAGAAAAGAGGAAAATATGGCTTAGTAAATGTGATTTCTAGACGCGATTTGGGGGTGTAAACTCTTTCAACACTAGGACGTACGGTAGGACATGACAAAGGGAGCTAGAAAACCAACTTTTCTTGGTTGCGACATCTTGGAAAGAGAATAGACCTTGGAAAGCTTTTCTACAGAGTGGCAGAAGGCTTGCATACTGTGGATGCAAATTTCCACCGGATCACGCAGAGCAATCTGTTGCTCTGCATAAGATAAAAATTAATTTTTGACATTGTTGTGGTGCATGCCACGGGGACCCTGATGCCAAAGTTAGAGAAATGCCTTTAGAAAAGTGTTCATTTATCTGTATTTTAAGAGAATTGTAAATCAGAAAAGTGTTATCTCCAGATGGCTTTTTGTTTGGCTATTTATAGAGGCAGAACGAGTCAACTGTTGGCAGATGAGTGAGACACGTGGCAGATGCGTGAGTCATCTGCTTGCAGGCTGTTGTAACTTCTCTTAGGTGGTTGTAACTTCCTATTTAGGGATACCTCTCTTGCAAGCTCGTGTGCTCAACTGAGTATGGTGGTTGGTGCCAAACACTATTCCCCTTGTTGAGAAAAGGGTGTTGCTGAGTTGTATTGGGCCCAGACTTGACCTTTATGTACTTGTAATTTTCGTGGGTAATTTTTGGGCTTATCGGGAATGACTCAAATCTTCGAGCTTCCTTATCCTCTTAGGCTAAGGGTTATTTTTTGCTCCTACAAATGCCCCTCGTCTCCTTTGCTTTTGACTAAGGGGTTTTTTTTTTTTTTTTTTTAAATAAAAGAAATGTATTGAAGAGTCCTATAAAAAATGAAACTCTTCATGTACTTAGACACATTCGTTGAGGAGTTCTATTAGAACTAGAAGTTTTTTTTGTACTTTGACATCTTCACTGAAGAGTCTTGTAAATAATTAGGAGTTTTCTAACTTGAGATAAACTATCATTCTCAAATCTTTTAGAGTTATCTTATTCCCTTTTCTAGAACTTTATTTTCCAAAAGATTGAGAAAATAAAAGTATGAATTACCGAACTCTTTTGAATTCTCCACAAAAAAAGAAAAAAATTTCTTATATTTTTTCCAGATCTGTGGATGGTGAAAGATAAGAAGTTCCCCTTTTCTTTTATTCTCGGCTTGGCTAACTGCAAAAGGTAAACATTGAGGGTTGCGAGGGAGATGGCTGCAACAATGGTCAATCACCATGAGGGAGAGAGAGGGACAACGCTTCCAACGGTTGGCTGTAGCAGTCGTTTCTCTTGTCCATTACGCCATGTTCACTTCTTTCACAATTCTTGCAAGTGCTAAAGTTCAAGGTTTATTTGGGTAAGAGTGTGAGCAACATAGCTTCAGAGTTATGTGGGTTCATCACTGTGCTTTCCAGAATTGTAGTGTTGCATTGTACTAGAGAACTTGATCCATCTTTATAGACCTGGAAGAAATACCCACATATGGCACAAAGCAGATTGGTGGGGGTCTTCTTTTTCGTAGATGCGTTGTCGGCTATTTACAACAGAGAAGGAAGAGAGGAGTTTGGCTGACTCTTCCCCTTCTTTTTCGGTAATCCGCAGCGAGGGCGAGTGGTGTTCGTCGACAGTTGTGGAGCGTTTCTTCTTATCAAACTGGGAACTCCTCTTTGATAATTATGGATTCAAATCCAAATTGAAATTTACCAAACATTGGTTCATTGTGGGGTTAGATTGTACCCAATCGTGGGTCTTGTCAATTGGAGGAGGAATAGAGGCAAAGGAGAAAGGCTTGTGTGCAAGTGCATGCCCATTTTTGTTATGTTCCACCACCATTTTGAAATTTTTTTGTTGAATCCAAAGACATTTGGGCAGCCATTTTAATCGCATTTCTTTGCTAATTTGCAGATGAGCTTTTCTGTCTTTGTTTCGTATCCGGATCTCATGGGCTCTAAGAAGATATATGGTAGTAGTCATTTCTCTTATGATGAGGAACCTTTGTACAGTCAAGGAAGTTCCATTTCTCATTTTGGAAGATTCGTTCCTAGCTTGCTTAACTTGGAGAACATGGAGGCATTTTCGAAATGGATTGAGATTAACTGCTATTCCTTTCCCAAAGTAGTGCATGTAAGATTGGTTGATCCACGGACTGGCAAAGAACCTTGCATCGATCTTGTCAATATTTCACCCCGTCAATATCTCTTTGTGCTTCAAGTTCTCCATGCCTAGGTTATTCAAAGAAGTGCTTTGTGAAATGGGATGTGCCCCTGCTCATTGTTTTGCGAATGTGTACAGGGCAATCATGCGTTTCTCCAATCTGAGTAATTTTTTTGGGCTTGACTTCACCAAAAAAGAATTTCTTTTCTTTTTTGAGGTGAGGGGGTATAGTGATTATGCTCAGCTTAGAATACAAAATGTCAAATTTTTTGATGAGTTCAGCGACGGTGACCATGAATGGAAGGATACTCGCTGAGCTCATCAAAAAGTTTGACATTTTGTACTCTAAGCTGAGCATAATCACTATGCCTCAAATGAAATTTTTGGTCAAGTCAAGCTTGAAAAAACTACTCAGATTGGAGAAACACATGATTGCCCTGTACACATTTGGGGAACATTGAGCAGGGGCACATCCTATTTCACAGAGCACTTTTTTGAAGGACCTAGGCATGGGGAACTTGAAGCGCAAAGAGATAATGAAGGGGTGAAATTTGATGGTTCTGTTATTTTTGATAAACTTTGCCACTCCCTGTGTCAACCAATCTTACATGCACTCCTTTGGGAAAGGCGAAGCGCTTATTTTCAATCCATTTTGAAAAGGCCTCCATGTTCTCCAAGCTAGGAACGAATTCCCAAAACGAGAAATTGAACCTCCTTGACAGTACAAAGGTTCCTCATTATAATAGAAATGAACACTTTTCTAAAGGCATTGTTCTAACTTTGGCATCAGAGTCCCCATGGCAGACAACACATCGGTGTCAAGAATTAATTTCTATCTTATGCACATTGCTTCGCGTGATTCGGTGGAAATTTGCATCCACACATACCCATTCGCCGTTAGAGGTATGGTGGAAAGTGGGGATGATCGATCGTATGATTAGGTTGGGTAGACTGGTTTGTACAATGTACACTAATTATCCTGATTTGCATTCCAAATTTTTTTTTTTTAAAATTTTGCAAAAAAAAAAGTTCATGTTCACTCAACGGAAACTGAAGATCATATATAATTAATGAAAAGGAAAGCAAGCAAAACACATGGAGTCGTCTAACACCTCAAAAGAACCTCAGTTTAACCCAGGCATCATCCATTCCAACTCAAAAAGCTCTTAAAAATGCCTCCAAGATAAACTTGCCCATGACAATGAAGAATGAGAGGTTTCAACCTCTCAGATCTGAAGCACGTCACTCCTCTTTAGAAATTAATATTCTTTCTGCTACGGAAAGAAACCTCTTTAGAAGATCTCCTATCGAAAAGCACAGTCCACATAACAAATGAAACTCTTGCCCAAACCAATTTCTTCCAAACCAGTTTCTGGAAACTTTTTAAACTAACCCATAATATAAGAAGAAACTGTAACCCTTTTTTTCCTTATCCTCATTCCACTCCTGCTTATTTCGTTCTCCTTGTAAATGGACATCTACCAAATTTAAGGATGTCAAGAATCACTTTACTCCCCAATAGATAAGGCTGCCCTACGATGATATAGGTTCCGAGCAAAACGCTCATTGTCAATAGAACTTAGCTCTTCCACTGAAGCATTCATGACCATTCCAAGCAAGCTAACTTTATCTTTATTTTTTGGGGAAGCTGGAGTTTCTTGATCATTTGTATTTGGGAAAATAACCATGACAGTTTTGCATGCTTTTGTCCGTTTAGTGGTGTTTTAATATGTGATTTGGCAATCGCGTTAGGGTCATTGTTAAGCATTGAGGGGAAAAAATTATTTCCTAAAGTGGTCTTATGGTAGTAAAAGGAAATATGTAGTTTTAAATGAAACTATATTTGTGATCAGTCTGATCACTGATTATGGATCACTGAGAGAAGCTAGATGGGAACTTTAGAGAGTTTGCAGGATATGTATCTTTTAGATTTTGGGGTGCTTTTGGGCTGCATATCTATGAGTGTGTTTTGTGTAATCCTGTTTCCAATCTCCGTCGAGCATGTCGTCTTTGATTGGTGGGGTTGGGGGTAAGAGAGAAGTCTGTATTGGATGGGTGTGATTTGCCTTCGGGCTTGATGAACTTTGAACTTTCAAGTCCATGAGTCTGGCTGCAGTGCAAGCCCTGATTCTCACTCCAGTAGGAGGACAAGCCAAACATAGTCAAAGTAAGATGGATTCTTATAACTATTCCCAATTAGAACTTTTTTCTTGCAACCGAAAACCTAATCAAGAGGAGCAATGTGATGACTGACATATTCAATATTTGTTAATCAAGTGAAGGATCTATTGATCACACTTCGTTAACTTTCCCATGCACAGCATCCATTTAGGTTGTACTGCTATATTCCTTCAACTGTCATAGAGTATTTCAATTCAGGTCACCACTTACTCTCGCAAGTGGCATAGCAGTGATAACCTCATGGGTCATGTCTGGGTTAGTACCAGAATTCCACATGCAGTATTCTGGAAGATGTGGATTGAAAGAAAGGAACATTAGATGTTTTGAGTGTGCAAAAAATAGATGTAAACCAACTGCAAATGGTATTAGTCACTATGTGCATACGGGGTAATACTTGGGTCCTTAATGACATTGCTTTTGATGCGTGGATAGATTCATCAAGGTCTTCAGCTCACAATGTGGATGACGTCAGTTTCTGTCTCACTTCATCTCTTTTGTGATTAATGCATATCTCTATTTTACTGTATATATATGTTCAAAGTAAAATGGATTCTCAGGAAGAATCACTTGGCCCTTACGGGAAGCAGACGATGTTGATATTTCTTCTGAATCGGTGTTAGTTAGCAATATAATCACCTGGTGCGACCTGCTGGGTGTGGATCAAGTGGATCCAGATTATTCCGAAGAAGAATTGGGGCTCCATGTACTGGTTCTTGTCGGAGGGTAACAACTCGCAAGAGCCGGGATGTTGATATGGTAGTAGTTTTATGCTTTTTTGGTGATTCCTTAAGGCCTGTCATAAGGTATCTGGGAGTTTTTAGCTTTTCTTTTTGGGTTCATTTTCTGTTCTCTTTTTGGGTTTCACTGTAAACGTCCTGCCTTTTTCAATTAATTTAAACCTTCAATAAAAATAGATAGATTCATAAACACCATAGACATCTTCATTTGTCAATTATTGAAATCTTTGACGTTTCATCTATATATGGCAGATCTGAATTGACTCAGACTACTTATGATGAATTATGATGTTAGGCGTTTATGGTTTGTATAGGAAGGTAATACAATTTATTTTCCGACTTCAGATGATATGATTTTGTTACCACCGTGCAAGTTAAAGTCTACTGATGCTGAGATTCATTAGAAAATTGAGTTTTATCTCTGCTTTTTTGTAATTTTCATGTAAAAAACTGGAATGGATTTGAGTTTTTTTTTAGCATTTTTTTATGCCTTGCCTTACCCAAGTGTTTTTCTTGCAGTGGTCCATTAAGGTTTGATTGGGATAGAAGTACTAAATCCTGGGTATACCGGCGTACTAAAGCAAATTTGTTGCAACTTTTTGAAAGCGAATTGGAACAATTGTGTGGTACACCCATCTGTCTTTCATAAACTCCTTTGATCTACTAATGAAGTGTTGTGCGCTCAATGTTTCTTTGGAAGTTGTCAAAAGCACCACGTTTTGTTGTAAGATTCAACGAGTAAAGTTATTGTTTATTATAGTAAAGTTATTGTTTATTATCACGTTCGTTAATTTTTTTAAAGAATAAGAGCTTTAAGTTCCTGCATTATGCATAAAGAAGTTCTAGTGTTTGATAAAAGACGATATATTATCTGTATTGTTTGATAAAGATAACAAGTAGTGTATATGCAAACACAGATTGTGCAATTGTTCCTAAACTGTGCATTGATGTCTATTTATCCTTGTCTGTATGTCAGAGTGGAGACTTCTTTACAGCATGGTGACTATATTTTAAAAATTCCCTCTTCGTTTTGCTTGAATGTTTCAACAGTATTACACGTATTCTTCTTGAGATACCTTCACAACCATCTAAATTCTGTCATTTATTTGGTTTGTTGAACCACAAGAGCGATCCAAATGACCAAAAACGACAGGCCAACTATTAGAAGATTTAGTTAGATGGTTCAAGATTCAAATTAGATACCCACACAATGGAGCTCAAGATGACTCTATTATCACCTCTTTGCTAACCTAATGAAACTTGCTCTGTGTTTGTAACTTTTATCTGGTTGCTGACACTATGTTTTGTTAAACTGTACTTAACATATTATTTGTTGCTTGATATGCCAGTTAGCTTCCTTTGTTCTGTAGATCAGCAAAAGATGGTCCTTTTAATGGAGATTTGTACTTGGACTAAACAACTGGGTGGTTCATTTCAATGGAGATTTGTTTGCAGATGATCGCATCAGTTGTGGACTTCATAAAACTATGAGAATGATTTTAGTTACTGAGATAAATTGAAGAAAAACTCTTGAAATCATCAGGTAAAAGAAATGTCCGCATGGTCAGTGGTCTTAGTTTAGACAATCCATGCATTTTCTCGTTTATGAAAACCTTTTTTAGTCTACTTTACGATTGCAAATGCAGTGTCATGGTTGCTGCCGAGGTCACAGGCTGTTAGGATATTTAACATGCGGCATTACCCATTCGTGGTGTCTGCAAGTTGCCCATTGAATAAGTGAGCATGACAAAGGTGTTTTCATTGTGTCATGGTGGTTAGTAGGTAAATTATCAGAGGGGAGATTTTGTAAAAATCCTGTTGTCATTCGATACAAAAAATGCGAATGTATATTGAATTAGATGGTAAAGTCTCACTCATCATAAATGTCAGTGCCTTATCTAAAATGTACAAAATACAAACCTTATCTAAAACGCATAAAATTCAACCTAATGATAAGCTAAAATGAGCTTTCTTTAATACACTCTTTAATCAATTGCGTATAAGACTCTTTGACCGACGACCGCCCTGCCTTCTCCTCTCTTCTGTCTCCTTCCCTGTATGTTTAATTCATTTCCCTTTCATGCCATCGCCACTCGCCATCAACAACCCCAACTCTATTTTGGTTGCTTTAAGGAAAAAACTTTATTTAAGTATTTTCTCGAGATGAATTCGTATATTGAGATCTCGTTTTGTATTTTTATTTATAGAATTTTTCTGAAGATACATAAAAAAACTCGATCCATTAGGTTTTTCCTCAAGATACAGGTTTTTATGTCGAGGTTCATCTGTGGGTTATTATTTGAAGGGCATTTTGATAGGGAAAAATAGCAAATAACCTAAATTTTTTTTAAAACATATAACTTTACATTTGAAATTAATTTTTGCCCTTTAACTTTATATACCAATTTGATTTGTTTATCATATATTTATCTTTTATACTCATACAAAGTAGCTTGTTGGATCTATTTTCCTCCCTAACAAATTAGATGGAGTTTTGTTTAGCAATTGATGTTTTGTATAAATTTATGCATTGTTCGATTAAAATTTTTATTTTTATTTTTTATGTTAGCGTAATTAATTATTATATTATTATTATTATTTAACTAGGATTCATCATTCCGCCCCCTTCAACAAAAATCATGGCTCTGTCACTGCTCTCTTAATTTCTATTTCAGAAACAACAACCACCGCCACCACCCCGCCTGCCAGTCACACCACCCTACCACCACCTTTCCTCCCTTTCTCTTTTCCTTTGTTGTTGTTGTTGTTCTTCTTCTTCTCTGCTTCTCTTATCTTCTTCTCCACCACCGACGACACCATTCCGCCTCGCCTCATTTTCTTATTATCTTTTTCTTCTCTCTTTATCTTCTCTTTGATCTGGTTATTTTTTTTGCCCTCGAGCAGATTTGTACGAATGGGGGTTTGCTCGAGGGCAGAAAAATAAAAACAGATGAGAAAAAAAGGAGGCGGAGCGGAGTAGCCGACGATGGAGAAGAAAAGAAGAAGAAGAGAGGAGAAGAAGATCTCGAAGAAAAAGAAAAAAAAGAAAAAGAAAAAAAGAATGAGGGGTGTGTTCGACGTGAGGTCGGGGCGAGGCGAGGTGGTACAGTGGTGTTGTTCCCTAAGAGAGAAGAGAGGTGGTGGTGGATTTTTTGTTTATATTGATAGCGTCATTCAGTAAGTGATAGTGTGCTTTAGAAAGTAGGAGTGGTGATGTTCTTTAGCGAAAGTGGTAGTGTCTAAAAAGTCGTTGCTTTCCAACTTGTGTGCTTTGTTTTAAAAAGCCCATTGAAGTGTGCCCCACTTTCAACCTCAAATTCACTTTTGAGTTTGAAGTCGAGATATCCATCAGAGAATACTATGGGTTTGTTTGGTTGCATAGGAATTAGACATGAAAATTGTTTCATAAATTTGATTTCGAGACTTTCCCCCAAACTTGGATTCTTATGAGTAGTGAGAAAACTATCTTATGAAGAATCAATTTTCTGTCAGTAAATAGACAATCAAATAGTGAAAATCTATGTAACAAGATAAATGAATTTCATTTTCCAAAGAAAATAACTAACCAAACATACCCTAAAACCTCTTCAAAGTATAGAGAGCAAAAACGTGAGGAACCAGAAGTTTGCAACTAGGGTGATAGTGTCACAATTTGTTAAGGTTTACATGTACTCGGGGGAATAGATGATTCACCCAGATCGTGCTACGTTAAGTATTTTCGAAGTCAAATAGGCTCTTATTAAAGTAAACTCACGCTCAGTACTCAGCAGCATATACATACTGATGCTTGGAATCCAGTTCCAAATAGGCCTTGGCCCATTGAGAAAATTCTCTTCACAATCCTCCTCTCTCACGCACGCACGCACCGCTTCCCTCCTGAACGACCCGATCCCTACCAAACGAGCCTCCATCACTCACGTCATCTTCGACATGGACGATCTCTTGATCGGTAATTTCATCAAACACTTCATCTTCAACTCCAAAAACTTTCACTATCTCTCTCTTCATACTTAATTCATTGATTTCGCATTGTTGGTTGTAGAAACTGAGAACTTTTATATAGACAAGTGCAAGAAGTTATATTGGCGAGATATGGGAAGACTTTTGATTGGTCACTAAAGGTGAAGATGATGGGGAAGAAAGCGCTTGAATCAGCGAAGGTTTTCGTCCAAGAAACTGGAAGTAGTGATTCTTTGAGTGCCGAGCAGTTTATGATTGAGAGAGAGGATATGTTGCAGAGTTTGTTTCCAACTTGCAAACTAATGCCAGGTTTGATTCACACATTTGTGTGTATTGAATTTTGTTTTATACTTGTTGTTGAACTATGCATTGACATTGAAATTGAATAGTGTTATTGAGCCATTTTAGAGGGTGTTTGTTTTTCGTTCTAATAGAGTAGAAGTCTTAATAAGAATAAGAAGTGGGACGCCCTGTTCGGGGTGTTTGTTTTTACTTTTTAGTTATGATCGGAAGTTCAACTTTTGATTTGAGTAAACAACGGGTGAGTCACTTAGCACTTAGTGCTTAATGAAAATTCATTCCATTAATAGCCTCACAATAAATTACTACTTTTCGACCCCTCTTCTCCACCTCCTCTCTATCATGCGAGCAGGGGCGCCACTGCCACCGGAGATCTCCATGGTGTTTCGGGGAGAGAAAACAGGTGGATAAGGAGAGTTAATGTTAGTGATTTTTTGTGGCTGTGGGAGTTGTGGACCGTGGTGATGGTAAAAAATGTCAAAAAACCTTCAAATCAGTACCTAAAAACAAACAGCTTCTAATCAACAAACAGTTGATTCAAAAGCTCATTCAAAACCTCCAACTCCAAAGTTAGCTTCTGAACACTTCAAAAAATACCACCTTAGTCTATGATTGTGTTAAGTGGTTTTTGATCTAAAGATGTATATTGTAAGGAATTCGAATAAAAAACCACATTGAAATTTAGGTAAATGTAAAAAATTGATGGTGGATAATGCAGTTTGATTTATATGAAAATGAAGTTTGTGAGCGTAGATGATAAAAGACAGCGTCAAAGCAAGGGCAACATATAATAAAAACTGTGGTGCTTAGGAGTTAGGACACACTAACCTGAGTTTTGTGCCATGTTCAATGCTCAAGGCATTTGTGCCTTAGACATCCTGTACCTTAACAATTCATGCATGATCGCGAGGTTACGAGCACAACTTTTAAACATATGAATGCATTGTTGGTTGTTCAACTTAAAGTATGTTATCACGACTGATGAATAAATTCATAGTTATGCTATTGTTTTGCCTAGATATTTGGTTTCCGACCTCCTAATATGATAAGTGGTTTCTCCCTCCCTTTCATTGTTAGTTGTTCAACTTAAAGTATGTCATCACTAATGATGAATAAATTCATAGTTATGCTATTGTTTTGCCTAGATATTTGGTTCCGACCTCCTAATATGATAAGAGATTTCTCCCTTTCTACCTCACATAAATGCAGCTTTCTGTAAGGAAGAGGGATATAAACAGGATTGAATGAATAGAACAAGTTGGAATTGATTGTTTTAACTATGTAAATAACCCTAGCAGTCTAGCACTTCATTATATTATAATTATTATTATTGGTGTTGTTTGTCCAAAAATGCATTCACAAACTCTTCAAGAATATCTCAGAGGAACTATGTCCCCTTCCCTTGTATTTCTTGATTCCACATGTAACACATCAAAGAAATTTCTACATGTGTGAATGGTTTGCTAGTTGCTTTAACAAGCTATTATTCGTAAGATGAGTCTATTAAAGGATAGTTGATGATCTATATGTGGAGTATTATCTGTTTTTAACAGATATCCAATAATCCTTCATTACACGAGTCACGAGTGTCTTTGTAGCATACCATCCTCCCTAGGTTAACCAAGAGTACCAAATTTGTGATACACTTATTTTAAATAATCTGTGGAGCAACCAGCTCACCAAATGGTTCCATGGTCTAGTGGTCAGGACATTGGACTCTGAATCCAGTAACCCCAGTTCAAGTCTCGGTGAACCTCTCTTTCCTTTTTATTTTTCGTCTTCCACCCTGATTGGGAAAGAAAGGGTAATCTGGTCACATGAGAGGTTAAACTTTGGAGTGGCTGAAGAAGAGAAAAAAGCGTTTGTTATAAAAAAAAAATTAAAGCTAAAAATCCCAAAAGTAGCTACCAATGTCTTTTACGCGAACCTTTTTTAAATTCAGATATTTTTTTAGAATCCATAGCCACTTATTTGGATCCGGACGGTTGTCAGATTTTATCCATACCATTTTATGCTATCTCCATCATATAAATCCATAACCATTTCTTGCCTTCTTTGCCACTTTTTTTTCCCTATTTAACTCTATACTTCTGTCCAAAGGTATATGTTAACTTTGTTTTTTGTCCAAAAATGGGAACAAAAAGATGACTCGTTTTGGAATGGAAGGCATGGTTTACTAACCATTCGAGATCTTGATTCGGTCCTGATGTTGGATCTCTTAAACAATCTTAGAATCTGAAAGTGTCAATACATTCAACTTGATCTGTGAGATGTTACTTCTTTTATGTGTTTGTGCCCTGGAACAACACTCAAAGCTCTGGATGAGTATGAATAACATCAAATCACATCATATGTTTGCCTAACTGCGAAAGTATAGTAGCCAGGGAATTGTGCTTATTTGTGGACAAACCTCAAACAGTGAAATCATATGACTGCATTGTCGTAAATTATTTATACCTATTAGCTGTTTCTGTGAATGAATTTATCCATCGTAGCGGATCAAAGTGTCAAAAAGTTTAAATGTAAAGCTTCCTACATGAAGTATATATATTACAATTGTTCTTTAATAAGTTTTGTTGTTTTTGGGTATGTTTTAGAGTTGATCAACTAAACAGTATGTTGAATTTTTTCCTTTTTCAGAGGGATATATCCTTGCACTAAAACCAGTTTACATATTTGTTGAATAGTACTTCGGGAGTTTTGACAGACGATACAGATCTTTCAAATTGTGACATGTATGCCATGTGAATCAAACTCTTAGAGAGTTTGAATTCCATTATAAAGTTGTTCCGCTATTCAAATGGTTAGTTGAACTGTTTCTTTGGTAGTGATTGTTTCAAGTGTTGTATTGTAACTTCTTATATGGTCTCAGTTCAGTAGTTTTATTTGTTTATCTTACCTTTACAGGAGCAAGTTGTTTGATTAATAATCTTCATGCCAATGGAATACCTATTTGTGTGGCAACAGGGTAACATTTTGTACACTTATCTTATATGTTCACTTTTTTGCTTGAAAGTTTTTTTTTTTTTTTTTTTACCAATATATCATGCCATGCTCTTCTGATACTATGTACTTGTAGAATTGAAAAAATGTTGTGTCTTTTTGCAGTTCTCCCAAACAGCATTTTGCATTGAAAACACAAAACCATGGCGACATTTTTTGAATGATGCATTATATAGTTATGGGTGACGATCCTGAAGTTAAAAAGGGCAAAGCCATCACCAGATATTTTTTTGGCAGCAGCAAAACGATTTGAGGTATTAATGTTCTTGAAATTGTGAATGTTGGCCGAAACCTGTGATCTGCAGCTCTGATGGACAGTTGTAACTACTGTCAAGCAATTCAAAATTATTTATCAAGCTTTCCTTCAAGTTATCCGGCATCAAAATAACTATACTTTTTAATTGTTTAACGATTTCAGCCTTCTTCTAGGAGGTCGTGTGGATCCTCAAAAGATTCTTGTGTTTGAAGATGCCCCTGCAGGAGTTGGTGCAGCTAAGAGTGCTGGGATGTAAGTTTTGATCTTTGCATACTCTTTATCTGTGTTTGCAGTATCTCATGGTCATATAGTAATTTTGTTTTACTTATGTTTCATAAATAAAGTTGAAACACAGAGAACACAATGTATACTTTCTGCGAATGGTAGCATTTGTTCTACATAGAAAAATGAAATAGCTTGTGAAATTTAAAGTTGCCTTCTGGTTTTAGTTGCCTGCACAAGTTTTCTTAGAGCATCCACAATAAGGAAAGGGAGATTTGGGCCTTCCTAGCATTGGTTATTATTTTTTTATTAGGTAGTAAGTCAGGCGAACCTCCCAAATCGAGCCCTTCCCAATCTGCATAGCAGGAAAGGTTGCTTGGGGCATTGACTTTGGTCAAGCAGCCTTCCATTAGCCGCGCAGCCTATGGATAGCCACTTGATCACATTCAAAGCCATTGTTCAAATGTTGTTTTAATGTTGAGAATTATAACAACAGTATTTAAGTTTCATTATTGATGTTGAATGGTGTGTGCAACCTTTCATAGGCCTGCACGGGTAATGGAAGGCCACAAAAGGGTCTGCTATGCCCCTCTCTGCAGGCAAGCTTGCGGACCACATTCTTGTGTCCAGTAGGCCCTAGACCCAAATGGGACTTCCTAATGACATAGGCATTAATGGTGTCAGAAGGTAAGCTTCCCAAGACATCTGCAAATGCTTATTGTGGATGCTATTGATGTTAGTTCAAATATAGATCTGCCCGTACTAAATTACTAATGATCTTTAGATCCGTCAATTTCATGCATTTGCTCTGGAAACTGCATATGGGTTTTTTGTTTTCCCTTGTATAAGAACATTGATATGAGTATGAAAACCATATAGATAAGTCAGACCCAGAAGTTAAATCAAAATCTGAAAATGATTCCCAGTTCATCAACTAATATGGTCGTGAAACAAGTCAAGAAACATAATAGATTTCTTAAAGAATAAATCAAATGAATTAAGGAAAGGTGTTATGAATATGTTAAGTTAATGGGGTAGTAGTTTCTATATACTCGTAAAAAGCAGAGTAGCAGTTGCATCCACGGCTTACTTTTGAATGCAATAAAAAGGTGGTTTAGTTGCACTTTGATCCGCGCCCCCCCCCCCCAAAAAAAAAAAAAAAAAAAAAAATCCAAAAGTTCAACAAAGAAGAGTCGAAATGTCATTCTCCTCTCACACTGAAATTGCAGTATCATCCTTCTCTCATCAAAAAAATGAAGCAGTTAAGATTATAAATGACCATTTGCACAATTTTGAGAGAAAATATGAGTTCTTCAACCTCAAGTTCTCTCCTCTCTCTCCCTCTTTATTTCCTTTCCTCTCTCTTGTCCCATATTTCCGTAGAAGATTCTCTGAAAACTGAATACAGCTAGAAGCCTAGAATAACTTTCCCTTTCAGAACATTTTAGTTTTATATCTGAAAGTTGAAGCCTCTAACAGCTGTTCAAAGCTTTTGACACTTGCACTTGATTGTGCACTCTCATTTGTATGTTATAACTGAATGTTGGCTTTAGTTTCTTTGCGGCCCCTCGTTCTATCGTTCAACTATACTGCCTTAAGCTCATGCGCTAGTATGAGCTAAAACCCACTTTCTCTGGACCAATTTGATCATGTGCATGTATGCAGTTATGGTACCAGATCCAAGGCTGGATACATCTTATCTTTCTGCTGCTGACCAGGTCCTAACCTCCCTACTTGACTTTAATCCAAGCGAATGGGGTTTGCCTCTTTTCGAAGAAGCTGTAAATTAAACTTATAATTTCACTAGATTCATCAAAACAATTTGAAAGCCTTATGTTTTTAAAGAGTTAATATTAGAAACAGTTCTATTTGAAATTAGCTGAAAGGTTTTCATTTGCATAGACATATTTTATCACTGGTGACATCTTATAAGGGGTTTATTTTTTACTTTATTTTATTTTTTTCTTATTAGCGGGTTTACGAGGATTACAAGTTGTATTGTATTATTTATACTGTGCCTGATGCTTTTACACTGTTACATATATACTGTTTCCTTCTTTGTTTCTCAAAGCTTCTGCAATATTGTCAACAACTACCACAAAATCGAGGATTGAACGTATAAATTTCCTTAACATGCCCACTCCACAAAAACACAAGATTGAAAAAAGTTAGGCTTGAAGTTGAAAAAACCACACGTGTGAATCAGTTCTATTACAAAACTTTTTTGATATTAACACTTAAGATTTGGTCGTCAGACAGGTTCTCATATTCCCTCATGGAATTGCCTAACTTCGTGGAAGACTGTTTTGTTTCCATATCGACTGAAAGAAGTCCATGTACTTGGTCGACTCCACGATGCACCTTATAGCATTTCCAATAGTCTAAATGACCATACCGAGCTTGTACATTGTGTTTTTTCTCTAATAGTAATGTCTAAATTTTTGGAGGACAACATTTTAAGTGTTCGTTCTAATTCTTCTGGTGTTAGAAGATGTGGATGATAAAATATACATTGGTACTTAAAAGGCCCATCTGATACTTCAATAATACCTGAAAAATGTCTAAACTATGAGTTTATACATAAGGATATATAAGGCATTTTATCCAAAATATATAAGAAATGTGCACTGCTGTGGAAAATTTTGTTTATGATGTTCTTACATTCAGGGGATCTACTAAGGGGCAAAGGGAGGTAGCTGTCCTCCCTCAACTTTCAAAATATTTTTAGTAAATACTTTGCCTTGCAAAAAATTTGTATATTATAATATGATAATTGTTCATTCAAATATTTCTATGCGTCTCTATTGGTATAGTGGTTGGAAGTTTAACATTTTTTATAAATGACCCAAGTTCGATACTCTTAAAGCTCGCATAATTTTATTTTTTTAACTGCAATTTTATTAGTAATTGCAAACATAAAAAATTGTTTAATTTAATAAAACTTTATTTTCGGTTCTCTTGAAACGTATAATTTTGTTATTGCGATTGACAATTCCTATCTGTCATTATGACCTGTCTCCTATTTTTTTTTAATCCAATTTTATATATAATTGCAATCATTAATAAAATGAATTGTTTAACCACAAGTGATATAAAGCCTCCAACAAAAAAAATATTTGATATTAATATCTAAAATTGGATGCTCCATAAACCATTTTTTTTCTCTATGAAATTGAAGTAGGGTCTTATTATGTTTGTAAATTTCATTTTTTTTTAAATTTCAACTAGATATTTATCTTAATTATTTTGTGATTTTAGCTATATATTCTAGTTACTACACTCATTTGCCTTTACTAAGATTATCGATATTGTGACATTATTTTGGCTTAAAATTGGACTACGCTGGATTCAATTTGACATATGCAATGTATTTATGATAGTTGTATTTTCTTTATTAGTTACTAACTCGGGTAAGAAATTTTTTTTTGCTCCGCATTTGATATCTACTATTATCAACTAATAATTATATATCATTTCGCCTTCCTCCGACTAAAATCTTGGATCCGCCTTTGCTTACATTCTTGGCTATTGAAAATGGTGTATGTTTCAATTTCTTTGAACGTGTGTTCTAAAAACTCATGCATCAATGTTTGAATTGGTTGAGGACTTTTACCTAACGAAAGAACCAGTTTAGTTGAGGATTATTTCAGAACAAAATTTATCCGTGGTCTAATTTATTTCAATGAAATTCACATAGGGCTGATATGTGGTGCAAACCATTTATCTTCGAAGTTCAAATTAAACAAAAAATTCCGCTTGATTGCCAAAATAAGATCCCTTTGGAGATGGAAAAGAACACCAAAATTTACATGAAATCATACATTAACATTAGGTTGAAAGGTCAAAACATTTGATAGCTTCCTCGAAATGGGATTATACGTAGTTTAGGTTCATCATCTTCCTTGCTTGTACATAGAGGAGAAGATCGTCCTCCATGTCTTCATAGGCAATAAGGTGACCAGGAATGGATAATTAGACAGATCAAGTTCATGATCGAATGGTCGGATATCACCACCAACGTCACCTGCATCAACAAACATCTGACGTAGAGCCTTAGCAAGGCTATAGTAGTTTGCATGCTTGTGAAGGCCAATACGTTGGCAGATGGAACGCCCTTCAAGCACTACAGTCACTTGTTGGACTACTGATGAGACAATATCATCCTCAATGCCTGGAAAACCATGGTGTTTACGATGAGACATTGTTGTTGTACCCAACGCAGTTTGGCGTAGAACCCGGCGGAGTTGAACCTTTGGTCATCCATTGTGAGGGAGGATGATCTCCTCTTCATTGAGTACAAAGACATGATAGAGTTTACAGAGGTTTGGTGAGTAATGTGGGTTGGGAGGGGAGGAGAGGTATGAAGGAGAGAGAGAGAGAAGAGAGGGGCTTGTTTGATGAAATACTTAGCAACCAGCACAAGTGTGTGTGTGAGTTAGAGGATGTTTGCTTGCAAGTGCAAAAGATGGTGGTTTTAATATTGCTCTTTTCTTTATTTTGCATTGTGATTTTGTGCAACAAGGTGTACTAGGCTGGGAATTTAAGATCGAAAAATCGAATTGAATTGAGGACCGACCCGGCCCGGATCGGTCAATCCAGTCTTTAAATAATTTTTTTTTTACCTTAGGTCCGATTTTTAAGCCTGGCCCGAAAATTTTGGTTTCGTCCTCGGTTCCAGCTTTCCAAAACCGCCTATTAATAAACGGCCCGACCCGAAAATTTAAAGAAAAATTAAATATCCTATTTTTCCAAAGCGCAACCTAAACTTTATCCTCCAACACCAAAACCCAACTCAAACTATACCTCTCTAACATCAAAAGCCCAACCCAAACTATCTTATTCCCCTCCAGCATCAAAACCCAACTCAAAAGTCAAAAGTAACTCAAAGTTCAAAATCTACTTTTCTCTCTCTTCTTCACAGACCGTGGATCCAAAGAACACCCAAACCACCACATACCCATCTTCCGACTTTACTCCCCTTCAACACCCTAATTTCATCCCTCAAAATCTCACTCTCACAATCAAATTCCTCGCTTTCGATTGCCTTGATTCACTCTCTCATTGTTTTCGTTCTCTTGCAAAAGCTTATTACGAAATGATCATGTCAATCTCCACGTTTTTTTATAGACCATTTTAAGCAAATCAATGTTTCAGGAAATGGGTATGAGGCTTTGGATAAAAAGCTTGAGGAATCACATCAAATGTTGGATTTTGTTAATAGGTTTTATGGAGATTTGGAGAGAAGTATGTACATCACCACACTAAGAATGTTGGGTTGTAGGCACAGTGTTGAACCCCTCATTCCTCATCTTTGTTTCAGTTCTTCAGCCACCACCAAAACCCGAGAACCGGCTCGAATTCTCGGCTACCCGGGACTCCGGTTAACCGATCTCACCGATCCGAGCTCGATCCTGAAATTTCATTTTTTAAAACCTCGGTCCGATCCTCGGTTTTGGCAAATCTGCCCGATTAACCAGACTGGCCCAACCCTAAGGTGTAGTGTCATAAAATATGTCATCTCATTTTGATCAACCCATTGATTATCATTTTACCTTCTCTTCGCACCACTCATAAAAATCACAATTATCTTGTTCTTCTCTCATCCTCTATTCTCAACAATAACAACCACAACAACAACAACAACAGCAACAACAACAACAGAAACAGTATGGAAGTGGGTAGTAAGGAAGAGGGCGATCGATTGTAAGGGATGGTGAGAGACGACCGGCGTCGACGAGAGATAGAGAAAATGGAGTGACAACCACTGTCGCCCCTTCTCCATCTTTTTTCTTCTCCTTCCCCTCTCTATCTTCTTCTTTTCCTCCTTCCCCTATTCCATTTTTCCCACTATCTCTTATTCTCTCACACTCTCTCAGCCCACTTCTATTATTCTCCCACTCTCTCTTCAACCGTCACCTCTCTCCCTTCCTCCTCCTTTCCCATTGACTCTGATATTTTTTTTAGCCCTTGCAGCAACCGGTGCGAGTGGGGAGAGGGAAAAGAAAAAAAGAGTCGAGGGGAAGGAGAAGAAGAAGAGGAGAGGGACGACGACGGATCGAGGTCGAGGTCGAGGTCGAAATCCTGTAAAAGCTTCAGATCTTGTACTTCTTTGACTTTGTTTTCAATTTCGATTTGAGAAGATGGAGAGGATATGTGAGGGGTGCTTTAGGGGTGCCCCCGGATGGGGAGGGAAGATAAGAAGGAGATCAGAGCAGAAGAAAGGTGGTGGTGAGAAGAGAGGAAGTTGGGAGGGGAGATGAAGCTTTCTATCGATTCAAATTTGGGAGCAGAAAAAGATTTAGGTTTTTCTTTTTATAGGTGGTATGAAAGAGAACAATGGTGTGGGACAGAAAATGCATGATATGAAAAAATAAAAATTAGATAGATAGTGTGAATAAGTGTAAGTTGTGATGCCAAATAGGCGTTACCATTTGTAATACATAACTAGGTTAGTCTGAAGCCACCTCCGTGGAACATAGAATGCGCAAGCTCGCATCTTTTACTCTCAAGTGGTCGGAAAGGATATTGCCAAGGTGTTTCTTAGCTGCACGGTTGACAATGCCTCATCTTCATCATAGCCATTGATTTTTAAGCTTGAAAGAAGTTTGATGTGGGGATCATCTTAATTTGTCTTGAATCATCTAAATTTGTTTATGAAAAAAGGTCTCGTAAAATAGCTGTTAACGAGTTGTCAAGTCATATGTACCTTACCCGCCTTATAGCAGATGAGTTAACGTTTTAATTAGTATAATGAAAGGGTAGTTGATCGAGAGACTTAAAATGGTGTGTGAAGTTTGATGCTGATTGAGCTTCGGTGCTTCGTGTGATTTTTGCTGAACTGAAAAGTGCGACAATAGTTGTGAATGGGTTTCTGATCAGCGCGATTGATCAGCCTGACATGCTCTTCTCAACTGGTTTCTTCCACACCCTTTCACATTGTTTTCGTTCTCCCCCTTGCGAATAGTGTTTCTAAAAAATAAATAAATAAAATTTCACGTTGCAATTTCTTTTCTTATATATGCAGAATAAAAATAAATATGTCTAACAAAATGGTATGTAACCAAGCGCTGGAAATTGGTGAGTTTCCAAATTCTATGAAACAAGTTCAAATCATTTACGTGAAAACAAAAAGAGGGATTAACACCCTTGGATTGTGCTTTGTGCATCAAGAACATTCAGGTGTGTATTTGATCACTACTTTCTTACAATACCAAAGTTAATGATACTCTGTTGGGATGATACATTGCTTAGCTCGTAATTCAAACATCAAATTCACCACCCAGCATTTAAACATGGTTTACAGATCCAATGAGAAAACCATCAATAACCTCATTATGAAGCTTATAATAGCAGGCATGATCGTAGGTCGTCTGTCCGTCATATGTGCCAACACGATACGTTTATCCTGCTGTCAGTGACAACTCAACTGGTTCGGTCTAATTTCCAAACACGATGTACATGCAAGAGCTCAAAATTTGTTGCATTTGCATCTTGCTCATCTCAATCGAATGTGATAGATATGAACCATATTAGCCTTCAAACAGGGAAACATTAGAGACAAATCACACATGCTGTAACTTTGGAATGAAGGAAAGATGCATGGTTCATGTAAAGAAAACCATCTCATATGTTCATCGAAAGAAGATTACTAAAGACATACGCTTTGTTGCATGCATGTTAGCGGAGTAAGTCTAGCCAGTCATGTTTGCTAGCATTTTTTTTGGTGTTTTTACACTATTTATCTATTTTCTTTAAAACACAACTACAAATACTATCTATAGAAGTAAAAGTGTAAAAAAACACTCAAAAAATGTCAAAAAAAACTAGCAAACATGGCTAGCTAGAATTGTTAATTGGCTAGAATTGTTGATGTTAGCGTTACAGTTCTACATTTTTAATTATATGTTTTGAATTGGGATCTTGAGTGTAAAATTCTTCAGTTAAGCTCTGCGGAAATTGAGAAACGTGAAACACATGCATTCGAAGCAAGCAGTGCTTATGCATTTCTGGATGCAGATTCACTCAACAGTTAGCATCACATTGTCACTATACAATAATGCACTGTACTAAGGTATAGGGCTGCAACTTGGGTGGGTTGTGGAGTAAAGCGAATGCCCAACCGGATCAATCGAGGGAGTCTTCATAATATGTTCATTTCGAAATTAAGCCAAACAAAAACCCTATAATTGCAGGATAAAATTTTCAATTTAGATGGGTTGGTTTGTAGACCAATTGTCACGCCCCGATTTTCAAGAAAAACAAAAATTCTAAAATTCATGTAGAATTATCCGTTTCCCCAAAACTCGGGACGTGAAATTCAATAACAACATAAACATTTAGCAGCAATGACAAAAATATAGTTTAGAAAATAGGAACAAACTAAATTTTTAACAAAACTCTAACCAGGAAAAACTGACGTCGCTAGCCCCACTAGCGGAACTCCCGTAACGCTGTTCAGAAGTCTCTAAACCTGAAAGGCTAATTGGCTACATTATCAAAGGAATGTACCCAAGAAGCAAAAGCTCACTTGGGTCAGCAATAAAGCTGGTGTGAGAAATTTTCATCCCAAAATCAATAAAATCGCACGTGATAAATATCAAGCTAAACATAAACAATACACAAACACACCAACAAGGAGTTCCTCAATGAGGCAAATGTGTCACGTAAGAAAACACAGTCCAAAGAATTTAGTTCCTCATCGAGGCCATCATATCATCATCCCAATTAAGTAAAAATACATGTACTTATACTTACCCTATAGAAGTCAACTATGGCAAGTCTGACCTGCAGAAAAATTAGTGAACTTGTCATCCTGCATGAAAAGGATTAGAAACCAATATAAACGTAATCTATTCATTTTTATTTGAATTTGTTTCATCTTTTAACGGATTGATCACTTAGACGATACCACATTCGCACCACCTCCGTGCCGAACATACATGCCCGTATGCCTCTCTCATATAAAGGAGGACTACTCCGTCATTCATGCCCAAGTGGGGACATCACATACAGGCATGCATCGCGGATACTCCTAACTATATGAGTATCAAAAGCCACTCTTGGGCTATCAATGCGCATAAACTCACGTCACATTTTTTACGGATAAATATCAAAGCCTATTTTAGGCATACAAATTCACCTCATTTCCGCAAGACTAACCCGAGGGTTATTTTAGTTTCTCTAATAGGAAATAGGTGCCCCAACTCCGCAAGACGACCCGCAAGTTATTTAGTTTCTCTAGTAAGAGAGGGAAAATAATAAACAAAAGAGGTGTGGTAGTTCTAAGTGATACAAGTCCAAGTGGTTTATATTTTCAGAAATCACGGTTTACCAATATCATTTATTTTTGATAATTCAAAATTCCTCCACAATGACATTTTGTCATACATAAATCAATTCACAATCGTATCCACCCACATTTTTGGGAAAAACATAGCATATTCATAAATCATGCTTTATAATAACACGGTGATCAAGTGACATTTTGTCATTCATAATGAAATTCACTCCTTCCTTTGGGAGAACATAACCATTTCAAGATGCATACATACAGAGGAACACCATTAATCTTAAATGGTCCTACATCAATAGAATCAACGAGACATCAAAACAAAACAAACCATAGTGCAAAATCAAACACTACTACACATAGTACTCTCCATATGAATGTGATTTTAGGGATAAACACATACATCCTAGTTTGGCAGAAAGTATCTCAAATGTTGAATCCAACAAAGCCACTACATGCAATATCCGAAAAGACAATTTCAACACAAACATGAAAGTGCATGACAATCATGGGTGAACACTAACTTACACCAAAGCAACCATCCAAATCCCAGTACAGCACCCATAACTTAAGTTGTTTGAAAACATCCACAAATTCCTAGTTAGCACCAAATAACTCCTTTGAGTATTTCCATACAATAAAGAGATATGAGATTTCCAATACCATTCACCCAAAATTGCATGTTTGCCATTTACAAACTAAGGTCCCCACTGTGACAAATCCACATGCACTTATGTGCATAATACCAGTAACACATTGGTTTAGAAAACATTATACCAACTACTCCCAATAGCCCTAATTACATATATAACTAGACCGATTTGCTTTAAATCACTAACAAACACTTACTTTTTAGGTTTCCTCCACTACCCATCCATCAATAACATCACTTTCACTGCTCATTGTTTCTCATTTCCACACATTTAGCTCTATAATACACACTTAGCTAAATATACACAAACCCACATTAGCAACTTGACAAACAATCATACACCTTGAAAATCATCAACCCTAGAGAATCAACAAAATCCACCCAAATTAGTCTCTAAATAGCACATAACTACACCCTTTTTGACTAAAAATAAAACCCCACTAAAATCAGTAAAGAAATACAAAATCCATAGATTAGAAAACACTGAAACTAAATACAAAGAATCAAAGTAAGATATAGATCGATTATCAGGATGGAAGAAATTTAGATTGGGAAACAAGAAAACTCACAAAAATTGCAAATCGCAAAGGATTGCGCAGCCAACGCAAGTCCCATCATCCTGCCACCTGTGATTTCTCCCAAACAGTCCACATCTCTGTTGCATCACCTTGACAGCAAAGTTCTTAGACTCCAATATTTCAACCAAGTGCCAAGACTAAGCTCACTGGGCGAAATTTGGTCATTCTGGCTGGAATATCGAGAAGTAAACGAAGGAGTTGCTGAAGGATAAAAAAAAATCGCTTCCTCCATTAATACTCCTCTGAACATTGGGGTACATTCTCCCCTGACCAAAACCCTGAGAGGACTGCAGGTGTTGAAGGCCAGCGGATTGAAGCCATCATCCATTGGAAGAGGAATCTAAGAAGTTGTCAGAGTACTGTCGCTGGTGATGCACTGTAGTCGAAGTTCCAGATAATCTCTGCATCTGTCTTCCCACCGCGTTCATCTCCGTCTCACTCAACCTTCTCTGCAGATCTCGATCTCCAGATTCACACAACTCGCTCGCCTTAGCCGGCTCAACAGTTTCGATATCGATTCGATTGAAGGCGAGATCAGAGAGGATCGATGAGAATGAGAGAAAGAGAGAGGTCAGAGAGTGTTTGAAGAAATTTGTGTGAAGCTTTAGAAGGAAGTTGTAATGGTAATGAAATGCAATGGAGCTTGGTGGTGTGTTGGATGGGTTTTGGAGAACAGAGAGGCGAGAAGAAGATGCTCAGGGATTGTGGCTTTTATCGAGCTTCGCCGCCAGATGAGAAGAAGAGAAACATGAAGAAGGAGAAAATGAAAAAGAATGAAAAACGGTTTCTCCCTCTTTACAGGGTGGGTGGTTATCCGCCCCACTGAAATTCTGAAAAAAAAAAACCCACCTTCTAAACTCACCAAATAAAACCCTAAATTTCGAAATCCGAATTTAATTAAATGTAACCCTATTTTATTTATTTCAAAATAAAATAAATTAGTTTTATGAAATTCAGGGGTGTTACATTATACACACGTTAAATGGAATCTCGTCCCGAGATTCGGAAGGTAAGAAAATTGACTGGATTTTGAGAAATACGACTTGTCAAACAAAAGAAGATTTTAGAAATAAAATTTTCAATTGAATTTTATGAACATAAATATTTATTGTCCTTGAAAAAGTAAGGGTGTTACACCAATGCTTAAAACAACGACAGACCTACAAAGGGACCAGAGGGGGCAGCTACCCTCTCCTCAATTAAAAAAAAGAGAGTAGTATATACGTAGTATTTTTTAAAATATTTAATATAAATGTAAAAGATGATATTATAAAACTTTATTCAATAAACAACATATTAGCTCTTTGGTACAGAGGTTCGTTTTTTAAATTTCATTACTAATGGCCCAAGTTTGATTCCCTTGAAGCGTAAGAATTTTACTTAACATATATAGAGATTTTTTAATTCTCTCTAAATGTTACCATCCCTGAATTTTTTTCATAAAATGTTTTTATGCATTTACAAGAATACATTTAAAAGAAAATATTATAGTTTAATAAAGACTTGTTTGTTCACAAGTAAGATGAAACCTAAACAAGAAACAATGTCATAAAATAAAACCCACAAAAAAAATCTGTATTTAAAATCTAAGATAACAAACTATAGAACTCAATGAAAATATATATCATTATTCAACTCATATAAAATTTGGGAATTAGATTGGCTTGTAAACACCACTTCCCCCTCCCTTTCACATTTTTTTCCTATAAACTTGTAATTAGGATCTTATTATGTTTGCTCATTTCAAAAAATTTAGATTAAACTTACATATTTATCTTATTTATTTTTCAATTTAATCATGTATCTAGTTATTAGGCTTGTTTGCGTTTGTTAAATTGTAACTTGATCACAATTTGGCTTATACCCGATTTAGTTTGATACGTACACTGTGTGTGTGTGTGTGTTTGATACAATTTGGCTCAGTACTAGATTAAGTTCATGAAGAATACAATTAAAATTAATTTTTTTATTTTAGTGTTTATTGTAGATGCTAGTATAAATTTGTTGTCAAATTCGGAGCAAAGATTGTGGTTTTATTTTTTGAAGTAATTTCAGTCTCCTGATTTTAAGTTATATATAGAAAAGATGTACAAAAAAAATTAGTGTATGTCAAACATATATAAATATATAGACAAGTAAGATTCAAGTAAATTACCCAATAAATACATTAAATACATAAAATGAAGCCTAAATAATTAAATATCCCTATAAATGTAATTTGCTTCATAATTTTCTTGGTTTTACACGAAAATAACAAAAATGATGAAATATTTTGATGGAAAATTATAACTTGTTTCATAAAAATTTTGGATTTTACACAAAAATGTCGAAATTTACAAAGAAAACACGAAATATTTCGAGATAACCTATTTTTCGTTTTTGACATTTTAAATTTTGAGATTTCAAACATACATATATATGATAAAATTTCACAAAATCACAATCTTTTGTCCAGAGTACAAAATTTTCTAGCTTCAACCCTGATAACTCTATTAACGACCAACAATCCCTTACCATTTCACCCCTATTTGAGTGAAATCTTCGGTCTTTCACTAACTTAAGATGCAATGTATGGTAAGTTTTATAAACTGTTGGAAATTTCCGACCCTAGGATCAATTACATACTCTTTTTTTTTAACCTCCGGAAGGGAGGAGCAACTATGGGATGCCAGACCTTAATTACCATAGTTAAAAAACTTTTACACCAAGTCGGGGGTACGTTACGACTTTACCCGGAATAGAACTGCAAAAACAATCCTAGGTAGATGCCTAAACCAAGCAAGGTTCAAAATAAAATCTCAACTCAAGAGATAAGGCCAGTCTGAAAGAAAATGTCTTTCTCAAGAGGAGAAGACCTAGAGATAGGCATTATCAAGAGTAAGGCCTTATTCTCTCAAGAGAAAATGCCTTACTCAACAAAAGGAAAGAGCTTAGAACCACAAAAACTAACCAACCAATAAAACAACACAGGAACTTCCAAGCAAATAAACCAAAAAAAAATTTAAGCCACTTGCAATCACCGTCCAATGCTATAAACTTGCTGCCAATACCGTCCGCCCATATTCAACTCATCGTAACAACCTCAGCTTGCACATCACAGCAACGCAACAACAATCAGCACTGCAACTCCATCCTCGTCCCCAGCCACAGCAAGTCCACCTCGCCAGCACCTCATCCCAGAACCAGTTTGTTATGCCCGAAATGATCACCGCTACTCCAAATTCCATGTAAATACTGAAAATCAACTTCATGAATTGAATTCGAGCACTGTTTACTGCACCCGCAGAACCTTGTTGCGAAAATTCGCAAGAACATGTATAGAACCTCCTAACAAGCCAAGTCATTTGAGTAGACGAATATACGGAGTATGAGTCTTGTCTAACCGAACCAGACCAGCAATCCTGTTAGGAAGATCTAAGGTCCTGAATTCGCGACTAACTCCCTCCTTCTGAGCTCTATCTGCCAATGCATCCGCCACCACATTAGCTTCCTTGAAAATATGAACACAACTAACCTCCATATGAGATACCAGTCTCTTAATCTCCCGCCAAACATTTTCCATGTACCAAGGAATTTTAAAGTCCTCATAGAACTAGCCACACACAATTTTTGAATCCGTTTGAAGGAAAACCTTTGACAATTCTAGCATGTTGCACAAAAAAAGACCCTCAATGACTGCTTAAACCTCCGCATGATTATTTGATCATTCTCCAAGAAAAAACTTGCTTTGCCACTAGACAATTACCCAAACTGTTTCTGATAATGATGTAAGTTGTCGCCTTGTTATTCCTCGGCGAACCGTCTACATTAAGTGCCACAGAATCCTCATGAGGGAAAGTCCAATAAACTACTCTATTGCCCTTCTTAATTATCGTAGAGATAGGAAGACCAAGGGTCAAGAGTGGTTTCTTATTCTCACTACCCCGCTTGGGAGAAAAAAAGGAATTGGTCAGGCAAAGACTCCTCCTAACTAGCAATATAACTGTCATCATACTTGGCTTATCATTATTAAAAACACCCCAACACCGTTGTTTCCAGATCTCCCAAATGATGAACATAGGGTTTAAGAAGTAGAGTAATCCCACTAGTGAATTCTTATTGGCTCTCCTAAACCATACAGTCAAAACGGATTTCCGCAGGCCTTCTAACATGGACATAAAAAATAGCTTCAAAATGTCTCGAAACCCATTTAGCCAGTCTACCATCAAGGAAAAAATGATTTAAGGTTTCCACACTCAATGAATCACAACAAAAACATCTCAAGGCTAAACTGAGCCCATACCTATGAAGCTCCCCATCAATTTGGACGCCTCTTAATAGTAGCTTCTAAACAAAAACTGAGATTTTGCCTTTCTTGTCATGAAGTAACTCATACGCCGACTGAGAACTAAAAAGGCCATCCGGATCCGGGGTCCAAATACAGGAATCCTTACCCTGCTATCTTCCCTTAATTCTGTCATCAAATAGTGTTTTCGATCGCCAGGACTCTAACCTAGGGATTAACCAATTGAAAATCCTTACTTCGAACCTCCGCGATTGTAGGCCAATTCCCTTGTACGTCCAAATCCCTCGTTCTCAAGAAAACTGTCGTTAAGTTCCAGTTAGCCGCAAAAAAACTCGAGTTCCCATTACCAATTCCCCAGACACTGTTTCCAACAAGGACTGCTTTAAACTTCATGATCTCTTTTTTTTTTTTTTGGAAAGTGAGCTGGGGTTTTTAGGATCCCCGAACCTTATATTAAAAAATGATGATAATAAAATTTACAATTGCTCATATGTTCATCCGTTTCATCATCTACAAAACAATAAATTTGCTTCAAAACTTCAACAAAGAACCTAATTAGTTCTAGATTCACCGTCTCCAGGTTAGGGAGTAACCTTGCAAAGTGTGCTGTTACGAAAGTGGATGCATGATAGACCTGCCATAAACTTCATGAAGTGTGCCATAACTTCATGATCTCTTTCATAAGAGGCGAGGCACTATTTCTCTCAACATGATAGATCAATGGGACCTTGTCCTTCCAGTATTTACACCTCATGAAATTTGCCCACAACGAATCAACATTAATCATATTTCAAAGGGCTCTTATACGAAAAGCCCTAATGATTGTAACAAGGTTCCTAGCTCCCAGACCTCCTTCTGCCTTAGGGAAACAAATATTATCTCAAGAAATTCATTTCTTTTTCAGTCTGCCTGCACAATCTCCCCAAAAGAAATCCAGTAATATTTTATGAATTCTAGAAATAACTTGTTGAGGGACACACATGGCACTTAACGTATAAACTGGAATAGAGTTCAAAACATGCCTAATCAAAATCAATCCCCCACCAGGCGATAGAAGTTTTGTTTTCCATTCACTAATTCGCTTTTGAATTTTATTAACCAGCGCATCAAAATAGATAATTTTGCATCTTTCCTGATAAATAGGAACTCCCAAATACTTCATCGGAGAACCTGTGAACTGGAAACCTGTATAGGTCTTAACGTCCACCACTTGTTCCACTGCAGCTTTTTCCTCAACCATGAAGGAGCTTTTATCTGCATTAACTTTTTGTCCTGAGAACCGAGCGTATCTTTCCAAAAACTTCATGCAACCTTTAACTGAAGACTTTCTCCCATTGAGAAAAACTAGAGTGTCATCTGCATACAAAAAATGTGTAATAGACCGACAATGTCTGGGCGTGTAATAATAGCAGATATCACCTCTAACAAAGGCGGCCAACAATCCTTTGTTAAGAACCTCCGAGGCTATAACAAATAACAGTGGGGATAACGAGTCCCCCTGCCTCAGCCCTGTAGAAGATTTAAAATACCCATTATAGACTCCTTGCAACAAAACCGAAAATCCACAAGTAGCAATACAATTAGAGACAAGGTGACAGACTCTAGTCGAAAACCCAAATCTTTTGAGAACACAAAAAAGGAAGGGTCATTCCAATCTGTCATACGCTTTCTCCATATCAATTTTAAGAACCACATTGCCGTCTGTGATCTTTTTATTAATATCCCACACCATTTCCCAAACCAATCAATATTTTCCACAATAGACTTGCCCCTGACAAAGGCCCCCTTTTCTTGGGCTATCATATCTGGTAGAAATAAAGTAAGTCTATTGCAAAGTAATTTATTGAATATTTTATAAATAACATTGCAAAGACTAATTGGACGAAAATCAGAAAAAGAACCTGGCGAGTCCACCTTAGAAATCAATGCAATAAAGTTTGCCGAGAACGTCGATGGTAGAGCCTCACCTTCAAATAATTGAATGACCACTTTCTAGATATCAATACCAACGATCTCCTAGCAAGACTGAAAGAATCCCGCAGTAAACCCATCTGGTCCGTTTTTCTTGGAATGTCAAAAGTCGCCTGTTTCACTTCTTCCAAGGATGGGCTTTTAACTATTTGGTGACAATCCAAACCTGAAATAACCGAAGGAATACATTCCAACAAATCACTATCATATCCTTGGACGGCCTGATTAGAAAGAAGATGCTGAAAAAATCCATTAGCTTCTCGGATAATTTCCCCCGAATCAGTTATCTCCCTGCTACACTGCAAGGTGATTGAGGAAATAAACCTTCTTTTTTGTTTAGATTTGACCGAAACAAAAAAATATTTGGTGCAAGCGTCCCGTTCCTTAAAATCTTTTCATTCAGCCTGAATCTGCTCAAATTACAACACGCATTAACATCCCAATTTGCAACCACATTGAGACATTACTGACGTTCGTTTCCCAACCAGAGATCAAAAAATTTTCCGATTGACTCATTTCATCTTCTAGAGCCCTAAGTCTGCTGAAAACATTCCCAAACACTTCCCTATTTCATTTAATAAGTGCTCTACGAAGTGCTTTGAGTTTAAAATCCACATCGTCCAACGCCCTCTTATTATACATCTCTGGGCCCCAAACCGATTCCACGAAAGTCTCAAAAGTCGAATGTGTAGTCTACATATCCAGAAATTTGAAAGGAGAGAATCCCGCCCTAGTCTGCATGGGCATGGAGACCAAAATTGGTGCATGATCTGAGAAAGTGCGCTGAAAATTTTTCGTCTTCGTATTGGGCAACTGAGACATCCATAAAGAGTTAACAAAAACTCTATCCAGCCTAGCCCAAATACGATCACCACCATGCCTATTGTTACACCAAGTATACTTCAGACCACTAAAACCACAATCAAACAACCCACAATGTTCAATGCAGTCTGAAAAGTTTGACATACTAGCCAGTGATGGGGGGTTCCCTCCTAATTTATCTTGCTCACTGACAATTGCATTGAAATATCTCCGCCAAACATCCAAGGGCCATCATACTGTGACACCAAAAACTCTAACTTCGCCCATAACTCCCTTCTTTCATCCATTGTGCATTTAGCGTATACGAAAGAAATAAAAAAGGAATGAACATTTGAATAAGTTACCTGGCAATGAATACACTATTCTGACACTTCCAACACCGAGACTGCTAACTTCGAATCCCAGAAAATCCAGATCTTCCCACCCTTTGCTTCATTAGACGTAAAACCTGAAAATCTAATTTTGTTACCAATCTCCAAGTATCTACTAGCTTCTATCATGGGTTCTGCTATCATAATGATGCGCACTTTGAACTCTTTTACCATGTTTTTGAGTCTATTTCTCGTGGCTCTATTGCCAACTCCATGAGTATTTCAGAACATAATGTTATTAATCATTTTTAATTTGTATAGAGTCATTCGGCCTCGCCATTCGACACATATCCGGAGGAAGCGCCATCCTGACTTTCTTACTCTTCTTCTTACTTGTCGCTCCCTCCGACACAACCCCTAAGTCCAAATCTCTGCTAAAAGCTGCCTGCGGACCAACCTCGGAATTTGAGTCGACTTCATCACTATCATCACTGGCACTCTCCAGCGTGTTAATGTTCAATTTCTTTCTCCGTAACCATCGAGTTTCTTCAAACAAGGATATAGCCTTGTTCAACGTGTCTCCCAATTTATGTATCTCATAATTAGGGCTATTCTTAGTAGCTTCTTCTTCTAGCTTGCCCTCAGCCTTAGTCAATGACCTATTAGCAAGATCAATACCATCCTGTGTGGCCTCCTCTAACAATTGACCCTGCAGCGAAACTAGGATTGTATTTGTAATAAATTCTTCCTCTTTGAACCCATGTGTCGTTGCCAATTCCACGCCTGGTTCATGAACAATTTCTACGTCCCCTGCCCCCTTACTAACAACAGCAACAACTGCATCCCCTACCCCCTCGCTAGCAGCATCAATAGCTGCTTCCCTGGCCAGTCCAGCAATTTTCTTAATATCTTCAATCGTTTCATTCTCGATCGCAACTGCCGCTGTTATCGGTGCTATGTCAGACCTCTGAGTACTTTCCTTTGATGATGCTTGTAGAATCTCACTGGAAGTATACCCTGCATCTTTGCAATCCGATTTAAAATTGGAAGTTCTTCTTCCCTACAAGATATTAATAGAATGTCCCCTTCCGAAATAACATCCATTTCCCTGCTTTTGTTTCCTTGAATCGCTGATTTCGTTTCTAAATTCGCAACCGATTTTGAGACCAAGTTGGAATTGTCCAAAACGTACTCCTCTTATGAAATATGATCCAAGCTTGCTAAGACTTCGAAATTATTTTTTATTATTGTAACACCATTATCAATTTCCTTAGGCAAAACCTTCACATCTTGGCTAACAACCTCAAATCCCTCATTATCCTTTGCCCCGCTAGGACCAACGTGTCCCGCATTAGTATCAGCTTCATCCGCTTTTCTTCCAGCTTCCTTCATGACAGGTCTATAGACTTTCTTTGCTTCCCCACCTTTCTACTGAAACCCTTTGTCTTTAGCCCCGAAAATCGGTGCTTTTACAATCTTGTTCGTGCCGAGGTTTTCCCCCTCTTTTCGACTATCCTTGCGGTTCCCCAACCGCTTCCTACAGGCTTCATTGGTGTGCCCAATCATAGCACAATTATCACAGTACTTGAAACCCGGATAACCGATTTTTTTGCCAAAAACCTGTGATACCGGAGAATTCCAACCAGATTCTACTAGGGAGTTACGTTGATAGATCCATCTCAACACACATCCTTGCCGCCCCAAGACGTGTAAGACCGAGGGTGTTGTCGTCAATCCTTAGGAAAGACCCCAATCGAGTTGCCAACTTCTTTCAAATACAAATGACGAAAAAATTGCAAAGGCAAATTAGGGAGATCCACCCACAAAGGGGCTAACACCGGATCTTCCCTAAGACTAAAACCTTGATGCCAACGAAACGCTTTGAATCTGACACCTCGAATCATAAAGAGTCATGCGACAAGGCCTTGTTTACTTTTTCTTCCGCCTGGAATCTAACAAGAACATGTCTTTGATCTAACAGACTCATGGTAAAATCCCCCATAACTCCCCACGATCTATGGATGGTCTCACGAATAGCCTCAAGGGGCGATAACTAGAAAACTTAAGCACAATAACATAAGTTTCAACATACCCTTCACATCTTTTTGCTTCCAAAATATTCATAGATAATGTTGGGTTGCCCTCCTTGCGAAAATGATTACCTTTCATAGGTTCTTCTTCAATAACTACCTTCTTTACAACTCCCAAGGCTTGGAGAAAGCTTCGAAAAGTCTTGTCCTCAACCGGGGAGCCTCCAACCCCACCCGGAGGCTCTCCTCCCTTGGCGGCTTGAGGAGCCGCCATGAAGAAGATGAAGAATTCTAGTTTAAACGCTCCCGATCAATTACATACTCAATTTCATTAAGACAACACAATTACATTATATATACACTCAATTACACATTACAACATATCACACATTTCTCACTCTTCACACACTCACATTTGAGCTTGCTTCCGAGCTACTTTTCAAGGTCGGGGTAGAGCGCAATTTATACTTGAGTTAAGTCGGTAGAGAAGCCACCATTTTTTATTTTCACAACCTTCTCCAAACTTCTTCATTTTTCTCTATTCTTTTCAACTTTTCTTCTTCTCCTCTTATCCATTCTTCTAAAAACTACCAACTCCAAGTCGGTGTTGATAAATTCAACATCCCCCTCAATGCCGACTTGTTCATCTTCACATTCTCACTCAACATCATCTCGCCAGTCTTCACGTTCACACATTACACCCACTACGGACACGATCCTCATGCTTCATCATTTTCATATGCTCCCTTGGCACACACACACTTACAACATCTTCGTACTCTCTTGGCACTTTACACACAACTAGTTAGTGTTCCCTTGACACTTCCACTCACAATGTGCTCCTTGGCACAACCACACACAATGTGCTCGCTTGGCACCTTCACACACAATGTGTTGTATGGCATAACACGACTCTACAATCCCTTGTCGTAGCCTAAGTCACATTTTTTCCTGCATCACCCTGCCTATCAATTCTCTCACGGGGACCAGCTATGTTTACATACACAGACACAATGTGTCAGCGTTTGGCGTGACACCTCAAGCATGACTTAGCCTATCACCTAGATTTCCATCGTTTCTCTACGGTGAGGTGACATGACTCATACTCCTCATTATTTTCTTCACTTGTCCATGACCAATCGATTTCACAGTCTCACAGACAACTCTTCGAAAATTGATTTATGATCGTACGCATGAACAATGCCATACATATGAATAGTGAATAGTACCATACATATGAATAGTGAACAATATCATCTTCCAGTAAACAATATCGCCTTCCTCCTGTGAACAATACGTACATGCAGTGAATAGTACCCACCCAACTCTTCTGACCCTAGGATAAATTACAAACTCAATTACATTAAGACAACACAATTACATCATGTACACTCAATTATACATTACAACACCTCACACACAACTCAGACATTTCTCACTCACACACTCACGTTTGAGCTCGTTTCCAAGCTACTTTTCAAGGTCGGGGTAAAGCCCAATTTATAGTTGAGTTAAGTCAGTGGAGGAACGGTGGAGAAGCCACCATTTTTTTACTTCCACAACCTCTCTCCAAACTTCATTTTTCTATCTTCTTCTCCATTTTTCCAGAGACTACCAACACCAAGTCGGTGTTGATAATTTCAACTTAAACCACTGAAATAATTAAGTTGTCAAACATATAAAGGTGTTCCAGTTGTGCAAGTTAGTAAGACACCGCCCTAAATCTAGTCCAAGCTTTAATTTTCCTCAATCTTCCAGTTCCCCAATTTCAAGTTTTTGGTTGCAAAACTAAATTTATCCAAATCATACCCTTTATTTGCACTGTTAATGTGACGATTGTGCTTAGCTCAACCCTAAGCAAAATTCCCATAAAAATTTTCCAAAACTACGCCAATCACTTCGAAAAAAATCATTTAAAAATGACAAATTACATCCTATAAGTTTTTGGTTCAACCACCTAATAAAAGTGTCTAATCATCTTTTTGTTTCTTTACTTTTGTTTTATGTATAAATCTTTATAGGGATGAATATTACAATCAACTTCATTCAACAAGAACAGAATAAAATGTTGCCAATTAGAGGTGGGCATCTCATTCCGCGATCCCGATCCTGTCCCGATTTTTCCGGGTCTTAATGGGATTGAATAATTTCATCCCGATCCCGTCCCGATCTAGAATGAGATGGGATAGGATGAAGATTTTCAATCCCGCCAATCTCGTCCCGTCCCGAGCTAATTTTTTAATATTTATTTATTTATTTATATTCATATAAACTTAAAGATGACTGGCAGAAACTCATGTGTTTGCATTTGAATCCTTTCTGGGATCTTCATCTTTTGATGTTCAAGATTGCATTTGAATTTCATTTATTTTATTTTGGGTTTTATATATTATGTAATATCGATTTAGACTATATATGAGTGTCTCTTGAGGCTATCATTTCTGGGTTTATCTGAAGTTTCAAGGAGAAAACAGATGAAAACAAAAGCAAATTGAACTCTCCCAAATATCCCAACTAGATTAGCACTTGAGGGGGGTTTGCAATCAATCACGTGCTCGTTACGTATACAATGTTATAAGCATCTTGAGAGACATATTCAGACATATCTTTTTTATTCATTATTAATTTGGTTTAAGACTAAAGTCTGCTAGGTAATATGCTACTCACCCTCGGGCAATAGGAGTTATCTTGTAGTGTCAGAGAACGTATATTCAAGAGCTGATCTGGTTTACGAGACCTTGGGTTTTCCATGGAGTCGCCTCTATATTGGTGGGTATTTCACTGCTTAGGTGTTATGCATAATTATTTCCAGATTCCTGCAATTTGCTTGTAGGTTTAAGAAAATTATTTTTCACGCTCTATATCTAATTATAAGAAAATCATTTTTCACGCTCTTATATGATGATAATCTTCACAGCAGTCACAGGCAGCACGCTGATCCCGTCCCGATCCCGTATGAACGGGATGGGATAGGGATAGGTATATCTCGTCCCATCCCGTCCCATGCCCAGTTAAGTCGGTGGAGGAACGGTGGAGAAGCCACCATTTTTTTACTTCCACAACCTCTCTCCAAACTTCATTTTTCTCTCTTCTTCTCCATTTTTCCAGAGACTACCAACACCAAGTCGGTGTTGATAATTTCAACTTAAACCACTGAAATAATTAAGCTGTCAAACATATAAAGGTGTTCCAGTTGTGCAAGTTAGTAAGACACCGCCCTAAATCTAGTCCAAGCTTTAATTTTCCTCAATCTTCCAGTTCCCCAATTTCAAGTTTTTGGTTGCAAAACTAAATTTATCCAAATCGTACCCTTTATTTGCACTGTTAATGTGACGATTGTGCTTAGCTCGATTGTGCTTAGCTCAACCCTAAGCAAAATTCCCATCAAATTTTTCCAAAACTACGCCAACCACTTCGAAAAAATCATTTAAAAATGACAAATTACATCCTATAAGTTTTTGGTTCAACCACCTAATAAAAGTGTCTAATCATCTTCTTTTTGTTTCTTTACTTTTGTTTCATGTATAAATCTTTATAGGGATGAATATTACAATCAACTTCATTCAACAATAACAGAATAAAATGTTGCCAATGTTCTTGATTATCAAGTTTTCTACTCATCAAATAATTACAAAAGATAATTTGTTAGCAGAAGAAATCAGTTTCATCCATTGTGAGATGGATAAAACCAGATGCTCCAAGGGACTAGCCCCAGCAATTAATGTTTGATCTAATCAAAGATTAGGCTTGAAGTCCAGCTCAAAATCAATTGCTCATGTGACAAACTTGCATACCCATATGAACTTACATCTTAGTCAAGGACTCCTAATGAGGTCGTCCTCTCGAATATTTATTGAATATTATCGATCAAATCATGGATTGCTATTTAACTAATTAAGAAATCGGGTTCAATTTGATGGATGGAGACTTGTATTTTTTTTATGTTCAACCCCGTCGGATTTAGGAATAATTAAAATATCAAATTAAGCTATCGGCATTATTTGATGTGACATTAAAATATAGAAAACTGAAAATATAATACGACTTGAGAATGTTTACGGTTCTTAATTGGTTAGAGTATGCTAAACTAATATATAATACAACTGAAAATGGTAATGGATCGGTTGAATTCAATGAACTGGATAAAGTATTCTATTTCTCATGATTAATATTGACTTTTCTTGTAGAAGTACGGTTTGATTTTTCTTTGTCATTCTTAGTATTAGTACTGGGATTTCAAAGGACAGTTTGGTATATCATCGTGTATATATATATATTTATATATATGAATTATCCTCACATTTTCTCTAATATGTAAAATGCACCACATAACTGAGACTTAAAACACTTATTTTATCATTATGAGCACATACCTTAGCAATTTAATGTACACATTTTATGGTTTACTACATAATTAAGGAAAAAAAACGAAGTCAAACAAAAAAATAACTTAAGCCCAAAGAGTTTGCAAACCCAAAATGTTGAATGAATCTTACAGTCTAGATAACTCATTGACTAATTTTTTGAATGAATCTACAGTCTTGATAACTCATTGATTAACTCAAGGTCAAATATTTAGTAAATTCCATGGAGTTTTCCGACTAATCTTGTAAGAACAAAATACAATAATAGCATCATCACCTTAAAACAGCTCATGACCACCAATACTTGGCCACCAAGTTTTATCACCAATTCGATCCCCACCATTGGTCCCCAATCCTCGTGATACTCTTCCACAATCCAACGGTATCAAACTCTCTAACTTACTAGTCAAACAAAGCCACAAGTTTATCATATTAATCAGCTATAATTTGACCATTTTTGTTTCTAAACAAAATATGTTTAATCACCTAAACTATTAGACACGCTTCAATAGTATACTTTACTTAAACAACCAAGCAACTTCCCTAAAACCGTGTAGCTTCTCCTTACAAGCATTTCTCACCTATAAAACCACACATCAACTTCTCAAAACATACTTGATCAACTAAAAAAAATTCATTTTTTTCGATTCTTTTCATTCTTCAAGCATGGGTTTGGACAGTTGGTTATCCTTAAGCCGTCTAAAGAGAGCGATAAAGAAAGTAAGCTTCATAGTAAGCTTCAACATGATCAAATGGCGCCTTGCTTCGATCATGCACTCCACAAGCCAGAAGAGGTTGAACTCTAGTGATAGAGAAGAGTACTACTCATTGTCAAGAAGAAACAGGTTATTAAGCTTCAATGATAGGCAAGGTTTACAGAGCTTTTTGAAGGATGATACCGAGGATGATGATGAAGCAAGTACTCCGTCTACCCAGCTTCAGAGGAGTATTAGTTATCATAGAAGTACTAGCTTTGTTTCTGACGAAGATATTGATAATAAAGCGGACAAGTTTATATCAAATTTCTATAGGCATTTGCAGATTGAAAGACAGGTTTCTTTGGAGCTTCAGTATTGTAAAGGAAATAGTATGAAGAGTACTACTAGTTCTGATTGAGTTTTGGATTGATCATAATTGAAGATTTTTTTGTATTCTTTGTTCGATCGGGGTTGGAAGATGAAGCTTTTGTTTTGAGGATATGAAGATTTGTTTGTAGATTATGAATGTTGTTTTGGATTTATTGATGTAAATTAAATTACAATTGATGGAGCGATCTGCGTTTTATGATAAGATCGCCCTTGTTGTTCGTTCAAGAATGTTTATAAATTTTTTATTTTTTTTTTTAATTTTCAACTACTACATTGTATTTTAGCAAAATTGTTCTTTGCAATGTGTTTCTTTGATTGGAATAATTTAAGACAGTTTGTTTAGCAAATTTGTGACCTATAATACCAATGGGTTTTTACTAGCTTCCTTTGTGTTTCTAACAGGCTTGCACGTTAGTTTCATCAACTTGTGTGTAGATAATGGGAAATTCTAAATGGCGAGGGAACCAGCGAGGGAGGGGTGAAGCCGTCGTTGGTTTTCTCGCCCATTCCCTCGTTGGTTAGACAATGAGCGGTGATTCTAAATGGCGAGGAAATGAGCGAGGGAGGGGGGTGTGACCCTCCATCCCCCTCGAAATGCGGGCCCATGTGAATCTCGAGGGGGATGGGGGTCAAACCTCCCTCCCTCGCTCGTTTCTTTGCCGCCTAGAACGACTCTAATTTGAGAACAGGGGAAGTTGTGGCATGGTGGGAAGGTGTAGATGCGTGGCTATAAAAAAAATGAAAAACAAAACCAATATGTAAGATTATCTAATGATTTTCAAAAATACTTATAAGCTTGACTTAGTGAAGAGGGATTCTTCCTAATTTCATTGATGGATTCCTTGACGAGATATCTATCGTATTTTAACTCTTATCTCATAGGTGAATTCCTTTGTGTCACAATTTAATTATTTATGACTACTTGCTCTTGTGGGTGGTCTTGATCCTCACCAATTTTTTCTGACATCAATCTCGATGCAATTCAATGCTTATACATACATTATTACATTAAGTTATACTGGAAAATATTAAAGTTGTTTAAGAAATAGACAGTAAAATATGTGAGTCATTTTTATCACCTGTAGTTAAAGAGCTCTTCTAGTGAGCGAGGGAATGACTGAGGGATGGGTGAGTCGCTCCCTAGAATTTTCGGGTCAGATGCTTATTTATAAATTTTTTGCAGAGTCGATCGCGAGTAACCTCTGAACTTAGCGACTGGCCCAAATACGGCTTGAAACTGACTCAATATAAACGGGTTCAAGTCATGCGTGTTTTAATTTCGATATCTGTTCGGGTTGACCCGTATGCATTGAGATACAAATCGAGATGCGTGCGGAGTTGTCACCTCGACTTGTGACAATTCTTATGGGGAATTCTAATTGGCGAGGAAACGAGCGAGGAAACGGGCGAGGGAGGGGGTTGGAACCCTCCATCCCCCTCGGGATGCGCGAATCAACACATCTCGAGGGGATGGAGGGTTCCACCCCCTCCCTCGCCCGTTTCATCGCCAATTAGACAAGCCCAATTCTTATACATCAAGCCATATCCGTTACCGTTATAACGGCGTCTCCCTGGTTTCTGTTTCTCTCTCCTCCTCGTCAATGGGGACGTTCGACGAGAGCAAGTTCGATCTACAACTTCAACTGTTAGCGCTTCGAATCCCTCGCGAGCTCTGCAAGTCCGTCACTCGCATCCTCAACGGGTACCTATTCTCAACTCTCTTTAGATTTCTCTTTCAATTTCTTCTTCTTCTTTCGAGTTCATTTCGATTTCGTATTTTCGAGCTTTCGATTTATGCATTAGTGATGTTAAGTGAATTTGTTGATTGCAAAGTGGAATTGACGGTGAAGTGAAATTGTTTATTAGCGCAACTGTTTATACTGTTTAGGGTTTAGGGTTTATGTGTGCAGTTATTATATATAGTTAGGTTAAGCTGAAATCAAGCAATGGCTTTTTTTTTTTTACCTTTTATTAAGTTATCAATTGTTTCATGGAAAATATTTATTAAGTGTTTGCTGTGTGGTGGTATTAAATGGGCTATAAACGATTTTTTTGTTTTTTTTGGAAATGTGGATACTGCAACGGGGAAACATAGTTGAGGATGTCTAAAAACTAATAATTTTAAATGCCATTTTGCTTCCTAAAATTCAATATTATAGTTTGAAATGATATTAGGTGAAATTAACAAGCTAACGCTAAACTAACCAAAACCATTTAAACAAGAAATGTATTCTAGATGATCCATTACTAGCTACCATATGCTGAAAGAACGTGAGCCCAGAACCCTTTGGTGTGTTTGGTTCAAAAGAAAGTTTTCCACATGGAAGAAAGTTTTCCGTGTGGAAGAGAGGGAGTGGAGAATGTTCATCTTGAAGATGACATGCATTGTGGAAAAATACTCGAAGTTCTACAATTTTGTAATAGACCAAAGGATAGAGATAATCATCAAATTCATGTACTCCATTCATTCTTCCTCTTCTCTCCTCACCGTTCTCGCTTTTGGCAAATTTTCTTGTGGGGATTTTTACTTTAAACAAACACTATGTAAATGTCATTTTCGTTATATGTAGAAATTGAGTGTGTAGAAAATGTTTGGAGAATAGCAATTACCAGGAGTAGGTTCTAAGTGCCTTAAACCAATTGTTAATTATTAGCGAGTGTTGATTATTGGAAAAGTATGGTGTTATGAAAATCATAAAATATTATTGAAGCCTCAATGGTACCGCCATTGACAACAAGTCATTTGATGAGTTTAATTTCTAGCACGGAGGCCTACGAGGTTATTCTTAGTTTGGTTGCTGAGGACTTGAAGAAATGTATCTATCTTTTTGTTGATGCATCGATTAATGTAAAAGCAAGTAGCAAAAGAGAGATTGTACTTTAGAGGTTATCGTTTACATTAATATAAGGTTTGAGGGTCCTTAAAACCTCGCTTGCTTTTCAAAAACAAAAATCAATGATATTTTGATCCATGTGCTAATTGTCCTCTTTATTTAATTTTAATTAATTTATTTATTTTGAACTTCTCTCCAAGAGTAGTATGGAGACTTAATTTGAAAATTGAGTTTTTAATCTTTATTTTTACCAAAAAGTTATAAAAAAATTTCAATGCTACCTACTTTACTGACTTATCTATTCTAGCTTTAGATATAAGTGGTTTCAATAGTCAATATGCATAAATCTCTAAGCTTATTCAAATGCAGCCTTTGATTTTGTTGTTTTGAATGTTCCAATTTTGGGGGCACAACTTGATCATTTACAGTTTCAGTTTATACATTCTTCTTCTACTACATGTTCTAGTCCCATAACTTTCTTAACTTTCTTTTCTAATTTATTTCAGTATGTACATATACGTGCTTCCTTTTGCAGATATTTGCTAGATAAACCCCGCATCAAACCCATCACTGAAGATCCATTATGTGAAAAAAATCGTTATGTGATATTATCTGACAAGATTAAGAATTCAGGTAAAAATGTAAACAGAATGTTTTGTATATTTGTATTTCTATATGGTAAAATAGATTAATAGTTTTAACACCTTGATTTAATGCCATTGCTTTGATTTACTTTAGGCATGCAATGTATGATCCTCTTCTTGACATCTTGTGAACATTCTCAATAGTGTTATTTTATCTTGAGAAAACAAGTTTTCAGCTTTATCTTGTAACTTGTCTGCAACATTTTTTTTTCTTTTGATAAGCAGGAAAGAAGAAGCATTCTATTAATTGATCGGAAAAGGAAAGAAGAAGCATTCTATTAATTGATCGGAAAATGAGTGAGACACTCATGGGAGAAAAACAAATATGAAGAAGAGAGGACCATATAAATAAGTTTGTAGAGAAAAATAAACATCATCGAAACTGGTGTCCTAATCACAATGTTTCGTATATGCCCATACAAATCCTATGTCTAAAGCTCCGCCGCGACGGTATTGCGATTCCGGAAACTTTTTTTTGCATTTGCTGCTTCATTTAGGAAAATTCTCGCCTCAAAAGGTTTTGGCGTTTCCTAGTGCAACGATGCATTGCTTCAGCTGAGTGCACCTTAGTTGGGGATGTAAATAGCATGTTAACAACTTAAATAACTAATGATAACTAATACCATACTCATATTTTATTTAATAGTATAATATTAACAAAAAATATTTAACATAAATACAAGTATTGGAACCTAATTGAGGAACTAGCCACTTTAAATCGAGAGACTCGAGTAAACTTCTTTATGGTAACTAATAACATACTTAATTCTTTGTTCGGAAGTGTAATACTTTATTAAATATTGTCTTCTTTGAATTATAGTGTGTGGCAACTGATAAACTATATAAAATTTATAAAAATATTATGGTTCCGTCTCAACTTCGTTGCGACTCTGCCGCAACTCTTGAAATGGAGATCGGCGCGTTGCCCACTTCATGCCCCAAATAACATAGTACAAACTTGTTCAACATCCTTACACCTACTCCTAAAAATCTCTCATTGCACTCCCTCATAACGCAACTAACCTAACAATGAGCAACTTGTCCCATAATCAATTCCCTTTGGAGGTATTCCATTGATCATACCATTTGGTTAAGGAGTTGGATGTTGGGCAGCGACCACCACAAGCTGAATTCATTTTCTCCCTAACATCAGTGGACAATGGCAAGTGAAGAATAAATGATTAATCGATTCAAAGCTTCCATTACAGAGGTGACATTTATTTGGGATGATGAGACCACGGCAAGCTAGGTTGTCAATGGTTGGGGCTCTCCCATGAGCAATAGACCATACTAGGAAGTTTTCCCTTGGAGGGGCTTCTTTGCTCCAAATTAATTGGGCTGAAAAGCCGAATGGAAGTTGATTCGTGTTGTTTGAGGCTAGGCTTTAAGAAAGTCATAGTAGCTCTTTATTGAGAACTTTTTTATTTTGAGTCCCACAACCAAGAGTCTTGAGAGTCGTTTAAATGTTTGTCCTGGAGTATGCCAATTAGAAGAACCACTCTATTTGCTTCCCAATCTTTTAAACCCCTCCTTAATGTCAAATACCAAGCTGATGCTTCCCAATCCTTTAAACCCCTCCTTAATGACAAATACCAAGCTGATTCCTCATCTACGCATTTCATAAACTGTGCCACATGCCCTGTTGTATGTTCATAATGTCCCCAAAGGATTGTTTCAGTAGTGCATCTCCGACCCATAGGCTCCAGAAGTCCACCTTTTGTTGACCTCATATGAGATGTGATAATGAATTTTGATTTCAAGTTCATTATTGGCCTCCATTGTGCGCAACCATATAGTGACGTGGGTGGTTTTGTGAACCATCTAAACTCTTCTAAATCATATTTTTCAGCTATAACAGCCCTCCACAAGCATCTTTTTTGGGACCAAACCTCTAAAGCTACTTCGAGAGAAGTGCTTGGTTGAACTCTTTTATCCTTCTGACTCCTTGGTTTTTTGTTTTGCAGACCGTAGTCCAATTCAACAAATGATATTTCTTTGATGAAGATGAGGTGCCCCATAGAAAATCCTTGAATATCTTCTCAATCTCATTTGCTACCGATGGCGGAATAGTAGTGGTAGACATTAAGAATACTGGAATATTTGATCAAGGTGACTCTTTCCGCTTTGGAGATGTATCTCCTTTTACACATTGCTAATCTACCTCTTATCCGCTCTACAACTTGGTCCCATGCTCTACAGTCTTTATATCTGAATCCCAGTGGTAATTCCAATTTTGAGGGTACTATACTTGTTTGGAAATTTAGAACACTAGCAAGCTCACCACACCAATTGGAAAAGTTCACCTTGAGGCAGGATTCTACCTCAAACCAAAGAAGAATGGAGCGAGTGTACCTAATTTGGGAGGGTGTAGGAAATAGTGTCATCCGCGTTATGTAGTATTGGCACTGAAACACCCCCTTTTTTACCTAAAAACTAGATATCCATCCATGTGAGCATGCTTTCATAATCAACTAAGTGAGACCCTTGCCCATTAGAGAGAAAAGCAATGGGGATACTGGGTCTCCATGGCATATGCCTCTTGATGCTTTGAAAAAAAACCTTGGAGAACTATCGACATTGATTGAGAATGTAGCTGTTTTTAACACGGTGAACACATCTAGTCCACTTGGAACCAAACCCAAAATGACCGAGCATGTACTCTGTGAATGACCATGAAATCGAGTCGAATGCCTTTGTAAAATCTAGCTTGCAAACAACTCCTGATTTCTGAGAGTTCAATCTTGAGTTGATGAGCTCGTTTGCAATCATAGATCCATGCACCAATTGTCTCCCTTCAGTTGCAGCAGCCTGATTTGGAGCAACAATAAGTAGCAGCACACCCTTGAGTCTATCAGCTAAAACCTTCCAAATGATCTTATCAACTGGTGGAAATAACACTCTTGGACTGTATTGCACCTTTAACTTTAGGGATTAGTGTTACGAATTTAATCTGCAACATCTATTTAATCATTAGTAGTGAAGTTGGCTAGGTTTTAGTGTTTTTACAATCTAACATGCCTCAGTTGTTGTGCTACTGTGCTGTCAAGACTTCAAGGAAATGTGAAGCTTTAAATCTTGAAGATATTTGGATAATAACTGATGCTTAAGTCACAGTCTATATCATTGCTTTGCACTTCACCCAAGTTTCTATCTAATAAATCCATTTCCATCCGTCATTACCGTTAACTGGTTTTGTCTTTGTTTAAGTTTTCTTTCAAGTCCTCAAGTTGTATGCATTCCTTCAGTTAGTTGAATATACTGATGGATTTCTTTGTTGGACACAGATTTATCCGAAATTCCAGTAGAGAACCTTGAAGAGGTGAACAAGTTATGCAAGATTGAAGTAGTTCCATATTCATTGACTCTTGGGTACTCCTACTGGGGTGTAGGTTAGTTGTGATTCTCTTTGAAAGTCTGCATTATTATCTGTAAATGCATTCTGGAAGATCTCAAAATTCACAATCAATTTTGCATTAGAGGACCTGACACATACTACAGGAAGCCTCCGATCTTTATAGTAAATCAACTAATGTTTTGGGTTTATGTTGCGTGATGGTTGAGATAAGATCAACCCTGCCAACCTCTCAAATAATCAAATTTTGATTAACATAGTTTATACATACACAATGTTTTGAAGGCACACTTCTGGCATGCTTCGATGCACCAACATGGGCCTAGCATGCAGATCCATGCTAACAAGGGCTAAAGGCACAGGAACCGCACATGAAGCCATACCGCCATGATTGATAATCGTTAACACTTGATAATGACATGGAGTGTCATAGGCATGGAAAATTTTTAGTGTTGAACATTTATGATGAGAAATTATTGTGGTCATAATCTAAATTTCATCAAGGCTTAGAAAGTCAGGATATTGGTAAAACCTTAAATGGAAATTTATTCAAAAACATGATTTACCAACAGTAAAATTAAATTGTAATGATCTATTTTACTATTCCACATGTCGATTTCATCGTCCTTTCTCATTATGCTTGTTCTTTGAACATTTCTAAACTACCTATCGTCAACCCCACAAACTATAACTAGTCTTAGTCTCATCTTAACATTTCCATAAGAATAACTTGGGCAGCATTTGGGGAATCAAAAGTAGATGTAGTTATTCTGTCTGTAGAAGCACGTTTAAACTTCATCAGTTATGCCGTTATGGTTGAAGTTTGTTTGTTGAAAAAAAAGGTGGGCTAGTTGATTAGTTGACTTGACACATAGTACTCTTCAATTCACAAACTAATATTAGCACTCCTTAACTCTATTTTTTAAGATTCTTTTAATTCTGGTGGGTTTCTATGTTTGTTGCTGTTTCTTTAAGTTAGTTTCTGAAGACCACGATGTTGTTCTGTTTGTAGATCATGTTCTGAAGCAGATACTGCCTGCAGGGGTGGAAGTGCCCTCTTCATTTGAAACCATAGGTTAACTATTCTAACACATTTCTCTAAATTATATTATGCTTCCTGCCTTCCCTCCACACCCCACATTTAGGAAGTGTTTAGTAGAATTTTATGACTACACACACATTTTGATTTACTGTTAATTTGTGGCCCACTGGTCCACATGCTCTGGTTTGAGAACTAAACTAAAGCTGTTCTTGTTCATTCAGGTCATGTTGCACACTTAAATATCCCTGGCGAGCTACTTCCGTACAAGGATGTTATTGCAAAGGTTATCTTTGATGTAAGTTTGATCATGCCTACGGCCTACCTCTCCTTGAAAAAACAATTAATTCAGTTTCTTCTTTAGTTTTCTGTGCAACCAGGAGCATAGAGAGGAACTTTTATGCTGGGGTCCAAATGGTGTGCCAAAAAATATCAATGATTTGTCAAAAGTTCTAATATTGGATTTGTTTCCCTTTCTATCTCAGAACTCTTTCTCCTTGAGAAAACGTAATAAGAGGCCTCTTCTATAAGAGGTTTTGGAGCTTTCATTGGCTAACTAATGACTATCCATAATAACACAATAGTTTTCCTAAAATCATGGATCGATTCGTTGTGCTATAATAATATTTTGATCAATGTTGTCAGACACTATATACTATACTTTTATCATTTCCAAATCAGTTTCAGGGTAGTTTCTGGTTTTTTCTCACTATTTTTAATACTATTATTTTCGCTTATCCTCCCTTTGGCAGAAAAACCAGCCAAGAATTAGAACCATTGTTAACAAAGTCGGAACCATTACAAATGAGTTTCGAGTGCCGAAGTTTGAAGTTTTAGCAGGGAAAGATGATATGGTCACAGAAGTCAAACAGTATGGAGCAACATTTAAGCTTGACTATGGCTTGGTCTATTGGAACTCAAGATTAGAACATGAACATATACGTTTGGTTTCTCAATTCCAAGCAGGGGATGTCATTTGTGATATGTTTGCTGGTATTGGCCCTTTTGCTATTCCAGCAGCACAAAAAGGATGCACAGTGTATGCAAATGACTTAAATCCAGATAGTGTTCGATATTTGAAAATTAATGCAAAGATTAACAAGGTAGAAGATCTTGTTTTTGCATATAATATGGATGCAAGAGCATTTGTGTCTCACATGATATCCGTGCCAGTTAGTGAAATTAAACTGGATTCTGAGCTTTTTCTCAAAGCCGGTGAAGGATGCAGCCCTCCAGCTGATGAAGAGGCACTTTCTAGAAGGCTAACAGGTAGTATTGATTTTCACATTGTTTTGTTGTTTCCTTGGATATTATCTTTGCACACCTTGCATTTGACTTGGGACATGGCAGATAATGATTCCAATGACAATGAGGGCATGGAAAGGTCTTGTGGTAGTGCTCCTGCTAAAAGACCCCCAGAGCGTAGTGAGGAAGGTGTGTTTTGACCTTCTTATGTTTTTTTTTCCCTCCTTGAAGGACATATATAATGTGGGTGTGCGGCCGTGTATTATAAATTCATTTATATAATGCAATGAATAAATAATAATAAGAATTGGCCTGCAACTTTGTTCCATTTTTTTGGGGTACAAATGAACACAACAACTGTGAATCTGGAACTTACCTGACCTCAGGTCTTAGATGCTCATTTTTATTTATTTTTTATTTTTTTGGAAGGCGAGCTGGATTTTTAAGGATCCCATAACCTATCAACTGGGCGACCTATAGGTCAACACCCATTAGAAAGTAACCATGCTGCAGGTGGGATTCGAAGCTAGGACGTGGGGGACAAACCCACACAGCCCTAACCACTAGGCCATAACACCATTGGCGTCTTAGATGCTCATACCCAAAACCCTACCTTTGCCAGGTTGATTAAATCATGCTTTTTCGTGCTGCTAATGTTCATAAGATTAACCAGAGAAGACAATTTTGTGTTGAATGATTCTGACCATGCACCATTTAATATCTGAATATATAATGAAGATTATGAAAGAATATCGACTATTAGGATCTTTAATAGGATATTTATGGATCTGAGTACCGAGTTGGATGACAATTGCAATTTAGGCTCTCGGTCAGATGGACAGATCATTCCAAACTCCACCATATCAATGCCAAACTTGAACAGTTATTTTGCAAGAGATAAAATAGGAACTATGGAAGGAATTTATTATTATTATTATTATTATGATTATTATTTTATTTTTAATTTTTTAATTTTTAATTTTTTTTGGACTCGTATATTGTTTTGGTTATTTGTGTACATCTAGAGTATTGGAATACAGATGGTGCTGATATTGCAGCAACAGGTGGGAGAAAAGGAAGTAAAAACAAGAGGATTAGAGGTTCTAAGCCATGCAATGCCAAGACCTGGGAGCATTTTGATCATGTGGTAATGAATCTACCTGCTTCAGCCTTGCAGTTTCTTGGTAAGTAACGCTGGTTAGTGAATGTCCTCGTCCACCCTTCACATGTTAATTTAGTGTATATTAAGCATGGACATTCTAGATATATGCCATATTATAGTTGAACATTTTTATTTGTTTGTTATATGATGTTTACAATTTCTTGTTGGTTTAATGTGTTAAGCCATCAATGTGTAGAAAAATAATGCTAGTATCACTTCGAGTGAGTTCAACTGATATGAGTCTTGATGATAAAAACTCAAGTCTGCTACTGATAATAATGACAATAATATAGAAGAAAAACCTACTGGCATATGAAAATTTAAACCCATGTTATGGTGAATCATGTTTATGTTTTCTTCACACACATTTTCTAGTGATTATAGTTTTTCTTTATTGATCGAAATAAAATACTACATATGCTTACCTTTTCTTCCCTGTTCCTAGAGCACTTCCACTTAGTTTCATCATGTTCACCTATCTTCGGCATATGTCATCTTGTCTCTCATGGATGCCTTTAGTGTGCCATTCCCATGTCTTCATCTCACATTGGCATGTCGTCTAGATGTCCTCGACTCATGTTAGCGGTGGCTTCGAAATGTCACCCATGTTTATCATTAAGTTAGAGCTTAGAATGTTAGTCTCATTCTTACCACGTGCATTCTATTATGCGAATAGAGAAGTACTTCACCCAAAAGTTATGAGGTTTTTACTTTCTAAAACTTATAATGCACACCTCTTATCATTAAGTTATGAGGTTTTTACTTTCTAAAACTTAGCCTCATTCTTACCACGCACATTCAGTGAAGCACTTCACCCCAAAGTCATGAGTGGAATTTTTACTTTCCAAAACTTAAAAAATTACAGCTACAATGCCCTATTTGATGAAATCTCAACCACCATCTGGAAAACTGTTGTTTTCTATTATACAGATAGTATTTGTACTCATTATATCTGGCAGACATATTCCTGTACTCATTAACGCGTCTGCTACCTTGACTATCTTGTCGAAGTGGATTAACATGACTATCTGGAAACAGTGTGGTACACATTATCCTTTGTTAGCAAGAATGTCACCTTCCCTAGTGTTGCTACAATAGGAGAAATTTTCTGATGCTCAAACTGGGAAAATGTGATCAGCATATTGTATCTTGATGGTGCTTTCCTGTCTATTTTCTTTTGATGACCTTGTTGAGTTGCATATGTAGCCTTACGACCTTACCTTGTTGAGAATTTATGTGCATCTAATTAGATTTGGATATTCATTCATACAGACGTTTTTAGGGGTCTTATTCAAACAAAACACTGGAAGGGAACTTTACCATGGATTCATTGCTATTGCTTCATGCGTTGTACTGAGACAAATGAAACACTGATATCTGTAAGTTTCTTTTTGGACTGATATCATTGAAGAATTATCTTGTCATTCTCTGTAAGCTGTTATTTTGCTTGCATTTGCTGAACGTGTTTGAACAGTTTAAATAGGCTATTGGGTGTAAGTTTAGAAATGACATATATGGGCTGGTTAATTGTCCAGCTTATTTCCACCTCATGAGGGTATTGAGTAGAAATATGATTGTTGAAAGAATTTAATGATCTGCGCTCAAAAGTTAATACTTATTCAAGCAAGGATGTCCCCTATAAAATTTCCATTGTTACTTGTGTAACATGTATAAGTAAGCTTTACCTATCGATTCATTCATGCCACTTATACCCAAAAGAGAACCCATAATGTCCCTAGGCACACATTCATAATATGTCACGCCCAAAAACTACATTCGACTTAATGTCCATTCCCCTGTGAGCCAATTCTACCTTACACGGTAGTTTATTCCATACAAATGTCCACACAAAAAAGGATATTCTTTTTTCCACACCAAACTAGTTGGAAAATCTTGAATCGCTCTTCCAAACAAATTATCCATGGCCAACTCAAAAAATACGCACCATCCGAAAATCCTCTATCTTCCTTCCACACCCATCTAACATCTTCTAGACTCAAAGTAACACTCTCCAAGGCATGTGACAAATAAAAATGCAACTCTTCCATCTCACCCACCGAAAGAGTGCTCTTAAAGTGAAAGTCCCAACTCAAAGAGCCATTATCCTGCCTACCAAAATCAACCACTCAACCCTGTACATCTCACACCATGTGAAAAGTCTTGGACACCTATATTGCAATGCCATCTCCCCCACCCAAACATCTTCCCAGAGCTTAACCCTATCTCCTATTTCTAGAACCACCTCGATCCCTTTAACAAACTCATCCTTATGGTTAGATATTGTTCTCCTAGTACTAGTACCGAACCTCATGGATGTCTAGGGAGCCAACTCGCCCTTGTAAAATCATATTTAGCTCTAATCACCTTCCGCAAGCATTCTGCTTCCGTACCAAATTTCCATAACCACTTACATAATAATGCCTTATTCATCAATTGAAGAGGCCTAATACCAAGATCACCCATCTCCTTTGGCATACACACCAACTCCCAGTTGTTAAATTCTAAATGTAAGAAGCCATCCCCATCTCCATCTTCATCGGAGGATTCTGTCTCCCCTGGTTTTGAGAGGAGTTTTCTTCTTTTTTATTTTTCTTTGTTTTTAATTATTTTTATATCTGAAAAAAACCTTAAGCTCTCTCAAGTTTATTCAACGGTAAAAGAGGACGTGAAGATCAAAGACGAGTGTAGGTCAAAAAACCAAAAAATGAATAAATTTTAAAAATTACAGTTCTAAAGTTCAACACATACCATACAATACAGGCATACAACCCCTGTATCAGTTTATCGTATCAGTGTGATACACATTGATGTGGCTTAAGGAAAAAAAATAATATTTCTATTATAGTGTTACGTGCATGAAAATGAAGCTGAAATAGAATTGATTCTCGGATATATATATATAGAAAAATTTATACCCCTCCTCTTCTCTCTCTTTCTTGTTCATTCCAAAGAAACTTCTTGTGTTGCATCATATTCAACTAACCCTTGTGCAACATGAAGTAAAAGCAAATTGAGATACTATCGTGAGTATTGTAAGATACAGATAACTGTGTTTGTAAATATTCATTGCCTTATTAACAACAACCACTACGTACATTGATCTGTCCACACTTAGCCACTATTGCACACCACGGTGTGTGGTTTGTTCTGAAACATAATGATAGGAACCTGAGATGAAAATGGTAATTAGAAATCACACTAAGTTTCTAAATAGAACAGGATGCTAATAAGAGAATTAGAAAGAAGCAAATTGTATTGATAATAGGAGATAATCCAGGATTTGGAGAGCCTGGTCTCTCCACTCTATTACAATATTTTTCCTCTCTGCCTTCCTTACTCCCATTTCTTCCCTATTTATAGTTACTACTCCTACAATAACAACCCAACAACTTAGCTAACAGCCTGGACACGTCAGCCTTCTATTCCCTTCTAGTGAATGCTAGTAGTCCCCTGATCCTTCTTTTCCCTTCTAGTGAATGCTAGTAGTCCCCTGATTCTTCTTCCTTCTTACATAAGTGTATTTGATTTGGGGCCTACCAATACTCCCCCCATGAGCTTTCACCTTGTCCTCAAGGTAGAAGGTCGAAAATTGTGTGTGAATTAGATCGAATTCCTCCCAAGTGGATTCAAAATCAGGAAGGTCTTTCCATTTGATAAGCACCTCCAATAGACCCTGGGAATTGTATCGCAGGTTCAATACCTCCGCTGGTTCAACACGCCATTCCAACTCATCAGACAACAGAGAAGGGAGCTGCTGAGGCATACAATCTTGACCCAAGGCCTGCCGTAACATGGAGACATGGAAGACGGGGTGGATCGTGGAGGTGGCAGGTAAGTCCAACTTGTATGCGACCTCGCCAATGCGTGCTATTACCTTGTAAGGACCAAAATGCCTTGGGGCCAGCTTCTCATTGGGTCGACAGGCCAACGAGCGTTGCCTATAGGGTTTGAGCTTCACATAAACCAAATCACCCACAGCAAAGACAACATCCCGGTGATGGCGATCGGCTGACTTACGCATCAGGTTCACACAGCAAGTGTTGTTATAATTCCTTCAGTAAAGCATCGCGGTTCCGTAATTGCAACTCTACCGCTGAGTTAGTGGTGGAGTGCCCCTCCAGACGGAGCAAGGGGGGAGGAGGCCGATTGTATACCACTTGGAAAGGAGTGGTGTTGGTGGCTGTGTGGAAGGATGTGTTGTACCAAAATTCAGCCCAAGGTAGATACTGACTTCATTTCCGTGGTTTGTCCCCGGTGAAGCACCTTAAGTATGTTTCAATGCTCCTATTAACGACCTCGGTTTGTCCATCCGTTTGAGGATGGTATGAGGTACTATGTTTGAGAGTCGTGCCGTGTAGTTTGAACAATTCTGCCCAGAAATGGCTCATGAAGACCTTATCGCGATTGGACACAATGGATTTGGGAAAACCATGTAAGCGGACCACCTTCTTGATAAATAGGGTCTCCACTCCTGAAGCAGTGAAAGGATGCTTGAGGGGTAGGAAATGCCCATATTTGCTCAGTCTGTCTACTACCACCAAAATGCAAGAATAACCCTCTGATGTGGGCAGGCCCTCAATGAAGTCCATGGATAAATCATCCCAAACCTGATCCGGAATTGGTAAGGGCTGAAGTAAGCCTGCCGGAGATAAGGCCATCGTTTTATTGCGTTGGCAAACGCCACAATTGGCCACATATGACTGAACTCGTTTTTTCATGCCCACCCAGTATACATCTTGTGAAAGGCGGAGATAAGTCTTTAGCACCCCTGAGTGGCCGCCTACTGGGCTATCATGGTAAGCTTCTAATAATTTTGCAACCAAGGGCGAGGAAGATGGAATGACCAGTCGGCCCTGATATACCAAGTGCCCATGCACCAGCTGGTACCTTGCTGGTCCCTCCTGTCCTGCCATTAATTTGGCATAAATAGGGCCTAATATGGCGTCCTGTTGTATTTCACTTAAGAGCTCCCCTAAATTGGTGACCCGGGAGGTGGATAAAGTGGCGGCACTTATAATTGTGGGCTGGCTGGACAACGCATCAGCTGCTTTATTCTCGATGCCCGGCCGATATTCAATGTCAAATTGGTAGCCCAACAATTTAGAAAGCCAACGCTGGTGTTCTTCCGCTACTAAGCGTTGTTCCAACAAATATTTCAGGCTTTTTTTATCGGTGCGAACCAGAAATCGCCGACCCAAGAGGTATGGCCTCCATTTCTGAATTGCCAGTACTATGGCCATCAGCTCCCGCTCATAAACCGATTTCAACCTAGCCCGAGCTCCCAAGACTTGACTAAAGTAGGCCACAGGGTGGTGGTCTTGCATCAATACTGCCCCTAACCCTGACCCGGAAGCGTCGGCCTCGATGACAAATAGTTTTGAAAAATTGGGTAAGGCCAGGACCTGTAAGTTTACCATGGCTTCCTTTAGCCTAGAGAAGGCTTCGTGTGCCCTGTCGTTCCATCCCATACTGTCTTTTTTTAGTAACTCTGTGAGGGGAGCTGCAATCTGGCCATACCCCTTCACAAACTTCCTATAGTAGCAAATTGATAGGAACCTGAGATGAAAATGGTAATTAGAAATCACACTAAGTTTCTAAATAGAACAGGATGCTAATAAGGGAATTAGAAAGAAGCAAATTGTATTGATAATAGGAGATAATCCAGGATTTGGAGAGCCTGGTCTCTCCACTCTATTACAATATTTTTCCTCAGGTGATATTGGACTAATCAGGTATAGTCCCCCGAACCTAGTAGATGGCCATCGTGAGAAGCCTGACCCAACAAATCTTGTAATCAGGTTATGCCATTTCCATCCCCTTAGGAGTCAAGTTGAAACCTGTAACAATCTCGTTGAAACTGTCCCGACTTAGCTATTGTGTGGTTTTCAATGAAGAACTCACCGCTATTAGGAAGGAAATCCACAATATATGAGGTTTAGGCATGTGATACTATAATGGGGACGCCCAGCCCAACACATGGACTTAATGGCCGTAGAGCTTATTACAGACTTAGGCTTATCTTCAAGGTCGATATACAAATATGATCACGCCACTCCTTGGGGTTGTAGGGTTCTCATGAAATGCATGTTGTTTCTTTTTTTTGTTTTATCATTGATGGTTATGTATTGGACAGTAAAAAAAAAAAAAACTATTCAGTTTAGCATTAGCAAGTCTAGTCAGAAACCAATGAAAAGGAAAGAAGGCAATTGGCTGAAACTGGCCACAAGGTATGCACTTGTGATGGGTCCAACTTTTTTCCATTAACTTTTGCCACCTCAGACATGGCATGTGTGAATTTTTCAAACTCTGTATTAACTCTATCATGTCTTTTACAAGTATCAGGCTCGTAATTTTCTGACACATTCATGTAGTAATCCTGATATCTTTTGTAATTATTTTTCTGGCTCTCTTGCAGGAAGCAGAGTCCGCGTTGAATGCCAAGATAAAGGATCCAATATTCCATAGGGTTAGAGATGTTGCTCCTAACAAGGTAAAATTTTTGATAAGTCAATTTCTTTGTTCTGTTGTCATCTAAGGCATTTATAGCACTCTTTAGAGATGCTGTCATATATTTGTTCCGTGATTGTACTTTCTGATGCTTCTTTGCATGGAACAATCTACCACTCTGTCTTGACATTGTACTTCGCTACTATTGTTGTAAGCAAATAACCAAAAGTTCACCTGTAGGATTTTAAATCTTCAGAAGTTAGGCGGTTATTTAGTATATCTTGTCCTTTTGGCTCCTATCTTGCGAGGATTAAATATTTCTTAAGAAATCACTAGTGATGATGTCTCCTCTTCTGGCATGCATGACTCTCTTTGGGTTTTGTTCTTGAGTTGTGCCTTGTGATCTGGCTACCTGTGCTATTTAATCTTTAGTATGAATCAGAAGTAGCATGCAAAAAGCTTCATAATTTTTTATTTTTCCGTTTTGTCCTACACTAATCAGTGTTTTTGTTTCTTGAAATAGGAATATTTTAACTAGCCCCAGTTTTATAGGGAAATTTTAGAAAGTAGCCATTATACCGAGCAGTCAAAAAGTCACAAAAAAAAAGGGGAATATGGCATTAAAGTACTATAGGATTAAATGCATCTGTATACTAGAATAGGAAGACCACCCTCCAATGGATCCCGCTTTCAACTCGATGAGGCGGTAAAATCTGTTGTAATACCTTACACCTGGTGGGATGGTAGCATACCCTAACTTTCTGAGAATTGTAGTAGTAAAGACATGATTGTTTGCCTAAAATTTTGTGCATGCAGGCAATGTATTGTTTAAGCTTTAGGCTGCCGGAAGAAACCTGTCAATGAGATGTAGCAGTGATGATATTCTCTAGTTTGCCTCTGAGGTTTTCTTGTAAGTACACTTGTCTGAGATTGTGCATCAAAACTTAGGTATCATTAACAAAGTTGAATTTTTTGACTTGACTACCAATAGGATTCTGCAAATTAGTATTGTAGCACAAGATATTTTGATTTGTTTCACTAATTTCCTAGTTGATGGAAGCATTCGTTTTTTTATTATTTTTGTTTTGCGGAAGTTGTTCACCTTTATGCTATATTATGTTATTTATATATTTGTTTTGCAATAATTGGTTTGAACCCTGTGAAAAAGAGAAACTTGGGACGCTTTGGCTTAACCCTTCAATCAGAAAATTTTTCAGTAACAGGTAATACATGTCTTTCCTTCTGGTTATGTTAGCAAACCAAATCACTGAAGAGTCAACACCTACTACTTCATTCCCAATTTAAAATGTTGTAAAGTAATTTATACTACTGTTAGTCTTTTGACATCCCACCCTATAAAGTAAAAATTAGCTTAATCCCACTATCATATGGCCCAAATAATGATAATGTCCACTTCTTCCTGCCAAGGGAAAGAACCAAAAGATGCAACTTGGAGTGGGTCTATGTGGTGACCCATGGTCCCCTATTAAATATTATTAAAATATGTATAAACTGAACAAAGATAGGAAAAAGATTGGTCTAACCCTACTTAAAATCCTTAAAACTGAGTAAAAAATTTAATATGTAAAAGAATATGTGTTTCTAAGTACTTTTAGGAAGAACCAAAAGATGCAACTTGGAGTGGGTCTATGAGGTGACCCATGGTCCTTGTCCTGTTAAATATTATTAAAATATGTATAAACTGAACAAAGATAGGAAAAAAAATTGGTCTAACCCTACTTAAAATCCTTAAAACTGAGTCAAAAATTTTATATGTAAAAGAATATGTGTTTCTAATTACTTTTTTTCTATTCATGTTGTTGTTTACCTTGCACAGGGACTCCAGCTACTCACTCGTCGACAACTCAGAACGATCTTTTTGTGCTTATCCGAGATCATGGGTGATAGTGACAACAAAAGAGCTTTGGGTTGATGTAAAAGTTTGATGTAAGTATCAGTTTTTGTACTCACCTTTGTTATTTTCTGAATAGCTAGTCTGCGATAAGAATGATGAAGTAGTGAATTTTTTTACAACCAGGAATTTGTTGTTCATCGATGAATGAATGATTGGTCTAGAACACATAATTAGTTGGTGGACAACACAATTTTGATTCCCTAGTTTGAACATTGAGTGATTTTCGCATTAACTTGAAAGTGATTTAAATATCTGTCCTGCAGAACCAAAATTTTTGGTAGTACCCATTTTTTTTTAAAACGGCCTAGACGGCGTTAGGCGTCAGAGAAACGCCCAGATTAATGACTGAGCAAGGTTTAGGCGGTTTGGGTGAGTTTTTTTTTTTTTTTTTTAATAAGGCTGATTGTGTTCTTATTTTATTTTTCTTTTCATTTTTTTTGGAAATAAACAATTTAATTGTTTTTTATTCAGTATATGTCTGAATGTAGCAAACGATGATTACTTAATGAAATTTTCAAAGAATCTACCGGCACCAATTTTAGTAATGTAGATTTTATCAAACATGACTGAGGTCATTCATGCAATTTGAAAAAAAATAAAGAGTACGTTTGGATATTTGTCCTTAAATTCAACTTTGTATAAAGTACTCATCATGACTAACTTCAGTATTTAAGTTTTAATAAAAAAATTTCATGATTGTTAATTTTTTGTGTTTTTAAATTTTGCATATGTATCTTGGCATTAAATTAGATGTAGTTGATAATGTATTATGCTTAACTTTTGTAAATTATTAAAGTTAAAATACAAAATCTAAAATCGCCGAGGCCTTTGGACACTAAGCATCTGCTCGCAGCTTGTCCATCGCCTAGGTTTTTTAAAACATTGGTAATACCCACTTGTCATTAATGTTCAAGCATTTAGCATGTCACCCTCCTCTTAACTCAGTTTCTACGGAGCTGTCAGAGTAGAATATGTGATGTTGCAAGTTTCTCATTGAATGAAACTCTGTTTCGATTCGACATAATCATTTCTCGAAATGATAGGTGTGAACTCAAGGTGAAGGTTTGGAGGCATTTAGATCAATAAGAACATGTGTTGAGTAACCACAGACAAGGAGTTGAGAACTTGTGATGCAAATGTTCTCTCTGGGTTTAACACAGCATTTCCATGGATCAAATTAACACACAATACTTCATGTAACCTACCAATCCATCACACAATGACATAAACCTACCAGGACTTTGGGAACCCACACAACGACTCATTAGTGATCTGTCTCGACATGTTTTCCAGCTTTTTTCAGTGAGTGTTACATTGTGTAGTTTTGTCAAAATCTCTGAATCTTCACCTTTAATCAGAGAATCAAAGGACTAGGACATTTATGTAGTTCCCTCTCTACCAGCTATAAGCACTAAATGTTGATTATATTTCTGAATCTTGTCAACTACTCTGAGGGTGATGATGATTTGAGCTTGGTTGGACACTTGACAATGCTCTGACTCCTTCGAAACTAATTGTCATCCCATTCAATATTAGGTTTGGAAACGATAGATACTGGTACTAAAGTTTTTGGTTCATTTAAATAAGTTATGTTTGAATGCGGCGTCTCTTAGATAATAATGATGTCCAACCTAAAAATATAGCTTTCAACTTCACCTACTCCTTTTTTGGACAAACATTACCTACCAAGCTACTACTACGTTTATCACTTGACAAACAGGTTTTGATTCCTTTTCTTTCATCTCCTCCTTTCAAATACAATTTGGTGGAGAGAACAACTCCAAGAGAAAAATGAGAAAAGTTTGAGATTGAAATTTTTTATATATGGCCCTTGAAATTAATTTCTTTTCACATATTTATGTCAACTTCAAGTTTTATTTGAGCATAATTTTTTTTTTCCTTGAATTGATTTCAGGGTATGTTAGGTTGCACGGAAAATGGATATGGAAATTGAATTTTTTTTGTGTGAATTCGATTTCGAGGCTTTCCCATTCCCCATGGGTAGTGGAAAAACAGTCTTATAAAGAATTGATTTTCTGTCAATAAATAGATAATCAAACAGTTAAAATCTGCATAACAAGGAAAATAGATTTCATTTTTCAAGAAAAATGACTAACCAAACAAACCCTCAGTCTAAAATGGCCTCGGATAATTAACTATATGGAAGTCAGAATTGGATATAAAGTTGTAAGAGTTAAATTCATTTTTCAAATGGCAAGTCAAGCAAAAAAATAAAAAAATTTGATGTTCAACGCATGTCGAATAACTCAGCAACTTCCATCTCGAATCAAAATTTGGTGTCCAAAGTCCAAACAACTCTGCCTCTCCCAACTAAAGAAAGCTTGTAAAACATAATAAAAACCTTGATATTGTATAAAAATGAAAATGTAAACCCGTGACAATATCAACGGTAAATAAATAGAATATAATGGTTGTATTGATCAACTAAAGGTCTGGCTGCATTATTCGGGTTGGCGGTCTATTCCATAGCGCATTTGAGTCAAATTATTATTTGAATACATAGTCATTATCATTAGTTTACTTGACATTGTCAATTAGTTCAAAACTTATTGTTCATGTTGCGAGTGAAATAGTTTATGTTAGAGACTTGAAAGAATTTTAATCTGATGTTTTTCTATCCTTAATTGATATAGTGATTATTGAATATGAAACATTTTAAAAACACAAGAAGAAAATAAATAAATAAATAAATAAATAATTGATGGGGCACTATTGGAGCTATGTGCCTCCCCAAGTTGTGGGCTAAACATCCTGCTCCAACAAAAAGAATATAATTGTTATTGTTAACTAAAAAAAATATGTACGACTCCTTTTCACATTTTAATCAAATTAAAATAAAGAGTTCAGATTATTGGTTTGAATAGCCAGTGTAAAAAATGTTAGGTAATAGGCGGGCGGTGAGCAGGGTACTAGCGTCCAGAGGACTAGGTAATTATTTATTTATTTATTATAATTTATAAAAGTTAAGCATAATAACACATAAATTATTTCCAATTCAATGTCAAAATACATATGTAAAATATATTTAAAAAAAGTCTTAATTTTTTATTTTTTTGAACTGAAAATAAAAATATAATAAATCAAAAATCTGCCCAAGAGACTGCCTAGACCGATTTTTAAAACACTGAGTGTTATTTACATTAGTTTGTTTGATCTCTTTAAATTAATCATCCTTCAAAGATTAATGTTATTCATGGAAGGGTGCCGATCAGCTTATCCGTGAAGCATGGAATGACAAATATGGTCCATAAGCCAAGTTTTTGACACCTCGTTTATTTAACTCAAGTTAGACCCCAACTAATTGGAACTTAATTAAATAATCTCTTTAGATGTAATAATGAAATTTTAATAATTTCCAAATAATAATAATAATAAAATATCTATAATATCAATTATTTTTCCTTGATTGGCCCAATAATTGGGCTACCTACCCACCTTAAATAATTGTAAGAAGATCAGTACGAAGCAACTGGTCTCTCTACAACTACAAGAAATCAATTGGTTTGGTTATGGGCAATTTTGTCATTTTGGATAAATAAAGTTGTGTGTGTGATTGAAAACTAGACCATCTTTCAGGAGCAATTCTTGGCCAGTAGAAAAGAGACACGTCGCACAAAAAATGGTAGTTCAGGAAAGGCAGCAATTTGTCTCGGCTGTGGTGGGTGAAAAGTGTCCCATCATATCCAGTTAGCTTACCCTAGCTTGGCTTGGCATTGTCAAGTAGCTTTGGCTTTGGTTATAATTTTGAGTAAGGATAGAGAATCACGTTTTGCAATCATTCTTTTATAATTAGAATGATGTGGTTTCATTAAAAGTCAAGTTGTTTTAAGATTTGAAAAAAGAAATATCATTCCACTCAATCGTAAGCTTTGGTAATATCAATTTTGATTTCATCCATCTTTTTCTTTTTTTTACAATGGTTCATTTGAAAAAAGGTTTCATGGACTTAGAGAATGTTGTTGGTTATGGATCTGCCCGGAAGAAAAGCACATTGATTGGGAAACGCAATATTGTCTAGCAAAGGTTTAAGTCTGTTGGCTAAAAGTTTTGAAATGATTTTATAGATAACATTGCATAACCCAATAGGATGAAATTTGTCAGGGGAGATGGGGTTAGACACCTTAGGAATGAGAGCAAGAAAAGTCATTCAATTTAGGATCCAGTCTACGGGTTGTGAAGAAGTTGATCACAACCTCAATTACATCATGTTTGACCATGTGACATCTTGTTTAGCATTTTGTTTTGACAATATTACTCAAGTTGTTGAATCACGCCAAAAGTATGGTATGGCTATTGTGACATGCTTTCAACCTTCAGCATGCCACTTCAGTTGTTAGTAGAACATCTTCAAATGTACAACTCTTAGTAATGGATTGATGAATTTGTCTACGCATTTTGTTCTAAATTGTAAGTAAATTAGGGTATTTTCGTGTCTTCGGCACTCAAACTGTTTGATAGAAGGAGAATTTTAAACTTTAATTAGGGGTATTTCGGTCCTATGCGAACATAAACTTTAGCCAAACACCCTCCCCCTTCTATGTGATCTGTTAGATCTTTATGTTTGGGTAAATCTCAACCGTTTTTTTACCTCAAACCTAAAACATCATTCTGATTTGTCATATAGATGTAGAGTATTATATGCTATGTTTTATACATTTACTTAAAGACTACCGACATTTCAAGTGGTGTTTCTTATTTTAAGCCTTCCGATAACCATGTGATGTCCTTAAGATTGTGTTCATTGGTTGTAGGGGTGGGCACAATTAGGGGTGGGCACGGTCCGGATCGGTTCCAAATTTGAAGGAACCTGACTCGAACCGTTTACATTTTAACGGATCCGGTCCGGTCCGGATCCCTTCATTTTGATAATTGGAACCGAACCTAACTCGAACCGTTCTAAACGGTTCGGTTCCACGGTTCCAAACGGTTCCAAACATATTCATACACAGATCATACAAAAAATTTATCCTGTCATATTCATTTCATACAGAGACAATAAGATATATACATGTTTATCACCAAACTTCCAAAGAACTAAGACTGGAAGTAAACATTGAAGAGACTTCAAAATAAAATAAAAAGGAACACTTTGTTTAGCAACCTTACAAGCACAAACATAGTATATACTGATAAAAATGCTCTTCCTTTAATAGTTACCAACTATATTTTGCATAATTGTACCTTTAAATGGTCATTTCTTCATCTACCGAGCAACAATAAGTTCGTCAGGGTGATCGACACCACTGTTAGATGGAAGAAGTATATCGTCATTAGCAGTGAAATGGTATCTCTCCCCAATGGCTCTTAGCAGCTGGAACACTTCAAACATTGTTGGTCTCTCCTTGGGAACTGCTGAGACACAGTTGCTTGCAACTTTAAGAAATTGTAGGAGTTCATTATCGACACCCTTCCCAACTAAAAACTCATCGATGGCATCTGTGAGACGTGAATTGCTCGAGAGATGCATAATCCACTCCACCAAACTCCCCTTGAAGTTTTCAGCTTCTGGGGCAGTAGTTACATGGGTAGGTGTCTCACCAGTAATCAGCTCAAGAAGTACAACTCCAAAGCTGTAAACATCCCCCTTAGCCGTGGCCACCAATGTCCGTGTGTACTCGGGAGCTACATAACCCAAATCTCCAAACTCCCCATTCACAAACGCACTTGAATGAGTATCAACTGGGTTCATAAGCCTCGCGAGTCCAAAATCAGAAATCTTGGGCTCAAAATCCCCATGTCAGTGATTTCTGCTTCCACACCATCAACATCAAGTGCTCTACTTGCAACCAAATCCTTGAACCTTTGCTCCATGACAGATCTCATCCCTTCGACAGACTTCTTCTTCGACAGAGAGAGGAGAGGAGAGGGAGATCTCCTTCTTGAGACAGAGAGCAGAGAGAGGAGAGGGAGATCTCGCTGATCTCTTATTCGACAGACCTCTTCTTCGACAGATGACCCTTCGACAGACCTCTTCTTCGACAGATCTCGTCCCTTCGACAGAGAGAGGATAGGAGAGGAGGAGAGGAGAGGAGAGGAGAAGGAGATCTCCTTCTCGAGACAGAGAGCAGAGAGATCTTCCTTAGGTTTTGCAGAGACAGAGAGAAGAGTTTGGCTTTGGGCCTTTGGCTGTTTAGGTTTAGGTTTGGTTGATGGTTAGGGTTTTATAATTTATAGTAAATGGGATTTGAAACGGTCCGGACGGTCCAGGATAGAGAATTTTTGGGGGCAAAATAGGTTGGTCCCAGACAGATTTAAACTGAGATGGTCCGGGACAAATCCATGCTATTCCGGTTTGAAAAGCCATTTCAAATAGAGATGAAACAGAGTATCATGGAGACAAAAAACATAAACATTTGAAGCATAATTTCTACCATTAGTAATTACCACCAGGCAGCCCTGCCCGATCTCATCATCATCATTAATCATGCCTTCAGGTGGGAAGAAGAGAAAAACTGCCAAGAAAAAGCAAAACTATAACAACAATAACAACAACAACAACAATTTGTTCTGTTGGTTTTCCCTATTTGAAACAACCACAAACTAAAGTTTTTTATATCATATCTTCGCATCAAACTGTTGCAATTTATAACAGACAAATTGTCAATAGCGGCAAGTTACCTAATGACTCGCCCAGAATTGGTTTGAAGTGTCCAGAAATTCTTTGCAAGCTGGTCTTCCAATGGAAACTGGGTATCCTTAGATGCATTAATAGAAGGCTTCTTTAAGAGCACGACTACGATCTACAACTAGAAACAACACCACTGCCACCAGTTGTTGTTGTCGTTGATGAGAAAGATGGCGACATCAGTAATAGTAGTAGTAGCGACGCCACCAATGATTCTCCTAAATCCGACCAACATCACCATGACCAAAACCTTAATAGATTTTAACCAAAATCAATTGAACAAGGATCTGCTAACAACAACAGAGGAAGCAATCATCATCAACAACATATCAAATCTGCGTGGATAAGAAGAAGTAGCAATAGAAGGAGAGGGATAGGAGGCGAGGACGAGAGGAGAATAGGGCGAGGGAGAGGAGGGCAAGTGAGATGAGGAGAGGATGGAGAGGAAGACTAAAATAGGAGGAAATGGCGAGATCAGATGCTCTGCATGAATAAAAAGAAGCAGCAGCAGCAAAAGGAGAAGGGGAGGGAGAGGAATAGGAAAAGGCGAGATCATATGTTCTGGTTAGGGTCAGCAAGCAACCGATCAGAATCATTCAATATACCAAGGCAAACCCATGAAAATACTCCTTTATCAAATAAAAATGATAGGAGGAATTTGATTATTTTCACAACAGATGCCCAATTCTTGGGCTTGGGCTTGAAACAGGTCTACTATACTAAACAGGATAGTTCGGGATGGAGTGGGACTGCATTTGTGAAACCTGTTCCGTCCCAATTCCAACCGGTACGAGAACGGGATGAAAATATCTGAAATTGTTTTAGCATGCTTTGAAACGGCCTGAAACCATACCAGTTCGGATCGAAATGTGATGGACCGGGATTCTTGCCCAGCCCTAATTGGTTGTATACATGCATTCTTACCAATTTAACTATTGGAGAGGTGTTGGATGTACAAGTTTTGTTATACATTTCCAGCATTCGCAAGAAATGCCCTACCGGATCAGTCATGTGCTTATTTTCTTTCAAGTAAGAGTTATTATGATGGTTGTTGATGATACATAAAAACGGTCACATCCCTGAGCCATACATGTGTCATGATGATCTCGAGGAATTACGGGCCCCAGCGTTAGCCCAACACTGATCCGACCCAAGTGGTTCTAAGCTCGCCTGATCTAGTCCGCTAGACGGACTCGAACTCTTACAGCGTGCTAGGACCACATGTCTCACAACTATCCTCAATACCCGTAAGTCCTACTAAGGCAAGTATCTCAAGGATGAGTTTCGGACGGGCAACTACAGTAGTTTTTTGCTTTCAACTAGGAAGCAAACACTAGAGTACACTCTACGCAGGGAAACTTCCTCTTACAGATTGTTCTTGGATTGGAAACTATCTCCCGCATATCTAGAAGCACAGAGCTAACAGATAACTTCCCTCTTACAGCACAACTCCTAATTAGAGAAGGATCTCTACGAAGATCGCCTTCCTAAACTATGTCTTCGATGGCCTGGTAAAATCAGAACTCCTGCACTATAAATAAGACATGAGGTTGGTAAGCTAAGGTACGCTACAAATTCTTTGTTTACAGCAATACACATTGCTCAGATCCTTGTCTGACTTTAACATCGGAGTGTCATCGGCCACCGCAACGGTGGTCCGTGGTTCATGTGCGTTACTTTGCAGGTCAGCGGGATTAAGTCAAAGCAGGGAGCGAAAAATGACTGCATCAGTTTGGCGTCGTCCGTGGAGACCGACAAAGTTTCTAACTTTTCACTAGCATCATCTCCCCTCGAAACAGAGAGATGGTAACTAGTCCATGCGAGAAAGGAAAGTGAGGGGAAGCATCGGGCGCTCAATCTGGCACTGACTCACCACCCTCGACAACGCAAGTAGCGCGCAAACACCGAGTTGTAGCTCTTACAATAGCGGCAGCACCGATGAACTCCAAGCCGGGTGTATGATCTCTCTTCGTACACTAGGCCTGGTCAAGATTAAGATGCCCACATCAATGAAGCAAAGGCCTGACGAAACGCTAAAGGCGTATTTAACCCGCTTTAATAGTGAGTTAACCACCGTCCACGTGTGCAACAACGCGATGATCGTCTCAACTTTCATTAACGGACTACGAAAAGGAAAGTTCTACCACTTTCTGACACTAGACCCTCCGACAAGCATGGCAGACCTAACGGAGGAAGCACAGAGTTTCTTTGCCCTAGGAGAAGAACAGGCAGCGCAAAGAGAATCTGAATCCAATGAGCAATTGGTTAACAGAATATGCGTGCTACATGGGGCCCATTCTGAGTCTGAATATCTAACGGGTCCAGGAAGAAGGCCCTACGAGGTATGAGGATCCAAGCGATACGCGGCGAACAACGGTGATCGCACGATCGGAAACAAGGCCCCTCCGTGCCGCTAGAATTTACTGAAAAATACCTTTAGGGCATACAACTCCCGCACAATGACGTCCTGGTGGTGACAATTTCTCTTGTGGACTGGAAGATAATGAGGTCCTTAGTGGGCACAGGGAGTTCTATGAACGTCTTGTTTCTCCGTACGTTCCGCAACATGCAACTAGAAGAGACAATGTTGACCCCTAATAGTCGTCCGGTGATTGATTTCAGAAGCGAAAGACTATCCCCTGTGGGAAAGATACAGCTGACTACAATAGTGGAAGAGCAATCAGCTCAGAAAACCCTGTTTCAAGAGTTCATATTGATCGACACGCCTTCGACATATAATGTGTTCCTAGAGAGACTCTGGATACACCAAAGGGACCAACAGTCACCACCCTACACCAGTGCATCACGTATCCAACGAACCAAGTGGTTGGGAATGCCAGTACATGACGACCCCGCCACCTGGCGATTCTCAATCAGTGGCCAGCCCAGTGGCTAAGATGACTCTCCGTTCTACCCAAAGTATAAGAGGGGAACAACCGACTTCAGACAACGAGGCACCAGTAAGCCTTCGGGGATGGCCCAATGTCGGACAACCAGAGGAAGAAACCGTTACGATCTACCTTGATGGCCCCAACAACAGCAAGGCCATCCAGATTGTTTCCCGTTAAAACAAAGAATTTGTTAAGCAACTCATGGAGTTGCTACAACGCAACCAGGACATCTTTGCATGGACCATGTGGGACATGGTGGGGATTGACCCATCGATAATCACCCATCGCCTAGAAGTAGACCTCTCAAAGAAAAATGTTAGGTAGAAGAAGAAGAAGCTCTTAGCTCTCGAAAGGAACGCGATCATAAATGAAAAGGTGCAACATCTACTCAATGCGGGCATGATAAAGGAAACATAATACCCCGACTGATTGGCAAACATTGTTCTTGTAAAGAAGAAAAATGGAAAATGAAAAGTATGTGTAGACTACACTGACCTAAACAAAGCCAGTCTAAAGAACAACTTCCCACTCCCCCGTATCGATCAGATCGTGGACGTCTATTCAGGCTACAATCAAATATTGATGCACCCCAGATCAAGAGAAGGCCTCTTTCGTGACGAAAATGGGAATATACTACTACAGGATGATGTCATTCGACTTAAAGAATGCAGGCGCTACGTACCAACGATTGGTTAACTGGATGTTCAAAGAACAGATCGGCAGGAACATGGAAGTGTACATAGACGATATGCTAGTCAAGAGCCTCCGCATCCCCAATCACATACAAGATCTGGTCGAAGCATTCAACCAAGTCTGAAAATACCGGATGAAACTCAACCAACAAAAATGCACGTTCGGAGTCGAGTCTAAGAAATTCCTAGGCTATATAGTGAATGAAAGGGGAATCGAAGCCGACCCAAAACAGATTCAGGCCCTTTTTTACATGAAAACTTCGGACAATATCAGAGACGTTCAGAGCCTGACTGTGAGGGTGATAGCACTCAAAAGATTCATATCAAAGTCGTCTGACAAATGCCTTTCATTCTTTAAGATACTAAGAAATAGCAAGGGATTTTTCTGAAACGAAGAGTGTGAACAAGCCTTTCAGAGCTTGAAAGCATACATGGGGAGTCCAAAGCTACTCTCAAAGTCTACAACAAGGAAAACACTCTAATTGTACTTGTCTATCTCCAAGCACGCTGTCAATTCAGCCTTCGTACTAGACGATCGAGGGACTCAAAAACCAGTATATTACACCAGCAAAACCTTCGCAGAAGCGGAAGCCAATGATGCACAGATACGGACACTGGTGTCGTGTCGGAAATTGACACGATGCGCCGACTCGACAATTTTCCAAAAACTAAGACTCGGAGACACGTCGACATGTCATACTATTTTTTTAATAAGTCATATAAATATAAATAATACTCAAATAAAGTGTTTTTGTAGAGTGTCTTGAAGAAGATGACACTATTGCAAGAAAAAATTAAAGTAGAGAAAAAGTATAGTAGAGAAGAAGTAGATGAGAGAATAAACAAATGAGAGAAAAATAATAAACAAAGATTAAGAAGAGGCATAGACTACCTCTATGCTTTAGTAGTTTTTTTCCCTATTTGTCTTAATTCGCAATTGAAATAGTCATTCACTTCAGATGGATCAACAACCATTATATTACGTGGTTATTTGCAAACATCTAAAAGTAAAAAATAAAACATTTTCGAGTCTTGACTGTGTCATGACCAAGTTTTAGGTGTATCAGAGGCGTTTTCGACACGTTGACCACATTGACAATGTGTCTGATACCTGCCAACACATTGACCAGGTGTCCGACACGTCGAGCAAGTGTCGTGTGTCGGATACGTGTCAGACACGGATACGGCAAGTTTTCGAAGAGTCTATGCTTCCTTGGCGGAAACATACTATCCGGACCTAAAAAAGTTGGCTTTGGCACTGGTCGTATCCTCCAGAAAACTGAGGCCCTATTTTCAGGCTCACTCCATAACGGTTCTGACAAAACATCCACTCTGCTCGATATTACATAAACCCGAGCTATCAGGTAGGATGGTGAAATGGTCGGTGGAGCTCAGACAGTTTGACATAAACTACGCTCCAAGAATCACCATCGAAGCCCAAGCGCTGACAGATTTCATTGTTGAGTTCACTAGCGGACAATAGCCTAAGGTAGACCACCAACCCTCGAATTCAGATGTCCAAGCATGGATCTTGCGTTGTTATGGGATATTGGGATACATAGCAACCAGAGCCTTGCCAACGCAGCCAAATTGGATGACTCCGATATTGGGATACATAGCAAATGGAGCCCTGCCAACTAAGAAGGCAGAAGCAAGGAGACTCAAAAACATAGCAGCGAGATACACTATTCTAAACAACAAGTTATACAGGAGATCAGTGAGAGGGCCTCTGTTTCGATGTCTATCACCTTCAGAGGCAAGCCAAGTGCTGGGAAAAATCCACAGTGGTATATACGGAAATCACCCGAGCGGGAAAATCCTCGCCCATAAAGCCTTAACTTTGGGGTACTACTGGCCGTCCATGCAGTGAGACGCCAAAGATATCATCTGCAAATACGACAAATGCCATAGATTCGCGCCATACACATAGATGTCGGCTCGGCTACTAACTCCGATGACTAGCCCATGGTCATTCGCGCAATGGGGAATAGACATTGTCGGACCGCTCCCGGCATCATCCGGCAAAAAGTTCATTCTTGTGGTTGTTGACTACTTCACCAAGTGGGTCAAGGCCGAGCCCCTATCCAAAATAGGGCAAATCCAAATCGAAAATTTCATATGGGCAATCATCGTCTGTAGATTTGGCATTCCCAGAATATTGGTCAGCAACAACGGAACCCAGTTCGAAAGGAGCAAGGTCAAGAAACTCTGCAAAAGTTTAAATATCAACCACCACTTCTTTCGCCGAGACACCCCCAAGCCAACGGCCAAGCGAAGGTTATCAACCGGACGATCCTAAAAACCATCAAAAGAAAACTTGATGCAGCCAAAGGAAAATGGATTCTAGAGGTACCAAGAATACTTTGGACATATCGGACAACCAAAAGAGTCCCTACCAGATAAACACCTTTCCCCCTAGCATACGGGTCAGAGGTGCCGACCTTCCGAACGAAGGATTTCAAAACAGACGGTAATGACGAAGCCTTACGCGTAGGGCTAGACCTCTTTGACGAGAAGCAGGATCTAGCCTCCGCCAAAATAGCCGCCTAACAACAACGAATGGCACAATATTACAATAAAAATGTCAAACCACGCAAGTTCAAGGTGGGAGATTGGGTGCGCAGGAAGACCCAACAGAACACCAAAGAAGTCGGCGCGAGAAAGCTAAACCCAAACTGGGAAGGACCTTACAGAGTCACTAAGGTCAACAAGCCGGGAACGTGCTGGCAGGAAGATACAGTCGGCAACGGGCTTAAACGACCATGGAATGTAGGGCTTCTCAAAAAAATATTATCAATAAAATATTTGTTTTTACCAAAAATTCCACTGCTGTCCGTTACGACCCTCGATAAGCCCGACTATGGCCATACTCGAATATCAACCCAAAGCCTAGTCCGCTTCGCGCAGGCCACGACGACCGAGGAAGTGGGAGTCTTGTCAACGCTAGTCCGCCGATGACGATGACTTGCCAAGGGATCATTGCTCTCCAATAGATAATGATCGCCGAACTTACCAGGTAAGCTTAATCAGTTCGCAACTGATGACGACGACTTTTAGTATCCAAAGCCTATTCCGTTTTGCACGGACCACGAGGGTCGAGGAAGTGGGAGTCTAATCAGCGTTTGTTAGCTAAATAAGTCATTATAGACAATGACCAAGGGAGTCTAGCCAACCCTCAACCAGCGATTGTTTATGTCACAGGGTCAACGCAACAATCAGAAGCAAAAATATAATTTGACTGACAGGCGCTCCGCCCAGTAGTGTAAACTTTGTGATTTACGAAGCATCTAAAACAAACATGACAATGCGGGACAAAACAACACTTTCATTACAACCATTTCTAAGGAGAAACATCCTCCTCAGCAGCTAGTCCTGCGGAGCCAAAACACTCCCCTCGATGAATCGGTCCGAAAGCATCCCTCCTATAGCGAGAAAAATCAAGGTCGACACCCGAATGCTCCCCTCTGATCAGTTTCAGAAGCTCCAAACTGCCCGAATAACCTCAGACGAGACTAACGGCCTCCTACCCGACACGTCGAAATCCATCGCACCTACCAAAGCAACATAGTGTGAACGCTCATCCACCAACAGTCGATCTGCCTCACGAACACGGCGAAGCCCCTCATCAATCACTGATTCTAACTGCCATCGTTTAACGACCCATTCCGCCTTTGTACGCCTTCTCTCGGCTTCCTGGGCCTCCAGATCAGAAGCCCGCCGGTCCACGGCCACATCTAGACGCTATAATTTGTCCCTGGTTCGCCTCAGTTCAGCATGAGTCGATGCCAGATCAGACTTGGCCACCCTCAGTTGAAACCCCATACTGGTGAATTCTGCTTCGGTAATAGAGGTTGCAGCCCCCACGGCCCCAAGGTTTACAGCAGTATCAGAATTATGCAACTGGCCATTCAGGGAATCTACCCGATAGAGAGCATCCGAATATAACATCCGCAGGTCCGCAAAGGCCTTCTCCAATGCAAGAACCTTCATACGAGCCTTGGGGTGCAACGAAACATGACTATACGACTCGAGGGCACGAGTGATCACTTCAGAACCACAATAACGCAAAGCATCAACACGCAGACCAAATTCATCCCCCTCTAGGTCAACAAGGGAAGCATAAGCATCTGGAAAGCCACGACCCCCCCCCCCCCCCCCCCCCCCCCCCCCCCCCCGAGGATGCCGCCTGGGCAGATCATGACATCCCAAGGGGAGAAGCCGCCCTGTCAGAGGGTTGCCTCTTCCTTGGAACAACAACAGAAGGCACATTCGCCTCCAAGTCAGCAAGCATGGACGAGCTAGGCAAAGCCACACTTCTCTTCCTCGAACGACGAGCCACCACCCCTCAGTCGGTGAACTTGGCGCGGGGCGAGCACCATGAAAACACTGCAGCAACCCGCTGCACACAATATCGTCTGGCATTATAACATCCTCAACGGATGTCAAAGGGAGCTTGAGAAACTCCCTCTCTATCCGCCTCTCTTCCTTGCTAAGAGACGGAACAACGAACTTCCCTGAAACAGAATAATAACATCATAACCAGCACCGCACAAGGGATATACAAAAATATGCATACACCGACAACCAAGAAAACTCACCAAGATCAAATTGAATGTATCGGGACACTCTCCAAGCTTGAAGTACCCAGAATCCACTGAAGCCAAGAACCAATGTTTCTCCCAAGACCCAGTGTCGTTAGCCGCCAAGCGCAGACAAAGAGGACAGTTCAATATGTAAAGACCCCAGAGATCCAATCAAGGAGCGGTCATGTGATGGATCACCGGTGAAGTCAAACGAAGGTCAGCATCATGAGCCCTTAGGAGGATCGCGAGCAGAGTCTTGAACCCGCTCGGAACCATTTGAGCGGGAGGCATACGAAAATAAACGAAGAAGCGCCAGACATCATCTGGCGCTGAAAACCGAAGCTAGACTCAAACATGCCTCGGTGCAAACCTATGTACCCCTGAGGAGGTACAATCGGGCCCAAACCTCCAAACGCGGGAACAATGTCTAAATCGCCTGGGATACGGTATAAACTACGAAGCCTGATCAACTCAGTTTCGTCGACCAAGTTACCTTCGAAGAGCTGGATGCAAGTGAGGGATAACAGGTCCTTGGGAAAAGTTCAACATTGTCGGCCATCGGTAGAAAAAACAAATCAAATTTTACAGCAATACTATGGTCAAAAGAACAGTACATATAAAATAAGAAAATCTGCATCAAAGTGGCCAATATTTATAGGGAAGACAAATCGCATTTTTCCTCCTTGAGCAGTCGCGTACCCTTTAATGTTGTGCGTCGCTCGAGGCAAACGCTTCGAGTCTAATCATCACGACGGTACGGTCTCTTATTTTAAGAGTCGGCAGACCGACTTAATGTCTCACTAACTCGGGGGGAGTAACTGATGATACATAAAAGCGGTTACATCTCTGAGCCATACACGTGTCATGATGATCTATTATGGGCCTCAGCGTCAGCCCAACACTGATTCGGCCCAAGTGATTCTAAGCTCGCCTGATCCAGTCCGCCAGACGAACCCGAACTCTTACAGCGTGCTAGGCCCACACGTCTCACAACTATCCTTAATACCCGTAAGTCTTACTAAGGCAAGTATCTCGAGGATCAACTTCGGACGGGCAACTACAACAGCTCTTTGCTTTCAATTAGGAAGTAAATACCATAGTACATTCCACGCAGGGAAACTTTCTCCTACGGATTGCTCTTGGATTGGGAACTATCTCCCACGTATATAGAAGCACGGGGCTAACAGGGAACTTCCCTCCTACAGCACAACTCCTAATTAGATAAGGATCTCCACGAAGATTTTCTTCCTAAATTACTGCCTTCGATGGTTTGTTAGAACTAGGACTCCTGCATTATAAATAAGACATGAGATTGGTAAGTTAAGATACGCTACAAATTCCATGTTTACATCATACGCCTTCCTCAGATCCCTGTCTGACTTTAGCATCGAAGTATCATCGGCCACCACAATGGTGGTCCGTGGCTTACGTGTGTTACTTGTGCAGATCAGCAGGTCTGTGGGATTAGGTCAAAGTAGAGAGCAGAAAATGACTGCATTAGTTGTGATTAAGAGCGTGATTTGGTACGGTTAACTTCATATGTTAATTACACAATTTGGGAATTTCCAAGGGTAGCACAACTTCTTAATTAGTTTATGTAGTTCTTTTTGGGATATTTTCACTATAAAATAAGTTGAATAAAAATATATATCTATATGTTTCTCTTCAAATAACTACCTATCTTAATATTCAACAAAGATTTTCATTTTCTTCACTTATCAAGAAATTTTTTCGAGTTTTTATTAGTCATCTAATGTTGTCCAAGTATTTATGGGCATCGAAATTGGAAATTCTGAATGCCAAAAACCGTGTGAAAGGATCAGATGATAACATTTGAATGACTTTCATTACAAATGTTTCGGTGTGTGGGATTTCAGAAACCTTTCTTTTTTCAGGAGTGACTTGCAGAGTAATAAACTCAATTGCTAGCAGAACAACAAAAATTGTTTAGATAACATTGAAAACATAAAAGTCATAATTGGATTCTTGTTTTTTTATAGTAATTCATTTTTTATTTAGAAATGTTGGAACTAAATTTCATATTTGCCCAAAGTCATGATCTACGGCGCTAACATAACTATATTGTAACATTTACTAAAATATATCAAATAACTGCTAACCTTTCCATTGAAATTGTTTAATGTTTAATTTGAGCCCTTATGGTATAATTTGATCAAATATTCAATGAGTAGAGATGATGAGATTACGAAAATTTTGGATATGACCATATTATTAGAGCAAAACGCAAGATTAAGATGGTGTTTGCTCTTTTTAAGTGTTTAGAAGCTATAACTTCTAACTGGAGTTGGAAGCTTTGAATGAAGAATGAACTATTTGTTTTACTTGGGGTTAAAAATCGAACTGACGGTTCGGTTTTCACCTAAACCATGAATCGAACCTACTTTGGTCGGTTTAAAATTTTTCAAATCGAAATCGAACCGACCATTAATAAAATCAAACCGATTCTACTTTATGGAAACCTTAACCGAACCTAACGAAATAAAACTAAAACCGAAATAAAACTGAACCGACCGATTATTTTAAACATATTATATTATTTTTATATAAATTATATATTATTTATTATATATATTCGGCTGGTTCGATTTAGTCGGTTAAAATCACATAGAAATCGAAAACCGAACCCACCACTTCGATTTTGAATTTTTTAAAATTGAAATCGAACCGAACCGAACTTAAATCGAATCGATCGGTTCGGTTTTGATCGGTTCGGTCGATTTAATCAGGTTGATCGATTTTTTGTTCAACCCTAGTTTTACTTCTGAATGAGCTGCTGATTAGAAGCTGTAAAATTAAATGTGTTTGTTTTTAGTTGCCGATTTGAGGTTTTTTGACATTTTTGCCTTACTACAACTCCCACCGCCACCACAAACGATTAACATTAACTCCCCTTCTCCAACTGTTTTCTCTCCTCCAAACACCTTGGAGATCCCCCTCCCTTTACCACAAAAAAAAACCCTATATCCATCTCCATTCCTCATACAATCTCAAGAGGAAAAAAAAAAAAGATAAAGAGAACGGGGAGGAGGATGATGAGGGGGAGGGGAGGGTGGTGGTGGTGGCGATATTGTCCGCGTGATAGAAAGGAGGTAGAGAATAATGGATGGTTGGTGGATAAGAGGGGTAGCACAGTAGTCATTACAAATTTATTGTGAAGTTATTATTGGTATGAATTTTCATTAAACACTCAGTGCTAAAGTGATCATCACTCTAATGTTACTTACTCCAAGAACTAAAAACAAATACCTAAACAGGGTAACACACTTCTTATTAAGACTTCTAACTCTATTCAGAAGCAAAAACAAACACCCTCTCAATTATATTATTTTAGCGTACCAAGCATAGTCTACATTTGTTGTATTTATGGCACTTTATAATAAATATTTGCTTGATGCCAATGAGTGCAAAACTTTCACTTCAAAATTTTGGCATGGCTATCATAGCAAGAAACAACATGCACAATCTTGGACTCGAGGCCGGCAAACTGCTTTAATCACAAATCCAAGATCGTTCTCAAGAGCAAAACAACTCGTTCTGCAACAAAATGTTTACAACACCATATGCGATAACCTAAAAATTTTACCATCCGTCCTCGAACAAGGGAAACTAAAATATCGAATGCAAGTTTTTCAATTAAATTCTACAAATATTGAGACCTTATTGAAATTTTAGGTGATATCTCAAATACCAAATTTTTTACTTGAAAATGGTTGATTAAATGGTACCTAATTAATTAAGTTAGGGCTAATCCCAAATAGAATCTTGGACAATATTACTCACTCTACCATACCCAGCTGAGCCAAGCCGCGAAGCCGATGATGTTACCAAAACGACAAACCGACGGTCAAATTCCGGTCACCCTTGCAGTAGGTGAACTCCACCTAATGACCTAAAACACCCCACAACCGGTCCACCAGGTCACATTTGTTAGGTAAGCCTACGTGGAAATGGATGGTCTTAAGTCAAACTTGACATCCACCGCCACGTAAGCAACCTCACCAACAAGAGAAACTTCTCTTCCCATTCTACCCTCCATGCATTCAAAATATAGTTCCAATTTTGCCCTTACTCTCACTTTCTCCCCCTGTATATTATTTTACCTTCAACTCTTCTCAAACCAAACTCAAACCCACCAAACAATCCTTCATCAACCTTCTCAACATCTCTGCAATCAAATCTCTCTAATGGAGGCCCCAAAGGAGACGACGATGACGAAGGAAGAGTTCATTTATCGATCGAAACTACCCAATATCTACATCCCTAGCCACCTCCCATTACACTCATACTGTTTCGAAAACATTTCTACGTTTGCTACTCGTCCATGCTTGATAAACGGAGCAACTGGCGAGATACTCACCTACGCTGATGTCGAGCTCACCATGCAAAAGGTGGCAGCCGGGCTGAAGAAACTGGGGATCGAACAATATGATGTCATTATGATTTTGCTCCCTAACACACCGGAGTTCGTTCTAACTTTCCTAGGAGCTTCATTCCTTGGTGCAACCACGACCACAGCCAACCCATTCTATACTCCAGCTGAGATCTCCAAGCAAGCGAAAGCATCAAACGCGAAGCTGGTCATTACACAATCTTCCTACGTCGACAAGCTAACGGAGTTGAGTGATAACAACGTGAAAATCATGTGCATCGACACTGCACCTGAAGGCTACTTACATTTCTCTGAGCTAACCCAGGCGGACGAGTCCGAATTGACTCATTCGGAGATCGATATCAAGCCAGATGATGTGGTGGCACTGCCGTATTCCTCAGGGACCACGGGGTTGCCAAAGGGTGTTATGTTGACACACAAGGGTTTGGTCACCAGTGTGGCACAACAAGTTGATGGAGAGAACCCAAATTTGTATATAAACAGTGAGGACGTAATGTTGTGTGTACTACCAATGTTCCATATTTACTCACTCAATTCAGTCCTACTATGCGGTTTGCGAGTTGGCGCGGCTATCCTGATTATGCAAAAGTTTGATATTATACAATTATTGGAATTGGTTCAGAAGTACAAGGTCACGATCGCGCCATTCGTTCCTCCAATTGTGTTAGCGATCGTTAAGAGCCCCGCTGTCGATAATTATGATCTTTCTACTATCAGGACTGTGATGTCTGGTGCTGCTCCCATGGGGAAGGAACTTGAGGACAGTCTTAGATCAAAGCTTGCTAATGCAAAGTTGGGACAGGTTTGGAATTCTTCGCTTTGTTTTGGGTCTTTTTCGTCTGTCTTTCGAAAAAATTACATAATCTGTTTTTAAGTTCACCATAATAAATGTCTTAAAAACATTTTAAATGTTGGCAGGGATATGGAATGACAGAAGCTGGGCCAGTATTGGCAATGTGCTTGGCTTTTGCGAAGGAACCATTTGAAATCAAATCTGGATCATGTGGAACTGTGGTCAGAAATGCAGAGATGAAGATCTTGGATCCGGATACGGGCACCTCATTGCCCCGTAATCAACCCGGAGAGATTTGCATTAGAGGAGATCAGATCATGAAAGGTACCCCTTTTCTCACTTTTTCATTTTTTTTTTTTTATAAATATCATGTTTTCGATAAAAGTTACAATTCTATTTTAGATAAGTATCACGTTAGTTCGAGTACATAAAACTTAGTAGGTCAAATCTATGATTGACAACATAGGAATGTTTCTTTTTTTTTTTCATGGTGTCTTGGCATTCCTTGATATAGGAATGTTTCTCTTTGTTTTTTGTTTCTTTTGATTTCATTAATAAACATCTTCATGTTTGACCCAAAAAAAAAAAAAAAAAAGCTATGATTGATGCTGATACACCTCAAAATGGTAATTGTGTGAAATTTGAAGAAACTTCTTCCTTGGCCGTGGGAGATAACTATACCTCATCAATGCTACTCCTGATACTCGACGAGTTGCCAAATTATTTTTAGATGCGACGTTTTTTTCTATTATGGGAGTAAAGTTTGGAGTTCTATACATTTCTTTCAATGCCAATTCTGGTGAAAATAGACATTTATGTAAAGACTCTCCTTAAATACCCTGTATAGTTGATTGTGAGTTGAGATGTTGTCCTTGAGATTTTATCAATTTTTGCATTATTAGGAGAATTTGATGCCAAACAATTAGAAGGGTTGATAAGGAGAGATGGAGTAGTTATTTAAAAGCAAAAAATCTACAGAGTCGGGCCATTAGCGCCAGGGGGCTCTTTGTGTGTGTGATTGTGTTCGATTGGAGTATTATAAACATCTCTAGGATGATGAAGGGTATTGAGCTTGGCCTGGCACGGGCCTAACATGCCTGGCCTGGCTCTCTCCTTTATGCAAAGAATGTGAAGGGAAGATAAAGAGACATGCAACAACCTTTTGGTAGGATTGGCCAATTGGTCGAAGTAGTAGTTGGTGGTGGTTTATTCAAGCTCTAAAGTTTGGAAATTATTTATGTGCACCTTAAAATATTAGGGCCCATTTTTTTTAAATGATATATAAGTGGTTTAAGCTCTAAAGTTTATTTATGAAAGATATGTTGGTTGCGTGGAGCACATTAGTATTGCATCTCCGTGTAATTTAGGCAAGTGTGTGATGCATGTACAAATGGCAAGACAAGTTATCGGTTGCTATTAGATCATGTATTTTATTCAAGACAATTCATTGATTAAAAAGTTTTTCCTTCATGTGAATGGGTTAGATTTGCCTCATAGGAGATAACTTTTTAGTCGGTGGATTGTCTTGACTGATATACATGGTCTAGTAACAACTAATAACTCGGCTTCATTTGCCCTACACAATCCATTGAAGAGACGCTCTACCTACTAATTCTGTAGGTATTGATAGACATTCGTCCTAGGAAATTCAAATATTAATTGGATTAATAGGATTAACTTATTTGAAAAAATATCAAATAATGATCTAAAGTCAAAGGCATGGACAAGTGGTTGATCTTGGTTGCACCAACTTTGAGTTGGACCTTTACATTGCGCACTCACTACACTCAAGTGGGCTCTACGTTTGCAGTTTTCCACCACCCCTACGGCCCATAATCCAGAATCTAGCCCACAAAGCTCAGTGCGCGGTACATTACTACATTGCGTTTAATGATTGTTTTGGAGGCCCATAAAGTTGTGGTTTATTTGGTCCACCTACTTGGAAAGGTTGATGAACAATAATCACTAGCTTTTCATCATTTTCATGTTTACACATTCATAGTATACCATTGACTAGTGATTCCGTAAACAAACTATACCAATATCTCCTTCGATACGAGGAAAATCAAGGACCGACTTTGTTGATTGACCTCCTCGCACATATTGTTCACGTATTTTATGAATTTGGCCGGAAAAACCAAAAAAAAAAAAAAAAAACCTCGATACTGATGGGTGATGGTGGCTCATGAGGGTAACGACTAGGGGAGTGTACACACTAATGACCAACCTTTTCCTCAAGGGACACGAACATTTTATTTTAAGGCTACGAACAAGCCCAATCCATTTAGCTCTTATTGGGCCTGAACACAACTTTTGAGATCCAATAAGGATTTGACGCTCTACCCACTGATTTACACAAAAATATATTTTTTTCGCCAAGCAGCTATAGCTAACAAATTTACCGTGCTTATTGTTCAGGTTATGTTAATGATCCAGAGGCCACAGCTGCAACCATAGACAAAGATGGCTGGTTACACACAGGTGACATAGGCTACATTGATGATGACAATGAGCTATTCATCGTTGATCGGTTGAAGGAGTTGATCAAATACAAAGGGTTTCAGGTTGCCCCTGCAGAACTTGAAGCCCTGCTGATTAACCATCCCGACCTCTCCGATGCAGCCGTAGTCCCGTAAGTCTATCTAACAAACATTTGGCTAGTTCAAAATTTGTGGGCTTCAAATCACTAACTTCATATCTAATGGGCTTTTTCTATATATTTTTTTGTAAATCAGCATGAAGGATGAAGCTGCTGGAGAGATTCCAGTTGCATTTGTCGTGAGATCGAATGGGTCTCAAATTACCGTGGATGAAATCAAGAAATTCATTTCAAAACAGGTAAAAAAATTTCACCAACAACAATATTTTTTTTTTATTTATTTAATTTTTTTTTTTCTATATCATCGTTATCGTGACTTTCCGAGCACCTTTTAAAATAAAATTAATCTAGATGTTTTGATTCTAATGGTGAAATGTATTGGTTTTGTAGGTGGTATTCTACAAGAGGATAGGCAAAGTGTTCTTTGTGGACTCCATACCAAAGGCCCCATCAGGCAAAATCTTGAGGAAAGACTTAAGAGCAAGGTTGGCAGCTGGTATCCCAAATTAGAGTCTTAATGTTCCAACAAATCATCACCAAAACAAACCTTAAACCCTCTATTTAGGGCAAGTGATCATCAAATTCAGTTCTCTCATTTGTTCCTTTGAGAAATTTTTTTTTTTTTTCCATGCAAAACAAACATTCTGATAATGATTCTGAAAAAATATATATGAGTTGTGTATATGATTGCGATCTATAATTTGATCTACTGCCCAAAAGGGGTGTTATTTATTTTATTATACATTTTAGTCAATTTGCCGTAAAGTTAACATGATCATATATTACATCGGTGTTCGAAACATAGGTAATATTTTGGGATTAAAATTTTTTTAAATATTTTTCTATATCTTCAAATTTTATACAAAGGTTTGATATATGCATTTTATAATATATTTAGTTTTAACTAATTGTTGATTATTGTGAACTCTTGTTAAATCCCTTATCTTGTACAAATTTTTATGAAATAATTTTAACACTCGTTTTTGCAAAATCATTGCCCCGGAAATTTTAGGGAGAACTGGGCAAAAACCCCCTTGCATGAGAATAGTTCCACGAAAAAATAGGCTTATCTTTTTCATAAACCAACATTCGTTAAAGTGACAATCAAAAGTACCAACAAGTATTACAAATGAAGGCCTAGTTTATTACCAATTAGATTATTAGGGTATTGGTGGATCAGTTTTCGCTCTTTTGATCTTGACATGCATAGCAAACAAACGTGAGCCATAGATCATCATTGTGGTGGCTGATGACATTCTGATGCTAAAGTCAGACAAGACGCAGAGAATAGTGTATTGGTTGAGATTAGGATTTTGTAGCGTACCTTAATTCCTTAACTTCGTCCTTTATTTATCATGTGAGAGTTCTTGTTCGCGGCTATGCCTTTGGTGGCGTGGTTTAAGGAAAGATATATGTTAGAGACCATTTCCTTGTTGAGAGTTATCCATGCACGACTTGTGATCTAATGTTTGTTTTCTAGTAGGAATCAATGTGTTACTGACCTGCCTGTCTTAGGTCAAACTCCTAGATACTTGCCTTATTTATGGGTTTGCGCATTTGACTTATGGGTTGAAAAGGGTCTGGTTGCTTGGGTCCAATTCTCAGATACTCGCCTCCGTGGGCTTGGAGTGATCTGGGCTTGGTTATCTGTCTTTTGAGTTGAATCAAAATAGGCGCTTATTTGGGCCCGCCAACTCCACTCTGTCAGCGAGATCATCATGCCACGTGTATGTCATGAATTTACTGAAAATATTGGTGTATCATCAGGGATATAGTTGAAGTATTTATTATTTTTAAACACTTACAAAATTATATAGACTATACATGTGATTTTTCTTTTTCAAGGTCAGACAATCCTTTCTGGAAAAAAAAATTTCTTTTTGGACTTCTTCCAATATTTGCATAAACAGCTCATGACAAATTACAAACCCAATATAATTGAGACATTCCATTTGATAGGCTTACATTAGGTGATTTTATTGCTAAGATTAACGAAGTTGCTATGCAATTATGCAATGATATTAGACTCAAAGCCTAATTCAAAAAAACAAAACATTTCATACTCAAAAGAACTTGGATCATTTTGTCAACAATATGGCTATGAGCCTATTAAAGCCCCATCTAGCAAAATCCAAACAAAAGTATTACTAGGGGTGGGCAATAATCCCGGTCCCGAACCATTCAACCCGGACCGGTATGATCCCGCACCGGTTCAAAACAGGACCAAACAATTAATGCTATTTTTATCCAGGTCACGATCCCGTACCGGTTGGAAACAGGACGGAACTGGGTTTTACAAATTCTATCCCGGACTGTTCTGTTTCTCCCGGTTACTGTATGAAGCCCAAGCCCAACTGATATTATAATTCAAAGCCCAATTTCCACCCTCAAAATCTCCAAAATCCTCCAACTTAGCTCACGGTTTCTTCTCCTTATCGGATCAGTTGTGAATTTAGAAAGATACAAAACACTTCAACTTTGGATCAGTTTGCCAAAACTCCCCGCCTACTAAACCCATCATCAAAGAGAAATCTCTAAACGACGTCGTTAGGGTCCATATAGTACTCTTTAAGCATTGGCGTAGATTAGTGTTCAGGATAGTTTACAATTTCCTTCAAATTCTACACTATTTCCTTTGGAGGGATTGATCGAACACTAACACTGAGACACGTACATCTACATAACAAAATTAGAGAACAATCACAGAGAGTGGTCTTAATTGATTAAGGCCAAATCAAGTCTTGAGCAACCATGAGCTTTGACAGCTCTTCTCCTCCTCCTTCTTGATCTACGACTTGTAGAATTTGCTTAGAAGGGAGCAGAGAAGCTCAATTGGAAAGATGAAGGCAGGTCATTAGTGATTCTACAATTTGTATTCTCATCACTCCAAGAATGGAAAAGCTCTGGTGGTAGTCGAAGAATAAGAGATGCCATATTATGAGCTGGGTATTTTATCTTGTTAACTAAATTTATGAGATGCTAGACATACTTATATATAATATAATATGCTTATGAGAAAATTGTGTGTTTAATTGTTGGGGAATTCTAAATGTCGAGGAAACCAGCGAGGAAACGAGCGAGGAGAGGGACGTGGCGGGGTGGGAGCCGTGCATCCCGAGCGGGGTGGACGGCTCCCACCCCGCCACGTCCCTCTCCTCGCTCGTTTCCTCGCTCTCTAGCGAAAATAAGTGGTGGAATTTGGTTACAGCTAGCAAATCAATTGGTGGGTCTATGGTATTGTATTCAGAAATTCTAAGTGTCGAGGAAACGTGCGAGGGAAGTGAGGTGGCGGGGGTGGGAGCCGTTCACCTCACTCGAAATGTGTGCGTTGACATTTCACGCGTGCATCCCGAGCGGAATGAACGGCTCCCACTCCCGCCACCTCACTCCCCTCGCTCATTTCCTCGCCCATTTCCGCGCTGTGTAGAATCACTCTATTGTATTATATTCTCGGGTGGGTCTATGATTGTATTATATTCTCATCTTTTCTTTGCTGGTGATTTGTTGTTGGTTAATTGTTTGTTTGGTGTTACAATAAATAAATAATTAAATGCAACTAAAATAACACTGGCACCACCACTGCGCCGAATAAGAGTGTTATGAGCATGCAAGACACTTTTTGTTTGTAGATTTCAACCTTTGGCACTTCAAATGTTTAAAAATAGTAATTAAAGCTACTCAATTGCTCCTCCTTTCCGCTACTCAATAAAAATAAAATATATGCACTTCTATTATCTTTCTTTCTCTCTCTTCACTCAACTCCTACGCAATACATGAACCAAACAGCAAGCAAAAACATGACTTCTTCCAAAAACAAGACAGACCAAAGACACTTCGCCGTTTGGGGTTGTTTTTTTGGGTTAAACACCAGGCCAAAACCAGCTGCGCGATTCCGACCAGAATCTGGTGATCAAACCAGATCTAGTGCTATGCTGCTCAAACAACTTTGATGCTGTAACAAGAAACCCACATGAGCCTTCCAAAGAGCTTGCTGATTCAAACTCCAAGTACAGATAAGTGGATTGCAGAAGATCGGAGAAAAGCGCAGCAGATCGGAGGAGATCGTCACTTCCATATGTGGAGATTCAGTTTCCAATAAAAAAAAAAGGATGGCATGGTTCCGGCCCAGACTATCCCGTTTCAAACCAATTCAGGACCAACCAAGTCTCTCCGAAAAAAATGAGCTATCCCGGACCGTTCAGGTCTTTGTTTCACTAGACCGGGTTCGGGACGGGGATAAGCCCAATCTCGGAACATTTCGATCCCGTTTCACTAGATCGGTTCAGGATCGGGATAAGCCCAATCCCAGACTGATCCAAACCGTGCCCACCCCTAAGTATTATAAATGAAGGCTTAGTTTATTACCAATTAGATTATTAGGGTATTTGTAGATCAGTTTTCCCTCTCTTGATCTTGACATGCACAACGAACTAACGTGAGCCAAATATCACCATTGTGGCGGCTGATAACACTGCTAAAGTTAGACAAGACGCAGATAATGGTGTATTGGTTGCAGGGGCGGAGCCAGGATTGCAGACAAAGGGGGGCAAAAAAATAAATCACAGATAATTTAATTCTTAAAATAAATAAATAAATATGATTAAAACAAAGTTTCAAAAGTAGTATAAGAGAAACATATTTTATGTGTCAATGTTGTTGCACATTGGATTTTAGTAGAAACTCTCTGCGAGTTCTCATGTTCATAGGATTTACCAAACCAGGCTTGAAGGCTGTAATCCATGCCCGAATGCTACAATATTGTTGCCACTTAATATCCTCTGCGTTGTAATCCATGCCCGAAAGCTATATAACTGACCCTATAGGGTTTATCAAACTAGGTCCGAAGGCTACAATATTGTTGCCACTTAATATCCTTGTCGCCTCTATCTTGCAGGGAGACTTGCTTTCGCTCTGGTCCGTTGTCTCCACCTTGCATGAAAATGGCTTATCCACGGCGAAGCACATGTGCTTCTAATAATCAGGTGAAAACTAATAAAATCTTAACTGGTGAGCCTCGAACCTGTGACCTCTTACAAGGAGAGTTGATGTCCGATCAACTGAGCTACAATTGATGGACAACTGTTAATATTAAGAATGTTATCGTCCAATTGCTTAGCTGAAGCAGGCTACTGTGAAGACTAAATAGTGTCGATGAGGAGCAAACAAGCAAGAGAGAGTAAGACCGCCTCCATAAATCGATCTATGTCTAATCGAAATCTTATTGTGCGATTGGAGAAATCAATCTCCGTTGAAATCGTCTTGTGCGATTGGAGGGGATTGGAAAAAATCGATCTTTGTCAAAATCATTTTGGGCAATTGAGAAGGCGGAGAAGTGAACTTGCGAAGGCTTACGAAGGGTTTGCAATTTTATGTATATTTGTATTTTATTATCTATGAGAGGAGGCAATCTAAAATTTTAAAGGGGGGCAAGATTGCAAATATTGTTAATTTAGTGAGGTTTCTTAAAAAGCTAAGGGCCCCCCTTAGCTACAAGGTAGATCCGCCCATGATTGGTTGAGATTAGGATTTTGTAGCGTACCTTAGTTCCTTAACCTTGTCCTCTATTTATCATGTGAGAGTTCTTGTTCGGCTATGCCTTTGGTGGCGTAGTTTAAGGAAAAATATATGTTCGAGATCATTTCTTTGTTGAGAGTTATTCATGAACGACTTGTACTCTAATGTTTGTTTTCTAGTAGAAATCAATGTGTTACTGACCTGCCTGTTTTAGGTCAAACTCTTAGATACTTGCCTTATTTTTTGGGTTTGCGCATTTGAATTATGAGCTGAAAAGGGTCTGGTTGCTTGGGTCCAATTCTCAGATACTTGCCTCGATGGGCTTAGAGTGGTCTGGGCTTGGTTATCTGTCTTTTGGGCTGGATCAGAATAGGCGCTTATTTGAGCCCGCTAACTTCACTCTGCCAGCGAGATCATCATGCCACATGTACAGCGTGAATTACTCAAAAGTTTGGTGTATCATTAGGTATATAGTTGAAGTATTTATTATTTTTAAACACTTGCAAGATTATATAGACTATACATGTGATTTTTCTTTTTCAAGACCAAACAAAAATCATATTCAATATCAAATGAATGAGACTGGGACACTTACTACCAGTTGACTAATCAACAAAGACCAAGACACCGAAAAGATATCAAAGGATACATCCCTTAACAAAGCCATATCCACTCTATGGAAGTTATCTTGTTTGATAACTTTTATTTTATATGGAATCACAATCAACTCATCTTCATATCTTGTACGCTTATAATCACCCTTATTTATTTTACCAAACTGCATAGATACCAACTTAAAGAAATCATGTAGTTTGTTATATTCTTCGCTTGATCATGGGCTTCAAAATAATATTTTCTAGGAACAAAATAAATCAAAAAGGTAAAACTAGAATGTCTTCAAACTGAGACACATAAATGAATTGTTGCTAGCCAAGGTGATCTTTGCTTCCCTTAAAGAGATGCGCAACAACTAGACAGTCTAGGTGAAAATAATTAGTAGAACAACGGATAAGTAACCAAAGGTGGAAATAGTTCTTTTCATTTATCTCAAGCCATCGTTAATGTTTAACTTGCAAAATATATGATGGACAAAGAAATGATAAACTGTTCGCTTTACTAATTATCTATCAACTAGGGTGTGGACGCGCTCTACGTGCAGGCGGATATTCAGTACATTTTTTTATTTTACTACAACATTTTAATAATAAGTAAAAATTATTATTGAATTTTTAAATAAATTAATTATTTAGAATTTTAAGGGCCTATGTATAGTTTATGAATAATTAGAGGACTTTAAATAAATCACGATGTTAGGGACTTAAGTATAATTAATCAATATTTAAGATAGACTGTTTTGGATTGTAAGAATATGTGGATGGCAAAATGGGAAATCAAAAAGTTAGTTGTAAGGGTCTTTTATAATTTATAGATAATTTGAGGGGCTTTAAATAAATTATGTTAGGAAATTGTAAAAACTAAGAAATGTGCAGGGCAAAATGGGAAATAGGCGTGTTAGAAGTAAGGGCTTATTTATAATCTATAAATACTTGAAAGGCTTCGAATAAATTATGTTAAATGCTTAGATATAATTAATGAATATTTGGATGGGCTGAGGTTGATTATAAATAATTTGAATTTGGGCGGGCAAATTTGTAAAAAAATAAATGTAATAGTGTTTTTTCATGTAAAGGCACAAACACCCTTTTTGCTATTTTCCGCCTTTTGATTTTAATTGTAAAATATTATAAAGTCAGGGGGCATTTTGGGCAATCCAAAAATAAGGTTGAAGACATACGTACAAATCACTGGTCATAAGCCCAACTCTCATTATATAGTTTAGATGGATCAAGCTTACTAATACCGAATCACTAGTTATCTCATGAAGTCGGTAGATTTTTACTTATATCTAGTTGCCAATTAGAACTGGTACAAATTCTCAATCCTTTACATCTGGAATCAACAAAAGTGTTTTTATGGCTCACACTGATGTTGTATGGGCGTGTATATGGCTTTGTTTACTAGCTATTGGCCAAATATAAGCCCTTGGCTAATATAAACTCCGTTGGTTATTGTGGTGGCTTTTGACTTGTGGATCATTTCTATCTCTACTATTATAAAGATCCTAGGTTTCGTGATTAGTAAAGTTGTAAATACCTCATAGTAAAAAAATGGCCAAAATACATTTTTATCGTTTGGTTAGATATTGTGTGAAAGGTAGGATACAAAGTGAAGAAGAAAAAGATACTAGTGGTGTTTGCCTGCTTGGTAGTCGATTGATGGCGAACAACCGGCGATGCTTGGTAGTCAATTGATAGTGAAGGGCCAGAAGTGAGTTGGATGTGGAGGCGAGGGAGAGGAGGAGAAATGAGAATGAAATTAGGTTTAGGTTTTTCTTTGACTTACTTTGCTATGGGCTTGGCCTTGGGTTTGAAGTAGGTCCACTATAATAACCAGGATGGACCGAAACTGCATTTCTAGTAACGGTCCCATCCCAATTCCAACCGGTTCGGGACTGGGATTAGGATGAAAATAGTCAAAAACATTTTGGCATGGTTTGAAACGGAACAGACCCATACAGGTCCGGATCGGAACATGATGGATCGGGATTGTTGCCCACCCCTACTGAATCTTACTGATCGCCTGGAATGTTCTTGATCAATATCGGAATCACCTACAAACAAAAACAAAAGTGGTTTAGCAAATGATTAAAATGCAATGCCTTATAATTGTAGAAAATTCAACAGAGAGTTGAAAACTATCAAACATGTACGACGCTATATCAATCTCTTATTAATTCAAGAGAGAGTTGAAAACATGTACAACGTGTTTGTTGGTTCAACAAAGCTATATGAACATGTACAACATGCTTGAAAACATGTACGGTTTGTTGATTCAAGTTTGGACAACATGCTTGAAAACATGGACGTCGACCAAGAACAACACTGACAAATGGATTTTTTTAATCAAAATACAAATGCAAGGTGACCAAGTGACTGAGCAAGTCACAAGGAGCTACAAACTGAAATAGCAGTTCTATACACTAAATAAAATGGACAAATACACCGAGCATTTATATTTGGAAACTAGCAGACAAATGGACAAGAAACTAAATATTTATATTCAAGAAAGGGACAAGAAACTAAATATAAATTTAAAGAAATGGAGTATATCTGGAAGTTTGCTTTCGAACTCTTCTGTTATCAATCAAATACACTGAGCATGCAAATGCTCTAAGCCTGTAAGATTACTAGCAGTTCTATACTTGAATAAAAGTAGCAACTCTATACATTGAGCCTGCAAATGAGTTTATCTTTAACTGTCATTTGGTTGAATAAAAGTAATAATTTCATACACTGAATAAAATGTTTTAGCTACTCAATACTCAGTTCTATACCTGAATAAAAGTAGCATTTTTAACTATCATCTTCTTCTTGCATCGGTGTCTTTCCTCTTGCCATCGGATCATCTTGAGCTGCATTATTGATGTTGTTTGAGCTTAAAGTTGTTGTTGCCCTTGCATTGGACAACTCTATGAAAAATCAATATCAACAATTGAACCAATGTAATCCACTATCAATATCAATAGGAAATCAATGTACAAGTACCCGTTTCAATGTCTTCATAGAATTCCAGCTCTTCAACAGTAGATTCATATTCAAAGTCCATTGTAATGTCATCTCCTCTCAGTCAGTTTTGCATACTATCAAGGCCTCCACTGATTTTGGAGTTAATGAACTCCTTAATGAATCTATAACTCTGTCGCTTGTGCTAAAAGCACTTTAAGAAGGAACAGTGGAGACTTGAATAACAAAGATGTACGTCCTTGGCAATTAAGGCTAACACAGGATATTGGCAATGACTTGCTTCCACCACTGCAAAATGTCAAATGACCTATACTTATTGGCCAATTCCTCTATAGACAGTTCACTTTCTACTTTTGTATTGCTAATAGATTGGTCAACAAATTTATTCCTAATTGCCAAAACAGGATTTAAAGATATCGAACAATCTCATGTAAGATCACTGCCTCATCAGTTTGTTCGACTTGTTTAGTCCAATTCATTACATATTTCATCCTCGGTCTTGAACTAACCCTGCTGGTCTCATCCCTTTCTATAACTCTCAACCTCTTCAGATTGGTGCTGATTCTCGTCACATTTTTATCAACCTTGTCCATTCTATACTCTTCATAAAGTTGAAACAACAAGTCTTTGATCTCAGACTCCTTCTCTTCCTCCTCATAATCAGCCAACTGCAAATCTTCTATCAATAATTGGGAGATATATTTAAGTTTGAACCTTGGATCTAACACAAGACCCAATATTGTGAATGGGTTTAGTTCCTCAATAAAACCAAAATAACTATAGTATTTGGTTTTCATAATTGCCCCAATGTCATCCATCAACTCACCAGTACTTGATTGTAAACCAATGACATTAAACAACTGATCCATTGTTTCTTCCATCTAGACAATATCACAGAATGTGGTGTAGATAATTTGGTGTAGGGAAGCACTAACCCCGAGGGTTACCTCATACAAAACTTGGAGTAAATCAACAAAAGCCTGCCATACATCCCAATCAACTTCACAAGGTGGCCAACCTTCTTCTTATCCTTTTTTTATACTATGACATTATCATCCTCGTCAAAATCTCATTCGGTTAATTGAAATAGGTTATGTATGAACTATCTACTTCTAGTTCCATTCTTTTGAAAACTCTTTTAAACCTCAAGGCAAATTCCAACATCATATATGTTGAATTCCACCTTATGGGCACATCTAAGCAAACTAGTCCCTTATAAACAATCTTCTCTCTAGCCACAACTTTCCTAAATAACTCCAACCTGTTTCGGGAACTCCTAACAAACTTCATAGTTCAATTGGCAAGAATGCTAGGGTTTAGCTTCTTTAACTTACTATCAATAATAAGTTTGGTAATATGAACCACACATTTCACATGCATGTAGTTTCCTCCCAAAACAGTTAGTGGATTCTCACAATCATTCAACTTTTCAGCCAACACCTCTAATGCTACCTTATTTGCAAAAGCATTATCTATTGTTATAGTAAGAACCTTAGTTATCCCTCAATCATTAAAAAGTCTTTCTATGAGATTGACTATAGTCATCCCTTGATGGTTGGGAATTACATAAAAGTTCAAGACTCTTTTGTGCAATTTCCAATCAAAATCAATAAAAATAGGCAGTTAAAACCATGTAGTTATTGTTCTGCACACTTGTCCATGTATCAATGGTGAGACAAACCCTCTGGGAAGGCAACTCTTTCTTTAATTTCATCTTCCTAGCTTTGTATATGTCTAGGAAAGTCCAAACTAGAGTTCTCTTAGATGGGGCTTTAAACAAAGGCATTCATGTCATGCAAAATTTCCTTAAACCCTTATTTTCAACAAAACTGAGTGGCAGCTCATCAGGCACTACCATTTCAGCACAAGCCTTGATAATTTCTTTCTGATGAAACCCTTAGAGATAAGCTGGTTGTAATTACCCTTATCCCAAGTTAAGACTTTATGTTTTTGCAAGTCGGCATTGGCAGGATACCACTTACACATAGGGATATGTTTTTTTTGGCCCACCACTCCCATTAGGACCACTTTCCCAGCATAATCCCCTTGGCTCTTAGGACAATACTTGCATTTAGCCCTTTCTTTGTACACAACTACATCCTCAAACTTCTCACTTTCTTCATTTTTAACTGTTTTAAAACTCTTAACCCAGTAAGTCGTATAATGCTCCCAAACAGCTGATACACCCTAGGTTTCATACATGATGAAAGCTCGTAGAAGATATCTGGAGCGGTTGGTAGGTTTTTGAATATCACTGTAATTGTACTAGTAGGTGTTGATGTTATTGGTGGTGGCGTTGTCGTGTGTGATTGAGATGGAGTTGAGCTTCTCATTGGTTGTGGATGCATAGACAGAAATGTTGAGCTTACACTTGAAGATATATCCCTACCAGTGCCTTTGGAATGATTATCGCCATGTTTTCCCTAATCAAAATATATCGAACATATCAATGATGACACTTATAAAAATAAAATCATACTTCTATGCTAAAACAAAATCAAAGCAGAAATATAATTGCAGTAGAGTACGTGGGAATTCACTAGAATTAATAGAAAGCAAGAAAGAAATGCATAATACATTTGGCAAAATATCTCATTAACACCAATTTAAAAAAAAAGAGGAAACAAACATATAATGCTCCCAACCCAATGCATTACGTGTTGGCTGGAGGTAAAGTTTAGCTATAAATAAGATTTCATCCATAAATGAAAAATACAGGTATAAATCAATTCCATTATCCTAAACCTACCAATAAGAATAAGAATTCAACTGGTGAACCAAAAAAAATAAACAAATTCAACTGTTTGATGTTGTTTAAGTCACAAATATGGAGAACCATGCAACGTGATTCAAAAAAGTGAAAAAATAGAGAAGATTTACGATTTTTTCGAAGCGTTGTTGAGTTGAATACTCATTGAGTGAACTTAGCTACATGCACAGTGGCCCATTTACATGAGTGTTTCATCAGAAAATGTATAACGATCATTTTTTTCTTCGGTAGATTCATTACTGCCTTACTGAAATCGTCAAAGAAAGTGGATACTTAGTGAACTATGGAAAAAGGAACAAAAAAAACAGTTATTGAATTGGACTGGAACTTTTCATTTTACAACACTAAAAGCTAGAACTAATCCCCCAATTCTCAAATGCACCCAACACTAGAAATCAATCTCTTGTGGAGGTGAGCTTGTGGATCAGAAGCTCAATATTTTTATGGTACTTCCTGATTTCTCTGTTGAAGCCAACAACAAATATAAAGAAATTAAGGATTTATTTCTTATTTGCTGCAATTCCATCACACAATAAATGTAGTCAAATTAAAACTGGAATCAAATTAGGGCTTTCAGTACTTCTACCAAACATATATAGAGTAAACTAGGGATTTATCACCCTTTAGTTAATCAAACAATTGCACTTCACCTAGCAATACATGAAATGAAATCTGGACTAAACTCAGTTGAACACGAAACAAACCTAATCAAACAATGATGGAAGTCTTTTTAATTTTAGTCAATGCAGAAGAAGAAAAAAAACCACTAGAAGGCATGTGAAATCAAACAATGTGACATCTTTTATCTAGACAGCCTGTGAAATCAAACATTTAAATTTTATGTGAACAATAAGCTAGTTTTCTTCACCGTAGAAGGTGTGTGTTATCTCCTGAATGCATTATCTGCAATCACCGAATAAGACATCAAACACATCCTTTATGAATGTAGATATTTGGTGTTGTGCTACCCCACATCTCATGGCATAAATGAAGAAGACCCACCGAAGAAGAAGACTCATTGAAGAAGAAGAAGAAGAAGACGAAAAAGAAGAAGAAGAACATATCAGTGGTGTTTGCCTGCTTGGTAGTCGATTGATGGTGAATAGTCGGCGGTACTTGGTCATCAATTGATGGTGAAGGGTCGGCAGTGAGCTAGAGGTGGAGACGAGGGAGAGGGAGAAGAGTTAGAGAAGGAGAAATGAGAATGAAATTAGGTTTAGGTTTTTCTTTTACTTACTTTGTTATGGGCTTGGGTTTGAAGTAGGTCTACTATGGTAACCAGAACGGTTCAGGATGGAGTGGGACTGCATTTCTAGTAATGGTCCCATCCCAATTCCAACCAGTCCGAATCGGGATCGGGATCGGGACCAGGATGAAAAATAGTAGAGACCTTTTTGGCATGGTTTGAAACAGATCGGAACGTGGTGGATAGGGATTATTGTCCACACCTATCTAAATCCTTATGAATATGAATAGTAAAACTCCTAGTTGATTTGTAAGATAGAATATCGTATTATTTGTGTCGTTGGCACGATAAAAAATGTGTCGTGATATTAAGGTCTTTACTCAAAGTTTTTATCAAATTAAAAAAACTTTTTCTTTTGCTCATTCTAAATATTTTATATTTTCAAACATACTACTATAAAAAATTAATTCAACCGTTAACATCTTCCTCAACTCTAAATCCTATACCTCATTTATATCCTTATGAATAGTAAAACCCCTAACTGATATAGACTAGTGTATTACCTATGTCGTTGGCACTATCGCAACGTAACAACTATTTTCACAGTGCTTTAAGGACTTTACTCGGTTATTGGTACATTGGTTAAAAAATAAATGATAGGAGACCCCTTTATTTTATGAACATTTAAAGTTGTACTCTAAGAAATTCCATTAAATATGTTGGCACAATAGTGAATGGGTCGTGAAATTATGGTCAAGCTCGGTCAAAGTTTCAATAAGTTGGAAAAAAAACATTTCCAAATAGCTAAGTTCTCCCTAAACCTATGTGAAATGCAAACGTGTCTTTGGCGATAACCTGCTACATATCTAATCCTTTTGTTCGGTCTCTCTCTGCCTTATAATTTGATGCATCTTTTAGGCACATTTCCTGAAATCGGGAACACTACTTGAGCCAAAATATTACCATACATGTCTACCGCAAAAACGCCCACTGCTCCCTGTTTAGAGGAATCAAAGAAACTAGCGTCAAAAGTAACAATCACAGAGTCTGAGGCCACATCGAGGAAGAATGGTCGTTGTTGGGTTGATCTGGAGTTTAGCCTGTGATGCCTAACTGAATGGAGTTGGGCATGGATCACCTCTAATCTAGTTGCCATTGCCTCATTGGGGGACTTGTTACAGAACTAGGAATAACATGCGGAGTGGAGGGATGTTTTTGTGTGTCTATTTTGCCTGTTGCCAAAATTTGGTAAAAGAAATGGATCATATTGTTGGGATTCCTAGGCTGAAACCTAAAGATTCCAGTGGGAAAGCTTTAGTTGTAAATCATTATATGTGCCAATTAGACCAAAAGTGGTGAAAGAAAGTTAGGAACAACTATGAGCAGAATCTGCCCAATTGTTTGGATCATTACAGTGAATTGAGAGAGCATCTCATCTATTGTATATGGATGTGTTTTAGTTGTGTCCCAGATAAAGGTAAAAAAAGAAAAGGCTGGTGGTGTGCTAAAATTCTCGTTGAGCCAGTCAATGGGAATAGAGGAGAGCTGCCATCATTGGTTAATATCGGGGTAGAGCAAGAAAATGTGGGTAGCATCTTCTATGTGATTCTGGCAGAAGACACATCTTCCATCAATAGACTATGCAACCTAACCAGGCTTGTTAGAGAATGGATGATATTTTGCATGATTTTCCAAAGCAGACAAGGAAACGTTTTGATTATCCACAAATCTTTAGCTCTTTAGCAAGAAGAGTTGGAAGAAGGGGATGGGAGTTGGAAGAAGGGGATGGGAGTTGGAGCTTTCAAGCCAATTACTAGTGAATGCCTGAGTGACACTTTAACTGAAAAGATTCCTTTATTGTCAAACATCCATACTAGTTTATCAGAACAATGGCCTGACTGAAATATCCATAATGTCCTTGACCACAGGGTTAGGGAAGATGGAATTGATCAGTCCCCTATTCCACTGTATTTCCTGAGGAGATGAGGTATTTCATAACTCATGAATAGATTGGGGTAAGTGAGATGTCAGAGGTATAGGCAGACACTTTGTAAGGACGAAGCCAGGTTTGACCCAGCAATCATTCCAAAAATCAATTTGATTACTAGACAGAATCTGCCAAATAAGCCTGCTTTTCATTTTAGAGAGTGTGGTGAGATTCCCTCTCCAAGCAAAAAAGGAAATTGCAGGTGTTTTTGAAAGCTGGAACAAACTTTTCTTGTTGAAGTATAGAATTTTGAGTTGAACCACACTAGGGCTTTGAGGCGAGTTGAGGGTTTGCCACATATTTTTTGCCATTAAAGTAAAAATTTTGTTCCTTGAAAAAAGAATGTTGAGGCCTCTGAGATGTCGAGGAAAAGAGATGCAATCCCAAGTACACATATGTTTGGTTTTACTCTGCACCACGTAGTTCCACCAGAAATTTTTGGCTAGATGATCTACTTTAGTGGTGACGGCGCATGGAAGGAGGAAAGATTGCATTGTGTAAACTGGTATCGAGTTCAAAACAACATTTATCATAACTGTTCTACCAGCCTGGGAGAGGCTTTGATTTTCTAGCTCGAGAGTTTAGTGTTGACCTTATCAATCAGCAGTTGGAAGTCATTAGATTTTTTATTTGACAACAATAGAGGAGACCCGAGATATTTGTCCTTGGGATTATACTGTTTGGATCCCAATATTCAATTGATCATGTTAGAGTATCTAGCATGGACATTAGAAGTGTAAAATACCAAAGATTTATCGTAATTCATCCCTTGACCAGAGACTAAGCAGTATTGTTGGAGTATGTCTTTGACAGTATGAGTTTCGGCTAAGGAGGCGCATTAAAAAAGCATAAGATCATTGACATACAATATATGGTTGATGGAGGGAGAATGTCTTCTGATCTTGATCCATTGGATAAGGCCATCATGTTTTGTTTGAGAAAGTAGATGGGAAAGAGCCTCAGCCATAATAATAAAAAGATATGGGGAGAGTGGGTCCCCTTCTAGTTGGTTTGATGGCTGGGAGTGGAGACCCATTAAGTAAGAATGACAAGGAATATGTGGAAATGCATTGTTCAATCATTTGAATCCATCTCCTAGCAAATCCTAATTGTTTGAAGATGTCAAGCAAAAATGACTGTTCTAACTCCATCATAGGCTTTGGCCATATCAATTTTTATAGTCATCCATCCCTGCTTCTTTTTGCAGCTATTTTTCATTTGAAAAAAAATTCATGTGTTACACTGACATTATCCGCAATAAAGCGCCCTTTGAGAAAATCACCTTGATTGGAGGAGAACGTTATCCAACAAATGTTTCATCCGATTGGTCATAAGTTTGGAGATAACCTTATAAATCACATTGCAAACACCAATGGGTCTAAATTTATCAGGGGCTGTTGGGTTAGGGATTATGGCAATGAACGTTTCATTGAGTTTTGGATCCAGCCGCCTGGTGGTAAAAAAGTTTTGAACCACTTCGATGACATCATGCTTCACAATATCCCAATAGTGTTGGAAAAGAAGGCATGAAACCCATCGGGCCCAGGAACTTTTTGGATGCCCATGCCAGAGATAATGGAGTGGATTTCATCCGCGCCTGGGATGGTAACAAAAGTCACATTCTCCTCATCATAAATTGATAGCTCAAAAAAGAGATAGAATCTCGGGGCAGGGAGTATGATTGGAAGATATGTTCAAAATAGTTATTGAGAACCTGACCTATTGAATCCAGGCTGAAGTGCCACTTATTAAAATCATCTTTGACGTGCAAAATCAGGTTCATCTTTTGGCGAAGCAAGGAGGTGAGGTGAAAGAATTTTGTGTTCTTGTTTCCATCAAGAAGCCAAGAGTAACCTGATTTTTTGCGCCAGAAAAGTTCTCTCAAATAAAGTTTATCGAATTGCTTTTCGAGGATGGATGTGGCAATGGCATTATCTTTTGAAGGTGTCTCATTTGAATGTTATCCAAGGCAAATTGAGTATCAAAAATACATTGTCGTATATTCCTGAAGTTCGATTTATTCCATCTATTAAGAGTCTAGCTCAGTTTTTTTTTATCTTAAGATGAAAAAATTGAGAAGGGAGATGGTAGTAACGAGGATTCCAAGAGGAAGTGATGAATTTACGACAACGGGGGTCCCACGCCCACATGTCGAAAACTTAAAAGGTTTGGGAGCTTGATTGATTTTAGAAACAGGTTAAACATATATGGCTTTGTGGTTTGAGGCCGAAATGTGGCTTGTGTGAGCAATAGCCGAGGGGAACCAGTCCATCCAATCAGTAAACACCATGATACAATCCAGCTTAGCTTTAGCCCCATTCATATCTTTCCTTTTGTTGTTCCAGGTAAATTGTGAGCCATTGAGCGTGAAATCCATCAAATCATGTTTATTAGTGAAGGTGCATAGATTCTTAAGATTTGATTTTCTAGGTGTATTACCCCCCAGTTTATCTCCATGAAGAAGAATAAAATTTAGATCACCAATTATAAGTTTGGGTAAAAAATGGTTATCACATAAATTTGTCAGACTTTACCAGAATTGACCCATAAGCGAGGGGTTAGGTTGTTGTACACAAAAATAGCAGACCAAGTAGTATGAACAAGGTAAATATCAATAGTAATATTAAAGTAATGTTTGCAAGAAAAAATAATAGTAAGATGAATACCTTCTTTCCAAAAAAGAGCAAGACCTCCAGATTGTCAACTATTAAAGCATTATTGAAGCATTGAATCAAACCAAACAAAGTTAAAATCAAATACATTGAAGCCAACATACTGAAATTTTATCAAACATAATTGAATCCAACCATGGTATTAACACATGGGTTTTCAATTTCAAGTTTCTCTTGCAGTTGCCCCAATTTAATTGAAGTTAACATCCTTTATAAATTCCTAAAAATCAATCAATGAGTCAATCATACACAAATCAATCCATCGATTCCTTCATCAATTTTTTAATGCAAATTGAAATTACACAAATTGATCATTCTTGCACAAATCGATCTTCAATGCTTTCACACCGAATTGAGAAATCACCTCTTCCTTTTTCAGTTTCTCTTTCTCTCCTTCAAAAAAATGAGAACCACCAAGGTCGATGGTGAAAGAAGATCAGACCTAGGAATTGCAGAGTTTGACACGACTTTGAAGTTGGATAGAGAGAGTTTTCATGGTGGACTTGAAGGTTCTATCAACAACATCATTGAAAAGGACTTGGTTGGTCGATTTCCAGCCTAAATCATGGGCGTGAGTTGTATTTGTGTGTGGTTTAAGAGCATCAAAAGCACTTCGTGAGGAAGCTACAGGGGTTTGTGTTTTGCTTAACTCCTACCACCGATGATGCTCAGGGCACCCGACCGAGATTGGAAGATGGAGGAGATCCTCCGGTTCTGGTTTGTGGTGTTGTGACTGCCCCGCGAGAGAGAGAGAGAGACCGGCAGGATGGCGTTGATGCAGGAGGACTGTTGGACGTGCTGGGCTGTCCGGTGATGATGGTTGAGCTCCGGCAGGGTAGGTGATGACAGAGTGGTTACTTCGGAGGTGTTCTGGACGGTGCCGGTGGAACGTTGATGAAACAAGAGATACCTGGATGCTGGAGAGAGATCCGACCAGCTGTTGCGCGTGCTGTCTGGCGTGTGTGTTGGCGCATGAACTGTTCGTATGTGGTGGTGGTTATGGCGTTGACAGGGAAGGTGGCGGAGGGACAGATGGTCTGGACAGAGAATGAGTGAGAGATGGATGGTGATGAGATGGGTGTGATGAAAATCACTTTATGAAGGAATGAGGATTTGTTTTTGGCTATTGAGGCTTGATTCCCTTCTCCTCCTCCCCTTTCACATTCATTTTCTATTGTATTTATAGATAATGAACAAAATGAATAGAGATGAGATAAAGGGATGATTTATGGAGTGAATCAAGGAAAAATCAAATATGAATATGGGATAAATGGGAGAATATTATTTGGGTTTGAGTTTATGGGCTTGGTTTTGAGTTTAGGTTATGGGCTTAGGCTATTTTCACCTCCACTTCCTCTGAAGTCACCGTCTGAGATTTGTTCATTGCATTTTTCTCTGATTTCTTCATTACAGCTCCACATTCTACAAAAACATAAAAATTTAATAATTAATCTAAAATAAGGATTAACAAAAATATAATAAGAGGTAATAATGTTATAATTATGTGATTATCAAATACCCCCAAACCTATATTTTGCTAGTCCTCAAGCAAAACAAAGAAAAGAAAACCACAAATAAAATCCTAACTCACTTTCGCAGGAATCGTCGATTGCACTTACCTTTGAAAACGTGCAACAAGGCTTTGAACCCCTAGATTACCTCTAGGGGACGAGTTATAGTCTCGTGAGGGTTTCCAGAAAACGTTACCCACAAACATTACTGACTCAACAAAACTTGGTCAAATAGTATTTATTTTAAAACTTCAAGATATGCAAGAAACCAACAGTGTCATTTTCGTGTATCAACAAATCTCCAAATAATTTAATATATTTTCCAAAAGTTAGAAAAAATTCATCATCATCCTCAACTCAATGTGTGTGTGTGAAAAGCACTATCAACATAACTTTTCATTTCAAAGTAAAATAATGACTAAATCTCCTATAGAAAGTTTGTTTTGACTTCAAACCTCTCATGTTACTCACAATAAAGCACTCAGATATTTGGTATTTCACTCAGTTTATATGTGAGGAAAGAGTAAATAATGGAAAACAATCATCTCACATATAGTATTATGAAGAACGGACTTTTCAATAATGGAATGAACATGATCTCATGGACAGGAATATCAATTACTTTTGGGAATGTTGAATCAAACACCATAGGTCTTGGTTATTAAATCTCCACATCTACGGAACCAACCTTTACCTAATATCAACTAGGATTTTGTTGGGTTGTAACGGGGCTTGGGTAATGGTTAATAAGGAATGTCAAATGATTCTAACAAAAATTTCTAGGAATGTATACACCCATTCAACGAACAATTAGGGCTGTCAAGAATAAACCAATGTTGCGCACCATCAATTTTTTCTTCATTCTCACATCTTTATCCTCATTGAGGAATCATTTCATTTTTTTTTCACATAGAGGATTTATGAAATATCTCATATTTTGCTCTTTAATACCCTTTTTACACCAAGTATATCCATCCATACACATTCCCAGAAAAGTTGGGTAAAGGTTAATGTGTTAACAAATAAAAGTTATTCTAAGGCTCAAAAGGCTACAAAAAGGTTAATGTTATGGGTAAGTTAATGGTCAAAAGAAAGAAAAGGAAAAAAAATGCCTAGATCATTTCCTAAATTCGGGTCAGTATTATGACATCTCAATTGAATAAGCCAAGAAGTTCTAGTGTAATAATTCAATTTTTATGTCATTCCCAAAGCAATTGATCAGAAAAATGAGAATAATGAGATCATCAACGAGATAATACGGACTCAAGAAAAATCAGAGTTTATGTATAAACCTCGGAAAAATAGAAATGTTCAAAACTTTCAGGTTTAAGTCTCCATTATTATTCTAAGGTTTTCTAGTATATACTTCACTCATCAACTTCAAGTTATGCTAACATAGCTCATGGTGCAAAGATAATCGAGTTGAAAAATCTTATGAACTAGATCTAACTTAAGGATCATACAAAACATTCAGTCTTTATCAATATACCAATATGTCAAGTTGGCTTGCATTTTCTTGAACATAAAACATTTAAAATCCATTTTCATAATCGCAAAAGACCAAGTTTTCTTGACAGAAAAGCACAATTTTTTTTTTAGGAATAAGAAAAGAAAACACTACGAAAAATTCACCGACTCATGAACCCTACCCCCAAACCTAATCCAAACATTGTCCTCGATGTTTAACAAAATAATTATGACAAATGAATGAAATAAGTACATGAGAGGAGGTTAGAACAATATTACCGCAGTGAAGATTTTACCAATTTCCACAAGTAATCCACCGATGAGAGCTTAGAGACAAAAGAATTGTGGATTAGTTAATAGAAATAGATAAAATACACACTCAACATGCACTCTTACAACAAAAAGTGGGCTGCCTCCCAGTAGCGCTTGGTTTAACGTCATCGGCTCGACAAAACCCAAAAGATCCTCAATTATGATACACAGGGTCCTCTAATAGAATCACATCAACCTCGACTTCTAATCGAGGTAACTCTAAGAATGGCTTAAGTCGTTGACCATTTACCTTAAATACATGGCCATCCTTAGGGTTAACGATCTCCATAGCTCCATGTGGGAACACTGCTTTCACAATATAAGGTCCAGACCACCGAGATCTCAACTTTTCAGGAAAAAGTCGTAACCGAGAGTTGAACAACAAAATTTTTTTAGACGGTTCAAAGGACTTACGAAGAATGGATTTATCATGAAATATCTTCGTTCATTCTTTGTAGATTTTGGCATTGTGGTACGCATCATTTCAGATCTCTTCCAACTCATTAAGTTAAAGCTTACGATGCGATCCAGCCTTGACCATATCAAAATTGAACGTCTTGATGGCCCAATATGCACGATGTTCCAATTTCATAGGCAAATGACATGCTTTTCCAAAAACAAGCCTATATGGAGACATTCCAATCGGGGTCTTAAATGTTGTTCTATAAGCCCAGAGAGAATCACTCAGACGTTGAGACCAGTCTTTACGATCTGGTCTGACTGTCTTCTCTAGAATGTTTTTAATCTCCCGATTGGAAATCTCAACTTGCCCACTTGTTTGTGGATGATAGGGGGTGCCAACTTTATGAGTGATGGAGTATTTTTTTTACTAATAGCTCGAACGGTCTATTGCAACAATGAGAACCACCGTCACTTATAATGGCACGCGGAATACCAAAATGAGAAAAGATATTATCTTTCAATAATCTTACCACAACCCTGTGGTCATTCGTTTTACATGGTATCGCTTCTACCCATTTGGACACATAATCCACAGCAACAAGGATGAAAAGATTGCCAAACGAAGGCGGGAATGGTCCCATGAAATCAATACCCCAAACATCAAAAATTTCAACCACAAGAATATTAGTAAGGGGCATCATGTTGCGACGAGAAATGGAACCCATTCGTTGGCATCGATCACAAGTGGTGCAAAAGGCATGAGTATTTCGAAAAAGGGTAGGCCAATAAAAACCACTTTGCAAAACTTTTGCAGCTGTCTTTCTAGAGCTAAAATGACCACCACAAGTTTGCTCATGACAAAATGAGATGATGCTGTGAAATTCACTCTCAGAAACACATCTCCTGATAACCTGATCAGGACAATACTTGAACGAGTATGGATCATCCCAGAAGAAATGTCTAACCTCAGCAAGAAATTTGGATCTATCTTGTTTAGACCACTTAAAAGGAAGTTGACCTGTAACAAGATAGTTCACGATATCTGCATACCAAGGTAATTGGGAGATAACAAATAATTTCTCATCAGGAAATGACTCATTTAATGGTAAATATTCGCTAGATGACTCTACCAGAAGTCTAGATAAATGGTCAGCTACAATGTTTTTCGAACCTTTCTTGTCCCGAATTTCAATATCAAACTCTTGTAGCAATATGACCCATCGAATTAATCGAGTTTTAGCATCTATTTTAGAGAAAAAATACTTTAACGCCGCATGATCAGTAAAAATAATTACTTTGGATCCTATAAGGTAAGACCGAAATTTGTCTAGAGCAAAGACTACAGCTAATAACTCTTTCTCATTTGGTGGAGTAATTAAGTTGTGCGTCTTGTAGAGTTCTACTAGCATAATAAATGACATGTGGCTTTTTGTCCAATCGTTGTCCTAGGACAGCTCCGAGTGCAAAGTCGGAAGCATCACACATAAGCTCAAAGGGAAAGTTCCAATTAGGAGATTGGATGATTGGAGCTGAAGTCAATAATTGTTTAAGCTTCTCAAAAGCTTTCAAACAATCTTCATCAAAAACAAAAACCACGTCTTTAGCAAGTAAATTGCATAAAGGACGAGCGATTTTGCTAAAGTCTTTGATGAATCTCCGATAAAATCCAGCATGGCCTAGAAAAGATCTAATTTCCTTAACCGTCTTTGGAGGCGGAAGACTCGAAATTAAATCAATTTTGGCTTTGTCGACTTCAATTCCCTTGTGTGAAATTACATGTCCAAGAACAATGCCCTGTCGTACCATAAAATGACATTTCTCCCAATTTAAGACAAAAAATTTCTCCACACATCTATTTAACACTAAAGTTAAATGATGTAGACATTCATCAAATGAATCACCAAATACTGAGAAATCATCCATAAACACCTCGAGGAACCTCTCAACCATATCGAAAAAAACACTATTTCTGAAAATTCTCAACAATGGGATTATTCAAGAAAAGACTCGGATAGGCGAAAGGGTGGTTTGTATGAAGTAAGGGATACATCATCTACTCCTCATATTCCTCCTTCTTCAAGGTTGGAAGCAGTTGTAATGACAATGGCACAGAAGATTGATGCATATCTGGAAAAGTCTCAGCCATCAGTTCAAACCAATGTTCCAACAAGTAGATGATGAAAAAACTTTTTGAAACTTAAAGTTTGTTATTGGGAAATTCGATTTAGCGGATTGGTAGAGGTAACATAAGTTTCATTGATGAAAACAGGAATTGAATTACTGTTTTTTCTTATCGTTGGAAGTGTTGGAGGTGATTTTCAATTGCTAGAGTTGCCTCTTAGGGAAATGAAAAAATCGTTATATGATGATAGACTCCGACGAAGGAGCTATTGCGATGATTTGTGTGTTTGGAAGCTTAGTCCTGATGGTTTATTCACAATCCAGTAAGCCTATGACATGCTGCGAGTCAGGGGCGAGGATACAACTTTGTTGAAGAAGATTTGGCAGCCTATTTTGCCTTCAAGAATTTCTGTTTTTGTGTATAAATTACTTAATATGGGCATTCCAGTGGATGAAAAGTTGCTCCATTGTGGGTTCAGCTTGGCGCCAAGGTGTAGGTGTTGCTTGGAGCCCAATTTTGAATCACTGAAACATTTGTTTGTTGAGAGCAGTGTGGCTGCGAAGATTTGGAAGCACTTTGAGCCAATTTTCGGTGTTCATGTGAGAAGACCAACAAAATTTTTGACTTTGTTATTGGTGTGGTTTCGAATAGCTAATGGGACGACATAAGTGGGTATCATATATTATCTTACTCTGATGTTTATTATATGGGAAATTTGGAAACAGATGTGCAAATGTGTTTTTGAGGATGTTAACCTAAATGATTTGTCTGTGATCTTCATAGTTAGAAGATGGTTGTGGTTGGTCAACTCGATTTTTATCCCAAAACATGACAACTCAAATAGTGGTTTGCTACTAGCTTTAGGCTTACCAATCTTACCATTGGCTCATAGGGAAAGTAGGATTGTTTATTGGGAGTTCCACCCAGTAGGTTTTGTAGTTTTGAATGTAAATAATAGTGTTATAGGAGGGGTGGTTCTTAGGGATGGGAAGGGAGTAGTTGTGGCACATCTTCAACTTGTTTTTGGCGAAGGTACTAATAATTTAGCGTAAGTGTTGGCAGTGCAAGAAGGTATGCGGTTATGTTCTTGACGGGGCCTTACAAAGGTGGTTGTTCAAACTAATTCGGAGTTAGTTCGACGATGGTTTCATGATGAGTACAAGATTCCTTGGTTCCTAGAAAATATTTGGAGGGAGATTCATAGTCTTATGAGTAGGAAAGTTGTTTTTTGTAGACATATTTTTAGATAATCAAACTCGGTTGCAGACGCTTTGGCTAGAAGGCGCAGCGGGAAAGCCTTTCACATGAGTTTGAAGCGAATAATCTTTCGGCTAGAATCTTGGGTTTGGTCCGATTAGATAAATCGCATACAACATATATTAGAGAATGATTGAATTAGAATTATTCAAGGTTCTGAACAGTGGCGAAAGTTATCAAAAGTTTCATAAGATTGGTTTTCTTTTAAGCTGTAGAGGAGGAGAAGCGTTGTTCATTTTGTGGCGACGTGGTTGGGGCATTTTGTTTATTAGTGGGGGTTGTGAGCGAGTAAAAGAATCATAATTTGTGGGGACGTTAGGTGTTGCTCTATTTTGCAGAAAACTGAGCATTTGGCTGTTGTTTTCCAAAATAGAGCAGTTGTATGAGTTGTTGTTTGAGTGGTCGCTGCAGATAAGAAAATGGCTACTGGAGGGGCACTATGTTGGAGTCTACAACGTCTCTGTTGTGTTTTCTTTCAGAGTTTGTATTACTTTGTTTTGTTGGTTTGATGAAGTTGTTAACAAGGCAGGGGGACACCATACTTGGAGTTTTGCGAACTGGGGAACATAGCTGATGTTACAGAATGGTCTGGCCATTTGTCGTGGTATTGCTTGGTTGCTGTATTTTGGCCGCCATTTATATCTATTGATGGAGCGAGGCGTGGTGAAGATGGTTTTTTTTTTGTTTATTAACAGGCTAATGCTTCTGAACCTGTATTTAGTTTATGTAGTTTCTTGTTTTGGTATTAGGCAATGGAATTTCTTGTTAGGATGTTTTGAATCGGATAAAGTCATAATGCACCCATCATTAGTATGTATATCAATGTATTTGACAAGTAATAAATGTCTGACATCTTATAGTTTGTCCTCCATACCGGAGGTTAAATTAAATTTTAAAAAAAAACTTTAAGCCACCATTAAAGCATTATTGAAGCATTGAATCAAACCAAACAAAGTTAAAATCAAATACATTGAAGCCGACATACTAAAAATTTATCAAACTCAACTGAATCCAGCCATGGCACTGACACATCAGTTTTTAATTTCAAGTTTCATGTTTCTCTTGCATTTGCCCTAATGTAATTGAAGTTAACTTCCATCACCAATTCCTGAAAATCAATTGATCAATCAATCATTCACAAATCAATCCATCGATTCCTTCATCAATTCGTTAATGCAAATCAAACTGCACAAATTGATCATTCTTGCACAAATCGATCTTCAATGCTTTGATATCGAATTGAGGAATCACTTCTTCCTTTTCAGTTTCACTTTCTCTTCTTCATAAAATGAAAGGCAACAAGGTCGCTGGTGAAAATAAGATCAAACCTACGAATTGCAAGCTTCAACATGAAATTGAAGTTGGTGAGAAAGTTTTCATGGTGGACTTGAAGGTTCTATCAACAACATCATCGAGAAGAACTTGGTTGGTCGATCAGCCTAAATCATGGGCGTGAGTTGTACTTGTGCGTGGTTTAAGAGCATTAAAAGCTCTTGGTAAGGAAGCTATTAGGGGTTTGTGTTTTACTTAACTTCTAACACCCAGATAACTTATACCAGCTAGGACATATATACAGACTGTCTATGGTAAAAGGGCAATGTAAATTGTAAGATAGATTCCTTTGTACAATGTATTTGTTTAATTTTTCTTTTCATTATTAGATATCATAATTAAGTTTAATTTGTACTTTTGTGTGTGTCAATATTGTATTTAAAAGTTACATGAAAAAGTTCAACAAAATTTTAATTTTTAAATAATTGACTCTCATCCAAATGCATCGTAAAAGTTTTTCTTAATTAACCTACTTGTTTTCCATTAAATTGGGATGTACACATGCGTGCGTTCGATGACTAGTTTGTTCTAAATAAACCATCGGCCGAGATCCATGTTTCGGATTATGTCAAAACTCTTGTTTTCGGATCAAGACAAAAAAAATACATTTCCACATTCTACACATGTTAATACTTTGGTGTATTAATTCATGACTGATTTGGGATAATCATAAATTTGCTTCAAATGGAAAATGAAATTTGAATCTCATGGTACCATTTGAAGAATAATAATCAAAATAAAATGATTAATATAAATGTGTTTTGGATTACCATAAACTAAATAAAAAATGGAAAAAGAAAATAAGGATATTGACGTGTTATTCCTAAAAAAATGGTGAAATGAAAAGGAATATGTATCGAAAAAGATAGCCTTCAATTTAATGAGTTGCCTGTATGGATGGATATAACAATAGAAGATATGGGGTTTGATTTTGTTATATTTAGATAGATGAAAAATCCGATCCAGAAAAAGCTAATGTTATATTCGAAATGCGATCCATTCAAAGCATATGGATATGGTGAAACAACATGGATGAAATGACAATTTAAAATAAGAACAAAAATGACCCATGCAAACTAATGAAACATTAACTGTCATAAATAAATTATTTAATTAGAAAACCTTATGATTCAATTATTATAGATCTCTATTTTTTGTATAAATTGTGTCGTGTCGTAGGACTTTGAAAATACATTTGTTTACCACTTATATCCATAATGTCATTTGTTCGATTAATGCTTAAAGCTAATCATATCGTTGCATTATTAGTCTCCTGAATACGAGATAAATTTGATTAATAAAAAGTTCGAGCTCACAAAGTTTACAATGATAACAGTTTCATAGTCTCATTATAGTCTCATAGTCTCATTCTGGCCTTATTATTGAAAAAACAGCATGAGAGTAGTTCACTTCGACTCTCGTCGCCTTCGAGAGACTCATTATCCGCATACAACAAGTGTTGAAAATTCATTGCACGTTAGGAAAAAACATTGATATAGGCAACACTAGACACAAAAGATGGTATCAGGTGTTAATTAATAAGCTATTACTGCAACTGAATTACGATAAACAAACTATGATAAAAATGATCGCTACACATTAATATGTAGTCCCTATATGACTTGCACTATCACGAAAAAATGTTGATAAGGGGGGTGTGCAATAATAACTTATGCGCGAAAACAACAATCAAATTTCAACGAAATTTTAAAAATTCTCAACTCTAGCAAAACCAAATTTTCCAAGAGAAAAAAAAAAAAGTTGCACCCTCTCAAACAACACAAATAAAGAGCCTGAAACCCTACAAAAAATGAAAAAGAAATTTGGGATGGAGCAATGAAATCCGGGTCTTGACCCACCCAAGTATTGCCCCAACTTGAAACAAATCTAGGTTACTGTTTCTTCCTCCCCAACCCTTTTTCCACAAATGGAATGCAATTCCCTCATTATTCACTATAAATATGTCTCTCTACCCTCTCCTCTCCTCTCCTCTCTCTCGTCCAAAACACACACAAAATCACAACTGGAACCAACGAACGTCTCTCTATCTATCTCTCTGTCAACATCACCTCACCACCAACGTAGCATAGCAGGTACTCTTCTCTCTCTTTAGTTTCTTGCAATTAGGTTTCAATCGCTTGTTTAGTTGTTGTTGTTGATGATCCATGCAGTTGAGTTGTTTGTGATGGATTAGTAGCAAATCTAGGGTTTGGGTTTTGATTGAGAGTGAATTGGGGACATGGGTTATTTATTTTGAATCTAATCTGATTGTTTTGCGATTGGGAGTTGAGTTTTGATTGTGGTAATAGTTGGTTGAGATTGAAATTTTATTGATTTTTTGCAGTTTAATTGTTGGAAAGTTTGATTAGATGTGTTAATCGTTTAAGAGGGGAAGAAGAAGAAGACGAAGAAGGGGGACAGGCAGAGGCAGTTTTGTTTGTTGCATTGGGTAATGTGGGTGGGTGGATGTGTTGCTGTTTTCTCTAAGTTGCATGTGTGACTGTCGGGGTTTGTGTTCAGTAGAAGATTTAGTTTTTATGTATTTACATATGAGATGGGTAGTAGAGGGAAGTCTTTGTTTGATCTTAATGAACTTCCTGATGATGGGGAAGAAGAAAGTGAAATTGGGTTCATTGTACAGCCTCAGAAGGCACTTCCTTGTTTGAACACCAATGTGACAAAAGACTTGTTTCCACCTTCTGATGGTTGTCAGAGAATACATAATAATAATGCCTTCACACATGCTTCTTCTGTTTCGGTGTTTCAGCCTTTTGTTAAGCCTAAAGATTTGAATAACAGTGAAGAGAATGTTAGACATCAGAAGTCCTCTGCTTCGTCATCATCATCTAAGGCAGTAGTAGAGTGTGGTGAGGAAAACAAAGTAGTTGTTGGATCATCGGTGAATCCGGGTTGTAGGGGTACAGCGGATGAGGTGGTGGAAAGAGAAGAAGGGGAGTGGTCTGATGTGGAGGGTTCTAGTTGTCAAAAGGCTGCTGAGAGCACCTCTGGCGATTTCAGACATCGGGAGGATGCCAAAGCCGAAGTTGTAGGAATAGCAAAGGAGGAGAGTAGTAGTCAGTGTTCTTTAGGATTGGATCCAGAGCGAAGTGGTAGAAGTTCAGATGGCAATGCCAGAGGTGATGCCCAAGTTGATTTACAGGAGGAAAGTTCAACCATTGTGAAGCAAAGAGAGACGACACGTTTTGCATCAAAGTTTACTAATAATCTTGGAAAGAAACATAAGCTCGATGAGCACAAAGAGGCAATGTTAGGGAAGAAACAGTTCAGACAGACTAAGATGATTGGGCCAGAGGATGTCAAGCAAGCTGGCCTTATCAAAGCTTCTACTCCCAAAAAGCAGCCTAACTCATTAAATCCAAATAATCGCGCAGTAAAGAAACCTCGGACAGATTCAGTTCATGGAGAACGCAGTGCAGAAAGGCATGGACAACTCACAACCAAGGATAAAAAACAAGTAGATCTTCCAAGTAATGAAGGGGGTACTTCAGTGGACTATAATGATTGCAAACCTGAATCTAATGGGGATATAAACCTGGGAGATCAAGGTAAGTCTAGGAAGATGAACAGTGTGACTGATTCTGCTTCAGAAATATATCCTCCTCCCGTCCCAAGGCAAGGATCGTGGAAGCAGCCCGCAGATTCAAGGCAGCATAAGCACCCATCTGGATCGGTTCGTAAACTAGCTTCAGGTGGTCATAGCTCGGTGGATTCAAAAAGTGGGGCTAAAAAGCTTCCTTCTGTAAAGAAGCAAACTGCAAACAATACACAATTTCAAGATACTTCTGTTGAGCGCCTTTTGAGGGAGGTGACTAATGATAAGTTCTGGAACCACCCAGGTTTGCAATTCTTAGCTTCTTTATTTTTTAATTGTTAGTCTAGTTCTATGTTTAAGGGTTTGCAAGACTTTACATATTATTAGGTGATGCTATGTGTGTTAAGATTCAATGTCTTTGGCAGAGGAGACAGAGCTGCAACGAGTGCCAGGTCAGTTTGAGTCTGTAGAGGAGTATGTCAGAGTGTTTGAACCTTTACTTTTTGAGGAATGCCGGGCACAGTTATACAGTACTTGGGAGGAGTCGGCTGAAACTCCTACAAGAGATGCACATGTAATGGTCCGCATAAAAGGTGTAGAAAGACGAGAAAGGGGTAAGTAGTTGCAACTCAATTTAGATCAGTGTTTCTAGAAATTTACAACCTGAAGAGAGAACAAATAGTTCATTGCTTGATTTTCCTAATTTATACTGTGTTTGAAGAATACACGTCACGATGCCTGAATGTTGTTTGGGTGGGGAAGGCTTTTAGTATAGTGTGTTCTGGACCCCCAATTTGAAGATTTTAACAAAAATCTTTCATTGAATCATTGCTGAATCGGATAAAATTCTGACTGACTTTTGGTTGTGGATATCTTTATCCAGGCTCTTACATATCTAAAGTCAGAGTTTAGTATAAAAAACATAATATACCTATAACATCCCTATATATGTCAAATTGTCAATAGCAGGGTGATGATTTGATTAGTGATTAAGTATATTCATTTTTGCTTTAATTTGCAAATAAGCCAAAAAATGTTAAAATCTAAACTTTTTATCCATCAAATCTGTTGAGAAATTCTATCATGTTAAAATTTCATTTTTCAGTTCATTTGCTGTGATTAGTGAAGGTTACAGAAAGATAATGCTTCAATACTGCAATAATTTGGCATTGGATTTACCCAATTTTCCACCATTTTGACTTGATAGGATTAGTGTTTTGATTCTATCCCGGTTTGAGAGAGCGCACTCAAGATATTAATATTTAGATGCCATCATTTAGCGTTTTTTAATAATTGACGAATGAACTCCTTCAAAATTATCTTAAAGTTAAATTTTAACTATTGACTCAATGTATCAATTCTTAATTGTTGATCAGGTCAAATCTTGTTATTGCTATTTATCAGATCCAATCATTGATTGGACAAAAATAACGAAAAATTAAACAGTTGAGCATCATCAATCATTGGTGAATTTATGGTACTGGCCGAGCTTTGGTGATTAATCGTAGAATTTTAGCCAATGTGAAAAATTCTGAATGCTGCGAAATTGGCGTAGCTGATAGGTTGGTTAGATCAAAATTGTTCTGCCGCACTAATTTGATATATGATCCTTTTCTTAAACTCGCGATTATGCTCAGGATGAAATACTAGACTAATGCATGATTCATTGCCAATTTTGTTTGTTTACGTGTCGCTGATAAGATTGTATATGTCTACTTGCATGTGGCAAAGAATATGATTAAAAGGAAACAAAAAAATCATAAGATAATCAAGTATTAAGGTTATCTTGAATATGATTCCAAAATTGTGTTCACTAACCAAGTAAGCTTAATAAGCAATTTACTGAGATTTTCCAAGGTGTTTTTCTTGTATGATAGATAATGATGGTCGATTTATGGATTATTAGGATGGTACGATGTAATTGTTCTCCCTTCAAACGAGTGGAAGTGGACGTTTAAGGAGGGTGATGTCGCAGTTCTTTCATGTCCCAGGCCTGGAGCAGGTTAGATAAGTGCACTGAATGAATTTCTTGCCTAAGGTTCTACTCTACTTTCTATCTAAACACACCCCCATTAATATTAATTTGTGAAAATGTGAAGCAGCAAGATTTAAGAGGAATAACAATGGTGCCACTGAAGATGATGTGGAGTCTGAGGTCACTGGACGCGTGGCCGGTACAGTAAGACGACACCAACCTATTGATCTTCGTGATCCCATTGGTGCTATCCTTCATTTTTATGTTGGCGATTCCTATGATCCTAGCAGGTTCTCTCTCTCTCTCTCTCACACACACACACACACACACACACTCTCTCTCTCTCTCTCTCTTACTCACACAAATTTGATATTATGGCCATCCTTTTCTAGTTTAATTTGATATGTGTTCTTGTATTTATCTTACAACTTCCAAACAACGTATAATGTCTTTATTTGGGGATCTTGTTTCAGTAAGATTGATGATAAACACGTAATAAGGAAATTTCAGCCAAAGAGCACCTGGTATCTAACTGTGCTTGGTTCTCTTGCAACTACTCAACGTGAATATGTTGCTCTGCATGCATTTCATCGTCTCAATTTGCAGGTATACTGTTATTCAAGTTACTAAATAAAAGCTTAGGATTGTGAGTTTTAAGTGTCTTCTAGAGAAAATGGTTGTTTACGGATGTTATGGACATTAATTTCAGATGCAAACTGCGGTTCTTAAACCCAGTGCGGAATACTTCCCCAAATATGAAGAGAATCCTCCTGCAATGCCTGAATGTTTCACTCAGAATTTTGTTGATCACCTCTATAGAACCTTTAATGGACCTCAGCTGGGGGCTATCCAATGGGCAGCAATGCATACAGCTGCAGGAACTAGTAGTGGGGTGACAAAGAAGCAAGATCCATGGCCTTTTACTTTGGTTCAAGGGCCTCCTGGGACAGGAAAGACGCACACTGTGTGGGGAATGTTAAATGTTATCCATTTAGTTCAGTACCAGCACTACTATACTGCACTGCTTAAGAAACTTGCTCCAGAAAGCTATAAACAACCAAGTGAAAGCAATTCTGTGAGTGTCAGCACTGGATCCATTGATGAAGTTCTCCAAAATATGGATCAGAACCTCTTCCGGACGTTACCAAAACTCTGCCCGAAGCCTAGAATGCTTGTTTGTGCTCCTTCAAATGCAGCAACTGACGAGTTGCTATCTCGTGTCCTAGATCGTGGATTTATCGATGGTGAGATGAAAGTCTATCGACCTGATGTAGCTCGTGTTGGGGTTGATTCGCAAACTCGTGCGGCACAGGCAGTCTCAGTTGAGCGAAGGACTGACCAGCTTTTAGCCAAAGGCCGCGATGAAATTATAAGTTGGATGCATCAACTGAAAAGCCGAGAAGCTCACCTATCAACCCAGATAGCTATTCTTCAGAGAGAACTTAATCTTGCAGCTGCAGCTGGTCGTTCTCAAGGTTCTGTTGGTGTTGACCCTGATGTTCTTGTTGCTAGGGATCACAATCGTGACACATTGTTGCAAAATCTTGCAGCAGTTGTAGAAGGGCGGGATAAAGTCCTGGTGGAGATGTCCCGCCTTATCATTGTGGAAGGTAAATTTCGTGCTGGTAGCAGCTTTAATCTTGAGGATGCTCGTGCAAATCTAGAAGCAAGTTTTGCCAATGAGGCTGAGATTGTGTTTACGACAGTTTCTAGCAGTGGGCGTAAATTGTTCTCTCGCCTTACTCATGGTTTTGATATGGTTGTAATTGATGAGGCTGCCCAGGCTAGTGAAGTAGCAGTGCTTCCTCCCCTCGCCCTTGGCGCAGCTCGTTGTGTTCTAGTGGGGGATCCTCAGCAGCTTCCAGCTACAGTTATTAGCAAGGCAGCCGGAACCTTGTTATACAGTAGAAGTCTCTTTGAAAGGTTCCAGCAAGCAGGTTGTCCGACAATTTTGTTATCTGTACAGTACAGGATGCATCCTCAAATTAGGGATTTTCCTTCAAGGTATTTTTATCAAGGACGTCTCACTGACAGTGAAAGTGTTGCTAATTTACCTGATGAAGTCTATTACAAGGACCCTTTACTAAGACCTTACGTCTTCTATGATATTACTCATGGACGGGAGTCCCACAGAGGTGGATCTGTCTCGTACCAGAATATTCATGAAGCACAATTTTGTCTCCGCATTTATGAGCATCTTCAGAAGACATTGAAATCCTTAGGTGCCAGCAAGGTCACTGTTGGTATAATAACTCCATACAAGCTACAGCTGAAATGTATTCAACGGGAGTTTGAGGAAGTTTTGAAGTCAGAAGAAGGGAAAGATTTGTATATCAACACTGTGGATGCATTCCAAGGCCAAGAACGGGATGTGATAATAATGTCATGTGTTCGTGCCTCAAATCATGGTGTAGGGTTTGTTGCTGATATTCGTCGAATGAATGTGGCACTCACTCGTGCAAGGAGAGCACTATGGGTATGTACTCATTATTAAGTTTTTTCTTTGTAGTGCACATAATATGTTAGGATCTAATGTTACTCACTTGTTGTTCCAACAGGTTATGGGCAATGCCAATGCTCTGATGAAGTGTGAAGACTGGGCTGCTTTAATTACTGATGCCAAGGCAAGGAACTGTTTTCTTGACATGGATTCTGTTCCCAAGGACTTTCTAAATGTAAAAGGATCTTCTTATACTCCATTGGCAGTCACGGGTTCGTCTAACTTAAGGACTTCGAGAGCAGGTGGAATGAGACATAAACGTTAAAAACTGCATTCAGATTTTTATTTCTGGCTGGCAAAGTTTTAATAACTCCACTTTATGCTTCCCACATTCTTCTCTGTGGTTCAATTGGCTTATGTCAGCATAGGAACAAATTCTTGAGATCCCAGGGTACCCGTGAAGAATGTCAATGCTGGAGTTCTGGGTATGATGATGTTAAACATTAAAAGCGTGCAACTTATGTGCGCTGATGAAGTGGAGGATCCAGTTTCATGTTACATCTAAATGCCTACAAAGGGGGGAGGATCCAGTTTCATGTTACATCTGAATGCCTACAAAGGGGGCTTAGTTTTTTTTGGCTTCAACAGTCTTTAGTAGGCCTTGTTCTTCCAGCACCATTTATGCTTGATGGACTTGTCATTTTCTAAGAACTCACCATGTCAGACATTGTGTGTACTCTTTTTGTCTAGCGCATCATACTTGTTTCAAGTACTTTGTTTCAGTTGTTATTCACATATCAATTTATATGATTTCAATTTTATCAGTTTATTTCTGTCAACTGTATGCGTTCACCAAATAACAAAACGATGCATGTGAATTAAGACGTAGGGATTGTGAAAATAGGCTTGTGGATTCACTTGTCAATTAGTTGTGGGCACCTAATCACATTCACATCCATGTCTGTTACACTTATGATATCACCATTTCCTTTGCTTATCAAGGGCTGCGATATTCTGTCGTCCATTAAATTACCCTTGTCAGCATCTCAACGAACACAGGATTGGTGAAAGAAAACATACAATGTAAACACTGCAAGGTTTCTACTGACAAGCTAGAGTTTTTGTCACAATATATGGGTGATGCTAATACCTAATAGCTCAAAGGTCCAGATGAGGCAATAAGGTATATTGATCTTATGCATTCAGATTGTGAAGTTACTCCCGTTTTATCTTTTCAATCTTTTTTAGCATTTCATCATATTATGACAAATCTTGACTGTGTTGTCAAAATCAGATTTTACATTCATTTGGCTGATGCTGCTGTACCTTTGAGTTTCAACTTACCGAATTTTAAATTGGCGGAGATGAAACCATTAAATTGTCTTCCTCAGTGAGAGTGACGAAGTTGAAAATAAAATAAAATAAAAATTCATTGAAGACTCTTGGCTCACATTTTGATATGGTTTTTACCGAGATTGGTTGAATGTAGAAAGAAGTTATCAATTCATAGTGTTTGCATGTATCTTGACAGATATGCAGGCTGCAGTTCGCAACTTTATCACTGATCTTCTTGGCGAGGGATCCACATGGTGGCTTATATGGAAGATTGGACAAATATAAAGGTGTGGTTTCTTTCAAGGCTTTTACTTCTTGTTTATTCAGTATTGATTTCTTTTATTGCTTATGTGACTTTCATATGTTGCATTGGGGCGTGGAAAAGTATGATTGCTCTTTGTTGTTTCTACTAGCAATTAGAACCATCAGAGAAATGCAATAACCTGATTTTCATGAACATTTCAGCTAAATATGTGACGTAAGAGTTCTCCTAGGATTTAGTGTTGTTGCATTTAAAGAATTTCTTCTCCTTGCTCATTTGCCATGCTTTGGTGTCGTTGTGACTGTTATGATTGGTCAACACCTAGACTTTTTTTCTTCTAAACACCGTTCATTAAGATTTAGTTGTTGAAGGTTATTAGTAGCTTCTTCCAGTCTGAGCTTCATCTGAATTCCTTAATAGGTGGACAAGTTGCTCCTTTTAATTGTTGTGCAATAGTAGTCCATTCATATTGACTACTTTTGGTGACTCGAAGCTAGGAGCTACCTAGAAGTGGTTGCTTTGTAAAAGGCAAGGCTTGCTACTGATTTTGTATAATATAATAAATTTACCCCTGCACTGAACTTTGTTGGTGTGCCTTGTAATAGTAAAAGATCAAAATTTAGAGGATCCAAGTTCTACATTTAGAGGATTACGTCTTCTATAAAGAAAAACTGAAATATCTGTGCTTGGATGGTTGCTATGACTTATGACTCTTGCCTATAGAGTATAATAATCTGGTACTTGACGAGGAATGGAGGCATCATTTTCTTTTTGAAAGGTTCAACTTTAAAAGAAGAGTGAAGAGGTTACAATAGGCCAACTTTATTAAGTTTTGCTTACAAGAGACTTCCAATTTACTAGTAGTGACCTGAAGCAACTCTTTGCAACAATGGATTGGATGAGTCCACAAAATTTTCGATAATTTTTTGTTTCTTTGGGTGTCTCCTTCATAGAGGTTTGGATATTGATGTGTTGCCCCATGTGTGGTTTGGCTCCAAAAAGTTCTTCCCATCTTTTCCTTCATTGCTCGTTCAGTGTGGCGCCATTTCTTATTCATGCTAACACACGGGCCAAAGAAGAGCCCATTGCATGCCTAGGCATCTTAGTAAGGACTAAGCAGATATCCGAGCACTAACATCCAAACTGAAAGCTGGTATAAGAAGCTGAGAACCTTGGCCAGTTTACAGCTGGCAATTGTAATCATTTCACTCAGTTGAATTCATGAAATTGGGAAAAAGAAAAATGAAAAGGCCAATTGAAACAAGGTTTTCTGGATAGCAGTTGTAATGCAAAGGGGCGTTCAAAAGTTTTCCTGTGTTTTTAGTTATTTGGGCAGTTTGAGTGGAAAAAACTTTGCAATGCCATTTGTATGCTACTGCTTTGTTTTATATTTTGACTGAACCAGAATTCCGGCCACCAAGTTGGAGGTGGTACGCGCACTGATATGGACATTTCAAAAACTCGAGTTGAGCAGTGAGGACTGAGGATATGACCCTCTCAAAGGACGTTATACTCGGGGCTTTGATGCCAAGGGAACCAAGTGGGGCAAAACAAATACAGATGTCCTTTTTTTTCCTTTCTTTCTTTCTTTCTTTCTTTCTGTTCTTTTTCGTTTTTCAAAATATTTGTGTATGAGAAACATTAAAGCACAAATCTATTTGTTAGTTACAGATATATTAGAATGTTTCATGGATTAGAACAATAACAACTACACATTTCCTTTTACTTCTCATTTGTTCATGTGCATGTTTTGGTGTTAAGTGCCCAATCGTCTGAGGTTGAAAGATTTGCACTCCAAGGAAGCTGTTACTCAATACATTTCATATCAGGTAAGGTTTAACTTCCTGAAATTCATTGTATCAAAATGATGGTTTAGCCTAGATGAGTTTGAAGGTCATGTTTTATATTTTGCCAGGTTTGATGCGTTGCAGCAATAGGACAGGTCAGACTGATTGATTTCATCATGTTCTATCAGGTCTCTTATTCCTTATATTGATCTTCTCAGGATTGATTGATTTCTATATGATTGAGATTTGCATGTTATGATCTTGTGACATTCGTTGATATCTATATGAGTAATAAAATCTGTCCCTTATTTTATGATCATTTGCACTGGTTATTGCAAAAAACACTATCATTTATTTGTTTGTTTGTTTGTTTCATTTGGAGGAGAAATAAACTAGAGAGAGGGGAAAGGGGAGAAGGAGTAGATAGAGATAAAGAGCAAAAGGTGGTGGTGCTGGCGGCTAAAATGGGGCTGGCTATAAAGAACATAGGTGGGTACAGATTTAATTAATTAATTAATTTATTTATTTATATTAATTCGGGGGAACAGGGTGTAACACTCAAGTTCATAAACTAGGCCCCATTTGAAATTGCACTGAGTTAGGATGCTTTATGGGCTCAAGATTTGAATTGAGCTTGGATTTGACACGACCAAACCTGACCTCGATATTTGGGATATTCAAGGATAAGGGTCAATTTCACTTTCGGACCAAGAGGGATATAATAAAAAGCACTGGTTCAAGAAAAATCTAATAATCAATCACTATTCATTCATCCATCACACCTAGTGTTAGTTGGCAAAACCCTTGAAAACATCAAAGAAAAAAAATTTCTAATAATTTCAAACTTCAAATTTGTTTCTCTACCATATTCCTCTTCTATATTATCCTGCGGATCCTATTGCTAAAAAAATATACAAAACCCTAAGCCCAAATACATGTTTATTCAGCCCAACCATACTACTTATATTAACATCATCCTCCCCCACTTGAAAGGAACTTGTCGTAGAGTTCGTGTGTAGAAACACATCAAGCAACTCCTGGTCTATTGGGCAAGCAAATCAATGCAAATCCAATAATTATCACAATCTGGACGAACCTTTCACTTGACAAAGAAGCCACTGGGTTAATTATCAAAATGACTGGCATCCTAATAAGCAAGAATACTCTCCACTTGATTTGTAGCATGTGGTAATGGAAATGTAAGATCAACTGACAGAAGAATGGGGAGGATCTCCTCCAAAGTGTGGCCATCTCTCAATCTCATAGGCATTCGTACCAATACGGCGAAGCACAGGAAATGGCCCAATATGTAGCATGCGCAACTTCACCCCCTTACCAGTGCTGCGTTGTTGCGTCTGAAACACCATTACTAAATCCCCTGGAACGAAAGTAACCTCCCGTCAGTGCTGATCCACACACTGCTTTCGCACACAAAAAAACTCGTTCTGACCTGCTGCAGACTGCGGAATGTATCTCAAGCATTTGTTTAGCATGCAATCTACCTCTTTGCTAATAGGGACACCCATAGGGATTGCTGCTAAGTCAATAGAACAGATGGAGAGAACCCCTGCATTATCTGAAATGGCAAATATGTAGTAGAACGGTTGAAAGTGTTGTTGTACACAAACTCAACCTGAGGAAGAAAATCAACCCAACTATCACCGTGGTCCTGAATTAAACACCGAAGGAGATCCCCCAAACTTCGATTAACCATTTGTTTTAAGGGTGAGAGCGGTAGAAAACTGAAGTAAACAATTCAGGCAATGCCATAATGTCTTCCAAAATCTTCCTATAAACTGTGTCTTGGTCTGATGTAATACTACACGAAATACCATGAAGAACTTCTTTAAAATATAGTTCGGCAACATGGGACGCGTCATCCTGTTTTCTGCAAGGAATGAAGTGTGCCATTTTTGAAAAATCTGTCTACTACAACAAAAACCGAATTATAATCACTTACAACAGGGGCAAATCCAGTCACAAAGTTCATGGAGACGTCCACCCAAGGCTTTTTGGAACAGGTAAAGGAGTATATAGTCCCACATTGGTCACACGCCCCTTAGCTGGTTGACAAACATAATAATCCTGGACCACTTTCCTTGCATTGGCTCGCATACGAGCCACTAGCCACTAGTTGAATAATCTTGGGAAAACCATAATGACCAGCTTACCACCTGAATGCATTTCCTGAGCCAACTGATCTCTTAATTGGAAAACAGGGAGACAAAGAAGGCGACTCTTAAATAAGAACCTATCTTGAAGAATAAAGTTACCAAATCTGAAAGGCACCTGCTGACAAACAACAAAAATATTACCAAAATAAAGGTCGGACCCATAAAGAGAAGGGAGGGAATCAAATACAAACAACAAACAACTGCTCATCTACTGAAGGCATCTGCAACCCTATTCTCCTTCCCATTAACATGTTTTTGTCACAAAAGTATACTCTTGCATATCTTTGACCCATTTGCTAGGACGACTACTAATTTGTTGGTTGTTCCCAAATCTCAACGCCTCATGTCAGAATAAATGACAAACACCCAATGAAGCAAATAATGACGCTAATGCCGCAAAGCCCGCACTACTACAAAAAGTTCCATCTCTTACATGGAATATTTAAGTTGGGAACCTGAAAAAGGCAATAAGCTTACCATTCTAGTTGTGTACAACTCCTATTCTAGTCTTGCATGCATCACAAGAAAACTCAAAAAAATGACCAAAATCTAGAGCCAAATCAAGCGCAGACGTCATCTCTGTTTAATGAAATCAAATGTTTTTATGTGTGTTTAGTCCACTCAAAGGGAACATTTGTTAACAGTTCAGTGATCGGATCCATAATAGTGCTAAATCCATCAATATACTGCCGATAAAAACTGACAAGGCTGTGAAAACTCCACATCTGAGATGTGGAAGTAGGTACTGGCCAATTGAGAATGGAGTGAACCTTAGACTGATCAACTGAAACACCTGCGGCAGAAGCCACATACCCCAAGAAGGAAACAAATGAGACCATAAAGCAACATTTCCTTAGGTAAGAAAAAATGATGATCTTGAAGCACCTGTGGAACGGAATCAACATGCTGCAAATGATCTGAAACAATTTTACTGAAAATAAGGATGTCATCAAAATAAACAACACAAACACTCATAAATGGTCGCAACACAAATCCTAACAAGCATGAATGTGGATAGAGCATTCGCAGGACCAAATGACATCACAAGCCATTCATACAACCCATCATTCGTTTTAAAAGCAATCTTCCAATCATCTCCCGGCTTCATGCGAATTTGATGATAACCACTCTTAAGTCTAACTTCGTCAAAATTGTTGCATCCTGCAAAGATTCGAGGGGATCCTCCAACCTCAGAATAGGGAACCTACATTTAACAAGGATCTTATTTATGGCTAGAGTCAACCCACATACAAAAAGATCACCTTTTTAGGTACCAACAATGCTAGGAAATGTGATTTCCCTAATAAAACCCAAATCTAACAACTTGTTATAACTACCTTTGGAGTTCTTCATGCTCATTTGGCGTCACATGTTAATAGAGTTGACTGGGAATAGGTTGTCGGGTACTAAGTCTATAGCATGTTGAATACTCCGTAATGGCGGAACACATTTTTGATTGGGATAACAAACATCTTAAACCTACTCAACATATCAGCCATAGCAAACGGAATAGAACTACCTGGGAAATTAGAAGGTGATGAACCCTCGCTTGACCCAAAAATTTGTGGTCAAAGCCTCCGCCGCATCCACTGTGTGAGAAGTGTTCTCGTTTGTTATTAGGACTCGTTTTCGAGCAGGTCGAAGTAGTTGGAGAATGAATCGAACACCCACAATCGAGAAACTATAAGTATTGATATACCCATCATGAATAGCTTTTCTTTTAAACTGCCAATGTTGTCCCAGTAAAAGATGACAAATCTACAAATCTTCATGGGATTAACGTCGTAATACTTACCAATGGAGAATGGTATAAGACACTTGGTAGAAGCACACCTTTCTTTTGAATTTGCTGCATGGTCCAACCAGCCTACCTGAAACGGAATTGGCAACAGTTCCTCCTTGAGCCCCAACCTTCCCACCATGTCTTTCGACACCAAATTATCTCTCGTACATCTTTCAATAATTACGTTACAAAGGGATCCTTTATATGTGCACCACATGCATAAATGTTGTTTTCTTTCCATGGAACATCATCATCAACATCCTTTGGTTAAGCCTCTGAAGTGTATAGACACATCTGAGCTGATCTGAACCGGAGGTCACTTCTGCAGCACAAAAGGGGATTCTAAAACTACCCATGACTGCGAAATCCCATCACTCTCTTCCCACCAACTGAAGGGACACAACCCCATAGAGTAGTGCGGTGGCGGCAACCCGTGGCAAGTTGACCGTATCTCTCTCGGCTGATTGACAGGCAGGGTGAGGCGACCTGATTGGTGTTGGTGGCTGAGTCGTCTCCTCTTCTAGGGTTCTCTCTTTGTTCCAGTTCCCTCCTTCCTTCCCCTCTCTTCACCTTTACTTCGCGCTCCGTTAAACGCGTATGAATCTTTCTCCCAGAAGGAACCACGCTCTGATGCCAATTTTGGTAGTTCTTGCAGTAGAAACCTGAATAATCAAACACTATTCATTCATCACAACTAGGTTTCATCGACAAAACCCTTAAAAACATCTAAGAAAACTCTTTCTAGATCTCTTATAACAATGTTTCAAACTTCAAATATGTTTTCCATTCTATACCTTAGCCCTTTTTATATTATATTACGAACCCCATTGCTAAAATCCTATTGCTAAAACGATAAATAAAACCCTAAGCCCAAAATACATGTTTATTCACCGGCTTGCCCATACTATCCATATTACCTCAATATAATTTTGAATTGTCTCCACATGCTTCTGCTGCCCTCCCTTTTCCTGTGGACTTCACCATCTAAAACTTGGTATACCCGTAATCATTACATTAGTTTCTAAGCCGTTGGTGTTCCTGTAAACAATTGAAGGGGTTTGCGCTTACACCCAAGCTCAGTGTGACAAGGTAGAAGAGTCTTAATGACAAGGTTATTGAGAAGATCCCTTCCAAGATTTTTCTCCTCTGTTCTGGTCAAAGGACTGAAATCCCAATGGTTCCACTACCAAATCGTTAAAACTCACATTACCTACCTCCTCATTTTGGGCCTTTGAATTGGGTCAGCAGAAGCCATTTTTTCGCCCAGTTAAAAACCAGCCTAAGCACTTTCATTTCCTGGGTCATCATGAGCCCGTTGAATCCAAACTCGTCATAAATCTCTATCGAGTCTTACATGTCTGATCTGGTACATCTGTTCTCCGAGTCCCCGGATGGAGAATCCCCTCTTTCTGACAAATATCCTCCCATCCAAATTTCATTTCCAGCTTCCTACAAATCCACTGGTCAGTAGTTTCACCCTTACACTCCATCATTATCAGAGCACCGGCTCCCCGCTGACGCTATGTCGGGATATTCAGGGACACCATTTTCTCTTAGAGCAATGGGTCGGTTAACAACCTGAGTCGTGTTTTAGAATATTTTGTCAAATATCGACATGTTATAGATATTTGCTGATTATTTTTCCTTGATTTAGGATATAAAGTGGAATGAACAACATATAAATTCCCAATTTACCACAGTTTTGATAAATTAACCTTTTCATCAGTCACTCTTGTTTCTCCATTTTGTTCAAATTTATAACTACCTCTTAGGTTCTGTATAGGTTTGTTTCCTTGGGTTATTGCACACTGTACCCAAATACAGAGAAACCGCCTCATTCTTGTACATGTTGGAGGGCTTACGAGGGAACACAATGATCCTCGAGTCAGCTATTGGAGAAGGTTAGACCTTCCTCATCCCTCAGTTTGCTTTGAGAGTGAGGCATTAGAGATTCTCTGGCAATTCTGAAAACTGGATTCCATGACACCGCTACTTCACCGATATCTCATAGTCAAGGGAACCAAAAGTGTAGGTTGTGATTAGGATGTCAAACTGAGTGGAGAGTGGTGACACCTCATCATCCAATATCGTACGTGTCGATTTCAAGGTCAACTATTGTTGGTCACTTGTCTGCCAACTATCATATGTTGTTGCTTTCCTACACAAGGGGACCTTCTTCTGTTCCACACTCCCACTCTCCCCAATTCAATTCTTCATGCCACAAAAACCAAAAGAGAAAAAGCCACTCACACATAACATGAACAGAGCTTAAGGGATAGAATTTGAAAAGTTTGATTGCTTTATTTATGAACCTTTTTTTTAAGTCCAGTGTGAAAAAGATGACCATACGTGAAGAGATCAGAGATGACTAGGTGAGGCTTTAATAGAGTAATAGTGATGTTGAAGCATGTTATTGTTTCATTCACAAGAGAGAGAGACGGTTGGTTGATGGTCCAATACATGTGAGAAGGGGACTTAAAGGTTTCATTCACCATTGTTTGTCTCCTTTGATTCTATTCCTTCCTTGTGGCTAAAACATTTTTGCCTTTTTTCATGAAAATACGAGTTTTTGTCTTTTTGTGTCTTTACGATAAATAGGACGATTTATAGGTTTGCTTTTGGGATTTGCATTTTGCCGTTGATATACTCTAATCGCATTACAGATGAGGCTATGTTGCCTAGCTTAGTTTGTAAGACTTATAGTTGATGGCATTGCAGGTTATTTGATAAATGTGCAATTTAGGGTTGAGATTTGTTTGCACGCTGTAGTATGGATAGGGCAGGAAACGATATAAATCATAGACGAGTAAGTTCCTAGGTGTATCTGTCATTAGTGCGATTAAAACCTGCAAGCTTAGTTTGCCACTTACTGTTTTAAGGGATGTTTGCCAAGCTGAGCTACAGTATTAATAATTCCTTCCCTCACATGTTTGTCGTTTTGATGAATATTATTCATATAAACCTTTAAATGTTCTTTGTTTCTGAATATGTAGTCATTACATGATGATTGTTTAGTGGCAATGACACTTTGTGGTTCCTCCATTGTTTTTCTAGATGAAGCCCATTAAGAAGAAACACTTGAAGAACTAGAAGGAAGAGTAGGCCAACTACAAAATGTTTCCCAATATTAAGTTGCCAAAGTTCATGTTAATCTCTTTATAAGGAAACATCGCCACCAAAAGTTGCAATGTGTTGTTGCAGCACTGTGAGTCCATCAGCAACAGTGTTTTTTTTATCCTGTTGACATGAACAACACATAAAAACATGAACTCTTCTTTTCCTTAGCTAGATGTGTTTGTGGACATGAACGCTCTTGAACATATAGGGTTCATGATTTACACTATGACCACAAACGCCAATTGGAATGGTAGATTAGTGTGGTCCACTTTCAAAGCTTTTTTGCACACATTGTATCTTAGAGCATTATCCACAAAGCAAAAAGGAGTTTATCAATGTGCATTGCTAAAGTTTTGATGTAAAACGATAGAACATTATTAGTGTACTTGTGTCTAAATGAAGTTGAATACTAGAAAGCACTTAGCAATGGCAGTCGGCAGGTGACTTCTTGTAGTTTAGGGTATAAGATACCTAAACTAGTCATGGACGAAGCTTTTTCTAGTTTCCATTACTTCCCCTTGGTCAGTTGCATTCACGTTTTCCTTTATTTTCATGTGGGATCTTACTGTGGTTAGTAATCTTAGAAGCCAACTATCGGATCTTTATGTTATGTCTTGGACTTTCATCCTGAGGTTGCTTTTATTATGGCAAGTACATCGACATTTGTAGATACATAGATTGCCACAAACTAGTACTGTATATAAGGAGGGTACAGCATATGAAATCAGTGTGCCCTTTGGAGCCCTTGTGATCACATGCAAGTCAATGTCACCCACCCTACATAAGTGGAGAGCCACTCGTGCACTACTTGCTCATGTTTGACTCCTACTCATGCACTACTAGTAGGGGGAGGATTACAACATGCACTCACTAGTTCACCTAATAAGATGGATTGATATATGATAGTGCTTTATGTAAAGTTGGTTTGTAAGCTAGTCACCATTTGAAATCATGTATATGACCAAATAATTGTGATAACAAAAATTCTAGAGAGCCAGGACAGCAACAGGGGGTTCTCTGTCTGTGTGATTGTGTTCAATTGGGCCATTTTGAGCATCTCTAGGATGATGAATGGTATTGGACCTGGCGCGGGCCTGGCTTGCCTCTCTAGAAAAGTTCTTGTGATAAATAGTCACTTATTCTTGATGTTTCAAAGGCACTGGCTTCCAAACATAGGACTCATTGATAATCAGAGCTTGATCACTATTTCAGCCATATGGGATTTCAAACCAATAAGCTTGATCACTATTTTAGCCCAAGGTGATCTTAATCAGAGCTTTTGGTTTCAGCCCATTGGAGTGAAGTTGGCTCCTAGCTGAGTTGCACCCTTCAAATAGAAAACATGTACTTTGCATGCTAAAAACAAGTAATCAATAGAGATGATGACATGGGATGTTCATCAACAATTGGATATGCTGATGTGTAAATTATCCAAAATTTGAACTTTGCAGATTACACTACAACCATACAAACTCTAAAGTAGAGAAATTGGAAATGGATTGGACACTACATAAGTAAAATGGGACATTAACATACTATGTAGAAACAGGGAATTTTATGACCAGAGAACAGTAGAATATCCAAGTGCCAAAAATCTAAAGAGCCCACCAAGCAAGCCTCTCTCAATATGGCAAAGCCACAGGCTCTCTAGTCTCATAGCTCATATCAATCAAAAACTGCCCTTTCCATGTAAGTTCATCTCTTTCAAATCTTTGCTACTATTTTCTTTTTTTTCTTGTAAAGGGGTTCTTTATTTCTTCAATTTGTAATGGGATCTCTCAAACAAATCAAAATTTTGAAATAATATATAAGTGAAAAGTGATGAAGATAAATCATTATTTATTTATTTATCTATATGGAAATGGAAGTGAATGTTGAGCTTAATTATTTGATTGAGTTCAAAGTACTAGAAGTGATGGAGATCATTCATTTTTTCCATGCAAGTTCCTCCTTTCAAGTCTTTGTTTATTTTTTTTTATTGAATGGATTTTTTTTTATTTGCTTCAATTTATAATGGGATTTGTCAAACAGGTCAAGTTATCTATAAACAATAATTAAATTAAATTAAATAAAAATTAAGGGGAATGATGATTTCCCATTTTTATATGGGAGAGGTTATGAGCTTAATAATTGGATTGAGTTCAAAGTACTGGAATAGACCTTATTTCTTGGAAGTAGATAGAGAGACATCCCATTGAGTGGTTGGTTATTATGTTGTATCAAATCTTCCTTTTAGCTTGATTTTAACAAATGGGGTTTTGGTTTTGCTTGATTCAAAACAAGATTAGTCATTTTAAACAAAAAAAATCAGTCTAGATTACAAGGATGTTGGTTCAATTCATCTAGGAATCAAGTACAAGTGAGTGACAACCCATTGAGTGGATCATGTTAATCATATTGTGCGAAAATTCTAGGGGTCGAGGGAAAGGGAGCAATGGGTGTAACCACCCATCCTCCTCGAGACCAGCGCACATCTCCAGGGTGATGCGCTCATCTCGAGAAGGATGGGTGGTTACACCCTTCCCTCGACCCCTAGCAAAGCTGTTGTGCAAAAATTCTAGGAGTCGAGGGAAAGGAAGCGAAAGATGGGTGTATCCATCTTTCTCGAGATGAGCTTCAGCGTGCATCTCCAAGACAATATCTTCTCTTTTCTCTCTCTCTCCCTCTCACCATTAAATACACGAAAATTCTAAATGTCGAGGAAGTGGGCGAGGAAAACAGCGAGGGAGGGAGGGAGCCGTCCACCCCCTCGGGATGCGCATCCCGAGGGGGTGGACGGCTCCCTCCCTCCCTCGCTGTTTTCCTCGCCCACTTCCTCGACAGGTAGAACAACTCTTAAATACATTCAACCACATCTTTCAAATCAGTCTCCAATTTTCTTTAATATCAAATGGGTTTTTGTCAAAACATCCAAATATTAAATATATATATATAAATTGAAAGATGCGCCCACAGCTTTGAAATCAGTCAAGGGTGTGGGTTCAATTTTCTTCAAGATAAAATGGGGTTCTGTCAAAATATTTAAACAACAAATATTATAAAAATTGAAGATAAAAAGTTTATGTTTGATATTAAGGTACATAGAGACACCGTTGAATTTTTAAAAAGAGGAATTCTTGGCAGCCAGGAGTCCTAGCTGCTTTTGGGGTAGGGTAGGATAGGGGTTTTTTACACTTCTATTCATTCTCTTTAAAAGACAATCACAAACATAATCTATAGAAGATGTAGAAGTGTAAAAACCCCTAGCCTGATCCAAAAGTGACTAAGAGCCATGTCTGCCTAGAATTGTTGTTTTAAAAAACTCGTTGGTGTTACAAAGGAATTAATGTTGTGAGGTGGAATCTTGTGACCTCTCATAATGAAACAACCAGTGGTTTCTAACCCATTCAGCCATATCCGAAACCACCCGAAAATCCATTCAGCCATTCAATCAGAGATCGAATTTTTGAATTTGTTGTAATTTTTTTGTTAATTTTTGTATAGTTTGTAATTTCTGGAAATTTTTTGTTAATTTTTGTATAGTTTGTAATTTCTGGAATATTTTGTAATTTCGGAATTTTTGGAATATTTTGTAATTTCTGGAATATCACTGTAATCTGTTTTTTTGTAATTTTTGTGATTCGATATTTGAGAATCTGTTTGTTTTTTTTTTCCTCCGGGTATTTTGGGCGGGGCGGATATCCGTCAATCCGTCCGGTTCGGGGATGGTTTTTACAAAATATGTTAAATGGATATTCGGGGCGGATTTGGATATCCGTGATCTCTAGCGGGGCGGGGATGGATTTGTCCAAATCCGCCCCAATCCGCCCCGTTGCCATCCCTAGTGGACCTGTAAAATTGAAATCACACTAAAATCAGATTTATTATTTGTTTAAAGGAAAAACTCATTCTTTGTTATGGAAGTTTAGGTTTTGTCTCTCTATTTTGGAGTAAAAGAAAGCAAACCATTATTTCTGCAAAATCTTCATTTGTTTATTTGATTTTGTAAATAACTCAATGGGGTTATAAATACATTAGAAAATTATTGGGATATCCAAGATATATCTCCATATATCATGATATTTGACAAAATGTCTCAAAATATCACACTTTTTAAACTAGTTTTGAATTAATTCCCGTATAAAGTGAGAAATGAGGTCGAAGAGAAGAGAAGAGAAAGAGAAAAGGTATCGAACATGTCACTGAATTTCATCCCCAGTGACCAACTTAAGAATTCAAGCTCCTGAACTCGTATATATATCACTACTTTTCTCATTACATGCATATAAGCATTGAAGTCGTTGCAACCAAACATACATTTAAGAGTGTGTTTGTATAGAAAATCAAAGCGAGAAAAGTTTTCATCCCATAGTATTGAAGAGCTACATTTCTTAAGTTTTTCATAGTCTCATAGAAAAAACTATCCTTAGAAATAGTATTTCTATATAAAATTGATTTTTTTTTGTGCATGATTGTGAGAGAAGATTGGTGGAGGATTATGAGATTCTATGCTCACTTTTGCTGACTCTCTCTTCTCTATCCCACAACATTTTTACTATTTTTATGGAAAATAAAAATAAAAAAAACACTAAGGGTCTGTTTGGTTGCACAAAAAATAGACATGTAAATTGAAATCGTTTTCATGAATCCGATTCCGATGCCTCCCCCTCAGACTTGGATTCTCATAAGTAGTGAGAAACCAATCTTATGAAAAATCGATATCTTGTTAATAAATTAACAATCAAACAACTGAAATCCACAGAAAAATGACTAACCAAACATTCCCGAACATTATTATTGTGGCCCAAAGTGTGACTGAGAGATTAAGGATGACAATCAAGTAGTTTAGAGTTTTTACTTGATAGTGATTACCCACGTGGGAGACACCTGATGGTTGGTCCATCTCTAATGTCATGTAGTGCATGGGGGGACAAAATATAAGCTTAAGACTTCCAATCACTTCACTCTTTGATTGTGTAATCTCATCTTTCACTTCCTTTCTTCCTTTCTTGCCACTCCTCGTGTCATTTAGCTATTTGGGGAGTCATTGTTTTAAGAGTAATTCTTGCTTGGCCTGGGCCTAGTTGCCTTGGGGGGAGAGGAGGGGGGCAAAATACACTTTTGCCCCATCTTTAAACCTGTTTTTTCAAAAAGTGGTTAAGGAGGTACATTTGCCCCCAAGGCAGCAACCTCGCCCCTTTCCCAGGCCAGCTAGAATTGGGGTTGTTTTAAAAGAAAAAAAAAATATAAAATGAAAAAAAAAAAAAAAAAAACTAAGGATATGTATGGTTGCCCATTTTTTTTTTAAATAGAATCTATTTCACTTGTTATGCAAATTTTCACTGTTTAGTTGTTAATATACTGATAGGAAATCGATTCTTCATAAGACTGTTTTTCTAGTATTCATGAGAATCCAAGTCCAAAAGGAAGGCCTCATAATCAAATTCTCAAAAATGGTTTCAATTTCATGTCTATTTTCCTTGTAGCCAAACAAACCCTAAAAAAATTTGTCATGATAATGAATGGTTTGGTTCTTAGAATAGGGTGTTACTATAAATTCTTTGTCGTAAAAATCTATAATACCTTATTAATTGAGGTCTATATTTGTTTTTTTTTTAAAGGTGAGAAAAGTTTTAATTCGATTCCAAAACCCTTTGATGCCTCTGGCAAGATTTAAACCCTGAATTTATGATACCTTCCACCAACCGCCACAAGTCAACCAACTGAGCTAGTACTTCGTTGGCTATATTTGATTTATTATTATTGGCAGTGAATTTATTTGATTACTACTCTTAAAGGGGTTGTTATGGATTCCAAATATAAAGCTCTAAACTTTCCGTCGCAAGTTTTACCAACTAAGTTACAGTATTAGCCGTTTCAAAACTTCAATTTCGCCAACGAGGTTTAGTAGAAGTTTTAATTGTAAAATCAACATTATTTACATTACCAGCAGTAACTCAAAATTCGCAATGTAGCAAAACAAATAAATAAACACAATTGGGCACACATCATTTTTACACTTTATACATTGATGGAATCATCCATCAACATAGAGCAGTGAGTGAGTGTGACAACATGAGCATCTTTAATCATCCTCTTAAGGCTATTTTAGGGGTTTCATAGAGAAATTTTTTGTTCCAATCATTTACCTAAATAATCCCTTATAATAACTTCACATACAACTTCTCTCTAAACTTAGGGGGAAGTTAATCATCCCCTATATTTCACATAATAATAAAATATTTTCAATATTTTATTTTCTAAATAAAAAACAAATCAAAAATAAAAATAAAAGAAATCTTCAACTACCTTCCCCTCTTATTTAATGATATTATAATAATTAAAATTAATAATATAATTGAAATTAATATTATTATATATTTAAGTTGAAATTAATAATATTATAATTGAAATTAATAATATTATAATTGAAATTAATAATAGTATAATTATATTAAGTTAAGATTAACAATAGTATAATTGAAATTAAATTGGTATAGAAAAGTTGAAGATAAATTAAAATAAAGATGAAAAAGTTAAAATAGATGATGTGGTTGGAGTGATGAAGAAATAGAAAACTCCTAAATTTAACTTTTAATTAAAATGAGAGATGGTTTATTCTCCATTTTAACTTTTATAATTGGAGATGCTAGGTTGCTTATCTAATTTTCAAATCTGTAAGGTCTTTCAAACTATTATGGGAAAATGTCTCCATATTTTCCATGAAGGGATGGCATTTTCCATAAGTGGCATATGAACTGAAGTGCCTAGACAATTGACCACCACCTAATAAATAATGTTCAAGAACCACTCATCTCATTGTGGAAATGAATGCATTACTTTTCTAGATTATATTGAAGGTGATGTGGGTAAAGTTTTATTTTATGCATATAGTGAGCAACCATGTCATAGATAGAACAATTGATTTTTTTTTACAGGGAAATAAATATGTATCTAAATTCCAACACATCTCGATCTAGGACCAAAATTATGATATATTTAAATAATGCGATGATGAGTCGTTCACAATAACCTCAAAGTTAGTGGCCAAAGACTTAGGAATACCATTTTTTTTTTTAATCGATCCCTTAATCATAACATGTCGAAGTCGTGATGGAGAATGTACTCGTAATGTCATTTGCCACAAGTATAAGTGCACTTGTTCTCGACAAATTAATAAGCATCTAATTAATAAGCTACTAAAGTAAAGGGATTTCATAAAAATTTATAAATTAAAATTTACTCATTATACCCATTGTGAGATAGTGGATGGAAATAATAATGTTATCCGTATGCATACCTCAATCAATTTCACAATGCAATGAGGAAGAATCATGTTGGACAATAATGTTACTATCTAGTGCTCAATTATGAAGTAATTAGCATGGATGATGGTGATCTTACACCATTTCATAGGTAAGTTGGAACCAAACCTAAAGTCTAAATTGTACTTAATCGACCACTTGAAATTAATGTACTGATCAATCAATCAAATGACCACACACACTTAAGCACTTATATTGGTTTAGGATCAAATCACATTTCAATTACACTAATTTTCTATGGTGATTTGATCCTAAACCAATATAAGTGCTTAAGTGTGTGTGGTCATTTGATTGATTGATCAGTACATTAATTTACTGATATACATATACATGGCTAATGGTGTTATGGTCTAGTGGTTAGGGTTGTGTGGGTTTGTCCTCCACATCCTAGGTTCGAGTCGCACTTGCGACATAGGTTATAAGATCCTTGAAAACCCAGCTCTCCAATATTATACATGGAGACTATAACAACATATTTATAGTTCTCATAAGTAGAGCTATAATTGAAAATAACATTACTTTTTTGCAATAGTTCATACTCATATCCAGGGGCGGAGCCATGATGTTCACAAGGAGGGGGCAAAGTGATAGGGCAAGAAAAAATTGCAAAATTTTAGGGTGGCAATGAGTTAAATTTGACTACTGTTCATAATAGAAAAACTAGACTTTGAAAATTTTAGAGAGGGCAACTGCCCCATATCTTGTATGTAGCTCTGCTCATATCTCAATAGAAAATGACTTACTCTTTGAAAATAATTTTTATTTTCTTTTTTAACATTAGGAGTTTCAGTCAAAGTTTAAACTCATTTTGACGTGTCTTATCAACTGAGTTAGTACTGTGTTACTTCTGCTAAAATAAAATGTACTTTGACTGAAAATAAATAAATAATTTGATAGAATTTTTTTTTTAATAATAATTGTGAAGTTCATGGAGAGGATGTTGATAAGAATAGCTATCTTAACATCCAAACACTCAAACACCATCCAAACAAACCACCCTAATATGACAATTTAAGATGTCAGTCTGGCTGAAAATTGACAGATAGATAGATACACATACTGCAAGATGAATGCATCTCTGACTTCCCTCTGAAGAAATAAATATAAAACCAGAGGTGGGAAGGAAGGAAGGAAGAAAGGATATAGGGACTCAAGTCAAGTGATGAATTACAAAACTATTTGATGTATTTTTTTTGTAGCTAGTACATGTTACATTGACCGACATGGGAAGCTCAAATGGTGCCATAAATAGAGGCGACAAAGCCTTCGATTCCTCTTCACTCATATTTTTTTGCAGGTCTTTGTCTCTCTGATCTTTCCCTCTCACTCACTTCACTCATCATCTTCCATTTGTGGTTTGCAGGAACTGTAGATAGATCATCAAATTTTTTTGCATCATCTCTTCTAAGACAACCTCCTCTTTGATCTTCTTTGATTCCCTCATTATAAATTTGTTTTGGGCACCCATCTTTCATAAATTTCCTTCTCTTATAGTCAAATCCATCATCTCTTCTTGTTTCTTGCTTCTCTTAATTTTAGCTTCACTTACATAAACCATATACACACTTTTATACCATTATATACTTCTCTTTCTATCAATCCCATCTTACACTATTTGTACCACTTCACATCTATTGAGTTCTTGTTTTTGCTACAACTTCACATATCTCATCTCTTCTAGTTCTCTCTCTCCATGCTTTGATCACTATAAGCTTCACTAGATTTTTTTTAACACCACCCCATACTTTTCTTTCTCCTTTTTCACTTCTACCCATCTCTAGTTTTCTTTAATTCAACTTGGTAATTACCATATGTAATTTTGGTTCATCACAACTATTTAAACTCTTCACCTTTCCTTGTGTTTTGTTATTGTTCAAGCTGAACAAAACCACCTTCTACTTTCTCTCCTCGATCTCTTCGTTCTTGAATCTTCATGGATCATTATCAACGTGACACTACACTAGACTTAAACTTATCAAACCAAGACCTCAACCTGGAACTACTTCTGGATCGGTCATCATCATCATCTTCGTCGTCTCTAAGTCTAACAGACCATCCGCGGATCTTCTCATGCAACTATTGTCAAAGGAAGTTCCACAGCTCACAAGCTCTAGGTGGCCACCAGAATGCACATAAACTAGAACGTAGCCTAGCTAAGAGAAGCCGAGAAATGAGCTCAGCTGTTCGTCCCCATGGTAGTATGAACCGGTCTAGGTCTAATACGGAAGGATCAAGCCATGTTAGCCGAGTGAATTCACCCATCTTCACATATGATTATCAACCACAAGTGGCGCGATTTGGCAATGAGATAGGGTATGGAAGAAGAGAAATGAATTATGAAGGAGGGAATTCATGGCATGGGAATTATGTATCTCATGAGAATGTTAACAAGGAAGCAGACTTCAATCAGCAGCTAGATTTGTCTCTCAAGCTTTGAATTTTATTCATCAATTCTATTTAGTTTAATTTGTCTAGCTTCTTTGATGGCACACCTTTAATTTTGGTGACTTTGAGCAGCCATGGAAGTGTAAAAAATCATTAAACCATCTGAGGTTTATTGTTAATGATGTCAATAGAAGAGATCGAGAAGATGCATGAATTTCAATGAAGACTAATATTCATCAATAATATATATGGAGATGATTTTTTTTCCTAGTTTAAATCTATCATCATTTAGATTAAGAATATCCATTAATAGATTGCCATTGTTTACAAGTAGATATCTTCATTCTACGTCGTTTAGAGAAATTTCTTTATTGAAGTAAAGCACCCTATGTGCAATTTCATATTTTCTCTTAGGCATTGCGATGTTTGTTTTTTCTTAAGAAGTCAGAAATGTAATTCTAATTGGTAACATATTTTTGAATATGAGCTTTCACTAACCACATTTCTTGGTGCTTACTCGATTCAAAATAGATGTCTTGAATAACTTACATCTAATTAGAACTTGAATGATCTAGGTGGTCGAATTATTAAGACTCTAAACCTACATACCTAAAAAAAAGAGCTTATTATTATGTTCTTTAGTTTATGCGTCTCTCCCTATGGGTGAAAAAAAACTCTTAAAAGTCTAAGTAATTTGTGTATTTTCAACCCCAAAATAATGTAAATGTAAGTGAGTTCCATACCAATGAAGATACCCACTTCATGCATGACATCATAAATCAAACTCTACACTGCCAACAGATTTGTGTCTGTCCAATAAATACCTGTACGTATTTATAGCTTGAGGTTTCCAATACATGTAGTTTGGACAACTTTAACAAAATTTGATGTTGTATTCCCATGCATGCTTCAGATATTGAATCCAGGAACCAGACATTATATATATAGTTTGTTAGCTAATAAGTGTGAGAGCTAGTAGTACCCATCAGCTATCTCACATGTTGGTCAGATCATACCATATACATATATACCTAATTTAATGTGACACAATTGTTGCTGTTTTGGCTTACTGCCTACCTTGCTCTTTGGGGTGTATGGCCTAAGAGTTTGGTACTTACTAGCTATAATGTAGGTATGGATCTGCCTCCTCTGTCACTTGCAATATTTCTTTCTTCAAATATGGTGTAAAATCTAAGGGCTAAAGGTGATTAATAGGAATACATTAAAACGGAGGTAAAGATGAAAGTATAAGAAGAAAATTATTTAAGACTGAAGAAAAAAAAATCCCTTTAGAAAAATTGAAAAGGAAAAATGAGTGTGAAACAAAAGCCATCGAATCGCGATGGTGTTTGAATACGTTGGGATACTCCGCTGAGTTTTTCAAGCCGCCCTAATTTATGAGCAATAACAATCAAAGTTTTTTTTTTTTTTGATGTGACACATTATTTTTCTTCCTGTGCCTGTGGTGGCTGACGGTATAAACTCTTGGCGTGTTTGCGTGTATGATATGTGTATGTTTAAATTACCCCCTCTCCCTCTCCCTCCCCTTCAGATTTGCCCACACAAGAGTCTCACAGTACAACGTTCACGTTGTCCGCTTTGGGTCCAACCGGCCCGCACGACTTTAAAATGCCTCTTACTATGGGGATCCAACCTCGCACATATATAACACATCACCATCCCGCACCCAGGCGATGTGGGACTATGATCTCCCCTTGATAGCTAGTCCAACCCCTCTTGGGATCCACAGGCCTGTTGGGCCTATTGGGCTCCAACCCTCACCCTCACCCTCCTCCTCAAGTCCGCCCACATAAGGGTCTCACAAAGTTACATAGGTTTACTACAGTCATCTTGAAATTTGCCCAACATTTTCAATCTACAAATTTTACCTTTTCTTTTTTGAAATATTTTTTTATCCCTTAACCCCTATCTAGATGTTACTGATAAAGATTGAATTCTGAACTTGTGATACCATTTGCTCTAGATACAATACCATTTTGAAAGTTTCGTGATAAGAGTTTGATAGTTTTGTGTTCTTTTCTATTGGATAAATGAAAACAAGAAGGTCTTAATTGGCCGATAATTGTTTGAACATGGCACACTATGCAAAGGTAACAAATGCATCACGTATTTAGACAGGACCACGAAAAGTGAGATTTCACACATTTGGTAGTGCAAGTGCATAAAGTTTTTTTTGGACATAATAAGTTTTGCAAAGTATATCAATCACCATTGTAGGTGTAATAATGGCGTAACCTATATTAGGGAAAGGCATCAAGCCTCCTTACTAAGATAATGTTTTCCTAAAACACCATATTTGCATTACTTTTTTCTTGATTCGATTCAAAGTTCAAACAATTCGGAAAAGTCGTCCCCAAGTACTCGATAGTTCATTGAACAAAGTTAATAAGTCGCAAATCAGTTCACACAAGTTATTATTACCCTAAGTACAAGCGTCCGATTATGAAAATAACAAAATCAATCTAAATGTCCGAAGTCAAAAAATGTCTTGAGTAATTTTGTTCTAATGAGTTGTTCATGTGTGTTGGGTTATATATTGTTAACATAGCTAGGCCTGAATTGTATAACAAGCTGTAAATTTGAGAAAACAAAAAAAAAAAAAACTTATAGTTTAAGCTAATTAAGCGCAACGGAACTTAGGGCTGGAGTGTAACATCATGGTTGTGACATGAGGCCGGGTTGAGCAACCCTACACGTAATGAACGCGAAAAAAGGTTTGATTTCAAATTAGTAGCAATGTTTAGGCCAATAATGTCTTCATGTTAGTACTATCATACTCAATGTTAGCTATTGTAATCAATCAATCAATCGATAGGTTAATTAAACACATTGTTAAAGTTTAATTTGTTGTTCAACTTAATCTCTCATTTTCAACTTATCTTTTCAAATGTAGCTGTCTAAGCTTGCTTGAAACAGAGGAAGTGAGTTATACTTTCTAACATCCGACACAAGTGACATGTCTAATGTGCCTTGCAAACTATTGATTCTTCTTTTGACAATGTTGTAATTGGTTGGATTCGATTAATGTCAAATGTTATTATTTGGAGTATCGTTGTCGTGATTATAATTCAGTATCGTTATCATGATTGTAAGTCTCAAAATTGTAATATTTGCTTGTTCGGATGACCAAAGTGTTGGTGTGTGTTTTTTCATGTCAATCTAGTAGAGGTTTCAATTATCGAATTGGCCAATCAAGTTGATGTCCATATCTGTGAAAGTAATAGCCAAGTGGATTATAGCTAGAGTGAGGCTAGAGAGCGAGGAAACGAGCGAGGGGAGGGACGTGGCGGGGTGGGAGCCGTCCACCCCGCTCGGGATGCGTGCCGCAATTTTTTGTGCGCGCTTCCCAAGCGGGGTGGACGGCTCCCACCCCGCCACGTCCCTTTCCTCGCCCGTTTCCTCGCCTGTTAATTCGACATTTAGAATTCCCCTTATAGCTATACCAAAAACCTGTGGTTTTGTTTGGATACCTTATTGAATCGACCTATTGTATATATTGTTGAGTGATTCTACCTGTCGAGCGAACCAGCGAGGAAACGCGCGAGGGAGGGAGGGCCCTCCATCCCTTTCGCTATGCGTGGAGGGAAAGCACGCATCGCGAGGGGGATGGAAGGTCCTCCCTCCCTCACGCGTTTCCTCGCTGGTTTCCTCGACACTTAGAATTTCCCATATATTGTTTTCTTAAAGCATTTATGTTTATTAAAAACACTTAATAGCTTGACTGAACACTAAAAGGGAATCGTAAATGTTGAATATAAGCCCATGAAGTTGTAAGTGCCACCGGCTATTCCAAAATCAGGGCACTATTCTATGAGCTCGTTTGTTTAAAACACACTAAAACTGAAGTCTTATACTAAGGGTCTGTTTGGTTGCACAGAAAATAGATATGGAAATTAAAACTATTTTCGTGAATTCGATTCTGAGGCCTCTCACTCTGACTTGGATTCCCATAAGTAGTGGGAAAATAATATTATAAATAATCGATTTTCTGTCAGTAAATAAACAACAAAACAGCGAAAATCTGCAAAACAAGAGAAATAGATTCCAATTTTCAAGAAAAATGGCTAACCAAACAGCTCTTAAGTATAAAACCCTAGCATTTAATATCAAGGTCCGGGGAATATTTTTGTTGGGATAAGTTTAAATATAAATAAATTTTAGTTAAAGTTTTTAAGATGGTAATTGTGACGCATATACACTCAAAGATATTTGTGCTTTAAGGTTTACTCTACTTAAAATAAGCAATACCTACTCTCAAGAATGAACAGAGTTGAAACATACTCCTTGCAAGGCGAACACAACTAGATTGGGATGTGCATAGCCGCAGCGATATGTGCTCTTAGTATATTTGTGAGATATTCACTAGCTAAGAATTATGTATATAAGAGGTAGGACGCATTCAAGAAGAGGTTTAGATAAAATACTTGGAAAAGAAGAAGAGATTGTGTGGAGAATAAGTTATTGCCGAGTGTTGAATATATCACACTATAATGTTGTCTAATATATATATATTATTGATATAAAGTAATTTCAGGGAGTCAGGGTTATCAGTCATTTTTTAACTAGAGTTTGGCCTCTTTATACTTTTATCGAGTTAAGTATTAAGTGAAATGTAGACTTGGTAGATGTTATTTAACACCACTTAAATAACAGAAATTTTAAATGGCGAGGAAACGAGCGAGGGGAGGGAGGTGGAGGAGGGACCGTTCATCCCCTTGGAATGCGTGCGCAAAAAACAACCGCACGCATCCCAAGGGGGTGAACGGTCCCCCCCTCCACCTCCCTCCCCTCGCTCGTTTCCCCGCCATGTAGAATTGCTCCTTAAATAAATCACTGAAATTTCAAAGATTGTGATAAAATCAGTGTTTATTAAAGGCAAATAAGTCCGTTACCAAACAAAACCCATTTGATCAAACACAAAATCCCCAAAACTTCCCGCCAAAAAAGAAAAACCCATTTCCTCTCCACTTCCATTTCATTCATAAAACCCTCAACACACTACTCAGATCTCCATCTCTTCGTCTCCAATCACACACACACACACACACACACACACACACACACACACACACACACACACACACACACACACACACACACACACTCTCGCCATGGACACTGACGAGGAGGTTCAAGCAACCACTCCATTTCAACTCCAGTTCGACAAGCCAATCGCCGCTGAGGTTCATCTTCTTCAAACTCACTCTACAAACCCTAATTGTCTCTCTTCATCTTTAATCTCCGTTTTCTTTCTCTGTTTGAGTTTGATTTCATATTTCAATTCGAATGAATGTTGAGCAGATCAAGATTGCAGAGTGGAATCCAGAGAAGGATCTGTTGGCGATGGTCACTGAGGACTCCAAGATCCTACTCCACCGCTTCAATTGGCAGAGATTGTGGATTGTCTCTCCAGGTTTGTTCGTATGTTCTGATTATTGAAAGAATTTGCTTGTGTTTCTCCTCTAGGGTTAGTGTTTCTTGCTTGATTTTTGCATGACAGGTCTTTGATGAAATGTCGCTTCCACTATTTGGTGATAGCATAGTAATCGTTAGGAATTCGGGGAGGGAACAAGTAATTCCTATCTATGTCAATTTAAGTAAAAAAGGTTGGTTGTAATTATTGATTCTAGACCATCACGTTCTCCCTATTTACTGAAAAATGATAATTTTTAATTTTTTTAAAAAAAATCTTTGAATGAAGTTTTTCTTCATTTTTTGAAATTACTACATTGCTCCTATGAAACCAGGTCCACTGGCACAGACCACCACCTCAAGGAGGGATGTTTGTGTCAATTTTACTATAGTCAAACTCTGGGAGTGTCATGCCCCAAGCCGCCATAGGACCCGCAGCGTGTCGGTACATAATCTAAATCCGTAACCACAGTCGGATCGTAATCGGACACAATATCATAATTTAACATATTCTTGAAACAAGAGAACAAACGGGAAAATAACCAACTAGGATAAAATTTGAGCAAAATAAATAATATTCGCCCGACCCTGCGTCATAGCGACAAGACCATATATACAAATATCTAGTATTTAACAAAGTACATAAATACAACGAAGATACTAAAATTAAGACAAAACATACCCGCACAGGGTGGACAAGACTAAACAGCACAAAACGAGTCTACAACAGGCGACTGAGCCTAAGTGGCACGATCAACAAGAAAAACAATATCGCCAGCACTTCAATAGAAGTACAACCTTGGGGGTTAGCGAAGCACAAAGCTAGCTGGTGCGAGTAAACTAAATACGAACATCAATACAACATGTAGTAGGAAGCCATGCCACACAATAATGAATATTTATGTAATCCTAGATGCATGATTCATAACATGTAATCATTGACACAACAGACATTACAACGGGGTAAAGACACTTACACTAATCTAAGCATGAATGCACTACAAGTCTATACAAAGTCTAACACAACAGATGTGTAACAATAATCAACTAGACAATTCTCACAATTCCTCGACCACACTAGGGTCCCGTCCCAACATGACCCAAATCACAACAATAAAGTCCCTCAGGTCGAACAATTGTACGCGTTCAAGACTCGACAATTTACGATAAAATACACGAATTAATGACATAGGCCTTATTACTTAATTCCTTGCAAGTCAATACAGTTTGCAAATAAAATTAGGTGATCGTGTCATACAAAGCAGACTCTAAAACACTGCATATAAGTCCTAATGGTGTTATATCAAATTCTAAACACATTTACATTCCGCCACTATTTGATTATATTCAGGTATATCATGATTTCATGAGACTCAATCCAATAGGAGCCCCTCCTCAAAATAACAGGGATGGTGCTAGGAATGGTTGAAATTGGTGCTCTGGCATAAATTCGTTCATAAAGGAACCAACATGGCAATCAAAATCTCCAAAACCTCATAGAGGTCAAATCCCTAACCTGGGTTCAATCAATCAACGTAGCAATTCAATTCAAGATTTTAAAATAGATATTTCTCAAAGTAATATTATAGTTACACTTACCTGAGCAGAATGAGTTTGTGGAACCCAAATCCTATCGACTGAAGTTTCCAATTCGCAGAACAACGAATTTGCGACTAAGAAGCTCCCCAAAACTGCAAAGACGGACCCAACAGTGAACAAACCTTTCAGAGACAACGAAAAAGAACAGGAACAATCCGGCAAAGGACTAGAAAATTGCTTATCGAAGATGTAGGTTCGTCGATCACTCCGATGACGCCAAAATTTCGGCGAAAGCTTTCGAAAACCACCTAACACTGATCCGATCCTTTTCGAACAGGGCCACAGGCTGGAGACTAGCCGGAAAAGCGCCACTGAGCCACTGGATAGTGGATTGCAGCTCATTAACGTGACCACAACTCGGATTCACGCCGGTGAACCTCCCTGACGGACATGCACACATTGAGTTATGTATTTTTCCAGCCAACCACTAGACCACCTCTGCATGTGGGGTTTCCGACCTCCAACTGCGCTGTTAGATCAGTCACAGACAACTTTGTCGAGCTCTTTCTCTCTAATTTTCTATGTTTTTAAGGCGAAAACTCGAGCGAGAAGGAGGAAAAAATGAGGAAGAGAGGAGTTTTGGTCGGAGAAAGCGTCGGCAAAGCCTGGTCGTAGACGAAAAAGAAGAGGAGAGAGCTCTACGAGCAGAGAGAAAAAGGAAGAAAAAGGGGGAAATGTTGGTTTATATGTGGGTGGCTATTCACCCCCACCGAATTTCTGAGGGTTCCTGCCTAAAAAATTCCAGAAATAATTTCTAAAAATCTTGTAAATTTCAAGAAATTTAAAATCACTGTTTTTACTAAAATTAAGCAAAAAAAAATGAAAAAAAATCTACAGGTGTTACATGGAGTTTCTAGACCATGAAAATATGATTGGCCTTTTTCAGATATTCATTTCTCAAGCAAGGACTTTTGGGCAATTCTATGTTATTGGAATGTTGATAATCAGTTATGAGTTAATATTCATTTTTGGTACATGTGGAGATCACAGAGAAATACTTAGGCTACAAGAAAGAAAAATGATTGAATTCATTTACAGTAGCTAGGAAGCACAAACACGATACAATACTTGTCAGACCCTTCTTTAGAACAAAATCCAGTCACTTCTCAAGTACTTGTTCTTTTTCTTCAAAAATATCTTGTTGTGATAAACATATTAAATATAACGGGATAAACCTCTCCAAAGTTATTTCCTAGACTTATGATTGATTAGACTGATAAATAAACGAGCGAGATAAGGAAAGAATGAAGATTATGAGTTTAGACATTTGAGTTATGTTATTATGTATTAAGATTTATGATGTATAAGACTTTTGATTTATGAGCTATGGATGCTTATGCATTATGACGTATTTTGATAGTTGGCCATATAAAGCGTGAAGTTGAGTTGAATGATGACTGGTTTAATTTTTTATTTTATATGAACTAAAATAGCGATTGAAATACATATTTCAACAAGTTGGTGTGCCATAATTTTTTTTTATTTTATTATTTTATTTTATTATTTTTTTAAATTTAGACTTTGGTTTCCATAATTTATACCATCTTTGAGTTCCAATCCTATATAAAAAAATCTAGAGAGCCAGGCCAGGAGCGCTAGGAGGACTCTGTGTGCGTGTGATTGTGTTTGATTGCGGCATTATGAGCATCTCTAGGATGATGGAGGATATTGGGCCTGGCCTAGCTCTCTAGACAAGTTCGTCCTATATTTTTCTAGCTTTGAGTTCACGTTGGCTGGGAACTCTCTATCCAAATATAGGACCTAAATGCAAAACTTGTATATACGATGAAACCTAAAATCTAAAATTTCTATACTGGAATCAATATAATTTCAAAAAATTCAAAACCCACTTGATTACTGGAAGGGTAGTTGACGGTCAAAGTGGTCTTGGGACCTAGACTCCAAGCTGGACAAATATAGGACCCAAAATTAACGATGGTATAAATATGGGACCTAAAATCTAAATTTCCATTTTCTTTTTGGTTTATTTTTATACTTGCTGTATCGACGAGTCCATGTGCAATATAGCTAGTAGGGTTGTCCTTTGTTGAATATATCTCTTGTAAGTTTTCACCACCATATATATTATAGTGCATACAAAAGCACTCCATGTATACTTAATGGATGCAAGATTCTTGCTAAAAGTTCAAACTCTCAGTCTGGTTACCCCTATCTTGATCTTTTAAGTGGAATTGATCTCTTATGGATCTCTGTAAATCTAGTTTAGTAGAAACTGCAAAAATTTACCACTCATTATTATGGTAGATTTACAAAGAAACTAAAATGATTTGTTGGCTACACTCACATTGAGATAAATGCATTGATCATATAAACCTGTATCATGGTCATCTTACCATCCTACCTAATGAATCAGCGATTACTATGAATAGAAATGAGTATAAGAGATTCCTTGTTTAATGGTGTTTTGAAATGTGATAAAAGCCACACAACCCATTACCAACATGGATGTGGATTAACAGAAGCAGAATGTCTAATTTAAAGCATGAATTCAACAAAACTAGTCTTTGAAATTTTGCTAAGGAACCTTGAATGTTCAAACAAAGCTTTGCAGTTTTTACGCATGTTTTTGGTGCAGTGAAATTGTAGAAACTTGGATAGCATGACCATAAAGTGGAGTTTCATTCCAATTCACTACCCATAAATCCATAAAAAACTTGCTACTCTTGAAACCTTGTACCATACTTTTTTTCTTTAATTTTTTGGGCACAAGGACTAAGTTTATGTGCATGACTAGAAAAATCTGTATCCATTAAAAAGAGTGAATTCTGGTTAAAGGATGAACTCTAGTCATATGTATACTTTTGAATCAATATTCTGTTATTTCTACTTTATGATTGGACATGCTTTGAGGCCACCTAGGTTCTGATAGTATAATTGTCAAGTGAACATCATTCTCTGCTGCCTTTCATTCTTCTCTTGGTTGTCGACTTACTGATATGTTTCATTTGATTTTCAGGAAGGTGCATAACGTCTTTATGTTGGCGCCCCGATGGTAAAGCAATTGCTGTTGGTCTTGAAGATGGCACTATTTCATTCCATGACGTGGAAGTAAGTAACTTTAAATGATTTGATTGTTTGGACATTTCTGGGTTTTCTTTGTTGTTATCGATCAAACCTAGAGCTCCCAATCAAGAAGCAACAAACACTTCATTAATTCATTGGATTACTTAAAATTATTCAAATAGGTCTGCTAGCAATAGTAATAGCTTATATTTGATGTTTCATTGTAGATATATCCACAACTACAGGTTTATGACTTGGTAAATTGTAATGGCCATTCTGTGAGGTAAATTGTAACTACCATTCTGTGAGACCATCCTTTTATATATATTCTATTAACAAGGAAACATTTGGGTTGCACGGATACGAATAAGATCTGGACATTGTTATACGTCAAATTTCCAAGAACTAAGATACGGGTACAGGCGATGCACGACATTAAAACAATATATTTAACTACGTAAAAATATTCAATAATTGAATCATAAAGCGTACATAAATAAACATTATGTTAGTAAAACAATAATCGCAAACACCGAAGTTATTTGATCATTCATTTGTTAAACCAAAATGTATCATAATTCATGAACATTCACATCCTAAATCATAATTCATAATGCTTACAATAACATAAGTGACAACTCATCAGCTATGTAACAAGGATACTTTATTTATATAAAAAGGCATGTCAACACGAAAAATTACTCCATGCTTAAATCATCAACTTTTCATATATCTTTGACAAAAGTTTCAATTCTTTACAAATATTACAAGCATATTATCTCCTGTGAGTTTCTTCATCACCAGCATCTCCCGCCACATCAATATCTTCAAAAAGAACAACCTCAAAATCTTATTCATCAAGAGAGAGATCTGTAATCTCAAGTATGCCACTACTATCGAATGAATCAAATGCATCTCCTTCGGGATCCCACATCCCATTCTTGCCTTGTTTGTATTCTTTTGATCTTGGCAAAAATGAAGATTAGAGTGTACACACCAAATCTCCAGCTAGTTGTGGGGCCATTTGTTCCTTTTCAATGAGTGGATGTACTATAAGTACTCCAGTTATTCTTACAACATAAAGATTAACAAGTTTGCCCAAGCAACTTCAAAGGAAAATTTGCACCTTTCTTTTCCCTCCCTGTTTGCACCCTATTTTTTTGGACCGTGTACTAACCATTGACTGCCGGGTACTTCAAAGATTGTATCGGAGTTGTATTGGTATCTAACACTTGTACAATACTTGACACTGTGTAGTTAAAACAATGTTATAACGCCGATATAATGCTTAACGGGGGTGAGGCGTTACGTTATAACATTATCATGTTATGGTATTACAGATCCGTTATAATGATGTTATATGACCGTTATTGAGATAACGTTTTTTTTTCCAACAACTTTGTTTTAATGTTTTGCTCTAATACATAAAAAAACCCATTTCATTCTCGATCGAACCAAAACCCTAGACACATAGGAAAGAATAAGGACCAGACTACCAGAGCTCGTTGTCTCCAATCGAAAGAGAACCAGACCTTGTCGTTTGACAAAGAACGAGAGAATAAGGCAAGAAGACGAAGAGTTGATCGCATTCTCTGTTGCGATCTCAGTCTCATACGAAAGGAAGATATTTTTTATTAATTTTTTTTGTTTTTCAATTTAATGTTATGAACATGATTTACTATTTTGACTCTATAATACATTAATACATTGTGGGGGTATTAAAAATATATTTAAAAAACTATTCCGTTATATACCGTTGTATCCTGATATATCCCATTATAACCCATAACGCTCTTGGATCGTTATGAATCCTTTATCCGTTTTAACTGCATAGATTCGACACGATGGAGTTTCCGAAGTATCAGTGCTTTCTAGAGGAACATGTTTATAAGAAATTGGTTACAATGTGATGTGCCTAGGCCAATACTTACTTTGACACAAGAAATCTAATTAAAAAACCTAACAGATCTAGGAATCCAAACAACGTAGAATACTTGCCAACTATGCTATCATTGAGAAAGGAAATACGTGCAAAAGAATCCTAAAACAAATAGGACTTGCCAATTATCTTGTCAACCCAGAAATCTAATCACTCTAATTTGTGCTCCAAGAAGGCCACCATGATCTAGCAGCACGCCACAATTTTTTTGTTTGCTATATCAGAAATACTACAACTGAATGCTCCACTTTTGCTTCTCAATGTTTCTTGTGATTCCTTTATGTTGATAAGCTCATTTTTTTACCATACGTTCTAATCAATGTCTGAAGTGCAAAATGTTTGCTTACTGTATGCATACATTATCACTGTCTTGACTTTTGCTTTTATCATCATGAACTTATCTTGGTATTTTATATGATTAAAGCATTGAAGTTCCATTTTGAAACTACAGAATGGAAAACTATTGAGAAGTATCAAGTGTCACAGCGTGGCCGTTGTTTGTCTTCATTGGCAGGAGGATGGTCAACCAGTAGAGGTATGAATATAATTTGCTGCTTGTCACTGTCCTCTTATTGCATGTTACTTCTGGGATACTAGTAAAGGATGAGGAACTCGTATGTCTTGTCCATTTTATTTTCAATTATTAATTTGTATTGCTCCCTTTCCCATGTTGCATATACGCATGTACTCTTTTTGGATATAAAGCCCATTTCTGTTAGCAGAAGGGGAAGGAAAAAGGTTTGAAGCGCTTGAGTTTTTTCAATGTCTGCTTACATGTGTGTATGACCTCCTTTCCCTTTTCAAGTGAATATTGAACTTACAAATGGTCCATGATGGCTTGCTGCGAAAGAACAATAATTCCGCATAGGGTGGTGGGGTACATTCAACAATAGATGAGCAATATCATGAACCATATAAGACAATCAAAACCAGAAAGAACAAAAGTCCACAACCATTCAATAAACAATAGAAAACTAGAAAAGAACACAATAAGCAAGATTGATTAGAAACATGTACTTGATAGAAAATAATTTCGCTTTTCTAGTAGATGGCTCATAAATATCCATTTGACAGGAACAAGCTGTAGAACAATGAATTGCATGGTATATACCAGTCAGATGAGATTGATAGTGCATATAATTAAATATCTATACTAATATTAGAATCCCCTGATGTCAGCTAACTGCCCTTACATATATATGGAATCAAGATTATTTTTCTTGTTTCCTTGTTCAGCTTTCCCACTTTGCTTTAATAGAATCAAATATGCAATTTTCTAAAATTTGTAAAAGTAATGTTGTGCAGCTGTTATTCATGGAATGATTGATATGTTTATGTAAAATGGAGTTCACTATTTAGTTGTGAAAAAGGTGATAATCATTTATATCATTTTGATGTATTTTATGTTGTTGTAATTGGTGCACTCACTTCAATAAGGTGGCCGTCGCATTTCACACCTAGACACAAAGAGTAACACACACTTTAACTACACTAGTATATGTATTTATATTTACGGCAACTTTTTTTGCTTGTAATGCTCTCTGATGTTATTATCTTTACCTTAACGTAATTTCTTGAATATATGAAGGATATTACTGTAGTATTCCTTATGTTCTGACAGATGTTGTTTCCAAATTCTTGTTCAGGATGAAAGTGGAAACAGCCTTACTTACCAAGACCGTACTTTGCGCTTCTTTCCTTCTGCTCCAAGAATTCCTCGAATCCCTGGTCTGGTTGCCGGGGATATTGGGCTCGTGGATGACAATGAGGACTCATTTAGAGAATTATCAAATTCTTCTCATCAACGTTTCAACATCCTATGCAGTGGAGACAAACATGGAAGTATTTGCTTTAGCATATTTGGGATTTTCCCAATAGGAAAAATTGTAAGTTCTTGAACCAGTTGGGAATGAGAAGTTCTATTTTATTCATATATGATTTTGTGGGCTGTCTTTAGTTGGATTGATCTGCTTTTCATGCATGTCAAAATGTAGCTCACTTGTTTTACAATCGAGAAAATATCTTTTTAAAAGCAAAATGAATTTATTTATTGGAACGTTTGAGTTTTTAAGTTAGTCACTTGATCTTACATGTTTTCTATTAGCAAAGCATGTCACAATCAGATTCTGGTTATGATCCACTTGTTACTTTCTCCTCAGTGATTTATGTCGGTAACATATTTCATTTTGTTGCATGATTGATAACAATGCAGTATGCATGTCGTTGGGATGTATTATAACTTCAATTATTATAAAAATGCTAGATTTAAATTGGAAATGATTCTAGAACTGTCTTTACACAAATATTGTTTGATTTTGCAGAAAATCAAGTTAGCCCTAAAACTCACTTTTATCTAGAGCAGAAACATTTCAGTTTTAAACACAAAAATAACAGCTGAACTCCTTTTGTTTGACCTCAAAGGTGTTATTAACAAAGGTGACCAGCCTTATAACTAGCCTAATAAAATGTGTCCTAACTAATTAAAGATATAAACTCAATACTACAACATCCTTGATTCTAATTAGCTACACTCCTCGTCAAGTAACATGCTACCTTTTTCTCATTGAGCATTTGAAGGAACACTTTTCTTACAGGGAGTCACTAACTCCACTTCTGAACCTCAATTTGGTGGAATCAGCTCGAGTTCACAGTTCCTCTCCTAGTTGGGTTCAGTTCATAGTGTCAGTTATCTCCTGCACTTATATTTATGCCTTTGTTTCTAATCATCATTTACGCCTCATGGTATGCCTTGCATTTGCTAATGTAGAAAAGACTAGAAATGGTTGTTACCATTTTTGGGTGCATCTGCGTGTGTAGGTATCAATGTATCGTGTGTTCGTATATGTAATTAATCTGCTCATTACTTTCTCTTTTAAACTGGCCTCATTTTTAAATTTCAAAAATGACTAATGGCTGTTTTCCTTTTTATTCCATTATGGGCTTGTGGATCATGTACCAGAATATACAAAAATCCTCTTCCTGTCCACTATTGTACAAACAATTGACCTACGAACTATCAAATGCTTCATTATTCAAGGTAATTTTTGTTAGTTTACATGGATGCCTTCGAGAACTACTACATTTTATCATGAATTGGTGATGTTTGTATGGATGCATGTTGTGGTGGCGATATTGTCTCAAGAAAATAGTTTAGCGGTTTATATCTTATATGGAAAGTTACCTTAGCTTATGTATAGTTTTGATTTATTTATTATTGTTTATTTAATATTTTTTATTAAGAATAGTTTTGGAGCTTTGTATATATGCTATGGGAATTGGTTTTATTTATTCTACTGTTTTCAACTTTCTCCAAGCACCTCAACCTATATCTACAGGGTTCTTAATCCAAGAATGGTCAGGCTAGGCTAGCATATAAATCCGGGAGGAGTTTCAGTGTATACATGTTAACTATTTTATGTTGGCAATTTGTTTGGTTTTTTCTGACTGCTTGGTTTGATTTGGAAAGTGCAATATGAATACTTGGTAATGTCAAATGAGATCGAGTCTGAAACTAGTTGTCTTGAACTTGACAGTTCCTTGCCAATGTAACTTATGGTTTGAGTTTTCGAGCTCTGCTTTTGTGGTTACATTGATTTACATCTTCTGCGTAACTCAACTGGCATTAACTCTATGCCTTGTTATCAACTTAGTTGATTTTGTAGCCACGTCTAGAATGTTCCTCATGTCCTTTGATACTTTTTAAATGAAAACATTCGGGCTCACGAATCATAATTATATATGTTTGTTTATGTTTTTTCCGTTGTTATCGATTCCAACTTCCCTAAAAGGATACAATCTTTTACTTTTAAGATTAACCTGAACTACTTTATTTGTTCAAAACCTTTTACGTGGTTAATAGTTTATAACACCTTCCTCTATTCCCATGTCATTGATAAAAAATTTCAGTAATATATTGCACTTGGGTACACCATAGAACATTGTTATCATTTTGTACTAACCATGATATTATTCTCCAAACTTTTGTTTATGCCTTTCTACAAAATGGTATTGCTGAAAAGAATTTCGTAACTTATTAGATGTATCACATATCTAATGCAAACTCCTAATTGCAGGGAGATGCTGTTAGTTTAATTTACTGTTACCAATTAATTGTACACCATCGTAAATCCAAGGAAGTTATCTAATTATCTAATGTGTTTTGTTTCCCCGCAATTTTTGTTGTTTGAACTTTTTGTACATATTGTCATTGCCTTCATGCCTATTCTTAGTTCCAATTTTGGTAACTTGTCTTCTAAAGCAGGAATATGATATTATGAAAATAATCATTTTATATACATCGTAAATGACCTTATAAATAGGGCTAGGCTATGGTTTCTATCATAAGGTCGAACTTTCGGATCATTCTACAGTTACATGTATAATATAATATTATATCATATCATATTGTATTATATTATATTTGATTATATTTGTTTTATTTTATGCTAGAAGCAAATTTGTTTATCATAGGTATGAATTTTAGATACTCTTACTCAAGCTAGTGGAAGCTAACGTTATTGATGGGTGATCTTGGTCAGGTGTCTTTGTCGAACGATCTTTGCCATTTGATTGTAATGACCTTAGGGGAATTGGTAGAGGACAAGGGTGAAGAAAAAGACGGAAAAATGCCTAAAAGCAGCTCTGCACGTGGATTGCATTGTTTGCGTCTTGATACATCAATATTTCACAAGAGGTGCACTTGTTATTGTTTTTGTTTTGTCTAATATCTAAAAAAATTTCCATTCATGCAACACATTCAAATTTAGTGTTGACATCAACTTTATGAAGAAAAACCCTACTTGACCTAAACTGAGGCTGCAATGTAATGGGCTAGATCATTTTTATCCTTATACAAATAGCATTTATAACAAAAATGAAGAAGGAGAAGGCTTGAACTGGTCCAGATTATATACTGGGTCCATCGTAGATGCTTCAACTGTCCTCCAAAAGCTCAGACTAGATCAAGAGAGTTCATGATGACAAATACCTTGTTAATATTAGGGGTGTTGTTTATGATGATATCCATGGTGTGGAAAATCAGCTCATTTTGTCGTTGCTAAGCACATTAAAATAATCATATAGCAAAGTTCAATATTGTTATCATTTTGGCTGTCCGTTTTAAAAAATAAATTATCTTAACATTTGCTATGCTAAATAAATTGAGTTTTTGTTTATGCAATCTTCATGGTGGGGAGATTGCCATCACAAATTTTTTTTTAACCGATGTGCAGTCATACCCACCAAAATCAGCACTTCTGATATTTCTAGCTTCATTACTCGATTAATGTAATAAATTCAGCCTGCTCTGATTTTTCATTCCTGGTAAAAAGTGGTTTATTACATGAAGAGTCATTGGATTGTCGATTATCACCACGCACTTGATGGGACTAATATTTTCAGAAGTGACTAACCTCATGTATGTGAATCTATATGGAAAGATCACCTCATAAAGTTTTAATAGATTCTAATATTTTATATAAGAGATCACAAGGAATAAATTTAAAAGTTTTAAGCCTTTACACTTTGTAAGAATAAATCTCACTTTATTTTAAATTCTAAATTCAAGTCACTCAAATCAGTGAGGTTAGATGCAAAATTTTTGAATCAATAAAAGATTATACCATACTGGTATGGTCTGACCTATGAATGATTCTGATCCGCTATTTTCATAAGTTGAATATTTCTGGTATGAACAGTGGATTAAAAAAATTATCTAAACATTCATACCGAACTTTAGTATGAGCAAGATCAGCACAGCAAGATCGGATGCTGATCTTTATTATTTGATCCACTGGGGTCAGCAGAACAATTAAAAAAGTATTTCTATATTGTATTTTATGTATCAGCAATGTTTTGACATTGTATAAGGCATTTACTGGTTGAGGTTTTGTTGTAGGAAAAATGAACTCCATCAAGTGGCTCAGCAAGCTTCAAACATTGAGGATTTAATTGAGGTTGTCAGAGCTTCACTTACAGTTATGTCTAAACAATGGTCAGATGCCATGCATGTATTTCATGAGAAATTTGATTCTCTAGCATCTCTGATTGTTGACAATGGTTGGGTTTTATTCCTTACAATCAAACACTCATATTATAATTTACTTTTAGCATATTCCTCAAAACATATTTAGCAGTTTTATAATTTGACCCTCCCCTTAAGTTTACTCTATTGTTGTGTAGGGTTGGATTCTTGTCCTCAGGAGGAGTTTCTAAGCCTTTTGGGTGGTGCTCGAATTAGTCCATCAATTCATCAGTTTCTTGTGAATTCTCTTGCTGAAGGGGTATTGTTAGCCATCCTGTAATATTATTAATTTGGTTAAATCGTGCACAACTGTGATAACTGAACAATAATGGAAAAATAATCTTCCTTCTTCAGTTGCCATTTACTGTTTACAATGACCACTATTCTAGAAACTAGTGGGCCATTGTCATGCAGTTCATGTTATCTTGTAACTAAATTTAGGCATTCTTTTTAGATTAACAAATTAAACACGTGCACTTTATCTGAGTGTACAAGTGTGTTTATGCTTCCTGTTTAAGATGAGCCCGTTTGAAATTAATGAATATCAGATCATAACAAGTGGGTTTATTTCAAGTCTTTTCCCCCTTTCCATACTAACATTATGGGAAAAAATATAATGTTTTTAGAAAGTAAAGTGCATGTGCGTTTTTTGAAGTGTTGGTACATCATTAATCTATCAAGAAACATTGAAAAAATAAGTCTCTGTATGATGCTCTAAGGGTGTCTTGTTATTTTATCTTGGTTAGGGACTCAAGCGCGTGTCAAAGGCTATTGATAATGCTGGAAAAGAGCTTCATGCTATTGTTCGTGAGCATCTTCAGGTGCATCTTGTCTTTTAGAATTAATAAATTTATTACTTTGATTTTAATGATTGATCTGACTTAGTATCTTTAAGTATGATATTCTTTGAACCAGTTTCTTACTTCAAATTGAGTTCACTTTTTACTGTGTTGATTTGTTGGCAATTCACGATTTGCACTAAAAAGTTTGTATTCATATACTTTAGAGAAAAGAAACCAAAGAGATATGTTGGTATCACTGAAAGCCTATGTTTCATGCTTTATTGATATAGACAATGATATAGGCTGGATAATATTGTGCATTTGAGGGGTATGATATTAATACTGGAAGATTCATGACATGGATGCAGAGAGCATGTATTTGCTGTATATTCCTGCTATTAAAACATTCTGCATCATCAGTCTAAAAACATTTTATTATGGTTATAATTGTGATTTGTATACAACATAGATACATGGTATAACAAATTTATTCGTACTTACAATATGTCTTTATTATTTTTGTATATATTGAATCGCTGGACATGGTGAAGTTATCAGTTGCCATATCTTCCTCAAACCTTAAAGAATTGTAGCACCAGAAATCGGCCCTGGCAACCACATTTCAATCCTTATCTGTTCACTTGATAATTGATATAGGCTTCTTCTTTTTCTCTTTCTGCATTCCGGAAATTGAAATAACGATTTAAATACAGCTTTCAAAAGGGGGCCAACATGGTTTTTGATACCCACACTATATTTCGTTGTGTATAGGAAAAACGTAAAAATTTTGGTTGTAATTTTGAAGTTATCAATATAATTTAAGCATTTTAAGCTCTTACATATTACATAAAGAGTGACACAAGACTAATAATGTAATACAAACTACATATTCCATAAGAATCACTTATATAACAAAATTTTAATACAAAACTAAGGTTATAACGGGTTAAAATGTACGGAAATTGAGATTGGCCTAATGAAAAAAATATAAATATTTCGGATTTCAAAATAAATTTCGGTAATTAAAAAAAAGAAATATTTCGTGAAATTTTGACATTTTTCGAGAAATCACATTCCTTGCTATTAAACATCTAGAGGGTCAACTTTTCTTATAGCTCAAAGCCTCAAACCACCTTTCCAATTTCCACAACCATTTCTAAATCAATCCCTTGTTCATATGCATGACTCATTTTCGCTTATATACCTTCATATACTACATCAGATTTGCCACTTTCTAAGGTTGTTGTTTGTTTTCTTTTATATCTCTAGAGCATCCCAAAGAAAAAGTAAATGATATTTATTTATTTTTCATCCTTTACAGAACAACCTCCAATGCAAGAGATAGGCTCAATCAATCTCCATGGTTTCTGTAAATTGTAATTTCTTCTTTAGGATTCAGTATGGTGAAGGCTTGTCCAACTTTCAAAAGGGACTCCATTGAGTCGGCCATAGTCATCTTCTTGTTCCCTTTTGGCTTGTTGTTATTTAAATTTTTTTTTTTGGTCTGAATTCTCATTATTGTGTCATGATTGGCTCTTTTAACTTTCCAGTCTACCATAAGTTTATGTACTAAAATTTTAACTTCTCTTATTTTTATTTTCCTATTCATTTCTTCCTGATTTGGGTTTCCCAAGTCTCGATTTTTTACTTTGGTTGTAATGTTGGATTCATTCCATGGCCAATGCAACTTGACATAATTTTACAGAAACGCTGTTAATGTCTTTTCACTATGTTTGATTAGTGCTCTAACTTCTCTCTTTTTAGTGCTGTTTAGTTGCAGTATTTGTTAAATCAATATTCACACCAATGAATGATTTTAATGATTGCTTTGTGCAGCCTGCAGCAGAAATTATTGGATTCCGAATTGGAGAACTAAGAGGCCTTTCAAGATGGCGAGCTCGCTTCCGAGGAATTGGGCTTGATGAGAAGCTTATTGATAATGGAACAGAAGGAGCTGGTATGTTGCTTGTACAAGTTGAACGATTTCTCAGGATCCTGACAATAGTGATTAATCAGGTATTCTGGTGGGAACCTTACTTTTCAAGTTGATTAATTAGCGATATTCTTCACATGTTGCATGCCTCATCTTCTGCGGTCTAGCGGGCACAAACACTCCTTTTGGGATGCCCTGTCCAGGATAGACACTGTGTCAACATGACACTCATTGGACACGTGTGGGCTGTTCACATGCCTTGGGCAGTCCCAGGGCACTTCCCAAAACCGTTATCTTGAAACAAAACAAACTTTATATTAGGCACCACTCACATAATCCCTTACACTCGTGCATTTAAGAATGTAATAATGAATGAACATCTATAATATGACATAATTTGTTGTTTTACATGCTTATTTTCCCATTCAAATAATTTGGTTTATTAATATATATTTATTTATTGAAAGATGAAATGTTTTAGGAATAAAACCATGGATATATCATCGATAATAAGTATTTCGTTATTCACGTGTATGGGCCATATTTTTTTTTTTTTTTAAGATTTCTTGTGTCTTCGTGTACATGTCCTGTTCTTTCTAGCTTATTTGCTAAATGCGATTCTTGTTGTTTGTGATGTAGTCTGAGTTTTGATGTTTGAAGTTGAAGTTACTATTTGTATAGTGACTGGATGGATTGGTAATTCATATTGGTAGTTATTGTCTTCCTCGGTTCAAAGTTGAACACAAACATTAATTATAATTATCGTCATCATCATTGTCATCATCATCATCATCATCATCATCATCATCATCATCATCAAACATTTATGCATGACTAAATAAAAAAATTATGGAAATTATGTAAATTTAGAATACATCTTATATCAAACCTGTAGTTTGCCTTCTAGAGTATAAAATATCATCTTTTGCTACTAAGCAACTAAAACAATATGCAACTACGACACACAAAGCATGTGATGGCGTCCTTTGATATTAAGGCGTAGGTCTTTAGATATATGCAAACCTGTTTAGCGTTCATAATGATTTCATGTCTTGTGGTCTTTTTTTGTTGATAGTGGTGATTTAACTCCCCATCTGTAATTTTGTTTTATTTAATTTATTTTACTTATTGATGGGTTTTTAGCTCTAATTTGCTTTTGGAAGCATTCTTACTGACAATGTCTAATTACTTCATGTATGTACTAGAAATTATTTCCGAAACATCTCATATTATTTCTGTCTGTGTTATACAATGACTTATTTATATTCAGATGCTGGCGCCTAAAAGTGTGTTTGATACGATTTTGTTTTGTTTTAAATATATATATATATATATATTTATATTATATTCTTCATACTGGAGAATACTATGGTATATACTTTTTTTTTTTTTTTTCTGATATGAAATTTCTCTTTTTTCAGTTTCAGAATTTCTTTGCTTGGCTTTCAAAATGCATAAAGCTGCTGAATACTGAACCAAGTGATCAACTTCCCCCTTTCAATAGGTTAGACTGTCAAAATTTTTCTTCCATGCTCTGTTCATTAGTTAGAGTTTTTTGTTTTATAACTATACGATATCTGATTATTTTCACTGTGATGGCAGTGAACTTGTTATTACATTCTTGAAGTTTCTCTATGACCAAGATCCTGTAAGACATTTATTGGAAATCTCTGAAGAAGATTACAGCGTTGACATTGACTCGTAAGCCATTTTTTTCATTTTTATTTTATACATATAATGTCGATATATTACGTTCGATGTTTGTTCAATTCCATACCTAGATCATATTAGACAGTTAGGCTTGATGTTTGAACAATTTATAGGTCGTAAATAAACATAATTTAATTTGTAGTATATCTCTATACAGTATTGACTATAGAGTGTGAGGTATGTTGTAAACAAATTTTGGAATGGCCTGATTAACAGGACAAATGGCTTTTTTGGGATAGCATACTGGAGTGTTCGCTGTTAGCAATTATTTAGACTTATTGCAGGATCCATATCTCTAAAATCAGAGTTTAAGAAAACTAAATTTCAAGAGCAAATGCGACTTCAATGGGAAAGGGTGTTGGCTGAAACATGCCCCGCCTCGCACTGAATTCCTCCTTTGGATCGTTGCACATGGTAGAGTTCTAACAAGTGACCAAATAGCTAAGAAAGGTCTCATAATCACTAACAGGTTGTTTTTTGCGAGAAGCAACTTGAATCAATCAACCACATTCTATTTGAGTGCAACTTCTCAAAGCAAGTTCGGTCTCGAATTATTGGGGCATGTGGATCACTATTGCGTTAGCTAGCTCTTTCAGAGTTTGGATGGTTCATTAGAAAGCTAGAGTGTTCTCTCTCCAAGGCAATTGTGTAATGGGACAGATCTTTAATATTGGAATTTGGGTGTTGCGAGCCAAGAGAAACCAGAGATATTTCATAAAAGGCACAGAGATATCGAAACCATTGAGAAAAATACGAAACTTATAGTCTAGAAGGGGGGTAACACTTGAGGCATACTTGCAAACGTATCCTCTGTTGATGTTATTTTCCGTCGGGGATCTATCTTTAATTAGAGACCTCTTGTATGTTCTCTTGGCTAGAGGAGGATCTCACCCTTTCAAGCGCCTTTCTCGTTTTAATATATAATTGCTCGTCTTGCTTATCGAACAAAAAAAAGCTGGGCATCTTACTCTTGAGGCGTGCCTACGCACTCGAGGCATGATGCAAGGATCTTGTTTTGCCTTATGCTTCTTAACTGTTCAGCTTGGATCATATAATTTACTATTCTTATAGTCTACTTGTTCACTACTGAGAACTGAGAAGTGCTTGTCAAATTCTTAACTAAGGAGAGTACTATTGTGCAGGGATACAGAGGAAAGAGTACAAGAGCTAGTTCAGTTCGGAGGTTTTTCTGATACTAAATACTTGCAAAAAACATTAGCCAAGGAATTCGAAGAGCTGGAGCATAGGTAATTCCATTCTGCTAGTCACTAAACCTTTTAAAAAAATTTATTCTATGTGGATAAATCACTTGACTAATTATATTTTTACGTATAAAAATTGGGAGTGGATATGGTTTTGTACCTTTTGATTTCTTTTCTTCATCATATGATCTATGAACTATGTACTCTCAGCTTCTTAGATGTGTAGATTGCATAGATGGAGTTCTGTGTGATACATGCAGTAATAGAAAATCTGCAGGGGTTGAAATATTTTTGACATTGCTCTTACTTTGTGACTTTGTGTAGTTTATATAGTGAGTCATTCAAATTAGTTCAACACTATACTTTTACTTCTTGACATTTATACTTGAATCGATCCTAAAAGCATACAGAGCATACAGTTGATCAGTCCCTTGAAGCTTATTTTCTTATTTTAGTTGAATTGAAGTGTAAGGAAAAGCAAATTCATGCAACTAGTGATAGAAAACTAGGATTTTGATCCGAAATCCCTAAAACATACTATTTGAACCATTAATCACTCTTCAAACAAATCAACCATGTAGCAACTGTGCCCTATCGTTCACAATCTAACTCATTTGTAGGAGAACCAAACTAAAAACTTTAAAACCTGAAAGATATGTCACCTTAATAACCCAATAGTAAAATACGACACAATCAGACTCATATGTGACATGCACGTAACGACCCACTCTAGGACCACAAATATCGTCCCCACTTAACCACCACCAATATTGTTCTAACCATCCTCACGACTTTAAAATGCGTCATACAAAGGGGTTACAAACTCACACATATATAACTCATCCCCTTCCCTCACCCAGGTGATGGGAGACTGTAACCACCCTTACAAATATCAATTGTAACAATCCACTCTCGGATCACCGATGTTGTACCCACTTAACCACCCCCGTAGAGGTGTGGGTTGTAGGCCCAATCTCAAATAAATCGTCCAATAAATTGGACCCCGCAAGAACCTTGTCACGTGATTAATTACCATCCGCCACAGATCATGCCGTTGAGCTGAAAAGGCCTCGGTGTGAGAAGAGTGCAAATCATTACTTATGAATCACCCCTCTGAGACAACTGTCTAAGCGTGAGGGACACAACCTGGCGCAACCATCATTCATCCAAGGGCTAGGCGCCTTTCCAGCACACATCCTAGCACAACCATCACCACTCCTCGGTAGACCTGTCAATGGATCAGATCTTAATCCGAATCCGATGTATTTAACAAATAGTTTTGTTTTTCAGTCTGACAGTCCGATTATGTTTTGAATCCGCTAGCCCATTAACTCAAAGGAGCAAAATATGGATTTGAGCATATTTGATCAGATTTCGTCTTATATAATATATATATATTTTATTTTTTCAAGTAATAAATGCATACATATACGTGGTTAATAACGAGTAACAATTAAAAAATAATTGAATTTTTAAAATTATTTATTTATAAATTTGGATTGGATCAGATATCTGTTAAGATAACAAATTGGATATTGATTTGAGTATTGAGAATCCGTCGGATTATCGGATCAGATAGGATTCAGGCTAATTCGATCCCGATCCAGATCCAATCCGTTTACAAGTTTACTCCTCAGGCTAGGCGCCTTTCCAGCAGGGTGTCACAATGCACTTGTTTTATCATACTATCACTGAATCATTACTAGTTTTTTTATTCCTATTGCAAAACTCATCTTAAATTAATATCTGCTAATCATTCCACATTTTCAGTTTCAAGGAGGCCTTCCAAGTGCCCTTCACTACAATATCTGAAAAGATACATTGTGAAGACGTGATGCCTTTGCTTTCTCTTCCATCTACACCAATTTCCCGTTCACTGGATATTCCTTCATCAATATCATACTATGAGGTGAACCTTCTAGAAAATGCTCCTTAATTCCACTAAACTTCAACCTAATTCTTATTAAGCGGCTACTTGTGAATATTTACCTTTTGGCAGTTAGAGATTTGTACGTTGCTTTTCTAGATCGTGTGTCATTGTAGCTTGTAGACTAATTTGTATTTTTTTGATTGCACTGTGATTGTAGGATGAGTTCCCTTGTGCTTCTATTGGTCAACTGTCCCAGCATAGATTAGTAGACTACATCTGCTTCAGGATACCTGATGAATGTATATCCGATCTGCGAAATAGTATTGGTATTGTACGGGGTTTCATACAGGACCTTAGCAGTATCGAGAAGGGTTATACTTCTATGGAAGCTATACTTTTAAGCATTCCTGAAGGTTACAACTGTGTGGATCTGTCCCTATATAAGGTAACCTGATCGCTTTTCATGGGGATTTCTTTTAGTTTCTCTTTTCCCATCACTTTCATTTTTTTTTTTTTTTCCTGAAACAGGAGAGCCAGATTGTTCTGTTACTGAATGAAGAAACTGCTACTTCGGAAAACCCTGGGAGTGGGCGAATGATTATTGTCCAAGCAAGTACCCTTCCATTTGTATCTCTGACAAGATCGACACATACAAACCATTGGAAGTTGCATGATTTGAAGGTACTTTCCTATCCGGGTTGTCAATTTGCACATTGTTCTGCATTCTCCATGTTATTTTCCATTGTATACTCGGCAATCTGAAATCTAAAACATGTATTTCAGAACTTTGTATTGGATATCACGTGTATAACAGGGAAAAGGAAAATCTAGAAAGTCTTTCCCTGAAATATTAACTTTGAGCTTGTATCTTATGTTACATGAAATGCAGACCATATGGTCATTTTGAAAGTGCCTCTACAAACCCTTTCGAAATTGCACTCCAAAATATCTACCCCTTCCGAACCTTTATATAACGAGTCCTTCAAATTTCAAATCAATGTAACTTTTCATTTCAACTTTGATTTTTCATTTCAAATCACTGCTACATTTCATTCATTTGACTTTAGAACGATATGGAAAGACTTTGAGTCTCACATTAATTAGAAGTTTCTCATTCAGGTGGGATTTCCTATCTTTTTGCCTTGAAATTTTGAGTGACATGACACTCTAGTACATATGATAATATCTTCACTAAACCATCCTCCATCGCGCGCCCCATACCTGTTATCATCACAATCAATTTTTTACTTTTACTTTCGGAAAGCGGCTGGTATTGACTTAGAGCATCCAGATGTGTTTATACTCGTATTCACAACAATGTGTATTTTTCTGTACAAACCAGATGTTTCTTCAGTGCTTGATTTTGTTAACAGTGCATTCAATACCAGCTGTTATTGTTTTTTATATTGTTCTGTAATTTGTAAAACTAACTGTTTGCTTAGGGAAATATTTTAGTTTCTTTTTTTAGTGCTTATTGGTAAACATTTTTTTGATGGTGTAAAGAATCCCTTGAATTAAAAGATTTCTCCTTCTAGTTTTCATATTGGAAGGAATTCTTAGGCTCGTTCTCTAGATATATCAGTAATAACTTACAAAGCTGTGCAACTTATAGGACTCCGCTGTGGACTTGTGCATTGAGAATGAGAAAGTTCGATGTATTTCACATTCTGTACTGGCTCCATTGGCTGCCAGTGGTAAGTGTCCTCACTGTAAACATTCCAATTTCTATAGCACATACATATGTAAAGGCTGCATACTTATTTTTCTCGAGTCAGGCAACCCTTTTATAGAATACAAAGCATGTCCTGCTATTTATTTGTTGAAGAGGTGGTATGGCAGACACCAATTATCTTACCTTCTGTGTTAGTTGTGTGCACCATGGCACATGCAAAGCCAAGTTAATAATCAAGAGTTAAAATAGTCATGTTAGAGTTTACGCTGCATTTGGAAACCAAAAGCATTATCACTTTTACTTATTGTAGAATCTTGTGCTAAAAAAATAGTAATTAATTTTGTAGTTTGTTTGGTAAATAAATTTATAGGAGAAAAGAATAAAGTGGAGTACGTGTAACACAAAACATGGTGATGGGTAGTTATTTCAAAAGCTAAATTGCTTAATAAGTCAAAAGCAAAAAAAAAATAAAAAAAATTGGGATACAAGTTTTAGTAAAAAAAATTAACAAGAGAGAAGTAGAAATATTGGTGAATCCAAATTAATTTATATGGTTATTGGCGATTATAAACAAATAAGGTTCTCTTGAGTGTCTTCCCAAACACCCCCTTAGATTGTTAAAAAGTTAAGGAACTAATTGGACTGATGAGATGCCAAATTGTAGGCATAAGGATATCACAGCTCTGGTGTTCAATGTCAAATCTGCACTGGGGCATTACTTGAGGGTTGCTCTCTGATACTCATTTTCATGAGTGTATCTTTAACTGGGCTAACATCTTTATTTTGGAATAGGTTGTCCGTGGAGCAGTGTTTGTTTTCATGTTTTTTTTTTTTACTTTGTTTGCTCCAGTTTGGGGATCCTCTTAGTCCCCAGCCGGCAATAGTATGTTTTTTTTTTTAAAATTTTTTTTTTTTAATCTTTAATTTATACTAGCCTGTGTGTTAATGATAAACAAAAAATAATAAAGTGATTGATAACTCATAATTCCACAAATAAAAATGTGATGATAAACTTTTCTATTTATATAGTAAGTTAACATGAACAGTTAAACTTTAAAAAAAATATCACACATCAAAATTGCACACATCGCTATGCTGTGTTATTAAAATTGATGACTAATCGGCGATTAATCTCCAATTAATTTCTTCTCGCTAGTAGAGCATTATGATTTTCGAATTAATCGTTTCAACAATCTCCTGCTCAAGTAATCGGCGATTTCTTCCATATTTTCCAATTAATTGCTTTCAAAATTCTCCGATTAATCGGTCTACTATAAATATTATAAATAAACGAGAGTAAATTAATGTTAATTTTTTTAATTTCGCCTTAACCTCATGAATACTCTAACCCATAGCGCAATAACAAATGTATGAGAAGGTTTAAGTGAAAGAAAAATCAATATATATATATATATATATATATATATAATCTAAGATGAGAGAAAAATGACCACATGAAAATAACATAAGCTAAAGAATATGGAAATGCACCTTCATCTAACATTGAATTTTTAATTTTGTTATAATTTGCCTTAAATTATGGTATGTGATGTTTGTTACTTCAATATACATTAATTAAAAAAATTTGTAGTAAACCTATTATAGAAAAATAGAGAAAATATGTGTATAAAATGTAAGTCGATAATTCCGATTAATTCAGATTGATCCTAATAAATCTCATATCGCTCCTGAACCGATTAACGATATAACTACATAGTCGCTATGAAGCACACGAAAGGCATAAGCATCCAAGTATTGGTGTAAGCCTATGTAAGTAAGCCTTGATGTAGTCCTTTGACGCATAGTTGTCAAAACGTTTTTCATATCGTATGTCAAGAAACCCAAATTTAAGTTACATATGTCGTAATATAACATAAATTGTAAGATATAGGAATATAAATGTTATGTTATTTAAGCATATAAAAGACCCAAATATGACATATTTAAGAAAATAGATCCAAAAAACACTTTATTATGTAATACTTGTCGAACATATACAATTAACTATAATATATCCAAAAGGACAAAAACATATATGACCCTAGGCTCCCACAAGGGCCAAAACATGTCCAATCTCCAATGCCCATTATATACAAAAAGTAACACAAAGGTACCTACAAATGGCCATTTATGGAACTTTCACGTGGAGGCTTTAAACCTTTGATCAAACACATGCATTAAGTGCTCGTTCGAAACTACCCACGAAGACTGATTGTGATTTCGAGTTGTGAGGAGTGAGATATGAGTATTTTCGTGATTTATCTACATGAAAGCTTTTTGTTGATTTTTTTCTCAAAAGCTCTCTTAGATAAGATGAATTGGTGTGTTATCAAGCTGAAGGGGTAGATAAGGGATCAGTCAAGGGTGAAAAGTGGAAAAAAGCAACAAAAAAAAAGAATTTTTTGAATTTACAAAATGGTATCCCACCGCCACCGGTACGCAGTACATGTGATGTACCGACCGGTACATCCGATAAATTGGTATATACTGGTCGGTACACCATGGACTGTGCAATATCGATATATAGGACCAGTATGTACCGGTTGGTAACTAGTATGGACCCGTATATACGATATTAATAACAATGCTTTGACGCGTTGCGACTAAGCCTCGCCTTAAGGTGTAGGCCTCACATGGTTTTTAGAACATTGGTTGCTTGAACAGTTATCTCCTTGTATAAAATAATTACTTTCGTTGCTAAATTTGTTAGAGCAGATGGCGATTTTAACAGTATCATCGTGTATGCTGTGTTAGTATCAGTACTTGTATCCATAGTTGGGACTAATAGCTGGTATTGGCCATGGCATTGGAGGTCAAGGAAAATGTGACATTTGATTCCTATTTGAAAGGAATATATTTTATGCATTATTGATATCTTGGAATAAAAGATCATATAGCTAAACCCGTCTTCCTTTTATATTTAAGCTATATTTTTGGTAATTTACACTTGTCATTGATGAATTACTCCTGCAGCTTCAAGAGGTGTGGCATGTGTCTTTGCTGCACGTAAACGTGCCTTAGTTTACATCTTGGAGGAAGATGAAGATGAAGTCTCTGATGTGGAATAATCCTTGGTTTAGCAGTGTAACTTGTTAGTTTCATGTGCCCATCTTCAAGGTATCATTTACTTTTTTAGTTCAAAAGAAAAATGAGAAAAGAAAAAAAAAGGAGAGTTGGAAACAAGATAATGTTTTTCTTCTTCTGAGTGGCATATTTGACTTAACAGGTGTAATCGGCTCCTACGAAGAGGTCACCCGCACTGCAAGATATAAAGATAAGAAGTCTACTGGTCAGTTTGCATGTTTGTAGTGAAAATATTTATTTTAAAACCGATCAAAGACATATTTGAAATGGTGGGCAACCTGACCAAATTTGTATCGAGCTCAAGGGATACCTTTCTACGGGCTGAAACCATTTCCTGCTCACTGTGCATGTACCAAACATCACAGTGCTCTCTGTTATTGAGGTGTGGCATATGTCGTCTAACTTATTGGAATGAGATGTCTTGAATATTATCATAGTTAATGATATTTATTTTATGCCTTTGAAATATTTTAGAAATGGAGCATTATGATAACTGTACTCTGTACAGAGATTTTATAGGATCGCATCAATGAAACAACTTACACCCTAAGGAAGAACTTTCATGAATGGCAGGATTATGGAAAACACAATGGGAATTAATCTGCTTTTCTTGTAATATAATTTCATCCCAGATACAGTTACAGAAAAAAACTGAATAAACTAAAATGAACCATCAGAAAAAGCTATATTTATTTGAGTTGGGTGACTTTTAATGAATTGATTAGAAAATTTGAACCGAACCATTAGATCACGGTGTTAGAGACAGCATTAAAAGCGTGAATATGAAGTTATAACTTTGGTACGAGTTACTTTAGGGTTCAGGGGATTTACTGGAAGTAGATTCAAAGTGGAAGGCTGGAAGTATAGGGATCAGAATTTTAACAAGAAGTTAAGAGATGATTTATTGGTAAGACCTTTTGGCATAGCTTAACGGTTGAAACTTTGCTTTGCAACTCCCAGATTTTGGTTTAATTCCTGGTTACCTCAAATAGTTGCAATTTTAATATAAAAAGTAAAATGGCTTGATGTCCAAATCCTACAGTCTTTTAGTCTATAATCCATGGATGAGTGGAGTAGCAAGATCTTCTCAGCTAGCACTGACAGTTGGGAAATGTTCTATTTTGTATTATGTTTGTAGCTTAGTTTTCCGTGCAGATTTTGTATCTACCAACCATTGCAGGATATCTCAGTGTCTCAGATGATGGACGCTGACACGGTCATAAGCATAGGACTTCTCAAAATCCCAGCTTCTTGCAGGTCCCAATGGTAGGTACCTTATACTTTTGCATCTTTTATTTGCTTCAAATGCGGCACCACGAATATAGAGTTTGTTCTCTTGGTTATTTCACTTTACGTCAGCTTGTCAAGACTGGTTTTATTACTTATTTGATAACTGCCTAACCTTAAATTTCACCACAAGATTGCATCCAAGATATTTTATTTGACTTCAATATTGAGCTACATGCTTCCTTTTTACTGTGTTCATATTTTGAGGAGAAGGTGGTTCAAAGATCCTCATTCTTGTCATAAGTTTAAGTAAGAGTGTAAGACTACCCCATAGCAATTTCTTGTCTTACCTTGTTATACAATGGAAGTAGATTTGCAGTCATGATACTGATCTGACCGCCTGATAGTAATTTTGCCTATAATTTACGACTTCAAATATTAGACATGGATTTTGTTTAGGATATTTGAAGAAAGCCTATGACATATCTTTAATAAAGCCTATATTATTCATGAATCACGACTTAAGCATTTCTAATTCTTATTATATTTTTCCCCAAAATATCTAAGCAATTGATTTGGGTGAAATGCACAAGTTACACGTGTGTTTGTTCCTGTTCCAAGAAATTTCTTTGAATAAACTTTTTTTTTGTGTGTGCGTGTTTGGTGTCGCCAGCTCATCTTAATGGGATAACAGATGGAAAGTCAAGGAATCGTCATTCTAGTGAGCAGTTAGCACAACGGATTGGAAAAAACAAAACAAGATCGGTGCATAAATGATTAGCAACCCCTACAATGCTAACCAAGAATACAATTGGGATGCTAATAACTGAAAAAACTCTAGCCCTTTTATAACGATAAACTCACAATAAACCCCCATGAGAAATTCAATTGAACATTTCCCGATCCTAACTTTTTCTCCCCATTGCTAACTGGTGCTAGTTTAGCAGGCAGACTTGTGGCAGATAGTATCACAAATCCAGGGTTCAACCCTGCCAAAGTCTTTTAATTGTTTTGGTTCCAATAAAAACATTGGTCACCTAAAAAAACCTTTTCTCCCCATTGCTAAAAGTTAATGTGATAGAATTAAACTGACAATAAACAAGAATTGAAAACAATGTAGGAATTGAAAGAAAATGATCTACATAAGACAGATAAACGAAATTAAAAATTTCCTTCAATCAATTGTCTAACCATGAACAACCTACGCCTTATTTACAATTAATTTAATATTGCTAGACTAATCTCTGATACTGCTTACATCAGTTTAGTTGTTGGGTCAGGTTTAAGTAAGCTCATAACCGAATAATTGGGATTATGGCTCTAATAGCATTTAGGGATAGATTGCTTGATTTGCAAGCTAGGTTTGGTATAAATAGGGCCTTAAGGCCATTGCTTGTAGTTGGTTTTGGATGAATGAAGGAACTCCAATGGAGATTATTTAGTTTTATTTATCTCGTGTAGAATTGTATACTTCATAGTTTAGGTTTCATTAAATATACGTACAATGACATGATCTTCTTGACCAAATCATGGCACCCCTAATGATTGGAGCGTAGTGTTGAAACCATAAACCTTGATAGGATCTCTTTTACGTCAACTGAGATCGCTGGAGTAACTGATGTTGGTATGTGCTGCTGCTGGGCAATCCAGTCCTGAAGAGTTAGGCGTAAAGTTTGGTCCTGGGTTAGATGGCAATCATGAAGATGGGTGAGGGGGCAATAGGAGTTACCTTGCTGGAACCATTTCATGATGTTTGGGTGGACGACAATGCGACTGGGTCCCTCATGAGATTCATTGAGAGCGGGTAGAGGAAGTGAATATGGATATTATTGACTGCGTGCTATGTTTCATTCAAGAGCCGATTACAATTTTTTTTTTCCTTTTGTTGGATGTGTATCTACGCAAATTAATGTAAGTGTCTTTAACACCTATAAAGAATGCATGCCTAACCCATCGGCCAATTTTTCAATTTTGAATTTTCCTTTGTCTGTGATTCCTACATGTACGAAGGAAATTTTTTTGAAGAGAGAAGGATGTTTGGTAGTGATGGTGAAGCCATCTTCTTTGTGATTACAGAATTGCTTTTGAAGCTGCCTTTAACAATTTAAGAATTGTTATTTTATCTGCTTTATTGATTGTTTGTGAGACAGGAATATAGTTTCCTTGAAGGTTTAAGGTGCTTTCGCTCTCTTCACCTCGGGACCCAACATTTGGTTGACCAAAATATTTAGTGTGTGGTATGCATGAACCTCAGCCTGGATGGCCTGAATCTAGGTCATGAGCGGTACATACTCAAGTCTCAGGTGGTATTACAAGGTATCAAAGGGTAAGGTTCAGGTGGTTCTGTAGCTGGAGGACTGTGGTAGTCTCCTTAGCCAAGTTAGAAAAAAAAAAAAAGAATTGAAGAAGAAGAAGAAGATCTAAAGAGAAAGGTTGTTCTGCACAATGTCAACAGAACTGTATATGCATTCCCATCCAGCACAGAGAATAAAGGTTATGTGAAAACTTTGGATATTGATAACACCAATGAGAAGATATGCCGGATTCCTACCTTTCGCAATGAAAATGACAAATATAAAGGTAACAAAGTTACTTTTAAGTTTCTAATTTGGGAAATTTTGTCAATTTGTTTGGTAATTTCATGATTAGTAACATGGTGCTCTAAAACTTTATCTTTATTGCGCGATTAGCTGATATGCATTGGATGATGACTTCTAGGGTGTACCATTCTTAACATTGTGCTTGAGTCCTCAAGTTGAGGTTTTACTCCATCATCTTTAAAAGAATTAGGAATATACTGAAAGAAACTTTTAGAAGCCCAAAATGGCTTACAAAAATTTGTGGATGAAGTTTCTGTTGCAACAACAAAAGTACATTCTCTGACTAGTACCTTCTGTAGAAACAAGACATGTATAAAAAAATAACACTGGCATTTGTTGGATTTTTCCATTAGTATGAACTCCTTGGGTCCCTCGACGACCATAAATACAGTGATGATCATAAATACATTGCTCTTGCATCCTTCAGCTGCTTTACCACATCTCTCATTGTTGGCCTCTTTCTTGGTTCCTTTTCAGTACACTGCAAGGCTATCAGAAGACAAGTTTTCATCTCTTGCATAATTTCTGGAACTGCAAACTCCACAAGGTCTGGATCCATGACATCGTTGATGACTCCAGTCCTGCTCCAAGTAGTGTGTACCCATCTTACTATGTTCATCCCATCAGGAAAAGAAGGATCCATGACCCGTTTTCTAGTTATTAGTTCGAATAGAACCACCCCATAGCTGTATACATCTGAAGCCTTGTTCTTCGTCATCGTAAATGCAATTTCTGTCAATGAACATAAGTTCATAAATGTCCAGCACCATACACATTTCTTACTAGACATATAATAGAGAAATTACTAGTAAATGCATACCTGGTGCGATGTATCCCACAGTGCCTATAACCGTGATTGTGTGTATGGAAGCAAGGGAGTGATCCATGAGCTTTGCAATGCCAAAATCGGAGATGTGAGGTTCCATATCTGAATCCAATAGTATGTTCTGCGGTTTTATGTCTTGGTGCACCACAGCGGGCTCACAGTCATCGTGAAGATAGGCAAGCCCTTCAGCAGTTCCGAGTGCTATCTTGTAACGCACATCCCATGTGATGGATGGGGCAGGACTTATCTCATGTAGAACATCATGAAGGCTACCGTTGGGCATGTATTTATACAAAATAAGTCCATAGTCTTTTTCAAAACAGAAGTCTATCAACCTCATTACATTCCGGTGCTTGATTGTGTTATGTGTCTGAATTTCTCTACGCATGCTCGTGTTTCCCCTATTATGGCCTGAAAATGCGATTTTCTTCACAGCACACGGACCAATGTTTTGAAATTCTGCCTTGTAGACTATTCCCTGGGCTCCTCTACCAATGATAAAATTCTCATTGAGGTTGTCAGTGGCCTCCATCACATCTTTCAATGACGGCAAATGACTTCTTGGAGGGAACTCTGTTAAGAAACGTTCAGAACAGTGTTTTTGTCTTTGTTCCATCCACACCCTCACAGAGCAGTAGCATGCAATTATACATGATATGGAGAAAAGAAGAAGTCCTATAGCTATCATCATTTTCACTCTACTAAGCCTTCTACTTGTTTGAGTTCCACAAAAGCTGAACCTCGAGTGACCTTCGAAAGCTGAACCACCCAGCTTACAAGGGATTTGAAGATCGGGGTTACCCAAGAATGAAGATGGGGATTTCAGAAACTTCAGCAACTCATCTGGCACTGAACCGTTGAATAAATTATATGAAATATTCAACTGGAGTAGCGAATGCATTGCTAGTCCAAGTCCGCGAAGAGGTGTTAAAGTTCCCGTCAGATTGTTGTAAGATATATCCAAGTTCTGTAACCTACTCAGGGCACTCAACTCACTCGGTATTTCGCCGGTAAGTCTATTACCGCTAAGATTTAAAGTGTATTCTAGGTTCTTCATTTTCCCAAGTGATGGTGGGATTTTGCCTCCAAGTGAATTCCCTCCAAGGTGTAGCTCCAGAAGCAATTCGAGATCTGCCAAGAAATCCGGGATTCCTCCGCTGAACTGATTTTCTCCCAGTAACAAGGTGTTCAATTGTGTTAAGGTTTTTAAACTGGATGGGATTGAACCGTTGAATGAGTTGAACCCTACATCCAGAGAAAAAAGCTTTTTACACTTTGAGAGTTCAGGCTGGAGTGGACCCTGCAGACAGTTATGAGAGAGATCCAGTTTCTGCAACTCAGTTAGGTGTCCTAGTTCTTGAGGTATGCTCCCTGTAAGCTGATTCATCGATAAGTTGATTGAAGTAAGATTGGTACAGTTTCCCAAACTTGATGGAATGGTCCCATTGACATTGTTTCTGCTAAGGTCCAGAAATAACAGGTTATGATTTTCAACGAATTGAGGGATTGGGCCAATGAGATTGTTCTGTTTCAGTATCAACCTTTTCAAAGCTGAACAACTACCAACATCTGAAGGTATGGTACCTAGAAGTTGATTTTGTCCCATATGCAAAACCTTGAGTTGATTGTGAAAGCAGAGTTTTGGCGGGATATTGCTAGAAAAGTTATTGCTGGTGAAGTCTATATGCTCTAAGCTGCTCTTGATTCCTAAGGTCTGAGGGATGACTCCGGAGAAACTGTTATTATAGAGGGAAAGGTTTCTAAGCTGACGGAGCTCAGTCAGCTCAATGGGGATCCCACCATGTAATCTGTTTGAACTGACATCCAAGTAAACTAGGCGCTCAAGATTCTTCAAACTAGTGGGCAATGAGCCCACCAAATTGTTGTCATTTAGATGAAGTTCTTCGAGTTTTCTGCAGTTTCCAATTATGTAAGGAATAGTTCCTGAGAACTGATTATGGTTCAACCACAGGGATATAATCTCATTCATGTTTCCCACACTGGACGGAATGGAACCACTAAAGTTGTTCGAACCTAGAGAAAGAAATTTCAAATGTGGAAAATCAAACAAGAATTTTGGTACACCCCCACCCAGGTAATTCATTTTTACAGCAAACAGCCTCAGATGAATCAAGTTCTTCAGGTTCTCTGGTATTTCTCCAGTCAGACTATTTGTGGACAAATCCAAGTGTTTGAGCTGACAACAATTGCCCAAGGCTGATGGGATCCTACCCGAAAAACTGTTCATACTGAGATCAAGTTTCTTTAGGAACTTTAGCTCCCCAATCTCCTGTCCTAGTTCACCTGAAATCCCATAATTGGAAATGTTCAGTGACACTACTCTATGTCTGTGGTCACACCGGATTCCTCGCCAATGACATGGCGTTGAATCTGATGAGTTCCAGCTAAATTGGAGTACGGTAGTTCTGCTCAGGAATGATATTAAACGCTTCCCCTCATAGTTTAAACCAGAAACAATATGGAAGTATAGAAAAAACATGAATAGAGTTCTCATTCTAAACGCAGAGGGAATGTAAGAAACTTTGGGATCGGGGAGCTTACCTTGAGAAGAAAAGAACTTTTTGTGACACTGTTTTGAGAGTATCTTTCTTAAGCTCCAACACGATATTTGCTTAACAATATGAATTGGAGAGAAGGAAAATAATTTTTTGTGTAAGAGAATGTCTGATTAGAAAGTTTAATATACATAACATGCTTACTAGAACTTTCATCCTGATTACCTTGCTGTTTCTTATTTCCTTTTCCACTCGGTGCACAGGGTGAGATGTTAACATTTCCAAAATGACAAAGAAAAAGCATGGTTTCTTCTTATTTTCATTTTTTTAAGTCAGACTTGCTCCTTGGCTATACGTTAAAGTCTTTCTTTCTGAGTTTTCCAAATTTTAATATGCTGCAAAGCATGGTTTAAAGAATTGGGATATATCTGATTTATTTATTTTTATTTTTCAAAAATTTTCAGGTAAGCATGGTTTAAAGTATTGGGTTTGCAGACAGAGTTTAGCATCCAAGTGCTGGCATGTTTGAATTACCTCACCCTTAGTGAGCTGAGTTCTAGCTCTTTCAAAAAGCACGGGCCTTTCACTACACCAAATTGATATTTTTGTAACAATCCTCAAAACAATATTATTTTTGAAGTGTAACAATTCACCTAACAATTTTACACATTTTCACAAACAAAATGATACAATAATTGTATCACCATGAAGAGTATGGTTATAAAAGTGATACTATTCATGGTGATCCAACTTATTGTATCATTTTTTTGTGTTACTGTTTTTCATTTTTTTTAACTAAATTTAGTTTTGACTTGAAATTGTTTGATGAATTGTAACATCTCAAAAGTGATACTGTTTTTAGAATTATTACAAAAATGCCAATTTGATGTAGTGTTTCGATATTGCATGCGGTCAGTTCCCATGTGCTCCTTATAAAATGGCACATAGGCTGTTGTCAGCCATTGATAAAGTGACAGCGAGTTCATAATTTTGTCAATGCTCTTATAGATAATCCACACTTCCTTTCATTTCTTGATTTCTCATAAGAATAATGATATGATGACATACAGATTGAAGTAAGTTTTCCCAAGTCAAATCATAACTACTCAATCACGGACCAGTTGCATGGAAGGTTCCATTCATTTCAGTAGGTAATAGTTTTTTTGCTTTGTCCAAAGAAAACAAAATAAGATAAGCTACTGCGGCATAATCAATTAACTTCTTCTGAGAATTATTTGATTGTTTACATATTTTCCATGACAGTGAGAGCCTGACCTGCAAAGCAACGTCAACCATGTATTGACTTATGCAATCTACACCTTGTTTTGTAATATTTTTTTTGATAACCCATATCGTAATTTGTTTATTTAGTTATTTCCATTGCGTTTTTGTCATTCTTAATTGCGTTTACGGTATCTTTCTTTGGATTTAATTATCTGAACTATCATGCAGAATAGTTAGCCATGCATCCTACTGAAGAACCAACCATGTAGGATGCCAATAGAGAAATTGGTAAATCAAACTTTGCATGAGGATGACAAAAAGAAACGTCCTTGAGATACTAACAAAAGGTTGATTTTATTCCAGGTTTGAAATATTTAGTGAATTACAAAACCAGAGGTTTGGTAGGATTTCGTGATAAAACTATTGATGGTGAATTTAAATGCTTTAAGCTGCTGTTGATTCTGAAGGTTTGAGGGATGACACTGAAAAAGCTTTTGTTAGAAAGGGAAAGGTTTGTCAGCTGATGCAGCTCATCCATCTCCATAAGGATCCTGCTTATGGGGGAGTCTATTCATGATAGCACTAAGGAATAAATTGAAATAAACGAACTGAAGCAATAATCGAAATAAATGAACAAGAATCAAAATATAGCTATGATAAAAGCTACTTGAAAACAAATAAAAAATAACTATTCTTTCAATCATCAACCCTGAACACTGAACAATCCCTTGCCTTATTTATAATATCTATAGCTTCTTTAGCAAACTAACTAACCAAATCCTAATTGCCTAATAATGTTGTAACTACTATTTTGGTTTTATTTAATAGACTCAATTATTCTTAATATTAATATTGCTAAACCAACTCCATAATATTACTTACATCAACCTAACCGGATTGAAGAAGCTCGTCATCGAGCTTGAAGTCGAAGAACTCCGATGAACACAAGGCGAAGTGCACGAGAAGTAATCAACCACGAACTTGCCACGATACACACTTGCTAAAAACAGAGGACCCAAACTCAGAAATGGAGCAAGGTGATTCAAACAACCGAAAGTTGCAATAAACCTACTGAGAAGACTCTTGTGCATAAGCTCGTGCCACAAAGCATTTCCAAAATGGGTCGATATAACCATCATCACTCAATGTGACTGTTGTTGTAGGAACATCATCTGTTTGTTAAAAAATGGGAAAAAAGTTTCAGAAGTCAAATGACCCACATTTCACAAATAGAGTGTGTGAGGGTGCACTTAGCTTCCTCAAAAAGCTAGAGGAACTCTGACAAACAGTATGGCTCATCCGTTTCTTTGTGCACCTCTTTTCAAGCTCATCTTCTTCCCATTTTTGTTTTATTTTGAAGCGCTATAATCCCATCATCAATCATTTGATACTATGCTTGTGCTTGTTCTCTCAATTTTCTGTCAAACTGCTCCATGTATGTTTCAACTTGTATCACAGTGAAGGTGGTAGTGTGTAGATATAGAGATGGAAAAAGGCGAGATTGAAGGACATACTCATCATTTTGTTTAGGAGATCGGAAAAAGGTGATAAAGCTCAGATTGATAACGTAGATAAGTTCTTGAACGAGGTTGCTAGTCTCCAAAACTATGATGAGGAAAGTGTCATTGTAAACCAACAAGTACAAAATGAAGAACAATTGGGAGATGAAGACAAAATTGTTGATATTCGTGAGGTACAAAACGAAAAGCTGTTGGAAGACCAGGAAGGTGATACTGAACCATATGAATAACAGATTGGCTAGGAGATCGTGCAAGGTGATAAAGCTCTACATCAGACCTTGAACGAAACCGTTCATGAGACAAGAATGGACATAGAGTATGATTAGTCATTGAATGAGGTTTTCCATGAGCCAAATACGAGTACATGGGTGCAAGAGGCTTTTCGGGATAGAAAGGAGATGAGGATAATGAAAAAAAATCACTCCAACAGTTTTGAAGCAATGAATGCATGTAGTGATGATATAACGGAGCTAGCGAAACTTAAGAGTTTTATGATATTGGAAATCAGATTGTTGGACGCAAAGAATACGAGCATCTCAAGGCTCTGATAGAAGTTGAAGTAAATTATGTATCAAGCCCTCGTCGATCCACTAGACGTAGAAAATGTAACAAAATGTACACGGAGTATACTCCAAAACAAAGAAAGATTTACTTACTAATGTTAGTGATTCATGAAATGCGTAAAACCTTATAGTGGCGTCTCTCCCCTATGGAGAAGTGTTGTACTTGAATTCTTATTATTAATATAAAGATTAAAGGGTCCTTAAAACCCTTCTTGCTTAAAAAAAAAAAAAAAAGACCTATATGAAGTGGGAGAGAATGAAAATGTCTTGTTAAGAGAAAGTTTGATTAGAAAGATTTTATGGATGTAGAAAGATGTTTCCTGGAACTTTCATTCTGATTACCCAGCAGTTTCTTCTTTTTTTTCCTTTCTATAGTGCACTTTAATGAAAGGAGTGCCGGTTCAGCTATAATATTCAATCAAAAGGGCTCCGTCACTCAATAGAGACGTTCGAAGGAGTCTCCCCAGGGGCCGCCCTGGAGCCCACCTCCCCATTGCATCCATTACAAAGTCAAAAAGAAAAAGCAAAGGGGCCATAAATCAGATTCAGAGTAGGCCTTTCAAAGTTTTATCGATTTGTAATATAGTGTAAAGCATGGTGTAAAATATTGACATATATCTTATTGAAAAAAAAAATTGGGTGAAAATTTTGGGATATCTCCTTGCACCATGGACCAAAAGTATTCATTAAAACTTTTTTGTTATATCTTAAAATTTTTTAAAAGGCAGCGCAGGTGCCTGCCCTGCTTCCATGAAACAATAGGTGTCCATCGAACTATCAACACCCTACCCCATATGCCTCCGGCTAGGTTCAAACTCGTGACGTACGATTTCATCCGCCACACTTTTACCAAATCAGCTGGTACACCTTTGACAACTATCAATCAGTCAACACACCCTTTTGAGCGCATTGGCTGTTTTTAACCTTTGGTAGCTTGTTACATTTATAAATCTAATGTTCCCTGAATTGGTTATTTTTCATAGAAATGATGATGACTTACACATTGAGGTAAGTTGTCCCAGGCCTTGCACAAGATCATAAAACTACACCAATGACATGACAGCTCAACGGTTAGAGCTTGGCGGATGGTACCACTAGGTTATGAGTTCAAACCTAGCTTGCGGCATCCTTAGTGGGTTCTGAAATCCTATAAAGACCCTGCTTGCCTTTCAAAAAAAAAAAAAAAAATCATAGAACTACTCAATTATCAGTTGCATGGAATGTTCCACTCATTTCAAAAGGTCGTTCCATTTTCTTTTGCTTTGTCCAAAGGAAAACCAAACAAGATACCTACTTCTCTACCGTGGCATAAAGATTTAACTTCTCAGATTCAGTTGATTGCTTACATATTTTTCCATGACAGTGAGAGCACGAGCTGCAAAGCAACTTCAACCATTTAGTGAGGTTTGCAGTCTATATCTTGTTTTGTAACCCACAACGTAAGTTGGTTATTTCATTATTTCTATTTTTGTTTTGTTGTCCTTAATTGCGTTTACAGTATCTTTCTACAGATTTAAGTTTGATCCATTAGTTATCTTTAGCTGTATAAATTTACAGTATCTTCTTGCGCATTTAATTATCTGAACTTTCACGCAGAATTGTTTGCCTTCCAACGGAAGAACCAATGGTGTTTTTGTTCATCAAACTTCTGGTATCTCTGATTAACTCTGTTAGATTTCTTATACCATCCATAAAATACATCATACTAGTCTTCATAATCTTCCTAGTTTAATCTCCTGTAGGGGAAGAAGCAGGGGAAAACCAAGTTTTGTCCAAAACTAAGTTTGAGGTTGGCTTGTTCCTCTGAAGTCCTCTCATACATCCAATTTGCTCTTCCATTTTATCTGCTCTGTTCTTACCTTCAGTTTCTTCTTCTTCACACACACAGATAGTGTCCTCACGTAACTACGCATATCAGTGTATGATTCTCTCAACTCATAATATCAACTTATGATACTTCACGCTTTTTGTTTTACTAGACTTGCATAACGTATGTCGATAACTGCAGATGTACTGTACCATTTGTATTTTGTTTACAGCACCTCAAGTATACAATAATGAGGAAAGATGTACAACCAACACTGCTATGTAGTCCATGAACGATATATTGGTAATGATTATCAAAAGTAGCATGCATGAACATTCCTCTGATTAGCAACGAGAATCTAATTGAAGTTGCAAAATAGAGTAAAAGAGAAAAGCAACAATTTTAAGATAATACTAATAATTATTGATCAACTAAATCGTTCAATCCATCGAAGTTCTTTCGTGATAGCAATCATGGTCGGTCCTGATAGATCCTCCCTTTCTGTACATTTGATTCCAACCTCTGCAAAGGTTAGTAGTTTTTGTTTATTTACTTCTTTACCCCAAATGCTGCTCTCTAGAATCTCAACAAGACAATTATTTTCAATAAAGCGATCTACAATAATATGTTACTGGAACTTGACGACCAGCTGCACTAAATCCCAAGCCTTTTGCCTTGTCAGAAGTTCAAGCAAGAGCATTCCAAAGCTCAATATGTTTGTCTTTTCTGTTATTCGACATGAAGCAAGGTACTCCGGGGCTATGAACCCAAGAGTCCCTTTCACCTCATCTACCACATGCATTTCACTGTGGATATTGAAACGGAAAAGTCAGATAGTTTCGCTACATAGTTTTCATCTAAGAAAATGTCACTAGATTATATGTCTCGGTGGATGAGGGGAGTGGTATGGGCAGCATGAATATAAGAAATCGCAGTTGCAATCTCTGTTGCTATCCTTAACCTGATGTCCAATGGTAGTGTTGGTGCTGAAAATATTATCAGACAAAACTCCATTAGATTCGGCGGACTCATAAACCAGTATAGGAACTTCGGCTTTTAGACAACATCCCACCAGCTTCAAAATGTTCTTATGGTTTTGTGGCAGCATTACGACTTTGTTTATGCTCTCTTCAATCAATCTTTGGTTATTCCATTTCTTAATAGTGGTAATGTAACTATCAAATGTTCCTTTGTAAAACTGACACGACGCTTTATTTTCTTATGGAATAGAGAGCGAATCTATGGAAACTGATCTAGAGTCCGAACTCATAAACTGAATAGTGTCTAAATCATCTAATAGACACAGTATTATTTGTAGACCCACAAACTCAAAGTCTTTTAACATCTTAGGAAATAGAGATTAAACTTCTCTACTTGTGCCTTCAGATATAAACTTATGCCTTCAGATGTAAATATGATGGATGTTCTCTCTGTCTTGATTTCTTAAATCAAAACAACTTGGTGTCAAGATCAAAAAAGTGTTTTAGGTATTTTTTTTTTGGTCCACTCTTGCATGGCAGTGGCATGCAAGAATATATAATACACAGAAAAAAAAAAAGAATAAAAAAAAAAAAAAAAGAGAAGGGAAAAGAAAAGTTCTATAGCCATCATCATTATCCCTCCAATAACCCTTTTACTTGGTTGAGTTCCACAAAATCTAAACCTCAAGTGACCTTCCAAAGCTGAACCTCAGCTTACAAAGGATTAGAAGTTCAGGGTTGCTCATAAATGACAGATATTTCAGAAACCTCAGCAATTTGGCATTGAACCGTTGAAGAAATTATAGGAAATGTTCAATTGAGTAGCAAATGCACTGCCAGTCCATGTCTGCTAATAGGTGTCAAATTTCACATCAGATTGTTGTAAGATATATCCAAGTTCTGTAACCTACTCAGGGAACTCAACTCACTGGGTATTTCGCTGTCTGGGTATTTCGCCGTTAAGTTGACTACCACTAAGATTTTTAGTGTATTCTGGGTTCTTCAATTTCCCAAGAGATGGTATTTCTTCAATTGTTTTCTAGTATTTCTCCACTGACTATTTGTGGACATTATTGCCCATGTCTGATGGGATCATACTTGACAAACTATTCATGCTGAGATCAATTTTCTTAAGGAATAGTGTTGGGTCAGTCGAGTTCCAGCTCAGTTGGATAGACTTAGGTATGGTAGTTCTGTTTAAGAGTGAAACTATAACCTCTCCCTCATAATTCAAACCAGAAACAATATGTAAGTACCAAAAAAAAAAAAAAACATGAATAGAGTTCCAATTCAAAATGCAGTCACAATGTAAGAAACTTTGAAGCAAAGAAATCTGACTAACCCTGTTCGATAATACTTTTATGTTGTAGAGAAGGAAAATAATTCTTTGCATAAGAGAATGTCTAATTTTATGAATTTACAAAACATGTTACCTAGAATTTTCATCCTGTTTTTCTGAAAGCCCGTGCAGGTATCAGCTCAGCTCTCATGCATTAATAGGTGTCCATTGAAAAACTAAGCAGTCAATACGCCCTTCCAAAAATGGCGTATGTAGATAATAACCATTTATAGCTGGTTGATAAAGTTATAAATCAGCTAATATTCCCGGAATTGGTTGATTCATCCTAAAAACAATGATGACTTACACGTTGAGGTAAGTCGTCCCAGGTCTTATACAAAATTATAAACTACTCAATGAGTTAAGAAGAAAATAAAGTGAAGAAAATGACTGATACTGCATGGAAGGCTCATTTCAAAAGGTAGTTTCATTTTCTTTTGCTTTGTCCAAAAGAAAACCAAACAAGATAGGTACCCTAATGCAGCATAAACATTTAACTTCTCCGAATTATTTGGTTGTTTACATATTTTTCCATGACAGTGAGAGCCTGAGCTACAAAGCAACTTCAACCATGTAGGTATATTGTATTCTATATCTTGTTTTGTAATATTTTCAACAAGCCAGTAATCTGTTTTATTTATTTATTTCCATTTGTGTTTTGTTATCTTTTACTGCATTTACAGTATCTTTCTATGGAATTAAGATTGATCCATTCGTTATCTTTAGCTGTGTTTTACAATATCTTTCTACGTATCTAAATATTATTGGATATCTGAACCATCGTGCAGAATAGCTAACCACCCAACAGAAGAACCAACTATGAGTCTATTTATCAACTTCTGGTATCTCTAACTCTGCAAGTTTTTTACTTATTTATATTATACCTCCCATAAAATGCACCATAGTACTCCTTATGGTTTAATCCCCTGTAGGGATCTGAGCCAGGGAAACCAAGTAACTCTGTTACGCAGTCCAGAACAATATATTGCTAATCATTTTGGAGAATAGTGTGATAATGAAAATACAGATTAAAAGGCAAAAACTACAGTTCAAAGATACTACATACCTAATTTCTTTCGAGCAATCAATGATCAGCTAAATTTCACAATCCGTCGAAGTTCTTTTGTGACAGTGATCATGGTCGGTCTTAGCATTGCCTCCTCTTCTGTACATTTGATGGCAAGCTCTGCAAAGGCTTGTAGTTGTTGTTTCTTCACTTCTTCATCTCCCCAAATGCTACGGTCTACAATCTCAATGAGACGATTATTTTCGATGAATGATCTAAAATAATACGTCAATAAAACTTGAACTTCCTCTGCCAACCTCGCTAAATCCCAAGGTGTTTTCCCTGTCAGAAGCTCAAGCAAGAGCATTCCAAAGCTAAATACGTCTGCTTTCTCAGTTATTCGACCTGAAGCAATGTACTCTGGGGCTATAAATCCCATAGTCCCCTTTACTGCGTCCACCACATGCGTTTCACCCAATGGAATGGATATGGAAAACGAAAAGTCTGATAGTTTCGCCACATAGTTTTCATCTAAGAAAATGTTACTAGACTTGATATCTCTATGGATAATGGGATTAGAATGGGCAGTGTGAATATATGAAACAGCATTCGCAATCTCAGTTGCAATCCTTAACCTGATATCCCATGGCAGCGTTGAGTCACTGAAAATATTATCAAACAGATCTCCATTAGACGCAGATTCATAAACCAATATAGGAACTTCAGTCTCTAAACAACATCCCAGCAGCTTCAGAACGTTCTTATGGTTGATTTGTGACAGCATTACGACTTCATTTATGCTCCGTTCAGTCAACTTTTTGTTCCATTTCTTTACAGTGATAATGTATCCATCAAACATTCCCTTGTAAAATGAATAGTCTTCATTTTTACGAAGAATTTGGGTAAAGGAATAGTTGTTGGTTGCTTTCAAGAGTTCTTGAGATGAGAAATTTCTTATGGGGTTCGATTTTCCATCACAAGAGACTATTAGTCCTTCTAACAACCATGCTCCATTCTCTATGAAAAATTCCTTCTTTGGTTGTGTTTCCTTTGGTGCTTTTGATCTTGACCACATTCTTCTACTACTTCTTGACCCTGTTTTCTCCAATAAATTTTATACAAACTGTACATTACAATTCACAAATTTAGAATCAAAACATATACAACATTTTATAAGATAAAAGTCTGAGATAGCCTGCATTACGGTAAACTCCTTAGTCCATAAGAAATTCACTTCAGGCTGATTTGATGCTTGTTTTCTTTTCCTATAGAGTTTAGATGAATCGTCTACACCATTACACCCAAGTGTAGATGATTCTGACTCAGAGCCTGATCCGGAAGCATTGATTTATGCCCGGGAGGGTGGTCCGCACGTGATCAGACCAACTCTACCCCTTTCCAACTCTAAGACCAGGCTCCGTAAATGCTCTGTACAAATACTCAAATAGTGCTAAACTACCTTATGATCTAAACTTGATTTCTTCAATCAGAAAGTTCAGAACAAACATGGTATGTAGAACATTAAGGGATGGGCCCAAACCAATGGGCCAGTGGGCCTACATAACTCTGGGAAGAGATTCTGACTGTCGATCCAAATCAAGATCTTATCTCAGTGAAAGACAAGGGAACATAAAAACTGAAATGATACCCAATTCATAAACATAAGTATATAAAATGAAAATGAATCAATAGACTGTCTAATTACCTTATGAGTTCTTGAAATCCACCTTCAGTAGTCCACCTGAGAGAGAATTATGGAGAAGAAATGAAGCAGATAATGGGGTTTCTGGAAAAAGAGGGATGGAGAGATGAGATAGAGTCATCAAGAATCACTGGTCTTTTAATCATTGTCGACCTTGTACACCAAGTGGGGCGTCATTTTCAGTATTTTAATTATTTATTTTAATAGTAGTTTTTAATATGACTTTTCTGAAAGTGATATGCCTATGTTTAGGAGATCAATCTTCTTCCCAAATTCCATCGACCATGAAGCCTACGAATGAATCAATAAGATTATAAAGTTGACAATGGTAGCCTGATTGGATGGTTAAGATTGTGCGGGTATAATCCTCAGGAATTGTGGTTTGATCGATAAGAGGAGTTATCAAGATGAAACTAGAAATTAGAAAATTTTCTACTCCGAACCAAGGATTGTGATTTTGCGAAATTTCTATTTTTTTTAAGGTTTCAAAATTTAAAGTGCGTTTTTTTTTTTTTTAATTTGACGAGTTCTTTTGAAACATTTCATTTTTTTCTTCTTAAATTTCGACATTTTCTTCTTAAATTTCGACATTTTCGTGTAAAACCCAAAAGATTATGAGCAAATTACATTTTTTCGATCATAAATTTTTGTAGATTTTGATATTTTGTGTAAAACCCAAAATGTTTTAAGCAAATTACATTTACAGGGATACTTAAGTATTTAGGCTTCCTTTTATGTATTTATTAGGTTAATTTACTTGTTTACATATTTATATATGTTTGAGATAGACTCGAAATATTTATTGTTTTGTATATACAACAAAATATCAAATAAAATTAGGAGACCAAAATTACTTCGAAAAACAAAATCGTAATCCTTGCTCCGGACTGGTGATTTAAGTGCAACTATAACAAGTATATTGTATATCTCAAATTGAATATTGTATAACAATTTAAGCAAAATTATGGTCAAATCATGAACAATTTAACAAAGGCCAACAAGCCTAAAAACTGGAATACATGATAAATTGCAAAATAATTAAGATAAGTATGTAAGCTTAATCTGAAAAAAATTTGAAATGTGCGAACATACTAAAATCTTAATGACAAGTTTATAGAAAAATGGGGCATGGGGAGAGAGGCGATTTATAGACCAATCCAACCCCTAAATTTTATGAGTTATCATTTTTTTTATTGAGTTATATAGTTTGTTATCTTAAATTTTAATTATATACTTTTATAGGTTTTATTTTATAACGTTGTTTTTTGTTTGGATTTCATAATACTTGTGAACAAACAAGTCTGTACTAACTATAATATTTTTTTCTTCTTTTTCATGCATTCATATCAATGCATAAAAATATCTTATTAAAAATAAAATTCAGGGATGGTAACTGATGATACATCAAAATAAATCGTCATCACAGCCATCAAGGGCGGATCTAAGATTGCAGACAAAGAAGGGCAAAATAAATAAATAAATCATAGATAATTTAATTCTTAAAATAAATAGACAGATATGATTAAAACATAGTTTTAAAAGTAGTATAAGAGAAACATACTTGAGTCGATGTAGATGGATAGTAGATTTAGGTAGAAGCTATCTGCGGGTTCTCATGTTCTGGTAATGCTGCATAATCGCCTCATCATTGATGTCATTAAATATATCTTTCTTAATATATGTAATCAAACTATCTGTCATCCATTGATTTCCCATGCGATTACGTAATCGATTCTTGACAATCTTCATAGCAGAAAAACTCTCTCGACACTGACATTTGCAATTGGTAATATTAAGGCTAAAATAATAAGTCTATAGATCAAAGGATACAAAATATCATTTTTTGTCCTTACCATCTTCTTAGCAAGATTGTTTATTCACAACGGTTCGAAGATGTTGTTGTTGATTCATTAAAGCTTCACAATTACTCCAAGCTTGATTGTGAGCATTATTAGACCCTCCAACATGTGTTTGTAACTTTTTTTTTTTTTTTTTTTTTTTTCCATTTGGCAAATCCTTCAATGACAAAAGCATCACAACTACCCACATGCTCTTTACTCTTAGATCTAAAAAGGTAACAACACAAGCAGTATGCAACCTTTTTTTTCTATGCTATACTTTAACCATGTAGGAAATTCATCAAACCAAGAAGGATTGAAACGCCATAAGACTTTTCCTTGCAAACTTTGCTTAAAATTACGTGCCCGAGGTTGCCAATGACCTTTTTGCAAGTATGTTCTTCGAATTTCATCCCTTATGTTGAGATGATACTCCTTGATTGACTTACGTAATCCATGATCTGCTAGAAGAGTTTCTGGATCAAACTCAAGCTCAATACAACTCTTTTTAGAACTAAAAAACTCTTTATCAGACCTATCAACAGCCTGAGTAGTAGAACTAGAACCCATATCATATATTCTTTTAAAGTATATATCCATCACTCATAAGCACAAGTGCACAACTATTCAACTACCAACTTTTTCAAAACCTGAACAAATAAATCAATTAAATAAAAAATTAGAGTTGAAGCTCTCTTGCATAGATGATAAATAAGATCAGAAGCTAGCCTAAACAAATATAAAATTCCCCACCAAAGCTTAAACAAATATGGATTACCCCACCCTAAAGCTTAAACAACTAAATAAATACCCACCAACCTAAACATCAAGGTGATTAGGTGAATAGAATAAAGCAAATGAATACTTTACTACTTCAGGATTCCAAGAAAAGAGATATTCTAAGCAACAAAACACATATTCTAAGCATCATTGTGCAAAGATATCTCAATTCATATCAAAATTCTCAAAAGGAACAGGGAATAATTATTTAAAATTTCCAATTTTTTCATCTAAAAATTCCCAAAAAGGGGTTAGCCGAGTTTGGATCGCCAAAGAGCAGGGGCGGAATGAAACAAGAACATCAAACAAATGCAAGACGGAGATCAGGAGATAGAGACAAAATCAACAAGACGCAAGACTAGGGCATAAAATCAACAAGACGCAAGACCAAAGCATAAAATCAACAAGATGGAGATGGAGAAACAAAAACATCAAACAAACTCACATGTTTCGCAAGACAGAGATGGAAAAGAACTGAAGAAGATATCGGAAGACTCAAGAAGCAAGACGCAAACGCAAGAGGCTCAGTTTCTTTTGTGATTTGGGATCTGTGATGTTTTTTTTATAAGAGATGGCAATATGAAATTTCAAGGGGGGCAATATAAATTTTCAATGAGGGGCAATAGTAAAATTCTAACTACTTTAATGGATTTTTTACAAAACCTATGGGGGTCAATTGACCCCCTTATCCAAGCAGTGGATCAGCCCCTGACAACCATACACGTGGCAGAAAACATCCATCACGAGGATCAAGTACCCCACCTACTGGGCTAGCTCATAAAATTCAAGAAGGCAAAACTAATCATAAAAGCCCAAACAGGGTCTGTCAGAAGAAGTCATTAAGGACCAAATTCGGGCTCGCACGAGTTCTCTCATAAAGAAGAGAAACGTTACATAAGAAAAGAGTCGTGGAGGGAATTACGCCTCCATGGATACATCTTCATAAAAGAGGAGACTGTTACGAGAAACGTCTCCTTCCGTTGCGCCTCACATGCTTAAGTCACACAGAACATTAACCGCGACCATTATATAAGGTAAAAGGAACAATCGAGCAAGGAATGCAACTTTAACTAAGTTGCTGACTTAAGCATCGGAGTGCCTTCGCCCACCAAAAATGCAGTCGTTCGCAGTCTAACATTTGTTTCGCAAGTCATATCTGCAAGAGGACGCAATTTGGATGCATCGGTTTGGTGTCGTCCGTGGGGAACGAAACCACTGAACAAACGATATTCATGCAAACTTTATACTATACAACAATGGCACAATTTTTTTTTTTGAAAAGAAGATCCACTGTGACAAAGCTCACCAAAATCTGATCAACGATCGACGGGCTGTCAGAATAGATGGAATACTCTAAAGATCCTCAACCCAGCGACAGTCATAGCAACCCTCCTACTGGCAACACTATATTGTCAGCAACTCGCGATCAAGACCTAGCAATGACTACCGAGTCAATTGTTCCCAACAATCAAGATCCACAACATGCAATAGCTCAAACAACCCAGACATTCAGCAATGTTGTTTCTGACCCTCGGGTAGATATGCTTATGACCCAGATGAACCACATGATGGGGATGCTGAAAAAGCTCACTCAAGAGCGCATTCAGTCAGTCGACCCTATCCAAGCACCGCCCTTATAAATCTCTACCAACAAAACCCGAGAAAGCAACAAGGATCCTGCAGAATCTCAACAGGGAAATCTCAAAAGCAATAAACTTCCCCAAGGTAAGACTCCACAAAGTGACGGAACGCCTGCTGAAATCTCGTTTAGGATCGGAGTCACGGATCCCAATATATTGTACGAGCTAGCCAAGCCGCCATTCTCTGACGCCCTCATGATAATTCCCATGCCAAATATGTTCACTCCAACAAAGTTTGAGGCATATAATGGCACCATAGTTCCAACTGATCATTTGCAACATTTTCACCACATAATGGCGTTAAAGGAGACTACAGAGTCAATCTTATGCAGAACATTTCCAACTAGTCTTAGCGATGAACTGGTTCAACAACTTACTACCGAGGTCAATAGACTCCTACCAGGCACTAGCTACCTCCTTTGTCATAAGATTCATAGGAAGTCGGCAAATGAGGAAAGGAACACAATACCTCATTCACATAAAAAAAGCCTGAGGAGACAATAAGGGAATACGTCAGTCGTTTCACTAATGAGCTGACAATGATCGATGGATGCAGCGATGACACGACCACTGCTAGGCTGAAAATATGACTTTTTTATGCTCTCAACCGAAACCCCAAAAAACATGACGATCCTATTGAAAATAGCCAAAAAACGCATTTCTCTCGAGGAGATGAAAGCTGTCAGGAAGAAAAATGATCAAAAAAGAGAAAATCACTAAAAAAAAACAAAAATGAGGGAGGAAAGAGGAAAAGACGACAGACCTCGGGAGGATAGCATTCAGTCGAAGAGGCATCAGAATAATGGGAGGTCTGCATCCAACTAGCAAGATTCCCGGAAGCTGCAGTCGGCAAGGCCCAGATACGAGTGGGTAACAAGTGTGATGAAAAAACATATAAGCCGTACACGACCTTGAAAATGAGCCGGGCCAATATACTGAAATACATGGCGAAATGGGAAGACGTCAACTGGCCACTCAGAATGAGAGGAGAGCCAAAAGGAAGAGACAAAAGCAAGTACTGTTCCTTTCACAAGGATCACGGGCGCAATACTAGAGACTGCTACAAACTACAATATGAAATTGAGTATTGAGTTCAGAAATGACGACTCGACGAATTCTTCGAAATGCCTAACAAGCAGCTAAAAGGAAAAGAAAAGGCAGTTTTCACTACGGGATCAAAAGAATAACCTATTGAACTAATATACGCCCTACACCGCATGGCCGGAGGGAGCAAAATGATCAACCCAACTAAAGAAGAAGCTGTAAATGCCTCTCACTCGAGCTGATCTATATCGAAGTAGGAGTACTAATGCCAAACGAAACCAGACAAATCAATTTAACGGTTCACAGTAAAAGAACATGGAAAGGCTTGCACCAATCAACTAACACAATTCAAAGACCCTACTGTCGGATGCAAGCCCAACCCGAACTATAATGATGAAATTGACGACAACAGACTCGATTAAACCTCAACAGTTGGTGCTGATGAAAGCATGACTGGACAATTTGACGCTGATGTGAACATGATTGGACAGTTTGGCGCTGATGTGAGCATGATCGGACAATTCAGCACTGCTCAGTTATCGAGTCAGAAAGCACCCGGAGTCCATTAGCTACAATAACATATCCAACGAACGTCGAAACATAACCAATAGAAAATCCGGTGACTTGAATATATAGGCGATGCTAGACAAAGTAACAAAGACGTAAACCTCTAGCAACACGAGGATCGACTTCAACCAAGCAAAGGTCAAGAGGACGCAACAAACCACTCTACAATCTAGCGTAACTTTTCAAGAAGAACAACTGATAGGGTTGGTCAGAATATCGAGAAAGGAATATCAATAAAATTACAAGTTCGGAATCCCTATCTTACGCATGGACAACAAAATAAATGAATCAAAAACTCGAAAATACAGAGCAATTGGCATATCAAGCCAAAAGAAATCAGGACACGAGTCGGATATATATAATAAACTGGTTTGATCAACCACGAAGTAAAAGTTGGATGAATGAGTCAACTTAATTCAAAGAGCTTCGGGTCAACTAGTACGTCGAACTAATAAAGAGAAAGTTGGATAAACAAGTCAACTTAATTAAAAAGACTTTGAGTTGACTAGTACGTCAAACCAACAAAGTGAAAGTTGGACGAACGAGTCAACTTAATTCAAAGAGCTTCGGATCGACTAGTACGTCGAACCAACGAAGTGAAAGTTGGACAAACAAGTCAACTTAATTAAAAGGCAATTTCGGGTTGACTAGTACGTCAAACCAACGAAGTGAAAGTTGGATGAACGGGTCAACTTAATTCAAAGAGCTTCGGGTCGACTAGTACGTCGAACCAACGAAGTGAAAATTAGACAAACAAGTCAACTTAATTGAAAAGAAACTTCGGGTTGACTAGTACGTCAAACCAACGAAGTGAAAGTTTGACGACCGAGTGAACTTAATTCAAAGAGCTTCGGGTCGACTAGTACGTCAAACCAATGAAGTGAAAGCTGGACAAACAATTCAACTTAATTAAAAAGCAACTTCGGGTTGACTCATAATTAAAAAACAACTTTTGTGATTATTATTTTTTACTCGACCTTTAGTTTCATTACATGCACATGCAGTGTAAGATGCAACCAAACATGTCTGGACATGAACAAGAGGAAACAAATGACTTAAAAAAATTATCGGAAGCATCCATCCACATATCAAACATAGTTAGGTTCATAGAAATGAAAGCCGATATCTATTTAGACACTACAATAAATTCACTAAGTACTATTTGGACACTACAATAAATTCACTAAGTCCTGGTTGATGAGATTTTAAGTGTAGAAAACTGCAAGTCAAAATACTTGATTGCTATATTCATAAATGTGGTTGGCCCTATTGTAAGCCATTCCTTGTGTACCAAATCAACCTAATTAATTATGATTTATATTAACAAATTTCATCATTTTAAGCTTACATCCTCATATACGAAGGCTACATTTGGTTTGTTGAAAAATGTTTTTACCATCTTTACAATATAAACAATCAACCTTCTCTTGGAACCTAAAGACAACTATACAAGCAAGCAAAAAGTCATGTAATGTGATCTTCTAATCGAAGAAAGTGATCTTTAATTTTTCATGCACTGAACACTTTTTAATAACTCTCTAAGCATTCTTACTTACTAACTCTGCATTGCCCACCTGACAGTAAAACATGCATTTTTATTACTAATGGCTTGGTTTTTTGAACTTCTCTCATTTGCCCCACCTGATATTAAGTTAGTATACATCTTCCTAACTTTTAAAGTCCACATACTCTCCAATGTAACATCTATACATATACATCAAGTTGGACACCTAATAGATTGAATGATATCTAGACCAATAAATTCATCAAAAACTTATTATCAAGACATTAATAAGTCTTAACTACTAGCATGGACGCTCTTAAAATGCTTCTCCCTCACTATAAATAGTTGCTTTTCATGTAAACTTTCAGTGAACAGAAATGGAAATTTCAGTTTTTAAAGCTCAGGTTCTCTTGAGGCTTTTCAGTGTTTTGGTGTTAGTTTGTACTGCTTGTGTAGTTGGGTTTGATGCTCAAACCAAGCGTTTTCTCTCTGTATTTGAGAAGAGGGCAACTGTCAAGGATTTAAATTCTTTGGTGTAATTATTCCCTCTTTCATCTTCCTTGTTTTTTTTTTTTTTTTTTTGGTGCTCAAGTGTTGTGTGTTTTACAGGGTTTTGACAATCGTTGAATCTGTTGCTGCTAGTTATAATCTCTTTCATCTGATTAATGATTTAATCTTTGCTCGTTCGGGTGGAAAAGAAATCAGTTTCAATGGAAAACTTGCATGGTTATATTTCATCTTTGATCAGGTATGGTAATGTCAATTGGTGGATATTATTCACAGAATGTGCTTAATCATTTGTAGAGCAATTTTTTTGTCCACTGGTTCTGGAACAAGGGTGATATTCACCGACTTACATTGTGTTAGAATGTAAATATAAATATTCCTCATGTTAAGAACCAACTAAAAGTCGAAAGCCATTAGTTTAATTAGAATTATAATTATTTAGGGACAAATTTAGGTGAGCTAGTTAGAGGATGCATTTTGATCACTCTTGAATCATCCTACCCATGCTTCTCCTGTCAACGAGACCATCAGAGAACAATTGGACAGTTTCTCTCAACCAACTGCGGGGAAAAAAATAGGGATATTTTAGAGACAAAGCACTTAACACCCCCATACTATTCTGGGCTGAAGGTGTATTAAGCATGGGAGGACTCTTCCCCTAAAACTAGACCCTGTTTGGGGCGTTTAGGGTCTTCTATTAGAGATGCTCCACAGTTAGTCACAGAATTTTAAGCTATTCTTGTCAAGTTTTTGCACTAACCACTTATTTGGTCTTTTATTAAGACTAAAGTCCACTTCCGTTGTCCAACATGCATCCATTCATATTGCTTTATATGTAAATCCACCCTACATAAGACATGAGCGTGCAATATTTGTCTTGAGAGGGTGTGAATTTGATCATGCCCCCCAGAATCATTGAAGCTTTTTGATCTGATGCCTTCCAGCACTTGCACTTTGGGAAAATTCGCGCTCTCTCTAACAATTTCAGCTTTTAGAGCAAACAACTGTTTGATATACATAGTCGTGTTGTACTCCAAGAGGTTGACTTGGAATTCAATGCACAAATTAATTTATTTTTTAAAAAGCACAAAATAAAAAACCCAAATAGCATAGTACCTTACCTGTTCTAAAATTGGAACCCACTCCTTATAAACAAAATTATTATGTTTATCACTGTATTTTCAACTCGTCGATTTTGTAACAGGTTATGGCTTACCTTAGCTTTGCCACAAACACAGCAATTACACAAGCTGCGTTTCTTGCAATAAGCGGGCTAATGAGTTCCAATGGCTGAAGATGTGCAGCATATACACAAGGTTTTGCATCCAAATAGCTGGTGGCATTGTTTGTGGTTTTGCTGCAACTCTAGCCATGATTCTCATCTCCTTCATCTCTGCATTCAATCTGTTTAGGTTCTATTCATCCACAAAGTTTCTTGCCGTCAAACAATATGAAAAGAGATGCTCATCATTCTATTAGATTATCTATCTACAGATACAGTTGTATGTTCCATATTGAATCAATGAGAAAAGAACAATCAAGAATAAAATGGAGGCGTACATTGATCCATGATAGCCCTTCAAGAAAGGATGAGTCTTGATCTTCCAGTTGATAACGTATGTTTTCTGTATATCTCTCTGTAGAAGGGAATTTCAAAAGAAACAAAACATATGCACAACTGGAGACCATAACCCAGTATTTATAACTGATGGGTTATCAGTTATTCTAACTTACTAATTTCTAATTTGGTCCCTCATAAAATTAGAAATTGCTTAAGTGTATTTACACAATAAGCCCATGACATTTTAATACCCTAGCACAATTAACCATATTAGATCACAATTTATTTGGGCTATACTTTAAGATAGCAATAAACATTAAACACATATGTGTGCCCACACATGTTGGATTTTTCCAACAATCTCCCACTTGGGCCACATATGTTACTTTAAAAATGTGTATAACCTAATGAGCTCAAAAATTTGCTATCACATAGAAAGGTATTTCCAAACAATCTTATCCATTGACTATACAGGTATAGGACTAAAGGAATTTTCGTCACATTTAGTGCAACTAAATCCATCATTAGTCACGTATACCCATACAATCAAATGACATAGATCAATCATGGATCCGTAGCATGGAAATTACATGTAACATGATCTAAACATGCCTATTTCCAACTGGTCATACTTTAAACTTTATTGAGATCGAACTTTAATACAATAAACCAGAATGTGAACAAACTGAATATTTTATTTCTGCAGAAAATACCCAAATACACAAAATGTGTCCAAAATCCAATATAGAGCAATCATATATACAAACTCCCACTAAACCAAAATATCCTCAAATGATATAACACCTATATTAACAATGTGCTCATGAAAGACCTTGGGTGGTAATCCCTTAGTAAGCGGATCTACAATCATGGAGTTTGTCCCAATGTCCTCTATGAAAATCTGTTTATTATGTACTCTCTCTTTCACAACCAGGAACTTTATGTCAATGTGTTCTGACCTAGGTGAGTTCTTGTTGTTTTTGGCATATAGAACCACTGAGTTATTGTCACAATATACCTTTAGTGGTCTTTCAATACCACTCAGAATGCGCAGCCCGGTGACAAAATTTCGCAGCCATAATCCATGATTGGATGCCTCAAAACATGCTACATATTCTGCTTTCATAATGGAAGAAGCTATGAGTGTCTGCTTGGCACTCCTTCAGGAAATAACTCCTCTAGCTAACAGATAAATGTAGCCTGATGTGGATTTCCTAATATCTTTGTATCCAGCAAAATCAGAGTCAGAATACCCTATGATCTCCAACTGACCTGATTTCTTATATGTGAGCATGTAATCCTTAGTTCTCTGTAAATGTCTCATAACCCGTTTGGCTGCTTTCCAGTGATCCATCTGAGGGTTGTCTAAATATTTGCCTAGCATTCCAACAATGAATGCTATATCTGGACGTGTACAAACCAGAGCGTACATTAGACTCCCAACAACTGATGCATAGGGAATCCCTTGCATTTCTTTAACTTCAAGTTTATTCCTAGGGCATTGTTTAAGATTGAATTTGTCTCCTTTAGCTACAGGGGTGTCTCCTGGTTTACAATTTTGCATGCCAAATCTTTTAAGCACCTTTTCTATATAGCTCTTTTGCGATAATCCAAGAATACCCCGAGAGCGATCTTGGTGTATCTGAATCCCTAAAACAAAAGAAGCTTCACCAAGATCTTTCATATCAAATTTCTTTGATAGAAATCTCTTAGTTTCGTGCAACATGTCTTTGTTATTAGTGGCAAGTAGTATGTCATCAACATACAAAACCAAGAAGATATGCTTACTCCCATTAAACTTAATGATACACACAATTATCTCGAAACCAAATGAGACAATTACTTGATGAAATTTGTGGTACCATTGACGGGAAGCTTACTTGAGCCCATAAATGGATTTCTTTAGTTTGCAAACCATATTCTTCGGGTCTCTAGGCACAAAGTTTTCTGGTTGCACCATATAAATTGTTTCGTCAATGTCGCCATTGAGAAATGATGTCTTAACATCCATCTGATGTAGCTCAAGGTCAAAGTGCGCAACAAGTGCCATCATTGTCCTAAATGAGACTTTCTTTGAAACCGGAGAGAAAGTCTCTTTATAGTCGATGTTTTCCTTTTGAGTGAAGCCCTTAGCTACAAGACGAGCCTTATATCTCTCAACATTACCTTTTGAATCCCTTTTGGTTTTGAATATCCATTTACAACCAATGGGCTTTGTATTTTTAGGTAATGGGACAAGATCCCAAACTTGATTGTCTTGCATAGACTTGTACTCCTCATTCATAGCATCTATCCACTTTTGAGAGTTAGAATCCTGCATGGCTTGATGGAAGTTGATTGGATCATTTTCCATCAATCCATCATTTTCCTCTATGTTCTTGGAGAAAAACTATGTAATCATCCGGAATAACATTTCTCCTTTATCTCGTGGATCTCCTTAATGACATTTGTTCTTGAGGTTGTTGAGTTTATTCCTCTGGAACATTTACTTCAATTTGAACAGGGAGTTGTTCAACATTATCTTGTTGAGGTTCCAGATTTGCTTCTTGATCAATGACAGGTACAAAAACATGTACATTGTCAAAAACAGTAGTAGGAGTCGAAACCGATTCCTCCTCAAAGATAATGTCTCTTACCTTATTTCCCCCCACCAAACTCAACATCCTAAAAAAATGCCACAGTTCCCGTTTAAAAAATAGACCTAATTGTGGGATTATAAAATGTGTAGCCCCTAGATCGCTCCGAATAACCAACAAAGTAGCTGTTTACTATCTTGGAGTCCAATTTGTTTTCATTTGGCCTATAAGGCCTAGCCTCAGATGGACATCCCAAAATGTGAAAATGTTTTAAACTAGGCTTTCGGCCTGTCCAAAGTTCATAAGGAGTCTTGGCAGCTGCTTTAGTTGGTACTTTATTTAGGATATAAGCTGTTGTCTTTATTGCTTCTCCCCAGAGTGATTATGGTAAGGTAGAATGACTAATCATACTCCTCTCCATATCCTTAAGAGTTCTGTTTCGTCTTTCAGCGACACCATTTATGCTAGGTGAACCCGGCATGGTGTACTGTGGGATGATTCCACATTCCTCTAGGAATTTAGTAAATGGCTTTGGATGTTGTTCTCCTGAACCGTCATATCTGCCGTAGTACTCTTCACCACGATCAGATCTAACGCACTTAATTTTCTTACTGAGTTGGTTTTCAACTTCAGTTTTGAAAGACTTGAATACATCCAGTGACTCTGATTTCTCATGAATGAGATAAAGGTACCCATAACGTGAGTAGTCATCTATGAATGATATAAAGTATCGTTGACCATTCCAAGAAGCAGTAGGGAATGGTCCACAGATATCCGTATGTATCAATTCTAAGACGTCTGAAGATCTATTAGCACCTAATCTCTTTTGTTTGGTTTGTTTTCCCTTGATGCACTCAACACAGACATCTAAGTATCAAAAGTCAAGTGAATCCAAAATGCCTTCTGACACAAGTCGTTCAATTCTAGATTTGGATATATGACCCAAACGCTTGTGCCATAATTTTGCTGAATTTTCTTTGTTTAGCTTGCGTTTAGTACCCCGTGAATCCACATGCAAGGTTTCATTATATGATGCAATAGTATCAAGCAAATATAGGTTATCAAACATACTTAATGAACCAGTACCAACAATATTTGAATTTAATGAAAGACTAAACTGATTGTTTCCAAATAAACAATTATAACTAGATTTGTCCAATAAAGAAACAGAAGCCAAATTTCGTCTAAAGGACGGTACAACAAAAGTGTCTTTCAAATCCAAATAAAAATCAGTTTTCAACAATAACCTAAAATGCTCTATTGCCTCAACATCCACCGACTTTCCATCGCCCACAAAGATGTATCTTTCAATATCATTTGGCTTTCAGTAGCTCAGGCAACCCTGCATAGAAACACTTATATGAGTGGTAGCACCAGAATCTAACCACCAAGTGCTTCTAGATACTGAAGCTAAATTAACCTCAGAACAGACAAAAGTAAAGAATGTACCTTTCTTGGCACGCCAAACATGATACTGACTACATTATTTCTTTACATGTCCTAGCTTTTCACAAAAGAAACATCATTGATTTTCCTTAGGTTTCTTTTGCTCTGGACCCTTAGCAGCTTCATTTTTCTTTCTTTTTCTTGCCCTTATCCTTAGAGGTACTTGCCAGATGAGTACTTTCAAATCTCTCTTGCTTCAACCTTTCCTCTTCTTGCACACAATATGAAATGAGCTCGTTAAGAGTCCATTTCTTTTTTTGACAGTTGTAATTGACCTTAAACTGACTGAAATGTGCAGGAAGAGATATCAATACTAAATGCACGAGCAAGTCGTCAGACAAATCGAGCTTTAGTGCCTTAAGTTTTGAAGCAATGTGAGACATCTCCATGATGTACTCCCTTATGTTTCCCTTGCCTTTGTACTTCATTGAAATCAAGCTAGCTAAAAGCGTGCTTGTTTCAGCCTTATCATTTTTTGCAAAATGTTTTTCAATTTCAGTAAGGAAATCACTGGCCTTAGTTACCCCTTCAGATATTGCGCCTCTAAAGGCTTCCGGAATGCCGCGCTTAATAATCATTAGACTCATGCGATTAGAACGTTCCCACTTCTCAAAGTTCCTACTTTCTTCAGAAGAACTTTCAGCCGTAAGAGTAGCGGATTGCTCTATCCTTAGTGCAAGATCTAAATCCATGCAGCCAAGAACGATTAAGACGTTCTCTTTCCAATCCTTGAAGTTTGTCCCATTAAACATGAGAATACTGTTGGCATGAGCAGATATTGAAGTAACTGACATAATAGCTATATAGAGAATAAACCTAATGAGCATGCATGTTCACATCATAATCTTAATAAACAATCTTTAAATTCAAATAATTATGGAATACATATCAAGATACCTAACACAACAATAATATCAAGTCTTTTGACAGTAATATTAACTTGTAAGTGATACTCTTGGTGTTGTGATCAAATATTGATAATAACTCCTGTCAAACTGTCAAACAATAAGTCTATCTTTGGATCGGCTTATTATTCACATGGAAACCTTATAATTATCACATATTTATCACTACAAATGTGTATGCAATTCGGCCAAATATTATCCTTCATTTGGGCCGGCTAATATCCGCATGAACTCACAAACACAAACATCTTAACATTCTCAATAAATTAATCTATATAAGAGAGGTCACTTTGGTGACATCTTATTTCAATTAGTTCAATCAAATGTTAGACAAACTAAATAAGTCATTAGATGCATCCCAAAAAACATTTAAACTTAAAAGTTTCAAATAAATTGCCTTGAGAAAAATAATAAATTAACGGACCTAAGTAATGTACCCGATTTACTTGATTTAAGGTCCATTATTTAATTTCCTGAATTTTTATTTTATTTTATTATCAGGGTAGCTCAGACAGATTCTGCTGCCAAAACAGAATGGACCAGTTCTTTGAACTAGACCAGGGTGACCCATCTGACCTAGCAGGATCGACCCCGTCCCAGCAACCGATCAGACCCAGACCCAACAACCCAAATGCCTTTCAATAAAGTTGTGGCCTAATTGAAACTTTCAAATAAAATTGAAGGGTCCAATGCACATGGGCCGAATAAAACTGATGGGTTATACTTGTTATACACATGGGCCGACTGCAGGTCCAACAAACTAAACCCTAGAATGCTTGTAATACACATGGGCCAAATCTAGGTCCAACAAACTAACAGATCAAGATCTGACAAAGAATCAATCAAGATCTGAATGAAGCAGATCTTTACATTTACATGCAGATCTGAACGAACCAGATCAAGCAGATCTGAATGAACCAGATTAAGATCTGGATTTTACATGCAGATCTGAACGAACCATATCATGCAGATATGAACGAACCAGATCAAGCAGATCTAAACGAACCAGATCAAGATCTGGATTTTACATGCAGATTTGAACAAAAAACCCTAAACCCTTTTTAAAAAACCTTGATTTTATTCCAAAAGTTCATCATAAATTTCATAATCTCTCAAAGAATCAATCATGGAGTAGGCTCTGATACCAATTATTAGATTATCTATCTACAGACCTATGTATGCTCCATATTGAATCAATGAGAAGAGAACAATCAAGAATAAAACGAAAGCGTACCTTGATCCATGATAGCACTTCAAGAAAGGGATGAGTCTTGATCTTCCAGTTGATAACGTATGTTTTCTGTATATCTCTCTGTAGAAGGGAATTTCAGAAGAAACAAAACACACGCACAACTGGGGACCATAACCCAGTATTTATAACTGATGGGTTATCAGTTATTCTAACTTACTAATTTCTAATTTGGTCCCTCATTAAATTAGAAATTGCTTAAGTGTATCTACACATTAAGCCCATGATATTTTAATACCCTAGCCCAATTAACCATATTGGATCAACATTTATTTGGGCTATACTTTAAGATAGCAATACACATTAAACACATATGTGTGCCCACACAGGTTGTATTTTTCCAACACATTCTGCTTAAGAATTTAGCTCAAAGAGCCAGCCTTTATTCACATGATTGCATCACTTCATTATCAATTACTAATACATTTCGAAAATCATGTAAAGATTCCATGATGTTCTTGAGACATATTTGATGAGCTAATTGGGCTGTGAAAACTTGCATCCCCATGTATGGTTCACCTCATGAAAATAAAAGTATGCAAAAGAGCATACCCAAATTCATCCCCATGTATGGTTCACCTCATGAAAATAAAAGTATGCAAAAGAGCATACCCAAATTCCAAGCTATTAGATTAAGTTGGAGATAATATTGGGGATGCCAACTAGCATGTAATTTCGAACTTGAAGTGCGGATTTTCTGTGCATATATAACATGTCACAACTTTTACAACCAAACGACATTTTCAACCTCAAGTTTTCCCTTCTTACCACCCCAAGGTTGAGTAGCACTTAAATGTCAATGACTATTCAAAGGAAAAATTATGCATCAGGCCAGGGACGGAGCCAAGATTGCAAACAAACGGGGGCAAAAAAAAATCATAGATAATTTAATTCTTAAAATAAATAGATAAATATGATTAAAACAGAAAATTTGTAATGTAAATCAGTAAATAACACATGAAAGAGAATGAACCTTAAAGAATACCAAGAACTTGAGAGAATAGCCGATCCAGAAGTCCAGACGTTGTTTTTGTGATTAATCCACTCTCCAAATTATTATTGTTAAACATCAAACAAATACTAAATTTGAGAATCACAACTATAACAATGAAATTAAAATTAATACACAAGGTAGTGAAAATTAGTACAAAAGTACTACTTTATGTCATCAACACTTGAACAACCATAGCAAATATTCCAATGAGAAAATTTTACTTGAAATTGTTCTAAAAAGATGATCTCTTTGAAGAAGCCTTGATTGATATGGTCTTTTAAAGAGAAAAATAATCATTTGTTAGTATTTGCATAAACTCCAGCATAGCTCTTGCATGACTTCATTCTCTTCTCATAAGGGTTCTCTCTTTTTGCAAGGTCTTCTAAGCAATCAACAGGGTAGAAAAACAGTATCTTCTCAAGATCCCCCCTTTCATGTTGTCCCCTTTTCTAATCAAATACACAAAGCTTAATTCCTTCACTACGTGGCTGTCGATGTCAACCCATTGTATATAATCCCCCGCACCTGCACTTCCAAGAGAAAGTTAATCAAAATAACTTCATTGGGCACACAAAATCAACACTATTGCAATGTGGCTGCTCGTAATTTCTATCAAAGAGAACTAAACTTTCAATCTTAAATAAACAACTCACAACCCCATTGTTCCAAATTATCATAAACTCTAAATTTAGAACAAATCCAACAGTAAAGCAACAAAATTTCATTAATTTTTTCATCAACTCGTTCTTGGTTATGATGGGTTTGTGAAGTAGAAACTTCCAATTGAACCAAAAATCAGTTGAAACACACCTAGAAAAGTTGAACCCATACTTCAAACACTAAAATATTGAAGACAACAAGAGAGAGAGGGAGTACCTGCAAGATCACACACCTTTTCCGAGATGGTCGATAAAGTTGAATAGAAACCCTAGAATTACACAGAGCTTCATAGATTTGAGCCTATTTCATTTCTCCATTAGAGATAAGGTGGTAGGTTGTCATGTGGGAATTAAAATCAGAGAAATAGAGAAGGGAAGAGAGGGGGTTAGACGGTGGTGGACTGACAAACTGAAATCGCAGAGGAGGTGGAGAACGAAGAGGGAGAGGAGAGGACAATGTGGGGAAGGAGAGGGAGAAGGAGGTGTCGTAGTGAAAGTTGTCTTTGTGAAGGAGGGGGGCAATATAAAAAATATGACTTCTTTAATGTATTTTTTTAAAAGCTAAAATTGAACCTTTTTTTTTTTTTGCCAAACACGAAGATATTTATTAAAGATAGAAAAGTAAACAAATTACAAAGGGAATCATTCCTATATCAAGGAATGCCAAGACACCATGAAGGTGTCAAAAACCAAATCCCTAAACAAATTACAAGCCGAACACATCCTCCACAACAATTCCCTAATCTCGATAAAGATAGAGTGCTCTGATCTGTTGAGCCCTTCAAAAACCTTCCTATTTCTCTTTTTCCACACACACCACATGAGTACGTGAGGAACCCTACGCAATAACCACTCCGCCCACCAGGAAGGATTAGCTTGGGACCACCAACTTAGCCAATATAAAATGGAACCTTGAAACATAAAACTCAAACCAAATTCTGACAAGAAACTGCTCCAAATGGATTTGGAGAATCTGCAATGAAGCATCAAATGATCCAGCGTCTCGTCAATCTCATTACAAAGCACACAAAGACTTCCTGTGTGGATTCCTCTTTTCTTTAACCTATCTTTAGTCAAGATTCTCTCATGCAACACTGACCAACTAAAAAAATTTATCCGAGGAAATAGATTTTTCACCCAAACCAAATTTTTGTGAGAGAAAATGAAGGGGTTAGAATGAGTCTCATAATGAGAAGCAGCCAACATATCAGAAAATTCTTTTGATTGTTAGGTGCTGCCAATCGAGAAGAAGTCAATATAACAGCAAGTGTATACACTGTTAACCCATAGAATAACTGGGCAACACAAAACTATTAGATCCCTTTGAGAGCATCTGCCTATCCAACAGTTGCATTAAATTGACGATCTTCTCTAGCTCTTCAGTATTTAGGGGTTTTCGAAAGGTCCCAAGAATTGCCATTAAACCAAAAATTGCTCACACTCCCATGTTGTTTGTTGTTAATGATAAACAACATTGGAAACAGATCCTTCAGAGGTTGGTTACTACACCAAGAATCAAGCCAGAAAGAGATGAGATCACCATTGCCACATCGAAGAGAGGTGTGGAGGGTAGAAAACACTTGCGCACTGAGAAATATACTTCCACAAAAAGCATCCATACGGAGTGTACTTAGTTCTCTTATCCCAATCCCATCTATTGCGCCCATTTTTATCAATGATGAGAGATCTCCATAAATTGTCATCTTCTTCTATAAATCGCCAAAGCCACTTGGAAAGTAATGCAAAATCGAATGTGAGCACTTGGAGAATGCCCAAACCACCTCGAGATTTGGGACAACAAATTTTCTCCTAGCCCACTAAATGCATCTTTCTAGAGTTTTGAGTGGAACCCCAAAGAAAATCGCGCATGATCTGTTCCATCTTGGCTGCTATTGAAGAAAGAGCCTTGACAAGAGAGAGAATGAACACAGGGATAGAGGCTAATGTGGATTGGACAAGAGCTAATCTGCATGCTTTAGAGAGAAATTTGCATTTCCAAGACGCTAAAATTGAACCCCTTAACCAAAGCATGGATTTGCTCTTGCATCTGGCGAAGGTATTATTAGAGATGCAAGAAGTGAGTACATTACTGCTTTTCAGTCTTATTTTGGAAAAGTACGAACAACATTGCAGAATCAAGGTGTATTCTAGTGGGACTACATTTTTGTAGTGATCTTGGTACCAAAAAATATTATTCTCCAAACGAACTCCTTGTTTGTAAGAAAATGGTTATATATATATATATATAGTAAAGAAAATTCTATTGCTGACTTGTTAGCTATTGGTGCCAATGCAACATAGCTTCACACGTTGATGGTTCAGTCCTTCCTGTTGGCTTTACAAAGCCTAGATGGAACAAGACAAGAAGAAAAGAAATTAAACTGCAATTTTTTTCTTCTTAAGCAAAGAACTACAACTTTTAACAGAGAACTCACACTTGCTTCACTCATGTTATGGAATGCCTAGCTCTCCCCTTTATACAGATATGGATACTAATCAAATATAATGCATAAGTGACAGGGCAATAATTAGGCTATTTTTAGTACCATATTTCTATATATATTTTTAGCTATTACTTGTTAATTATGGTACTAATTGCTATTTTCATGTTTGTGTAGGTTTCCAATTACAATATTTTAAAATAGAAGCAAATTGGCAATTTAGGAATACTAATTGCACAAGGAAATCACACAAGCAAGGAAACCACACCAACAAGGAAACCACAGAAAGAAGAAAACAAGAATAAAAAGGGGACGATACCTGACTTTGAGAGATCATCCATCCACAGCCTCCGCAACAAGCCCTAACCCACCATCGCAGACTTCTCTTCATCAATCATCCTCGCATCACAGCCAGCAGCCCAACACCGCCCCTCAATCTCGTTATCTTTTCTCTGTAGAAAACCCATCCTCACAGCTGCCATCGTCCCCCATCTCTGTCTCAAGTCATCATCCAACCACCTACATCATCCCCTTTTTCCTTTCTAACACCCAACACATCCATAACCTTCATCATCAACCCTAAACCCCATCGATAAACCCCCATCTCTGTCACAGTTCATCATCCATCCATCCACCACCTCCATCATACCCATTGTCACATCGCCAAACCCTAGCCGCCGTCACCCATAATCCATCCATCGTCCTGAACGCATCCATCTACCGCCTTCATCACCCCGACAGCCTTTCGTCGTTCTATCTTCATCTCTCTCGCCTGACTCCCTTATCGCCATCACCATCAGAACCTCCTCGCACGGAAACCCTTGTCTCAGTCCTCTCTCTCGCTGTCCCTGATTGTCGCCACCCATCGCCACCTCGCCAAACCCTAACCCATCATCAACCATCGCAGACTTCTCTTCATCGTCATCCATGCTTGCAACCAGAGCCACCCACCTTCATCGTCCTCTCATCACAGTCACAGACCACCATCGTAGGCCTCTATTCATCTCCTCCTTACAACCACAGTCCCTTCTTCCATCCTCTCACCTCATCCCTCTCTCGCCTGATTATCTAATCTCCTCCAGCCACGCAAACACCGACCACCATCGCATCCCCCTCACATCCTCTTTTCACTGGATCAGGAGCTGAAGAAACAGATCGAAGAGTGGTGAAGCAGATCGCGAAGAAGCAATTCGCGCGAGGAAGGTAAGGAAGAGATATCGCGCTATTCGCACCCCAATTTCCACTTAGTACCACCACGCACAGTCGACATCGTTCTTTCTAATCTCTTTCTCTTATTTTTAGTTTGATATTAATTATGTATTGCTATTCGAACATAATTAATATGTCTAGCTAAACTACTCTTGATTAATGCAGTGCGGTCACGGTTAGTCTTGAGCATTGTCTCTCACTAGTTAGCAAGTGATTATTGAAGATTGATTAATAAGCATATGTTTGGTGTGTGGAGATAAATCCTTAGCTAATTTCTCATCTTTGCCATCTCTTTAGTTTTATTATCTTTATAGTATTTTTCGTAGTTATTTTCATACTTTAATTTAGAAAATCCAATCCCCTTTTATTTAATTAATTAGGTTGTTAGAGATCTTTTAGTTATTATTAGTGTTAATTGGCAAGCCCTCTAATCCCCGATCTAGAACGATCCCTACTTATTCAATACTACAATTACAAAGCAGGGTATTAAGTTGTGTGCTACTAAAATAGCGCATCAATTTTTGGCGCCGTTGCCGGGGATTAGAAATGTTGTTGATTACTTAATTAATTTTTTTTATTTTATTATTATTTTTATTTGATTTTTTCTTTCTTTCTATCTTTATCTTAGGTACTAGTTCATGCGCAGTAGGAGATCCAGCGAAAATTTAGTAGAATACGATTCAGAGCCTGAGAAAACATTTAGAAGATGAAAAAGAGAAACAAAAGAGCCACAAACATCTAGCTCTGAATTTGAATCTGAAGAGCTCGACATGGGAGATAATAGATCTATTAAAGAACTTTCGGCATTTACCTTGGACAATGCCGCACCCTTGTGCATTCAGTATGCATTAGCCGCGCAGGGCAAGATTGAGTCATTCGAGCTGAAATTTAGCCTACTTCATCATATTCCGAAGTATCATGGTCTTTCTATGGAGGTTCCAAATAAACATTTAAAGGAATTTGAAGTTGAATGCTCCAGTATGACGCCAATAAATGTGGATGAAAACATAATAAAGTTGAGGGCATTCCTCTTTTAAACTGTCACGCCATGACTTTCGAAGAAAAAGAAAATCCTAAAATCCACATAGGATTATCCGTTTCCCCCAAAACTCGGGACGTGAAAATTCAATAACTGCAGAAACAAATAGTACCAACAACTAAACATCTGAAACAAATAAAAATCTAACCCGGAGAGACTCTGACGTTGCTAGCTCACTAGCGAAACTTCGGTAACGCTGCTCAAAAGTCTCTAAACCTGAAAGGCTAATCGGCTACATTCCAAAAGGAATGTACTCAAGAAGCAAAAGCTCACTTGGGTCAGCAATAAAGCTGGTGTGAGAAATCTTCATCCCAAAATCAATAAATCCGCAAGTGACAACATCAAAATAAACAAAAATAATAAACAACCACACATCAGGTAGTTCCTCAATGAGGCAAATGTGTTATCATCCTAATTATTGGTTAAATAAAAGCCCAAATACGATTGAGTAACAATCCATCAACATTAGGGTTTACAAATTTTTGGCTAAATACACACACACACTTTATCCTATTTAGCCATGACAAACAAAAATCTTTTTCCAAATAATTGAGATTACAATATGTGATATAATTAATAAATAAGAAATTTTTATATTTATTTAATTAGGCGGGTATTACAGTATATACAACTCAAAAGAATCTCGTCCCAAGATTCGGTAGAGGAAGGTAAGTAGGAAATTAATTCTTAAATAAACAAACTACACATCACATGGACAAACAAATAGCGCATACGTATGCCCATAACTTAATGAAGACAATCACAACAAAAAATATAAAAAATTCAGTAAGTACAAAAATTACGGGGTGCTACAATATATACAACTCAAAAGAATCTCGTCCCGAGATTTGGTAGAGGAAAGAAAGTTAAACGAATTTCGAAAAATACAACTTGTCAAACGAAAGAAGATTTTAAAATAAAAATTTCAATTGAATTTTAGTTGCATAAATTTTTATTGCCATTGGAAAAGTAGGGGTGTTACAATATATACAACTCAAAAGAATCTCGTCCCGAGATTCGCGAAAAGGGTTAACTAAAGATTCGAGATAACAAACCGCTACAAGAAAACGACACGGAATAATGTCATCCACTATTGACATTAAAATAAGTTATGATTAGCCCCGAATACTTAGGTCACAAAAATCTCATCTCGAGACTCATGAAGAAAAAGAAACAATAATAAAAGTTCAAGGTTCACCCTTGTCACTTTGTCTTAAGACTTCTACACTCCTACACACCCATATCCACATTCCGAGGATCACCTAGACTCTACCCCAGCCTAGGCTAACCAAATGCTCTGATACCAAACTGTCACGCCCCGATTTTCGAAGAAAACGAAAATCCTAAAATCCACATAGGATTATCCGTTTCCCCAAAAACTCGGGACACGAAAATTCAATAACAACATAAACAAATAGCAGCAACAACTAAACATCTGAAACAAATAAAAATCTAACCCGGAGAGACTCTGACGTTGCTAGCTCACTAGCGGAACTCCAGTAACGCTGCTCAAAAGTCTCTAAACCTGAAAGGCTAATCGGCTACATTCCAAAAGGAATGTACCCAAGAAGCAAAAGCTCACTCGGGTCAACAATAAAGCTGGTGTGAGAAATCTTCATCCCAAAATCAATAAATCCGCAAGTGACAACATCAAAATAAACAAAAATAATAAACAACCACACATCAGGTAGTTCCTCAATGAGGCAAATGTGTTATCATCCTAATTATAGAAATTGACTATATGGCAAGTCTAACCTGCAGAAATATGAATAGACTTTCCATCCTGCATGAAAAAGTTAAAAGCAACCATATAATATTTCTAAGTTATTAGTCCTCACAAATGTGATTTATTTGCAAGCAGTGATACAATTCATAGTCGTATTAGACTATTATTGAAATATTAACAAAACACATTTTCTACCTTTAGGAAGACATGTAGTTCTCATTCAATGGCTGAATGAGCATTTAGTTTCTTCCTTTAAGGTAATCATGCACATACACACAAAAAAAATCTCGCTTCTTTTCCACAATCACACTATCCTCCATGTGCCGAACACACCTCACCCAAGTGTGCCTCCCTTGCCATCGAAGCCGCTCGGAGCGTACATGACCCAAGTGGGGTGCCACCTCGAATGTCATATCATCTCACTCGAAGTTCGATCACTGGCAAGTATTCTTCCTAAATCTACACGTACAACCGAACTCACATGGAACGGTGCACCGATATGCAAGCAAGTCTTCATACCCAAAATTTATATCACACATATACAAGCAAGTCTGTATACAAAAGTTTCTTTTCTTTTCACATTTTTTTTTCTTTCGGAGTTGTGGAAAAGAGCATAAAAATATCAACTAACACAAAACTCTTTTATGGTGACACTTTGTCAACCATAAATAAATCAACCACAATATCCACCATTCTTTTGGGGAACAAGTAATATTTGACACATTGCCAATTCACATATCTCATCTCTTTGCATCATATGAAAAACAATATGCATACCAATTCGCATAAAAATACAAATACTCAAGCTAAAACAAGTGCTCAGTTAAATTTCAGCCAATATCTATTACTAGAAAATCTTCTTCTATTTTGTGTTATGCAATTGGGATCAATCTCGCCAGTACAAGGAAATGTTCCCAACTTGATATCAAGAGCACCCAGTTTCGCCACTAATCAAACCCAAAAGAAATCCATCAATCAGTCTTAATAGCGTCAAAAACTTCTACAAGTCCTCATCAAGCCTATCATTATCAAATATCATACCAAAACCATACCAAAACTGATCAATCAGACTCGCTCCAAGATTCTTTATAAAGTTGCTCGATAAATGAAACAACTATGAATAACGTTATGATCATCAACAAGAACCCCATTAATCAATAATTTTGGACATCATTCCAACGAGACTGATAAGCCTAGATAGATTTCACTATTCCTAAAGCCACTTCCCACATTTCTTATGTGATTCCACTACTACTACTTAAGCAAGTTCAATATCTCCTCTATCCAAAATAGGACTACAGCATCCATTATCATATCACATTTTCAACTGTTTGAACTTGAACTTCAAGTTATAACTCAATCCCTCCTATACTTTTCTTAGTTACAAAAAGCATTCATCGCCTAGGCTAAACTGATTCGTCTAACAATTCAATAAAAAATTTTGATTCAGATCGTCAAGTAATTACCTAAAACAACTAAAACGCACAATAGAAGATCAAAACAGTCTTAACTATCTATTTCAAAACCCTAGTTTCAAACTTGGAAAATCAATCCTGTGCGATTCATCAGTGAAAGCAAATCCTAGTAAAAGAATCATTGAAAAATCTGATTGTAATTATGAAGAAGGAAATAAAAACTCACAGTGAAAGTGATGGAGGTGAAGAAAACTCACTTGATGAAATCACCAAGGATTTGTGCAACCAATCCACATCCACACGATTCACAAAGCCGCCAACACCTCATTCTCACAATTAAATCAACAGTCTCCTCTCCCATTTACACATCACAGAACAGTCAACATGTCTCTCTATCTTAGTTTACAAATGTTGTTCAATTCAGTCAGGACACTCAGTTGTTGCACCCATTCAGCTGGTGATGAAGGAGCAAGTATGGTTCAAAATCACTCCCTCTTAGGGCCACGATGGTCACCCCAAACTTACTCCCTCAATGCTTTGCAAGACACTCAGTCAAATCTTTGCATGCAACAATGGAACGAGGTACATATACAGCAAGCCTCGGAGGCAATGGTAGGCTCATTTCAACTCAGTGCTACGTCCAACCCTCCAAACATCCAGGTTCCACTTCTTGAGCAAGAGGAACCAAAAATCCCTCAACAGCTGAGCCCTTCTTCATCTGACATTCCTCCTGGATTTGGTCAAATTCCACAATTGGACAACTCTCTGGCTCTCCACTCCCATCAGCAGTCGGTCTTGAGCCAGGATGGAGGCTTAAATCAAGTATTTGATAATGTTCCAAGTCATAACACAGTCCTCCATCTCGCCAGACCATCACCATCTCCACTCGCCTCCATCTTCTTCCCATCTTCATCACCTAACACCACCACCACCATTCAGACAACAACGCCTCCACCACCACCATGCACTACCACTTCTTCCATTGCTCCACCAAGATATACTCCCCTGTCCTTGTTCACAACCACCATCAGAGCCCCTTTTTTTTTTTAGCCAAACACATCCGACACCATCCCTCTTACTATTTCAATTTCATCAACGCCAACTCCTCATCGCAATCACTCTATCTGTCACCTCGCCCTCAATTTATTCTTCCATTCGCGCCACACAGTCAAGCAACATTCACCCTTGCAACACCCAAATCACAACAGAGCCACCATTGTCCACCCTCTATCCGCCATCTCGCCTCCTGATCGAGCTTCGCCGCAAGATGAGAAGAAGAGAAACATGAAGAAGGAGAAAAGGATAAAGAATGAGAAAGGGTTTTCTTCCTCTTTATATGGTGGGTGGTTATCCGCCCCACTGAAATTCTGAAGAACCCACCTTCTAAACTCACCAAATAAAACTCTAATCATTTGTTAAATAAAAGCCCAAAACCAAGCCCAAATACAATTGAGTAACAATCCATCAACATTAGGGTTTACAAATTTTTGGCTAAATACACACACACTTTATCCTATTTAGCCATGACAAACAAAAATCTTTTTCCAAATAATTGAGATTACAATATATGCCATAATTAATAAATAAGAAATTTTTATATTTATTTAATTAGGCGGGTATTACAATATATACAACTCAAAATAATCTCCACCCGAGATTCGGTAGAAGAAGGTAAGTAAGAAATTAATTCTTAAATAAACAAACTACACATCACATATACAAACAAATAGCTCATACATATGCCCATAACTTAATGAAGACAATCACACAAAAATATAAAAAATTCAGTAAGTACAAAAGTTATGGGGTGCTACAATATATACAACTCAAAAGAATCTCGTCCCGAGATTCGGTAGAGGAAAGAAAGTTAAGCGAATTTCGAAAAATACAACTTGTCAAACGAAAGAAGATTTTAAAATAAAAATTTCAATTGAATTTTAGTTGCATAAATTTTTATTGCCATTGAAAAAGTAGGGGTGTTACAAAGTCATTCGAGCTGAAATCCAGCCTACTTCATCATATTCCGAAGTATCATGGTCTTTCTATGGAGGATCCAAATAAACATTTAAAGGAATTTTAAGTTGTATGCTCTAGTATGACGCCAATAAATGTGGATAAAAACATCCTAAAGTTGAGAGCATTCCCCTTTTCTCTGGCTGATAGGGCTAAGGATTGGCTCTATGAACTACCTTCCGGAATAGTATATTCTTGGGAGAGCATGAAAAATGTGTTTCTAGATAAATTCTTCCCAACTTCCAAAATTATCTTGTTGAGGAAGAAAATCAGTGGCATACAGCATGGTCCAAGAGAATCATATCCGGCTTACTATGAGCGTTTCAAAACTCTCATAGCATCATGCCCGCAGCATCAGATGAAGGAGGAGCTCCTGATTCTATACTTTTATGAGAGGTTGCTTCCTCTTGAGCGACAGATGTTAGATGCAGCGGCAGGAGGATCTTTGGTTGATAAAACTCCAGCCGCAGCAAAAACTTTGATTGCAAATCGAGCCTTAAATGCCCAGCAGTATGAAGGAATTGGAGAGCCTTCACGCCAAGTCAATGAGGTAAGTACTAATTCTAGTTTGGAAGCTCAAATGGCTAATCTTACCTCACTTGTGACTCAGGCCCTAGGGAAGCCGAATATGTTAGGAGTTGCACAAGTTTGTGGCATGTGTACAAAGCCAGGACATCCATCTGATCAATGTCCTCAACTGATTGAAAATGGTGGTTGGCAGAATGTCAATGCAATAGGTTTTTAGGGGAAACATCACTATAGGAATAATCCTTATTCGAACACCTACAATGAAGGTTGGAGAAATCACCCCAGTTTTGGATGGAGAAATTCAGAACAACCTCAACAACAGACTTCAAATCGGCCACCCCCTGGTTTCGCCCAAAGGCAACCAGAACCACCTCAACACAATTCAGGAATGCCCCTTAATTATGATGAGATTTTGAAATCGTTGACTATTTCTCAGCAAAACCAATCAAAGGATATATCAGATTTGAAACTACAAATGGGATAGATAGCTGAGTTTATTGGACAAATTCGCGAGCAAGGAAAACTTCCTAGTTCTACCATTCCAAATCCGAAAGGTGGGTTTGAAACCGCAAAAGCAATTACATTGAGGAGTGGTAGGCAAATTGAGAATGATCCAATAGTCCCTGAACAGAGTCGAAATAAGAAAGCTGAGTTACAGAAGGATGATCCAGCCATCATTGAAACACCAGAGCTCTAAGGTAAGAAGGTGAGCATTCCAAATTCAGTTTCTGCTAATCTTGTTCCACCTTTTGTGCCTTTTCCAGGTAGGTTTGCCAAATCTAGAAAAGATGAACAGGATAAGGAAATTTTGGAAATTTCCGAAAAGTCCAAGTCAATATTGGAAATTTTGGAAATTTTGAAGGATAAGGAAATTTTGGAAATTTCCGAAAAGTCCAAGTCAATATTCCGCTTCTTGATGCTATTTTTGAAGGAAATTTTGAAGGATAAGGAAATTTTTGAAGGATAAGGAAATTTTGCAAAATTTTTGAAGGAGCTTTGCACAACAAAGAGACGACTTCAAGACGGAGAGGTAGTTAAGGTAAGTGAGAATGTCTCCGCAGTTCTTCAAAGAAATTTTCCACCGAAGTGTAAGGATCCAGGTAGTTTCACTATCCCTTGTGTTATCGGTAATACTAAAATTGACAATGCAATGTTAGACTTAGGTGCCTCCATTAATGTTATGCCATATTATGTTTATCGTTCTATGAATCTTGGGGAACTAAAAAATGATGGTGTGATTATTCAATTGGCTGACCGCTCTAATGCATATCCGCGAGGTTTGTTGGAAGATGTGTTGGTGCAGGTTAATCATTTGATCTTCCCAGCAGATTTCTATGTGCTTGAAATGGAAGATTCGACATTGTCAACACCTTTGCCTCTTATTTTAGGGCGCCCCTTCATGAAAACTGCAAGAACAAATATTGATGTGCATGCAGGGAAATTGACAATGGAATTTGATGGTGATGTGATTGGTTTCAACATCTTTGAAGCCATGAGGTACCCTGTTGATAATCATTCTTGTTTTTCTATTGACATGGTGGATATTTTGTCATAGGAATTTCTTGACGTCATGAACGATGATGAACTTGAAATCACCATTGCTATTGGCGCCGGATATGAGAGAAATGGAGTCCTTTGTGACAATATGAAGATCTCGACCGATAACATGAGGGAGGAGATCATTGAGACTGTGGCAACCTTTGAGTCAATGCCACAAATTGTTAGTGAGTTACCTCCCCCAATTATTATTCCCTCATCTACTAATAAACTTTTACCTTCTGTGATTCAGGCACCTACACTTGAGCTTAAACCGTGACCGGATCATTTGAAGTACGCGTATTTGGGAGATGATGAGACATTGCCTGTCATCATATCATCATCACTCACAAATTTAGAGGGGAAAAGCTTATTCGAGTTTTGAAGGAATACAAGACTACAATTGGGTGGACATTGGCAGACATAAAGGGTATTAGCCCTACCACTTGTATACACCGTATACTTCTTGAGGAATGTGTAAAACCCACTAGAGAAGCTCAGCGCCACCTAAACCCCCCTATGATGGAAGTTGTGAAGAAAGAAATCATTAAACTCCTTGATTGTGGCGTGATTTACCCAATTTCAGATAGCAAATGGGTTTCACCAGTGCAAGTAGTGCCGAAGAAGTCTGGCATAACTGTGGTAAAGAACGAGGAAAACGAGTTGGCTCCCACGCGAATACAAACAGGGTGGCGGGTTTCTATTGACTATAGAAAGCTGAATGCAACTACCAGGAAAGATCATTTTCCTCTTCCCTTTATTGATCAATTGCTTGAAAGGTTGGCCGGTCGTGCATTTTATTGTTTTCTTGATGGTTATTCAGGATATAATCAGATTGTCATCGCTCCAGAGGATCAAGAAAAGACAACCTTTACATGTCCATTCGGCACTTTCGCATATAAAAGAATGCCATTCGGTTTGTGTAATGCCCCGGCTACCTTCCAGATATGTATGGTAAGTATATTTTCAGACTTTGTTGAAAAAATCATTGAGGTTTTTATGGATGATTTTAGTGTTTTCGGTGATTCTTTTGACCATTGTCTAGATAATCTTGCATTGATTCTGAAGCGATGCATTGAGGTTAACCTTGTATTAAATTGGGAGAAATGTCACTTGATGGTTAACCAAGGTATTGTTTTAGGTCATGTGATTTCAGCAAGGGGTATTGAGGTTGATAAAGCTAAAATAGATCTTGTACGTTACTTACCCTCTCCTACTTCGGTGAGAGAGGTTCGTTCTTTTCTTGGACATGCAGGATTCTATCGGCGATTTATCAAAGAATTTTCTAAGGTTTCTGGACCACTATGTCGACTCCTATAAAAAGATGTGCCATTTGAGTTCAATAATGACTGTCAGATAGCGTTTGACAAGCTTAAGGAGTTGTTGACATCAACACCTATCATTGCACCACCGGATTGGAGTCTTCCATTTGAACTTATGTGTGACGCATCAGATTATGCCTTAGGAGCAGTTTTAGGCCAACGGAGGGATAAACGTCTTCACGTCATCTACTATGCCTCCCGAACCTTGAATGACGCTCAATTGAATTATTCCACAACTGAAAAAGAACTTTTAGCTGTTATATTTGCTTTAGAGAAATTTCGATCTTATTTAATTGGAACTAAAGTTATAATTTTCTCTGATCATGCAGCTTTAAAATACTTGCTTACGAAAAAAGAAGCAAAACCGAGACTTATACGGTGGATACTTCTTCTTCAAGAGTTTGATGTGGAGATCAGGGATAAAAAAGGGAGTGAAAACGTGGTAGCTGACCACATGAGCCGTTTGGTGCGCAATGAGGAGCCCCAGCCAATTCTTGAGACTTTTCCTGACGAGCAACTGTTCTTGGTCGAGGCAAGTAACCATGGTATGCTGATATTGTAAATTACCTTGTATCCAAACAGATTCCGAACACCTTAACTCGAGTTCAGAAGGATAAGCTCAAGAAAGTGGCGAAACAATTTGTATGGGATGATCCCTATTTGTGGAAGCATTATATCGATCAACTGATTAGAAGGTGCGTACCCGATTATGAATTTAATTCAATATTGACATATTGTCATTCCTATGCTTGTGGGGGACACTTTGGAACTCAAAGAACAGCTCGTAAGGTTTTAGAATGTGGATTTTATTGACTTTATTTAAGGATGCCAGATTATTTTGCATAACTTGTGACCAGTGTCAAATAACAGGTAATTTAGGCCCTAGAAATCAAATGCCACAACATCTTATATATAATGTGGAAATCTTCGATGTATGGGGTATTGATTTCATGGGTCCATTTCCTTCTTCTAATGGTTTCATATATATATTGCTTGCTGTGGATTATGTTTCAAAGTGGGTGGAAGCAAAAGCCACCCGTACTGACGATTCCAAAGTTGTTGCAGCATTTATTCGTTCTATCATTTTTGTAAGATTTGGAATGCCGCGAGTGATTACAAATGATGGAGGTTCCCATTTTTGCAATCGTACAATTGAAGCTTTGCTTAAGAAATACAATGTCACACATAATGTTTCAACACCTTATCATCCCCAAACAAGTGGGCAAGCCGAAGTTTCAAATTGTGAAATCAAGGGAATACTTGAAAAAACAGTAAAGCCCACTCGCAAAGATTGGAGCATGCGACTTGATGATGCTTTATGGGCATATCGAACAGCATATAAGACACCTATAGGGATGTCTCCCTTTCGGATTGTATATGGGAAACCATGTCATTTACATGTTGAGCTAGAACATAAGGCGCATTGGGCAATTAAAACTTTCAATATGAACATTGATGTTGCTGGCCTTCATAGGAAATTGCAGCTGAACGAGCTTGAAGAGATTCGGAATGACGCATATGAGAGTGCCAGGATTTATAAGGAGAAAACTAAAGCTTTTCATGATCGCATGATCCGTGGAAAGGCTTTTGTGGTGGGCCAGAAAGTCTTACTTTTTCAGTCACGCCTTCAACTTTTTCCCGGTAAGTTACGTTCTAGATGGGTTGGTCCTTTTATTGTTACTAATGTTTTTTCCCATGGTGCTATACAGGTGAAAAGTGTCACAACTGGAAATGAGTTCAAGGTGAATGGGCATCGACTTAAGCCCTATTATGAGTCATTTGTGGAACATGACGTGGAGAACGTATCACTCCATGTTCCTACTTATTCTGAGGATTAATTGGAGATATCGTTAGGCTGCACGACGTTAAGACAAACGCTTCTTGGGAGGCAACCCAATCAGATTTGCTTTCTTTATCATTTTATTTTATTTTCGTTATTTTTGCTTCTGTTTGTTAGTAGTTTGTTGTTCCGCGTTTAAATCTTTCATTGCATGTGCTATAATCTATTAACATTGAAGACAATGTTAGGTTTAAGTGTGGGGGGAACAAAACATTGTTTTATTTTGAAATTTTTTTTTTTATTGGTTTTTATTTTCTTTGTTGGTATTAATGTCATAAATAAAATTAAATTATAGTTGTTTTGAGTCTTAGGATACTTTCCAACACAATGATGAGATTTGGTTTTTAATTGCATGACTTTAAGATGATTTATAAACATGATTCAAGATCTAATATTATTATTTGGTTTATGCTTATTTATGGTTATCATATGCAAATTCACATGTAATCAACTTAGTAATTGGTACTCATAGCATGCTTAGTTGAATTTAACTCATTATAACCCATATGTGAGTTTTGAGTCTATTGTTCCTTTGATTTTGAGTGTTTTTAGTTAGGTCATCTTTTATTCTTTTGTCAATAATAATTCGTTGCATGATCTCAATTTTGTTTGTTTTGGTTGCTACTTGGATTGCTTTCATAATTAAGAATTAAACACTAGAACTTGTATTAATTTCGTTCAAAGCATCATATTGAATTGCATGACATGCTTGACATGGTAAAGGCACCTAGTTTCCACCATTGCCAAATAAGCCTGATCCATAATATATTTCCTTTAGGTTAACCCCATTGAGCCTGTTATTAAGCCTTTTGTTTCATTACCCTCATTTTCTATCCTAACTTAATAAAAAGAGTGGAGCATAATTTGATTTGCAGATACTTTATTGTGGTTCAAGGTATGTTGAAAACAAGTGTGGGGGAGACCCTTGTGGTAGACAGTTCAAGAAGAAAGAGTTGCAAAAAAAAAAAAAAGTTACAAAAAGGATACAAGTCCTTATTTATATCCATTCAGTATCATACAGATAGTTCAATTCTTTTAAGTAGATACAAAATAATTGTTGAAACTCTTCATTATCAATGGGTCACCTCGTCATTTTCCCACTTATGTCTTGAACCATATGATTCTTTGCTAATGTTTCTAATCTTATTGCATGCTTTCACCATTTCTTCAAGCCTTTGAAGATTCCATATCCGTTCTTTCTCTTCCTTTGACCTCTGGCCCCATTACAACCTGAATTAAGACCTTTTGATTGAGTGTGTCTTGCAATGTCACGATGCGGAGATTCGAATGAGGTATAAGCATATGGTGTCACTAGTTCTTGCATTCAAGTAGTAGCATTCCTTCCATGAGATCATATATCTGGAAAAAAAAAAGTCAGAAAATGCCATTCTTTCTTGTTATATCATATGTGAGCTATTTGTTTCCCTTTTACATCAATCCTCTCACATATAACTAGAAAATGAAGAGTGATTTTACCAAATAATCAGTGAAAAAGAAAAGAGTGCATCCAGTGAGATTTTTGGGTTAATTCTTCTTGGCACGCGCTTGAGATTCACAGTCACTTGGATTGATTTAATTGTAAATTTTTATATCATTGTTATGAACGTGTATTAATTTTCGAATGATGTGGATTTAATCTTGTGTTTACAAAGAATCTTAACATGTCATGATCCGTTGAAAATCTCTGAGACAAATGTTGGAAAATATAGATTGAGTCATTTGAGTCTTTTATTTTTGTTTATTGGATTTGACGCTAAAATTGAACCCCTTAACCAAAGCATGGATCTGCTCTTGCATCAGGCGGAGGTATTATTAGAGATGCAAGAGGTGAGTACATTACTGTTTTTCAGTCTTATTTTGGACAAAGTACGAACAACATTGCAGAATCAAGGAGTATTCTCGTGGGACTACATTTTTGTAGTGATCTTGGTACCAAAAAATATTATTCTCCAAACGAACTCCTTGTTTGTAAGAAAATGGTTCAATATATATATATAGTGAAGAAAATTCTATTGCTGACTTGTTAGCTATTGGTGCCAATGCAACATAGTTTCACACGTCGATGGTTCAGTCCTTCCTGTTGGCTTTACAAAGCCTAGATGGAACAAGAAAAGAAGAAAAGAAATTAAACTGCAATTTTTTTCTTCTTAAGCAAAGAACTACAACTTTTAACGGAGAACTCACACTTGCTTCACTCATGTTATGGAATGCCTAGCTCTCCTCTTTATATAGATATGGATACTAATCAAATACAATGCATAAGTGATAGGGGCATAATTAGGCTATTTTTAGTACCATATTTCTATATATATATTTAGCTATTACTTGTTAATAATTGTACTAATTGCTATTTTCATGTTTGTGTAGGTTTCCAATTACAATATTTTAAAATAGAAGCAAATTGGCAATTTAGGAATACTAATTGCACAAGGAAATCACAAGGAAACCACAGAAAGAAGAAAACAAGAATAAAAAGGGGACGATACCTAACTTTGAGAGATCATCCATCCACAGCCTCCACAACAAGCCCTAACCCACCATCGCAGACTTCTCTTCATCAATCATCCTCGCATCACATCCAGCAGCCCAATACCGCCCCTCAATCTCATTATCTTTTCTCTATAGAAAACCCATCCTCACAGCCGCCATCGTCCCCCATCTCTGTCTCAAGTCATCATCCCCTTTTCCTTCCTAACACCCAAAACATCCATAACCTTCATCATCAACCCTAAACCCAATCGATAAACCCCCATCTCTGTCACAGTTCATCATCCATCCATCCACCGCCTCCATCACACCCATTGTCACCTCGCCAAACCCTAGCCGCTATCACCCAGATGAATCCATCCATCGTCCTTACGCATCCATCTACCTCCTTCATCACCGCCGACAGCCCTTCATCGTCCTATCTTCATCTCTCTCGCCTGACTCCCTTATCGCCATCACCATCAGAACCTCATCGCATGGAAACCCTCATCTCAGTCCTCTCTCTCGCTGTCCCTGATTGTCGCCACCCATCGCCACCTCGCCAAACCCTAACCCATCATCAACCATCACAGACTTCTCTTCATCGTCATCCACGCTTGCAACCAGAGCCACCCACCTTCATCGTCCTCTCATCACAATCACAGACCACCATCGTAGGCCTCTGTACATCTCCTCCTTACAACCACAGTCCCTTCTTCCATCCTCTCGCCTGATTATCTAATCTCCTCCAGCCACGCAAACACCGTCCACCATCGCCATCTCCCTCACATCCTCTTTTCACTGGATCAGGAGTTGAAGAAACAGATCAAAGAGTGGTGAAGCAGATCGCAAAGGAGAAATTCGCGTGAGGAAGGTGAAGGAAGAGATATCGCGCTATTCGCACCCCAGTTTCCACTTAGTACCACCACGCACAGGCGACAACATTCTTTCTAATCTCTTTCTCTTATTTTTAGTTTGATATTAATTATGTATTTCTATTCGAACATAATTAATATGTCTAGCTAAACTCCTCTTAGTTAGGGGTGGATTCGAAGCCCCGAACATGTGCTTTATAAATTAATTGAATTTAATCTTCCTTGCTATTAGTGATTGTGTTTTGCTTAGCTGCTTTATAGAGAACTTTTCCTTGTATGTTTGTTAAGGTGGCCAACTTAGTAAGCATGCTAGGATTTGGGGCTAGAGTATAGGAGTGTTTCACCTAATTGTTATGATTCGGTCACAAGTAGTAAATACCAAGGAACGTTGGTAAGGTTAAGTAAAAACCTAAACAAGAACAAGATGCTGATCATACTTTTAATTGCCTAGTCAGTGTTCATATTTTTCACAAAACTTAATGATCTTAGATTGTTGTCTAACTTGCGATTCCTGTTTAGATAGCATGATAAGAATAGTTTGAAAGCGACGCTTAGTTTAATTCAATGAACTTGAAAAAATAATAAGATTAATGCAGTGCTGTCACGGTTAGTCTTGAACATTGTCTCTCACTAGTTAGCAAGTGATTATTGAAGATTGATTTATAAGCATATCTTTGGTGTGTGGAGATAAACCCTTAGCTAATTTCTCATCTTTGCCATCCCTTTAGTTGTATTATCTTTATAGTAATTTTCGTAGTTATTTTCATACTTTAATTTAGAAAATCCAATCCCCTTTTATTTAATTAATTAGGTTGTTAGTTGTCTTTTAGTTATTATTAGTGTTAATTGGCAAGCCTTCTAATCCCCGGTCTAGAACGATCCCTGCTTATTCAATACTACAATTACAAAGCAGGGTATTAAGTTGTGTGCTACTAAAATAGCGCATCAATAAGACTTTTCATTTTTCTAGATACATAAATTCAATGAACCACTTAGTTCAGTGAACCACATAGAAAAACTAAAAACCATTTATTTTTGGTTGTATACACCAACACCCCCTTTCAAACCAAAATCTTCATACCAAGCATTGCTCTAAGCTTTTCAAACGTGCTAGTTGACAAAGCTTTGGTAAAGATGTGTGCAACTTGTTTAGTTGTATTGCAATACTCTAACTTCACCGTCTTTTGCTTCACATGATCTCGAATGAAGTGAAATTTCAAATCAATATGCTGGCTCCTTCCATGTTGCACTGGATTTTTAGCTAGCTCAATAGTTGACTTGTTATCCACAAATATAATTGAAGATTCTTCTTGCTCATGATCAAATTCTTTCAGCAAGTTCTTCAACCAAAATACTTCACAAACTGCAGCCGCGGCTACCACGTACCCAGCTTCACATGAAGATAGAGCTACAACACTTGGTTTCTTCGAAACCCATGTAAAGGCCGTTGATCCAAGATGGAAAACATATCCACTGGTATTTTTCCTTTCATCTTGGTCACCTCCCCCAATCACTATCTGAATAACTGATGCTCACATAATTATTACATAATATACCTCATAATTTATATTTGTTAGTGTTTCGAATAGCGTATTTTAGTTTAATTATTTTATTTTTGTAGGATTTGGAGTTTGAATGATAAAAGTGCATTAGCGTGGTGAATTTGGAAATTCATAGACAAATTGACAAAGTGGAGCAGGAGACACTCAAGCCAAAGATTAAGAGAACCAAAGAAAAAATAAAGGAAATTAGTTTTGAATTTTGGTGGAACAAAGAAGTAGTATGGATGAACATAGCCAAACCCACCTTTCAAGGGGTGGGACCCATTTGTTTGCAATTTGGGTTCCCAATTAGGCTTCCAAATTCTATCGGGTTTCCAAATTCTAATTGGGTTTTCAAAAGAGTTTTGTTTCTTTTAACCACAATAGCAACAACAAGAGGAGGGAGGAGTTTTGGTTTCTTTGAACCACAAGCAAATTTGATTTGCATTTGGGGTTTTCAATTAGTTTGGTTTTATCAGCATGCAATTGGAGGGTTTCTATCTAACACAGCAAGAAGGCAGCAGCCCTTTTTGTTTACAAATTGGATTTCCAATTGGGTTTCAAAGGAGTGTTTCTCTTTACCTTGAATACAATCACAAAGAGGACAGCAAAGAAAAAAAGAACACAAGGACGACAGCAATAGCATATAAGAGAAAAACAGGACAGCAAAGAAGGTTCTGGCTGGACCATAAATAAAGGAGCCAAGACGCAAGACGCTGTCCAGAACGATGCAGCAGCAGCAGAAACGCAGGAGCAGGGAGTGCGTCGCTAATCCACCACGCGCTGCCATGCCGATGAAGCTGCACACCGTTGTTGCTGTCATCACTTTCACCATGTGTCATTAAACTCCACGCAAGGCGAAAATGTGAACTCCTAGATGTAACGCACTTAATTGGTATTTGATTCGTTTTATGCTTTCACGATAAATAATGGTGTTTATGATTCTAACTTTTATTTAATATAGGAATTTATGTTATTTTAGTGACAAAGATTTCATCAATTTCTTCGTAGATTATTATTCCGGTGGTTATCTTTTTCTTCTCCATATAAGTCTAGTCATGCTTTTCTTATGTGTGGAATTTTAAAGATCAATTGATTCCGGTAGGTTAGTTATATATGATTATCTTTTATTACGTTATTTTCTCCGGATAAATCATAAATTTTGGATATCACATATGACCAAACTTTGTGCTTTCTAGAAAAAGTGAAATCTAAAATCCATTTACATTAGAATATATTGGTGCATTAATGACTATTTTTCCGATTATGTTGTTTGGGATGTGAAACACGTAATTGAGTCATCATAGTGAATCAATACTAGTTGGCACGTGAAATCTAGGAGGGATTCTTGGAACCTTGTGACTTTTCTAAACTTGATTTTTATTAAACTAAATTCAATTTCATATTTTAAAATTGCTAGAATTTCTTACATTTAGTTTCGCGTAGTTTTTCTTCCTAGACCTTGTTTTGTAGATCGTTTTTCCTCATGGGATCGACACCCCAATCTTTACTGCAATTGACCACGTGTACTGTTTGGGCGTAATCAAATTTTAGAGCCGTTGCCGGGGACAAGCGTCATTCTGCAAGGAAGGTTTCGGGTATTATCTTTCTTGCTCATTGTTTTATTTTTATTTTTATTTTTATTTTTATTTTTATTTTTATTTTTATTTTTATTTTTATTTTTATTTTTATTTTTATTTTTATTTTTATTTTTAGCTTTTAGGTTTTAGGTCCATTTTATTTATTTTTTATTTTATTAAAAAAAATTGGAAAAAATAAAAAAGGACATTCGGGGAGTGTGAGTTGGAATAAAGACCACTTAGGGAGACTAATTAGGGTCCCAAATTTAGAACACCCACAAATTCACATTGAAACCAAATTAAGTTCTACTTCTAATTCTAATACCATGAGTAATCACGAAGATGACCATGTTCGGTCGCTAAAGGACTATCTCCACCCCACGCGCACTGCTACTCCATCATGTATCATGTTTGCACCAAGTACACCAAAGCTAGATTTTAAGTCGGGTATGATACAATTATTACCCACTTTTCATGGCCTAGAAAGTGAGAATCCTTATGTTCACATTAGGGAATTCGAGGAAGTTCTGGCCACTTTCCACAACAAAGTTGAGGCTGTATACTCGGTTAGACTAAGGTTTTTTCCTTTTTCCCTTAAGGAAAAAGCGAAAAGTTGGCTATACTCTTTGCGACCAAGGTCTATAAGTTCGTGGGAGATGGTGACCAAACATTTTTAAATAAATACTTTCCTCATCACAAAACCAACGGTCTAAAGAGACATATTTCTACCTTCACCCAAAAGAATAGCGAGACATTATATCAAGCATGGGAGAGGTTCAAGGATCTCTTGAATACATGTCCACACCATGGGTATGAGAGTTGGCGCTTAGTCAATTATTTTTATGAGGGGCTCACCAGTAAAGAGCGTCAGTTTGTTGAGATGATGTGTAATGGAGAGTTTTTGCAAAAGTACCTTGACGAGGCCATTGAGTACCTGAATGACTTGGCTGAAAAGGCTCATACTTGGACTGGTCCAAGTGCTACTGAGAGCACGGATAGAACACGCCCAACTAGAGTCTACCAACTTAGGGAAGAGGACAGCCTTAGAGCCCAATTGGATAGAGCGACTAGGGAGTTAAAAGCACTTAAGGCCAAGGATAGTAGGCCCACACACACTGTTGCCAGAGTTGAGCTACAAGATGCCTATTTTATATGCGGGGGAGTTGAACACTTAGCACAAGATTGCCCAACCTTGACTGAGATGAGAGGGGTTTATGAGAAACAATGTAACGCTTTAGGGATGTACAAGAAGCCTTACTCACCATTATCTAACACTTACAATTCTGGCTGGATAGATCATCCTAACTTAGGCTGGAGGTCCGAAGCAGACCACCCTACACACTCACAGGCACAACCACCTAGATCATATCCTGCACCTCCATACAATGCGCAATCTAACAGAAGTTCCTTATCAGACGCATTACATGCATTTATAGAGGCATAAGTAAAACTAATCAAAAATTTGAGGTTGCATTGACACAGTTGGCAGAAGAGAACAAGGAGATCAAAAGCCAGATAACCAAGCTGACATGTTCATTAATAGTACAAGAACGGGGCCAATTTCCATCACAGCCTAAAGCAAATCCGAAGGGCCAACTTATGGCACAAACCTCTACTTCAGACCCTCAGAATGTTAAAGAGGTTAATGCCATCACTACTCGGAGTGGTAAGATTTTAGATGGATCAAGCTCGTCCTCGACTATAGGCACCTCCCCAAGTGCAAAGGAGAACATCCCTGAGGATGAGCCCAACAAGAACATTTCAGTTCCAGTTCCTTTTCCTCAAGCACTACGACCTACTGGAAAGAAATTGAAAATGCATGGTGAGATTCTAGAACACTTGAAATAGGTTAAAATTAACTTACCTTTGCTGCATGTAATTAAACAGGTACCAACTTATGCGAGGGTCATCAAGGATCTATGCACTATCAAGAGGAAACATCATGTCAAGAAGACTGCCTTTTTGACAGAACAGGTAAGTGCGGTGATTGCGCAGAGGACACCACCCAAGTACAAATATCCAGGGTGTCCTACAATCACCTGCTAGATTGAGACTCATGAGTTCGGCCAAGCCTTGTTGGATTTAGGAGCAAGTGTAAATCTAATGCCATATTCTATTTACTTGCGACTGGGTCTAGGAGAGATTAAACTCACATCCGTGGTACTACAATTGGCTGATAGATCGGTTAAAAAGCCAAGAGGAATAGTCGAGGATGTCTTGCTGCAGATTGATAAGTTTTACTATCTCGTCGACTTTCTTATTTTAGATACTCATTCTGCGGTTAATATGGAGTCTACAGTTCCAATTATTTTAGGTAGACCTTTTCTTGCCACGGCTAACGCTCTTATCAATTGCAGGAATGGTCTAATGAAGCTGTCTTTTGGGAACATGACTCTGGAGGTTAACATATTCAATATTAGCAAGCAAGCACGTGATGATGATGAGTGTCATCATACCTACATGATAGACACGCTGATACAGAAGAGGCGCTCCTGAGCACAGATTTTGAAACCTTAGAGTACCTCTTTTCTATTTCTGATTCTGAGAGTTCACTTTATCCTGACAATGCTTTTGATATTTCTGTTGTTTCAGGGTTAAAGGATAAAGGAGGACAATAATGACAATCATGCTTTGAGGAGTTGCCTAAGGAAAGACAGAAACCACAACCATCCACTGTGGAAACTTCGAAAGTTGACCTAGCTCCACTGCCTAAGGGACTTAAACATGCATTCCTCAAACCAGGTGATACCTTTCCTGTTATTATTTCTTCCGTACTTGATAGCTCACAAGAAGAAGAATTGATTAATATGTTACGTGAGCACAAATTTGCATTAGGTTGGACTGTAGCTGATATCAAAGGTATTAGCCCCTTAATATGTTCCCATAGGATTCACTTAGAAGAAGGAGCTAACCCCCGTAAAGACTCTCAAAGACGAATTAACCCTACTATGAAAGAGGTGGTGAAAAATGAAGTCTTAAAATTGTTAGATGCATGCATCATTTATCCCACCTCTGATAGCAAGTGGGTTAGTCCAACTCAAGTAGTTCCCAAAAAATTTGGAATAACAGTGGTGACTAATGATGAGGGGGTGCATGTTCCCACTAAGGTAGTGACAGGGTGGCGCATGTGCATTGATTATAGGAAACTTAATTCTGCCACCCGCAAGGATCACTTCCCACTGCCATTCATAGACCAAATCTTAGAGCGAGTAGCTGGTCATTCTTTCTATTGCTTTCTTGATGGGTATTCAGGATATTATCAGATTGAGATTGCATTAGAGGATCATGATAAGACTACTTTCACATGTCCATTTGGTACTTATGCTTTTCGGCGAATGCCATTTGGTTTGTGTAATGCACCGGCTACTTTTCAGAGATGCATGATGAACATTTTTAGTGACATGGTTGAAAAATATATGGAAGTATTCATGGATGATTTGACTGTTTTTTGTGATTCCTTTGATTCATGTTTACCTCACTTGAAGGCTGTTTTAAGTAGATGTGAAGAGAATGGTCTGGTGCTTAATTGGGAAAAATGTCATTTCATGGTTTCCTATGGAATAGTTCTGGGACACATAGTTTCTGATAAAGGAATCGAGGTTGATAAAGCAAAAATTGAATTGATTTCTAAATTACCTACACCTAAAAGTGTCAAGGATGTGAGATCATTTGTAGGACACACGGGTTTTTATAGGAGGTTCATACAATTTTTTTTTGCCATCTCTAGACTATTAAGTAGCCTCTTGGTCAAAGACTTCGTGTTCCAATGGACACAAGAGTGTGAGGAAGCCTTCCGAACACTCATTGATAGGCTCACCTCTTCCCCCATCATGCAACCATCGGATTGGAATTTACCATTTGAGATCATGTGTGATGCAAGCAACTATGCTGTGGGGGTAGTCTTGGGACAATGAAGGGAAGGGAAGCCCTTTGTTGTTTACTATGCTAGTCGAACACTTAATGATGCTCAAAAGAATTATTCGACTACTGAAAAAGAGTTGCTACATGTAGTTTTTGCTTTAGATAAATTTCGTGCTTATTTGATTGGTACACCTATCACTGTTTTTACTGACCATGCGGCTCTTGAGTTTTTTATTTCTAAAAAGGATGTTAAGGCAAGATTGATTAGGTGGATTTTACTTCTGCAGGAATTTGATCTAACTATAAAGGATAAGAAGGGGGTCGAGAATGTTGTGGTGGATCACTTGTCTTGTCTGGAGTTTAGTGACTCTGCCAATGGCCCACTCATCCGTGATGACTTCCCTGATGAACACCTATTCGTCGTCACTCAAGTACCATGGTATGCACACATTGTTAATTACTTGGTTTCCGGCGAAGTTCCATCATTATGGAGTGCTCAAGATAAGCGCAAATTTTTGGTTGAGGTAAGAAATTTTTATTGGGATGATCCTTATCTATATAAGTATTGCCCCAACCAAATCATGAGGCGTTGTATCCCTGAAGGTGAGATTGATAGTGTCTTACATTTTTTTCATAGTGCAGCTTGTGGAGGCCATTTTTCTATGAAAAAAACCGCTGCAAAAATTTTACAGTCTGGATTATTGGCCTATATTGTTTAAGGACACTAACAATTATTGTCATTTTTGTGATAGATGCCAAAAGTTAGATGCATTGTTCCGGAGACACATGATGCCCCTTAACCCCATTTTAGTCATTGAGATATTTGATTGTTAGGGGATTGATTTTATGGGACCTTTTTCACCTTCCTTTGGATATTTGTATATTTTGTTTGCAGTGGACTATATGTCCAAATGGGTAGAGGCAGTGGCATGCCGAAACAATGACAACATATATAAAAAAAATTCTCATATATCAAAACAATATATCTAATAAAACAATGACAACATTTTGTTTACAGTGGACTATTCTCAAATATCAAAACAAAAACCAACAGATTCTCATATATCAAAAAAAAAAAAAAAAAACAGATCGACTCCCTTCGGCCAAATCAGATTGACTTCCTTCGACCAAAACAGATCGACTTCTTTCGACCAAATCTCAGATCAGATCGACTCCCTTCCTTCGACCAAATTCAGATCGAGCCAAAACCATCCATCAGATCGAGCCATCCACCACCATCAGATCGAGCCATCCAGATCGATCGAGCCATCCACCACCATCAGATCGCATCAGATCGAGCCATCAGATCTAACCACCCCCATCCATTAGATCGAGCCACCACCCTCCATCATATCGAGTCACCACCCTCCATCAGATCGAGCCACCACCATCCATCAGATGGAGCCACCACCATCCACCCTTCGACCACCCTGCCTGCGACCACCCTGCAACCACACTTCGACCACCCTGCCTGCGACCACCCTGCAACCACACTTCGACCACCCTGCGACCACCTTTCGAACACCCTGCCTGCGACCACCCTCCGACCACCCTTCGACCACCCTGCGACAACCCTTGAGGCAGCCTTCGACCTTACTGGCTCGCTGCGAGAGTGAGTGAGTCGGGAGACCCCTTTGTGAGTCTGTGACTTGTGAGAAATGAGAAATGAAATGAGAAGTGGATTTCAGGGGTTCTTAGGTTTAGTTTTATTTTTTTTTCGGGATAAGGGTTTAGTTAGGTTTCTTAGGTTTAGTTAATACTTACTTTAGGGATAAGGGTATTATAGTAATTTGAGCAGTATAAACTGATATCTGCGGGGCGGCTATGGCTAAAACCGTATCCGCCCCGAATAGTAAACGGATATTTTTTGGATACCCAAAACCACCCGAAAACCCATTCAGCCATATCCAAATTCGCCCCATACGGATTGGGTGGGGCGGATATCCGTAAAAATCCGCCCCACTGCCAACCCTATGCCCGTACTCATGTTTAATTAGTATCAACTTAGTCATACCCTCCAATTTAGTCAAGTACCAACTTAGTCAAGTACTGGCTCTCTAGAGTTTTCGATTTTCAATATATAGCATAGCTCGACCATGTGTCCTCTTTATGTATAGATAGATCATTAACAGTGTACTTGATATGGATAGTGATGCATTATTAGATGCATTCCTCATCCAGCAACTTCATCACCAACAACCCATCACTCACAGTACTGAATCAGCAAACTTGGATGCAATTTCTTCATGGTTGAACCTGCTAGATGATGATTATACCCCTGCCATTCCATCTGAGTTACAAGATTTAGAAAACCATCTCCTCCATTTTGATACCGACGACTCCCACTCCCTTTGTTCCATACCCGGACCTGAATCCTCATTGTTCCTCCCACCAGATGACTTCTACAACCTCAACTCTTCTGAAGCCATATTCATTAATGCACTACACCATATTGGCATTTTTGTAACAACCCCCAAAACAATATCACTTTTGAAGTGTAACAATTCACCTAACAACTTTACACATTTTCACAAACAAAATGATACAATAATAGTATCACCATGAAGAGTATGATTATAAAAGTGATACTATTCATGGTGATCCAACTTATTGTATCATTTTTTTTTTGTTACTGTTTTTTATTTTTATGACTAAATTTAGTTTTGATTTGAAATTGTTTGGTGGATTGTAACATTTCAAAAGTGATACTGTTTTGAGAGTTGTTACAAAAGTGTCAATTTGGTGTAGTGATGGACCATCCACGACCTGCCAACAACCAGTATCAGATGAATACAACTCCTTAATTTGTGAACCTGAGCTTTGCTTCATTACACCAAGTGCAAGTCCAGAGACCACCACCACCATTACTAATCACGACCATGCTAGTATATCCCAAATGTTGACTCCCGCACCACTGGCCCTCACTGAAGAAAATGAGATGAAATATGAGGTTGGAAATGGAGCAGAAAAACTAAACTGTGCAGCATTGAATAGCAAGAATTTAGTTTCAGAGAGGAATAGACGAAAGAGATTTAACCAACAAATGCTGGCATTACGTGCACTCGTTCCCAATATTACAAAGGTAACTTATAATCTACAAAAATACTTAATATGGAATTATTTTATCTTTTTTCCCCTTTGAATTTTAACTTTACTGATGATTGATTTAGATGGACAAGAGATCGGTACTGGTGGATGCTGTAGCTTATCTGAAAAACACACTTGAAGAAACTGCAAGGCTTCAGAAGGAACTAAAAGAACAACCACCCACAGCCAGGCTGATAAGCAACTTAAGAGAAAGTTGTAGAGACAATCATGTTGCGACATTGCGAATTCTGCCCACATTAGCCTCATCTTCGACTTCAAAGTCCTATAAAACACACATAACTGAGGTAAAATTTTTCGATAACTAGTCTATACTGCTGGGTCAAAACACCTCTTTCCCAAATACATGTTTTTTTTTTAAAATTTGAGGATGGCATCTTATTTTTTTCTATTACGTTTTCAATGAAATTGTGTTACTTATAAAGTCTTAAACAATGATTTAATCAAAATACTTGACTGAATACAAAAAATCTTCTCTACTAACGGATCACCATTCCAAGAAAGTCAAAATTTTGAAACACTTTAACTACTTAAACGTAGTGTGAAATGTTATATAAAAATTTTCTTTTTAGATATAATAAAATATATTGATTTTCATTCTCACTAAAATATGACATAATCATTTTTTTCAGTTCAAACAAATCTTAGCCAAGACTTACCATCAATGCCTTACTTGGACATGCAATACGAATCGATTATGTGTTACGCTTGTGTATATCACATACTTGCTAGTGAGCGATAACTCTAATGGTGTGAAAGTAATTAATGTGGGTGCTTAAAGTTTTTCTCGAGTCATTAGTAATGGCTCCCGTGATTGATTGACCTCTGGACCTTGTTGTAATTAAAATTTTGAAAAGAAAAACCTGAATAAATACGTACATAAAAAAGGGTAAAAAATGGCATAAGGTTATGTTTGCTTATTTTATTTTTGAGTAATACTACAGGGCACCGGGAGATTGCCTGGTGGCTCCTGGTAGCCATCAGGCAATCTCCCGGTGAATTTAAGAATTTCCCTTTATTTTTTAACATTGACAATTGACAAGTAAGCAGGTTGATATTGAGAAGATGGAGGAAAGGAGGTTCGTGGTAAAAAGTACATGCAAAAGTGGCAATGGTTCGTGTGGTGACGTTCTTTGAGTCATTGAATCAATAGGATTTGAAATCGCTTATGCTTCTCTCCAGCAACTACAATCTGAAGAAATAGTTTTCATTATAATTATAAGGGTAAACTTTCCTTCTATAAGTTATTTCATATTTTCGTTTATTATTGCCTTACATAGTGTGAAGTGGTGGTGGTATTTTTATTTTATTTTTCTCTTTCATTGAAAAAAATGAGACAATTGTTCGACCAGCCATGCTATACGGTTTAGAATGTTGGGCTACTACGAGACAACATACGCATAGGATGGCAGTAACAGAAATGCGTATGTTAAGGTGGATGTGTGGTAAAACTCGTAAGGATAAGATTAGAAATGAAAGAATTAGGAGATACTTAGGTGTAGCGCCCATAGCGGAAAAAATTAGAGAAAGACGTTTAACTTGGTTTGGTCATGTGCGGAGGAGACCAAGCACGGCGCCAATTAGAAAATGTTTAGATTGGCAAGTTAATGGAGGGTGTAGACGGAGGGGACGACCGTTGAAAACTTGGATGAAGACGGTGAATGAAGATATCATTGAGCTTGGATTAGGTGAGGAAATGTGGGAAGATCGCATTGCTTGGAGAACCAAAATTCATGTAGCCGACCCCGAAAATCTCGGGAATGGGCTTTGATGATGATGATGATGATTGAAAAAAATGCTATTTCACATTTATTGCTGAACAAATTTAACAACTTATACAAACTTAAAATACCATAGCTTCTATGGAGCCTTGTCCAAAAGTATTGAATTGTGCATGGGAGGGTGGTTCGCGCATGATTGGACCACTCTACCATTCTCTCCATGAGTTTGGAGAAGTTGGAGAGGGATAGAGTTGGTCCGACCACCTGCATACCACCCTCCCAAACGCAAATCAGTACTTTCAGACCAAGCTCTCTAGAATTTTACCTTGAAATACTCAAGTCAAATTTCATACTGAAGTCAATTTTATTTATTTAAATTGAAGTCATTAGGTTCTGGTATGTGACGAAGTCACTAATTATTTTTTTTATTTTTTATTGTTTAAGGCTTGTAGGGATCTATATAATATTCGTCTGTGATTGAGCTTGTTCTATAAAACATAGTAGTTTACCGTATTTTCCTAGTTTCCTATGAAGGTTAAGAATAATATATTAAGAGAGAAGTCAATACTTCACCTAAATTGTTCGTTTAATTATATACTAGTTACACTATTGATCTAATCAACATGTTATATAATTTAATCAAATTTTTCGTTTAAGTATAGGAAACAATCTCTTAAGGCAGTCCATTATTGACTCTAAACTATTCAATCCTACTAGGATATTCCACACGGTGGGTGTACAATATTGACAACTTGACGCGATAACTTTTACATTTTTCAAATTTAAATTAACTTTCATAATATTTTACTAGGAAAATTTCTAGAGAGCCTGATCTCAGAGCATCGATTTGTGCCTAGGAGCAGGGTGGTCCGTACGTGATCAAATCAACTTTATCCCTCTCCAACTTTTCCAAACCCCCAAAGAGAAGGGTAGATGGTCTGATCACGTGCGAACCGCCCTCCCAGGCACAAATCAATGCACTGAGACCCAGCTCCATAGAAGAGCTCTCCTACTAGATAAGCATCCCAACGAAAATTTGTAGTCAAATACTTTAAAGGTATTTTAACTCACTAAGTAACCATCCACACAAGAAGATGTATAGACAACGACATGTCTTTTTATTCCTCCCTAAAGTCGAAGTACAATACAAGAAATTTATACATTTAGAGATAAAAGGTGTGTGCAATTTTAAACTATTCGTCCAAAACTTTCAAATGTGTGCCTACTAGTTTTACCAAAAATAAATAAATACACAAAATATGTTCTCTAAACATGTTCAATACATTCTAGATTGGTTTGGATGCAAAAATCACGTTAGCATATTTTTTTTATGTAAAACTCTAAGGGTCTGTTTGGTTAGTCATTTTTTTAGGAAATGGAATATGTGTCCTTTGTTATGCAAATTTTTGTTGTTTGGTTGTTTATTTACTGATTGGAAATTGATTCTTCATAAGACTTTTTTCCACTACTCATGGGAATTCAAGTCCGAGAAAGAGGCCTCGAAATCGGATTTACCGAAACGGTTTCAATTTTCATGTCAATTTTCGTGCCATTTTTCGTGGGAAATGAAATCTATTAACTTGTTATGAAGATTTTCTTTGTTTGGTTGTTTATATATTGACAGAAAGTTGATTCTTCATAAGACTCTTTTTCCACTACTCATGGGAATCCAGGTCCGAGGGGAGGCCTCATAATCGAATTCATGAAAACGGTTTTAATTTCTATGTCTATTTTCCATGCAACCACACATACACTAAGAGAGGAATTCACTAACCATTACACCACAATGATTTTTTTTTTTTAAAAGTTGGGTCGTTGATTATTTTTATTTATTTTTAATCCACTCTCGAAGGCTACATCATTGTTGCCACTTAGCATTCACATCACCTCCATCTCGTATGTAGACTTGCTTTCGCTCCGATTCATCGCCTCCACCTCACATGAAAACTTGTATTCACTCCGCTCTGTTCCATCTAAGCAGCTACATTCAATACCCCGAAGGATAATCAACAACGATGCTCCTAATAATCGGGAAAAACTCTCAAAATCCTAACTGGTGAGTCACGAACCAACAACCTCCCACAAAGAGGTAGATGTCCAACCAATGGAGCTGCAATTGGTAGCCCGCCGTTGATTAGCCATCACGGGAACATATTTACACTAATAAGTGTTACCACCCAAACATGTACATGACAAACTTGTACTGCTCAACTCAACCTACATTGCATTCCATTGCCAGAGAGAAGCTTTGATCATTCATATGAATTGGGAATCCTCCACTTCCCCATGTCTAAGCCATCAGTTGTGCCACTATCGTTGCGATAAAACATGTTTCTGTTAATGTCATCTCTTATAGATTGCCAAGGTGACAGCATGCGACAATAACTTCCACATCCACAGACCCATAGATTCAAGTGATACACATAGGTATATATGTTTCGTCCAAGCTTGTTTCTATTTCTCGTTTTGGTGATTTTGAATCCCTATCAAGTCCCCATTATAACCCATCAAGCATTGTGTAACACCCATAGTTTTTTTTTCGTTTCTTTTATTTATTTAATTTTAGAGTTTTTGGAATTGATTTCAATAGTATAAATTTATTTAGATTTAAATTTTGTTTAAAAAAAAATGAGATTTGGTGAGTGGGGTGCTCTTGGAAAATCTGATGGGGGTGAATAGGCACACTTATAAAAGAGGATTTCCCCCCTCCTCTTCTTCCTTTTTTTCTTTCTTCTTCTAAAGCATGTAAGAATTGTCTCATACTTTTTTCCCCCCGACGTACCCTATAAGAATTGTCTCATACTTCTTTCTATTTTCTCAACAATGGATTGAGGCATTTTACTCAACGTAGATTTGCGGGCTGGAAAATGACATATTTCATGAGCAAGGATGGTGATTTCGTTATTCGATTTAATTTCGATCTCCTGATTTTAAGAAATATTTCAGTTTGTAAAGAAAAAACGTAAAAATTTCGAGGACACATGAAATATATAATGAATTTCGAGGATATATTAAATATGTGAAAAATAAATTGTAAAAATCTAAAACAGGAGGATTAATGGAAAAAAAAAAAACGAAGTGAAGTGGATATAACACAATGTCCAATGGAGTTGTGTTGCTACAAAGGAGATTAGCCAACATTAAATGAAACCAAAATTCCTATTATTAAAAAATCAATATATAAGTAGAAGAAGTGATAATTAGGAAATTAGGGGTTGGTTTCAAAACAAAATAGATAATTAGAAAAAGAAAAAAAACTCAAAATTTACAAAAAACAAATCTGAAAATTTTCAAGAAAATCCCAAATTTTTTTGAAAAAAACCTCGAAAAAATGTTTTTTAGTAGCTGATTTTTGAATTTTTCCGGAAAAATGAAATTTGCAAAATAAATCCCGAAATTAATGAAAAAACCTCAAATTTTTTCGAAAATACCCTAAAAAAATGTAATTTTTCTTTTCGTAATTTAAAAAACTCGAAAATTTCGGATAATTTCACAAAATCACAATCCTTGTTCATGAACGGCTGAGCGCAATGCGACTTGCCTTGGACAAAACTTACTTTTCCATGTCGGTATTATCTTCTAAACTCTGTAAAATTTAATCTCGAGAGTGTTTATTCTTATAAGCTGCTGCTCACAAATTCTAAACTCTTTAAAATTTAATCTCGAGAGTGTTTATTCTTATAAGCCGTTGCTCCCAAATGAAGTCCTAGATACTTGGAGGGAAGAGTGTCGAGCTTACAATCCAATACTATCGCCACATTGTCTCACTGTTTACGATTTCCCCAATTATGAAAATGTGAATTGGAAAAATTAATTTCAACCCCGAGGTAATTTCATACCACATTAGAGCGTTTTTTAGCGTCAACACTTGCCTCTCCTCCGCCCTAATGCTTTATATTGTATCATCTGCGTAGTGTAATACTATGATAGCGGGTCAACTATCTCCTACTTTGAAACCTTGAAATAGGTCAGGTATTGACCTTTTAGAATCATTCTCGTGAGACCTCAAAGAGAATGCACATTCTCATACAAAAATAAAAATAAAAATAAAAACTAAAAATATTCTCATTTATGTTTAGCGAGAATTCTGTTGTTGATCTGCATGTTCTCATCCATCTTCTCCATTTGCGTTGCATGTGAATTTCATGCTTTGAAACAAGTAATCCAAGGATCCCCAACTAACAATGTCGAACCCCCTCTTTATTTGATTTTCTTCCAAAGTTTGTTAACTCATTTGCAATCAATGAAACATCTATGATTTATTGATCATCCATCATAGGGAACTAATCAAACAATAGCAATAGAGCTTTTCCAGCCCTTCGCTTTCATTACATCGTTGTGGATTACCCCACAAAATAGCAATAGATTTTTTCCAGACATTTGTAATTTTGGTCTAATCAAACAACATGTTGAAATTCCAACATAGGAGTTGCTACAAGTAAAATTTGGGGAAACGAACCAATTGTGTGGGAAATACTTCAAGAAGTTATGCAGGGCCATCCTGTATTGCTGAATAGAGCACCTACTTTGCATAGATTAGGCTACAAGCATTCCAACCCATTTTAGTGGAAGGACGTGTTGTTTTTTTACATCCATTAGTTTAATTCTTACTATTTCATCGAAATTGAAGAATTGAGCAATTTTTCATACAGATTATGATAACTCGAGAAGTTTGTTTTGATTAGACTAAGATGCAAGGAGGAAAAATGGCCAAACACATGTTTAAGGCAAGAAGAGAATACATTCACGGTGATTTTGTAACCACTTGTAAAAAGAGCCAACGAGGTACTAGCTCAGCTGGTAGACTTGTGGAAGATGATATTACAAGTCCAGAGTTTGAACCCTGTTGAAAGCGATACAAGTCCAAAATACCCTCAAATTGAGTGTGCACGTTACTTGCACATAAAAAGGATTTAGTGATCTAAAAATGTAAATACATATCTCGAGGTGATATCACGATGCAATTTATTAGAAAATGATTTTCTTCAAGCCAACACCACGATCATCCCTCCACTTTCTCTGAACTCATTGAGGAACACATAGAGCTTTCGCCCCTCTTTGCACCACTATAACAACAAATCCCTCATAAACAACAAAAAATAACTTTTGGAAAGAAAGACAAATCCCACCCCCTTCTGTCCACCACCATAATTTCAATTTACACTACCACAACCAAACTCACCACCCCAACTTCATCGTGAAACTTATAGCAGACCGTTGTGGCACCCCAGTTTCATGGTGGACTTAGAGCAGGTTGTCACGACTCAACAAGGTTGAATTACAAAATTTAGTGAACTCCTATTTACTACACCAAATTAGCACATTTGTAACAACTCTAAAAAACAACACTTTTGAGCTGTTACAATCCACCAAACAATTTCAAGTCAAAACTAAATTTAGTCAAAAAATGAAAAAAAGTTACACAAAAAAGGCAATACAATAAATTGGATCACCATGAATAGTATCACTTGTGGGACCATACTATTCATGGTGATACAATTATTATATCACTTTGTTTGTGAAAATGTGTAAAATTGCTTTGTGAATTGTTATAGCTTAAAAGTGTTACTATTTCGGGGGTTGTTACAAAAATGTCAATTTGGTGTAGTGATTCTCGAAAGCCATAAAGAATTTTCTTCCCCATTGGAGCGAGGCTCACTTACCAGCAATTGAGCGAGCGATGCACTCGAAGCGATCGTCTTATTTTGGGACCGCCATCTCAACAAACCTCGCTAGTTCTTCAACCTCACATGATTTCCAACGTGTCCGTTCCCTTTGACAAGAATGAGATGAGGGGAGAGTGAGAGTCAAGACAATCTTTGTAAAATAGTAGTTAGTTGTAGAAGGTGTGGGCAATAAATCTAGGGTTCATCATGGATTTTCAGTGACAGGTACATAAATTTATCTTGAACCCCATGAATCTCAAATAATGGGTTTCACCTATTTTAGTTTGAAGTTTCACATCTTTCAATCGAGTAATTCTAGCCAGCCTTTTTTGGTGGCTTTTTCTTGGTCTTGTTTTGGTGTTTTTACACTTTTTGTTACTCTTCTTTAAAACACAACCATAGACACTATCTATATAAGGGGTAGAAGTGTAAAAAATCCCAAACAAGGCCAAGAAAAGGTCAGCAAACAAAGCTTGCTAGAATTTTTGCTTCAATCATGCCTTTAACATGACGTATGGCCTCAATGGAGAGCTTTACAAGTTCTCTCTGTATGTCTATATATATATATATATATATATATTTTTTTTTTTTACCATAAAGTAAGTACATTTCCTTCAATGATGGTGATAGTGGTGCAGCTTGGTTCAGAAAAAGGTGGAGGGTAGTAGTTGTGGTATTCGCTTGATGATGAATGGAGTTTTTTCTAAGAATTATTTTTCAAATAAATCTACATTGTTGAGTCACCTAGAGATACATCTTGGGATCTCTAGATTACTAAAACCGCACAATTAACTTGAGGGTATTTGGCTCTTTACGAAATGTGGGATGTTTGACCTTGGTGAGCATCGCTGAACTAATAATCAACACCCAATTTCGTACCCAATGTATAATTATAGTAAAATTTTATACCCAATTTGAGTTATGCCTAAACTTTGCATACTCAAATTGTAAATAACTTCTCTATAAGTTTAACATCAATATTGTTCTCAAAATAAAATTGTATGCATTAATTATATCCAGCATGTTGGTCTAAAATATTTCCCCAGTTATCTTCGCATACTGCAACATAAGTACCTTTTTTTTTTTAGCAAGAATCAAAATCTATATCAATACAAATGAAATATTCAAATGTCATTTTGGAATAAATAAATAAAATTCAAATGCCTTGTTGATGCTCATGTTATATTAATATATAGTCATTTTATGATTATTTTTAGTATTATTACTTATTGTAGTTTTCGCATATTATCATCTAATATATTGTTTATACTTCTGCAGGCAAAGAAGCAGAGAAGGATGACCGAGAAAAAAATTAAAAGATAGAATTACGAGCATTGCTTTAAGATTAAGACTTACCTTTCAAAATCCTTGATTTTTAGTGATGAGATGGGTGGATGAGGATCAATGATGAACACGATGAATCATACACTGTATCAATTTGTTCGTTCTAACTCTCAAATCCTTTTAATTCGCAAATAATTTCATTCCAGTAAAATATTATCCATATGTATAGCTGAATTCTTAGAAACACATAATGCATAAAAATAAAATAAAATTACATAGAAGTTGATAGAACCTTAAAACTATAAATCTTTGAACTTTAAGATTGGCTCCAATCACAAGGTTAAAAAAACATAAAATAAATAAATAAATAAAACATAAAACATAAAACATAAAAATTACTGAAACATAAAAATTTATGTTGTGGCCATAAAATTATGAAAGGATTAATTGTGATTTACCCCTCATAATAGATTGCTAACACAAGTTTACCCCATCATTAATCATTGTTTCAGTCTCCCCTTAGGAGTAATAATCAACATGCATTGACTATGATGTCATGAGCTATTTTCAAAATGTTAACATTTTGATGACTAAAAAACCCCTGACAGATCTAAGGGCTCAGATCGAACGTTTTGTATCATGAGCAATTTTTCTCGAAAAAAATGAGTGGTCCAACAATAATATACAAGCATATCGCGATGAAAATCACATGGTTAAAAAATGTTCTTCTCCGACCTTTCTTCTTCCGTCTCTGGTTTCACTTCACCTCTCTCCCTTATTTATTTTTCTTTGGAGTTCATCAATACTCCAGTATCAGACTCTTCCACTCCTATTCTTTTTCTCTCTAGAGTGCACCACACCACCTCCAGCCCCCATCCCCTTCTTTTATTTCCCTTTATTTAATCTTTTTCTTTGGCTCGGCTCCACCATCTGTACCAGATCACACCACCTCAACCCCTCCATTCTTTTTAACAAACATCAACCCCACCCACCCCATAATCTTCAACTAAATCAAACCCCAACACCACCGTCAAATATCAAACCCACCACCACCCAACTGAAGAGATATATAAAAATTGTCGAGGATGTGGGTTTTATTCCACCAATTGAATAAATCAATCCAACAACCCCTAAAACTAACCTTATTGTTGCAACCCATAATCCCTAGAACAACAGTAGAAAAGGCATCTCCATTGATGCAACCCATAATCCCAACAACAGTTTCCAACTGATTCAGAAAAGTTGAGTTGTGATCACAATTTGGAATATTTTTCTTGGATGGGAAATTCATTGGGTTCAATCAAATTGTCATCAATCGCTGGATTAGCTTGGGATGTCAATGTTGTTGGTGTTGGAAGCGGGGTGGAGGTGACAGTGTTTAGTTCAGGGGGTATGGGGGGTGGGCGTCATCTTGATGTTGCAGGCAGGTTTGGGTGGTGTTGCAGGTAAGGGGATGGCCAGTTGTTATGATGATTCGGGTGAGTTGGGGATGGTTTTGCAGGTTAGTGGAGGGGGCGTCAGTATGCCACCGCCCACCCCATCTTACTTCGTTGCCCTTTTCCTAGGCCCCCCATTGCATCCACCCCTCTCGCCTTTCAATTTCTCTGTCTATACGCTGTTGCGCTGCCCTGCCACCATCCCAACCAAACCTCTCTCCTTTTCCTCTGTGTGTACCCCATACTCCCTCATTTCCTTCTCTATTTGCACCCCCGTCTTTCCCTTCCTTTTTTTTGAGCTCATCACTCTCCCTTATTTCCCTATCTATTTTTGTGTATAGTCGCCCCGCATGGCAACACCCCTCCCCTCCCTCCTCTCTACCTCTCTCTGTGTCTATACGTCGTCGCCTCTCTCTCTATTTTGATAGCTCCACTACCTCTCCCACCCACCGCCTCCACCCTTACCCCTTTCTTGAATTTGCTTTGAGAAAAAATTTCTTTGTTTTTTTTTCATTTTTTCGAGATGAGTGCATATCTCGAGGTCTTTTTTCATGGGTCGTTCACAAGATATTTCTCATGATAATGACAAATTCTAATGTTTATTTTACTCATTCATTCATTCATTCTTACTCCCATGAATTAGATAGTTTATATTTTTACTCCCCTGTATGTTTTAGAAGAATGAATGTAAGTTATGATTTGTTTATTTTATTATTATTATTATTATTATTATTATTATTATTATTGTTATTTTTGATTTTGAGTGAATATTTAGGTAGAATTGATACAATAATTTCTACAGGATGATATTGACCTGCAAGGTAGAATTGATACAATAATCAAGTGAATTGAGATTTATCGTTTAGAAAATAAGTGAATAAAACTAATCCAATTAAAATTTTATAATGATTTAAAAATTTATAATTATTTACCTTTTATTTTATTCAATTTATTTTTAAATAAATAAAAGTGGTAATTAATAATATTATATATTTAAGTTGAACAAATGAAGGAATTTTAAGCTGTTCCTGGGGTCGCCGTCGCTTACTCTTACAAATGAAGATTTGAACAAAACCAACTGTTCTTGAAGGAATTTTAAGTTGTTCCTAGGGCCACCGTCGCTTGGTCGACGTCACATTTGGTCGCCATCTTCCAGTGCGTCAGGGAAGGTAATGCCCTGAGGTGATTCTGAACGACAAACTGGGAGGCGACGAGGGCCGCGAGAGGCTCTGTGAGAGGGTTGCATCTCAACTTCCTTCAGATCAGCTCTCCCTGCATCTCCTTCAGATCTGCTTCCTTCAGACTACATCTCCTTCAAATCTGCCGGCTCCAGATCTGTGTTTGAGACTGCACCTTCTTCCGATCTGCGAGAGGAGGGTTGTGAGGCTCTCTTCATATCTGCAAGAGGAGGGTTGCGAGGCTATCTTAAGATCTGCTCTCTGCGAGGGTTGCAAGGTCTGCTCTCTGCAAGGGTAGCGAGGTCTGCTCTCTGTGAGGGTAGCGAGGCTTTGTGAAGAGGCTTCAGATCTGCTTCAAGAGGCTCTGCGAGAGTTTCAGATCTACCGGCCACCGCCACTATTCAGGCCTAGCTTGATCAGGACACAGTGGGTTATGACGGCTCCTCTAGCCGTCAATCCTCCCCCTTTGGGAGGCAGGGAAGCTACTGAAGCAGCTCCTAAGCCTACTTTCGCACAGATATTGGGAAAATTTCTAGTCAATGAGATTAAGGAAATACAGGTGGAAGGAACTAGATTTCGGAAAGAAGGAGAGCCTGCCATTGGGATTAAGGCGTCTGATGAGACACGTGGGGAAGCTTTCATGGAAAAACATGTGACAGTTCTAAAGTTATCTAGTTACCGGCCTACTTTGGACGACATTCGAGATTCGATTCAAAGAACTTAGGGTATCCTAGGAGATTTCTCGCGAGGATTACTTGATCAACGTCACGTTTTAGTACGTCTTCAATCGGAGGCTGAAGCAATGAAAGTTCTATCGAGAGATTCCATTTTGATTCGTGGAGTCCGTTTTAAAGCCTTCCGCTGGCACGATGGTTTCAGTCTGAGAGCGGATCCGATCTCGGTTCCTTTATGGGTAGAGTTGCATAACTTGCCTTTGCATTTTTTTCATCCACCTTTTTTAAAAGCTATTGTGAACTCTTTTGGTGGTTTTTTGCGCATGGATAATCATACTCGTTGTTTGTCAGGCCCGGATTCTGCCCGTGTCTGCGTGGAGATGTCTTTGGCAGAAAAGTTACCATATAGGATTTGGATTGACAGGCCAAACAATAGGGGCTTAAAAAATTGAATACCCGGGGTTCAAATACTGTGACTATTGTTCTTTATTGGGACACCATGAAGAATTTTGCAGAAAAAAATTTGGCCTAAAGGGCAATGCGAAAACATCTCATTTGGTGATTGCAGCGAAGAACGAGAAACATGAGGTGGAAGCCAAGGCTATGAAGCAACAGTATGTGCCAGTGGTCAATAAAAACAAAGTTGCAAAATGCGATGTGGGCACAAGTGGTTCAAAAAATACGATGGGGGAGGAAATTAAGGAGGGAAAGAGTACGGAGAAACTAGTGTCCAAAGAACCAACGAAACTAGTGTTGACAAACAATTTTGAGAATCTTACGGCGGATATTGTTGAAAAGGAGAGTAACCAAAAAATAAATATTTCAACAAGCAAAGAAAATGAGGAAGCCAATGATATTGTTGCGCCTGAAACGACGGAGGAAGGTCTACAAGAAGCAGGGTATACAAACAGTGAGATTGCAAATGCTATGCATGTAAACCCAAGGGCAAGCGTTGATATCGGCAACCCGGGAAGGAAAAATCTGGGGCTGGTAGATGAGTCAAAAGAGGTTGATTTCTGTCAAATTCATGGTCTAAAAGGAGAGGGATCTCGAGCATTTCAGATTGACGTAGCAGGAGTTCATGCTACCCAAGGAGGGGGGACTGGTCTCGCTGATTGTGGGGCTTATCCACCCGAGTCAGGGAGCCAAATGGGAGAGCGTGTTTTGCTAGGTGCTGATCAGGAAGACGAGCAGCAGCTAATCAAGACCCATAATTCAGAGACTCCAACAACTCTACAGTAGCTGAAAGAGACTCCAAAAAACAGAGTTTGCAAGCTCTGTTGCAGCAGTGAACAAAGCAGAGTGCAGCGTTTCAGCAATGAACAAAGCGGAGTCTGCACAATCGGTTTCAGCAGCAAACAAAGCAAAGTTTGCAAGCCATGTTTCAGCAGTGAAATAAAGACGGTTTTGACATCAACACTCAACAATTGGGAGGCGCGGAAAGAGGGAAAGATTGTGTAACGTCAGTGGTGAAATTGGGCCTCGTCCCAACGAGTAAAATTGAGCATGAATCTAGTAGTAGTTTTAGGCCGAATGAAGTACATCATGTAGACCCCGATGATGTTGGAACTCAGTTGGAACATTTGGTTTCAGATACTAAACCGGGTGGGGACAGCAGTTTGCTACTAGCACAGAGTTAGGGGATGCTATGCAGGGACAACAAGTGCAGGAACCTTCTGATGATGATTTTCAGTCTTTGATCAGGGTCAAGAAACAGTTAGAAAAATACGGTAACAAAAATTCTCCGAAGTATAAAATAGTAGGAGACAAATTGGACAAGACTATATCATTGATCAAAGAAAATAGGCGGCTTCGACGGAAGAAATTGAATATCAATACACTCGAAAGTGCTAGTGATGATAGTGATGAAGTCAAATCCGAATCTGAGGTTGGTCCACAGGTAGCATGCAGTGATTTGGATTTAGGGGCTACGTCAGACGAAGAGAGGAATAAGAGGAGAAGTACAAATGTCAAGATGGCGGTCCCCCCGGGCATGCGTCTTTAGACGAGGCCGTGTTTAGCCATATTATGGTTGTGGGTTAAGCAAGTTAGATAGGCCAAGACATGGACTGTATTTTGTCCAGCTTTTTGTTTGGTTCTAATACGGGTAAAGTCGTAACGTACCCCCGTTTTGATTGTAAATCAATTTTTTGATAAGTAATAAAAGTTCTAAATTAAAAAAAAAAAAAAAAAAAAGAATAAAACTAATCCATTGGAAAATATAAAAAATAAGGTCTAGATTAAGATGTTGGTTGTTGTCTTTGACAATAATGGGCAGAGTTGTCTTTTTCGTATTCTTTTTAATCACAATTTAGTTTTGTGGCTTTTACAAGTCTTATATGTTTAAAAGGAGGCCTTTTAGGTTATATTCATTTCTTGTGGCTTTTTTGGTCCAAAATTACGAAAAATAGGCCTTATCAATAAAACACGTGAAATCAAGAAGTACGCCAAAAGAAACACCTTTTTAACAGGGGGGTGGTGGGGGAGGCAACAGATGTCAGATAGTGGGGGTCGCCCGTACTCATGTTTAATTGGTTAAGTAATTAGTACCAACTTAGTCATACCCTCCAATTTAGTCAAGTACGGGCTTTCTAGATTGGTTAATAGATATGTATGCAAAGCAACCTTGACTGGCATTGTTTCGTATTTTGTTGTGTCCATGTCTGAATTCAAATTGTAAAGTCGAGGCACTTATGGATGGTGCAGACTGCAGACTATAGACAAATTTTTTTTGGTCCAAAATTACGAAAAATAGGCCCTTATCAATTATTTTTGCTTTATATATTTAGTAGGTCCACAATCTTAATGTAAAACAATAAAACCCGTAAAATCAAGAAGCATGCCAAAAGACACGTTTTTAACAGATGTCAGATAGTGGGGATGCCCATGCCCGTGCTCATGTTTAATTGGTTAAGTAATTACTCAAGTACCAATTACTTAGTCAAGTACTGGCTCTCTAGATTTTTTGATAGCATATATAGCTCCACCATGTGTCCTCTTTATGTATAGATAGATCATTAATAGTGTACTTGATATGGATAGTGATGAACTATTAGATGCATTCCTCATCCAGCAACTTCATCACCAACAACCCATCACTCACAGTACTGAATCAGCAAACTTGGATGCAATTTCTTCATGGTTGAACCTAGATGATGATTATACTCCTGCCATTCCATCTGAGTTACAAGATTTAGAAAACCATCTCCTCCATTTTGATACCGACGACTCCCACTCCCTTTTTTCCATACCCGGACCTGACTCCTCATTGTTCCTCCCACCAGATGATTTCTACAACCTCAACTCTTCTGAAGCCATATTCATTAATGGACCATCCACGACCTGCCAACAACCAGTATCAGATGAATACAACTCCTTCATTTGTGAACCTGAGCTTTGCTTCATTACACCAAGTGTAAGTCCAGAGACCACCACCACCACCATTACTAATCACGACTATGCTAGTACATCCCAAATGTTGACTCCCGCACCACTGGTCCTCACAGAAGAAAATGAGATGAAATATGAGGTTGGAAATGGAACAGAAAAACTAAACTGTGCAGCATTGAATAGCAAGAATTTAGTTTCAGAGAGGAATAGACGAAAGAGATTAAGCCAACAGATGCTGGCATTACGTGCACTCGTTCCCAATATTACAAAGGTAACTTATAATCTACAAAAATACTTAATATGGAATTATTTTCCCCTTTGAATTTTAACTTTACTGATGATTGATTTAGATGGACAAGAGATCGGTACTGGTGGATGCTGTAGCTTATCTGAAAAGCACACTTGAAGAAACTGCAAGGCTTCAGAAGGAACTGAAAGAACAACCACCCACAGCCAGGCCGATAAGCAACTTGAGAGAAAGTTGCAGAGACAATCCTGCTGCGACATTGCATATTCTGCCCACATTAGCCTCATCTTCGACTTTGAAGTCCTATAAAACACACATAACCGAGGTGAAATTTTCATAACTAGTCTATACTGCTGGGTCAAAACACCTCTTTCCCAAATACATGTTTTTTTAAAAAATTTGAGGATGGCATCTTATGTTTTTCTATTACTTTTTCAATACGAATCGATTATGTGTTACGCTTGTGTTTATCACATACTTGCTAGTGAGCGATAGCTCTAATGGTGTGAAAGTAATTAATGTGGGTGCTTAAAGTTTTTCTCGAGTCATTAGTAATGGCTCCCGTGATCGATTGACCTCTAGACCTTGTTGTAATTAAAATTTTGAAAAGAAAAACCTGAATAAATACGTACATAAAAAAGGGTAAGAGTTGGCATAAGGTTGTGTTTTTGCTTATTTTATTTTTTAACATTGACAAGTAAGCAGGTTGATATTGAGAAGATGGAGGAAAGGAGGTTTGTGGTAAAAATTACATGCAAAAGTGGCAATGGTGCGTGTGGTGACGTTCTTCGAGTCATTGAATCAATAGGGTTTGAAATCGCTTATGCTTCTCTCCAGCAACAACAATCTGAAGAAATAGTTTTCATTATAATTATAAGGGTAAACTTTCCTTCTTTAAATTATTTCATATTTTCGTTTATTATTGACTTACATAGTGTGAAGTGGTGGTGGTATTTTTATTTTATTTTTCTCTTTCATTGAAAAAAAAATGCTATTTACATTTATTGCTGAACAAATTTAACAACTTATACAAATTTGAAATACCATAGCTTCTATGGAGCCTGGTCCAAAAGTACTGAATTGTGCACGAGAGGGTGGTTCGCGCATGATTGGACCACTACCATTCTCTCCATGAGTTTGGAGAAGTTGGAGAGGGGTAGAGTTGGTCCGACCACTTGCATACCACCCTCCCAATCGCAAATCAGTACATTCGGACCAAGCTCTCTAGAATTTTTCCTTGAAATACTCAAGTCAAATTTCATACTGAAGTTAAATTTATTTATTTAAATTGAAGTCATTAGGTTCTGGTATGTGACGAAGTACTAATTATAATATTTATTTTTTATTTTTTAAGGCTTGTTGGGATCTATCTAATATTCGTCTGTGATTGGGCTTGTTCTATAAAACATAGTAGTTTATCGTATTTTCCTAGTTTCCTATGAAGGTTAAAAATAATATATTAAGAGAGAAGCCAATACTTCACCTAAATTGTTTGTTTAATTATATACTAGTTAAACCATTGATTTAATCAACATGTTATATAATTTAATCAAATTACTCGTTAAGTATAGGAAACAATCTCTTAAGGCAGTTCATAAGTGACTCTACACTATTCAATCCTACTAGGATATTCCACAGGGTGGGTGTACAGTATTGGCAACTTGGCACGATAACTTTTACATTTTTCAAAATTAAATAAACTTTCATAATATTTTACTAGGAAAATTTCTAGGGAGCCTAATATCAGAGCATTGATTTGTGTCTGGGAGTAGGGTGGTCCATACGTGATCGGATCAACTGTATCCCTCTCCAACTTTTCCAAATCCACAAAGAGAATGGTAGAGTGGTCTGATCACGTGCGAACCACCCTCCCAGGCATAAATCAATGCTCTGAGACCCAGCTCCATAGAAGAGGTCTCCTACTAGATAAGCATCCCAACGAAAATTTGCAGTCAAACACTTTAAAGGTGCTTTAACTCACTAAGTAACCATCCAAACAAGAAGATGTATAGACAACGACATTTCATTTTATTCCTCCCTAAAGTCGAAGTACAATACAAGAAATTTATTCATTTAGAGATAAAAGGTGTATGCACTTTTAAACTGTTCATCCAAAACTTTCAAATGTGTGCGTACTAGTTTTACCAAAAATAAATAAATACACAAAATATGTTCTCTAAACATGTTCAATACATTCTAGATTGGTTTGGATGCAAAAATCACGTTAGCATATTTTTTAGGTAAAACTCTAAGAGACTTTTTGGTTAGTCATTTTTTGGGGTAATGGAATATGTGTCCTTTGTTATGCAAATTTTCGTTGTTTGGTTGTTTATTTACTGATAGGAAATTGATTCTTCGTAAGACTGTTTTTCCACTACTCATGGGAATTCAAGTCCGAGGGAGAGGCCTCGGAATCGGATTTTCCATCTAAGCAGCTACATTCAATACCCGAAAAATTATCAACAACGGTGCTCCTAATAATCGAGAAAAACTCTCAAAATCTTAACTGGTGAGTCACGAACCCACAACCTCCCACAAAGAGGTAGATGTCCAACCAATGGAGCTGCAATTGTAGCCCGCCGTTGATTAGCCATCACGGGAACATATTTACACTAATAAGTGTTACCACCCAAACATGTACATGACAAACTTGTACTGCTCAACTCAACCTACATTGCATTCCATTGCCAGAGAGAAGCTTCGATCGTTCATATGAATTGGGAATCCTCCACTTCCCCATGTCTGAGCCATCAAGCATTGTGTAACACCCATAGTTTTTTTCCGTTTGTTTTTTTTACTTAAATTCAGAGTATTTGGAATTGATTTCAATAGTATAAATTTATTTAGATTTAAATTTTGTTTAAAAAAAATATGAGATTTGGTGAGTGGGTGCTCTTGGATTTTTGATGGGGGCAAATAGGAACCCACTTATAAAAGAGGATTTCCCCCTTTCTCTTCTTCCTCCTTTTTCTTTCTTCTTCTAAAACATGTTCTTTTTTTAGATTTCTTCTTCTTTGGCCTGCATTCGGACGATTTTATTGATTTCTCCCCCAAAACTCCTCATCTCTTCCTCCCTTCCCCTTCCCCTTCCCCTTCCCTGTTTGTTCCCCGCGCTGAAATAGAGAATATCAGTGAGTGTGAGCTCGACGGAGCTGTCTGTGATTAAATCGGACAACGCAGCTCCGATCAACCCTTTCAGGGGTCTTCGTGGCAGGTTTGGGTGTGACACATTGGCACAATGAATTAATTTGAACTCATGTTTACCTAGCCATAACCGAATATCTTTTTTTATTGGAGATCGAAAAGCTATAAACCTTGTTACTTATATTGTGCATCTCTTCTAGTTCACAATCTTAGAGCCTCAGTCTAAGGTCAATATTCCAATGCTTTTGTCGGCCATCATACTTTCAAAAACAATGTACACAACTAGTTTTCACCAAAGCCAACCCTTAGTTGGAATTACATTTGCTAAAGATACCTCGTCTGCCCATTTGTCGTCCCAAAATCTTATGGAATTTTATTTTCCTATTTTGGAAGACAAATGTCTCTCCACGTGTCCTTTTTTGTTCATAATCATGCGCCATAGACTACACTCATAAAGTTGTCATGGCACTTTTGATAACCAATTATTTTTCTCAGTTCCATATTTGTGAGCAATTACTTCTTTCCTTAGAGCATTTTTTTCAAATGCCCAGGCCGCCTTATCCATTTGGACAACAAATCCATGTTCATGGTATTGATTTTACAAATGCCCAAGTTGCCATTATCTTGAGTTGTACAAATTTATCCCATGCGATAAGGTGATAGCTATGACCCTTTTCCGACGTACCCTGTAAGAATTGTCTCATACTTCTTTCTATTTTCTCAACAATGGATTGAGGCATTTTACTCAACCTAGATTTGCGGGGTGGAAAATGACATATTTCATGAGCAAGGATGGTGATTTCGTTTTTCGATTTAATTTCAATCTCCTGATTTTAAGAAATATTTCGGTGTGTAAAGAAAAAACGTAAAAATTTTGAGGATACATGAAATATATAATGAATTTCGAGGATATATTAAATATGTGAAAAATAAATTGTAAAAATCTAAAACAGGAGGATTAATGGTAAAAGACGAAGTGAAGCGGATATAACACAATGTCCAATGGAGTTGTGTTGCTACAAAGGAGATTAGCCAACATTAAATGAAACCAAAATTCCTATAATTAAAAAAGAGTGAGGCTAGGAAACCAGGTTTTGCAACCTGGTTTTATAACCAGGATGATGTGACATCATTAGAGGAGTTTTTTACAACCTCGAGATACACAAAAACACTTTGGGAACTTCATCATTCTTTCAAGATCACGCCACGTCACCATGGTTACAAAACATGGTTTCCTAGCATTTTCGATTAAAAAATCAATATATAAGTAGAAGAAGTGATAATTAGAAATTTGGGGTTGGTTTCAAAACTCAATAGATAATTAAAATAAACGATAATTATAATAAAAAAAAAAACTCAAAATTTACAAAAAAAAATCTAAAATTTTTCAAAAAAAATCCCAAAAGTTTTTGAAAAAAATCCTCGAAAAATGTACTTTTTAGTAGCTGGTTTTTGAATTTTTTTACTGGAAAAATGAAATTTGTGAAAAAAATCCTGAAATTTATGAAAAAAGCCCAAAAGTTTTTGAAAATACCCTAAAAAAAATGTAATTTAATCCAAGGATCCCCAACTAACAATGTCGAAAGCTTGCAAACAACCCCCATCTTTATTTGATTTTCTTCCAAAGTTTGTTAACTCATTTGCAATCAATGAAACATCTATGATTTGTTGATCATCCATCGTAGGGAACTAATCAAACAATAGCAATAGAGATTTTCCAACCCTTCGCTTTCATTACATCGCTGTGTATTGCCCCACAAAATAGCAATAGAGTTTTTCCAGACATTTGTAGTTTGTGGTCTAATCAAACAAACATGTTGATTCCAACATAGGAGTTGCCACAAGTAAAATTCGGGGAAATGAACCAATTGTGTGGGAAATACTTCAAGAAGTTGTGCAGGGGCATCCTGCATTGCTGATTAGAGCATCTACTTTGCATAGATTAGGCATACAAGCATTCCAACCCATTTTAGTGGAAGGACGTGCTGTTTTTTTACATCCATTAGTTTAATTCTTACTATTTCATCAAAATTGAAGAATTGAGCAATTTGTCATACAGATTATGATAACTCGAGAAGTTTGTTTTGATTGGATTAAGATGTAAGGAGGGAAAATGGCCAAACACATGTTTAAGGCAATAAGAGAATACATTCACGGTGATTTTGTAACCAATTGTAAAAAGGCTATTAGACTAGCCAACGAGGTACTAGCTCAGCTGGTAGGCTTGTGGAATATGATAATACAAGTCCAGAGTTCAAACCTTGTTGAAAGCATTTTACTGGTTTTGAGATCCAATAAAAACTCTGTCGTCTAACAAATCGTTAGCATTTTTAACACTAGGGGTGGTAGAAAAACGGAGAAAAGGAGGAGGAAGGAAAAAGAAGTGGGTCGACGGCAGTGGAAACGATGAGGAGAACGAAGAGGGAGAGGAGGAGAGATTACAATAACATGCATGCTGAACACACACAAGTAGCATGCTGAAAAATGGTATACCAATGGTATAATAACATGCATAAAAATGGTTCCATGAAAATTTACAAGATATTTTCATTCCACGTGAAAGCAAAACAAGCTAACAAAATAGTCTTGAAACCTACTAAAACTAGTAGTTAGATTGTGAGCATCTGAATTGTTAAGTGATTCATCCTTCCATTCCAAGCTTGTACCACGTTCAGTGACTCTGGTTTAACACAAAACCGAGTCCTTTCATACCTAAAATCCATCATATGACGTTCAAAATCGCAGTACGTAGGTTATTTACAGTTTGGGTAAAAGTTTAGGCATAATTCACATTGGATACGGAATTGGATCTTCACTGCTTATTCAACGATGATGTCCAAGGTCAGACGTTCAACATTCAGTAAAAACCCAAATACCCTCACATTGAGTGTGCACGTGACTTGCACATAAAAAGGATTTAGTGATCTAAAAATGTAAATACATATCTCGAGGTGATATCACGATGCGGATTTATTATAAAATTATTTTCTTCAAGCCAACATCACGATCATCCCTTCACCTTTCTCTGAAATCATCAAGGAACACACAGAGCTTTCGCCCCTCTTTGCACCACAATAACAACAGCAACAGATCCCTCATAAACAACAAAAAACAACTTCTGGAAAGAAAGACAAATCCCACCCTCTTCTCTCCACAACCACAATTTCAATTTACACTACCACAACCAAACTCACCACTCCAACTTCATCGTGAAACTTATAGCAGACCGTAGTGGCGCCCTAGTTTCATGGTGGGCTTAGAGCAGGTTGTCACGACTCAACAAGGTCGAATTACAAAATTTAGGTGGGGGTATTCAATTCGGGATTTGAATGGACTCTGAAGAATTTTAAATCTCGTGGATTTTAAAAGGTTTCAAATGATTTTACAAAATCCACTGGATTTTGATAGATTTTAAATTATTGGATTTGAAGATTTTATAAAGGTTTGTTATGGATTTTTATAAATATTTTATTAGTCATAGGAAACAATGAAAGAACATCACCTTCATTGTTATCCATGCCAACACAAATCATAAAACATTTTTCAAAACATCAATTAAACAATTGTATGTATGTTACGAGAATTTTACTTCAAATTAAAAAAAAAAAATTTCAAATACATTGAAGATAGTCCAAAAGTAATACAAATAACAATTTTACTTCAAATTGCTATCCCCGCCACCACCACCTCTCCTCCCGTCTTCTTCTTCTTCAATCACCACTACCACCACGCTACCGCCACCTCTCCTCCTCCTCCTCCCCCCTTCTTCTTCTTCTTTTTTTTTTCTTCTTCTTTTTCTTCTCCATTAATTACCACCGCCACCTCTCATCCCACCTCCACCCATTTTCATCTTCTTATTCTCAACCTCCTCCCCCTCCCCCTCACCTCTTTTTTTCTTCTTCTCCTCCTCCACTTTTTTTTTCTCTTTTTTTCCTCCTATCCCTTTTTTCTTCTTCTTTTTGCCCTTGCGAAGGTTATGGCAAGTGGGAAACTTCCACTCGCAGGAACCTCCGCAAGAGCGAAGAAGAAAAAAATGGGAAAAGAAGAAGAAATAAGAAAAAAAAATAGAAGAAGAAGAAAAACAAAGAGAAAAGTAGAAGAAGAAGAAGAAATCAGAAGGAAAAAAAAAGAACAAAAAAAAAGATGAAGAGAGGACAAAAAGCGAAAATAAGAGGAAGAGAATGAGAAGAAAAAGAATAATAATAACAAAAAAGAAAAACAAGAACAAAGGAGAAGAGGAAGTGCGGGTGGTGGTGCAGCTACCAGTGGTAGGGCATGGTGGTGTGGCCAGAAGTTGTGGGGCGAGGTGGTGTTGCTCCTGTGAAGAGAGAAGAGAAGGGAAGGTGGTGGTGTCCTTCCGCAAATCACAAAAAAATGGGATGGTGGCATCCTTTAGCAAAAATGGTGGTGTTATTTAACAATAGCTAATACAAATCCGTTGAAATATGAGGGGGGATTTTGGATTTGGAATAACTCTTGTTATATATACTTTCCACTCACAAATCCTTCAAAATCCACAATTATAACAAATCCATTAAAATCCACTATTTTTTAAATACCCTCTGATTTTGGTGGACTTTTGAAAAACATGAATTGAATATCCCCTGATTTTGATGGATTTTAAAACAATCTTTTAAAATCGGTATTTGAATACTCCTAGATTTACATGTATTATTTTAAATCCTTTTATTGAATACCCTTGGATTTTAATGGATTTTAAAATCCTTCACAATCCATTAAAACTGGTAATTGAATACCACCCCTTAGTGAACTCCTATCCTCAAAAGCCATAAAGAATTTTCTTCCCCATTGGAACGAGGCTCACTTACCAGCAATGGAGCGAGCGATGCACTAGAAGCGATCGTCTTATTTTGGGACCGCCATCTTAACGCTGGGCAGAATAGCGATTATCCTGTAGGCTAGCTCTAACAGACAATTCACAGGAAAGAACACAAGAGAATCGCCCAAAACGCAAAGAAATATCTCTAATGTCAATTCAAAATTATGCAAATCAAAAGTATCTCTAAATTAGCCCACAAGTCGGGCTTTATAGCTAAAATTCGTTATTATTAGAATTTTACCAAAAATGGAAAAATCTCAATAATCATGCTAAAAAAAATACGTAATAAAAGAAATAATCTGCCAAAATCGGATCAAATTGGGTTCAGAATCACTTCCTAAACGGTAATTGAAATATTACTATAAAAGGGAAAAACTACTAAATTTGTGGATTCGGAAGGGAAACCAGTGGAATTTGGCCTTGAAAAGATATACAATGAGCATAGCTAGTTGACCACAACGTGCGCACCGCCAAGAGCTTTCCGAATTAGGGTCATATGCGCGATTCTGATAACCGTAGCCAAAGTTATGGCCAAAATACCGAAACGCACCCAAAATTGCCCCAATTAAGAAAATATCACGATTTCCTGCCATTTTTGCGCTGATCTGCCAACTCATGGTATCTCAGTGCCAACAATGTGCTATTTGACAATTCAGCATCATCTGACTAGAATCCTCCTGCATCACATCTCAATAGACCTCACCAGCTCTTCAACCTCAAGTGATTTCCAACGTGTTCGTTCCCTTTGACAAGGATGAGATGAGGGGAGAGTGAGAGTCAAAACAAACTTTGTATATATAATAGCAGGTAGTTGTAGAAGGTGTGGGGAATAAATATGGGGTTTATCATAGATTTTCAGTGACAGGTACATAAATTTATCTTGAACCCCATGAATATCAAATAATGGGTTTCACCTATTTTAGTTTGAAGTTTCATATCTTTCAATCATGCCTTTAACATGTTTGACATATGGCCTCAATGGAGAGCTGTACAAGTTTTCTATCTCTCTATCTATATATATTTTTCCATAAAGTGAATACATTTCTTTCAATGATGGTGATAGTGGTGCAACTTGGTTCAAAAAAAGGTGGAGGGTAGTAGTTGTGGTATTCGCTTGAAGATGAATGGAGTCTTTTTAATAATTATTTTTCAAATAAATCTACATTGTTGAGTCACCTAGAGATACGTCTTGGGATCTCTAGACTACTAAAACCGCACACTTAACTTGAGGGTATTTGGCTCTTTACGAAATGTGGGATGTTTGACCTTGGTGAGCATCGTTGAACTAATAATCAAGACCCAATTTCGTACCCAATGTATAATTATAGTAAAATTTTATACCCAATTTGAGTTATGCCTAAACTTTGCATACTCAAATTGTAAATAACTTCTCTATAAGTTCAACATCAAAACTGTTCTCAAAATAAAATTGGATGCATTATATCCAGCATGTTGGTCTAAAATATTTCCCTAGTTATCTTTGCATACTGCAACATAAGTACCTATTTTTTTTTAGCAAGAATAAAAATCTATATCAATACAAATGAAATATTCAAATGTCATTTTGGAATAAATAAATAAAATTCAAATGCCTTGTTGATGCTCATGGTATATTAATATATAGTCATTTTATGATTATTTTTAGTATTATTACTTATTGTAGTTTTCGCATATTATCACCTAATATATTGTTTATACTTCTGCAGGAAAAGAAGCAGAAAAGAATGACCGAGGAAAAATTAAAAGATAGCATTACGAGCGTTGCTTTAAGATTAGGACTTACCTTTCAAAATCCTTGATTTTTAGTGATGAGATGGGTGGAGGAGGATCAATGATGAACACGATGAATCATACATTGTATCATATTGTTCGTTCTAACTCTCAAATCCTTTTAATTTGCAAATAATTTCATTCCAGCAAAATATTATCCATATGTATAGCTGAATTCTTAGAAACACATAATGCATAAAAATAAAATTACATAGAAGTTGATAGAACCATCATACTATAAATCTTTGAACTTTAAGATTGACTCCAATCACAAGGTTAAAAAAACATTAAATAAATAAAACATAAAACATAAAAATTACTGAAACATAAAAATTTATGTTGTGGCCATAAAATTATGAAAGGATTAATTGTGATTTACCCCTCATAATAGATTGTTAATACAAGTTTACCCCATCATTAATCATTGTTTCAGTCTCCCCTCAGGAGTAATAGTCAACATGCATTGAATGTGATGTCATGAGCTATTTTCAAAATGTTAACATTTTGATGACTAAAAAACCCCTGACAGATCTAAGGGCCTAGATTGAATGCTTTGTATCATGAGCAATTATTCTCGAAGAAAATGAGTGGTCCAACAATAATATACAAGCGTATCGCGATGAAAATCACATGGTTAAAAAATGTTCTTCTCCGACCTTTCTTCCTTCGTCTCTGGTTTCACTTCACCTCCCTCCCTTATTTCCCTTTCTTTGGAGTTCATCAATACTTTAGTATTGGACTCTTCCACTCCTATTCTTTTTCTCTCTAGAGTGCACCACACCACCTCCAGCTTCCATCCTCTTATTTTATTTCCGTTTATTTAATCTATCTATCACCACCACACCTCTGACAGCCCATGAACCAAATTGGCTCGGCTCCCCCATCTGTACCACATCACACCACCTCAACCCCTCCATTCCCTTTGAACAAATGTCAACCCCACCCACCCCATAGTCTTCAACTGAATCAAACCCCAACACCACCGTCAAATATCAAACCCACCATTGTTGCACCTCTGAATCAATCCAACAACCCGTAAAACTAACCTCATTGTTGCACCCCCATAATCCCTACAACAACAGCAGAAAAGGCATCTCCATTGATGCAACCCATAATCCCATCAACAGTTTCCAACTGATTCAGAAAACTTGAGTTGTGATCACAATTTGGAATATGTTTCTTGGATGGGAAATTCATTGGGTTCAATCAAATTGTCATCAATCGCTGGATTAGCTTGGGATGTCAATGTTGTTGGTGTTGGAAGCAAGGTGGAGGTGACAGTGTTTATTTAGTTCAAGGGGTTGGGGGGTTGGCGTCATTTTGACGTTGCAGACAGGTTCGGGTGGTGTTGCAGGTAAGGGGATGGCCAGTTGTTATGATGATTCGGGTGAGTTGGGGATGGTTCTGCAGGTTAGTGGAGGGGGCGTCACCATGCCACTGCCCACCCCATTCTACTTCATTGCCCTTTTTCTAGCCCCCCCCCCCCCCCCCCCCCATTGCATCCACCCCCTCCAGCCTTTCAATTTCTCTGTCTATACGCCGTTGCGCTGCCCTGCCACTCACCCACCCAAACCTCTTTCCTTTTGCTCTGTGTGTACCCCATACTCCCTCATTTCCTTCTCTATGTGCACCCCCGTCTTCCCTTCCTTTTTTTGAGCGCATAACTCTCCCTTATTTCCCTCTCTATTTTTGTGTATAGTCGCCCCGCCATGGAGACACCCCCTCCCCTCCCTTCTCCTCTCTACCTCTTTCTGTGTCGTCGTCGCTTCTCTCTCTCTATTTTGATAGCTCTACAACCTCTCCCACCCACCGCCTCCACCCTTACCCCTTTCTTGAATTTGCTTTAAGGAAGAATTTCTTTTTTTTTCTTTTCATTTTTTCGAGATGAGTGCATATCTCGAGGTCTTGTTTCATGGGGCGTTCACAAGATATTTCTCATGATAACGACAAATTCTAATGTTTATTTTACCCATTCATTCTTATGATATGTATTGTATCTTTAAAAAAAATCCTATTAAAGGACATTTTTGTCACACGGCCCTGGAAGCCATCCACATTTTCATCTTAAAAAAAACTTGTGGTCGAATGGTAAAGGTCAAGGTTTAAAGCATGTTACTTAAAAGTAGTGTAGTCAAAGTCATCCAAAGCCATCGCTTAAAGGCAAAAGCCTAGCCAAGTCATGACATCTCGCTTCGTTTTTATCAAAGCTAGGCCACTACCCTGAAGCCAAAAGGCCACTACTTTTAGCGTTTTTTTGTTGAAACATGAAGCCCCCAAAGCTTTGGCTTAATTATAAAAAAAAAAAAAAAAAAAAAAGACATTTTTTTGTGTTTTTGTTTTTCTTCTTCTTCTCATACTTTTTTTTTATCTTTCTCATTATCTCTTTAGAGCTTCACAGCTGAATCAGAGAGCTTAAACAAAGCAGAAGTTGGAGATTTTGTTCGATGTATGAATCTTTTTACCTTCAACAGAGCTTCACTGGAATTGCCACCGCCATGACCCGAAAGAAGGAACCCACATTTACACACTGATTATCTATGCATTAATAATCTATACATTAATAATGTTGTTATTTTTTTTGTTTACATAAGGTGATTGATTATGGAAGAAAACTGTGGAGCAAAGGAGAGTAGTTACAGGAAGACATTGTGGAAAGTATGGTGTTGCAGTAAATAGTAACAAACATCATAACATATGAAGCAATATGAACACTTACATTGACTTGAGCTAACACCTCTAAATCTAGTAGAACATCAAAATGCATATATTTAGAAGCTTAGATATAAGTAAAAAGCATATTGATGATACATAAAAATGGTCACGCCCCTGAGTCGTACACGTGTCACGGTGATCTCGAGGAACTACAAGCCCCAAAATCAGCCCAACAATGATCCAGCCCAAGCGGTTCTAAGCCCGCTCAATTTAAGTCCACCAGGCAGACCCGAACTCTCACAACATGCTAGGCTCACACGTCTCACAACTATCCTCAATACCCGTAAGCCCTCCTTAGGCAAGTATCTCGAGGATCAGCTTCGGACGGGCAACTACAACTGCTCTCTGCTTCCAACTAGGAAACAAACACCAGAGTATCTTCCACACAGGGAAACTCCCTTCTACGGATTGCTCTTTGATTGAGAACTATCTCCCGCGTATCTAGGAGCACAGAGCTAACAAGGAACTTCTCTCCTACAGCACGACTCCTAATTATAGAGGGATCTCCACGAAGATCTCCTCCCTAAACTACACTAACGATGACCTAGTTAAACCAGGACTCCTTGTACTATAAATAAGACATGAGGTTGGTAAGCTAAGTGACACTACAAATTTACTGCTACTACATTACACCTTCCTCAGATCTCTGTCTGACTCTAGCATTGGAGTGTCATCGACCACCATAACATCATGTGTGCTACTTGCGCAGATCAACAAGTCTGCAGAAACCAGGTCAAAGGAGCGAAAAATGACTGCATCAGTTTGGCGTCGTCCGTGGGGACGACATAGTTCATAACTTTACACTAAGCATCGTCTATTTTCAAAACACAGAGAGATGGTGACCACCAGGTCACACAACAATGGAGAACCATGGGACACGTCGAATGTTCCAGCTGTCCCTGTACCACCTCTTTCAGCAGCTTTTATCTTGCACGCGCAGCTGACTCACTCTCTGCGCCGACAGCAGCAGCGACGGATCCCAGAATCGATACGCTGGCGTCCTTAATTAAGCAGATCGCCAAAGCGGTGGAGACTCTCACGCGACATAATCCACTACTCGCTAATGAAGACCAGGAGCAACACAGACCTTCGTCTCCAGAAGATTATAGGGAACAAGCTCAGGAAAGCCAAACACCTGCCAATTCTTATTGGACTAAAGAAGGCTGCGCGGCTAACACAAAATTCAACGCCAGGACAGAGAGGCTCAGCCCAGGGGCGCATGACTCGAACGTACTATACCGCCTATCCGTCCCATAATTTGTAGATCAAACAGTCCACCAAGCGGACCCGGACTCTCACAGCACGCTAGGCCCACACGTCTCACGGCTATCCTCAATACCCGTAAGCTCTCCTTAGGCAAGTATCTCGAGGATCAGCTTCGGACTAACAACTACAGCTGCTCTCTGCTTCCAACTAGGAAGCAAACACCAGAGTATCTTCCACACATGAAAACTCCCTTCTACGAATTGCTTTGGATTGGGAACTATCTCCCGCGTATTTAGGAACACATAGCTAACAGGGAACTTCCCTCCTACAACACAACTCCTAATTAGAGAGGGATCTCCATGAAGATCTCCTCCCCAAACTGCGCCTACGATGGCCTTGTTGAACCAGGACTTCTTTCACTATAAATAAGACACGAAGTTGGTAAGCTAAGGTACGCTACAAATCCCATGTTACAACATTACACCTTTCTCAGAGCCCTATCTAACTTTATCATCGGAGTTCCATCGGACACCACAATGGTGGTCCGTGGCTCATGTGTGCTACTTGTGCAGGTCAGAGCAAGGAGCAAAAAATGACTGCATCATTTGGCGATAAGGCACCTGCACATAAAGGACAAACTCTTCTCTTGGGAGAGATTCGTACTACTTTTCCGCAATATGAGAAGAAATTACGAGACCTCAGCGGATCAACTACGTGCCCACCCATACCAGGTGACCACGCGTAACAACAACTATCTCTATGCTTGATCGGCGCAAATGTCAGAACATTTGGAGATTCTAGAGACGAAGAATCAACTTCAGCCTTTGGAAAACCCAAAGCATTTTCCTCAACCTTTACAAAACCCCAAAGCATCCTCTTCAAGCAAGAACATTACAGAAGATAAGCGCTATAAAAGATAGTGCTTACAACGATTGGAAAACACCATTATATAGACATGATTGTTCACCAAGCGGGCACTCAAGCATTAACTGCCAAACATTGAATACCGAAAGGAAATTGGAAGACGACGATTCCTAAGGAAACTGCAAAGATGACGTTAATCAATTAATGGTGTTGCACGCAATTTCATCGATTAAGGGGGAGTAACCAATACTTAACCGTCACGCAACATACGCCGTACGCGTGTCACCGCACAATCTACACCGTATAGGCAATGCACCATGCAGATCACCAGCTGATTTAAGGTAATTTCATCCACTCCATGCAACTTGTGGAGGGAGTAGGTTTGCACTCCCCCTAGCAGGCGGAACCTCTATTCAAACAAGATAAGCTTAGTCAGCCAAGATTGATGACGATAGCTTCTGGTTCATCCCGACGCCTAGTCCGTTTAGCGCGGGCATCGACGGTTTAGGAAGTGGGAGTCTAATCAGCTCTATCACGCCTGGTGACGACGACTCGCCAAGGATCATTGCTCTCTTCGCGGTCAACCTAACAGGTAAGCCTAGCTGGTGATGAGTAACAACGAAAGCTTCTAATCAAAACCTTGACTTGTGGCCCCCACTACGAGGGTGTAGATAGTCTAGAAGGTGAGAAACTAGTTAGTCCCGAACTGATTTCGTTGGCTCACCACCGGACCACTACTTTTCTGCGTGGCCGCCAAATCACCAAACCTGGACTTGTAGCCCGCGCTGCGAAGGTGTAGATAGTCTAGAAGGTGGGAACCCAGTCAGCCACGACCTGATTTTGACGATTTGCCATGGGACCACTGCTTTTCAGCATGGTCGCCGAACCGTCCCAAATTTGTAGCTTGGTGCACTTAGGTGTAGATAATTTGGATGGTGGGAGCCTAGTCAGTCCTTAACTGATTTCGATTGCTTGCCACGAGACCATTGATTTTTAGCTTGGCCGTCAAACCTCTCTCGAATTCGTAGCCCCCACCGCATGGGGAAAGTGTAGATGGTTCAAAAGGTGGGAGTCTAGTCAGTCCTGAACTGATTCCGACGGCTTGCCACGAGACCACTGCTTTTCAGCCTGGACGCCAAACCTTTACTCCCTGAATCTGTAGTTCGCTTAGCTCGAACATAAATGATTTGGAAAGTGGGAGCCTAGTTTGTCCCGAACTAATTCCGACGGCTTGCCACGAGACCACCGTTTTTTAGCCTGTCGCCAAACGGGAATCTAGCCGAGTCGGCATCTTCACGCTAAAACGAACTGACAATCTAACACCAAGTGAATGCCACTAGCACCGATACAAGGATCGTACGACCAATGCCTAGATAAAAGCTACTTAGGATGCCAACCCGAGCTTACGATGCCTGACTCTACACGAACGCTCTGATGCACGCGCTCGCCCACCAAAACTCGCTCACAACAGCAACTACAGCCGACCGGTCAGACAAGCAAAGTAACTCTCAATTGCAGCTTACCTTGAGGACAGGGCACAGCTCGGTATGAGCCCTTTGAGCCTCAGTGGCCACGATTGACTAATTCAACCGCTTCTCCTCGACCTGCTTCTTAAGCCGCTCAATTGCACGGAGCGCATCAGAATACAACAGCTGCATGTGCGAAAAGACACGCTCCAATTTATATACGCTCTCACGAGCCGTCTTGATTTTCGTTCCAGCAACGACCGCATGGTTCATGTGAGACGTACCCAGCATAAGGTACTTCAGACCCTTATCCATACATCCTTCCCATGTATCCTCTTCGGGTTTAGGAGCATGATCCATGAACCAGCTGTGACGCATGCTTATATGCTTCCTCCAAGCATACTCTATGCTTCCTCAAGTTTATCTGTGCACCCGGATGAAGCTTTCCCGGATCAGGGATTATGCTAACGACGCCCTCTATGTCCGTCCTCAGACTTTCTTTCGTGGCCTTCCCTTTGTCGTTAACAACCGACACTTCATTGAGGCGGCTCAATGGGATCCAAAAGAAGAGGAGGGAGTGAATTATCCAAAAGACCCCCCAACACTTCTAGCTGTTGCCTAGAACGAGACAGTGAGCAATGCAGACTGCAAGAGACGTGATCGGTACTGCGGCCACCTTCAGGGGAATCGACAATAGGGCGATCAGATTTTACCACCTCAGGCGAAATTTCACAGAAGCCTCCTACAACAATGGTCCCACGTGAAACAACACCAACAGAAGCTGCCATTGCAACCCCCACCAAGCGGTCATTCTGAGCCTCGACCTGCGCCTGAGGTTCGATCTGTCCATGACTCCTGCCAACCGCAGTTAATCTTTTCCAAGACAAAAACGCCAGTCTCCGCCTCAACATGCCCGGCAGATTCGCGATCCTCTCTCACTGGAGCGGCTTTTCCCGAAGACAACCCAACTCTAAGGCGAGACCTCTTCCTCACAAAGGAAGCAAGCGTCTCAGACAACTCTTCCGCATCAGACAGAACGAGAACTTTAGTTTTAGCAGCCTTTCTCTTCCTGGAAGGGGCCCCATCTTCCAACTTAATACGTGACTCTCGATACATAGTAGGGGAGACGTGCCAGTTGTCCCATAACCCACTACGGATGAAGTTGGAAACTCTTATGACATCGACCGCCTCCCTTTGCAGCAAGACTCGGAACGTCTCCATGGCGTTTTGCTTCTCTAAGGTAAGAGAAGTTGTAGAAAACCTTCCTGTAAGGAAACAAAAGTATGAGCAGTCAGCCCGCTACCAAGCATATCAAAATCGCAAGAGTTGAACTTATAGAGCGGCTTGAACTGTCGCTCGAGCAGATGACCCCTGCACATGAAATACTTTGAATCTGTGGGAGCTAAGAAACAATGCTTCTACCAGAACTTGAAATCATCAGACAATTTACAGAAGCACTTTGCGACTTCATCTAATAGACATCATTGCTCTTCAGCCGAGGAGAAGTCAGCAATTGGATCATCCGAGGAGTCACGCTAACACCGACCTCCTTAGCACTGAGAATAATCATGAGAATGATCCTACATCCATTGGGCTTCACTGAGCCGGAGGAATCCCTAAAAGACCCAAGAACTCCCAAATCACGTCCAGGACCAAAAAATGCACTCCAGTTTGAAGCATCCCACGATGTTAACAGATGAAATCGACAGGGGGTGACGCGGGCATTTGGTCACCCGTTAGAAGACACAATGGCAGGTCCTCAAGAACTCCAAACTTCGTACGGATTTCGGCAAGACCAGCATCATCAAGAAGGTTTTCTTGAGCCATGAAGAAGACGAATGATCTTTTGAGAACAATATCTTCCAAAGTGAACAAAGTAGAAGAATCAGACTCAGTACTGCGGATGACCTAAATAGAAGATGATTTCCCGCCTATTTTCCACCGAACATGCCATTAATGCGGCTGGCGACTCAAGCAACGATTTAGACTCAATCATCTTGAGCGGCACATCCCTTCAAGAGATGACTTAGTGAATCGATGTGACGACCCACTGACTGGGGGGAGTACCTGATGATACATAAAATGGTCACACCTCTGAGCCGTATACGTTTCATGATGATCTCGAGGAACTATAGGCCCTAGCATTATCCCAACACTAATCCGGCCCAAGCGACTTAAGCCCACTCGACTTCAGTCCGCCAAGTAGGCCCACACGTCTCGTAGCTGTCCTCAATACCCATAAGTCCTCTTAGGCAAGTATCTCGAGGATCAACTTTAGACGGGCAACTACAACTGTTCTCTGCTTTCAACTAGGAAGCAAACACCAGAGTATCTTCCAGACAGGGAAACTCCCTTCTACGAATTTCTCTTGGATTTGGAACTATCTCCCGCGTATCTAGGAGCATAAAGCTAACAGGGAACTTTCCTCCCACGGCACCACTCCTAATTAGAGAGGGATCTCCACGAATATCTCCTTCCTAAATTGCGCCTACGATGGTCTGGTTGAATCAGGACTCCTTGAATTATAAATAAGACACGAGGTTGGTAAGCTAAGGTACGCTACAAATTCCCTGTTACAACATTACACCTTCCTCAGAGCCCTATCTGACTTTAGCATCAGAGTGCCATCGACCACCACAATGATGGTCCATGGCTCACGTGTGCTACTTGTGCAGGTCAACTAGTCAGCAGAAACCATGTCAGAGCAGGGAGCAAAAAATGATTGCATCACCTACGTTTTCGAAAAGGCTCGGACTACATATTCTCCTTGAGGCAGAGGTCTGGCGAGACACCCCGAGAGTATGTCACGCGCTTCACTAATGAGCAGACTTTTATCGACAGGTGCAACAACGATACAACCGTGACTGCCTTCACTGCGGACCTCAAAGAGGGAAAGCTCTACGAATACCTCACCTTGGAGCCCCCTCTGGACATGGCGGAACTCCTCAAGAGTGTCCAGAGACACATCACTCTGGAAGAGTCAAGGACCATAAAAAGGGAAATCGAAGGCAAGAGGAAAGCCTCCGCGCCTAGGGACTAGAATGAAGAAAAGAGACGCGGGGATGAGGGATAAAACAAGAGGAAGCGCAATGACGACAGGCCAGACCCTGGTCGATTCAGGCTAGAGAAATTGTCCAACTACGTTGGATCCAGAGCGGTGACACCCCTAAATGCTTACCTGTCGGACGTACTGAAATTAATGAAAAGCTAGGAGGAACTGAAGTGGCCCCAAAAACTCGCGGAGACCCCCCCAAGCGAGACAATGGCAAGTACTGCACGTACCATAAGTAAGCGGTCATAACACCAATGACTGCAAGAATCTGAGGTATGAAGTTGAGTATAGGATCCGCAAAGGAAAACTGAAAGAGTTCCTGCAATCTGAGAAGCCAACAGAACAGACAAAGAACAGAGGGAGTTAGTTAAAGAAATAAAAAAGGAGACTCCATGGATAATGTATGTTCTTCATGGAATCGGACCAGAAAGCCATTCATACAGGTCCCGCAAGCGGACACAATTCACGGATGAGGACAGACATATCTGCCACTCAAGGATCTAAAGCCCCATTCCCACCTTGACCTTTACGGACAAGGACCTTGAAGGAGTCTGAGTGCCACATAACGACGCCTTAGTCATCTCGGTCTCCATAGCAAGGTGGGAAGTAAAGAGAGCTCTGGTTGACGCAGCATGGACCTCAAGGAGGAAAACCTGACATCTTCAGAACACCCGCTGATTGGATTCAGCAAGAAAAAATGCTTCCCCATCGGAAATATAAGGTTAGCTACGGTAGCAGAAGAGCCGCCACTCATAAAGGTCCTATTTCTGGACTTCATGGTGGTAGACGTACCATCATCATACAATCTCATCCTGGGAAGACCATGGCTCCACCAAATGAAAGCAAAGATTCCCACCATTCACCAGTGTGTTAAGTATACCGCTAACCACTCCGAATGAACAGTACGTGAAGACCAACCTACGGTACGAGGCTTCCATTACGCCGCACTGAAACAAATATAATGCTCCAAGATTCAGCTACAACATGCAGAGGAGCCTGACTCAGTGCAAGGCCAAAAAATGGTAAAAACACCATTTTTGAGCGGTACTGGAGCAATCTGCTCTTCCGCCCAGCGAGTCGTAATGGCAATGGCAAGCGGGAACACATCCCCCGACATTCCGTCACCGCGGATATCCGCACCTCTGCAAGGTTTACTCTTCAGTGACCTATGTGACGCCTCGACAGTCCGCTAAACGATCCGCAAGATCAACCCGAATTCACTTCAAGGCCAGGATCAGTTTTCTCTATCAACAGTTAGTTTGCTTTAAGTTGTTTGTTTCCCTTTCCATAGTCAATATTAAGTTTGGGTTCTTAAAAGACTTATGTAATTTGCATTCATTTAAGAAATAAAGGAAGAATTACCAAAAACATACTCTATTGATTATTGGAAAGATGTAACAACAAACACCTTGATCATGTAGATACAAAAGACTACATATCACAAACGCTCTGAGGCGTATACAAAAGACTGAGCATTACAAGCATCTAAATACAGTGTGAATTGAAGTAAAATACTCACTTAGACAATTTTGTTGCGAACAGCCTCCGGCGAAAACTTGCAAACCCTCCGATACGAGCAATCTGCAAGTGAGAGCAAAGATAAGCGAACAAGATACGCAATATGGCATACTAAGGCATCTCCCTTGGTAGAAAATCCATACTACTTCTCCGCGGTATAAGAAGAAATTACGAGACCTCAGCATATCAACTACATGCTCACCCATAGCAGGTAACAACTATCTCTATGCCTGACCTTTGCAAATGTCAGAACATTTGGAGACTCCAAAAACGGAGATCCACCTTCAGCCTTTGAAAAACCCAATGCATTTTCTTCAGCCTTTGAAAAACCCAATGCATTTTCTTCAGCCTTTGGAAAACCCAAAGCACTCTCTTCAAGCAAGAACATTACAGGAGATAAACTCTGCAAAAGATAGTGCCTACAACGATTGGAAAACACCATTATATAGACATGATGGTTTGCCAAGTAGGCACTCCAGCATTAACTGCCGAGCATTGAATACGGTATGGGAAACGAGGAGACGACGGTTCCCAAGGAAACTGCACATACCAAGTCATTCACATTGATGGCGCTGCACGCAACCCCATCAATTGAGAGGGAATACTCAACCATTACACAACCTGCACCGTACACGTGCCACTGCGCGATTTAAGCTGTACACATAGTGCATCGTGCCCTAGCCCTTCCTCTGCGAGCTCATGGGCTCAACTTATTATTCAAACAGTATTCTATCACATGCTTAGCACGAGCATAAGAAATCTTAGTCTACCTTGACATACGGATCGTACTTACAGATCACTAGCTGATCTAAGGTAACATCGTCCACACCATACACTAGGTAGATGGACTAGGTTCACATGCTCCCTGGCAGGCGAAACCTCTTTTCAAACCAGGCAAGCTTAGTCAGCCAAAATTGATGACAACGGCTTGTAGTTCAACCTGACACCTAGTCAGCTTAGCGCGGGCATCGACGGTTTAGGAAGTGGGAATCTAATAAGCTCTATCACGTCTGGTGATAACGACTGGCCAGGGATCATTGCCCCTCCTAGGGTCAATGATCGTCGAACCTAATCAGGTAAGCCTAGCTGGTGACAACTAGCAATGAATGCTTCTGATCAAAACCTGGATTTGTAGCCTGCACTGCAAGGGTATAGATAGTCTAAAAGGTGAGAGCCTAGTCAGTCCCGAATTGATTCTGATGGCTCGCCACGGGACCACTGCTTTTCAGTTTGGCCACCAAATCATCAAACCTAGATTTGTAGCCCCCATTGTGAGGGTGTAGATGGTGTAGAAGGTGAGAGCCTAGATAGTTAGTCCCGAACTGATTTCGATGGCTCGCCACGATACTACTGTTTTCAGCGTGGCCGCCAAATCACCAAACCTGGACTTGTAGGTCACGCTGCGAGGGTGTAGATAGTCTAGATGATGGGAACCCAGTTAGCCACGACCTGATGATGACGGTTTGCCACGGGACCACTGCTTTTCAGCATGGTCGCCGAACCCTCCCAAATTTGTAGCCGGATGCGCACAGGTGTAGATAATTTGGAAAGTGGGGGCCTAGTCAGTCCCGAACTGATTTCAATGGTTTGACACGGGACCACTACATTTCAGCCTGGTTGCCGAAATCCTCTCGAATTCGTAGCCTCCACTACGCGGGGAGGGTGTAGATGGTTCGAAAGATGGGAGACTAGTCAGTCCTGAACTGATTCTGATGGCTTGCCACGGGACCACTGCTCTTCAGCCTGCTCGCCAAATTTTTACTCCCCGAATCCATAACCCACGTTACTTGGTCATACGTGATTCGGAAGGTGGGAGCCTAGTTAGTCCAAAATCGATTTTGACAGTTTGCCACGAGACCATTGCTTTTCAACCTGGTCTCCAAACACGAATCTAGCTGAATCAATGTCTCATGCTCAAACAATCTGACATTCTAATATTAGCGAAGGCCATTCGCGCCGATACAAAGGTCGTACGACTAGTGCCTAGATAAGAGCTATTTAGGATGCCAGCCCGAGCTTACGACACCTGACTCGGCACAAACATTTTTTTTTTTTTTTTTTTTTGAAAGTTGAGCCGGTGTTTGATAGGATCCGTAACCTATCTCCCGAGGTGCCGCCTATAGGCCAACATCACCCCGAAAGAATTAATGCCGCCGGAGGGTCTCGAAGCAAGGACTTGGGGATAAATCCCACAAGGCCTTAACCACTGACGCTTACACTCGCCCATTGCAACTCACTCATAGCAGCAATTGCAGCTGATCGGTCAAACTATCAAGGTGAGACCCAAACAGCTTACCTTGGGGACAAGAGGCTGCTCGGACAATTCAACCCCCAGCTAGAATGTCCGCAACATTCCCATTATCGGACATGACTACATAGCAACGACTCCGAGTCATTCACAATATAAAGCGGTCAAGCTTTCTATCACAGACAGACCAATCAACGTCCTATTGATTCAACCAGCCTACTCCAAAGCAAGATGACAAGGCGAAATGAAAAACATACAATAGAGACAACAATCACAGAACTGGTAAAACTGTTTTCATAAACGAAAAGGAGTACAATCACACCAAGGTTACTCCCTATCAAGAAAATGTACAGAAACAGAAGAGCTAAGCCTACTGGAAGATGGAGCATGGATAGCTTCCACATGTGCTACGGCCTGAGCATCAGGGCCCACATTGTCTTCCTAGTTTGACAATTCATAGGTAACAGACAAATCGACATATGACATCTTATATCGGCTAAGATCCCACTTTGGATGTTCTTCCTTCATCAGTGCCAACAACTCCAGCCAGCCATGTACAATCCAACGGATCTCACACTTGCCTTACTCCTGGAAAAGCTCTTCTTCGCGCACCTTCGCATAAAAAAGTTCACGCTCCAGTAGCTCCAACTTGTCAGTTAGCATGTCGACCCGAGACTGCTCTGTGGCTAGACTGTTCTTCACAGCACTAAGCTCATGCCACCCCAATTCAAGCTGGTCCTCAGTCTTTTTCGCCTCGTGAACATAAAACTCCACACCGGATTCCAACTGTTGCTTCTCAGTAGCCCAGTCGACTTCCTTCGAAGCACTCTCTTTAGCAAAAGCTGCAGCTCAGAACACGCCTTAGTCACAACATCCCTTGCAACCTTGACTTCTCGGCGAATCCGGCTCAATTTCTGCCTAAGTTTGTCCCTTTTGGACACCGTCTCTGTCAGATTATGCTTGAATCTTCCAGACGAGCCCTCTGAGCCTCAATGGCTACGATTGACTGATCCAACCACTTCTCCCCTGCCTGTTTCTTAAGCCGCTCAATATCACGGAGCGTATCAGAATACAACAACTGCATGTGCGAGAAGACACGCTCCAAGGTATATACCCTCTCATGAGCTGCCTTGACTTCTATTCCAGCAATGATCGCGTGCCTCATATGAGACATGCCCAGCATGAGATACTTCAAACCCTTATCCATACTTCCTTCCAACGTATCCTCTTTGGGTTTTGGAGCATGATCCATCAATCAGCTGTGACACCTGCTTATATGTTTCCTCAAAGCATACTCTACATCCACCTCTTGGTGCCAGATCTGTTAACTCATCTTCACCTAGTCCGGTGTAAACAGGCCTATCCGCACACCCAAATGAAACTTCCCCCGGCCAAGGATTATGCCAACGCCACCCTTCAAGGTTGCCACCGTCCTCAGGCTCTTCTCCGTGGCCTTTCCTTTATCACTAACAACCAACCCTTTGGTACGAGGCAGCTCAATGGAATCCGGAGGGAGAGGAGGAAATGAATTATCCAAAAGACCCTCTAACACTTCTAGTTGTGGCTTAGAATAAAACGGTGAGCAATTCGAACTACATGAGACATGGCCAGTACCGCGGCCACTTTGAGGTAAAGCAACAATGGGATGATCAAATTCTACAACCTCAGGCGAATCTTCACAGGAGCCTCCTACAGAAATGGTCTCACGTGAATCAACACCAGAGAAAGTTGCCATTGCAACCTGCACCAGACGGTCATTCAGAGCCTCGACCTGCGCATCACTAAGGTTCGACCTATCTATGACTCCTGCCAACTGCAGATAATCTTTCTCCAAACCAAGAACATCAACCTCCGCCTCAACAGGCCCAACAGACTCGTGTTCCTATCTCACTAGAGCGGCTCGTGCCGAAGATGGCCCAACTTTAACGCGAGACCTCTTCCTCACAAAGGAAGCAAGCGTCTCATACGACTCTTCTTCATCGGACAGAACGAGAACTTTGGCCCCAACAACCTTCCTCTTCCTGGAAGGGGCCCCATCTTCCAACTTAATGCGCGATTCTCGATACAGAGTGGGGCGACGTGCCAGTTGTCCTACAGCCTACTACGGATGAAGTTGGAAACTCTTATGACATCAACTGTTTTCCTTTTCGGCAAGACACAGAACGTATTCATGGTGTTTTACTCTTCTAAGGTAAGAGGAGTGGTAAGAAACCTTCCTGCAAGGGAACATAAGTAATGATCAGTCAGCCCGCTATCAAGCATGTCAAAGTCGCAAGAAAAGGGTTGAACTTACTTAGCACCCTGAACTGTCGCTCAAGTGGATGACCATGCACCGGAAATACTTCAAATCTACAGGAGCCAAGAAGCAATACTTCTGCCAGAACTTGATATCAACAGGCAGTATACCGAAACAATTCAACGACTTCATCTTACAGACAACATTACTCTTCAGCCGAGGAGAGGTCGGCAATTGGATCACCCGGGAGTCATGCTAACACCGACCTCTTTAGCATTGAGCAGAATCAAGAGGATGATCCTATATCCATTGGGCCCCAACTAAGCCGAAAGAATCTCTAAGAGATCCAAGAACTCCCAAATCACGTCCAGAACCGGATAACACACTTCAGTTTCAAGCATCCCACGATGTAAATAAATGAAACCGGCAGGAGGTGACACCGACGTTTGGTCGCCCGTTAGGAGATACAGCGGTACGTCTTCAGAGACTCCAAATTTCGTACAGATTTCGGCAAGACCAGGCTCGGACAACAACCCGTCTTCGAAAAACTCCAGGTCCTCAGCCAAAACAGCATCATCAAGAAGGTTCTCTCCAGTCATAAAGAAGAAGAAAAACAATATTTTCAGAACAATATCTTCGAAAGCAAATAAAGTAGAAAAATCATACTCTGCACTGCGGATGACCTAAATAGAGGTTAGGTTCCCGCCTATTTTCCGCCAAACCGATGCACATTCAGTTAATGCAGTGCGTGGCTCAAGCAACAATTCAGACTCAATCATCATGAGCGACACATCCCTTAAAGAAATGACTTAGCGAACCGATGTGACGACCCACTAACTCGGGGGAGTAGCTGATGATACATGAAAACTGTCACACCCCTAAGTCGTACACGTGTCATGATGATCTCGAGTAACTATAGGCCCCAACTTCAGCCCAATGTTGATCCGGCCCAAGCGGTTCTAAGCCTGCTCAATTTCAGTCCGTCGGGCAGACCCAAACTCTCACAACACGCTAGGCCCACACGTCACATAGCTATCCTTAATACCCGTAAGCCCTCTTTAGGTAAGTATCTCGAGGATCAGCTTCGGACGAGCAACTACAACTGCTCTCTGCTTCCAACTAGGAAGCAAACACCAGAGTATCTTCCACACAAGGAAACTCCCTTCTACGGATTGCTCTTGGATTGGGAACTATCTCTTGCGTATCTAGGAGCACAGAGCTAACAAGGAACTTCCCTCCTACAGCACCACTCTTAATTAGAGTGAAATCTTCACGAAGATCTCCTCTATAAACTACGCCTACGATGACCTGGTTAAACCAGGAATCCTTGCACTATAAATAAGACATGAGGTTGGTAAGCTAAGTGACGCTGAAAATTCTCTGCTACAACATTACACCTTCATCAGATCCCTATTTGACTTTAGCATCGGAGTGCCATTGGCCACCATAACGGTGGTCCATGGCTCACGTGTGCTACTTGTGCAGGTCAACAAGTCAGCAGGAACCATGTCAAAGCAGGAAGCAAAAAAAGACTGCATCACATAATTTACATTTTTTTTAATAATATTTTAGGGTCATTTTACTTGTGTAAAGGCATCGATTCGCCTACCCTTCATACTTTGACTACCTTGCTTTTAAAAGCATGTTGTCAAGGGTTTTAGGGTTTGAGTTGTGTAAGAGCCCGTGTAGCACTAAGTTTGGCCTTTTATAGGGTTTTAGTAGACATTGAAGGTACATGTGTGGGCTATGAAGTTAGCCACATAAGTTTTGGCCTTTTATAGCCAACTTTAAGAAACACAATTTTTCTTCCTTAAATCTATTTTCACGTTCTCTATCAACTTTTTTTTTTCTTGAAGATTTTGATATAAAAATTATTTCAGGTCTCTGAAATAAAGTTCAGAGAAGATAAGTTATATATATCAGCAATAGAAATCTATAACGACAACAAAACATGCAGTAAACATCAAAGATATCTTGTTAAAGCTAACAAATGTCACTCTACATGACTCCAAATATTTAAGCATAAGTTAAAGGTAGAAAAGTTTCCTTTGGGTAGTCAAATTGTTTGAAAGTAGTTTATTTATGTCACTGCAAACTCTTATCATACATTCAAATTAAAATAAAATGTTATTATCCGAAGTGCGATAAATCTATTGTAGTCAGCAATACTGTCTGATTTGATTTATAAACTCACCCATCAGCTTATTATTGAGTATTTATGTATAATTTGGTTTATCGATGCCATTATTACTTGATGAGTGAAGTAATATGTTTTTTCTTAAATCCTATTGATTGATTTATAGAAAATAAAGCTCTGAACCCACCGCGCCCAACAGGGCCTCATAGTGCGAGGTTTTCTCCACCAGCAACTGTTCTAATTCCAAAGCACGACGAAGCAGTGTTCAAAAAAATGACATGGGCGCTAGGCGTTAAAGAAACGCCCGGATTAATGGCTGGGCTGGGCGGTCTGGGCATGGTTTTTTTTTTAATAAGGCTGATTGTGTTCTTATTTTATTTTTCTTTTCCCTTTTTTGGAAAGAAACAATTTAATTATTTTTTATTCAGTATATATCTGAATGTAGCAAAGGATGATTACTTAATGAAATTCTCAAAGAATCTGCCGGTACTAATTTTAGTAATGTAGATTTTATCAAACATGATTGAGGTCATTAATGCAATTTGAAGAAAAATAAAAGAGTAGATTTGGATAATTTTTCACAAATTTAACTTTGTATAAAGTACCCATCATGACTCACTTCAGTCATTTGAGTTTTAATATTTCAAAAAATTTCAGTTATTCTAAAAAAAATATTTCATGAAATTTCATCAGTTTTTGAGAAATCACATTCCTTGCCTCAAAATATTTGATCATGATATTTAAGTTGGTCTTGTGGCTATCATCCGTTTTAGTCCCTACTAATGCAAATTTTTTACTAACTTTAAAAATGAAAAAAAAGGGTTAGCTTTGTGTTTGGTCTAGCAACCACCGTCTTTGCAGCACAGGCATTTGACACAATCTCATTTATAGCCAGCCCTACAACAGTTCAACACACAAGCCCATTGATTTTTTTTCTTTTTAGTTCTTTTACATGGTGGCGCATAAATTCTTGCGACCCTGACGATGTATCCCATCCCACCCCTTCCTTTTTCCCTTTATTCTGTGCGACGCGGACAACCCGCCTAGTCCCTTTTCTCTTTTTTCTCCCTATCTGTTTACTACTAGTCCCACAATCACCCCGTCTCCTCCTTTCTTTCTCTCCTTCCCTTTTTGCTTGGTTTATTCTTTATTCCACCATCGACACCAGCCACTGGCAACTCCAACCTCTCTTGTTTACCTTGAGGAATAAAATTTTTTAAGTATTTTCTTGAGATGAATTGCTCGAGATAAATTTCTATCTCGAGGTCTAGTTTTGTATTTTATTCATAAAATTTTCTGGAGATACATAAAAAATTGGATTCATTAAATTTTTTCCTCAAGATACATGCTTGTATTTCGAGATTCATGTGTGGGTTATTGTTTAAAGATCATTTTGGTAATCAACGTGAGCCTTTTGACATATTTACTATGAAATGAAAAGTTATGTTGATAAGGTTTCTCACACACACACTTCGAGTTGAGAATGATTATAAAATTTATTTAACCTTTAGATACAATTAAATTAGTGTACTCTATTGATATACTTTTGTGACATTTTTAGTTTGTTGTTTTTCTTGAATTTTAAGCAATTAGAAAATTACTCTAAGGAAAATAAAGGGGAATGCCCATGTTTTTGCATTATGTTTTTAGAAAATAGATTTTGTTTTATTGAGTCAGTAATGTTTGGGGGTAACACTTTTGGAAACCCTCACGAGACTATAACTCGTCCACTAGAGGTAATCTAGGGGTTTAAAGCCTAGCCAAAAATTAAGAGAAACAAAGAAAAAATAAAGGAAATTAGTTTTGAATTTTGGTGAAACAAAGAAGTAGTATGGATGAACATAGCCAAACCCACCTTTCAAAGGGTGGGCCCCTTTGTTTGCAATTTGGGTTTTCAGTTGGGCTTCCAAATTCTAATTGGGTTTCCAAAAGAGTTTGGTTTCTTTTAACCACAATAGCAACAACAAGAGGAGGGATGAGTTTTGGTTTCTTTGAACCACAAAAAGATACACCAAATTTGATTTGCATTTGGGGTTTCCAATAAGTTTGGTTTTATCAGCATGCAATTGGAGGGTTTCTATTTAACACAGCAAGAAGGCAGCAGCCCTTTTTGTTTACAAATTGGATTTCCAATTGGGTTTCAAATGAGTGTTTCTCTTTACCTTGAATACAACCACAAAGGAGACAGCAAAGAAAAAAAGAACACAAGGACGGCATCAATAGCATATAAGAGAAAAACAGGACAGCAAAGAAGGTTCTGGCTGGACCATAAATAAAGGAGCCAAGACTGACGCTGTCCAGAACGACGCAGCAGCACAGCGGGGAACGCAGCAGCAGCAGAAACGCAGGAGCAGGGAATGCGTCGCTAATCCATCACGCGTTGTCATGCCGATGAAGCTCCACACCGCTAATGTTGTCATCACCTTCACCATGTGTCATTAAAATCCATTTACATTAGAATCTATTGGTGCATTAAATATTATTTTTTCGATAATGTTGTTTGGGATGTGAAACACGTAATTGAGTCATCATAGCGAATCAATACTAGTTGGCGCGTGAAATCTAGGAGGGATTCTTGGAACCTTGTGACTTTTCTGAACTTGATTTTTATTAAACTAAATTCAATTTCATATTTTAAAATTGCTAGAATTTCTTACATTTAGTTTCACGTAGTTTTTCTTCCTAGACCTTGTTTTGTAGATCGTTTTTCCTCGTGGGATCGACACCCCAATCTTTACTGCAATTGACCGCGTGTTCTGTTTGGGCGTAATCAATAACCACGAAGTTTTGTGTCGTCGCCATATGCATAAAAGATACCATAATTCATAGTTCCTTTAATATACCGTAGGATTCTTTTAGCTGCAGCCCAATGAGAATCATTCGGAGTTTCCATATACCTGCTTAAAAGTCCAGCACCATAGGTAATATCCGGCCTTGTGATTGTCAAATATCTGAGAGTACCAATTAGACTTTTGTACAAAGTCGAATTCACAAGATTTCCTTCACCTTCCTTAGTTAACATTAAACCTGTTGCTACAGGAGTACTCACAGCATTGCAATTTCCCATTCTGAATTTTTCAAGAAGCTCTTTTGCATATTTTTTCTGGCCAATGAAAATACCATCAGGTTGCTGCCGAACCTCAATTCCCAGCTCGTTGACCTTTTTTATTTATTTATTAATCCATGCCCAAAGGCTACATAACTAACCCTATAGGGTTAACCAAACCAGGCCCGAAGGCTACAATATTGTTGCCACTTAATATCCTTGTCGCCTCCATCACGCATAGAGACTTGCTTTCGCTTCGGTCCATCACCTCCACCTTGCATGAAGATCCGTTTTCGCTTCGCTCCGGTCTAGTCCATCTAAGCAGCTGCATTCAATACCCGAAGGCTTATCAACAATGGAGCAAATGTGCTCCTAATAATCGGATGAAACTCACAAAATCCTAATTGGTGAGTCTCAAACCCGCGACCTCTCACAAGGAGAGTGGATGTCCGACCAACTGAGTTACAATTGGTGGACTTTCTTCTTCATATATACTGCATGCTCAAATGGACATTTGCAAAAACCATTTTCTTCAAGATAATTATCAATCCGAGCATTCCAAGCTCGCGAGGCTTGTTTAAGCCCATAAAGAACTTTCTTCAAGTGATAGACTTTGTGTTTTTCTCCCTCTACTTGAAAACCTTCTGGTTGTTCTACATATACCTCTTCATCAAGAATTCCATTAAGAAAAGCGGACTTGACATCTAGTTGGTAGATTTTCCAACTATGATGAGCAGCAAGTGAAAATAGTAATCTTACAGTGTCAAGTCGAGCAACTGAGGCAAACACCTCTTCGTAGTCCACACCATATTTCTATTTGTAGCCTTTAGCTACAAGTCTTGCTTTGTACCTGTCAACTTCTCCATCAGTTGTACGTTTGATCTTATACACCCATTTAACACCAATAGCTTTTTGACTTTTGGGAAGTTAAGTTAACTCCCATGTCTTGTTCTTCTCAATAGCATGAATTTCTTCTTTCATAGCAATCTTCCAACATTCTTCTTCCACTGCATCTTGAAATGAAAGAGGCTCATGATCAACATAGAGACAAAAGAGATTTGTTTCTTCTGATTCTTCATATACATCTTGTAGACTCCTCATTTTGACTGGTGTTAAAGACGGGCTACTTGAGTTTTCAATTGTTGAGGCACTTTCTGATGCACTACTGGATGGTGATCTGAATTGCAATTATGAATTTCTTCGATTTGTAGAGGGTGTTGCCGCTGCCCTTGATGGTGTTTCCAAACTTTCAGGATCATCAGAATCTAGCTCTTCTAAGTCAATCTGCATATCTCCACTTGTTTCTTCGTCATTCCATTTCCATGCTTCTTCTTTACTAAAGACAACATCTCTACTTCCCTAATTTTGTTAGTAAGTGGATTGTAAAGTTTGTATGCTTTAGACTCCTCACTATACCCAATGAATATGCATTTCTCTCCACGATCATCAAGCTTTGTTCTTTTTGCTTTCAAAACTTGTGCATAAGCAATACATCCAAAAATTCTAAAATGTGCGGCACTTGGTTTATAACCACTCCATGCCTCTTGAGGTGTCATGTTTCGAACAGATTTTGTGGGGCACCAATTTAGCAAATATGTTGTGCAAGCTACTGCTTCTGCCCAAAACTTCTTTGGCAAACCCTTTTCTTTCAGCATGGTTTTGGTCATGTTAAGAATAATACGATTTTTCCTTTCTGCAATACTGTTCCGCTGCGGTGTGTAAGCTGCTGTGAATTGTTGCATAATACCTTGTTCTCTGCAAAAATCTCTAAATTCATTTGAGGTGTACTCTCCACCTCTGTAGATCTGAGAACTTTAATTTTATGGCCACTTTCTACCTCCACACGTGCTTTAAAATTTTTAAAGACAATAAAAGCAACAGATTTTTCTTTAAGAACATAGACCCAAAGCTTACGACTGAAATCGTCAATGAAGGTAATGAAGTATCTTTTACCTCCATGAGAAATTGGCTTCAACGGTCCACATATATCTGTGTAAACCAAATGCAGTGGTTCTCTAGCTCTCCATGATTTTTCGATTGGAAATGAACTTCTTTGTTGCTTGCCAACCATACATGTCTCACACACAATTTCTGGTTTGTCAATATTAGGCAAACCGAAAACAATCTTTTGAGAAATTAACAGCTTGAGTCCTCCAAAATTGAGATGCCCGAAACGTAGATGCCACTTCCATGACTCATTGCTAAGAACTATATGAAAGCACTTCTCAAGATTTGTCTTGAGATGGAGAGGAAACATGCGATTCTTCGCCATTTGAACTTGAGCAACATATCTTCCATGCACACCTCTCAAGGAAAGAGAGAGATTCTCCATGTGTATTACGTACCCCATTTCTAAAAGTTGTCCAAGACTGAGAATATTACTTTTCATACTTGGTACATAATAGACATTGGAAATATACCATGGCTCGCCATTTTTCTGATAAATTCTAATTTTTCTCATACCTTGTACTGAAAGTTTTGATGAGTCTCCCAAGCTTACATTGCCATGCATTTCTTCAGTAAGTTCAACAAAGATTTCTTTCTTACCACACATGTGATTACTTGCTCCAGAATCTAAATACCAAACATCAAGTTGGTTGCGAGCCTCGTCTTGCGCAAGAATAAGTGTGGGAGCTTCTTTTCCCGGATCTGATGCTTCTGCAAAATTGGAGTGTCCGTCTTCAGCAGGCTTACTCCAACAATCTGTGGCATAATGCCCAAACTTCTTGCAATTATAACATTGAATATTTTTTGAATTTTCGTGTCCATTAGAAGAGGATCCAGCTCTTCCTCTTCCACGACTATTGTTGTTCCTTTGCTGATATTGTTCATCATTTTCGCGGCCTTTGCCTCTTCCACGATTGCTTCCGCTACGTTGCGAATTTCTTTGGCTGGTCTTCTTCTCATTTAGAGTCAATTTTGACTCTCAAGCTTGTTCCAACACAATGGAACTATTGTTCTTTTGCAAGCGTTGCTCTTGCGCCTGCAGTGATCCCATTAATTCTTCAACTAAGAGAGTGTCTAAATCTTTAGACTCTTCAACAGCCACAACCACATGCTCGAATTTGATTGTTAGTGATTGAAGGACTTTCTCAATAACACGGATGTCCTCAATCTTTTCAATTGATTAACAATTACTAGCAATCGTGCAAAATAGTCAGAAATACTTTCACCTTCCTTCATGTGGACTGATTCAAAATCAGCTTGGAGAGTTTGTAGGAAAACTTGTTTCACCCTCTCAACACCTTTGAAGATTGTGCCAAGAATTTTCCATACTTGCTTACTTGTTGTCGCTTCAGCGATTTTTTCAAAGGTTGGATCATCCAATCCTTGATAAAGTATAAACAAAGCCTTTTTGTCTTTCTTCCTTTGATCCTTGAGGGCGTTCCTCTGCTCCACAGTATAAGCAGCTTCTTGCTCAATAGTGGGTTCTGCATACCCATCAATGACGATCTCCCATAGATCTTGAGACCCAAACAATGCTTTCATCTGAATACTCCATCCATCAAAATTGTCATTTGACAACTTCAAAATTTGAGGTTGCCATCTCCACACTTATACGAACCTTGCTCTGATACCACTTTGTTGGCTTTACAAAGCCTAGATGGAACAAGACAAAAAGAAAAGAAATTAAACTGCAATTTTTTTCTTCTTAAGCAAAGAAATACAACTTTTAAAGGAAAACTCACACTTGCTTCACTCATGCTATGGAATGCCTAGTTCTCCGCTTTATATAGATATGGATACTAATCAAATACAATGCATAAGACTTTTCATTTTTCTAGATACATAAATTCAATGAACCACTTAGTTCAATGAACCACATAGAAAAACTAAAAACCATTTATTTTGGGTTGTATACACCGACACTTCTCAAGTATCTTTGAGCTCAAGTTCAATCTGAGATGAATGGATACCCATATATACGAGCAAATAGGTGTCCCTCCCTCACCACTGGGGGTTCACCCCCATCTCCCCCATGATATCACATTTACTACTAAACTCTTATTATATATCATGTAAGTAACTCAACTACATTTGATTTTCAACAAAATAAAAAATAAAAAAAATCAACTACATTTGATGAGAAATCATGAATTCTCTCCATCATGTCAATATAAACCCAACCACTTGAGTTCAAAACACTTGCACAACCCTAATTAATTATTGAAAGTTTGTTTGCAAAAAATATGTCGAGAAAATCACATTTAAGAAAAGCTGAGGTTTAATTAAGGGTCCCTGCTATATTGTTTTTGGTTTCAGCAGCTTGTATTGTAATTAGATCAGACAAACAAACCAAGAAGTTCCGCTCTGCCTTCGAGAAGAAAGCCAAACATCAAGGTGTTCGTGTGAGTATACGTCTCTCGCGTGGTTTTTTTTTTTTTTTTTTTTGAATTTCAACTATCAATTGGGTTCCGTTGGGCCATCCTTCTGCTGAATAGCAATGTCTTTATTTCTAGTTATTTATGCTTTTAACTGTGGTTTTGTAGGGTGATGACTATTGTTGACTTTGGTAGCGGCTGGTTAAAATGTTATTCAACTAATTAGATACTTTGGTGGTTCTAAGAGAAATGGAGTTGAGCTTGATAAAAAGGGTGCTTGGTCATTTCTCTGGTGTTTTTTTTTTTTTTTTTTTTTTTTTTTTTTTGTTAATCGCAAAAACACATTAAACAAAAGAAAAATTACATAAGGATTGTCCAGCTGCACGAGCTAAATTGTGGGCCTCCATATTGAGTTCTCTATTAATAAATTTTCATTTCCATTCAGGAAGGAAAAAAATAATCTTCTAATATTAGTAATGATAGGTCTCCATGCCCAGCCCATATCAAAAGATGAAGATGGCTCCTCCTAAATAGAAAGTAGTAGGTTAGCTGAATCACCTAGCAAATGACCTCCCTCCCATCGATGCATATGAATCATCACCAATGTCGTTTCCGCGCATATGATTCGGTCATGGTGTTATCAGTGATTGTACCAAAAATAGGGCAAGCGAGAATAGAAAGGATAGCTCCTCGCAAATCCATAGCCACCACTCCTACAACTTCCTATTTGGAAGAATCAAATAAACAAGCATCAAAACTAACAGTAACTAAGTGAGGCTGGATAAGTGGAAACTGGCTAGTCGCGAGACAAGATATGATGTTAATGCGATGGTTTTTGCAACAATAAGTTGAGATTGCAAGGTACCCTGCCTGGCTGAATCTTCTTTTGACAATGGCTCAATCAAAAGATTTAGATCTTGATAAACAACAGAAACAGAGTGGTTGTGGGTTTGTCAATGAAAATCTCTGGGATGGACTTAAGTTTCCAGTGATCATCTTTATCAATGGTGACGAACCACTGCTTAGACCAGGATGCCCAAGTACTACCAAGCATGGAGGTGAAAAGATGGATAGTAGGTTTTACCTCTTTAAAAATGACCAAATTTTGAATATGGGTAAGAAGGGTTGCCGTGAATTTCAAAAGAATCTTATCCATCTCACATGCTCGATTTTTTGCAGTCTTCCATACAAAAGAAACAAAGTTTGAAACATCAGTAAGGTGTGAGTCTGCATGCTGCCAGTCAAAGGGGATCATGGAGCTTCTCCAAAACCTGAGTGTCACCGGACAACGAAAGAAAATATGGACCCCATCTACAGGTTTAGAGTGACCGAGCGAACAGACATTGTCTATAGGAGTATGGACACGGACTAGATTTGTTAAAGTAGGGAGTAAATCTTGGGTGATTTTCCAAATGAGGATGAGAACATTAGGAGGGGCTTTAATCCGCCACAATGATCGGAGGATGAAGCCTTGCATGGGATTGACAATAGAAGTGTAAGAATCAAATTGAGTATAGAAGAAAGCTTTTGTGGCGTTGTTGACAGAAAAAAAAAAAAAACCCTTCTTATTGGTAATCCAAATAAGTTTATCAGGAGTAGTGATCCTGATAACTATGTCTTGTATATCATGTGCCACTAAAGAAAGGAGGAAAGAATGTAGCAGCTCGGTGTTCTAAGAAACCGTGTTATTTGGATGATGTATCCAAAGATCATAGATAAATTTGGGAAGGTGGGGATCTGAAGGATCTGGAACACATTCAACCAGTTGGAGACCCGGTTTAATCCAATAGTCATGCCAAAGATCGACTTGTTCACTGGAAATAATTTGCCAGAGAATAAACTGTCTCATGTGAAGTAGCGCAGTGAGATGGCCGCCAGGCAAAATAGGGTTTGGTAAGATGGAGAATGGCCTTGTTCTTGAAATACAGGGCTTTGAGTAAACTGGTTCTAGGGGAAAAAGGGGTAGCAATAGACTGCCACAAGTTTTTTGCCAGTAAGGCAAGATTTTTGAATTTAGTAAAAGGGATGCCAAGGCCACCCACATGTCGGGGTCTGGAAATCCTATCCCTGGAGCAGAAGTGATTGGATTTGCCTTCAGATGTACCATTCCACCAAAAATCCCAAGCCAGATTATCAATCTTAGTGGCTATACTAGAAGACAATAAGAAAGTTTGCATCGTGTAGATGGGGATAGAGTTGAGGACAGATTTAATCATAACTTTCCTACCTGCAAGGGATAAGACCTTGGATTTCCATGTAGAAAGCCTAGAGATCATTTTGTCAACAAGAAACTGGAAATCCTTTGCTTTCTTATTGGATAGAATGAGGAGCTCAGGTATTTATCTTTTGGGTTAAAAGTTCTAGATCAAAAGATTCTAGTTATCATCCGAGCATGGCGATGATAAACATTTGAATTGAAGAACACCGAGAATTTATCAAAATTTACCGCCTAACTCGAGGCCAAACAATACTGATCAGAAAAAATGGCTTTAGTATTGTGAGCCTAGGTTAAGGATGCTCTAGAGAAAATTTATACTTATCAAGTTAACATGTCATTTCTCTTGTTAGAAATGACATGATATCACATTTACTACATTTGATAAGAAATCATAAATTCTCTCCATCATGTCACCATAAAACCCAAAATTCCTGAGTTGCAATACATTTGCACAACCCTAATTAATTATTGAAAGTTTGTCTGAGAAAATAAAATGGCGAGAAAATCACATTTAAGCAAAGCTGAAGTTTCATTAAGGGTCCTTGCTATATTGTTTTTGGTTTCAGCAGCTTGTATTGTTAGATCAAACAGACAAACCAAGAAGTTCTTCTCTGCTTTTGAGAAGAAAGCCACCTTCAAAGTCATCAAGGTGTTCGTGTGAGTATACGTCTCTCGCGTGTGCTTTTATTTATTTATTTATTTATTTTTATTTCAACTATCAATTGAGTTCCGTTTGGCCATACTTTTACTTTAGCAATGTCTTTATTTCTAGTTATTTATGCTTGTAAGTGTGGTTTTGTATGGTGATCACTATTGTTGACTTTGTAGCGGTTGGTTACAATGTTATTCAACTAATCAGATGCTTTGGTGGTTCTAAGATAAAAAAAATGGTGCTACCAGGTAAATTTATACTTACCAAGTTATCATGTCTTTTTTTTTTTTTTTTTTTTTTCTTTCTATAATGTCATAGGTACACCGAACTTTGTGTACAAACACTGACACGCCTACTCAAATTTACAACTCATAATTGAGCTTATTTGCTTCCATAGCATCACAAGTCTTTCCTTACCTCTATTTATACCGGTCTAAATCGTTGGGAGAGCTATGAGACTTTCTTATGGGATTCTCTAAAGAATAATTAGATAAACATTTTTCTAGATTTCTCTATATATCTTAGACATTAGTATTTTTTTCTAGATTCTTTATCTTTTAGATAGATCGTGATGTAGAAGGATCCAAGTCAGATGATGCTGAGCTGTCAAATAGCACATTATTAGAACTAAGATATCTTGAATTAGCAGATCAGCGCAATGATGGCAGAAAATCATAATCATTTCTTTTCTAATTTGGCAGTTTTGGGTGCGTTTTAGTATTTTGGCCATAACTTTGGCTACGAGTATCAGAATTGCGCAAACGACCCCAATTCGGAAAGCTCTTTTCAATGCGCACGTCGTGGTCAACTAGCTACGCTCATTGCACATCTTTTCGAAGTCAAAATCCACTGTTTTCCTCTCCGAATTCACAAATTTAGTAGTTTTTCCCCTTTATAGTAATATTTCAATTATTGTTTAGAAAGTGATTCTGAACCCAATTTGGGCCAGATTTCTGGCAGTCTATTTCTTTTATTACGTATTTTGTTTTAGCATAATTATTAGGGTTTTGCTATTTTTGGTAAAATTCTAATAATCACGAGTTTTAGCTATAAAGCCTGGCTTGTGGGCTGATTTTAGAGATACCTTTGATTTGAATAATTTAATTGAACATTAGAATTATTTTTCTGTGTTTTTGGGCAAATATCTTGTATCATTCCTTGTGAATTGTCTGTTAAATTAGCCTGCAGAATAATCATTATTCTGTCCGACGTCAGATCACGTGGGAAGTGAGAGAGACTTGAAGTCTCTAGAAAGGACAAGAATCTGTGATAATTCTCAACATTTGATGAGCTAATTGTGCTGCGAAATTTTGCATCCTCATGTATAGTTTCACCTCATGAAAATAAAAGTATGCAAAAGCGCACACCCAAATTCCAAGCTATTGGCTTAAGTTGAAGGTAATATCAGGGCTGCCAACTAGAGTGCTATTGGGTCCAAAGCTATTGCCTTTCAAAAAAAAAATATATATATATATATATATATCAGGGCTGCCGACTAGAGTGTAAATTTCGAACTTAAAGTGGGGATTTTCTTTGCATATAACATGTCAATTTTTATAACCAAACGACATTGTCAACCTCAAGTTTTCCCTAATAACTGCTACGCCATTTATTGTACACCCTATAAACCTACCAACATAAATAAACTTCAAAGAAGTAAATGTGATTAGTCAGAGAACATGAATCACATTTACTACTAAACTCTATTGCATGGGATTGACAATAGAAGTGGAAGTATCAAACTGAGTAGAGAAGAAAGCTTTTGTGGTATTGTTGATAAAAAAAAAGACACTTTTTATTGGTAATTAAATAAGTTTATCAGGAGTAGTTTTCCTGATAACTATGTCTTGTATATCACGTGCCACTAGAGAAAGGAGGAACGAATGTAGCAGCTCGGTGTTCTAAGAAACCGTGTTATTTCTATGATGTATCCAAAGATCATAGAGAAATTTGGGAAGGTGGGGGGATCTGAAGGATCTGGAACACATTAAAAAAAAAATCACATTTACTAGATTTAATTGGAGAAAACCTGGAAATTAATTAATATAGCAAAAGTTCGATAAAGTTATCCTCATCACATGATGATGCATGTTTCTACAGTCAGATATGCTCGAAATACCCTGTGATGAGCAATATGAACAGCAAATTTGAAGGATATGCATGTTACTTGTTCAAGCAAAGCAGTGGCCGACATGGTTAATCTTAGGGGACTCCGGTGCTTTACTCTTTGGTTTTACATGCAAATTTGAAAGAACATGCGATGGATGTGACAATCATTAGTATGTAGTGTTCAGACTCTTATCTCAAATTTGCCTAACTGGATCTGTAAATATATCCTACGGGAGCTAAATAGAGAAGCAATACGAACAGCAGAAACACACAGACGCGTAAGGTTGACCTCATGAGTCATGATTAATAACAAATCGTACTGAAGAGTGAAATACCACCTAACAGAGGATGACAGTCAACATCAACATGTTTGTGAGGCATACACCAACCAAATTAATGAGATGAGTCAAATATTGGGGACCTCTGCAACTAAGAACAGTGTTAAATGGAAACATCAATCCTCCATTGTCTTTGGGTGATTTGGGATAATGAATAGATGTGATTGAGATTGAATATAAGTTGTTGAAAATAATTTAAATGGTTACCTATGATGGCATGCAGTGGCGGATCCAAGATTTTAGTAAAGGAGAGGGAGGGCGAAATGGTAAAAAAAAAAATTCCATTTGATTTAGTAAAATAAGAAAAATACAATTATAAAAATACATTGCATATACCAAATTTAATTAAGTATAATCCAACTTTAAGTCAAAATAAGGTCACAATATCAATAACCTTAGCAAAGGACAAACGAGCGTAATGACTAAAATATATAACTAAAATCACAAAATAATTAGGATAAATATCTAATTGAAGCTAAAAGAAAAATTGAAAATTTACAAATATATTAAGATCCTACTATAATTTCATCAAAAAATGTTTATATGAGGCTCAAATTTTGTACGAGTTGGCTAGTGGCATATATTTTCATTGAGTTCTTTAGTTACTATTTTAGATATTAATTTCAAATATTTTTTGGTTGGAGGTTTTATGCCACTTATGAACACAAGCAATTCATTGCTTTTATGTTTGCAATTACATATAAAATTATGTTGAAAACAAAAAAGTAGGAGAATGTCACAATGACAAAATTGTATAAACATAAAGAAATCATACGCTCCGAGATGACCAAAAATAAATTTTTATTAAACTAAACATTTTTTTTAATATTTGCAATTATTATAAAATTATATTGAAAATAAAAAAAGTTAGGCGAGTAACAATGATAAAAATAGTAATTATCAATAAGCATAAAAATGTATAGTGAATAACCATAAAAAAAAATATGCGCTTGATGAGTATCGAACTCGGGTTATTTACAAAAATTCACAAACCTCTAACCAATACACCAACAGAAAATTCTAAATGCAATGGTGGTCTTGGTGAGTAATGATACGGTGCATTTAGAATACACAATTTACATATTATCTTATAAATTATAAAATTAATATTTTTAGGGATAAACATATAATAAAATTATTTTAAAAGTTGAGGAGGGGTGGCTGCCCCCCTCTGGCCCCTTAGTAGGTCCGACCCTGATGGCATGTAGTGATGTTGTGGACACGAGATACACCTGCATGCTAATTTTAATTATGAAATGTACTGTAACATAATAAATAGATCGAGACGACACTAACGAGGGGACATCAGGATGTTAACACCATAAATTCTTAGATAATTAAACATTGTCATTTGCCAATAATAAGCATTATCAGTACTTAGACCTCAGCGGTCCGCTTTAGAAATTGTATCCTCACTAGAAAGTTATTAAGTCAAATGGCCCCAAAGTATCGTAAATATTTAACAACATTTTTGTTTGCTTCCTTAGCATCACAAGTCTTCTCTTACCTCAAGTTTACAACTTTGTGAGAGAACTTAGACTTGTAACAATCTGATTTTTATTAATCTCTCAAATAGATAAGTACACCGAACTTTGTGTACAAACACTGACACACCTACTCAAATTTACAACTCATAATTGAGCTTATTTGCTTCCTTAGCATCACAAGTCTTTCCTTACCTCTATTTATACCGGTCTAAATCGGTGGGAGAGCCATGAGATTTTCTTATGGAATTCTCTAGAGAATAATTAGATAAACGTTTTTCTAGATTTCTCTATATATCTTAGACATAAGTTTTTTTCTAGATTCCTTATCTTTTAGATAGATCGTGATGCAGGAGGATTTGAGTCAGATGATGCCGAGCTGTCAGATAATACGTTATTAGCATTAAGATATTTTGAATTAGCAAATCAGCGCAAGGATGGCAGGAAATCATAATCTTTTTTTCTAATTTGGCAGTTTTTGGTGCGTTTTAGTATTTTGGCCATAACTTTGGCTACAAGTATCAGAATCGCGCAAACGATCGAAATTCAGAAAACTCTTTTCAACACGCACGTCGTGGTCAACCAGCTACGCTCGTTGCACATCTTTTCGAGACTAAAATCCACTATTTTCCTTTTCGAATCTACAAATTTAGTAGTTTTTTCTCCTTTATAGTAATATTTCAATTATTGTTTGTTTAGAAAGTGATTCTGAACACAATTTTGGCCAAATTTCTGGCAGTCTATTTCTTTTATTTTGTATTTTGTTTTAGCATAATTATCAAGGTTTTTCTATTTTTAGTAAAATTCTAATAATCACGAGTTTTAGCTATAAAGCCCGGCTTGTGGATTGATTTTAGAGATACCTTTTATTTGAATAATTTAATTGAACATTAGAGTTATTTCTCTATGTTTTTGGGTGAATCTCTTGTATCATTTCTTGTGAATTGTCTGTTGAACTATCCTGCAGAATAATTACTATTCTGCCCGACGTCAGATCAAGTGGGAAGTGGGAGAGACTTGAAGTCTCTAGAAAGGACAAGAGTATGTGATAATTATCAACATTTGATGAGCTAATTGTGCTGCGAAATTTTGCATCCTCATGTATAGTTTCACCTCATGAAAATAAAAGTATGCAAAAGCGCACACCCAAATTCCAAGCTATTGGGTTAAGTTGAAGGGAATATCAGGGCTGCCAACTGGAGTGTAACTTTCGAACTTAAAGTGGGGATTTTCTTTGCATATAACATGTCAATTTTTATAACCAAACGACATTTTCAACCTCAAGTTTTCCCTAATAACTGCTACGCCATTTATTGTACACCCTATAAACCTACCAACATAAATAAACTTCAAGGAAGTAAATGTGATTAGTCAGAGAACATGATATCACATTTACTACTAAACTCTTATCATATGTCATGCAAGTAAAAAAAAAAAAATCAACTACATTTGATGAGAAATCATAAATTCTCTCCATCATGTCACTATAAAACCCAACTCCTGAGTTCAAAAACACTTGCACAACCCTAATTATTGAAAGTTTGTCTGAGAAAAAAATGGCGATAAAATCACATTTAAGCAAAGCTGAGGTTTCAGTAAGGGTCCTTGCTATATTGTTTTTGGTTTCAGCAGCTTGTATTGTTAGATCAAACAAACAAACCAAGAAATTCCTCTCTACCTTTGAGAAGAAAGCCTCCTACAACGACATCAAGGTGTTCGTGTGAGTATACATCTCTCGCGTGTGCTTTTTTTTTTTTTTTCAACTATCAATTGTGTTTCGTTTGGTTATGCTTTGCCGAATGGCAGTGTCTTTATTTCTAGTTATTTATGCTTTTAAGTGTGGTTTTGTAGGGTGATGACTATTGTTGATTTAGTAGCGGCTGGTTACAATGTTACTCACCTAATCAGATACTTTGGTGGCTCTAAGAGAAATGGAATTGAGTTAGATAAAAAGAGTGCTTGGTTGTTTCTCTTGTTAGATCAGGTAAATTTATACTTATCAAGACTACAATATTGTTGCAACTTAATATTCATGTCGCCTCCATCTCGCATGGAGACTTGACTTTGCTCCGATGAGTCCCGCAATCTTTCACAAAGAAAGTGGATGTCCGACAAACTGTAGCCTCCGGTGAGTCTTGAACCCGCAACCAAAGGTGGACCTGAAATATGCAGACTCGCTTAAGGTTGAAATCATGAGTCATAATTAATAACAAATCGTACTGAAGAGTGAATTACCACCTAACAGGACGAGATTCAACATGTCTGTGATGCAGACCCCCCAACCAAATTGATGAGAAGAGTCAAATATTGGGGACCTCTGCAAATAAGAACAGTGTTAAATGGAAACATCAATCCCCCATTGTCATAGGATAAGTCGGGATGATGAATAGATGTGATTGAGATTGAATACAAGTTGCTGAAAATAATTTAAATGGTTACCTATATATGATGGCATGTAGATAGACATGCATGCTAAATTCAATTATGAAATGTACTGGAACATAATAAATTGATCGAGACGACACTAATGAGGGGACATCAGGATGTTAACACCATAAATTCTTAGATAATTAAACATTGTCATTTGCCTATAATAGGCATTATCAGTGTTTAGACCTCAGCGGTCCTCTTCATAAATTTTATCCCAAAGTATCGTATATGTAAATGTCCAACAAATTTTTATTTATTAATTTTATGTTTGATAGGGGGTTTTATTTCATGACAGGTAGTGACATATGTTATCTTCAGCACAAACTCTGCTGCAGCTGCAGTATCAGTGCTAGCAATAACAGGAGCTGATGAGTTGCAATGGTTGAAAATGTGCAACACTTATACAAGGTTCTGTATCCAGATTGGTAGTGGCCTCTTCTGCGGGTACCTTGCATCGGTTACGATGGCCGTGGTTTCGTATCTATCTGCTTACAATTTGTTTAGGTTCTATTCATCGACTAACTTCCTTGTCCTCAAACCTTGAGTGATCAATGAAGATGAAGGGATGCACCTTGCTTGCTAATTTGTATGATTATGTGTAAAATGGTGACACTATAGGTTTCTGTTGGATGATATGGAAATGCAAGAATTATGTCATCAAGACGTATATATAATCTAATTATTTATATAAATTTTCAAGCTTAATTCAGATGTTTATCTTGATATCTAATGAAATTCAGAACAGACATGATTCATGCTTGTATCTGTAAGGAATTGGTAAAATTAATAGCCACTGTAGGCCCATATTGGCATGAGGATCAAAGGAAAACAAGCAAATAAAGTCGAAACTTACCTTATTAGTTGAGGAATCCCAATTCCGAAAATCCACCGGAGGGAGAAAATAAAAAGACAAGTAGGAGTGGGCAGTGTCAAATTTATGTACATATAACTTTCATCGTAACAATATTGAATATCATATAAAATTTATAGAGGATTACCTTACAATAGAATTAAGTTTGTCAAATGAATGATGAGAATTGAAATGACCCCTCCATAGATTCATCTTGCATATTTTCGCAAGAGTTGAAATATCATTCACACAATATACAATTATGAGCTCTGTACTCCAACTTTATAACTCATAGTGCAAAACTAATCAAAACCATCATTTACCTTTATTTTTCTACAATAATAATTGTCCTAGAACCAATTTAAAATGTGAAAAATCATAAATTTTCATAGGTTCTATTTGACCCAAAATATTTAAATTGAAGATTCTACCTAAACAAAGGGTACCAAATCAAGTAACTTTTCAAAAAGTAGATTTTTTTTGTTCTCGTCCCTTTTCGCTTGTTTTGGTAAGGACTGTTTCTCTTCTTTATCGAAGCCTTATCCGATTTGGAAAAGATTTAATTTCAACACATCCTAAACTTCCTTTTAGAATAGTAGTTTGATTCAAATTAATAATAATAAATATTAAATAAATAAATTCGGAACGGGACAAGAATGGCAGGATTGAAAATCTTCATCCTGATCTCGTCCTACTCTATATCGAGACAGAACAGGGTTGAGATGAGTTTTATCAATTCCAAAAAACCTCGAAAAAATTCGAGATAGGATATTCATCCCTAGAGACAAGATGATACAGGCTCTTGAAACATTGAGGAAGTGAGAGTAATGAAGTGGTGGCTCAAGATAGAAGTCTTTGTCATTGTTAATTTTCTTTGATTTGGAGTTATTTGCAAAGTCATTTACAAATTACGATAGTTTATTTTATTTTAGTTTACTTTTAATATTTTAGTGTGACTTTTTCTAATGTGATTACAAGATTATCTTCGTAAACCTTTATTGATTATGAGCACCCTTCGACATACTCCGTACACGTGTGATATAGTCCGTTACCAAATTTACATTATATGGTTTTATTGTTAATTTTATAGTTTAGTTAAAGTGTAAAATTAATTTATGAAAATGAAAAGAATAGGCTTATATCATTATCCAAAAGGGTGTAACATATAAATGTAGTTGGGAGATTATAAATGCAATTAATGTACCAGCCGTGTCGTTAGCACAACCATACACTATTCACATAGCGTGTCGTTACTAAATTACCAAATACGAAAAGAATGATCTAACCTTGATAATGAAAATTTATTTGTTCTCGTTATAAAGTATGGATGCCTACAAAGAAATGTAGGGCGTGAATATGATGATGGAGTTTGTTAAAATTTAATGGACTAAATCATATGGTAATGGGCTATCGAGATTGTTGGGCTAAGTAGAATAGTTGCGCTTAATAGTTTGATATGGTTGTCTTTAAAGTGGATGGGGAATGGCGTTTTCGAATATGGCGAATGGTAAGGGGCATTTTCATAATTTAGCAAATGAGGAAGGGCATTTTCAAATTTTGGCGAATGGCGAGTGGCAATGTCGTAATTTGGTGAAGTGTGGACATTTTCATAATTTGGCGAATGAGAATGAGAGGGGCATTTTCAGGATTTTGCGAATGGAGATGGGCACTTTTGTAATTTTGCAAATACGGACACACTGACACCGACTGATGCAATCGATTCCGTTCCCTACTTTGACCTTAACTTGCAAACATGTTGACCTGCACAAAGAATGCATGTGAGCCACGAGCCACCATTGTGGTGGTTGATGACGCTCCGATGCTAAAGTCAGACAGGGATCTAAGGAATACGTAATGTTGTAAACAGAGAATTTGTAGCATACTGTAGGTTACTAACCTCATGTTTTATTTATATTATTGGAGTCATGGTTCGACCAGGCCATCGGTGGCGTAGTTTAGGGAAGGAGATCTACATAGAGATCCTTCTCTAATTAGGAGTTGTGCTGTGAAAGGGAGTTTCCATGTTAGTCTTGTGCTCCTAGATTCGCGAGAGATAATTCTCAATCAGAGAGTAGTCCATAGGTAGAAGTTTTCATGTGCGACCTATACTCTGGTATTTGCTTCTTAGTCGGAAGCAAAATGCTGCTATCTTGCCTGTCTGAAGCTGATCCTCAAGATACTTGTCTTAGCAGGGCTTACGGGTATTGAGGATAGTTGTGAGACGCTGTAATGATTTGGATCTCTGGCAGACTACATTGTGCGGGCTTGGAACCGCTTGGGCCTGATCAATGTTGGGCTGACGTTTGGGCTTATTATTTCTCGAAATCATCATGACACGTGTATGGTAGAGAAGAGAAACTATTTTGGTGTATCATCAGCTACTCCCCCCGAGTTAGTGGGCCATTGCATCGATTATCTAAGTCACTTCTTGAAAAGATACGCCGCTCATGATGATCGAGTCTGAATCGTTGCTTGAGCTGCATGCTTCATTAATTAAGTGTGCATCGGTTCAGTGGAGAAAGGCGGGAAACCAATCCGTATTTAGATCTTCCTTTTTGCGGAGATTAACTCTTCCATTTCTTTGCTTTTAGAGATTTTGCTCTGTTCGTCTTTTGATTGAAAGATTATTCACCTTTCTTATGGCTCACCAAAACCATCTTGATGATGAAACTTTGGCCAAAACCTCGAGTTTTTCGAAGATAAGTCGATTTTGGAGTCGGGCCTTGACAAAATTTGAAAGACGTTCGGGTCCCTGAGCACCTTCCATTCGATGCTCTAAAGGATGATCAGATGTCGATGTTTCCTCCGGAAGGGTTTGTCTGTTTGCACTGCGGAATACTTTAAACTGGAGTCTGTTATCCTGTTCTTGCCGAGATTTAGGGCTTCTTGGATTTCCTTGGAATCCCTCCTGCCCAGTTGGTACCCAATGGGTACAGGATCATCCTTCTTATATCGATTAGGGCAAAGGATGCCGACATCTGCGTGACTTCGCAGGTGATCCAGTCGCTGACTTCTCCTCGGCTGAATGATCACACCGTTTGCAAGATGACGCCGCCGACCTATTTCGGAAAGTTGTCAGATGACTTCAAGTTCTAATAGAAATACTACTTCTTGGCTCCCTCAGATTCGAAGTACTTCAAGTTCAGGGGTCGTTCGCTTGAGCGGGAGTTCAGGCCACTTCGTAAGTCTAGCTTCATATTTTGATCTCATTGCATTGATTGTATGTTGATCATCTTATATGTTTCTTCGCAGGGAGGTTTTTTCCTACTACTCCCCTTTCCCCAGAGAAGCAAGACACTACGAAGATATTCTGCTACATGCCGAAGATGAGTGTGGTGGAAGTCATATGTCCTACTAACTTCAACCGCAGTGGTTTGGGGGCCAACTAACATATGGCCCCCACTCTTTACCGAATGCTGAAGGTTAAGTTTGAAGGTGGAGCCCCTTCCAAAAAGAGAAAGGCTTCCAAAGAAGAAGGGGGCAACGGCCTCTGGCGAGTCGTCGTCACCAGGCGTAATAGCACTAATTAGACTCCCATTTCCTAAACCATCAACATCCACGCTGGGCGGACTGGGCGTCGGGATGAACCAAAAGTCATCATCATCAGCCGAACTGACTAAGCTTGCCTGGTTAGGTAGGGGCTCCGGCCTGTTACGAGCTTGCGAGTGGAGTGCATCGTGCATCGTGCGGAAAAGTTTCCTTTTGAAGAGATAGAAGTACCTTAAATCAGCTGGTGATATGCAGGTGTGATCCATAAGTAAAAAATGAGTAGGGTTTCTAATGCTCGTGTCAGACACGTGGTAGAATACTGCTTGAATAGTGGGTTGAGCCCATGGGCCCCTAGAGGAAGAGCTAGGGTTTGTCGTAGGATCAAGAAGCTACGTGTACCGCGCAAATTGCATGGTGACACGCGTACAGCGTAGATCGCGAGACGGTTGAGTATTGGTTACTCCCCCTAATTAATGGGGTTGTGTGCAACATCATTAATTGGACGAACATGGTCCTATGCAGTTTCCTTAGGAACCGTCGTCCCCTCGTTTACCATACGGTACTCAATGCTGACAGTCTAATGTTGAAGCGCATGTTTGGTAAACCACTATATCTATATAATGTTGTTTCTTTATCGTTGTAGGCATTATCTTTCACAGAGTACACTTCCTCAAGTGTTCTTACTCAAACAACATGTTTTGGATTTTCCAAAGGCTGAAGGGAGATATCCAACGCTGGAGTCTTTGAATGTTCTCACATTTGCGCTGATGAGTGATGATAAGATTTGTTGTTATGTGTTGTCACCTACTCTGGGTGAACATCCAATTGGTTCACTGAGATCTTGTAATTTCTTATCGTATTGCGAAGAAGAGTTATGGACTCCCTCCCAAGGGATGAGTCTGTCGTTTATTCGCCAACACTATGTTGTTACATTGTGCCACTATGTTTGTTGGGAGACTCTCCCTGCGGCTAGCTTAGGGTTGATCGAAGTGTTGGCAGATGCATCGCTGCTTCCGAGGATGGTATATCTAAGTCACTCCGAGTATCGCGCATGGGAGAAATGTCCTCGCTTGGCAGCACTGTGAGACCTTAACTGCCTTGTCACTTGCGGCCATCTTTGTCTGCCATCTTCTACCTTCTCTGGGAGGTCAGATGTCAGATTGAAGATGTCTAGCTCGTCGCAAAGTCTACATTGCCTCTGGCGGGCCATGTTTTGGGGTGATTTGGCAGAGCAATTAGCTGCGTTTGTCCTTTCAGCCCCTTTTTTTGAACATTTGTCCTTGATCTTAGGACGTCTTCTTCGGAGGAGTCGCTGAGTCTACTTTCGGTACCTTAGTTGTCGCTTATGAGTATTCTTCTAGAGTCGGGCTATTTAAGCAAGTCTTTACTGTATGTTGCATCGAATTCAGATGCTTGTAGTTTGTAGTCTTTTGTATCTGCTTCAGGGCGATCGTTGTTACATCTTTCCAGTAATCAATAGAGTGTATTTGCATAGTTCTCATTTATTTCTTAAATGATTTCCAATCACATAAGCTCCTAAGAATTAAAACTCTACATTGACTATGAAAAGGAAACTGAATAGACTAACTATTGGCGGAGGGAGGTTGATCCGGCTCTGAAGTGAATTTGCATGACCCTTCTTAGATCGTTAGTAACTTCAGCAAATACCCAAGCTTCGTTGATGTCGTTGAGGTTACTGAAAAGTAAACCTTGCATGAGTGTTTTCTTCTGCGCCGACTGGTAGGGGTGGGCACGGGACGGGATGGGACGAGATAGACCCATCCCTATCCCATCCCGTTCATACAGGATCGGGACGGGATCAGCGTGTTTCAAATTGACCATGCAATTTCAATAACTAAAATAGATCTTCAGCAAATTGCATGTTCACACATAACCATGTTGAAAATGAAATAATAAACCAAAATGCAATCAACTAAACATAATGTAACCTATGCCATAATAAGCACATGAAGTTGTCATTGGAATCTCTCACAGAGTTTAATTTTCATGCATATCTATCCTTGCAAATGAGATGATACTAGGAACCCATTAAATTGTATTATAGGTTGAGTATCCAAAGTTTTCAATGAAATCGAATGTACCCTAGTTAAATACAATTAAAAAAATTGGTCTTCAAATATGAGTTGATAGTCTAACGACATTGAGAATTTTAGATGCTAAAATGTTATATGCATCAAGAAATTTGTTTGGGCATCCAAATATTGCAATCCTAAAATAAATAAATAAATAAATAATAAATATTGAAAAATTAGTTCGGGACGGGACGGGATTGGCGGGATTGAAAATCTTCATCCCATCCCATCCCATTCTAGATCGGGACGGGACGGGATCGGGATGGAATTATTCAATCCCATTAAGACCCGGAAAAACCGGGACGGGAACGGGATGGGATGCCCACCCCTACCGACTGGTTGTCGGGGGTTGTCCTCCCGTTCGCAATAACCTCTCTGTTTTGCTGCGTTGAAGAGCGGATTGCTCCTGTGATGTTTGAATGTTCTCCGTTTCCAAGTTGAGCCACCGCTGCTGGGATCTCGTCTTCGTGTGAGTGAAGTGACTCTTCCATAGTTGCTAGATCTGGCTTCTGTTCAACTTGCCCTGTGGGCTCCAGTTGGATCTGGGAACATTCTATCTGCTCAGTATAGCACAATGGCAACCTCGTGCCGTTGGTTGGTCCCAAGTATTGTTCATTCCGAGTGGTTAGCGGTATACTTGAAGCATTGGTGAAGGATGGAGACTAGTGTTTCCATCTGGTGAAGCCATGGGCTTCACAGGATAAAGTTGTAAATAGATGGTGCGTCTACCACCATGAAGTCCAAGAACATGACTTTCCTCAGTCGTGGCTCTCCTACGACTACTGCTAACCTTATCTTTCCGATCGAAAAACATTTCTCTCCGATGAATCCAATCAGCGAGTAATCTGAGGATGTCAGGTTCTCCTCCTTGAGGTCCATACTGCAGAACCCGTTGTAGAACAGGACGTTGAGGGAGCTTCCCCTATCCACCAAGGTCATCTGCACTTCCCACCTTGCGATAGAGACCAAAATGACGAGAACATCATTGTGCGGTGCGCGGACGTCTTTGAGGTCCTTGTCTGTGAAGGTTAAGATGGGGATTTTCACCCTCGAGTAGTATACGCATTTGTCCTCGTATGTGGGTTGTGTCCACATCTCCAGTAGAATCCGCTTGCAGGATCTGTTTGATTGGTCTTCATCCGATCCGACTCCATGAAAGACAGATTATGCCCGGAGTCTCCTCAATCTCCTTGACTGTCTCTCCCGTCCCTGGGTCAGTCTTGTCACTTCTCTGAACCCAGGAATTCATTTAGCTTGCCCCTGCGGATCCAGTATTCGATCTCATACTTTAGACTCTTGCAGTCGTTGGTGTCGTGGCCACCCTCCTTATAGTATGAGCAATATTTGTTGTTGTCACGTTTGGAAGGGGCTCTGCGCTGCTTTGGGAGCCACTTTAGATCTTTCCAGTTTTTCATGAAATTCAAGATATCTGATAAGCTAGAATTGAGGGGAGGGGGTTCATGGATCGGATCCAACGTAGTTGGAAGCTTTCACTGGCCTGGCCCGGCCAGGGTCTGACCTATTGTCATTGTGCTTTCGCTTACTCCTTTTTTTGTCATCTCGCCTTCTTCCCTCCCTCTTATCCTTAAGAACGGAAGGCTTCTTCTCAACTTTTGTTTCCTTCTTCGTTGTTCTCATATCTTCCAAGTTGATGTACCTATGGGCACCCTTCAAGAGGTTTTTCATATCCAAAGGGGGTTCCAAGGTGAGGAAGTCATAAATATTTCCCTCTCTTAGGCCCGTGGTAAAAGTCGTCACCGCTGTGTCGTCATTGCCATCAGTGAGCGTCAGCTCGTCATTGAAGCGTGTGACATACTCTCTTAGTGTCTCATTAGATTTCTGCTTCAGAGAGAATATGTAATGTGGGCCTTTTCCAGAGACGATGACTTCCGACAAAGCGCGTCAGAAATTCCTTAGCCAGCGTCTTAAACGAGTCGATCAACTTTGGCAGGAGGCTGTGGAACCATGTCAGTGTTGACTTCTTTAGGTTGGTAGGGAAAATTCTGCACATCACCTACTCGGAATCTTCTTTGAGTGCCATTACATGCTGGTAATGGCACAAGTGATCGAATGGATCGGTGGTCCCGCCATAGAAATTGAGCTTTGGAGGCGTGAATTTCTTTAGAATAGTCTCGTTCATGATACGGTCTACGAACGGTGGAACAGAGAGGCGATATAGCACATCCGGGTTGTGAACCCCTATTTGGAGGTGGTTCTATGGGGTGAGCCTGTCTGCCCTGAAGGTTGGGTCCGCGTTAGCTGCGCCGCCTCCTCTAGTCCAATGAGAACTAGCAGAGGCTTGATTCTCTTGTGCTTGCTCTCTATTGTCTTCCGGAGATAATGGCATGTGCTTCTCCTGATCTGTATTAGCAGGTGGAGGGTTTTGTTGTATGAGAGTCTGCACTGCTTTGGCGATTTGTTGTAGTTGAGACGACATAAAATCTATCCTGGGGTCTGTTGTTGCTGCTGATGCGGCAGTGTGAGCCTGTTGCCCACGTGTCACCGGCACCGCTGAGAGCGGTGGTATAGCGTCAGTCTGAGCATTTGACGTATCTCCTTGTTCTCCATTGTTGCGTGATCTGGTGGTCACCATCTTCTTGTATTATGAAGAGAGATGATGCTAGTGATTGGTTAGGAACTTTGTCATCCCCACGGACGGCGCCAAACTGATCAATTGATTTTCGCTCCGTGCTTTGACCTAACCTACAAATCTATTAGCCTTGTGCTTCTAGATACGCGGGAGATAGTTCACAATCAGAGAGTAGTCTATAGATAGAAGTTTTCATGTGCGACGTATACTCTGGTATTTGCTTCCTAGTCGAAAGCAAAATGTTGTTGTAGTGCTTGCCTATCCAAAGTTAATCCTCGAGATACTTGCCTTAGCAAGGCAAACGGGTATTGAGAATAGTTGTAAGACGCGTGGGCTTAGCAGGCTGTAATGATTTGGGTTCGTCTGACGGACTACATTGTGCGAACTTGAAACCGCTTAGGCTGCATCAGTGTTGGGCTACGCTTGAGCGTATTATTTCTCGAGATCATCATGACACGTATACAGTGTAGAAGAAAGATTGTTTTGGTGTATCATCACCGACTTTTTCAATTATCATTAGATATAGAGATTGAGAGATCATGAATGTTTGCACGAGACCCAGTAAGCCACATTTTGAGGTCACTTTAAAACATGTAAACCCTCGAAGACTCATGTGTAAACTAAACAGAATATCTCTTTCTATATTAGAACCAAGGGATGTGATTTCTCAAAAAATGTGGAAATTTCACAAAATATTTTTTTTAAGTTATCAAAATTTCTTTCAAAATCTGAAATTTTTTTTTTTTTTTCATTCGGCCAATCTCATTTTCTGTACATTTTAACTCATTATAACCTTAGTTTTGTATTAAAATTTTATTAGTTAAGTGATTCTATGCAATATGTAGTTTGTATGACATTATGAGTCTTGTGAAAGTCTTTATATAGTATGTAAGAGTTTAAAATACTTACATTATATTAAAAATCACAAAATTACATCCAAAATTTTAATTTTGTTCTATACACAATGAAATATTTCTTAAAATCATCTTGCCAAAATACCTCGAAAATTAAATCACAATACTTGATTAGAACCCAATTTACAAAACTTACACACCAAAAGAAGAAAAAAGGAAAAAAAATTTCTACTTCACAGCTATGTTGATATTCATTGTATACAAGGTTTTTGCTCCTCTGACACATTTGTAGTGAGCTTAAACAATTTATCGGATGTAAGAACCCCAACCGCTCTTAAACTTGGTGAGTGACCAATCTCATACAGGTTACCAGGTTTTACAACAACAATCATTTTGTACTTCTTCTCCAGAAATCGATCAATGATAAGACCAATAGATGTCGACGTTGCAACACATGGAGGTGGACCACGCATAATTCTTGAAAGGGGTGCTTTTAACTGGCATAGTATCAGAAAAACGATATATGACTGCTTTATGATGCAGAAACATTAAGTGATAAACTGGCATAATATGAGTAAAGACTACTACAAGTCATTACAAGTTGTGCATATATTAGTGTTATGCTTGAGCGCATGAAAGTGTATTTTCTTTCATAAGACAATTTTTGCGATTTTTAAAGTGAGTTTTGGAGGTATGTTTAAAATCTGATTTTAGGTAGCACAAGGGGTTGTGATGGCTGTGATAGTTTATGATGGTCGGATTCTACTGATGTTGCAATGGTGATAGTGTAATGCAGTGGTCGTGCATAGGTAGTAAAGGCAATGATGTGGTAGAAGTGCTACATGTGGTATGATGGGGTGCTAGTGATGGCGTGGAAAAGGTTGTGGTGGTGGTGCTGATGTTGAAAACGTGATGGTGGTCTTTGATTGTGGAGGTGAGTCGTTGATGTTGAGTATATAAAAGTGGCAAGGATGTGCATGTGTTGTGATGGGGTGAGTTAGTCTGTTGACAGTGGGTGAAGATGATGATAGACAGAGGTAAGGATCTATTGATGCTGGTAATGCCAAGGAGAGAATCATTTCCATAAGATGGAGGATAAGAAAAAATAAGGTGAGTGGATGAGAACAAGTTTTGAATTATTAATTATCTTCATTCACTTATAACTCGTGTCTTACTAACGTGCCATAATATGCTTGTAACATTTGTAAAGAATTGAAAGTATGTAAAAAAGTTAATGATCTAAGCATGTAGTGTTTGATGGGAGTATCTGTGAGTGTTGACACGTGGATTCCACACGATACATATCTAACACGTTTTCTTTTTTTGAATAAATAAGTGTCCTTGTTACTTAGTGAAAGGGTAATAAAATTCACAAGATTCCCAACAAATTTTGATTAAGAAAACAAGCAAAAGTAAGAAAGGTGGTACCTCCTTGCAGTCCTCACTATGCACCAGTCCTATACAACAGCCCCATTCATCTATAACAGGTACAACATAGTCAATAAGGAAACGCATCAATACATTCTCCAAGACTGAAATGGCAGGTAGTGGTTGAGCTTCTTCAAATGGTATCATGATGTTATTGATTGGATCATCCAATGAAATCTACAATGGGAGGAAAGTGTAAAGCAACTCAGAAGAAAACTATAAAAATCAGGGAACAAAAGTTTTAAACCAGTAGGTAAACCATAAGATGCAAAACCATCAATTAAGTAGGAGCCTCGAAATAAGATTAGAAGTTATAATTATTACAAAGTACACAATTTGATTACCATTTGGTCAGGATAAACAAATGAAGATGATAAGGAGTATTAGAAGATAACAACAACTTATATACAGGATAACTCTTAGATATGCATTTTCTTCACTAGTAGAGCTTCATAGCAGAAGCATTTTCCACAAGGCTTCAACGTTTTTGATGATATGCATGAAGATATTACTGGCAAATCTTTAAGACCTGACATAATCAGAAGATCAAGCAATCAACAGATGTAAACAATTTTTAATTGCAGATACACAGCAACAGCAAGGGAGGGAGGGAGGATAAAGAATCAAGGTTGACAAAGGATTCAAGGACACATATATTTCTCAGTCAAAGTTGACCCCAAATGTGCATTGATCCAAATCAGGAAAGTAAATCTGAGTTCAGGTATAGGCTGACTGGTAACAAACCAGGAGTATGTTTGGGAGAAGATGGTCAAATTGCAGAAGGCAGTCACAGCAAATGGTTTGACGACTGCAATGCAAAAGAGTCTTCGAGCAAGGGATTGAATGAAGTAGAATAGAGGTCTCAGGAGTAAATCTTAGCTTTTGTCCAAAAAACGGAATTAGTTTTGGGTGAAGTGAGCCAAAAGTGGTTGCCAGTTTAGACACTTCAATGAGGAAGAATGTAGAGTGGAAGCAACAAGAAGAGGGTAAAGGCATTGGGAGCTGGAGATAGAGGATGAGATAGCTCTAATTATGACAAGAAAATATACCAGTGGCAGCAATGAAAACTTTGATCCTATTGAATAGATATCAAAAGATAGTTGTGTGTGTGTGTATGTGTGTGGGGAGAAGAGAGGGGTGGCTGCACTGATGGGTTGCGTGATTGTTGTTAGCAGGCAGTCTTTTATTTCTTTATTACGTTTTTTTGTACTAATGTCAATCTGATGTAATTGGGTAATTTGGTCAATAGTTAATATGCTTGTAACTTGGTTGGACATACTAAGGCCCATACTGAAGTTAGAGTAGTAGCCATGTTAGGGTTAGATAGATTGCTTACCTAAGAAGCCAATAGGCTATAAAATAAGGCACAAAGTTAAGTTTGCAGTTGGTTTGATTAAATTAGAAGGAAAAAAAAATTGAGTAATGTTATTTATCTTCTCTTTTGTAGGTTTAATCTTAGTTTAGGTTAGATTTCATATTCTGTATCAGAGCCAAAGCACTCCTATTGTGTATGCCAACACAAACCAAATGAGAGACCTAGGAAGATGATTGAAGAAGAGAGATCTAGGGTAATAGAAGTCATGAAAGGATGGAAAACAGCAAGGGAAACAATGGAAACCGAGTGAACAAGACAGAAGGAAGATTGGCATGAGATTGGAACGGATAGAACAGATGCTCAGCCACGAAAGAGAATAAGAGAGACGCCAAAGAAATGAAGATTGGTCTAACGTCTAGCAGGGATGCAACAACGGCTTCATAAGGAGGTTGGCAATTTGTTCAAGAGGCGATGAAGAAGATACCACAACCTGGGAGCTTGCGAGCAAAACCAGCCGTCCATGAGGCTGTCGAGCACCCACACAAAGCACCCTACAGCTTGTGGGGCCGACAGGCAGAGCTGCTTGTGGCGAGGTGAATCCTACCCAGTCGGACACCCTAGTCAACCCTCCCCACCTCACCGGATCCCCCCTCCACCTCCTCGAAACACCCTGCCACCTCCATACACCCCCTCCACCCTTCCAGCCTCTTTGGGTGGGTTCCTTCCACAAATTCAGCCTTTTCCCACACCCCATTCTCCTCGCCCTCGCTCTGAAACCCTAACCCTCAATCACTATGCCATCTCGATTTCTAATCATCCTCACCAAGTTTTCGGGCAAGTCGTTTTCGACCCTACTTCGGGTAGCTGGCTAAATCCTAGTTTTCTACCATATTACTAGCTTCCCAATCCATCCGCTAGACCTCCACATCACCCCAAATTCATCCAGTTGTTCCCAGACAGAGACACAAGCATGTTTTGGTATATCTCTATAGCAGCCAGTTGCAGATCCAGCTTAATATCCACGAGAGCATGTCAGACATTGAGTAGAAGATCATAGCGAGACCCGCATAATCCATAGCCACCTGTGCAGGATAGAGGACAAGTTTAAGCACTCTGGGGACAAGGTAGAGGTGCTGGGAGAGGTGGAAATCAGCCTTTTCATCTCCTTATTTAGGTGATCAGGCTTACAGAGGCAGCCACTTTGAAGAGAATTACGAGTTTGCGAGGTCGCCGACTGTCATGGAACGATGGGATGCTACGGGTTTGAAGCAAGACGTACCTGCGTATGATGGTGTTAAACTGGATGATGCATTTTTATTTATTTTTTTGGAAAGCAAACAAGGTTTTAAGGACCCCTTCACCTTTAAAATAAGAAGATTCAAATACAATCTCTCACTAAAAGGAGAAACACCATTACAAGGGCTATACTAATCTCATGTTTCACTAGCATTGGGCACGTTAAATTACCTTTTTTTCTTTGTTGTGGAGACAAATGATTCATCCTATGTATTTTTTTGTTTGCTATCTTAGTTCTAATGGATCTCCGAGGACTGCAGGCATTTGAAAACTTTTTTGTACTTGATTGATCATCACTCTAGAATTTAAGAACATGTGGGGTCAGAAAGCAGTCAAGTTGGGGGCCACAAAGCTAAAAAGAACAACAAATCTTTGGTGGCGAGATGAGTGTTCTCGTCGTACTGCTATCCATTTAACCCCTTGTGACAACATGGGATTATTTACATGCTTGATACATGCAACCTTTGCCTCTTTGGATTATGAACATGACCTTTTATGGTAGTTACTCAAAGTGGGCGCATAGTTAATGATTATCCGACGCCTCAGGAATCAGAACACCAACAACTTATCTTTTGCCATGGTCTGGACGTACGAATTAAATCTATTTCAGGTTTAGAGGAATGTGATGCTCTCTTGTTTGTAGAGAACATGGCTAAGCAAGCAAACAATAAGCTTTAGGATTGGATGGAGAAGAACCTTATGTGAATCTAGTCATCACTACTACTACCATTTTGCAGTGACTAGCCTCTAAAGTTTCACTTATGTGCTTTGGATGTGGCCAACCGCCATGTTGAAAGTAATTGTCCAAAAGGAAAGTTTGTCCACTGATGAATTAGAAGAGCAAGAAGGTATGAACCAGGGTGTACTTCCGACTGATGGTGAAGACGAACTAATTTCTTTGGTTGATTAGGGTATAGTTTGCACCCTTGAAGCTTGTCTTCAAGCCAGGGAGCGTGATGTAATTGGGTAATTAGATTAATAGTTAATATGTTAGTAATTAGGCTGGAAACACAAAGGTCCACATTGGAATTAGGACGCTAGCCATATTATGGCTACGGTTAAATAGATTGCTTGCCAAAGAAGCCAATAAGCTCTATAAATAAGGCATGAAGTTAAGTTTATAGTTGGCTTTTGATGAAATAAGAAAATTGCGTTATGTTATTTATCTTTTCTTTTGTAGGTTTAATCTTAGTTTAGGTTAGATTTCATAACAATCTCTCTTTGATGTTGGCTTCTAGGGTGTAAAAGCAAAATTCTCTGGATAGTCTTGCAGTTTCCTCTTTTGTGCCTACAGCTTGTGCAATCACTCATATAAGTTATAAACCACTTACCTAGTTTATCATAAGTACATACTATCCTTCTAGAAATGTCAGAGATCATTATTCTATTTAATTTTCCAAAGATGTTAACAGAGTTTATATTCATCCAACCAGAAATTCCATGGCAGAAGATATTTCACCAATAAAACCCATTGTATTACGCACCATTCCCATGCTGCCTGAGCAGCATATTTCTGTATATATGAAGGGAAAAAAACTAAAATGATACCTGGGGGAGTAGGTAAGGGGCGATGGAAGAAAAAGTGAACCCAGACAACGCCTCTAAGCACACAGCAGCCTGCACATGAATACAGGTTACATTATCATGCTGTATATTTCACTTACAAACTAAAATACCGATGGGCATCTGAAGTACAGGCTAAAATGTTGGATACAAATACAGTGACGTCTTCCATATGCCTAAAGTGAACCAGTACAACCATATAGATTCTTATGTATTTATGTTTGAAAAGGAAATTCCTTACCATGCTTCCTCTGCTTGTCCATGATATCCGTCCCCACTTTGTTACAACATTCCCAAAAATTTCTCTTGCCAAATCAACCTAACAAAGCATTTTAAACCCAAATGGAAAAATCAGAATTATAATATTGTTATCATATGTAGTGATTTACCCAACAAATACTAGATATATTAAATAGTAATTCCTAGTTGCAAACCAAGAACACCATGACTAAAAGAATGTTGGCAAGTTTCCCCAACAAAATGTATGTGCTGAATAAACATGTGTTATATATACAAATGAATATCTAAACATACAGAATTTCTGAATAAACAAATTATTTCTTTTGTCAACTAATGTGATTTGGATCTACGCAAAATAATAATCTGGATAATGACATGAATCTAAAACCAATGCTTTCCAGTACTAAGGCGATTAGGCTGTTCTCAATGCGAAGTAGCGCATTGATGCCTAACAAGGCGTACGCCTCGATTTTTCATGAAAAATAAAAATGATGAAAACAAATTTAAAAAAAAAACAATCATCAAGAGATAACATGAACCAATCATAAGATTAGTCAAGGTGTTAAAAAATAAGAACTAATCTGCATTGCCCCTAATATTTCTGTATTTTCAGAATACCCTAATCAAGTAACATTTACTTCTAAGCAATCAATCTTTTTTAACCAGTATATCAGCTTCTGATCTTCCAATGCAATTTCATAATTTAAATCTGGTAAAACTTAGATAAGTGGAAGTAATTATTTAAGTATCAGTTGTTGCAAGGACAAAATTGTCAAGGAATATAAAAGCAGTTGTTCAAGAATTAAAGAAAAAGAGATGATCCTCGATTTAAAGCCCATGTAGAATACTACCTGGCCATTGTTTATTGCCGCCTCCAAGAGGGCTCATCGGCTTCTACTTGCACTGCAGGTGAAATAACTCCAGAAGTGTCAACCCACACTCGTGAATGCAAACTTTTGGCAATTCTATAATCTCCTCTACTAGCAAAAGTTCGCAGCATCGAGAGATAAAGATGAGGCTTTGGTCACAGGTGTGGGTTTACACCAACCTGCTTCAGTATCTCTCCAAATATACAATGAGCGCCTGAGGAATATGCAAATTATAGATAAACAACTGTGTCACTATTACTTGAATATGGTCCAGAACCTAAGCAGAAAGCCAAACCCTTCATGCACAAAAAAAAAAAGAACGGCAGATAGTTCATAACTAAATAAGGTCGAACCAAACTTGTATTTACAACTCATTTAATCCTCAAATAATCATTTTGTAACATATGCTGCACAGAAGAAGACCACAATTTCCAGAAACTAGCCGAGATATTTTAACAATTTTAGCTACAAGAAAAATAGTAGCCCTAGATTCGAGGGAATATATATCATAATTCTCATGCAAGTATCTTCATCCCTATCTTTTCCCTTTTTTCTTTTCTAATCAGTGAAAAAGGCACTCTATCCGAGTAATGAAAGGTATCATACACATTTGGTGTGATTGATGGTGCAGAAAAGAGCCTGAAGCACAATAGTGGTGATACTTTAAAGAGCGTTGTCATAGTTATAGAGTGTCCATTGTTTAGAAGAGTTAGTTTCAAATATGCCTGAATCTGTTCTAGAAAAATTGAGAGAATGATTAGAAATTTCTTGTGGTGTGGAGACGAAGATGATAAAGGTTTTCATGCAGTAAGTTGGGATTTCTTTGCTTAACAAAAGATGTGGGTGGGTTTGGAATTTGACCTCTCCAATTGATGAATAGAGCATTGTTGAGTAAGTAGTTGTGGAGATATGGTATCGAGAAGAAATGTATGTGGAAAGAGCTAATGAGAGCTAAATATGATCCTTCGGGTTTAGTTGGATTCCAAGACATCTTATAAGGGCATATGGTACTAGCACATGGAAGACTATTTACAACTATAAGGAAGAATTCATCTAAGGATTAGAAGTTGTTATTGGTAGAGGAGATAAGGTAAAATACTGATCGGACATTTGGAATGGCGATGAGGTGTTCAAAGATAGGTTTCCGAGATTGTATACGTTGTGCAATAGAAAACAGAGCAAGGTAGCAAAGGTTGGTAGTCATGTTAATGTGGTTATGACTTGGCGTTTACATCTTTCACGGGGTGGGTCTTTCGGTGGCGCAATTGAATAAGTTTGTGATATTGTCTAGGTTGGTGGAAAACGTACAGTTGGAAAATGAAGATGATGAGTGAGTTTGGAAAGAGGAGAGAGAGAGAGTTGTTTTTTGGTGACTTCTTGCTTCTCTAGGCTGATGCACAATCACATCCTAGGTTGTAGTTATAACAATTTCCAACGAAACTGGTTTGGACAAAAGGAGTTTCACCTAGCGTATCGTTTTTTATGTGGACAGTGGTATGGGAAATTCTTCCTTCCAAGGTAGAGTTAGCTCAAAGGGGGATGGATTTGAATGTTGAGTGTAGTTTGTGTGTGAACCTGAGGATTCAACTCATTTCTTGTTTCATTGTAGTCAAAGCGACTGCCCTCAGAGCGTTTTTACAGGAATTCGCCTCAAAGTGAGGCAACGCAGTGCATTGAAATATAACGTCCGCCTTTGTGCACCGCAATCTGCCTACCGCCTCGGGCATATTTACATGGTTATTCTTATATTTTAACTTTGCATATACACAAGTCATATTTTACATATTATAAGTAAATTTTACATTACCTTGACTTGGGGTTAATACGCACAAGCTGTTGGAGTTGGTGAAGGATCATCACAACCACGTAGAAGTTCTAGAAATAGTACAACTCCAACAACTTACTCAAGAAGAGGCTCTGTTGTACATGCATCTACATCTACACCATTGTGATTGTTGGAATTAGAGGAAGGTGTGGCTAATTTGAAGTGGATGTTGAAGGAATTGCAAGAAATGATGATCAAGAATTGGGTTATGAAGGCGAGGATGAGTGAAATAGTGAGAAATGAGAAGTTGGTTAACTAGTTTACATTATGCTTTGATGTTTTTTTTTGTAATGATTTAGTGGATGTTTGCAAATTACTTGACACTCGTGCAGTATATCTTTTCGCTATGCTATACAACTTTATTATGTTTCCATTTCGATTTTAGGTAGTTGTGTAACTTTTTGTACATATTTTTCAAATGATGGTGTATGACACTATGCTGATATGCTTCAATTTATTTTTAAAAAAAAAATTTATGTTAAGACCGCCTCATGTCACTGCAGCGTGCTCATCACCTTGCACCTCACGCCTCGGACGTTTTCAAGCCTGTGCGCCTAGCCTCCGCCTCGAAGCCTTAACTACAATGGTTGGGTTAACATGTTGTGGATGCATTTCATTGAACTTTGTGAGCTGAACTGGATGATCCCAATATCTATGGATAGTATGTCAAGGGTGTGGATGACTCATCTCCTGACAAAAGGAAAAGTTGTATGGAAGGAATGCAACAATAGAATTTTCAATAACAAAGTTGCAGATATTGATGAGGTAGCAATGAGATCTTAATTACATTGTGGAGTTAGGTATCTTGTTACCCTCAGTTTAGAGGGTTCTTTTTTATTCTTTTTTATGCTAATTGGAGAACTTTGATTTTGAGGCCTTAATGCTCTTTAAGGCACCTTCTTGTATTTCCAAGCATATTGAGCAACAAAAATTTTATCTTTAAAAAAAACAAATCATAAATTTAGTGTCTTATAGAATCCTCACATGTTACCATATTTAAGTTTATTTAGCTGGTAGACGTGGTTAAGTTAGATTACAAGTACAGTGTTTTTATTTTGTGTTGTTTTATATTCTTCCTAAAATTTGTTAGCTAGATAAGCACAAATTTAGTATTAGAGTCCTATCTATAGTGTCCTTTTAGCACTATGGACACAATCTAATACAGGTTGGTTTCCAACTATCTTCTCCATTTGACAAAGGGTCAGACTTCTGAAAGAAGTTCACGCATCAAGAAGACAAACTATACAACAACCAAGCAACTTATAATAACACGCTGAACCCATTTTAGTGGAAAAAAGTGACAGCTTTTAGTTGGGATCCCCTAATATTATTCTAAATCACGATAAGTTTAAGCAATTGAAATAGAGCTCAGCCAACTGCATTCATATGATGCAACAATTCACAAAACATATAGGTCACAATAGAGGCCTACCTATAGTCGATCCACAGCTCAGTAGGGCATCAACTGTTGCAGTATACGCAACATGATCCATTACAAGATATGATGATGATATCATTTCTATCACAATACTCAGCACTGAAATCAGGTCCTTGGCATCTGTAAAACCCTGCGGGGAAATGGTTTTAAAACTTTAATTAAGATAAATAAATGAACTTCTATATCTAACTCCTCTACCTCCAGTATACATGTCAATAGCGACTAGAAAAACTAATACTCATACTCATCATACATAAAGAAAGGATAAGAAACAGTGGCATCCATTAAAAGATCACTAACATGTGTAAGAATATCAACTCTTGCTTTGTTAACAACAAGGATTTAAGACACAACTGATTTGTGACTCGTATCTATTCTTTTAAAAATGCTACAAGTTATAACCACTGAGAAGTCTAAAAGGACTTTTTCATGAAACGTCAATTAGGTAACATATATGGTTACAGTGTTTTAAGATACATACATACAGCATCATTATCACTCATGATTTTATTTAGTGTTAGTTACACGCATTAAAATGAATAACAAATAAAAAACTGTTGTCAGATTAGACTTCCAGAGTTCAACAATGGCACCTTGAGTAAAGTAGTGTAAGTGAGCATCCGGAAAAATATCATGATAGTTAGCATTTTGTCTTTCACCCTGCAGAAAATGCAAGAAAAGGAAAACATATATGGGAAGCTGAAAATATTTATGCACCAGTTAAAATGAATTCTACACTTGAAAAAAGCCTTCTTTCAAGTTGCTTCGTACCTTCATTTCAGCGAAAATCTTCATTGCAGTGTCCATGTTTCCAGTCTTTACACATGCAAAGACGAGGGTATTGTAGGTGAGGCGATCAGGCTCTAATCCTTGGTGCAGTATTTCATCAAGCATAGTTAAAGCACACTGAGGAAAACCAAATTTTATATATCCCTGCAAATGAAAGATGCAACCCTTGAGCAAAGCAAACATATATCTGCCATATTTACAAACCTTTTGCATGTAGAAAAAACGAACTGCATTTAAGTCACCATCCTGAGCAATATCTGAACTCTAGGAAAACACAAACATGTGAACTAACCTATGCAGTTAAACCGTTAATGAAACTCTAATTGATTCAGGTGCATTATGAGATTAATCGGGATTAATCAAGATTAAACGAAATTAATCGGTATATGTTTTATAAACATATTTTCTCTATCCTTCTAAGTAATATGATTACTACAAAGGGAAAAAAGTGAAAACTAATGGATAATGAAGTATTAAACATCACAATCACATGACACAATTTAAGAAAAATTATAAAGAAAAAAAAAACAATGTTAAATAAAGGTGTGGCTTTTCATATTGTTTAGTTTTGGACCTTCCTGTTGATATTTTTCTTTGGTTGTTTTTCTCTTTTCTCTTAGATCTTTTTTATTTGTTCCCTTTGATTTTTCTCACTACCCTCTTTAGACACTCTTGGTACTGCCCTATGGTGATTGGTGGAGTATTGATGAGGTTAGGGAAATTTTTTTTTTTAATATCATTAATATTTCTCGTTTATTTATAACATATTGTCATGAACTGATTAATTGGTGAGTTTAGAAAGCAATTAATCGTTAACTCGACGAGAAATTGCTGATTAATTAGTTAGAGATTATTCAAGCAATTAAGTAAAAAATCGTAATGCTCTATTTGCGGTTGCGAGAAGAGATTAATAGGATATTAATCACCGATTAAGTAACATAAGAACTAACTTATTAATAAATAAATAAAAATATTAATTCGTTGATATCTTACTGAACAAATAATTCAATGCAGAACATTCATTAGTAAGTTGTACATTAATAGCGGAGGACCTCCTTCATGAAGCACCAAGCGATAACGTGCAAGGAGACCATTGGCGCGACGTAGATCCCCTGCACTCAACCTAGAGAAAATTAGGAGTTAGTAAGCAAAAGAATTAGAAAGCAAATGAAGATAACTTGTGATTTTGTAAACACAGAATAAATATAAATATCTTGAAAAGCAGAACTAGTGAAGTTTAGAGGGTTGACACCGACATTTAGGAAGGAAACTAACAGTGAATGTTGGACATCAATTCAAGATAAATGCATTTAATCAGAGCGTAAGAGTCCAACTACAAGCAAATTGATGCCAGGAACTGTCACTAATAAGAAAAGTTTCCCATAAGTTTCTCACACTCACCTGCTTCGACCAAAGTATCCAGTAAACCATATATAACCGTGGGTGATATCTTCAGCCTTCCAACAGCATTTCCGCGCTCCACAAAGTCAAGTAACTGCTTCGTCAGTCCTTCTAGCCTCACCTAAACCCTAAACAAGATAACCCAAAACCACATTTGATAATGCAGAAGGAACGCCTTGAACACCTAAAAATAGAAACTAAAAGACTAATTGAAAATAAATTAATTCATAAATAAATTTTCTTCTTGATTATAGCATTTCCATGCTCGACAACCCTTCTCAATACCATACTTGCAATCACATTATTCGAAATTATTTGGTGCTTAATCTCCATTAGAACCAAATTAAATGTTTTAGAAACCCCATTCGTAATAAATCATTCAAATACAAATATAACTACAAATAATTTACTTGCATAAGCAATATAGTTTCTCATTAGAATGACTAACAACTCCCGCCCATAGTCAAATGAACCTCCTGTCATGGGTGACGCTCCCGCTCCAGAACCTCGCACTAGTAGTTCGGAATGGATCCTTCTCAATGCCCATTCCTAATTTATGGAACCCCACTCCCAAACTTTTGAATCTCAATGGTGACGATTTAGGATCCAATTCTTATCAAATCTCCACTTTTTTATTTACAGAACCTCGCTCCAGCAGTTCAGGAGTGGATCCTTCTCCAATCCCTGCTCCTAATTTATGGAACCCCACTCCCAAATTTTTGAATCCCCATTCTGACAATTTACGATCTAATTTTTCTCAAATCTCCACTTTTTGATTTACAGAGCCTCGCTTCTAAAACTTTGTATCCCCCTTGACACTTTTTTTCATCAATATGTAGGTTTTTTTTTAATGATTTCTCTTATGAATCTATTATCTAAAATAACTGACAAATACTTTTGTTGATTTTGATGTTAAATAGATTTAAATTGATAACCTCAAGTTAATATTTGAAAATAAGGAGATATAATAAGGGGGTGGTATTCAATTACGAATTTTAATGGATTGTGAATGATTTTAAAATCCAGGGGTATTCAATTAAGGATTTAAAATAATACATGTAAATCTAGGGGTATTCAAATATCGATTTTAAAGGATTGTTTTAAAATCCATCAAAATCAGGGGGTATTCAATTCATGTTTTTCAAAAGTCTACCAAAATCAGGGGTATTGAAGAAGTAGTGGATTTTAATGGATTTGTTAAAGTTGTAAATTTTGAAGGATTTGTGAATGGAAAATATATATATAACAAGAGTTATTCCTCTTATTTTCTTTTCTTTTTGTCCTCATTTTCATCTTTATTTTTTGTTATTTTTTTTCCTTCTGATTTCTTCTTCTTCTACTTTTTTTCTTTGTTTTTTTTTTCTTCTTCTATTTTTTTGTCCTCTCTTCTTCTTTTCCCAATTTTTTTCTTCTTCGCTCTTGCTGAGGTTCCTGTGAGTGGAGGTTTCTCGCTTGTCAGAACCTTCGCGAGGGCAAAAAGAAGAAGAAAAAAAAAAAAGATGGGAGAAAAAGAAAAAAAACAGAAAGAAAAAAATGTGGAGGAAAAAAAAGAAAAACCAGAGAAGAATAAGAGGTGAGGGGGAGGAGGTTGAGAATAAGAAGATGAAAATGGGTGGAGGTGGGATGAGAGGTGGCAGTGGTGATTGACGGAGAAGATGAAAAATAGGGGGAGGAGGAGGAGAGGTGGCGGTAGCGTGGTGGTGGTGGTGGTGGTGATTGAAGAAGAAGAAGAAGGGAGGAGAGGTGGCGGGGATAACAATTTGAAGTAAAATAGTTATTTGTATTAATTTTTTACCATCTTCAATGTATTTGATTTTTTTTTTTAATTTGAAGTAAAATTCTTGTAACATACAAACAATTGCTTAATTGATGTTTTGAGATATGTTTTATGATTTGTGTTGACATGGATAACAATATAGGTGGTGTTTTTTCATTGTTTCCTATGACTAATAACACATTTATAAAAATCCATTAAATTTATAAGAATCCATAGAAATCCATAATAAACCTTTATAAAATCTATAAAATCCATCAAAATCCAATAAATTTTGTAAAATCATTTAAAACCTTTAAAATCCACGAGATTTAAAATTATTTAGAGTCCATTCAAATCCCGAATTGAATACCTCCACCTAAGAGTAAATTGTAATATATTTATTGTCCAAGGGCACTCTAAATACTAAAACAAGTATATGTAGCATAGACGCTCTCAGACATTCTGAACACTAAGGAATTTTTAAGTTAAGTGTCCCGACACTCCCGCTCCGGTGACTAAGTTATGACCTACTTATCTTCAATTTAATTACAAAAAAGCAAGATTGCTTTTATTCTGATCCAAATTAACACTTCATGAAAAAAACCTCACTAATTACCTTCAACAAGGTCGCCAATGTTACACTATCAACCCCACATCCTTCCTTCTTCAGCATTTCCTCGAACACCCGAAGCGCAACATCCACATCACCAGAGTGAACACAAGCCTCCATCACTGCATTCATACCGCTTCTTGGCTCCCTCGACCTCCTTGAATATCTACACCCACAAACCTCACCAAAATCAGCACCAAAACTCAAAATCAAGAAACACACACAAACAATAAACTTCTACCTGGCGTAATTGGCGTCTTCGAGTGAGTTCAACAATCCGGTGAGTGAGTTTTCTGAGATTGAATTTAACCGGTGGTAGGGTTTGAGATCGAGTGAAGGAGTTTGAGCGGAGAAGAGGAAGAAGACGGCGAGGTGGTGAAGGAGAGGAAGCGGCGGCGCGGTGGTGGGTTTTGCTGTTGAAGAGAGGAGGGTTGTGTAGGAGGAGAGGGGTTTGAGGGTTTCTTGAAATGGCTAACAAGCCATTGATTTGGTGTTGAATTGGTGGTTGTTAGTTTGGGAATGTGTCAGGACTCAAGGTCAGAGGCTTTTCTAATGGTCTCAAAACTCAATGTTCCCTTTTGAAAAGTGTCCAAATGCTTAGCATCTATATTATAGGGGGAAGGTTTGAGCTCTTGACTGTGAGGACGTGTTGCCTCCATTGCATAGTCGGGCCAGACTGTACCGCTATAATATAGATGCTAAGCATTTGGGCACTTTTCAAAAGGGAACATTGAGTTTTGAGACCATTAGGAAGGCCTCTGACCTTGAGTCCTGACAGAATGGAGGGGATTTATTGGCGGGTAATGTATGGTTGGGAAGAGGAGAATATATTTTTGGAAAGTACTATGTAGGGGTGGGCATTCCATCCCGCGATCCCGAACTTGTCCCGATTTTTTTGGGTCTTTTGGGATTGATCAAGCTCATCTTGATCCCGTCCCGTCTCGATCTAGAGTGGGATGGGATCGAGATGGAGATTTTTAATTCCGTCTATCTCGTCCCGTCCCGAATTCATTTATTTAATATTTATTATTATTATTTTTAATCAAAATACTCTTCTAAATTAAAGTTTAGGATGTGTTGAAATTAAATCAATGTAATATGAAATTTTATATGAAATCTAAATGAATTGAATCATTAATTCTAAATGAAGTTTAATATTTATTTGTCTTCCTATAAAATGTTTAATATTTATTTATTTAATATCTATTATTATTTATGATGTAAGTTATATGTGTATAAATTTGACATTATTGGTTTGTGTGAGTAATGTGAGATAAAGTTTTTTTTGTTATTTTTTATTGGATGACTATTTAGTACGTGTTCATCCCATCCCGATCCCGTTTGAGATGGGACGAGGTCAGGATGATGTATGACCCGTCCCGATCCCGAATGAATGGGATGGGATGGGATAGGGATAGGTCCATCCCGTCCCGTGCCCACCCCTAGTACTAGGTGCACCCTACTTTTTTGTCAATTTTTGTGCGTGTTGTGCGCGAATGCGTATTTTGGATAATTTACACAAATTAAAACCATAATACTAGTAAATTGTGTCGACGGTGGAAAACAAGGAATCGCTGTTTGAAAGGAAGATGGAGACGAGTGAGAGTGTAAGAGGGAAAAGATTACAATAGGCGGACTAAATCGAAAGTAAGTCTTTACCTGGAGGCGATATGGACGGTGGCAACAGTGATATCGCCTTTAAGTATCATTTGGGTTACCTTTCAAAGGACTACATTATAATCTTCGAGCGTGGATTAATAAACAAAAAGGGTGAATGACATCGATGGATTTTTGAAATTTAATTTGAAAAAAAAAATTGCAAGAAGAGGCAAAGAGACAGTCAAGAAGACTACAGAGGGGAGGATAATAGAGAGCAGTGTTCTAAAAATAGCTAGGTGGCAAGTTGGGGAATAGCGCCCAGAGGTCTAGGCGGATTTTTTTTTTTTTTTTGTATTATAGTTTATCATTTTATACAAGTTAAGCATAATAGCATATAAATTGTTTTCAATTCAATGCCAAGATACATATGCAAAATATATAAAAATTAATTAAAAAAAAAAACTAGAGCCTCTTTTTTTTTAATTGGAAATAAATAAATAAATAAATAAATAACTAAATAAAATTTGCTCAGGCGGCTCCCAATCGCCTAGCGCCTAGTCCCCGACTAGGCCGATTTTTAGAACACTATTAGAGAGAGATGAGGACATCGATGGATTTTTAAAAAAATAAAAAAAAACTCACTTCGCTTGTTCACATCCATAACAAGATTCCAAGTCTCGTCCACCAATTGTAGCTCAGTTGGTCGGACATCCACTCTCCTTGTGAGAGGTCGCGGGTTCGAGACTCACCAGTTAGGATTTTGTGAGTTTTCGCCCGATTATTAGGAGCACATTTGCTTCGCCGTTGATAAGCCTTCGGGTATTGAATACAGCTGCTTAGATGGACTAGACCGAAGCGAAGCGAAAGCGAGTCTTCATGCAAGGTGGAGGCGATGGACCTGAGCGAAAGCAAGTCTCTATGTGAGATGGAGGCGACGAGGACATTAAGTGGCAACAATATTGTAGCCTTCGGGCCTGGTTTGGAAAACCCTATAGGGTCAGTCATGTAGCCTTCGGGCATGGATTAATAAATAAATAAAAAGGGTCAACGACCCAATTTTTAAAAAAAAAAAAAAAAAAAAAAGATTCCAAGTCTCATTCAATAAAATTGCAAGGAATTTTTTTTATATTTACTCTAAGATTAGACGAGCATTGCTCCAATTGATATGTGACTTAAGTGGCAAATCCATGTAGTTACTAAGAAAGAAACCACTGTTATGTACTTACTACTTATGTTGTCCTAGTGATGCCTGTAATAAGAAGCTAGGATTATATCTTACACTCAGTTTATTTCCTGTTCAACCTTTTGTTGATTTCTAAGCCAAAACCAAATATGTTTTGGTTATAGTCTCTCAGAGTTGAAGTTTAATTAATTTTCAACATTAGTTAAAAATGAATTAGAACACTCTAATAAGAGCAACTTCAATCAACAGAGGTTGTATACATTGTAGAGGGTGTCTTATACTCCGAAAATGCACCTAGCTACATGTATAGGTTTATACAATTGCACAAAAAGTATAGCATGGTTTATACATTTTTTTTTTTTCTTTCGAAACTCTTCACTTGGTTGGAACCTACATCAAGTATGAGCAAATCAATTATTTAAACACACTAATCCCTACAAGTAAAATCCAGATGTTTGATTTCTTGTCCCTTCTCTTACTTAAGCAAAAATTTGATCAGCAAATTAAGACACGTAAACAAATCAGTCAAGGTTCAACACTCAAGGGACCTCAATAAGGATTCTATATGGCTCAAATTTTATTCCATCTCCACAGTATGAATGCAAATTATCCCAAGATCCCCTCATTTTACAGTCATCTTTCAAACTTCATTTACATATAGTATGAAAAGAATCAGAAACCCTCCAAATGTCTATTTAATTTGCTAAATTAACACGTCACCAACATAGACTAAGTTTCCAAATATACATATATTTTCATATTATAATACTAGATCGATCATCAGACAATCCAGCAGCGCAAAAACATATATAGAATAAGTAATTCAAAATTGTTCTACGCTATCGTGACACTTCAAAAAAGGGTGCAAAACACACGCAGTTTGAATAAAAGTAGTCTATTTGCTTCCTATAAGTATATGTAAATGATCACCATAAGATCCACACAACAAATGCATTGTTTAGAACTTCATATACTCATTTCAACCAAATCCAACATACCTTCAATGGATTCTTTTCAATCATCTGTTTGCGAAAGTGAAGTGGCAACCGAGCTCCTGATAGCTCGTGTTATGCAAATCCATGCAAGCATTTGTAAGCTAGACTCTCTTAGGCCATCAAAGCAAGTCAATAGTCTGTTTACGCAGCTTGTCAAGCTATGTGTGCTTCCGTCTTCTATAGACATTGCGCTGTTACCACCGGAGGCACAACTTATGCGTGAAAGTCTGATCAAACTATGTGGGCACGCGGAAGGCCTACTTGAGCTTGAATTTGCGAGTTTCTTGAATACTATTCCAAGGCCTCTAGACCACCTTGACATGTTTCCTTACTATGGAAACTATGTCAAACTAGCTAGTCTAGAACATAGAATTCTGTATGACAATGGGGTGGTGGAACCAAAGAAGGTGGCTTTCATGGGGTCTGGTCCTATGCCACTCACGTCGTTCATCTTGGCTACTCATCACTTGCAAAAAACACAGTTTGTAAACTTTGACATTGATGAGACAGCAAATACCATGGCGCATGGAATTGTTGCTAGTGATGCTGAACTGGAGAGCAGGATGAAGTTTGAAACTCGTGATATAATGGAAGTGAAGGAGGAATTGGGAGAATTCGATTGCATTTTTCTAGCTGCATTGGTTGGGATGAGCAAGAAGGAGAAGGTGAAGATCCTTGATCATGTAAGAAAGTACATGATGCCTGGAGGGATTTTGCTTGTGAGGAGTGCGGACAGTGCTAGAGCGTTCTTGTACCCTGTGGTTGATGAGGTTGACTTGGTTGGATTTGAAGTCCTCTCCATTTTCCATCCTAAGAATGATGTGATCAATTCTGTTGTACTTGTTCGAAAGCCCGATTACTAGCTAGATGGGAGAAGAGGAGGCGCATTTTGGTTCTAGGTGATGCAGGCTAATATTGTAGAAGTACGATGAAGAGCCATTGTTATCTGAGCTCTATTTCCTTGATATAGGAGGATACTGATATCTGTTTTACTGTCATTTTTTTTATAAAGCCATTGTTTATCTGTCTTACTGTCAAGTAGTCCTATATAGTGTGTTACCTACTTGTCTGCACCATTTGAGAGCCTAGCTAAGAGTATTTAGAGCTCAATTACTGTATAAGTTCTTATGTCAATTAATCAGTAAGTCTTATTAAGTATATCAAGCGTGCTTGCTCCACTCCTGATACTGTCATACATTCCTGCACTCTGTTTGCTACTTTTACTTTGCGCGCTTACAAATTTTGAACAAGATTTACACCAATATATCATGTTATTCTTCTGGCTTGCAAGTTTTTTTTTTTTTTTGAGCTTGCGGTTGAAGAATTCTCACCTTAGACCAAACATAATCATCTTCTACATTGAAGTCGTGATAGTTAGCGCAGTAAAGGGAGTACGAGATCGATCAGTACAATTACATTAGAATACACTACACCAAATTGGCATTTTTGTAACAATCCAAAAAATAGTAACAGTTTTGAGCTATAACAATCCACAAAGCAATTTTACACATTTTCACAAACAAAGTGATTCAATAATTGTATCACTACAAATAATATGGGTTTACAAGTGAATCTATTCATGGTGATATAATTTATTGTATCATTTTTTTTTGTAGATATTTTTTATTTTGTTGACTAAATTTAGTTTTGACTTAAAATTGTTTGGTGAATTTTAATAGCTCAAAAGTGTTACTGTTTTTTAAGTTGTTACAAATATGCCAATTTGGTGTAGTGGTACAAAATTGTATATGACATCGTAAACCAATATTTGAGATGCTCTTAGTCAGGGGTGGATCTATTGGTACAATAAAATACAATATTGTAAAATAAAAGACATATTATCTATTTGGTACAGTGGTTGGTCTTTAAAACTTTATTATTAATGAAACTCAAGTTTGATCTCCTTGCAGCATAATAATTTTAATTTTTTAACATATACAGAGAATTTTTTTTTGTCTCTGTAATTGTTACCATCTCTGAAATTTATTTTTCATAAGATATTTTTATGCAATTATATGAATACAGGAAAAGGAAAAAGAATTATAATTTAGTAAAAACTTGTTTGTTCACGAGTAGTACAAACTCAAACAAAAAATAACTTATAAGATAAAACCACCATAAAAATTATGTGATTAAAATCTAAGATAACAAAGTATAGAACTCAAAGTATATATCATTATTCAATTAGGGGTTGGATTTGCTCGTAAACCCACGCCCCATTTTATCCTATAAACTTGTAATTAGGATCTTATTATTTTAGCACATTTCTGATTTTTTAAATTAAAATTACAAAAAAAAATGTACATACCTATCTTAACTATTTTACAACTTTAATAATGTATTTCAGTTATTATGCTTGTTTGCCTTTATTAAATTGTCGGCGACTTGACCATAATTTGGCTTAAATAGTTATACCCGATTCAATTTGATATATACAATATACTTTTTATAGTTGTATAGATAAATGCATAGTACTAGATTAAATTTACAAAAAATACAATTAGAATTATATTTTTTATTGTTTACTTGTAGATGTTAGTAGAAATTCGTTGTTAAATTCATCAGTCCGTAGCAAGTATTATGATTTAGTTTTTCGAAGTAATTTCGGTCTCTTGATTTTATGAAATATTTTGTTGTATATAAAAAAAAACGTAAATATTTCGAGGGTATGTCAAACATATATAAGTATATGGTCAAGTAAGTTACAAGTAAATTAACCTAATAAATACATTAAATACCTAAAAGGAAATCTAAATACTTGTCTGCCAATTGTAGCCCGGTTGGTCGGACATCCACTCTCTATAAAAAAAAACGTAAATATTTCGAGTGTATGTCAAACATACATAAGTATATGGACAAGTAAGATACAAGTAAATTAACCTAATAAATACATTAAATGCCTAAAAGGAAATCTAAATATTTGTCCACCAATTGTAGCTCAATTGGTCGAACATCCACTCTCCTTGTGAGAGGTCTCGGGTTTGAAACTCGCTGGTTAGGATTTTGTGAGTTTTCACCTGATTATTAGGAGCACATGTGCTCCGTCGTTGATAAGCTTTCGGGTATCAACTGCTTAGATGGACTGGACTGGAGCGAAGTGAAAGCAAGTCTTCATGCAAGGTGGAGGCGACAAGAATATTAAGTGACAAAAATATTGTAGCCTTTGGGCCTGGTTTGGTTAGCTTTTAAGGTCAGTCGTGGATTAATAAATAAAAAGGGTCAACCACCCTTTTTTTTTTATCTAAATACAGAAGTATCCCTGTTAATGTAGTTTTATGGGTTTTACACAAAAAAATAAATCTAAATCTACGAAAAATTATGTTTGAAAAAATGCAATTTGCTTCATAACTTTTTTGGATTTTACACGAAAATATCAAATATTAAGAAAGTCACGAAATATTTTAATATAACTCGTTGAAATAACATAATTTTTTCACCACTTTAAATTTTGAGACTTCAAAAAAGAAATATTTCGCGAAATCACAATCCTTGGTGCGGAGTAGAAAATTTTGTAGTTTCGCCCATGATAACTCCTATTATCGATCAACAATCCCTTACCATTTCGCCCATTCTTGATTAAAATCATGGGTCCGCCACTGTTCTTAGTTCTATCATAAACTTCATAAATATTTCACATTTGCACATACCTCGCCAAATATACCAAACTAAATCATCAATACCATGTTTATATCAACAAATTTAGGATTTAATTGAATCTTCAATGGGGCATGTGGGAGCACATCTCGCTTGAGTGTGAGAAATAATTTTCAATTTATTAAGTTGTCTTATCATATGAACGGTCAAAATACATCTTAGGTGTAAGCAGTGGCGGCTACCTTTATTTCCCCGATGAAAAGGAGTATATTTCATGTCCAAAATCAGGTTTCGGGGCCCGCCCAAACTGGTGCCCCACATCATAGTTTCTAGAGAGGTGTAGAGATTTGACTTCATTAAAAAATAAAAACAAAATTTTATATATCTAACTGACCATCAATTTCAATTTTTTTGTGGAGTTGGTAATTGTTGCTCCAAAAAATATGTGGTTAGGTCCCTAAATTGATCTGTAAAATTTTTACAAGGAGATTCATATTACATCATATAGTGCAAAATCCAACCACAAAATGTATATAACTCATGATTTTTATAATTTAAACCCCAAACTCCATCTAGTCGTGGCTGTGTTAAACTCAAACAAGTCAGCTCCCTTTGAGTTCTTATAACAGTTTGGTAGTGATAGGAACGTTATATCTCACAAAACCGCGTTGAATCAACCAACTCTGCCACCTTTCTCGATCTCGCTTAATTTCATCAAACACTCACTCTATATAAATGGACTCTAATCTCACACGCATAACATCAACTTCACCTATCTCCAATCCATTCTTCTCAAACACCCCTATTATGGCTTCTTCATTTAGATCAGCATTGTTGATTTCATTGGTAATGGCAAGCACTGTAATGGAGGTTATATTAGCTGGGAATTTCTACAGTGACTTCGACCTCAACTGGGGGAATGGTCGCGCGCAGATCAGCAACAATGGGGAACTCCTCACTCTCAACCTGGATAAAGTGTCCGGGTCAGGTTTTCAATCGAAGAGGGAGTTTCTTTTCGGAAAGATCAATATGCAGCTCAAACTCGTCCCGAGGAACTCTGCAGGCACTGTCACTGCTTATTACGTAGGTTTGCTTTACTATATCCGTAATTTAGACTTTAGATCCCACAATTTGTACCATCTAGAGGAACGTGTGACTCATCCATAGGATGGATAGTCATTGTAGTCTTGAGATCAAACCTTGTGACGCAGAAACTCAAAACTGGTACAAATGATGGGACCTAAAGTCTAAATATCCATACAATATAATGATCAATAACTTTAGCAAACAAATAAATAATTCAGTTCCAATTTCTACTTAAATACTTTACAATATTCATATTTCAACAGGGGTTTGATAATTATTTGTTGCTTTTTCTCTGTGTATTTACAGTTATCATCTCAAGGGGCATACCATGATGAGATTGATTTTGAGTTCTTGGGGAATGTTACTGGAGAGCCTTACATTCTTCATACCAATGTGTTCAGCCAAGGCAAGGGTAATAGGGAGCAACAATTCTACCTATGGTTCGATCCCACTGCAGACTTCCACAACTACACCGTTCTATGGAATCCACAACGCATCATGTAAGTTGTTTATCAGTTCCATTATGTTTGGTTGGAGAAGTAATGAACAATGGTTAAATTTTCGATCACAATATTAATGTTCATTGTCATAGCCTTGATGGCTACTATACCAAGAACAAGCATAGGAAACTCTAAGCTGGTATAAATGATGGTACCCAAAGTCCAAAATTACTGTAAATTTTTTCTACTTGAGATATCTATTTTGTGGAACAGAGTTGAGCCTAATGATTTCTTTCCTTGCAGCTTTTATGTCGATGATATTCCAATCAGAGAATTCGAGAATTTAGCATCAAAGGGAGTTCCCTTCCCAAACTACCAGCCTATGAGAATCTATTCTAGTCTTTGGAATGCTGATAATTGGGCTACAAGAGGTGGCCTTGTCAAGATTGATTGGTCATATGCTCCGTTCACAGCTTCATATAGGAACTTCAACGCTGATACCTTCTCTTCATTCGGAGACAATTCCTGGTTCTTTCAACAGTTGGATTATGCGGACCAAGGGAAAATGAGATGGGCGCGGGATAATTACATGATATACAACTACTGCTCTCACCCAGAGCGGTTCCCTCAAGGCCTACCTGCTGAATGTAAAAGCGCTGCCAATCAGTTCTAAACAGTGATCAACTATGACTCCCCGTTTTACAGATTATGTTCCAGTGTTTTAGTGTTTCATTACTATTGTTCTTTGGAACCCTGTATTCTTTTATTTAAGTTTTGCCGGCTTCACGAAAGGAATTCGTATTCCTTACATTTGTAACATTATTATCTATGTTCGGTTTTGGTTTTGTCATATTCATCGTCCTCTAAGGTGATTTGTTATTTCAAACTCTGAGTACATAAGAATGGTTACTTCCTAGTGAATTCATTATATATGATTGGTTATTTGAGTCTGGGAGTTAGAACAGCAGGGCTCCTACTATTTTGCTTGAGCATTTTAATAAATATCATTTGATCAAATTGTCGTCTCTTGTTTATAATAATCTGTGCTTGTTTCACTGAAGCGAATGTATACTGCTTACCAACTGCAAATGCTGGATCTTACCCTTGACTCTTTATCAATGAGAAAATGAAATGAATAACATTATATTGCTAGATAAAAAGTACTTGATGAACGTAGATAAAACTAAACGTAAAACATAAATAGAAAGAGAAGCAAATATATAGTAGGGAAGCATATGAGATAATCAGAAAGCAAACAATGCCAGTAAGAACTGAGAAGCATTACTGAATGACAACTTATAAATTTTAACTGAGCTCTATAATCAAGATACTCCTAGATTCTCAAATGGTGCAAGCAAACAGACACAAAATTTGTGAAGGTATTGAACAGTGGCACAGAGCGACCAATATCCTCATATAGATGAAATGGAGTACTCTCTCTACTAGTAGGGTTAAAACAAATAAACTGTACACCCATCTAGAAATCAGGATTTCAGACAAGAACGACAGAAATTATCCCATCGTTAGTAGGATGGAAGACAGACAGGACTTTGAATCAAACCAGGTAGTTCTCATAACCAGCGGATACAAGAATTCTCTACCCCATTTTGCACTCCTCCAGGCTTCATATACTTCCTCATATGACCAGGGATCTTCAAATTTCAAATTCATTTCCTTTGGTCATTCAAACAATGCAGCAAGTGTATCACAAGTTTTAAATTTCATCCTACTCATGAACTCAACATCATTAGCTACCATCCGATTTGCCACATGATTTGTGAACTCATCAATATCAAAATCTACAAATTGGGTCGTGTGAAAATGATGCAAGAGGCATAGGACCAGTCGACCGGACCCCACAAAAGCTACCTTCTTGGTTTGCACCACCCCATTTTCCCTGAGAATGTACTCTAGGCTAGCTAGCTTAATGAAATTTCAATTATAAGGGAAGAGATTAAGATTATCTAGAGGTCTTGCAATGTTGATGAAGAAATTGGCAAATTCAAGCTCAAGAAAACCCTCAGCATGTGCACATACTTTTATCAGACTTTGACGAATTAGTTGTGCTTCTGGTGTTGAAACTGCAATGTCTACAGAAGATGGAAGCATGCGAAGCTTGACAAGATAAGTAAAAAGATTATTGACTTGTTATGATGGCCTAAGTGAGTCTAACTTACAAATGCTTACATGAATTTGCTTAAAGTGGGCTACTAGGATCTCATCAAGCACCTGATTATCAGAAATGGATGATGAATGATGGGAAAGTGGCCATGGATGCAACAAAGTCTATGTAGGAATCTGCATCTAGAAAAGATGACGGCATGTTAATCCTGGAGTGAGGCTTCGGCATCCATCTACAGAAGGCAATTAGGTGAAGACTTTTTCTGATACTGTGTATATCCGACCTTGTTAACACATTTCTTTTTAAATGTCAGATGTTAAAATAACTTAATTTTGTCACTGAAAGTCACTTTCAAAATCAGCATAGACAAAAGGATATATTTTAGATTCTTTACATACAAGGTATATTCTGGTTCTTAGAAATATATAGTGAAATCAGGGAATCTTCGCAGATTATGCATTCACACCACAATCAAAGAAAACAGAAAAAAAAAAAAAAAAAAAAAAAAAAATTTACTTAGGAGGCATGGAAATGAAGTTTATAAATGTGGGTCATTTTTTGCGTTTGGGAGATACGAATATAGTTAAATATTATTAATTTGTTGGTATTTCGTGTAGGTTTGGATCAAGAAAAATTCTGAATTTAGAAAAAGGAAAAGAGAAAGTCAATCCTTGTGAGTATTCTTTTAACAGAGATGTTATTTTTGTACTTCAGTTGTATGTTCTTAATTGAATAACCTATGTTAGCTCAACGGCAGAAATCTCACAAATAAGCAACATGCCTTGGATATTTTCATGGAGAACTGATTTAAATTTTGGTTGATTACACGTACATATCTCAACGGATGCCATTGACATTAGGATTGAGCATGCCTTAATTTTCCCATCCCCATGAAAATTTTCTGTTTTTGTCAGAGTTGTAAATAAACTGCCTATAGGATCAATAAGAAACAGGGTGAGCTCATGAGTCGTTTTTAAAACTGGCTTCTATGTTCATGAGCTATCAAACCATGATTTAATGATCTTCAAAAGTGCGACTAACCACAACCTTAGTCCGCAGGTTGCCAGAGCCTGACCTTTTCTTTGCCTCAGAAATTACTCACTGGAGTAATGTCAACTTGAGTGAAAGGTTTAACACGAGTTGGAGGGAAAGCTGATAAAATCCATGAAAGGAATCTGGGGTGAACTTTGCAGGTGGAACCTTGAGGACTGTAGATCACAGTTGACCAATATGAAGCAACTGTTGACATTGATAAATTATAAAGTTGATCAAAGGTATCGAAAAGATGGCAAGGACATTGATAAAATAGGGGGAGAGGGGGGGTGAGTACCTTAAACTGAGTTTGGGGCCAAAGGTGAAGTAGAATACAATATTAGTGATGAGAGCAACTTTGGAGGATGATGGCAAACATCATGACAAAGTCTTATTAGCATATTACTCTCTTAGAAAAGGGATTTCCAAGGAAAAGGTCTTCCACTTCGCATTGGATGTTATTCATATATTTGGGAATTAAGCCTATATATAAACAACCTTTAATACTTCAAACTGAATAGCATTAAGTGTAAGTGATGAACAACATGAAGTAGCATTGCTAGTACAAAAAAAAAAGTTACAGAACTGAGCTCTTGGTACATTGGCTCTCAAAATGGTGCAAACAAACACAAGCACACTCATAGTACTATCGAAGCAGACACTAGCTAATATCCTCCTAGATGGAATAGCATAGAGAAACAATAGCTTTCTCGAGTACTCTTTTTGGTGATCTCTCCACCATTTAGAAATCAGGCTTTTGAACTAGTATGATGGAGTTTATCCACTCATTAGTAGGATGGAAGATTGAAAGGATGTCAAAGCCATCCAAATCATCCTCGTTAATCACAGGGTACAGGAATGCTCTAGCCCAATTTGCACTCCTCACAAGTAAAATCCCTCCCGGCTTCATGTACTTCCTGTTATGACCAAGGATCTTCACCTTTTCCTCCTTGCTCATCCCAACCAATGCAGCCAGAAAAATCCAATCAAATTGTCCCAACTCCTCTCTCGATTCCATTATGTCACAAGTTTCAAATTTCATCCTCTTTTCCAGTTCAGAATCACTTGTAACAATTCCACGTTCCATGTTATTTGTCTCATCAACTTCATAGTTTCCGAATTGTGTGGTTAGCAAGTGATGGGTGGCCAAGATGATTGATGTGAGAGGCATGGGACCAAACCCCACGAAGGCCACCTTCTTAGGTTGCATCACCCATTTTCATAGAGAATGTTATGCTCTAGGCTAGCTAACTTAACATATAGTTTCCATAGTATGGGAAGAGATCAAGATGATCTAAAGGTCTTGAGATATCGATCAAGAAATTGGCAAATTCAAGCTCAGGTAGGCCTTCAGCACACCCACATAGTTTTATCAGACTTTTACGCATGAGTTGCACTTCAGTTGGCAATAAAGCAATGTCTATAGAAGATGGAAGCACGCATAACTTGACAATCTGACTGAAAAGACTGTTAACCTCTTTTTATGGCCTAAGTGAGTCTAGCTTAGAAATGCTTGCATGAATTTGCATGACATGAGCTATTAGAAGACCGGCAGGGACTTGGTTATCAGAAATGGATGATTGAAAGGAAGCCATAGGTGCAAGTAAGACTCTGTAGGAATGTGTATATATATAGACAATTAATGAGATCGTTTGCTGATCGTTGAGTGTAATTCTGCATATATTTATAGAAGCAAACTATTCATAATGTTGTGTTTCACAGCTTATTGCTTTTTTATTAGAAGTTGGAAAGCCACATACAACTCAGATGATTTTGTGACCGTTTTAGAGTTTTTGATTGAAAGTTTTGGAGTGTTGGATGGGCCATGTATATGTTATTAGATTTTTTTTTTTTTTCAAAGCAAGTAGAGTTTTAAGGACCCCTTAACTTTATTTAAACGAAACACGAGGAAACACATAACCAAACTCTCACAAGAGAGAGTATTCACCGATACGAATCTAAACTATAGACAAAATCATCCTTTGTACCGTTTGTTTACTTTCAAAGGTCTACTGGATCTTTGGGGGCAGAGGCTAAAGTCTTTGGTGTAGGCATTAGGAAACTTCTTTGCAGCCGATTCTATAATTACATCATCATTAGAGAAGTCTGGCTCATGCTCATCTTCAGAAACTTGACAATTTTCTTGTCTCAACTTATTGTCTGTCCAGTTCTTGACCTCTTCCAATGCATCTTTTAACCACATGCATTCTGCTATCACTGCATCCCTGCCATGTTCCGCAATCGCCTCTTGAGTTGCCAAGGGAATTTCATTTCCCTTATCGTATTCATATATCATCATTAAGGCACTTTCAATCTCAGCAAGAGAGACATTGTCTGTCAATGCATTCAGTTCTTCTTTGGTGAGATCTTTCACATTGTGTTGGTCTAATCTATCAACAGCAGTATTGGTATGGTCCTTCTTCGCACCTGACCTATTGGCAGCTAGCATACTGTTGACTTTTCCGGCTACATCTTCCTCAATTGAGCAGGGTGCAATTTCAGTTGAATGCTTAAATTTTCCCCCAACTCCTTGCAATTCGTTTCTGCTACTCGAACTTCTTCTATCATAATTGTTGCCTGATTCTTGATGGCTTGCACATTATGGGCAAAGCTTTTGAGCATAGCTTTGTCGATATTTGACAAATGTTTTGTTTCTTCAGGGGCATATCCACAATTTGGATCAATTTTCTCTGCCGAGATCTCTGGACTGATTTCAACTCCATCTTCGTTCTTACCATTGTTGCCCTCATCTCCGCTACCGATCTTCTTGGGCTTGTAAGTGTGGTATCGGCTTGCCAGTGTGTATTCCAGTTTTTAATATATTGTGAAATAAGTGGATCTTGGGTGCTTCTGCATTCACACCGTAAACAAAGAAAGCAACAAGTTTTAAAACTGTAAGGTGGGAAAGTAATTTTAATATACGTGTGTTTAATCAATTATTGGTTTGTACATTTGTTTGGTTTTAGTTTTCAGCCAAGAGAACTTCTTAATTAAGAAAGAGGGCAAGAGAAAATCAATCCTTTTGAGTGTTATCTTGTGGTTAGATATGTATTCATGTCTACACTAGTTTACGTGTAATAACCTCACACTTAAGCTGGTTCTGTTCGATCGCATTGGGTGACTTTCATGGGAAAATATATGCATTTCTTGTGAGAGGAGCGATGAATGAATTTCTTATGATCGAGAAAAAGAAAACAAGGCATACTTGTATCGTTTTCACAACTGACAATGCCTTCTGTATATACAGATTTAAAAAGAGTTAGAGAGTGAAATTTTCCAAAGGGTAATGTTCTACTGAAGCAGTAAATGTATTGAAAATTTTAGACTGTTAGATGATCTAAGGAACATTTTCAGAGCCATTTATATGTATATATTTTTAGATTCTTGTCATACAAGTTTTTAATTCTAGTTTTTAGAATATATTGTTAAGGGGATCTTGGGTAGTTCTACATTCACAATGCAAACAAGAAAATAAATAAATATTTTTGAATCTGTGCGGCATGGAAACTAGTTTTTTGTAGGGATATATTTGTATATAATTGATTTTTTTTTTTTTTTTTTTGAAATTTTCTTAATCAAGAAAGTGAATTCTTGTTAGTGTTATATGTCTGAAAATTATTCTGCAGGTGCAAATGTATACTGAAGCCATTGACATTTATAAAAATGACTCGTGGGCACGCCATATTTTCTCATCTACATGAAAACAAAAACAAAAAAATTGTATTTCTCTAGGGAGAGAGAGATATGCTATACCACTCGGATCAAGATATAATTTTTACCAAAATTTTATTGTGACAGCAGTAAAAAATATATTATCTATATTTTTCTTATCAGCGATAAATTCAATCAACTGATATGGTAATTTTCACATTCCAACAGAAACTATAACTATTTACAGAATTTCAAAATAGATCCATTTGTAATAGATCTTCCATAAGAGGCTACAACCTTAGTTTTTGTTACTTTTGGCATTGTTCTCTACACAGGAAAATTGCAAAATGAGCACCCAGAATGGCTAACAGCCATAAAGAACTCAGGGCACCGAGGAAATGGACTAATCTTGGAGTTATTTAATATTGGCGCTGAGCAAAATCGATTTCATCCTTATGTATGTCGCCTTCTTTCATTGTTTTAGTGTAAAGACGGCGCCAAGGTTATATTCTTCAAACTGAGCAGAGTTTAACCTAGCAGTATAAATGATCTTTCTCGTTGCAGCTTTTCAGAGAATGAAATTTCACTTTATAATTTGTTTTGAAATCCCAAAATTCTGTCATTATTTATTTGTCGATTCTTCATTTTTGTCAAACATATCATGTTACATCTCTGTCTTAGAAAGGGTATGATTTTATTTACCTAGAACGATGTCCATCTTCAATATGGACTTGCTATTAGTACATTTTATTGAAGCTATACTAATGGATTCTGTAAAAGCATTAGTCAATTGGTTATTACTTGTTAGTAATTCTGATAGGTGATTGCAGACATGACGACAATTACATCAGAGTGACTATAGATTTTCTCGTGACGTGAATAGGAATTACAAACAAAAATCCTAAGAATGCAACCTGAAAAGGATTAAACCTAAATGCAAGTAATGTATGACAATTAGAATGCATGAAAAAACCTCGATAAAACTGAACAGCACTTCTACAATACAAACAAGTTTGAATTGAACATAGGCTCTCTCCACCATTATAACTTAAAACATTTATGCTCTTCTCCATCTAGAAAGTATACTTTCTAACAAGTACAACATAATTGATCATATCAGTATTACGAAGGAAGACAGAAAGGATCCCAAATCAAACCAAGTCTTCCTCATCAATCACAGGGTACAAGAAGACTCTAGCCCCATTTGCACTTATAACAAGCAAGATCCCTTCAGCCGTGTCGGACCTACTAAAAAAATTTAGTATATACATAGCCTCACAAAAAAAAATCAATTATATAATGTATGATAACAATATGAAAATTGTTCATTCAATTGTGCAGTGGTTGAAAATTGTCATTTTTACTATTCTACATGTCTCTATTGACAATTACTATTCTCCGTCATTGTTGCTCGCCCCTTTTTTCAATTCAATTTTATTAATAATTGCAAATATTAAAAGAAGCTTCTTTTGTTTAATAAAACTTGTTTTCGATCCTCTTAGAGCGTATGATTTATTTATAGCTATTGACAATTACTATTTTTGTCTCTATGACATGCTCCTATTTTTATTTTTTTTTCGATGCAATTTTATATCTAATTGCAAACATTAAAAAAATATTGTGTGTTCACAAGTGGCATAAAATCTCCAACAAAAAAATATATCTAAAAATTAAAATCTAAATAATAACAATAAAATCAATGAAAAATATATACTATTAACCAACTCATACAATATTTGAGGCTCATAAAATTCAGATTTTTTTTAGTTTAACCTTAGATACTTATCTTAATTATTTTGTGATTTGATATATGAAATGTACTTTTGATAGTTGTATGTTTTTATTAATTATTGCTCGGATATTAAAAAAAAAAAAAATTGCCTCTGCCCCAACTAATAAATATTTTCCATTTCACCCCTGACTAAAATCATGGGTTCGCCACTGCCAGCTATCATATACTTCCTAATATGACCAAGGATCTTCGTCTTCTCCTCATTGCTCAACCCAGCTAATGCAACAAGGAAGATGCAATCGAATTCTCCCAACTTCTCTTTTACCTCCATTATATCACAAGTTTCGAATGTCATCCTGTTTTCCAGTTCGGAATCACTAGCAACAATCCGACTTGCCACATGATTCGTGGACTTGTCAATGTCAAAGTTCACAAATGTGATTTGTATATGATTAGACTATTCAAATATAACCCCTAGTATCAGGATCCAATCAATAAAAGAACACGAACGTTGCTAAAGGGGCCGGCGCTCTATGTAGAGGACCGCGTTGCACCAATTTGAGCACTCCATTGTCATCAAACACAATACATTCTATGCTTAAGTTCATAAACAAAGCAAATACGATACTTTCTGGCATTGAAACTATTTTATTATTCATTTTCAACATTAATGATGAATATACCTACGTTATAACCATTACAAAATCAGCAAATATGCAAATTGTCCCATGAATCAACCAGTTCATCAACATATATATATATAAGAGCTTTTTATTCCATTCCAATTGAAGAAAAAGAATAGAACAAATTTTCTATTTCTTCATCATCTTTTCAAGATCAAGCTTCTTGATTTCTCCATGGCACCAGCTTCATTGAATCTGCATTAACAAGCTCACTCATTGTTCGACTTGTTCGTTAACAACTAGCGCCACCTTCGAGTCATCTTCCTACATCTTTCTGTTGAAGAGGAAAAAAAACTTACAAAACAAAGAAACACATGGAGGAAAGGCTCTTCTAAAGCTTATAAGCTCCATGTAATTGGACCTAAAAAGGGAGCTCACTGAGGGCCAATAAGGCCTTGTACAAAACCCTAAACCCCAATCCTTCAAACTCTCAGTTTTCCACTATTTATAGAAATAAGAAAATAGAGATAGATAGAGATTCTCTCATATCATCTCCACCCTATAAAACTGTCAAAATCTTGTACGTCTACTTTGCATGTGATGCCCTTATTTTAAGGCCCCACGATAGGGGTGTTTTACCTCTCCATCTCACCTCCTACCCTAAAACAGCAAGATCAATAATTAAGAAGCTTTTTTTTTTGTTCACTTAGCTTTAAAGATAAACCACCCCATGTCGTGGATGGGATACGACTTTGGCTCGTAGACTTGTAACGGATGGTATCCTCAATTTAGGGTTTGAAAATTGTTAGTGGCATTTGGGTTGGGAGAGGTTTTAAAGAGTAAATCTAGCCAGTCTGGTTTGCTGGCTTGGCTGGCTTTTTTACACTTTTTATCCCTTCTCTTTTAAACACAACCATAAATATCACTTAAAAGGAAAAGTGAAAATGTAAAAAAATCAATCATGCCAGCAAACCAAGCTGGCTAGAATTTCTGGGTTTTAAAACAAAAAAAACACGTTACTCGATGACACTTTTTTCCCTTTTTTTGTTGAGTACAAATTCAGTGTGCATTATCATAAAATGATGACATGATGCTATGTATTGAGCAAGAAAATCAACTCCTCCACATGAATGTGTGTGGCTTTAAGTGCAATCAGTCACCCTTTGAGCCTACCAAACTTGTCAGTTATGATTGAAGTGAAGATCAAAATGTTGAATTTTCTTTCGGTGCCCACAATTGCTTTTTGTACACAATGTGTCAAAATATGATGTGTGATGGATGGTTACTCTGGTGAACCTAACATTTTGTACACGCAACTCAAGTGGACTCAGATTTAGATATAAAGTCTTGCTTATATATATATAGATTGTGATGAATAACTTTTTTTTTTTTTTGTTTTTTGAAAGGCAAGCGTGCCATTCGTGGGTATAGAACTCAAGTCGTGGAGTTTAAACCGCCACAGTCTTAACCATCAAATCAGGTTACCCAAGACGTGTGATGAATAACTTGGACGAGACAAATAACATGACCTAATCTTAAGCACGCTCTGTCTTTCAAGAGTCATCCGTATATCTTGTGATATGATTTTCGTTATCATTCGCAATTTTCCGTGTTGTTGGAGGGCAAGTTTTGGTCAAACTTTATTAACTTTTCTTCGTGTGATGTATTGGAGTGTTGTTCCCAGCGAAGAAACTATATAAAAATAACATAAATAAATATTTTTAGAAATCTAACAATATATAAATATTTTAACTTATATAGACATTCTATTTTCATAAAACGTAAGTCACCCATTAACATTTAAGTCATGGTTCACATCGCATTCTATGTCCTCGTGAATGTTGGCAATTAAATTATTCGCGTTCCCTTATAATTTTGGTTTCCTCCCATCTTTTTATCAAAATGATACAATTCCATCGTAAATGTAATTATATTATTTGTTTTTGGATAATTGTTCTCACGTTGGACTATGAGAATACTTTATTTTATATTTAAAAATCATTTGAAAATAATGAAATAGTTTGTCATACTAAAAGCATGAAATTGGTGCATAGTTGTGAAAAATGGAGAATAGATTTACTATCAAAATATAAATATATCACTAATTACGATTTTTGCGTCCAAGTCTAGGATTAAGGATAATTATATGGTAAATAATGTACATGTATGGAAATTTCTCAAAGCTTCCTCTCTACAACGAAAAGTGTCACGTAAGTAACCAAGGGTGGAGCCATAAAAGAAACCCTTCGAAACCTAGCTTTTGAGCTTTAATATATACTAGTCGTGAGTGCCCTCTATGTGTGCATGTATATATATATATATATATTGCTTTTTCCTTTTTTTTTCATGATTAATTAATCATGTGAAATTTATATATATCCTTTAACGGTTTTACTTTGAATTTATGTGCATCAAGTAATTTTTTGATTGACACCAAATATGAAAGTACTAATATAAAAAAAAAATTATGTTACACGTTAGGGGTGACATCCCATCCCGCGATTTCGATCCCCACCCGTTCCGTTTTTCGGGTCCTTTTGGAATTGATCAAATCCATCCCAATCTCGTTCCATTCTGATATAGAGTGAGATGGGGTCGGGATGAAGATTTTCGATCCCCCCCATCTCGTCACGAATTTATTTATTTTATATTTATTATTAATGTTTTTTCATATTTTAGATTGATTATAGGACATTTATTTTTGTAGAAAATAAAGGAAAAATGATATCTTGGATTAGTTTTTCAGTATGAGTTATGTAGTTGAGGATCATTGATCCTAATTGTATCTTGTATAAATGATATTTCTATTCTTGCGAAAATAAGCAAGGTTAGATCTATGGAATGGCTCATTCCATCTCAAAATTTATATGATATTTAATATTGTTATGATGAAAATTATATTTACATAAATTTGACATTATTGTGGTGTGAGCAATGTGAGATAAATTTCTTTTGTTATTTTTCATTGGAGAATTATTTAGTGCATGTTCATCTCGTCCTGTCTTGAACCCGTTTGTGATGAAACGACATCGGGATGAGATATCTCATCTTGACCTCGTTCCGACCCCGAACGAATGGGAGGATAAAGATGAGATCTATCTCGTCCCGTGCCCACCCCCATTACATGCTACAATTTATGTTTTTGGTTGTATGCTAAATACAATTGAAAAAAAAATTATCAAGTTAGCCGTAAATGTGGAGGTGGGAGTTGTGATCGCAATAAGGGATTGTTTGTTGTGTCTTGCTTTTTTAGCAATGTTGTGTGAAAGGATGAATAGTACTTGTGTCTTTAACCTGATATTTTTTTCCCAAATTACCCTTCAAATTTCACACTTCTTACTGGAAACAGCAAGAGGTTAATGGTGTAAGTAAAAACTTTTGTTTGGCATTTTAGGTTTTTTTTTTTAATCCCTTAACCCCATCCCACTCCAGATGTAGCCGGCTGGGTTCGACCCTGTGAACTAGTGATATCATCCGCCACTGCTCAACCAATGAGCCATCACACCTTTGACTGTTTGGCATTTTAGGTAGTTGATGTGTAAACACAAGTTAAAAAATCTCTTTATTTACATTGAAATATTATAAATACACCCTCAGTAATTAATTGGAACCCCGCATTTTTCAATCTACCAGTTCCTCCAAGGAAATTTATAAAATTTTGTAAAATTTAAAATATAATTCATTCTCATGAATATTTAATATAACTTTCTTTGCAAAATAATTTTATGTATTTTCTTTAAATCTTAAAATATATTGTAATCTCGTTTATATAATACAAAATCAAAAACACGAGAAAGTATCAATCATCAGTACACATCGCGTGCATCAAGGACTAGAAATATATGTTCGTTGCAAATAAAAAGTTTTTTTAAGTTGTGTTTGCACTGTGTAGTGTACATGCTAAAATAGCCATAAGAACATCTCCAATGATAAAAGTTAAAATGGGGGATTAACCATCCCCCATTTTAATCAAAAGCTAAATTTAGGAATCCCCTATTTACAAAAACAGTAAATATGAGGTGGTTTATGATTTTACGGTGACCAGTATTCCATGCTCACACTTTGTGATGATCATAATAAGCAGGCTTTTAAAAGGCATTATTTGTATAAATCTCTGTACTTTTCTTTTATTTTTGGAACCAATTCCAACCACTCAACCATGGGCGGACCTACTAAGGGGCGAGGGGGGGCAACTGACCTCCCTCAACTTTTAAAATATTTTTAGTATATATACTTAAGTAAAAAAAATCGATTATATAATGTATAATACAATATGATGATTGTTTATACAAGAATCAACAAGTCTTTGTTGGTGTAGTGGTTGGAGGTTTATTATTTTTTGTAAAAGGCCCGAGTTCGATACTTTTCGAGTGCATTTTTATTTTATTTTCAATGCAATTTTATTAGTAATTGCAAACATTAAAAAATGTTTAGTTTAATAAAAACTTATTAACATAAATTGTTTTTCACAAGTGAAATAAAACCTCCAACAAAAAAATATTTAAAATTAATATCTAAAATAATAACTATAGAGTTCAATAAAAATATATACCATTGGACAACTCATACAAAATTTGAGCCTCATATAAACTATTGTTTCTATGAAATTATATTATGATCATATTAGGTTCGCAAATTAAAAAAAAAATTAGCTTCACCTAGATATTTATCCTAATTATTTTGTGATATTAGTTATATATTCTAGTTATTATGTTTGTTTGCTCCTAGCTAAGGTTATCAATAGTGACTTTATTTTGGCTTAAAATTGGATTACACTAGATCAATTTTGATATATGCAATGTATTTTTTATAGTTATATATTTTTATTAGTTACTAGTTCAAGTTGAAAAAAAAAATTGGTTTTATCATTGATAATTACTATTATCAACTAATAAGTATTTTCTATATCGCCCCCCCTCCCCCCCTCGACTAAAATCTTGAGTCCTCCCCTGCACTCAACCTTTTGAACATGACAGTAATAAGAAGTTGGGTTGAAATTATTAAAATATTAGAGCATACCCATGGAGTTGGGGAACTCTAGAAGCATCTAAGTAACCCTTTCATGCAATGGCCATCGTGAGCATTCCCTTTCTTTTGTAAGCGGATAAGGTTTATAAAATGTTACTTGAAGGTTGACAAAGATTGTAGGTGCGAAAGAAGAGTAAAAGCTAATTTCCATAGAGGTATGAACTTGTTTTAAATGTTATAAATTCATTATAATTGGGCATAGCGAGGAACCCACTAAAGGTGTGTTTGGTTGCATGGCTAAGAAATTCATGAGGAGACCCATATATTCTAGGTTAATTTGAGATATAACTTCACATTCACCATTTGATTTTGTTATCAATCGTGAGAATGAAAGTCTCATTAACATGAGAATCACATGTGGAGTGATATATCAATTTAGCCTAAAAGTTCGTTTAGATGATGCTAGCGGATGACATATTCGCTATTGAACTCTTCTACTGTTATAGTTTTGGGCCGAATGATACACAAGGAGATGATCCTGTGGTTTATAGATGGAACTTGATGAGTTTGGCTCGTGACATGATATTACTGGAAAACCAACTTCCTATGGAAGTTCTCAAGCGTTTTGTATGTCATTAAATTATGCAATTAAATTATTCCATCAACCATGCGTTACTTATTATTTTGGTTTCCTCCCATCTTTTTATCAAAACGATACACTTCCATCGTAAACGCAATTATATTATTTGTTTTTGGATAATTGTTCTCACATTGGACTATGAGAATACCTTATTTTATATTTAAAAATCATTTGAAAAGAATGAAATAATCTGTCATACTAAAAGCATGAAATTGGTGCATAGTTGTGAAAAATGGAGAACAGATTTACTATCAAAATATAAATATATCACTAATTACGATTTTTACATCCAAGTCTAGGATTAAGGATAATTTTATTGTAAATAATGTACATGTCTGGAATTTTCTCAAAGCTTCCTCTCTACAACGGAAAGTGTCACGTAAGCAACCAGGGGTGGAGCCATAAAAAAAACTCTTCAAAACCTAGCTTTTGAGCTTTAATACATCTAGTCGTGAGTGCCCTCTAGGTGTGCATGTATATACATATATTAGTTTTTGCTTTTTTTCATGATTGATTAATCATGTGAAATTTATATATATTCTTTAACGACTTTACTTTGAATTTATGTGCATCGAGTAATTTCTTGATTGACACCAAAAATGAAAGTACTAATATAAATATTTTTTTACGTTACAAGCTAGGGGTGAGCATCCCATCTCGCTATTTTGATCCCTACCCGTTCCCTTTTTTCCGGTCATTTTGGAATTGATCAAACTCATCCCGATCTCGTCTCATTCCGATATGGAGTATGATGGGATCGGGATGGAGATTTTCAATCCCACCCATCTTGTCACGAATTTATTCATTTAATATTTATTATTATTAATTTTGATCAAACTACTCTTTTAAATTAAAGTTTAGGATATGTTGAAATAAATCAAAACATCTACAATTTGAAAATTTACTTGCTTGATTTGATACTCTTTGTTTAAGTAAAATCTTCAATTTGGATATTTTAGATCAAAAAGAACACATGAATATTTAAGTTTTTTCACATTTTAGATTGGTTATAGAACAATTATTTTTGTAGAAAATAAATGAAAATTTATATCTTGGGTTAGTTTTGCACTGTGAGTTATGTAGTTGGAGAACATTGTTCATAATTGTATCTTGTATAAATGATATTTCAACTCTTGCGAAAATATGCAAGACAGATCTATGGAGTGACTCATTCCATCTCAAATCTTATATAATATTTAATATTGTTATGATGAAAGTTATATTTACATAAATTTAACATTATTGGGGTGTGAGCAATATGAGATGAAATTCTTTTGTTATTTTTCATTGGAGGACTATTTAGTGCATGCTCATCCCGTCCTATCCTGAACTCGTTTGTGATGAAACGAGATCGGGATAAGATATCTCATCCCGACCTCGTTCCGACCCCGAACTAAAGGAATGGGATAAGGATGAGGTCAATCTCGTCCCATGCCCGCCCCCATTGCATGCTACAATTTATGTTTTTGGTTGTATACTAAATATAATTGAAAAAAATATTAACAATTTTATAAAATTATCAAGTTAGCTGAAAATGTGGAGGTGGGAGTTGTGATCGCGATAAGGGATGTTTCTTCTGTCCATCGCTGATTGTGATTTGGGATTGTTTGTTGTGTCGATCAAGGGCATCCGTGGGCATGGGCGACATTGGCAGCCACCCAGAGCCCCATTTCCCAGGGCCCCATATTTAAAAAATATATATAATCTAAAAATTAAATTATGGGTTGGGATCCACAGACATAACTTCATGACCCAAATCTACACCCAATTTATAGGCTTTTAGATCTAAATTTATCTAACGATTGAGATTTTGTAATAATTTTGCTTGATATATTTTCCTAAATAAATTGATTCAAATTTTCAAATTTACATCCAATCTTCCCGCTAAAATGGAAACCAAATTTATAGTCCTTTAATTATCTTAACTGTTTTATTTCCACCACCACAGATATGTTCTTCCTATATTTTTCAATCATGAATAGTTATTGTTCTTTCACTTTTTTTTTTTTTTGCAAATTGTATTTCAAATTTAAATTATTTCTTAAAAATTATAATAATTTTGAAATGCCAAATTTGGGATAATTATGGCATTCAATATTGTTTCTTAAAAATTATAAATTTAAGGCATTAAATTTTTTTTTCAAAAGAGGGCCCCATAGACTCAAGATCGCCACTGGTGTAGATGCAAAAGAGATGGAAGTGAAATTAGTGTTTGAAGGTTTTGCTTTTGCTTTTTTAGCAATGCCCTGATTTTAGGGGGCGAGGTGGACGCAAGGCCCGCCCTCCACCATCCATCATCCTAGAGATGGATGCATGGTGGGCATCTCTAGGATGATGGATGGTGGTGGGCAAGCCTTGTGCCCACCTTGCGCTCTGGGCCTTGCCCCCTAGAAGGGCTCTTGCAATGTTGTGTTAAAGGATGAATAGTACATATGTCTTTAACCTGATAATTTTTGCTTTACCCAAATTACCCTTCAAATTTCACACTTCTTACTGGAACGACAAGAGGTTAATGGTGTAAGTAAAAACTTTAGTTTGGCATTTTAGGTAGTTGATGTGTAAACACAAGTTTAAAAATCTCTTTATTTACAATGAACCCCAACATTGAAATATTATAAATACACCCTCAGTAATTAATTGGAACCCTGCATTTTTCAAACTACTAGTTCCTCCAAAGAAATTTATAAATTTTGTAAAATTAAAAAATAATTCATTCTTTGAATATTTAATATAACTTTCTTTGCAAAATAATTTTAGGTATTTTCTTTAAATCTTAAAATATATTGTAATCTCGTTTATATAATTCAAAATAAATAAACACGAGAAAGTGCCGATCATTAGCACACATCGCGTGCGTCAAGGACTAGTAATATATGTTCGTTGTAAATAAAAAGGTCATTTTAAGTTGTGTTCGCAATGTGTACTTGCTAAAATACCCATAAGCAACATTAATATGTGCCTTTTGTCTAAGACCGTAAAAAAAAAAGTGAAATTTAGGAGGCATTTTGGAACTTCTAAAAATGTATTACTTTATGTAATAGTGTTTCCTATAAAAAGACATATAAATCCTTTGTCATTGTTCATCCACCACTTGATTTCTATGCATTTTCTACCAAAAGTTTCTCCACAATATTTTCTCACTAAATTCATTTGGCATCTCAAAGAAATAGTAATCAAAATTTTCTCAAATAAATGATCCACACTAATTTACTTTTTCCTAAAAAGTCTCTTCATAGATGAGAAATAATAGTCCACCAATTGTAACTCAATTGGTCGAACATCCACTCTCTTTATGAGAGGTCGCGGGTTCGAAACTCACCAGTTAGGATTTTGTGAGTTTTCGCCCAATTATTAGGAGCACATTTGTTCCGCCATTGATAAGCCTTCGAGTATTGATGCAGCTGCTTAGATAGACTAGACCGGAACAAAGCAAAAGCGAGTCTTCATGCAAGGTGAAGGCGATGGACCGAAGCGAAAGCAAGTCTCTATGCGAGATGGAGGCGACGAGGATATTAAGTGACAACAATATTGTAGCCTTCGGGCCTAGTTAGATTAACCCTATAGGGTCAGTCATGTAGCCTTCGGGCATGGATTAACAAATAAATAATACTGGTCAATGGCCCAGTTAAAAAAAAAAAAAAAAAAGATTCGAAATAATAACTCTTAATATGTATCATCCATAATTCTTTTCCATAGTGACCGAGGCAACTAGCCCACTATCTTTGTAATTGAATTGAGTAGTAAAGATATTGAAACATGAACCCCTTTTTTTCATAGACAAGAAACATGAAAGCTCATTTAGATGTGAAGCACAAACACATCTGAGTCACTAAAGTCTTCACTTCAAACAACAAAACTTCCTAGAAACTTTTGAAACCATGACAAAAAACATACTTACCCAAACCACAAAGATGCACCTTATGAACCATAATTAATGACTATCCATTATAAAGAGAAATAAACAAACATATTGCAGTTGTGAAAAAAGGAAGGAAAATAACATCTTATTCTCATCTTTCTTACAAAATATTAATCTTAAATAAGAAGTATTGCCATTTTATCAAAAGAACCTAAAACATCAGTCGATAAAGATGTAGCTTGAGGTGTTGAGCTACTCAGTTTGGAAGGTACAGGGAGCACCAAAGGATCAAGCTCTCAGCTAAGCAGAATCTTCGTGCACCTTCGAGGGGTACAACTCGAATCCTCATCTCTATCTCTTGTGATCTCATTTGCTAGCATTATTTGCAATTTCCTTGGGTGGTTTCTCACGGGTTTTGTTCAATGAATTTTTTTGTTAGACGATGAAACCGGTATGTTGTCCCAATGAATAAATAAGTAAATATAATATTTTGAAATAAATATTGAGCCAAGGGAGGAAAAATCACATGGTGGCATAGCAATTGATATTGACAGTTGCTGCAGAAGCTTTATTTGATGATGATCAAAGTAATTGGCATAGCAGGTAATTAATTTTTTTTATATTAGAAATTACTAAAAATGCTTTCCAATGTAGCAGTTTTTCAAGACATCTCCAATCAATCTGCACAAGGAGCGATATGATAGATCAGTCTTAATTTTGTCAGACCTCAATACAAACTCAATACAAAGACGGCAAGAAAAGCCCTATTTGGATGAGAATTGTAGTTTTAGATGCAATTTCTCCCAGACAATTTTGGATCGTCATTTTGACAATTGCAAATTAACCATATGATAATGCAATCATAAAAGAATGCCTGGGTTCACCCACAACGTTATAGGTTGTCTGCACCAATAAGATTAGATTCAACATCATGATTCATGACACTAGACAGAAGCAGGTAAAAGTCTCCTCAGGGTTGTACAGACAAGATCCTTTAGATTATGGGGTTTTCGAAAATCAGTTTTAGAATCCAGAGGCAGGAGATGACAAAAAATCTCACAGAAACCAAACAAATTTGAGTTCACAAAACACATTCACAGACTTTCATGGCAAAAGGGACATTGAGGAATGTACAGAAAGACACTAGGCGTTTCAGGAATCAGTCTGTTCGTTCCATTTGACGCAAGGGAAAGAACCAAAAGAATCCAGGTTTCTTTTTGTGGAAAGTAAGGCAACAAAACCCATTTAAAAAACCTGTTTGGCTGTTTCAGTCTTAAAGAGGCAGAAAATGGACCTCAACCAAGGTTTTCATTTCTGGCAACAAAACCTCGTGTACCATCAAAATCATGACAGATTCATGGATCGAAATAAGATAAACTGTAAACAGCAATGTAGTAAAAAAAAATTTATTTTATCAATTATCGTCTTCCTTGTTACATAATCTTACAATTTGTTAGTCTTACAATAAGCACTGTAAGAGGTAGAAGAAGCACTCTAATAACATCATCAAAAGCAACTGAACAAACAAGAAAACCTAGAACATGGATAGATAATTATGTAGCTGATAAAGATGTAGCTCAAGCTACTTAGTTTGGAAGATACAGGGAGCTCCAAAGGATCGAGGCCTCAGCATAGCTGAATCCTCACAAACTTGCTTTTTGTTCGCCTTCACTCTCGGTATTTATAAAACAATAGTGGATTAGAAGGAATCTGGAATTCCTTAATTATATTCCGATTAAGGCAATGACTTGATGACCTTATCCTAATTTGGAGGTTTCTATCAAAGATATCACCGTATGCACATCTGTTCCATGCTTCCTTGTATTATTTAAAACTCCAATACTAAAATAAATGCAGATACCATTGAAATTTATGTCATAACACGTCAAGAAAGTCGAGTAACCCCACAAACAAATCAAGTCTACCACCTTAGAGAACCCGTTCTAACATTGTACATACCAAAGGTGTGTTACGGTAGGACAGACCTTTGCCCCTCATTTAGAGAAGCAGCCTCATGTGATAGCTTCTCTGGTGCTAATTCCGCCATCTAGCATAAAGATTGCAACCTCAATTTTGTCGCAGATTTTCGTATTTTGGGGGTTTCAATTGAGACTAAATTCCATTACCTTTTCCAATGGATCCTGCCTGCTTTGATATAAGCATGATCTTCTAGAGTAAATGGCGAATAAACAGTTTCAACCAAATCGAGGGGATTCAAAACAAGGACAAAAGAACTCTCTTTGAATCTGTATTCTCAGCAGAAAATCTTCTTTCATATGTTGAGTCATGATTGTTACTCTATCAACCATTTATTGAATTATCCATCTCACTAGTTCCCACCTCCCTTATAAACTCAAAAGACTTGCTCATATTCATAAATTTCTTCTTAACAGTAACAGGAGTCTCGCCTCAGCCTTCTATCCAACATGAATCAATATTTGTACCCTAACCTATCTGCACTAGAACTGCAGACAGGGATCACAACCAACGAAGCCAGGGTCCTACTATACTAGATGCACCGTTTGATTAAAAGCACTCCATCAAGTAGCCCAAATGATGCAGGATGGGTGGATCAAATAGTCCATCTGTTTTCATTGGCACGAGTCATACTGTCTTCAGTACTTTAGTATCTTGCTTCTTTCCTATATTTCCATACGGTGCCGTATTACGTCCTCATTCTATGGGCAAAGCCTCCAGTTCACTATCTGACAGTGTTCTAAAAAAACGCTAAGAAGTGGGCGGACGGTGAGCAGGGGACTAGCGCCCAGAGGACTAGGCGGAGGCCTAGGCGGTTATTTATTTATTATAATTTATAAAAATTCAACATAATAACATATAAATTACTTCCAATTCAATGCCAAGATACATATGCAAAATGTATAAGAAAAATAGAGTCTTAATCTTTTATTTTTTTCCAAACTGAAAGTATAAAAACGTAATAGTAATAATAATAAAACCCGCCTAGGAGGCCCCCAGCCTGCCTGGGCAACTCCCGCCTAGCGCCTAGACCTTTTTTTTTAGAACAATGCTCTAACAAATTCTAACACAAAAATAGCCTACACTCCACTATCTCTTAGCACTTCTTTTACTCACATTACATCTTCAAGTTCTCATAGTGAGGTCGATAATCTTCTGCTTACAATACCACAAATACACTACTTGAATGAGAATCATAATAAAACTTTCCCATAAAGACATATCTTAGATCGTCAGTTTGACATTCAATGTTTCATGCATCTCGAAATGACAGATTAATTGACAGCAGGATATGTAGTCTCCACCAATAAGATAGCACACGATATCAAGACACTGTGAAAACAGTTACAGTTTTCATAATTTTCTATTAAGGGTTGTATAGGAAAAAAAATTCTTCAGCTTTAAGGGAGTACTAGAAAGGGTTTGGGTGGAGATACTAAACTATCTTGGTTAAGGTTAGTTGTACAGAAGAATCCCATAGGTAAATAATAATTCGGCTAATCTTGGTTAAGTAGACATGTCATTGCTGAAGCAGGACCACATCACCCACATATTCAAACCGCCTCAATTTTATGGAGAGGGGCTCTTTTCTTCTTCTTTTTTCATTTCTAACAAGACAAGTAGTCTATATAAAACTGTTAGCACTCTTTTACTCACATTATAACTTCATTTTCTCATAGTGAGGATTAGCATCACAGTGAGCATTAAACACTAAATGCAGAAAATGGTACCATTTGCAGATTCACTGTGGTAAAAAATACTGAATGCCGTTACTATAAAATAACTGAATATACAAGGACCGGGAGTCAGGCTTGCAGGCCAAGACAGTTCAGAGCTTTTCGACAGCTTGCTACAAAAGCTAAAGAAATCACGAAGCATAAAATGACAATCTGATTTATAGACGAAAGTCACAAATGCACCTGAAACTTGGAAATGCACAAGCTCAAAGGCGCTTAAATGACCCTAAAATATTGATTATAAGGTCATATAGCCCTTACTCAAAACCTCAGAAGAAGACGATCGTGATAAAAATAGGTGAGGAAGTGTGAAAATGTACCCTAGTTTTCCATACTACAAAGTATCAAGATAAGTATAAAACCAATAGTCAGGTTAGATACATCCCCTGGGCACTACAGATCCTTGTTGCAAAGTCAAGGGGCCATCAATAAAATAGCCCCTGTTTTTGTCAATATAGTTTTGAAAATGCAGAGTACAGAGAGAGTCGTATTAATGAATAAAACACAACAAGAACAACCATGATGTTAATAGAAGAAAGAAACTTACTGTACAGGGAAGAACTGTACAAGCAGAGAATCCCAGCTATCTTTATAAGAATCTCATAAACAGCAGAAGCTGAGATCCCATGACAGTCAAACCAATAGTTTGAGCCAGTCCTAGACGTCTCAAGATTCTGAACCCGAGTCATCCAATTCAACGAGCTGAGCCCGCCTCTCAGCTGCTTGCTTCCTAATAAAGATGCCCCACCGCAAGGCTGCTTTAAGTTTGAGCCAGCCAACAACTGCTTTCCCTGATGAACGCGTCCGATCTTCTTCATAGCCATAGTTTATTGCTGGAGAAGGCATATAAGATGAATAAGGAAACTCGTCTCCTACATTCATGGGAGCATGCCCACCCATGCTGAAGACTCGAAGCAGATGCTGCATATCTTCATTCTCAAGCATCTGATGGCTTCTCATGCGGATCTCGTCTTCTGAGAAAAGGTCATCTACTCTATTATTGTTAGACCAATCATCATTGGTGACGAGATTTGGTTGCTGAATAGATGGACCCCCAGTGAGGAAACTAGAAGAAGATGATTGTGGAGGTCCCAGGGCCAGGCTCATGTTATCATTTCTCATAATCTGATTTTGTTGTGAGTTGCTGACCAATTGGTTGTGTGGCATATATGAGTTGCCATCAAAATGCACTTGAGAATTGGAGTTTAAGTGCTGGGTATGGACATTGGAATTCAAGTGTTGGGCATGCGTCAAATATCTAGCTGCTGGATGGCCATCATACCCTGCACCTGAAGAAAAAGTGGATCGATCAACCACTATATCGTATCTAAGATTATCTATGTAGGGCGCATTCACACACTGCAAGCAAATGGTTGCTAACTCAAGTAATCAACATCTGACTAATAACTGAACACAGAGAAAAGCATGCAAGAGTATATCATCAGCAAATCTTTCGCCGACGACCATGGCTTATCTCTAAAATTCCAAAACCCAAAATCTTTTAATGCAAATATAGGAAAATGTCATCAAGAAAGTCAAAAAGCAGTTCAGACTGCTTAAGATCATCACTATGGTTGACTTTTGAGGTTTTAGTCAAATTTCTGGTCCAGTTTTGAGGTTTGAGAAAAAATTAAGAATATTAGCTTGTACGCCCCACTACTTTTCTTCACTTTCCAGAGACTCTTAAGAATTTTATGGCCAAAATTCAGTTACCCATAGTTTTGTCAAAGTTGACTAGTAACAATTGTTTCCCTATTGTAGTGCTATTCATATCAAACACTTGACAGACAATCAATTGATTACCTGCCATTGTTAAGGCAGAATCCATTGGCGGCTGTTCCGAAGGAACTGGAACAGGGAGGCGGGGGAGAGAGACTTGCTGATCGAATGTGGGCAGATAATCTGGTGTGTTCATTGGAATTTCTGATCGAGAAGCATCAGACTTTGCCAGCTTAAAACTCATAAGTGCCTTACCATCATACTCTATCACATGCATCCAATTCTCATATGCCCTTTTCACCAAGCTATCCACATAGATCTGCATAAAAGAGAAACACTTCAATTCTTCTCAAACTTCTTTGGACATGGCAAAGTGGACATACACCTTAGAGGCTGTCAGTTGTCACAAACAAATGGACTCAGTCTAAGACTGTCACTTAAGATAGTCCTACAACAGAGAAATACAATCAGGGAAATTCATTCAGAAAATTAGATACCAAGAGTATTCGTGTCATGTAAACTGCTCATAGGTGGGGCCCACCAACCCCAGCTTGCTCCTTTTGCAAATAAATAAATAAATAAACCTTCATCAAATAATTGATGATAGGCCACATCCACAAATTTGAGTCAAATAACCTTTGCTACATGATACAAGACCACAAGAGCTGACACTCCGGTAAAACATCTTCTAATAGAATCATAATTACTGGGTTACTGACCTTTTGACTTTCAGAAAGAGAATCAGCTGAATAATACTGGCCACCAGCAATAAGGCCACTCAACTCATAGATATTGTTGAAAACAACACCAACATTCCTTGTGTCATCAGCGTGATAGACGTAAAGTTTTCCACTCAAGACACAAGTCTTTGCATGCTCTACAAGAACATCCCACATCTTGTTTGACATGCCACTGCCCAGAATCTACAAACATGGAAAACAACATCAGAATTGCACGTATTCATGTATATAGATACTTCCGAATGTAAAGATTCTTACAGTTCGCAATTTTTGAGAATCTCTAACAATAAGTCGGAGAAATTCTTCAACTGTGTTTATTCCAGCCTTATTCAACCTCTTGTGGAATGATCCATCCTTGCCAATCTTCTCTAATCTCCAAACTTCATCATTGAGAGCAGGTGGATAGTGTTTCTTGTATACTACAAAGAACAAGCAAAAAGTACAGATTCATTCAACCAACAGTACACAAAACTTATCAAAATCAAGAATCTGACGGAAACGCATGACCTACATTCTCCCCTGTGATCCTTCACAGTGAAAGCATCTGTTTTTGCTTCCCGAATCCGAATGCCCTCACCATAGCCCGATGCAACTTTTAGCCCAAGCCTGAATTTCCTGCTCCGAATCCAGCTGGAGTTATCAGTAAATGTGAACTCTCCCAAGGTTCCTACACCTTCCTTCAGCGTTACTTGCAAATCACCAGTCAGAAGAGGTCTTTTTCCTTCACGCTCTTTGACCATATGGCTTTCAAATTCTTCTTGAGTCCAATTTTCATCATTTTCATTGTTGAAGTCACCCTCAAGAACAACAACATCCAGTTTCACTGAGGACTCTGGTCCTGATGATACTACATGGCCGCTGGTTGCATCAATCAACACAACATGGATTGCAGCACCCTGTTCTCCTTCTACCTTCCCTCCTGTGAAGAGTGGAAGGGACAATCTAGACCTGAAGTGCAGTTGCATATTTCTTCCATCAGGCCCTTCTATTCGTTTTGGAGAAGACCCGCTGAAATTGTGAAGGCCAAAGGGGTCAGAGCAGAATAACCACCAAGAATACGGAAAAGGTTATAACATAGTCCGAACAGTGAAAGACAGATAACCGATTCCACTAAACACTTAGATTAACAGGAGAAATAACATTGATATCAACCAACTATAAAAGACTAAAACACACAGTGAAGCATGGGTACATTCAGATGCTAAATACTACCACTGTTGATGTTGGTGAAAGAACAAATGAACACAAATAATAAGTCATCTGTATGTTTCGTGCAACCTCAAATATAGTAGTTTAAGAGACGACTAAGAGAAAACAAGCATTTTTGTCATTGTTTCATATCTCTCACCTTCCAGTAATCCTTGCAGGGCCTAACTTCACAAGAGCACGCTCAAGTTCTTCACTAACCTGTTTTGCATTGAAGTAAAACTGACTCTTAGAAAATCAAACCTATAAAAAATCAGTACTGTATCGAAAAGATAATTAGAATGAATTCAAGAAACATAACATCATGACTGTATCACTGCATCAGTCTTTCGAACATGGGAAAGCTCAAAGGTTAGACTGATGTTGTTTTTGTTGTTTATATTCAAATTTCATAGGAAATGTTAATTTCAAGCAAGTCACACAAATCAGTAAAAGTGCATGTAGATCAATGTCATGGTTTTCCATTACAAACAGGAAAAGGTATACATAAATAAACAACTTACAATCATAAGGTTATCAATCTTACCACTCTGCGAATAATAGGCTCCAATGATGAGCATAGTCTTTGCAGACTGTCCACCTTCAAAGCCTCTACAATTACACTGCAACAAGCTCATATTTGTCAACAACAGGCTATCACATAATGAAAAATAACAACAAGCCTCTACAATTACCACATGATGGAGCAACAATAAATTGGAAAAATAACAAATAATGAAAAGTACTGGATGAATCAATCGCACAATCTAACAGAAAATTTTAAAAATACAAAAGTCATTAAATTGATTCGTTTCTGCCGATAAGCGCCGAGTGCATCATAGGAACTACAAAAATAGGATTCTTTTGCATCCTGCTATGAAATATAAAGTGTGGCTAATTTTCTTATAAACATAATATAATGAGAAAAGAACTGTATCAGTATAAATGGCAATCCAAATGTTAATAATATCATCATCATCAAAGCCCATTCCCGATACTCTCGGGGTCGGCTACACGTATTTTGGTTCTCCAAGCAATGCAGTCTTCTCACATATCCTCGCCTAATCTAAGTTCAAGGATGTCTTCCTTCACCACCTTCATCCAAGTTTTCAATAGTTGTCCCCTCCATCTACACCTCCATTAACTTGTCAATCTAGACATTTTCTAATTGGTGTCATGCGTGATCAATCCACGTTAAACGCATTTCTCGAATTTTGTCCTCTATGGGCGCTACAACTAAGTATCTCATAATTCTCTCATTCCTAATTTTATCCTTACGGGTTTTACCACACATCCATCTTAACATACGCATTTCTGCTACCGCCATCTTATGCTATGTTGCCTTGTAGTAGCCCACATTCTGAACCGTAAAGCATAGTTGATCGAACAATTGTTAATAACATTTCCCTTTTAACCTTGCAGGCATCCTTATATCGCATAATACTTCTGACGTCGTTCTCCATTTCATCCAACCAGCTTGATGGTAGCAAAGATTAAATGATGTGAAAAATCACTACCATCTTTGAACACAATGATCTCAATAACACCTTCAATTGCTAGCAAAATGAGTAAATGCACATTTAGTCATCAAAGACATGTGGCAAATAGCAACAACCAATCGGTGCTTATCGTCTTATTCACAAGTGAAGGAGAGAATTGAGTAGAAACAACACATGTTTGAGTTTTGTAACCAATTGGAACTTGGTATTAAACTTCAGCGAGACTATTATAGATGCCAATCTAAATCTTGATCGTCCAATATTATGTGTTTCTCCATCATCACACTTGCAATGATGTTTTTCCTATAAGTTGTTAATGCATTAATACAAAGGGATACGGGGCATACCTTAGAAGTTGGAGGCCTGCAGCAAAGCTCAATGTTCAATTTAAGTTAGGATTTCAAGTTGACTGAGTATTTAGCATTACCTTCTTCGAGCTCATCAAGTACAGTAGTATCAAGTACTTGACTGAGTATTTAGCATAGTGATTTGTGTTGCTATTTCAAACAAATCTTGCAGGAAGGCCAAGTCAGTCATATATTATTATACCAAAAGAACCTTTCAAACAGGTAAATAACCACATGTAATTGTCAATCACTCAACTATGTTGAAAATAATCTTGAACTGATAAATCATTGATTCATTAAACCTTTCAACTATATAATTCCTTAATCATGTCAAAATACAGCATACATATCATGTCTAATCCTGTAATATAATTCATGGAAACAAATGTGCCATTTATATGCACTTATCAGTGGGTAAACAACTAGTGTTTTGCCAAGTGTTACTTGTAAGAAGTGGGAAAACAACTAGTATTTTGCCAAGTGTTGCTTGTAAAATGACATTACTCCAAACTAAACCTTCTAAAAAAATTAAAACCTCATTTTTCCACTTATAAGTACGTGAATGACACATTTGTTTGTTCGTTGAGTGAATATATCCTCAACATAGGAACACTAAGCAAATCAACAAAGAACATATGCATGTGTATAAAATCAACCAGTGAGTAATGAGTGGCTAAATTTTGTACCGCTTGTGAAGCGGCAAAGGAATTGCATAAACTTTAAGTAGGTGTCCAGGCACCATAAGTGGTAGCTTACTCGCGGTTCAAGCATACGCCTCTTATTTCCCCAAGCATATTATGTTTGCATTAGCTCACCTAAAATTTATATTCCCATCAACTCTTATTAGTTGGTTACTGTACATTTTCCCCCTTTTCAGAACATAGTAGCTCCTCAATTACCTTCAACTACAACTCTCTTTAGCTCCTTGATTACATTCAACTACAACTATGTCAAATACTTGTAGTTTTAATCTTACTTAACACACTATACTAGCTTTTTCTATCACAATCAAAACAACTCAATTCAACTATTTCCCCTAAAAAAAATTTCAACATTTAACTCAATTAACAGCCAAACAAACCACATAATCTTCAAATTAAACAGAAAAACCACTTGAAACACACACAAAATCACGAAAAAAATAATTTACCTAGCAAGAGCAGGCCGCTTCTTGTCTGGCTGTCCATCCTCAGCTTCAGTCGGATCCAGACCTCGCTTTTCCCTCTTCATAGTGTTCGATCTCTCCATCGCCCTAGTTTGCCTCTGCATTTAACACAATCGCGTCACGAAACCCCGCTAATTCCCCTCTCGAATCCTTAGATCTGCTGCACAACAACCACAAAGATTCAACAACTCATCGAAATCGACGATTCCACTCACTTCGATCTATAAGATTCAACAACTCATACTGACCTAGACAACTCTCTCTCTGTGTTCTCTTCTAGTGATTTAGTTTACTACCTTTACCCTGACGGCTGCCTCATATGGGCTTTGCTATATTTGGTCCTCGCATAGACTTGGAGGACTCCGTGATATTGACGTCAGATCTGAACCGTCCGATTTGACGGACTGTGGACTTGTAGGAAATAAAGGGGAGCGATTGCTGGGATTTGCCACGTGAGATGGGTAAGATATTAGAATTTTTTTTTTTTTATCTTTTTGGTTAGTCCGGATATAATCGTGTGGTTTAGTTGGGTCCATCTGTCTGATCAATTTAAAAGGACTTATTATGTTATTTGACACCGACGAATTTGTGTGAGGGCCACCACAACAGAGAACTTTCCTGGTCACCCATCCTAGTACGTGACATCTAGTACTACTCTCGCCTAAGCACGCTTATTGCAGAATTCTACTGGGATACGGAACATTAGTGCTAGTATGATCTGATCACTATACTTACTCAAAATACAACTAATAAACATAAAATCAAACTTTTAAAAAACGTGTTTGTTTCTTTAATCAATCTACAAAAATATCTAGACATTTATGAAAATCACTTGGAAATGTAGCTTTCAACAATTGAGCCAATCTTATACGCCAATATGTACTAGAAATCTCTTAAATAGCATTATTTTATTGAAAACATGGCCATATTTTCGGTCAAAAAAAATCTAAAAGTGTTTAGTTTTATCAGACAAACTGACATTGCTGACCAAGAGTTCTAGCCAGCCATATTTGCTAGTTTTTTTTTTTTTTTTTTTTTTTTTTAGTTTTTTACACTTTTACCCGTTCCATAGATAGTTTCTATGATTGTATTTTAAAGAAAATGGGTAAAAAGTATTAAAAACATCAAAAAAAAATTAGCAAACATGGTTGATTAGACTTACTCATAACTTAAAACATCATCACCCTTCTAAACTGAATTTCTGAAAATGATTTTCCCCAAGAGCTTAATTGATCAAGTCCTGGCTAATCGAATTTTGCAAATAAAAACGTTTTATATAAGCGATAATTGGTTAGATCAAAATATAAAAGCTTAATAATGAATTGTCTTTAATAGAATACACGTTCTGGACTATTGTCAAGCCATGTAGATAGTCAAAATGAGCATCCTAACGTCTCTAGGTTTTAAGTGCATTTGTCAAACAAAAAACTAAACAGTCAGAACTAATCAATCATTTGGTGAGTCGAACTCAATTTCATCTAGATCCCCAAAGTGTTTGGTCAAGCAAAGCAACAACGCTCTTTTGAAAAGTTATACCAACAACTCGGTGGTCAACTGGCATGAAAAAAAATGCATTAATCACGCACACACAATCATTTCTGATTGGATCAACTCAGAAGCACATAACAACTGTTAGCTCGGCAAATAATCAAAAAGTTGGTGTGCCAAACCAAATTACACCCAGACTCAACAGACAATCTTATCCTTTAAGGAAACTTGGCTTTTGAGAAAACCATAACATGCTTTCAACCATGTAAATCATCCATCCACAGACTCAAAATAAGCATGTAACCATGTACACTATGATTTTGACTATGATCCTCCATAGTGTAGGTTGCAAAGTCTCAGCTCCACGAGAAACTCAGTTCATAGTATACTCTTAAAAGCCATCGATAAACCATTAAATTTATTTTCTTATGCAATAGGGACCAAATACCTCGACCGTGGTACAAAATAATACAGGCATGACTAAAAAAAAGGCTAATAGCCGACGAATTTGATGCTCATACCTTAGGTCCAAATTTTGTATAATAAAAATCTACCCAATCTTTGAAAGTATATATATACATTGTACATGGATAGAATATTTCAATAAAAGTACATTAAAGAAAACAAAGTTCACATGAGAGACAAACATGAAGGTGGCCACTTTTAACTTTGAAGTCAGCAAAGCAATGCTCCCCATGGGGACCAATAATCCACTAAACATACTTTAATGTATCACCAAATTAGGGTACAAAGAAGGATGGGTGACTGCGGACATGAACCACTAGATGCCGTCGAGATCTCGAATGTGAGATCATTTGATCAGGTATCTTTCCATAAAGCCAAGGTGTTCCCATCCTAGTACAATTCTTAGATTTAACTACCCACAGTTTGGCTTTTTTTTATTGACAGTTATCCCCCAACCGCCATCAGATGTGATTCTATTCTCGCAGACTAGCCTGCTCAGAACGACCACAGCACAACTTGAAACGATTCACTACAGAGAGTAATGCATCTAATTCATAGCAATAGCACTTCGACAGGTGCTCAAGACAAACTAGTATTTTCTACAAGTATATGTCATGATAAATACAAGACTGACAGATGTATTCAATCTCATACAAGCGTCATAATCGTATAATAAGTTGAGGTATCACATGTGAAAGCTAATAAACTATAGATTGCGCCATTTATAGACTAAATAATATTGAAAAATTCTAATTGTCGAGGGAACCAGCGAGGGACCCCACAGGGGGGAGTGGGAGCCGTTCATCCCCCGAGATGCGCCCTTGAACATTCGGGATGCGTGCGTTGAAAATTCAAGCGCACATCCCGGGGGAGATGAACGGCTCTCTCCCCCCTTGTGGGGTCCCTCGCTGTCTTCCTCGACAGTTAGACGGGTTCAATAATATTACTCAGAAGTCAACAAAAGTTCACGTAATTATTAAAAAATGTTCACCCCACATGTTCAGGCCAGCAGCATCTACTTGAAAATAGAATACAGAAACAATTTTCTCAGATATCAACTATCTCCTTGCTCTTATCCCCAATGAAGGAATCACAACAAATTCAATCTGGAGTTTAGTTGTTTATTCAGTATTTATAGCATAATTATTGGAAAATGAATCTCAACCTTTCAATACCTCTTGCAGATAAGATGCTCCATGTGCGCGATAAGTATTTTATGCTTATTCACCTGAATGGTGTACTTGCTCAAGTTTTTTTATTCCCATGGAATCCTTATAAATCGCAGTGGTTGAAACAATTTAAAACAATAACATACATTAACAAGAACTTACATGATATTACTTATTGATAAAAAATAATAATATATACATCCAATATTCATAATTCACAAAATTCCAATTCTTTTGCCTTAATTTGGCTGAAATCATGGAGATGCTCATAAAGTTTTTTTAATAGATGACTGCAAACACGAGGAGATGTGCAGGGGCCACACATGATATAAATAACATTACCTAGCGGCCTCGTGTAGACACCATCTTCATGGAGTTTTCGAACAAGGGAACTTGCATAAAGTGATCCATAACTGCACAAAATCCAGATCTTGATATTAGATTTTAGGGAGAGAATATATCAAATTCAAATCTTGTTATCACAAATAGAATAAAACAACTTGGGTATGCTGAAGTGAAAAGTCATTTCACAAATGTCCATAGAGGAGTGTTAACTTATGAGAAACACACTCCCCTCAATGTACATGTTATCGTGCAATATGCTAGTCAGAATTTCATAATCCATTTTACTAATAATTTTTCCATTTGTATATGAAACATAAGAGAAGAAACCTTCCTTCACATGAACAAGATGAGACGGAATACTGCTCTTGACAGAGAACAAGTATTGACTAGAGTGTACATGAAAAGACTTCATGCTGTAAACCCAGATGATTATAAAATAATATATTTGACATTGGACAAGTTAATGATATTATACCCAGCACTACTGCCTTCTGATTGTAATTCTAGAGCAAATAGAGTTCCCAATGCCACCACTCTTTGTACTGCTGGATGTGATGGTAGCTAGCACACAAGCTCCGTATCCCATAACTCCAAGTAACACAACAAAGCTTTGAGTATGAATCTATAAGTTAAATATAAAGAGAAAAAAGTGACGTAAATGACAGTAATGCTAGTGAATATTATCAATTACGTTAGCCTTTTTCACTGTATTTTGTTTGGGAGATCCTTTCTTTAACTTCTGGTTCTTCTAGTTTATAGCATACAGTTCAAAATTGGATAAAGATACCGCAAAAATCTGTATGTTTTCTTACCGTAAATTATTCCCTGCTCTTCCCAATTTTGATTTTGGTTACATACCCTTTTTTATCCGTACAATTTCTTGTTCTGTTTTCCATTAAGTGATATAGCATGCATATTCTGAATGAACCAGGGATGAAAGACTGGCAACTTTTACTGGGTAGGAAATACTCCAACCCTGATGCTGCCTTTGTCTAGATTTAGTTAGCACAAGGAGGAAGAGATGGAAGTGTATAAAGCATAGCCACAGAGGTGGAGCTAGGTGGGTAAAATTGAGATGCACTTGTAAACTTTGTGGCTGGATGTGAAATTTTATAAAAATTCATTAAATATATTATGCTAGCTATAGATAGATAAACTTTTAATAATATTATATAAAGGAGGTCATGGCATATAGTACATTGTTTAAACTTTATACATTATTGGTTTCTTGCAGTTCTTTATCAAAATAAGATATTGATCTTACAAGTCCCTCTCAAAGAAAGTAACCGACGGTACACAACACTTATGAATGCACTGCATCTGGCCTATTAAATGAAAAGAATCATCCTATAGATCAGATTTACTGCAACCAATTAGAAAATTTTAAGAGAGTGCCCTACGTCTGGCCATCTAATCAAGCTTATTTTCTAACATTGATATGTACGGTCTTATCCTTTGGAAATTGAATATTGCCATCTAGATGTACACCACTTATGGAACAAACCGGCAATTTGGTTTAAACCCAGGGATCAGATAACAATTTCCCTTCAAGAATGTAATAATGGATCTGATAAATATGATTGTGACGGACAACAGGAACAAGGGTAACGGAAATCTAACAAGCTGAATACCTCTCTGAGTCGTTTGCCATCAGTAGAAATATTGATATTTGTCTCGGGATCTTTAAATGATTGAATGGCTTTTGCAGCTGCAGTGCATCCGATGGCATGCGCAGAGTAAAGAGTGTCCATGCAGAAGCGCTGTGAGCTGCCAGCAGAAACATATCAAGTGAGCATCTTATATTCTTGAGGCAATCAGTGAGACAGCGGTTAAGTTTGAATTGACTATATCACAACATCTTATCCTAAAATCAGGTTGAAACAAAGTGATATCTACAATATATGCACAAATACCTTCGAGTCCCCTTTGAGTGCATCAAAAACAGTATCTGACGACAAAGTGGTAGCCAAGGGTATAATGCATAACAAGCTATGTCAGGTAAACAGCCAAGTAGATCACTTGCAGACTGGAAAAGTAACATTTTTAGTCAAATAAAGTAAAATAGAAGGAAGCACAACTAGACCACCATTAAGAACCCACCTCAACCCCAAGACGCCAAAAATCCTGTAAAAATCTCATCATAAATTTTCGATTACGACACTCTTTAACAAGGATTCTCTGGAAGAGTGGATCGACCATATGCATACCACCAGCAGCATGTATCACTGCAAAACATATCCAAATATTGATTAATATAGATAACCACTGATCATTCATAAAAGGAATATTGAATTAGGCATTTGGGGCCTCCATTGAGACCTATCTCTGCCAAACATGCAGTTCTCATGTAGGAACCATCTGTATCTTCCTTTTTTATTTTTAAGTCTGACACCAAGGATTAAAGGAAAATTAATAAGTAAGAAAAGAAAAGGTGGAGGGGGGCAGAACACATAATCTAATTTCAAACTTGTAAACTTGGATAGGCGGAATTAAAGCTAAGCACAGTTGTCTTGCCTGGTTCTAAAATTAATGCTCCAATATGACTTGAACCAGATCCTAATATTGATAATTGCAGGGATATATATGTTGAATAACTTCTGGCAAGATATGAACCATCCCAACTTCTATTGAAGAGCTCATCGCGTGATCCTAATAGTGATAAGTTAATACCCGATAAATTAATAACCTCGATTGAATAATATTTTTGGCCAGTCCCGACTTGGGGATAACGTGTTAAGTTAATAATTCGCAAAATTTATAAAATAATACATTATAAAAATTCATATAAGTTCGACGTAATATATAAATTAATAATTTCCTGATAATATGATTCGACTGTGAGGCCTTTGAGATGAGAAGTTACTAATGTTTGTATGATACTAGTGTATTGCCCGTGTCGTTGGCACGACAAAAGGTGGTTCGTAGCAATAGGTCAAACTTGGTTAGAATTTTAAACAATTAAGAAAAAAACACATTTTAAAACTGCCATAATGAATCCTCCCCAAACTTTAATTTTCCAAAATATGGAGTTCATGGTCTTTGCTTGATTTGTTATATAGATGTTGTGTTACTATGGCTTTTGTTTATTTAGAGTTTTTGCTTGTTAAATGTTCATAAAATGGAATAATGTAGTACATTGAACGTTCATCCTATTTTTGGGAAAAATAAGTAGATTTATGAATTTTACTTGGTTAAACAAATACATAGAATTGTTAATTATCGGTTATTTAATATTCGCTCAATTAATAGATTTTCCTTGGTCCCAAGGCTATTTAATTTATAGATGTTACTGTATGCTAAAATTGCTATAAATTGCCACAGATACTAACCAAGATGGAGTCAAACACTACAAGTGCTACTAATGATTTATTTACAAAAACATAATCCATGAGTAAGGGACATTTGACCTGTAAAGCGGCATCCGGGCCTTGGGTCCACCAACTAGCACATGCGTCAAACTGATGAGTTATAAGCTCACCACTTTTTGCCTATAATGATAAGAACAAAACATAAAGTGAATAGTGACTTTGATTGATAAGATCATGCTGAGATCCTAAATTAGTCTAGAATGAACAAAGAAGATGATGATATGCATCATGGCTTAGCAAAGTGTCATGGACTGAACTTCGAATGCATAACATTTTACCAAGAATATCTAAGATAACAAGAAATATTTGAAGCATTTAATAACTTCCAATCAGTGAAAGTAACAATGTGCTTCATATAAACCTTATAGATAGCAAAGTTTTCACCCAAACGTGAATTTATCACTGTAACACTTTCTTCAGGAACAAGATTGTCCTGAGTGAACAACCACCATAAGATATCTTTTGCCTTCTTTGGCATTTCTCGTAATCTACACATCCTTTCTGAATGAACAGATAGCATTATCTCCTTCAGGGAATCATATACACTCTGAGATTCATCAAACACATTCGACAAAATTGTCTGATTGTTCCTTTGGAACAGGTGGGAGCACAAGCACAGGCACCCTAGAAACAGAAAATAATTAGAAATGCATCGTAACAAACAAACTTAATGCAGGAGGGACATGCAACAATATTAGTGAAATTAATTAACTAATTACCTGTCGCGCAGATAAGATGCCAAAGGCACCTCATTTACTAGACCATGGTCTTCAAGTATGACACAACAACATCATACCCTCTAAGCTTCAAGCTCTCATATGCTGAAATAGTTCCAGAGATACCACCCAAGCATCCATCCCCAACAAGAACAGCAGATAACCTAAATGGCCTAGTACACTAAAAGAATGAATCATAAAATCCTCCAAAAATCTATTAGAAATATCAATAAATAAGCTAGAGTGCAGATCAACTAATTTGAGTTTTTGCTTCACCATTAATACATGAAGATAATATTACAATGTAAAATAATGTTGTATCTGGTATGCGCTCAAGTTTTTCAAGTGTGAAAGGAAAGGATAAATAGATTTTCAGTGATTATAAAACTACAGTGCTTCTGTTAAAAGATATTTAAAATTCCTAGATGAAATCATCCCGTTTCTTGATATTTAAATTTCCTAGTTGGAGCTGTCCCTTATCTTGGACTTCCTCAATCCATGATCAATAGTTCTAACGTACTATCTCAAAACTTCAAGCAACGACCCAAAAAGTAGTACTCTTATTGATGCATTGTTTGTCAGACCTGATCAGCTGAATGCTGATGAGCATGTGGTACCATTACAAGTACTGATCCATTAAAACTCTTTCGATAGTCTCCATTTTCCTATAAATTATATACTCCACAAAGCTACACATTTGCTTCGATTATACTTATCCTCTACTTCTTTATATACTTCTCGTCTGTCTCTTTTTTTCATTTTTTGTGTACTTATATTCAAACCCCTCCATAATAATTTATGTATGCACCTAGCATTATAAAACTATCAGGAAGAATGAAGGGGTATCAAGTATATACCTATACAAGTCGCACTGAAGAGTACCCGAGGGCCCTGGACTCGCGACACCCCCAGCAGTTTCAGTTACACTCCAAACTCCTTCACATCCACTACCTCCATCTTCCACCCCAACTCTTAAACACTTCCGTAATGCCTACAACAACACTGAATCCTCCACCGCTGCACCTTCCCTCGCCGATGCAAGATGCGGAGATATGGCTTCTTTCCATCCATAAATCATCTTACACACTAATTTTGCTTCTGCCACTTGATCAACTCCCACAATTCTCCTCTACTAATAACTAAACAGATCCCTAATCCCACCATTAATTCTCACATCCAACTCATTCTCATTTCCTACTCCCACAACTCGTTCTCCGTGAAAACTGAGGCTTTAAGCGTGTGATTTGAAGCATACAACCTGAATTTCCCTTTTCTTCGGGTGAAAATCTCCAAAAGCTTACGGTAGACGAAGCGAGAGTCAGAGTCAGAGGGATAACCTGTTTGAACTGGCTTGATGTAATTGAATTGAAAGGGAGTGTATGAAGAGGAGAAGAATTGGAGATTTTAGCGGAAGCGAGACCGGATGAAACTAGGGTTTTTCCGACACCAATGTTGGAGCCCCAAATCATGTAGATAGGATGAGAGAGGGAGAGCTCCAGTGACTGAGTGGGAGGGGAGGTGGAAATGTGGCGGTGGAGGTGGCGATAGGGGGAGACCAGGGCTGAGAGTGGCGCCATTGGTGGTGGAGGTGGTGGAGATGGAGGATGATAAACCCTAAATGAGGGTTTTGGAGGAGTGAGAGAGAGAGGGAAGTTTGAAATAGCAGAGATGGTGTTTGGCGGGTAGTTCATTGGGTGGGAGAATAGTGGACTGGAGAGTGACATATAGAGAAAACCCAATTGAATTCTAAGGGCATCCATACTAGGCATCATTGAGCTTCGAAGAGCCTTTAGGGATGGTAAGTTCGGGTATGCTAGAGAACCATAACCAAATTGGAAACCAGTTTTTCTGTGGCCGATCTGGTTTAAGGGGGTCTTTGTTTTTGCTTCTCAGAAGCTAAGTTTTGAATGGGTGCTTATTCAAAACTTGACCAAAACGTTTATAATCCTTAGTCTTATGTTGAGATCCGTAATAAGTCATTTTATTTTTTGTTTTATTGATGACATTTTATCACATTTAGAGATTGTTATCATCCTATGATGTATATATGTAAAAAAAAATTAGCATACGCGTGCTCCTTACGTGATGGGCATTTTGGTCTTAAAATATATAACCCTATGAGTAAAAGGTTGAAAACATCAGTTCAGGGGGCTTGTCTAATTATCCATCTTTGAGAGGGGGCGCTAATTGCTAATTAGAAACAAGGGGTATGTGTGATACCCTTGTGTGGGCGAACCTAAGGGAGAGGGTGTGGGAAAGGCTCATGAGCGAATCTCAATAGGCCCGTGGATCCCAAGAGGGATTGGGCGAGCTACAAATAGGAGATTATAGTCTCACATCTCCTAGGTGAGGGAAGGGGATGAGCTATATATGTATGGGATTTGATCTACAAAGTACTACGCATTTTAAAACCATGCGGACCTTGGGCCTAAAGCGAACAATATAGTACTATGTGGATCGGGTCGTGACAGAATGGTATCAGAGCCGAACCTAATCGAAAGTGTGCCAACGAGGACGTTAAACTCCCATATAGGGGTGGACTTTGATACCCTTGTGTTGGCGGACCTGAGGGGGGGGTGCGAGAGAGGCCCGTGATAGCGAAGCCCAATAGGCTCGTGGATCGATGAGCTACCAAGAGGAGATTATAGTCTCACATCGCCTAGATAAAGAAAGGGGATGTGTTATATATGTACGAGGTTGGATCTACAAAGTATTATGTGGATCGGATTGTGACAATATGTCTAAAAACCCTTGAGAAATACACTTAAGTGTACATACTCTATCAAAGTCTATATCATACATGTTCATATAGGAGTTGAATCATTTTTTATATCACACTAGAAAAGGAAAAACTTTATACATGACAGTAGGAGTTCAATCATCATCTGCATAGGTTTCTCATATACGAAGTCTCATAAAATGTCATCAGTTAAAATGGACGTGTCATGCAATTCTTCATCTGAAAATAATATAGGAATCGGAGTGAATTTTGTAAAAACCCAGTAAATAGCCAAAACAGTCGTATCTTGTCATGATACTATATGACTAGGATTTTCAAATATCAAAAAAGAAACCAAGTATAAAAATGTTTTAGTTTTCAAAAGCATAATAAAACGACTTAGACTAAGATGATACAATAAGTGGAGACAAATCGTAACATCTACTCTCATACAATAGCATCACTCATATGTCCACATACTATCAAGTACACAATAAGTGGCGTAATGTGCTTATGTGCCACTTTCATAGATAGTTAGCCACGTAAGAAAGAGATTTTTTTTGTTTGTACTTTAATAGTAGAGTATCGATAGATATTGTTCGTCCAATCATGTTTCTTAAAATATCATATTAAAATTTTATTAATAATTAAAATTTAAGTTAAAAATTATGTAATATAATTTATATACATACTCAATCTGGGTGTGGATTTGAACACCTAGACCTAAACCAAACCAGATAGACTTGGTTCCTTCCACCAAAACGCATACTTGAATCAAGACCCGAATAATCAGTTATATACTTGAACAATTAGGGTCGGGGAGGTGCGGGTACCCATCAAGTCAAGATAAGTTATCATGCCTAGAGCCTTGCCTACCAACATCCAAGAAGAGGTTTATCACTAGGTATTCTTAGACACACAATAACTACGCCCAACATCTACTCGACACAATAAGTGTGTGTGGTGCAAGGGCTTGCACAACTTTTAGTGATAGCATTAGCCATGCGCCTTATGATAATCCACACGGCACATCACTGACCATTGAATCCAATGCATTAAAATTGACGTGGCCTAATGGATGAGGCGTTTTCTATTGGATGCTTATGTTTCAAAAATTTAAGTGTTTTGACATAAAAACTCATTTTAAAACAACAAGAGTTACAAAATCGGCAAAAAAATAAAACGTTTTTCATGGAATAAAATGTCACATGCTAAAAAAACTTTAGATGAAAGTTGTTTTTGCTGCCATTTAATGCAAAAACAAAGTTTGTGAAATTGTGATGATTGTTTTAAACATCATTTTATTTATGCTTAACAATTGAATCAATAAGGTAATCTATTTAAACATACAAGTATGCGTTTGAGACAAGTTTTATCAAAATCCAAAGTTGTGGGCTCTAACGTACATTTATTACATTAGTCAACAATTTCAAACTTCATTAAAAAGTCATACCTCAAAATTTATTTGTAAAATCAAATTGAATGACGGTAAGTTACGTCTGCACTCCCTTAAGAAACTCAACTCTCAAATTTTTATTAAAATTTTTGAGAATGTCATTCTTAAATTTTGTTTTGGTGTTCCTATCCAATTCTGAATACCCTCATGCACAAATGTAGAATTTTGATATCCTTGGATCACATCACACGTATAAAAAAAAAAAAAAAAAAAAAAAAAAAAAACTTGCGTTCCTTTGACCACGAGATGGGTGGCCAAGAGAAGATGTTGGGGCCAATATAAAGGAGCAACACTATTTCATCCAAATCACAAAAGTTAATCATCTTTCATAATAGGCTAGGAATCAGATAAGGAGAAGAAAAAAACTGTAAAAAAAAAAAATGACGTGGACAACAGCAGGAGGGCGAGGTAGAAGGCCATGGTCCAGGGCTGCTTCTGCTGCTTGGGCTCGTGCTACTAGTTCCGATTCCACACCACTTCTCTCTCGTTCCATCACCGTTCCCAACCCCAAATCTGCCTCCATGATGGCCCCTGGTGATGATGATCATGACTCTCTTCCTCCTCGCACCATCTTCCTCGGCGTCGATGTTGGCACCAGCAGTGCTCGCGCTGGTACGTCGTTCTTCAATCATTCCTCTCATTTCAATCGCTCTAACTCTCGATATGTATCTCTCATTGTCTTGATCAATATTGTTTGTTTCAAGAAAATTTGATCGGAATTTCTGATTTCAGTGTAGCGATCTGTTTTCTTGATGTTAATTTGAAGAAATTTTGATTGTTCATTTTGATTGACTTTGCAATTGATCGTTGTTTCTTGTTTGGCTTAATCACTGTTACGTAATCATATTTGAAATTAGTTTGTGATCGATATCATTTTTTGATGAAGAATTTTGTGTTCGGAGGTTAGTTTTTGATTTCTTGATTTTGTTTTAGAATGGTTATATGCACCGAAGAAATTGAAATATTGAATGCAAGTTCGTGTCGTGGCATATAGTTTCTTAGTTTGTTTGATTGATTGGAAGTGGCTTTGTTAAAGTAGGATGTTGTGATGAATTCATTGAGTAAAGGAAGTTTTTCAACTTGTGAGATTCTTAAAGTGCGATGCAATGAGAAATTTGCACTTTGCTAGCATTTTCGAGTCAGTGTTTTTATTACGTTTTGAAGTGTTTAGCATTATATGGAGGATTAGAGCTTGATTCTGAATTTGAGCTGTGTGATACAGGTTTGTTTGATGAGAACGGGAAGCTTCTGGGTACAGCTAGTAGCCCAATCCAGATATGGAAGGATGGCGACTGTATCGAGGTGAATAGAATTGCAAATATTTTTATTTTATATTTAATACTTGTTCCTGGACATTTGAAGGTTGTAAACTGAAGAATGAGATAATTTATAATAAAGACCAGGTGAATGAAAGCTAACATGATTTTTTGTGTTAATAAGACCTGTGTGATTTTTATACTAGCTATTAGTTGAACTACGTACAATAAGTTATGGGATTCATTTTGCTAACATTATGTGTCAAATCAGCAATCTTCGACAGATATCTGGCATGCGATATGTGCGGCAGTGAAAACAGCATGCAATATAGCGAATGTTGATGGCAAAGAAGTAAGCAGTATTGGATTTGCGGCGACCTGCTCTCTTGGTTTGTGGTCTATCTGTGATTTCCTTTTGACATTCTTCACATTTGATGTTGCTTTCATCATGTTTCGTTCTCTCACCAGCATTACTGTTGTAAACAACTATTGACATTTGAAATGTCTTCCTGACTTTGGACAACTTGATTTTGGTTTCAGTTGCGATTGATGCTGATGACACTCCTGTTACTGTTTCTTGGAGTGGTGATACGAGAAGAAATGTTATTGTGTGGATGGATCATAGGGCTGTAAATCAAGCTGAGCGGATCAATTCCAGCAACTCACCAGTACTGCAGTATTGTGGTGGGGCTCTGTCGCCTGAGATGCAACCTCCTAAGGTACTTATTGCCTGCTGTTTTTTCTTGTAGTTGATGTTACTTCATATCATAATTTTCATGGTCTCTTTCAACTCATTTCTTTAGTTAGCAATTTGCAGTAGAAAGGGTCTCATGCTCCCTTGATCATGCCAGTTGCAAATTTTTGGAAAAAATGGTTTTGAGTGTGAATATAATTGCATGTCTATTACTCTTTGGTTAAAATAATGCATTGGTTTATCAACACGAATACAGCACGTAGGACTAAAGGACATTTTTGTTCTATCGGTGGGTTTGATCAGTACACACGAATAACACAGTGAATTTAACGGTGATCCAAATGATATTTTGATTAGAAGGGGCATCAATTTTTAATTCGCTTAGTGCCATTCGATTCTTTTAGGAATATGAGCCATCCATAAGGTCCGTAACAATGAACGATACCCGTTTTGTCCTGTCATTACTTTATTTTTTCATAAGTCAATGTTTCCATTCTACCATGAGTGCCTTTTTTAGGCTTGCAACGGAGTCAATAGTGTGTAGTTGAGTTTTTCAATTGATGTAATCACATTACATTCCTTGAGTTGGTATTCTTTGATGAAGCTTTCAAACTGAACTCCCTTTGTGAAAGAATTATAAAGGTGATATTCTAAAACACTAAAACCCTTTCATTTTTGTTGGCATATTACATACTTTATTATTGAGCATGACTATTGTAACACACCAATTCTACCACAGTTCATATTATTTGTGCTTAATATTTGAGGTAGAGGGACAACCAGTAATCCTTGTACATTGTCGAGAACTTTAGCTCCAATGGCAGCTGTTGCTCAAAGATCTTTTAATAACCCAGATTATATATATTATTTCTTTGTTTGGTGTCGAGAACTTTAGTCTCACTCATGCTCTTGCTTTCTCCCGCCACCCCTTCTGGCTCTTTGAAATTGCATATCTTGTTTTACGTCAAAAAGAAAAAAAAGTAAGATTGGGAGTTGGGTTCTAACACTAGGACTTCTCTAGTGCGATATGGTGAAAACAATGTTAATTATATATTATGTGGATCCCTTCAACTTAAAAGGAGAAAACACACTTTAGATTTTAAGGGTTTCATAATGATAAACTATTTTGTTAGGGGTTTATTAATAATACTCAATACTTCAAACCAAAAGATGAAAAATACACAAATATCTTCCAACAACCACACGTCACTTTCTTTCACAAACTCAGAGCTCTCATCTCTCCCCTCTCAAACCCTAAACAACCCAACATCTCAATCGATCGATTTGAACAACTTTTATTCAACAACCTGCACCTGAATAAACACAACTCGATCGCGTGGGGGTGGAAACAACTCGAGAGAAGAAGGGGTGGAAGCAGCTCGAGAGGGGCCATCTTCTTTTCAGCTAAATTGAATGTTTCTCCTGTTTTTTTTTTTCCTAAGTTTTCTTTGTTCTGTACGAATAAACTACATCGCACAATCCTAAACACATTGTGATTTAGCGATTCAAATTTTGAATCGGGGACGATTCACACCGATTTGGATGAAATCCGATTTAGTGAGTGATTCAAATCGGTTATAAGGCGAGTCGAGTCATATCGGCGATTTTTAACGATTCATATAACACTGGGTGAAAGTACCTCTTTCAAATTTAATCTTGGTACTTTTACTCATCATTACCAACTTTTAGCTGATTTCAGCATATGTGAGTAAGCACCCTTTGACAAAATTCATATGCGTCTTTGAAGGGGAAGAACAACACAGTCTTCAAGACTGCATAAAACAATAGATAGCCTGTGGTAGATGGCAACATTGCTTTACGATTATGGGGTTGTAATTGGGATTGCATAGTTCTAACTAGCAATACTCGATGTATACAATTTTTTTTTTGGAGTGGAGAGAGGGGGGGTGGTTGGTCAGTGTTTCTTTTCCACTGCTCCTCTCTTTTCATATTAATCCAATATCTAGTTTCCCTGATCATGAAAAATAAAATTCATGTGTATTTGATGTTCAGGGAGATTATTGGTTTTTGAATATTTTTGCTGTACATGGATTGTGGTTCACGAAAGACTTGCTTTTACAGCTTTTATGGGTAAAGGAGAATTTGCAAGAGTCCTGGTCTATGGCATTTCGGTGGATGGATTTAAGTGATTGGTTGTCTTACAGGTTTAGTATTCTATCCAGCCTGTGATGCTCTCAAGAGTTTGTTCTAATTGTTTACAATTCTGGATGTTCAAATGAAGTTTAGAGGTTCTTATAGTTTGCACTTATTTGTATTGGTATCCTAACAATTGTTATTGTTCCAATCCTTGTTCATTTTTTTAGAGCAACGGGAGATGATACTCGAAGTCTATGCACAACAGTATGCAAGTGGACATATCTTGGTCATGCTCACATGCAACAGAATATTGAGAAAGATTCCCGAGATATGGAAGCCTGTGGATGGGACGATGAGTTTTGGGAGGAGATTGGACTGGGTGACCTTGTAGAGGGTCATCATGCTAAAATTGGTAGGGAGGGCATTTCATGCTATGATATCATTGTTGAGTTATAGTGCATGCAAGGGATGTAACTGTCATACTAATGATGCCACATACACTCATGCATGTCTAAATTCCTTTCTTCCATTACACATTTATTTCTTCACCGCACCATTTCTTACGTGTTTGGTGCATTATTAGGTTTGTGGAAATTTTAAGAGAACTTCATAAGCATTTATCACCTCTTATAGTTTGTTAATAAGAAATGGTTCTCAAGGTTTGTTATATACACTGAATGAAACTGCATTTTGTAATATATACTATACTATTTTCTTTTATTGCTGCAGTTAATGACCTTCGTAAATGCCAACAGGAAGAAGTGTTGCGTTTCCTGGCCATCCTTTAGGTTCTGGTCTGACGCCAACTGCTGCGAAGGCAAGAAACTTAGTAGTGAAGAATTCACATTGATTTCAAGTGGCGCTCCCTTTGAGGTCCATTAATTTTATAAAATCGAGAGTTTCTTTTATGTGGGCTTCTGAGGGTGATTATACTGAGATTATCATCATTACTTTATATCTTCAGTATGTTTTTTGTCTTAGAAGGGAACTTAAATTTTCAGGAGCTGAATCTGCAAGCAGGAATACCTGTTGGGACTTCATTGATCGATGCTCATGCTGGTGGCGTGGGGGTTATGGAAAGTGTACCTGCATCAGATTCCAGACGTACAGAGCATGATAAAGAAGCTATATGCCACCGTATGGTGCTGGTCTGTGGAACATCTACCTGCCATATGGCCATATCACAAAGCAAAGTTTTCATTCCGGGAGTCTGGGGCCCATTCTGGTCAGGTATGTTTTTGGAGCTTCATGGTTATCGTGATAGTAAAGACTCTAAGTCCTTTTTCAGTTGTTTGTTACTTTTGTCTTGGCATTGTATATTCCCTATACTTGTGAATCAATCAACATGTGGCATTTTCATTAAGTAATGAGCATAATCATGCATGATAGTCTACTTGCTCGTTTTTTATTTGAAATTTCTAAATCAGTTTTCTTTTAGACCAGCTTTATTTTTTATTATTTTTATTCTTAAGATTATGAGATCATCCATGGGCATTTGATAATTTCTGACTACATGAAATCCAATAGTTATCCAGGACCTCTGGTATTTGTTAATTTGGACTTCTGAACTAATTGAAACCACATGGCTTACTTCCAGTTAACATATAAATTAAATTTTCTTGCATGTGAAGTATGGCAACAATGAAGTAGTGCAATTTTGACTCTCCCTTTTTTGGTATGTTCAGCTATGGTAGCTGAGTATTGGCTCACGGAGGGTGGACAGAGTGCAACTGGGGCTTTATTGGATCACATAATCAATAACCATGCTGCTGCTCCACTCCTTGCGAATCGTGCTGCTTCTCAAGGTGAGATATTGTTGACGATCTTAAGACATCACACATAACATAAAAACATGTAATCTTGGTCGATAAGATTGCAACTGGAAATCTGCTTCTTGCTTTATTTCTTTCCTTTTGTCCAGGTATTTCCCTGTTTAAACTGCTTAACAAGATGTTAGAATCAATGGGGGGTGACTTGAACACTCCTTTTCTTGCGGCCTTGACTGAAGATTTACATGTTTTGCCTGACTTCCACGGGAACAGGTACAAGTATATCTTGATTTCATGTAATATAACATGGCTCAAATTAAGTGTTAGATTTAATTTTGAACTGCTTACTTTTTGACTCAGGTCTCCCATTGCTGACCCAAAAGCAAAAGGAATTATCTGTGGTTTAACCCTTGATACAAGTGAAAAGCAGCTGGCACTTCTATATCTTGCCACAGTTCAGGCTATTGCATACGGAACAAGGCACATTGTGGAGCACTGCAATTCCCATGGCCACAAAGTAAATCTCAATACCATCTTGATTTGTATGAGAAAAAATGTACCCCTTCAAGTTGCATAACTTGTTCCTTGAGCTAAATTCATTATATTTAGTTGGGGGGGGGTAATAACACATCTTAAACTGATAATGGAGATTCGAGATTCGGATCTTGCAAAGTCCTATGCTGGACGTACTGAAGACTCATCTTTGCAATGAGCATGTCTACTTACTCCACCTTTTCTTAATCTGTTCTTGAATGGTAGCTTCACCCATTTTTATGTGCAAAGATAATAATTTCTTGTGTCATGTTTGACATATATTTACAAGTAGATTTAACTTTTCTATTCCTTCTGCAGATTGACACACTTCTTGCTTGTGGTGGACTTGCCAAAAACACAATATATGTTCAAGAGCACGCAGACATCATTGGTCTCTCTCTCAATCACATGCACCTGCATGCACAGGCATATTATGTTACATGTATTAATCATTTCTGTTATCTGACTGACATCTTCTCTTTCATGGACTGAACAGGGTGTCCTATCATTCTTCCAAGAGAGAGCGAGTCTGTACTCTTGGGTGCTTCCATTCTTGGTGCTGTTGCTGCAAAGAAGTATTCTGGCCTACAGGATGCTATGAAGGCTCTGAATGCTGCTGGTCAGGTAATTTTAACGGAATTGCTAAAAAGTCTATTTTTCTCAGATTGTTTTGTAGAGAAGGCATAGCCCTTATAGTCAAACATTACACCACCCCATTGGCTTAGATATGAATTAGGTTTTGCAGCATATCTAATGTTTCTAACTAGTTTTCATGTGCATCTTTACATCCGAGGGTCAAAATTATTGGAAGTTTTCATTACACAGATGCCGAGATCATCCAAAGGAGAGCCTTCACGTGTATCTACGGGTGCTTGAGCTGTTCTGTACTACTAGTACATAATAGTACTTTAAAAATAAATGCTGTTTTACTCATCTAGCACAAGATTCGAGTACTGAGGCGTTACCACTAGCTTTAGAGCTACTACTGATAAACCAATGGAAGTGGTTTGAACTGATGCTTCAGATGAGTTTTGTAGATCATGACCCGAATTCTTATTTTTTAACAGGTTATCAAACCATCTAGTGATCCAAAGGTGAAGAAGTTTCATGATGCCAAATATCGTATTTTCAGGGAGCTTTACGAACAGCAATTGTCACAACGGTCAATAATCAGAGAAGCATTGGCCTAGCCTGGCATTCAAGTTGGTCACTGCACAATTCACAAGTTGTAATTTCTGTGTAGATCATTATGCAACAATTTTTTCAGTTTTCAACTGCTTTTTCTTTTCCCTTTTCTTTTTCATGTACAAGACCGTTCGTTTTCATAAATGTACAAGCCCTCATTGTATATCCATATATACAATTGTGACATATTTCACCAGGTAGTATATAAGATTTAACTATTTTTGTTGATGATAGGGTGGCAATGAGTGTATTTCACAAGTGAGTCAACTGTTTTTTCTGTGGTATGATATTCATCAAAAGCCCCAAGAATGCTTGCATTTGTTAGACAACAGAGTGGATGAACAAAAGAGTTCTACAGTGTCTCTACAATGTCTGTGAGGAATCCGATGAATTATTTTGTTAGTCAAACATTTTCGCTGTGAATCCATTTCATATTGAATGTTTGGATCCAATTTCCTGGATATCAGTTGAAAGTATTCTCTTTCATTTCCGTGATTATGATTCCAGGGATGGCTGATACTATAAGTGTATTGTGTGCTTACATTTATTTTTATTTTGCCAACTGTCTAAACAGTTTGTCATAAAACCTTGAAATGCCAGCCATGGTTGCTTGCTCATTGCTATAGATGCCAATTTCAAATGTCCCCTTGTCATTCTCAATTCCTTACTGACTGAGAGATATCAAGCTTGAAGGTGAAGCCGAATTTTGGTGCTCTCCTTTTCATTCTTCATTCCATGATTCCATAGAGGATGTCAAGACATGTAAATACCTCTCAATGAATACTCAATAAATGTTGAGTTGTATGCAAATGCCAAATTTTTTTTTGGTTAAACTCGAACACCAATAACTTATGTCACATATTGTTGCTGGGTCTTGTCTATGGATGATCTCAGTATTTATACCACTGTCACAAGCGTTCAGTTCATTCACATATCTGTTGCCTAACTTGGGAGTAGAATTACAGAAGCAGAACTGCTACTAACTGTAGTTTAGTACCTCAGGGTTGGGTTATTTTTGGTGATACAAGGATACCACTTCACAAAAATCCAAACAAGCCCATAGGTAATCTCAGGTAAGTAACCCAAAGGTTCTCATCTCAGCAATTACATAGTCTGTTTGTTCACACAAGTCATTACATGCCATTCTCCGAGCTGCTTGAATAAATAGAGAGATCTGATTACATCATGTATGGCCGTATTTGTCTGCATTATACTGTAAACATAATACAAAATTCAACTACAATAGTTGCAAAATCAGTCAAGCCAAGAGTTCTACACATCATTCAACCTAATCACAGCTCAAGAAGATAGAAGTATGATCTGTCAACACTTAAAAAACACAATTTTTCAAGAGCACTACATTGCACAACTTAGATTCCTTTTGGTACAGCTGGTATCCTTTCCCTTTGTAAGTCATCACTCCTCAGTGAATAAAATACTTTCTGAAGGATATTGGTTGCTCACTGTTGGTCTCCCGAAGAACGTCAGACTATTTCTCAACAGGAAACGTCAACTACCGTATCTCCCTCTTGACCTTGCCCTTCCTTTTTTCTCTTTTCTTTTGTTGCTTTGGGCGTGATCCACGCTTTGCAGGTTTCTTGAATGCTTGCTTTTTGTTGATGGGTATGTTGGGCTTTTTTGCAGCTTCAGAACCTGGTCTCGGGATTGAAGGTGCTTTTGTGTCTTCTTCACGAGAAATCTCACTAGTTTTGACCATGATTGTCAAATCGCCAGCATCATATGTCTTGGTTTCATCAACTGGAGCTGAAGAAGCAAAAAAAAAAAAACACGCTGATCAACGCAGCTCAGACAAAATAATAACCAAGGGCTTTTCCAAAGGACATCCTACGTGAAGGAGAACCATCGAAACGCAAGTCATGTTAAGAACATGAGATCTAGTGATTTCCACAAATTGGATGGGAAATCACAGAAATGAGTAGACAAGTCGCCTATAATGGATGTCTAGGATACAAAGCACTGAGCTATACAAATTTTAATCAGGGGGAAATTGAAGATGAAACAATAACTACATTAAGTGTTGCTCTTGCTCCTGTTCATTTCTCATCCACTTTCCATACTCTAGCCTGTTTACCCAAAAGGTTGATTTTGAGTAAAGAAGATCTACTAGTGATCAACAATTCTAGCCAGCCTTGTTTGCTGGCCTCTTTTGGGTCTTTTATTGGCTTTTTTACAATTCTACCCCTTCTATAAGTGGTGTTTGTGGTTGTGTTTTAAATAGAAAGGGTAAAAGTGTAAAAAAGCCAAGAAAAAGAGGCCAGCAAACAAGGCTGGCTAGACTTACTCACTAGTGATTACTGGCCTTGTGTGGCAGATCAATCGTATAATTTATGCAATGGTCAAGAATTTCCAAGGAAATTAATTTTTTCAGTACAGTACAATCGGAATGATAAGAGAATGGTTATAGTTCAAAATACCAATAAGGGGTGCATCTGGCTCAGCCTCTCTATCTTCATCCTCTTCAACGTCGACACCATTTTCATCAGGTTCTGGACCAGTGCCGCCCTGAACATATAGTCTTTCCTGTTTCCTCTGTAGCAAATATACAGAAAAGCAATGTGACGAGCAAAAATGAAAAGATACGCTTTTTGTTCGCAGATGCAAATTTACTGTATTATATTTATTGGGTAGAAACTTTAGATTTATAAAGACTTTATCTTCAGAATTTGCCTACAAAAACTAGGAGGCTTCTTTGCTTCTTTTGGGCGAAACAAACTTTGGGCTAGGGAAAGGAACATGCACAAGCGGGTATGGAACTCACAAGGCAAAAACAAGAAAACATACTTACAGACATAACCTCATTGATAGGGAACATCTTTCAATTGTTTAATAAATATATAGACGTGGTTCCTTTCTATGATGGTTTGGCCAATGAGATGAGATAGTAATGGGTTTTCTATAGTTTTTTTTTTGTGACAAATAGAAAAGCCAACAAATAGTAGTAGAGAGAACATAACACTAGGTATGGCAGCCAATAGACTAATCCCACTACTTTCTCTTTTTTTTATTAAACCCTAACTTCTCAATGGTTTGGTGGCTAGGAAAGGAAAAAAAAAAAGAGAAGAAAAAGAAGGGAGAGAAAAGATCTCTTTTCTGATCAGTGAACAACAATAAATAAATTTAAAAAAAAAAAAAGAGAAGAGAAATCAGAAGAGAGAAAGAAAAGGGAGAAACATGCCTATGCCCACGGTTTTGCACCTACCCGAGTGAGTACGCGTGTTCAAGTTCTCGCATTTGGATTATTTTGGTTTGGTGTAGTTTTGCAAGTTCGGGATCTTATTTTTGGAGAATTACTAGTTGAAGGGTTTCTTCTTACGTACAATCAGTGAGTTTTCTTCATTTTCATTTAAAATAATCTATGAATATAATCGAAAGTTATAATTTTATGAGTATGGTTTGCGGAAAAATACACTGTTTGTGAGTTCTTCATACTCTTTTATTTCTGTTTTAAATTAACCAATGAATATAGTTTTGAGTGTAAAATACAATATTTGTGAGTAATCTTATTTCTCTTTAGGATTGATTAGATTTAAATTTTGTTACAACAATTGAATATATTTTGATCCTTGGGTTTGAATCAATTGAAGATGGTTGTTCTTTTATGTTTAAGGATTGGATGTATTTACATGAGATCGTTGTATGAAAAGAAGGAATAGAATTGAGCTTATAAGTTCAGAAAATAGAGGATATGGATCGGACTAACAAGTTAAGAAAATAAAGAATATGGGTTCTTGACTAGACTGGGCTTATAAGTTGTGAAATTAAATAATATGGATTACTGATTTAATTTGGCTAGATAGTTTGTTTGTCTGAACGGGCTGGGCTGAATAGTTAAGCCCAAAGTTGTAATAGTTGAATATACATTTGGGATGGGCTGGGTAGTTAAGCCTGTAACTAAAATGATTTATTTGTTTGAATAATTATTCGGGTTGGGCTGGATAGTTAAGTCCCAAGTTTGAAATAATTTGTTTAATTGAATAACTGGTTGGGCTGGACTTTGATTGGGTTTATCAATTTTGGTATTAAAGAGAATGGGTTATAGTGTGGACTTGGCTTATCAATTTTGGAATCAAAGGAATTGAGTTATTGATTGGATTGGGTTTATAAGTTCTGGAAAAAATAAATAAAGAATGTGGGCTGAATATATAAGAATAAATAATGTGGGTGGCATATATAATTGGGCTAGATATAAATGCCATCCCACATTCTTTTTTTATATTTTTATATTTTTTTTTCCAGAACTTATAAAGCGATCCAATTACTTTGATTCCAAAATTGATAAGCCAAGTCTATATCATAACCCATTCTCTTTAATATCAAAATTGATAAACCCAATCAAAATCCAGCTCAGCCAATTATTCAATTAAACAAACTTTTTCAAACTTGGACTTAATTATTCAGCCTAGCCCGAATAATTAGTCAAACAAATAAATCATTTCAGTTTTAGGCTTAACTACCCAGCCTAGCCCAAATGTACATTCAACTAAACCAACTATTACAACTTTGGGCTTAACAATTCAGTCTAGCACGTTCAAACAAATAAACTATTCAGCCAATTAAATCGGTAACCCATATTATTTAATTTCACAACTTATAAGCCCAGTCTAGTTAAGAGCCCATATTATTTATTTTATTAACTTATAAGTCCAGTCCAATTCGAAATCAAGCCCACATCAATTCTATTCATTTTTCTCATTCACATACAATGATCTCATGTAAATACATCCAATCCTCGAACATAAGAAAACAACTATCTTCAATTGATTCAAACCCAATAATCAAATATATTCAATTGCTATAATAAAACTTAAATCTAATCAATCCTAAAGAAAAATAAGATTATTCACAAATATTGTATTTCACACTCATAATCTTCAACTATATTCATTGGTTAATTTAAAATAGAAATAAAAGAGTATGAAGAACTCACAAACAATGCATTTTTTCCGCAAACCATACCCATAAAATTATAACTTTCGATTATATTCATAGATTATTTTAAAACAAAAATAAAAAAGAATGAAGAAAACTCACCGGTTGTATGTAAGACGAAAACCTTCAACTAGTTATTCTCCAAAAATAAAATCCCGAACTTGCAAAACCACACCAAACCAAAATCATCCAAACGCGAGAACCCGAACTCGCACACACTCGGGCGTGTGCAAAACCGTGCGCTTAGGCACGTTTCTTCTTCTCCGTTCTCTTTATGTATTTATTTCTCTCTCTCTTCTGATTTCTCTTTCTTTTGTTTTTTTTAATTTATTTATTGTTATTCACTGAACTGAGAAGAAATTTCTCGGCTCTCCCTTCTTGTTTTTTTTTTCCTTGGGCCAGACCATTGAGAAGTTGGGGTTTTATAAAAAAAAGGAGAAAGGTAGTGAGATTAGTCTATTGGCTGCCATACCTTATTTTATTTTATTTTATTATTCTCTCTACTACTATTTGTTGGTTTTGTCTTTTCTATTTGTCACAAAACACTATAGAGAACCCAATATTATCTCATCTCATTGGCCAAACCACCATAATATATAAAACAATATAAAAAAGAGAAAGGAACCACATCTATATTTGAATAAACAATTGACTACCTTTTTGTTTTCCTCAATAAACAACAGAAAGTACCAACATAAAATTAGGTTCCACTCACCAATCCACCAATCATTCCAATTTCAATAAAAACACACTGTTTCTCGGATCTTATCTTTCACACACATTTTTTTATAAGGATTATGAAGTTTTTTACTTTATAATAACACATAGTTGAGTACTAATAGACCCTCCAAGTTGCACTTATTACTCATGAACATTTTATGGATGGGCCAACAATAATAACCCAAAAAACTGAAAGCTAATTATATTGAATTAGACGCATTTGTAACCACTCACAATTTCTTGCAAATTTCATATTTTATATTCCTCAAGAAAATATGGTCATTACATTATACACGCTATTTAATGGAATCTCGTCCCAAGATTTGGAAGGTAATAGGATTAGGTGTATTTCGAAAAATACAACTTGACTAACAAAATAAGATTTTTAAAATACAATTTCAGATGAGAAATCATTAAGGTCTTATATTCTTAGAGAAATTCCATATTACAAGGTAACACACCAAATATGCATAGAGATGAGGCTACTGCATGCGTATATCTATATTATTTTAACAAGAACACAAAAATAAATTGCAAACTTTATTTACAAAAACATTTATTAAGGTCATTGAAAAGGTACCGGTGTTACAAAGGGGATGCCTTCTAAATAACCCCATACATTGCCCCAATGCCAAACAAGAGATTTAATCCTACTTATCTTCAATGATTCTTTGTTTCATTCTACAAATAACCCCATACATTGCCCCAATGCCGAACAAGAGATTTAATGCCTTCTACAAATAGTGAGAAAATCCTTCTTAACCCCTTTAAAAATCCTACTTATCTTCAATGATTCTTTTGTTTCATTCTATCCATAACACCCATAAAGTTGCGAAAATTCTCCTAATTTCCACAAAAAGCGTAGGACCTAGTAAACCTTGACAGATCCAATCAGGAAAGTAGTAAGTGTCCAACTACCTGTCTATCTTTTTGTTGCAGGCGTAAACATTTACCTAGTAAACTAAATGAACACGTTTCAGCAGCACGATATCAAGCACTGGCGGAAGATCCATTAACTAGGAATTAACAAAAGAAACAATCATAGAAGATGTTTGTGCTTGGACCATCATAGATAACTGGAAGTGCTTAACTGAGAAGGGGCATTTAGTGACAATCAAATATTGACCTACAACAGGGAATCTGATCAAACATTGGCACACAAGGAAATCGAGGCTGTTTAGTTTGGTGAACTGGTTCCAAGACACATATTTACATGGGAAACCCGGTGGCTAGTATATATGGAATCCATTGAATTTTTTTCTTTAGAATACCACATACTACGAGAACTCTTAATATCAATTGGAGTTCCATGCAATGCAACACATATGTATGCACATGCCTTTTCATTTTCCAAGCATCAAAATTTTAAACATTTTGAATGGGATCGAGGACCACATGCAATCATCCTGTCAAAGAGACTGAATGATGCGGGTTCCGAGGATGTTGTGATACACAATCACATTGAAGAATCTACACCATCTTGTTCCATTGTTTACCAAAATTCTTTGCAAGGGTTATATTTCCATGAGTTTTATTTCATGATGTAGGCTTCTTTTTCAACTATGGCCATTTTAGCTTATCTATGTTAGAACCTATGTAGTTAGAATAGAAAACGGACCCTTCGCGATCCAAGACCGATTTAAGATTAATCAGTCTATATTTTTAAAGCATATATATATATGTTTGTTTTTATCGATAAATTGGTGACTTGGATGGGTCGATTTATCGGTGACAGCTAAACCAAACCACTAAATACCCAATTCGTATCAGTTACCACCGATAAACGATTTCTCACCGATTTAATGACACATTAATAACACAGGATAGAACCTTGTAAATACAAGATCACTGACCCAGAACCCAAATAATCTCATAAAGGGTCTAGACTAACACCACTTTAAAACACATTACATATCACAAGCTCGCCTGCTTGACCAAGGGTGTTTGTGTTGCGGCTGTTGCCTCTTAATCTAACTAGAGGTCTGAAATTTCAAATTCTAACATGTTTCCAAGAAACTCGTACCTCTAATTATTACACAAAGGGAAGAAAAAAAAAAAAAAAAAAAAAAAACCGCCACAAAGCTAAACTTGTTTTTAAAGTTTTCACCATAACCCGTCGACAAGCAAAGGTGTAAGATCAAGGAATGAATTTAATATGACATTTTGATAAGATATTAACTATGATATATCTCAGAGCGATTTAGTTTCATAACATTAGAGAAGTTGTGACACATTTTACACCATAACTAAAATGAAAACTAGATCCGTATCACCCACTAACACTATGCCTTCACAATAATTCTTAATCAAAATTTGCTTCCAAGGAACCAAATGCAAAAAATGTAGAAACTAGTGAGAATGAAAGTTGAAACCTAACCTTCTTCCGCTTCTCAATCCGTATCAACCGTTCCTTTTCCCTTAACTGCTGTTGCGCTTCCTTTCTCCTCTTCTTCTTTCTCTTATGAAACCCTCCAACAAAATCCCTACCAAAATAAATTAAAAAAACTCACTTCAGCAATCATATCACACACAACTCGGAAGACCCAGTGAGTCAAATCAAATCCTTAGCAACCCAATACAACCCCACAGTTCATACAAACAAGGGTTTTTGCTTCTGCTCATAAAAATGCAAACCAAGTTCTAATTTTTTTGAAACAAATTATAATTATGTGGGGTTCTGAATTAAAGGGTATGCTTGGATTACACAAAACGATAACCTCCAATAAAATGGACCATTTTTAGAACCCCACAGTTTGTACAAATTGGGGTTTTGTTCACTGCCAAGTTCTGATTTTTCTGAACCTAATTGGAATTTGTTGGCTTACTGAATCAAAGGGTATGCTTATATTACATGAAAAGAAAGCCCCAATCAAAGAAAAACAATTTTTTTTAGGAAAGATTGGAGAATGAGAAAGCAAAGAGTAGGTAGGTACCTGAGATCTTTATCATTGAAAGATACGGCGAGAGCTTTGTTTTTTAGAGCTCTCTTCTTGATGTGCGGTGCACGTGAGGGACCTCCAACTATTGCTTGTTGAGCTTCTTCAGTCTCTCCTCCGCCTTTCATCAAAAACCCTACCAAAACCTCCCCCTCTCTCTGTGAATGCTAAAAAGCTCTGCTTTTGATCGAACAAGAGAAGTAGAAGAATTGCATGGGCCGGAAGTTTGGGCTAAACTTAGGCCCATAATCAAGGCCAATTAATTTGAAAACAGGAGCGAAGCCCAACAAAGAAATACCAAAATTATTTGGGTTATTTTGAATTTAGCTTCCATTTTAAACTACAATTTAAGGATGAAAGTGGGGCGGATTTTCATGGATATCCGCCCCACCCAAATCGTTTGGGGCAGATTTGGATTTACCTTAACGCATTTCGGAAATATCCAAACTTTATCCGTCTCAAATTCGGGGCGGATACGAATTTAACCACTTCCGCCCCACCTAACTAATTTAAATAATAGTCTAAATAACATCTAAAGACAAAGAGAGATTAAGAAATTAAAAATAAATAAAGTACAAAACAAGACATGTGTCAGTACCCACCCATGTGACCCTCCCACCCACCAACGTGAATTCACTCTCAAACATAGAAACAATTTCTTTCTCTAATAGAGTTTCTTTCTCAGACATTAGAGTTTTTTTGCTCCTCTGATGATTGATATCTTCTTCGATCTTGTACAATCGGTGGCCTAGTTGACTCGTTGACTCACTGAGGTAGAGAGGCAACATCGAGTTAGTCATCATGGGTTGATGCGAGTCGTCTTTGTTAACGGAGTATAATGAGGTGGTGAAAGAGAAAAAAGAATAAGCAGCAGAACCCGCCTTTCAACCATCATCCGTCTCTAACACAACTACTGGTGTAGCCGGTGCTACTGGAACTCCCCCTTTCTTCGAGTTCACTTTCAGACCTAAAATTAGCCTAATCTTGTCTGCGGGAACTCCCCCTTTCTCTGACTTCACTTCTTCTTCTTCTTCTTTAGAGAAAAACAACAACGCGACACATACTAATCCTTCTATTTTCGAGAGACCGATCAGATCTTCTTGTTGTTCTCGATCGATCTGCTAACTGATCAGATCTTGTTGTGTTAAGTTTGTAAATCTAAGATATGATCTTGTTGTTATTCTCAGATCTGTTAATCCGATCAGATCTGTTAATTAGAAGACAAAGGAAGAGGGAGGTGTTCATCTGAATCCGCCAATTCAGCAAGATGTTCATATTCATCCGTTTGAGGTTAATCAGGGCAGGGCGAATATCTGCCAATCTGTGTGGGGCGGTGATGGTTTAAAAAAAATATTTCACCAGTTATTTGGGGCGGATTTGGGGATCCGCGATCCCTAGTGGGAGGGACAGATTTGGCAAAATCCGCCCCGTTGCCATCCCTACTGCAATTCAGTATGACTCCAAAAATTGGATGGAACTGTCAAATCGATATGTTATTATGTTAATTGCTCTTGACTCAATCCGTGATAAATATACCTTCACCCCAACGGCCAATTAACATTGAAAATTTTCTCTGGCACGTGTTACAATCCCCTTTCTTCATCGGATGGTTAGGAGATGAGGGTAAGATAGTCGTTGCATATTCTTTCCTTTATATTCTTGACCAAATCCTGTGGTGGAATGAAAGGGAAAGAGATTGCTTCTTCAAGGTTTTCACAAGAGGTAATCACTCATCTTCTTGCTGCTTCAACCATTATTGATGTTCTATTAAGGAAGATGGGTACCGAACTCCAGTTTAGTTAGAAACAATGGGGGTCAAAAACTAATTCTTTGTGATTTTCAACTGCAGGCGTGTCAGATGTGTGATATAGAAGGTCATGTTGTTGTTGATTGTACATGGGTTTATACTCCATGCTTGAGGCCTTCATGTCCTGGATTGATGGTTATAAGTTCTAACTACTACGATGGAGACACCAACATTTGGAAGAAAGTATTTGAATTATCAATATGATGATTACCTTTTATACCAATGGTTGTCTGAAGCAATTGAGCAATCCAAAGAAGCAACACCTTCTGAACATGTTGGTTCATCCTTTTTGTTCAAACTCTAGTATTGAAAGTGCAAAGAATGCAAACTATGCTATTGTAAGTGCAAAGAAGTATGCATGTTTTACATGTGGTGAGGTAGGACACGGGTGCAATGCTTGTCCCTGAAAAGATTGGAATGAATTAAGTTGTCAAGCTCGTACTTGTGATGGTATTTGGACAATAATGATTTATAATGCTGATAATTTAAATAAAAGAAAATACTTCAAATGCCCCACGTGTGTGGATTTCAATAGGTGCCAACAACCATGGAGAAGAGTTACCAAAGCCCTAAAAATTTTAAAGTGAAGTTTGAGGTAACCCTTGATGAACTTGCAGCTGACTTCTTGAAGAAGGCTAACCATGATTAACATCGTGGTGCTAGTTGTGGTAGTGTTTGTAATGGTGTATTATGAATGCACTATGAAGGAAAATATGTTTAGAATGCAAGCTTGGTTTTTTAATGGAATTGGTTGGATTCAATGCAATAAGCTCTGAACAATACACAACACTTTCGAGCACCATAATGCAATATGCAATGCAATAAGCTCTGACAATACACAACACTTTCAAGTACCATAATGCAATGCTATATGAAATACAATAAGCTCTAAGAATACAACACTTCCAAGCACCATACCATTTGCAAAGAGAGAAACATCAACTTTCATACACAACATACTTAAGTGTGTTTGATATAACAATGTAATTAGTGGTTTCCATACATTCTACTTGGCAAAATGTTGCAATGAATCATAAGTCTGACATGGTCATAGCTAGTAAAGTTAGCAAAAACCAACAAAGGGTGGTATATGGATGTCCATATGCAAGTAACTACACAAAAATATTTGCAGGAAAAGTTAGCAAAGAGAGGTGGTCTATCCTATTTGACCTAATCAAGAGGTGGTTGAGATTAGGATGCTCCTTGAGATCCTTGTGATTATGTCAACCATTGTGACCAGATTTGTTTACCTCTTTTTGAGCATGTGGTGTGGAAGACACATCAACTCCCTGAGGAAGTGCATCATTCCATCTGCCTCTTTCAAGATAAACTTCAGTTGGAGTTGCATTTTCATTATCATAATTTTTCTTTTTTCTTCCTTATAGTTTTCTTCAAAATAGGCATGGGTGACCTTGTTTCTTCTCATCCTTAAGCTTGTTGTGCACTCTGTCCTCCAGCTGGACACTCCACATCAGCTATTATCTTCCATATATTATTCAATCAAAACACATTAAATCACTTGTTAATATTAAAATCAATCAACATACATGCAGGAGCTCCTTTGAATGTCCTTTTGTTGTGTCCATATTATTGACATGTTGAACATGTTATGCCCCGAAGTTTTGAGAAAAATCGAAATCCTAATATCCACTTAGGACAATCAATCTCCCAAAATTCAGGGCATGAAACCCATAAAAAAAACATATAATTGGCATCTATGAGAAATAATCAGTTGCACAATTTACCATGATATAAGAAAATCTAATAATTGATCTTGGTAGTCCACCAAAAGGAAAGAAACTAACATTGAAATCTCGTGGTTCCAACTCCATCCAAAATGCAATTAACCAAGTACACAATTCTCCCAAAATAAATTTTCGCCGAATAGTTCTACTACAATAGAAAAACCGTCACCTACGCAAAACAAAATAATTTAGACTCTCGGGATAGCGTGCAACTCCTCAACCAGGCCCATCCCTTACGAAACAAACTTCTCTAACCTAGTCTGAAACTACTAGTCCCGAAATAAAGCTAGTCGGCTACATTCTCAAAGAAATATACCCAAGAAGCCAAAGCCCACTCGGATAAGCAATTAAACTAGTGTAAAAATTATTCATTCAAAAATCAAATCAATTTGCATGGGATGACATGAAATTATGTACAACCGAAAACAACCAATCAAAACATGTAGTTCCTCAACGAGGCAGATGTTTAATGCTTATTAAATTTTCATCATATTTTATAACTATTTACCTTGCCTATACTTAGTCTGTGGAGTTTGACAATGGGAAGTCTTCCCTGCTAAGTGTTAGTAGACTTGTCATCCTGCACAAAATGGTTAGAAATAAAATAAATGTACTATCAAAATTCATCAAACCATACATTGTTTATCTTAAGCCAATTATTCATTTTAATGAATTGATAACCTTAGACTATACCACATTTTCACAACCTCCGTGTCGAATATACATTTTTGTTGACCTAAGAAGAACTTATTTGTAATCCATGTCTAGGTGTGAACATACGGGCATGCATCATTGGATATTCCTACCAATCTTAGTACCATAAAAGTCACTTTTGGGCTATCAATACGCATAACACGCCATATTTTTACAAATAACTAATCAGGCTTCCTTTAGGCATTTCAAAAGCTATCATCTTTCTCAAGACCCAACCCGAAGGTGACTTAGTTTCTCTTTAAGTAATGGGTGTCATACTCGCAAGACTCAACCCGAAGGTTACTTATTTTCTATATAGAAGATGGATATCATAAAACAACAAAAGTTGTGGTAGTTTTAAGGGGTACAACTCAATATGTAATTAATTTTGATAAACTCAAAGTTATTTGTATTGCCTATTGTGTATTCCACAATGACACGTTGTCCATCATAAACAAATCCTCCCACTCTTTTTAAGAAACATAACAATTTTCATTGACAAATTCTCAACACGAAGTGGCGCTCAAACTCATAGTGAATGAATAATCATGCAATATCAGCTAATTAACTATATCAATTACTTATAAAAATAATTACTTATAAAATACGGGAGGTTTATGTGAAATGTGTCAACTTTGTAGACATCAATGTTCAATGAAATTTAGATTTTACAATAGTCACGAATAATTCAAAAGTTGTGCATCAACGAGTGGATCATTGATAGCCCATCACATGATTTCTAAGGTACTAGAACAGTTGGGTACTAGCAAGAACTTCACACAGTATCAATTTCAACCACAAATATGAAAATCAAATAAATGAAGTGCAATTCTAGATGTCGAGGGTTTGGGCGAGGTTTTGGGCGAGGGATGTGCGTCGCACGCGAGCAGTTGACGTGGTAAAAAAAAAAAAAAAAAAAAAAAAATTGCGAGGGAAATCCAAAATTTAGGGGAGAAGAAGAGGGAATCGAAAGCTTCTTTCTCCCCCATTTTCATTCCCTCTCCCTCTGTGGCGAAGCTTCTCCCTCCTCCTCTCTGTGGCGAAGACTCTCCCTCTCCCTCTCCCCATTTTCCATCTCGACACCGGGAAAGAAGAAGCCCTCCCTCTCCATCGTCATCGACTGAAACGAAGGAGAAGAGAAGAAGGTCAAACGAAAATCAGGGAAGAAGAAGGTCTCCTTCGTCCCTTTCCTCTCGCAAAAGGTAAACCCAGCTCTTGATTTTCCCTCCCATTTTAGGTTTTAGGTTTTAGGTTTTAGGTTTTTGGTTTTTGGTTTTTGATTTTCCCTTTACTTGGGTGTTTTAGGTTTTTGGTTTTGGGCAAGGATTTGCCAACACCCAAGGAGATCTACAAGGGACTTGATAGGTTTGTTATCTGCAAGGTTCAGTTCTTCTTTTTTTTTTTTTTTTTTTTTTTTTACTTCCCCATATACTATATATGCACTTGACATTTGGGAATTGGTAGTTTAGAATCGAAAAAAAAAATTGGCAGTTTAGAATCTTCCCCATATACTATAAATTTGTTGAGTTTTAGATAAATTATGGGAATTGGCAGTATAGAATCGAAAAAAAAAGGTACCAATGTAAGATAGGAATATTTCTTCTCATAAGTAGTCCATCAGTTGAATACTAGTTGAAGTTGTGGTCTCATATAGGCATGTTGAATGGTGTAATTGAAATTGCTTCATGATTTTTAGCAATTACATGCATTTGTTGGTATTGAAATTCTCTGCATGAATTAGGATAACCAAAAAACAGACTTGAGAGAATGAGAAGCTTGGTGCTAGCTTTAAGAAGGCCAAGTCTGTTTTGATTGGAAAGGTACCTCCAATTAACTGATATGATAGAACTTTTGCCTTATAGCATGCATTGTATGTTTTTTAAAAATTCACTGCTTGATGCATGCTACAGGTTGAATGTGATGAGCATAAGGGTGTCTGCAGCAAATATGGAGTTTCTGGTTACCCTACCATCCAGTGGTTTCCAAAGGGGTCCTTGGAACCAAAAAACTAAGTGTTGTATTGGAGGTCTATGTATTGACTCCATGTTCAATGAATTTTCGTTCCAAAAAATTTTAGCTTCATTTAGATTTGCTTTAAACGATTTTCCATGTGATCTGTAGGTATGAGGGTCAACGTACAACAGAAGCTCTGACTGAGTTTGTAAACACTGAAGGAGGTATTGACTTGATCCTGTTTATTTTAAGCTAACGTTTTCTTAACATGGTCAGGCGGGAAAACTTTTACCATTTACTGAACAGAACCATTAAATTACAGGTACCAATGTGAAGCTGGCAACTATTCCATCCAATGTAGTAGTGCTAACAGAAAGCAATTTTGATGAGATTGTTTTGGATGCTAAGAAAGATGTTCTTGTTGAGTTTTATGCACCATGGTAGGCATTAGTGCCCAACTTTCTTTACCATTAAATTGTGGTCTTCGATTTTTTCTTTATTTTTAAGTTCAGTGACCTTATTATACTCCATTGATATTTTTAAATGGTTTTGTGTTTTGCAGGTGTGGCCATTGCAAAAACCTTGCACCTGCAAGTTCGTCAACCCTCTTGTATATTATAGCAGCTAGCCTAAGATGCACTTATTTATTTTTATTTTTTTACGGTATTGAAGTTTCACTTTTTTTTTTTTTTTTTTTTTTTCTGTTTCTTAGATATATCAAAACGTTGCTGCTGCATTCAAATCTGAGGATGATGTCGTAATTGCAAATCTAGATGCTGACAAATATAAGGATCTCGGTGAAAAGTGAGTCCTAAGAGTATAACAAATTAATGCTACCACTATTAAATGCTTCCCCAATTGGATTATACTTTTTTATGGACGAGTGGTGTTTAATATGTTTTTACCTCTGCAGGTATGGCGTTAGTAAAGCTGAGATCTATGACAGGGTGATGATCCATACTTCAACAAGCTGATCCGTATATTGGCGACGAGATGCATGACTCAGGTAACTCCTTTTATTACATTTTTGAAGTTCCGTTTTGAGGAGAGGAGAGACACTGCATTTTCAATGATGGTTAATGGGATTGCTGGTGGGAATGGGTTCTATGCAACTAGTTATCAGTCTTTGTATGTTTTGGGTCAATGTGAAGGGGATTTGAGTACTGGGGATTGTGGTGAATGTGTCAAGGAGGCTGTTCAGAAGGCTCAGGTTCAGTGTGGACCTTCAATCTCTGGAAGGGTTTATTTGCACAAATGTTATATGACCTATGCTTATTATCCAAATGGGATTTCTAATAAAGACTCTTCTTCAGGTATGATTTGGGGTTTTTCATGTTTGTTAGTTGGTAGATTTTTGTCTAATTTTAATTGGTTTTTATTTTTGGGTTGTTCTGTAGACTTATTAGTTTTTTTTTTTTTGTTCAAGTTCTTGAATCTGTGTGTTGTTGTTGATGATAGGGACAGGGCAAAATATGGGGAAAACAATAGCAATTGTTGTAGGTGGGGTTGCAGCAGTGGGGTTTGCACTCATTTGTCTCATGTTTCTAAGATCTTTGCTGAAGAAACATGATGGTGAGTAGCAAGATAATGATTTTTGTCATAGTGATTTGGATCCTTTTTATTTTAATGTTTTGTGATTGAAATATGTGTTTTTTTTTTAACGCAGATTACTGAAAGAAAGGAAAAGAAGTGGGTGTTAAAGCAAGACATCCTTCCAATTTTGGAGTGATTTTACTCTAATAGTGGTGGATGGAATTGTTTGATGAAATTGAGGGAAGGAGGAATGAAAGACAGCAAAGATATTGGATTTTGACTAGATAGTGTAAAGTTGGGAGGTGGGAGTGAAAGGAAAGGAGAGAGATATTATTTGTCTTTTTGGGCTGGTGGAAGTATGGAAGGAAAGATTGAATCATACATAGATGGGTGATGGTATTTTGAATTCTCTCTAATTGACATGAAACTTCATTTGTTTTTTGAATATACTTCTCCATGCTCTGGTATTATTTGTTCTTGTTTTCTCTGCTCACAATACTCCCTTTTGAGTGATCTTCACACAAAAAAAAAAAAAATTTATACTCAATGAACATTCCCAAAAGTTTGATTGATCTCTTGACTTTCTGACACGCAGATTGAAATGTTTAGGTAGTGTAGATTATTGTATGCTTTGTATAGTGAGGTGACTTGGTATAAAAGAAGAGGAGCCTTATTTAAAATCTAAGTAAGTTAAAGATGTGATGTGTATGGTTTGGTGAAGCTACAAGCAAAATTTAAAAAAAATGGAATAAAGATAGCACAGCTAGGGGAGATTGGGATGGGTTGGCAACCATGCACAAATCTTTGTTTCTGTTTCTTCTTCTTATCAGAGACTGATCAGAGGTGTACTACGCGCTTTGTTGTTGCATTCACAATGTCACATGGTGGTTTGTCTTTTCAACGTAAGAAGAAGATATATTCTTCATGTTTTTTATTTGGCTTGTTGGTTAGCACATACTTTATAAACTTCAAATTATGGGTTAACTTAGGCGCTTAGCAGAGGATTCATATCCGGATGTGGGAACGCATGCACATATGGCATGTAGAAGAATAAGTGAACATTTAAAACACTAAACCCTGTCGTCTATCTTCAATCCACTCATACACAACATTTATTGATCCAAATAATATCAAATCCATGAGAAAGTCCCCTAATAAAACTTGGAACAACACCTAAAAAAAAGTCTGAGCAATCTAGACTAATGAACTAAAATAAGAGACATCATTTGGAAGGAGCTGGTGCTGCAGGTGCAGGGGCGGCACCACCACCAAGCAAGATGACCTGTTGCTTCTCAACGTCACTCATCTGCTGCTCTCTGTCCAACTCTATGATGAGTGGAACCACCAGTATCAGAAATGTGGTTCCAACCATCCAAGCTGCTTTTCCAGCGCTCTTCAGCAGCTTCTTGCTTGCATATGCTGCGTCTGACGCTGTTTGTTTCCCTCTACGAACCACGGGGGATTGGGATATGGTGTTTGAGGTCATAACTGCAAGAAGCTAAAGTGGCCAATCCATTTGAAACCATGCTTTTGAGATCTGTCAAATAACACAACATCAAAAGTCTAGAACCACAGATATAGTAAATCAATATCTTCAGAAACTAAATAAATGAAATAAAAATATGGCTCTTCTAAAATTTAAGAATATCGCCTGATTTAACAAATTCTGTATGTTATTTGACTAACCTCTGAAATGACTTCACTATTTTTTTCTTTTTCTTTTCCATCATTATTTTCAGTTTTTTTTCTAAAAAAAAAAATCTTTCCACATATTGTAAAAAGTGGACCAAATGCAAGTATGTTTGCAGATTCTAGAGCTCTTACTATCTTCTATTTTTCTCCTATGTACTCTAATTTTATGAGAAATTTGCATGGCCCTTGGGACCCGGACAAGAGAACAAGAAGTTACTGAACCACAATAAAACTCTCTTAGCTGACTAAAAATTTTGAAATCTAATGATGGATATGAAAGCTCATCAATACATGGCTTATTTTTCCTCCCCATATAATCTACATATAGCATATGAAATGAGAGGCAACAAGCTGCTACGCCCCTTTGGAAAGGTTGGGCACAACCATTCTTACAACATATCAATAATTATTTATTTATTTGATTATTTTCATTGGTAAAACAAGAGTTTCATTAAAGATCATCAAACCTGCAATGCTATTTAGAATGTTAATCGCACAAACGTGAAAGAGCGTATCTTTGAGAATACCCCATGTAAGACTCCAAAATCTGAATTTGATTTCATACATAACTAATCTGAATTTGATTTCATACATAACTGTTGCAGTTCTTTTTGTACTTGCCTTCAAGGACCCTGCTTTTCCTCTTTTCCGACAGGACACAAATAGTTGACACGAGAATACAATCCCACACTCAGTTTCCTCATTCATTGGTCTATGAGTAAACTCTTACAATTGTTACAGGGTCCCTTGGCTCTCATCCATCACGCACACTCAAATCTGTGTCGCACTTGGACAAGAAAAGGAGATGTGGCTGATAAACTCTTGTTGTCATTCTTCACAAAGATTGCAGGCCTGCAGCGGTTAGCAATTAGCAAACCCTTCTATTCAAGTTATCCACAAGTAAAGATTGATCATTGGCCCCTGTCCAAATAAAAATTTCACCCTTTCAGGGACCTGGTTCATCCAACGAACAGGGTCTAAACATCGAGTGGCTTCTGCCTTGAACACCCAATGAATACACACAAAGAATATGATTCCAAATAGATTTAGCAAAACCACATTCTAACAAAAGGTGTTCTCAGGACTCCATCTCCCCGTCACATATGACACATTCACCACATCTCATTTTGTATAAGCCAAGAGTAGTAAGTTGATTCCACATAAGCTCCTCAATGTATTTTTCCATACAAGATTCAATTAGAAAATTAGTCCAAAAACTTCAAGGAGACTGACAATAAACCACTCATTCTCAGTAGTGTTGGGACCATCAAGCAAGAGCTTCTATGATCCTACCCATCTCTTTTCCTAATCATTTAGAGCCCTTCATATGAAGATTTCACCTTCCGACGTCTAAATTATCTTCAAAAAGAAATCTTGGATAATGCCATGCTATTCAGTGATACACAAAATATTCTTTGGCACCTTTCCTCGAGAGCTACTAGTTACTGTAGCAAAGTTTTATTTTATCTCCTTCCCAATAGTGTGTTACCTACTTACCCATTAGAAACTAGTCAAAGCATTAGAGATACTCATTAAGACACTCATGCTATATGTCCAAGGTAACATTTACTTCAGTCTTCGTTGTTGAATACACGAGTGTTCATTTCCTTCCACAAAGCCAACATATAGCATAATGTAAGACTTTTTCCCTATTGCAGAGAGGTGATCGATTAGTGTGCCAAATACCTAGAAGTGCCATCACGGAGCTGGGGATAACCCATTCCCACCAGCAATCAAAACAGACTTGGCCTTCTTAAAGCTAGCACCAAGCTTCTCATTCTCTCAAGTCTGTTTTTTGGTTATCCTAATTCATGCAGAGAATTTCAATACCAACAAATGCATGTAATTGCTAAAAATCATGAAGCAATTTCAATTACACCATTCAACATGCCTATATGAGACCACAACTTCAACTAGTATTCAACTGATGGACTACTTATGAGAAGAAATATTCCTAGCTTACATTGGTACCTTTTTTTTTCGATTCTATACTGCCAATTCCCATAATTTATCTAAAACTCAACAAATTTATAGTATATGGGGAAGATTCTAAACTGCCAATTTTTTTTTTTCGATTCTAAACTACCAATTCCCAAATGTCAAGTGCATATATAGTATATGGGGAAGTAAAAAAAAAAAAAAAAAAAAAAAGAAGAACTGAACCTTGCAGATAACAAACCTATCAAGTCCCTTGCAGATCTCCTTGGGTGTTGGCAAATCCTTGCCCAAAACCAAAAACCTAAAACACCCAAGTAAAGGGAAAATCAAAAACCAAAAACCTAAAACCTAAAACCTAAAATGGGAGGGAAAATCAAGAGCTGGGTTTACCTTTTGCGAGAGGAAAGGGACGAAGGAGACCTTCTTCTTCCCTGATTTTCGTTTGACCTTCTTCTCTTCTCCTTCGTTTCAGTCGATGACGATGGAGAGGGAGGGCTTCTTCTTTCCCGGTGTCGAGATGGAAAATGGGGAGAGGGAGAGGGAGAGTCTTCGCCACAGAGAGGAGGAGGGAGAAGCTTCGCCACAGAGGGAGAGGGAATGAAAATGGGGGAGAAAGAAGCTTTCGATTCCCTCTTCTTCTCCCCCAAATTTTGGATTTCCCTCGCAATTTTTTTTTTTTTTTTTTTTACCACGTCAGCTGCTCGCGTGCGACGCACATCCCTCGCCCAAACCCTCGACATCTAGAATTGCTCTAACAAAAAAATGCTAGTCAGACACAGTCAATACCAAAGTACACCATACAAATCACATTATTATGGTAAATACTTCACTCTTGTGAGTAGTAAAGACAACTTCAATCCCATCCCCAACAAACAAACAATGATGTATCACCCTTATCAAGCCTAACCTCTAAATAAACCAACGACAAACTTGCATGGAAATAGTTAAGCAAATTAATGCATGCACCTCGTACACTATTGACACATGTGTTATCCTTACACCTAGATATAGACTTCCTGAAACATGCAATGTAAAATCAAAAGGAACCAACAGACAAACCAATCTATGGCCTTAAATAAAGCCACACTTATGTTCTTTTAAAAACCACCAAACAATGTCTTTGGTTTCAACCTAGAAACTTATAAAATATTATATCTAACTCTTTATCTCCAACAAAATAGACCTCATAGTACAAACCCTTACACATCTGATACCCAATGACCCAATCAGTCATCCTCACGTAATGAAATAAAAAGAAAACACATATTTGCATGGGAAGTAAACAAAACCCAAAAAAAATGAAATGAAGAACTCACATGGGAAGTAAACAAAATCTCAATCTTCTTCTTTTTCTTCTTTTTAAGATAAGGATTTAACCTAATTATATCGACACCTTGGTTATTTTATTTTCCTTAATAAACTAATCCCAAAATAATTAATAAACTAAGACAAAAACAATATAAGGGCAATATTTAGCTATGCTCTAGAAATGAGGTCATTACAGAACATTTATTAGGGTTCATATTTAGTGCCTTTTAGCTACCCTTTTATTTACTTTTGACCTCCCAGGAGGTCTTTGAATTACAAGATTGACTACTGCATGCATAGCTTGAAAATAAAGTTATTTGTCAATGTTGCACCTCATACAATACATAATAGGGTATATGAATTAACAAGTATAGCACTTTTACCTCAAAAAGTGGAAGACAGAAAATATCATGAGCATTTAGTTCTAGGCTAAATGCTTACAAGGAAATAGGATAGATGAATTAACAAGTATACAACTTTTACGTCAAAGAGTGGAACACAAATAAATCATTTTAGTTCTAGGCTTAACTACCCAGCCCAACCCAAATGTATATTCAACTAAACCAACTATTACAACTTTGGGCTTGATTATTCATTCCATCCTGTTTAGACAAACAAACTATCTAGACCAGTTAAATCAGTAACCCATATTATTTAATAAGCCCAGTCTAGTCAAGATTGTATATTCTTTATTTTCTTAACTCATAATTCCAGTCCAGTTCCGTCGGCCAGATACTGCGGGGGAAATTTACATTTTTTTGAGGCATTTGCTGGTGCATCCACATGTTTTTGGTGTTGTTCCCCAACCACTTGATTTAATTCAGTTCTTAATCGATGTTCCGAGGAGAGATAGTTAATGAAAAAATTATTTTTGATTTTCTTGGACGCTTTTTCGAAAAATTGTTCGCATTGGGTATAAAAGAAGAAATGTTTTCTTGGAACAGGTGGTGTGGCACATTGAATTTTCTACCTTTCACGACGTAAAGCATACGCTTAGAAATAAAATTCTCCTTATCAATGTTGTTATCCTAATAGATTTAAAAAAAGAAGTTATGACAACCTTAATGCATTTAACATCTAAAGGAAAAAATAACAACAATACAAAACAAGATTAATAACAAATAATGAGAATGCCTTAAAAATATTTGGCAATATGGTTACATTTTTTAAAACAACTTAAACAAAACCAACAATTTATATGTTAGTTTAGCAATATGAATCATGTCATCATACATACATGAATGTCCGAAAGTTTTTGTTTCCGTTTACAACAACACTTGATTTTTCCACTCCCTTTCATAAAATATGATAAATAAAAAGTAGTATCCGAAATAGGAAAGGAAAAAACATATGAAGACATGTTAGTGTCACAAATACTTTAAAGCACACAAGCTATTCATTTCCTATTTTAAAAACATTAGATTTCAAAGTAGTGAAACCACATATTTCAATACCTTTGAATTGAGCCAACGGATCAACATGGCATCTAGTTGTGTGTCCTCATTTCAACAAGAATTAAACATATAAGCATCCTAAAATAATGAGACAATAATAAAAAAAATTTCATACAAAGAACTGTTGGTGATAATACCTTCAAGTATTGAACCTTTGTCCACCAATTGTAGCTCAGTTGGTTGGACATCCACTCGCCTTGTGAGAGGTCGCGGGTTTGAGACTCACCAGTTAGGATTTTGTGAGTTTTCCCCCGATTATTAGGAGCACATTTGCTCCGCCATTGATAAGCCTTCGGGTATTGAATGCAGCTGCTTAGATGGACTAGACCGAAGCGAAGCGAAAGCGAGTCTTCATGCAAGATGGAGGCAATGGACCGGAGCGAAAGCAAGTTTCTATGCGAGATGGAGGCGACGAGGATATTAAGTGGCAACAATATTGTAGCCTTCGGGCCTGGTTTAGTTAACCCTATAGGGTCAGTCATGTAGCCTTCGGGCATGGATTAATAAATAAATAACAAGGTTCAATGACCCAATTTTTTTAAAAAAAAAAAAGTATTGAACCTTCATTTTTCTTTTTGAGTTGTCGTTGTTTTTTGAATATTTTTTTTATCCGCGCACGTTGGGCCAACTCGGTCTTTGAATTAGTAGTATTACCAATGACGCTTTCTTTCCCATTGTTTGGCTTTAAAATATGAGCAAAGTATAAGTAAAAATCAACATATTAATGCTAGAAGTTATATAAGAAATTGATCCTACATACAACACTAGAGAATCCCTAGTAATAATAATAAGAATAACTTGTTCATCGTGTTTAAGCCTTAGACCATTGTCTATAAGAAACTGATCCAACTTACAGAAAATTTGTTATGATGAGAATCACACTTTTAACAAAAAAAGTTGAATCTACTTTTCATCTCTAATGGTAACTATATAAAGGTTGGACTATAAAATGGTTCTTATGGTTCTTGCCCAGTTTGAGTCTACTTGCTCATCTCGAGTGGTAACCTTAACGCCTTGGTCTTTGAGAAATTGGACCTATACTTTTGTAATAAAATCATTTGAACTCCATCACAGTTTGAACAAAAAAATAATCGTAAACTTAAATATATATATATAAGTATTATTTATCTCATTATAGAATATAGATATGTAACAAACCATTGAAATAAATGACTCTAAACAAAGCACCAAATAAACGTGAAACACATCTATCTCAATATTTGTATTTTAACCATTGTCGAGACATGAAAACCCAATGTATCTCAGCCAAATTTATTACCAATTGAACCATCTATATCCACCAAAAGCCAAGAGATTATGACCATTAATTAGTGATGTTGACCGTGAAATTGCCAATGTAAACATTCAAATAGATGAAATTACATGGTGCAAACTTCAGGGGAAAATTGTGAAATTGCCAAAACCATGAGATTGTGACCATCAATTAGGCATGTCAAAGGTGAAATTTCACAAAGAAAAAAAAGACACAGACATTCAAATAGATGAACAAACAAAATTTTCAAGAGAAACTGCATACATAGTGCAAATTTTGAAAATAAAATGAGACACTAACTTAGAAGATGAAACCCCTTGCGTGAGAAACACTAAAAGATACTTGAATGAGGGAGACTGAAAGAGCTTGAAGTGTGGCAAGAAGATGTCAATTTAGGGTGGATCAAAATGCCAGAACATGGCGTGGGAGAATGAGAGCCTTGAGTCTGAGAAAGAGAGCTTTGTTGATCTTTTGATCTCATGACCATTGCTTCCTATCAAACAAACACTCAAATGCCTTATTAAGATATTCAAAGGCAACTACCACAATAATCAAACATACCCATGACAGATATCCGTAATCCTTTGTAATAAACCCTCTCCACTATAAATTTTCCACTACATATGTTATTTTTTTCTCAATCTCTTGATCTCATAACATTGCATCCTCTCAAACAAACACTCAAAAGCCTTATTAAGATATTCAAAAAGAAATTACCACAAAATTCAAACATACCATGACAAATATCCCTAAACCTTTGTAATAAACCCTCTCCACTATAAAAAATTTGCATTATAGAAAAAAAAAAATTCCCAACATCTTCCTCTCAATGCACCCTCTACTAAGTTATGAAAGAAGATAGAGATAAGAAAAGAAAAAGCAATCTCATTAAGATGTGTAACAAACCATGGAAATAGATTACTTGAAACAAAACTCCCAAAGGCACGGGAAAACCCAATGTATCTCAGCCAAAGTCCGGTGAGTCAATGGCATTACATATGTCAATCTCAATGTTCTAAAAAATGCTAGGCGGTAGGCGGGCGACGAGTAGGTGCCTAGCGCCTAGAGGCCTAGGCGGTTTTAGGTTTTGTATTATAACTTTTATAATTTACAAAAGTTAAACATAAAAATAAGACACTGAAAAAACCTAACTAATACAAGCCACAACATTTATATGATAGCGATGCAATTGTCTGATTATTGGTTTCTTAAGAGTATAGTAATGCACTAAGGTCTGTTTGGATGAGCTAAATATTTTCGTGGGATACTATTCCTCATTTTCCTTTATTTTCATATATGAATAAAACATTTCCGAAAAAGATAAATTTAATCCTCACTGTGTATCAAACAAATTCCACTATCAATTTTGAGAAAAAAGAATGGAATTAAAACTAAAAAACAGGGAGGGTTAATGAGCTGACTTTGAAAGAGAAGGGGCATTATTAAAACCAACTTCGAGTTTCCACATGCAATATAGTGGCTAGTGATGTATGTTGTAAGCCAAATGGGAGGTTGGGTTGGTCTGAAAGGTGAACCAAAACTGAAAAACCTACCACTTCTTCTCTCAATTTTTGGCTTATACGCCTTCCTGAATGGCGTATAGTCTAGGTTTTGTATTTTTATTAGAGGATGTGATGCGGCTGGAGTTGCTAGAGAAAGATAGGACAAGGAAACGTAGTGGCTAGATAGAGATCAGACAATGTCTGGACAAAGCTCGGAAATGAAAAGGTGACGTCTTGTAGCCTCTCTCTTCTTCTTGCCCTCCTCCTCCTTCTTATTCTTCTTCTTCTTCTCATTTTCTTTTCTTCTGCTTTTTAATTGAAAAATCTAGATTGATGGGAAGGAGATGGATCTAAGGGGGTTAGTTATTGCTCCCACTTGGTTGTTATTTGCAACCAGGAAAAATACCCGCCTAGGCGCCTACCCGATTTTTTACCCCGCTCAGTCATTAATTTGGGTGTCTCTCTAACACCTGGCGCCTTGTCCGTCTTTTAGAACACTGGTCAATCTATATACACCAAAACCCAAGAGATTATGACCATCAAATACATGAAACTGCATCATGCAAACTTAAGGGAAAAAAAATCCAATCCTTCTCACTCAAAAGTGAAACTTCACAAAAAAAAAAAAAAAAAAAGGCACAGACAAAATTTACAACTACCACAATATATTCAAACATACCCAATTTAAACATCCTTGAACCTTTGTAATAAAGAGTCTCAAACTTTCCAAAATTCAACATACCCATCACATCATTCAACCAAATTCCACATACCCATCACAACATTCAACCAAATATCTTTAGGAGAGAAACCCAAAAGTGAAAAATCGAAGAGATTTGAGATTTCAAATTCAAATTTCAACTCCACACCAAGTTCAACCGAAGAAAGCTCAACAAAATCAAAACCTTCTTCTTTGTTTTCTGTAAACAATTTCTATTTCCAGCGAAAATATCTTGAACCCCTCCGTCCCCATGACTCTCAAACTCTCCAAAATTCAACTCAAACTCTCCCACTTCATTTTCTCATTCAACCAAATTCAAATTCAACATACCCATCATAACATTCAACCAAATTTCTTTAGGAGAGAAACCCAAAAGTGAAAAATCAAAGAGATTTGAGATTTCAAATTCAAATTTCAACTCCACTCCAAGTTCAAACGGAGAAAGCTCAACAAAATCAAACCCTTCTTCTTCGTTTTCTGTAAACACATTTTTGTTTCCAACAAATATATTTTGAACCCCTTCGTCCCCATGATTCTCACTCTCTAAAATTCAAGTCAAAACTCTCCCACTTCTTTCTCTCATCACAACATTCAACCAAGCTCAACATACCCATCAGAAGATTCAACCAAATTCCACATACCCATCAAAACATTCAACCAAATTTCTATAAGAGAGGAACCCAATAGTGAAAAATAGGGGTGGGCACGGGACAAGATGGGACGAGATGAACCCATCTCGTTCATTCGAGATCGGGACGGGACTAGACAGGATAGACCTCATCCCAAACTCGTCCCATCTCAAACGGGACAGGATGAACACATACTAAATAGTCCTCCAATAAAAAATGACAAAGAGAGTTTTATCTCACATTACTCATACATCAATAATGTCAAATTTATATACATATAACTTACATCATAAATAATAATAGATATTGAATGAATAAATATTAAACTTTTTTTGGAAGGCAAATAAATATTAAATTTCATTTAGAATTAATGATTCAATTCATTTAGATTTCATATAGAATTTCATCTTACATTGATTTAATTTCAACACATCATAAACTTTAATTTAGAAGAGTATTTTGATTAAAATTAATAATAATAATTATTAAATAAATAAATTCGAGACGGGATGGGATAGGTGGGATTGAAAATCTTCATCCTACTCTAGATCGGGATGAGTTTGATCAATCCCAAAAGGACCCAAAAAAATCGGGACTGGACAGGATGGGATTGGGACGGATTCGGGATCGTGGGATGGGATGCCGACCCCTAGTGAACAATTGAAGAGATTTTAGACTTCAAATTTCAAAATATAAACTAATCTGCGTGAGAAAGACGAAGAGACGCTAGGCGAACACCTAACCCATGTTTTGAAAGAGGAAGGAGATTCGAAAATGCTTGAGTTTTCTGCTGAGATAAATCCGTGAGAGAGAGTTGGTTCTTCCGTGAGAGAGAGTCCGTGAGAGTTGGTTTTTCGAGTGAGAGAGTCTGTGAGAGTTGGTTTTGAAAGATATTTGCTTCTTGTGTGAGTGTGTGTTCTATGGGCCTTTGGATGAGTTAGACTAAAATCAATCCTGACCGTCTTTTATCTCTCATCCCAAACACCATTTCGAATTGTAATATACAAGAGTATTCCCCGAGCCGTTGGCACAATGAAAATTTAACATGATAAATAGAGTTTATTTTATTTTTCTAGCATCAACACCCTATTATAACTTGTCAAAACTTGATTAAGCCAATATATTATTGATCACCCTTAAGTTTTTCATAATTCATAGTTACATGCCTAATCACCACCATCGACAAATAAATAAATTTCAAACTGTTGGGTATGGAAATCGAACCGATGCACTCTTATTGAGGATTTATTGAAGGTAAGACATAAAGACTAACTTTAAGTATCAACCATTAGATTAAACGATTCTCAACCATGAACTGTGTTTATCTACAAACTTATCGCTTAGTGTTTTAAGTTCTATGTGATCCGTTAGATTCTTATATTTGGGTAAATCTCAGTAGCATTTTATCTCCAACCCCAAACACCATTCTGATTTGTAATATAGACTAGTGCATGGAAGGTGGGTCTGGCAATAGGTCAAACCCGATTAAAATTTTAAACAATTAGGAAAAAACAAATTTTAAAACCGCCAAAATTATTCCTCCCTAAACATTGGTTTTCTAAAATATGAAGTTCATGGTCTTAATATTGAACGTGACGTGCATTAGATAATAATTTTTTTTAAATGCATATGACTTTCATGCATATTAAAACTTTAATATAATTGGCCTTAGACGTCATCCCCTCATCTTCACCACTTAGCTCTTAGACTTCCCCTACTTGATGCCATAATAAAATGGGCCTTCAACCATTTCCAAATCTCACACTTTACATCAAATTACAAACTCAAAATTTATGTGCCCAACTCTAGCAATGGTGAACCAAACCCATCCTCCATGCCTATTCTCCACAAACAGTTCAGTATTTTGTGTTTAGGGCGAAGTTGCAAGACTTATACTATCAAAACGAGATAAAGTGGTTTTCATCATACATTTCAAATCATAGAAATTTATGCTATAATTATTTTAGGCATTAATAAAGATGGGTTTGGGGAAGAATCGTCCGTGTCATTGATTTCCATCGAATTTTGTGTTGAATTTTAATAGGGATGGATTATCGGTGATATCTCAAGATTTACTTGTAATTTTTTACATTATAAATGATAATATTGTCTCTTCAATTTGTTTCCTAACCATGGTTAACAAATTAGGTTTTATTGGTCATAAAATACAAAAATTAGGCTTAATTGGCCCATACCGATACTTAATTGGTCTATTTTGTTGAAAAGTCGAACTTTATAGTCATTTTTCATAAAATAAAAGAAAATAAGTATGGATGTTAAAATTAATTTTTAACTAAATAGGCTTAGACTGCAATTCTAACTTTAACCTATCAACCCAGAGAATCAGCTAAAGTGGCCCAATCCATTTTCAATGAAAATGATGGAACCACCAATAGTGGAAAGTATATGAATCAAACCCCATTATAGTTTAACCTACTAATGTCATTTTCCTTGCAACAACACAAATCAAAGCAAGAGGAAAACCTGGCTAGTTTTGGCAGTTTTCTTTGAGAATGGATCCTTTTTGGGACTAAATGATTCAAATCTGGTTCTTTACTTAAACAATTGAGATCCCTTTTGGATTAAAATGACTAAAATCTGATTTTTTTTTTTCACTAAACAATTCAGATTCTTTGTGGACTAAAATTTTGATATCATATGTTATTGCTACGTCTTAATCTCTTACGCTATGATGATTAATTTGGCTAACTAACTGCGGCTTTTCTTGTGTTTTTGGACCCCAACTGGATGTTTGTCAATACAAACATACTTTTTTTTTCTGTTCTTTTCTTTTGTTTTCCCTATTGATTTGATTTATTCTTCTAAGATACAGAACTCAAATGGTTAACCAACTTATTCCAATTTTAATTTGATCCTAAACCTGATAACACCTACTGTCATTGTATCCCTGTATTTCAATGGTTTCACTTTCACATGTTTAGCATAATTCGAATTGATTTCATAACACATTTTGAGTTTTAGGTCAACCCAAAGCCAATCCAAATTGTTGAGGAGTCAACCCCCATTGTGATGTGGTACGTGTAGGTTGAAGAAGACGATATAAATATCGTTGGGGATGCGAAGAGACGAAGGAGATGCGATAAGAAGAAAATTGTAATAATAACAAGGGGTTTGAGGGATAAAATTGTTTATTTGATTGTTTGATAAAAGATGTTCCTTACATGTTGATATCCCTCTCTATTTATACTACTCAAAGCTAAATAACCGACTTTGACAAGGAGTCGGAAAAGAAAGAAAAATTAGAAATCCTACGTACGGTCAAAGACCAAAAAGAAAATCATACGTTTGATAAAATAGGAGTTCCTATTTTGTCAAACTTCCTAAAACTGTTGAGTTGATAAAAATAGGAGTTCCTATTTTGTTGAACTTCCTAAAACTGTTGATGTGATAAAATAGGAGTTCCTATTTTGTTGAACTTCCTATTTTGTCATACTTCCTAAAACTGGATTTTCTAAAACTGTTGATGTCCTGCATCAGGCTCCCCTTCTTTAGAAAAACTCGTCCTCGAGTTGTCATCACCTACCATGGCCTCAGTATCGTCATGAAACGTAAAAATTTCTTGAACATTGAAAATGTTGGAGATATGCCATTCAGCAGGAAGATCAATGACATATGCATTGTCATTTATTTTCTTCAAAATCTGGAAAGGGCCATATTTCTTCATCTTTGTCTTGTTGTAAGTGCCCACGAGAAATCGTTCTTTGCGAAGATGAATCATGACTAACTCTCCTTCTTTGAATTCTTTAAAACGCCTATGTTTATTGGCATCTTCTTTGTACCTGGCATTAGACTCTGCAAGCTTTGATTTTACCTCATGATGGATTTGAGAAGCTTTATCCACCATATTGTCTGCCTTGGCATGAGAATCCCGAAGCTTTGGAAGTACTATGAGATCAAGAACATGATGGGGCACCTTAGAATAGACAATTTCAAAAGGCGTCTTACCAGTAGAGCGATTCACTGAAGTATTGAAAGCAAATTCCATATGTGGAAGAAGAATATCCCATTGTTTTTCTTTGTCGCCGATCTTTGCTCTAATCAAATTTCCTAAAAAACGATTCACAACCTCTGTTTGTCCATCGGTTTGAGGATGACAAGTAGTGCTAAACGGTAATGTAGTCCCCAAACGCATCCAAAGCGATTTCCAAAAGTAACTCAAAAATTTTGTATCTCTGTCAGAAGTTATTGACTTGGGAACACCATGTAAACGAACCACTTCTTTGAAAAACAAGTATGCGATATTGGAAGCATCTGTGGTCTTTTTACAAGCCACAAAATGTGCCATCTTGGAATAACGATCAACCACAACCATAATTGAATCATTACCTCTTTGAGTACGAGGTAAGCCTAACACAAAATCCATGCTAACATCAACCCAAGGTGCATCTGGAACTGGTAGTGGAGTATAGAGACCGGTATTCTGAATAGTTCCTTTACATCGTTGGCAAACCATACACCTTTGGACAAACCTTTGAACATCACGCTTCAAAGAAGGCCAAAAATATCTTTCTTCCACAAGAGCAATTGTTTTATCACGGCCAAAGTGTCTTCCAAGGCCTCCCCCATGTAATTCACGAATAAGATGTAGACTGAAAGAACCGTGGGGAATGCAAAGACGATTACCTTTGAAAAGAAAACCATCTTGAATTAAGAAATCATCTGTACCATGCGAAAGAGAACGACATTTTTCCCACATAGTCTTGAAATCGTCATCTAAGGCCATACTCTCATTTTCACCATAAAGATCCTTCAGATAATCAAAGGCCAAACTCTCATTCCGAATAGTCACAAGTAGATAACCACGTCTACTCAAAGCATCAGCAACTTGATTCAACTTTCCACTCTTATGCCGAACCGAAAAAGTATACTTGTTGATGGTCGATAACCAACAATCATGCATTCTGTTTACCTTGTCTGAAGTAGTCAAGAATTTCAAAGCGTGATTGTCAGTGTTAACGATGAATTCTCTATGAACAAGATAAGTATGCCACTGTTTTAGAGCTTGCACAAGAGCAATTAATTCTAATTCATAAGTAGACCACTTCTTCCAAGCATCAGAATTTTTCTCACTATAATAAGCAACCGGATGACCCCCTTGAGATAAAACCGCACCAATACCGATAATCGAAGCGTCACAATCGATTTCAAATGGTTTATCAAAATCCGGCATAGCAAGAACTGGAGTACGACACAATTTTTCTTTAAGAGCATTGAAACTCTTATCCGCCTCTTCTGTCCATTCAAACTTTTCTCGTTTCAAACAATCGGTAAGGCTCTTGATGTACTCAATTGTTAAATTATCAGCACTGCTGATGCTATCATCAACCATGTACATGCGCTTGTATCCAGATTGCTCCTTGAACTTTGTCAAAACTGCTTCACTGGTGGACTGGATGATAACCTCCTGAGTTGTCAGGGTGCTAAATCTGGATTTGTTTAAAGAATCGAGGACTGCATCGACTATGCCTAAACCCTTCCTCTCTGCGAGGTATACTGCATTCTCAACACTGAGCAAGACACCATCAAGTGGTTTGTTCTTTGCAAACATCAGAAAGTCATCCAGTGATATAAATTTTCCTGGATTTTTGTATGCTGGATTCCTGTACAACGTGTCCAGCGAAAAAGGATTTGATATGGCCGGCCTCAAGCTTTGGATATCGTTCAATGTAAGATGGAAGGTAAAAATTCCAGGATTAGTCTGAATCTCTGGGACAGCAATGGATAGATTGTTGAAGGGTGACTTGATGACATCAGTAGCATCTAGGAGATTTGTCGAACTTAAGCATATAGGGATAGCAACACTGGTCATTTGAACAGAGCAGTCAATATAATCGGCACCTTCTTCAACAGCCTGACTATAAGCAAGATCTGTTGAACCAGGGTAGACACCACTAGCTCCATTGTGCGATATGATTTTGGGTGCTTTTCTGGAAATATTTTTGCCTATGTGAGAAAAGCAGTCTATGGCTTCTGACGTAGTTATAGGAAGGTCTGTTAACACCCCATCAACAGAAAAGTTACCATTGTCGATGAAAGACAGTATTTCTTTAATGGGGTCACAACTATAATTGTAACTGAGAGGTGGTCCATTCATTGGTACGTCATTCATGAACTTCAATGCAAAAACTTCCAGGCCTGCCTTATGCGCGTCTGAGACAAGAGACGTAGGAGGTAGTAGGTACTGTCCAGCATTAACAGGCCAAATGTAATACTTTGGAACCAATATTCTGGAAGCAAATGTCCTTATAAATGTAAGATTGTTCGCAAGGGTACCATATGTCTTATTGGTTGAAGCCTCAGTTTTCTCTTTCTCCAGAAAGCAGAAAATCAATTTTGTCTTGCTTGCCTTAAAACGCGCAACAAGTTTTACTTTAGAATGATCCGAAACTTCCATAAATTGGAAGAAAGCTTCGACCTCATAAAACCAATCCAATAACGCTTCGATTTTGAAATTCCCGGTGAAATTCGGAATATCCGCTTTTAACTTGTATTCCGGTAAAGCACCGTAGGGACTCTGTCCCGATCTGAGACGTCTTTCATCCGTCCATCGCTTTTCCTGTTCATCTTCGATCGAATCATTATCGTCACTATCGATCATAAAAACCGAAGTCATCTTTTTTGGCAAGCCGATAAAACTTTCATGTTGATACTTGGTACTGAACTCCTTCATGATTTCTTTCGGAATATCATTATTGTGCTCGAAAGAATTCTTGTCATGTCTCCGGATGGAAGTTGCAGAATCGATTTTACTGTCATTAGTTGACGGAGCTTTTCTTTCACGTTGATGAACAGACACCTTGTCTTCCATATTGAGAAGCTTCAGAAGCGATGCTAGCTGATTTTGAATACCATTGATGTCGGCTTGTAACGGTGCAATTTTGTTATCCATTGACACCGTCAAATCTTCTGAAAGCTTTGCAAGTTTTGCATCAATGGTCTCCATAGTGATTTCTCCCATTGTTGGTTTAAGGTTTAAGGTTGAGATGGGTGGATGGTTTTTTTTTTTTTTTTTTTGGAATGGTGTGTTGCGGAAGCGGGGAAAAATCGATTTCGAGGTAAGAACCTCAAAATTCACTGGCTCTGATACCAATTGATGTGGTACGTGTAGGTTGAAGAAGACGATATAAATATCGTTGGGGATGCGAAGAGACGAAGGAGATGCGATAAGAAGAAAATTGTAATAATAACAAGGGGTTTGAGGGATAAAATTGTTTATTTGATTGTTTGATAAAAGATGTTCCTTACATGTTGATATCCCTCTCTATTTATACTACTCAAAGCTAAATAACCGACTTTGACAAGGAGTCGGAAAAGAAAGAAAAATTAGAAATCCTACGTACGGTCAAAGACCAAAAAGAAAATCATACGTTTGATAAAATATGAGTTCCTATTTTGTCAAACTTCCTAAAACTGTTGAGTTGATAAAAATAGGAGTTCCTATTTTGTTGAACTTCCTAAAACTGTTGATGTGATAAAATAGGAGTTCCTATTTTGTTGAACTTCCTATTTTGTCATACTTCCTAAAACTGGATTTTCTAAAACTGTTGATGTCCTGCATCACATTGTGTCCAAAAACTTGAGCTTAATCGATTGCTCAAACTTTCTTGTTGAGTACAAAGTTGAGCCGCCTAGATTGTCCATTGTCCAAAATGCAAGAATTTTTCGCAAAACTTTATCAGCTTTTCATAGTAAATGTGTTATACATTAATTAAAGCATGTTAAAATGTTCAGGTTGCAAAATCTCCAACCAATTTCAGATTCTCCCAACCAATGAGCCAAATTTTTCGGGTTACGACATCTATGTTCTCAACAATTCTAGTCAGCTTTGTTTGCTGGTCTCTTTTGGATTTTTTCTTAGTTTTTTTTAACAATTTCACCATTTTTATAAGTGGTGTTTGTGATTGTATTTTAAACAGAAGGGCAAAAAATGTAAAAAGAAATCAAAAAAATACTCAAACAAGGCCAACAAACAAAACTGACTAGACTTACTCGGAGTTGGAATGTTCAAAAGGGAACTCTTTTGAGCTTCTCTACTTCCATAGCAAAGCACTTTTTGAAATCAAGTTATGTATGTTAAGTTAAGTTAATGGGGAATTCTAATTGGCGAGGAAACGGGTGAGGGAGGGGGGTGCAACCCTCTATCCCCTTCGAGATGTGGGCCTTCACGCATCTTGAGGGAGATGGAGGGTTGCACCCCTCTCCCTTGCCCGTTTCCCCGCCAATTAGACAAGCCCTAAGTTAAGTGAGGGGTGCCTTTGTTTCACACAATGTACACACACTGCATGCTATAATTGACTATTCAATCATTCATCCTTAAATCCATTGAAATCAAGTTATGCATGTTAAGTGAGGGGTGCCTTTGTTTCACACAATGTACACACACTGCATGCTATAATTGACTATTCAATCATTCATCCTTAAATCCAAACACAAGCATATGAAAATTTTCAGAACACACTCTTTCTTTTCACTCATTGAATTTTCATGTGATATGCAACAGGTGAAGCTTTCAAAGAATATAAATGCTTGGATTTGACGAATGGTTCTATCACTAAGCCCTTTTTATTCAACATTTTCGTATGAAATGAGAATTTCCACTAATTTTGAGACGTCGGGCTTGACTTTCAGATACCTTATTCTACAGAATAAACAATCACTAGCACTTGACTTATCACTAGCACCTGACTTACTAGATATTTAGTAAATGAATTCAGAAATTCTAAAAACCAGCGAGGGGGAGGGTGTGACCGCTCACCCATTTCGAGATGTGTGTCTACATTTTTAGATGCGCAACAGCGCAAATCTTGAGGGAGATGAGTGATAAAACCCCTCCCCCTCACTGGTTTCCTCGCCCCTTTCCTCGACAATAAGAAAGGTTCAAATGAATTTGATTCTACGTTCATATTTGATCCACGAAATATATGTTGTAACTTGTAAATACAAATTAATTTTGCAAAATATTGTGTAAATGTATTCTTCACACAATATGATTTGCTTAGTACTACATTCTTTCGAGTCCAATGGAATAAATATCTCATAAAATCTATAAGATGTCGTATAGGATTCTATTGCATTTTTTTCAAAGCACGTCTAAGGGATGACATTTATTTAGATCAGGAAGAAAATTTTATTTGTCTCGAAAATGCTTTCAAACATTTTAGGAGAATAAAAAAAAAATTCTTTAGTTCACAAAGGTAAGAATCCAAGAAAGCGAGCAAAGAACAATAGAAATTAAACCCTAAGACTTTTGATATAGAAGATTGAAAGAGCCGCACCACCATCTCCACCACTTGACATGCTAGTGGCCTAATTAGGTTAGCGACAGGGAAAGTCCTTAAGAATCAAGTTTTTGTAATTGGGTTTTGCAACCAAGGGTGACGCAATATGATTAAGGAATGATGGTGAAATTCTCGAGATACGTATAAATCTTTTTATATCATGCCACAACACTTTGGTTGCACAACCTGATTCCCTAGCAAGGTTTTAGTGACGGTGGTGGTTGCTTCGTCTTCCAATCTGACACCATAAGGTTTTTGTCGATATAGTTTAGGTGAGATTAGGTTCCAAATGTTCTAAAAAATCATGGACTAAACACCTATTTTACGCTTTGACAAAGGTTCCTATTCCGTACCTCATTTATCTAAATCCGGGATTATGCATGCATTCATCCGATACCGAATCCGGTTTCAAACGAGTCAACTCAGTATTTGGAGCGAGATTATAAATGAATGAAGTAGACGTGATGATGTTACCCCTCTCTTCCTCTACAGCCTCCTCTCCTCTTAACACAATAAAATACTCTGCTCCTCTGCTCTGTTTCTCATAATTACAAACAATCGAGTCGCAGCAAACCCTCTCTCTCTCTCTCATAGCTTCTCTTCTTCACCCCCAATTTCTTCTTCCCCTACGTCATCTTCAACTAATTCCACACAAATTCGACCAAATCCGATCCAATTTCACCATTTTTAATCCAATCTTTCGATTTGGCGGAACCCCACTTCGGATTTCACTCCCTTCAGTCCGGATTCCACATAAAAATCCAATCTTTACACTCTTTTCATCGTTCGAACAGACCCCATTAGCTCAGTTTTCAGATCTCCTCCCCCCTGTTTTGCTTGCTCTGTTTTTTTCTCCTCCTCAAAATGGCACCACCCCAGTGTGCGAATCCCGAGGAGGAGACCCGCGAATCTGAGCCGTTGATCCCAGGATTGCCAGACGAGATCGCCGAACACTGCCTTCTTCATCTCCCTTACCCTTACCAGTCTCTGGTTCGCTCTGTTTCGTTTTCATGGAACAGAGCACTCACGAATCCGAGTTTTCTCATCAAGAGAAAGTCTGTCTACACTTCTCTACCGTACATCTTTGTTTTCGCGTTTCAGAGATCGACGGCTGAGATTCAATGGCAAGCTTTGGACCCCAGATCTCGACGTTGGTTTGTGCTGCCACCCATGCCTTGTGCCAAGCATGTTTGTCCACCTGGCTTCGCTTGTGCGGCGAGTCAAGAGAAGTTATATGTACTCGGGGGTATGAGATCGGACGCCGAGTCGCAGTTGGACACTTCGATGACCTATAGTACATCGACAAATCGATGGGAGCTTTCGAGTCCGATGTTGGCCCCACGTGCATTTTTTGCGGCGGGCGCGATGAACGGTAGGATCTTTGCGGCTGGTGGGACTGATATAGATCTCGAAAGTTGTGCGTCATCCACGGTGGAGTGTTATAATCCCGAGACGAACACATGGAGGATGGTTGCGAAAATGAGGTCCGGGTTGGCGAGATATGATTCGGTGGTGATGGGGAGTAAGATGTATGTGACCGAAGGGTGGACATGGCCTTTTACATTCACACCACGTGGATGGGTGTATGATAGCGCAAATGACACTTGGGATGAGATGAGCGTCGGGATGAGAGAAGGGTGGACTGGAGTGAGCGTGGTAGTGGGGGAGAGATTGTTGGTTATCTCGGAGCATGGGGATTGTCGAACGAAGGCATACGTAGAGGAAAATGACACGTGGCAACATGTGAGTGGTTCCGATTTTCCTTGTGATGCGTTGCAAAGACCTTTTTCGGTCACTGCAGCGGAGGGTAGGGTTTATGTTGTGGGGTGTGGGTTAGATGTCGCGGTGGGGTGTGTTTATCCAGATGAGGCAAAGAAGGGTGGTGGATTGAGAGTGGAGTGGGAGGTGGTGAAAGGACCAAAGGTGTTTGAGGACTTTGTTCCTTCTAATTCTCAAGTGGTTTATGGTTGAAATGGCAGTTATTACGGTTGGATTGATAGTTACTTGGAGGAAATTTTTCATTAAGTTGAGGTGGTTTAGTGACTTTGAGGGATGCTCTTCTTGTTTTGGTGATGAAATGTAAAATTCTTATAGTGAATTACCATTAAAAGGTTAAAAAAAAATGTACACGGGTAAATTGGAATTTTCTTATTATAAATGGTTCAAACCGCACTCAAAGGAAGGGCATTTTCATTGGGATAACTGGATAACATGGGATCTTTAGTTGTAAAGATCCTCTATATTGTGATATACTTGTTCTTTCTATCCATGTAGTATAAGAAACAAAATGATGCATTAAAGAAAACGAATGTATCCATTTTGGTAAGGGTTTTATTCTATGATTACGATTCTATCATGATGGTCTTTTTCGTTTTTTATGGTTTCTCTTGAAAACATCTAATAGTTGGCAGTTGATGTATACCATAATTAATTAATCTTCGCAATTTAGGTAAGGTGTTAGGTTGTATATATCTAGAGTCCCAACGTTTTTCTCAAGTTTATAGGTTACACCAATTGTCTTCAACCCAAACAATAAGTTTTCAGATTGGTTTTGATTCGACGGATAACAATGATAATAAATAATGAATTGTCTTAACCAATTAAAACAGGCAACTAAGTATAGTTGAGCCAATGCAATTAATTTTGTTTTCTAAAAGAATATTTATTATAAAAATTATATGATATATTTTTATTCATGGTATGTTTCTACCTCTTAATCTTCATATTCTTCTTCATTTTTGCAGCAAGATACCCAACTGCTCTTGCTTTAGATGTTCCAGAACTTCTTTATGTTTTATATATGTCAAGTTCGTTGCAATTTCTCCATAAAGTTCATTGCAATTTTATATCTTGTGCTAAATTCTTCAATTGAATTTTTCTAAATTGTTTTTCTTCCGAAAGTTCTTGGTTTACCACAAATTGTAAAGACATTAGACATTGATTATAAACTCTAAGAAAGACGTAAACTAATTCAAAAATAAAGAAGATAACAATATAATTAACATAAATAACAATTTAGGTTAAATCTAAGTGTTATAATTAGAACTTTAGATTACTTGGCAATTATTTCGTACTTCTACTAATGGAGAAAATGAGAGAAATTGAAAGAGAAAGAGAAAATCTGGAAATAAAATATTTTTTAGGAAACAAAATCAATCACTATAACTAGTAGTCATTTTTAATTAGTTAAACCAACTCATTATTAATTAATTATCATTGTTATCCGTCGGATCAAAACCAATCTAAGAGCCTATTGTTTGGGTTGGATTTTGAGTCAAAATGTTTTAGTTCCAAGATCCCGACCCTTGTTTGATTTAGATGACTGGGGTTTAACATAAGAAAGTTTCCTACAATCAAACAAAAATATTTTAAAGCCAATTTTTTTTTTTAAACATGTGTAAATAATTATTGCTATTCAATAAAAATGACTTGTAGTAAGGCAAATAACATGAAAGAAAATTTTTAGAGAGCCTTGTTCGGAAGCTTTAATTTGTATTTGGGAGGGTGGTTCACACGTGATCGGACCAATTCTACTCCTCTCCAACTTCTCCAAACTCATGGAGAGAAGGGTAGAGTGGTCCGATCATGTGCAGACCACTCTCCCAAGTACAAATCAGTGCTCTCAGATCAGGCTTCATAGAAGCTCTGAAAATGCAATAACTTGTTTTTTAAGCAAAGTTGGTGTGATAAATAAAGTGCCTAAGATACTATCATAAGTTGTTTATTCGTCCCTTTGAGTCTCTTCGGTTTATTATGCAATCAAATGAACATCAAAGAAAAGAAATAAATTGATGACAATACTAAATTTGTACATCATTTTTTAATAAGAAGCGCTACGTCGTTGTATAAATTTAAGTTACGATCGAAAGTTACAAAATCAATCTCCAATCCTCTAGAGAATCTCAACTCCAAAACTAAAGGATATATCAAGGAAGTTCAATGTTGAGTAGAATCAAAGTTTAATTAAAGTGGTTAGGTGATAATGTCCATCATCATTTGTCCCTAATAATGGATTTAGAGACAATTCTTCAATGGTAGTTGTTTGTTTGCAATGTTAGATGGTGACAAGCTACTTCATCCTCATCACCATTTGTAGGCAAAGATTCCATTATCAAACCTTCCAAAGCACAGGTTGTGGACACAATCAATAAAAGAAGATAACAAGCAAGGATAGGGTACCAACTTGCTTGCTTGATTTGATTTCTTTCAATGTTCTTGGTGGGGTTTAGGGAACATAGCACGTCTCCCTTCCTCATTATGCATTGGTCCACCCTGTTGTGTACCTTTTATTCTCGTCTATTTGTTATGTATTTATTTTCATTTACATGTACCACATATTAAGTTGGCAACGACTACTCTACGCCATCCATCATATATGTTGGCTCACACCGTCACGTATTTCTTCTTTTTCTACTAACCCACACCATTCAAACAATATTTTTGAATAAACATTAATATAAAAACAGGACAACTTTCGACCAATTTAAACTCTCAATTGAGACTAATTTTTAAGCTCATCAAAACACAAAAATTGTAGTTCTCTGAGTTATTTAATAAATACAATTTGAATAACTTGAAAATGTTTTGAAATGAGAAAGTTATGGTCATGTTACTAAAGTCGCGTAAATCTGTCTCGTAATGAAAACGGGGTAGTGTCCTTCGGCCAACTTATGTGTTCGATTGAGACCGATTATTAAGCTCATCAAAACACAAAAATTGTAATATTGTGTATCTAATAAATACAATTTAAATCACTTGAAAATGTTTTGAGATGAACAAGTTATGTTCATTTTACTAAAGTCGCGCAAATCTAATGTTTTGAAATTGTAGTACCATAACTTGCTCATTTCAAAACATTTTCAAGTGATTCAAATTGTGTTTATTAGATAACTCATAGTATTATAAGTTGGTCGAAAGTCAAAGACACTACCCCGTTTTCATTACGAGACAGATTTGCACGACTTTAGTAAAATGACCATAACTTTCTCATTTCAAAACATTTTCAAGTGATTCAAATTGTATTTATTAGATAACTCCGAGTACTACAATGTTTGTGTTTTGATGAGCTTGAGAATCAGTCTCAATTGAATGTTTAAATTTTTTGAAAGTTGCCCTGTTTTTATGTTACTGATTTTTTCAACAGGTGGTGAAGCAATCGAATGAGGGAAAGAGTGGACCTACAAGATAAGGGGGAGAGCTATCGAACCAATCTAATGGGGGGGGGGAGAGTGGAGCAAAGAGGAAGATTCGATTAGGGCAGAGAGGGAAGAATTCAATTTTGAATGAGGGAGAGAGTGAACACCTGTTTATATTGGTGATGTGAAAAATAAAGCAAGTGATGTGAAAGAGTGTAATGTGTGAGACAGCATATATGACAGTGTAGAATAGTCGTTGTCTACTTAAGTTGTAGACTCTCAAAATTAGACATGGCTTAGTGGCTTTCCCAATTCTCATGAGACAACCAAAAAAGTAAATGGAATAGAAGGAACTCATCATGAATACTAGAATAGGTTGGAATAGCATAGAAAAAAGTATGCATGGTTTATAAAAGAAAATGTAAATGAGATAAGCACTTAATTAGTGGGAAAGCATGCATTGCAAAACGTGATGGGTGAGTTTGTTCTTTTTGTCCAAAATTTCCTTTAATCTATTCATCACCAGTTGGATTTCTTCTTCTGATGTAGTAGGGCACCACCTTGAATGAAGGTAAATTAGTCTTTAATTGCTTTATTAAAGAAGCTTTAAAGAAGTAAAAGTTTTCATCTTAATCTAGTCTTATCTTAATCTAATTCTAATCTTAGTCCTATAATAGTATAATGCGCGTTGGCGTCGCCTGGCTTTTCTAAAAAGTCATAAACATCGGCAAGGTTGGAAAAGAGATTGCACCGTCTATAAAAGCAACAACACATGTGGCACACACTTGACATGAGCAAACACGACTCACATACTATCCATGCATTAAAACTGGTTCTGGTTCTGTTGTGGTGGCCATTAAAGTGATCAACAAAGGAAGTCATCACCATCAGTCGCCGCTCATTCAACTTACGTAACCATTTGAGTATTCATCATCAGTAATCGCACTCTCTCAGTCATTTTCACACCCAAGTACATTGCCAGCAAATATCCCCCTTTGTGCACATTAAACATAAAAATGACTGATTTGTTGACCTGTTTCTCTACATTCATGCTATGGTAGCTATAATCACTCTGATAAATATCAAGACTAGACAAACATCTAACAATATCGTTTTACAGAGGGGTGAATATCTTGATGTAAACGTAAAGGTTAAACAAACACATTACAATAAAGAAGCTCAATCTGAAAAGGCGAAATACGAGTGTTGCAAACAAAGTATTATTGTGTTACATGTTACATATAGAGGCCTTCAGGTACCCCTTCTTTCTTCTTGAACATCACCTTTTCCTTTGCTTTCTTGAAGTCCGGATGTGTTACCTGAACCATAAGATTTACAAATGACTTGTAAAGAAGATAAAGTAATTTGTTTTACTTCATGGAAAAACAAGGACAAAAATGTATCACCCACCTTCATTCGGCGCTCTCTCAAGGCTAGCAAGCCAGCCTCTGTGCAGATGGCCTTGACATCAGCTCCAGAGAATTCGTCCTTGGTCATTACAAACTCTTCTAAGTTGACATCATTAGCCAATGTCATTCGCGATGTATGTATCTGCATTTATACAGGATGGATAACAAACTCGTCAATACATCGACAGCTAATGACAAAATATTGAAACAGGCTAAATCGAGTAGAATAGTGGTAAAGTTTGGTCTAAGGGTGTGTTTGGTTGCATGGAATCCTATGCCATGTGAATCTATGAGGGGACCCTTACATTTTAAGCTAAATTGATGTATCACTCCACATCTACCATTTGATTTTGTGATCAATAGTGGAAATGAAAGTCCCATGAACATGTGAATCACATGCCTTGGGGGACCAAGAAGTGGGATTCTCATGTTCATGGGACTTTCATTCCCATCATTGATCACAAAATCAAATTGTGGTCAAATGGTGGATGTGGAGTGATATATTAATTTAGCCTAAAATGTAGGTGTCCCCTCATGGATTCTCATGGCATAAAATTCCATGCAACCAAACACACCCTAAGTAACTTATATCTGCCATCTGCAGCAAGTGGCACTGCCAGGATTTTCATCTAGAGGGGGCAAAGTATATCATATTTTAGTTGAGCTGATAAAAATTTAAATTATATATGCACACAAATTTGAGTTTGGATTGGGCGAAGATATGTGGGAAGACCGCATTGCTTGGAAAACCAAAATCCGTGTAGGCGTGTAGCCGACCCCAAAAGTATCGGGAAATGGGAATGAGCTTTGATGATGATGATGTGCACACAAATTTGAGTTTTGAAAAACAAGAAATTTAAGACTTATTGACAAAAATGATGAGACATCTTTTAAATGCACCCCACAAGAATTGGTCTCCAATGACAAATTGCATGTAACTTCTATACATTTGTACTTTAATATACATACCTAATTTGTATTTATATATAATAACAAAAAAATAGAGGAAACAAAAAAACAAAAGATGTTACAAAAAATAGAGAGATCAATGTTTAGGAAAAATTATTGAAATTATATGGTACGAATTAATTTTATATGTAAAACAAACATAGATAAACCTAGAAGAAATGATGAACTATAATATAAAACTAATTTATGTATAAGGGATTTTTTTCCGACATTTGAGGGAGCCATTTAGGGCTTAACAATTATTCCATGTAGTTGAGGGAGCTATTTGGGATTTGATAATAGCGTGTTTAGTTTTTAGGGGGCTAAAATACAGTATTTCAAGTTTGAGAGGAGGGGGCAAGCAAATAGTTAAGTAATATTTTCAGGGACCCACCACTCTTCATGCTGTTGGAATAAACTTGGAAGATTGGGGGGGGGGGGGGGGGGGGGCAGTCCCCCCTTCCTCTGTATGTGGCTCCGCCACTGTCTGCGGCGCTAGGGTGTGTTCACATACATTCGTTCTCAGGATAATTCTGGACTGTGGTATGGAATGAATAATTACTAGGACAACTAAAAGGCACATCCAATGACATTTTCAGAAGGCATTTTGTGAAGGATTGGAAGAATAGATACCTGGAAAATGCGTCTCCTTGTTTTGATATCAGGAAGAGGGAATTCAATCTTCCTATCTATTCTTCCTGGTCGAAGCAAAGCAGGATCAAGACTGTCAATTCTGTTGGTTGCAAGAATCACTTTGACATCTCCTCTCGAGTCAAAACCATCCAACTGGTTCAGCAGCTCTAACATAGTCCTCTGGATCTCGCGTTCACCGCCAGAATGGGCGTCGTACCTATGAAAAAACTAGATAAATTAGAAAACCTTGATAACCATTACTAACATAGAATCAGCATTAGCAATGCCAACATTGAATCGACTAAAACAAAAGGTAGGCAGCCACCCCTTTTTATTTTGCCAAAAAAGAGATGAAAAGTTTAGTGTTCCTGGACCTACCTTTTTGTGCCAATTGCATCAATTTCATCAATGAAAACAATTGAAGGCGACAAGTCATCAGCAACTCTGAAGAGTTCTCTCACTAACTTTGGACCATCACCCAAGTATTTCTGAATCAGCTCGCTGCCAACAACACGCAAGAAAGTCGCTGATGTTGAGTTTGCTACAGCCTGAAAAGAACAGAACAAACTTCTACGCTGAGTACATTATAGAAAATTTTCCTAGTATAGCATTGTACTTAGACTCATGAAGCAAATGATATCCAGTATAGCACTAACTTAGTACTAGTCCGACATGGTATTGGGTAAGTGCCTCTGTGGGTAAAACCGTAAGAGGTACAAGTACTAGTCCGACATGGTATTGGGTAAGTGCCTCTGTGGGTAAAACCGTAAGAGGTACAAGTACTAGTCCGACATGGTATTGGGTTAGTGCCTCTGTGGGTAAGAGGTATAATTTCTTTTTTCTTTTTTCCATATTTTCTTTCTTTTTCTTGTCAGGCGTTCATTGTAAAAGCTATTCAGATTTCAACGGAATTGAACCTAAAGAAATTAATAACTAATAAACTAAATTACAGTGCACGTGAATGTCCAGACTACCACTCATTTCTGCTGTTTTTATTTTTTCTTTTGTTGGGTCATCTTCTTCTCAACTTACCCTTTTTTTTCCTTGGCATTCCTTCCAATAACTCAAAATTTTCAATACACAAACATCAAATTATTCTTTTCAGGTCAGTTTAACTAGTAGTAGTCTGATACTTCAGGGTACTATCATCGGCATCATAACTTATTGGCTTTTTGCCAGTATACTATAATATAATCATTGCCAGTAGGTAGCCCACTGAACTATACACAATATCATCAAAGAAAGAAGACTATGAAAATGAACTACGTAAATTGACATCATTGAATATCCAAATGCAGCAAATATTAGAACAAGCCAAAAAAAAAAATGCACCTTAGCAAGTAGTGTCTTGCCCGTTCCAGGCTCTCCATATAGTATGACACCTTTTGGAGGCTTGATACCAATATCTTCATACAACTCAGGGTGAGTCAGAGGAAGCTCCACTGCCTCTTTGATTTCCTGTATCTGAGCATCTAACCCACCAATGTCAGCATAGGACTCCAATGGAGCCTTCTCAACTTTCATTACAGAGACCATAGGATCAACTTCGTCTTGAAGAAGCCCAACAACTGAGAGAACCTGAAAAACAGCACAGCAAATCAAGAACTTTCCAAATGTTTGTCGCCGGGATTATGTCAAAGCATTATTATTACCTCATTCTGGAGAAATACATCACAGAGAATAAAGATAAATAGCAGCAGAACTAACTACTCCATCTACAATATATACATGAGTAAACTGAAACATGGCCTAGAAATAACAAATAAGATAAACTGCACAAAACAGCAGACATGCTGTAAAACTAGAAAGGGACCTTCTCTTTCAGAAGCGTGTACATGTTCTTGGCAACTAGGTTAACCCCATCTACACCATCTACTGCTACCTTTGATGATCCTAATATAGCAGTTTCGTCCAAGCCCACCCACAAGGCAAGCGTTGATAATCCTTATGAGATGCTCCTCCTCCCAAAACTTGCCTTAGAAAGGTAAAGCAACAATCCTTCAACTAGTTTTCCAAAAATCTACCCTGTTGTACAATTTCACTGAACTACAATTTTTTGACTTTTCAATGGCAATCTTGGTCTGGTCCAGGATCACAAAAATACCCAGCCATACTTATTATGCCTGAATGTTTAGAAACTTGGTTCAAAAATGCAAATATATGTTTAGAAACTGGGTTCAGAAATGCAAATATGTCCATGTTAGAAAATGTAGGGTTTCACTCAACATAATCAAGCCCAAGTCCAAAATTAATTCACCTCTACAAGAAGGAAAATCATAATATATTAAAGAAAATATTTGGGAGAATTGTATATATTTCTTGATTGAATACAAGCTAACTTTTACCTAACCTTGTGAAAACAGAAAACTTAAATATTCTAATATGGTCCTATTCTGAGTTCCATTCTTTAACATATTCTAACTTTCCTTCTTGTACGGGCTCTATTAGAATATCTTGTATAGCAAGTTTTAAGATTTTTGTTTCCACAAGGTGAGGTAAAAGTTAGCTTGTATATAAACTTGTATTCAATCAAGCAATATATATAATTCATCCAAATATTTTCTTTACATGATATCAGAGCACTAAGTCTCTTGAAGGCTCATGGAAGAAAATCGGCGATTAATCGCAATTCGATGATTGACCGAACTGAATTGGGTGAAATCGGTTGGGGTTTAGCGGACACCAATTAATCGACAAGTCACCAATTATTCAACCCAGCCGACTCACCGATTTATCGCTATGTAAAAAACTAAAATTTTCATTTCATTCACAGGTCGCAACTCCCCCCAACTCAGATCCTACAGAGAAGAAGAAAAGCAATAAGAGAGAAGATGAAGATATCTGGACGGCAACTAGATCTTTGGCTTTAGACGGCGATGACGATCTTTGTCTCTCTCGATCTCTCTTCCTTCAAACCAAATCAGAAAGTACCACTTCAACCCTAATTTCCCTCTTCCCTCTCCTTCCAGTCCCCATCCCACTCGGCCTCCCCTCTTTTCCTCCCTTCTGTGTAGAATTCATATGGACTAGAGAGCTTGTTGATTGAGGTTGTTTGTAGTGATATGGATTTTAGTGAAACAGTTGATCGTTGTCAGAACAAATTGAATTCAGCTTGTTGTTGATGTTGAATTCTCATCTTTCTGTGTATTTGAAATTTTTGGACTTCTAAACCTCTCAAATTCTTTGGATGTTTATGATTATGCGTGACAAATCCACACAATTTTCACGCACTTCAGTCATGACTTCCTTTATTATTTGGTTTAGTATATACTGGCATAATCCTCTGGATGTGGAGTATTTTTGTTTGTAAAAAGTGGTCATTCTAGAAATATCTTTGGTGTAAAGTAATATGGTTTACTTTCATGGGTTAGTCGAATAGGTAGGTTGATTTTTCCTGTTAAGTCTGGCATCTATTGTGCTTCTGAATATTTGTCTTGGTAGCTTAACTGTTAAAATAATCTACAATTTTCTTTTAGTTTCTTTTTAAGTAGTTTGGCAAATAATTAGTAAAGCTATATAATTACAAATTTACATCATTTTGATTAATTATTTATTTTTTTAATCTATGAATATGATTAAATTTTAAAAATATATACTTTGAAAAATTGACCGATTAAATCCGATTAACCTCGCTTAATCGTAATTCAGTCCTGGACTACGCTGCGACCGTTTTTCGATTTAACTGCATAGGAAGAAATCTTCTTGGAGGCATAGGAAGAAATTTTCTTCTCCAACAAGCTTCTTCCTCCCTAGGCTTCTTCTTCTCTGTAGTAGGAAGCATATAATCCAATATGTAGTCTTCCGCACCGCAATAATCTTCTTCTTTCCCTTTTCTTCTTCTACACCATCTTCTTTCCTTGCCAAGCATCTCTCACCCTTTTCATCCTCCAAGATCAGCCCTCCAACTCCACAGAATTACCACCAAAGTCATCTCCTCTCCAAAGTTGCTCCAAATTATCAACTAGAAGTACCACAAACAATAAAGAGACCATCGTTTCTCCATCACTTTCCTCTCGCCTGCAGCCCATCGTATCATTTTCCTCTTGCCTGCAGCCCATCGTATCATCTTCTCCACCAACTGCTTCGCTGTCATCCAGACCATCGAACCTGCCATCATGCGCACACCCAGTCACCACAACCACACAAACCCTGTTTCTTCCGCTCTTCTTCCCCAACTAACAAGACACAGAGAACCAAACACCATCACCTCACGAATCAATCATGTTCCTCCTTCATCTTCTTCCTTTCACCCGCGCAGACTAACACCCGCCAAACCTTCCCTTTTTCGTGTCTATTCTCCTTGCTCTCACTTCCATCACAGACAAAGACCACATCACATCTCCCTCTCTTCCTCACATATTCTTCACAACAACTCCATCCACTCGCCCTGCTCTTTTCGCCATATCTCTCTCTTGCAACCACCTGCCACTTTGTTTACGCCAGCAGATTCATCATCTCGCCGCACCCTTCTCCCTGTCTAATCTTTGTCTCACACAACCGAGACTCCCATCGATCGCCCCACAGCAACAGGGAAGAAGTTTTTAGAAGGGAATGATTTTTCACGCAATTCACACCACCACTGTCACCTTTGGCTTTCTATGCTTCCTCTCGTTCTTGAAGCCATAGATCCTCCACGTCGGCTGCATCTCAACGCCAACGATTATCCTCTCCTCTTTGTCATCGCCTGACCACAGCAAATCATTATCAATTCTCAACAAAATAAATAAATAAATCTCTGATCACCATAACCATGATTTAGGTTGAACCTCGCCGGAACCTTCTTCTCCAGTCACCTCTTTCAATTGGACTGTTCTCGCCTTCACTCTTCACAATCCAACAGCTGGTTTTTCTCCATTGCCCAGCGCTTCTCTCACTGCAAAACAGAAGCAGAATAAGAGAAAAATTTCAACACCACCACGGAGAAAACTCTCTCTGCCGTCGGAATCTTCATCTCCGATTATCTCCCCCGTTCCATACGAGCACAAATGCTAAGCACATACCAGCACAAATGTTGAGCAATTTTTTCAGCCTTTGTGCTAAGTGGGAGTATTGAGACTAGAAATCTAGTCTACCCGTTTCATACCGAAATTATCAGAATTCGCCAGTGATGATTTTCTTCTCAAGCAAATGTCAACGGTGTCAAACAGAACCATAAAAACCGAAAAGGAGAATTGAAACTCCTCTGAATTAATCTCTCTCCATCGTAATTTTCTTACAATGGGCTTTCTTCAATCAGCTAAGCCTTGACTCCACTAAAGGCAGCTTCACTCGATAGTTATGATGACTCGAGTCGAACCATTAGTTGTTCTATATCCTGCTCCACCAAAGTGAAATTGTTTCGCCTATTCAGATTTCGCAAACTCACCAATGTATCAACTGCGACAGCAAAGGGCGTCCCTCTTCTTGATTTACATCTGCCTAGCATCAACGGATATCTCTCCATACATTTGTCGATGATCTGACAACTCCTCTTCCATGACTGCATCAAACGATGGTCATGTGTTCATCCAGCAGTGCACACAGCTGCTTCATCTTCATTTTCACTCATAAGTTCAAGATTGATGTCCTCAAACACGAGCATGATAAGCCACAACATATCCACCTAGTATTCAAACCCCAAACTCTCTATCCGCAATCTCCATTTCAAGTTCACTCTTATCTCCACATAATCCTCAAATTTTGCATTCACTCCTCTTCTCCAAATTGGACTTCAAACTACACATTTCATCTGCTTCTACACTCTACATGTACAACTTGCAACTCCAAATTGGACTTCAAACTGCACATTTCATCTGCTTACATTTCATCTGCTTCTACACTCTACATGTACAACTTGCAAAGGCGTGTTAGAATATATAGGATTTGCACTCAACATAGCGAAGTCGAATTCCAAGATTAATTCACCTCTACAAGGAAAGTCAGAATATGTTAAGGAAGGAAAATCAGAATAGAGCTCTATTAGAATATCTTGTATAGCAAGTTTTAAGTTTCTTGTTTTCACAAAGTTAGGTAAAAGTTAGTTTGTATTCAATCAAGGAATATATACAATTCTCCCAAATATTTTCTTTACATACAAGCTAACTTTTACCTAACCTTATGAAAGCAGGAAACTTAAAACTTGTCATACAAGATATTCTAATAGTCTTATTCTGACTTTCCTTCTTCAACATACTCGGACTTTCTTATTCTGACTTTCCTTCTCTAAAATATTCTGATTTTCCTTCTTTAACATATTCTGACTTTCCACCTTGTAAAGGTGAATCAATCTTGGACTTGGGCTTGGCTATGTTGAGTGCAAACCCTACATATTCTAACACGCCCCTGCAAGTTGTACATGTAGACGCAGATGAAATGTGCAGCTTGAAATTTTAAAGTCCAATTTGGGGAAGAGTGAATGCAAAATTTGAGGATGGGGTGGAGAGGAGTGAACTTGAAATGGAAATGGTGGATAAAGAGTTTGGGATTTGGCTACTAGGTAGATACATGTTGTGGCTTATCATGCCCCCGTTTGAGGACATCAATCTTGAACAAGTGAGTGAGAATGAAAATGAAGCAGTTGTTTGCACTACTGGATGAACACATGACCATCGTTTGATGCAGTCATGGACGAGGAGTTATCTCTGTTGATGCTAGGCAGATGTAAATTTGTTGATACTGTTAGGCAGATGTAAATCTGCTGATACTGACGATACATTGGTGAGTTCGCAAATCTAGGCGAAACAATCTCACCTTTTGGTGGAGCTGGATATGGAACGATTAATGGTTTGACTCGAGTCATCATAACTATCGAGTGAAGTTGCCTTTGGTGAAGTCGAGGCTTAGCTGATTGAAGAGAGTCCATTGTAATAAAATTACGATAGAGAGAGGTCGCAAGAGAGATCAATTCAGAGGAGTTTCAATTCTCCTTTTCTGCTTCTATGGTTGTTTTATTTTGACACCGTCGACATTTGCCTGAGAAGAAAATTATAACCGACGAATTCCGATAATTTTGGTATGAAACAAGTAGACTTCTAGTCTCAATAATCCATGCAATCATGACAATAAGCTTGCTTAATTTTCTTTTCTCATTCAATACTCTTTCAATTCTCCTGATTTTTTTGCTTTCCTTCTTTCTTCTTTCATTCCACCATTTAAAACATCTACACCTGCTCAATCTATCTGTAACTTGGGGAAAGAACTTCCTCCGACATTACATGCTCCTTTTTTAGTATGCAAACTGAGCACTTTGATTGTATTCTCATCCTTCGTGATTTACAGATCAACACGCTCAACAAATTCCTGATTTGTTGTCAAGAGTCGAGACGTGGGAACATGTATTGATATGTTGCAGGCTTGCAGCTTATGTTTTTGTACATTCTCATTACTTACTTTAGAGCTGAACGCCACAATAAAAAAAAAGAAATAACTCTCTTTTTTAATCCTTTTAGAGCGTAAAAATAAGCAATGAAAGAGGTTTACCAATACCATCCAATCAATAGCAAGGAAGAGAGGGGCCTTCATGCCACTCTTCTTTGTGACATGCAACAACGCCACCCCCTTTTCAGTGTTTGCATGTTCTCCTTGAGGAAAAGTTGTTAGCTCACTCCAAAAAGATAACAGCCCACATTTTTTTCCTTCCTTCTGTGACCTTTTGTTTTATAGACTTGAATAAGCATCAAACATGCAAAATAATAAGAACATATTTAATGTCCCCCAAGCTAAAACTCAAAAATTTATCATGAAGCAAGAGAATGTTGATTTTATGCACAAGTACTGAAGCAAATATCCTTTACCCACCCTTATCTAACACCATCTCATGATACGCCATTATGCATTCCAAATGTCAAGAAGGCCAATTTTGGTTTCCACTTCCCCCCACAACCAAAAGCGTCGAAATTATGCCCTATCACCAAGCATGACCAACCAAAACTTCTCGTTCTCTTTGGTGTATTGCTCAACATCTCAGTACTGTCCAACCAACCTTTTCCATCTCTTGACAATTACTTCACAAAGATAAATCATCATAATCGTTCCCAAACATCGGGGAACTAGAATCATTCCAATCAAATTCTATCTATCACTCCTCACACTTCGCATAGAAGCCTAAACATCATGCAACCCCTACGGAAACATTCATGTCTTTCAACTAAAACCTGTGTAAGCGTGTTGACACTTTCATCATGCAACCGCTACGGGAACATTCATGCCCTTCAACAAAAATCCTTGTAAGCATATTGGCACTTTTATCACTATGGACACAAACAATAGATCCAAACCAACAAAACTTCAATCCATTGTTTGCATAAAAAGAAGCAACAAAAAGTATATACCAAAGAATTGCCCAGCCATTCTTGTGACAAGCAACAACGCCATGCCCTCGTTGGTGTTCACAAGTTATCCACATTGAGTTGAAGAATAATGGTCTACAACTTATTCTCCCGTCTACTTCATCTTTGTCAATGTTTAGATAACACAAACAACGACTTAATCTCCCCTTTCTTCATTTTTGTCAATTTTTAGATCACACAAACACCAAAGATAGGTGACCCCTTTGTTTCATGAATAACAAGAAGACTAAGAGCATCTACTAGAAGCAAATTGTAACCTTAGAGCAATGTCATGGGGTCTCAAGACCATGGATCTTGACCCCACAATAAATTAAATAGGGTCTTGAGACCCTCCCCCCGAAAAAAGTTATCCGCATTGAGTTGAAGAATAATGGGTCCACAACTTATTCTCCCCTTAGATCACACAAAAACTAAATATAGGTGACCCGTTTGTTGTTGTTCATGAATAACAAGAAGACTAAGAGCATCCACTATAAGCAAATGTTAACCTCACACAAGGAGGCACTGACTCTTCAAAAAACTTGTCGTACTCGCGTCCGTATCTGACGACACTCGCCCGACACACGTGTCAGACACATGGTTAACGTATCGGCAGGTGTCTGACACATGGTCAATGTAGTCAACGTGTCAGACACGCCTCCAACATACCCAAAACTCAAATTGAACACGATCAAGACTCAACAACCAACTTTATTTTATTTTTTTCTTTTAAGTGGACGCATATAACAACTTAATTTGAAGGTTGTTAATCCATCTAAAGTGAAAAACTTCCAATTGTAATCCAAGATAAAAAAAAAGGGCGATACAGCATAGAGGTAATCTATGTTTCTTCTTCTCTACTCTACTTTTCTCTTGCGACAGAGTGTCATTTTCTTCGCCACTTTTTTAAATCTTCTCTATTTTTTTTCTTTATTTCTTTTCCAACACAATTGTGCTTCATTTTCATACTTATTGTTCTGTTTACTTAAATTCTTTCTTTATTAGATTATTGTTTATATTCGTATAACATATATATATGACGTGTTGTCGTGTCCCCAAGTCTTAGTTTTTTTTTAAATTGTTGAGTCGACGTATCGTGTCCGTGCCGACACAACGCGCGTACCCGTGTCTATGCATCCTTGACCTCACATAAATGTCATGGGATCTCAAGACCATGGATCTTAACCAACAATAAAATAAATAGGGTCTTGAAATCCCCATCAACAAAATCTAGTTCCACACTTAAGCTCTGGATTACTTTTGAATTTTTTAATAGCTAGGGTCAAATTAGAGGCATGCAATATAACTATAACTCATTAAAGAAAATGAGATAGAAAAGTAGAAAAAGACAAAACTAAAGAGAGTTAAAATGAGTGGCTTTCATTCACCCCACCCAACATTTAGTCCCAAGGATTTCAATAAGTATCCTTCTTGGGCACTTGGGCATAACATTTAAGTAGGGTTACAATGCGCTTATAGTGGATGCTCTCAAGAGGGATCAAATGTGACGCCTCTTGAGATGTTGGGTAGGGTCCTTGTGAATAAGAGCTATTCATTTCAACCTTTTAACTCTCTCTCCACTCTCTTAATTTTGTCTTTTCCTACTTTTCTCTTTATAATTTTCACTCAATTTTTCATTGGCTTACATGGCTCTCGTTTGACCCTAACTAAACCCGTTAAAAAATTCAAAGGTAATCCAAACCCCTCTTTTTAATATTTTAATGGTTTTAATGTGGGGTTATATGTAGCAATTACTTGAAATAGAAAAGGTAAAAAAAGGTACAAGAGATGGATGGAAAAAAAAACAAATTACAAGAGGGAGAAATGAGTGGCTCTGATTTACTCATGTGGACCCTACTTTTAATCCATGGGGTTTGAAGAGGGAATATATATAGTCCTTCTTGAACTAATGGGATAAATATAGTCCCTCAAAACCACTTTTTGATAGCTTATAGTGGGTTAGACCCTGGGTCGTAATACAACATGAGATTTGAGTGAAACTATAATTAGCTTATAGTGGATGCTTTAAAGGTACAAAGACTCATCTCCCTTAGAGGTGACGCAATTACTAAAAGTTCAAAAGGCAACAAACCACCAAGAACTTCTTGTTTGTGGGTTATTTTTTTCAAATTTTTTGCGGATTCAAGTTTCCCTTCTTCAATTTTAGGTAAAATTGCATTATTGGTGTTGATATCTCTAAACCTCTTTCATTGCTTCTTTTTACATTAAGGATTCTTTGTGATCTTCTATTTTAAAATCTAAATGATCATAAAAACATATAAAATACCAATAATGTTTACAAATGTCAATACCCATGCCCATGACTTGACAAAAAAATTCTAGAAATTTGTCAAGCATGTCGATTTGTAGGTCATGAAATGGTAAAGGCACATTTCCCCAAATCTGGAAAATCTAGATATTCCCTTAGGAAGATGATCTTTCCCTTGTTTGCATTTGGTAAGAAGGATTCAGGAAGCTACAGGTTTCCAAAGAGTCAAGTATGATATAGGTAACAATGAACTTCATAAGCATGGTTAAAGATGGACAAGTTTAACCCTACCTCAACAACTCCCCAATCCCCCTTAAAGGATAATGTACACAACGTCTAAGTTGATAATGTTCGCTATCACGATTCTAAAGAAGTTCACATAATGGATAGGCAAGAAGAACCAAGAAGATCCATCCCAACCTCCCTCTCGTGCCAAAGTTGTATTTTTTCATGCAAGCCAATAAGTAAGCAATCCCAAGCCCTTTCATTTAGACAATTGTAAGATATCACCTAACTAGAAAATTAAAAAGATAACCCAATGTCAGAATAAAAAAACCCTGATGTTTGAACAAATAAACCTCATTGCACTACACCATACCTCACATCTACCAATTCTATGATATCACCTAGCTAGAAAATTAACAAGATACATCTAATGTCTAAACCAACAACCCCCATTGTTTCAACTAATGGACCTCACCACATAGCTGATAGTACATAACCCATAGCCTAGAACCAAAACCATCCATACCCATGATGAAAATTTTACTCAACTACATATAACTATCACTTCAAGGACCTCATATAGAACCACTTCCTAGCTTGGACGATGAAAAACCTCCTCAAAACCACTTTTTGATAGCTTATAGTGGGTTAGAACCCTGGGTCTCAATACCTATGAGATTTGAGTGGGACTATAATTAGCTTATAGTGGATGCTCTAAAGTTAAAAAGGTTCCTCTCCCTTGGAGGTGATGCAATTACTAAAAGTTGAAAAAGCAACATCCCACCAAGAACTTGTTTGTGGGTTTTTTTTTCAAATTCTTAGTGGATTCAAGTTTCCATTCTTCAAGTTTCGGTAAAATTGCATTATTGGTGTTGATATTTCTAAACCTCTTTCATTGCTTCTTTTAACATTTAAGGATATTTTGTGATCTTCTATTTGAAAATTTAGATGATCATAAAAAAATTTCTAAATACCATCTACAAACGAAAATACCTGTACCCATGGCTTGACAAAAAATCTAGAAAAGTTTTCAAGCATGTAGAATTGTAGGTCATGAAATGGTAAAGGCACATCTTCCCCAAATCTTGAAAATCTCGATATTCCCTTAGGAAGATGATTTTTCCCTTGTTTGCATTTGGTAAAAAGGATTCAGGAAACAACCGGATTCTAAAGAGTCGACTATGATATAGGTAACAGTGTCACTTCATAAGCATGGTTAAAGGTGGACAAGTTTAACCCTACCTTGACAACTACCCAATCCCCTTTAAAAGGATAATGTACACAATGTCTGAGTTTGATCATGTCAACTGTATCATGGTGCTAGAGAAGTTCACATAATGGATAGGCAAGCAAACCAAGAAGATCCATCCCAACATCCCTCTCATGCCGAAGTGGTATTTTTTTTTCATGCAAGCCAATTAATAAGCAATCCCAAGCCCTTTCATTTAGACAATTCTAAGATACCACCTAACTAGAAAATTAACAAGATAACCCAATGTCAGAATCAACAAACGCCGATGTTTGAACAAATGGACCTCATCGCACTACGCCATTCCTCACATCTACCAATTCTATGATATCACCTAGCTGGAAAATTAACAAGATACACCTAATGTCTAAATTAACAACCCCACTGTTTCAACGAAGGGGCCTCACTGTACTACATCATAGGACATAGCTGATGGCACATAACCCATATAGCCTAGAACCAAAACCAAAACCATTCATACCCATGATGAAAATTTTACTCAACTGCATATAACTATCACTTCAAGGACCTCATAGAACCACTTCCTAGCTTGGACGATGAAAAACCTCCTCAACTACATAAAAACTCTCACTTATAAACCCAATTCCAGTAATACCTTCTCAAATCCCCAAAGCCCCTAAAAATAACCAAATTAAACTCGAATTACAAAACCCTATTTCACAAACTTAGTAACTTATAACCCCAATTCCTAATTACAGCAATAACCACTCAACCCCCAAATTCCAGCTGTAACCACCAAATCACAATCAAATTACAAAACCCTAATTCACAAATTCAAATGAATTCAGTAAAAAAAAAAAAAAAAAAGAGGGGTCCAAAAGCAAACCTTATTATGCATAAGAATAGCGCAGCCAGGTTCAAGCTGATCCTTATCAACAAAGGAGAGAATCCCCACATAGTACTCAGGCCCGACAGACGACGAAACAATGGCATGGTTCTCATCAATCAACTCCTCGAGATTCCCAACACTCATGGGGGATCCACGAAGATCGTCGACCTTAGATCGGTCCTCCTCATTCTTGTCCTCCTGCGGCTTCAACCTCTCTTGATTACTGACAAACTCCTCCTCCATTAACAAGTAATCTTTGATCCGTTCGAGCTTCAGAAGCCGCAGTTTGCACTTGGTCAGCGGCGTCACGACTGGAAGCCGAGCCGCGGCTTCTGGACCCTTCTGCTTCCGCTGCTTGCGGCCGACTCGGGCTGGTGGCGCCGCTGGCTCGAATTTTTTCTCCTTCTTGTCTCCGTCACTCTTGCGGTCGCCTGGTTGCTTGTTCAGGCCGCCTGGTGTGCCTTGCCCCATTTTCGAGATCTGTGTTGAGGGTTGACGAAGAGAGTGCGAAGAGAGGGTTTTGGGTGAGAGAGGGAAGAAGAAGAAGATCGAGAGTTGAAGCTAGAAAGATATTTATTCAAGCGGGTCCGGTTTTAGTATATCCAAATAAAAATAGAACTTGGGTTGGGTTGGGTTGGGTTAGAAACAGCATGGAAGTGAAATTAGGAATGCCAATGGAGTAGATTTTCACGGATATTTGCCTCATTAATTTTATTTGGAGTGGATTTGGTTAAGAGTGTATGGAGGTTGAGGCGGATACGAATATCCAAACTGTATCTGTTTATTATTCGGGGCGGATACGAATTTAGCCATATCCGCCCTATATCCGCCCTACGGATATCTGTAAATCCGTTTAAGGATATAAAATACTGAAATGCCCTTAACCCTTTAAAAGAAAGAAAAAAATTTCCTAACCCTACTCATTATCTCTCTCACTCTCTGCATCTTCTTCTTCTCACTCTGCATCTTCTTCTCTTCAGTTCGTCCTCAACCCTCCTCTTCACTCGATACTCAAGTTTCCGACAGAGTAGAAGGGGGATGGTCATGGTCGAAAAAGAGTGTTTGGTCGAAGGAAGGGAGATTAATCAAATCTGTGACGATTGTGATCGTCGTGCTCATAGTCTTCTCTATCGGGATCGGGAGCGGAGGCAGGAGATGGATCGGGTTGAGCTGATTGAAGCCGATCAATAGTGGGTTACTCGTCAGTCAGATCAATAGTGGGTTTCTCGTCAGTCAGATCGTCGGAGGTCAGATTTAGTGGCTTGATCTACGGTGGCTCGATCTGATGGCTTGATCTACGGTGGCTCGATCTGATGGCTCGCTCGATCTACGGTGGCTCGATTTTGTAGTTTGATCTGCAATGGCTCAATCTGGTAGTTTGATTTGGTGAATGGTGGTGGCTTGATCTAGTTTTGGTTGTTCGATCTGGTGGAGATCATAATATATTGATAATCATTCTTCCTATAGATGCCAAATTTGGTGTTTATAACTTTATCATACTGTTGGAGACGACTTTAAAGTACAAATAATCAAGAAAAAACTTCAGTTACACAAAACTTTATGCATAGTTAAATTCATGTGAACTACATATGAGCCATCCCCAGTGTGATTTATTGTTGGCTGAGATCTGTTTTTGATATTTGAGAACGAAGTGGGCTATTTTTTTATATTTGAAATGATCTTTACTGGATTTTTTTCTAGGTATTTGAGGCGGAGCAGATATCGACCAATCAGTCCGGTTCGGGGATGGTTTTTACAAAATATGGTAAATGAATATTCGAGGCGGATTTAGATATTCGTGATCTCCAGCGGGGCGGGGATGGATTTGTCCAAATCCGCCCCGTTGCCATCCCTAAGTGAAATACGAGTCGTGTTTTCCGAGGAATAATAGAAATTGGACCAAAAAGGTTTAAGGGGGTCCAATTTTTTTCATTTTAAGTTTGAGCAAACCCCTAAAATCCCTAAAAAAATTAAATAAACACTTTGATTTTGGATGATGGTGGACCCTTGACTTTGTAGTTTTACAGTTAGGCCAACGCCAATCCAATTATGCACCTGTGAAAACAATGGTTTGAGCCAATCGTGTGTGATGCGTCAAAAAATCGCCCTTTTGTGAGTTCAGCCTGCAAAACCATTGTTAGACTGTCAAATACCACTTTTTTGGTGGTCGAATGCACTCTGATGCTTAAGTTAGTAAATTTGTTGGAAGAATGAAGTAAATCTGAACAAAACTCAGTTAAAGTTACGGGTGGGCATCTCATCTCGTCCCGATTTTTTTAGGTCTTAATGGGATTGAATAATTTCATCCCGATCCCGTCCCATCCTGATCTATAATGGGATGGGATGAAGGATGGGACGGGATGAAGATTTTCAATCCCGCCAATCCCGTCCCGTCCCGTCCCGAGCTAATTTTTCAATATTTATTATTAATATTTATTATTTATTTATTTATTTTATGATTGCCATATTAGTGTAATTGAAGAAAAATGAATTTAGTTGAAATCAGTGTAATTGATATTAGTCTATATCTGCAACTACTTGATATTGGTTTATTTCTAGAATTCTAAATGAATTATTTAATTGCAAACTCTTTAAAACTCAAAATGTGATTGCTAACTACATTGGAGAGTTTTATTTCGTGTCAAGACAATGAATTTAATGACTTTCTTTAAGCAATAATGAAACATTATTCTTAGCACCCCAAATCTACTCATTATTTTGTTCACTATTCGAAACAGCAGAGCAAGTCCACCATTGCCATTATACTGTCCACCTCTTAGTCATTCAAAACTCTGCAGAAATCTTAATTACATGGTGAATTTAAACTATCATTTATGGTAGTTTATTATAATGTTGCATACTCAATCTAAGGCTATCATTTATGTGTAGTTCTACGAATTGCCTTTGCCTATTTTCAACTAAGTAAACTGGGTCTTGGGTAAGCAGTAATTTGTCAAAAAATGAGAGCACGCTGATCTCGTCCCGTCCTGATCCCGTATGAACGGGATGGGATAAGGATGAGTTTATCTCGTCCCATCCCGTCCCGTGCCTACCCCTAGTTAAAGTTGCATACATTTGTCGAAAGTTCACTTTACCTTTTATAATGGTCGTAGTTAACTCTCTGCGTAACTTAAGCATGTGAGGGGCGACGGAAGGAGATGTCTCTATAAAAATCTCCTCCTTAATGGAGATACGTTCGTGGAAGCGTAGGTCCCTCCACGGCTATTTCTTGGTGTAACGTTCTTCTTTTTTATGAGAGAACGTATAACGGGCTTGGATTCGTCTGGGCCTGAATTTGGATCCCGCTTATACTTCCTTAGAGGTGGGACTATTTCGGGCCTCTAGAATTGTTCTCAATCCTTTTGGGCTTTATGAGTTGGCCCAATGGATCGAGCGTTGTATTCTCATGATGAGGTTTTATGCAATGTGTACGATCGTGATGGTCAGTCTATTTTGATGTATCATCAGCTACCCCCCCTTAGTTAGTGGGTATGGTGACATGTCCACTAACTGTGTGACGGTTGGTATGTCGATTGTGTTTTTGCATTGACCTTGATAACTTTTAGTTGTTTGATCTTGATCTTCTCGGTTACTTCGATGTCTATTCATTTTTGCGCATATTTTTAATGCGCCATTATGTCCTGTATGTCGCTCCGTGAGCGGTTTCTTATTTCTTTACGCCATCTGTAGAGTTATTTCTTTTCTTCTACTGCCTATTTTCCCTCGTTCATTCTCCCATGTCTACGATGCCTACTGGCAACATTTTATTTGGTGATCAATTTTTGGCTTGTGAAGCTCACTTTTTTCAAAACAAAACCTCTCAGACTACTTTGGATAGTGTCTGTTCTAACTATTTTTTGCCTTAGGACCTTGAAATCATTCTTCCTCGCAAAAACGACAGTCTTTGTTGCCCGAAGAAATAATATATCGCACTATATCCTTGCATGTTCTATGCTGGTCTCGGTTCCCTGTTTCGGAGTTGTTCTGATCATATCTAGACTTCTTGGGTATTCCTCCTGCTCAAGTGGGGTCGAACGGCTGGAGGGTCATGGTTGCCACATATGCTAGGGCCATTCTTTCTAGTATTTTTTTAACACCTCGAATTTTGCATTCCTTGGTGGGATTCAACGTGACGTCCAACCATACCTGTTTTATGTATTCTCCTACGTGTTTTAGTAACCTTAATGACGACATTAGGGACTGGTCGCAGGATTGGTTCTGGCCACTTCAATTTGCGTGGTATTTTGATAGTAAGGTCTTTCCGAGTTCCTCTCAAACATCGGAGTATGAAATTGACCGCTGATGAGTAGATTATCAGTGAGCGCTTATTTGGCTTTCGGTGGTCCAGTTGGGTTCATATCTTACTGATGATATGGTGAGGCACAGTGGTCTATACACCATGAATGAGATTGAAATGGCTTTGTTGACTGCGAGGCAGGCTGCTGAGATTGATGCTCGTGCTGTCATTGATGAAGTAATCGTTGATCGAAAAGTGGGCTCTGATGTTACGAATCTCAATGCTTCTATTCATACTGCTACCGAAGTGGTTGTTTCTATCTTTCGATCGCGTGCCGAAAAAGAAACAACTTGTTGATTCTGTGGGTCGCACATCCTTCGAAGGATGATCGATGCTCTCTGCAGGATGCAAAAGAGTTGAGGTTGGCTCTGAAGAGGAGTGAGAAGGATATTGTTCGTCCCTTGGATGATGGTGAATAGAGGCTTATCTCTGCTTATGGTGGCCTTGACATTGTCAAGTGTTCTAAAAAGGAACCTCGATCTTTGGATGACAAGATGTTCCAGTTGTCTGTTGTTCAATCTAAAGAACTTGGCGGTTGAGGTATGGCCTCTGAGTTGCAGTCTCGTCCTCCTCCTTCCCCTTTGCTGACAGAGGGATGGAGGTTCCTCCGTCTGCGGCCTACTTTAACCCTTCGGCTATCATTCGTTCCATACTTGTCGAGCGACGAGATGGTGATGGAGGTTCTCATGTTGTTTCTTCGTCTTTTTCGGCCATGGGTGGTGGTGGTTCCTCCATACTACCTGATCCACACATTCTTCATTCGCAGATTAGTTGGAAAGAACCTGCTTCTGAGGAAATCTGAGTTAAATCGGATGGGAAGTTATGTTGGTTTTCTTGTCTTAGTGTGCAGGATGGTGCACGCAAGCTAATAAATAAATGGCACAGCCGATCGGTAGAGATGTCCTCGATGTCCGTGCTGAATCCGAACCTTCACCTTGAGGATGGTGTTAGGCTTGTAATGGAAGGGGATGACTCATCTCGCCTATGCAATGGTGACGGGCTTGAGTCGTCAGGTCAATCACAGTCTTATGGTTTCTTTGGAGAGGAAGTTTTTAGTGTTTCTCCTGGTGTTCTCCCATGCTCTTTACCAGTATGACGCGTTAAAAACGTGATGCTCTGAACAAACCAAGGCGACTGCTCTGAACATCCCTAAATTTCATAAAGATAATTTATTTTATTTTTAATTAAATAAAATATAGTTACATTTAAATTGAATTTAAATTTCAAAATTCAAGGGATTTAATTTTGTGAAGTTAAAAGGCGGGTGATCTCATAATTTTAGTGGGGCCGAATAGCCACCCACACTATATAAAGAAAAACTCTTCGTTCTTTCTTCTATTGTGCAACAGGAAGAGTTGTTCTTCCTCTTTTTATTTCTTCGATGGCGGCTGACAGTGAGAGGGGTTTGTGCGAGGGAAGAAATTGAGGGCGAGAGGTGGACGGTGGCGTGAGTGTTCTTGTTTGGGTTGATTGGTGGTCTGATGAGGTGATTGTTGCGGAGAGAGATTGATTAGTGGAGAGATGTGATCGACCAACTGATGTGCCTCTGTGGATATCAATGGATGATGTCGATGGTTTGTTTGTGTGCGATGGGGGCTGGGGTCTGTTTGATTTGTAATGAACAAGGAGAAAAATAGTGTGATAGAGAGACTGGATGGAGACAATGGGTTCGACAGTGATTTTGTGGTGGACTGGGTTGTTCATAAATGGTCTGGTGAGATGGAGGATTGATGTTGGAGATGGAGGATTGCGTGGTGGTCCGATGGCGATGGAGAGGTGTTGGCGGCTTTGTGAATGGTGTGGACGCCATAAGATTTAAAATCGGCGAGTTTTCTTATTCCCTGTATCTTGCAATCCTTGTTTCTTGACTGAATTAGTGATTTTTAGGATTTGATGATGGGGTTTGTGAGTTTTCTTCATTTTTCTTTTTCAGATTTTTGTATGAAGTAGAGAATGTTGAGTTTGTATGATTAGATTTGAACTTTGTGAGATTGTTTCCTGATTAATTGTTTGTGTGAGTTCATTTTCATCTCCTCCTTTACAAATTGTTCTATTAGTTTGAATTTGTTTTGTTGTTGTTGTGGCTCCATGATCTGTGATGTTTTCTTTGGTGGGTTTTCTTCGAAACTACGAAATGAGGTGTTGGTTATTCATTTTACGTGTTCATCAAAGTCGTAGCTAGTCATCCAATTGAGTGAACTTAGCACAACAATCACATCATCCACTTGCAGAGTCTTCGAAGGTGCCTATTGTGCATCCTAGTCATTAGATTGTGAAGTCATAACAAATGTTTAGATATGCTAGATATCGTAGTATGTAAGAGATGGTTGTGTACTTTGTTTTGATTACTTTCATTCACCTCAGTCTCTTATATATAATCTGCGGCAGGGTACTATTTGTTGTTTATCTAAAACACTGAAATTTCCATTTGCATTCAACATGTTTTCTGTTTTGACCTATAGACATTACTTGATTATTTTAAAACAATGTCCCATAACAACATCATTTTCCTACCCCACAACCCTATCAGTGCCATGTAGGTAATCCGTTTGGAATTTGAACTTTCTACCAACCATTCCCAAAGTAGATTGTTATGTTTTTTCACCATTCAGTCTATGAATGGAGAATGAGATCCGTCTGTTTGAGAAAAAAAAAACACATAACAATCATTTTTCTAAAGGCCCATCTTCATTCAATATCAATATTATTTTGCCAAGTACTTTTGAATGGTTTTGTATTCATGTTATGGTAAGACTATTGTTGAATGATTTGTGATATGCTGATAGTTTGGAGCAATGGGTTGCTACCTTATAAGTGAAATGATCAGAAGTTCATGCTGATTGGTGAAATTTGTGAAAATCTTGGAATGTTTTCACATGTGGAAATTGTTCAGGGGAAATGACATCAAAAATGGGATTGACTCAAATTGATTTTGAATGGGTATTGCTTGGTTTGTGAGAAAAATGATAAACATCATCTGAAAAGGGATTCTCATCTGTTGCAATTGTTGTAAATAAATAAATAAATAAGCTTTTAGGTTTATGTTGGTTTATGTAAGAAATGTGTAAACTTTACACCTTTGAATTATGAGGCTTATATGGAAATGATAGGTTTCATTTCAGGTAATCCGTTATGAGATTTTAGGCATGTTTGAGATTGAGGTTGCCTTATTTGTGGTGTTTTGTGTTGCAAACGCGTGATCTTCACTATTTTGATGTGCTTTATGTGAGTTTTTTTCCCTAGCTTGCTGGGTTCATGTCTTGGGCATTTGCATGATTCTACGAATTTGCATTTGCATGTTGATGACTTAAATTTGATTGTTATGCAGATTTAGTTGCTGAAAAGAATTTATTTCTTGTATTAAATGGGTTTTGATCCCCGCTCTATTACAAAAAAAATTGTATATGAAAATGTTGGTTGCCCAAAAATGTGGGTGGATACGATTGTGAATTGATTCAGAAATGACAAAATGTCATCGTGGATGAATTTTAAAATATCAAAAATAAATGATATTGGTAAACTTTGACTCCTGAAAATTTAAATCACCTGGAATTGTATCACTTAGAACTACCACACTTTTCTTGTTTATTATTTTCCCTCTCTTACTAGAGAAACTAAATAACCCGCGGGTCGTCTTGCGGAGTTGGGGCACCCATTTCTTACTAGAGAAACTAAAATAACCTTCGGGTTAGTCTTGTGGAAATGAAGTGAATTTGTATGCCTAAAATAGGCTTTGATATTTATCCGTAAAAAATGTGACATGAGTTTATGCGCGTTGATAGCCCAAGAGTGGCTTTTGATACTCATATAGTTAGGAGTATCCGCGATGCATGCCTGTATGTGATGTCCCCACTTGGGCATGGATGACGGAGTAGTCCTCCTTTATATGAGAGAGGCATACGGGCATGTATATTCGGCACAGAGGTGGTGCGAATGTGGTATCGTCTAAGTGATCAATCCGTTAAAAGATGAAACAAATTCAAATAAAAATGAATAGATTACGTTTATATTGTTTCTAACCCATTTTCATGCAGGATGGCAAGTCCACTAATATTCTTGCATGTCAGACTTGCCATAGTCAACTTTTACAGCGTAAGTACAAGTACATGCATATTTACTTATTAGGATGATGATACGATTGCCTCGTTGAGGAACTAAATTCTTGGAACTGTGTTTTCTTGCATCACATTTTTGCCTCGTTGAGGAACTACATGTTGGTGTGTTTGTGTATTGTTTGTGGTTAGCTTGATGTTTATCACGTGCGATTTTATTGATTTTGGGATGAAGATTTCTCACACCAGCTTTATTGCTGACCCAAGTGAGCTTTTGCTTCTTGGGTACATTCCTTTGGGAATGTAGCCGATTAGCCTTTCAGGTTTAGAGACTTTTGAGCAGCGTTACGGGAGTTCCACTAGTGGGGCTAGCGACGTCAGTTTTTTTTTTCTGGTTAGAGTTTTGTTATAAATTTTAGTTTGTTCCTATTTTCTAAACTATATTTTTGGCATTGCTGCTAAATGTTTCTGTTGTTATTGAATTTCACGTCCCGAGTTTTGGGAAAACGGATAATCCTACGTGGATTTTAGGATTTCGTTTTTCTCGAAAATTGGGGCGTGACACTTAGGTGATCAGTCGGGTCGGTGGTGCCATCGTACACTTTGAATTTTTGTGGAGTGAACTTCTTTGGCATTACCTTATTAATGAGTTAGTAGTCAGAGAATGGTGGTTTGGCCAATTCATATAGTATGTCGGGATACGTGACTCCAATCCTGAACAGTATCTCAGCAACTGTTCTGCCGCACTACGAAGTTTGTCTCAGTTGAGTTTGCTTCTTTCAACATTTTCCTCTTAGGGTTTAGCTAAAGCTTCATCGCTCCCTTGAGTTCGGATAGTGGAGTTTTATTGAGGCGGTAAAGGAGTAGGGTCGGCTGGCTGAATGCATTCTTGGGTGATTTTCTCCAGCATCCCCTTCATTTATTTCATCTGGGCCATGAGCAAGTCAACCCGAGGGTCTGTGGCAGCATTGATGGTCGTATGGGATGTTTAAACTATTGTGTGTAGTGGATTTGCGTTTTCGGATGCTAATGGTTCGGCGATCCGGATTGTGTCTTCACTTCCAGTTGTTAGTGGTGCATCTGAGAGAGAGTTGTCGTGATCTTGGGTCTACATTATTTTATCTGATGGTTGACTGGACCTTTGTTAGGTTGTGATGAATCTTTATCACTATGGTTTCTGTAAAGAGGAAACTTGTCGTTCCTCACGAACGGGGCCAAATTGATGCTTCCAAAAATCCTCCTCCTGTGAGTTTAACCTGCAAAACCACTGTTCGACTGCCAAAGACCACCTTTTTGGTGGTCGAAGGCACTCCGATGCTTAAATCAGTAACTATGTTGGAAAAAGGAAAAAAATCTAGACAAAACTCAATTAAAGTTACATACCTTTGTCAAAAGTTTCATTTACCTTTTATAATGGTCGTAGTTAACTCTCATCGTGACTTAAGCATGTGAGGCTCAACGGAAAGAGATGTCTTTGTAACAATCTCCTCCTTAATGAAGATGCGTTCGTGGAGGCGTAGGTCCATTTACGGCTCTTTCTTGGTATAACGTTCCTCTTTTTTATGAGAGAAACATAACGGGCTTGGATTTGTCTTGGCTTGGATTTGGATCTCGCTTATGCTTCCTTAGATCTAGGTCTATTCCGAGCCTCTATAATTGTCCTCAATCCTTTTGGACTTTATGAGTTGGCCTAATGGATCGGGTGTTGTATTCTTGTGATGGGGCTTTATGCCACGTGTACGGTTGTGATGGTCAGTTTATTTTGATGTATCATTAGTGTGGCTGCAATAAATATTCTTAAAAGTATATGTTTTGAAAAATTGTCGTCAATTCTGGTGGTGAATTTGAACCATTGTAAATTCATTTTCACAGTTAGGACAACCATGTTATTGTCAGTTCACACGATTAGCTTGAACCTCGAGATTCAAATTTTATGATTAGATCAATAGTGTAACAGTGAAAGCCAAAGTTTACACCAATCGTGACTAACAATGACTATGATTATGAATTTATTCGTGATTGCCATTGAACACTTTCAAGCGAACCAGGAAAAGACACCATCTCATCTATATCATCATCACCAACTCTCACCCATAATCATCCAACCAAGATAAAATTCATCATCACCCAACCACCACCAACTACCATATCCACATGGAGGAAATAAATATTGGGGTGAGCACGGGACGGGATGGACCTCATCCCGTTATTTTATCTTCGGGACGAGATAGACCTCGTCCCATCCCAAATAGGTTCAGGACGAGACGAGCATGATTGCAACCCTTATTTAGAATTAAGCCAAAATTATGGTATCACAAAGCAAAATGAGATGAAAAAATGCGGTCCTAATTAAAATCTAGATGGAGAAGGATTGTTCAGTGTTTTTATTGACTCCAAATTTGAAAATATTTTAGACATTGTTCGCACATTCAGTGGATGTCAAATATGTTTGACAAAAAAATGCACAAAACATGATATTATGGACCGATCTGAATGTCTTAAAGTATCTGAGATAATAGCCTATGATGTTAGATTGTAAACTAAAAAATAAGAATAGATTTGATAGAAAGAGTCGAGGGCATGTCATTAGGTACCATCGACCATTAAGTTATTTTATCTTCGCATACTCTTATGGGTTTTGGCTTGAGACTGAAAATATTTAGACTCACAGTTTGATACAGCTAATTATTTCATCTACTAAGAATTTTACGATGGTTTAAACTGAAGAATGTCATAGTTGTTATTTATGTGGGTGTATTAGATCCATAGTTACACAAAACCAGAAATTGTTATATAAGATCGTCACATTACCATATTAAATGTGTCATCAAATGGTTGAAACGAGTCATCTAGCTACATGACCATTTGTAAATTTAGATTAACTTTGTAAATCAATTTTGAGTATTTGAATCTAATAAAATCATAATTGATTATAGCATCAGCCACGCCCAGCCCAATCCACATGTTGTGATGAAATTTTAATACAAATCAATCATTCCTAACCATTCTCCTTAAATAAACATTTACATTCATTCATGTCACGTAATCATCATCATTGGCTTTCATGGATCCCACAAACTGTTGGTATATTTTAGTCTATATTAAAAATAATAAATACTAGATAAAGAAGTTTGGAACGAGACTGGATGGGCGGGATTGAAAGTATTCATCCCGATCCCATCTCCCATCTCATTCTAGATCGGGACGAGACAAAATCGAGATGGATTTGATCAATCCCAAAAGGACCCGAAAAAAATTAGGACTGGATAGGGATCCCGGAATGGAATGCCCACCCCTAATACATAATTGGGATGAGAGTTACGGAAGAATAGAGGGTTTGAGGAAGGTTCAATGGAGGAAAATGGCTAGAATGCAATAAATTAACTAACTTAAGTTGGGGTCTTCCATTTGCATTGGGTATTGGGACATGCCATAATTCGAGGTTTGCTGATATGAGTTGGCTCAACATTGTACTTTTATAACGAATTTCTAAGTTGTCGATATAGCAATCCACAAACAAAGTTTAAACATGTTGTTGTGAATGCTCTTAGTATTCGACCCTTTCGAATTTGTGGATACTCTTTGTGTTCGACCATTTTGAATTTGTGGATACTCTTTGTATTCATCCCCTTTGGAGTGTATCATATGAAAATTGGAAAGTTACAAACTAATAAAGTTCAAATGGTTCCATCAACTCATATGACTCTAAGTAACTCCAAATTTTTTTACGTATCCCAAACTAAATGCCACAAGATTGCCTTGCCTTAAAAATATTTGCACCAAACTCACGACAATATATTTGGTGCTTGTAAGTTCTTCAAGTTATCATAAAAGGGAAGAAGCCCATTAAAATGGTACTTCTGATAAGTTCAATGTTGGCAATGGTGGAAAATGTGTGATATCCCTGATCGCATAGTAAAATCTCCTCCACAGAATCATAGGGTGATCCCAACACTTCTTAGAAATATGAGACATGCACAGGAAAATAAGGAAACCACAACTAAAAAGAATTCCCTCCATTCCAAATTCTCTTACGTGATTGAGAATTTTATGGACGAAACAAATCATTATCCACAATAAATCCAAAATTTACGATTGATAATTGAGGGCATAATGATAAATACACAAATCATTCTCATTCCATCGAATAATCAAACATAGTATATATTCCCATTCTCATTACATTCAGTAACCAATACCCTTATTCTCCTGTTACAGTAAACTACAATCATCCCCAACCTTTATTTTCACTGCATCTTCAACGACACCAAAACCCAATCATCTCCTCAAACCGAACAATGGCAAAAAAAAACATATCTCTCGCACTCTATGCAAGTTCATTCCCTGTGTTGAGGAAGAGAGATTACTGAGAAGTGGTAGCGCTAGCCGGCGAAAGATGTTGTTAGTGAACCGAATTTTAAGAAGCTTTGGGAACGTGCAGTTTGGAAGACCCATTGGCCTATGGTGAACTGATGATTAGGGTTGCTTGCATTAAAAGAGAACGAAGTAAAGAATTCCTCCTCGCATATCCAAGAAACCCTAGCTGGAGCCTACTAATAAAGGGGATGGTGAAAGAGAAAACCCAAACAATCATATACTTTGTCTAGCAGCTCAGAAGGTGGATCGGAGAAGGAGATTAGCTATAACTTCAACGAACCAGCTAACGGCGAAGCTTAGATCCTCTAATATGCTCAGTTGAATGCGGAGATGAGATCAGTGTGTATCATTAAGAGGGCAACAAACTTAACACTGGATGAGTATAAGAAACAAAGTCAAGGTGAAGAAATAGAAATCTCGGGACTTCCTATAGATCAAGATGATATAGATGATTACTCCTCTAATGATGATGATGAGATGAGATGATTGTGGGTCCAACACTCAGTGATGATAGCATGAACAACTATGATTGTGGTGTTATGGCTTAGTGGTTAGGGCTGTATGGGTTTGTTATCTGTGTTTTAGATTCGAATTTCACCTGCAGTATGGTTATTTTTTAATGGGTGTTGACCTATACATCGCTCAATTAATAGGTTATGAAATCCTTAAAAACCCAGCTCACCTTCAAAAAAAAAAAAAAAACCATGATTCCACCAAAACGCCACCATTGTCCTCGTGATTCTTTAATGGAACTATAATAGAATAAACACCTCCTCTACGGTTCAAAATCTAAATGACATCATCAAAAAACAAAACCCTGATATTTGTTTTTGATGGAAACCAAAGCCAAAACTCCTAAAATTGATGCTATCTTAAAATATCTAAAATTTGCTAATGGAATTCATGTGGATGTTGTACAACTATCGAGAATTTTAATAAGAAGTGCATGCACTTACTATTAATAATCCTTGAACTGTTGTTGGAGATTTTGATGCTATCTTTATCGACTGAAGATAAAATGTGAGGCAACATTGTTACAAATGTTGCAGCCAACTCCTTTAATAATTCCACTATGGCCATGCCATTATTGATGTACCTTGTAGTGGGTCCAATCTTACTTGGAACAACAAAATAAAAAGGGCACGACTAGGGGTGGGCAACTCATTTCATCTCGATTTCGTCCCGTCCCGTCCTGATTTTTTTTAGGTTTTATTTTGATTGATTAATCCCATTTCGATCCCGTCTCGTCCCGATCTAAAGTGGGAGGAGATCGAGATGGATATTTTTAATCCCGTCCATTCAGTCCTGAACTAATTTTTTAATATTTATTATTATAATTTTAATATTTTTATTTCAATCTAGTTAAGGTGCTTTATGGCTTGGCATGGACGATTATTTGTCTAATGAGCCATTCACTGAAATAGAGAGTAAAAGCAAGTTAAGTTCTTGGACAAAAAATGCATGGTTATCCACTCTATACTTGAAAGTTATCAAATTACTGCTAAGAAAACCAAATTATTTTAGCCGCATAGAAATTTTATTGAAATGAACATTGAGTTGCCAACAATTGGAGAGCTTCGTATCAATTTGAAATTTCTATTGGTACACTCCCATAATATCCCCTTCCATTTCTCTTGTGTTCCAGTGCCTATAAAAGATGCACTCGTAACATGATTAGACAAATAAATATACTCCTAACCAACCAAATGAGTATCAGATAGTCATTCAATCAAATCAAACACTAACTTAAACCTTCTGCATGATTAGTCAGTAGCTAGTGTGTCAAGGCTATGGTGTATCATAGAAATGTGATAAACTTTAAAACAATAAAGTAAAAAAAAAATTTGCATCTTTGGGCAGCTGCTGGCAATGTATGCTTCCTAATTATGAATGAAATTGTATGTTCAGAATGATCTGAATGATTTCATTTCAAATAAACTTAGATAAATACAAGCACTCACACTTTCTGAAATAATTTTGCGTAACTGGTTAAGGGCATGTAAGCATGATGCTTGAATGACTATTGTTGGGGCATGCCTGAGTTTAGCGCAACTTTAAATATCCAAGAAAATGTTCATAGGAAATATCAATTGTATGAATCGGGATACCCCAACTTATCACTCCCTTTTGTGTTAAATTTTTAGTTTCTCAAATATTCTGAATCTACCAGGGGTCCCCTTTTAAATGCCTTGGAGGTAAGTACTTGGATATAAATGGTGGATCTCTAGACGGTAGGCATGTGTTGTTCTTTTTCTTTGCATTTATACACCCTGCATTGTATTACTTGTTGATCTCGTCTCGTCCCGCCCCATCCCAAACTCGTTTGTGATGGGATGAGGTCGGATGAAGTCTATCCCGTCCCGATCCCGAATGAACGAGATGGGATAGGGATGAGGTCCATCCCATCCCATGCCCACCCCTAGGCAAGACCATGATAGTGTTAAACTAGATATAGCCCTTGCAAATCCAAAATGGATTACTCTATTCCCAATCACAAATTAAAGTCCATCCATGTTTCATTTTCTGATCATAGAATCCTCAGCCTTAATCTTTTCGATAGTAGCTGATGATACACAAGAATGGTCACATCCCTGAGCCATACACGTGTCATGATGATCTCGATGAATTACTGGCCCCAGCGTTAGTCCAACACTGATCCGGCCCAAGGGGTACCAAGCCTGTCAAGTTCAGTTCGCCAAACGGACCCGAACTCTTACAACATGCTAGGCCTACACGTCTCACAACTATCGTTAATACCCGTAAGTCATACTAAGGCAAGTATCTAGATGATCAGCTTCTGACAGGCAATTACAACAGCTCTTGGATTGGAAACTATCCCGCATATCTAGGAACACAAGGCTAACAGGAAACTTCCCTATTACAGCACGACTCCTAATTAGAAAAGGTTATCCATGAATATCTCATTCCTAAACTACGCATTCGATGGCCTGGTAGAACCAGGACTCCTGCACTATAAATAAGACACGAGGTTGGTAAGCTAAGGTACACTACAAATTCTCTGTTTACAGCATGACACCTTCCTCAGATCCTTGTCTAACTTTAGCATCGGAATGCCATCGGCCACCACAACGGTGGTTTGTGGCTCACGTGCGTTACTTGTGCAGGTCAGTAGGTCATTAGGACTAGGTCAAAGCAGGGAGCAGAAAATGACTGCATCAGTTTAGCACCGTCCGTGGGGACGACAAAGTTCCTAAATTTTCACTAGCACCGTCTCCCTTCAAAACTCAGAGAGATAGTGACCACTAGACCACCCAACAACAAAGAACAAAGGGACACGTCCGAGTCATGCAAGGATAACAAACTCACGCCCCCACGGCGACAACAACAATGATGGACCCCATAATAGATATGTTGTCATCTCAAATACAACAGATCGCAAAAGCGGTAGAGACTCTCACACGACAAAATCCACCACCTGCTAATGGAGATCTGAAGCAGCACGGGCATCCGTCTCCGGAGGATGGCAGAGAGCAAGCATAGGAGAGCCAAGCTCCCGCTAGTTCTCATTGGACTAGAGGAGGTTGCATGGCTAATGCCGAGCTCGCCGCTAGGGCAGAGAGGCTCGACCCTCAGAACCCTCTTAGCAGAGGGGCACACGACCGAGACGTGTTGTACCGTCTATCTATCCCACCATTTGTGGACCGAATCATGAATGAGGCTCTTCCAAGGAAGCTCACTCCCTCGAAGCTCGACTTCTACGATGGATCCACCGACTCGTTCAACCACTCGCGCCATTACCAGCACGTGATGGCTTTCAAAAAAGGATCCGAGACGGTGATGTGCAAGACTTTTCCCATTAGCCTGAAGAGGTCAGCACTAACGTGGTTCCACAGCCTTCCGTCGAGATCGATCGACTCCTTCAAGACGCTGGCAAAGGAGTTCCTGATACGTTTCGTTGGGAGCCAATGTTTTCGAAAATGCCCACACTACATACTCTCTCTAAAGTAAAAGTCCAATGAGACACTTAGAGAGTATGTCACATGCTTCAACAACGAGCTGACTCTCATCGACGGATGCAATGACGACACAACCATGACTGCCTTCACTGCGGGCCTCAAGGAGGTAAAACTCTACGAAGACCTCACCTTGGAGCCCCCTCTGAACATGACGGATCTCCTCAAGAGCGCCCAAAAACACATTACCTTGGAGGAGTTGAGGATCGTGAAGAGGGAAACCGAAGGCGAGAAGAAACCATCCACTCTTAAGGACAAGAAGGAGGAAAAAAGACGCGAGGATGAAGAAAGGATTAAGAGAAAGCGCAGTGAAAACAGGTCAGACCCTAGTCAGTCCAGACAAGAAAAAGCCTCCAACTATGTTGGATCCAGAGCCGTGACACCCCTCAATTCTAGCCTGTTAGACGTACTAAACTCCATGAAACACTGGGAAAATAGGAAGTGGCCCTCAAAGCAACGCAGATACATCTCCAAGCGTGACAACGACAAGTACTGCATCACAAAGAGGGTGGACATGATACCAACGACTGCAAGAGTTTGAGGTATGAGGTTAAGTACTAGATCCACAGGGGCAAACTAAAAGAATTTCTGAAATCTGATAAGCGACCATAAGGAACTAGGGACTAGGGGGAGTCGGTGAAAGAAATAGAAAATGAGACTCTAGGGATAATCTCTATCCTTTTTGGAGTCGGACCGAGTGAAGTCCAGTCGTACAGGTCCCGCAAGCGGACACTATTGGAGATGCAGACACAACCCGCGGATGAGGACATACGCATTTGCCACTCGAGGGTTCGGAGCCCCATTCCCACCTTGACCTTTACAGACAAAGACCTCGAAGGATTTTGAGCGTCGCACGACACCCTAGTCATCTCGGTCTCCATTGAAAGGTGTGAGGTAAAGAGAGCTCAGGTGAACATAGGAAGCTTGCTCAACGTCCTGCTCTACAACGCGTTCTGCAGTATGGACCTCAAATAGGAAATCCTGACGTCCTTAGATTACCCGATGATTGGATTTAACGAGGAGAAATGTTTTCCAGTCGGAAATAAGGTTAGCAACAGTGGCAGGAGAACCGGAGCTAAGAAAGTTCATGTTTCTGGACTTCATGGTAGTAGACGCGCCATCGACCTACAACCTTATATTGGTAAGACCATGGCTTCACCATATGGAAGCAGTGGTCTCCACCCTTCACCGGTGCATTAAGTATACCGCTAACCACTTCGAAGGGACAATATGTGGAGACCAACCTATGACACGAGGCTGCCATTATGCTGCGCTGAAACAAATAGAGTGCTCCCAGATCCAACTGAGTCTTCTTACGAAGTAGCCTGAACCAGTGCCAAGTCGAGTAACAGTGGAACGGAGAAGTCGACCTTCCGTCGGTGCGGGTATTAAGGTTTACTCTTCAATAACCTCTGTAACACCAACAAATCTCGACAGTCCACTGAGAACACTAACTATCCGCAAGGGCCATTCGAGTTCACATCAGGGCCAGGATCAATCTCTCTCAGTCAACAGTTAGTCATTTTCAATTGTTTATTTCCCTTTCCATAATCAATGTAGAGTTTTGGTTCTTAAACACTTATGTGATTTGCAATCATTTAAAAAATAAAGGAAGAATTGCGAAAACAAACTCTATTGATTACTGAAAATATGTAACAACAAGCGCCTTGAGGCGGATACAAAAGACTACATACTACAAGCATCTGAATTCGGTGCGACATGAAGTAAAGACTCGTTTAGATGATCTAACTGCGTAAAGTGTCCGAAAAATGCCATTTGCAAGTGACAACAAAGACATTCAATGGACTTCGTTCGACCCCTTCCAAGATCAAAGATACAGTGTCAGAGGGGATTGAAAGGACTGAGCGATCGATTGCTCTGTCAAATCACCCCAAGAAAACACCCCTACAACAACGTTGTAGACCTTACAACAGACAGCTGACTTCCCCTAAAGGTATCCTACCTCCTTGATGACTTCCTCGAACGGTTTTTAGGCTCCGAAGAAGATAGAAGAAGGCGGATGAGGATAACCACAAGCAACGAAGCAGTCAAGGTTTCACAATGCTGTCAAGCGAGGACACTTTTCACATGCGCGGTACCGGGGGCCACTGAGAGCTACCACCATCGAAAACACCACGCATCCGCTAACACTTTGATCAACCATAAGTTAGCAACGGGAACTGCATACACGTGGACACAAGGGCATGAAGTAAGACCAAGGTGTCTCCCTTAATAGCAAACCCATACTACTTCTTCGTAATGTGAAAAAAATTACGAGATCTCAGCAGATCAACTACGTGCCCACCTAGAACAGGTGACCATGTGTTACCGCGTGATCTATGTCGTATACATAGCGCAACCGTATAGAAACCCTAGGCGGGCCCATAGGCTCAGCCCACCATTCAGACAGTATTCTGCTACATGCTTGGCACGAGCACAGATCTGAATCCTTTTTGACGGACAGATCGTTGTTTAATTTAAGGTAATGTTGTCCACACAGTGCGCGACACTAGCGGACATGGGTTCGCACGCTCTCAAACAGGCGGAACCTCTCTCCAATTGGGCAAGCTTAGTTAGCCAAGGCTGATGATGACAACTTCTGGTACGTCCCAACACCTAGTCCACCAAGCACGGATCCTGATGGTTTAGGAAGTGAGAGTCTAATCAGTGATGTCAGGCCTAGTAACGATGACTCGCCAGGGATCGTTGCCCCTTCGTGGTCAATGATCGTCGTACCCGATTAGGTAAGCCTAGCCGGTGACGATTGACAACGAGAGCTTCTGATCAAAGCTCAGACCTATAGCCCCCACTGCACGAGTGTAGATGGTTTGGAAGGTTGGAGCCTAGTCAGTCTCGAACTAATTCTGACGGCTCACCACAGGACCACCGTTTTTTAGCGTGGCTGTCGAATTACCAACCCTAGACTTGTTGCTCCCATTGCGCGGGTGTAGATAGTTTAGAAGGTGGGATCCTAGTCAGTCCCGAACTGATTCCGATGGCTCGCCATGGGACCACCGCTTTTCAACTTGACCGCCGAATTGCCAACCCTGAACTTGTAGCCCCACTGAGCGGGTGTAGATAGTCTAGAAAGTGGGAGCTTAATTAGTCGCGAACTGATATCGTCGGCTCGCCATGGGACTATTGCTCTTCATCATGGTCGCTGAAAATTCCCAAATTTGTAGCTTGATGCGCATAGGTGTAGATGATTTGGAAGGTGGGAGCGTAGTCAGTCATGAGCTGATTTCGACGTCTTGCCACGGGACCACTGCATTTCAGCCTGGTCGCCAAACCCATTTGACTCGAACTTGTAGCCCCCATTGTGCGGGTGTAGATGGTTTGAAAGATGGGAGACTAGTCAGTCCTCGACTGATGTCGACGGCTCGCTACGGGACTACTACTTTTCAGCGTAGTCACCAAATCCTTACTCCCCGATCATGTAATCCACATTGTTCGGACATAAATGGTTCAGAAGTGGGAGCCCAAGCAGCTCGCCACACTACCAATGCTCTCCTACGAAACAATGACCACAAAGTCAAATCTAGCTAAGTCAGTGTCTTCACGCTCAAACGGATTGACATCCTATGAACAGCAAAGACAACTCGTGCTGACACAGATCATCCGACTAATGCCCAAATAAATGCTACATAGTGTGTTAGCTCTCGAGCTTACGACACCTGACTCGGCACAAACACTCCAACGCGTATGCTCGGCTATCGCAACTCGGCCATAGCAGCAACTGCAGCCGACCAACAGACAAGCGAGGCAAGCCTCCAACAATTTACCTCGAAGACAAGATAACAACCCGGGCAAACCAGCCCCAAGCTAAAACTATCCGCAACATGACTGCCATCGGACATGACTATGCAACAATGATTCTGAGTTATTCGCAACGAAAACGGTCAAGCTCCTGGCAGCAGACATGCCACTTGACGTCCTAATGATTCAATCAGCCTATGCCAAAGCAATACGATAAGGCGAAACGAAAAACATACAATAGAGGCACTGAGCACAAAACGGGTAAAACTGTTTTCATTAATGGTCGAAAAAAATGGGTACATAATACAGAGTTCACTCCTTATCAGGAAAAGGTACAAAAACAAAAGAGCTAAGCTTGGGGGGAAGGAGCAAGAGTCGCGTCCATGCGCACTACGACATGGGCATCAGGGTCCAAACTGTCCTCCTCGTCCGATGATGCAAAGGCAACAGATAAGTCTACATACGACATCTTCTTATAGCGGCCGAGATCCCACTCCGGATGCTCCTCCTTCATCAGTGCTAGCAGCTCTAGCATGCATTGTACGACCCTACGAAACTCGCATTTTCCTTGTTCCTACAGAAGCTCTTCCTCTCGCGCCTTCGCATCAGCAAGTTCACACTCCAGCAACTCCAACTTGCATGTCAGTGCGTCAACTTGAGACTGCTCTGTGGCCAGACTACTCTTATAGTGTTTTGTCTTTTTGATTTTTTTGCTTATAGGAAAGAGAATTCATTTATGGATGTCGTGTATTATGTAACTCATTAATTCCGTGTTATTTGTTTTCCTTATGTGCAGGTTTGGCTAAAATGAGGAAATAATGAATAAGGGGATAGTGGAAAGAGAATTCATTTATCACACTTTTTATGATGGTAGCAATGTATTTAAATTTCTCATAAAAATAAGCAGTGTATTTAATTACACTTTTGTTAATTATAAATGATTATTAGCACGTTTTTCAATAAAGTTTAATATTAGCAAGTTTTTTCAATAACGAATTTATTTTTGTCTTTTTAGCATTTTTTAACAAATACTTGTTACAATAACAAGTACTTATTACAATATTCTTGAAAGTGTTATGGATGGTAAATACGTTTAGCACGTTCTTTATAAGACTATAAATATTTTATTATGCTATTTTATACCACGCACACTCGTAGTTAGTGATGAAAAATGTAATTAATAGCACTTTATTACACTTTTTAAACATAATAAAAGGTTTTTTGTTGTAGTGGGGTAAAAAGGGTGTGGAATAAAGAAATTATCTTAGAAGTATTCTTTCCAAGGATTGTGATTTCGATCTTCGAGTTAATTTCGGTATCTTGATTTTAAGAAATATTTCGGTGTGTAAAGAAAAAATGTAAAAATTTCAAAGATACATGAAATATATGTAATGAATTTTGAGGGTGTATAAAATATGTGAAAAAAATAAGATGCAAGTAAATAAATCTATTGAACACACTAAATGTAGCTTAAATACCAATAAATAAAACAAAAATGAAATCTATAAAAAACTCCAAAACAAACAAAAAAGCTCGAAATTTCGAAAATTTGTAATTTTTTCTTTCACCCTTTTTCTTTTCGTAGTTTCAAAGAAATAAAAAATTTGACAAAATTTCGCGATAACACAATTGTTGATTCTCTAGCCTGTTGCCCAAGCTATCTTTCGGTGCTCATTGATATTCATGTAATTTATACATAAATTACCTTATAATCTATATTTGTTAGTGTTTCAAATATTGTATTTTATTTTAATATTTCATTTTTGTCTTTTTATAGAATTAGGAGTTTAAACAATGAAATCATATCAAAACGAAAAGTTGGGAAAACAGTTATTAGAAAAACTCAATGAGTGGTACAAAGTGACAGTGAGGGGTGAAATTGTAACAATCAAATGCCAAAACCCAGTACCAAGCCCAAAACCATTCTCACCCCTCTCTCTCCGCGCATAGAACGAACTAGATTCTCACAATTGCTTTTTCCTGCTCCATCACGTCTCTTTCTCCTATTCCATCACAACTTATTTTCTATCATGCCACTGCTTTTTTTTTTAATCATTCTTCCTTTCCTTGTAACTATGAACAGGACAACAACTCTTCACCCTCACCTTTTCTTTCCCTAACACAACATCACAACACTTCCTCACCCCGTCAACCTCTCCCTTTTTTTCCAGCCATCGAACAATCGAACAAATCCTTCCCTAACACAAATACGTCTCTTCCACCTCATCCTGCTTCTTCCTCATCTCTTGGCAAACCACTAGCCACCTCGCCATCCTATCCTTTTCACTTGCAAGAAAGACGAAAAGCCTAAATCACACAATTGTTGCGTCATATTCACTTTTGGGGACAGATACAGAAAAGAGTCACCCCCACATCTTTTTTCCATCTCTCTCCATCACACCCCTTATTCCCACTATCTAGCATTGTCTGCTAATATCTCCTTCATAATCTTGTTGACCAAGTGGACCTCACATGCCATCTCACTTCAGGGAAATAATAAATTAGGTTTAAACAATTATTGAAGAACCTATGGTGGATTCGATGTCTCGGTTTGCTTCTCAATTGTATTTATTAATTAGTTGCTTAATTTAATTCCATTAGTTTATATATTTTCAATCGCTATAACCCCCTAATTAGATAACCATGCACTTTGCAGTATTACAATCATGTTAAATTAGCATGTTAATTTAGGTTAGTAAAATCTGCATCACTAATTAAACAAGGACAAACTCATGACGCTCTGATTTGGAAAACTAACCATAAAGGAAACTTCAACACAAGAGCAACCTATAATTTTTACCTTAGTAAAGCCACACCTCATTCTCCCTCATCCCCTTTATATCCAAATAAAAAGATTATACATGATTGGCGGACAACCAAAACCTCTCATTGAGTTCATTTTCTTATTTGGAAATGCTATTATAATCACTTGCCTACCAAGAAAAAATTGTTCAAGCATCATATGAATATCCCTTTAGAGTGTCCTTTTTGTGAAAAAAAAATGTTGAAACCATTGTTTTGTTTCATTGTCCTATAGCCATCCAAACCTGGTTAAGCTCCGCCATTTCCTATTAATTGGTTGCAAGGCTTTTTGCACAATGTTGGTGTTTTTTTTTTTTTTTTGACATTTGGAAAATGGATATTGCTAATGCAATTCAAAAAAGCTATTTGATTAGTATGATGGATGTTGTATTAGACTCTATTTGGCATGTCAGGAATACCATTTTGCTTTCAACAGGTATAACCAAATCCATTTATGATAAACAAGAAGGCATGAAAATTGTTGACTGGGTGAGAACATGCATATTCAACTACACATTAGCCACAGAACAAGGAAACACATGAGGCTACACAACAATTCGAGAAAACACAACGCATCTGCTGAATATATCCAAACAATACCATCTTGGTACTTGCGGATACAAGATTCTATATAGAAGTTCATGCAAGTACCTATGGACTGGTGGCCACGAATATTAATAGAGACAATATCTCTGAGGTTGGAGGATCATTTCACACAACAATGCAAACTAGTTTTGAAGCATAGTAGTAACAATCAGGGGCGGATCTATGGGTTGGATAAGGGGGTCAATTGCCCCCCTTATATTTTTGAAAAATCCCATTAAGTTATTTATATGTTTTATCTTGCCCTCCATCTCGCTCTTTTATTTAATCTTTTTCTCTCTCTTTAACTCCCATCAATCCACTCACACCATTTTTTTTTAATCTCTCTCTATTTTAATTCCCACCATATTCATATTAACATTTTTAATTAGGTTGGGGAACGGGGAAATGGAAATTATACATTTCAAAGATTTTTTTTTAATCTCTATCTATTTAATCTCTTTAGTTAAGATTAAATAATTATAAATTTAAGATTTCAAAAGTTGTTGTTTATCTGCTTCGCCTGAGCTAGCCCAAAAAGAGAAAACTCTCCATCCAGTCCAGAGAAGAGACGCTACCTAGGCTACTGCTGCTACTACTACTACTTGGACTTAGATTGTACTGTTATGCCTTCCTCAACGCCAAAAATTCAGAAAGAAAGCAGAGGTCTATTTCTCACCAACTCTCATCTTATACCACTATGCTTGCTTCTGTTTTCTCCAATTCAAAAAGGTAAGCTCTTCGTTTGCTAGCTACAATTGAATTAATCATGCCATGTATATTTGTATAGTTGAATAATTGTATAGTAAAATAGTTGTGTACTGTTTGCCCCCCTTGTTTGCATTCATGGATCCTCCTCTGGTAACAATAATACATTGGAGTAAACAACTAGAGTGGGAGGAAGTCTACTTCCATATGGATTGTTTGGATGTGATGTGAATATTCCAAGGGAGCCAAGATTATCTTAACTGGTCCTAGTTTTTGTTTATTTCAGAATTTGAAGACATTATTAATAGTAGGGGTGGGCACGGGACGGGATGGGACGAGATATACCCATCCCTATCCCATCCCGTTCATACGGGATCGGGACGAGACGGGATGGGAAAAACCTCATCCCGACCTCGTCCCATCCCAAACGGATTCGGGACGGGACGGGACTGGATCAGCAGGTACCCCATTTCAATTCAAAGGTACCCCATTTCATCTTCTTTTTTTTTGGTTAACTTTTATCAATAGACATTCTCAATTAAATAAATAGCCAAATGACAATAGAAATGAACGAGAAGCTCAGAAGACAGAAGAGAAAAAAAAGAAAAAAACTACAAAACAATACAACAGTAGTGTAACTTCTATCTTTCCCTGTAAAAGAAAGGAAATAAAAAAAATTAATTTAGTAATGGAAAACTTCATAGAAAAACGTGTATAATATAGTAGTCCTCTCAACTTAACGAATCAAAACACGGGTATTACTCTAAACTGAGATGTTGGAGCATAAAAATGCAAAGATATCAACTACATCAACATTCAATAAACAATTAAGAATAATAGCAAGATTCTTTTCTCAGATAATTCTTTGTAATTCAGATTCAGATATGTCTTCATCCTATTCAAATTGTATCAATTGACTTACTGATCAGGTTTCTCTACTATAACAAGGATTTGGGGTGCAACTGAGAGAAAATGGTGCCTGTCAAATTTTGTAGTGGGCCAAATGCTAAGAACTTTTCAATTTTCCTCTAACAAAATCCTTTCAATCAAGTCACCACACCTACAAATAAGTTTTAACACCACCCTCAGCCACTGAAGGCATCATCCATATGTCAACCCAAACAAACCCCAGCTCTTAAATGCAATATCATATATGTGAAATCATTTGAAGGATCAGAAACTACATACTGCTCACACCCAATGGACATGCTAGTTGTGCACCATGACAAACTCAACCACCACCTCTTCATCTATTTTTTAAAAGAAAAAAAAATGCCCCTCTTCTAGCTCAACTTTTGTTTAGTAATAGACACCAACTACTCAACTTTTGAGTATAATAGCTCAAGAAGAATCGTAAATTTTTTAATAACATTATAAATTTATTATAGTAAGTGAGATTCTAAATAAAAATAAATAATTAAATAAAAATATTAATAATTAATATTAATAAATTAGTTCGGGACGGGACGGGATTGGCGGGATTGAAAATCTTCATCCCATCCCATCCCATCCCATTCTAGATCGGGATGGGACGGGATCGGGATGAAATTATTCAATTCCATTAAGACCCGAAAAAATCGGGACGGGGCGGGACGGGATCGGGACGGGAACGGGATCGCGGGATGGGATGCTCACCCCTAATTAATAGTAGCAATATGTTTTCCTATGTTTATCTTAACTGGTCCTAGTTTTTGTTTATTTCAGAATTTGAAGACATTATTAATAGTAGCAATATGTTTTCCTATGTTCCTAGACTTAATGATTTGGATACCCATGATATGGTGTAGTAGGTAAAAGACTATTTTGCTGATTTATATTAATATAGTTGCAGTCAAGTACTGTGATTTAATTTTTCGAGTAAATTTCGGTCTCCTGATTTTAAGAAATTTTTCAATGTGTAAAAAAAAAAGAATTTTTTTTTTAGGAAGGATACATGAAATTTATATAATGAATTTCAAGGGTATATGAAATAAGTGAAAAAAAACACGGTACAAATAAATTAATCTACACATTAAATGAAGCCTAAACACCAAGAAATGAAACAAACATGAAATTAATTATATAATTAGAAAATTAGGGGGTGGTTTAAAAAATCCATATATAAGTAGAAGAAATGATAATTTGAAAATCATGGGGTGTGGTTCAAAAATCAATAAATAATTAGAAGAAATGATACTAGAAAAAACTCTTAAATTTACGAAAACCCTAAAATTTTCAAAAAAAACCTAGAAAAAGGTAGTTTTTGGTGGATGGTTTTGTATTTTTTTTTTACAAAAAATCCCAAGATTAACGAAAAAACCTAATTTTTTTTTTAAACCCTAAGAGAATGTAATGTTTTCTCCATTTTTTTTTTGTGATTTCATAAAATGAAAATTTTGACAAAATTTCGCGAATACATAGTCCTTTGTTGCAGGTTCAACAACAACAAAAAAGAAGTTATGGAAAAGGGATTAATGGAGAAAAAAAGTAATCAGAGACCAAGGTTAAAATTAAACAGCTTTTAAAAAAAAAAAAGGTTGACATTAAACACCCTAGACACTATAATAATGGTGTGGTGTTGACACCCATCCATTTAGCATATTTAGGAAGGCCCTTGAAAATGGATATTTAAGGATTGAACCTATAGTTTGAGATGCTCTATCAAAATAAAGGGAACATTGCCATCTTGAACTCAACCTAACAAATCACATAAATGTTTTTAAAATCAGAAAACAACTTTTGTTCAAATAACAAATCACATTATCCTCCACCAACCCTAAGCTTTATTCAAATAACACAATTCAATCACAAAACATTACATGTGTTGAGTTTCAAGAACCTGACCCAAACAAGAAACATTTTTCCATAATTAAAATCCTCAAAGAATAATATGTCAATTTTACTAACTTCATGTGCATGTAAGCTAATCAACTAAAAAGAAATGTTCCACTTTAATTGAAAGTGACTTAAAATTTGCAAAATACTAAAACGGGGAAAAGTGACATATCACATGGAATAAGAACCTAGATATGCTAAGCATACCTACCATACACCTTCACAAATGCCAATTAGATGCCAAACCAACTTCATCAAAGAATAATCTCCAAAATATTAGCAATAATTCAAGTTGAAAACGAATGAACTTGTCAACTCTCTACATGGAGTTCAAAAAAATGGAATATTACATGTTTCGAGTGATGGTTGAACCATGAACGCAGTCAAAATCAATATAGTTAATTTGAAATTGTAATATTCGTCGGTCAGATTTTATTAGAATTGTAATATAGTTAATTTGAAATGTAATATTCGTCGGTCATATTTTATTAAAATCAATATAGTTAATTTGAAATGTAATAGACAATCACAAAACAATATGATAACTATTCAATGAATTAATAATTGTATAATAAATAAAAAATAATACAACAATTATGCACCGAATTGATAATCATACTAATTTCATTTGGTTTCGTCGCATTTTAAGAAATGTATTACTTTAGAAAGTTCTCGCATTTTATGATAACTCTACTTTTTCAATTAGGAAGCAAATACCAGAGCATATTCCACGCATGAAAACTTCCTTCTATGGATTGCTCTTGGATTAGGAACTATCTCCTGCGTATCTAGGAGCACAAGGCTAACAAGGAACTTCCCTTCTACAACACGACTCTTAATTGGAGAAGGATCTTCACGAAGATCCCATTCCTAAACTACGCCTTTGACAGCCTGGTAGAACTAGGTTTCCTGCACAATAAATAAAACATGAGGTTGGTAAGCTAAAGTACGCTACAAATTCTCTGTTTACAACATTACACCTTCCTCGGATCACTGTCTGACTTTAGCATCGGAGTGTCATCGACCACCACAACGATAGTCTGTGGCTCACGTGCGTTACTTGTGCAGGTCAATATGTTAGCAGGATTAGGTCAAAGTAGGAAGCGAAAAATCACTACATCATTGGCCTTAATATCTGGGGGGGAGAAAAAAAAAATCACACCTTACTATGAATTATATTTATGAGTTTTATTTACAGCCATGGGCAATCCGTTCTCCTTGTTGATTTCAAGAGATCTGATATTTCATACAATTGGAGATCTCTAGGAAAATTAGTGGATGATTTCAATGAAGGTACCACTTGGATAATTGTTGATGGCAGACAATGTTACTTATGGAGTGATGGTATAGAAGTGTTCCTGATAGTGGAATGAGGCGATACAACAAAATACTCTTTTTATGACCCTTTTAAAATTGTTTTCACGTCACTTTAGATAAAAGTGTAATAAATGGTTTCAACTTATATTTTTTAGTACATTTTTAAGGATTAAACCTCTTTTAACACATTTATGTTACGAGAAACATAATATTTTAAGATAGGTTCCTTTTAGCACGCTTATGTTACGAGCAACATAATTTATTTTAATAAAATCTTCATGGTAGCGTCGCAACATTATTAATTTTTTTTTTACACATATTGAAAATTTTCTTTTAGCATGTTTATATATATAACAAACAACCATGGATAGGCTCATAGACAAATTTTGGTCAACTATGTTGACAAACTTTGACCATCGATAGATGACAAATCCATCCAAGGGCTAGGAATTGATTATCATCAAAAATTCTAGTCAGCCTTGTTTGTTGGTATTTTCTTGGCCTTGTTTGGGTTTTTTTACACTTCTACCCTTTATATAGATAATGTTTGTAGTTTTGTTTTAAAGAGTAAGGACAAAAAGTGTAAAAATACCAAAACAAGGCCACCAAAAAAGGCTGGCTAGAATTACTCGATTATCATACCTCCATATAATCTAGTGGTTACTAAATGTTATTTAAAAGCCTAAAGGAATAAATAAATAAATATAGAACTAATCTTCCAATTGATTTCTTCCCTATCTCCCTCCAATTTCCCAAAACCCAATAGGGAGAAAAAAAAAAACAGCAAGCAAATAAGCACTCTTCCTCCCTTAGATCTCCATTCCTGTACATTGTACACTTTTTTAGGTTGGTGAATGGGGAAATAAGTCCTGAGAATTTTTCTCACAATGTTTATTTCTACCTTTGTAGAGTATGTATCTTGGAGTGCTTTTCCTGTTCTTTTCTTATATTGACTAAAAGATTGAACATGTTTGATAAATTGCCCAAGAGAAAAGATTTACCCTTGTGAATACTCGTTTTGTGAAGGCCAACCATACATCCACCAATAGGGTTGAAAATTGAACTGACGGTTCAGTTTTTCACCTAAACCGTGAACCGAACCGACTTAGGTCGGTTTTAAAATTTTCAAACTGAAGCCGAACCGACCATTAACAAAACTGATCTGAAACCGAACCAATTCTAATTTATGCAAACCGTAACCGAACCGAACCGACTAAAATTGAATCAAAATCGAAATAAAACCGAACCGACCGACTATTTTAAACATATTGTATTATTTATATATAAAATATATATTATTTATTATATATATTCGATCGGTTCGGTTTGGTCGGTTAAAATCACATAGAAATCGAAAACCGAACCGACTACTTCGGTTTTGAATTTTTTAAAACTAAAACCGATCCGAACCGAATTTAAACCGAACCGAGTTCGGTTTAGATCGGTTCGATCGATTTAATCGGTTTGATCGGTTTTTTGTTCAGCCCTATCCACCAAAGCCCTTTCTTTCTTAGGGTATGTTTGGTTAGCTATTTTCCTTCGGATATGGAATCCATTTTCCATTGTTATGCAAATTTTTGCTATTTGGTTATCTATTTATTGACAGGAAATTGATTATTCGTAAGATTGTTTTCCCACTACTCATGGAAATCAAAATTTGAGGGGAGTCATCGGAATCAAATTCATGGAAACGATTTCAATTTTTATGTCTATTTTCCGTGCAACCAAACAGATTCTTAGTGTTTCGGTGTGAGGATTAAATTTTTTTTTTTCAAGTTGCTCTTACTTTCTTGGATAGAAATTGGGCGAATAGAAAAATATCCTAGGCAAACTATGATTGGTTTAAAACCTAAAAAATAGGTTTCTTACAGTGTTTTGTCAATTTTTTTGCTTAAAAGAAAGAGAATTCATTTATGGATGTCGTGTATTGCATGACTCATTAATCCCATGTTATTTGTTTTTCTTGTGTGCAGGTTTGGCTAAGATGAGGAAATAATGCACAAGGGGATAGTGGAAATAGTCTAGCAAATATATTTTATTTTTCGGTGAGTGACAATGTATTTGTTTACTCATAAATAACTAAATTAATAAATGAAGTTATATTGTGGCCAGTAAGTATTTCATTAGTCCTATTAGTTTTATTGCAAAATAGGTAAAAGTTTACATCACACTTTTTTATGATGGTAGCAATGTATTTAATTACACTTTTGTTAATAATAAACGATTATTAGCACGTTTTCCAATAAAATTTAATATTAGCAAGTTTTATCACTAACGAATTTATTTAATTATTTTTGTCTTTTTAGCATTTTTTAATGATACGGGTTTTTTTAGCACGCTTTTTACAGTAAAATTATTTTTGGTAATTTTTAACTCTTTTTTTTTTACAATAAAATTCCTTTTTATTCCCAATTTTTTTTAACAATAAGTTGTTTTTCTGTTCACTTTAGCACGCTTTTTGTCAAAAAACTTCATTTATGTTACGTTTGTAGATTATACTAAATTACTAACAAGTACTTATTACAATATTCTTGAAAGTGTTATAGATGGTAAATACGTTTAGCACGTTCTTTATAAGACTATAAATCTTTTATTATGCTATTTTATACCACGCACACTCGTAGTTAGTGATGAAAAATGTTAGCATTTTATTACACTTTTTAAACGCAGTAAAATGTTTTTTGTTGTAGTGGGGTAAAAAAAAGTGTGGAATAAAGAAATTATCTTAAAAGTATTCTCACCAAGGATTGTGATTTCGGTCTCTTGATTTTAAGAAATATTTTGGTGTGTAAAGAAAAAATGTAAAAATTTCAAAGATACATGAAATACATATAATGAATTTTGAGGGTGTATAAAATATATGAAAAAATAAGATGCAAGCAAATACATATATTAAACACATAAAATGAAGCTTAAATACCAATAAATGAAACAAAAATGAAATCAATACATAATTTGAAAATCAGGGGTGGTTTCAAAAATCTATAAATAATGAGAAAACCCCCAAAATTTACTCAAAACCACGAAAAGTTTTGAAAAAAAACCCTCGAAATAATGGAATTTTTGGAGGATGGTTTTTGTATTTTTACGAAAAAAGAAAGTTACAAACAAACTCTGAAATAAACAAAAAAAACTTGAAATTTTCGAAAAATTGTAATTTTTTCTTTCACGCTTTTTCTTTTCGTAATTTCAAAGAAACACAAAATTTTGACAAAATTCCGCGATAACACAATCGTTGATTTTCTAGCCTGTTGCCCAAGCTATTTTCCTATGCCCATTGATATTCACGTAATTTATGTATAAATTACCTTGTAATTTATATTTGTTAATGTTTCAAATATTGTACTTTATTTTAATATTTCCTTTTTGCCTTTTTATAGGATTAGGAATTTAAAAATGAAATCATATCAAAGCGAAAAGTTGGGAAAACAGTTATTAGACAAACTGCAATGAGTGGTACAAAGTGCCTGTTAGGGGTGAAATTGTAACAATCCAATGCCAAAACCCAGGACCAAGCCCAAAACCTCTCACCCCTTTCTCTCTCCGCACATAGAACTAACTGGACTCTCACAATTGCTTATTCCTGCTCCATCACGTCTCTTTCTCCTATTCCATCACAAAATTTTCTCTATCACGCCACTGCTTCTTTATCATTATTCCTCTTCTTATAACAATGAACAAGACAACAACTCTTCACCCTCACCTTCTCTTTTCATAACACAACATCACAACACTTCCTCACTCCGTCAACCTCTCCCTCTTTTCCCAACCATCGAACAAATCCTTCCCTGACATGACACCAATACTTCTCTTCCATCTCATCATGCTTCTTCCTCATCTCTTGGCAAACCACTAGCCACCTCGCCATCCTATCCTTTTTGCTCGCAAGAAAAATGAAAAGCCTCCATCACACAATTGTTGCCTCGTCCCTACTTTTGGGGACAGACACAAAAAAGAGTCGCCCCCACATCTATTTTCCATCTCTCTCCATCACACCCCTTCTCTCCCACCATCTAACACCATCTGCTAATATCTCCTTCATCATCTTGTTGATCGAGTGGACCTCACTAGCCATCTCGCTTCATGGAAACAATAAATTAGGTTTAAACAATTATTGAAGAACCTATGGTGGATTCGATGTCTCGGTTCGCTTTTCAATTGTATTTATTAATTAGTTGGTTTATTTAATTCCATTAGTTTATAAATTTTCAATCGTTGTAGCCCCCTATTAAATTAATCTAAATAGATTTTAGTTTTCGATTATGTTTTCAATCCTCGTGGGAACGATCTGTATTTGCCATTGTCTGCTAATTAGATAACCATGCACTTTGCAGTATTTCAATCATGTTAAATTAGCATGTTAATTTAGGTTAGTAAAATCTGCATCACCAATTAAACAAGGACAAACTCATGACGCTCTGATTTGGAAAACTAGCCATAAAGGAAACTTCAACACAAGAGCAACCTATAAATTTTACCTTAGTAAAGCCATACCTCATTTTCCCCTTTCAACACCTATAAATTATACATGATTGGCGAACAACCAAAACCTCTCATAGAGTTCGCCTTCTTATTTGGAAATGCTATTATAAGCACTCGCCTACCAAGAAAAAATTGTTCAAGCATCATATGAGTATCTCTTTAGAGTGTCCTTTTTGTGAAAAAATGTTGAAACCATTGTTTTCTTTCATTGTCCTATAGCCATCCAAACCTGGTTAAGCTCCGCCATTCCTATTAATTGGTTGCAAGTCCCTTTGCACAAAGTTTTTGTTATTGTTTTTTTTTTAAATATTTTTTTATATATATTTTTATTTTAACATTTGGAAAATGGACATTGCTAATGCAATTCAAAAAATCCATTTGATTAGTATGATGAATGTCGTATTAGACTCTATTTGGCAAGTTAGGAATACCATTTTGCTTTCAACAGGTATAACCAAATCCATTTATGATAAATAGGATGACATGAAAATTGTGGACTGGGTGGGAACATGCATATTCAACTACACATTAGCCGCAAAACAAGGAAACACACGAGGCAACACAACAATTCGAGAAAACACAACACATCTGTAGAATATATCCATACAATGCCATCTATGTATTTGCTGATACAAGATTCTATATGGCTTTTCATGCAAGTACCTATGGACTGGTGGCCACGAATATTAATGGAGACAATATCTCTGAGGTTGGAGGATCATTTCACACAGCAATACAAACCGGTTTTGAAGCATAGTTGTGAGCACTAGTAACAATAATACAATGGAGTGGACGACTAGAGTGGGAGGAAGTCTACTTCCCTATGGATTGTTTGGATGTGGTGCGAATATTCCAAGGGTGCAAAGATTATCTTAACTGGTCCTAATTTTTGTTTATTTTAGAATTCGAAGACATTATTAATAATAGCAATATGTTTTCCTATGTTTATCTTAATTGGTCCTAGTTTTTGTTTATTTCAGAATTTGAAGACATTCATTATTAACGAAAATTCTTTGTTGCACCGGGGGTTAGCCTGGTGCTAACCCCCCACCGTCCATTTTGCCTCGAGATGGGTGTACCACCTATCGCGAGGCAAAATGGATGGTGGGGGTAGCACCAGGCTAAACACCAGGCTAACCCCCAGTGCGCTGTAGCAGTGCTCCATTATTAATAGTAGCAATATGTTTTCCTATGTTCCTAGACTTAATGATTTGGATACCCATGATATGGATCAGTAGGTAAAAGACTATTTTGCCGATTTAGATTAATATAGTTCAGTCAAGTACTATGATTTCATTTTTCGAGTAAATTTCGGTCTCCTGATTTTAAGAAAATTTTCAATGTGTAAAAAAATAAAAATTTTGAGGATACATGAAATTTATATAATGAATTTCGAGGATATATGAAATATGTGAAAAAAAACACGATGCAAGTAAATTAATCTACACATTAAATGAAGCATAAACACCAAAAAATGAATCAAACATGAAATTAATATATAATTAGAAAATTAGGGGGTGGTTTAAAAAATCCATATATAAGTAGAATAAATGATAATTTGAAAATCATGGGTGTGGTTCAAAAATCAATAAATAATTAGAAGAAATGATATTAGAAAAAACCCCTACATTTACGAACACCCTAAAATTTTCAAAAAAAACCTAGAAAAAAAATGTGATTTTTGTAAATTTTTTTTTTACGAAAAACCTAATTTTTTTTTTTGAAAAAACTCTAAGAAAAATTTAATGTTTTCTCCCTTTTTCTTTTTGTGATTTCAATAAAATGTAATTTTTTTACGAAATTTCGTGAAAACATAGTCCTTTGTTGCAGGTTCAATAACAACAAAAAAAAAAAAAGTTATGGAAAAGAGATTAATGAAGATAAAAAGTAATCAGAGACAAAGGTTGACATTAAACACCCTACACACTATAATAATGGTGTGGTGTTGACAACCATCCATTTAGCATATTTAAAAAGGCCCTTGAAAACGGATATTTAAGGAATGAACCTATAGTTTGAGATGCTCTATCAAAATAAAGGGAACATTGCCATCTTGAACTCTAACCTAACAAATCACATAAATTTTTTTAAAATCAGAAAACAACTTTTGTTCAAATAACAAATCACATTATCATCCACCAAACCTAAGCTTTATTCAAATAACACAATTCAATCACAAAACATTACATGTGTTGAGTTTCAAGAACCTGACCCAAACAACAAACATTTTTCCATAATTAAAATCCTCAAAGAATAATATCTCAATGTTACTAACTTCATGTGCATGTAAGCTAATTAACTAAAAAGAAATGTTCCACTTTAATTGGAAGTGACTTAAAATTTGTAAAATACTAAAATGGGGAAAAGTGACATATCACATGGAATAAGAACCTAGATATGCTAAGCATACCTACCATACACCTTTACAAATGCCAATTAGATGCCAAACCAACTTCATCAAAGAATAATCTCCAAAATATTAGCAATAATTCAAGTTGAAAAAAAAATGAACTTGTCAAGTCTCTACATGGAGTTCAAAAAAATCGAATATTACATGTTTCGAGTGATGGTTGAACCTTGAACGCAGTCAAAATCAATATAGTTAATTTGAAATGTAATATTCGGTCGGTCAGATTTTGTTCAAATCTATATTGTGTTTACAATTAGGTATTAATTATATAATGTAAAAGACTTAGAAATTGTATATACTGTGTGTTTGCGCTTTTGCATTTTATCAAAAGTTTTCTACTGAAAAAGATCTTGATAAAATATATCTAATATTATTGAGGGCGAAATTTCGAGACAATTTTTGTTAATCTCGAGGAGGATGGGTGGTTACACTCCATCCCTCGCTCCCTAGAATTTCTGCACTGCAAAATAAAACGATCTGTGTAACTTTCAAATCATAGAGGCAATAATAATAAGGAGAAGAAGAAGAAGATAAATTGGATTCTCTTATTGGTTTAACCAATTGGCGCCACGTGTACCTCGACCTGGCAACAAAACAGCGCCCCTTCTAACTGTGTTGTCTGTGTGTGTGAGGTCGATGACGACCAACACGTTCAATTGCAATTGATTATTGATCATGATGATGGCTCTCTCTCACTTCTTCTTCTTCATTCCAATATCTTCTACTTTGTCTCTTTTTAATCTTCTTCCAAAATAGGGTTTCCGAAATGCTCCATTTCGAACCCGTGGAAGGAGAGATTCTTGATATCCTATATCTCAATTTTACGGATCAATTTTTTTGAAAATCAACTAATCCAATACAAAGGTGTGGATAAAAAAAACAAGTTGAGATTCTGTGTGAAGGTGAGAGGAAGAGGAGAAGCTGAAAACCCTAACCCTAAGGCCGAGGAGGAGGAGGAGGAGGAGGAGGATGGATTCTCCACCGCATCAACCTCAGACTCAGGTGGCTCAAGAGGAGGGACAGAGAGTGAAGTTTCTGTGCAGTTTCGGAGGGAGCATCATGCCGAGGCCGCAAGATGGGAAGCTGAGATACGTGGGAGGGGAGACGAGGATTGTGAGTTTGCCGAGGGAAACGAATTACGAGGAGCTGATGGCAAGGATGCGGGAGTTATTCGATGGAGTGGCGGTGTTGAAATACCAGCAGCCGGATGAGGATCTTGATGCCTTGGTGTCGGTTGTGAATGATGATGATGTGATAAATATGATGGAGGAATATGATAAGTTAGGTGCAGGGGACGGGTTTACAAGGCTCAGGATGTTTCTGTTTCCGCATCCTGATCATGATTTCGCGTTGTCTTCACCGCAGTTTGAGTCGGATGAGAGGGAGAGCGAAAGGAGGTATGTTGATGCTTTGAATAGTTTGAATGATTGTAGTGGTTCGGAATTTAGGATACAGCAATCACCGGATTCGCCGGTAATTGAGCCTATGATGAATCCGATGAGTGTTGAGTTTGGGCGGAATTGTGAGATGCCTATGAGTCAGTTTAATCTGAGGCAACTTACAATTCCGCATTTAGGAGGGCAACACCAGCAGCAGCCCCAACATACACAGAGGTTTAGTGAAATGGATGCACCTTGGAGTCCGGCCTATTATTCGCCTAGGCATCATGGACACCATGATAGTCGACCAGTTACGGAGTATCCATTGTCACCTTCGTCGGGGAGATATCGGGTTGGATATGGGGAGACACAGTCGCCTTTTACTGAGAATGTGGTGTGGCTTCCAGCGGCACCTGTTCCGGATGATAATTCTGGTTTTCCGGTTAACCTTGGGCACCCTCATAATGTTTTCGAAGGGAACAGTATATGTGAGCATTGCAGGAGGGGTTTCCATAGGAATCCCTCTTCGGTGGATCCTACTCGCTATTCTGACCCTCGATGGTTAGCTGGAACCCCGACACAACCTCATATGGATGGAGGAAATGAATTCCATCAATTTAATGGTCCTTGCTCTGATTGCAACTCGGTCAGGGAGGCGTATGCTTTTAATCCGGATGCAAATTTGGAGCATGGAGTTTATGCCAATGAGCAAACTGACCCGCGGAATTTCTATAATGAAGCTCATGAGAGAGGATGGGCGATGCACTACCCCCACATGAACCATCGGGTTGAGGAACCAAGAATGTCGATGCCAATGCCTGGAACAACATGGAGAAATGAGCAGCATGTGGTTGATGGTGTTGGTGTGAATGGTCCTATTGCGCAGGGCAATATTGGTGTGAATGGTCCTATTGGGCATGGTAATATTGGTGTGAATGGTATTGCACAGGGTAATATCGGTGTGAATGGTATTGCACAGGGTAATATCGGTGTGAATGGTCCTATTCCACAGGGTAATTGTATCAATCATGTTGATCCTCGACCTGAATTGGGTGAACATGCTGTTGTTGCCGGACCCCACAATCCAATTCCTTCAGTAGACGATCGTGGTATCCGCTATGGAAAATTTCCAGCTGCTTATGGAGCTGATAATGCTTATCAACTTCCACAAGGACCTGCACCTGCCCATACATTATGGATGAAAATGCAGAATCCTATGCAACATTCTCCATCTTATGAAGCACTGAATATGCTTCCTCAAGCAAATGGTAATGTAAATTCAGGGTTCCCTCAGAGTTTACGGGAGGGCAGTCCTAGGTTTCATGCTGGGTTTGATAACCCAAATGCTTGGTCTGGGCAGTCGCATAAAATATATGCTGTGAATGGTCCATTTTTTCCAGAATACCCTCATGGCTGTGCTCCTCCAATGGTCAACTCAAACATGCCTGTCCAGGAGAATCCAAACCTGTTTACTCCAGATCCCTCTCTACCCCCAGGTGACCTGACAACTTTTGTGGAAACTGCACCCATGGTATCTGCAATTGATGATAAAGTGCTTGCTTCGACTACCCACGGGTGCAATCCAGGGCCCATTACTGATGCTATTGGGGCAATGGGATTAGAAGAGAAGAGTATGCTTGAAGAGGGCACCAAAGTGAAGTTGGTGCAAATAGTAGAAGGTTCTAATATTCCAGATGAATCCGCTACTGATAAAAGCGAGGTGGTAGTTGAGGAAACCAAGGAGTCTGTTCCTGAAACAAATGACTTGAAGCCCGCTGAAGAGGATGGTGATACTAGAAAACTAATTGAAACTGATGGCCCTGCCGCACATGAGGCTCAGGCTGTTTTAGTTGAGAATTTGAGTTTCTTGCCAGAGTTGATTGCTTCAGTAAAACAAGCAGCATTAGAAGGTGCGGAAGAGGTGAAAGCTACAGTGCAAGGAAACATTGAGAGTGATGTGGTTTCAACATCTGAAAAAGCAGCTACTCAGGATTTAGAGCCCGAGGTGAGAATATGTCTACTTGATTTGCGCATTCCATAAATTTTTTTGGTTGGTTTCTCCCCCCTTACATTATGCTCTCTATGATATTAGCTGTTCTATGTGATTTTGTTATTTTCTCTGTAGAACCCTGATGGCGATGTGGAGGATGAATCCGAAGGTGACCATCAAAAAGCTTTTGGGATTGAGCAAACGAAGGCTGAGGCAGAAGCTTTGGATAAAGGTTTACAGGTATCCTTCTAACTTTGGCTTGAAATGATTGTTATTCCTTGAATTGTTCCACTCATTTGTATTATGATCCTGTGTAGACAATAAAAAATGATGATCTTGAGGAGATCCGAGAATTGGGTTCTGGTACATATGGATCTGTTTACCATGGAAAATGGAAGGGCTCTGATGTAGCTATAAAAAGGATAAAAGCGAGTTGCTTTGCAGGAAGACCATCTGAGAGAGAACGTTTGGTATTTTCCCATCTTTTCTGATTTGATTAATATATTAGTTATTTCTCTGTCATGAAAGTGAATAACTCAAACTGTTTATTGGATGCAGTCTACTGAGTAACAAGTCCATTAAAAATTTAATTTCTATTGTGCAATGGTTCATTGGTGTCAGTAGCTAACTGAATCCCCAACAGTTCTAGATTCTTTATTATTTTCTCATAGAACCAAATGAAGAGGACAAAAGGCAATGTCTTTTTATCAAAGCATAATTTTTCTTGTATGCATATAATCTTTGACTAGGAAACCTTGATACTGCCTATAGTGAATATCAGAAGATTATAGAGGAGTCTTGGAAAGCTCTGATGTTGAGGATGACACACAATTTCTTTTATCGAAAATTGCAATTTGTGCTATGCTTCGACTTTTTCCATTATAGTATGATATTTAGTTTGACAGAGCACACCTTTTGATTTTGATTTTTGATTTTTTTTCTATTGCATTCTCGTAATAGTCAAAATTTGTTTTCAAACACTTTAAAATACATTTCAAACCACATTATTAATAAACAGTCAGTATGCAAACCTCATAATTTGCTGATTAGCTCCTAAAAACAAAATATTTAGTCTTTGGTATCTCAAAACCCTTTCCACTCTCTTGATAGACCTAGTGTCCTTGTTCACTAAAATAAAACATAAATAAGTGGACGCAAATGGTACTTGCTAATTAGCAAAGAAGGTATACCTGATTTATGTCGGTTTCAACATGTCTATTAATGCCTTTCCAATCTACGTTCTTTTCTTATAAGTACTCCATGGTTAGGTAAATATCTCTACATCAAACCTCATTTCGATAAACCTTTGGTAAAAGGAACTAACTGAGATATCGTGACCGCTTCCATATCCATTGGCCAGTGACCGCTTCCACCTCCATTGGTCAAGGTGATCTTTTAGGACAAACTATACATATCCATGTTGAGTAAATAATGTCTTCTATTTCCTGATCTCTGTTAATTCCGCATTCTTGGAAGCATCTAAGGGCGGAGATGAGTTGGGTAGTAGTGACAAATGCGTGAAGGGGTAATTTCATGTCCAATTTTACCCAACTCGAAGCTGACTTGTTTAGAAATGGGTTGAAATGCGTCAAGGATGAGGGAAGCTTCTGAAGGGGTGTTCACAGCTAGGCATGCTTGTACTCGGCAGGGATGGGGGGAGTGGACAGAGACAGTAACTCTATGGAACATAGAAAATCCCATGTCTTATTTGCACCATTGCATTGGAAAATTGTATTTGACTGCTCAGTTTTATTTTTCACTGCTGTTTCAAGGTGGCGATGCTTGCCAAAGCCTATTACATTGCTTTGCATGAACTTCACTCTTAATCTTCTTGTATAGAGATGAACACAAGCATGGCTTTTTTTTTTTCCTTCTTCTTCATTGCATTACTTGTTACATCTTTTGGGTTTATTTTGAGTTGGTAGTACGTTACTGCTAATCTTTCACATTGTGGTCTTTATAGTTGATTCCTGTTTGTGCTTTTGTTATAGATTGCTGATTTCTGGAAGGAGGCTTTAATATTGAGTTCGTTGCATCACCCCAATGTTGTGTCGTTCTATGGTATAGTTCGTGATGGTCCTGATGGATCTTTAGCCACTGTGACAGAGTTCATGATTAATGGGTCTTTGAAACAATTTTTGCAAAAGAAAGATAGGTATATTATTGTAATTATTCTAAAATGCCTAGCTTTTCCTAAGTGGCTTTAACTACGAATCTAGTGTTGCTATTTCTGACTTCTCAATGCTATTGAGCAGAACAATTGATCGTCGCAAGAGGCTTCTTTTGGCAATGGATACTGCATTTGGCATGGAATATTTGCATGGGAAAAACATTGTTCATTTTGATTTAAAGTGTGAGAATCTTTTGGTAAATATGAGAGATCCTCATCGACCCATCTGCAAGGTATTCGAAATAGTTAATCTTGTTCAGTTGTTTACTTCATCTGCTTTCTCTTTTTTCCTTGCTTTGGATATGTTGTTCATACTTCATTTGACATAATTTTTTATTATTACTTCTCTATCTAATTCTTACTAGAGTGTTTTAAATTCTTGCCAAAGGTTTTCTTAACAATATATTCATCTACGGTTGGCAGCGGGGGCGGATATCTACATTTGTATTTTACTAAAATAACCTTAGGCTTTTAAGAGAACCCTAACCCTAAAAAATTGTCCACAGACAGACTCAACTCTCTGCCTCTCTGCTCTCTTCACCTCCCTCTTATTCTTCCCCTCTCCTTTTTCTTCTTCTCTCTGCACATATTGTTGTTGCTACTGTGCGCGTCACTTTCTCCCCAATGGCGCACAGTAGCACTCACCACCCCCTTTTTCTTTTTCCCCGTCACTTCCCACCGATGCACAATAGCAGTTTTCAATGATAAGAAAAAATTGGCAGACGTCAAGGGAGGAGGAACCCTAGCATTCCCTCTCTGCGCTTTGCTCTCCTCCCACCGCTTCGTAGATCTCTTCGATTTCAAGTTCTATTGTTCTCTTTTCGTTCCTCTCTCCTTCAGCTCTGTTTCGCAAATCTCTTTTTCGGTTAAACCATTTTCATTCAGGGTAAAGATGACGTTTTCTTCCCCTTCCCCGGAATTCAGAAGCCTCTACGGATAACACCAGGTTTGCTGTCGTTTGGTGCTTCCAAATATTGATGTACCATAGTATATAAATGAAGCTTTAAGTTTTTGCTTGGGTTGCAACTCATTAACTTTTTTGGGTTCTACTGGTTACTATGAAAAATGTTTTTAATCATAATCTAATTAGGTATGTCAGATTTGTTTATGGAGATGACTGAATCAGCCATGCTTGTCGAATTTTTTTTTTTTTTTTTTAACGAATGACAATGCCAACTTCCAACTAATCTTTTACTTTAGCTTAAAGTGTCCCCCTAAACACCCTATAAATCATTACAGCTTTTACTTCAGACAAGCACCCAATATGGTGATTAAAACCAGGAAATTGGATGAAAGTGAAAATTGTTTGACTCGCAAAGATGTTGACAAATTAAAAAAAAAAAAATTATATGGTTAATCGGGGCGGGGATGGTTTTATAACAAATATGTAAACGGATATTCGGGGCGGATTCGATCAGCGATCCCGGGGCAGGGACGGATTTACCCAAATCCCCCTGTTGTCATCCCTATATTGATCTGTTACATGTATGCTTAATGATTACGCCTAAACAATATACGCGGTCATTGCATTAGAGAATGAGATGTCGATCCCATGAGGAAAATGATCTACAAAATAGGTTCAAAGTAATACCAACAAACAAGGAGCTAAAACTAAGAAAATCTTGAGAAAAAGAAGCAATTGAATTTAGGTGAATGGAAATCAAGAACGAAAAATCACAAGGGTCCAAGAATCCCTCATTCAACTTGTATTGATTCAGTATGATAACTTAATTATGTATTTCACATCTCAAATAACATAACCGAAAACTAATTTTTAACGCGCTACTATATTCTAATGTAAATATATATGAGAGTTCTCTTTTTCTAGAAAGCACAAAGATTTGTCATATATGATATTTTAAATCGACGTTATATCTGGAAGCAATAACGCAGTAAAAGACAATCACATATAACCAATCTACCGGAATCAATTGAACCCTAATATTTCACACATAAGAAGAGCATGACTAGACCAGTGTTGTTAAGGCAGACGCCTAGGCGTGCCTCGAGGCGTTTTGGCAAAGAGACGCCTCAAAATGATGCAAGGCGGAGCGGTGAAGTGAGGCGTCCGCCTCGGACCGCCTCACGCCTCACTGCCTCAAACTGCCTCGGGCCGCCTCAGCCCATTTACAGCTTAAAAATCAAAAGCCTATTGCAGCCCACTTGTCTTTTAAGGTTAAGAGGGGGTATTTAGAGTTTTAGACAAGATAACGACTCCTTGGGGGCTATTGTTGTTGTTGTGTGTGTTTTTTTCCTTCTAATCAGGTTCCTCTCCTTCAAATTAGGTATTGCCTTTTTCATATCAGGATGTTTCCTCTCTTTTTCTTTTTCCTTCCTCTTCTTTTGTTCTGCAGCTTCTGCTGTGTTTTTTTAATATGATCTGTTTTACTACCTTTGTTTTATATGATCTGTTCACCTCCTTTTTTTAATGATCTGTTCTGTTTTTTTATATGATCTGTTTTGTTGCATTTTTTTCTTCACAATAAACAATAATAAGTAATATTTCAATGTATGGATCGTAATATTTTAGCATATGGATCAAAATTTGGTGCAAATTTTCAAAGTTAAACCAATGAGACTTGTTGGGCGATGCCTCACCAAATTGCAATTTTTCAAACACCGTTTGTTTTAAATTCAACCATTAATTTTTCAAACACTGTTTCAAATTTCCAAAGTTAAACCAATGAGAAGTTGATGAACTAGTTTACATTATGCTTTGATGTTTTTCTTGTTTGTTTATTTTTTAGTGATTTAGTCGATAGGCAAGTTAAGTACACTTATGTAGTGCATCTTTTTGCTATGCTATGCAACTTTATTATGTTTCCATTTCAATTCTAAATAGTTGTATGACTTTTTGTACATATTGGCATATGCAAGTTATCAAAATGATGATGAATATTACTTATCTAAATGTATTTCAAGTTATTATAATAAATTTTTTTTTAAAAATGTTAAAGACCGCCTCGCCTACCGCCTTGCCTCTGAGGCGTTTTCAAGCTCATCCGCCTCCCTGCCGCCTCAACGCCTTAACTACACTGGACTAGACTTATATGGAGAAGAAGAAAACAATCACCAGATTAAAAGAATCTATGGAAGAAGAAAACATAATCGGCTGTCACACGAAAACATAACTTCTATATTAAATAAAGGGGAAAATTCTCAAATACTATTATTCATCGTGAACGCATAAAAACTGAATCAAATACCAATCAAGTCAGCTACATCTAGGAGTTCATCTCATCGCCTTGCTTGAAACTTAGCCTAGTCGACAATACATCTCCAAAACTCTATCGAAATTGTGACAGTCTCTTTTAAAACTTGTAATATTCAGTTGTGATGATTTGTGTTTTTTATAAACATGAAAAGACGGAGGGAAGTAGCCACCAAGGAAATAATGAAAAGAATAAGGAAACCCTAAGGTTTCCTATTTCATATGGGACAACACGCACACGGCCAACACGCCCACGACCAATGTGCCCATGGCCAGTGCGGGACATGTTGCTTCATCTTCTTCGTTTTGGGTTGGATGCACACATGGGCTTGCTTCAGGCTGTAGGCTGGTCCAGAAGTTGTGATCACCTTGATCATATCTTTGAGGGCCTTTTATCTGAAAAACACACTAAAACACAAAATTCTCCAAAAGACCACACTTGTCAAATAATTCAATCAATTATCAAAATAATCTTAACAAGTGAAAATAATTAACTCTGTATAAAGTGCATTTTTAGTGCCCTAATCACTTAAACATCGAATATAATTTCAGGAGAAAAAACCAATAAAAAAGAAAAAACCCTCTGATGTGGGAGCAAGCAAAACCAAGTTTTCTTGGCCAATGTCTATACATTGTCACCACGTCAAACCATTAAACATCTAGGCATGTTCTTGACATAGTTGATAATCACTTAACATCAATGGAATTTCAGGAAAAAAAACCAATAAAAAAAGAAAGAAAAAAAAACCCTCTGATGTGGGAGTAAGCAAAACCAGGTTTTCATGGCCAATTGTATTGCATGTCAATTTGTTATCCCCAATCTTCTCTATATTCTTGCTCACTGTCTACAAATGGGATATATTTTGCAATTGGCCTTTTTTTGGATTCTTTATTCAATTTTTTGCACTTTCAGATTGGTGATTTGGGACTATCTAAGGTAAAGCAACACACCTTAGTGTCAGGAGGCGTTCGTGGTACTTTACCTTGGATGGCACCTGAACTTCTTAGCGGGAAAAGTAACATGGTAACAGAAAAGGTAAAGTTCTTAATTTTGCCATTTAAGGTATTTTTTGGTATTTAATATTGATAGCTTTTATTTTTCTTTATCAATTTGGTGCCATTATTCCTCATCTATTTGACCATCTTGCAGATTGATGTCTACTCATATGGAATTGTCATGTGGGAGTTGCTTACAGGAGAGGAACCTTATGCAGACATGCACTGCGCTTCAGTAATTGGTAGGCCATATTTTGTTGAACTTTGGGAAACTGTTAACATATTTTGGATAGACATCAGTACTATATTTATTTAACAATTGCTTTCCAAAAAAAAAAAAATTATTTAACAACAAAAGAAAGGCGTTACCATATTTTGCAAAGAACACATGCATTAATATGGGGACATGATTTGATCATGCTCCTGACTAGTTCTTCTCTCTTATTTATCGGACATAAAAGACATTCACCAAGTTTGACTTTGATTGAATTGTTTGTGTTTTCTATATTCTGCTAATGGAAGTGCAATGTTCAAACTGTTTCACATGCTTTGTCTTTGAAGTGTTTATATTTTTTTTCATTAAGTTATTTTTGGAGATACTGAATTGTTTGTGTTTTCTATATTCTACTAATGGAAATGCAATGTTCAAATTGTTTCACATGGTCTTTGAAGGGTTTATTTTTATTTTTATTTATTTTTGATTAAGTTCTTTTTGGAGATATCTATGCGTTGATAGTGTTGTTTAAAGAGACTAAAAATGTGAAAGTTTTGAGTGGATAATGGCTTTTCAAATGGAAGGATTCACTAATTATTGGTATAATTATTTGTTTATTTATTTTTCAAAAATGACAAGAAGTGTTTGTGATTCATTACATAGGAAATGGAAGATTTGATAAAAAGGAGACATACCTTGATTGTCATGCATAATTGTGGATGCTAGCTTAGTTAGTAAAACTCGTGGTAGATGGTATTACAACGAGGCGTTTGAACCTTGCTCGAAGGCATTTAAATGATTTAAGTATAAAACATAAAAATGGAATTTTAAAACATAAAAATGGAACAAAAATTTGAATATGAAATGGAAGTAACATAATCTTATAACGTAAAAATAATCACTCAATTTTATAAGTTCAAGAATTATAAATTTGATAAAAAAAAAATGAAAAAGAGAGTGAGTATGAAACAACTAGTTCTACTGTGTGGGGGTTTTAGCTCACACCAATTATTTGTCCCGGTGAGGACCAAACTCTTGAACTGGTTGAGCTGAAAAGTGCTTACTATCAGAAGAGTGGATGTCTATTCTCAAGAATCTTCACTTAGAAGCTTGCCTAAGCGTGTGAACATAACAACAATCACCACTTCATGAGCTAGGTGCCTTCCCAACACCCCCTCAGTGAGATTCTGGATGTCACATAAAATCAATAAATTCCTCGTCCACCTTCCCGTTCCCGATGGTATTGGAATACTTGAACACTTGGTTTCTTTCTTGTGATTCTTGCCGCTTCTTTATCAATGAATTTTACCTTTAAAAAAAAAACTTGTACACTTGGCATGTTAATACCGAAAATATTAAGGTGCATAATGTGAAAACCTTACTAGGTAAATGACTATTCTTTGATGATGTTCATATGTTTATTTTTTTGATAAATACAAGTCATGTTGATTAAGTATTGAGTTTAATCTAGCTGGTGAAACATAGTTTATGTTCTCGAGAATGTCAAATGACAGGTCATGTAATCTGGCGACCATAAATTGGTTATTGACCTTTTGACCCCCTTATCAGGCTAATATAATTTTTTGATGATGGTTAGAATCACATCAACTTAAGATTATTGATATTTTATAATAATTATCCTTAAAGAGTTCATCACTGCCAATAACATTCATCACAGTCAGTGTTCTAAAAATCGGCCTAGGCGCTAGAAGGTAGAAAATCGCTCAGATTAATTGTTGGGCGGGTTCTGGGCGGTCTGGGTATTTTTTAATAAGGCTGATTGTGTTCTTATTTTATTTTTCTTTCCTCTTTTTTTTAGAAATAAACTATTTTATTTAGTATATGTCTAGGACAAAATTAAAGAAAGACATTTAACTTGGTTTGGTCATGTGCGGAGGAGACCAAGCACGACGCCAATTAAAAAATGTTTAGATTGGCAAGTTAATGGAGGGTGTAGATGGAGGGGACGACCGTTGAAAACTTGGATGAAGACGGTGAATGAAGATATCATTGAGCTTGGATTAGACGAGGAAATGTGGGAAGATCGCATTGCTTGGAGAACCAAAATCCATGTAGCCGACCCTGAAAATCTCGGGAATGGGCTTTGATGATGATGATGATGATTTAGTATATGTCTAATTGTAGCAAATGATAATTACTTAAGAAATTCTCACAGGATCCACCGGTACCAATTTTACTAATGTAGATTTTATCAAACATAACTGAAGTTATTCATGCAATTTGAAGAAAAATAAAAGAGTAGGTTTGGATATTTGTCCACAAATTCAATTTTATATAAAGTGTCCATCATGACCAACTTCAATCATTTGAGTTTTAATAAATTTTGTTCATGATTGTTAATTTTTCATGTTTTTAAATTTTGCATATGTATATTGGCATTAAATTAGATGTAATTGATAATATATTATGTTTAACTTTTGTAAATTATTAAAGTTATAATACAAAACCCAATACCGCCTAGGCCCCTGGGCGCTAGGCACCTGCTCGCCGCCCGCTCAGCACCTAGCGCTTTTTAGAACACTGATCACAGTAAAGCATATATATTTGAGTGAAACGATGAAACTGCATTACGTAGCACTTGCCATGAATGTGAGAAAAAGCTAGTTCTATTTAGTATTTATCCTAAGCTAAATGCAATCTCTCGTATAATGAATGGTAGTCAACGTAAAAATGTAAACTTATACCAAGTAATCCACATATTAAAAAATAAATGTTTCAATCGGCAATGGAGTTGTATTTGTTTCACTGTTTCAAGGTCCTGTTGATCTTCTTTTATTGTCATTGTATTATTTTGCCCTTTATCACACCTGATAACGCAAAAGTAATATTTGTCTTGGACAATTACTCACAAGCTTGGCCTCAGTCAAGCAAAAGAGTGAAAGCGGCTGCCCCTCCCTCACTGATGTCTATATAAATCTTTGAACGTTTGGTATGCTTCGACAAACATGTTTACAAAGGGCAATGCTGTGTCGATTAGTATGATTAATATGCTTATGAAGGTTCTTTTTACAAACACATAAGTTTTTTAATTAGTTAAGTAACTTGTGCAATATATGCTCCATTCCCTTGTACCTTGACCATAATTATAAACGAAAAAGATGAGTGATTCTCCACAGAGCTATGTCTTCAAAGCCTTTGGAAAGATTGGATTAGATGAGTGCAGCAGACCAACCATTGTATCTTTTGTTAAAGGTTGAATATGGCATGAGCTGCAAGTTTGTTGTTAGAAATACTTACATGGTTCATACTGCTATTTGTATTTTATCGATATAATTTTTCAGTTCTGAACCTTCCTTTGAACATCAAAGCTTACTGTTTATCATTTTTGTTTTCCAAAAAAAAAAAAAATTCCTAACAAAATAAAAATCAGCAAATGCCGTGAGCCCGGTGGCAAAGAAGTTTCTGACTTTTATATGGTACCCTGAAGTCTGCCCATTTATGTGGAACACCACTCTGATTTCTGAAATGTACTTGTACTTCCCTATAGTGTGAATTCAAGTTTGAAACAGAAATGTTTAGGATCAGGACCTGTCTTAACTAAAAAAGAATGCAAATGAGAACAATAAACCATCTTTCTATTTGATCTTCCTGCATATACATTTCCTTTGGATTCATGACTGCCTTTAAATCTGGAATTGTTTTGGGTCTCTAGTGACTACGAACTTTGGAATTCAAAAGAGAGGTGACTAATAAAAAATCTGTAATAAAAAACTATGTAGCACTGAGTTTGCTGGTTGCTATAAACTGAAGATTGTCATGGTTCTAATTTTCTGTGAAAATGTAAGATTGACCTAGTCACTGTCTAAGAGGAGGTAATAAACGATTGCTATGGCAAGTTGGCAACCTTTAGAAAATTAGAACCATGACAATCTTCAGTTTATAGCAACCAGCAATCTCAGTGCTACATAATTTTTTATTACAGATTTTTTATTAGTCACCTCTGTTTTGAATTCCAAAGTCCGTAGTCACTAGAGACCCAAAACAATTCCAGATTTAAAGGCAGTCATGAATCCAAAGGAAATGTATATGCAGGAAGATCAAATAGAAAGATGGTTTATTGTGCTTGGACACTGTACACATGCAGTAAATGATGAAGAGTCAAAGGTTTGAGTGTTTGTTGTCATGGAGTAACAGGTTATTGACAGTATGGTGGGTATACTGTAGGGAGCGTTGTTATGGATATTGACAGTGTTATCCATTTGATTGTGATCACTAGTTGTTAGAAAACCATTACAAACTCGTGAAGATTCAACAATTGAAAGTTAACTTACACTACAAAGTGTGATCGAGACTTAAGTGTTGATATTATCCTAAACTTTTATGTTGTCTTGATCAATCTCTTCTTGACCTCCATTTGATGCTTCTTCAGGTGGAATAGTAAACAACTCATTGCGTCCACAAATTCCTTCATGGTGTGATCCTGAGTGGAAATCTTTGATGGAAAGTTGCTGGTCTGGTGAGCCAGGCGAGAGGCCATCATTCTCTGAAATATCTCAAAAATTGAGGAAACTGGCAGCAGCAATCAATTTGAAGTAATGGTTTTTATGGTGCCATATAATGCCTGATTGTTGCTGAGAAAGGTGAGAATTATACAATATGAGAGGTCATCTGCTCTTATGGAAACCACAGGCTAGTAATGCTATATTATTATGCCTTTACTGCTAGGACGAATTTCGTACAGCCATATGTGGAGATTTTTTCTTGATAATGCCCAATTTGTTAGCACTATAATATATCAAGAAGTATGCTATATTGAAGACTACTCTCCAGACAAAGGAGAGCTGTGAATGTTTTATCATAATGTGAGTTCATTGATTTCATGTTATGATGTTATTTCTACTTTATGTGCCTTTAACGTATGGAATCTGTAAAATGGTTATGGCTCACCTTCGAGAATCTTATATTGTTTCAGATGCGCTGGCGCAGTTGTACAAAACCTCCAGATGCCAGTGACTAATATATATTCCACCCCTCAGGTGGAAGAGAGCCGGTATGGATGTAAATAGTCGCACTGTCCAAAGCTCCATAGTTTTGATGCATCCATAGTGCTTGGGCTTTTGGATTAAACTAGATTTTACAATATCTTTTAAATTATTTTCATCATATGGTTTTTGGAAATGTAAACCTTAGAACTCTTATTTTGTATTTTCTGTAGTCATCTCCAGGCATGTTATACAATTTTAGATGAGAAATCCAAAAAAAAAAAAAAAAAAAAAAAAAAGAAAGAAAGAAAGAAGGGAAGTTACTATTATTTATAGGTACATATCTGTGTCTCATTTTTATGTACATGTCTCATTCATATTTCGGTAGTAATATCTAGATTGGGAGAGAACTATATAACTGATAAGAGTAAATGACTGTGAAGAGATTACAGACTTGCTCTGGAACATAAAGTAGCCCTTTTGGATATAAGGGTGTCTGAAAGAACTTAAGCCCCTTTTTCTGTGCATGCCATATCTGTTTGAAGCCCCGAGATGTCTGTGTTATGTACGTGTAAAGTTCTGTATATCTGACTGAATCAGCACGTGAGAAGGCAGTTCAACGTGTAGTTCTCCCCTAAAAGCTTCTGTTATGGCAAATGAATAGGAACTGACTTGCGTTTATCAGTTTTCTACACCCAATATGTAATTACTCTTTGCAAATTTGAAGATTTTCTCTCTGATCTTTTATCACTTGCGACTCTTAATTGGTTGAACTTTCTTGTATTGTGAGTCGAAAGCAGCACTTTGACATGCTGTCAGACTAATCTGACAACTATATTTGTCGTTTCGTTACTCTGCAGGTTGATTTCTTCTATTTTTCCTGTCATCTAAGAATCTTGTCATTTATCTAAGGGACTTGATACTCAGGTTAGAACAGACTCTAAAGCTCTGGTATGTTTGCCAGATATCTGCAGACTACGAACACTCAGGTGGGTGCCTTGCAACAACACGGTTCACGGGGTTCATTATCTGGTCAAATTTACTTCAAATTCTAACCCGATATGAGTCAATGTTTGTTCTACCCCAATCCTTAATCATCCCTCAAATCTGAAAGGTCTCATCGAAATCTAAATGAATGGCTTGAATTTGTGCTTGTTTGATTTTCAATAGCCAGCGTGCACTCTAACTTGTCAGTATTTCATCGCTGTGATTACTAGGCGTATAATTGTGAACTAAGTCTTGCAACACTGTCCTTCGAGTCCTATGTCTGTGATAAGACAAGATTATTCTAATAATTATTCGACTATTTTATTTTTTTCTTTTGACATTCCATGTTCTAAATATATTCTTCTATGCACCTTTTAGGTTGGCAGGTGAGGACTAAATATTTTTTGTTAATTGTAGCAACTGACAGTAACGTTTAGGTAAAGAAATCCTCTTGACAAATGACAACAAAAGCTTATTAGTCTTGTATTATGTGTTAAATGCATAACACCTTGATGAGAATATTGCGTACATCACAATAAAGTGGTATTTTTCTTTATTTCAAGGGTCCTTCGGAGAAAAAAAAGTTGTGAACGATAAAGATGTCACATTTGCTCATGATGTGGAACAGTAATGATGTCACATTTGTTCACCACCCTTTTGAATACAAAATTGTTCTGTCCCTCCGATGTTGAAACATGTCAGTCGAAAGGTTCCAGTTTTTCTTCGAAACACTTCACCCTTGCGCGTAGTTCTAAGACTAAAGCCACCCCATTTTTCATAAATTGATCAGGACCTGTGATTTCATCAGCCACAGATCTACCAATGAGCAGTTACACCGTTGGCACTTTTTGTACCTCGTCCTTAACAACATAGGTTGAATCTCGTATATCATGAGATCAGAGATGGGCACAAATTTGATTAATCAAAATTTAGTTATTGTTTCATATATCTGATTGATGGTGCGTAGAACCTCCGGTGTAATCAAATCCATCAAGAAGCCTAGACTGAAAAGCTTCTATGCACACTAACAAACCAGATAAACAAGGCATGAAATCCAGCAGATTGCCTCATGAGAGTATGCACACTAAGAGATTGTTTATACAATTTGGATAAGTTTGGGTTGACTGAAATGATCATATTAAATTAAGATTAAAGGAAATTGTTAATGATCTACTTGTAATTGGGTTTAGTAGTCTCAACCAAACTCTCTAGCTTAATGACTACAAGAAAATAGTTCCAAATTGTGTAGTGTTGACCCTTATTAGTTTTGCCATTTTTGTAAGATTCAGCGCCACCCTCCCCCAACCCCTATTTTAATTTGATTTTTATAAAAAGATGAATAAATTATTTTATTCAGGTTCTTGAATTTTTTAAAACAAATAAATAAGTAAAAAAAATTAAAAGAAAAAAGAAAAATAAATTTAGCATTTGAAAAATACATATAACATACATTCCCGCGGATTCTATGCAACCAAACATGCTTTTAACACTAAAGTTAGTACACTTTAGCCAAAAAAATTTAAGTACCTTATCTCTAAACTTCCAAACCCTAGGGCTGAACAAAAAATCGATCAAATCGACCGAACCGATCTAAACCAAACCAATCGGTTCGGATTGGTTTTCGGTTTCTATGTGATTTTAACCGACCAAACCGAACCGACCGAATATATATAATAAATAATATATATTTTATATATAAATAATACAATATGTTTAAAATAGTCGGTCGGTTTGGTTTTATTTCGGTTTTTGTTCGATTTTAGTCGGTTCGGTTACGGTTTGCATAAATTAGAATCGGATCGGTTTTGTTAATGGTCGGTTCGGTTTCGGTTTGAAAATTTTAAAACCGACCTAAGTCGATTCGGTTCACGGTTTAGGTGAAAAACCGAACCGTTTAGCCCTACCAAACCCTAATTCGTGTCAAGTTTTCGTACATGAAAACGCAGTTACTAAACCCTAGATGTTGTCCCAAGTTATGAGCATGATTACCTAACCCTAAAGTTTTTTAGCCTTTGCCCATGCATTATTATTAGGGGCTCCACTCCATTAAACCACAAAATAAATTAATGTAGGGTTAACTTTATTAACAATTTCAAAATCAAATGTTGATTTCTTTGATATTGAAAATTTGATGGTTCAAGGGCCCAATGAGTTTGATAGTTAGTAGTACAAAAATATAATTAGTAGTAAAGTGTGGTTGACTTTATTCTCTTTTACATAAACATCCATCGAGGAAGGTTTGCTAGTACATAAAACTCATATCTTTGTGTAAGATAATCCAATCAGGTCAAATACCATGACATAATTGGATTGCTGCCCTAAGCTTTCTTGAATTTATGCTCCCCTTGGTACCTACTCACCGAGACCTTTATTTTGGTCAATCTTCAAAAATTTCCCAGTCTCCAGTCGCACACAACGCAAATTAACCTTAGGGTTTCTTTGGTTGCATGAAAAACAAACATGAAAATTGAAATCGTTTTCGTGAATTCGATTTTGAGGTTTTTCCCTTGGATTTGGATTCCCATGAGTAGTGGGAAAATAGTCTTACGAAGAATCAATTTCTTATCAATACGAAAATCTGCGTAACAAGATAAATTGATTCCATTTTCCAAGAAATATGTCAGTCAGAGATTTATTCTATTGATTACGGAGGAGTCGAACCTCCTTAGCTTTGACACTAGCAACGATTCAGAATCTGTGAATTGAAAATAAAGTAACCTAAGAGACCCTTAGAATCTTTTTAGTTGCACGATAAACAGACATGAAAATTGAAATCGTTTCCGTGAATTCAATTCCGAAACCCCCTTACGGAGTGATTTTTTATTTGCTTAACAATTTCATTTTTCACCGTGGTTGAAATGATCAACCTTGCCACTCAAAATATCTCATTATAAATATCTCATTGGATACCTTGAGAATTAGGTTTGTTGAGAGAAAGTTCTAAGAAAGAGTTGACATGCATGGTTTATACTTGGAAAAATTAGGGTTCATATGAGCTAATCAATTGCGTCTTGTTGGAGCGTCTCTATTTTGAATAAATTACACAAAAATGGAAAGACATACACAGACGCCACCATGATTATGTCCATAGTGTATTAATTTAACACTAAAGTTTGTATTAGGAGTCCCAAGTAGCCTAGTGTCTCATTCAAGCAAGAAATTAAGTCGTGAATCACGAGTCCAACTACAACGAATCACTGTAATTAAGAAGACATCGTTCGCTCTCATTTTTCTTCGTTCTGCCTAACCTAATCAATTCTACCTTGATTAAACTATCGAAATTAGACCTCAAAGTACATCGAAGTCAAAATACAAGGAGTGAAAAGAGTGAAAGTTGTTGTTGTACTGGTGAATAGAATGGAGACTAAGTAGAGTTTTCATGTTTCGACGAATTTGTGTTATTCCAAGTCTGTGTTTTCACTAATACATAACTACATATTCTTCTATGTCAATAGCAAATCTGCAGAGATTTTGTTAGTACTGTGTACCAATTACCAAACACTCTAAATATAGCCATGCATCCTACATTAGGTACTTGACAGTCAACAATCCAACCTTCAATTCCAGCTTGCAATGAAAAATAAGAATAATTCTTAAGAGCCAGACCCCTAGTTAGCGCCAGAAGAGCCTCAAGAACGACTAGCTAGGCCGATGAACGAGAAGATATTATTTAGAGGAGTAGACTTGGATTATTCTTGATGCACAATAGAGCCAACAAGGTTAATTAACCCCAATAGTTCCAATTCATTATATAGTAATATTTTAATTAAACTTTTGTTGATCCAAGCTTATCTTCTTATCTTAATACCACCCTCAGCAATTCACTTTACAGGTTTAAGCTTGGTCTTATTGATGATGAAATACATTATCAGTGGAGAGATTCCAGGGTGGAGACAAGGACAAGGAGAAACATGTTTCCTTCCTCCCCAAAAATCTAAGTTCATGTTAGAAAAAATAATAAGAAAATATTTTTGTGTGGGAGTGAGGTGACTTTTTTGGTGATATTTTTTTTATTGGAATTTGTATGAATGGAACTTCTTCAACCTCAAGAATTTTAAGAAGAAAAAAATTGTGATTAAAAAAATAGGAAGATTAAGGTCAATGAATGGGGTGTTTTCTCATTCTAAATATGAAAGGTTTGAAATCTCAACACATTTCCTTTTGGAGTTTTTCTACCTCACTCCACTCAATAGGATTGTTTAATGGAAGCCTAGCTAGCCAACCAATTTGAACCCAAGGTGTTTTGTTGTTTGGGTTAATGAAACAGGGTTGAAAATTGAATAGACGGTTCAGTTGATCTAAATCGTAAATCGAATCGACTTTGGTCAATTTCAAAAATTTCAAACTGAAATCGAATCGACCATTAACAAAATCAAACCGATTCTAATTTATGCAAACCGTAACCAAACCGAACCGACTAAAACCAAAATAAAATCGAGCCGACCGACCGACTATTTTAAACATATTATATTATGTTTATATAAAATATATATATATATATATATATATATGCGATCAGTTCGGTTTTGTCGGTTAAAATTACATAGAAATCGAAAATCAAACCGACCACTTCGATTTTGAATTTTTTAAAACCAAGACCGAACCGAACTTAAAACGAACCGATCGGTTCGGTTTTGATTGGTTCGATCAGTTTAATCGGTTTGGTTGGTGTTTTATTCAGCCCTAGTGAAACACAACCAATTCATTCTCTCATCTATTAGCATGTAAATGACTGTAAAATCCTTATATTTGAAATTAATCTCAATTAGGTTTCCCAATGAATCAGATTTGGTTATTGAGCTCACACTAGACAGATACTTCAATTGCTCATAAGCTGGTTACTTGTACATTATTAGGGTTTCCTTGTTTGCAGATAAAGACATTTTTATTGATAGTATTTATTAATTTTGCTATATCGATTGGAAGACCTAACAATGATTTGAAGGAGCCCAAAAATGAGCATACTTTCATTTTCCTATATGGGGTAAGCTGTAACATTTTGATCTGTGATATGCTCTTATTTCTTTATTTTCTCTAGACTTGTGAAACTATCTGTCACAAGTTTTACTTACTAGCTAGTTTAAATTCTCGTTCCTGGTTCGCCATCCACTTAGTTAATATCTCCTTGATGTAATTTAAGTGACTTGCTAATTCCATGGCACATACATCTAGGTTTGATGTAGTATGTTTAGAGAGATATCATATTTATCACTACAACAGATAACATTCCTTCAGAACACACAGAAAATATGTACAAGTCTTAATTAAAACTACAAATCCTGGGTAATTTGAGGATACATTTAGCAGTGAAGGGAAGATTCCTAGACAAAGACATCGTAATAAAAGCTTATTTGGCCACTTATTGGCTTATTGCTGCATGGCATACTAATAATGATAGAATAACACTGAATGCAAAAGTAGTCAGAATTAACTAATGGGAAAGAAGGGAAAAAGTTTGTGTATACTTTGTCTACAAGTCCAAGGAATAAAAAATCAGAAATAGATGATCTAACTAATCAAGTAGTAGGGAAGAAGAGGAAGACCTTGCATAAACCCTAATAAAAAGAGAAATGGAGTTGAATAGTAATGAAAATGGTGAGGTAATATATGGGGAGGAAAGGAAGACTTGTGTCTTGACAAGTATCACATCACCCACTCTCTTTTATCTCCCTATAAATAGTATTCTCCCTCTCATTTTCTCTACATGAACACCAGAGTAGAGTAGAGTTAAAGAGATCAAAGAAAGAAAGAAAGAGATGGGTAGAGCTCCTTGTTGTGACAAAGCAAATGTGAAGAAGGGACCTTGGGCTCCTGAAGAAGATGTTAAGCTTAAGGAGTATATTGAGCAGTATGGCACTGGTGGCAATTGGATTGCTCTCCCTCAAAAGATAGGTTAGTCCCATCATCAGTCTTTTGTTCATTTGTGTGTGTTTGTGTATGGTGCACGCTTTATTGGACGGAACTTGATCTTAAGTTCTTAGGAAACAAAAGAATAAGTGAATTTTTTGATGATTAACTAAGTGGGTTTGATTAATGAATTTGCAGGACTTAAGAGATGCGGAAAGAGTTGTAGACTCAGATGGTTGAATTACTTGCGCCCAAACATCAAGCATGGTGGGTTTTCGGAAGAAGAAGATAACATCATTTGTAGCCTCTATATTAGTATTGGCAGCAGGTCAGTCTAATGTTATTTTGTTATTGTTTTATACTTGGTCTAATTCAATCGAAGCACAATTTTTGTATATGGGGTTTGTTTCGTTAGCTAAGTTTTGATGGTTTTGAATTGTCATCTATTGTAGGTGGTCTATAATTGCTGCTCAATTGCCAGGAAGAACTGATAATGACATCAAGAACTACTGGAATACTAGACTGAAGAAGAAGCTACTTGGAAGGCGTAAAGACTCTCATCAAGGTTGTCGCATGTCTCATCTAAGTCGAGGTACTAAAGACTCGGATTCTGCAGAAGATAACTCCTACCCAAATACCATGAGCAGTTCGGCACTCGAAAGATTGCAACTCCATATGCAGCTTCAAAACATCCAAAACCCATTCTCTTTCTACAACAATCCTGCACTGTGGCCTAAAATGCACCCATATGGAAAGAAACTCTTGCAAGATCAGTGTGGCTTGGTTCCTAGTCCTCCAACTAGGTCATTTCAGGAGGGTTTGCACGAATTACCCATCGTTTCAATCGGTCTAGAACCAGTTCATGCGTTGACTACCAATCTTAAACAAGTAGAGAATCCCTTGAACGGGTTCTCATCTTTGGAGAGCTCAATTGGTTTTAAGATTGGACAAAGTTCATTGGATGAGACTAGTATGCCAAAACCAAATTCTGTTCAGCAATTCAATGTTCATTCGATTTCCAACATTCAAGCTGAGCTAGGTGAACTACTTAATAGCAAAGAAGCTTGTTTCAGAGGGAATGGAAGTCATCAGTTAGGCGAATTCGATTGTTTCAAAGAAATGGATGGTGGCAAAGAGGGTATGATTTGGTGGGGTACTAATGATTTTGACACAAAATCATCTTCTTCGAATTCTTGGGATGACACTGCATCTGTTCTTCAGCCTGAGGGACTATTTCAAGATTATGTATTAAGCTATGATTTATATAGTAATGTGAGGAGTGAGTGAGATTGTCTTGGCAGACTCGTAGAGAGAGACATAAAGAGTCTGTTGCATAATGGTGTAAATTGTGTTAATTAATAAGATTGTAATCTTTGTTTATCATGTGTTCATAATTATAGCCAGTATGAATATGTCTAAAACCAATCAAAACAGGCAAAAGTATCGATGAATAGTCACACAAAACCATCACTTTGATCATTAAATACTTCTGCGGTCTATGTGTTAAGCTTGGATTCAGTCTATGAGCATTTCTACCTAGCTTCTGATCGATGATTGACTAGTTTAACATCCAGGAATTCTGAAAAGAAGAAACAAGACATTTAGCCATCAATTGCCAATTTTCTTCTAACTTTCTTTTTAGGCAACAAAAGTTTTTTTTTTTTTCATACCTTGAGCTCCAAAATGGCTTTGGCAGGGTTGAAATGCAAATCCTGAACCTGTGATACCATCTGCTACAAACCTTTTCAAGCGAAGCTAGCTTCTGCCATTGGCTTCTATTGCATGTGTTTTAAACATGAACGGATTTAGACGTTTCCTTCACCGAAATTAAGACAAGTTTAACTATGAAATGGAATTAGTGGAACAAGTATAAGAAAAAAGTTTTCTTCACCTTTAGGAAATGGGAATCACCCCATTTAGGCAAGACATGCTATATGAAGTCTCAAGAAAGTGGTAGTAACTAGTAAGTAGTTTGAAGTTTGCAATCCCAACATGTCCTTGTAGGAGATTGGTCCAAATGTGGCACCTGCGAGTTATGATTTTAGTAGTATAAATGTGCATATGTTTTTGGTGTGAAGACTGATTGAGTTATATTCTTTTCAAGGTTTGTCTCTTTGGATCATTGTATTGTTTATGTATGTGTTTGAAAGTTTATGTCCTGAGAATCTATGGTTCACACTCACACATGCGATCAGAGAGAGAGAGAGAGAGAGATGGTGTGAGCAGAAGAAGTAATGACTTTCATGTAAACTCTTTTGACACACTTTTTGATTATTTTATTGTCACTGATTCACAGACTTCATTATTTCAGTGAGATGATTCACTAATATGATCCATGGAAGGTTTTAATCCTATATAGTAAGTAAGTCGAGGGATTCTTGTTTGGGTTTTTTTTTTTTTTTTTTTTCATTTTTTTTCTTCTTTAAAACACAATCACAAACACCATTCATAAAAGAGGTAGAAGGGTTAAAAAACTCCAAAGAGACACAAAAGAGACCCCCAAACAAAGCTCCCTAGAATTGATGATATATATATATATATATATATATATCTTTAATTTTTCTGGTTATTGATATCAAGGTTTTAGCTTATCGCACGGAAGTACATAAAGCAACCTAGATCAATGACCATGCGATGGAGTAGTATGACCAGAAAAGGTATTGTAAATGAAATAAAAATAAAGAAAAAAATGACCGAAAAAAGTAGTGTAAATGAAATAAAGCAGCCTAAAAAAAAAAGTATTGTAAATGAAAAAAAAAAAAAAAAAAAAACAAATGCCCTCACGCAGGATCGAACTACGGACCTCCAGTTTACAAGACTGGCGCTCTACCACTGAGCTATAAGGGCATTTGACAACAACGCTTGACAGTTTAAAATATTTCATCAAATTTACAGTTATACATGATATAAATGCTTAACTACACAATAGTATTTGAAAAGGCAGCGACTATTCTACACCACCATATCCTCTCTCTCACACCACCAAAGCGCTTATTATTATTATTATTATTATTATTATTATTATTATTATTATTATTATTATTATTATTATTTTATTTTAACTTTCTCACACCACCATTAAATATGGTCAAACTTGAAAAGAAACAAAAAACCAAACGAAAAAAACCTGAAAAATGCAAAACGTTCTCCTCCCTCCATCCCTCAATCTCTCGCAGCAAGGAGTGTGTGTCGTCCAAACTCGGCGACCAAACTTCACTTCCTCGCAAGGTTTGTCATCCTTGTCCTCCTCCTCTTCCCTATCTCTCTCTCTTTGGTTGTATTCCACTACATTTCACTTGGAAGAACTTAGTTCATTTCATTATATGAAAATAAAAGGGTTTAGTGAAGTTTATGATGTTAGAAATGAAGATTTTAAGGGTGAACATGAGGGTGAAGAAGATGATCAATCTAAATAGCAAGAACAATTTTTTTCAATGGGGGTAATTTGCAAAAAAAAAAAAATTCATCTAATTTGCATGTAAATTTTTTTTTTCAAAAAAATTGATGGATTATTGTATGATGCATTGGTGCATAGGCATTTCTAATGGATGTAATAGATATTAAGATGCCTTTTAACAATGTTGAGACCCAGAGACGAAACAATTAGAGGTAACCGCCATTTTGTTGTCAAGTAAATTAAAATTTTAATTAATATATGAAACTAATTATAAATTGAATCATTATGCAAAATTTGATGATAATGTTGATAGAAGTGGTGACAATAACAATGAAGAAAGATCCTTGATACTGGTAGTCGATGATAGTCAGCTATTTATTACGGACGAGGTATGTAAGTTTTGACTTATTTTCGTTTTCACCATTTTCCATTGTTATAAATATGTTGTTGTTATTAACAAGTTTTTAATTTTTTTAGGTATTCTCATCAAGATCTTCATTGATAGCTTGAGTCCAAGGCATTGGTAGGGATAATAACATAATTGTTACTATCACTAAATCGGAACCGGCTAATCAAATAAGGAAGGGAAATGTCCATTTTGGTTGTGAAGGGGGAGAGAAGCCCGATAAAATGTTAGAGAATTATGTTCAATCAAGCAGTACAAAAAAGTGTGGGATAACATGTGAAACCCATAATCATCATTGATCAGAGTCACTTGTTTTGGTCATACGTTTGCTAGAAAATTGATCGTAGATGAGATGATTTATGTACAGAATATGGTGAAGTCCGGTGTAAACCCTCACAACATCTTGTCTCTGCTGAAAGAGATGTATCCGAAAAATATCTCAACTTTGAAGCATATTTACAATGTATTGTGTCTGCTAAAGGTACTCGAACAAAGAGACATGACGACTTTGCAACATACTCTAGAGTTGTTGAGCTCGCACAAGTAAATAGAGTGGCATTTTGTTGATCAGGGGAATAGAGTCACCAACATTTTTTGGGCGCATCCTAAATCTATTCAGTTGGCAAAGTGTTTTCCTCAAGTAATGCTTATGGATTGCAAATATAAAACTAATCGCTATAGGATGCCATTGTTCGAGATTGTTGGTGTGACGTTGACCGGGAAAACCTTTAATGTTGCATTTTATTTTATGTGTTCTGAGAAGGAAAAGGCATACGCTTGGGCATTGGAAAAGCTTGCGGGAATTTTTGAGCCAAACAACTTGCCTAACGTGTTTGTGACTGATAGAGAACCGGGTTTGATCAAGGCTATTGAGCGAGTTAAGGCAATGAGATTATTGTACACATGACACATCAATACAAATGTCGAGAAAATTGTAAGAGACACTTTGAGGACAATGACCGGTGGGTCGACTTTATAGATTCATTTTCAGAATTGTATAGATCAAATTCAGAAGATAAATGGAACAAGGCCACAATTGAGTTTGATAGAAGATAAGCAAAATATCCAAAGTGTTTTGGAATATCTCAAGACACTTTGGTATCCCCATAAGAAGTACTTTGTCAGTGCGTGGACGGATAAATTTATGCATTTTGAGCAACACACAACGGGTCGAGTTGAAGGTGCACACTCGAAGTTGAAGCACTCATTGAAAAATTCCCAAGGAACATTCCTTAATGTCTGGAAAAAGATGCATGATTTGATCGAAGTCCAACTGGATGAGATAGAGTCGTCATTTCAACATAGTCTGATGAAGGTGAAGACTAAACATAATTTCACTTTATTTTCCTTACTTCATGGCTCGGTGGCGTACAAGGCTATTGATTTGATAAATTCAGAAATTTGGAGGTGTGAAAGTGTGGGGGTTGACCATGTCAAGTGTGGTTGTGTGCTTCGAACGACACATGGATTACCTTGCACTCATGAACTTACAGATTATCTAACTCCCACAGGACAAATTCAGTACACACCGTAGAAAAGTATTAGCTTCAACTTGGCACAACACTTATTCATGAAAGTGGCGATGTGATTATAGACCCAGTGGTCGACGTACTTATGAATAGGTTCAATGAGTTAAGTCATGATCAGAAGTTGGTTATGAAGAGGAAGCTTATAGAGTTGAGTTCTCCGGGTGACAGTGTCATGATTGAACCATTAGCACTTTTGGCTGTAAAAGGGAGACCGAAAAAGAAGAAGTTGGCTAAGCACGAGAGGTCCACAAAAAAGGATCCCTCGGGACACGAATACGCCATGACACAAGAAGAAATGAAAGACAAAAGTAAGAAATTGTCAATAAAAAAGGAGAAACCAATAACTCATAACAATAGATTGATGCGGCAGATTCCGTCTTGGATACGGGAGTATGTTTACGACATTGTCAACATTCCAGACGACGAATATTGTGGTTTTCAATGCATAGCCAAATTCCTTTACTATGATGACAAAAACAGTTAGAAACAGGTACAAAAAAAGCTACTAATGGAGCTAGAGAGTAATGCAAAGTTGTGGCTTGCAATGTGGCATGGGGAAGGGGTAAAGGTTGTGAATGATGCTTTAGTAATTCTAGAAGGCTAGGTGCGAATAGACATGGAAAGTTGGTTTATGGACCCCGATATGTTAGAGCTGGCAGCGACACGTTACCAATGCGTCTTTGTTTGCTATGGGAACCAAAACACGATATGTTTACCCGACACCACATTTTGATTCAGAACACATTTGTTTCATGGCACACTTGGCTCAGAGCAGTCACTATGTCGTTCTCCATATGCAACCGAACCCACCATTGCCTCCTACAGTACCAACCTGGCCAGGTCAAATGTTTCCTTTGACAATCTTGTTGAATAGTAGTTTCGAGGTCCAGCTATGTATTGGTGCGATAATGGTGAACATGTTTAATGACAAGAATAAGAAGAATGTGAAGAAGTCGAACGAGGTGGTGACCATATTAGATTGATGCACATATTGTATTTTACTAACCATATTGTATTTTGCTAACCATTATTGTGATGAAAAAATGTAAACGGCAAATGTAAATGAAAGTCGAACCATTGTTTTGTTAGAAAAGTCATCGTTTTTTGTTTTAAGGGAAGACTTGTATGTTTCGAGATTTTGTTAATATATTATATGAAATTTACTCATATTAGTTTGAGTTTTTGTTTATGTATGATGCGAGATCAGAAAAATGATTAGTTTTATGCGACTATGCGAAATCAGAAAATAATATCAGATTAAATTTTAGACAAATCTAGTTTAATGCAACTTGTATGGAATTCACATAAAGGATTAGTTCGGAATACTTGTATGGTTCGAGTTTAGGTTTGATCCGACAATGCACAAAAACATCAGAAAACTAAGTTTTAAAAAAAAATTACAAACTAAAAATTCCTCTAGATTCAAAAAAACATTATAGGTTTTACTCCTGTTCGCAGTACACAATGTGGGTTATCTCAAGAATCCCGCATTGGCCACCGCGAACATAAATTTTTTTTTCCAGAAAAATTCCTGTTCGCAGTTCGTAATGCGGGGAATTTCAGATACCCTGCATTGGACACTGCGAAGAGTAAAAAATCGCAGTGTCCAATGCAGGGTATCTGAAATACCCCGCATTGCACACTGCGAACAAGAATTTTTTTTCCTGTTCGCAGTATATAATGCGGGGCCGGGGTATCTGAAATGCCTCGCATTGCAAGCTGCGAACAGTAAAAATACATTCATTTTTTCTTCAAATGTTGTTCGCTATCCATGTATGTTTTCATGTATACACAAGTAAAATTACCTAAAACCTACCAATATCGATAATTTTCATTTTGTCAACCTTTTCAATGGTGATACATCACCTCAACAACAAGAAGAATCTATGCTCATTCATCTTTAATGAGGTATTTTTAATAGGAATTATTTTGGTTTTTTTAATGTGAAAGATGTTTTGTCCTTCAAGTAGGTGGGGGCCTTAGAAAACCATTGACAGCTAGTGAGCAATAGGAAAGGAGATCAATGACCATGGGCCTCAACAAAGAGATCAATGGCCATAGGCCTTGTATCAAACCTATTTTTCAATCATTCTCAGTAATCATCTCTAGGCCAAGGTGGATGACTCCAAAAAAAAAACAATAAACAATAAAAAAAAATTGTTCGCATCTTGCAATGCGGGGAATTCTAAATACCCCACATTGCACAATGCGAACAGGAAAAAAAATTTCTTGTTCGCAGTGTGCAATGCAGGTTATCTAAAATTCCCCGCATTGCAAGCTGCGAACAAGATTTTTTTTGAAAATTATTTTTTTGTTTGCGGTGAACAATGCGGGAATCTGGAGATACCCACATTGTGTATTGAGAATAGGAGTAAAACCTGCAAATTTTTTTGAAACTGGAGGAATTTTCAGTTTGTGAATTTTTTTTTTTTTTTTTTAACTTAGTTTTCTGATGTTTTTGCGCATTGTCGGATCAAACCAAAACTCGAACCATACAAGTATTCCGAACTAATCCTTTATGTGAATTTCATACAAGTCGCATTGTCGCATTAAACTAGATTTATCTAAATTTTATCTGAAATTTGTTGGGCTAATATTTTGAGATTTCAATATGGACTTGTGGATTAGTCTAGATAAGCAACAACAATAACAAACATAACATAAGTAAATAAATAGTTAAGTGCAACTTAAGTAAACAAATAGAACATAAGTAAAAACATAAATCTTCTTATAAAATTATCTGAAGTTTACAAAGCTTAAAGCTTCTAAACAAATATAAGCCAAATGTTTTTTTTTTCGAAGTTTACATAATTAAGACACTATGTTTGTCACCTCCGAACATAAAATCTTTGTTCATGCCTCGACTTGCTTCGACGCATCACTGTCAACACTGGGGCGTACGTCAGATTCTTATTCCTCTTGTTCCAAGGTAATGGGCATATTTTGTCGGGTGAGCAAAATAACTTTGTCGACATTCCCTCCTTCTTCAATAGAGGCATTAATCAAGTCACGAGCATGAGCAATGGAAATCTCCTGCGGGGAAACATTAGATGTTAGTGCAAACCATGTAAATTTTTTTAAATTACATAAGTGTAAAATGTTTGTATTTACCTGTTTATTTGAAAGAAAAAAAAATGTCTTCTTAGGGGATAACTTCACCTCTTGTTCGATGGTTATACGAAGGGATGACTAATGCGGTGAAACCAGTCCAAGTAATCCGCCTCACAGTCCCATGGAAGCTTCAGGGGGGCACCTTGTTGGTTAGTTGGCACGACATTATAATGCAACATTCGAGCGAACGAAGCCAACACCTCATACTGGACTTAATAGTGTTTGCCAGCTCGAGCTTTATTCTTCCTTTTGGCTTGGATTGGTTGGATTGTGATTACTTGTACCTTTCTCATTTGTCTCATAACTCTATCGGGGTGATAGGATTATTTTATTTCAAGGCATAACAAACATCATGTGAACCATGTGATGCCATGAAGGGGAGTGTCTATCTTGGACTCCACGTAAGGGTCCCAAAGTACCTGTGAATTATAATAATTAAAACTTATTAATATATGACATATACAATAATTATTATTGAACTTAAAGATGCATTTTTACCACTTCAGGAGACATGTCATCGAGATGTTTTCTAAGAGTGATGATTTGTTCATCCAAGACCCCTATAATTTGTGGGGGTTCACACTTAGCTATGGTAGAGAGTCTAGCATCCCACGTCAGTTTTGCATTACCCCATAGTCTAAAGTGATCATATATTCATGCCTATAAACGAAAACAACATCAACAAATATTATGAAATTCTTATATATTATGAGGGTAATTTATATTTTTTTTCAAAACATACCTCCAAAAATAGGCAAATATCCAGCAATTTGCCTCGTTCCCTCTTTGCTAACGCCGCCCAACTGACAAAACAAGACTGTCAAACCTACTACGCCCCATGCATACTTGTTAACATCATCCACCTCCATCAGCATCTTAAAATATTCAATATAAACCATTGTTCCACTTTTATATGCAAATAGAGTCATACCTAGAAGAAACAACAAGTAACCCCTACACACTTGTTGCTTCCTTTCAAGAGAATCATCATCCGTAGCCTGTCTACAACAGTGATCCTGAATAAACTTCATTTCCACAAATTTCACATGCTTTTTTACATGGGCCCAAGGGCGGACCTACTAAGGGGCGAGGGGGGGTAACTGCCCCTCCTCAACTTTTAAAATAATTTTATTATATACTTAGTCTTTAAAAAATTAATTTATAATGTATAATACAATATGAAAATTATTCATTCAAATATTTTTGCATTTTCTAGTGGTGTAGTTGTTGGATGTTTGTAATTTTTGTAAACAACCCGAGATCGATACTCTTCGAGCGCATATTTTTTTATGGCTATTAACTATACATTTTTAAGGTTATTGATAATTATTGTTTTTCATCAATTTTACTCATCTAATTTTCTTTTATTTTCAATACTATTTAATTAGTAATTGCAAACATTAAAAAAATTGTTTAGTTTAATAAAAATTTATTTTCGGTCCTCTCAGAGCATATGATTTCTTTATGTATATACAATTTTGTCATTGTGACATTTCCCTACTTTTTTGTTTTTAATGCAATTTTTTTTATGTACTTGCAAATATTAAAGAAATGAATTGCATGTTCACAAGTGGTGTAAAGTCTCCAACCAAAAAAATATTTGAAATTAATATCTAAAATAAGAGCTATAAAATTCAATGAAAATATATGTCATTAGCCAACTCATACAAAATTTGAGACTCATATAAACTATTTTTCGATGAAATTGTATTAGGATTTTATTATGTTCGTAAATTTCCAATTTTTTTAGCTTCAACTAGATACTTATCCTAATTATTTTGTGATTTTAGTTATATATTATAGTTATTTCGCTCGTGTGCCCCTTGCTAAGGTTATTGATATTGTGACCTTATTTTGGCTTAAAATTGGATTACACTTAATTCAATTTGGTATATGCAGCGTATTTTTATAGTTGTATTTTTCTTGTTTTACTAGCTTGGGTTGAAATATTTTTTTTTTGCTTACCATTTCGCGCCCCCCCCCCCCCCCCCCCCCCGCTTGACTAAAATCCTGGGTCCGCCACTGCATGAGCCTTTGCTTCTTTACTTTCAATCTCAAACCATCTACCAATAATGTAACACATTCATCTACCGTCATTGAAGTCGTTGTTCTAACCGAGTTACCAAGAATTGGCAAATGAGTTATACGGAAGACATCGTCTAGGGTGATGCACATTTCTCCAAAAGGTAGGTAGAAAGTGTTGGTCTCAGGTTGCCAACACTCCACGAAAGCACAATGGTCACATTATCAGGACGAACCTTACGATATTTAATCAAATGATACAGACCACTATTTTAGATCATTCTTTTTACATCTGTCGGCTTTTGTTTCAAATCCCAATCTATAAGGTTCCTATATTGATGCTGACACCGCAATGCGTCTCGTTTCTAAATACAATAAACATATACATTAAGTAATTCAATGTCCAAATATATATAAATAACGCGCTTATAACATTTAACCAACTAAAAATATTAACTTACTAGCTTACCATCCAAAATGCCACAAGAAATATGATCATGGTAATCGACTAATGTGGAACAATCCACAGGACCACCAGGATAAGAATCTCGTCTAGCATCTTCTTTTTCCTTACCATTCTCCCATGCTTCCTCTTTATCCCCCACTTCCACATCATCCTCTGCTTCCTCCTCTAACTCCTCATCTTCATGTCCAACATCCGCACCACTCGGACTTCCTTGCCTTCTGATTGGGCTTGCCTTTGCGATACAACTACATGTCTATATGCTTCTTAAGGATCTATTTGAATCCCCATTTGTTCCTCTCTCATTTTTCTCCTTACGTCTTTGTCCATATTTTGTTCATTTCTTATTCTTTCTCATTCTTCTACCAGTTCTTTGTCATTTTCTGCTCTCTGTTTTTTAGCAGACACTGTCATGGGTCGTCTTCTACCTCTATCACCTCCATCATCCCCACCAACAGAAGACATGATAAACCTTCAAATAAAAGGAAACAAATACTTCAAGACAATTTTTATGTACAATAAATTCTACTAATTTTTAAGCAATACTTTAGCCAATTTGGATGTAAAACAACATTATATATCTCATTTCCCTATATTCTAATAAGAAAAATATCAATTTGGAGCCCTAGAAAAATACCAACATTATATATCTCAACATTAATGCACAAAAAACATAAACAATTTTACTTTAAAGATCGAAACAAATACACAAATGCAAGAGAATGGATGGCTCACTTACAATCCAAACAAAAATCCTAAACCCAAAGATAGAATGGATGGTTCAATTACATAAAAGTTGGAATAGCAAGAGAGATGCGTTTTGCACTTTGAGATGTGGCGATTTTGGCCTTTTTGGAGAGTTTGAGGGTTTCGATTTTGAGAGTTTTCGAATGAGAGGAAGGAGATTTGCAAGAGATTTGAGTGTGGAGAGATATTTGAATGTGTGAGAGGGAGGAATTTCGAATGGGGGAAAGAGGAACGATTGTTGATTTGAATGGTGAGGGGAAAAAAATTGAGTTTTTGTTTATATAGGTGGCGTGAGAAAGAAAGTAAATAGTGTGTGAGAGAGGAAATAGTGGTGTGGAGTAGTCACTGCCATTTAAAAGGAGCAAGTCTGATCTTTTAAGTTAAATACATCAATTTGTTACTTCGTTCATACATTCTTTTAGGATTCAGGTAATTCGGAATGTGAAATTCATTAGCTTAAAATGTTTTCATAACAATGTTGTACAAAAACGAATGATCAACATGGTTCATGTTTCTTCCTTCAGCCGGGTTTAGAAATATTTCAGCTTTGAACATTCAACACCTCAAAATTTCAAGGGATCTTATATGCAAAAAGAACATTCTAACAATATCAATCACTTTTACAAAAGTTGAAATACTTTCTATATTTAACCCCATCCGATTTGGTCATTTTAGCAATTAAGTTGACTGGTCCTAATGACCTAATTCCTGATACAAGCACAAAGATTAGACTACTCTGTATCATGCCAAAAACACAAAGCAATCAGTTGATTATTCTGCAACAAAGACAACAACATGCATCAAAGTATCAGTTTCTAAAGTAAAAACACGAATGACATGAGAAACATTTTCATCTAAGACCCGTAAACTAAACAGAAGCTGGATAAAAATGTCATTCTTGAACAAGTACTACACTTTGCCGTGCATTATGTAAATAACAAAAGTCTGCAAGCTCTAGGAACAATAATTCCACCAGTTTCAAATCTAGATCTTGATTAAAGCAAATCTTTGTGATAGTTCCACATATTCTACTTTATTATTGGTACGCGCCCACCAGCAATGAACTCCACCAGCAGTTTCACTTGAATTGTTGGGTCTTTTTAATGGCTTCTCCTAGATTGATGAAATTCTTCAGCACACTTGTGATCTGGTCTTCTGTGAGAGTTTCCAGAGAATGACTTTGTTCAACTCCTTTGTCTGTCAATGTGCAAGGGAAAGCGAATGTCAATAGACCATACAGAACCAACATGAGGATGTAATTTAATAGTTATGAGTTTGAGAGGTGTAAGTACCTTGTGTCACATTAAGGGTAGCATTAGGAAACATATCCAATGACATTTTACCAAATTCGATCTTAGCATATTAATTCCAAAAGAAAATTTATGGTAATCTTATATGTATGTCAGAGTGTTATATTAATCCTCAAATTTATGGTAATCTTATATGTATGTCATTAGGAAAATTTATCGCTCTTATATGTATGTATCTTATATTAATCCTCAAATTTATACACTGCAGCCAACCGAGTTCTGAATGATAACATCTCTCAGGCCGTTAACACTAGGAAAGAAATAATTATTTGATTGTGTTCCTAACCAGGGAAAGCAATTCCTCATCTACATGTTTCTAGACTGCAATAAGATAATGAAGGCATTGAAGCATAGGCAAAGCCAGGACCCCTTACCGCTTTGTAGCAATCTAATAGAGTTTATCCTCTAAAAGTTTACTTTGTAGCAAATTAGTATACACTTGTACTTTGTAAACCAAAAAAGAAATAATAGTATGAAGATTTTTTGGAATTTGGAGTATTTCAAAATTGCTTTAAAAAAGTAACAATAATGCGGTCGTTTAATTGCACTTTAGCAAAAAAAACAAAAAGTTAAAGCGGCCTCTTCACTCATTTTTTGGGTTTTGGATTTTGCTTTGGCCAAAGTGAAGCGAGTTATCACCACTTCGCTTCTAAGCGAGATACTTTGCCTTGCTTTGATCACTACAAACACTGAATGAGTTAATCCTAATTACTACTATAGCTTTGCTCCAATCTTCCAAACACTCAATGGTAGATAGCTCCAAAACAACATTCATCATACAGTTAATCTCTCTAATTAAGATATTTTTAAACAATAAAGAGCATATAAGACAGATATGCCAAGGAGATTACTAAGAGCAACAAAGAAAAATAAAACTAACATAATCAACAGGATATGGGCCACTGCATCAGATGACAGTCCTCAGAGATATAGGACACCTCTGAGGATATTGACCTAGCTAAGATCTTGGGAATTAGAAACTTAGAGGTGCCTTGTTAACCTAAAAGGGCTGCATTATCACTCGAAAGACTAAAACTTGTCCAGGGCAAACGGTGTTTGACCCACATTTCGGAGAGGAACAACTATATTGTTGATAATATCCTCAGAGAAACAGGAATGGTTGCCAACTACTTAGCTAAGTGATACTGAATTGAAGATTATTTTCTATTTTACCAATCCGTACCTTTGATATGAAGATAGAGATATTTGTCATCCTTCACATTCATCATCACAATTTCAGAAATCCAACGGATATTGTTTCAAAAATCTCGATATGATATCTCTTTACTACTGTCATTGCGCAATCTTTCATCTTCCATTGCTAAAAAGATGGAAAGGCTTATTGAAGATTTTTTTTGGAAGGAACCTATTCAAGCATTAATGTCGGACCTAATGTGCACTCCAAAAGAGAATGAAGGCCAAGGGATTACGCTTCCCATAGGTCATCATCGAAAAAATGTTATGGAATTTCAACAAAGAAAAAAAAAAGTTTGTGGAAGCGCAGTGGCAGCTAAGGATGCAAAATCGTGAATGGTGTCCTAATAGGCCCAAAAACCCTTACGGGGGAGTTTATGGAGTGCGATCTCCTCAACAAAGTACAAATTAATGCAAGAGTTTAAAATGACCGGTGGTAACTGCAATTCTTTTTGGCATGATGTGTATATTGGGGGAGGGCTTGAAATAAATCTTTCCTTATGATGTATCACATAAAAGATGCGTTATGGTACACTAAGGATGGCAACGGGGCGGATTTGGGCAAATTTGTCCCCGCCCCATCAAGGACCACGGATCCCCGAATAACCAATTAAATTTTAAAAAAAAAAATTCCCGCTCCGTCACTGATGGCGGATATCCGCCCACCCCGATTACCCGCGGCGGATTAAACTGTTGGCGGATATCCGTCCTACCCTGGCTGTGTGTTTTTTCCCAAATTAATTCTTAGTGAAAAAAGAAAAAGCATTGGATGAAAGATTCTCATGCCTTATAGAGACTCAAGACCCTCCAGTGAAGGCAACAAACTACTCTCATCTTAAACTACTTGTTCTAGCCTCACTTTCACCCTTGGATAGACCTCCATTTCTAAAATAAAAAATACCCAAATTAGAAAAACAATCCCTATTTATGGGAGGAAGAGATAAATTGGTGTAGAAGTCAGTTTACTTGTGTAGGTTTTGGCAGAATATGATGATGATGGGTGTATGGGTTGTAGTGTAGTGTGTGAAAGTCATAGAAATAAAAAATAAAATTGCATGTGGAGGATAAGAGGTGGAGGAGCATGAATGGTGGGAGAGTGGTGGAGGGACCGGATATAAGTTTGATATGTGGAGAGATACCTCGTCATCTAGGGAACTACTACCATCGCTGCTTAGCATGTCGAAGGAGAGCTTTCTCCCGCTGATTCTCAACGCCATCAATTGAATTTAATTGAAGAAGAGAAGCCCTCTCTCTATATGTATGTGAAGGTGAAGATCTAGCGTTTAACAAGGTAAGAGTGAGGAGAGCGAAGTGCATTGTGGTGTCGATTGAGGAGAGCGTAGAGTGAGGAAAATGGAGTTGAAGAAGAAGAGGTGAAGAAGAAGAAGAAGAAGATGAGGTTCAACTGTTCAACCCCATTCTCCACCATCTTTGACCTTGAGTAGGAAAATGAGAATATGAGAGAAAATGTGATACACTTGGGGAGTTTGTACTCATTTAAGTATTGAAAGGCTAATATGTTATTGGAGTTTGTACTCATTAAATTTACCCTACGGATATCCACGGGGCGGATATGGCCAAATCTGAATCCATTTGTATCACCGAATCTGCCCTGAAATCTGTTTAAGCAAATCCAAATCCGCCCCATTCGGGGCGGGCAGATATCCGTGAAAATCCACCCCACTGCCAACCCTATGGTACCCGCATTTTCAATTTTGATTTCCGATACACATTAACCTTGATTGAGTGTAGAATGATCTGACAAGCTTCTAAGCCAGTGTCCAACACCAACTTGACTAACTTGAAGGAATTTCATGGCCAAGAATAATCTATTCATCTTCTTTTGTCATGAATCCCAAATTGGGTGGTAATGAGCATATAAGGAATCTCTAAGATGACAACAATTTCATATTGGGTAGGGTATAAAGGGACCAGGAGAAAAAGATATTTACATTTCATGCAAAGTGGCAGCAGGCACGGATCTACATGGGGACACTTGCCCCACTGACTTCTGAATTTTTTTGATTTATTTGTGATTTGCCCACCATGCAACGCCGACGACACCATCTCGCCCCACCCCTTCCTCTCCTCCTCTGTTATTTGTGACGCCGATGACTTCGCCTCGCCACTTTCTTCTTTTCTGCTCCCTTTCTCTATTTACTGCGAGATCGACAACCACCCCGCATCCTCCTCTCTTCCTCTACCTCCCTCTACCTCCCTCTCTGATTGATTTATTTTCCTTTCCCACCATAACCACCAACCGCCAGCAATCCCAACCTCTTGTCTGCTTTGACGAAGAATAAGATTTTTTTAAAGTATTTATCCATGGGTTATTGCTTGAATGACATTTTGGTGATCAACGTGAGCAATTTGACATTCAATGCACGTTGACTGTTAGTGATTAATATTGGGGGTAACCTCTAATTAGCTATTTTTATAGGGGACAAATAACCCAATTTTTTGAACATATATAATTTTTACATTTGAAATTAATTTTTGCCCTTTAACTTTATATACCAATTTGATTTATCCCCCATATATTTATCTTTTGTGTTCCTACAAAGTAGCTTGTTAGATCCATTTTCTTCTCCCATAGATTAAATCGAGTTTTGTTAAGTTATATATGTATTGTTCAAATTAAAAAAGACATGTTCAAGTAATTAATTATCATATTATCATTAATTAATTATGATTCATCACTCCGACCCCCTTCAACAAAAATCCTAGCTCCAACACTGAGTGGCAGAGGTTTAGTTCTATTTCTTCTTTGGAGTGGAACATGTTTTCCTAGTGCCAATCTTGAGACAGAATGAGAATGTAGAGCTTTTATAAATTCGGTAGAATAGTTACTTTGTAGCTTTGTTTTCTATGCGATGAGGGAAACCTAAGGATTATTGATAACCATGCAAGGAAGTATCTGGGTGTGGATGTTTTCAGGACCATATTGAAACAAGCTTCCACATTTCCTCAAGAGAATTTGTGGAGTTCTTTTTGGTGCATTTAGGTGCTTTGTTGTAATGACCAAATAAGTCTTCATGCTTTAAGTTGTAAATATATACTATGACTACCAAAAATAATAGCGTGATTTGCATAATTCGATTATTAGCCATGAGAATAATTGTGATTACCAAAATTAATAATGTGATTTTTATATATTGACTATTAGCCATAAGAATAAGCACAAACAGGTATTTGGCTAAACAGGTCCGAGACAGCAAGCCCATAGGGTAAGGTTAGGATTGAGAAAGTCTCGGTCGAAATTGTTACAAGTAGCATTAGCTAATTGGTCCAAGTGTCACCATCTGATTGGGGTAAAGTAGCTATAAATTGAAGGTTGTAAAGAGATTATCATTTTGGGGATAGAGAGATAGTTTTGTGTAAGAAGTATTTTCTCTGTTCCTTAGTGATTCGTCATTGAAGTTTTAGTGTTATTTTTTATAGTTACATATACTATTTCAATAAGAAAGTATAAACCATTTTGGTTACTTGAATACACACTTGAGTTCAAATGGGGCAAAGCAATTTTTAAAAGGTGATTGAGATGTACGCCTTGAGGTGCGAGTCGAGGCGGGGCGCACAAAAATCGCCTCTGCGCGTACGAGTTGAGGTGCTAATTCAAGGCGATCGCCTTTATGTCCTGACTCGTACGCCTCGAGGCGTACGCCTTGAATCGTAATGAGGCGCACGCTTTTATAATTCGAGATCATCTTATCTGTTTCAGATCTTTAAACACATCCAACGGCTGACATTATACTTTCATTTGCAAAAACCTAACCTAATTGATTTCCTCGTTTCATTTGCAGACAGAGAAGAGGGGAACAACGGAAGAACTGAAGAAGAAGACAAGAAGAAGAGAGGAAGAAGAGTAGATCGAACCAGGAACCACCGATTGACCGATCGAACCAGGAACCACCGATCGAACCAGGAACCACGGTCGATTGAAGCCGTTTCTCCTCAGTAGCTTTGATTCTTCTTTCCCGCCATGAAATGACATCCACTTCGCAATGCACCTTTCGCTGTTTGTCTTCGTATTCGTCGACGAGCTCATCATCTCTTCTTCTATACTTACTCCTGTTACTTCTACTACCAGTGCTTATTCATCTCGACAACACTCTGCATTTGTTGTTACCAAATGAAGTGTTTGATGAAAAGAAGCAGAGATTTCTAGGGTTTGTGTTCTGGGTGAGATGAAGAGAATAAGGAGATGTGAAGTGTGACGAATAAGAAGCTTTGAGAGCGATCATTGAGAAAGTGTGAGGTGAAGAGAGAAGAAAAACTTTGTGTGTTCGTTCACATAATGTACTGTCGCTTTGTTGGCAGGAAATATATTCAACTGTCTCCTCGTGTTTATGGGTATTTTGGTCATTTCATTGGAACTAATGAGAAGTCATGGGAATGACACTTGTGTTGCACTATTTGCACTCGCATTTCCTCTTAGATTTATCACATTGTGATGAAATCGTAACGTCAAAAATAAAAAAGTTGGCTTTTGTGAGTTCAACCCCGAAGAGAAGTGGTACTTTCAATGATAAAATACTGAAATACATAAGGTGATAATGGTGTGATTTAATTTCTTTCAGTATAATGCTATATTGCTATTTCACTTGATAATTGATTTTGTTTTTCTTTATTTGTTTGAATTTTTTATATATATTTTTCATTATTTTTTACAAAAAAACGCCTCACTTCGCCTTGCTACGCCTCGAGGCTACGCTTCGCCTCGGAAAAAGCTTGACCACCTCGAGGCTTAAAAACGTTTTTTAAAACATTGGGGCAAAGAGCTAAACGGAATCAAAGTGCAAAGAGCAAAGTAGTTATGGAAACTAAGAAAACAGTTCAGATATGCACGTGGCAAGGCTAAAAGGAGTTCGTTTCAAGGAAACAAACGAAGCATAAAACCATGCTCAGATTCAAAAAAAAAAATTAAGCGGCAAAGATGGAGATGGGTTTTAGTATATCAGTGATGAGGACTTATCTGCATTCAATACTATCAGGTGTAGCAGTGAGTTAGTTTCGCCAGACTCGGAGAGAAGGTGGAACGGATTGGCTCAGTCATATTTTGGTGATTATGGATTTGTCGGAGGACTTTGGGATCCAAATGCTGGAATTAGACCAAGGGACAAGAGGGGAGATGTGTATGATAAAACTTAATTTGCGCGTTAGGGATGGACGCCTTGAACCATGGTTGATGCACCCTTTTGAATGTCATCGAAATGCATCTTTGTTTTGCAATAAACCCGAACTTCATAAATAATAGAATAAGTACAAATAACATTACAAAAAAATCTAATTAAAGAGATTGGCACGTAACTTGGATAACCGGGGATACACAAAAGGTTTTATTATTTTATCTACTTTAGGTGAATGAATACCATAAAGAAAGTGTTCACCTAACAGAAATTGGAAAACAGACATCTTTGAATCACGCAAAATATAGTAACGCAACAAGAGAACAGATAGAAGCATCCCAGCCCAAAGTGGCATTGCTCAACAATCATCTTGGACACTAAAGACTACCGAAACTACACAAACACAAGCTAACATTCCCTCAAAAACCCTGGACAATATGTACTATGTTAAGAACCAACTTACACTCTCCTTGAATACTTGAGCTATCAATAAGTGCAAAGCTAATTTCTTAACTAAGACAGTAACAGATTAATGAACAAAAGGGCCATAGTGGAAACAAGGGGAAATGGGATCCCTGGACAAACATACGACATGGAACAAATATAACAAACTTAACTTCCAGTATGAATCAAACAATTCTAAGTTCTTTCTGCACATTTCATCTCGCAAACAAAGAAATGGGTTTTCTTCTATCCCAAAAAGCTTGAGTTTTTTTTTTTTTTTTTCTAACCAGGTCATAAAACTAAAATTTCATCTCACTTTCTCCAAAGATAGGTTTCAGTATGAACCAAACAATTCTATGTTTGAACACATTCCATCTCACAAACAAAGACATGGGTTCTCTTCTCTTCCCCCAAAAGCTTCAACTTTCCCAACACTATAAAAAAAATCAACAAAAACCCAAAATTTTCACCAAAATCAATGAGATTGAGAGAAGAGATAGACATTACCATATCTCACCCAAAGCTGGGGCTCGATTTGGCTGCATTCACGGATCAAGATTGGGAATCTAGGGTTCAGTGTCTTCAACTCTGTGTAGTTTCTCTCGATGAATTGCCTGCACACTTAACCATCAAAAACTCCGATTTCTTTGTTCTAGTGCGGAATTTGTTCAAAAAAGCGATTGGATCGAATGAATGAACGAAAGAATACGAAGATTGAAAGGGGTGGGAAGGGAATCGAACCTGGTTGTGGCGCTTGAAGGGGAGGTTGGGCAGAAGAGCACGCGAATCTCCTTGCAGTTCTTCGATAATAAACTTCTCCAAGCCATGTCTCTCTGCTGCGTTTTTCGAGCTCAGTTTCTGTGTGTTTATCGAATCGGAGTGTTGAGACCTCGTCTCTAGATACCTGACTGACTCACCTGGGAGTTTTGAACTTAAAGTGGCCCAATCAAGAAGGCCCTCCTTTAAACTCTTTCTATGGTACTTTTTTTTTTTTTTAATTTTATTTTAATGATAGACAACATTTTGGGAAACATTTTCCAACCATTCTAATTTATTTTTTTTTAAATTCCAATATTACACAATGTGAGTATTATGGCTGAACAAAAAAACAGAACGATTCAACTTAAATCATTCGAAACAAACCGACTAGTTTGGTTTGGATTTCTTTGAGTTTGGGTTCGATTAAGTTTGCAACACTTTAAAAGTGTTTGGATCGATTTTTTATTTTTTAAATGAAGATAAATGTAAAAACCAAACTGAACTGTGCATACGTAGGGGTGGGCAAATGAGTCGAGGAACCGGGGATCCAAACCGAATCGACTCGTTTTGCTCTAAACAGTCTGGTTCTTATTGTGTATATTAATAAACGGTTCGAGTCCAAGAGTTTGAATTCAAACGGTTCGGTTCAAACTCGTTTTGTATAACATTATACACGTGTCTTATTCTAAATGGGGGTTACAAAATTTATTGTGTGCTCAGCCACATCAAATCTTGAACCATAAAAACCTAAATGCTTCGTTGAATCGATTGAGAACAAAAAAGATATTGAAACCTTAAAATACCGAAAGATCAAGAAGATTCAGGTTCAGCGGAAGAGATATCCTCACTCACAGATGCATCAGAAGGACCATTCGACTGCGCCTCTTAATCATTCACCGAAGTTGGCTTCGCCATCACTGTATCAAGCATTTTCTTGCTAATCTCCTTCGAGTGGATATGAAGAATCTCGATTCCATCAAGCTCACAATCGTCGTTTCCATAGCAGTGTTAGCGGTGTCAAAAGGAGCATAAGAGGCAACGACGAAGGTCTCGTCCTCGATTGCGCGCGTCGGATGATGCATCTTTGTTGTTGTTGTTGATGGTCATCCGCTAAGAGCAATTACATTGCTCATCGTCTCATTTTCCCAAATGGTTTTGTTTTCGCAGAGTAATAAAATAAAATAATAGGTTCGAATGCTCTCTGTTGGGAATATTTAATTTCGGAAAATATATTATGGTCCACATCCTTGAGGCTGCATTTTTGGGGGCAGTTGAGTCCAATGTGCCAAACTTCTATGATAAATTAAGTTCCGCACAAAAGAGGGAGATACAAGAGTGAACGAATATGAAGAATTGATTTGTACGGTTGACAGATTGCTCAGTCACAGAACCCAAAGCCTCATCATGGCCAGCTTTCTCGACAGACAGCTCCTTTTCCAACTCCTCCAGTTGTGCGCGAACCCTGTGCAAAGCAGTCGTTGAAGAATTAAGCTCCGCAGCAAACCGATCTCACGCAACTTCCACTTCCCTCATAAAGGCTAATGCAGCCCCAGCTGCCCTCTCTTGCTCTGCAGACTGCACTTTTACCATGTTAAACTGACGAATGACGTGAGAAAACACCAACAACAGTGCCGCCAACTTCCTCTCAAGAGCTGCCACCTAGCGACGACCTGCCCTGTACTTCTACCTCATCACCCCATCATAAGTGAAGTGTTTCATCCCGTCCATTGTCTGTTTAAGACCATAATCAAGATGAGTGCTAGGATCCAGCATTGTGCCATTCATTGATCAACCCGCGCGCACCATCCTGCACCTCAATTTGAGTAAACCAACAAAACTTCTCATCCAATTTAATACACATGTCTTCCGATTAGGCTTCTTCCAACTAATCCGTGGATGAAGGACGCGGGGATTCGAAAGCATAGAGGAACCACCCCAGTGGCAGGAAGAGCAGACGGAGCAACGACGACAACAGAAAAACCACTATTGCCTTCTCGATGCGAAGTGGTCGTAGCAGGAGTAGAACAAGTAGTGGTGGCAGCAGGAGCAAAAGAATCCAAACGAGCATTGTCGCGTCACCAACATTAAGGGAAATGGATTGACATGAAGAATCCAAACAGGGTCTACGACCTCCTTAAACTACTCCATCACCAGCTGGAACATTTTGTCATCGATAGTTCGAGGGTCATCGTTAGACCATTCAGCAACGTCGGGCACACCATAGGAAGAAAAAACCTATTTTCATTATCATCCAATAGATGAGTAATTTCCTTCTTGCTCCTTTCCAGCGCCAAGTTCATTTCCTCGACCTCCTTGAAGGATGAGCGATCCTCTTTCACAACCTCCCTATTAGAAGAACTCTGACGAGGTGCAGTTCAAGCAGTACCACGAGTAGAACTAGAAAGTCGTTTCTTCTTCGGGACACGTCCAAGACTTATCAACAGTTGCTTCGATGGGCCAGTGGGCCTTGGAAGCTTCCTATTCTTGGAAGTCATGCCAGCAACACCAATGCTAACAAGAGCATTGAGTTCCTTAACATCCTTGCCTGAGCTCACTTCCCCATCAATGCTAACATCACTAACACCAATAGAAGCAACACATGCACAATCTCCCCGGCTCGAGATTCAATCAGCAAAACCCGCTCCGTCGCGTTCACAGTATACAAGCCACTATGCTCCAAGATGTCCTTTGAGATAATTGCCTCAACGGAAAATACATGATGCTTCAAGAATTGGTCACTGATCATCCGCTCTTCCACAATTAATTGCAGATCCTTTTGTTTGTTAGGGACTCGGAACGATCGCACAATCTGACGACCTCGCAATTTGAAGTAGCCAGAGCTAACAAAAGCATAAAACTAGAATCTCGACCAGTCTCTGATGTCATCATTGAGCTTCCCAAAATATACATGAAAACGAAAGAAGCAAATGTCCTTGATCACCAGCAGACCAACCACCGAATGCATAACCTTAACGATAAAGGGAATGCCAGAAAGAATGACTATCGCATAAGTAGAGACCATAACCCTCCAACCATTAGGACTCATTTGAGTAGGAAGAATGCCCCAAAAATCTAAATATTCGCAAAACAACTTTGGACCTGGGAATCGAAGGTCCAAAAAAACATGCATGGATAGAGTGCAATATACTCAAATCTTGGACGACAAGGACTATCGTTCTGCCTAGGCATAATGATCTCGAGGTCGGATGACAAATTATAATCAGAACAAACATTATCCAACGTCGTCCGAGAAACCTTATTGTGCGAGAAGTAAGCTTCACAAGCAACAAACACCTTATCGTCTAGTATATCATCGGCAGACATCGTTAAGGAATGGAAGAGTAAGGGAAATGAAGAAGGAGAAATAAGAATAAGCCCTAATTTCAAAGATTCTTTCAATGCCAAGTCACCCCGATTACAAAACCTGATTTCTTAGTATTTTTGAAACAAAATTTCTAAAATATTTTCACAAATAACCAACCCAAAATTTTGAACTCGACATAAAAACATTTGTCATTTTAAAAAATCGCTTAGTTGTCCATAAAATTTTTTTTCCTTCATTTTCGGAAATGCAGATTTTAACCGGTATGGATTTCCAAAAACACATAGAGCGCGTTTGTTTTTTTTAAGTGCTTAAAAGCTAACTTTTAACTGGAGTTAGAAGTTCCGAACAAGCTTCTGAATGAACTATTTGTTTTACTTATGAATGAGCTGCTGATTAGAAGTTGTGAAATTAAAAAATGTTTGTTTTTAGGTGCTCAATGGGAATTGTTTGACAATTTTGCCTCACAGAGCTAAAAAAAATTATGACACAAATATTGTGCTTAAAATCATATCGAATACGACTGTGGCGTTATTGTTGAATTTGAGCAATCCGTTTGTAGCGTTTTAATTAGTTATTTGATGAAATCATTAATCCAAACATGGATTATTTGATTTGATATCTTATGATACACATAAGGCACAAAAACTATATACCAAAAACTTAGAAAATATACATGAGATGGAGAGTTGGAGAGATGAAGAAAAACTTGAAAATACATAAAAAGAAAATAAAGATGAATGAGAGAAATGAGAACCACAATATTTGGTGCAGAGAACGAAGGTGTGCTCCCAAAATTTAGCCTTACTTACTTTTAAAAAGATGAGATATCAATTGTCATTACAAAATTATGTTAAAGGCTATTATTGGAATAATTTATCACTAAACACTAAGTGCTAAGTGATCATCACGCTTACTCCAATTAACAGCAGAATTTATTATCAAAACTAAAAATAAACACTCCAAATAAGGTGATCAATTTCTTATTAAAACTTCTGACTACGTTCAGAAGCAAAAACAAACACCCTCGTAATAAAATGCACACGATGCATGTCGTCAAAGCCGTCGACAGACCTGCCCAAGTCGCAAATCTACGCTTTCCAACAGGCTTAACGGGTTAAATTACCTCCTCTGTTTCTTTGCTTTGATCGTCTCTTTCGCTCTCCTCACTTACAAAGAATTCAAGAACCTTTTTTTTTTTTCCAATAAAAACTCACTTTTATATACACATATTTTCAATGCCACTTTTCAGCGCCTTATAATAGAAACGATTGTTCATTTCTCTGATTTCTTCTCTTTCAACTTGTTTGCTCTTTGGATTCAAGTGACGACGAAGACGCATGATTGGCGCCAAATCTCTCCATCCAACCTTAATTTGGGCGCGAAGGAGGCCATCAGCGTAGGTGGAGGGTCGTGGAGGGTTTGGACCGGGGTTGATCAGGTGCTGTGGAGAAGGAGGCCATCAGCGTACGTGGAGGGTTTGGACCGGGGTTGATCAAGTGCTGTGGAGAGAGGATGGGGTTGTTGAAATTAGGGTTTCGAAAGAAAGGCGGAAGTGAGGAGAGGGTGAAGGATGGAAGTGAGAGGAAGGGAGGAGGAGGAGGAGGGGAGTTGGGGAGGATGATGAGTTTAGAGTGTTTTAGGATTGGGAAGAGTGATGAGAGGAAGGTGGAGGTGGAGGAGAATGGGGAAGGGGAGGAGATTTGGGATTCGGAGGAAGCGGAAAAGGCGGAGCATTTGCCCGAGCATCTTGTGGTCATGGTTAATGGCCTTACTGGGAGGTAACATTTTAGACTTCTTAATTTGTGCTTCTTTAATGGTTAATGGTTAAGTTGGTTGGTTTTCAGTTAATTTCTAGTAGAAACTTGCTGCAAGAATGTTCCTTTTTTAAGTACATACTAATAGGCTAATAGCTAACTGTCAGGTGATTGAGAAAGTGTGATATTATGAACTTCTGCATTTCATCAAATATACCAATCCCCTGAAACAAAGTTTGAGTATTATTTTCTCTCGTCTGGTTAAGATTTGGGGGGTTGGGGGATTTGATGATAATAGTAGTAAAAGTGTTTTCTTAAAAGGTTCGTGATAAAAGCATTGTTAAGGTGGAGGTTGGCACTGTCCGGATGAAGGTACCTACGTGTTTTTTGTAAAATAAAAATTAAGTTTCTTGTTCATACTCATGATTCAAGAAGTAGCTTATTTGTGTTTGATAAGTATCCTGACCGTGTTGAGCATAATTCCGATTAGAGTCTGGACTCTAGATAAGAAATTATTCCGAATATTCATTTGTGACATGTATTCAACTATATTGTTGTATCCGTTGTTGTACACAATGCGGAAGCCGGATGCATAATATTTGGAAAGAGGTGAAAGTAAGAGAGAAAAAAAACCCAGTCACAATTAGAAAATTTTCAACGTTTGAAATCTAACTAGGGAAAACCCACAAACAAAGCAATGAGATCTTTTAGTCACTTCTAGTGTAGAGAAAATTACAAAGAATAATTTTCACATTCTCCCTGCAATGAAAACCCAAAACATCCTATAAGCCCCAGTTCAATGCCCTTTAGAAATGCTGAAATGAACAAGAATACACCTAATTGAGTTAGAAAATCGCTGACATGTCTTTTAGGAACAAATGATCTGAAAATGGCAAAAAACCAGATCCACAAAACAACACTGTCCAACTTGATATCGCAACTTAGATACTGTCGGTTCATATCCCAACAATAGTTGGTTTGAACCAAATTGGATTTTTCTTGTTCAAGTTGATGCAAGTTGGTTTTCATTGATTCAAGCCAACGGAGAATAAAAAGTTAGGAGTGTATTTGATTTTTGTTTTCCATGGAAAATCACTAAATAGTGGAAGCATAGTGGAAGAGAGGAGAGACATGAGAGAGTGAGCATGGAAGTTGTGACATTCCACCACACATCTTCTACCAAAATCATAGAAAAAAAAACTTTCTAGAGAGGCTAAGAAAACTTTTCCATGAAAAACTCAAGACACACGGGTATTTTAACCAGTGTTGTTAAGGCGGATGCTTAGGCGCGCCTCGAGGCGTTTTGGCAAAGAAGCGCCTCAAAATGATGCGAGGCGGAGCGGTGAAGTGAGGCGTCCGCCTCAGATCGCCTTACGCCTCGCCTCGGACCGCCTCAGACCGCCTCGGGCCGCCTCAGCCCATTTACAGCTTAAAAATCAAAAGCCTATTGCAGCCCACTTGTCTTTTAAGGTTAAGAGGGGGGTATTTAGAGTTTTAAACAAAAGAACGACTCCTTGGGGGCTATTGTTGTTGTTGTGTGTGTTCTTCTCCTTCTAATCAGGTTCCTTTTCTTCAAATTAGGTGTTGCCTCTTTCATATTAGGATGTTTCCTCTCTTCTTCTTCCTCCTTTCTCTTCTTCTTCTCTCTCATTCCTGTGTTTTTTTTATATGATCTGTTCTGCAGCATTTTTTTTAATGATCCGTTCTACTCTTTTTTATATCATCTGTTCTACTCCTTTTCTTAATGATCTGTTATGTGTTTTTTTATTTGATTTGTTCTGCTTCTTTTTTTATATGATCTGTTCTGCTGCATTTTTTTTCACAATAAACAATAATAAGTAATATTTCAGTGTATGGATCGTAATATTTTAGTATATGGATCGAAATTTGGTGCAAATTTTCAAAGTTAAACCAATGAGACCTGCTAGGCGATGCCTCACCAAATTGCAATTTTCCAAACACTGTTTCAAATTCAACCATTAATTTCCAAACACTTTCAAATTTCCAAAGTTAAACCAATGAGAAGTTGATGAACTAGTTTACATTATGCTTTGATGTTTTTCTTGTTTGTTTCTTTTTTAGTGATTTAGTGGATAGGCAAGTTAAGTACACTTATGTAATGCATCTTTTTGCTATGTTATGCAACTTTATTATGTTTCCATTTCAATTCTAAATAGTTGTATGACTTTTTGTACATATTAGCATATGCAAGTTATCAAAATGATGATGAATATTACTTATCTAAATGTGTTTCAATTTATTATAATAAAATATCTTTAAAAAATGTTAAAGACCGCCTCAGTGAAGTGAGGCGTCCGCCTCGCCTACCGCCTCGCCTCTGAGGCGTTTTCAAGGTCATCCGCCTCCCCGCCGCCTCAACGCCTTAACTACACTGATTTTAACATCATGGGTTGAAAACTTTTCTCCGTTCTACCTCATCTCCACTATATTTTGGGGTTTTCATGAAAAAAAATAAAATAAGCACACCCTAAAATTTTTTATTGTTTCTTTGAAATTCTTAAATATCAAGCCAAGTAAAGGATCACGCATCTGATATGAACCTGACTTCTATCCTGGAGTATGTGTGTTTCCTAGTTCTCCACGTTCTTGTTAGACATGCTGTTCTTGTGCGATCAGAGTGAGAAACTGATGGGCCTTTCTTAACTTTACTCTTGAGTCTTGACTTGGCAATAGTTGCCATCTTTCCTCGGCTCACTACCGTAGCCACTTGCTCAACAATGTCGTCTTGAAGTTTTATTAGGCAGTTGGGCATATATGCATATATATGATTCTCCTCCTTCTCATTTACTTGGGCATAAAAGTATAATGTTATAAGATATGAATTGCATGCAAGTTTAGCAGATTTCTCCATTCGTCATATATTGTTTGTGTATTTAGTGCCCAGGATTGGAAATATGCTGCCAAGAAGTTTGTGCAAAAGCTTCCAGACAAAGTTATTGTCCACCGTAAGTGTTCTTAGTGCATCTTTGTTTTCCTTTTCTTTTCACCAATGCATATGTCACTAGGAAATGGCTAGGATGTACGAATTTTGTTTTGAATGAGTGGAATTATGGCCCACAAAATTATCTTAGATTTCGTTGACTGGATGATAACAACCATTTTTTTTAGAGCAACTCCAATGGATTCCCTAAAATAGCTTTAGGGGTCTCATTAGAGAAAATCCATGCTCCAATCAATCCCCTAAACCATTCTCCAAAATAACTTCACATCTAACTTCCCCCCTAAATTTAGGGGCAACCAAACCATCCCCTAAATCTAAAATAACAATAAAATATTTCAAATCTTTAATTTTCTAAATTAAAAACAAAACTAAAAATCAAAACAAATTAATAATATTATATATTGAAATTGAAATTAATAATAGTATATATTCAATAATATTATAATTGAAATCAATAATATTATATATTTAAGTTGAAATTAATAATAGTATATATTTAACAATATTATAATAGTATAATTGAAATTAGTAATAATATAATTATATTAAGTTGAAATTAATAAGAGTATAATTGAAATTAAATTGATATAGAAAAGTGGAAGATATATTTAAATAATGATGAAAAAGTTAAAATAGGGGGTGTGGTTGGAGTGATGAAGAAATAGGGAGACCCCTAAATTTAGCTTTTGGTAAAATTGGGGGATGATTGATCCCCCATTTTAACTTTTACCATTGGAGATGCTCTTAAACTTTCATAACATGTCTAAGTATGCTTTTATGTTATGCTATGAAGTCTAGTTTTGTACTCTACAATTGAAGATTTGAATCTTGATTCAATTTTTCATTTTTGCCTTTTGATACAATTTATGCTTTGACAAAAATTTTGTAATTATTTCTGTATGTGTATGTCCAAGTGTGCGTACGTTACATTTTCACTTAGAAGTGCATGTTCATTTGCATTTTCTATTTTATGAAACTCATTGAACATTCCTATCGGTTATTGGACAAACGTGCCAATATTAATGCACTTTAGAAGAAATCAATTTGAGTTCCTTTTTCAAATGTTGTTTGTTGTATTGGTCTTACCCTTACTCTTACTAAACCACTCCTCATTATTTATTCGCTGCTGGATTAGACCATATGTTCTTGAGAACCAGATATGATACTATACGGGATTCACAAGACCAATTTAATGGGTGTTGGAAAATCATGGTTAGTTTTGGTTAGGTGTAGTTTTCTTGTGATTCTGCTATTTATTTACAACAGGAAAACATTGCTTTGATATGGTCTTCTTTAAGCAGGCAGTGAATGCAACTCATCAAGGTTGACTTTTGATGGTGTTGATTTGATGGGTGAGAGATTAGCTGAAGAGGTAGTAGACCAGTTTCTCTTTCTTGTTCTTGTACTCTTATCACTGTGTTATATGTTTCACAGCTCACCTCACTCCAACTGGCTGACTTCACTTATGTTGCATGCAGGTGTTATCAGTTGTTAGACGTAGGCCTGGGGTACAAAAGATTTCTTTTGTGGCTCACTCATTGGGTGGTCTGATAGCAAGATATGCTATTGGAAGGCTATATGAACCACCTGCAGGTGTGAAGTCCTCAGTCCTTGTGGGCTCAAGCGAAGTTCCAATTCAAAGGCAAGAACAAGCTCATGAAGGTAGAATTGCTGGATTGGAACCCCTAAATTTTATAACATTTGCAACACCTCATCTCGGCTCAAGGGGGAATAAACAGGTATAACCAAGAAATAGTTCTATCATCTAAGTAATTCTGAATGTCCCTTATATTAGCTGACTTTTTCTTTCCTTGCACTTTTGGATTTTTCCAATCAATTATTATGTCCATGTTTTTTTCTGGTAATATTGTATTGTGGTCTTGTAAAGTTTGTGTTATTTTGAAGCAATTCTTTTGTACCTATGGTATAGTTACTGTCTAAGAAAATAAAACACCTAAGAAATCATGCAAACCGTGATGATAACCAATCATTTTTGTACCACTTTCCCACTTCCTGGTTTTGCAAATTTAGTTGAGATTCTTGAACTTTGACAGTGTAAAAGATGAAGAGTTTGTTGCATATATTCCATTCCATGTAAATCAAGTTTGAACCTCTTCATGTATATATTTTGTACCAGCTACCTATTCTATGCGGTCTTCCATTTTTGGAGAGAAGCGCATCTCAAACTGCACATTGGATTGTTGGGAGGACAGGGAAACATCTTTTCCTTACTGATAATGATGATGGGAAGCCTCCTCTCCTTCTCAGAATGGCTAATGATTGTGATGACCTAAAGTTCATGTAAGTATTTATTGATTTTTTGGTGTTTATTACTGTGTTTGAAAATGTGTGTGCATGGTTTGCGATGTCAGTTAGCAAATTTTTTTTTAAACATAAAATAATTCATTGAAGCATTATGACTTTACATGAAAGGTAACTTAAAAACATTAAGGTACCAACATAATACTCCCCAATTAACATACAAAGAATAAAAAAACAACCGCGTAAAAGAGGGAAGATGAGATATCCAACCCCACAGAGTAATCAATACTTATACCGCTAATGCATCCACTTCTAGTGCCTTATTACTGAAAACCCCATTGTTTGTTTCCTTCCGCAGTGTCCAGCACAATGCATATACGTATGAAATGAACTCCCTCAAAACCCCCCTCGTGTAGATAAATGGAGGGTATCTTCCAACATCTTAAGATTTTCTCCAATGATATGGGCATCAATGAATAGATTCCTATACTCCTTGAGAAATGCATCCAGGGATTACTAACCCACCTACAATGAATGAAAAGATGTTTCGTACTCTCCGAATTTTTCAAGCAAAAGAGCATCCATCATCAATGTTCATTCCTCTATGTGCCAACTCAACTTTCAAAGAAGTCTATGTCACACTGTTGTGCACATGAAGAAAGATACTCCACACTGTTGTCCATATGAGGAAAATTACTCTAGAAGGAATGCCCTTCTTTCAAACCAGCTTCATTGGAAAATACTGCACCAAGAAGCATATTGTCTCTGACCATGTTAGCAAAACATGAAGATACTAACAATCCCTCAGTTCTATCTTCCTTCCAAACACATTCATCATTCTCATCTCGCAAACTAACTCCCTCCAAAAAATCAGAAAGTGAAGCAACTTGCTTCTCCTACTGAAAGGTAATTCCTTTTAAAGTGAAAATCACACTGCATATCACCCCCAATCAATATATCAGAGTTCATGAACAAACCCTGTTTCTATTATTGTTTTTATTTATTTTTGATAAATCAAACATTCTCATTGGAAAAAAGTGACAAGAGTGAGAAGCTCCAAGGGTACAAAAATCAACAGAACATGACAGGCATGGACAAACAACTAAAAACAGACTCAAAAAAGAAAAAAAAAAAAGACCCGCACTAAACAGTAGGCTAATTTTCCAAATAGTGTTTCACCTAGTCCAGGAAAAGCGAGGGAGGGGGATATCCACTATTTTGTTCCAGGCTATCAACTAATGAATGGATATGATCTTGATGGTTTTCCATATAACATTAGTACCCAATTACTGACTGTGAAAAAGTGAGTATTTCGCTCCTTCAAAATAATCTAGAACACGATCAAAAGAAGATGTTCCCATATCCATTTTCCCCGAGGTGGTACCGTTCTGCTGTTCGTCTGTTCCACATATTGATCCACTGGAGTTGGCCTATGGGGCCATTTAGTTTCCCTAGAAATATAACCCCACACCTTTTGGGCGAAACCACAAGTGAGTAGGAGATGAGAAGCAGATTTTGAATGATCTTCACAGAGAAGGCATCTGTTTAGGAGAGGGCTGCCATGTTTAGAAAGGTTGCCAATGGTGAGTATTTTACTATTGGAAACGAACCAGAAAAATAGGTTTTGCCTTAGTGGAGTTTCTTTTCTCCAAAAGAAAGGTTCTTTGAATGAGAACGCGCTAATATTTTGGTCTTGTGTAGCTGCCTCATTGGTTCCCAGTTTATCATAGAAATTATGGACCAAGAACACACTTGTTTTGTCCTCCCAACACCATTGATCTTGAGAGGCATCGAACACAATGAGTTGTAACGGGTCCCATAGCTTCAACAGATTCTCCACTTTGAGTCCTTCACTCTTCTTAAATCAAGGTCCCACGAAGGGAAACCATCATTGTTCACCTAAAAGTTTGCTATAACACCTTGTTTCTTTTTAGAAATGGTGTAAATATCCTTGAACAATTCAGCCAATGGTACCATATCGGTCATCCCCGATAAACGATTTCTTGCCGATTTAGCGGCGCATTAATAACACAATGCCTACCTTGTCTTGCCTACCATCAACAAACCCTGCTTCTTATCACACAATATGAACAACCTGGGACATCTATCTCTCAGCGTCATATACCCTATCCATACATCATGCCAAAAACTGACTTTGTTTCCCTTCCTAACTATCACTTCAACCCCTTGCAAAAATCGTGACATATTATTAGATAAAATCGTGACACATTATTAGATATGGCTCTCCATGTACTCTCTTCATCATTTAGTACTAATGAGCTACATATTCTGCGGGTTATCTGTTAGATGAAAATTCATATTTCACCAAAGTTCAATCAGTTCTGTAGGACCTGATTAATTGGGTCTTTGATCTGAGGTTGTCATTTAAGGTTTATGTATCGGCATCACAACCCTGTACACACTGCTGTTCTATTAATGCGGCCGAAAATCGGCCAAAAAACGGTATGCGGGGTTGGACCGAATCACACAGGGTTGACTTGGCCGGCTTTAAACGGAACCAGTAAAATCGGCCAAAAGCGGGGAAAAACGGTAAAAAAGGTAAAAAATGGTCCAGGTAACTATAGGTGTTCCAACCTGCAAAATTAAATTCATTTGATTAATTAGTAAAATAATATATGACTATGATTACATATTTACACCCTTTTGATTAATTATTTATTTTGTAATCTATAACTATGATTAAATTTTAAAAATATATACTTTGAAAAAATTGTCCGCATAATTCCGCTTAGTCCCGCATAATTATGAAAAATCGTAATGCGGTCCTGACCGCTTTGCGACCGCTTTCCGCATTAACTGCATAGACACACTGGAAAACCAGTTTTAACCTATCTTTGACACTTCTATGAGAGTCATTCTGTTCAAACTAGCTCCTATTAGTATGCCCTTTGCATTTGACATTTTACTTTCTTTAAACTCTTTTTAATTTTTTTATTAGCAAAACAAATAGTGTTGTATATATATTTTCAAAATGCAAAAGTTTACATCCAGAGTTAGCACATTTTACTTTAACTGTGTTCATAGTTGCCTGTACAACTCTTTCTTGGTCTATTCCACTTGACAATGTCACATGTTTCACTTAAGAATCTCTTTTTGGCATGCTATTCCGTTGCATATTCCATTCTCAATTCTCATACTGTTCTATTCAATTAAAATTTTTTTCATTGCTGTATTAAACAGCTTTGAGCATTAAACTTCTGTTCATTTGACACTCCATTCCACTCCAAATGTCTCTAGCACTCTATTTTGTGCGTCTGATTCGTCCATACTTTTTCTTCTTGTATATCTAATCTCTTTGCATATCTAATGGCTCAGATATCTGATGGCTTAGGAGTTTGCAAAAAATATTAATCTTATCGAATTCTAAGTTATTGATAACAAACTAAATCTTTCACTCCAACACAATTATGTCAGGCCATAAGGTTGACCAAATATAATTTGCCATATTTAACTTTTGCTGGGGTTGGGCTATGGTTATTACAGTTCTTCCTGGCCCAATTGTGTACTATTTCAGCTATTTCCAAATTGATCTTGTGGAGCCTAATTCAGACTATCTAGTTTGGTGAAAAGGATGTTATAGTTTATGCTGTTCTACACGTGAAAATAATGTTATAGTTTATGTTGGTGTCCTTTATAGGTCAGCTTTATGCTCTTTCAGACGCCGTGTTGCATATGCCAATGCAAACTTTGATTGTATCCTTTGAGAATATGGACATTTTTTATATGATAAACAGCCAACTACTTTGTTTGTTCTCTCATAATACAACTTTTAGTTTAATGTTGATCTTTAACTGATGTAAGATATGGTTGGTTGGAGAACATCATCGATAAGACGTCAACATGAACTTCCTCAGGTTTGTTGTATTACATTTATGTGTACATTCATCATTGATATCAAGCAATGGACTTCCTCTTACATATAACCCTAGCATACTTAAGTAAGTATTTTACTTTCTTGAACTTTTCAGTCAAATCAGCTTGTTAAGTACGAGAAGTATCGACATATCATTCACATCGAGAGAGAAGCTACTAATAGCATTCACCAAGAAGTATCTAAGCAGATCAAAGTTCAGACCATTGATATGGAAGGTTTGTCAAAATTTTCATAGATTAACTAGTTCTTTTGGTTGAATTGAAATTTCATGTGATTTCATTTTCTGTTATACTACATACACAAAGAGCCAACAGGTCTATAACATCTCAGAATCACTAGAATCTCCATTAAACAGTTTATGATTGCCAAATATTCTAAGCTTGCATTCTTTTCGTAGACTTCAACATAGCACAAGGAGTGTACGATTTATATTTTCCTAGATAAGCATTACATAAGTTTCCATATTCCATGTTGTTACGATCCTTGTTATGGATTTTCCCCTCCTGGACAGCTCGGGCTTTTGGGAGAGTTGGTTGGTTCATAACAATTGGTATCAGAGCCAAACCCCACATCCAAAGTTCGAATCCCGGCAGGGGCGACCTATAGGCTAGATTAAAATAATTTAGCATTATGTATGGGCATAGTGCTAAGTTGTTGAATACTGGTAGCTGAGAGAAGGCTCACTGGGCCAGTGTCGATAGAGTGGGCCGACGAGGACGTCGGCTTTGGAAACGTGGGGCAATGTTAGGATCCTTGTTATGGACTTTCCCCTCCTGGACAGCTCGGGCTTTTGGGAGAGTTGGTTGGTTCATAACACATGTGCACACAAAAACTTCATTATTAGCCTTATGCCTTTATCATTATACAGTTATATCCAAGTAAATAACACAACCACCTTTTCTGAAATCTAAAGTCAAGTCATAAATGCATTTTCTTTCATTATGTGAAAGAAAGAGTTCTCAAATCCCATTTTAAATAATTGTACATATTCCACATGGTATCCACATACTATATTCTCAGGGTATTACACAATAGATACATATTGTATAGTATATCAGGTCAGTTTTGTTTCTCTCTATGGCACAAACATGAATGCCTGTAGCTCATAGCTCAGATGGTTAAGAGCAAGTGCCACAATTTGTATTCTATTCATTTCTAGTTTGTCTAAAAAGATAATTACTTTTCTATTCGATTTCTGATATATATAGTGATGGTTCAACAAAATTTGATTGTTATATTCTTTAAAGAGTGCCACAATTGATTTCGTGGAACTTCAACAGCATTTTTATCGTATTGTATTATGAAGTTCAATATAGTAGTTCTGGCATATTACTTGGATATTTGTCTAATGTTTTACACTTTGCTATTCTATTTATTACCATTCTGTACTTTTCTGTTCATATTGATTATCCCTTTCTTCTGAAATTTTATGCCATGTCTGATATCCTATGTTGGATAAACCAAACACTATTTATCACCATTCTGTGTTTTTTTTCGTATTTTGGATAAATCAAGCCAGCAATATGAGGCCCACATTTATCATTAAGCACATAATAGTTCTGTTTATTCTCAGGCTTCTCAATCTGCCATTTCATGTGAAGAATAACATGATATGAACTCTAGGATGTTATTACTTGCTGTTCTTTTTTTGATTTTTATTTTCCTTGGTATTATCTGTAGAGGAGATGATTAGAGGTCTAACTCAGGTATCTTGGGAACGTGTGGATGTTAGCTTTCACAAAAGTAGACAACGATACATTGCACACAATACCATTCAGGCAAGTGGTGAATGAATTTAAACCTTTCTTCATTTTACATTTATTCATGCTGAATATTATTGAATATATGATCTCTTGATAGCTGTAATGATGTAAGCGGGTATTAGTATGGTATTATTTAGTTTAATTATAATTGAGTCTATTAAGTAAAGCCAAAATAGTAGTTAGGGCAATATCAACCAGTTAGGATTATGTTAATTAGGAATACTATAAATAAGGCAAAGGATTGTTCATTGTTTGGGGGTTGATGATTGAAAGAATAATATTTTCTTATTTGTTTTCAATTATCGTTATCATAGTTATTTCGATTCTTATTCGTTTATTTCGGTTATTGCTTTGTTTATTTGAATTTATTATTTTGTTTATTTTAATTTATTCCTTAGTTGTATCAATTGATATCAGAGCTGAAGCGATTCTAGTTATTTGATTTGATTTGAAGAAAATTTGTCTGAGAAAAAAAAAAAGAAAAGTGAAAGAGGATAAGAGATTTTGATTGAAGCTCATTGAAGATTCGAAGCAAAGTTCGAGGCATACACGATGATCATATTCCCTGCCAACCAAAAAGATACGCAAAGATTCATCAATTTGTTGAATCAACCGGCCGCCCAATACTTCCTCTGCTGCCGTTCAATCACCACCTCGCTGTCCGTCACCATCGCAAGCTCCACACCAACCTATCTGATTCAGATCTGCTAGAAATCCTCCTAGAAATCCTCGTAATCACACCTATACAATGCCAAGTATCTCACCGACTCGCCCTCATCATCGTCAGAGACCTCTCCGCCACCGCCTCAATCCAAGCATCTCACAAGAACCTGGATTATATCAGATCTGCGCCAACCTCCTCAGCTCAGGCTAGCACACCGCCTTCCACCACCAAAGCCGCCATTGCCTCCGTCTCGCCTTTGCGAGCTCCTCCACCCATCGAAGCCATTCAGGAAACAAACCCCTGTTGCAATTGTGTGGGAGAAGAAAGACTTTTCTTGAATTTATAAACAAGCTCTTGACCTAATTTTATTGGGAAGTTCTGGGCCCATTAGGCTATTTACACTCAAGTCTTATGATAGCACCCACCCAGTGAAAAAAAAAGGAAAAAAAAAGAGATGAGTGCCCCATATTATTCCCCATATCCATTCCCTATTATTTCTACCTATACCTATACTATTCTCCGACCCCATGCCAATTTCAATATAGCCCAAGCCTAAGTATAACGCAATGCGGTGTCCAATTCTTATAATCTTATTACCAATTTTTCTCCTACACCACAATACACCAATGTCCGCCCATTACCCCCAACCTGGACCCGTTTCTCCTATACCACCACCACCTCATGTGATGAAAAACATAAAACCCACTCCATAGTGATACAAGTTGAGACAGACACAACAGTTTGGTAGAGATTTAAGAGAAATAAGAGAACGAGTAGAATCAAAAGCTGCGGAGTTGAACTAGCGCGTGAGCAAGTGGTATCAGATGATTGACGATGAGATTAGAGCGCTTCGAAATAATTTTTTTTTTGTTAGATAATCATGATTTGGTTTGAAAAAAAGGAAAAAAAAAAGTTGTGATTTCTCCGAGTGTGCCGCACATAAGAAATTCCTGTCTCCTTCATTCATTTAAGATACAATTCGGTGATTGCAAGTTGAAATATGAGTCCCTCTCAGAGCTTTGGAATAGGTCCTGGGACAATTGGGTAGTTTTCCTTCTCTATATTGGTTCTGCGACATTTGGAGGAGTCGGAGTTGGATGCTTGCCAACTCTTTTTTTTGGCAATTTTTTTGTCCTTTCAACTATTTCTAGTAATAACCACCATGTCTAGCTAAATTAGTATAACTTAATGTAGGGGTGGGCACGAGACGGGATGGATCTCATCCCGTAGCTTTCTCTTTAGGACGGGATCACTACATAGATCTCATCCCAAGCTCGTCCCATCCCAAACGGGTTCGGGACGGGACGGAATGAGCATAATTGGATTTTTGTACAGTCTGAACTTATTACTAGGTTATTATTACGTGCATATTTAAACTATAATCCTATAATTACTATATTATCAACCCTTCCCATTCAAATACTGTGCATGATTATCATGTATTAAAAGAACATGTATTAAACATTTGCTTTCAGCAATGTTGTCTGTTCTGCCATAGTCTTATCTTATGGCTTTCAGCAATGTTGTCTTTTGTTACACAATATTCACACACATGATCCCACCATGGTTTGTGCTTGTCCATTCGAAAACAGGAACCCCCACCAATACCACACTCATGATTACCATTGCTAGTGCCTGCATTGCTTTCTTCTCTAGTTTGGATGTCTTAGCAAGCTTGTTGTCTATCAATACACTCTTCATCTTCATCATGATGGCCGTTGCACTCCTTGTAGTCTTGAAGCTTGTCATATTCTTGATCATCATCATTGCTTCCTCAATGGGGACCTCTGCATACCGTGGTTTGAGGCCAAACAATTGGATTGGCTACACTGTAACCATTTCTATTTGGGTATTAGCAACGGTAGAGCTTGCAATATTTCTGCCTCAGCTAAGAACGCCAAAGATATGGGTTGTTCCAATTGTCCCATGGCTGCATCTTTGTCAATAGCAACGAATCTGTTTCTCATGGGATCTCATGGTGCTGACGCTTTTGTGAGGTTTGGCGTCTGCACACTAGTAATGCTGACTTATTATGTGTTGTTTGGTATTCATGCAACTTATATATGGCCCATTAGCCCCAGCATACCATAGATATTAATATCTAATTAATAAGATTGTAAAAAAAAGCACTAAAATGCAAGACCATGAGGACCAAAAGCTGTTGTGCCGAAAGCTCCTAGTTAGGAATGTGTCGCTGTGTGCAAACTTAGATCTTAGCTTGGGGTCCTAACATTCAGTACAAATTGTTTGGTATTACTGATGAAAGTTGTTGTAGAAATACCCAAAAAGCCTAATATTTTTTGGTCTTTAAGTCTAATTTTTTAACTTAAAGTGCATAACCAACAAAGTTCTACCTTCCATATGTGTTCCATTTTAATCGCCATTTCTTCCAACTACAGTAAACAAACATTCACATGCTACTAATAAATTAATATGTTATGTGAATTTAAACTATAAGACTGTTTTTTGTGATGTTAAGTTCACACTCCTCAAAACTTCATGTATCACACTAAAATGGACCAGGTCTTAATTTGACATACACAATTTTAAGTTAATAAATATTAAAAAAAATAGTAAATATTAAAATTAATAATAATAAATATATTAAAATTAATAATAATAAATATTAAATAATTAAAATTGGGAAGGGACGGGATGGGCAGGATTGAAAATCTTCATCCCGATCCCATCCCACTATTGATCGGGACGAAACGGGATCGGGATGAGTTTGATCAATCCCAAAAGGACCCAAAAAAATGGGATGGGATGGGATGGGATGGGATTGGGATTGGGATGAGATTGGGATCGGGATCGTGGGATGGGATGCCCACTCCTAATTTTATGTATTAAGCATGAATAAAAATTGGAAATGTAGAGGAAGAACTAAGAGTTCACAATTAAATTTAACAAGAAATATTTCCTTCAAATCAGAAGAAAATGTTGTCATTCTCCAGAATTTGGACAAAGAATTACAATTATCAAGAATTAATTCATTTGAAAAAGGAATATCAAAGATACAAGGACCTTGCTTGATTGAAGAATAGAACTGCACTTGAGTCCAGTATCCCTCAAATTTCCTTCTGAGGATTTTCCAATAGCTGAGGTTTAGATTGGGCAGACATGTGGTTCTTTTAAATCATAATATTTGTTCTTATTTCCATTTAATTTTTTTTTTTTCAGGTGAACAGCTATTGGATGAATTCAGATGGCGCAGATATGGTTTTTCACATGATAGATAACTTCCTCTTGTAGTATCAGAATGATCCAGCTTGATCTGTATTCCATGTGTGCTAAGGTGAATTTTCTTACGAAGTCTTATGTTCTTACTTAGGTAACTATGCCAGTATATATATAGGATATCTCCTACTTGTGATTTCATGTTCTATATTTGTGTATTTATTGATTGTTGAATAGTGCAATATTAATTCTTCAAAATGTCCGCTTAAGCTTTCCTGATCAAAACATATTGCTTACTGGGTGACTTAGGCACGATGACTTGTTTCGCTTTTTGCTTTAAGTGATCTAGACAACTTTTGATACTAAGGAGACTAGTCCTTATGTGGGTTTCAGTCAAGTTGGAAGAAATATGAACAAACAGGATTTCAGAGATATTCCTTAATAGGATCATATTGATGGACACCCTCACGACTCTATGGAATTACTCTGCTTACGAAATTGTTCACAAGGGATGCTTATTGTCATTCCTCTCCCCCCACAATTTTGTGTATTCAACTACGGTAGTTTGGCATCATAATGTAATTGTTTCATGTGTTGTTACTCTATATTCTTAGTGTAAAATGCATATAATATTATATACAACGTATACCACTTTACTTTCTCAAGAAAAGCTTCTACGTTCTCCCTGTTCTTGCTTTTCTATGGCCATCTAACCATGCTTAGTTGTGTACAAGTACAATACCATTATCTCATCTCACAAGTTGGATTAATTAAATAAAAGATATGTTGGAATAAATGCTACTTTCAAGCATTTGCTAGTGCAAAGCAAAAGAACCATAAAGAAATTTATTCACGTAGAAGCTAAAGCATATTTGTTATATAATTTCTTGAAATGTTTGGGTGCCAGTGACTTCATGTTCACTGGAACCACAACTTTATATTGAGTCAGTGACAGTGGCATAGTTGCCCATTGACACATAGGTTATGCTACATATAAATGATGTACTGCTTGGCGCAGGAGTCGGTGTGTTTCAGAAGTACTACAATCAATTAAAATCCAGCCCGGGAAAAAAAAAGTAAAATGAAATGGAATGTTAAAGGTCCACCCCCCCCCCCCCCCCCCCCAGTACGTATCAGCATATGTGCGTTGATCCACATGCACAACTGAAAGAAAACAGACGTTGATGTAGAAAATATCTTTGTATCCATTAGCTCAGACTCCTCAGCTAGGCTCCCTGTTTTCTTAGTTGGCGTTAAATGTTTCTGTTAGCTACTCAACCAGAGATATTTCCTTACCGTTAGCTTGATAGCTCCAATGATTATGCTCTGCTCGACGATATCAAGTTGGACAATACAAGTTATTATTGGAGTCAAGCAGATGACGCGGCCCTTACCCAACTCGACCAATCTTATCTTTGATTTCTATTTAAACATAGTTAGTTGAGGGTATCAAGTCTTCTTATGAAACTTCGTTGGAAAATGGCTCTTGAGCTTGAGTTTTATATCTTGAACACTGTTTTAGCACAAGTCGAAGCTATGAAACACGAATGGTTTCTCGAGAGAATTGATGTTGACTTGATGAATCAATGAATTTATTTTGATGTGTTGCATAAAGCTTACAATCAATGGCCTTTATGGGCTTACACTTTGCCGTTCCTAAGAAATAAACAATCTAGAAAGTAGGAACATAAAGAAACTACTACACTAGGGAGATACAACTAGACAGAAGTACTTGCAGACTACTGCAATCAAGTAGGATGCCAAATAATTTGGACAGCACAAGAATCTAAACAAAAGGATTCGGCCATGCTTATGGAAACCGGACCACGCTTGGGGATCCACCACGATTGTGCTTTCTATAATAACTCTCCCAGCGAGGCTGACATGGAGTTGTATTGGGTAGGCGGGTACAAAGGTCCATGTATTTTTTAATGAGTATTACAGAAAAATTAAAAGACCATTCACAAGCGAAACATTTGAAACTGCTCAAAATGCAAAACTCCGTTAAACTTTCAATGATTATTTTCTCCTTTCTCTATTGCTGTTCCAAAATTATTTCAAGTGTGATTATTCTGCCATTTGTTTTCCTTGAAGACCATCCTCAGACTTGGTCAAGAATGATAGGAAAGGAAAGAGAGATTGGTTCTCACGAGGATGAATAGCTACAGACTTCTTTGTCATCTACATTTTTCATTTCTTCTTCAGAGCTGCATAATGGTGAAAAAGAGAAGCTGATGAGTATTGTGTACTTATTTATTATGATCACTCATGTTAAGTTGGTTTGGAGTTACCATCCGTTTTCTTGGATATCTTTGGCATTGATGGAAACTGCTGGAGGAATATCCAAGTCTGACGCACTTGATTTCTCCTTCAACAGGCTAGATAGACTTCGGCAGAACTGTTTATACAGGAAAATTAGTTCTTTTGGATCAAGGCAATATATATATATATATATTTGAGATGAGGTTCTCTACCTCTTTGTAAACTGTCAGCTCCCCGGCAGATCTCGATATTTCAATCACACAATTTGTGGGTGTCACCTCAATCACCTGTATATTAGCAGTTGTATGTGAAATCATAGACAAATGTTAATGGTTATTGTATTGCAGTAACGGTGTGCGAGATTTATTTACCTCAGCTGATAAGTTGAAGTATGATCGGCTACATCTGGGCAACTTACTTGTATGATGAATTTTTACCTGAGTAGAGAGATACCAATGAGTTTCAGTAGTGGTAATTATGGGGAGACTTAGGAAGAACTCTAGGGAAGATGAAGTACCTTGGAGTTGTTCATTCTTTCCACTGCGAGACTTGTGTCCTTCGCAGCAACCTCAATTTTCTCTATTGTGTCTCCAATTGAATGCTCAGAGCCAAATGTTCTGTGTTTGTTCTCGTCCTAAAGAGATGTAAAGTACCAAATTGAATTTAGAAAGTGATGGGAGAAAGCATTTATCCAACTCTAGGTGAGGTTAGGAAGAGAATTACCTCTTCTTCGAAGAGGCCTGACAAGTCGAGGTCATGAGACATTGCTATCAGTTGGAAGGCATTGATGAAACTTGAAGATCTGGCTTTCGTATGTTCTGTCGCGTCTCCCTGGATTATGTTTAAAATAGTTCACTCAGGCTAAGAATATTTCAGTCTTGTTACAATGTCAGACAGCATAATTTCTAAGGCATTGATTTTATTACTTACAGCCATCGAATCAAACGTAGCATGAACGTCATCCAAGTCGATCTTCTCGTTGGAGGCTATTCCTGTACAGGGTTTGTAATCGGTTTGAAACCAATCATCTTCGAGAATTTCTGATATTGTGATCCGCTATAGTGAGAAAGGAGGAAGACATTATAAGTTTGTTACAATGTGATCTAGTTGTATGAGGTGATGTTTCAGAAATTACCCTATTAGGGTCTGGATCAAGTATCTTGAACAGTAGCTTTGTTTGTGAAACTGTAAACCACTCCGGAAATTTGTAGTCGGCTCTGAGTATCTATGAACAAAGTCAAAACCAAATATCATCCAGGTGGAAATTTAAATGTACAGTTGGTAAGTTGGTAAGGCATTTTCTCGAAACCAATACCTTTCGGTACAAGTTCATCAAATTAGGATCGTCGAAAGGTAAAAACCCAGCTAGTAACTCGAAAAGGACCACTCCGCAAGACCAAACATCAGCTGCAGCTCCATCATACTTCTTATTGGAAATTACCTATTTCAGTAACAGAACAATTAACAAGAATGAGACTGTGAGTTTGTTTTCTCAAGCAGATTGATTTGCAGGAACCGACAAGGAACCGGCATACCTCAGGGGCTACATAGCAAGGAGAGCCACATGCGGTAGATACTAAATCTCCAGGCTGTCAGATCATCGGAATTGGGTTAGTTAGGTAGAAAAGGTATGGTTTTCTGATCCCATTAACTAGATATAAATTAAAAGTCTGATGTTTACCTTTCGCAATACACTGAGTCCAAAGTCCGACACCTTTAAATTTCCTTTACTATCCAGCAAAAGGTTTTCAGGCTGATTATGATACTAGAGTTAGTTTTTGTGTGATTGATTGAAAATACCCAACTAGAGAAAATAAAGACATTCAAATAGAAACTTAGAACACTAACCTTTAGATCTCTATGGTAAACACCTCTGCCATGGCAATAGTCCACAGCATCAATCAGCTGCTGGAAGTATTTCCTAGCTTCATCTTCACTTAGTTTTTTGAGGTATGACTGTGAGAGATATAGAAAAATGAAGACCAAAAATGAGAATGGAAACATCACAAACACTAAAGGTCCATTTGTTTGATGAAAATAGTTCTTTGGGCAATTGATCCAATTTCTCAGAATTCCACGAGAAGTTCCTAAAATGGCGGCGGAGAACAAACATTTCTATATCTCTTACCCAACAAGAATTCATTTTTTCTATAGGTCTAGAAACGACTAATTGAGTTGCCCACACAACTGAGAAAACAAACGTTTTTTTTTACAGTTTGATCTCGCACTAAAACAATGCCGTCTCAGACAAGAGAGATCCTAAGACAGATCTGAAGGAAAGGAAGTCAATCTTACCAGCTTGTTTGAAAGCTGCCCTCCTGAAATGTACTCCATTACGATGTAAATCTTCGTCTTGGTGGCAATAACCTGCACTAGTAATCAAGGTAGAATTTGTCAGAAAACAAAACAAGAATGAAATGTTCCAAAACACCAACCCAATACCCCATTCCTCTCTGATCAAATTCTATTCTAGACCTACCTCATATATATGGACGATATTTGGGTGATGCAAGAGCTTCATTGTACTTATCTCTCTCTTTACCTGAAATCATAGCTCGCATTAGGTACAAATAATGACATCAACTACACACAAGGAACTGTAATATTAGGATCTGCAATATTCACATGATCCATGAGCTTGTTCTCCATGACCATATGCTTATCTATGATCTTGACTGCCACACTCTGATGGGTTTCGGTGTTCACTGCCAACTTAACCTTTGCAAACATCCCTTCACCAATGATTCTCCCAAGCTGATACTTCCCTATGGTGGTAGCAAAACCCATGACTGATAACTTATCTGCTAGAGATTAGAGAGAGCTTTCTTTTTCTCTCTCAAATTGCTCTTATCTTGTAGAATAGCTTTGAAGTTGTGTTTGATTTTGAAGATATGTATACTTGTTTCCAAGTGCTCATAAGACCTCCCCCAGTTGTCATTTTTATGGCTCTCGAGTCCTGAAGTGGTTGTGTAGGACTAGTGAATGATGATGTGTTCTGCATTTGGTAGGAAAGACTGTTAGGTTGGAGTTGGGAGGGAATGTGGATTTGAATGGAAGGTGATAAAAGAGTGTGCGTTTTTGTCACATGGTTTTATTATGATAATTGACTTTGAGATCCAATGAGTGCTTGTAAAACCAATCTGTTTACTCGGTTCATGAGAATTATTTTTGTTCATTTGATTTGACCCAATAAATTGGGAGTCAGTTTAGTAAGAGAAGTTGTTCTGTGTAATGGGCGTGGCAGTTTCGCGTAGGGTGGCTGCTGTATGCGTGTGCTCGTAAGCATCTGATGTTCGTAGTTCATTTATATTTGGTGGTGACTTTTGTTTTCATTATCTTAACTATGTAACTTTCTCCGTCAGTTCGAATAATTTACATTTCTAGAATTCCGGATGTGTACATTTTCCTTTTTAACTATGTAACTTTTTCTCTGTCAAATCTATTCCAAAATGATTACCTAACTGTGTGTGTATTGTTTTTAACTTTGTCATTTTTTTTGCGAAAATTCTTAAGTGCACCGGGGGTTAGTCTGATGCTACCCCCATCGTCCATTTTGCCTCGAGATAGGTGCGTTGTAGTATTACTCTTTTTTTTTTTAACTAGTTTAAAGTAATCCTTAAGTTCTAATTTCAAAATTAGCATTCAAATTCATTGCCAAGTTCAGACATGTAAATGAACCAATGGCTGAAAAAATAGGGGTTGGTACAGATCCAGTGTCATCTTTTTTTTTTGGCGCCTAGATCAATTAAATAGATTCTTAATCTCTTTGTCAAACGAACTAATGTTCATGAGACGAACTGTATAGTTTGATACTTTTTACTATATTTTTATTAAGCAAGTTCAAAAGTTAAATTTGAGTTTTGATTGAGCTTTAAGGATGCATGGAAAGCAAAACTGTTTTAGGTTTCAACCCAAACAATTGTTAAAAAAAAAAGTGTGCTTTATTGGTTTCGAGAAGGCTCTTGCAGCGCATGACTGCGCCCTTTGAATTTGAGATTGAGTTTTCCATTGGATGTGCTCTTAACCAGGGATATTGTGGATACTTTTAGGGTTGCTTATGTCATAAATGGCATATAGGAAAAGATAGGAAAGAATAGTGAAAGTGAAGCTGTAAATAAGATCCCAATTCCAACCCTTATATGAGAACGTAAATGCTAGAAAATCAGGTTTTTGCAATTATGTTTTGCAATCAGGGTAACGTGGCGTGATTTAGAATGATGAAATCTTCAAAGTGTATGTGTATCTCGAGGTTGAAAAAATCTTTCTCTGATACCACATCATCTTGGTTGCAGAGCCTAATTCTCTAGCCTCACTCATATGAGAATTATACTTTGCAACGACTACACACCACCATTTCCTCTTTCTCACACCACCATTGAATTTTTTTTTTTTTATATTTTAACTTTCTTACACCACCAATAAATATGCATAACAGAGAAATCCAAACTCAAAAAAGCAAAACAAGGTAACTTTTGACTAATTTAAACCCTCAACTGAGATTGATTCTCAAGTGTATTAAAACACAAAAGTTGTAGTACTATAAGTTATTGAATAAACAAAACTTGAATCACTTAAAAATGTTTTAAAATGAGCAAGTTATGATCATTTTACTAAAGTCATCCAAATCTGTCTTGCAATGAAAATGAGATAGTATCAACTTATGTGCTCGATCAATACCAATTCTCAAGTTGATCAAAACACAAAAGTTATAATACTCCGAGTTATCTAATAAACACAACTTGAATCACTTGAAAATGTTTTGAAATGAGCAAGTTATGGTCATTTTACTAAAGTCGCGCAAATCTGTTCGAAAAATGAAAACGGGATAGTGTTTCTGAATTTCGGCTAACTTATGTGCTTGATCAAGATCGATTATCAAGTTAATCAAAACACAAAATTTGTAATACTACGAGTTACCTAATAAACACAACTTGAATCACTTGAAAAAATGTTTTGAAATGAACAAGTTATAGTCATTTTACTAAAGTTGCGGAATCTGTAAAAAAGAAAACGTTGTTGATTCTTTCATTTTCATTTCTACTTTTATGTTACAAGAATTATTAATTTAACCATTATAACATAGTTTTGTAAATTATATTTGATAGCGTTAGAAATTGACTACTTGATAAAAACAACAAGATGCTGGTTAATTAGCTATATACGGTCTATAACGAATCTACTTGTGTTCCATTTAGTTTGCAAAGCCGCAAAAACTCAAAACTTACTTATCTCAGATAAATTCTTTCGGCTTTCGTTTTTTCTCATAATTCAACTACATCTCATTTCATTTTCATACTTTTAAATCCACAAATAGGAGCGCAATACTCTAGTTTTAAATGAACATAAATTCCAAAATGGCTCCATCAAAGTATTTGGTTTGAATTCTAAACCATACAAGTCATAACAAAGAGGTGGATGGATGATCCTCTTATAATTATTTGTGGATAATCATTTTCATCACCTATAGGACCCCATAGTAGACCATTTCTTTATTCAATTTAGAATTAAAAATTCAGATCCTTTTTGGCTTCTTAATTTTGGAAAAAAGGTTCTCAATTGGGACAAGCACTCAAGCCAATCAGTGAAGGTGAAATGAATTTTATCTAAAACTTGACAACTTGTCTAGAGAGCTAGGCTGGCACAATACTCTCTATCATCTTAGAGATGTTCATAATGTCCTAATTGAACACAATCACACACACATAGAGCTTCCCCTTACGCTAGGGGTCTAGCTTGGCTCTCTAGATTTTTTGAAAACTTGAACATGAAAAATTCCATTTTGTTTAAGTGTGATTGGATTATAACATGTAGACCATGTCAAAATCCAACTATTTGTGTTCATTGGATCTCAAAATACCAATAGAGGAAGAAACTATACTTGGCAGGTTTATGTGAGTTATATACAAAGTGATGAGAAATTTTAGAATAACTTGACATCCTCATTGAGTAAATCACTTCTAACAACAATTCAATCCATTTTTAACAACATTTTATTAGGCTTATAAGTTGAAGAATTTACTTACTATTTTTTCACTGTTTTATTGATGTATATTGAGTATTCCAACATCTGGCAAAATGTATTACTAAGTATCACGTTTTTCATCTTTTTTTTCAAGGTTGGAAGTGTTTTGCTTAAGGGTCTGTTTAATTTTTTGGTGTTTTACTGAAAAAAAAAAAAAAAAAATCTTCAAAAATTGAGTTTTTCGGCGTTTTGACTTTTTTAGGAAAAAAAAAACTTTTTTGTTGGTGAAATGTTTTCCTGCTTTAAAAAACTTTTCCATGTTCGATCTTTTCACTCACCGACGACTCTCATTGACTCAAAGCCATCAAGAGACTCAACGTTTAAACATTCAAAGCCTTGTTGAACAAATTCTTCTCTTCTCCTAAAAAATTTCTTCACAGAATATAAATATTCTCTCTAATGATTTTTTTTCTCTCTGATGTAATCAAATAGTAAAAAAAAAATGTCCATGATCTTTATTTTCCAAAGAAAACTTTTTTTTTCTTTGAAATTTTTTCCAAAAAATGAAACGCGCCTTACATGGAGTAGTTTAAAGATGTACATCACTGTTCATGTATTTCACTATTTTCTAACCAAGAATAGCGAGTGAAGTGAGTGAGTCATTTTACTAACACCGCATGTAAAGTAGTGTAAGGTTGTGTGTCCCTAGACCTCTTCTTTTTTCTCCTCTCCCTCGCACTCTATCAATCTTTTTCGTTATATCTTCTCTAAACCTTGATGTCCCTCCACCTCTTCTTTTTCTCCTCTTCCCCGTAGTCTTTGTATTTTTATCTTCGTCTCACCGTCGAGTGGTATGCTAGTTTTAATTCAAAAATTTTAATTGATTTTATCGATGGTACCTTCAAGGCACATGGGCGATCAAAACTATTTTTTTGTAGTGTATAAAAGATGTAATCCACAAGATTTCAATTATTTTCACACTAATATTGTTTTTTTCAAAAAATTGTACAAAATGTTAGTACACTATAAGGTTGTGAATCCAGTGTGAACCAACCAACCTCGTACACTAGAAATTTTAGTACACTACAAAAAGTTGTGAATAAAATGCCTTGTAAATATCTCAAGCCAGACCCTACCATATCATTTTGTTAGGGTTTATGTGGTAAACAACTATTTGGAGGCACTCAACACATTCATACTGAAAATGACCAAACCACAAAGTCGACCATATTTCATGAAAAACTCAAAACAGATAAAAAAAAAAAGCTCCCACCTCAAATGCACAAAGTTTGAACCCGTGATTCCATCCACCACATGCATATCGTTGATATTATATATAAATAGGGACCCCCAAATATTAAATTCGTTGATATTATATATAAATAGGGACCCCCAAATATTAAATTTGTTTATTTGTGGCTCAGGCTACATGACTGACTCTATAGGGTTAACCAAATCCGATCCATCGCCTCCACCCTGCATGAAGACTCGCTTTTGCTGCATTCAATACTCGAAGGCTTATCAACGACGGAGCAAATGTGCTCCTAATAATCGGGCGAAAACTTACAAAATCATAACTGGTGAGTCTCGAACCCGCAATCTCTCACAATGAGAGTGAATGTTTAACCAACTGAGCTACAATTGGTGGACGTACTGACGTACTTAATTTGGTAGTGCTAACAATACTTTTGTGATACCGTGTGGGTAGACCTGAGGGAGAGGGTGATGTACATGTATGAGTTTGATCCGAGAAGAAGTGTGTGAGAAAAACCCAAAAGAACTCATGAATCCCAAGAGAGTTGACAAATAGGCTCATTTTAAAACCAGCCCCAAAGGATACAATATAGTACTATTGTATTATTAGATGGGGTTATAGTCATAAGATATCTTCATAGAATCTCTCATTTGTCAATATCAGAGCTCTTCGAAATATCTTAACATAAACTTTCAAATTTATACTGGAGATTGGTTTCTTGAACAAATGCATGCAATGTGACTTCTCAAATTTATAGAAAAAACAAAGAAAAATATGCTCTCAATTAGCTGATGACTTGAAGTTTGGTTTTTCGAAGTATCTTTCATCCATGCCGCGTTTGTTGGTGTATGTCTTTGTTAAGCATATAATCTTCTGTTAATTAATCAACTCTAATGTGGCTTGTTTAAGATAATATGGATGTGGTGTAAAACTTCTTATCAACTTGGAGACAAGAACTTGCTTCAATGACAATGCTTGAAAACCAAGGCTGTTGTTACTCAGTCTTGTCAATGAAACTTTCGGTTCTCATATCTTCTGTACACTCATCGACATTGTTAATCTGCGATTTAATTTCATTTTCTGTTTCAATTATGGAGATGGCAAGGACATCAAGGTTTGACAACCTAACTTGCGAAATTTTTTTGATGTTTTGAACCACAAATGGTGCTTCTGAAAGGGCATAAAATCTCCCCTATTTTGCATATGTTTGATTTACCTTATGTTACCACCATTCTATTTACACTCACACCTTTCGCTTTATCTTGTTATTGAGGAAGTTTAACTGAATGTACTTTTAAAAACTCAAATAGTTTCATAGTTTCATGCTACATAGTTCATACTAAATATTAAACAAAAATCAGTTAGGAACTGGATAAGTGGAATTGAAAATCTTCATCCCACTCTAAATCGAGACGAGACGAGATAGAATTGAAATCGCGGGATAGAATGCCCACACCTACTCGCACTCCTTTCACTTTATCTTGTTATTGGGATGTTCTAATGGGATACACTCTTAAAAACTCGTAAGAAATAACTATATTCGCTAAAAAACTTTGTCAGCTAAATAGACGGAAGTGTGATTTTTTTACATATATCGCCAACACACAAAATCAAAGCAATTGTAGCCAAACAAAACTTAAACAAAAAATGTATATGATTGTCTTTATGAATGGGAAATCAAAATTTTGGATATATATGTTGTCAATTAAGAGGGACCATGTAGTCTCTTAAATACAAAAGCATAAGTGGGCATCAGCCAGATGTCCCATGTGCAATGTGTTTGTAGCAAAATTCTGAATGGCTAGACGTGTAAAATAGTCTTGCAGCACATGACTGCGCCTATTGAATTTGAGATTGAGTTTTCCATTGGAGGTGCTCGTAACCAGGGATATTGTGGATACTTTTAGGGTTGCTTATGTCATAAATGGCATATAGGAAAAGATAGGAAAGAATAGTGAAAGTGAAGTTGTAAATAAGATCCCAATTCCAACCCTTATATGAGAACGAAAATACTAGAAATTCATGTTTTTGCAATTAAGGTAATGTCGTGTGATTTAGAACGATGAAATCTTCAAAGTGTATGTGTATTTCGAGGTTGAAAAAACTCTTCTCTGATGCCACATCATCTTGGTTGCAGAGCCTAATTCCCTAGCCTCACTCATATGAGAATTATACTTTGCAACGACTACACACTCCTCATTTCCTCTTTCTCACACTACCATTGAGTTTTATTATTTTTTATTTTTATTTTTTTATTTTTAACTTTCTCACACCACCAATAAATATGCATAACAGATAAATTCAAATTCAAAAAAGGCAAAATAGGGTAACTTTTGACTAATTTAAATCCTTAACTGAGATTGATTATCAAGTTTATCAAAACACGAAAGTTGTAGTATTATAAGTTATTGAATAAACAAAACTTGAATCACTTAAAAATGTTTTAAAATGAGCAAGTTATTATCATTTTACTAAAGTCACGCAAATCTGTCTTGCAATGAAAACGAGATAGTACCAACTTATGTGCTCGATCAATACCAATTCTCAAGTTGATGAAAACACAAAAGTTATAATACTCTGAGTTATCTAATAAACACAACTTGAATCACTTGAAAATATTTTGAAATGAACAAGTTATGGTCATTTTACTAAAGTCGCACAAATCTGTCTGAAAAATGAAAACAGGATAGTGTTTCTGAATTTCGGCCAATTTATGTGCTTGATCAAGATCAATTCTCAAGTTGATCAAAACACAAAATTTGTAGTACTATGAGTTATCTAATAAACACAACTTGAATCACTTGAAAAAATGTTTTGAAATAAGCAAGTTATAGCCATTTTACTAAAGTTGCGTAATCTGTCAAAAAATGACGTTGTTGATTATTTCATTTTCATTTCTACTTTTATCTTACAAGAATTATTAATTTAAACATTATAACAAAGTTTTGTAAATTATATTTGATAGCGTTAGAAATTGACTACTTGATAAAAACAATAAGATGCTGGTTAATTAGCTATTTATGGTCTATAACAAATCTACTTGTGTTGCATTTAGTTTGCAAAGCCGCAAAAACTCAAAACTTACTTATCTCAGATAAATTCTTTCGGCTTTCGTTTTTCCCCATAATTCAGCTACATCTCATTTCATTTTCACACTTTTAAATCCACAAATAGGAGCGCAATACTCTAGTTTTAAATGAACATAAATTCCAAAATGGCTCCATCAAAGTATTTGGTTTGAATTCTAAACCATACAAGTCATAACAAAGAGGTGGATGGATGATCCTCTTATAATTATTTGTGGATAATTATTTTCATCACCGGTGATTCTAAATGGCGAGGAAACAGGCGAGGGAGGGGGATCTATTTCCTCCCCCGTTTCCTCGCCACCTAGAACGACTCTTTCATCACCTATAGGACCCCATAATAGACCATTTCTTTGTTCAATTTTGAATTAAAAATTTAGATCCTTTTTGGCTTCTTAATTTTGAAAAGAGGTTCTCAATTGGGACAAGCACTCAAGCCAATCAGTGAAAGTGAAAATGAATTTCATTTAAAACTTGAGAACTTGTCTAGAGAGCTAGGCCATTCACAATACTCTCTATCATCTTATAGATGCTCGTAATGCCTCAATCAAACACAATCACACACACAAACTTTCCCACGCTAGGGGTCTAGCTTGGCTCTCTAGATTTTTTGAAAACTTGAACATGAAAAATTCCATTTTGTTTGAGTGTGATTGGATTATAACATGTAGACCATGTCAAAATTCAACTATACAAGTTCATTGGATCTCAAAATACCAATAGAGGAAGAAACTATACTTGGCAGGTTTATGCAGAGTTATATACAAAGTGATGAGAAATTTTAGAATAACTTGACATCCTCATTGAGTAAATCACTTCTAACAACAATTCAATCCATTTTTAACAACATTTTAGGCTTATAAGTTGGAGAATTTACTTACTATTTTTTCACTGTTTTATTGATGTATATTGAGTATTCCAAATTCTGGCAAAATGTATTACTAAGGGCATGTTTGGTTACCCCTTTGACCATTGTAATGTAATGGCTATTACAATGGTCAACTACATTCCTTTGTTTGGTGAAACAAAAAATCATTGTAATGGTAATCTCCATTACAGATTTGGTTGTAATGGCCATTCCTACCTCCCCCCTATGAATGGCCATTACCATTTCCATTGTAATGGTCAAAGTTACCTAATGACCATTTTTACCCTCCTCCATTTTAACTAAGTGAGGGTATTTTTGAAAATAAGTTTTACATTACCACCTTACCATTTTAAAAGTATACCAAACATACATATTTCCATTACCATTCTCATTCCCATTTTCATTCCCATTACTATTACCATTCCTATTACCATTCCCATTCTCATTCCCATTCCATCGAGTAACCAAACGAGCCCTAAGTATCACGTTTTTCATCTTTTTTCCAAGGTTGGAAGTGTTTTGCTTAAGGGTGCGTTTAATTTTTGGGTGTTTTACTGAAAAAAGAATTTTTTTCTTCCAAATATTGAGTTTTTGGTGATTGATTTTTTTAGGAAAAAGAAAACCTTTTTGCTGGTGAAATGTTTTCCTGCTTCGGAAAACTTTTTCATGTTCGATCTTTTCACTCATCGATGACTCTCTCATTGACTCAAAGCCATCAAGAAACTCAACGTCTGAACATTCAAAGACTCGTTCAAACAAATTTTTCTCTTCTCCTAAAAAAATTCTTCACAAAATAGAAATGTTCCCTCTAATGAATTTTTTTTTCTAAAAAATTAAATAGTAAAAAAAAATGTCCATGATCTTTATTTTCCAAATATATATTTTTTTAATCAAAAAATGAAACGTGCCTTACATGGAGTTGTTCGAAGGTGTACATCACCGTTCATGTATTTCAATATTTTCTAACCAAGAATAGCGAGTCAAGCGAGTGATTCACTTTACTAACACCGCATGTAAAGTATTGTAAGGTTGTGTGTCCCTAGACCTCTTCTTTTTTCTCCTCTCCCTCGCACTCTCTCAATCTTTTTCGTTATATATTCTCTAAACCTTGATGTCTCTCGACCTCTTCTTTTTTTCCTCTTCCCCGTAGTCTTTGTATTTTTATCTTCGTCTCACCATTGAGTGGTATGCTAGTTTTAATTCAAAATTTTTAATTGATTTTCTCGATGGTACCTTCAAGGCACATGGGCGATCAAAACTATTTATGGTGGTATACGAATTTCTTCGATTGGTATTGAATATGTTATGGAGTACAATTTCAATAATTAATTTAATAGTTCGAAATGGATGTGAGATTTTTCATTTTATTTACATAGTTCTTGCTTGGAGCACGCATGTGCTGACTTACTTTTTTTTTTTTTTTTTTTTTTTATAAGTTTGACGTTTTAGGGCACCTAAATTTTGATATTATATATAAATTTTGGATATATATGTTGTCAATTAAGAGGGACCATGTAGTCTCTTAAATACAAAAGCATCCCATGTGCAATGTGTTTGTAGCAAAATTCTGAATGGGTTGTGTGGTGAAGAATGTGAAAACAAAATGGAGCCAACACAAATCGGGTGGGGTTTTTTTTTAGTGGTCCAATTGTCCAAAACCCACCAAGCACTTGGGTGGTCTGAAAACATTCCCTAAAATTCTTCCTCATTTATTTGATTTTTTTCTGAATTCATAAATTCCCATGTTTTAAATGTGCCACTTATAATTTCTTGAATGGATCCAGTTAACAACAACAACAACAACATTTTAAATACTTTGACTCAGGACAATCAGACCAACGAGTGTTGGATGTGGAGTCTTCTTATTAGTAAGTATTAGATATATGCTTACTGTCAATAACAATTAATACTGTAATTTTATTTCTCGTGAGTTCAATACTGAAGCTCATGAATTAGCTCTGCAGGACGCATGTTGAACTCTTATTATTAATATGTTATGCAACATGTTTTACCAAAAAAACAACAACAACAACAATCATAATAAAAATCGATTATATTGACTTGGAATTTCTTCATTCAAGACTAATTTAAAAGGGTATTTATTGTGCTTTTGAATCTAGCTACGTTGATGTTTGGATCTAGTGAGAGGTTGTCTCTGCTTATTCGAGTTGGTGGCACATCTGAATGAAATAAATTCCAACAAACCTTTAAACTTTACAGCTTATTATATCCATCTGAAATGTCAATGTTCTACTATATATATAATGATGTTAAACTTTACAGCTTATTATATCCATCTGAATGAAATAAAACCCATAGGTGTTGGGTTTGAATTTTGAACCATGTTAAAGAAAAATGTTTATGGTTTTGAAAATACTAGGAAATCAGGTTTTGCAATCAAAGTGACGTGGCATGATTTTGAAATAATGATGAAACTCCAAAGTGTTTATATGTTTTTCGAGTTTGTAAAGCCCCATGCTCGTTCAAGGAGGGAGTTTGCTTTACCCAACTCCCCTAAAAACTCATCTGATGAAGCCACATCATCCTGGTTGTAGAACCTCACTTTTATGGTTCTGATCAAATAAAAACCTTGTTTGCTCTTTGAAAAAAGGATAAAATAATTACAAATGAAATGAAATCAGTTCTTACATCGTATGTGGTTAGTCTTATATAACAATGGCGAACGTATTTTTCTATATTTATATTTTTAAGCATGAAAGTGTATATATATCATTCTTCTGCTGATAGAATAGTATCTTACAAATCATGATTTTTGCCCTAACTAATGAACATTGTAGTCAAGTGACCCAGCTTTCCACTTGAGTTTGAATTCAACCAAAATCAAGTATATGTACACAAGTAGTGGTTTCTAATCCAACCTAATTTTAGTTTATTTGTGTAGAAACTTCATGGTATAAAAATCACATTTGAATGAAATGAAGACATTGATGAACATTATGTTCAATGTTTAGGAATAATAGTCCACACTAGCTAGCCAACTGTCAACAATGATTCAAGGCAAGTTGTACCAATAATTTGAATGAAGGACTAACTACATTCTTTCAATGAAATGCAATCTCATTTTTGTGAGTTGTTTCCGGAGTCATTAGGTTTTGACTGATGGAGTTTTTTTTTCTTGTCGAATCACCTCACTACATTAAATGGGCAGTTTTGTGACAACTCCCCAAACTATATCACCTTTATGATGTAACAGTGCACAAAATAATTTCAAGTCAAAATTAAATTCTGGCAAAATTTTGAAAAAACAATTCCACAAACGAAATTATAGAATAAATATGATCGCCATGAATAATATCACTTGTAGCACCATACTATTTATGATGATCCAATTATTAGATCATTTCATTTGTGAAACTGTTTGATAAATTGTTACAACACAATAGTGATACTTTTTTTGGGTTGTTACAAATATGTCAATTTAATGTACTACCTTGATAAAAGATTGATTAGCTGAAGAAAAAAAAAAGCGCAACCACGCATTAAGAGTATAGAGTAGAAAAGATCAAGCTATTAGATGCGGAGAGGGAAGGTCAGCCTCACATATGAGAAAACATGTTTAAAAAGCTTATAACAATAATGATGAGTATTATTAATGTAAGAAGGACCACCGGTATGGCTGTAATCGAGTAGCACATGATTTCGTAATGGTCCCTAGTATGTGATATTTGTTTTGTTGGTCAGAACTTATTGATTTCGTAATGGTCCCTAGTATGTAATTTCAAATCAAAACTAAATTCTGGCAAAATTTTGAAAAAACAATTCCACAAACGAAATTATAGAATAAATATGATCGCCATGAATAATATCACTTGTAGCACCATACTATTTATGATGATCCAATTATTAGATCATTTTATTTGTGAAACTGTTTGATAAACTATTACAACACAATAGTGATACTTTTTTTGGGTTGTTACAAATATGTCAATTTGATGTAGTGTCTTGATAAAAGATTGATTAGCTGAAAAAAAAAAAAAAAAAAAAAAAAGCTCAACCACGCAATAAGAGTACGGAGTAGAAAAGATCAAGCTATTAGATGCGGAGAGGGAAGGTCAGCCTCACATATGAGAAAACATGTTTAAAAAGCTTATAACAATAATGATGAGTATTATTAATGTAAGATGGACCACTAGTATGGCTGTAATCGAGTAGCAAATGATTTCGTAATGGTCCCTAGTATGTGATATTTGTTTTGTTGGTCAGAACTTATTGATAACACTCGCAAAATTCAGATCTCTAATTAGATTAAAGCGACCCATTGGCTTTCAGTGTTACCCAAATTTGGTTGCAACCTCTCTGGGTTGGGTTATGGGGATTTTTGAATTGAATCAAACTCAGATTTAATACATTCAAACCATGCCCAAATTTCTAGTTGTGTTTTTCCAAAAAATATTATGGTAGTAATTAGGTTGGCAAAAGTAATGAAAAAGCTAATGAATACTTTATCATAGGGGTGGGTACGGGACGAGATATACCCATCTCTATCCCATTCCGTTCATACGGGATCGGGACGGAATGGGATCAGCGTGCTGCCTGTGACTGCCGCGAAAATTATCATGATATAAGAACGTGAAAAATAACTTTCTTATAATTTGAGATAGACGAGGCATGCAAATATAAGGGTAGCCACTAAATCCCCTAACAATGAAGTCGAATGGGCTTGACTTTTAGAAAATGACATAATAAATGGGACCCACTAAAAGTATTGTGTCGCTGTGATGGCATCCCAACTGATTTTACAATTTCATTACTGTGGGAAACAAAATTCATGGTTCCTTGACAAAATGACATTTCATCTTTTATTAAGGAAGAAATATAGACCTATTGATGATGCTCTAACATATTCATAATGGTTTACCATCAATACATATATTGTAATTAAAAAAAATATTTTTACAGTCTGGGGCATCTCAAATTCTTGGCTCCGCCCCTGAATGTTCCCTTCTGAATATGTATTACTCAGTTAATTGTCATTTTTCATATTTACCTGGGTATTATCAATATTTGGAAGTTAAATAATTGGAGCCACTTTTATTGGGAATCCAAGCAACAGTCTGTTACATTTCTCTTGCTTAATGAATATTTATTTCTTGAAGTAACATTTTTGTTACCACTGCAAACACCATGAGTTTCTGTCAGTCATCTGTAAGTTTATATGAATAAAAATAAATAAATAAATAAATAAAAATATTAATAATAAATATTAAAAAAATAGCTCGGGACGGGAGGGGATTGGTGGGATTGAAAATCTTCATCCCATCCCATTCCATTCTAGAACGGGACGGGACGGGATCAGAATGAAATTATTCAATCCCATTAAAACTCAAAAAAATCGGGACGGAACGAAACGGGATCGGGATAGGATCGGGATCGGGATCGCAGGATGGAATGCCCACCCCTACTTTATCATGATTGAGAAGTTGTTGATGAATTCGATTAAAGATGACATGGTTGAAAAAACTCATTCCTATCCGAACACAAAATAAATTAATGAAAAAATATTGGATTCAGGATAAATCCAGCAATTGCTTGCATAGAGACATAAGGAATCAATCCGTTTGTATTATGAGAGTTGTCATTTCAAAATCGAGTTCTCAAGTATGTCTCGCTTCCCACATTCTCATGTTTATACTCTCATTTACAAAATGAAGTCTGCGGGCCACTGAATGAGTTGTATACATGATTTTGGATGATTCTTTTGTATATATATATATAAAGAAAATATTCGTAGGATTGTATTGAATTTTTTAATTATTTTTTGTCTGGATATAAACTTGTATAAGTTATCATTGACCTAACCTTGTGGAAATAGGAAACATAAGACTTCGTATTCTATTCTGACTCTCCTAACATATTCTATATCGACTTTCCTATTTTGTAACATATGTAGATTTTCTTTCTTTTGTGTAGACTTTTTTTCTTTAACACTCCCCCTCAAGTTGGAGTGTATGTTTGTAACACCCAACTTGCTAAGAAGATTAACAAATTGATAAGTGTTCAAGGCTTTAGTGAACAAATCTGCTAGTTGATGCAGTGTTCCAACATGCTCAGTTTGAATAGTACCCTCTTGTATCTTCTCTCTAATCAAATTGGCAATCAATCTCGATATGCTTAGTTCGCTCATGAAAAATCGGATTAGATGCAATATGGAGTGCATCCTTATTGTCACAAAATAAGAGGGTTGCCTGATGATATGATTAATGTGCAAATCATTAAGAATGTACTTTAACCAGGTTAACTTACAACACGTGGAAGCCATGACCCTATATTCTGCTTCAACTGTAGATCTTGCCACTGTAGTTTGTTTATTAGATTTTCAAAAAATTGGTGAATCGCTAAGCATGACACAATAACCTGTAATGGATCTCCTAATATCTCTATATCTAGCTCAATCTGCATCACAATAACCTTTCAACTGTAATGAGTTGGTGGAAGAGAGAAAAATACAATGTCCTGGTGAAGCCTTGATATACCTCAAGACCTTGTGTGCAACATCCAAATGCGGTATTCTGAGTTTGTCCATAAACTGACTTTGGACATTACTGAATAAACCAAATCTAGTCTCGTGATCGTTAAGTATATCAACCTTCCAACGAGCCTGCCGTATGTTGCGGGATTTGGTAGTAAATCACCATCATCATGTGTGAGCACCAAGTTTTGATCCATAGGATAATGTGAAGGCTTTGCTCCAAGATATCATGTGTTCTCCAATATTTCAAGTGCATATTTTCGTTGAGATAAAACAATCCCCTTGGACGACCTTGCAACTTAAATGCCAAGGAAATATTTCAATTTTCTTAAATCTTTGAGCTTGAACTTGGCAACCAGAAATTGCTTTGTTTCTTCAATGTATTGGAGATCGTTACATGCAAATATTATATCATCAACATATACGAGAATTGCAGTAAAACTGTTACCCTTGGATTGGACGAATAATGAGTAATTAGCCTTAGATTGATTGTAGCCTGCTGATATGAGAGCAGATGATAGCTTAAGGAACCATTGTCTCGAGGCTTGCTTGAGACCATATAAGGACTTGTTCAACTTGCATACCCGAGTCTCCCTATTTCGGCCGAATCTAGGAGGAAGACTCATGTACACATCCTAAAAAATATCACCATAAAGAAAAACATTGTTGACATCAAGTTGAAACAAATGCCAACCCTGTGGCTGCGAGAGCAAGGAGAAAACGAGCAGTAGTTAATTTAGCAACATGAGCAAATGTTTTTTTGTAATCAATACATTCGACTTGATTGTATCCTTTAGCCACAAGACGGGCTTTGTAGCGCTCAACACTACCATCTGGATTAAGTTTGATCTTATAGATCCATTTACAACTACCCGGATGTTTGCCATGAGGAAAAGGCTGTAAAGTCCAAGTGTTATTGGTTTCTAGAGCATCAATCTCACTTCTCATGGCCTGACGCCACTTTGGATCTTGCATAGCCTGCATAAATCTGGTGGGTTAAGAAAGTTGTGCCTCATGTTCTATGAACTTCCTCTTCAAGGCAAAATACTTATCCCACACAAACTCCATCTCAATACACGCCATGCCAGCATGGGTCAAATGAGTCATCCTCTGTTTGGAAAAAAATGCACGGGTATGAGCGATAAAGAACAACGGATAATCAAGTGATGAATCAACTAAGTTATCAACTTACCATCATCAGAAGTTGTTACCCACGATCAAGGTGCGCCCTCGTGGCCATCTTTTCCAATGGCAGATGGCCAGTCAACCAAGACAAATTATTTTTCAATAGGTCGACGACGTTAGTCCTGTGACCCACATCTTGGTGCCACGTTTATTGCTTACCATAACTCATGAGAATGCCCACCAAAGCACGAGAATCGATCCCAGTGTTAGTACAGAGAACTTCAGCATCAGAAGGCAATTCCTTTCCCCCTCTCGCACCTCCTGAAGCAAAAAACTCAACAATTTTCTTTCCCTTATCAACATTAAAGGAATGTGGCTGGAACAATGCTCCAACTCCCGGATCAGTGGAGATATCACGAGCAACGCTTTCAAGAGCATGTTATTCCTCTACAACATTCAGGTTCGTAGTCAAACAATGGTTGGTGACCTCCAAGGTCGGCTACTCTGTTCCTGATTCAGTGGCAGCCATGACCTTTGGTAACTCTTCCTCATTAACAATTAGGTCCACAACGTCCATCTTCGTACTCGTACAAGCAACAGGAGGCAGAGCGGATCCCAACTTGAGCCTCTTAGAGCAACCGAGGGGGAGAAAACAATCCCTCCAAGGCTTTCTTCTTTGGCGAGCTAGACATCTTCGACACCTTTTTCTTCTGAGACCCAAGTGCATGTACCTCGACGCCCGAAGAAGAGCCGACATGCGCAACCAGAACACGCCCCACACCACTAGTCTCGGTGAAAAGCTGACTGTTCGGCCTGATGTTATCCGATTGGATAACTTCCAGGATAGGCATCGATGGCAGAGCCAGGAAGTTAGTTCTAGTCCTCTCCTTCTCAGGAGAAAAGACAACAGAGTCATGCAACCCTAGTAAGAAACAACGAATAAGTTAGACAACAACAGATACTAATTAGAAAAACAAAAACCAAAAAGCAAAGGAACTTACGGAGGTCCCTAAAGCGGTGGAGAGCCCACAAATCATCGAGGGTGGATTACCCAGACTTCATAGAGGATTAAAAATAATATATCTGCCAATCCTCGGGGTCCTCGAACTGACCAATCAGACAACGCGGATTCACCAACCAGCAAATGCCATTCTGACTCATCTTGATGGAAGTCAGGGAATGAAACAACTTCGTCTACAGGTGAAGCCCGACATCCTTTGCCTTGACCAGAATAGTAATCAATATACTCCACCCACTTGGCACTATGTGAGCCGGGGCAATGCCGGAGCAACCTCGTCCCAGGGAAGCGCGAGCCGCCCTCAAACATGGCCTTGTACAGGCAGATGCGCCCCTCCATCTAAACAAAATGAGAGTTGCTTCACGAGAGGAGTGACAATCCCAGATCACCAGGGATTTCATTCTGTTGACAAAGGGTAGTCAAGTCATCCCCGGATAGCAGTAACCCTCTGAAGAAGTCTAGACAATCTTGATGTCGCTCATGCGAGAGATTAAGTTACACAAACATGGTTGAATAAAAACTTGAGCTCTATCAAGCTGGAAAAGTAAAATGCAGAAAACAGAAGGAAGCACTGAAAAAGTAAAAGAAAAACTCCCCCAAAGTGAGCTTATATAGTTTTGAAGCGTGGGGGAGGCGATTACCGAACCTCTGCATAAACATTAAATGCGGTGTTGAAGCCGAAAAGGCATTGAAATATGCAATCATGGCACAACACGAACCCCCACACTTTGTCAGTTAGTGGCTCAGTATGCAGACCCACTAACTAGGGGGAGTAGATGATGAGACATCAATCAGTCATACGATCGCAATCGACACGTGGGGTATAGGTCAATCCTAATACGAGAAATGCTTCAGCACAGTCCCAAACAGACCCATTTTTAAACTGATGTTCAACCCATAAGTCAAGTGCCCAAGCCCAAGTCACACTAGCTCAGGAGTCACGGGTCTTGGAGCTTGGCCCAGGACAATATGGCCCGAATGCAAGCTTCTGAGTTATCATAGGCCTGAGACCTATTCGCACAAATCAACTTTTAGTCCAATCAAACATTGGGTCCTAAACATGGCCAAGTGCTGAAGAGACTCAGTCATGTACATGTAAGATTTTGGGCGAGATCTCCTCCCTCCATAGCGCACTCGATAGCAGGGACAATTGAGGAGGGAACACTCACTATAAAAGATGCATACACATTGTCACTTACATCTAGTCTTTATTATTTTTTGCATCGTTATCTGACTTAAGCATCGAAGTGCCTTCGACCACCACAACAATGACCCCTGGCTCATTGTTGTCGTGTTGCCGGCTCGAATCAACAAGGACGAACTTGAACACATCAGATACCATCATCCCTTCTCAATGCACTTTAGTTTCTCATTTCCTCGGTTTTAACTTTGGCACATCATTGATAGTTTTTCTGGGTTGTTACAAATATGTTAATTTGCTGTAGTGCCTTGATAAAAGATTGATTACCGTTAAGAGTAGAGAGTAGAAAAGATCAAGCTATTAGATGCGGAGAGGGAAGGTCAGCCTCACATATGAGAAAACATGTTTAAAAAGCTTATAACAATAATGATGAGTGTTATTAATGTAAGAAGGACCACTAGTATGGCTGTAATCGAGTAGCAAATGATTTCGTAATAGTCCCTAGTATGTGATATTTGTTTTGTAGGTCAAAACTTATTGATAACACTCTCGCAAAATTCAGATCTCTAATTAGATTAAAGCGACCCATTGGCTTTCAGTGTTACCCAAATTTGGTTGCAACCTCTCTGGGTTGGGTTATGGGGATTTCTGAATTGAATCAAACTCAGATTTAATACATTCAACCCATGCCCAAACTTCTAGTTGTGTTTAAGTTAAAAGCCTTTTTAATCCCATTTCCAAAAATTATTATGGTAGTAATTAGGTTGGCAAAAGTAACCAAAAGTAATGGAAAAGCTAATGAATACTTTATCATGATTGAGAAGTTGTTGATGAATTCGATTAAAGATGACATGGTTGAAAATCTTGATTGAAAAGTAATGGGAGCAATGTCGAGGCCTAAAATGCTTTGTAATCTCTATTTTCTAAGGCCTCCATAAGGAGAAAATCCAGGTTCAAAGTTGAAAGCCCTGGTGTATTCATGGTTAATTTCGACGGTTCGTTGTGAGATCATATGGAATTCGCAAGGATCAGTAAGAGTTGTGGGGAACTGGCGCTGACTCTGCCAAGTGATCAGCTGCGTTTTTTTTTTTTTTTTTTGGGAGTACAATGAGGTATGCTAAAAATATGCATGCATGAAAAAACTCATTCCTATCCAAACACAAAATAAATTACTGAAAAAATATTGGATTCAGGAAAAATCCAGCATTTGCTAGCATAGATACATAGGTAATTCGTTTGTATTACGAGAGTTGTCATGTCAAAATCGAGTTCTCAAGTATGTTTCGCTTCCCACACTCTCAGTTGTTGATGTTCATACTCTTATTTACAAAGTAAAGTCTGCAGGCCACTGAATGAGCTGTATACATGATTTTGGATTAGTCTTCTATATATATAAAAAGAAAATATTTATAGAATTGTTGTAATTATTCTTTGACTGAATACAAGCTTATATAAGTTATCTTTGACCTAATTTTGTAAAAACAGGAAAAATAAGATTTTTTATTATATTCTGACTTTCCTAACATATTCTATACTGACTTTCTTATTTTGTAATATGTGTAGATTTTCTTTCGGCTCAAGGCTTTAGTAAACAAATTTGCTAGTTGATGCAGTGTTCCAACATGCTCAGTCTGAATAGTACCCTCTCGTATCTTCTCTTTAATCAAATTGGCAATCAATCTCGATATGCTTCATTCGCTCATGAAAATTTGAATTAGATGCAATATGGAGTGCAGCCTTGTTGTCACAAAACAAGAGGGTTGTCTGATGATGATTAATGTGCAAATCATTAAGAATATACCTCAATCAGGTAAACTCACAACATGTGAAAGCCATGACCCTATATTCTGCTTCAACTGTAGATTTTGCCATTGTAGTTTGTTTTTTGGCTTTTCAAGAAATTGGTAAATCGCCAAGCATGACAATAACCTTTCAACTGTAATGAATTGGTGAAAGAGACTCGTACAATTTTCTTTCCCTTATCAGCAACAAAGGAATGTGACTTTAACAATGTTCCAACTCCCGGATCAGTGGAGATATCTAGGGCAACGCTTTCAGGAGCATGTTATTCCTCTACAACATTCAGGCCTGCAGTCAAACCAGGGTTGGTGACCTCCAAGACCGGCTACTCTATTCTTGATTCAGCGGCAGCCATGACCATGAAATGAACAAACATTGAGTCTGTACCAAATATAACATCATGAAGCTCATGACAGTGGGCCAATTTTAACCCTTGCTCTGCTCCTTCCAACTCCACTAGACTTTAATTATGGAATCGTTTGTTGACATACCAGCCCTGCACCTGTTACTGCTTCTCGTGCATTCCTAGTGATTGTAGCATAGCTTGTTTCCTCCAGAGATTGAACCATTCGACTTTAACCATTGACACACCAGGGGTGGGAGAAACCATGAGATGGTCTAATTGCACTACTGTCTTCCCTCTTAAACTCGATGCTTGCCACCTTTGATACAACTTCTTTCTCCAATCCCTGACTTTGTTTTGGAATTGAATAACTCTCTCTCTGTAAATGCGTCTAACCTGTTTTTAGATTACTAGATGTAAGTATCACAAGTTCAAAATGTGTGTTGTACATATCCTATGGTTGCTAATTGAATGGCATGTATACAAAAAAGCGTGAATCATAAATCTGGAACAATATTGAAGAAAACTTAATATTGCAAACTATGCATCGAAATATATGTGCACTTACATTACTATTCAACGAGAGAAAGCCTCTTATTGTCACCTCATTTCTAAAATCTCACCGTCGACTGGTAATGTCTTGACCGATCAACTGCAATGCTTTCTTCAAATCGATCAATGGATTCTGTACATAACAATCAAGCCAAATTAGTGTGAAGCTAAGTCAAATTAATTGACAAGATAACATCATGGACAGAATGTATAGTCTGTACCAACCATCACATCATGAAGCTCATAAGATTGCACATTCCAATTTTCAACCATTGCTCAATTCCTTCCAAATCCATTGTGGTTATGGAAACGTGTGCTGATGTACCAGTCCCCGCAGCTCTGACTGCTTCTTGCTTTAAATTCCTTGTGATGACACCATGAATCATCCTAATTAACTATTATACAGGGGGTGGCCAAAACCAAAAGAAGTACTGTACTTGTTTCTGCACAAGCACAATATGTTAGCTTCTAATTCTCCATGAGAAGTCTAGTTGTGCTACTGTCCTCACTCTATAACTCAAAGCATGAGACCTTTGAGACAACTTATTTATCAAATCCCTGAGTTCATTTTTGGAATTGAATATCAGTAAGGGCTCCCTGTTCCCACATGCCACAGGGCTCTTGCGCTTGAACTGCTCTGAAAAACAAGCTATCTCCTCATTTAATTGCAAAGGCGAGTGGTCGATCTGAAACATATATCCACAACTACTTTCAAAATAATCTCAATATCTCAAATTATTTAATAAAGCACACAAAGAACTAAATCGTGTAAGAGAAAGATATGCACTTGCATAACCATTCAACAAAAATCTCCACAAAACCGTAAATCTTTCAGCAAGAACCAAGGCTTTGATCACTTCATAATCGCCACCCAAAATCATATGGACCAGTACCAAATCCAAATGCACACAGGAATTTACATATGGATCTGTACAGAAAAATAGAATATACGAAAGATTAAAGAAAAATAATGAACAAGATCACAACAGTTATTCCTCTCCTCTCTTTACCAAGAAAAAAAATCAACCCAAATAATAGATTCAACTTCAGTCTTTTTTAACTTAAATTTTATAATCAACCCATTATGTTTAACACTGAAATGCTTTGTTAAATCGCATTAACAGAACCATCTAGCCAGATATGTGCATAGTAATTTGGGTCTTTTAGCTAAAAATTTCTTCTACGAGGCTCTTCGTCAAACATTTTTTGTGCAAATCTCCCCATGAAAATTAAACCTCCTCCTACATGATCATGAATCAAATTTCATTTCAAATTCGAAACATTCACCACAATTAAAACCCGCGATGAACCAGCAAGAATATTAGGAAGAGTGAAATAATCAGTTTTGGAATAGTAAAATGAAATAAAATATTAGAAATTAGCGCATACCTCTTGAACTTTATACTAATTTCAACTCTTGCTTCGCTCCTTCCAATTCCACCATAGAGTAATGTAATTATGTGTCCCTCCAGAAGCTGTTCCTGCTCCTAGCTTGATACTTCCAAAGATCAAACCGTTCGACTTAACCATCCTACTGTCTTCCTCTAAAAAGCATGCAACCCTTCTTTGATACTGCTTCTTTCTCCAAATTCCACTATAGTTAAGAAACCATGTGTCTGTATACCAGTCCCCGCAGCTCTTAGTACCAAGGTACATCTTCGAGAAAAATTCATAAAAATTAAATCACCTATAATGAGCATATATTCGGTTCTATTTCAAATTAAAAACTTTCATACAAACTGATGTAGAGTGAAGACGCTTACCTATTGAAGGGAGATGCGATATCTACATCTCTCTCTTCATATCAACATGCATTATCATGACTTCTGTCCAAAAGAAAATTGGTGGATAATTTTCCGAATGTGATGTAAATCTAAAAGAATGGAAGATTATTCTATATAAAAAAGGCAGAACTAATATTTCACCAAGCAGTGAAAACAAAGACGTACCTTTTTTAGCTTTATATGAAGTCCTTGAATTCAATCAATGGTATATGAGCAATCTTCAGCCATTCCTCCTCCGTCACTCTTGCACATCTTTCCTTTAGAAGTGGACACTCACGGATCTGCAAATGTCATATTGAGGAGGACGAGAAGTCTTCAGGCAAATAGTTGAGGTTCTTACATTTGACAATCACCAAACGTTTGAGTGATGGTAAATTGGTGAGCCAGTTTGGCAATGCCGGAAGATCTTCGAAATCAATTATTTCCAACTTTTGTAGCTAGATTAGGTGTTGAAGTTGTTCAGGCAAAGTCTTGAGTTCCAGTCGTCCACATAAGTGCAATGATCGGAGGTATAACGATCTACTTGATATTCTCTATTATTACAAAAACACATCTGGCTCATCCGCAAATCCCCCAGTTCCCAAATCATCAAGCAAGGGGAGATGACACAACCTCAAGAACAATGCCAGCATCCTTATTTGAGACAACTTCTTTATCCAATCCCTAACTTGTTCTGTCTGTAAATTCTCTCTTGGGCTCCTCAGAATTCTAACCTATTTTTGGATTACAAGATGTAGTTCAAAATTAGGGTGCCTTAGATATTACAGAGCTAAACATAAATCTACAACAAATTTGAAGAAATCTCCATGTTGCAAATTATGCATCAAACCCACCATTTGATTGGCTTTTTATACATAATAAAGCACACAAAAAAACTAAAATCGTAAAACAAAAACATTTGAACTTACATAACAATTTAATAAGGGACCTTTTATTATCGCCTCATTTATCAATTCTCGTGATCGACTTGTTTTGTCTTTGGAGTAGCAATGTCGATTTCATCCTTATGAGTGATCGAAGGGATACCATGTTTTTGATACTCTCTATCATTGGAAATACATCCGGCTCATCTACGAATCCCCCAATTCCCAAATCATCAAGCAAAGGAAGATTACACACCCACTCTGCTAAAGACGACGAGTCCATCTCCTTAACACCCATTATCATCAACTCATGCAGGGAAGTCAAGCAACTGATCAGAACTGGCTCAAATGTTAAGACTTTTGCAATTACATAGATGTAGAGTACCAAGAGATTTGAGATGTCTTAGTTCCTCCACTGGAATGGATCAAATCTCTGGGCACTCCCATAAAATTAATTCTTGGAGAAGGTTGTTCCTTTCCTTTGCAGTAAACCTTCGGGCAGATACTTCATGTCATGATCAATGTTTCGAATATCAAGGGAGGTTAGAGAGGAAGCTTTGAATGACAATGATCTTACTAAACTCTCACTGCCACAAGTCACACCCAATTGCTTCAGAGATGGAAATTTGCTTGGTGTTTTTGTCAAAACATCACACCCCCAAACATTCAATTCCTCCAGCAAAGGAAAACAATTATTGCAACTTTTAGGAGGTTCCACCCATTCTTCCAACTTAGGCAGATTATTTAGAATTAGTTTTCTTAATGAGGGAAATAAATTGCAACCGACTTTTTGGGTTCCAATGTCACCATAAAATTCATCACCAATACACCTCAACTCTCCCATACCACCAACCTCAAGAAGCCTAAAAAATTTTAGCTGTCCAAGTGGTGGGAGATTTTCACATGTACTACAACGCAAATGCATTTCCACTAAATTTGGAAGAAAAGCACCATTTATCCATGTAGGAAACCTCTTGCCCCAAAACCACCAAAACTCTAACTTCTTCAAACTTGAATGAGGTCGCAGCCCTTCAAGTACGTCATTTCTGTAGACACCACGATTTTCTGACCAACATAACTTTAGTGTTTGAATATTGGACTTTTGATCCAAATTTGCTTCCTTGGCAGCTGTTGCATTTGTCACCATCTCCAATTTTTGTATCTCAAGTTCGCCCCCAAGATTCAAATATTTCAGCTCTCTAATGCCGCATCCACTATCATCCTTCCCCACAATAAATTTGGACAACGTTTGCAGGGAACTTAGTTGTCCAATATGTCTTGGCATCTGATCCAGCTCTGTGCAACCATTGATTGCAAGATGTTTCAGCCCTATTAGCTTTTTCATTTCCACGGGTAACTCACGAAGTTTTTCACAAAATGAGAGTTTTAGAGTCTGCAAATGGTAGAGGCTACATACAGAATTCGGCAATGTTTCAATAAAGGTCTCTGAAAGATCAAGATACCTTAAATGTCTCAACTTATGGACATAAGCAGGCAACTCAGTAATATAAGCTCTATGCAGGTCTAACACCCGTAAGTACTTCAACTTCAAGAACTCACTACCAAACTCTAACTTAACAAATTTTGGAATTGTGGATGGCAACATATATGTTCTCACTTTGTTAGTAGGTGACAACGATTTTAGGACTTCTGGTGCACATGACATATGACAAATTTGACCAACATCTCTTGCTCTTTCAAAATTTTCAAAACAAAAGTCTGACTTACTCACTGAACGTGCAAGATCATGAACTAGATCGTGCATTTTAAAATCACAAACACAATCAAACTCATCTCTTTCAATATCTTGGATGAAAGAATTACACATCAATATGTTGAAATATTCATCACCAATCATTTCTTGAGGTGGCTCAAGAAATCCCTCCGCCATCCACATTTGAACTAACTTATTCTTATTAATCAATTCATCCTTGGGAAATAGTGCACAATATGAGAAACATTGTTTTAATGGTGGCATTAAACTGTCATAACTTAATTTCAACACTCCCATTATTTTTCGATTTTCAGGAAGATTCCCAATTTCACTATTTCTAATGTGCAACCACTCATCTTCGAGTTTTTTAGACTGCAAAACACATCCTAGATGTGTCAATGCAAGAGGCACGCCTCCACATTTTCCCACAATATCCTTCCCAATTTCCACCAAATTTGAAGTCTCTTCTGCTTCCCCTTCCTTGAATGCCCATAGTTTGAATAGAAGCAAACATTCCTCTTCAGATAACTTTTGTAGACAAAAGTGTGTTTCTTCTGGAGCCACTATCGACGCTACTTTAATGCTACGGGTGGTAACAATGATTTTACTTCCTTTGTGGGCATCTCCACATAATAGAGTATGAAAGCTCTCCCACATGGCAAAGTCCTCATTCCAGACATCATCTAGAACAAGTAAAATTTTTTTGCCACGAATCTTTTCCTGAAGGGTGCACACAATGGCATCCATATTGGACAAATCACACTTAATTTTTGCAATAGACTCTATGGCATCTCTGAATATCTTTTCAACGTCGAACACCTCAGAAACACAAACCCAAATTCTTAAATCAAAGAATTCCTCTACTGACTTGTCGTTGTAAACGACTTGCACTAGTGCAGTCTTCCCCAAACCCCCAATACCCACAACAGAAAGTACTGTGACCTTATCATCTTTTTGGTTTTGTGAGTTGTTAAGACTATTAGTTAGTTTGTTAGCTAGGCATTGACTGGTTGTTAGTATGCCAGCTAGACATTGATGTAATCTGTTAGAACTACTGTTAGGTATTGTTCTGCAAAAGCATTGCTATGCATTGCTGTCATGCCTATATAAGGGCTGTAATCCTTACATCAAGACTTATGGAAATATAGAGATTTATTCATTTTGATTGGTTCTTCAACATGGTATCAGAGCATTCTCTATTTTTATTTCCATCACCTATCTGTGTTTTCAAGTTTTCATAATCTGTCAATGGCGGCTTCTTCTTCTTCTAATGCTGCCATACTTACAACTTCAGCCACAACAGAGTCTAAACCAGTTGCCTTCAATCATGTTCTGTCCATTAAACTTGATGAACACAACTACCTGTTGTGGAAACAACAAGTGTTGGCAACCATTAAAGGTCACAAGCTTCAGCAATTTCTTGTCCAAGATTCCTCTCCATCACAGTTTTTATCAGTTGAAGATCAAACAAATGGATTGGTGAATACAGAGTTTCTCTACTGGGAGCAACAAGATCAACTTCTCTTTTCATGGCTTCTTTCTTCCATGACTCAACCATTACTAGTAAGGTTAGTCGGCTGTGAGACATCTGGTCATGTTTGGCATATCATGTGCATCATATTGCAGCTGCAGATCAGATTGCTGACATATTTACCAAAGCTCTTGGTAAATCCAGGTTTTTATTGTTAAGAGACAAACTAAGCATAGTAGATGAATCCAAGCTTAGTTTGAGGGGGAATGTTAAGACTATTAGTTAGTTTGTTAGCTAGGCATTGACTGGTTGTTAGTATGCCAGCTAGACATTGATGTAATCTGTTAGAACTACTGTTAGGTATTGTTCTGCAAAAGCATTGCTATGCATTGCTGTCATGCCTATATAAGGGCTGTAATCCTTACATCAAGACTTATGGAAATATAGAGATTTATTCATTTTGATTGGTTCTTCAACATGAGTTAATTAATAGATTCACCATGGTCATTTTCTCAGTTTCCCTCCCAACAAATTTTGAAACTTTCACACCGTGAGAAGTTGTTTTTCGTTCCCTCATATTTTGGTGAAGAGTTGGATTCTGAGTTATAGCATTTAATTTGAAGGTGGCCACATCTTTTCGAATTTCGGCCAAAGTGCTATTGATATCCTTAATCTTATGAGCCATCTTAAAACGAAACACAATTGGATTTGTAGGGGAGAAAAAGTTCTTCACCTTGGCTTTGAAGCGGTTTTTCATCTCCATTTGATGGCGTAAATACTCATATGTGAACTCGTCAAAAACATCATCAGCATCATGATACACTTGTTTGAGCCTTTTTAGCCAGAGCTTCACACTTTCTTCCTGCACCTGTCGTTTCTCAGCATCAACCAGAAAAGCTTGAATCATAGACGTTGACTTTTCAAGCTTTTTCAGCTCTCCTTTGACGCCCCATGCTGCACTGACCTCCTGGGCAGCAAGTGAAAGAACCTTGTTCAAAAGTTCTGAAGCACCTGTTACAAGAAACTCTTCGGCCATCTTTGTTTTGTATCGCCAACTCTCTATATCTCTCTCTTGCACTCTGAAAGTTTTATGTGAGAAGTTGGGAAACTGTCACAGGCTCTCTAGAATTACAGATCTAAGAGAAATAATGAACATGTCTAAGAGAATAGTCAATGGCAGACTGTCATCCAGTACTGACAATTTTACCCAAGTAGCGAAGAGCCCTTCTAGGAGCGAGGGATGAGAGTCAATTTTCATCCATCGCTCCCTCTCCTTCCCCCGCTCCCTAGAAGGGCTCCTAAACTAATAATCTAACACCAACAATTCTAGCCGGCCCGGATTTCTCGCCTGGTCCACTGCTTGGACCCTCCTGGACACGTGCGCTTAGGAGGGTGTTGGGCACGTGCTCTCTTATCTCTTCACTCTTTGCCGTTACTTGCCCATTCGTTTCGTTTCAATGGCACTCAAAGCAGAGAAGAAGCCCGCAGAGAAGAAACCTGCAGAGGAGAAGAAGTCCACCATGGCAGAGAAGACTCCAGCAACCGAGAAGAAACCCAAAGCCGGGAAAAAGCTCCCAACAAAGGAAGGTGGCGCCTTGGCTGTCTCAGCAGGGGACAAGAAAAAGAAGAGATCAAAGAAGAATGTCGAAACATACAAGATTTACATTTTCAAAGTGCTGAAGCAAGTTCACCCAGACATAGGTATCTCAAGCAAGGCAATGGGTATCATGAACTCATTCATCAATGACATCTTCGAAAAGCTCGCTCAGGAAGCGTCCAGGCTTGCCAGGTATAACAAGAAACCTACAATCACTTCCCGGGAGATCCAGACTGCTGTCAGGTTGGTGTTGCCCTGTGAGTTGGCTAAGCACGCTGTGTCTGAGGGGACTAAGGTTGTCACCAAATTTACCTCTAGTTAAGTTGTATGGGAAAGTTAGGGTTTGTGTTTTGTTGGGTGGATGTTAATGAATGTAATATGCTGGTTTTAATGAAATGAAATGGTTTTAGTTGTTTGAATTCTGTGTTTTGTATGTTTGGGTTTTCTTTGGAAGTTCTAAGTTGTTAATCTCTTTATTTGATTTTACATATGTAGGTCTAATTTGGAAGGTTAGAATGAAATGAGCAAGTTTTGGAAATTTGGGTTGTACATGTTGGATGGACAATTCAAAAGTTGGGACTTCCTCGTCTTCTTCTTCTTTTCCCTCTTTGCTTCTTTTTCTGCTTCAAGATTCCACATTTTTAATCTGTTCAATGAACTAAACCGTATAATCCACTAAACTAAATTTAATGGGAAGTCTCAACTTGGGACTTAATTAAGAACCCATTCTCCCAATTTTGAAATTCATCTAAGAAGGGAAGAGCATTGGAAGCTATGAATGATGGACAAGTGCCACTGGTTATAGGTTTCTTGTTGGGTTCTAAAGAATCACAATGATTCGCCAAAAGTTCTAAAGAATCACAATAGAGAAGTTCACATTTTGAGTTGCGCACTTTTGATGGTCTTTCTTGCTTATGGAGCTACTATGAATCTGCAGAGTACAGTCAATACAGTGAGATTTTCTTCAATATTCTTTCATTTTAGCTTGTTGGAGCAAGGAATGAAGAGATGGAGAGAGCATGTTAACTACAAAGAGTGAAGAGATAAGAGAGCACGTGCCCAACACCCTCCTAGGCGCATGTGCCCAGGAGGGTCCAGGCAGTGGACCGGGCGGGAAACCCGGGCCGGCTAGAATTGTTGATCTAACACACTAATCAAGAACGACTTTGGGATCTAGTTTAGTGAGTCAATTTTCATCAAGAACAGACTTCACAGCCTTAGGTGCTATTATGCATCACCGTCACTATATGTAATTCCATATTATCAACACTCAAAAGGAAGTTTGGCTAGGCAGTCGGTCTTTAAAGCCATTTTTTTATAGGTTTGATTTTTATATATTTTTACTCATTTTCTTTAAAACACAATCATAAACATTATCTATAGAAATTATAGAGGGGTAGAAGTGTAAAAAGATCAAAATTTGGCAAAAAAGTGACTATAAAGCATGACTGCCTAAAATTGGGAAAGTGCGAGAGTGAAACAAATTAATCAAGCACCAATAATTCTAGGCAACCAGGGCTACCAACCATTTTTTTTTTGCTAGAGTTGGGCTCTTTTACACTTTTACAAATTCTCTTTAAAACACAACCACATACATCATTTATAAAAGGGTAAAAGTGTTAAAGAGCCCAACCCTAGTAAAAAAAGACTGATAGCTCTGGCTGCCTAGAATTATTGATCAAACACATATTCCAAGTGGAAAAGCGCCGAGTGTTAAATGAATTAATCAAGTATACTAATTGGTCTTTTTTATTGAGTCAACGAATCAATTGATTTAATTACATGGATACTAACCTGCAGGCTGCAACAATTTCTTCAATGTGGGTGAGGCTGTTGAAGGTTTGAAGCTTTGGTAAAGCTATTGAGACCACAGAAGTTCGTTTGTTTGTATTTTTATTTTTTTGGAAAGCGAGCGGGGTTATTTAGGATCCCCAAACCTGAAAATAAAATGGAATTACATTCGTAGATAGATCTTCCCTATTCTATCTTCATGTACAATATCCTTCAAATTCTGAGCAAATGAACTTGGAATAATCTCCATAAAGGCAGAGTTTGGATTTAAACTTGCAAGCCTGTCTGCAACTCTGTTAGTCTCTCTATATTCATGCTTTATAATGTGGTCTTCTAGAGCAATAAGCATTCTCCTGATCCTGCTAATGGTGTGTCGTATGTCCCATGGAGTCTGCCTAGTTGTAGTTAAGTATGCACACACTGTGAAAATCTATAACACTGTTAGTCTGTGAAAATCTATGACACTGTTAGTCTGTGAAAATCTATGACACTGTTAGTCTCTCTGTATTCATGCTTTATAATGTGGTCTTCTAGGGCACTAAGCATTCTCCTGATCCTGCTAATGGTGTGTCGTATGTCCCATGTCCCATGTCGTTTGCCTAGTTGTAGTTAAGTAAGCACACACTGTGAAAATCTATGACAATTTTTACCAGTTGAGCTATTTGAATAATTGTAATCCTAACTTGTGAGTCTCGAACCCGCAACCCCTCACAAGGAGAGTGGATGTCTGACCAACTGAACTATAATTGGTGGACAACCACGGAAGTTGAAATAACTCATAGTTTAACATCCCACCCATTTTTACACACAAGCTTTACTACTAGTGGATTTTCTCGTTGTATACGATGTTTTACTAGCAGCAACTATTGCAGTCGATGTTGCAAAAATTGCTCCACTTCTTGTTTTGTTAGTTTTTGTTGCAGCTCTAAGTGCGTTGTTGCAAAAATTGCTCCATTTGTTTTCTTCGTTGTAGATGCATTATTAATTATTCTTTCATCTGTTTTTATTTTGGTCTCTGATGAGACATCAAAATAGTAACCGACGACAGTCAGGCACAAGTTAGCCCTAACACCAAAAGGCCCCTGTTTGGTCTAAAATAGGTCCAAGCCACATACAAGTTAATTATTATTTTGCTCGTAAGTTAGTCGCCCAAACCTAGATTATGCGAGCCCAAAGTAAAAAAGAAATTTTGAAATTTGGCCTAGGACAATAAGGCCAAAATACAGACCCTTAGATTATAGCAGACCCAAGGTCCATTTGCGCAAACTCTTGATCCAATTAAACATTGAGTCCCAAAGAGAGCCAAGTGTCAAAGAAGACTCATTCATGGATGAGTAAGATTCTAAGCGATACCTCCTTCATCCACACACTCGTAATGGTAGAGTGAATATAGGAGTGAAACACTCATTATATAAGGTGAAAACGGATGAGAAAGGTACATACATGCAACCCTAATTTTATTAGTTTATCTTCATCCTTGTTCAAACACCTGACTTTACCATTGGAGTGTCTTTGGCCACCACAACGTTAGTCTCTAGTTCACCGTTGTTCGTTTTTGCAAGTCGAAATCAACAGGGACAGATTTGGATGAATCAGTTTGGCGTCGTCTGTGGGAAAAGACAATAGTTTTCCTTAAAGCAAAACATAAACTTTGTTGAACTAACAGAGTCTCAAAACATGGTCATTAGCACTAGATCCCGAGCTAACAATAATGTCGAGCCTGCCAATGCTCCGGCGAATAAGCCCCAACACAGGGCCCAATCGACATTGGAAGCAGAACAACCACAAGGGCGTGCTACCAAAGCAGCCGCAACAGACCCTCTCATAGATAAGATTCTGCTCCACATGAATCATGACATGTAGGTAGTGGAGAGACTTGCCCATGATCGACAACAGCCATCAAAGAATGACAGAAATCTGGACAAGTTTCTGGCCCAAGAGGACACCAAGGAACATGTTCATGAGAGTGACAATGTCCCCATTGAGGACCAAAAAGCTGGCCGCGAGGGGAACCTAAGGGATGAAGGAGTCCGAGGAGACAACGTACAATCTTACAAACTCTCCATTATCTGAACGGATCATAAACGTGCCTCTGCCAAAGAAGTTCATCACCCCAAAACTCGAGTTCTAAGATGGAACTATAGATCCATCGAAACACCTGTGACATTACCACCATGTGACAGCGCTAAAGAAAAGTTCATAAGCAATCATGTGCCAGACTTTCCCTACTAGCCTGAAGAAGGCTGCACTGACTTGGTTCCACAGCCTCCAGCCAAGGTCCACTGATTCGTTCTAGGTTTTGGCGAAAGCGCTTATCACTCGATTTGTGGGAAGCCAGCGGATTAGAAAATGACCCCATAATTTGCTCAGCCTATCAAGCAGAAGCATGGAAAGACCCTCAGAGAGTGTGACTCAGTTCAATGACGAACTGACTCCAATCGACAGTTCTAGTGGTGACACATCTGTCACTACCTTCACTTCCGGCCTACGAGGTGGTCAGTCTTATAATTTCCTCACTTTGGAGCCTTCGAATAACATGGCAGACCTGTTGAAAAGTGTGCAAAAATACATCACTCTTGAAGAGATGTTAATGGTCAAAAAGGGAGGTGAGAATGAAACCAAGCATTCCATCTCCAAGACTCGAAATAGGGGAGAGGAGAAGAAACACGAAAAAAATGATAGATCCAAAAGAAGGCAGAGTGATAACAATATTAGGTTTGACAAAGCAAAACCCAACAAAACCACCAACTACATTAATGCAAAGTACCACTCCTACACTCCGCTCAACACTTGTCCAAAATCATCTCTTCCATGAATGGCTAGGAGGATCTCAAGTGGCATTCTAAACTCAAGAACGACCACGTCAATGTGAGCAAGTCCTGCTCTACCACAAAGACCACGGTCATGTCACTTAGGACAACCAAAGCCTTTGGAATGAGATTGAATACTTAGTCCAGAAAGAGAGACTCAAGGAATTTGTGGGCTTTCGGGCAAAACAGTCCCGCGGGAAGGAGATGGAAGAATCTGTGCAAAAGGCGAGGAAAAGAATAGGGATGTTATATATGTCATGCACAACGCATACAATGAACCAGAATAGCCCAATATGTCAAGAAAGATAGCGGTTCAAAAACTGAGTACATGGTCTCGCTACGAAGAGCACCCTATCTAGCATGCTCGGATAGAACACCAGGATCTGACATTTACGGTGCAAGACATGCAAGGGGTTTACTCCCCACATATTGCGCCCTAGTTATAACAATCGGGATAGCAAGGTGGAATGTCAAGAGATCATTGGTGGACATGGGGAGTTCAACTAATGTCATGACCCTAAAAAGGTTTCGTAGGATGCAGCTGAGGGGAGAAGAGCTGAAGCCACACAAACAAGTAATCAAATCGACTTCAGTAGTGACGGTGTTACTAGTTGGGAGCATCAGACTGCTCGTGGTAGTAGGAGAGCCAAACCTGCCAAGAATCAAATGACAGAGTTCATCATTGTAGTCGCCCCCTCTGCATACAACGTAATCCTGAACATGCCTTGACGCCATCAAATTGGAGCAGTGGCCTCTACAAACCATAAATGCCTCAAGTATCCCGCCGATAATAAAGCGGTGACCATCAAGGGAGACCAGTTTACAACAAGAGAATGTCATTACACGACAATGAAATGATCGGGCAAATAACTACTACAGCCCAAGCCTTTTAGGGAAGAACTAGCAGGCCAAGGGCTTACTGGTCAAAGAGCTCGAGTAGAGAAAGTATTATGTAGAACATTTAAAGAAGAATTATCAATAAAGATACTTTCTTTAAAAAAATTTATTTCATAGTCAATTCTACCTATAGGGGCAAGCCTAGTTCGACTAGAAAACCAAGATGACGCATAGCAGCAAGTCAAGTCCTATTCAGGATGATGACAACCCACCGCATCTAAGTGACTTTGTTCGTCTAAAGAAGCAAGATGGCGCACAACAGCCGAATCTAGTCCTATTCAGGATGACGACAATCTGCCGCATCTAAGTGACATGATTTGTCTAAAGGATCAAGATGGCGCACAGCGGCTGAGTCTAGTCCTATTCAGGATGACGACAACTCGCCGCATCTAAGTGACGTAGTCCATACAGCTTAACTCCTTTTCAGGATTAAGCTTACATTATTATAAAAGTCTAGTCCATTCACACAAAGACTACTTCTCTACAGCTTAACTCCTCTTCAGGATTAATCTTACATTATTATAGAAGTTTAGTCCGTTTGGACAACAACGACTTCTCCACAACTTAACTCCTTTTTAGGATTAAGCTTACGTTATTGATGTAGTCAATTTTTGCTCTCCATCCTCGCTGCTTACCTAGACTTGTACAGGTAGCAAACGTGAGCCAAGGACCATCGTGTGGTAGCTAATGACATTCCGATGCTTAAGTTAGATAAGGTTTAAGAGAGGCTTAAAACTGTAAACTGTAAACTGGGTTGTATTGTGTACCTCTAGTTCATCGACCTTATCTCCCTTTTATAGTGAAGGAGTCATCGTTCGACTACGCCTTTGGTGGCATAGTTTAGGGAAAGTGATCTTGCTGTGGAAATCCTTTCCTGATTGGGAACTGTCCGTGTGGGATAGTTTCCCTATACGACTCGTGCTCCTAGATCTTCTGGAGAGGTTTCCCTTTCTAAGTGTTATCCATGTAAGGAATTTTCCTTGCCCGACTTATACTCTAATATATGTTTCCTAGTCGGATCCAATGTGTTGTTGGCTTGCCCGTCTTGGGTAGATCTCTCAGATACTTGCCTTAAAGGTTTTACGAGTATTGGGCCTGACCGCGTGACGTGTGGGCTTACTGGCTCATTGCAACTTGGACCCGACTGTCTGGATTGTGCCAATGATGGGCTTGTTGCTGTTTGGACCTCGCTGGATTGTGCCAATGATCGAGCCTACTTCGTTCTATTGACGAGATTATCATGACATGTGTACGGTGCTGATCAGAGGACGGTTTGATGTATCATTAGCTACCCCCCCCCCCCCCCCCCCCCCCGAGTTAGTGGGTCAATCTTATTAGTTCACTAGGTCATTTCTTGAAGCAGTTGTGCAGTCATGATAATTGAGTCTGCGAGATTTCCTCGAGCGGCGAATTGCATTAATTAAGCGTGCACCAGCTTGAAAGCGAGAGCTCAACTTTCTATATAGATCTCCTGCTTGTGGAGTATAACTTTTTACTCTTTCGATATCAAAGATTTTGCTTTGCTGTATCATAAAAGTCTACTTTGTTCCAATCAAGATGACTTCTCCACAACTTAATTCTTCTTCAAGATTAAGACAATTCTTCTACAACTCAAGTCTTCCTAAAGATTAAGTTAACATTATTGTCAAGGCATAGTCCGTTGAAAGCAAAAGGACTTCAGCTCAGCCTAAGCCCCACTCCGAACTGAGGTCTTGGGGGTTCGGGTTGTTCATGCAATGGCCTCGATTATCTTAGTTTAGTTATGGCTGAAAATTATTGGTGACCTGTCGATCTATTCAGCCTAGTTTGAATAAAGGTCAAAAGGGCAAGTACAAAAGTGAACACAAACATGAGACAAAAACTGCAATTCTCATTGATAAATATACACTACAACAACTTTGCTTATGGGGCAGGATCAGACTTAGTACGTATAGACAAAGCAAGGTCAACAGTAGTGTTCGAAGCGTCAGAATCGATGGCTAATTCTGCAACACTTGGGTCAGCTTCAGGGCCACCTTGCAGAGAAGAAGAAAATTCATTCACTCTTTCAAAGTGGGCAAATACCAGTGGTTGTAAGTAGAGAGGTTTCAGTCCTCGCGATCCTGCTCAATAAAATCTAGTAGCCCTTGCCACCCAGCAACAACCTTTGCTGAATTGAAAGGTATCAGTAGTCTTAACGAGTTTTTTCTCTCGAACTTCCACGGTCACGCCCTAATTCTCGATACACCGAAATATACTAAAAAATGAGATGCGACACAACTAATTTTTTTTTTACAAAAATAACATAAAAATTCATACAGACAATCCAATAAAATGAGCTAACTTACCATCCTAAAATACGAGCAATGAAAACTCAGCTCAACCTGCAACACCAACGACAAACCACCTACACCCAGGTGGGGATACACCTATTTGCCACAAAATAAGCAAGCGGGCCAGCACTAGCTGGTATGAGCAGAGACACATAACAATAATACCCAACTCTAAAATGCCACGACGATGCTATAAAGTATAAAATAAATATATCATAGATAAACGATACAACTATTGCTTGAAATGCAAAATAAAATAAAAGAGATTGATTAATATTTTCAGCGAACACACCATAATTTGAGTCATCAATCTATCCGTCAATTTATGAAAATCATCACATTCATGACTACATATACACATACTTCTACTAGCATATGTACAACACTCGGAAAGAACTCATGTCGTACACTAAACCAAACTCTTCGGGAACGACCATTGCACTAGGTTCAACCACCCCAAATCAATGGCTTAGTTTTCCCATCTTGGTGAACATACCACATTCTGTTAGTTTCACAACCATAAGGGTTCATTTATTTATATAGTCATGCGTCCTGAAACCAAGTAAAATCTATGCTAATTAATACATCATGGAAACCATTTGAACTATCAAAAGTATAGTATAACTGGCTTCATAAGGAGCTCATCACATCACCTTAAAAGCAAGGTTCACATATTTCGAGGTAAGCCATGTACCTGCATAAACTATTAATGAGCTTACCTCCTTGCCAATCAATCATAAAACAAGTACAGTAATGTCGTAAACTTGCAAGTGTCTCATAATAAGTTCCTATGTAAGTGTCTCATGTAGTAGGTATTTGCATACCCTATGAATGTGTCTCACCCAAACACATCCCACAACGTGCACCAGTACCACTTCGGGCTTGTTTATATCCCAATGGGGTGCCATTTGCCAGAATGCAAACTCTAATATCCCGAACGAATGGCCTAACACGACCAACCTAACACAAATCAAACTCAAGCGCGCTAGGAGGGAAAGAGAGTAATCTCTTAAGCACGTCCTCTAGGACCCGTCCTACTGCACTCACGAGTGACAAACGCGTGTGGGAGCTCACCGCACCTCAGCAAACTTACCACATCCAATAGCGTCCACAATGTTTGTAGGTGCGAATCATCTCAAAGCACCACCAAACTCACATTGCGAGCAAGCTCCTAAGCATCGGCACAATAGACATTACATCGGGGTAGAGACACTTACACTAATATCAACATGCATGTACTACGAGACTACACAGAGTCTAACATAACAGATGTGCAATAATAGTCAACCAAAGAATCCTTGCAAGTCCACAACTACACTAGGGTCCTAACATGACTCAAATCACAACAATAATGTCCCTCAAGTCGAACAATTCAAGACTCGACAATCCTCACAAGTCCACGACTACACTAGGGTCCCAACATGACCTAAATAAAAACAATAATGTCCCTCGAGTAGAATAATCATAAAGGTTCAAGACTCGAGATTCTATGGCAAAACACACGGACTGATGTTACAATGGTCAAACTGGACAACCTGACATGCCAGTACTAAACCGCATGTAACTTCCACACCGTAAGTTATATGTGAGAATGCTAAGACAATCCGGAAACTACTCTCGAATACAAAACTAATGGCATAGTCCTTATATCCTCATTCTTTCAGAGTCAACACAGTTTTACAAATGAAATCAGGTCATTAAATCTGAACACTAGTCTAACTGACTCATACAAAGCATGCTCTAAAACACTGCTTATAAGCTCAAATGGTGTTCTGCCAAATCCTAAACACATCTACATTCATAAACGCAACTAAAAATCTAAAATTAGTGTCAAAACGACAAGTATAAGTCTGCCAAAACATCAATACACCACAGTGAAACTGCTGTCAGGAAATTTAGACACAAGTCCGACAGGGACATACAGATCATGCTCTAAAACACTGATTACAAGCTCAAATTGTGTTATATTAAAGCCTAAACACATCTACATTTAGAAACACAGCTAACGGTCTAAGATTCATGTCAAACTGACAAGTATAAGTCTACCAAAACACCAATGAAACTGCTGTCAGGAAATCTGGACACAAGTCTAACAGTGTCACACTAATCATGCTCTAAAACACAGATTACAAACTGAAATGGTGTTTTATGAAAGCCTAAACACATCTACATTCAGACACGCAACTAACCATCTAAGATCCGTGTCAAACTGACAAGTATAAGTTTGCCAAAACACCAATACAAAACAATGAATCCGCTGTCAGGAAATCTAGACACAAGTTCAAGACATGCAACTCAATTACAATCATGTATATCCTAATTTCAACAAATTCAGTTCATAAATTCATTCTCAATTGGCCCAACATAGCAACCAAACTCTCCAAAACTTCATGAGAGTCAAAGTCTTAACTTGGAGTTCAAATACATACAATCAAAGGCATATAGTAGCAATTCAATTCAAGGTTTCAATGTAGATGTCTTTCAAATTAAACAATATAGTTACATTCACCTACAATATAGTTACATTCACCTATATATATATATATATAGCATGCTTTAATTATCAGGGAGCTAAAAATATAATTTAAATTATCGAAACCGCTCCATTGAATGGGCGCCTTCATGCTAAACATGTGATAACTTCAAATAAGCATGATCAATCCATAAACAAGAAAAAGGCAACTCAATACGTCAAACACCAGTTGAAACTAAGTGATTATAAAGTGAAGGAAAACATCTGATGATAGACAAAAGCAGTCACATCCCTGAGCCACACACGTGTCATGATGATCTCGAGGAATTACGGGCCCCAGGGTCAGCCCAACATTGATCCGGCCCAAGCGGTACCAAGCCCGCCTAATTCAGTCCGCCAGACGAACCCGAACTCTTAGTGCATGCTAGGCCCACACATCTCACAACTATCATCAATACCCGTAAGTCATACTAAGACAAGTATCTCGAAAATAACTGCAGACAGGCAATTACAACAGCTCTCTTCTTCCAACTAGGAAGCAAATACCATAGTACATTTCATGCAGGGAAACTTCTTTTTACGGATTGCTATTGGATTGAAAATTATCTCCCGCGTATCTAGAAACACAGGGCTAACAAAGAACTTCCCTCCTACAACACGACTCTTAATTAGATAAGGATATCCACAAAGATCTCATTCCTAAACTACGCCTTCGATGGCCTGGTAGAACCAGGACTCCTGCACTATAACTAAGACATAAGGTTGGTAAGCTAAGGTAAGCTACAAATTCCTTGTTTACAGCATTACACATTCCTCATATCTCTGTTTGACTTTAGCACCAGAGTGTCATCAGCCACCACAACGATGGTCCGTGGCTCACGTGTGTTACCTGTACAGGTCAGCAGGTCAATGTGATTAGGTCAAAGCAGGGAGCGGAAAATGACTGCATTTGTTTGGCGTCGTCCGTGGGGACGACAAAGTTCCTAACTTTTCACTAGCACCGTCTCCTTTCAAAACATGGAGAGAATGTGACTAGATCACGCAATAAGAGAGAGTGAGGGGAAGCGTCGAGCACTCAGCGTGGCGCTACTTCACCACCCTAGATAACGCGAATAAAGCATAAACATCAAGTTGGCGCTCTCGAAACAACAACAACACCAGTGGACCCCGAGTTTGATCCACGATCGTTTTTCATACGTCAGGCTTTGTCAATGATGAAGACGCTCACATCAATGAAGTAAAGGCCTGATGAGACACTAAAGGCGTATTTGACCCGCTTTAACAGTAAGTTAACCACCGTAACAAAGGAAGTGTAGAGCTTCATCGCCCTAGGAGAAGAACGGGCAACCCAAAGAGAAGTCGAACCCAGGGAGTAATCGATCAATAGAATATGCATGATTCATGGAGCCTATTCCGAGTCCAAACTGTTCAATAGGTCCAGGAAAATGGCTCTACGAGGTATGAAGATCCAAGCGATATGCGACGAGCAGCTGATACCACATGATCATAAGCAAGGCCACTCTGCACCGCTAGTATTTATGGAAAAATACCTCCAGGGCATACAACTCCCGCACAATGATGCCCTGGTGGTAACAATTTCCCTGATAGGCTGGAAGGTAAGGAGGTCCTTAGTAGACACAAGGAGCTCGATGAACGTCCTATTTCTCCGTACATTTCATAACATGCAACTAGAAGAGACAACGTTGACCCCTGATAATCATTCGATGATCGACTTCAGTGGCGAGAGACGGTTCCCTGTGGAAAACGTACAACTAATTGCAATAGCAGGAGAGGAATCAGTTCAAAAAACCCTGTTTCAAGAGTTCATAGTAATTGGCGTATAATGCAATCCTAGGGAAACCCTGGATACACCAGATGGAAGCGGTGGTCTCCACTCTACACCAGTGCGTTAAGTATCCAACGAACCGAGCGGTTGGTACATTGAAAGGCGACCAAATAACTGCCAGTACATGAAGACCCTGCCACCAGGTGATTCTCAATCAGCGGCTAGGCCACTCGTTAAGATGACCCTTCGTTCTACCCGAAGCGTAAGAGGATAACAATCGACCCCGGATAACGAGGCATTAGTAAGCCCTCGTGGCAGGCCCAATGCCGGACAACCAGAGGAAGAGACCGTTACAATCTACGTTGACAGCCTTCACAACAACAAGACTATCCAGATCGGTTCCCGCTTGAACGAAGAATTGGTGAAGCAACTCATGAAGCTGCTATATAACGTAACCAGTACATCTTCGCATGGACCATGCGGGACATGGTGGGATCAACCCGTTGATAATCACCCATTGCCTAGAGGTGGACCCCTCGAGGTAAACCGTCAGGCAGAAGAAGAGGCTCGTAGCGCTCGAAAGGAACGTGATCATAAATGAAGAGGTACAACGTTTACTCCATGCCGGCATGATAAAGGAAACACGATACCCCGACTGGCTGGCGAACATCATTCTTGTAAAGAAAAAAAAAAGGAAATGGAGAGTATGTGTTTACTAACTGACCTGAACAAAGTCTGCACAAATGACAACTGCCTACTCCCCCGCATCAATCAGATCATGGATGCCACTTTCGGGCACAACTTACTCAACTTTATGGATGCCTATTCAGGCTACAATCAAATATTGATGCACCCATAAATTAAGAGAAAACATCTTTTGTGATGGAAATTGGAATATACTGCTATAGGGTGATGTCATTCGGATTAAAAAACGCAGAAACTACATACCAAAGACTAGTTAACTAAATGTTCAAATAACAAATCGGCAGAAACATGGAGGTTTACATAGACGACATGCTGGTCAAAAGCCTCTGCAGCTCTGACCACATGCGTGATCTTGCTGAAGCGTTCAACCAGCTCAGAAAATACCAGATGAAGCTCAACCCACAAAAGTGCATGTTTGGAGTCGAGTTTGGACAATTCCTAGGCTATATTATGAACAAAATAATGATCAAAGCCGACCCAAAACAGATTCAGGCCTTTCTCGATATGAAAGCCCTGGCCAACATCAGAGACGTTCAGAGCCTGACTGGGAGGGTAGTAGCACTCAAGATATTTATATCGAAGTCGTTTGACAAATGTCTTCATTTCTTTAAGATACTAAGAGGAAGCAAATGATTCTCTTGGAATGAAGAGTGTGACAAGTCTTTTAAAGCCTGAAAGCATACATGGGGAGTCTAGAGCTACTATCGAAACCTGCGACAGGGGAAACACTCTACTTGTATCTATCTGTTTTTAGGCATGTCGTCAGTTCAACCCTCGTATGAGACGACCAGGGGACCCAAAGAGCGGTGTATTATACCAGCAAAACCTTCGTAGAAGTGGAAACACACTATTCGGACCTAAAAAAGTTAGCTCTGGCACTGGTCGTATCCTCCAGGAAACTAAGGCCCTATTTTCAGGCCCACTCTATAACGATCTTGACCAAACATCCACTTCGCTCGGTATTACATAAACTCGAGCTATCGGGCAGGATGGTGAAATGGTCAGTGGAGCTCGAATAGTTTGACATAAACTATGCTCCAAGAACCGCCATTAAAGCCCAGGCACTTGCAAATTTCATTGCAGAGTTCACCAACAAAGAAAAATCGAAGACAGACCACCAGCCCTTGGATTCGAGTGTCCAAGCGTGGATCTTGCGCTGTGAGGGGTCCTCCACAGGGAAGGCAAGAGGAGTCGGGAACACATTCTGCTCCCTCAACGGCTTCACCCTCGAAAAAACAATCAAGTTTGACTTCCCTTCTTACAACAACTTTGTTTTTAAGCATATCCATTAACAATATTAAAACCTTACAAACTTTTGTTATTAGTCAAAATTAGGGATGGAAGTGGGGTGATTTTTTGCGGATATCCGCTCCCCCCGCACCGTTTGGGGCGGATTGGTTTTTGCTAAACGGTTTTCGGTGCGATTTTGGGGATAAAAAATGAATTCGTCACTGTTTGCGGGACGGATACGGATTTGCAAAAATATCCTTATGTACTATTACAAAAATATCCTTGTTCCCTTACTACAAAATGCAAAAAACCCTAAACCTAATTTTCCTCTCCAACTCTCCATAGCCACCAGTTTTTCTTTTTCTTTTTCTTTTTCTTTTTCTTTTTCTTTTTCTTTTTCTTCTTCTCAGTTCTTATTTTAGTAAGCGGAGCAATGGAACACGATACCGCCAACATCCATCGCCGCCACTGACACCGTCCAGCACTAGGTTTTTTTTTCATCAGATCTCATATTCTCATCCTTCTTCTTTTTCTTCCTCCTCCGCCAAATCTTTTTCATCCTTCAGATCCACTCCCACATTCCTTACCATCACCCACCGTCACTCCCTGCGACACCATCCTCCCCCTCCTTCACTCCTCTTCTCCTTCAAATTTTTTTTTCTTTCGCCAGATCCACTCCCACCCTTCTCACCATCATCCACCGCGACACCATCCTCATCATCTCCTCTTTTCCTCCCAATCTTCTTTCTCCGCCAGATCCACTCCCACCCTTCTCACAAACCTCTTCATCCCCCTCTTTTTCTTATTTTTTCTTCATTAATCTCTGTGTGTTTGATTTGGTTGAATTCACCCCCCTGCTTCTTCTTCATTGATTTTTGGGTTTGATTTGGTTGAATTCATCCCCTATCTTGGTCGAATTAATGATTGAAATGGAAGCCAAGAAGTTTCAAAAGGGCTACTTTGTTGTGTTGGGCCTTTGTTGTTCATCAGAGATCCCACTGATTGAGAAGATACTTAAGCAACTTGATGGTATTCATGATGTTAATGTGATAGTGCCATTTTCTTAAGCAACTTTGTTCATCAGAAGTTTTATGTTTTCAGTGTTCCACCCAAAGTTATATTTGTGGTTATTGGCTAAATTACACTTTTGTTTTTCTTATAGAAACCAACTCACACTTAATTTGTTTAAATTTCAGGTTGGCTGAGTTTTTTTTATCAACAAAACATCAATGCGTGATGATGGATTGTGGAAGGTCATCGTGGTTTTAGAACATTTTGTAATTGAGCTTGTTGGTAGAACAAATTGGCTTGATGTTTTGTCATAACATTGTGGCTACAAAATGTATAAGATTTATTATTGTGTTGTGTAATACGTAGGTTTAAGTAACTTGGTTTAAGTGATTTTATACTTGTGTTGTGAAAGAATGTTGTAGGTTATAAACTAATTTTATACAGATTTATGTGTTAGACTTTGTTTAATACAGACTTGTAAAAATGAACCAAAATATTTCAGATCCAAAAATCAAACTGAAATTTACGCCCAATAATTCATGGGGCAGATTGGTGCAAATCGGGTGGATGTTCATAATCGTAGAAAAAATGGTATTTAATAAACGAATATCTGAGGTAGGGCGGATATCCGCCAATACGTTCGGTATGTGGGTGGTTTTAAAAAAATAAGATAAACAAATATGTGGGGCAGGGATGAACTTGCTTAAATTCGCCCCAATCGACCCCGTTGCTATCTCCGGTCAAAATCAAAACTTTTCTACATTTTTTTTATTTAGTCAATCAATAAATGTCTCAATCAGATCAGATACGTGTGCCAATGTCACGCACACGTGTACAACTTATCCAATTAATTACACGTCCCTTATCCAAATATGTTTAATTAAGGAAACAAATCGCCTTTGCTACCATCTCAAACACCTCAACAAAATATCTCACCTCTGAAGTCCGTTAGATCGCCTCGAATTTCACATTCATCAATTAGTCATAAAACTCAACGGTCAAGAGCATCCCATAATTTTTCTTCGCCATAGTGATCTACCTTGATGACACGTTAAAAGTTTCTGCAGAGGATTGCAGATGGGATATAAATGAGGAGTCTGTTTCGGCTTCCTTGAGGTGAAGAGTCTCTTCTGGAGTTAAGAGGATAAAAAGGGTATCTCCCAATTTCTCTAATTTCTTCTCTGTTTGTGTAAAGTTTTGATCTTTATGTGTTTTGTGTGCTTCATTTTGGGTTGCTTCATTAGTTGTTGATTGTGAAGTAGAGTGATCTGATTGTGGCAGAGTAAAGACTGCTTATTAGATCAAATTTTAATTTTAGCCTAATTTATGTATCTGCATTCTTGGAGACTGATTTATCTGCTTAAAATCATTATTTTTTCTTCAAAGTTCCAATTTTTTTTTCTTCAGAGTATGTGTGTGGAGTGGGGTCTGAGTGGGGTGGGGTTTGGGGATTACTGATTACCCTAAAAATTTTTATCCCAAGTGATTAAGAAATTACTTTGATTGTTCATTTCTCTTTTACTTGCACACAATTTTGACACCTGATGTGATGAATCCAATTTTCATGGTTTATTTTTAAAATATGGGGTTTTCAATTTTCTTCTCATTTTGCATTTTATATATTTGATTCTTTTGTTCAATACTTCATTTCATCCCTCTTCTGGTTTTGCTAAAGAATTATTCAAGGAATTTGATTGTGTTGCTGCGGGGTATTAGTGTTTTTAGGAAGTTTTGGAGATGAAAATAAGAGTATCTTTTAAGACCTGATTTGAGCTGTCTTCCTTTAATGTCCTTTTGTGCATGTTGCATAATTTTGAATACTCCATCTGATCACTTAGCCCAGCATCTATATTTATGCCATAAAGAGGTTTTTGATGGTGCGTGTATTTATTTGTTTCCTTCTAATAATCTGCTTTAATTGATTGCAGAAGTTCCTAACTGAGGGAAAAGATGAAAACAGGCAATTTGTTGATAGTTCTTCTGCTGAATGTAGTTTTCTTAGCAGTTGTAAGTCCTAAATATTTTTCATTATTTACTTTTCATAATATTCTTAGTGTTTAGCTTTTTGTAATATTGTTACTTCATATATAATGTACTATATATAAATTATAATTGCTTTTATTAATTTTTGATGAATTGCTTATTCTTCCGCTGCAATGCTAGATTTCTGCTGTTCCCCAAACCTGTCCAGCTAATCTCGAGGGTGGTTGTAAAGATTCTGATAAATGGGAAGGGGAATTCTTCCCTGATATCCCAAAAATCAAGTATGAGGTACTATATTCGGATCCATTTGTGCAAAAACAGTTCAAGAATATAACCGAGTATTTTACACATGTTAAACTTTGTAGATATTATCAAATTTTGATGATTTTTTATTCTTTTACCTATTCAGGGACCTACTAGCAAGAATCCACTTTCATACAAATGGTACAATCCTGACGAAGTGATTCTTGGGAAAAAGATGAAGGTTTGTATCAATTTTCTTCGTCCATTTAAAACCATTATGCGGCTAGAACTTACAGATTCACTTAGTAACTGCAGGACTGGATGAGATTTAGTGTTGCTTTTTGGCACACGTTCCGTGGAACAGGAGCTGACATTTTTGGTATCGGAACTAAGGTCTGGCCATGGGAAGATGGTACCAATTCAGTGGCCATGGCTAAAAGAAGAAGTAAGGAGAAAATTTGAAATTATCCTACCCTTCTTTGGCTATTCTTGTATAATATAAATGGACTGATGGAGTTTATCTTCTTTTTCGTGATGCAGTGAGAGCAAATTTTGAATTTCTTGACAAGCTAGGTGTAGAGTATTGGTGCTTCCATGACAGGGACATTGCTCCTGATGGTAAAACCTTAGAGGTTGGTCTTCCCTCCTACTTTTGTCTTGGTCAGTTGAACAAGTTTTCTTGTCTATAAACCTCTCCCTAAGGCAATTTTTTTTTTAATTTTTCATAGAAAGCGATTAAAAGAAGCTCTCTTCGAGGCACTGTTGGTATTAGAAGCGTGTTCACTTTGGTAGTTAAATGTAATTTCAATTATGTCGAGGAAATTGACCTTCCTTAGTGTCTAGACATCGATATGGACTGTCAGACGTATTCTCTTCATAAATTGATTCAAAAATCCAAATTAATCTTTTGGCCTGTCATGTCTTAGGACTACCACAAGATTTTTGACATGTTAAATTCATTAAGCATGGAGTGTCCATGGTGCTCATCTTGTTGGATTGGTATTTTTTACATGTGGTAAACAAACCAGTGACCGTGCATTCAATTTTTGTACACAATGCAAAGTTAATTCAGTATGAGTGGGTATTATTTGTTTCAGGAGGCTAATGCAAACTTGGATGAGGTTGTAGAACTTGCCAAAGAGCTCCAGCAGGTATATCACCAGGATGACCTATACTAATCATCCTTTCAATTTTGCATGTGAACAGTTTAATGCTGTGAAAATAGTAGATATCACATCTGGTTTTCTATACTGGTTCCAAATTTATCCTTATCTGGCAAGTTGTTTACCTAAGTAATACCTACCCCGATAAATATTACATATCACATAATTTTTTTCTCAAAAGTCATAGGCCTTGTTGTGTCTGCTTGCTTACTATGGCCTTTAACTTTTTGCATCCTTGCCAGAGTTCAAACAGTTTCTAATGTCAGAAATTTCATTTTGTTGTATAGGGGAAGAAAATCCGTCCTTTGTGGGGCACAGCTCAGTTGTTCGTGCATCCACGTTACATGCATGGAGCTGCTACTAGGTATTATGGTTTTGCAGTTTTGTGAATCTTTTTATGGTATTATGGTTTTTTTTTTCTTAATATTTTTATGGAAACTATGGAAACGTGTTTTGCAGCTCTGAAGTAAGTGTATATGCATATGCTGCAGCTCAAGTCAAGAAAGCTATGGAGGTAATTCTTGGTGTTTATATAACATGTTGCTGACCTGAACCTTTAGCATATACTTTGCTTATATGTTTAATCTCTATAGGTCACACATTACCTCGGAGGAGAAAACTACGTATTTTGGGGTGGTCGGGAAGGTTACCAAACTCTCTTGAACACAGACATGAAAAGAGAGCTTGACCATTTGGTATATTCTACAATTTTCTTTTCTTTTTTTTTTCTTCGAATTATTTTAAATACAGTTACAGTCTTTGGTTGCATTTTAGCAGCTTCAGATGGTTTTAGAAAAATGGTTGGACGAGTATTGCTTTGTGTTTTAATCAAATTTAGTGGTTGGAAATTATCTCAAAAAATATATTTTAACTTATTTCCTAGCTAGGTTGTTGTTAGCATATTACACAACTTTTTGACCTCATCCTTTCAGTTTTGTACTAGAAATACTGTGTATGTCCTCTACTTACCTGTCTTAATCCTTCCTTGTATATTCTTACTATGTGAGGCAAATGCCAAAATTGAACTTGTAAATGCTAATTAACTAACATGTTCTTTGTTTTTTGAAGGCAAGGTTTCTTCAAGCTGCTGTGGCCTATAAGAAAAAGATTGGATTCAATGGTAATCTCTTGTTTGAGTTGTGACTTTGTGTGCACTTATATATATAACATACATTGACTGTCAAGGTATCCCCATTCATGCGATGGAAACAGTGACTTTTCTATCCTTTTTTTTTTTTTTATTAAACAATTCATCTCCCCCACCCCACTCGCTCCATTTGTATTTTCTTTTTGAATGCAATAGCACATTTACTTTTCCTACAAAAATACATAAACAAAAAATGAAAGTTGTGGTATACGTCATTTTGAAAACAAAAAGTGGATAAAAATGTATTTTCATCTTTGAACATTTCCATTCCACTATGTTCTTAGAATACAAATGTTTTAGTTTGTGGTGTGATTGCGTATACCTAGTCCTTTACGACATGGTCATAAAATTTCTTACAAGACAAGTCCCGTTGCTTTTATAAAACTTGTTGGTTGCTTCAGATTTTTGTTTAGATGGTTACTTTTGTTGCAAAACTTTCTATTAACTTTTCCCTCAACTATCTGACAATCTTATACATTATTTTCAGGGACTTTGCTGATTGAACCCAAGCCTCAAGAACCTACTAAACACCAGTATGCATTATGCCACTTTGACTCGATTAATTACACTGTTTTCTGATGTTCTACTGATTATAACATCATTAATAATGCAATTTTCAGGTACGATTGGGACGCTGCAACAACTACCGCATTCCTACAGAAATATGGTCTTGTGGGTGAGTCATTTTTGTTCTAGTTTTTTTCCCCTATAAAAGCAATGTGGTATGTTAATTTAAGTATTATATCTCACATTTCAGTAGACTTTCTCTATTGGCATTGTTATGACATCGTTTTGTGGTTTTCTACTTGAGTTCATTTAGAAATATATTTTTTATTGGATCACTGCCATGTTTTCCAGCAATAAGTTGCGCTACCTATCCATTGAGAACTTAACTTGCTATGTGTTACAACTTGCAAATATTGATCACTATTGTTTGTGATATCTCAGACCTCTCCACTATGTTCTGAACCTTCTCCTTCACAAAGACGAGTGAAGTTCTTATAAACCTTTAGAAAAACACTTACTAGTCACAAGATTTAAGTGAAAAACAAAAAAAGTTCAAATTCTTCAAGTTTTGTTTATATTAATATTTATTTTCTGTACATATGCACATTGACTAATTTGGCAAGGATTTCATGATTCCTTTATTATGATGCTCTGATTTAATACTTCGCGAGGGAACTAGAAGATGAAGTGGGACACTATTATATTTAATATAAGCACACATTCATAGACTTCCTCCTTCTGTTTGTTTTGCAGATGAATTCAAGCTTAATATTGAATGCAACCATGCCACCCTGTCAGGTCACAGGTATGTTTGTATCCATCTTCATGCTATTATTAGTTGCTTACTCGTGTCAATGGTGTGAACTTGTGTAATATCTCCATGAAAATAAACAATGTTCTGTATTTTGTAGTTGTCATCATGAGCTCGAGACAGCAAGAATTAACGGGTTGTTGGGAAACATTGATGCCAACACTGGTGATCCTCAGATCGGTACGATTTATGCACTCGCTATAAATTTTGAAAATTGCTAAGATGTCATTATTTTTCTAATTACGTTAGATATTGGTTAATTAATGGTCTGTCAATGTTGTCTATTTGCAGGTTGGGACACAGACCAGTTTCTTACTGACGTTAGCGAGGCGACCTTAATTATGCTTAGTGTGGTTAGAAATGTAAGTAAACCACCATTCAGTTTGTTGTCTGTGTTTATACGATCATATAAAGCAAACAACCCTAGTTTTTGTCCCTTCTAGTGTAGAATTTCTTTATGTAAACATTCCTTACTTTTAAATCGGCATTAAATCAGTTTTCAATTGATCACTATATTTTTTTAACCTGCAGGGAGGAATTGCACCTGGAGGATTCAACTTCGACGCAAAATTGTTAGTGTTCTTACCTTACAATAACAATATTTCCTCTCCCTCTCCTCTTTAGTTTGGTTAGTTTGGCGGAATGTATTTCTGATCAGAGCTAATATGGGTAATCTTGGCTGCTGCAGGCGTAGAGAGAGTACTGACGTTGAAGATTTGTTCATTTCTCACATCTCTGGGATGGACACCCTGGCCCGTGGACTTCGAAATGTAAACAAGCTAGTCGAAGTAAGAGACCCTTTTGAATACTGTTTGTGCATCTGGTACTGCTTCATAAATGCTATGACTCAAACCATTTCTATCTTCTATTGAATATAGGATGGTTCTTTGGCTGAGCTTGTGCGCAAGCGGTACCAAAGCTTTGATTCAGAAATCGGAGCACAGATAGAGGCTGGCAAGGCTGATTTTGAGATGCTTGAGAAGAAGGCCATGGAATGGGGAGAACCAAAGATTGCTTCTGCAAAGCAGGTAATTGAAAAGACATAAAAAGCCTCGAATCGTAATAAAGTAAAACAAAGAATGATACTCATAACATGAGAGTTTGTTTTTTATGTCACAGGAACTTGCTGAGATGATATTCCAATCTGCAATATAAAAAGGATATAGAATACGATGAAATGGTGGAGATGAGGTCGCACGGGTGCTGACTGACTGACCATGTAGTTCCGCATTCCATTCCAGCAATAATAATACGTTCAGTTGTTAGAGCAGTAGTAGTAGGTCAAGTAGATAAAAGATGATGTTGAGGCATTCTGCCACTGCAATCTCATTTACGGTCTGGTAACTATGTAGAGAAGTTTATAATTTGAATGAATGAGAAACTCACGAGGCTTGATTTTCCATCTTCTCCAAATGAGACCATATCTACAGTCAGTCTTGAATCTCAGAGTTTCTGACATAATGAATAGCTTGAATATACTGATAAAATAGTGTTTTGTTGACCTTTATGAAACTTTCACAATATACAATTAAACCTCTATGAATTAGTAATTTGGGACTATGAAATACGAGAACACTATATCAAAACTTCTTAATGCACTAAGAAGAGTTAGAGATGAGGTCCAATAATACATCAATTTCAAGAAGAAATAAGTAACCTTGGAGTCCTATTTCACAAAAGGGCTCATTTTGTATATATATAATTTTGAAATATATCATCTCATAAATTTAGCAAATTATTAATTTATCACATGAGTCCCAAGTCAGGATCGGCCAAAAATATTTTAACAGAGGTTAATAATTTATCGAGTAGTAATTTAAAGAGGTTATATATGCAATTTGGATGTAATGTGCTTGAGCAGGGAACCATCCATGCTATCTTCCCCAAGTGATAGTGTGAGCAACAGCAAGAATAAACTCTTGCTTGATACATCCATGTTATCTTCCCTAAGTGATAGCCTGTACAAATGCAAGAGAAACTCAGGATTGAAAATCCTTTCAGCCAAAGTACCTTCAGCTTTTCCACCATATTGTCATCCTAAGTTATTCACAACTCTTAAACCAAGTTTAAACATGCACAAGCTAGCATCAAGTTAAATGTTTACAATATAATTACCAGATCTCTTTTTTGAGACATCTGGGGATGTAGCTCAGATGGTAGAGCGCTCGCTTAGCATGCGAGAGGTACGGGGATCGATACCCCGCATCTCCAATTTTTTATTTTATCACAATTGATTTTTTTTTAAACTTACAAGTTGTATTGGTTTCGGTTTTGGAGGTTGATAACTAGGACATACTATTTTTTTTGTTTAAGTATAGAACTAATAATATCAACTAAATACGCTTACAGTAAAGTTGTCCAACAGAAGTAGCCAACTTGTGTGCCTCACGATTGAGGTCCCGAAGAATAAAATTACAGAATCAGTCAGAATGACAAGAAAGAAGTGTCGTAATACTACAAAATATATGACGTCACATCCAACATGAGTTAGTCTGGCTATCCAATGTGTTGGTCTGCAGGATAGTATGCAATGCACCAGAGTCTCCAAGAAGAAACTCAGACTTCCATTGTTGTGCTTGGATAAGTATAATGGAGGCTTTAGCTGCAAAACATTCCGCCAGCGTACTATAAAGACTCGTCTTGGGATAACACTAGCAATCCACGTACAAACACTGCCAAGAGCATCTATTGCAAAAACACCAAAAGCACCCTGTTGAGAAGAGGCATAAAAGCTAGCATCATAAGTTACCATAATCATGTCTGGGGCTAGCATGGAGGGAAAAGGCTGAGAGTTCCTGAAAGTGAATTAAGTTTATGGTTTTTGACAGCCTGGAGTTGAATTTGAACTACATGAAGTCTAGAGGGTTGAATTTCATTGAGAGGTTCGAGTGGGGGTTCCTGGACAGCCCGGCGGGGGTTGGTGGTGAGATAGAGTATCTGTGACTGCATTATCAAGGACATGATATAAGGAGACTGTCTCTTTGGTCCCTCTATTAGTGCGGGGAAGCAAAAACCATTGTTTTTGCCAGATGGACCAAGTATGGTGTGAAGAATTGCTGCGTAGAAAACTTTAGTTTAAGAAAAATGATACTATTGCGTAGGTGCCAAATAGTGTGAATGACAGTCGTGAATTATGAAAGCATTTCGTCCTTAAGAATGGGATGTGTTGAGGCAATATCCCACATGAATTTAAAAAACCTGGGGGACGAGAGCTCTTTGACATTAGCCCTGATCCAATTGATTGGAAGAGGGAACAGGTACCAGAGGCGCCAATTACTGGGTAAAGAAAAAAGAGATGGGTGACCTCTTCCTTATGATTCTGGCAAAAGACGCGACAATCATCAATAAGCATATGAATCATAGACAAGTTGGTCATGGTGGGAAGCAGATTTTGGAAGACTTTCTAGATAAGGAAGATAGTGTTAGCAAGGGCCTTAATATGCCACAATTCTCGAGCAATTTTAGTGTGGAGTTGAGGTGTGGGAGGAAACGAAGTAGAGGTGGAGGTTTCGAGTGCTTCAAGAACAAAGGCCTTGGTTGCACTTTTGATCGAACAAATGAGAGCAAGGGTCGAATGACAATATCCAGAATATCCTTGGCGACTGGGTATGGAAACAAGGATTCGATAAGTTTGTAGTTCCATTGCAATTTTTGTCATGTGGAATGGTTCCAAAGATCAGGGATTTTACAAATGGGGCCATAGGGAATTGGTTGTGTGAGACAATTTGCTAACATCAAACCTAGTTTGACCAAGCAATCTTTCTAAAGGTCAACCTCGTTGCCCGACATAATTTTCCAATGAAGATGTCATTTCATTATGGTCAAAGCAGTGAGGTTGTCTTGCCAGGCGAAAGAAGCAATGCTGGGAGGTTTGGAGAGCCAACAAATGTTTCTATTTCTGAAGTAAATGGCCTTGAGTTGTAAGGTGCAAGGGTTCGCTGACCGAGAAATGACCTGCCAAATGTTCTTTGCCATTAAAGCAAAATTCTTATGCCTGACTGAGGGGAGATTCAAGCCGCCCAAGTGGCAGGGAAGGTCTATGCGATCCCATGTGCATAGGTGTTTCGCCTTACTATCATCTGTCCCATTCCACCAAAAATCTCGTGCCAGGGAGTCAATTTTGGTAGTGATGGAACAGGGGAAAAATGTTTGATGGTATATGATTAATGACCGCCTTAATCATGACCGTTCTACCAGCCTGGGATAAAACTTTGGCTTTTCAAGAAGAAAGTTTAGTGGTGATTTTATCCACTAAGAATTGAAAGTCTAAGGCAAAGTGGACAGGAGAAGAGGTGTGCCAAGGCACTTCTATTTTAGATTATAGAGTTTAGAGCCGATAATTCTGTTATCATTTTGGCGTGTTTCGAATGGACATTCAAGCTGTAAAAAACAGATGATTTTTCATAGTTCACAACTTGATCAGAGGCCGAGTAATAGTCTGCTAAAATATCCTTCACATAATGGGCTTCAGCAAGCGAAGCTCGAAAAAAGAGCATAAGATCATCAGCGTAAAGCAAGTGGCTGATGGATGGAGAGTGATGTCTGATATGAATGTCTTTTAGTAAATTGTTTTTCTCGGCTTGGACAAACAGACGAGAGAGGGCTTCTGCAATAAGGATGAAAAGGTTATGAGATAAAGGGTCACCTTGACGGAGTCCTTGAAAAGGTTTGATGCTTGGGAGGGGAGATCCATTGAGAATGACGCGGAGGGAGGAAGTGAAATGCATTGTTCAATCATTTGAATTCAGCCTTCCACGAACCCTAGTTGTTTCAGGATCTGCAGCAGAAAGGACCATTTCTCTCTATCATAAGCTTTGGCCATGTCCATCTTAATTGTCATCCATCATTATTTCTTTTTATGGCGGTGCTTCATTTGAAAGAAGGTTCCGTGAACAAGATTGACATTATCTGATATAGAGCGACCTTTGAGTAAAACTCCCTAATTGGGTGAAATGATGTTCTCCAAAAGAGGTTTTAATTGATTTGCAAGAATCTTACAGATAATCTTGTAGATGACATTGCACAAACCGATTGGTCGAAATTTGTTCGGAGTGGTTGGGTTAGAATCTTGGGAATTAAGGCTAAAAAGATCTCATTAAACTGAGGATCCAAGGTACGTGACGTAAAGAAGCTGACAACCACTTCGATCACATCTTGTTTAAAATTATCCCAGTAATATTTGAAGAAAAAAGTATGAAAACTATCCGGTCCAGGGGCTTTATGGTTGCCCATGCCAAAAATGGTCCTCAGATTTCTTCTTCATTGGGAAATACAAGAAGAGCCTCATTGTCCGGGTTCAAGATAGTAGGGTGGAATAATGACAAGATATTGGGGTAGGGCTCAAGATGATAAGATTGAAAAATGTTTTCAAAATATCCATGGAGGACTTGACCCACCAAAGAAGTTGTGGAATGCTAAATATTGAAGTCATCCTTAAGACGGAAAATGAGATTCAACAATGAGAGGTGGAAGAACTTGATCTTTGTGTTACCATCTTTGAGCCATGACTCTCTTGACTTATTTCTCCAGAACAACTCTGAGAGACGATCTTCTAAGATAGAGATAGCGAAAGCATTGTTTAAGGAGGGGGTTTTGGAGTTTGTCCAAGGTGGTCAGGGTATCTGTAATATTTTGGTCGATGTTGCGGAAAACCTGTTTGTTCAAACGGGTCAAACTGTGACTAAGTTTCTTGGTTTTGAGATAGAAATTGTGGAAGGGAGAAGGATGGTGCCTGGGAGACCGAGAAGAATAAATAAGCTGACGACATCTCGGGTCTCTGCTGCACATGTAAAAGTAGCAAAAAGGTTTTGGACCCGAATTAGTACAAGAGACAAGGTTAAGAGAAAATGCTCTATGATCAGATGTGGAGGTGTGAATAGTTCGAGTAAGGGCAGACAAAAAGAGTTTTATCCATTTCGTAGGGACAAGGATGCAGTAAAGTTTAGCTTTAATGTCATGTCGATCATTTCTTTTGTTGTTCCATGTAAAGGAGATTAAGGGGGAAGTCCAAAAGGTTGTATAAGGTCATAAAGTTCCTAAAGTGCTTCACATTGGATGCTATGACTTTTCTACCTCTTAGTTTGTCCTCTGGTAGTGAAATAGCGTTCAAATCACCTATGATAATGGTTGGAGTGTGGTAAAGAGCATATATTTGAGATAAGGTGTGCTAGAAAGGGTTACGGAGGGATGGATTTGGTTCTCCATAAGTAAAAATAATAAATCAAGTATCTTGAGCATAATTGTCATACTATTGGGGATCGAAATGAATAAAAATAAATGAATGAATGCAATGTTGAACAAATGTGTTAAACATGAATGGATTGCGGAGATAGAAGAAACCAAATTGGAATAGGAGAGAACAAGTCATGAACTATCTGAGTGCGATTGACTTTAGAGTATGTTTGATCAACAATTCTAGGCCTATTAAGCTCTAGTTCAAAACTCCAACTAGAGCTTAATTTTTTTTAAACCTGAACTAGAGCCCTTAATAAAATATTAGACCTATTAATCAAACAAACACCCCGTTGGAAGAAAAAGAATGGTATCACTTGAAAACACTTTCTAATTAGTTGAAAGCTCGTAAATCCCCAAGAGAGGATGCTTGACCTAAATGTGTTTTCTTCATCAAATACATCGCTAGCCAGGGAATGTGGTTTTATGGCTGGAGTGCTGAATTCATTGCTCCCTCAACGCAACGAGGTCCCATTGTTGCATGTGTTCATCTCATCTCAGACTGTACACTATGGAGGTTTCTAAAGCGGGAATCCAATGACAACCTTTTTTTATGTTCTTCATCGACGTTTTCTAACATTTGCCAAGTTGAAATTTTTTCGCACTCAGGTAACACACGAGCTTAAAACAAAAGCACATCCATTGCCTTTCATCTTGATTCCTGCATTCGAACATGGAACACAATCCAGGTCAATGCTGATTGTTCCAAATTAACCAAGACATGAATTTGGTTTTCTTTCATTGAGCACTCCACTTGAAAAAGGAATAGAAAAGTGGAATAATGAAAAAGGAATGAATGCCTTTCTGCAATGCTTCAAAAAATGAAATTTTTTGCTACAAAGTAGTCGGTCAATTCTAAGAATTAGTTCGTAACTAGTACTCATATGATATGAACCATTAAGAACAATTCTATTATGATAGTGAACCATTAGGAATAACTTAAAGAATCAAGTTCGGTATAGTCAATTACTGGTGAGCAAGAATCATGGCCCCTCAAGTCAATAGTCTGCCTCTCATTTAGCTGAGTGGTTCAAACTAGGTTCATCACCTAACATTGAGGAGAAAATTCATTCCATCACCTCCTCAGTTTCTCGCTCGAAACTGCCAGCTTGAGCTATAGCTAACAAAGCAATATGCTCTCAGCTAATCAAGTTCAACTCATTGATGTGCAGTAGAATGTAAGAAATTAGCAATAAAAAACAGTGAAAATACATGCTTTGTGGCAGTTAATCTGACAAGAAAAACCAGTGCCCTCAGCTAATCAAGTTCAACTCTTTGACACCAAAGCATCATCCTGGAGATAGCTGAAAAAAAAAACCTTTGGGCAATTGCAGTCGAACTCAGCCCACAACTTGGTTGAGTTAGGCAGAAATGTATCAGTGACAGTCATAGCAAGCAATGACAATCATATTCAGCAAAAGCACATAGTGCAGTATGTTATGAACTCAACGAGAAAAATAATCCCAACCAGCAACATACTTGATAACTCATTCAGTAACAATACTGAAATAAGAGCATTAATAACCACAAACATTTACAGCATTCACATAACCACAATCGTTTATGTCATAAACTAATTCTTTATTAAGCTCTCTAATGCGACTTAACCCTTTTTGCGATACACCGATTTTAGAATGGCACACAACGACATGATACTGCAAATAAATTCTTTGATTCTAGTCCCATTCAAGAAGTAAACAATAAGGAACACACATCTACTATATTTATTGGGAAGACACACCACATCCTAAAAATTGCTTCAAACTCAAAAACCATGATGAATACTTATCCTGGAATATCAATAACATCATTAGCAATGGTGGTCCATGAAATACACATCCTCATTTTTCCTCTCTGATACTTTATGCCAAGTAAAACCCCCTTTTTACTACTCATTAGCATTGACAAAATGATTTTCTACTAACAATGAGACCCCAAATTTGGGAAGACTAAGGGTGTGTTTGGTTGCATGGAATTCTATACCATGGGAAGTAATGAGGGGACCCCTACATTTTAGACTAAATTGATGTATCACTTCACATCTACCATTTTGTGATCAATAGTGGGAATGAAAGTCCCATGAACATGGGAATCCTACTTCTTGGTCCCTCAAGGCATGTGATTCCTATGTTCACGGAACTTTCATTCCCACCATTGATTACAAAATCAAATAATGGATGTGAAATGATACCTCAAATTAGCAAAAAATATAGGAATCCCCTCGTGAATTCCTATAACATAGGATTCCATGCAACCAAACACACCCTAAGACATTGGCATAGATACATATTTGCCTATTAATGGACATTCAACACATGAATCCCCAACTCCATCTATCTCCCTTTCCTTTCTCTATAAATCTAACCCCCAAATCTTCTACTAAAAAAAGGTAAAAATCCAACACCAATCTCATTCAAATCATCAAAAGGGGAAACATAAAAAGGCATAGAATTCATCAATCATGCATCAAAAATCACCTAATAAAAACCCAACATTATGCATCATAAGGCAATAGAATAGAAGTTCAATTCTTTTTCACTTTTTATATCTTCATCATCATCATCATCATTATCATCAACATGATATGAGATTCATGCATACAAATTTAGAAAGGAAAAAAAAAAAAAAAAACTTTCCTCTTAATTTGTCTCCCATCTCTAGGCATCCCAGTTTAATTCATAAAGGACCCTTCAAAGAGGATAAAAACCAGTTAAAGAAGAAAAAAACCCCATCTAACAGGAGAAGTAAAAAAAAAAAAAGTCCTAACTTTGGATGATAATCAACATGTAAGAGATTAATTCAACATACCCATTTGACCAATCCACATAACCTCACAGAATCACCAAGAACCCCCAATTTTCCCAAACAAAAGTTTCCCAAATTCACCCATTCTAAGAATGTGGCTGAGGTGGAGGCAACATTGAGTGGTGATGGTTATGATTTTGATGATGAACATGGTGATGATTCTGACCAGCACCTAAGACAGGTGACTGATTATTCTGCTTAATAAACGGATGCGACAGCAACTGCACAGCAGTCCACCTCTTGGCCGGATCCCTCTGCAAACAGCAACTAATGAAATTTCGAAATTCCTTTGAAGCTGAAGCCGGGGCCTCGGGTGGTGGTGATATGCAAATTGCACACATCAAACTAGCCCAATCTCCTCCACGCCCAACAGCGAACGGAAAGCGTCCTAAATAGAATTCAAGAATCGAAACCCCAAAGCTCCATATGTCTCCAGCATATCCGTCGTAAGATCCGTGGTTTAGATCGGTATTAATACGTTCCGGACTCATGTACGCGATGGTGCCGACGGAGGAATTGCAGGGATCGATAGTCTGTGCCAAAATTCGAGACACTCCGAAGTCTGCAATTTTGACTTGTTTACTACGATTATTGATTAGAAGATTAGAAGGCTTGATGTCGCGATGGACGATTTTACGACGGTGGAGGTAAGCTAATCCTGAAAGGATCTGACGGCTGAGATCAGCAAGGGATGGTTCTTGATGGATGTGGGTCCCTTCGAGAGCTCCGCCGTCTAGATACTCTAAGAGGACCTGAATCTCGATGCCGTTGTCGTACAAGCCATGGCATTTGACAACGTTGGGGTTGTCGACAGTACGGAGGATTTCGATTTCGCGGCAGATCTGACGGCGGACTGAGTCCTCGTGATTCCCGTAAATGACTTTTAAAGCGTATGATTTTCCAGTGGGGCGGTGCCGGACCTTGTAGACGGTCCCACTACTGCCGCTTCCGACGTGGCGTTCTTTGTCGAGCTCGGAGATGTTGAGGGGTGGGTTTTGTCGTTGTTGTTGTTGTTGTTGTTGGGTGGTGGTGGTGGAAGGTGGTGGTGGAAGGGGGAGGGGAACGGCGAAGGAGGGGTCACGTTGAGGGAGAGGGAGGGTGAGATCCGGGCGCCGCCGTGTACGGTTGTTTGAAGAGGTGGGAGGTTGGATTGGTTTCATGATGAGTTGAGTTGAGTTGAGTTGAGATGAAGGATAATGAGTGGATTCTTTTCCTCTCATTTCTTCATCTTTGAACACGAGGAGAGGAGAGAACGAAAAGGAAAAGAAGAAGAATAAGGGCTTGTTTGTTTGGTGGATATTGAGAGAAATGAAATTTCTTAGAAACACAAGAGGAAGAGAAGAAGAGATGACAGAATGGAGAGAAAGAGAGCCCCTTTTATCCCCCTTTCCTTCCTGTTTGTTTGTTTGTTTGTTTTATTTTTTTTTTGAGGTTTTGAAAGTAAATAATAAAAGAGAGAAAAGAAAGATTAGTTTGAGAGGTGGCTTGTTAAAAAATATAAATTAGGGTTTAAGGAGAGGATAGGTAGTTATCAAGAAGGTAGATGGGGGAGGAGGAAATGAGGTGAGGACATACAAGGAAGATGGGGTTGTCATCTTCACATCACATACAAACTAGTGTTTTTTTTTAGACACTATTTCAACATTGCTTCATATGTCATTCTCTTGGTGCAAATGAAATGGAGGTGTTATTTTCATGCTACGTTTGATATAAAAACGGGGCACTTGTACTCTTTATTGTATTTCTTTTTGCAGACTTTTGCAGCATCATATAATAGGGGGGGGGGGGGGCAACTTTGAAATAGACGATTACATATGTATGCATGCTTCTCAAGGGGAGGGATCAAGTATACAATATATGTGGGTGTGGGAATCTTGTTTGGATGGTACTAAGATTATGTGAGGTCAATGGTGTTATAGTCGAGTGGTTAGGATTCTCTGTGGGTTTATCCCCCACGTCCTAAGTTCGAGAACTATCCTATAAAAACTCAGCTTGCTTTAAAAAAAAAAAAATTATGTGAGTGATGTTTGAGATTGATTTAGAGTTGGTTGATCTTCATGATTGATTTTGGGTTCTCTGATTTGGTTGTTTGTTATAGGATGAATCATGATTCATGGTGCGTTAAGAATCTCATTGTTAGGATGAATCATGATTTGTTAGATATGCTAATGTAATGATCACTATGAATCTCTAAGCATGTTTTCATGAGTTTCTCTAGACAGCTAGGCTTTAAAGTCATTTGTTTGTCAGGTTTTTGGATTTTTTTTTTTTTGATACTTTTACCATTTCTCTTTAAAACACAATTACAAACATTATCTACAAAATGAGTAAAAGTGTAAAAAACCCAAAACTTAACTAAAAAAAGGCCATAAAGCTTAACTGCCTAAAATTGGGTTGTTTTCATAGTCACACAATCTTAGACATAAAAGAATTTGTAAAAGGGGTTGTAAATGTAGAAGTATTTGCTATTAGCTTTGTGTAAAGCATCCAAAACTCTAGTTAACCATGTTCAAAGCTCCAAAAGTCTTGGGTAGAAGTTCCATGCACCTTGTCTTCCTCCTACCTAAATCCTTATGCAATCATTTTAAGTTTAGTAAAAACTTGATATGGCTTTGTAGCAATTTTTTAGTCAGGTTTTAAGCTTTTTACACTTCTACCCTTTTTTATAAATAATGTTTGTGATTGTGTTTTAAAGAGAATGACTAAAAATGTAAAAACATTTCAACCTAGCCAAAACATAACTTTAAAATTTGGCTGCCTAGACAAACTCACTATTGTCTTTATCTGACACATGATTTATTAGTTAATTTCAAATTGTTTGACCCCAAACATTCAACTTTTATGTTCAATTTCGAGTTGCTTGATCTTGGATTTAAGTAATCTGTTGCAGGACCATGATCTTTCATTCACTAAGAATTTCACTATTATCATATAACGATATAATTTGTTAGATCCTAACAAAATTAAAATATGAATCTCTAAGCATTCATTTTTATTACTCTGACAATCTTTATCATAAATTAAATGTTAAAGTTTAAGAGAAAACCTCTTTAGCTTTGTATAGGGCATTGGAAACCAAGAAGACAATGTTCAAAGCTCCTATAGTCTTGGGTGGTGGCTGACTATATTAGATACCCTAGTATTTGACCCTTAACAAAATTATGGGATCAAAGATCTTTTAATCCAAAGGATGCTTATTAGGGGACTCGTCTTCTTTTGTTGAAACGAAAAGCCAATGACTTTCAGTTTTTCATTGAAAAGTGAATGGTAAGCAGCTAGTTGAAAATCAAAAGTCCTATCCCAGACAGGTAGAACGGTTAGAACCGAAGTTATTCTTAATTTAACCTAATCTACAGTATGTAATCTTTCATCATTCCTTATACTACCACTTCAAAACTGTATTGTCCGGCTAAATTTTTTTGATGAAATGGAGTGGCAGATAGCAAGACAAAACTTATGTGTAAATAAGGGGTTATCTCACTGCCAAGACATTTGGGAGGTCTCATCTAAGACTTCTAGTATTAACAACTAGTTTAGTATATGCATCAACTTAAAATTTCTTCACCACTTTCCATTCTTACATAGCATAACAAATGTGTCTACAAAAAGATAATGTGATACCTCTCCATCTCTTCCTTTAATGCTACATACATACATATAAACAAACAAATTCTAGTTAAATTAAGAACCTAAGTTAAAAGATGCCCAAGCAATGATAAATTAATTAAGAAATGAGTACTGAAGATGTTGGCATCCATTTCACAGGCAACCCACAAATGGATGAATCAAAAAAATATACATGTCAATAACAACTAAAGAAGGAGGAAGCAAAAGTGAAAGAATCATTGAAAAAAAGGTGGAGTTGGGCAGGGCCAGACTTCCCTTCTCTCCCCTCTGTGCATTCATCCATCCCTCTCAAGATTCCAAGTAGGGGTGGGCACGGTTCGGATCGGTTCCAAATTTGGAGGAACCTAACTCGAACCGTTTAAAAATAACGGATCCGGTCCGGTCCGGTCCGGATCCCTTCATTTTGAACATTGGAACCGAACCTAACTCGAACCGTTTGAAACGGTCCGGTTCCAAACGGTTCCAATGTTCAAAATCTGGGGATCTTCTTTAAAATGAATCCAAACCAGAAAGAAGAAATTTGTATTCAGATCTCAAAAACTTATAATTAGATTCACTGAATCCAACAAACAGAACAAACCCATGGTCTACTGAAATGAAAGAAACCAGACAAGGTAGAGCAGAACAAAAAGAAAGGTTTGATCAATTGATTCCTCAAATATTATTACTCCTATTTGAAAAGTTTCTAATACTGCTGAAATTATTGAATTGAAAAATGGAGGCACCACTCACCTCTGAACTGGAACCCATTGGTGATAGGTGTAGTTGGCTTATTTTTTTGCTATCTTCTTCATGTTTTACTTCTGCAAAACTCTTAAGAAGTCAATGGTCTGAAGCAGCAACTTCTTTGAAAGGACGCCAAACTGAAATGCAAGTATTGAACGAAAATAATCCAGATGACCCTTCAATACAATCCCAATCTTGTCGGCTATAGAAAAGAGACGGGAAGAGAAGAAGACCAGAGAAGAGAGGCAATCAGTACAGAAGATCAAACAGGAGAGGAGAAGAAGATTACGAATCAGCGAGGAGAGGAAGACGAACCTGATTTAGCGGCCATTAGCGGAGGGATGAGTTTTTCTCTTGATCATCTTCAAAGTTTACATATTTCTCACTAATCCATGAAAAGACTCAATCCATCTTCAAATTTCTCTTAATCTACGTAAAACAAAAATCGAGATACCATTACACAAAACCTTCAAAGTTTACAAATTTCTCACTAATCTAAGTAAAACAAACATACCCAAACACCAATCCATGAAAAGACTCAATTTGATAGTGCCCTAGATCAATACTACAGCACATCAAGAACAAAATTACAAAAGATTAAACATTTTTCTGACTTCCTCTTGGTGAAAGAGTTGAGCTTTGGTGGGCGAGAGAGAACAGTTGAAGCACGCACACAAAAATGGAGAAAGGATGCAATGGAGAAAGAAACAGAGAGAGAGGTGAAAAGTGTCGTTGAGTCTCTTGCAATGGTGGTTTCTTCTTGTTTGACTGAAGGGGCGAAGAGGTCGTCATGAGTCTCTGTGGTTTCTTCTGGTTTGACTAAAGGGGCAAAGAGGCGAGTTCGAATGAAGGGGAAGAGGCGAGTTCGACTGAAGGGGGAAGAGGCGAGTTCGACTGAAGGGGAAGAGTCTTGATTTAGGTGAAATAGTTCCATATTAAGGTTTTTGTTAAATTGATTTGAAAGGGTCCGAAACGGGTCCAACCCGGACCGTTTCTTTTTTAAAAATAAGAACCTGGACCGGACCGTTTTATAACGGATCCGGACCGATCCGTATCTAAAAATACATCATTAAAATTCGAACCATTTAGAGCAAAACGATCCGATTCGATTTGAACCCGCGGATCCTCGACCCGTTTGCCCACCCCTAATTCCAAGTGCTTTCTCCACCTTTTCTTGATATTCTAGAGGGTATATAACCTACAAATTCATCTCTCTAGCTAGCTAACCCTACCTATGCCGCTCATTTTATGTTAAAAAAGTTTAATGACCATGTCAACCATGAATATTTCTACCAATGTTGTTAATGACCTCAAAGCAAAGATTACCTTTTCATTATCCAATTGACTCAAACATATCTCATTCTTAATCTAAGTAAAGTCATGGATGTAAATTAAGAGTAAGTCTAGGGATGCGCATTTTGAGGAGGGTGGGCGGTGTTGGACTGCCTTCGCGCCCTCTCCCTTGTTACCTAGAATCAGGGGTAAATTAAATATAAGTTGAATTGTACATGTGCCAAGAATCAATGGATTAGGTTATTCGAGTAGAGAAGACCTAATGTCCATTGACGATTGGCTATGACACAAAAGTAAATTAAATCACAAAAGGTTATATTTTTTTGTATCTGAAACTAATTTGCTTGAGTTATATTCATCAAATAATAAAAAACTTAAACACATAATTGTGAATAATAATATATCAAGTGATCGACCATGAATGACAAGATTTTTTACACCAATACTTCCCCTTTTTTATAGTAGGTTGGAAGTGGTGGTGTCAAAGAAATGAAGTGACTGTGTCAAAAATGTCATTGCCTTACTTTATTAGTCTTGATATGAATGCCATGAGAGATAGATTTGGTAACTATAACAACTCTTGCAATAATGTTTTTCATTTTTGTGGGAGTAATGCTACACTGCCCGGCTAAATGCCCGGTTTGGATGTCCGATGCACTGTAGCACCGGGCATCCTAAAATTTTCCTTTTTGTAGAAAGATTAGAAGAAACTTGCTCTAAAGCTATTCATGCAAACTTAGTAATACACATAAGCTTTTGAATTCGTAAATAGCCTAAAACTTGTGTTCAAAAGATGAGATCAATTATTTACCAAATTGCCTTTTTTTCTTTTTTTACTTTTAATGAATCTCAAGGTGGAATTGCTAACTATGTTTAAGACGGAGACAGTAAGAAAAGAGAACCTTTCGTGTAGGTGGGGATGCCCTAGTGTTTGGGGTTTAGGAAACAAACATTGCCCAACTCTTAAAGCAAATAATCTTTACCTAAGCCTTCGATATGATTAAAAGCTTTTCTTAGCAAATGCATGGTACTATATTGGAGGTTATGGGCTTACCGGATGGTAGCATTAGGTCATGGGTTCAAATTCAGTCGACAGTATGTTTATAATTTTATGGCATATTGACCAACTCTAGAACCCAACTCGCCTTTGAAAAAAAAAAAATACTAAATTGGAGCAATCAATATGGATTTTATAGTGGGATCACAATCCATGTCTAAATACCTTGCCTTTTGGTCTGATTTGATTGGGATGGATTGTGATCAGATGGAGAATTCTCATGATAAAGGGTTGTTGATTATGTCGATTAGCAATTAGAATTATTTTTTTTACATCTTAAGTTGGCTTCATTTCATACTATATATTTCTGACTTAACACTAAAAATATTATGTTGACAAAATGGAAAAGATAGTAATATTTTTAAGGAGCATGTGGGGTTGACTATTCATGTCTTTAGACAACTCATTAATCACAACTCGACCATGTATTTACTTAAGATACTAAAAAATATGTTTAAAACACATAAAGTTGACTTAGCCTCCGCATGACATATCCAAATAAAAGCGATCACCTAAGTCAATAGTAAAATATACATTGCTAATGCCATCACTTAATCTTTTATTAATTGACTTTATCCGAATAAAAGCGATCACCTAGTCAATAGAAAAATATACATTACTTAATCTTTTACTAATAGTAAAATATAGATTTTAGGTTTGATTTAAAAAAAATGATTTTAACTCACAATTTCATGATTTAATTATAAAAGAAGTGTTATTTTCAGAGTTACATATAAAGAGTGATATCATATTGGATTAGTGTGATGCAATCACAAACATCATATAGACAAAATCACAATCAAACATAATGTTTAAATAAACTTGTTGATCAACATTTTCAAACAAACCTCAACTAAATTCACATTACACTAATAAGAAGAAAAAAAATTCATTACTAATCTTTGATTCTATAATGGTGGATTTTGCAAATAGTCAACCTACCAAATTGCAAGAGGGAGTGACAGAGTAAGTAGAATCCCCTGATTTGTTTTCATTCAAGTAAACATATTTTTGAGTGACATCCTAAGCATGTCATCTTTGGTAGTGATACAACAAACCCTAACTTCTAGCAACATTTCAAGCAATGTCAATTTGTCACCACATTTATATTTTCTTAAGGAAAAATTTTAGAGAGCCTAGTCTCAAAGCACTGATTTATGTTCGGAAAAAATGGTCTGCATTAGATTCCATCCGCCACATACCTACACCATTGGCTAAAACAACTTAGTTTACATTGGTAAATGTTAGCATTGTTTCAATTTAAAAATGGTATAAATGGCGAGGAAACGGGCGAGGGAGGTGGGTGTGACCCTCCATTCCCCTCGAGATGTGTGCCAGTGTAAATCTTGAGGGGGGTGGGGGGTCAAACCCCCCTCCCTCGCCCATTTCCTCGCTCGTTTCCCCGCCGCCTAGAACGATTCCTAGCAGAAGAGATTGAGCCAAACAATCATTTTCCCACATATAGTCATCCCATACATAGATTTTGTTTTTTTCAATCACACGAACCATCTTCAAGAAACGAAAATCCTTATTTTCGTCACTCAACTTTTCCATAAATAAGAAAATCATCGTTGCAAGAAAATACTTCCAAATCAAATTTGGCAACCAAATTGAAAAGTTTTATTGACAATGACTATATGACTAGCCATATAGATGCTTTTATTAAGTTAGCATTAGGGACTTTTCCCATTTGAGACCCTTTCTTAGGGTTTTGGGCCTCTCTCTAGAAATGCTTTCACATATAAGTAAACTCTAATCCAAGACTAATACGTATGGTACTAGTATCGCAACAAGCCAAATCCATCAATCATGATGATATATAACTACAATCTAAAGTGCAAATTGATTAATTTGATTTATTGATGATAATGATGAATTAGTAGTCAACAAATTGAAATTTATGTTTCAACAACATGAATTTTTGCATGGAGAGAAGACAAGAGCACTTGCTAAATGCAACTTTTGAAAATGCTATAGAGCTTTTTTTTTTTGAAAGACAAACATGCCGTGGTGAGTATAAAACTCAAGACGTAGAATTTAAATCACCACAGCCTTAATTATCCAATCAGACTACCATTAACCTACAAAACTTATGTTATAATTGGTTGGACACGTTTGATGACTGTTAGGTCAAAGTTTTGAGGTGCCATGTGGCATGTGTTCAACCACAACCCTTAACTTCCAAATTTGGATGCATATGGATTTTGTCACTAACCAATGCAAGCCTCAAGTATGGTGTGACCCAAAATATAGTACTAAATACTAAACCGAAAAAACAAAAGAGGAGAGATAAATATATAATTAGATACCAAAAAACAGATTGGTACTTAGCTCAAAATAAAAATTAGGGTTATGTGATCTAATAAAAACTACGGGTTCTGTGATCTAATAAAAACTACGTTAACCTCAAAATAATTAATTAAAAAAATAAAGAAGACACAAATTTAACGTGGTTCTATCGTCCTCACTGAAGTTTGCAAGTTTTCAGTATGTTCGTTGGTACTCACAACTACCAATCCCTGCTCTTTACGCTTAGGGTTACCATCTAGAAGGGAAACTATGTCGAAACACCCATACCTTCAGAATCATGAACATGTGCACACAAGTGACTGTTGTTACTATAATCAGCCCCAAAACAAAACACATTAGTTTTCCATATTTAGTGCAATCAAATGGTATTTAGAGGACTCTGAAACAAGTGACAGTGTCTCACAATCATGTATTTGAATCAAAGATTTCAAAGAAGACTACAAGTTAGTGTTGACATGGAAACAAGAAAACTCATGCAAAGAAAGGACCAAATGAACCAGAGATAAAGAGGGGGTCAAACTTAGAAGCCTTGAAGACTTTTAATTCATCATCAAGGAAAATGTCAAGGTCAAAATGAGATGGTGTCAAAATGTCATTGCCAACAGTATCTTCACATCACATACACACACACACAAACAAACTAGTATTGTTTTTTGACACTATTTCTACATTGCTTTATGCATCATTCTCTTGGTGTAAATGAAATTGGGTGTCATTGTCGTCACTATATCAAATTTGCATTTTTGTATCAATCTCAAAACAGTAATATTTTTAAGATATAATAATTTACAAAGTAATTTTATACATTTTCACAAATAAAGTAATATAATAATTGTATCACCATGAATAGCATGGTCCTACAAGTGATACTATTATGGTGATCTAATTTATTGTATATATTTTTTTTTTGTAACTGTTTTTCATTTTTTTTAATACATTTAGTTTTGACTTGAAATTGTTTGGTGGATTGCTATAGCTTAAAATTGTTACTATTTTAGAAGTTGTTACAAATATGCCAATTTGATATAGTGCATGCTAGATTTGATATAAAAAAGGGCACTTGTACTCTTTATTGTATTTTTTTTGCAGACTTTTGCAACCAGGAGCGGATCTAGGATTGCAGACAAAGGGGGGCAAAACAATATGTAACACTTCCAAGAAATTTTCTCAGCATACAACATAAAAGATGTCATTTGTATAAGAAGTTTCTAAGAAATTAGTAAAGGCATCAAAGTTTGTCTTCTTTTTTGGGTTTTGTTTAACTGATGGAGATATACAACATAAAATTTCAATTTTTTTGTACATTGCAAACATGTTATGTATGTCACTATGTGTGTAATGTGAAATGTGTACATGTGGTGTGTATGTGTGTTTGTCTTTTAGTGTTAGATTGATTGCTTAGTAACATTTTATGTAGAACATTTTTTTTTTTACTTTTATAGAAATATCATTAAGGCTTATTGTGAGATTGTTTTCAAGAAGGATGAGATTGACTTGGAGATATTTCATATTGTATTGCCTGCTGCAATGGCTTTAGCAACTGATCCAATTGTTTTTTTGATTAACACAACATTCATCGGACATGTAGGTTTGTCATTGTTTCTTCTTTTCTTGTTAGTTGTAATATTAGATGGAGAATCTATGAATCGGTTGACATAAAAAACTATATTAAATTCAGGAATTTAGGTTTCAAAAATTCATCGAAATTTTTATTGTAAGACCAGGGCATAAAATCAACAAGTAGGAGTTGGAGAAATAAGAACATCAAACAGAGTTGGAGAAATAAGAACATCAAACAAACTCACATGTTTCAGACGGAGATGAAGAAGAACTGAAGAAGATATCGCAAGACGCAAGCGCAGATGCAGACACAGACACAAGAGGCTCGATTTCTCTTGTAATTTGGGATCTATGATGTTTTTTTTATAAGAGGGAGCAATATGAAATTTCAAGGGAGCAATATAAATTTTCAAATGGGGGCAATAGTAAAATTTTAACTACTTTAATGAATTTTTTACAAAACTTAAGGGGGTCAATTGACCCCTTATCTAAATAGTGGATCCCCCCATGTTTGCAACATCATATGATAGGATGAATCACGATTCGTGGTGCGTAAAGAATCTCATTGTTATAAGTTAATAATGAAGTTTGTTGGACATGCTAACGTAATGATTAGTATGAATCTCTAAGCATGTTTTATGAGTTTGTCTAGATAGTTAGGTTTTAAAGTTAAATTTTTTTATCAGATTTGGTTTTTTTATATTTTTACCCATTCTCTTTAAAATTCAATCACAAATATTATCTATAAAATGAGTAAAAGTGTAAAAAACCAAAAATCTAGTTAAAAATAGGCTATAAAGCCTGACTACCTAGAATTGAGGTGTTTTCATAGTTACACAATCTTAGACATAAAAGAATTTGTAATAGGGGTCGTAAATTTAGAAGTATTTGCGATTAGCTCTGTGTAGGATGAATCACGATTCGTGGTGCGTAAAGAATCTCATTGTTATAAGTTAATAATGAAGTTTGTTGGACATGCTAACGTAATGATTAGTATGAATCTCTAAGCATGTTTTATGAGTTTGTCTAGATAGTTAGGCTTTAAAGTTAATTTTTTTTATCAGATTTGGTTTTTTTTATATTTTTACCCATTCTCTTTAAAATACAATCACAAATATTATCTATAAAATGAGTAAAAGTGTAAAAAACCAAAAATCTAATTAAAAATAGGCTATAAAGCCTGACTACCTAGAATTGAGGTGTTTTCATAGTCACACAATCTTAGACATAAAGAATTTGTAATAGGGGTCGTAAATTTAGAAGTATTTGCGATTAGCTTTGTGTAGAGCATCCAAAACTCTAGTTAGCCATGTTCAAAGCTCCAATCAAAAGTCAAGGGTGGAAGTTCCATGTACCGTGTCTTCCTCCAACCTAAATCCTTATGCAATCATTTTAAGTTTAGCCAAAATTTGATATGTTTGCACTGCTAGTACTATTGTCCCCCAATTTTAGGTAGCTAGGTTTTATAGTCATTTTTAGTTAAGTTTTGAACTTTTTACATTTTTATTCCTTCTATAGATAATGTTTCTGATTGTGTTTTAAAGAGAATAAGTAAAAATATAAAAATATTCAAACCTAACAAAAAAAATGACTTTAAAGTTTGGCGGCTTAGACAAACTCACTATTATCTTTACCTGACACATGATTTATTAGTTAATTTCAAATTGTTTGACCCCAAACATTTAACTTTCATGTTCAATTTCGAGTTGTTCGATCTTGGATTTAATTAATCTATTGGAGGACCATGATCTTTCATGCATGAAGAATTTCACTATTATCATATAACGATATAGTTTGTTAGATCCTAACAAAATTAAAATATGAATCTCTAAGCATTCATTTTTATTAGTCTGACAATCTTTCTCATAAAATAATTGTTGAAGTTTAAGAGAAAACCTCTTTAGCTTTGTACAGGGCATTGGAAATCTAGATGGCAATGTTCAGAGAAACATTATCTTAGAAGTTTGTTGCATTAGATAACATTATCTACTGAGTTGTTCCACCAAGACATTATCTCTAAGCAATGAATCCCTTAAAATAGCTGACACAGCAATGGACAAATGCAACAAACTCGGGTTTGAAGGTTTTACATGAACCTTAAAATTCTTTCGTGGAACTGTAGGGGGCTCGGAAATACTGAGCGGCAAAGGGGTTGTCGTAGATTAATTGCAGAGAATCGTCCAGATCTTGTTTTCATTCAGGAAACGAAATTGGAAAGATGCTCTAGAGAATTTATCAGAAAATTGTGGGGAGATAGTTCCTTTGACTGGGCTATGGTGGAATCCATTGGTAGCTCGGGCGGCATTTTATCTATTTGGGACGCTGATCTTTTGCAGATGAGGAAAGTGTTGAAAGGGGTTTTTTCCCTTTCTATTCAATTCCAAATGATCTCGGATAACTCAATTTGGTCAGGGACTAACATTTATGGTCTATGTGATCCTTCGCTTAGAGACCACTTCTGGGAAGAACTATATGACATTGCTGGTTGGGTGCAATCGCCATGGGTGTTAGCCGGTGACTTCAACGTTGTCCGTCACATGAATGAAAAAAAAGGATGCAAAAGGAGGTCCACAAGCATGCAGAAATTCAATCAATTCATTAATGAGGTGGAACTCGCTGATTTTAGTCTAAAAGGGGGAAAATTCACATGGTCAAATCGTAGGGATCTCCCTATCCTTTGCCGACTTGATCGATTTCTAGCCTCGGTGGATTGGATTGACAAATTTGGTGATAAAGTCGAATGGATCAAAGGTACAGCAGGTTCTGACCATCACGCGATCTTGCTTGCGAACTCGTCTGTTGGTGGTGGTACTCGCCTTTTTTCTTTTGATAATGGTTGGCTTGATCACCCAACCCTGGCAGAGGAGATGAAAGTTTGGTGGAACAACTCAGTAGTCTCTGGCCACCCTGGCTACTGTTTATGGTGGAAGCTTAAGGCTCTCAGATGCAATCTCAAAAGTTGGAAGACTAAAGTTTGGGGTAAGACACATTCATGTATTCAACATATCTCTGCTTTAATTGCTAGCATTGATGCGGATGAAGAGATTAGGGACTTGACTGTTGAGGAGAGGTCTTGTAGAGTGCAGCTACAACAAGAATGGGCATCATTAACCAAAAGAGATGATGAGTTTTGGAGAATCAGATCAGGAGTCAACTGGGTTCGTCATATGGATCAAGGGACTAAATTCTTTCATACCTTGGCTAACAGACGTAGACTTTTTAACTCCATTGAAGCTCTTAGCACGGGTCAGGAGTTGGTCGTGGATGAAGTCAGTATTAGAGCACTCTTGATATCTCACTTCAAGAAGTTGTTCCATGAAAAGGAGGAGTGGCGACCTTTCTTCTCGGGGATTACCTTCAAGTCTATCTCTCAGTCTACGGCTACTGCATTGGTAGATAACTTTTCGGAAATGGAAATTCGAGCAGCAATGGAAGATCTAAAATCTGAAGTTTCTCCAGGCCTTGATGGTTTCTCAATGGTGTTCTATCTGAAAATGTGGGAGGTAATCAAAAAAGATTTTCTGAAAGTTGTTGCAGATTTTAACTCGGGAAACTTCCTTGATTGACGTTTGAACACCACTATCATCTTGCTCATTCCCAAATGTGCGGGAATGCGGACGGTAAATGATTTTAGACCTATCAGTATTTTGAATGGGGCCTATAAGATAATTGCCAAGGTGTTAGCTAACAGATTGAAAATAGTTCTTCATTCAGTCATCTCTCCTTTTCAAAGTGCAGCAGTCAGTGGAAGACAGGTGGTGGATAGCCCTTTGATTGCCAATGAAATTATTGATTCTAGAAAAAAACAAGGTGTTCCGGGGCTTGTTATCAAATTAGATTTCTCCAAAGCTTTTGACAATGTCTCTTGGAGATATTTGGATTTGGTAATGGCTCGCATGGGGTTTGACTCCAAATGGATTGATTGGCTTCACACTTGCAGATCTACAGCTAATTTTTCTCTGAAAATTAATGGTCAGCTGCATGGGTTTTTCAATAGCTCAAAAGGTCTGCGACAAGGCGATCCCCTGTCTCCTCTTCTTTTTACTATAGCAGCAGAAGGTTTAACTCAAATGATTCTGAAAGCAGTTGATGCTGGCCTAGTGAGAGGGTTCTCTGTCGCGAAGGGTAGTCCGCCTGTCTCTATTCTCCAGTATGCGGATGATACTATCATCTTTTGTGATGCTTCCGCCTCTCAGGTTCTTGCTCTTAAACGAATTATGCTTTGGTTCGAAGTTATTTCAGGGCTGAAAATCAACTTTCACAAATCAAGGGTTTTGCCTATTGGAGATGTCCCTCATCTGCACCAGTTGGCGGGTTTATTGGGTTGTTCAGCAGGTCACCTTCCAGTTAAGTACTTGGGCATGCCTTTGGGGGCTAGTTTCAAAAGTAAAGTTGTTTGGGATGAGACGCTCGAAAGGATGGAATCGAAACTAGCGACTTGGAAACGCAAATTTCTATCTAAAGCAGGCAGACTAGCTCTTGTACAATCCACATTAGCTTCTATCCCGGTATTCATTCTATCTCTTATCAAGGTTCCCTGTTCAATAGCAGCCAAGATGGAACGGATCATGCGCGATTTTCTTTGGGGTTCTACTCATAACTTTAGAAAGATGCATTTAGTGGGCTGGGAGAAAATTTGTTGCCCTAAATCCCGAGGTGGTTTAGGCATCCGTCAGGTGCTCACTTTCAATATTGCATTACTTTCTAAGTGGCTTTGGCGATTTGCAGAAGAGAATGGTAATTTATGGAGATCTCTCATTATGGACAAATATGGGCACAATAGATGGGTTTGGGAAAAGAGAACTAAGTACACTTCCTACGGATGCTCATTGTGGAAATCTATCTCCCGGTGCGCAAGTGGTTTCTACCCACACACCTCTCTCAAATGTGGAAATGGTGATCTCATCTCTTTCTGGCATGATGTCTGGTGTAGTAACCAATCTCTGAAGGATCTTTTTCCAATGTTGTTTCTCATTAACAAGAATCAATATGGAAATGTGAGCAGTTTTTGGTCTAACAGCAACTGTTGGGATCTTTCCTTTCGCAGACACCTCAACACTGGGGAACTAGATGAGTTCGCTAATCTTTTACACCTGTTGGATAGACAAATGCTCTCAGAGGGACCAGATAGTTTGGTGTGGAAGGGTAAAGGTGCAGGCTTCTCGGTGAAAGAATTTTCGGATATGGTGGCTGCATCTCATTATGAGACCCACTCTAACCCCTTCATTTCCTCCCACAAAAATCTGGTATGGGTGCAAAACCTTCTCCCTCGGATTAATTTCTTTAGTTGGTCAGTTTTGCATGAGAAGATCTTGACTAAAGATAGGTTAACAAAAATGGGAATCCTCACTGGGAGTCTTTGTGTGCTTTGCAATGAATCAGAAGAGACTCTGGACCATTTGATGCTTCATTGCAGTTTCTCCAAATCCATTTGGCGCAGTTTCTTGGTGGAATTCGGTTTGAGTTTGATGTTTCAAGGTTCCATTCTAGATTGGCTAAGTTGGTGGTCTAAAGCTAATCCTTCAAGTCGGGGGGAGTGGTTATGGCGTAGGGTCCCTCACATTCTCATGTGGTGTGTGTGGAAAGAAAGAAATCAAAGAATATTTGAAGGACTAAACAGATCAGAATACTCTATCTTTATTGAGATTAGAGAATTGCTGTGGAAAATGGGTACAGCATGTAATTTATTTAAGGATTTGGGGTTTGACACTTTCATAGTGTCTTGGCATTCCTTGATATAGGAATGTTTCTCGTTGTAACTTGTTTCCCTTTCTTTCATTAATAAACATCTTCATGTTTGACCGTTAAAAAAAAAAAAAAAAAAAAAAAAATGTTCAAAGCACCCAGAGTCTTGGGTGGTAGCTGACTCTATCAGATACCCTAGTATTTGCTTTATGACCCTTAACAAAATTATTGGATCAAGATCTTTTAATCCAAAGGATGCTTGATAGGGGACTATCCTTTTATTGAAATAAAAAGCCAATGACTTTCAGTTTCTTATTGAAAATTGAATGGTAATTAAGCTGACTAGTTGAAAATCAAAAATCCTCTCCCAGATAGGTAGAATAGTTAGAACCAAAGTTGTTCTTAATTTAACCTAATCTACACTATGCAATATTTCATTATTCCTTGTATTACTACTTCAAAACTATTCTCTGGCCAGAAACTTTTGATGGAATGGAGTGGCAGATAGCATGACAAAACATATGTATAAACGGGCGGTTATCTCGCTGCCAAGACACTTGGGAGGTCTCATCTAGGACTTCTAGTATTAGCAACTAGTTTAGTATATGCATCAACTTAAATTTCTTCACCACTTTCCATTCTTACATAGCATAACAAATGTGTCTACAAAAAGATAATGTGATACGTCTCCATCTCTTCCTTTAATACATACATATAAACAAACAAATTCTAGTTAAATTAAGAACCTAATTAAGTTAAAAGATGCCCAAGCAATGACAAATTAATTAAGAAATGAGTACTGAAGATGTTGGCATCCATTTCACAGACAACCCACAAATGGATGAATCAAAAAAATATATATGTCAATAACAACTAAAGAAGGAGGAAGCAAAAGTGAAAGAATCATTGAAAAAAAGGTGGAGTTGGGCAGGGCCTGACTTCCCTTCTCTCCCCCTCTGTGCATTCATCCATCCCTCTCAAGATTCCAAGTGCTTTCTCCACCTTTTCTTGATATTCTAGAGGGTATAAAACCTACAAATTCATCTCTCTAGCTAGCTAACCCTATCTATGCCACTCATTTTATGTTAAAAAAAGTTTAATGACCATGTCAACCAAGAATATCTCTACCAATGTAGTTAATGACCTCAAAGCAAAGATTACCTTCTCATTATCCAATTAACTCAAACACATCTCATTCTTAATCTAGTAAAGTCATGGATGCAAATTAAATATAAGTTGAATTGTACATGTGCCAAGAAGCAATGAATTGGGTTATTCGAGTAGAGAAGACATAATGTCCATTGGGGATTAGCTATGACATTAAAGTAAATTAAATCACAAAAGGTTATATTTCTTTGTATCTAAAACTAATTTGCTTGGGTTATATTCATCAAATAATAAAAAGCTTAAGTTGTCAGAGAAAACACATAACTGTGAATAATCATATATCAAGTGATCGACCATGAACAACAAAATTTTTTGACACCACCACTTCCCCTTTTTTTATATCACTGCTCAATTTACTATTTAACACTAACAACCTACTACTTAACACCACCACTATATATATATGTTTTTATTCTCTCACTGTCTAGGCAACCAATATTAAATAAGATAGATGAATTGTAAACTAAATTAATAGTGATGGATAGAATTGAAGCAATCATTAATAAAAGAAATTTTTTGTTGTCTATTTCGAGAAGCAAAACATTTGCATCCGAAATTTTAATAGTGAGAGATCGATTTGGTAACTAAATTAATAGGAACTATTTTTGTAAATAGTCAACCTACCAAATCTTTATTGTCTATCCAGATCGATTAATAAAAGAAAATGTTTTTTAAATAGATTGATCAATTGTAAATTTATTAATAGACAATTTTTATTAATAAAAGAAAATGTTTTATTTAAAATGTTTATTGGTAACAAATCGATTTGTTGTCTATCCAGAGAAGCAAAACATTTGCATCCGAAATTTTAAAAATAGTTCCTAACATCTCAACACCAACAACACTATAAAAATTTCTTTACACAATTATGTCATATATTTGAGTAATTCTAGCTGGCCTGGGTTTCTAGCCTGGGTTGACTGCCTGGGGGTGAATTTACACTTTTGCCCCCTCCTTTTTAAACACTTTTTTGAAAAGGTTGTTAAAGAGGGGGGGGCAAAAGTGTAAATTCGCCCCCCCCCCCCAGACAGTCAACCCAGGCTGGAAACCCAGGCCATTTAGAATTTCTGCATATATTTAGTTAGTTCACTCAGACCTCCTGCCACATCTCCTCACATTCAGGGTCTTGGCTTTCACCTTATTCTGCCTCTTCTTTTTCCTTTATCATGAAGGCCTTCTCCAAACATTCCACTCTATTCGAAAGCGAATTGATCAATTGAGTCTGGACCACATTCCTCTCACACAACTCCGTCACCAATCCCATCGGCTTATCATTCTTGCGAGGTCAAAAAGTGAGAGAGAAGAGAAAATGAGAGGAAGAAAAGAGGAGGAGACGACAAGATGTGGTGAGACGGCAGTGCTACTTGCTACTGTTGCTTTTCTTTTCTGTGCAGAAGGAGAAAGAAAAGAAGAGAAAAAAAAGTTGTATTCATCAATGGTGTCAAATAATAGGTTGGGAGTAGTGGTTTCAAAGAAGAGTAATGCTACGGTGCTTGGTACTATGCCTGGTATTAGGAATCGCAGTGGGGTGGATTTTCACGGATATCTGCCTCACCCAATCCGTATGGGGCGAATTTGGATATAGCTAAATAGGGTTCGGGGCGGATATGGATATCCAAATAATATCCGTCAAATATTCGGGGCTGATACGGATTTGGCCATATTCACCCCACGGATATCCGTTTAGGTAGGGAAATTTATATAAATACCCCTAGCGCTTTAAAAGGAAAAAAAAACACACCCTCATAATTCATTCATCCATTCGATGTCTCTCATTCTCATCAGACTCATCTTCAACATAGTGGGATAAATGCCCCTGGCGCTTTAGCATCTTCATCTGATTTCAACAAGTTCTTCACCATCTGATGAAGGCGGATGAAGGCCACCCTCAACAGGTTCTTCTCACCGACACCGAGGGCTCTTCTCACATCTCATCCTCAACAGATTCCGAGGTCCGAGGGCTTATCCTCAATAGGGTCTTCATCATCGGTTGAAGGATCTTCTCACCGTCGCACCCAGTCTGAATTTCAGCCACCTACCTTCGACTTCTTCAACCAGCGAGTTGCTCATCCTCAACATGTTCCAAAGCCGAGTGAGTGTGAGACTAATGTTCGTCATCGCCATTGAGGAAATGAGGGGTCAATAGTCATGAAGATGATGATGGAAGATCGATCAAATGCTAAAACAATTTGTATAAATTATATTATAGTTCCATTCTTCATCTGATCCTTAGATATAACATCTGTTTTTTTTTTCCTCAGATCTGTTTTTTTTTCTTCATGTTAAATAGGGATCAGATCAAATATGTTTTTTTTTTCTCAGATCTGCTTTTTTTTTCGTGTTAAATGGGATAAGATCTCGGATTTTATTTTTCTCAGATCTTAGATCTGTATTATTTTTTTCGTGTTAAATGGGGATCAGATTCAGATCAGATCTGTTTTTTTTTTTTTTCCTCAGATCAATTTTTTTTCGTGTTAAATGGGGATCATATCTGAGATTTTTTTTTTCGTATTAAATGAGCCGGAGCGGATATCCGCCTAATCGTCCGGAGAGGGGATGATTTTAAAAAAAATGATAAACGAATATGCGGGACGGTTTCGGGGACCCAAAATTTCCCACGGGGCGGGGATGGATTTGCTGAAATCCTCCCCAATCCCATCGGCTTATCATTCTTGCGAGGTCAAAAAGTGAGAGACAATAGAAAATGAGAGGAAGAAAAGAGGAGGAGACGACAAGAGGTGGTGGGACGGCAGTGCTACTTGCTACTTGCTACTGTTGATTCTCTTTCCTGTGCAGAGGGAGAAAGAAAAGAAGAGGAAAAAAAAGTTGTATTCATCAACGATGTCAAATAATAGGTTGGGAATAGTGGTTTCAAAGAAAAATAATGCTACAGTGCCTGGTACTATGCCTGGTATTGTGCCTGGTAACCATAAATTTGCATCGAGATAAGAGACAACTCATATCTCAATGTAGATCTACGATGCCCTGATACCACTAGGCACAATACCAAGCATGATACCAGTGCACCTTAGAATTTTCCTTCAAAGAAAGGAAATGATGGTGTCAAAATGTTGTTGCGTTACTTTATTAGTCTTGATATGAATGGCATGAGAGATCGATTTGGTAACTATAACAACTCTTTATTAGTCTTTTTTTTTTACTTTTAATGAATCTGAAGGTGGAATTGCTAACTATGTTTGAGATGGAGACAGTAAGAAAAGAGAACCTTTCATGTAGGTGGGGATGGCCCAGTGTTTGGGGTTTAGGAGACAAACATTGCCCAACTCTTAAAGCAAATAATCTTTACTTGAGCCTTCAACATGATTAAAAGCTGCCAATGGCATGACAGCTCAACGGTTAAAGCTTGGCGGATGGTACCACTAGGTTATGGGTTCAAACCCAGCTTGCGGCATCTTTAGTGGGTTCTGGGATCCTATAAAAACCCTGCTTGCCTTTCAAAAAAAAAAAAAAAAAAAAAAAAACATGATTAAAAGCTTTTCTTAGCAAATGCATGGTCCTAAATTTGAGGTTAGAGCTTGGCGGTAGATATTACTAGGTTATGGATTCGAACTCAGCTGACGGCATATTTATCGATTTATGACATATTGACGAGTTTTGGTCTTTGATAGATTATGAAATCTTAAAAACTCAGCTCACCTTCCAAAAAAAAAAAAATACTAAATTAGAGTCATCAATATAGATTTTATTGTGGAATCACAATCCATGTCTAAATACCTTGCCTTTTGGTCGAATTTGATTGGGATGGACTGTGATCAGATGGAGAATTCTCATGATAAAGGGTTCTTGATTATGTCGATTAGCAATTAGAATTATTTTTTTACATCTTAAGTTGGCTTCATTTCATACTATATGTTTCTGAATTAACACTAATATTTTGTCAACATAATATTTTTAAGGAGCATGTGGGGCTGACTATTCGACAACTCCTTAATCACAACTCGACCATGTATTTACTTAAGGAGTGATTTTAAATGTCGAGGAAACAGGCGAGGAAATGGGCGAGGGAAGCGACGTGGCGGGGTGGGGACCGTCCACTCCGCTCGAGATGCGTGCCGTCATTTTTGATGCGTGCATCCCGAGCGGGGTGGACGGTTCCCACCCCGCCATGTCGCTTCCCTCGCCTGTTTCCTCGACATTTAGAATTCCTCTTACTTAAGATACTAAAAAATAGGTTTAAAGCACATAAAGTTGACTTAGCCTCCGCATGACATATCCGAATAAAAGCGGTCACCTAGTCAGTCGTAAAATATACATTGCTAATGCCATCACTTAATCTTTTACTAATTGACTTTATCAAAGAAATTAGTCAGTACCACCAGATTTTAGGTTTGATTTAAAAAAAATGATTTTAACTCACAATTTCATGATTTAATTATAAAAGAAGTGTTATTTTCAGAGTTTCATATAAAGTGTGATATCATATTGGATTAGTGTGATGCAACCACAAACATTATATAGACAAAATCACAATCAAACATAATGTTTAAATGAACTTGTTGATCAACATTTTCAAACAAACCTCAACTCAATTCACATTGCACTAATATGAAAAAAAATTCATTACTAATCTTTAATTCTATAATGGTGGATTTTGCAAATAGTCAACCTACCAAATTGCAAGAGGGAGTGACAGAGTAAGTAGAATCCCCTGATTTGTTTTCATTCAACTAAACATATTTTTGAGTGACATCCTAAGCATGTCATCTTTGGTAGTGATACAACAAACCCTAACTTCTAGCAACATTTCAAGCAATGTCAATTTGTCACCCACATTTATATTTTCTTAAGGAAAAATTTTAGAGAGTCTGGTCCCAGATTTATGTTTGGAAGGATGGCTTGCACACAATTCCATTCCCACAGGCCTATCACCGAGCTAGTACTCCATTGGCTAAAACAACTTAGGTTACATTGGTAAATGTTAACATTGTTCCAATTTAAAAGTGGTAGAAATCTAGCGGAAGAAATTGAGCCAAACAATCATTTTCCCACATATAGTCATCCCATACGTAGATTTTGTTTTTTTTTTTTCAATCACACGAACCATCTTCAAGACACGAAAATCCTTCTTTTCGTCACTCAACTTTTCCAAAAATAAGAAAACCACCGTTGAAATAAAATGCTTCCAAATCAAATTTGGCAACCAAATTTAAATGTTTTGATTGACAATGACTATTCTTGTATAGATGCTCTTAATTAAGTTAGCATTGGGGACTTTTCCCATTCGAGACCCTTTTTTAGGGTTTCGGGTCTCTCTCTAGAGATCCTTTCGCATATAAGTAAACTCTAATCCAGAACTAATTAATGCGTATGGTACTAGTCTCGCAACAAGCGAAATCCATCGATCATGATGATTTAACTACAATCTAAAGTGCAAATTGATTAATTTGATTTATTGATGATAATGATGAATTAGTAGTCAACAAATTGAAAATTATGTTTCAGCAACATGAATTTTTGCATGGAGAGAAGACAAGAACACTTGCTAAATGCAGCTTTTAAAAATGTTATAAAGCTTATGTTTTTTTTTTGGAAGGTAAGCGTCGGTGGGTATAGAATTCAAGACGTGAAGTTTAAACCACCATAACCTTAACCATTCAATCAGGCTACCATTAACCTATAGAGCTTATGTTACAACTGGTTGGGCACGTTTGATGGCTGTTAGGTCAAAGTTTTGAGGTGCCATATGGCATGTGTTCAACCGCAGCCTCTAACTCCCAAATTTGGATGCATTTGGATTTTGTCACTAACCAATGCAAGCCTAAAGTATGGTGTGACCCAAACTATAGTAATAAATACTAAACTAAAAAAAAAAGAAAAGGGAGAGATAAATAAATAAATACCAAAAAACCAATTGGTACTTAGGTCAAAATAAAAATTATGGTTATGTATCTAATAAAAACTATGCTCACCTCAAAATAATTAATTAAAAAAATAAAGAAGACACTGAGATTTAACGTGGTTCTATAGCCCGTTTGCAAGTTTTTAGCATGTTCGGCGGTGCTCACAACTACCAATCCCCACTCTTTGCACTTAGGGTTTACTATCTAGAAGAGAAACTAGGTCGAAATACCCATACCTTTAGAATCATCAACATGTGCACACAAGTGACTGCTGTTACTAAAATCTCACACAACACATTAGTTTTCCATATTTAGTGCAATGAAATGGTATTTAGAGGACTTTGAAACAAGTTACAGTAGCTCACCATCATGTATTTGAATCAAAGATTGCAAAGAAGACTACAAGTTAGTGTTGAATTGGAAACAAGAAAACTCATGCAAAGAAAGGACCAAATGAACCAGAGAGTGAAAGAGGGAGTCAAAATTAGAAGCATTTGGTGGTTTCCTGGATGAAGCTGACCCTTGAAGACTTTCAACTCATCATCAAGGAAAATGTCAAGGTCAAAATGGAGTTAGAGTGACCTCTCACCAAACATCTCAAAACCTTTATTAACTAGGTTCAATGTAGTCTATAACATACACTGAACCATATATGTAATTATTCAAAGTTAATTATAAACCCCAAAAGCATATTTTATTCAAGGGCATTACATGATTTTCCTATTAAAATCATGGATTTTCTACTCCAATTATTACTATATAGAGAAAATTTCTTTGTTGAAATTCGATTAAGTCCAAGTCAATTTTGACTCACGAATTAATATCAAGTTTACATTTATCTTCACGTATTCTTGGTGTATGGTCTTACAAATAAGCATATACAAAAGTTAGGGCTTTTTCTAAGTGCACTGGCTTATGCCTGGTGCAAACCAGGCACCTGGGCCAGGCACCGTAGCATTACTCCAAAAGTTATGTATAGTTGCTACATTCTTAATTAAATAGTTACCAACTTGAGCTTTTGAGGAGTATTGGATACTAACATCAAGAACTCATACTTTTTTTTTTTTTTTTTCATTTTCGATGGTTCTATACTTTTATTGTGTATTAAGAATATGAGTTTCGAAAAGTTCAAGGTTAACTGAAACCCTAATCCAATGACAGAATGACCTATGACCTCCAATATAATGTAGAGTGTGGATTTATCTTCTTGTTTTCTTCATGTGGCAGTACTAGTATACGAAAAAAAAATCAAGCATTCAAATTTGGTAATTTTTAATCCAAGTCAGATTGACTCAGGACCTTCGATTTAGTGTAAAGTTTGGATATATCTTCTGTTCTTGATCACCAGTCTACCAAGTGCTTTGTTCTAAGCGAGTACAAAACCATGTATATATGTTAAAATCTAAGTTGAAATTAACAGCTCAAGCTTTTGAGGAGTATTACTCGATTTAAAAAAAGAAAATTTAACGATTTGGATTCGCTTTTGCATATCAGATCTCAAAAAAAGTTAAAAGCAAAGCCCAATCCAAGATTCGACACTGAAAGCCCCCAGTACAATGGAAAGGAGTGTGAAGTTATTTATCTATTAACTCATGTTTGTATACATATGGTTTGGATTTAGAATGTGTTTAGATGCTAAATAGAAAACAAATTAAGTACTAATACATACAAAAAACCTTCACTATGGTTTGGGCATTCCAATGTTTTACGGTAGTTATATTCTAAATTTTGTCTGGAATTTTTGGATCTCCCTATGGTTTTTTGCTTATTTGGGTGTTTAGTTTTCTTTCTCAATTAACTATTATTGTTATTATTTTGAAGAGTTTGTCTAGGTAGTCAGGTTTTAAAGTTATTTTTTAGCTAGGCTTGGGCATTTTTATATTTTTATCCCTTCTTTTTAAAACACATTCACAAACATTATCTATAGAAGAGGTAGAAGTGTAAAATGCCGAAAACTTAATAAAAAAAGTTAGGGGTGGGCAATGTCGGTTCGGTTCGTTTTGAGCCCCAAACCGATTTCATTCGGTTTGCCCAAAACTCAAACCGAAATCGAATTTTGTATTTGTAAACCGATGAATTCGGTTGAACCGAATTTCGGATTGGTTCGGTTCGGTTGGATTGAAATTTCAGGCTCAAGCATTTGAAAGACTTTCATTAAAACATATCCAATTTTTTTACAGACCCAGTTTTTTATAGACCTAATTTTTAGCCTAAAATTGAAAATTTTGTGAGAAGGGGGTGATTCAGTGCAACATGGTGTACTGCAGTGCATATGTTGCACTAATCAAGTAGTGACACCTACTTGTTATTTAGTTATTTATATATATCTAATTAATCGGTTAGTTCGGTTATAAATCGGTCGATTCAAAATCGTAAACTGATTTCGAACCGTTTATAATCGGTTCGGTTCGGTTTAAATTATTTTCTTTCTACTCATATTTCGGTTCGGTTAACGAACCGAATTTGAAAACCTATTCGGTCAGTTAACCAAATTTAAATCGATTTTTGCCCACTCCTAAAAAAAGTGGTTGTAAAGCCTGGCTGCATAGAATTGAAGTATTTTGAGTGTGTTAGGGGATTAGAACAACATACTCTGGGTGCATGAAGCTAGGTTTGGATTATCACAACCATTCACAAATTTAGTTTATATTGCTTCAAAATTTTGACTCTGTGAATATTAACATCTGTTTGTTGTTATTGAACATATTGATCCTAGACGGATATCAGACGAAAAACATATAACAAGGCCTGCCACAAAAGAATATCTGTTCATGCCAAGATGGTTTAACAATAAGAAATGCAGCAGGTGTTGGCAAATAAAATTCAAACATCGACACATGTTCAGTCACAAAGCCAAGCCTTCAGGTGACAATCATAAAAAAACTGGTATCATTTCTGCAGAGCAGAGAACTACAATTTTGGGAAGATTTACAATCACTGGTTCTTTCCACCATTTCTTGAAGTACATAAGAATATAGACTTGAAAGCTTATCGAACACTATAACTACACATCAACTGCCCTAAACTATGTATAGACTAACCGGTGATTCTAAATGGCGAGGAAATGGCGACGGAGGGGGTGTGACCCTCCATCCCCCTCGAGATGCTTAAATGAACAGAGATCGCCGTCAATAGCTAATTACTGCCATAACCTGAAAATTTGGCTACAACTTATAGTTGCTATGTACCCTAGGCAGAACCATTTATGAACTGAAATATTTTCATTCAAAGAAAATCCAATATTAGTTGCAGAGCTTAGATATCAATAATGTCGCAAAAAATAATGTACTATGTATATATTTAAAAGATACCAAGACCATTGAATCCCAATTACCACACAAAAGAGTCGAAGAAAAGCCCATTGAAGCTTAGGTGCCAAATAACCCAATCAAATTTCTGAATCCTCACCCAAGACCTAAGACATATTTCCTAACTAGTAGTCTGAAAGCCATGACATATTCCTCCAAATCCTTCACGAAATCTCCATTTTCAACATTGGGAATTACCACATATTAGTCCTTCCAGACTACTCTAAACATTTTTGGACAGTAAATGAAATATACTCGAATGAGATGTTAAATGCTAGAGTGTGATGTAGGCTGACAGTGTTTGTTGCATGCTTAGGAGTCATCCATATTGCTAAATTGCTAATCCTATTTTACTTTCTAACCCTAATTCATACAAAGTTCAATCCTAATGCACATGGAAAAAATCTTATCATTGCTATAACAAGCACAAAATATGAAAAATAATTACCATAACCTGTTTATAATCATCAAGTACATTGCAAGTAACACGAAAACATATAAATGCTTATAAACAATAATCAAAGTATAATGAGATGAAACCTATATTAGAATGCAGAAGTCATTAATAATTCTAGTATTATATGTGCAAGAACTGTAAGATTATCTATAAAAATAATATTCTATAGACACACATGTATGCTCCATATTGATTCAATGAGAAGAAAAACAATCAAGAATAAAGCGGAAGCGTACCTTGATCCATGATAGCACTTCAAGAAATGGATGAGTCTTGATTTTCCAGTTGATAACATATGTTTTCTGTATATCTCTCTGCAGAAGGGAATTTTAGAAGAAACAAAACATACGGACTACTGGGGACCATAACTCAGTATTTATAACTGATTGGGTTATCAGTTATTCTTACTAGTTTCTAATTTGGCCCCTCATCAAATTAAAAATCGCTTAAGTGTATGTACACATTAAGCCCGTGACTTTTAATACCCTAACCCAATTAACCATATTAGATCACAATTCATTGGGCTATACTTTAAGATAAGAATACACATTAAATACATATGTGTGTCCATACATGTTGGATTTTTTCAATAATCTCCCACTTGAGCCACATATGTTACCTTAAAATGTGTATAACCTAATGAGCTCAAAATTTGCTATCACATATGAAAGTATTTTCAAACAATCTCGTCCATTGATTATATATGTATAGGACTAAAGGAACTTTCGTCACATTTTTTTTTGGAAAGTGAGCTGGGGGTTTTAGGATCCCCGAACCTTATATTAATAAAAAAGATGACGATGATAAAATTTACAATCACTCGTTTCATCATCTACATACTAATAAACTTGCTTCAAATTTTCAACAAAGAACCTAAGTAGTTCTAGATTCACCGTCTTCAGGTTAGGGAGTAACCTTGCAAAGTGTTCTGCTACTAAAGTGGTTGCATGATAGACCTACCATAACTTTTCTTCCTCGTAATTCCCAAGTAATTCTTTAATCACTCTCATGACCTGATTTATATCTAATGTGAGCCCCAAAATGTATGAGAAGTCGTCGTAAAGAATTGAAACACAATGGATCAAGATATAGAAACCATTGAATTCTAGCACTAATCTAGCATCCCTACAAGTTTCTAATTAACATTTGCATTCTACCTGTATTATCATCATCAATTACCTGAATTTAGGATTTGTCTTCTTGCTTCGAGAAGACCTTCGAGGAACATACTCTGTGGGGGACTGTATTGTGGTAACCTCATGATATTCTTCAATAGTGTTTTGCCCCACCTTTGCTGCTTTCACTTCAAGTAAGCTTTTAATTTCAGTGACCAATGCATCCCTGCCTATTCTTGCAATTTCTGAATTCAAAACATTGATGTCTTGGGGTGTTAGCCAATCCATGGTCGCTGTTGGATCATCCCCCTGTCTTCCATCAGTTATCTCTCGTCCTACTTCAGAAAGTGTTGAAGCTGATTTTGAGGTTGCATCAACCTCTTCACTGCAACTTTCCTGACGTGGTGCTGTTAACTCTTTTCCTATATGATTATCCTTCGGGTCAATTTCCTGTAGGACTATTTGTTGGCTATTCTCATCATTCGGTTGTTGCTCTACCTCTTGTAGGTTACTTCCTTTGGCATTCTCCTTATTGGCTAGCTGTTGTTTGGTAACGCTTGCTGCATTACCAGGATCAGTCTGCGTTACATCCCCAGTAATCCTGTGAAGAGTCTTTCTCAAAGACTTCATAGTGTCGGTTGGACTAGTTGTCTCATTCTCTTGCGCTAGACATTCAAAAGCATTTGAATTGACTAGATGGCCACTTGCTGATTCTAGTACTGGTACTGGTACTGGTACTGGTACTGGGTCACTCGACTGTTGAGACTCCTCCACAATTGCGAGTTGCATATTTGCATTCACGAGTTGCACCCCCTATAGTCAATGCATGTTGAGTCTGCTTGGGTTATCTAATTGCTCTCTTACCATGAACTACAGTCCAACCTTCCTCATTGTCTTGCTTAGGTTGTTGGTTCCTATCAACTGGCTTCCAGGCCTTGCCTCGGTGTTTCTGATTGGGGTTTGTTTCATGCATTGCTTCTCGGAGTGGCCAAAGACAGCACAGGATCAAATGACATAGCGCAACTAAATCCATCAATAGTCATGTAAACCCATAGAATCAAATGACATAGATCAATCATGGATACGTAGCATGGAAATTACATGTAACGTGATCTAAACATGCCTATTTCCAACTGGTCCTACTTTAAACTTTATTGAGATCAAGCTTTAACACAATAAACAAGAGTGTGAATAAACTAAATACTTTATTTCTATAGAAAATACCCAAATACACAAAATGTGTAAAAAAAAAAAACCAATATAGAGCAATCAAATATACAAACTCCCACTAAACCAAAATATCCTTATATGATATAACACCCATATGAGCAGTGTGCTCATAAAAGACCTTGGGTGGTAATCCCTTAGTAAGTGGATCCACAATCATGGAGTTTGTCTAAATGTGCTCTATGAAAATCTGTTTATTCTGTACTCACTCTTTCACAACAAAGAACTTTATGTCAATATGATCTGACCTAGATGAGCTCCTATTGTTGTTGGCATATAGAATTGCTGAGTTATTGTCACAATATAACTTTAGTAGTATTTCAATACTCCTCAGTATGCGCAGTCCGGTGACAAAATTTCGCAACCATAATCCATGATTGCATGCCTCAAAACATGCTACATATTCTGCTTTCATAGTGGAAGAAGATATGAGTGTCTGCTTGGCACTCCTCCAAGAAATAACTCCTCTAGCTAATAGATAAATGTAGCCTGATGTTGATTTTCTACTATCTTGGCATCAAGCAAAATCAGAATCAGAATACCCTATGATCTTCAACTGATTTGATTTCTTATATGTGAGCATGTAATCCTTAGTTCTTTGTAAATATCTCATAACCCGTTTGACTGTTTTCCAGTGATCCATCCCAGGGTTGTCTAAATATCTGCCTAGCATTCCAACAATGAATGCTATATTTGGACGTGTACAAACCAGAGCGTACATTAGACTCCCAAGAGCTAATGCATAGGGGATCTCTTGCATTTCTTTAACTTCAAGTTTATTCATAGGGCATTGTTTAAGACTGAATTTGTCTCCTTTAGCTACAAGGGTGTCTATTGGTTTACAATTTTGCATGCCAAATCTTTTAAGCACATTTTCTATATAGCTCTTTTGCAATAATTCAAGAATACCGCGAAAGCAATCTCGGTGTATCTGAATACCTAAAACAAAATAAGCTTCACCAAGATCTTTCATATCAAATTTCTTTGATAGAAATCTCTTAGTTTCGTGCAACATGTCTTTGTTATTAGTGGCAAGCAGTATATCATCAACATACAAAACCAAGAAGATATGTTTACTCCCATTGAACTTATGATACATACAATTATCAACTGCATTTGTCTCGAAACCAAATGAGACAATTACTTGATGAAATTTGTGGTACCATTGACGAGAGGCTTGTTTGAGCCCATATATGAATTTTTTTAGTTTGCAACCCATATTCTTCGGGTTTCCAGACACAAAGTTTTCTGGTTGCACCATATAAATTGTTTCATCAATGTCGCTATTGAGAAATGTTGTCTTAACATCCATCTGATGTAGCTCAAGGTCAAAGTGCGCAACAAGTGCCATCATTGTCCTAAATGAGACTTCTTTTTTAAACCAGAGAGAAAGTCTCTTTATATCGATGTCTTCCTTTTTAGTGAAGCCTTTAGCTACAAGACGAGCCTTATATCTCTCTACATTACCTTTTGAATCTCTCTTGATTTTGAATATCCATTTACATCCAATGGGCTTTGTATTTTTAGGTAATGGGACAAGATCCCAAACTTGATTGTCTTGCATAGACTTGTACTCCTCATTCATAGCATCTATCCACTTTTGAGAGTTAGAATCTTGCATGGCTTGATGGAAGTTGATTGGATCATTTTCCATCAATCCATCATTTTCCTCATGTTCTTGGAGAAAAACTATGTAATCATCCGGAATAACATTTTTTTTCTCTCGTGGATCTCCTTAATGGCATTTGTCCTTGAGTTTGTTCATCTGGAACATGTACTTCAATTTGAACAAGGAGTTGTTCAACATTGTCTTGTTGAGGTTCCAGATCTGCTTCTTGATCAATGACAAGTACAAAAAAAATGTACAAGTAGTAGGAGTCGAAATCGATTCCTCCTCAAAGACAATGTCTCTTACCTTATTTCTCCCCCCAAACTCAACATCTTAAAAAAAAGTCGCAGTCCCCGTTTAAAAAATAGACCTAATTGTGGGATCATAAAATTTGTAGCCCCTAGATCGTTCTGAATAACCAATAAAGTAGTTGTTTACTTTCTTGGAGTCCAATTTGTTTTCATTTGGCCTATAAGGCCTAGCCTCAGATGAACATCCCAAAATGTGAAAGTGTTTTAAACTAGGCTTTCGGTCTGTCCAAAGTTCATAAGGAGTCTTGGCAGCTGCTTTAGTTGGTACTCTATTTAGGATATAAGTTGTTGTCTTTATTGCTTCTCTCCAGAGTGATTATGGTAAGGTAGAATGACTAATCATACTCCTCACCATATCCTTAAGAGTTTTGTTTCGTCTTTCAGCGATGCCATTCATGCTAGGTGAACCTGGCATGGTGTACTGTGGGACGATTCCACATTCCTCTAGGAATTTAGCAAATGGCCTTGGACGTTGCTATCCTGAACCGTCATATCTGTCGTAGTACTCTCCACCACGATCAGATCTAACGCACTTAATTTTCTTACTGAGTTGGTTTTCAACTTCAGTTTTGAAAGACTTGAATACATTCAGTGACGCTGATTTCTCATGAATGAGATAAAGGTACCCATAACGTAAGTAGTCAGTCGTCTATGAATGATATAAAGTATCATTGACCATTCCAAGAAGCCGTAGGGAATGGTCCATAGATATCCGTATGTATCAATTCTAAGACGTCTGAAGATCTATTAGCACCTAATCTCTTTTGTTTGGTCTATTTTTCCTTGATGCACTCAACAAAGACATCTAATTCTGAAAAGTCAAGTGAATCCAAAATGTCTTCTGACACAAGTCGTTCAATTCTAGATTTGTATATATGACCCAAACGCTTGTGCCATAATTTTGCTGAATTTTCTTTATTTAGCTTGCGTTTAGTATACTGTGAATTCACATGCAAGGTTTCATTATATGATGCAATAACATAAATCAAATATAGGTTATCAAACACACTTAATGAACCAATACCAACAATATTTGAATTCAATGAAATACTGAACTGATTGTTTTCAAATGAACAATTATAACCAAATTTGTCTGATAAAGAAATAGAAACCAAATTCCGTCTAAAGGATGGTACAACAAAAGTGTCTTTCAAATCCAAATAAAAACCAGTTCTCAACAATAACCTAAAATGCCCTATTGCCTCAACATCTACCGACTTTTCATCCCCCACAAAGATGTATCTTTAATTTAAATATCATTTGACTTTCAGTAGCTCAGGCAACCCTGCATAGAAACACTTATGTGAGTGGTAGCACCTGAATCTAACCACCAAGTGCTTCTAGATACTGAAGCTAAATTAACCTCAGAATATACCAAAGTAAAGAATGTACATTTCTTGGCACGCCAAGCATGATACTTACTACATTCTTTCTTTCCATGTCCTAGCTTTCCACAAAAGAAACATCATTGATTTCCCTTAGGTTTCTTTTGCTTTGGACCCTTAGCAGCTTCATTTTTTTTTCTTACCCTTATCTTTAGAGATAATTGCTAGATGAGTACTTTCAAATCTCTCTTGCTTCAACCTTTCCTCTTCTTGCACACAATGTGAAATGATCTCGTTAAGAGTCCATTTCTCCTTTTAACAGTTATAACTGACCTTAAACTGACTGAAATGTGCAGGAAGAGATATCAATACTAAATGCACGAGCAATTCGTCATACAACTCGAACTTTAGTGTCTTAAGTTTGGAAGCAATGTGAGACATTTCTCCCTTAGGTTTCCCTTGCCTTTGTACTTCATTGAAATCAAGCTAGCTAAAATAGTGCTTGTTTCAGCCTTGTCGTTTTTTGCAAAACGTTTTTCAATTTCAGCAAGGAAATCACTGGTCTTAGTTACCCCTTCAGATATTGCGACTCTAAAGGCTTCTGGAATGTCGTGCTTAATGATCATTAGACTCATTCGATTAGAGCGTTCCCACTTCTCAAAGTTCCTCCTTTCTTCAGAAGAACTTTCAGCCATAAGAGTAGCGGGTTGCTTTATCCTTAGTGCAAGGTCTAGATCCATGCAGCCAAGAACGATTAAGACGTTCTCTTTCTAATCTTTAAAGTTTGTCCCATTAAGTATGGGAATACTGTTTGCATGAGCATATATTGAAGTAGCGGACATAATAGCTGTACAGAGAATAAACCTAATGAGCATGCATGTTCACATCATAATCTTAATAAACAATCTTTAAATTCAAATAATTATGGAATACATCTCAAGATACCTGGCACAACATTAATATCAAGTCTTTGGACAGTAATATTAACTTGTAAGTGATACTCTTGGTGTGGTGATTAAATATTGACAATAACTCTTGTCAAACAATAGTTTATCTTTGGATCTGCTTATTATTCACATGGAAACTTTATAATTGTCACATATTTATCACTACAGATGTGTATGCAATTCGGCCAAATATTATCCTTCATTTGGGTCAGGTAATATCCGCATGAACTCTGACACACAAACATCTTAACATTCTCAATAAGTTAATCTACATAAGAGAGATCACTTTGGTGACATTTTATTTCAATTAGTTCAATCAAATGTTAGACAAACTAAATAAGTCATTAGATGCATCCCAAAAAATATTTCAATTTTAAATTTTAAATAAATTGCCTTAAAATAATAAATAAATAAATGACGGACCTAAGCAATGTACCAGATTTACTTGATGTAAGGTCCATTATTTAATTTCCTGAAATATATATATTTTTTATTATCAAGGTGGCTCAGGCAGATTCTGCTAGGTGCAAATAGCCAAAGCAGGATGAACGGTTCTCTGAACTGGCTCAGGGTGACCCATCTGACCCAGCAGGGTCTGACCCTGTCCTAGCAACCCATCAGACCCAAACCCAGACCCAGACCCAACAACCCAAATGTCTTTTAATTAAGTTGTGGCCCAATGAAAATTTTCAAATAAAACTTGTTATACACATGGGCCTAATTCTGGTCCAACAACCTAACAAATCAAGATCTGATTCAGGCCTTAAAAAAACTTGTTATGCACATGGCCCTAATGCAGATCTGAACGAACCAGATCATGCAGATCTGAACGAACCAGATCACGATGCAAATCTGAACGAAACCCCCTTTTTTTGTGAGAAAAAAAATAAAAAAACTTCAAAAAAAAACATTGATTTTATGCCAAAAATTTATCCTATATTTCATAACCTCTCAAAGAATCAATCATGGAGTAGGCTCTGATACCACTTGTAAGATTATCTATAAGAATAATATTCTATAGACACACATGTATGCTCCATATTGATTTAATGAGAAGAAAAACAATCAAGAATAAAGCGGAAGCGTGCCTTGATCCATGATAGCACTTCAAGAAAGGAACGAGTCTTGATCTTCCAATTGATAACGTATGTTTTCTGTATATTTCTCTGTAGAAGGGAATTTCAGAAGAAACAAAACATACGCACAACTGGAGACCATAACTCAGTATTTATAACTGATTGAGTTATCAATTATTCTTACTAATTTCTAATTAGGTCTCTCATCAAATTAGAAATCGTTTAAGTGTATGTACACATTAAGCCTATGACTTTTAATACCCTAGCCCAATTAACCATATTAGATCACAATTCATTGGGCTATACTTTAAGATAGCAATACGTATTAAATACATATATGTGCCCATACATGTTGGATTTTTTCAACAAGAACATCTTGACATAATAATTGGATAGATGTGAAGTTATTCTTACCATCTTCTGAGATATGCATGGAGATTACATTGTCAGAAGTCGATTCAATCTTCGAGTTGATTCTCTTGGTCTTTCCTTATCTACAACTGCATTTTCCTCTTCAGCTCTCACAAGTAGTTCAATATCTTTACTTGTTGCTGAAACCTTTTGGTTGAACTTGAACTTCCCGATAGAGATGTTCTTCCTGGAGGATTTTGCTGCATTTAGTGTAGTTCCATCTTTAAAGCTTTTGTATATTGAGGAAACAATGAAAGGAAGGAGAGCTAAACCTGAAGTGACTGTCAACATCACATAGATGCTACGAAAGTTATAGAGTCGCAATTTATTTGATGTTATATTCGTCGCTAGAGGGTCTTGACAACTTTCAGACAAGAAAAAATGTTGCTGAATTTTTTTTATTTGTTCTCCTTCCGCCAAGTCTAGAACTTCCTTAAAAACATCGGAGAGCAGAGGAAAATATTTTTGGAATACCTGAAAACATATACAAAATTTCTAGAGAGCCAGGCCCCTAGCGTCAGATCAGCGCCAAGGGCTCTGTGTGTGTGTGTTTGTGTTCGATTGGTGGATTATGAGGATTTCTTGGATGATGGAGGGTATTGAGATTCCCTGGCACAGGCCTGGCCCGACTCTCTAGACGAACTGAAAAATATATAAGAGATAAATTGAGGTGAAAGCAAAATGTACCTCCACGCAGTGCATGTAAAAATTGAAGAAAAATGTATATAAAGAACTTGTCGAAAACTCTTTTTTTGTCGGTCTAAAGAAAAATGCAGTGATTGTGTGCTTAAATTTTATAAATAATCGATACTAAGAGAGTGTTTGTTTTTGCTTCTAAATAAAATCAGAAGTCTTAATAAGAAGTAGATCACCTTGTTTAGAGTGTTTGTTTTTAATTCTGATTAAAAGTTCAACTTGATTGGAGTAAAGAACATGGAGACGCCAATCATTTAGCACTGAGTGCTGACTCAAAAATTATTCCAATAGTAATGTTAAATTAATTTTGTAATGACAATTGTTGCCTTCATCTTCTTAAAAATAAGTAGGGCTAAAATTTGAAAACACACATTTATTCTCTTCACCAAACATTGCCATTCTACCTACGTTCACAAGAATTCTTCAACTGTAAGAAACTTATCTTGTTTATCTCCATCATCTTTGTGTTTATTTCTTTGTATTTTTTAAGTTTTTCTTCATCTTTCAAACTCTCCCTCTCATGTATATTTTTAAGTTTTCATTATTCAACATGTAGTTTTCATTATATAGCATGTAGTTTTGAAAGGTTTGACAAATTCAACACCACTGTATAATGTCGGATTTTTAACCTACCATCTCTCCATTTTTGTATGCGTCTCCTCAGTGGAGCAAAATTATCAAACAGTTCTCATTCAGCACCTAAAACAAACACATTTTAATTTTACAGCTTCTACTCAGCGCACAGCACATTCAGAAGCAAAATAAACAGTTCATTCAAAACCTCGTTTAGAAGTTAGCTTCTAAGCACTTAAAAAAAATAAAAGCTAGAAGTTAGCATTTTAATTTTACATTGAGTAGAACTTTTAAGGCTGATTTATCTTAGTGTTGATACTTGTTTCTACTCAATATACCAAAATAAATGATCAGTTCGAAAAACCTTTGATCCATTTTCTTTACAAGGACAAATTTTTTAAAAGTAGCTGATATTTTATGAACACAAACTCCATGACGATGAATCATCTGCGAATATGATAAATTTGGACTAATAAAATAAACGACATTGCAATAAAATAAACGACATTGCAATAAAAATAAACAAAATTGTAGTAACTAAAAATATCAAAATAAATGATAAACCGAATCACAAATAACTTTTATTCAATCAATCAAAGATCGAATAATGGGAGACCTACTCCTATATTTATAACTATACATTCTAATTCAAACCCTAAACCTAATAGAAAATCAATGTAAGAACTTTAATTTGAATCCCTATTATAAGAATTATAATAGAATATCTAATAATTCATTTTGCGTAATTGCAGGCACTCCAAAGATGTAGGCACCAAAAATAAAATCTAATATGAAGAATGAGTCCGAAGTAGATCCACTGCCCAAGTTGAAATTTGTGCGCAAACTGGTCCTCAAAATTTTTCATAAAAGTAAACCCAAATTGGTTCTGAAATATTGTTCTATGGTAGTACAAATTCATTTATTCGGTTGCAAATATCCTAGTCCATAGCATTTGGTGGCACTGAATGGTTGTTGGGGTGTAAATAACTGTAGGACTTGGGTAAAATATTTTGACGAGGGGTTGTTATAAAAATTGGAGGGACTGTAGGAAAAAAAAAGATGGAAATAGGGACGAGAGGGTTAGGGTTTTCAAGTGCGGCTGCGATGTATGGAAGTGGGTATGTGGTAGGGGTTTCGATGGAGGATATTGAGGCTGTGAGGGTGCTATCGAACAGAGGAGGAGTGAGGGTATGACTCAGTCAAGCTTTCGAGCGACGTGGATGCATAAACCAGTAAAAAAAATTTTTTTACTGATCCAGCACTTCATTAACATATCAACTTAGCATAATTATATAGAGAGTAACAAGCACCAAATGAGCCCCACACGCCCACATCAAATTAAACGGACATCTCAATTTTTTTGGTTAAGCTACAAAAAAAAAAACCTGAGGAAGGCTGTTAATTATGGGGCCCAAAGATTCATTATAAGAAAAGAAAGTTGGTTGGTTTTTATTTTTATTTTTATTTTTATTTTTATATTTTTTTGTTTGAATGTATCAACTGTGTGAAGTACAATAAGAAAAAGAACAATTTTCAAGTGATTTAATATAGAACTCATATCGTTTATGCGTGAGTAGAGTAAATCTTATCACTAATGATGATGTTGTAAGTGTTCACTTAATCTGGAAAAATTCTTGACCATTAGTGTGGAAATATTTAATTATTTATTATGGAAACTTTATCTATTTGGAGGGGTATACGGATGGGGGAGGGATTGGTTTGGG